>OW388263.2:9018349-14018349 GCA_936450705.2 Protodeltote pygarga
TAAAATGACGAATAAAATTATTTTAAAGGAAACTCGTCACGTTTACTTCAAGTAGTCAACGTAAACATTCGTAATAATTATGCTATTAGCGGCACTAGATACTAAATTATCAACAACATAACGCTGCCTGTCGCCATTTATCAATATATTAGAGATAATGGATCAATACAATAGATAAACCCAATTACATTTCGATTTGACCTATTCATTGAAATGGTAGCAGAGAATAATAAATAAATAAACCAACCTGTAACTGTCCCACTGCAGGGCAAAGGCCTCCTCTCATTTAGTAAAGGGTCGAGCATGATAATCATCACGGTAGACATTGAAAAAGTCACATTGTACATGCCAGGTTCGAACCCACTCTCCCTTACTTGCAAAGCAATACACTACCACGACACTAGCAGAGAATACTACACCAAAATAATTTATGTAGTTACATCATTGTCATAACATGGAGGTCAAGACTAAATTTTTAGGTAGAGGCGTCCTTGCTTTTTAAGAAAATTACCAATATTGTCTATACCTACCACACTAAGTGATGATTTCCTTAATATAATGAGGAAAAGTGGAATATTATCCTTCTGTTAATGATAAATATGGCCTTTGAGGGGCATAACCAAGGGCAATAAATATGGTTTGACCTCGCACTTCGCTAATATTTTTTATATCGACCTCGAATTCCCTGACTTAGGTTTTCTCTCCATCTATCAGCACGGAATCGACTTTAACCTATCGATCGGTCGTAAAAAGCGTACTGTCAATAATAAAAGGTTGTAAATGACGTCTCTTCTTCACACGTTTCTTCAAACTTTTTATTTGGATTAGCTACATTCTATGTCCGGGGTCACCACTCGCTACAGCAACAAATATATTCGTAAAGGTGACTAGATCACGCAGGTCCTTAAAACCGATTAATGATCTCTTTTTTATCCCTTGAAAATCCCGAGATAACATAAGTCTTTACTGATATTAAAACAACAATTATAATCAGACATTCATTGAAAAAAAATTATGCTTTCCAAAGTGACTGATATGCACAAAGTTATCAATAACGAGCATTGTTTAATGTAATCATTGTCTAAAAGACGTCTTTGTTTTACTATGGTCGGGGAAATTTCTGAAGGACATTACTTCGATTTTTACAATGCAACTGTCATAATTTAGATTACATTGCGATACAGGCGATATCCCTCCGAAAACAAGGCCTAGAGTAATGGTATTGTGCAGCAATAATTTGAGTTTATTAAATTATAATCATAGCTCTCTGTTCAGATCACATTTGTAATTACCTCTTTGTGTCTCATAGTACTACGAGCACAAAATATTTAAAAAACCTGGCACCCAAAATATAAGCTTGCTGCCTAGTTAGGGAGTCAGTACTCACCGTTCAGTACAGATAAAACATGTTAAATGCAATATTAATTTTGTATTATAATAATAAAATAATAATATCTTTTCCGCACAGCTCTGTCCCTTTTTGTGTCCCAAAAACTTTGTTAGGTTAGCTACTTGCTAACGAAATTATAATGTGGTGAAACTGCCCTAAGTATCCTTATTACAATTCAGGTGCTCTGCGAAGGCCACCCAGAAGAGTTAGCGACGTACCTCCGTTACGTGCGCCGCCTAGATTTCTTCGAGACCCCCGACTACGACCAGCTACGACGGATGTTCCGCGATCTGTTCGAACGACGCGGCTACGTCGACGACGGCGAGTTCGACTGGACCGGCAAAACTATGGTAAACAACTCCGTAGCATGACTAACAACCCTAACGCTTATAATTGTCATTTTATTTTACTTACGGCGTAGAATGCTAGGGTTGCTAACTCGATATAATAATGCGAAGTTTTTCGTAAAGAAAGTTTTTGTTTTTATACGGATTTTTTTATTAAAATATAATTAAGATATTGTAGTGATATTTCTTTTAGCATTTCGATGAGTTGGCAATCTAAGGCATAGCAGCATGATGATGAAACTAGGTTCATTTGTAACTGGGTTTTATAGTTATTGCAAATTACGCCCTTGCCTTTGTTCACTTATAGGCAACGAGTCGGCAACTCTTGAAAGCCGCACAATATCTGATAATATTAGCGACATGTTAAGTATTCGCATGCTTGCCGATAAGTGGGCGCACTCCTTGACTATCGCAGACGATTCTCATACACACGATTCTCGGTATCTAAGCTAATAATCGAATTATTAGATGATTTTATTGTATTACTTTTGAATATTTTCTAATTAAAAATTATCTGTCGTCCAAATATCCGTCAAAATCTAATTAAATTTATTACTGTTATCATAAAGATTGTTGGGCCCTATACTTACAAAGTTTATTGACGATATCGACATTATAAACACTATTTATTAAATCATTAAAACGGTGATTGTATAAATTGTCACATAAATGTTGTAAGAAAACGACATTTGGCACAAAATATTTTGGCACCAACTAAACTGTAATAATTCATAGTGTTAACTGCTTTTTAACATGGTTGACTAACTCTAGTCATTTACAGAAATAATAACTCTATTCTACAGATTTAACAGCTAAAGATCACATAACGAAATTGTTTCGAATATCGCGTGTATGAGTAGATTATATATTATTATAATTTGACTATGCTAGATGTGATGGATTCACGTTTCTGTCTTGTTAACCAATTTGTTGCCCATTTTCGATAACTTCTAGCTGTGGCGGCGAACAAATATTTCGATTCCAAATGTAAAAAATGACACGCCTCTCGTGTCACTCCATACACAGTAAAATAATAAATGGCACGCCTGTCGTGTCATCCGTAATGAATCGGTTAAACTAGACTAATCTTTATTTGTAACGCTATCCATTATCCAACGTAAAGGATACAGAACAAAGTTTCTAGATTACAAATTATTGTCAGTCATTGTCAATCAAGAATTAACGATTTTTTAAATTAAGTTTAGTTATCCTGAAACTTGGTTTTAATCATCCTGGATTGTAGCTTGGCTTTGCACAACATGCTTTTATTGCCTTGTTGACTAGTACATATCGGACACATCACGCGAAGTATGTGGGATTAAATTACTACGATGACGTCACAGCGACGAATTTCACGATTTTTTTTATCATCACTTGTTTTGCGATTTGTCGCACGACAACATCTGCCACAGGTGAGTGTTGGCGCATGAACGCTTCTCACTACAAATGTCGCCGGTATGTACTAGCTATCTGTCTGTTAATTGTTTAAAATAGATATAATTTTACGTTCTATTCTGCCAAACGACTATTTTAATTATTACTCGCTAAGCGAGGTAAGTTAGTTTAAAATTAGGTGTTAATATAAATAACACGTATAAGTCGTTTTGTAGAAATTAAACGAATCAGCGAAATGTTTCCGCTGGTTTGACACACATTTTGAACATAAATTCGGACTTAAAGAATAAACTAAAGATGCAAATATCTCCATCTAATTCCATTACCTACTAGAACTTTCTGTACTAATGTTTTGCAGTAGTTATATTAATATTTCTACAATATGCATGCGTCTTTAGTTAATTTTTCACTGAATTTTTAACGTCTTCTAGCGAACTAATATTGCCGTATCACGCAAAACACAAAATGCAACACAATAGAACGTTTGTAGTAATTTGACGATAGAGAAACTATGCTATATTTCAACTTCAATAACAAGAACACGTAATGGTGACACTTTAGGTTCGCTCAGCCCCGGATCTACGACTTTTCCGACCCGGGGCATAACGTTACACTGGCGCCCCTCCCTTTCAGCATTTGAGACCAATATTTTATAAAACTCACAAAACAAATAGAGGAGCTGGTGAGTTTTTTGCAACCAGGAGATTAAGAATACACTCTTTATTACCTATTGCTAATTAATATCTTTTCCTAATCAACTTAGGATGCCTTTTTAGAATCAGTTTTTTTTTTCAAGCAAATTAATTCGACGCTCTCTTTGTTTAACGCCCGGGGTAGGTACCCCGGTTTGCCCCCCTAGATCCAGGGCTGGGTTCGCTCAAAGCCGTCTTTCAACATCTTATCTTGGAGAACACACAAACTGAATTTTGTTTCTATGCTTGGATGTTTTCTATTGGCTGGTTTATTATTTTGCAAAAGTTGACATTACATATCGCCCAGGCCTTCGGGCAAGTCGCATGCGCCATTTTCGACCTACACATTCCCTACCAAAGGAATGTGATGTAAATAAAAATCATTGTTCCTTACAATATGTCAACTTTTGCAGTTATTTTATCAAAGAGTGTGTTTGTTAGTTAACTAAGTTCTGGCTGTACTTCCTAACTGTCTACCAAATTAACTCAATATCTGTGTTAAATATAAAAACGTGCCTTACATCAAACGGCATTATATTTATTCACAATTTTTCTTTGGATTTTAACTTTTGTTATCTTTTTTTCTTTTTCGATCGATGACGATCTAATTAATGAATTAAAATAATTTGAATTATATTTCCTTAGATAACATCGCTAATGGTAGAAGTTGCATAATTTATTATATTTGTTTAATAAAATAAATTTTTATGCCATTATCAATGTGTTTTTGTGTAGAAATTGTGTAGAATTTTTAGTGTACCTATTACACGGGTGCTTTAAAAAGCATTGTCAAGACATAAATTTCTATGCTATTGTTGAAGAATTTCTTTTAGTTAATATCATTCAAAGCAAGGAAAAAATAAATACAATTAAGAAGTTCTTCTCCAAACAGTAGCATGGTGGCTTATGGTGGTTTAATAACATTGTGTTGCATGCATGCTTTCGCTTATGTCCGTTGCATCGAGGACAGCCTTCGAACATTCATGTGATGCGCATCTTACGGAACGCACCGCCTTCAAATGTGGTTAGGAATAAATCAGACAAGGTCAGTGACGGAATATTAAATGAATTTATTCAAAAACTGTTCTGCTAGCCTTGTAAATTAGTTTTTAGATATCGAAGACCATAATTATAAGTTTTTTAGAGCACTGAATCGATTTAATTTTGAATATAAAATCAGATTACTTATTTGCTATCGCTCGAGTGAAATGTAACTTTCCCGTGTATTATAATAATAATATTATAAATATATAATCTTCCTCAATAAACTGGTTATCTAACGTAAAAAGATTTTTTCAAATCGGATTGGTAGTTCCCGAGATAAGCGCATTGAAACATACAAACTCTTCAGTTTTATGTAATTAGTATAAATAAGAGCTTTTGCAATTTCTGAATAATGTAAATAGTCTAATTATTTTTAATTAATTTAATTTACCTACTAATAACTTATTATACTTAGCACCCAGTGGTTATATCAGAAAGGTTTAAAGCCCAAAATAAATTTAGTTGTCACATTTACTTGCACTATTTTCAATTTCATTAATTAAAATCAGCACGAGTTTAATCTACTGGAATCTCTATATATATATGAACTGAGTATTAATTACACTTATTATTTTTTATACAAAAATACCTAACTACAATGGATTTTAAGTTTGATTTAAATATGATTTCAGTCTACCCCAGTGGGTTCGATCCAGACAGGACACGAGATTGTAGTCTCACCAAACCGTGACAGTCATCAACCCTTCCATAAGGTAATTATAAATCATTTGATAATTAAATTATATCACAATATGGTGTATATTTTAACAAAGTAAGCATTGTCGTATCTGGTATTTTAGTCACGAAATATTAACACGTCACGTCATAAATAATATGTTTAGGACATAACCTCATAAATTATCAAGCTTGCTTTGTTTCAAGTATACACCAAACGGGTGACTAAGATAGTTGGAGCTACTGTCATCAGAACGCTAAAGTTTTATTTAATTTCAGTGACATTTCTTTTGTAATTTATTTTTTTGTTTGTTTTGTATAATTGTGACATGACGTGACCACTATGTTCTGTGATATTTAATTGATGTTCTATCACTATCTTAAATTATTATTTTATAATTTTTGTATTCAATTTCAATCAACATGCACTTTTTAATAAATTTTACCTTAAACTACTCTTAATGAGAAGTTTGTTTTTGGTCTTTCTTGGAAGTCGACAGAGGAAATACAGCCAGCTTCATCTACTAAATTAAATTTTAAATTTCCTATTTAAAATGTTATTAAATACTAATTCTTTTACGGCTTTACTTACGGTTTGATTTCGGGAATGCCCGACTAGTTCAAAATGGACTCCGTTTGGGTCCGAAACTAGTCGGGCATTTCCGAAATCAAACCGTGAATAAAGGCGATAGTATTTAATAATATATTAGTACCTATGACTTAAAATATTACTATTCCTGTTTAACATTGAAAGTATTTCTTAAAATTAAAAACAATAATTGATTAATAAACAAGTCTGTGTAAAATATATCATGTATTTTAATCTTTAAAGCAGCGCGAGACCGCTAGTTAAGAGGAGTTTCCCCAGAGCGCGATCTATACAAACGAAGTTTGGTCTTAAATTTAACATTACCCAATTAAAATAAATGAAATTTTAACAACAAGATCTAGAGTCGATAGAGAGATCGTTTGTCAGATTTTATTTTATTTTATTTAATTAAAAAATAAAAATAATTTAATGGAATTTTGACAAAAATTTTTTTTATTATAATGCAAATCTGCAAAATCATAGAAACAGATATTAGATAGTCTTTAGGTATTGTTTACAAAATTAAATTAAATTTAACTGGGTAATATTTGAATTAGAATTTTTTTGAGTTTAGTGCGTTCCGTTCGCTCAGGGGCCTCTTAATATTTCATTGTGTCTCATTTCTATCGCTTAAAAGGTTAACATAATGTCGTGTATTGGAGTATGTAATGTTCATGGCGTGAACTGATACAGCTTTTTTGTCGGTGCAGGATGATTTGTGTGATTATATGATTGGTTTGGTTGAGGACGATGAGGCGGCGCTTATATCCGGAGAGGTTTGGTCCGCTTTCACAATTTTTTGTTTTTTATCATCCGCTGCCCTTGACGCTCGCCTCAAATCTCTCCATGTTCAAATGCCCAAGTCCAGTTGTTCTGTGTTTGCCCTAAAAGTATAAATTGTCTATGACTGTTTCTACTAGTGTTCTATTGTATCATTGTTTTTTTTTCGTGCCACTATTTTTTCCTTTTTTTTTAAGTATTGCTCATTATTACTTCTAAAGCTTGAATCAAATCAAATATAAATAAGCTGTTAATGGATGTAGAATAAAACTATAGACATATTAAAGTTAAAAAAAAGTTTCAACGAATGAAAGAGCGACCTTCTGTACCCCTAGTATGAGTTTTTAAATCACATGAATACTGATAGTTTTATGAGTCGTTTTATGTCTCTGTCCTTTCCGAGGAATAAAAACGAGACAGGTATATTAATTACTTCTCACTTAAATTGACGGTATTTGTTGACGTAGTTACGTACTAGGGGTACATATCATCTGCAGCTGCTTGATGCTTTAGGGGTTTCATGGCTATTTTCCTAACAGACAAAATGGTGTTTTGTGTGCAGTGCCGTAACTAGCGTTTTATGGGCCCAATTCGAGCTGCTAAAACTGCGCCCATGCTTTACCAAAATTTGTTCAAGCATGGGCTTGACCAAAATTTGTTCAAGCATGGTCCTTGTAATTTCTGCCTAATCCTGGTCTTGAACCTACTCTGATCATTTCTGCGCCCTGTGCCGGTGCACCGCTGGCATCGTCCTAGTTACGGCACTGTTTGTGTGGTTTTCGAGAATGCTACCACTCAAAAAGTTCTATACGACTTCTATAAGAGTATTGTTGACCCCTTACCTTTGTCAGGAAGTCTACCGCAAACGTAACTTCTAAGCACCATGGTAAGTTCTTGCATCTAAGACGTAATTAACAGATCGAATGAATTATTAGAAGGATGTACTAATCCGATTGGAACACAAAACGCGTTATAAACATTCATTGTATTGAACTGGTTTGGGAACGGTTTTCTTGGATTCTAATCGGATGTGTTTTAAGCGCTAAAAAGGGGTGTTAGTATATTTTTTCTGTAAAACATTGTAATGCAAGAACGTATCATTTTCACGTTCCATTTTACATTCTATTAAATCTTTTCTGCGATTACGAATCTAATCCCAATCCTAAAGATGTGCGTACAGGCATACCCTTAAGCACCAACGTTGCAATGAGTCCGTATATAAATTCGGATTGGGTTCGGAATTCAAGAGTAAGTTCCCTGACTCATCAAAAACGAAAAGATGTAATCGAATGCGATATCCTGCGTACTATAATTTTGTAGTATTCCTCCCATTTATGTACATTCGGCTACATTAAATGAACCAGTTATTTAAAAAAAAATAGTCTTGTTTAAATGCGAAATATTTTATGATACAGGTCTGAAGTGTTGTATAAAAAAAAAGTAATTTTACCAAATATTTTGATTTTTAAGATTTTTGTTGTTTTCTTTTGCAGTCAATAATTACTATAAATTGGGCAGTGGCAACTATTCCACGAGACCTGGCTGCCGGAATAATGATTTAATGCAAACTGCAACAACAATTATAAATAAATACTAAATGTTCTTGCAAAACCTATAGATTTAACTATCGCATTTAATAAGTGAGTTTAATGAGTGAATGGATTATTTCAATTTATGAAGACTTTAAAATCCATAAATATGAAACCTACCTATTGTTATTTTTATTAATATTATTTTAAGACAACCCAAAGTTTATTTATGCAGCCGACTGTACATTGATGCAAAACTAAATCCATATTTAATCTGTCAAAAATTAAGTGCTTGGGAGTGTCTAGATGCATTTTTGAGAGGAATATCCATTTCTCTTTTTTTGACCGTGCGGAGAGACGCAATTGTGTCAAATTTACCCTTGTTTTTGTTTGTGAATCACAAAGTTGTGCTAATCCCACTGATTACTGATGTGGCTTCAGTATAGGTTTTTTTTAAGTTAATCTGATTTCGTTTTAATTAATACTAATTGTACACATCTTTCATAACTGTCGCAGTAAAAAGTGATTTTAAATTTTAATTATTATTAATGACTTGTATAATTTAACGTTATTTCTAAAAGATACAACTTATTTACAATCAGAGTAAAATTATCTAGAATACAATAGATACAAGTACTTACTTTAATCACTGAATAGATACTGGATTTCTTATTTTCTTCATCCTGCATAATTTATTTCGCTAAATGTTTTTGGGGGATGCGGAAATTTTGAAGGCTGACTGACAATGATCCTGAACATATACACTTCCGGTAATCTGACAAACGTTTTGCAAAGTTTGCCAAAGACCCCGTCTAATCCGGGATACCAAATCGGGACCTAAACCAAATTACAATTAACAGCAACGATTATAAGAAGTCTTGTATCTATTAGAAAAGGAAACTGCAAAAATCCTTTTAAAAAAATAGTTTATGTTGATTTTCTTCCCCCGTGCCCCCAGATGGCAGCACTGGCGAAGACGAAGGATTTCGGCACAAGCGGTACGACAAACACGGGCAGTAACTGGCCACATAGTGGTAAAGCTACGCCACTTAACACTGGTCATCTGACGCCGGCCGATAGACACGGATCTGTGCAGGTTAGAAAAAAAAATTGCTGCTAATATATGCTGTCTGTGGGCAAAAATTCTAATAAAAAGTGGATTTGGTTTTGACTAAGTAAGAATCTTATAAAGCTGTGTTTTAACGGTTTTTAATAAATATTTTTTGAATTTGTTATGACTGGTTCAAATAACAATAGCTGTTGAAACATCGAAAAAAACATTTTTTATTCAAAATGGCCAGCCACAGTCTGATGCTGGACCTCTGAACCACAGGTGGACAGTCTTCTTGCTAATCAGGGGCTAAAACTTATCCAATATAAAATAATTTTGCCATTTAAGTGATATTCCTTCGCTCTTTGAAGAAATGTAGCGATTTAGAAAGTTCTCTTATTTATTGCTAATTAACTTAAAATAATATTGTATAATTTATTTTAGTTAAGCAGCGCGTAACATAATCTTATCAAAATCGATTAAGAGATACCTATTGGGTAAAGTCTGCCTCATTGGTTTGGTCGCAGTCGCAAGCGCGACTGTTGAGCACGAGGTCCTGGGTTCGATCCCCGGGTCGGGCAAAGTGTTATTGGGTTTTTCTATTAGGAAATTCTCAGTAGCAGCACGGAGTCTGGAATTGTGCCCGGTTAATGGCAATAGGTTCGCCCCCTATTACATGGGACTTATAGCGCGCGAAACGTGGGTGTACTGCGTACACCTCTGCCTACCCCCTCTGGGGAATACAGGCTCAATAAATATTGGTTAAAGTTTTAAATAAATGCTGCTTGTCTCTTATGGAGTTACCTACAGG
The DNA here is from genome assembly GCA_936450705.2 of Protodeltote pygarga. Classification (NCBI taxonomy): domain Eukaryota; kingdom Metazoa; phylum Arthropoda; class Insecta; order Lepidoptera; family Noctuidae; genus Protodeltote; species Protodeltote pygarga. The sequence goes on from OW388263.2 coordinate 9,028,653, forward strand.
GCTAATTTTCCATTTCCTCCTAATATTGCACACATATTATTTATAATAACTTAAATTTATTTAAATTAACGTTAGATGTTGACGAAGTTATCTGTTTCATCCATTTATCAAACTTTTGACGTCATCAAAGTGACGCCTAAATGCGTTACAAGATTCGATTATAATTGTTTCAATACTAGGGGCTCAAGTCTGCTTGCAATGGAATATCAATTTTGTGTCGATACTATAGTTATTTCACTTTTTCTGCTAGACTTACGAAAATTCAATCGATATACTATTGATACTCCATTGACTTATTGATATATTAGCAGACTAAAGCGTCGTATACACTAGACTACAATTGAGGCGCAACATGTGACGCAACACGTTGCCCAATAGCATGCGGTCGTTGCCAGATGACGCGAGAGGCATTTAATGTAAAAGGGATGTATGTAGCACCTTGTTGCACGGCAATTGTTGCCTTGAATACATGGCTTTAGGATTTAAGGCGATCGATTCTCTGATGTCGGTGATTAAACACGTCACTGTTTTAACCTAGCGCAACTATAAAGTTGTTATCTTTTTATAAGAACAGACAAAAAGATTTTGATAGACAATGGTGCTAATTCTCTTGCACACGCTCTAAACTAATTTACACTCACTATCTCTCTATCTAACAGAGATCATTAGAAAAGGATAGAACATTTTTAGAGCTGTCAAACTAGTCCATTTGCGTGATATCAACGAGAATTTAGTCAGCACGTCATCGGTCTCGTCTAATTTCACGTCAATTGCAAGGCAGTAGACTAATTTGACAGCTCTAAATTGACAGTTTAATTTGCTGTCCTTTTTCGATGGTGTTTATTAGAAAGAGATATAGTTAGACTAAAATTAGTTTAGCAGGATGTACAAGAGAATCAGCACCAATGTCAAATTCAAATGTATCACAAATGGATGGAAAACTTCAATAAATATAGTGAACTTATAGTAAAACCTATCCATTATATATGTAGCAACAAATAGTCCAATAACATAGTATCCAAACACAAACACTTGCATGTCTTATGCTGGGGCCGCACCTGCCTCTATCGTTGCGATGCTTCGCTCAATACACACAGATATAACCAACCATTATCGGCTATTGTCGTGAACGATCGGGCTGCGTACCAGTTATCGCTCGGGTATGTAAGGTTTTCGCGCGCTAAATATCGTGTTGCGTGGTCGTACTAGCATTGTTAATTTCGGACTGATTAGATGTTCTTTTTAAATAATGGAGTGAATCGACAAAATTATTTTAGAGTTGCACAGCAGTAAAGAAAGTCGTTGTCCATATTGTTGAAAAGACGACAAATTTTATTGCAGGCATTAAGGATTAATTCCCGATAGTTCGTTTTAAATTATGAAGCCGCTACTTAAGCCGTGATGATAACTTTTTAGCAAACAAAATACTCGAAGCTATGGCACGCATTGTTTCATGACGATAGACTCAGGTGCGGAACCAGCATTATTGTATTTAAAATTTTTATTTTCGCATTATAATTTTATTATACGTGAATTGTGAATGTATATTGGTGTATTTATTTTTTAGCTGTTGAAGAATAAACATTTTCGGTATGTGAAATTTCCCGGATCGGTATCCACGGTCAGTTTTAAATATATTTGCGGCAATCCTTGTGTGACTGTCTGCATGACGCTTATAATGTGCTATCGGAAAGGCCCGCTATATAAACTTGAATATTTTCCTCTAATTTTTAAAAAATCGAATCAAATCTGAAGATTGATTAAATAAAACTTGAAATGTAATTGTTCTTTTTCTCTTTAAAATAAATTAATTAAAGAGAAGATCAATAGATAATAGAACTAACTGATGTGGTTGAGTTTTTAAAATTGTTGTTTGCTTAAAAGGCCAGCTACATGACTGTCATAGCAGCTTTAGTCGATGTTTGCTATTCAACTCAGCATATCTCAGTCTACTGCTGAATATACGTTTCCAATGCACCGTAACACCTAAATTTAAAATGGAAAATATTTAAATTTAATAGCCCAGCCTGACTGTTGCTTTAAACAGAGCACTGCCAATATTCATTCATGAAGTATTGTACACCGTTGAGCTAATTTATTTATTTTATGTTTTATGTAACAATTGCACGTAATTATTTGCAGAACCTGTAATTTTATGTTTTTCACTGATGTGTTGTTGCTTTTTATTTGTAAATATTCAGCTCCAAGGACAACATCACAGAGACTTAACAAGACTGTGATTGAGATATGGTCATTTAAAATTCTTAGCGTTTTAAAAAATAAAAATTAAACATTTTTTAAATGTTAACAGTTAGTTCCTTAGGCAACAAGTGAACATGATTTTTTAAAATTTTAATTAAACACAAAATAAAGATTCAAATGATAAAATATTAACTTACTCGTATATCGGGTTTTGATTATACCACAAAATAAATAAATAAAGAGGTGCCTCACAACCTGAACAAGTGATGTTGTCCATAATGGAGTGACCGCTTCAGTTAAAATCAGTGTTCTTTAATTTTTATTACATTGATTTGTAACTCACATAACCCAAAACTGTAGTTTGTAAGCCACATATCTCATATTAGTTAGGAATATTAGTTTCGCCCTGTATATTATGTATAGGTAAAGTTCAATGTTGTAGGAAAGGTGTCTGTAATTATAATTGTATTTATGTGTAATTAACTATAAGGGATTAAGCCTAGCACAAACTTACGCGATCTGATGAGTAATTTACGGGCAATCTGGTTCTTAGAGAGCCATATATTATACATTGTAAATTAATCACTGACGTGATCTGATCGCCCCAGTCTGTGACCTCCTATATACTTTCATACAAAATAACATATAGTCACGTCGGTCGATCGCTCGTCGGCCGACTTGATCACATCAGATTGTGACAAGCTAATCTCCCATAACCATATCTGATCAGCCAGGAAAACAAGAGATTTTAATTTGTGGCTACCAATAAATTATATGTAAAAGGTATTGTAACATCACAAATTCACTTCCAAACTAATTTTAATACAAGATGCAGTTATTTAAAAAAAAAAGCTTGACACTCCTTTTAACAGTCCTTTTGTTTCAGTTTGACACTATTTTAAAAGAGATTTGATTATGGTACCTAAACTAAGACAACCTGTATATGAAATCCAATTCAAAATTTAACCTGAATAAAGCTACGTAGTCATGTTACGAACCTCTTTGGCATATTCGTAGGTGGTGAGTTCAACGAACGGCGAGCTGGGCGCCGACGACCCGACGGCGGGCCACAGCAATACTCCCATCACGGCGCCGCATCACGAGGTCGACGTGGTAGACGACACCAAGTCAGTGTTCCAACTGTATGCATTCCTTTTTATTTTCTTTTATTTTAGTTTTAAGCGCTTGGTGGTTGGGTGTCTCTATCTTTATTTCGACATTATTTTTTCATGTGGTATAGAGACAGACAGACCGAGACCTACGTTACTATACTATAGTAATACGATAATTGGGTCATGTACAAAGTACATGTAATGTCTAGTATAAAGATCAATCATTCAAGAAAATACATAAATTTGTTTCAAAAAGTTATGCATAGTTTAAGTTTGCTTTACGAGTAAATGCTCGCAATACACGCTCTAGTTCTAGTTAGTACCATCCTTAAAACGATGAAAGAAAATGTCGTAAGGAATCCTGCGCAGCTGAGAGATATTCTTGATGATTAGTAAAGCCATGTTACAGACTTTTGTGGCTTAAATTCTGACACCAGAATCAATACCAACCAATCAATTGAATTATTAATTTAAAAAATAAAGTTCTTTTGATATCAACCGCTTGTTAAAAAAGTTTTACCGCCCCTACCTAATTTGATAGATTTAAAAAAATATATTATGTAGTAATAGTCTGGATAGACTGCGAAATCTAAAGTCACAGGTTCGAATCCTTTGGCTCATTCAACCCTTTGACTCATTAATTAGCAATTCGAAATCATGTGCGTATTATATTTTAATTATTACTTGCTTAAAATGGTGAAGGAAAACAACGTAAGGAAACCAGCTCAAATGAGGGATTTTCTCGTTATTTTAAGCTATGTTAGAGCCTACGGGCGGTTTAAACTCTGACATTACGTTGTGTCTTCATGTTTATCAGTCTATCAGTACTTATATTTTTAGTTCGTCAAAAATAGCACTAAATACCTGAATTGTTTATTCATTATCGTTCTATTTATTATTGCCATGACTAAATATAATCTCACGGTGTATTGTTGTTGTATTTGTCTTGTTTTGAGTAATCTCTAGTAACTGACCGAAGTTTCGGTTACTTGCCGGCTGAAACTTCGGCCCTGCTGAAACTTATCTTCGTGTATTCTCGTTCGCCAAATCAAATCAAAGATTAGATTTGTTACTAAAATGAATAAATATACAAATATTTGTTACTTTAAATGTTGTTTCGGCAGTATTGATCTTTGTTACCTGAATATATTCAACAGCGAATGTGTCGTACCGTATCGGCTAGTTACCTGACAGACTCTGTAAATCGTCATGCAGGCAATCTGTGTATTCCAGGTGCTGTTGTTTCTTCAAGCGCAAAAAGAAGAAGTGCGCGGCGCGGGCTGGCAAGTGACGCGAGTCCACGTGACGCCCCGCCAGCCCCGACCCGCCCCCCGCACGCCCCGCCAGCCCCGCCCCACGCCCCGCCAGCCCCGCCCACTGCGGCCCCGCCAGCCCCGCCCCACGCACGCTCCGACCTTGCGCCCGCATATAGCCTCCACACTACACTTTACTCCCAGTTGCTCCTATATCTATTGTCTATACGTACCTGCATTTTACAGTTAAGGCTAGGTCATTTACCTATCTGTTTACAGTGATGGCTAGGTCATTTATTTCAGCACCGTTCTTTTGATGGTATGAAATTATTGACAGTGAAACGAAGTGCTATGAACTATTCTCATTTCTTATTAAATACGCCTTGCGTGTGCGGCCGGTGCACGTTAGGTGTGTAGTCATACGGTTTATAAGTTCTGTTGAATAACGTGGCGTAGAATAAAACGCTACATTATTTAACAGAATTTGTCGTGGGAAAATTCAATGGCATAAATTAATTTCGTTGAATTTAGACTGGTAATTTCGATGGTAAACAAATTATAGTGACGATGAAAATTGTGCGGTTAAAGTAATCTAAAACATTTTTGGATGATTGACATATTTTTGTTATATAGTGTAATTGTTAACAAAAGATTTAAGGGCAATAAAAGAGATAGGCGATACGTTGTTATTAGTTATAAAAGTTGATATATATATTTACGTCGCACTATAATTTAACCAGATTATATAGAGCAACTGGGTTTAAATGTGAAAACAATATATTGCCGATTTATTTTGACAGTCGTATGCTATCCGATCCACGATTATCTGAATTTTTATTCAATATAATTTTAGATTTTGTTATTTTGAATAATCCATAATGCTAACTCATTATACGAAGCTATGATAAGTTTTAGTTTCATTTTGACCTTACGCGTAATACAGGTGCATAAAAATGTATTGTGTGGTTGGCAAACATATATTTCAGATTATAGTACTTATACAAAACGTTATACCCGTATGTACCAGTTATATACCTTTATTACGTTAATTGTTAATATATAGAGAACACTTCCATTTAGAGATTCCGATGCATTGAATAACAAACATTACAATTTTCTGTTGTCACTACTATTGACGTTGTGAAATAGTACTTGTCAACAGAACACGAGTCATAGGACATTTAGTAGAAAATGTTTAGTTTGTATTAGTTATTCCGAATCGTAGATATAACAGAATGTCTTCTTCGCTGGATATTAGAGGTGGGACGTTCTGTAATGCTATCGCAGATTTTATCGATATTGTGTTCTTTCTGTAGTTTCGAACTGAGACAATCGAGCGCCTTTCGATCAGGTTGTTAAAACTGATGTCAATTCAATAGGTATTGCTTCAGAGCAACATCCTATCATCCCAATTACCAATTAACAGTAATATTCTAAGTTTAATAAAATTTGAGATGCAACTCAAATCAACTAAGAAAACGGGCGTTCAAATATTAGCAATAAAAATGTTTGCATTGTACTGAATTGCCAAATGGCTGTTGCGGCTGGCAGATTATTTTTGTGTTCCCGTCCGTAGCGAATTACGTTTAATTTTCACCAAAACTTGTAAATTGTATGTTGTCTCTGTTGTGAGACGTGAGATTTACTTTACCTCATCGACATCACTCGCATTATGTTCATGGCCCTCACTCGCATCGATGATGTCCATTCCAGCACATGTTCGAACAAGTCCACAGATTTGTACATTATGGTCGTTCGTTCATTATTCATCAACACCTGTAGTTTAACAAATACTTACCGAGTAGTTGTATATCGCTTTGTTTCCGAATAATGAAGCATTGAAATATTATTTTTGTACGTTGTTTGTGTTCATTACTATTGTGATTTAATTGATACATGGGTAATGAATAAACAGCCAATATTGTGACTTTATAATAAGTTGTGTGTTGATGAATTTCGTGTTTCGTCCGCTGTGGGTTGAATGTCGCGCACTCCTGTCGTTACATACGACTTGTGCAGGTTGTGATCACATTTCCACTTGATGATCAATAGTGTGTATTGATGAAGTATTTTGTGTTACGGCTACATTACAACGTGTTGCTAATCAGACTCAGTTCTAGTTTTTGTGAATACAATAATTTATTTTTAGCAAAATTTTCACTTGTCTTCATCTTGAGTCTGTTGAACTGTCTCATGTAAGGCCCGAGTGAGATACATTCAACCTACTGCTTGTATGAGTACTTTAGATTTAACTTTATTTAGTCATTGTTTACCTAAGTTCGATTTGTACGGAAACGAATATAATAATATTTAAATTGGCTCCGTTCCTATAGTGACGCCACATAATTTCCTATCTTTATTTATATCTATTACTATAGTTTTTTTTTAAGAGATAACCAGAAATTTATTAAAATAAGTGATAAAATGTAAGTAACGATTTACTTTTTCAATACATGCTTTTGTGACAAACATGACCATATTGACGTTTGGTTAATTCGATAATGTTATTATTAAGTGTGCAATAATTTATATAGAAAATCAATACAATAGTGTTAAAACGTAATTTGTTTCAATCGGCGTACCCCGCCGAGTCCCGAGTGAACTGGCTTCTATATTCCTACAAGACTGAATGAAACATTTCACCTTGTGTACAAAAACACGTGGCTCTGGGCTCATGTCAATTTGTATTATTGCAATTCACTTTTGTTTGATTTTTAGTCGTAATGACGCGAAGTATATCATTTTTGAATAGACTAATTGATACTTGTAATGAATAGTCAGTGTCGGAGTGTTGATCGGTCATGACGTGCTGCAGCCGTGGTCGTTCGTTCATTCCAAAGTATTGCGTCAGTGTTGGTTCACTTAAGGGATATGTTTAGTCATTTGTTGTAGTACATAGCACATGGCGGCCGGGGCTGCAGTGTCCACGCGAACTTTCACTGTGGGAATCACAACGGTGATTTATATTTAGGAGTCGAATTGCGACGAGACTGAGATCATGCGTAGCGCGTACCTTACCGCCGCCGCCATCGTGGAAGGCCATACTAACGATCACTTGTTAAATATTATATACTCCTAATGTCACGAGATTTTGTGGCCACACGATTAGGGCGGTCGCTAAGATGATGGTGTATAAATTGTACAGCTTTAAAAAAAACATTTGTATATTTTTGCTTGGACTGGAAGCAGCAAGGTTTCGACAAGCGTGATTTGCATAGGAGTAAGATATTTGTAGATGCCAGTGTTATCAGCGTAGCACTCGACAATACCGAATTGTTTTCAAGTAATCGTATGTTCTGATATAACTATAGGTACTTACATATTTTATACCAAAAGTCTTGCGTTGCACTGGTCACACTGACATTGTCGTAAGGTATTTTGAATTAGTCACGGATATGTAGTCATCACAAAATTGTATCCAATGCATTAGAAGTTATTCATTTGGCTAAGTACGTTTGAAGTGTTTTATAACATAAAAAAAAATAAACATCTTGTTGTGTCGTTTCATATTTTTTAGAAAAGTATAGATAATGCGAATATTGTCGATATGTAAAAGGAAATTTTTAAATCAATTCTTTAATAATGGTTTTTGATAAATTATTGTAAACAAATTGAAGTATTCTTCTCGTTAAATTGATCGTTAATACTTATCGTACAACCACTGCAGTATAATCGAGTCTAATAAACCTTATAAGTCTTAATACATGATTAATACCATAAATGTACCTAATTGTTACTTTCTATTTGCTAGATAGAATAATCAAATTAGATTGGGTATTAAAAAAATGGAAGTAAAGTTGTGTGATCTGCAAAAGTGTACGAACGAGCTCTTCGCGTGTGTACCTATAGTGAATGTTAAAAGTAATTATATTGTTGATATACAAGACTACGTTAGGTCGTACCGAGTGGTGTCGCCGATGATAGTCGGCGGATGAGTGCTTCATGTCCGTATCATTGCTAGGGAGCATTGTAAATTATCAATATTATGATACGTCGTGAAGTGTCAACTGTCTCTGGTTGCTTGAACATTCACAACTTCTATCGTGACTAAAATGTATTCGAGAGTAATAAATAAATACATTATAATGCACTTTTTTATTTTATTGCATACTTCGACTTTTTCTGCTATGTAAAAATAAACATAACATGATTATTTATTGTGAAGGCTGCACCGGTAGCACGGTGTGTGACGCGACGTGCAGCGCGCTCGCCCTTCAGCTCTTGTGGGTAATCACTTGTAGTTAATTTAATTTTAAAATTTCGCTTACTAAGTAAGTCATGTTCAGTCGGCTTGTGGACGCACGAGGAAGATATTTGAATTGTAGTTATTAACTTTTATGTATTATACATGCTTTTCCAACAGAATTGAATGTAAAAGTAAGTATAAAAATAAAATTCATATTCATAGAAACAATTCTGTGTTTATTTTTCTGTAAGATGGTAAATATGGGATATGTATTCAGTTATGTCACAAACCTTGTTCGAAATTACGAAAATATTTGTTAATTCATAATTAAATAAAGCTTATTATAAGATACTCGTTTTATTTTTTCGTTTTTACTTTGATTCCTGAATGCTATCAGTAAAAAAATCTGTGCCGTTTGTCCTTGGAATCCACTTTAGCGCTACCCTATCTTCCAATTTACATCTGCTCTATCTTACTAAGATGTAAACTAAACTTAGACATTTTGTTCTTATTGTAGAACTTTTAGTCACAACATAAAAAGCCTTCTACAGACGAAGTTCTTTTTGCTTGATTGATAACAAAGCGGTTACTTGACATTCTTTTCGTGCGCTACATTCTTATGGCAGACTGAATGCACTGTCTGTGAATGCCATCTATTGGACGTTCACGGTTGCACGTCGCGTCGTTCGTATGAGTTTACACTACGAAAGCTGTTTTCGGAAAAACATTTTAAAATATAAGTACGTAAGCTTTTATTACCTCTTACACAATATTATCTCTGTTCGACTCACTGTTACACAAAGATGATGACCAATGATGTTCCTCTCGGGTTAGAAGCTTTAGGACTACATCTCGATATGACTAGATAGCAGTTATGACTAGTTCGCTCTATGACTAAATCTCGATGTGACTAGATCGCTATAAGTCCAGATAGCGTAATGACTATATTGTCCTTTGTTTTCTAAAGTACAGTTACCTAGATAATTAGAACATTCCGCTCTTTTTTTCTCGGTACTTTTATTTAGTGTCATTCCCAGGAGTTGAATATGTTTGTACCTTGTTTTCTAGGAGCACTAGTTATTTTTTTTTGTAGGTAGTTTTTTTTTAATAATTTTATTTTAAATTTTTATTCCAAAATTTTTTTTTTCTTTCCCCATATGTATACGCCTGATATGGTGTGGGGTTTATTAAAGGGGGGCAAAATTTTCATTATTTTTGCGCTAAAATGCACCGTATTCGAGATACAAGCGAATCCCTAATAAAAAGGTTATTCTATAAAAAATTTGCAAGTCTTTTCAAACAGCCTATAACTACGCAATATGTTCATCATTTTTAAAAACATCGCGGAGATGTATGGCTATCCCAAGAGTATTTTCCTATTCCGTTGATATCGATAGGTACTTGGATGGTATCGGAACGTTCCTATATGCAATTTGCGAAGCGGGCATCCCTGCCGATCGCATAATTTATTCGCGCGATGATCGCGTATTCGCTTTCTATTAGGACGATGACTAAGAGAAGCACTACACTCTTGTACAAGCGTGTTATCTTGCAGCAACGCCAGAATGACGTACCGCTTGAATTATTACACACAAAATTGTATTGATAGCCATTATGGAGAATGGCCTTCCTTATTTTTTATATTTTTAATAAAATATAATTGTTCATTAGTGCGCCGATGACATTGTGCTAGTTGCTGAGGATGGTCTAGAGGTCCAGAGCAGATTGAAGGAATGGTGGTAAAGACTGGAGAGAGTTGGCTTTAAAATAAGTAAAAGCAAAACTGAATACTTGTTTTGCGATTACGGTGGTCTCCCCAGCCCTTTTCCCGTAACTCTCGCTGGCATGTAATGACGTGCCAACGAGTCTCGAGCAGACCGGTAATGACCGGTCTGCTCCAATTTTCGGTAACTCGGGGCACTCGCTCAAAGGGATGCTGAAATAGACCAAGATGAAATACACCGCATCAACGAAGGTTGGATGAAATGGCAACAGGTCACAGGAATAACTTCTGAACTAAAGGGCAAAATTTACAAATCCGTTATCAGATCTGTTGTGCTGTATGAATGCCGGATGCTTTTTCACAAAAGTCGAATGAAAGAAGATTGCATGTAACAGAGGACGAGAATGTTGAGATCGCGATCTAGTCCAAACGCGATCTAGTCATATCCAGATGTGGTCCTAAAGCTTCTAACCCTTCCTCTCCCATTTTTATAATGTATCATAACATGTTTGTTTACATCTTAAAGATTTTATTACACCTGAGACAGCATTAAAATTTGTAAATAAATTGTGTTCTTGCGTTTGCGTCCACCACATTAGTTTTATATCTACAACAGGCTCTAGGAGGGGGGGGGGGGGGGGTTAACAATGAAAAACAGATTCCTTACACAATTTATTCGAACCAGCATTCATCATTGTAGTCCATTTGTTTAAACGCTTATATAGTAAGTAGGTAAAACGAGCTATATCTAATGCAAGTGAAGTACTTAAAATCAATTTCTAGCTAAAACTGAAACATCAGTTTCTAATATAATTGCACCCAGTCATAACAGAGAAAATGCTTAGTAAATAACATAAACTAAACTCCTTAAATAAAGTATGATTCGTAAATAAAATATATCTTGATTTAATTATATATTAATTTTGATTTCTCAAATAAATATTCAACAACTATCATTCCCAGAGGCATATTACCGCACTTTACGTCTGAATAATACTTACAACTAAATAAAATCATTCATAGCGTTCTCACTAACATAAACATAATTATTATGTGTTAACTAGAGCCTAATTCCAAGGGTAGTTAGCATGACTCCAAACATTGAGTCAGCACATGACCAACAGTCGCGAACACACCAGTCAATCGACAAACTACACGCGAGGAATAATTTCATTGAAACTATAATCTTAAAAAATACATTCTGTGTAAAATAATAGTAAAATAGTAATCTGAAAGAAACAACAAGGAATTATAAAGAAATATAAAATATAGAATCTGTGCAGTGCAGAACTAGAATTCATTCATGGTGCCGTTGACTACGAAAGTCTTTACTTCGGTTGTGTTTCGTGAGTCGTAGTCGGAGATCTCCTCTATGACTAAGTCGTCATTTTTCACGGGTATGGGAGGAAGCAAGTCGAGTAGTTCGCCAAGCTTTCGGCTCGTGGATAACAGTGTGTTGCTCAAGAACCCTTTATCATTAATAATGTTCATGTCATTGTCGTCCTCAGTTATGAACTTGCTTTCTATTTTGTAGAAATTTTCATAGTTCTCCTCCTTGACGATGGGCGGCATATACTCGCCGCCCTGCTCGTGCTTTTTCATACGTTTTTTGAGGTTGGGGGGCCAGTCCTCATCTATGGGGAGGTCGATGTAACCGCCAGCGAGAACCTTGTGTGTCTCGATGTTCTTCACGACCTGGTAGTCATGGTCGGAGTGTGGGCGGTTGAATGTGATCAGCTCATCCATATTGAACTCCCCATCATCGATTACAGTCTCGTCGAGCGCCATTTCTGCAACAGACGGAAATGTTAGACATGCATATTTAAATTTTGATTGCTAAGTCATCTAAGCGTAACAATTTGAAAAGAAATCTGTAAAAAAGTAATTTAACTTTCGAAATCGAGCCATCTTTGAAGGCTTATCAAAGTGCATTACATAAAATTTTCAATGAATCGCAAAAAGTAGTGCTGACGATTATGCATGGAGAATAAAATGTTGCAATCTGAAAGTAAGTTCGTGATTCCGAGTGCGACGGACACTAAAATTTTACGTAAAACGATAAATGCTATTATATAACTTGTAATAAATATTGTCAAGAACGAAGCACTGAATTACTTTAAAATAGTATAATCTATTCATAAAAACATTTCATATCACTTGACCTTACTCGTGATGAAGCCGATTTAACTGTTATCTTTATAGTATATAGAAAGCTGTAATAGTTATCTTTTTTAGTCTTGTTGCAATAAAAAATAAAGTACTCGATCTTTTTATAGTGTCAATGTATGTGTCAATGTTTCTGTAACTTATTGACTAGGTAACATCTATTTAAAGAGTTATTAAAACAGATTGTGAATTACATTGAACTCATCTACAGTACAGTCAACCGCACATTAGTGGTAACAATTTGACATTGACAGCACCCTTATTACGTAGCAGTAAAGGCTATTTCTGTAGTTCAGTGTCAGTACTGTCATGCGGTTGACTGTACGAATGTCTGGAACGTATGGTTTGAGTCGATTTAAAAAAAGTAAAATTTTGTAGATCTACGCTTCGGCATTTATGGGTAAAAAGTTAGGCAACGTAGACATATTATGTCCCGGCATTCCAGAGGACACACACGCATTCGAACTAGAATTACTATAATACATAATATTACATAAGAACTAACTACTAATTGAATTTGAGATAATTAGATTGTGTTTGCCGTAAAAACTAAATACTACTACTACGTTACGCAATCGGATTCAATGTCACTGCTGCTATATGTTATAATAATACCAAGTCCTCGACCTAGAAAGAGTTCTTACTTATCGATAAAATATCTGCTTCAATAGTAACCATAGCTTGACCAATGTACAAATTCGTCAAGCTAACACTTCGTTGTGCATATATATATACATACTATGGAATTTGCAACGTGTCGTGTTCGTGTATGAGCAGATGAATTAGATGAATAATCCAAATGTTATGGTAGTTGAGCTATACTGGTTTCACCACGAATGGGCGGGCTCGACCGGGGTAGTAACTCTCTTACAGAATATCGGTGTGAAATAAGATATTCATACTGCTGTGTTTCGTACGGTCAATGAAGAGAACCGGAGGCCCGATCCCTCTCAAATGCCGACAACGCATCTGCAATGCAGTGGTGTGCTTTTTAACCCCAGTACGGTCATAGTATCATAAATATACAGTAAAGTTTATGTGAGTATGTGAGAGTTTTTAAGCGTTAGTACGCAGTTTCCGTACTGTATGTTTATTATACTGTGGTACAGTGCCCCACATGTGGGGTAACGCATCTTCAAATGCAGTGGTGTGCATGTATTTTTAACCCCTAAACAGTACGGTCATAGTATAATTAATATACAGTAAAGTTTGTGAGAGTGTGCCGTTTTCGAGCGTTAGTTCGTAGTTTCCGTACTGTATGATTAATATACTGTGGTACAGTGCCCCACATGTGGGCACACATATTGTTATCTATTTGGCGCAATCAGCGTGTTTAATTGAAGAAAACAGTGTAGGTACGTACTATTGGAAGCTGAGAGCAGAGCTCGAGTGACGGCGGGCGAGCCGGAGGGCGGGTGCTGCAGCTGGTCGGCTCCCGGCCGATTGCGCATGGACGGCAGCGCGACCAGCGCTACCGACAGTAATAATACCAGGAGACAAGTCGCTGGCTGCGCTGACTTGCTTGTCGAGCTGCCCGTTACGCCAGTTAGGACGTTCTGTAATACATAAGGTGTAGTTAGTTGAGAGTATTTTCAGTTTTTGTGGCCCTAAAATTCATGGGATTAAAAATAACCATACTACACCACTTCAATGGAAAATATATGTTAATTGTTACTACCGCTGGTGTTGCGTATTCTATAATTTAAAAAAATATATTTTAAAGTATAATCTAATAAAAATAATAGTTATATTTATTATAATCATTCATGTACTTTGAGATTATTTTAAGATAAGAGTTGTCTAATATTTACATTCCTATTCCCAACATAACAATTCATAGATGCGCTCAGCAATTGTAATAAGATAGGGTTAATAAGATAGGGGTAGTGGGGTAGTGTAAGGTAGGGTAGAGTAGAATAAGTGTAGAGGTAGTATAATCACGCGTACAAAGTCGCGCAGGGCAGCTAGTATATAAACAATAATTGATGACTTCTGACTAACACTTCAGAGAAACAGACGTTGGTTTTGGTCTAAAAATAAACAACTTCATATCATACAAGCTACAAACAAACATTTACCTGTAACCTCTTCAGTTGAGCGGTTAGAGATTGGTTCTGCGATTGTAAAATCTTTATCCTCCTTATGAGCGTCTGATTTTCCGCCGTGCATTGTTTTACTCTGCAAAGCAAATATAGTGTTATTTCCTTAACAACTCAATACAGGATATTCTAGCATATGAGTAATTTGTCATTGAAATGTTATTAAATAGGGTAGAATGACTAATGTTTAAAATTAATACCCTAGTAGCGACATAACGTTGCTCAAAACAATGGCGGAAAACCTCGATTCTTACAGGTTTCCAATTGATAAATAGCACAGTCAGTAGTCCTCTTTTGAAACGGTTTTATTTAGCTTGACCTGTTTATTATTTGGTTGAAATTTAGTAATCGATATTTAACCCCCTTCTTGTTGACAGATTGATCTGATATTTGGTACACAGCTTTAGTTTTGATGACAAAACCGTTTTTCTTAAAAAAAAATTAACCTATAGGTATTGTTCGTGTCAGTCGTGGTGACGCATTGGTTACGGACCCGCTTTGATAGCATACGGATTTAGGTTCGAATTTTTCAATGTCATATGTATTTTCTTAGTTAATCTAAGACACTACTGACTACTTGTGAAGGAAAACAACATCGTGAAGAAAACAGGAATAAACCATTTAATTAATAAATACGAAGTCATTTAATAATTAAATATTAATTATTTGAGATAAAATGTTAATAAAAAGGCAGCTGAACAAGCAATATTATACTCTGTTACTAAAAAACTCGATGAAATAAATTTCAAGGATAAGTAAATTTGTTCAAAAGGCATTTATTTAGGGTATCAACGAAATTGACTTCCGCATAAAAAGTGGTTGCATGAATTTTCGCAACGTTTCGTTGCAGCGTACCGAGTGTATCGCTTTAGAGAAATAATTTAAATTGAACTGGATAAATGTAAAATACATTGAAACAAAATTCAATCGTGGATTTGAATTAACCCACGAAAACAGAGGGGTGTTATTAGTTTAACGTGTGACTGTGGCATCGTAGCTTCCAAAAGGATGTACCGATTTTGTTTGTTTTTTGATATTTGAAAGGGGTTCGATCCTTCTCTGAATGAGAAGAGGCCTTTGGGATAATGGGATCTACATTGGGACAGTTATAGGTTGGTTTATTTTATTTATTTAAAAGGTGACTTATCGATTTTTCAATTAACAAAAAAAAGAGGTTTTTTGTGCTAGGTTCGAACCCACATCTTCGTACTTACAAAGCGGATCTACATAAATATAACCAATAAACCACCACGACACATAATACGATATGATAGCGTCATGTGCAATTTAAATTATGTTCTTTCATCTTAAATATGCTCATTAATATTTGGGTGCACTTTTAATTTTATAGCCAGTTGGATAACGTACATAACGTTTGAAAACTAAAGTGATCGTCTCACCAATAGCCCGTTCTCACTCTTTAAGACAAGGATAACAATAGGTGATTTGAGTGGATACAGGGCCGGAAATTCCCTAGGAATCGGGAAATACAAGGTACATACAAGGCTATTTACCTGTCTTCAAGCCCATCAACATACTCCTTCTTCCTTTTACGGGAGTCTTGCGCCGAGATCTTATTCCTGATTTTGCGACGGATTCTCTTCAACTCTCTCTCCTCGTGTTTCGTGAGGGGATAGCTGGCCGGTAGTGTAATGCCTTCCTTCGATAGCAGTCGTCTTTCTTCGGCGGTTAGAACGAGACGGGGATATCCGTTCTTGCCGTCGGGGACAACGTCTTTGTGGTCGTCGTCGTCATCGCTACGTTCGCTGCCTGAGTCATCTGTTTGGTAAAAGTTAGAGTTCTAAATAACAGTAGATAAATAAACGTAGAATTATTAAATTGCGTAGGTAGAGGTGGGAGTTTTTTGAAATTCCAGATTATAATAAAATTTATGTATAGCATCCCTAACCCTGTTAATCTAAATTTAATAAATGTATTTAAATATTAATTTATTTTAAAAAGGCGTGAATTTATGTATGTATGTGTCGTAGGATAATTTGATACTTCGAATCTTCGCGGAAATACTAGGGGTTTTGCGAAAACGCGGATAATTAGACATAGGCGAAAAATTATCAAATCTTACTGGACAAAGTCAGGATTTTTGCGAAAATACTCGTTACTATAGTAAGATTTGATGTGCTCAACACTGATTGGCTACAATTTTGCTGGCTGAAGTCTAATTGGTTCCTAATTTGCCGATGATTAACTTCAAGTATTGTATCATAGAGTTATGAAGGTTTAGAATAGGTGAGAAAGGAAAATCACTAAATTGATTTTTATAAACTTTTTATTGAAAATTTTAGTATGTATGTTGT
This sequence comes from Protodeltote pygarga, assembly GCA_936450705.2. Taxonomy (NCBI): domain Eukaryota; kingdom Metazoa; phylum Arthropoda; class Insecta; order Lepidoptera; family Noctuidae; genus Protodeltote; species Protodeltote pygarga. The sequence goes on from OW388263.2 coordinate 9,045,709, forward strand.
TTTCTGTTACAGACAATAGGTGATGAACAAATGATTGACATTTAAGACGTCAACCAATCAGAGACGATCTCTTATTGAACGCGCTGACCGACCAATCAGCGTTCTTATTTCATAACAGCCAGCGTTTCGTTTCGCAATATTGCTATAATAACGAGTATTTTCGCAAAAATCCTGACTTTGTCCAGTAAGATTTGATAATTTTTCGCCTATGTCTAATTATCCGCGTTTTCACAAAACCCCTAGGATTTCCGCGAAGATTCGAAGTATCAAATTATCCTACGACATATGCATGAATTCATTTATTCAAAACAATTTTTTATTGATTTTACCTTTTTAATATTTAACCTTGCATCTATTAAAGGTTTTCCTTTCGTGTATGATTAACTATTTTTTTCGGTTATACCTATTTTTTTTGTAACTTTTTGATTTATTTTTCCCTCACTCCCTCGTTTTTCATCTAGGACGTAAGTACACTAAATTTTATGACTCGAAACCAATTTAAAAAGACCCCACTCAAGTCTAGTAAGCAACAACTTTCATTCAACAGACATATGGACATTTATCTTGTTATTTCTGTAGCAATAAAGAAAGTTAATATTAATTAAGACCAGATCAACCGGTTCGTTACGTCATTATAAGCTATATTGAGACAATCCCACAAATCAACCACATTTAGGTGACAGAATGTCTCATGCTTAATATACCAATATTAAGGCGCGGATCTGCTATCTCGCTCACACATTGAAGATATAAAATCAATGAATATAGTTATGAAAAATCTCAACAAACCAAGTTAAGGAGAACAACAATACAATGTTTCGATAAAAATTTCAGCTTGATCGGAAAACGTTTTCAGACAATAATATAAGTTTTTTTTTGTCATCAAAACTAAAGCTGTGTACCAAATATCAGATCAATCTGTCAACAGTAAGGGGGTGAAATATCGATTACTAAATTTAAACCAAATAATAAACAGGGCAAGCTAAATAAAACCGTTTAAAAATGGCATAAATAAAAATTCATTTGAAGCTATTTTTATGTATGAAAACTTATTCCGATCATACAGATATTTTTGTTTAACTTTTGTAATGTCATTCTCTATAAGTTTGTTACGATTTTTCATAACTATATTCATTGATTTTTAAGTCTTCAATGTGTGAGCGAGATAGCAGATTAGCGAGTATCCGCGCCATAAACTGAAGAGTTTCAATGTATAATTTTTTAAAACGACACAACGCGTCTTGTTTATGCTCATTTATGCTTATTAAATTATTATTCTGCACTTTGTACATACGTTCACATAGGTACACCGTTTTCCTTATAAAATAACCAACAATACAACTAAGTACTAACTTTCAAAATAACATTCATTCTACTAATATAACTGTAATTTCTGTTGTAAAGCAAATTGCTGTTAAAATCTAAGCCACCTATGTTTCGTTTCGGTCTGTTGACCAGAACCTGAGATACAGCTAGAACTCTAAATATTATGCAGCTCTTTATAATGTAGAGGTCTTGATAGATTAGTTGATGTCGTGACGTCATTTCCGAATGCCACACGATTTGAACGATTGGATCATAGCTTCGAAGCGCTGGCAACTTAATTTAAACACATGCTGTCTCTTTCCTTTGTATGTCATTAGTAAAGGATAGGACTAGATATTTTATTTTATGTTGGCTATGTTGCACTATTGGGCCGATACCAATTAAGTACTATGTAGTGATAGCCTAGTAGTAAGACCGTTAGACTGCCAAGTCAATGGTTATAGGTTCAAACCTAGGCTCGTACTTTTAGAATTTATGTGCGTATTAGAAATTAGTTATCACTTGCTAAAACGGTGATGGAAAACATCGTAAAGAAACCAGCACACCTTAGATTTTTCAACAGTGTGTAAAGCCATGTCAGAGGCCTACAGGCGGTTTGACACCAGGTTTTTATCAACTACTTATAAGATAATATAGTCTTAAACTTTCGCGAACACTCAACATAATGAAACAACTTTTTAACGGATATAATTCACACAGTCTGCCTGCGACCACGAGTGCTGCAAAGTACTCGAAACGTCAGGATTGTATTATCAAAATAAAAACGCGAATTATATCCGTTAAAAAGTTGTTTCATTATACTTATAAGATTAAAAGAAGACCAATTATATAGTAGGGGAGCAAGTATACTACTCACCGCAATGGTTCCCGCTGTGGTCGTAGTCATAATCACGGGCCTCCACCTTCAAGTCCTGCAATTTGCTTTGAGATAACAAGTTCGCAGCCGCCAATTTGATGTTCGAAGCATTCTTCAAGTCCGCAGCATTGATGATTTTGATAGATTTCAAGTCTTTCATATCTTTAATAGTGACGGGCAGGAGGATAGAGCGGGGGTTTCCAGCCATAGGAGCTACGCGAATCACTCGTCTTTGAGGAGCTACACTTTCAACGGGCTTGGAGTAAACTTTAGTTTGAGGATTCAACACTTGGATGTTAGCCACTTTGACTGGTTTCTGCGGCTGCGCTTTGACTACTAGTTGCGGTTTCTGTGTGGTGCTTGTAGCTGGGATCCTGATGGTAGGTTTCTGGAGTTTTGGTTGCACAGCCACTTGTGGAGTTTGGGAGAGACGCCGTTTTCTATTGCCTTTACCTAAGGGATAATCATTTTATTATTAAAATATCAAGACATACATTTCCAGTATAAGCTGAACTCTATTTGTATGAAGAGTCTTCTCTATGAGTGGTCAGCTCACATTGGAAATAATATAATATAAGATAATTATGTTGCTGTTTCTACAAACATAATATTTGATGAGCGCAACAAATATCTCAAGAGATTCTCGTTTTAAATAACTGATAGGGCCGATACAGTTCTAGCAAATCAAAGCGAAATGAACTTTGCTGTACAAACAATAATCATCTCTGTTGTAGTTCGAATAATGTTGAAAATTAACAAGCAAAATTCATCGCGAGATCCAAAGAAATCTCTTAAGAGTGTCATTGGTTAATATTCGACTTTATTTCAACGTTACCATGGTCGATAATTGTTTGATATATATGTGCCGGTTCATAAGTAACATTCATGATAAGATGACTCAATATAAACGCTATTCCAGACATAGAACTGCGCATTTATCGTATTAGTGCTCATTATTTAGTATAAAGAAATACCAAAAATCTTATATTGATTCAATTTTCAAATTCTTTCTCGTTATAAAATATTGACTCAAGTGTCGAATATCTCAAGGTTACAGACTTTTGATAAACGAAAAACCGATAATAAAATGTAGGTGTATTTCTGAATTAAGTAATATTAATGTTGATAAATGATAGTCTTTGAATTTTGATAAAGCCTAGAGGTTATATTATTAAAATTATTTGTAAGTAGCTAGGCCACGTGCTATTGGTTATTTATATTTATATAACACGTTTTTTTAGCAACCGCGAATTACGTATAATAAATAGTACAGTTCTTTTATTAAATTACGCATAATTTGCAAAATAACTCTTGAAATAAACTTTTCAAAATAATGAAATGTTAACTATTTCTTGCAGATATAAGTAAGTTTGGAGCCAATCGCTTTCTTGTTGCAAACATATTATGTAATAGGAAAGTATATGATATACTTACAATATATAATTATAATACTTCAATTAAAAAAGTCTAAAGGTACTCAGGTAGACTCACCAGGACTTTGGAATGTATTTTTATTAAGGAATCCAGGGACGACATTCTTTTCAAAGTTCAGCATATCAAAGGTATCTTCAACGATTTCATTGGAGCTGTTAGATCCATCGCTCGAGTCTTGGATGATGACATCTTGGACATTGCCGGGGCTGGTGGGTTCCAAGCCAACCGGAGAGGCCCCAGCGTCTTCGTCGCAGGAGTTTTGTATCAGGAATGGGGAGAGTTGCTGCTCGAAGTCGCTGTAAAAATGGTCTTGGTAAGAAAAAAAATTTGGGGGTTACTCTTAAACTACGATAATTAGAATCCTAATTTATGTACGAACTCATAGTTCAACAAGTTCTTCTAGAATGAGACTACCAAAATAATACGCGCACGCCATTCTCTGGAGACTGATATGAAGATATATTAGGGTCGTAAAAACTAGTACAAGTCTTCGTGCGAGAAGGTAATGGGTATAAAATTGTACAGGACACATAGCCCCATCTGTCTTACGCAACGGAACAACAATCACTTTATTATTATCATAGTAGGCCCCTGGCCAAAGTCGTGATAGCTATAACTAGAGCAAGCATTTCGTACATAGATAAATGGAAGACTGACTGGTGAAAGTGATGGGATTTAGCCGTTATATCTCTAAGTGAAGATTGATGTGTTAATAGTTGTAACTGTATATGAGAATCATGTAGTATGTTACTAGCTTTATTCCGCTTTCTTTCCGGGGAAGTAATTTTTCCGCGATTAAAAGTATCTGTCGTTTCCTGTTACTTTTTTTCGGTAGATTTCCCAAAAATATTCTTTTAAGTATACAAATCTAGTCCGGATATTTACGAATAAAAAAAATCTGCCAAATCGGTCGTTTTGCGAGACTACACAAGGCAATTGATTTTAACACATGTGTAGATAGATTTAATAGATAGGTAGGTAGGTATATTGAAATTCAATTTATAGGAAAGCGCTTTCACAACTTCTCATGATGGACATGTTTAGACGACCTTCTAATAAACTTTAGTTGCTTGCATAGAAATACTAAAACACCGTAACGAAAAAGGTATGCGTGTTTTAATAACATTTTTTGCATATCAGAAAATTACGCACGGCATTGAGTTGTTAATAACCGAGTGCAAAATACAAACTTAATTTTATTTCTAAGATAAAAAAATACATTCACAGCTACTAGTTTTTGTGCAAAACTTGATACTTGAACTGAGTAGGTAGTTCTCGAATTTTGACGGGTGTCTGGAAGTGAAAGGCGGTCTAAAATTACAGTTTTCAGTATAGGTAGAGTTGTTCGGCTGTAGTGCTTTTACAAAATAATTACAACACTAATCTTTCAGCACTTCACGCTTCAATTATTAATAAAAAAGACTAAATACAGCACTCGCCAAGTCACCACAGATTTTGTGTATCTGCGGGTGGCATTTGTGCATAAAATACTCGCATTTAAGTATTAAACGCGCTCGGGAGACACTCCTCTTAAATTTCAAGAGGAGTGTTTCCCGAGCCAATGGAGCGCGCTAAGCGCAATCTATTACCTAATTAAAATTAATGTAATTTTGTAAAAATCTAGACTAATCTAGAACTAATGTATATGTTGTCAATTTTCCTTTAAAACATTTTTTTAGGAAATTCACGATCCTCAGATACAGATTAGTCTCTAAATTTTGTTTACGAAATTTCATTACTTTTAACTGGATCAAACTTCGTTGGTAAAGGCGCGCTCAAGGGACACTTAAAATTACTAAACCTCTACATGCATGTCTTGCGTGGTATGCTTATCGCTCTCTTTATTTGAAGTCGGTAAATATACAAATAATTTATAAGTACAGCGTCAAAACCGTCCAATTCGATCCAATCCATGAGTATACACAGCATTAAAAAAAAACGTCAAATACACTTGTCAGATTTAGAATGCATGCAATATCCCATAGTTATTTTTTGTTCTAAATCCTATATATAAAGCTGTAAGGTCTATATTTTATTGATACATTATCAGATAATATACATTTAGAAATATAAACAAGTATCTTACTGAGAAGTATTGAGTTTTCATAATAGATAAGAAAAAGAGTAAATTTCAAGACTACGTTATTTATTATTGACCATATTGTAACAAAATATGCACTCTGCAGATTTAGGTTATCAAATTAATTGAGTAGATAGCTATTATTTTCACTATTTGCATTATCAGTAAAAAAACAGTCCTTGAAAAATTTATACAATCCGATAATAAAGGTAATCTTATTAAATTTAGTAATACGCAATTATAATAATCTATATTATTATCTATGTCTAGTCTGAGGAAAAATAATAAATTGTATATAATTTACTCTAGATTTGGACATTGGACATAGTACTTAAATATATGAGCAATATAATCGTAACCCTGAGTAAAAGGGTAACCACAAAAGAAAAGGTCAACTAAAGGGCGTTGCAACTTTTTCTTTACCATCTTTAGTGCGAAAACAAAGAATTTTATCTCGACGAGTTGATACGCTTGGCAGTCTATAATGTGTCGACATTACTATAAAAAGAAAACATAACTACAGGGTGAGTCATCGATACTGTTAATTTAAAAAGTAGAAATAGGGTAAGGTTGCGATCAATGGACCAGCGCTTTGATTGGAACACTTCAATATCTCGCGAACGATTCAATTTAAAAATCATTTTTTACATCAGTTCGCTAGCTTTACGACCCCCTACCCGGCCCCCGAACCACCAGTGTCATCGAAGGCTTGGTTGAGGAGAGACACGTGTCATCGTGTTGTCCGCGCTATTGATATAAAATTCGTAGATATATACTATCATGTAAGTATAGTGCTATTAAGTACTTTAACGTCAGTTTTTTTTATAAGATTGCACATTTATTGATGTAGCTAAATATTTTAAAAAGATTTTTAAAAATACTTCTATTCTTTTAAAAAAAAAATTTTAATGAGGTACTAGCAAATTGCCACCAATGAACCACTGTATAGCTCTTTGATTGAACCGGCCCAATCATGGCGACTTTTTCAAATTGTTGATTTTATAATACTTTATTGTTCTTTTAGAATGGCGAAAAGGGAATATATATATATAGGGTATTATACTTGGAATCAGACCAGCACGGATTTAACGATGAAAAGTGATTTCCCATTTAAATAAATAATAAGATTTAGCGGTTCCTATTATTAAAATGTTGAATAAAAATGTGATTGTGAACAATAGTTTTATTTTTGTACGTCCTAAAATTAATATATTTTTGTAGGGTCCTTGAATGGACCAGTAGGCCCGAATTGTCTAGGTCCAATGGCAGCAACTGTGTGGTCCAATTAAAGTTACAGTGGTCCAAATAAGGTGACCATATTATATTCACTTTTTGCTATTTTGTCGCTATAAACTTAATGTTAAAAATCTAAAACAATAGCTACGGATACTTCAATAAAAGTTCTATTCATTTAACTAATTTTTATATTCCCTACTGCTATAGTTAAGTTTTTATGGCCGTTGAAAGTTAAGTGGTCCAATAGTCGCAACCTTACCCTACCTAGTGCTCCCACGTAAAATTTAACATCGATTTTCTATCGAGCCGTTTGAGTGTGAATGTCAAAGCCGGCTTATTTATAGCTGTTATCCGAATCTTAGATTGAATGGTATGAAATTCAGCAATTTTAAATCTAGTATTTCAGTCAAGTATTTTGTGAAATCACAATCGGAAGATACCGAAAACTCTAATCTTATCCTCTTCTACTTATTTCGTGCCTCTTCTGAAGAGAATCTCTAGTAATTTGTCAAAATTGGCATGGGTGCTTTTAGTTTTTCAGCGAAATATTGTAAACCCAAAGACATAGCGTTTGGTTTACCATCTTTTAGCATTATTTTCTTTATCGTACGATTAATAAACAACCTAATTAATTTTTCTCACATTTAGTGTACACAAGCGATATTTCCTCTAAATTTCAAGTCTCTAGGACCAACGGTTTAGGCTGTGCGTTGTCTGTCAGTCAGTCAATCACGGTACTGTTTTATAAGTATAGATTAACTAAACAATATAATTAAATAATTTGGCTCCATTTACTTCGGTGTAGCTCAATAATTGTACTTCATTTGTTTTATTGTATGTAAAATGTTATTTAACCTAGACATGCCCTTAAAACTCGTCTTTATGTTTAACTAATGTCGCAATGTACGTGTTTCAACATTTATTCAGCCTATTATATAAGTTATATATTATTTACGTAGATGGGTTACTCGTTAATACACGTGTTGACCTCAATGTTACTTAGTTAAACCTTTATACTTTGTCTCGGTGTTATTATAGGTATGTTATCAGAGCAAGTGATTGAAGTATTAGTAACAGTAGTCTGATTAATTTATAGAATACTAGCTATTGCCCACGGCTTTGCGTGTAGGTCAGACGAGGATAAATAGGAGGATAATATGGCAAAACATTTATTCTTAATAATATTATGCGTAATGATTTTTATTTTTTATTTTTTATAGACTCACGCCTGTATTCCCCAGAGGGGGTAGGCAGAGGTGTGCATGCAGTACACCCACGTTTCGCCGGCTTTATTATAAGTCCCATGTAAAAGGGGGCGAGCCTATTGCCATTAACCGGGCACAATTCCAGACTCCGTGCTGCTACTGAGAATATCCTAATGGAAAAACCCAATAACACTTTTGCCCGACCCGGGGATCGAACCCAGGACCTCGTGCTCAGCAGTCGCGCTTGCTACCACTAGACCAACGAGGCAGTCGTGCGTAATGATCATGATACTAAATTGCGTAATGCCAATGTAGATTATGATAATAATTATATTTTATGTTTATCATTAGTAAACCTTTTGCAAGCACGTGCATGTGGGTTCGAACCTGGCTTAGACCAATGTGACATCGTCTGAAATCGCAAACACGCAGTGAGCTAGCGTGGTGATTAATGATCCTTCTCTTGAGAAGAGGCCTTTGCCCTGTGCCAGTGGGACAGTTACATTAACCTATCTGGCAACAACTTTAGTAGTAGATACTCTAAAATAATTAATATTTAATAGTAGTAATAAGCAAAACATGTGCATAAAACATACATAAAATAGTAGTACGTATTTCAGTAGGTAAAACGTGTAATAAGAATAATAATATTAAGGTAGGTAGGTACACACAGACATATCGCTAAACACAAACTATAATAGCTACTTTATGTCCTACGATGCATGTAGTCTATTATTCAATAAATAAAGTCATTAAATTAATGACGACCGACCTAGCAACAGTGAATATCACTCTAAGTAGGTATAGGTATTATACATATAATATAAAGGTACCTAGTGTGAGTACTATTGCACTCTCTGTTACAGACGACCTAATTACGAAAATAGGTATATTGCAATTGTAAATGTTCATCATATAATTTTATTCTATTGAGGAGAAAAGAAATTACAGATATTTGAATAGGTATTCAATGAGCATTTTTGACATTTTGAGAAACTTTACAGATCAAAATTGAATGATATGCGTGCGCAATATTGGCTTCAATCGCGATAGAATTTAAAATTCGAAAAACACGTGGCGCCATCTATTATTAGCAGAACGTTATTGTAGTTTTCCTCGGTAACAGTACTATTTCGGGGTGGAAGGTACCCTATGTCCGTTTCTGTACACATGACAACACATATAATGCAAAATTTCAGGATGATTGATTCAGTGGTTTAGATGTGAAAAGGTAACAAATAAACAAACTTACTTTAGTATTTAGAATATTACTTAGCATTAGCATTAATATTTTAATAATGTAAATTATAAAAATAAAAAAAATTGTAGCGCGTAATCTTTGAAATTAACCAAATCGATTCTAAAAATGTTTAAATTAGATTTTTTTTTGGGTCCTGCTGAGATATATGTATAAATAGATAATATAAAATCTAATATTGTAGTGTAGTAATGCTAGTACATCCATCTATATTACACTTGTAATTTAGACCAAAATCTAAGTTTTCAATCCTTTTAGAAATGCTATAAGAATTTTGATGAATGGGTATTTATTGCATCCGCGCGTTTATTTTATAGGGACCGACGACAATGCTACAAAAATATTCTTATCGCGTTCTGTTTGGGATGCCAGCACTGATTAGAATACTAAGCACAAAGTGTCACTAACTTCACTAAAATAATAAATTGGGCACACGCGTAGCAATTGCATCAACATTGTGTCATTGCCTTCTTAACGGACTTATGATTCATTTAAATAAATGTCGGATATGTGCTAGGGTTGTGAAATGTTTTTTGTGCAAATTAAGACTGTGTATAACACGATTATTTTATTAGTCTTATTTTGAATTAACAAGCTTTAGGGCTGGGGGGTGGGGTGTTTCGTGGGGGATATAGAGATATGGCATTATTACAAGAGAAAAAAATAGCAATATTGTTTCATAGTAAAAATTGGTGAAACGACCTCTAAAATATCTTGTTATTATAAAAAAAAATCTAGTATTAAATAGTTTCTAAGTAAACGAATTGAATTTACTTCATTTTTTTACTTTCATATTTTTATATGTTGCGCTCATTGACATAATACTAGCGCGACGTAGAATATTTTAAAAACATAAAACTATTGAACATGTTTACGCAACCAAAAGTTGTCTCGCAGGTATTCAAAATCATGTTCATTAACCCGAGAATAGGTTCGAGACTTCGAGTTGTCCGACGACTTCGAGGTTTGATAATAGCTATTAGCGTTGTGCTAAAACGGTCTTTATTATACAGTAATAAAGTTCCTTGAACTTGACTTAGCATTATTTGAGAAAAATATTTTTGAATAATTTTACTGCGCATGTTCCTTTATCCTTACTTCTTAGAATAAAATTTACTTTGAGTGAAACTCTAACTTTCAATTGAAAATATGAAAATATGTTTCAGTCTTATCAAACGTTTATTATGCTTAACAAAAATTCAACGTAGCTAAGTAATGGTTTGATAAGAGTTAAGTGCGACTGTGAATTCTTTTTGTAGTTAGACTTTCATTCAAGGTCTAAGTGTGGCTTGTGAATCTCACCTGTAGGCTATGATTTGGCTTGTAAATATCACATGTAGGCTATGATTTGGCTTATAAATATCACACGTAGGCTATGATTTGGCTTATAAATATCACAAGTAGGCTATGATTTGGCTTATAAATATTACAAGTAGGCCATGATGTGGCTTGTAAATCCCACCAGTAGACCATGATTTTTGTCAGCTACGAGGATATTTAGAACACATTCTCTTGTAATCCAATTAAATAGGTGAAAGTTAAGCGCGTTACACTAATTAAATTTTAAAGTACCTTACCTATTTACTTTGAAGTTATACTTTTTATGTTTCGGAAGTTACCGACTCGTTAAATGTAATTCAAAATTTCATTATGGCGAACAGAGGAAGTTTGCGTTTCCAAGCCTGCTATCTGTCGTAATGTGTTCGAAGTGCAAATGTACAAACTACTGTAACTAGGTAACTTTAATTTATCATTTACGGCGGATTATAAAGTTATTTACTTCGTTATTGTAATGTAAGCAACAGTTGACAAAACAAGGTTGCAGTGAGAACAACGTCACCTGGTAATTGTATTGAAATCAGTAGATGTCTGCAATTTTTTTCATGATTTTGGTCACGCAATTTACCTATTAAGGCATTTTAAATAATCTGCATGGTTTTAAATATATGCTTTAACCCTCCTGTTATTGTAAAGGCAAGCGACAGCCTGTGACATCGGTGACGCGACCTGTATGTACAGGGTCGATTGCGATGCGTCGACTAAATAGAGCAAGACTATCTGGCACTCCGTTAGATATTATATTTTTATAAGAGTTTGTTTCAGTGGAGTTACCGTGTCGTTGCAATCGTCCCAGAGCATTTACTGCTTTAAAAAATTGTGCAGTTTGGGCACCAATAGAATTAATTATAATTTAATTGATGTGTGACGTCAAATACGTGTTGCAATTTCAGTAAGTCGACCCTGCTGAGGTAGAACACCGACTCTTAAACATAGCTAGTAGAACAGAGAAAGATATTTAGGCCGTACTTAAGTCTCTAACACGTGATCGTTTTCAGAAAAGCGAAGAACATCAATTTGTATACCATTAACCTGGTATTGCCCTTAACCTGTTAATCAAACTGTCAAGTGTAATTATGGTATTATACTCAAGATCATTCTCGTACTTATTTCAGAGCTCGGCCAACGTGAATGTTTACAGGCAGAGTTATGTAAGTTTCAACAATTCTCTTTGCGGGTCGGCTTAATGATCTTATGTAACAGCGTGTTCACTTATCAAGCAGCTAATTTGGATTTAATTCGTGTACCTAATTAAATTGTAAAAAAAATTGCAAGCACGACTTCGAAGGTTGAGGTTCCTGAGGGCTTGGATATCAGGATAATATGACCGCTACTGTGCCAGCAATATCCTGAAATAGACGCCTTTTTAACCTCGTACAGGTTTTATTTTTTACGGGACTCCTTCTATTTGCATAATGTTTTTTCCTTATATACTTCGGCATAAATGTTTTGGCATATTATTTTTTGGTATAATAATATTTTGCCATAATTGTTTATTCCTGTTGTTTGTTCACTAATTTGTTGTACTGTGCGAGTCCATAAATTTTTTTCTTTCTTTGTAAAAATCTTATTTAAAAACTTACTTCAAATTCAATTAATATTAATTTAAATATACTATACCTACTATAATACTCAAAATCGTCAAGCTTGAGATGAGAATTTCTTTTTGCGTTGCAGTTATTGAGGTTTTCTGTAGGTATACGCAATTTTTTGGGATACTGTAATTTGGAAAAATTACCGGTATACGAAATTCATTGCCTGACCTACTTTACGCTAAGGCAAATACAAGCTTAGTATTATAAAAATCTTTCAAGACATACTTAATCAACTAATCAAATTGACCATCGTCCGTCTGTATAATCAATTTCTACACTGCCAGCTACAAATTGATTAGACAGATGCTGATTCATTACGTAGAGTGCTTGTATGCAATTGTAATGTATTTTGAGCCGTGCACTAGACCGCTAGACGACCTCATTCGATTAGTAAAAGTACCGTCAAGTGTTATGAGTTCCGTACCTTAAGGGTGCTAACAGGCGTAGTAGCAAAGATTTTATACATCTCGATTCCTACCGGCTTTATATTGTAAAATGGTATAAGCAGAAATTTACCCTTCGCCATTGCTAAGCGGACCCCGTTGTTTTTTTTAAACCTAGCCCCAATTAGGATTTATCGTTGGTGCATATTCGTTATTCGTATTTAGAGTTCTGTACCCTAAGAGCGCCAACCGTAACCTTTAAAAAAAGACATAAGTACTAGGATTTTCTCGTTAAGCTTATATTAGGATTTTCTCTTAACTTATACTAGGATTTTCGCGTTAAACATAAAGAAGGAATTTTCTCGTTAAATTTAAACTAGGATTTTTTCGTTAAACTTATACTAGGATTTTTTCGTTAAACTTATACTTACTAGGATTTTTCCGTTAAACTTATATGTACGAGGATTTTCCCGGTAAACTTATATTTAGGATTTTCTCGTTAAACTTATACAAAGATTTTCTCGTTGTATCGTGGGTGCAGTTACCTACATATAATTTCAAAATGCACAAACACCCAGACTGGAACAAATCTGTAAATGTGCGGGAATCTAACCCGCTAAACTAAGCGCAGAAACGAAACGATTAGCCGTTTAACCGCTACGCCATCGCCAATCCAGTCGCCAAATGCTTTACATTCGTGATTTATTATATGCAGCAAACTTACAATTCGGCCTGATCACTTGATAATCCACTGTCGGAGCAAGAGCTGCTAATAGCCTCGGAAGGTTGAGACACGTTGTCGCAAAGACCAAAATCCGGCATGGCATCCTCCAAGAAGTTGAGGGACCCTTGCTCCAAGGAGAAAATATTCTCCAGCAGGTCGTCGGACGTCGGCCAGGAGTCCGACTGGAAATAAAGCTTGGTGTTAAAATGTGACCCAGTGTAGGATATTGCCTAATTTTATGTCTAGTGTATGATGATGATAGGGTTGCCAGTATTTTGGGCAGGGTTGTAAACGGTAAACTGATATTCAGATGCATCTGATTACACAAGAAGCCGACCCCAACAAAGTTTGGGAATAATAAGGCTAGGAGGATGATGATATCAACCCTAGATTAGGGCGTTATGTAACAGAATTTTCTAAATCATGAAATAAATATTTTATCATTTAATATAATATAGATACAGTTCTTAAAAGTTCCTTAACTGCTTTTCTATTAGTATATTATAACAAATTATGTACCTATAATTAACATAATTATTAAAATTCAATCTATAACGAACTAATTACCTTTAATTAATCTATTGCGTAATAATTATGGGGTAATTTCAGGAAAGCATCATTACCTAGATAATGTTCCAATTAAGGGTACAATAATGTACTCATTTAATATAATAACTTAATGAGTACCCACTAAATTATTTTGGTGGAAATAATAATATTATAACTTAAATAACAAATTTGAACTAACTGACGGAAAAAGTTACTGCCTAATTGGTCTAGTGGTAGCAAGCGCGACTGCTGACCACGAGGTCCTGGGTTCGATCCCCGGATAATTCTCAGTAGCAGCACGGAGTCTGGAATTGTGCCCGGCTAATGGCAATAGGCTCGCTGTATAGAACTTATAACATAGCCGGCGAAACGTGAGTGTACTGCATACATCTCTGCCTACCCCCCTCTGGGGGATACAGTCGTGAGTCTATGATAGATATAACAAAAAATTTGGTACCTACTACAATAATACTAGATACAGTCAGCAAGCTTGTTAGTGGTAACAAATGCAATTTTCTGTACTCTGTACATCATAGTAATAAAGGCGAGACCAAGACCAAAGGTCACTGACATGCTGTTAAAATTTTATAATATAAAATCATTTGATTAATGAAATTTATTCCATTTAACCAATGATATATTTTATTATTACCTTTATTAAAGAAAAAATAATAGGTAATTAAAAAAAATTAAAGAATCACAAATTTTTAATTTTCACTTTTTAATTTCTGGATTTTGTTGTTAATATTGCTTAAAGGAAACAGATTACGATTACGAAAACATAAAACTTATGCCTATTGGATGTGGAACTGCCATATTACATATTCCACAAAGTCGACTGATTCCTAGGCTTGGCTGCATATAAATTCCATTATAGCTGTATCCATAAGAGCTTTTTGCTTTGCTCAGCTCAGCTGTCAATTTTGCAAATACAACTGATAGGTGTATTTTAGTTTGTACCTGGTCAATAGGACCTCATTGCATGACAGCCATTTAAAGCCAAACATGTTTAGCTGGTAAACATGTTTTGTAATCCAAAGATATCATTGTGCAATCAAACAAACTACCCTTTGAGCTGATGCAATACAAGAAAAACTGGTGATAGGAATTTTATTATTCATTTGTTGCAACTACTTGCATCTAGGTATTACCAACATTTTATGGCCAGATTAATATTATTTAAGTTACCTTCATACCCATGGGTCTAAATTATCCAGAATAATCTTTATCTCTTTGCGACTCTCAAGTTATAATAAACACCTAACAAAAAATTGTTTTATTGAATTCCAATTATGATTAATATTATGTATTTCATATTTGGAATATTATTAATAAATAAAATTCTGACAACTGATCTAACTTTAGAATATTGCATCGCTTTGGGTTGCGGGGGTCTGTATTGCAGTTGCCGTAATAGATTAAGTATACTGAATTGCATCAAACAAAGTTTGGGAATAGTAAGGCTAGGAGGATAATATTAGAATTTAAAATTGTATTACCTAATTAATAATTATTGAAATACCAATCAAGTCCAAGATGGACTAATGGGAACCAAACATAGAAAGAAGTGGAAGGCATTTGATCAACAGTGGGACAATATCAAATATATGGCAAAAGAAATAATTAAAAAAAATATACAGTCGAACATAGAACCGCTTTTTGAAGTTGGATAATAAAATTGAAATACCTACCTTAATATTTTTTTAAATAATGTTTAATATCATCGTAAAATTTGGTTTTATATCTATAGTTCCATTGAGATTCTTATTGGTTAATTTTATAACATACCAACATTCATATTACCTTAGTACCTACCTAGGTAGTAAAGGTATAGTCATATAAGAACTCCCCAAGGCCTAATAAAATGAATATAAGTAAATCATGAGTCAGTTGGTCCACAATTTGCATCAGCTTGTAAAAATTACTTTCATTTTCTAGACCCGCTGAAGCTTTAAGTGAAAGGAATTTCACATTCACGTTTTATAATTATGTATTTTATACTTTTCAATTTCTCAGCAACTTGTGAAATGGAGCATACAATTGTTCTTATCATTTTGTATGAATTTAAATACCTATTTGCAAGTACCTGCATGGATGTTATCTCTATTTTATTTAAATATAAGCACAGGTAGTTACCGATAACACTGATAATTCAAATGTTGTTAAAGCCAACTCATTTTTATCACTAAGCTACAAAATTGTAAATAATAATTACTGCAAAGATAAAATCTTAACTCAAAAATAAAATTATTAATAAAGTTTACAAAAAAAAAATAATTACCTCAAAAAGAGACATTAGATCTACTTTTCTATCCATTTTTAACACTTCACGTTTGCATTGATATTAAATCAGCACTATTTAAAACATAAGTTATTCACACAGAACTGTTTGTTTGAGGAAAAATATCACTGAAGATGGTTTCCAATCACTCCAAGTGAAACACTGTCAAGTCCTGTGATGGTAACTGCTAAGGGTTGATGTCCACCAGCGAGTATTTATTGAAACTTAAGCGGCATATGGATATGATAACGACCGCATGGTGCCTAGCTGGCAATCTACAACTTGTTTACTCGGCTTTCAGCCGGCGCGTCGCAACTATGACGCACTATACTAACTACTGATTACCACAACATAACACGCTCGTCAGGGGAAACCCTCGCTCTAATTAACGGGAATTAACTAATTAGATAAGGAAGGTACAGGAATGTTTAAGTCCGCGAGTGAGCTACGTCCGTTCACGAAACCAAATGATCGTGTAACGGTAAAAGTGGGAGCGTGAGTTCACTTCACGAAAGCTGCTCAACGAGGTTCGACAATCGCCGGCCGATCACTATTACTTCACCGCACGTTCACAGTATCGCTCGTACATTCTGGCGACCCGGTTCATCACAATATCTGCGCGCAGTGCGATACCTTATCAGTACCCAGATTACTAATTAAGCAAGATACGTACCATAAGCCCGTCCTGTTGAAAACAATCCATTTTGTCTGGCTTCTTCACTTCGTCAAGCTCGTTGTCATTTCTTATGAGATAATCCAGGATCTTAGTCACGTCGTCATTGTAGAGAGTCATTTCGATTTGACAACATCCACATTGAGGTCATCGTAATTAATTGGATTATCCACACTGATTCCTTAAGATTATTGTGCACTTTTTGATCGGAAATACTTTATTTTACATTTACAGCATATTTTAATAATTTACAAACATTAGTTTACAAAATAAAAAAGCAACATGACATTTCCCCGCAACTTCCAACGTGGAAATAATGACGTCATGAAAGTAGGACACTTTTCGGAATTTGATTGGTTAATTCTATGATAAAACAGTGCAATGTTACTTACGCCATCTATACATCAACTAATGTACTGTTTGCTCGTTTGACAACACGTTTTGTTCACTCATTGATTCTGGCAGATGTTATTTGACAAAAAACATTATATTATTTTCTATTATTTTATAGATCATTTAATTATAACATTAAACAACAACTAAATTACTAATTTTACCAAAATACCAACAGTTTGTGTACTATTTCATATAAATTAGTAATAGAGAAAGATAATGAATCTTTTTGAAACTTTCAAGACTGTGATGAATCTAAACGTTAATTTTAAACTTTTCATAACAGCGGCGACTGATGGATTAAAGAAGAAAATTTTATTTATTTAGAATAAAACTAGTGAGTAATGTTTTCTTTTTTATCTTAGTTCCCTTGTCTTTACTTAATAAGTAGGTACATAATCATATACAAAAGATTGAGATTTGATTGAGGAAATGAGATGATGACTGGAGAAACTAGACTCGAGAAAAAGCTACAAGGAACAATAATTATGAGGAAAGCAGTTTCTAGTGTAGAGTTTAATTAGTTCAGAAGATTCTACGAAACTATGGTAATAGGTAAATTTTATTTTCTAATCAACACTTACACTAAAAGAGGAACAGTCTTAATCTCGGATAGTACAAGTAGGTAGGGTAAGTACCTACCTACTTTATGGTAGGTCCTACCATATCTAACGTCCTACCTTATTGCCTACAGTAGGTAGGTACCTACCCTACAGCTAGAGCTTAGCACTCTAGCAAGTACCTAGGTACCTAGGTACATAATCGAATAGGCTACAAGATCGTAAAAAGGCTTAAAACTAAAAGTAAGTAGGTACGTAGGTACTAGATTTTACTTAGGCTAGATTTTTAATTATGGTTAGCACGGAAAAATGTTATAACGGTGCCTAACTGATCTTACGGGCAACGTTTCGCGATGTGGTTGAATAGGTTTCTATTTAACTTTGTGTTATAATGTATTTTATTTATATTAAGGTCGCCTATTGGTCGGAAATTAATCGTATTTTTTTTGTATTGATAAAGCTAGTCAATGGCTGGCTACACAAACAAAAGGAAAATATTAAAAAAAAACGATTCTAAATTCATGGTAGGTACCTAGGTAGTACCTAGGTAGCTAAAAACAAAGGTACCTACCTACCTACTGAATTATTTTGTTTTGAGTGTTGTATAGTGGTCTACATAACACAACGCTTAGGTAGGTACTATGTAATTTTTTTAAATTCACTTAGAGAGCACCTAAATGTAAAAAAGACTTAAGTACTTACTGGGTTGCATGAAAGGAACCTCCCCATGCGGCGTTAATATAAATCGTAGGTACTACGATTCGAAACGTCCGGCCGCCGCCGCCCGGCGCACCCTGGACAGCTAGCACTCGGCAAGTCGGCATCGCAGTCTAGCAGACCAATCCTTTCACTACGATGCTACTTACATCTTAACTGTACTTAGGTAGCTGCTTACTTACATGTATGATACTCGTGACAAATACATTTTGAAAAGTGAAACCACTTCAAATCCTACTTCCTACTAGGATGAATTCACCACGATGGCAAACACCACCAGTCCAGCCTCAAAGCCAGCCCTGTGCGTAGTCTCTATAAACATCGAGGGTTTCTCGCGGGACAAGTCAGAAATACTCTCTGAATTGTACCGCGCGACACACTGTGACGTTTTGTGTGTTCAAGAAACCCATAGAGACGAAACACAGAGCCGGCCACACATTCCTGGACTTACGCTTATCGCCGAGATCTGTCATCCGAAGCACGGTAACGCAGTGTTTGTTGCTCCCGGCGTAAGCATACTATCTTCGAAATATTCAACCCAGAACGGAATCGAGACTATCACAGTAGACCTTGGTTACTGCACCGTCACTTCCTTCTATAAGCCCCCTGGGACACTTTTCCAATTTTCACCTCCGGAAAATTTCAACGACCACCCCATCAAAGTTGTTATTGGTGATTTTAATAGTCACAGCACGAGCTGGGATTATAACTCTACAAGCACATGTGGGCAAACTGTCGAGGAGTGGGCTGAGACAAATGACCTAGTGTTGGTTCATAGTCCGAAACAACAAGCTTCCTTTAACAGTAGCCGATGGAAGCGTGGCTATAATCCAGACCTAATCTTTGTCAGCCAAAATATTAGCTCGCAGTGCACTAAGACCGTATGCACCCCAATACCTCGCACACAGCATAGACCAATCATGTGTACAATTCACCCTGTCGTCCGACCTCTAAATGTCCCTCTAAGGCGCCGTTTTAACTACTCCAAGGCAAACTGGGAACAGTACTCACAGTTGATAGACGAAGCTCTTTTGAATGTCCCGCCAGCTCCACAGAACTATGACCGATTCGTCGACATAGTCTCAGCAACGTCACGCAAGTGCATTCCTAGAGCCTGTCGAACATCCTACATCCCAGGACTGTCGAAAGAATCAGCAGCCCTATACAAAGAATACGAGACCTTATATAGCCGTGATCCGTTCTCCGAACAGACCACCTCAGTAGGCGAGGAGCTGTTATCACAGATCAATGAAACTCGACAGGAAAGGTGGATCAACACGGTAACCAACATAGACATGACCCATAATAGTAAGAAGGCATGGAATACTATCCGGAAACTTACCAGCGATCCACCCCCACCACCACAGCCTAGTCAAGTCACTGCAAACCAGATAGCACATCAGCTTCTTCTTAACGGTAAGTCATCAGGCCGTCTTGCAAAGGTCCCGAAATTGAATGATGGTGCAAGCAGAAACGACCAAATTTGTAAACCATTTAGCCTGACTGATATTATCACGTCAATAAAGTGCCTTAAAACCGGCAAAGCCTCAGGAGTGGATAACATATCTGTAGAGCAAATAAAACACCTCGGCCCTGCTGCTGTGTCATGGTTGTTGGTCTTCTTCAACCGTTGTCTGGAATTCGCTTCTATACCTCGACTTTGGAGAAAGTCAAAGGTAGTAGCAATCCTAAAACCGGGAAAATCAGCAGACAATCCGAAAAACTTCCGGCCTATATCACTCTTGTGCCATACTTATAAGATATTCGAACGATTGCTGCTGACTAGGTTGACAAAAGCTATTGACCCAGTTCTGATCCCGGAACAGGCGGGTTTCAGACCGGTGAAGTCATGCTGCAACCAGACGCTGAAACTTACACAGCATATAGAGAACGGGTTTGAGATGGGAAAGGTGACTGGGACTGTATTCGTGGATCTCTCTGCAGCATATGATACGGTGAACATTAGGCGGCTATTATGGAAAGTGGAGTCCCTAACCGGTGATCATAAATTTGTTATGATCCTCCGAGAGCTTCTCCATAATAGACGTTTTCAGGTCCATCTTCTCTCAGACCAGAGTCGCTGGAGATCACAAAAAAACGGCCTGCCGCAAGGCAGCGTGCTAGCCCCGCTCCTTTTTAATATATATACTAATGACCAACCTTCCAGCCCAAACACGTCCCGTTTCATTTACGCGGATGACCTAGCACTAACTTCCCAAGCTACCAACTTCGAGGAAGTTGAGAGCAATCTCACCATGGCCCTTAAAACCTTGAGTCGTTTCTACGAACAGAACTGCCTGAAGCCAAACCCTTCAAAAACAGAATCCTGCGTATTCCATCTTCGCAATAACCAAGCGGATCGTAAACTCAACATCGTGTGGCGGGATGTGCCCATTTCACATAATAGCCACCCTAGGTATTTGGGTATCGTTTTAGATCGTTCTCTAACATTTGGGAAACATTGCGAAGCGGTGAAAAAAAAGGTACATGCCCGCAATAACCTACTCCGGCGTCTCACTACCACAAAATGGGGCGCCTCGCCGCATGTAATGCGGACTTCCGGGATAGCGCTAGCGTTCTCTGCTGGTGAATACGCATGCCCTGTGTGGGGCCGATCTGCGCACACAAAACTAGTGGATACTGCATTGAACGAAACCTGCCGGATCATCACGGGTTGTCTTAAACCGACACCGGTAGGCCTACTGTATCCACTAGCTGGAATCGCTCCCCCGGATGTTCGCAGAGCTGTAGCGAGCTCTGTAGAGAGAACGAAAATGGAGAATGACACACGGCACCCAATGCACGGACACATTCCAGTACAACAAAGACTGAAGAGCCGTAAACATTTCATCAAGTGTGTCGACCCATTAACGGTAGAGCCACATAAAGCGAGGTGCGATCTTTGGAAAAGAAATGTAGTATCCCTTCCTACACCATTCGTGCCCCTTGCTGAGAGTCTCCCGGCTGGACATAAACTGCCATGGCCGATCTGGAAATCATTAAACAGACTTCGTACTCAGGTTGGCCGGAGTAAAGAAAATATGTTCAGGTGGGGATTCACAGACGGCACTAACCTTAGCTGTTCGTGCGGTGAGGTAACGCAAACTATGTCTCACCTAGCATCGTGCCCTGCATGCCCTAAAACCTGCACGCAGGAGGATTTAATGGCTGCTTCCGATAACGCAGTCAGCGTCGCTACTTTCTGGGCCGCTTCAATATAATAATAAAAAATAAAAAATTGTTTGCTATCGAAACGATAAGAAGAAGACTAGGATGAATTTCATCAAATTAACCAAAAAGTTAAGGTTCTCATTATGTCACCGGGTAATTAAGATAGGTAGTCTATTCGATTCAGGTTTAAGATGTACGAAATCCTAAATATTATTAAGTTAAGTTACAATTACGACAATGGAATAATGGAATGTTAACAATGCGTTTCACTAATGAAATTTTAAGTACCTAATTGCTACCTTAATTCATTAAATTCATCCACTAATATTTTAAATGCTCGATGTTTGTGAATTTTCGAGAATGTTGTCTTAAACAAGATTCGATTTCGATTAAATTTGGCACAAAGGTCGATCATAACCTTGCTTGGCTAAGACATAGGTAGTATACTTTTAATCCTTGTCCAACTTCCAAGAGGAAATAGCTGCCGATACAAGCTAGTAGATTATTAATTAATTATTGTTTTACCATGGTGGGTACCTATGTGTAGGCGGTCAAACAACATGTTATTATTTAAAAAAAATTAAGTCTAGATACTTACCAACCCATTATGTCTCTCTCTATAAATAAGATCACGATGATATTAATAGAGTTTAATGTTTGTACATCGTTGCTACCCTTTTCGTCCCCACAAAATGATCCTTTGACCTTTGGGTATTATAGATACAAATTATGATTGCGGACAGGGTTATGCTTGGCTTGCGAAAAATCCCTTAATTTAGGTATAGGGTCAAGAAATAGTGGTTCATTTTTCTTCAAACCTCGAAAGAGTCTTTTGTGCGTCCTTTTATGCCACAGTAACAGGTTCCATTAGTGGGAGACACGATGAAAAGATAGTCGTAAGTGTAGTATGCTTTATACTCACATTTAAGTGGTTTATTTACAGGACCTGTTTGTTCCCTGCGAGTCGACGCAAACTCTGACAATAGGTAGACAGGGAAACTGGTATAGTGGTATGACGAAGTGGATTTCTTATGTAAAATTCATTTGTGAATACAGTGTGGTTGAGTGTAATTCATGATTAATATTTATAAGTGTAGGTATTGTGTGGTTTGTGGGTTCTAAATGAATAGTTACAGGGATAGAGGCTGCTTCAATTAGCACATTACGTCACTGGTTTAACAAACTAGTGAGTAGTACGTGATATGTTCTTTAGAGCGACATGTCAGAGGTCTGACAGATCATGCAAGAATCGAAATCTCAACACCAAGTGCCGAATCTGTCTAAGCGACTCATATTCAACTATGCCAATCGTGTTGTCATTTTGAATGGATCTTACAATGTTGCATTTCGGCTAGGTATAAGATTAGCTTTATAGGATAAGTGTTACATTGGTCCCTACGGCTCGTTACTGTCCTATTGTAGTCTTGGGCTTGTGCCTAAGTGACGTGAGTGAGGTGCCACACAGGATTTTCAGGGTGTTTAATTTGACGAGAGACAGAATTCTTTTCTGCTTATTTTTATCTCAAGCCATGATACCCAAAGTTTATATCTAATACTTGAAAAAAAGCATCACATATTTACCTATTTAATTTAAAATTATATTTTATAACTTTGTCGGTGTTATAGATATTATGCATTGCATAATTATGTATAGGTATTCTTGCAGTATTATAGCTTTAAAGCATTAATAATTTGCGAGTAAAATAGCTGTGACGGATAGAGAGACAATCGGAGATGACTGAACTAAAATGGTTTCAGGATTAATGCGGAACCTCAAAAACCAGCTTAATATAGGTACTGTCCAACTCCTGGAAAAAATTCTCGAGATTAAAGATAGGTCATACTTTACCACTCAGTAAAACTGCGTAGGTGTTAAGTAATTGCACATTCCGGTGGGTTTCTATTGCTTAAATGTCGGCTAGAAATGTTGGAAATGAATATTTTCACTCGAAAAAAAATTGAATATTATTCTATATTACAACTTGAGGGTATAACTGAGCATTCTCGATAAGTGTCACACAAGATTTAGGATCAAATATTCAAAAGGGCCTCAACGTTTTGGGCCTTTCGGACCCATGTCGTCATCGTGAGCTCACCTAAGTAGGTACTGGGTTTCATTCGTGTGGAGGATTTGATAAGTTATTATCTACATATTACCTACTTGCGCAGTTTTTAAGCTGCTCGAGTATTCGCATAAATAATGAAATATCTATCGGATAAAAGCCCCTAATAAATAAAGATTAAAAAAAAATGTTTGACATTTAACACAGGTATAGGATATAATTAAACTTTGTCAAATATTGTAACTGCCATCAATATTAAATTGGGGTAATTTTAATGGAAACAAGACCTCCGAAATTGCTACTCTATACAATTTCGGCGTAATTAAGAATGCACCTTTGCACGCACTTTTGCTTATCTCCTGCGTATTGGCTAGTCTCTTATGAGATTGATCGAAACATGTAATTTTCATACATAAAAATGGCTTAAAATTCATTTTAAGCTACCTATTTTTTATTTGAAAACATGTTTCGATCAAGCAGAAATTTTCCTGAAACTTTTTATTGTAGTTCTCCTTCAATTGGTTTATTTCGATTTTTCATAATTATATTCATTAATTTTATATCTTCAAATAACTTCAATGTGCGAGCGAGATAGAAGATTTTCGCGAAGAGGCTTTACAGACCAGAATTTTGCGACGAATAGAGTCTGCTTGAGTTACGTGCACGAATATTCGTGATCGCAATTCGCGCTTTCAGGCAATCCGGCTTTGAGCGGAATCGGACCAAATTGATACCTAATTGCGCCCTACAGATTGCTAAAACTCTAGCAATGGCTCTATGTCAAAGCCATTGTATCCTGGAGACCTTTTACTGGTCAATGATTTAATCAAATACCAAACGGGAGACGCTACATCCGTCGCATCGGTATTGTCAAAACTGATGGTGACATGAGAATGTCGCTATTCTATATATTTATATATAATATATATATTTTATATAATATATATAATATAATATATAATTATATATTATATATATTTATATATATATTTACAAAACTTGTAAACATTTCAAACAGAATAAAGCAATAATTGCTAACAATTTAATTTTTTTTTAGACACCATGTTAATTTAAATTATCACCGCTTATATGACAATAACCAAGTTTGATATCAGTCGAGCCTAGTGAGCTTCTCTGACATGTTTATTTTAACCCAAAATATATGATCCCTTTCTTACTTGAGGTCTCACCACTACTATATAATTCAGCTTAGGAAAATATACACGAGAATGTGGGTATAAAACACCTGTAACTAATCCCTCTAGGAATTACAGAGTCAGGCTATTTAACGGTCACATGTCAGTTCTGTAGATTTGACATCATAAAAGAACAAACAACAAAGAAAGGAGTTTTGCAAAGAGTATAAGGTATTTTGCAAAAATGCGATGCGTGACAGATTGTGGGGTGAGGGAGACGGGACATTCCACCCACTTCGTTATTCTCCATCAAACAATGAATACGAAAAACTAAAAGCTCCTGCTTTGTAGTATTACGACATAGTTAAGCTGTATTATGCTAGATGTCACTAATGAAGAAGTCTACAGGGCCGTAGTACTTGGAATATTTGCAATTGGTGGGCTATAAAATTACAAAACTTGCTCGCGGATAGGTGACCATTTGTAGCAATTTTTGAGCGTCTCCGTGCTTTGGAATAAAAACCGTTTTGGAAAGCAAAAACCGTACCCCGTTTACCACTTCATGTGGTAGTCGTTAATTTGAATTAGAGGCCTTCTATTAGGCGGCACGATAAGTTCCAACAAAGGTTGGCAACTTAGCTGCACCCACCACACGCACTGGGTCAGCCTATGAACAAAATATAATAGGAATGCAAGTCTGCATAACAACTGCTCAAAGAGGTTACTCTTAAATCCAACACAGCTATTACCATACTTTCTTGGGGTCAACTTCTAATCCCAGCCGCTACAGCTGAATATCAGTTTTCTACGGAGCGACTACCTATCTGACCCCGGCAATCCAAACTCCAAAGGGATACGTATACTATAGTTAGATCGATATTCTAGGGTCAGGAGGTGCTTTCGAGGCATTGCGCAGGTAATAATTGATATAGAAAGTAGAGTAAATATGATTGAGGTTAGGATTTTAGTTCGAGAGTTGTTTGGGCCAATCTCCTGCATTAGCGTGAGCAAAACCCAAAAACAATCACATAATATTTTGCAAGCGACATAAGTACACACGTACAAAAAATGAGATTTGAAACAAAAGTGTATAAAACAAAAATATCTGTAACTTTTGCACACAAACGCCGGTGGACTCTCCAAATATAACGGTGTACCTAAACAAAATTATATTGCTGTATGTATAACCTACGTATGTATGTATATCTCTGCTACAGTTGGTGTTGTTTTTATGTTCTTTTTTTGCAAGCATTTTGGAAGTATTTACGTTAGAAGGTCGTTGCCTCTATGTGAAACATTACATTGTACATTTTATAATGCCTTATGAAGACTGGGTATTTTGGGAAATATCCAAAAATATTCCTCTCATCTGTACAGAATTACATTTATCACAGTCTGCCTATACATATAATACACTGCTCACATTTCTAATGCTTTTTATTTTGCAATCTTTTTAGCTTCATGTTCCTACTAGCTATGGTATTTAAGAAATACTGTGTTATACTTACTTATATTATTAACATTTTAAGAAAGAATTTTTGCATGCGATACGAATACTAAAGTTCTAAATTTTGGTAGAAAGAAATAATCGATTACGTGTAGGATTTGAATCCAGCCCTTCACTCAGCTCGTGCTATTGAAATTAGAAGAGGTCAGGTGAGGTTAGGTTAGGTTGGGAGGTGAGGTTAGGTTAGTGAGGAGAGTAGAAGTTTCGATGGCACGGCCAGGACTAAGAATACCTTTGTTGGTAGAGCGATTAGTGGGGTTGCTTTTAAGTTGGTTGCGGGTTCAGTCCTGTTCGTAATTGATTTTATCTTTCTATAAAAATTTTAAATTTAATATCAGTTTTTAATTTCCTATATTTTTTAGTCTGATTGATCGTTTTTGTTGCTATCCATCTCAGTTTTGAAAATAGTGCCTATATTGATCGTCATTTCTCCTCCTAATTTAATTCAGTCTAAATTTATCGGCATGCTTAGAATTATTTAGGAGTAGGTACCAGTTATTCGGCTAGTGGTTTTTGTATCGTTTATGTAAATTCCTAGACATTTGATTTGCCTTAGGGTTGAATAATTTAGTTATAAATAATTTAGTAGTAATTTGAACGTAAGAAATGGCAGTTCAAACGCCTAGGTTTGTTTTGTTCCTCATTAATAATGCGATGGATAGAAGCGTTTGTTTTAATCTCGTTAGGCGGTAGAAACCACAAGAACTCTGTATATAGTGTTAGTTTCTATTGTGTTAAATAGGCATGTCTGAATTAATTGGATTTTGGCCATCGTGGTTACAACTTGGCACGCGGTTTCACCACATTGTCTATGTATGTATATATACTGCCAATATGATATATGACATGATCTGATCTACCATTATATTCTCAAGGCGACGCAATACATGGGAAGAATTTATTACAAGTTTTATGTACCTACGTTTTCACTCGGCTTTTCTTATATTCGTAATATATCGTAATCTTATAGGTACAAGTCCGAGAGCGACTGTAGACCGCAGACTGCGACTGCAGACTGCAGCTACACCACTTGTTTCTATGAATCTCTATGAAATTGATTCCGAGCGCGACTACACTGCGGTCTGCAGCTGCAGCTCTAGTCGTGTCTCGAACTGCAAAGTTCACACGTACCAAAATGACGAATTTTCGGAAGATGATGAAGAGAAATTAATTAAGTTGGTTGGTGCTTGATCAAAATAGAATAACTTCCTTTTTTGGTTCGACTTTTAAATAAAAGATCACCTGATCTTTTCTTTTTTTTGACATATAGTAATAACAAGTAGTCCTCTTCTAACAAAAGACACATTAGTAAGTAAACTAATAGGAAGCGTTATCCGATATATGAAAGTAATGGAGTGACTGAGGAATGGTTCTATACTTTGTGCAGTCGCGACCTGCCGTCGCGCTTGGAATAGCGACCGCAGTGCTGCTGCGGTCGACCGCAGCTGCAAACCGCAGCGTCACCTGCGGTCGCAGTCTGCAGTCGGTCTCGGACTTATACCTTAATCAACAATTATAAGCTGTGTCTTTTAAAGCTATTAGAACAGTTATTTATTTCAGAATAAATAATGAACTTTAAATAATGAACTGGTTAATATCTGCTCTGAATTTCATCCTGACTTTCTCTATCAATAATTTTGTGGTCAATAGTACCTACCTAATATCATCATCATCTTAACTCCACGCCGCGCCTTGTCCGACTATGGTGACTCCTTGCATGGTCTACGTTCTAATGGTGATTATCATCGCGAAGGGCTCTGATGTGTATTATCCAATATACCTAAATATCGATTGACGTATCTCGTTATCGGTCAAATCGACGTCGACCAAAACTTTGCACAACTTCATTGTTTTATGATTTTGTTTATGTAACTTTATCATTATAAATCTTTTAATAATATCTACTACTAACGTGTTTTCAGACGCATTAAAGTAATGTAAAATAGGCATTATGTATTGTATATTGGGTATTATGCAAGAGGACGAAATTAATACTTAATTATTAATAGAAAGATTCTATCTTCTGAAATTTCTATCTTACATAGAAAGAAAACATGTTTTATTTGGCACATACAGAAATTCAGCAAAAAAAATAATTACAAAAGTAAAAGAGCAAAGTGCCAAAAGGGTCAGCCGGACTCAGCCGCTCAGCATAACGTTAACTGGCATTAACTGTACAGTACTGCTCAGCCAGTGCTGATTTTCAGCTGCTATTCAAAATTTCTGCCATTCCCTTCGCATAATGGACAAAACAATATCAAGAATTCAAAATTCACCCCGACTCGGTTAAATTAGGTTTCAATCAAAGATATTGGAAAGAAGATTATTTAATATTTTTATGGTTCCAATTGTTATTATCCAACAACTAACGGATAATAAGACATTATAATGAATGAAGAAAAAGAAGAAATAAAATTTCTTATTTATAACATTGCCCATTTCTTTTTGTCACTATTTATGATGTCTAGTATCATTTCTACATTTATCCAGACAAACTATTTAATATTTATAAGACTCTTGCAATAACTTTTTTTTTGTTGAAGCTATGACAACCTTTTTGCGTATGTAACTTGTAATCTAGTAACATGAACTTAGGGTTCTCAAGGGATAATAAAAAACATATATTCTATTTCACAAAACAAACTTTTCAATAATCCTCTAATATTATAAATGTGAAAGTTTGTGAGGATGGATGGATGTTTGAAAACCTAAAAAGTA
Organism: Protodeltote pygarga; assembly: GCA_936450705.2. Lineage (NCBI taxonomy): Eukaryota > Metazoa > Arthropoda > Insecta > Lepidoptera > Noctuidae > Protodeltote > Protodeltote pygarga. Next base: position 9,074,912 of record OW388263.2, read on the forward strand.
CTGAACGGATTTTGATGAAACTTTACAGTAATATAGCTCAGAATGATACATACGATACAGTTTATTAATAGCTAGTCTTTTAATAAGTATAAAATTATTTCTCTTTCCGGTACCTCTCGCTGTTATGCCTCCCTCTTGTGAGGAAGGTCACCAGGCACAACTTCACTCTGAAGATAATAGATTATACTAGGTATCATGCGTAGATTATCCTAGCTAATAGCTATCATGCATTATATTAGACCCTAGCTAAGAGAAATAAAACGGGTGGTCAGTGGTCTACATCACCATCTATTTAATACTCAATTACCTAATACTGAAACTAGACTCAAAACAGAATCCTTCAAATTACGTTGACATTCTCTATCCTAATAAAACAAGTAAATTTTTTTTTACGTAAAACGGTTTTGTCATCAAAACTAAAGCTGTGTACCAAAGATCAGATCAATCTGTCAACAGGAAGGGGGTGAAATATCGATTGCTAAATTTGAGACAAATAATAAACAGGTCAAGCTAAGTAAAACTGTTTAAAAATATAATTTAAACGTTTCTCATTACACTAGACTTCGTGTATAAGGTTCGTAGCACAGACGATAACAAAGCTCTGCATGTAATACAATACAGTAATTCAATTTTGATATCATTACAATACGAAACATTACAAGTTAACGGGATCGATGCGTCGCTGAAATTTTAATTGCAATCAGAATGTAAAATCTGAATTGTATAACCATATTTCATTATGGCATTCTACAATTACATATCAAAAGTTAATAAAAGGCTTGTGTTTAAACGTCACCCAAAAAAGTACCTATTTTACTACCAAAAAAAATCTAAAAGGTTACCAAAATGGATAAATGGTCACCAAATAACGTTTCCTAAAATATTATGAAATGAATCCATTTTATCGAATTATTGACTGCCATGGACAGTTTTATGTACGTATGCTCTGCTCTGCGCTGCTGGTGGCTAAGGGTGGGCTTGGTCAACGGGGTCATCCTACTTCTGGGTGGTTTATAAAAAAATAACCGCGAAGGGTATGGCGGGGTCTATTCGACCCCGCCATCCCCTTCTAACCTAACCTGTCCGAGTCGGGGTGCCCTAAAGTCCAGATTGCATCCAGTTTATAATTATATTAATCTTTGAGTTGGATAGAATTTGGTGACCGTTAATCCATTTTAGGAACCAAAAATAATATTTGGTGCCTAGGCTTAGAGTCTTAAAAATATTTTTCGGTTGCCGTTTAAATTATACCCTTAATAAAATCTTTAAAAGTTACTGGAAATATCGAGATAATATTTATACAAATATTTACATTGTGTGTACGTAGAGACCGATGCTAGCTAGATAATGTTTCTATAGGTTAATGCATTATTGACTGACTTGATTATTTCGTCCCCCATTCTTTTGACCCTATCGTGACAGGAATTAAATTAAAAAAAATAAGTAGCCCTTGTCGAAACTACGTTATTTGACCTCTCCTCTCTCTTTATTGACAACATGATTAGAAGTGGTAGGTTATTCTGCAGTAACCGTCGCGGATCCTATCTTATCCCGGGACAAATTTGTATGACCCACATAATTCAATTATACATTATATTTTTCCTGTCTGTGCGTTTGAACATAAACATACCTACTTTATATTTCTCTAAAACTGTCTGTGTAGCCACGGTTGCGTGTAGATCTATGTGGAGAAGTTTTTTTCTTCAAGTTTAAAAAAGTACCTAGTCCCTTGTAATTTTCAAAGCAAAAGTAAAATTAATAAATGTAGCAATACTATTTTCTCCTATAAAAAATATCATCTTTTTCAGTTTAAAAACTTTGTATTTCATATGCATTTTTTTCTAATATGAAGGTATTTCCAACTAATAATCTTTCATTAAAAAATATGTGGCACTAATTTTATTTTTATGTGACAGTAAGTATATTAATGTATACCTACATATTATTTATAATAATTAATAGTTTAGCACGCACGATATTATTGTAACATTTATCCTCTAATCGCATTAGGTACTTATATTTATTTGTCTTTGTGTGTTGTTTGTGACATACATAAAACTGATATGATATTTACAGTTGGACTCGAATTTCCATTAAGTATTAGGTAAATAATATTAACTAATATAAACTAATATTTTAAATTGGAAATATTTGAAATTTGAAGCCCACATACTGAATCCACGTTGTGTATAATTGTTCTATCCTTTCTCGCTTTGTTAGAAATGGCCTTTGCCTAAACTTAGTAGAACATAATAATATAAAATATAGACTGACCTAATTAACAAAATAAAACTATACAACATTTTGCATACGGGCGTACATTAATGCCACTGTACGCCCTTGACCAAAACCTACTTTCAATAACTTATTCTATCCGCGTACAATGGGTAGGTAGATACAATGCTTGTACTCTACTCAGGAAAATAAAGATTTATTTCCGAAATATTGTCATTATACCTACATAGGTTTCGCGACTATAAATTAATATGTAGATACCTATACCTACTGAATAGAAAAACAATTGTATAAATAACTATTCGTTACCTAACTGTAGGTATAGTCTATTTACGTAGAAACCTATAAAGTTGATTGACCCGGACGTAGGTACAAATCAATTACAATACTTGTGCTAATTAGGTCGTATCCAATTCGAAAAGCGGCCTGATCCAACTAGGTTTAAAAATAATGATTATACACATACTTACTTATATTTTATTTCGTTCAATATACACACATCAAAAGTGTCTAGGGATATTTCAATTAAACCTAAATAACTAAAACTCTATTAACTTTTTGTTAAGACACCTACACATTAAAATAAACCTTGTTTAATAGCCTATCTAATCTGATGATAAACTTTTAGATAAAGTCAAATTTTTAAAAAAACTTAGAAGAAAAGGAAAAAATCGAACAAAATTTCAATCTTAACTTTATTTTTGAAACATCAAAACCTAAACAAAACAACTATTTTTTTTTTAAATTTGTTGAAAATTTTAAATTAATAATTCGTGAATCCACCTAAGACTCTCCTGACACATCTGCAGCGGTTCTGCATACTCAAAACAAGGGTGTCAATATCCTGTTGTGGAATACAGCCCCAAGTCCTGCTTAGATGCAAGAAAAGCTGGTTTTCATGCACAATATCTTCATGGAAATTCCTAAAAGCTCTTCTCTGAAGCATATTCCAGGCACGCTCAATAGGATTTAAGTCAGAGGATTGTGCAGACCAGTCTAAAGCTTGGATATCATGCTGTTGTAATCAACTTGTAACGATACGCGCCGTATGTGGACGGGCATTGTCGTGCATTAGCTGGAAATTTTGTCCCATTTGCTGTCTGTGGGGCAAGATTACAAGCTTTAGTACCTCATCTCGGTATTTTAGAGCAGTCATATTGCCTTGTAACCAAACGAGCTCCGTTCTACCACTGAGACGAATTCCTGCCCAAACCATAATCGTGTCACCTTGATATGCATGAACTTGTTGTGGGTGCTGCAGTCGATTGCAACGTCCAGGTTCTCTCCAAACGCGTACTCTTCGCGAATCAGGATGAAATCCAAACCTGGATTCATCAGAGAAAAGCACAAGTGACGATTGAGAATGGTTCCAGTTTTCGTGTGCAATAGCCCATTGTAATCTTCTTCCTCGATTGCTTCTCCTTAGCGCTGGTACCCGAAGTGGCCTACGAGCACGTAGGTTGACTTCATGCAGTCGTCTTCTCAAAGTTTGACCGCTTACCAGCAAACCATAGTCTCTCTGTAGCCTTTGAACCAATTGCATCGCCGTTACATTTGGTTGACTTCGTGCAGTATTTACTATGAATCGGTCCTGTACATGTGTTGTAATGCGTTGAGGTCCTCGGTGCCGTTCCACCACTTCCCCCGTGACACGATAACATGACCAAAGGCTGGATATAACGCTCTGACTGGTCCTCATGGCTTCAGAAACCGTAATTTGGGTAGCGCCTGCTTGAATCATGCCCACTGCTCTTAACATTTCGTCCCTGGTCAAATGTCTACGTGGCATGATTAAATGAACACCGGAGATGCGTTTTATAAAAAAGAAATGTTGTTTTGTTAAGGTTTTGATGTTTCAAAAATAAAGTTAAGATTGAAATTTTGTCTGAGATTTTCCTCTTCTTCTAAGTTTTTTTTAAATTTAACTTTATCTAAAAGTTTATTATCAGATTAGATAGGCTATTAAACAAGGTTTATTTTAATGTGTAGGTGTCTTAACAAAAAGTAAATAGAATTTTAGTTATTTCGGTTTAATTGAAATATCCCTAGACACTTTTGATGTGTGTAATTTCCCCATTTATGGGTGAATTCCCCGAGTGTGGCAAGGTAGCGGTCGTCTCGGGCTCCAATCGCGGCGAGCGACCGAGAGCAAAGTAGCAAACTAACCAGTCAGCATCACGTGCGCGGACGTGACGGCCGTGTTTCGTCCCGAACCGACGGAATATTCACGCGCCGTTTGACAGTTATGCCGTGTCCTTTAATGACTGTAGTGCATCATAGTGTAACGTAGTGATTGTTGCTGTTAATAAACATGTGAGGAATTTGTCATATAAACGTTTTTGAGAAAGCGTAAAGTGATAACAGGGAGGCGGGATGCGAGAGGTGAACGCTCGTCACAGCGGCGCCGACTCTCACCGGCTACAGCTATTGTCTAAGTGCCACGGAATCTTGGTCCTTCCCATCGGATTCCATCGATGAAGCATCCGCCTTTCGACGTGGGCTGCACGCGAAATACCTGCGTCGGCGATTAGTCACAAAACTGAATGTTTACATAGCGAACCGATGGATACAGATAAGATAAAAACTTGTCTTTCGACTGTAGATTGTCTTATGTGTACGAAGTGTTTTCAACTAAATAACTATGTAAATTACGAGCTAGTTTGGCATGCGATTGCTTGTTAAATAATTGTCGATGCTAACTGTAAATATCTCCACCAGTCTAGGTAAACGCGCATTGGTGGCAGAAGGTACGAGTGGCCTACTTTAAAAATGCTAATATTAAAATGAGTTAATTGTCGCTGGCGACAAAATATAATGAACGTACTGACACAGTAAGTTCGTATCATAATTTGCTATACAATAAACAAATAACATCTGCATGAAATGCGTCCAAATTTCACAGTCTTATACAAACTTTATTTAAATTATTAAGTAAATAGCTTTATCAAACGAATAAATAAATATCTAATTAATTTTTTAGTAGGTACATATTCATTTAATGTTTCTGCCAATACATTTAAAGCAGACATTAAAATATCGAATGTCATTAAAATTTCACTGTTGGTACTTGCTACTGATTTTGATAGTGATAAACTGTTGACGCTAGATAAAACAACACAAACATTTAACCAGTAACTGACATCATCTCACAACACAAGCCATATAAATACAAACAAGCATGCAATGAGATATCTTTTGTGTGTTGCAAAGAGGTTATCTATAATGTATCGAAGAAACATTTTCTTAGCGCTATGAAAAGAGAATAATGTATCTGATGTCATAAAATCATATCTGACTTCACAATGTTTAACAAAATTATGCAAAATGACAAATTCGTTTATGAAAGTCATCTACATCCTCTGATCTAACGTCTAACCATACTTACCTATTTTGGACCCACTTTTTGAAAAACGATTCAAAAACATTTTAAGCACTAAACAGGAAAAAATTGTTTAGAATATTTACATCAAATAACGGCAAATATTGTACATCCGCTAAGTTAAATTTATAAACAAAATTTGCAATCCTTTTGCACAACGCACGCGACGGGACTCACACAAAACCGTTCATACAAACCACAATACCATTCCATGCAAGGCTGACAAAAGAAAAACAAACAGCAAAACATGAATATGTTATATGTATATATCTAAATGATTTACTTCTTTAAAAACGGATAGGAAGTCCGTCTGGGCCTCCGGATGTGCAGAAAAAAAAAGCTAAAGCTAAATGAAAGATAACTTTACTCTCGCCAAAGTAAGTTGTAGAATGTAGTATATCCGATGAAACGCACTGTGATTAATGACTGTACGGTGATACGGTAATAAAGAAGGACATAACAGAGAACTCTGTCAGTCTATACTTTTGTCCTTCATGTATACTTGACCCACTTTTGGCGGAAGTATTGCCAAAGGCCGTACACTCGTCCAAGTTTTAATTTGGCGGAAACCGATTTCCGATTGATTGCTAATTTTCTTGCACAGACATGTTAGGAAACCCAATATAACCATCACATGTATCCAATCCATTGTGATTGCAAATCTAAATTCAAAGCCATTTTTAAGTCGAATTCAATTTTAATTAATGCAGAGTCAATCAAGCTATGTAACCCTTTGGGGGATTAAACAAATAAGGACATGTCCAACGTAGCCCACGTCGGAAATCCCTGATTAGGATCCGCTAAAGCTTATTTTGTAAATAATACATTTACAAACCAAGCTTTATTTATTGCTGAATTGTTCTGTATTACATTTTGAAAGCTGACCAGTGAAATCTAAGTTCTAAAATATGTTTTTTTTAGTTGTATAGCCATGTACAAAGCCGTATGATTAAAAGCAACAATCTTTACGTTACAATATTTAAGTCAAGACTTGCTTGAAACAAGAAACACTTGGGAAAGTGTGTGTGTGCAATGCTGACAAGTACTAGCCGGTGAGTGTGTGTGTGTGCGTGCGATGGCGCGGGGTGCCGTGTTATCTTCGACCATCTTGGTGTCAATTTTATCATTATTGGAGACTACGTTTGCCCACTACACGCCTACATGGGCCGTCCACATACCGGGTGGCAAGGATGCAGCCGATGCTGTCGCCAGGGATCATGGGTTCATCAACCTAGGAGAGGTAAATTATCTATAATTACTTGATTGCTTAACGTTGTATCGTAGTTGCGTAGTTGGTAAAATTATTTGTATCAGAATACTGAGCTTCTGTCGTGGTCATAATTAGAATAGTGTTTTCCTTATTTGCCTTTCTGCGCCGTCTACATAACAGTAGCAAGGATACATCCGATACAGGGATTATGGGTTCATTAACCTAGGAGAGGTAAAATAATAAAATAGGTATGTATTATTACTAAATTGCTTCATACTATAACGTAATTACGTAGTTGGAAAAAATATTTGTATCAGAGCTTCTGTCGCCGTGGTCGTCATTAGAATAGTGTTTTTCTTATTGATGTTATTTCTGAAAATATTCCACTAACGGATAAAAAAGGTTGATTCTATATACCTTTTTCAGAGCTCTTGGGTGTATTGCGGTGAGCATTACGCATTTAAACTACAACCCTTTTGCTTATTTATCGAAAAAAATTCGTCGCGTTACTATTTTTGTCCTGCCTTGCTATTTTAATCGAGAAAATTTGGACCTGTGTCACCTGTGTAACCTGTCTTTTTAAGAAATAGAAATAATTAATGATTGTTCCTCTGCCTGTTGTTTACACGTAGTTTTGAATATAATGATTAACAAAACATAGTTCCTTAATATTCAACTCTAGATTAATTCTTTCACACTGCGATGAACAAATTGCAATGTGGAGAATATCCATTTTGAAAAGGAAAGTAGATTTGATTTACTTACAAAGTATGAATATTATTAAATTATGAACTTTATCCGACGCATTTTATTTCAGATTCCCTTTAACCAGTTTCAACCATATTCTCATCTGTTACGGGATTATTGATTAGATATAGTTTCGATGTCAATGAAAGAGAACCGGATTTGAGCCCCACTTCACTGTAGTTAAAACGGTCATTGCCAGGTTATGAGTTTACTGATCCAACCTTGAATGAATCATTTTAAATTCAAAATCAATAGCTTGTACGTTGCTATTGTTTTTAGCAACAATTACAACTGAGCTAATTGTAATTAGCAATGCGTCAACAGCTCTTGACAAAATTTTGACATTGACCGAGTATAGAAAGAACAAGAGTAGCCTACCTTTAGTTTAATTCGGAGATAACCTTGTCAGTATTTCAAGTGGTAACTTCGTTAAACATAACATTAATTGTCCAGTTTTGTAGTTGCATACTCTTATACATTTTACGTTAAATGCAATTATGTTCAATAATGATTATAATTACATTTTTCTAAAACAACTTAAAAGAAATGATTCAATCCGTTGGCCAGGTGATCGCGATAAATTGCTAGATAAGCAAGCGTTGTGTGATGGTCATATACATATAACAAGTGAACCGCCTCGTTAACACTGCACTGAGATAAAATTAGTGTGTTATTTCGAGGTAAATGCTGCAAACTCATGTGTTGTAACAACAGATTTCAGGAAATGTTCCATTTAGCATCTCCGCCCACTTCACCACAATTCATGAGCTTTCAACATCTTCATAAACACTTTGTTTAAACATGCAGATTAATTGTTATATGAGTAGGTGGAAAACTAAATATTCTACATACCGGCTATATGGTCGAAAATACGAAACGCATTACTGAAATATGCATTTTAAATTTTCTTGGGTTTCTTTTGTAATACTGGACGTTTATGTGTATTTAAATTTTCCAGGAAGAATTGTTTTTTAATTTGTTTAATTTAAATGTTGGTAAATTATTTTTTGTAATGCTTGCGAAGATGAGTTTGACTCTTGTCCTTAACAACTCTAAATAGAGAGAGGTGGAAATAGAGTAGCGGGCCTTTCCCCTGCAGTGGTAAAATACGGGCTGTAAAATAAATAAATCGAGACACGCCTTTATATTTTCATAACCTTGTAAAGGTACAGAAAGCAACATAATCTTAATCTGAAACGTTCTTATTTGTACATCTGTATTCAAAAAGTTTCTTGAAATTATCGATTCTTAAATCTCTCTAAACTTCCAAGTCCACGTTTAGAAAGCACTCGCGTGCGAAGTGGGGGGACAAAAATAAACAGGGAATTAAGTGAACACAGTCATTTATTTTTAAAACGACAACTTCATTTGGAATTTCTTCTACTTATGACAGACTATTTATATTTCGGAGATGTTGGTTCACTTATAAATAAACTAAAGAACGCATGAAAGAACATAAATCTTCACTAAAATTACATTATTAAGTAAATTGGTATAAAGAATTTGTTCTGGATTAACTCGGAGATCTGTTTGCTTAAAAATGCCTTTGTGCTCTATTGGACTATACTATTGGTATTTCCTTAATTTGACGTAAACAAAAGACTGAAATTCAATCTAGTATTATTGTTATTGGAACACAACGTTAGAGCGATGTTAGAGGGAAGAATAGAAGCTTTGAGGCACACTGAGCTGGACAAAAGGGTGCTGTCAGTCGAGCCATCGCTTCCATGTATCCGATAACAAAATGTTGTCGGTGGAGCCAGACCTGTGACATCATACGCTCACAGATATACTGGCGCTACTGACGTCATAAAAAGTATTGATAATGTCTTTGAAATTGTGTCGTGTCCTCTTAACGATTTTTGCCGAATTTTATGAAATGTAATTCTAAGATTGGTGTAGTACAGGATGTTCGTCTTTGTATGGTCTGTCTTGCTTGGGCGGTCAAGCGAAGATCGTTATTGTGGTATAGGGCACATATCTAGCATCATTTGGGACGTTTTTATTCAAAATGCTATTTGACGCATTAAGGTTGAATCGCTTACCTTAATAGTTTTATTTGATAAAGTATGTTTTATTTTGAATTAATGAATGAATGAAAAAATTGTTTGATACAGCACACGAGAACATAAATAAAACAATAATAGGAAAAAGAGAAACAAATAACAAATAAAAATTCCAAGTGATGAGGTTTGTATCCCAAAGCTGCACCAAATAGATCTCTAGAACAGATCAGATCATATAATTTGATTAATATGTATTAATACTCTTGAATCTCAGAAATAGACTACAAACTTCTTTCGACTCTTCAGTCGATTCGGTCTAATATTTTTTCTAAATTCACTCCAACTCCGGATATATCTGGAGATACGCGAACGCAGGTGACGTTTTAAATACTCAGATATTTTGTAGACTCCGTAATAAATTACGAAATATTACTACATAGTAAGATAGTTTTATCACACTACACAAACAAGTTGCAGAAAAGAACCGACAGAATGACTGATTACTTTATTTTCTTAATAAGGTTATCTAGAATGTGCTAAATGAGTTTGTTTACACTGAATATACATATAAAGAAATACTTATTAGCATCAAATATTACGTTCGTGACCATCTTTCATTATGATTTATGTTTCACATTGCGTATTTGAATATTGCTTATCACCATTCGCTTTGTGTTTCTTTTTACATATTTTATGGTAGCTAATGCCTGTTATTACGTTGACCAATGGTGCTAATTCTCTTGCACACGGTCTAAACTAATTTAGATTCGCTATCTCTCTATCTAACAGAGATCATTAGAAAAGGATAGAAGATTTTAAGAACTGTCATAATAGTCCATTTGCGTGATATCAACGAGATTTTAGTCGGCACGTCATAGAGGTCTCGTCTAATTTCACGTCAATTGCAAGGACGTAGACTAATTTGACAGCTCTAATAATATATGATTGTTCAATTTGCTTTCCTCTTTCGATGGTATTTATTAGAAAGAGATATAGTTAGATTAAAATTAGTTTAGCGGGATGTACCTACAAGAGAATCAGCACCATTATCAGTATTTTGGTTCACTAAAACAGGGTTTGGATATAATGAAACTGGTAGCTAGTTATGTGACGTGGAGATAGTGCCCTGTATTGTCAAGCTTCCAGACGAGGAGCGACAGTCAGCTTCTGTGTACACAAATACATGATTGTATGCATGTGCCTATATCATTGTGTCCTACTATTTGTGTTTCACATAAAAACCCTTAAATATTACTAAGAACTTTTACTACAATCTGAGGAAACTAAACCGCTAATGAGCTAAAGTGCTTTTATTGTATCATATTTATGTTTGCAGTGATTCTGCGTCTATAAAGTGTAGATTAGGTAATATAAACTGATTTATAAAATGCATCTGCACATATAAAAGTGTTTAAAATATCTTACTAAATCGCTATATATTTTCTATAATGCTCTCTATTATGTTAAAAGTTTCATTAGTAATAAACGAATACTTCAGTAATGGGACATTCTTTGAGTGAAATGTGAATACTTAGAAGGTATTCTCTAGAAACTATTTGAGAAGACATGGAAGGATTTTTCGAGTTAGTAGTGAGAATGATTCGAGTGAGTTTAGGAAAGTGGTTACCCCGTCTAGTGTCGCGTGTGGACTGTTTACATTAATCGTAATACTTCGTAGCAGTTTCATCGCCTTGGTAGGTGAGCCTTTATGTTTGCACGCTACCAAGTTGAAAGCTTCTGCAAGTAGGTAAGGAATTGAATTCATTTTAAAAAAAATCAATTTTAGTACTTATCTTACTTTCTTAGGGTTGCCAGATAGTCGAGATTAGTCTGGATTCTCCCGATATTTCGCACGATCTCCAGACTCCCGACGAAGTACAAAATATCCCGACAACTTGCCTTACCTAATATACTTAGTTGTTGCTAAAGTTTGAAATCTGTCCTTGGTACCTCTCAAGGATCCAAATTGATGGACGCCGTAATTTAACACTCATACAGTACATGTGACAATATTAAAATTAGTAATAAGATCAAAATATTAAAAACCTATTTGTATAAGCAGATTTAAATAGAAAAGGCAATATTTTAATTTTATTATTTCTTCCGACACAGCCGCCTTATCTTTAGATTTAAATCCGATCTGGCAACCCTATACTTACCAACTAAAACCTACTAGGTACTTACACTATTGTAAAATGTGAAAGTTCAAATGTTTGTCAGTTAACATAACATAAACATTAATTCATAGCTAGGTACTTGATACCCCACTGAAAATGACTTGGCGACGGGACCAGGAATGCCACGTGCTACACAATAGCTATAGCAACAGCGAAAAGGGTCTGTTAGGGCCACACCCTTGCCCTTGTGCTTAAATTGAAGCAGCTTCCCAAAATTAATTTCATGGTCGTCAAGACTTGAGTTCAACTAGCGGCACGTAATGAAAAGAAATATAAATTAAAATATATTATAGTAGGTACGAAACGACACAATGTTGTGTTTCATTTAGAAAAAAAAAATGCCGCAAGATAGAACTACATAGAGATGTATATTGTATGATTTCTTTATGTTTAATTCATTTTATTCTTTGTTTCATTGTCACCCGCTTCCGTTTTACACAGGCCGGAACATGCACTCATCACAACTGTCGGATGGTTGCCAAAATGCGTTGGCAGCGACAGACTGAGACATGTTCAGGGCAAGCCGCGGATACGGACCGATGCCGCTGCTTTGTGCAAGTCATTCTCTCCGACGCCTTTTAATACTTTTTAGGTAATTAGGATGCGAATGTTAATGCTCTTGTACATTTTACATCGTTTTTAAGTTTTGTTGAGAAGAGTTTTGATGGGTTTTATATAATATAAATTAATTAAAACCCTCGACAGAATTAAACCTCATTTTTTAAGCTATGAAACTAGATACTCTATCAAGTCACCTTTTAAATAAAGAACCGAAATAAACATCAGTTCATCCGCTTCGATGCCACAGACAGATACATAGACACGTCTAAGTTATATCACCCCTCTTTTTGCGTAGGGGGTTAAAAATATACCATATTATTACGAGCAGTTAACAAAACGGTAGATGCCTAAAAAGTTCGAGTAAGTACTTGTAGCTAAATTAAAAATGTAAGTTTTGATACATGTAGGTACCTGTAATGTCCTATGTTATTATTCTAGTTCATTCCAATTATGATACTTCGAATTAAAATAAATTAAACAGCGTTAATATTTAAAATACATTTTAATTTTACAATACTACTAGATCACTTTCACACGTTGAATGGTGTGAGTCATTTAGATAGATAGTGTTTTTAAAACACTATCTATCTATCTATCTAAATGTTTTTGATTTTATGGTACCTGATATCAGTATCTGTCAAAACACTGGGATTCAATCGGTTGATAATGATAGCACTAACTAGAAATAGATCAAGAGGATTGTAACATTCAAAAAGCTATTGTTTAAGATTCTCAAACAATGAGCGCCGTACGGAATGAGATTTGGTTTTCTTTCGAACCCGTTCTGCAGTCGAATGCGGGGTGAGGACAGGCGGGTGCGACTGCCTTTTGTAAGGGGCAATCGTCGTTGCCTTAAACGTTCTCCCTAGCAAGAGGGTAAAGGGGGACCCGGAGGCACGAGGCGGAGGGGCATCTGCTTCTGTATGTCTGTGGTTTTATCTCCAACCAGCCACAAACACAGTCTACAATGCCGGGCTCCAGCCTCCGCTAAACCGATTGCATTAACTCTACTAAAAAATAACCTCTCCGCTACGACGAATCGTTGAAGGCATTGCTTAAAACCGAACTTTATTTTCTAGGAAAGATTACAAGCTAGTTTAATTTTTTAAAAAATAATTTAAGTAGGTATGTTTGTATTAAAGTACAGATTTAAAAAACAATAGTTTTGATTTAAATAAATTGTAATAACTTTTAAAATAAAAGAAATTTTACAGTTTCAATATTCAACTTTATACCAATATCTAGAAGTATGGTTTTTAAATAGACATCAGTATCATTAACATAATAATTATTGTTGAAAATAAGGAAAACTGCTAATAAATTCTGGTTAATAAACAATAACATTATGAAACATCAATCCTAAGAAAATCATCCTACCTAAAATTCTCACAGAATATAAATTAATTAATACCTTTTGAGAATTGTTCTGTCTATAATGTTGATAAGGGTGCGCGTTCAATCACATAGTTTGCGAGATAGACATGTACCTAAATGTTGTTAAAATGTATTTCGGTTTGAACCTCGTCACGGTTTTCAATCCTAATTGAATAATATTGAGTCTGGACAAAGATTACAATAATTAAATAATTTATAGTTGGAAAGCTAGGTCAATAAAGTAATAATTGAATTTAAAAAAATATAGGTAGGTATGTATAATATTAAGAATTACCTGGGTAAGTTAATCTATAGGTATATTAATATGTGAAGCGAAAACTGTGGATCCCTTTTTAAGAATATTGTGCGCACGGAGGAGTGTGAAACTTGGCATAAGTAGTAGTGAGAGTTTATATGGAGAAGAAGCTAAAATTTATTTTAAAAAATATGGTCGAATTTTGACCACTGCCAGTTAGTGTCAATCACTAGTAGTACCTACCTACCTAAAGATAGCCCTCATCAGAAACAGCAGAGAATTCTATCAATTATTAATTTATTCAATCTTTATAGGTACTGGTCTACAATCTTAACGTACTTAATCCCATGTTCCTATTCTAAATCAAAGAGTAGCTCGTCCGCATGTAACTATACACTCTTTAATGAACCAGACCACTGATTGCTTCATTAGATGGCTGTGTGTTCTAATTGTTTTAGTTTTATCTCTAAAAGGTGCTAAATATTCTCAATATAGAATCGGAGGCTGATTACGGTTTTCAGATGGAAGTTGCAATGTAGAACATTAATTTTGTCAGTGGAACTCCATTACAGCGATACATACCCATTTGTCAAAATTGGAATTATGATCTAATACCCGTTGACAATATCTGTAGCCAGTAGGTACGTAGGTACAACTGAAAGCCATTTGAGTAAATGAAATGTTAACTTTGACTATACCGCCGTTATCGAAACTCATTGGACCTACGAGTAATTCAAGAGCTCCCAGTTTTACTATTGCGATTTTAATACGTACTAAATACCTATTATAAATAAATGTTCACTTGGTTCATCCAGCTGCGATGGAGATGATTGACAGTTAATAAGGGGAGTTGGTTCCCTTATAAAATCCTGTCAATTGATCTGACCTTGTAATTTCTTATCCCTTTTTCTTTTGGATTGAGGGTCAGATTGGCAGTCGCTCCGTAGAATAGAAATCTCCAATATTATGTTTGGGATAGTTGTTATCTTTATAATATATAATATTATAAAATGAATGTTCGTTTGTTTGTCTTCTACGAGTTCCTAACAAAAAAAACTCTTCTATGCGTTCTGTTCTTATACTATTTATCCGATCACGGTATTTACTTCGGTAAGTAGTTGCGCGCGCAACTGGGAAGCTTTCTTATAAAAAAGGATATTTTGAAGCATGCCGAGCACAGCTAGTAGTCACTTGTACCTTATATAAATGTTAGTTAACTTTGGTTCCTGACAGTATCTATCTGGTATTCATGAAAATAGTTTTTTCTTACCACAATTTAACGCTTGCTGTAAGAGTAATATCTTTGTAGATAAACCCAGAGAGCTTTCAGAACAGCTGTATTTTGTTTTCTAGCTTCCAATTTCATCTTGAACGATACCAACGCAAATCGATAATAGCCATGTAATCAACTCCATGATCTAGAATACTTGAGAAAATGGTTAGAATAAAGACAATACAACGTACCGAAAATAGAGGTTACATCTAATATCCTCCTGACCGAATTTCGGTCACAGCGGCCAATCTCAACGGAGACTAGCCAACTACGCAGGAGATATTATAGAGCACAAGTGTGTGCGCAAACACAGGTGCACTCTCTATTCCCTCACTCTCATAGCCTGATGGGACGGCCTTCCGATACGATCGGAGAGAGATCAGGCGCAGGGCCAACGGCTTTACGTGCTTTCCGAGGCACGGAGTAAGTGATAATTAATTTATAAAACGCACATAACTTACGAAAAGGCAGAGGTGCGCGCCTTGGATTCGAACCCGAGACCTCTGATTTGCCAGTCAACGGTCACAACCACTAGGCTATATCGACTCTAGAGAGGTTACATAACAAGGCAGGTGGGCTCAACCTACAAATCTTTTTGGATAAAAACAATTCTTTATTATGTAAGTAGTCTTTCATCAAAAGAGGAGTACCTAAGCGACAGATTTTGTATTCGGTAAGGTCTGCTCTCAAATTTATCTTGGCTCCGTTGACCCGGTAAATTGTCGTCTTAACTTGAGGGAACCATTTATTTGCGTTTAGTCTCGATACTAGGCTTGTCTAATATTATGCAAACGAGTTTTCATTCGGTCTCTGGATTTGGGATAAAAATGGAATCCGAACAAATCTTTCAAAGTAAGAAAATCAAAGGGGTTCAATGGAGCCGTTTTACATCTCTATCTCTATTGATTTTTGAGTATTTCTATCTTAAAATGAGAAAAAGAGCGAGTAGCTCTCGAGGCGCTGTGATCCTGTGGTCTTATTTAAGTTAAACTTGATGCGGTTAGTTCCGGTTCGTAATGTGTCCAATTGGACACATTACATACATACACATTACATAAAATATACCTTGAGAATTCTCAAGGTATATTTTATGTTGATACATTAAAAAACTAGACATTTAGAAATATAAACATTCGAATTTTAAAAACTAATTATTTGCCTAGATTTTTCAAGACGTAATTTTGTATTAAATTTTTAAGCTCTTGACTGCTTAAATAAATAAAAAAAAAATTGCATAAGTTGATAAAAAATGCTATGCTTTACCGCGGCAGTCTCCGAGTGCCACACGTTTTTTATTTGTATTGTCTTGTTTTGTGAAAGTATTTTTTTTTGTTTCTTGCCCTCACCTTTTTATTGTAAAAATAATTGGTTTGCTTAAATATCGTAAAGATCGTTATCCAAATCATAATAACATATTAAAGTAGGCATCTAAGTAGGTGGATTGGAAGTTGGAAAAATATTCATCATGTACCTACCTATGACGAGACCGTATCCTGTGAAAATATTCGTACCTATCTTATCTATAACCAGCTATTTCCCGTGGCTTAGCTCCTGTGCTCCTTTTCCAGGGCAAAAATACCAGGGCAAATGGCACTCTTTGGCTCATAAACTATCTCTGAAATAAATAACATCGAACCGTTGCTCAGTTGCTCTGGTGATGCGTGAAAGGACATACCAACAAACGGACTTTCACATTTATCATTATTAATAACTGTAATTGCGATATCTGTGCAGTAAGAGACCTTGTGACCTTTGTGACGTGATCACGTGACGTAATGAAACTAAGGTCCCCTGAGCTAGTAGTACCCACGCGAAACTTACGGTGCGTGATTTCGTGAGCAAATGGAGGTTTATAAACTTCAAAACAAATAAAAAATATTAAAAATCTATGTCTTTGTAAAAAAGAATGAAGCAACGGCGGGTAGAATTACAAATAAAAATCTATAAATGTACGTTTCTGATATCAAGTACCTACCCTGAAAGCGACTTATTAGATTTCATTTGAGACTTAGAAGTCGCACTAGAAATCTAATAGATCTTACAAGTACCTATCTTGTCACTTTGAGTCGTATTAAATGTATTTATGAAGAAATATTATATTAGAAGAGCCCTAAATTTCCTTCTACTTTTTTTGTCAAACTGTACGTAGATTATCTTGAGTCCTTGAAACCTGTTCAGCTGTAAATTGGGTAAATAGAACTACGCAATTTATTTGAAGTTATAAACAAACATTGTTTTTCAATTAAATGTTGACTGTGTAAGTAGTCTTGAGTTGATTAAAATACGACTAACAATCGACTGGGTAGTTTATCTTATCACTGTGTAGCGATTATTGTCACTGCTTGATTAGGTAGATTATTATTTAGCTTATCACTGACAAGTTGACAAGTTCTCCATTAAATGGCTGTTTACGTGCAATTCTTATTATCGTGGAGATAGTCATATACACATTAGTGCTGCTCCTTAATTAAAACGAAAGCTGAAAACGTAATTTATTTATTTATTAAGGATCTTCAACAAAGAATACAATAACAATTAGAAAAATAGTCCATGTGTTCCTTCAATTATAGAAGACCACAGCATGCACTATAATAATAAAAGTGATATTAAACAGATAACAGATAAATAACTAGAGTAACTTAAAATAATATATTTATATTCTTTTTTAAATTTAACATTATATTTAATAAAGAGTTCCTTCTTTGTTTCCTAAAATTTTGTAAATTAGGGCCATCAAATCGACTCTAATCTAGTCAGAGGCTACTACGACCATCTACAATGTTTTCATTTCAAATCTAGATAGCTTGATTTTAGCTTATCAGTAGTCGGGTTTTGTTAAAAAAAAAAAATTAATTGCCCACGCAAAAAAAAGGATGTTATAAGTTTGTTATAAATGTTTGTATCTGCAGCATCGCGGCTCCCAAACGGATGAACTGTTTTTGATTTAGTTTTTTTTATTTGAACAGTAACTTGAACGAGAGTTTTTAACTTAAAAACTCCACGAATGATTTAGAGATATATACCTACCTACCATTTATCAAATAGGTCCAGTAGTTTAGGAGCTACAGTGGAACAACTTAATTTCGCTCATATATAAACTTAAACAGATTACATACAAACAAACATAGACTGCTAAACTCAATACAGAACCCAGATTTTCTAATAAAAAGCCCAGAGTTTCTATATTGGAAATCGTAATTTCATCAATAGCTCTTTATAGGATTGAATCATCATATTTAAAAAAAAAACAATACAAAACCATAATCGAAACGAACTTAAGTAATAAAAAGCTAGTCGTGTTGTCTGTGTTAGGGGAGCGATTACGAGTCGATAATAAGGTAGTCCGACATTGGGTAGAGATGAAAAAACTTGTACCTGTCGTTGTCCTAATGAAGGTCGATGTTGGGAACAGACAAATTATTACCTTCGCCGGATGTTGAGTCATACATTACAAAGGTAATCAGTAAATCGCAGGCCATTTGAGAACTATTCCTTTTTTCGATTCTCCTGCAAAATTGCTATGCGGAGCACTGGATTGATCAGTAATAGTGGTTAGCCATGCGTATACTAGGTAGTTTTGTTTTTAATTCTGTATTCCTACTAATTATGATTTATAAATTAATTATCACTCTCCGTGCCTCGGATAGCACGTTAAGCTGTTGGCCCCGGCTGTCAATTGTAGATCTTTGACAGTCGTTACGGGTAGTCAGAAGCCCGAAAGTCAGACAACCAGTCTTACCAAGGGGTATCGTGTAATCCAGTATCTGGGTTGTAGAAGTCTGATAGGCAGTCGCTCCATGTAAAACACTGGTATTCAGCTGTATCCGGTAAGACTGGAAGCCGACCTCAAAATAGTTGGAAAACGCTAGGCAGATGATCCCTACAGTACTAATTACAATTATTCAGGGTGTGCAGTGAATGTAACCTCATATAGGTTTATAGACCAAATAAATGAAGCCGAGGGATGATAGCAAACGAGCGAGAGCGAGTGAACGAGTGTTGACGATCGTTTTACCGGAAGCAAACTAATGCATTTGCTCTCGGCGCAACAGAGCCAATTAGGATACCTTCTTCGCTTTCGTTCGTTAAATAAATCCTGCATATATGTGTATATAGCATTTGTATCCTTGAAAAAAAATTACTTTTGTTTTTTTAAAAATAAACAAACAAAATGATGTTCCATAATGCTATTTAATATCCGCCCACGTGTATGAATAAAGGTAATTAATTATAAAAGGAGTTTTTGTTGGGAAAAAGGATTAGTCGCTGGTACGTGTACCCGTCCCATGCGCTCGCGGTAGGTCGTATCCCGACATAATAATAAGTCCATTTGAAACAATCTGCCTCCATCTCTTTTATTTGTTTTCGTCGGTTGTGGCCGTCTTGCTTTTACTTCTTTTTGGTTGCCTCCTGCATTTTATTTTATACGATTTTTATCACTACGCTGCGTCCTCTTGCGGTTTAATTTGGCTCGTATACGGCACATCGGTTTTTTTATATTGTTTGTAGTTAATTTTATCTAAGTAGAAATATTTTAGTACCTACAGAGATAGCTTTAGGAATAGCTAATAGCCGTGGCAAAAATAACGGAATAAAATAAAAATAAAATATTAAAATATGTAATTAGAGACAATTCCTAAAGGTTTCGTAATTAAGTAAGTACCTACCTAAGGTACTTAGGTACTTAATTACGAAACCTACATTAAAATTTAGTAGGCGGTCGTCAGTTTGAATTACCTACCAATTAAATATAGTTTGCACACAAAATACTTAATAGATCTATCACTAACTAAATGAAAGGATCTCAAAGGAGTCAGAACATAGGTAGGTAAAACAATATTAAATTCTTAAAAATAACAGTTAATATACCTATGGTATTTTCTTTCCAATAATCATGTGGAGTTATTTTTAAACGTCTTTATCATCATTATATTAGCCTGTATTAGTCCACTGCTGAACATAGGCCTCGCCTAATGCGCGCCACTATTGTACGCTCAATTTTTGTCCATAATCGTCACTCTGGGCAAGCGGGTTGGTAATCGCAGTAGCAGATGATTGCTGTTACACAGAAGGATGCTGCTGCCCATTTTCAGGATCTTTCCCTTTGTCGCTTCTTATGACACCCGCGGGACGAGTAGGGGTGGTTCTATTCTTAGGCCGGAAACCACACGGCACGGCCGGAAACCACACGTCACGAAAACTAAACGTTCTTTATGTAATATCAAATATTTATATCTACTTTTTTAAACTAAAACTATGGTGAACAATAGATTCATTTAGAAACTATGACCAGGTTGTAGGAGCCCCTTTGTGATCAAAAGCAAACTAAAATGTTTGTTCATTTCGTTCGCTCAAGTCTCCACCCTCGTCATCTCCTTTGAACATAACCTAACGAAGTCGGGGTGCCTAAATTTGAAGTTCGCACTATAAGTAAAACCAAAAAGTTCATTTACTAACAACGGAACTGTGTTTGGATTATTTCAGTTTCAGCGTGGCATGCTGACGCGGTTTAAGGCTATAAGATGCTCCAATGATCCTGCGCCAGCACTTTAATTCATACAAAACTATAAATTAAAAAACCCTAGACACCAATTAATCATCAATTCGTTTAGGAGCTACGATGCCACAGACAGACACATGTTAAACTAATAACTCCCCTCTTTTTACGTCGGGGGTTAAAAATATGACTAAACAGACACAAGACAAACAAACATTCAATATTTTAAAGTTTCCTATTTTTTAGTGTAAGAATAGATTACATTTCAGCAGTGGACTAATACAGGCTGATGATGATGATGATGATGATGATGATAATGATGATGATGATAATAATGATGATGGTTACGGAAACCGCTTGTTTGCCACCTTAGTGGTATAACAAGAAAACTATTATATTGACAAATGTAATATCTATACTTATAAAACAGTACCGTGACTGACTGACTGACAGACAACGCACAGCCTAAACCGGAAGACCTAGAGACTTGAAATTTTAAGACAATACTCTTTACGTATCCTAGGGGTGCACTAAGGAAGGATTTTTGGAAATTCCACCCCTATCTATACTTATAAAACAGTACCGTGACTGACTGACTGACAGACAACGCACAGCCTAAACCGGAAGACCTAGAGACTTGAAATTTTAAGACAATACTCTTTACGTATCCTAGGGGTGCACTAAGGAAGGATTTTTGGAAATTCCACCCCTAAGGGGGTAAAAAGGGGGATAAGAGTTTGTATGAAAGTCCGTCGTTTTTAAAGTTATATGTACGAAACTTGGTATTCAGCTTTTAGGTTGTTAGATGAAAGACGAGCATAGTTTATTTTTTTCAAATCTACCATTGAGTGGATAAAAAAGGGGGAGAAAGTTTGTATGGAAGATTTGTTATTTTTTAAGTTACAGGTATAAAAATAATTATTAAGCTTATGCGCTAAAAATAAGAAAGTCGTGTATAAAAAAATTTAGATTTTTCTTCCCCTAAGGAGATATAAAAGGGGACTAAAGTTTGTAGTTATGAAAATCCGTCATTAAACTTGATACTTAGCTTTTCGGTTATCGAATAAGACGTGTTTTAGCTTTTTGATAACTCTACCCATTAGGGGGAAAGGGGGGGGGGGGGTGAATATTTTGTGTAAGAAATTCGGTATTAGTAAGAGACATCAAAGTGGCATAACTATGCACGTATATCTCGATATTCAATCACTTTGGGGAGAAAATCATCATCATTTATTTAAGAGCTACGCTCTTGTCGAGTCGAGAAAATATAAAAAATAAAAGTTTGAATGAAATTCTGCCATTTTCAAAGTTGAAACCATGAAAATTAGTAGGTATACACGAGAACTGCTGGACCGATTTTTATGGTATTTGATTTGTTGGATTTAAAAAAAATTGGAATTATACCCCTTGGGTATGATATGGTATGGGTAGGGTAGAGGTAGAGTAGAGTTAGGGTAAGAATAGAGGGGTGAGGTAGGGGTAGAGTAGAGTAGGGTAGAGGTAGAGTAGGGTAGGGTAGGGTAGGGTAGGGGTAGAGTAAGGGTAGGGTAGGGGTAGAGAATGGTAGGGTAGGGTAGAGTAGCGTAGGGTAGTGTAGGGTAGGGTAGAAAAAGCGTAGAGGTAAAATAATCACGCGTACAAAGTCGCGCGGGGCATCTAGTTATTAAAATAAGTTATTCATTATTATTTTTTTATTTATGGGATCAAATTTAGATGACAAAGCTTCTATCTTGTTTACAAATTGACATTAATTTCGGTACTTATGTTCCAGACATATAAGTACTGATATTAAAGTCAATTATTAATATAGATAATTAATTTGAGAATATGGTTTACTTAATGACAAATAATTTCTGAAACTGAAAATATTAATACAACGTCACGCCATAACTTCAAAGCGGCTGGACCGATTTTGTTGAAATTTTTTGTGTATGAAGTTGATCCCCGGATGGTCTATATTCACAATTGGACCCGGTAGGTTGCGCTGCGATCAGATCAAAACCACGGGATAAATACCTATTATTTCATAATATATTAGACCATGTTCAGTGTCGTGAAAATTTCCAAAGCTATGTATACATTGCCTTAATTGTGTACTTTGCTATTAAACATACAGGTAAAATATAATAAAGCTGAGCTCACACCTCATTATGAAGCGATTGCGAACCAGGCATTAATTAAAATACGGACGAAGGTAGTTTGCATATTTTCTGATTGGAAATTAATTAAACTTTTGATGGATGTTAAAAGTAGATTTACAAAGTATGCTTCCAGGAATTTTATTATACCTACTAGGTAGATATCATAGATACTACATAGTAAAATTCGTGAAATTCTCTCCGATAATTCAATATTGAACATATACCTAAGAAAAATTACTAAAATGAAATATTTAATTAAAAAAGCTTACAAGGTACTAAAATGAAATATTAAAAAAAAAAAACAAAGTAAATTACAATAGGTAACTATAATAACTTATTGGTGGTCCAAAAGCTTAGGTCTAAAGATGTTGTTACGGTACGTTATGATTTGTAATAAATTAAATTTACTTGTCTATTGATATCCTTGTCTTAATAGGCCTACGGCAAATACATAAACAGACAATGCTCATTTTTATAGATATTAATATTTGTAATAATTATATTGGACAAAAAAAGCCCTAGGCTTTAGGTCGCATTTAAAAAGACAATTTTATTACAATTTTTAGCCGCAAGTCTTTTGCTATCTCTATCTTTGTCGCCATGGAAAAGAAAGATAGCAAGAAACTTGCTGCAAGAATTTGTAAGAATATTGCCTAGTGGAAATGCGGTTTTAGAACTCCAAATGTCCTACAAAACGTTTGTTCAGGGTTTAACTTTAAATCCAGAATTATTCTACTCGACACTAGTCGTGAAATGTCGTATTTATCTTGCATACTAGTAGACGTCCGCAGCTTTGCTAGATTGTATTGAAAAAGGTGATACCTACCTACGTTCTTCTCCTGGCCGTGTTAATATCTGTGCCTTTCAGTTAAAACTATTTAGTACTTAGTTGTTAATGCGTCAAGAAATAACAAAATATAAACAAACACTTTTTGTATTCACTTATACTTACTTACTGTGTGGATTAAAAAATAGTTTAATAACTTTGGCTAAGTCGCAATCAATGACCTTGATTGGCAGAAAAAGTTAATAAGAAGACGGAAAGAATAAAAGGTTGTACAGTAGTAGAGCCATGTTGGTATTCCGGTCCAAATAACCCAATTAGGCTTAAACTGCTTAAATCAGAACTGTTAAGATGTTAAACATATTTAAAGACTGCACGAACTGTTTACAAAAAAGCGGAACAGGGACGGAAAAATCGAGGCGCAGGAAAAATGCATAAACTGAAAATTCGAAATTTCGTTGAGATTTTATTAAGATCAAACTCATTACTCAATTAGGGTTGGTTATTCTTTTTAAGTAAGTTATCATCACGCTAAATCGGCTGCTAAAAATGAAAAAGCGGATTTTAGCCGCACCGCAGTAGGTGCCACCCCTCACAAAATAACGTCGTGAAATATTTCGTACGGTCAGAGCAAGTATTACAGTATAGTCCCAATTCCCGGGTATTTTATCAAAAGCCTGTTCCTCTGGTGTTACGAGTGCCTATAAGGATAGGAGGCGGTGATCACTGGTATGTGATACGTATGTTCCCTATTCTGTAAAATAGTTTCTTTTTCAACGTTTTTACTAATCAACGCTAACATAGCTTTATGTAAAGTCTACCGTAGAACTCACGAGGACATAATTTTTACAATATTTTATTGTTATAAATATTATAGACTACAAACAAGGGTAAAGAAAGAATTTTAATCACGGCTGCGCTCTTGCAAACATGGCCATTGAAAAGTATTTTTCACCTCGCTCGTTACTACAATCCGTTTAAATCTAAATCCTTCAGAACCATGTGCCAGTGACCTCATTCTTTTCAGCTATGATTTTCTTCAATATTTTTTCGAGTGGGGACGCAGTCTGGTGCAGTTTAGTTTGTGTTTTGTAGAAGCTTGAAGCTGCGTGTAGTCATTTTTTTTTTGTTTTTAATGAAGTACAATATTACATGTGCCGTTTTCTATTGGTAGAAATTTAAACGACGACGTTAGGCAGATCATCGATATGGTTTTCAAAAATAAAGAAATTCTTATACGTACCTACGCGTATGTAGAAGAAAAGGAAATGCTTATTGAGGTTTACTGTTCTTAAGGTTACCGGTTGAAACCTCAGTAAAAATAATTACCTACCGTAACTTAGGTACTTACTCTAATAATTATATAACACGAAACTATATAATATTGCATGTAGTGCATGTAGTATTTAACATCATGGACTAGTGCGTGCGCCAGACCTGTTGTCAATTAACCTGCGGTACCGTTAATTAACTACGTATATCTCTGAGTCGCGTCCCCGTCTCACAACTTGTAGTGGTTCAAGCGGGACTGTGGGACGTATGTAATTACCACGAATCATTATGAATTAAACTGTTAGCGACATTCACTCTCAAAGGCATTGTTTAAAATAACGTGGGGTTACATTCGCATCTACAGTACCTAATTTAGATTCGTCTCAATTTAAGGAATAATATTATTTTGTAAATTAAATTAATACTTAATAAATATAAATTGAGATAACATCAACTCGAGAAATTAAGACAATCGAAAATCCTAATCGTAACTAATATTATAAATGTGAAAGTACCTAAGTTTGTTTGTTATTATTTCACGCCTAAACCACTAAACCGATCATCCTGAAATTTTGCATATACGTTCTCAGGTGTACAGAAACGGACAAATGGTATCTTTCATCCTGAAAAAAGCGAAAATGTTCGCATATACAAATATGACGCAAGGAACGATGTGAATTCCGAATGTACCTATACTAAACTTTGCTAACACTTTGTCACTTTAGTTTTGATTATCAAACTTATTATCAAATAGTAAACTTGACAAACCCACCCACAAGGTGGACAGACGACCTAATAAAGGTCGCAGGAAGCTGCTGGATGCAGGTTGCTTCCAACCGGCCAATCTGGAAGTCATTGGGGGAGGCCTATGTTCAGCAGTGGATGTCTTATGGCTGAAATGATGATGATGATGATGATGAAACTTGACAAAATGCAATAATACTTAACTAACCTAAACATGTAGGTATGGTTTTTTGCCACACAACTTTTGCTGATATCAAGTTAAATGATTAAGAGCTTTAGAGAACAAGAGTTTATTAAAACCAAAGTTCTTACACGAATGATATCGATAAATGATGACGATAATTGATACAATATTGATAATGAGAACACAATACGCGTTCGATGACCGGTAGTGAAACAACTTAATACTAAAGGAATTACAAATGCTTGTGGAATTGTTGACGAAGTGTAGACAGTATCGCAATGTGCGGTTGCACCGTACATAACCTCAAATCAAAACAAATATTTTCGAATAAACTATGTGACTGACATCGGCCCGGCTCGGCTATGTTCGGGTTAAACATAGCTGACACGAAATGTCAAATCTGTGTAACATTTTGCGCGCGGTCTGTTTGAAAGTCAATATTCAGCATTCGTGAATATTGGAGATAAATATTCGAATGTGAAAAATTTGACATTCGTTATATCACGTAGTAGGTACATCAGATACATGCTATTGATATGTATATATAGATTTCTGAGATAAGGGTAAAAACTAATAAGTCTAGCGTAATCTGTGTAGTTGTAATCTGAGAACGCTCTCAGATTTCAACTATGGACCATTATAGACCATTATGGACCATTATTTGTATACATATATCTATCTATGGATCATTATAGGTCGTTAAAATCTCAGATTACGATTTTGTTCACTATATCCTATCTACCTTACAAAGTGCATGATATTATTTGCAAGTTATACAATACATATTGGTAAGTACCTAAATAATTAAATCATGTAGCAACTAGTATCTCTATCTGAGCCTGTTAGAATTACTTCCTTGGTGATACGCCATACATCTATTATCTGGTTTATGACTGTATATTAATCTATTTCAAGCATATAGGTTTAGTCTACGCTGACTGCACTGACAGTCTTTGATAGATAGCTCTATCATATCACCGTCACGTCGATTTCTGTGATAAGATTAATTATGTTTACCATCATTTGTCGAATACCTGCAAGTTAGTAGTCGAAGCCGATTGTAACATTATTGAGTTGATATTGTCTATACACTAAGCCCATCAATTCACTTAGTTGGATATAGATAAGTAGAATAGAAAAACCCTAAATAAAACTAGGACAAAGGCAGGAAGATGACGGATATAGATAAATAATTCTATGGACATAATGATTAGAATATTCAAATCGTATAAGAAAATCTAGTAATTGGAGAACTGCGTCGTTCGAGGCTAGGAAATTGAAGGAAACCAGTTGGGGCTTTTTTTTGCTCACCGCTGAGCTCGTGTAGAGCTCTGGTGGAAAGAGCAACGTTCATACGTCTCTCTCAAGGGTTAAATAACATGATTAGACTGCTGGTAAAATCAGATAGTAAACCTGGCGAATGGCGAGTCATTCATTGGGATATATTAACGTATACGTAACAGCAATCATTTGCTACTGCGATCGCCAACCCGCTAGTCCATTGTGGCGATTATGGACGCACAATAGTGGCGCGCATTGGGAGAGACCTATATTGAACAGTGGACCTGTAGTATTAAAATTCAAAGAGTGTCTGCCAATAATTCATAAAATATACAGAACATAATATAGTTATTTTGTATTTTCTAAAAAATATTCTAAAAAAATATTACTTACATAATCCTAAATACATAAATTATTTCATTTTCTTTTAATCCCAAGTTTTCTTTGAAGTCTATTTAGTTTACATATTCTAATTTTTTCTCTATATTAATATTTTGGTCTCGAGCCATTGTCCTGTACAGATTTAAGGCTTACAAAGGTTTTAGATATAGGTACGTACCTACTGTATATCAACGTGTTTGTTAATCTGCGAGACGTTTTAGTCTATTGTTAAGGAGACGTACCTACCTGGTTATTTCGTCTCCGCACAAGATCAATTGTACTCGGTTATGAAAGCTATTTATTTCTTACATTTGTCCTTGACGGGGTAATAATAGATTTTTTTTTACTCTGCGATATCGTAAGAGTGTTGCAAGCGCTTGACTTCAAGTTACCTTACAGTATATCTAATTTCGGAAACTATCACATTTCTGACGAAGAACTTAACTTACCCTTATCTTTCACCTTACGATCTTACTAGACCATACATTTTTAAAAGGTAAACGTACTTATTGAATGAAATATTTTATTATGGGAGTGGGCCGAACAATGGGCTTACCAAAGATCAGTTTTCTAGTACTTGTGCCATCGCTATATTTTACTAAAAACATATTTCATACGTAGATATTTGTAATACAAGCCTGCTACTTTTTTCGTGCTAATTTAATTTATAACCTTATAGGTTATAGAGAGCACGATAGTTCTTGAGCTTAGCGGTTTCAAACATACTAACTCTTCAACTTTTTAGTACAAGACGTATAGCCCGCGATTTTGGCCACGAGAAATTGATCTTTCCTGTAAATAAACTCAATAAACGGGCTACATAACTAATTGGACTGGTAGTTCCCGAGATTAGCTTATGTGTGATTGAGTAACATATACCAGTATTCAAACGTTCATATTTGTAATTTTAATTAAGACTTTAAAGCTTAATACTAACCCTTAACCTAACAGTATCTAAATTAATTACATGACGCAACTGAATATATTATATTCCATATATTAGGCGGTCAATTCATGACGGCTAATTGAATCCCGATGTTGCCTAGCAACAGAATACTTCGGTGGCCCTAATCATGTATATTACTGGCCTAAATACCATCAATAAATGATTAGATATTGAGCCGGGGTGGGTTAATAGGCCGGGAGTCACGATATTGTATCATAGGTAGGCCGCCATTTTGGATGTAGATTAAGTAGTAACAGAATCTCGTAATTGCGATCATTTGTAAACATTATGGCACAGCCTGAATAATAGTGAGCTATATTTTTGTGTGAATAAGGATTTCACAGATTTATTCTTAATACTATATTCAATATTTTAGTAGTATTACCCTCACTGTCTCTGGATTTAGATATTCTGTAGATAATGGAATGCTTTTAGCCTCTAAATCAAAGACTAATCCAATCACGTTCTCTTTTTTTTGTAATGGATAGTAAAAATCATAAAACGAATGAATAAAAAAACCTAAAAATCTATAAAACTCCTTGTCTGAATGTGTGTTTTGAGATAAGTACAATTTGGTAGTATATCCAAGTCACGATATACAAGGTTACAGACTCTTGATAATAGGTACCTAAATATGCTAATACTTGTTTATAACAATGGCCGGCTAAGGTCTTTAAGGGTTTGCATGATTAATATAGATTGAAGAGAATGTATTTACCTACTACTTCAACTTTGCCAACAATAGTGTCTATTACCTGAATTTCGTTTGAGGTACCTATTGTACAAACTGCCCAAACTTCGGTATTTTGTTCTATGGAGCCAGCTAACAAGGAGAGCACCTATCTACTCCAATTTCTTATGTATTTATTGAAACGCTGCTTTGTTCTTCTTCTATGAAACCACCCGTAGGCCTTGAATTAGAATTTGTAACCCTTATCTCAGCAATCACTTCTGCTATAAATAAAATAGTGGGCTGCTACTTAAAATCTTTGACAGAATAGGTACTCTTTTTTCCGGTAATCATACCGAGGACGAGATAGAAGGAAACATCGTATTAGATACTTTAAACAAAATTATTCTATTTTTTTTCTTTGCAATAATGTTTACAAGTGTCCGCTGAAGATACATATTTTTCCTACATCTACACGCCATTGGCTTTTTTGACACTTGCGGGCAGATTTTGAAATGTAGCAACAACATTTTGACGGGTATAAGTAAAGATATTGGATTCTCTTGTACATCCCACTAAACTAATTTTAGTCTAACTAGTTATATCTCTTTCTAATAAACACTATCCAAAAAGGACAGCAAATTGTACTATCAAATACGAGCTGTCAAATTAGTCTACGTCCTTGCAATTGACGTGAAATTAGAACCTCTATGACATGCCGACTAAATTCTCGTCGATATCACGCAAATGGACTAGTTTGACAACTCTAAAAATGTTCTATACTTTTCTAATAATCTCTGTTAGAAAGAGAGATGGCGAGTCTAAATTAGTTTAGAGCGTGTTCAAGAGAATTAGCGTCATTGGATCATATTTCTATGATACAAGAAGGGTACAAGTATCGTTAGTGGGCCACTTGAGTGTCAGTACATAAGAGTCGCAGGCCTTAATAAACCAACAATAACAACGAAAACTACAACAAAATTTAATTTTGCAATTTTACTAGCTCATCATCTTACTCCAAGTCCCAACAGTCATCTAAAACAACGACAAAAATTAATTAACGTTCGTTTGTTTTGTCCTTGCAATGAAGCTTTTTATCATAATTATTCCACCACTTGCAAATGCACGTTGTTTTAAGACCTTTAATAATTTTATTCGAGGTAAGCAGCGCTGGTGTACGTTGGCTTTCATTTACATGTATAAGTAGTTGTTATAACTACGACACGCGTGTTTTTTCTAATTAAAACCGGTTTTTGGGTAGTTATTTTGAAAGATATTACCAAAAACCGGTTTTATTTGGGATTTATTTTAAAACATATTTTAAAACGTATAGCAAATTTGGCTTACAGTTTAGATAAGTAAGTTGTAATATTTTTGTGAATTTTTTACATGTTATAGCACATGATAGCTTATTAAATATAATTATTTAATAAGAAAATTTGAAAAAACAACTGATACGGATGGGATTCGAACCCACGATCTTCGACATACCGTGTCGACGCTCTAACCGCTGAGCCACCGTATCCCATCGGCACCAATCGAAATTTCAAATCTCTTTAACACGCCTAAGGCGTGTGGCGACATCTATCGGAATACATTACGTATCCCGACTCAGTGCTCTAAACTTTGCAGTTTTAGAAGACACCGATGCGATATTACCAATTTTCTTAATATTTTTGTGAATTTTTTACATGTTATAGCACATGATAGCTTATTAAATATAATTATTTAATAAGAAAATTTGAAAAAACGACTGATACGGATGGGATTCGAACCCACGATCTTCGACATACCGTGTCGACGCTCTAACCGCTGAGCCACCGTATCCCATCGGCACCAATCGAAATTTCAAATCTCTTTAACACGCCTAAGGCGTGTGGCGACATCTATCGGAATACATTACGTATCCCGACTCAGTGCTCTAAACTTTGCAGTTTTAGAAGACACCGATGCGATATTACCAATTTTCTTAATATTTTTGTGAATTTTTTACATGTTATAGCACATGATAGCTTATTAAATATAATTATTTAATAAGAAAATTTGAAAAAACAACTGATACGGATGGGATTCGAACCCACGATCTTCGACATACCGTGTCGACGCTCTAACCGCTGAGCCACCGTATCCCATCGGCACCAATCGAAATTTCAAATCTCTTTAACACGCCTAAGGCGTGTGGCGACATCTATCGGAATACGTTACGTATCCCGACTCAGTGCTCTAAACTTTGCAGTTTTAGAAGACACCGATGCGATATTACCAATTTTCTTAATATTTTTGTGAATTTTTTACATGTTATAGCACATGATAGCTTATTAAATATAATTATTTAATAAGAAAATTTGAAAAAACAACTGATACGGATGGGATTCGAACCCACGATCTTCGACATACCGTGTCGACGCTCTAACCGCTGAGCCACCGTATCCCATCGGCACCAATCGAAATTTCAAATCTCTTTAACACGCCTAAGGCGTGTGGCGACATCTATCGGAATACATTACGTATCCCGACTCAGTGCTCTAAACTTTGCAGTTTTAGAAGACACCGATGCGATATTACCAATTTTTCGAATTTCGGTTCGAATCCCATCCGTATCAGTTGTTTTTTCAAATTTTCTTATTAAATAATTATAAGTAAGTTGTAAGTTGCTTTTTGATAAGCGATTTCGGATTTTGTAATGGGAATCATTTTATCGAGAAATTCTGAAGGTTATCGAGGAAGCGTTTCGAAATTTACCTAGTACCTATACATTCAATTATTACCTAAAAGAAAAATCAAAATATTATAAATATCAATTAAGTATTGGCGGGCATAGATTTAAAAAGGTTTTTTTTTATTCCTATATTTTTTATAGAGGGTTTGATCATTTAATACGGTGGTTGGGCTTGCACCGATCTTAAGTACTAGGCACGCCATTGGGTAGGAATTATTTGCTCAAGGTTTATTTTCCTTATTCATTCTTAAAACTGTTACATAAGGTACCTACAATTATAATACATAATAAGGAAAAAGATATTACTTTGAACATGTTTTGTAGATTATATTAATTTATTTAACTAAACTACTGACCTCTAAATATCCGTTATCAGTATTTTTGGGTCATGAACGTTAATTATAATAATCACAGAGTTTAATTGCGCTACACACCAACACTCATTTGAGAAGCAAACGTTATCGATTGAAACATTGTTATAGTTCTTCGTAAGTACCTCTTTTACATCTATGTTTTGCACGAAATCGCTATCATTCACCAGTGGCGTGACTGGTATCTATCAACAGTCCAAGCCTAACAACCTTTTTAAAGGTTGAATTGAAGTAAAAACTATGTATTATGAAATATTATTTTACTAGCTTTTGCTGAAAGTTTCAAATTAATATATAAAATATAAAATAATTCAATTATGAATTCATGATTCCAAAGACAAGTGATGCCATCTATTATAATAAGAATGTTATTGTTGTTTTCCTTGAAAACGGTATTTTTTTCTGGGAATCAAAGAAAAAATCAGTTCAGTGGTTTAAGTGTCAAAAGATAACAAACAAACTTATTTCCGCATTAATAATATTATATTATTATAGTTAGAATTAGAATTATCGCATTTGTAAAGACGGGCTTCGGCCGGGCTTCAAAAAAATGTATGTTAATCACGTCCCTGATTCACATCACTACCTGTTATTTACTATATTTTTTCTTATTTCTTAAAAAGAGCACTTGAAAGCGAACCTGAGACGTGCAGGATCATAACACAGTTACCTATTGCGTTGAACTAACGAAGTGCTCTCAAGTGTCGTCAAAGGACGCAAGCCAGGCATGGTAAGGTAACGTGCCTTTCAAACGGTCCCGTAGAGGGCACTCCCCGGCAACGAGCTTCTTCGGAACGAAAATGTATACAAATCTAACATTACAAGTTATTTGAAGTCCAACCCTATAAGTATTCTGCACGTAGAACTGCGATTTAGGATTCTTGAATGTAAACCTGCTAATTATAAAGTTGCAATTTTTTAAGAAAAAAATTATTACGAGGTTTACGACCTGCGACCGTCGGTTAGAGCCAAAGCCGCTCTGATAACATCATCATCATCATCATCAGCCTGTATTAGTCCGCTGCTGAACATAGGCCTCTCCCAATGCACGTATTTGCCCATAATCGCCACGCTGGGCAAGCAGGTTACACAGAAGGATGCTGCTGCCCATTCTCCGGATCCCTTTGTCGCTTCTTACGACACCCGCGGGACGAGTAGGGGTGATTCTAATCTTAAGCCGGGCACCACACGGCATGGCTGATAACATCAACAACTTAGAATTACGAATCCAGTTCGATAACAAACAGCATGAGTACGCAGCTATCGAAATTCTCTTCTACATTCAATCCTCCCTAACAATAGAGGTCACTACTGTTCCCATTGAACGGCTTGAACGTTTTAAAAATGTTACAATAAACATACTTGTCTATGTTTTGAATTCATAAAAAGGACATCTAACCACATTGTGAAAATAGTAAAAACACCAAAGAAGATCTTTTGTGCTAAAATAGCTCTTACAGTTCACTGAATATCTGGAATCGCGTTAGAACATTCAACGTAGATAGTAGACATGCCAAGAACGTTTTAAAAATGAAACTTAAAGCTTTGAGTGATGACAGAAAGTAATGACTACAGAAAAATTTGGTTCCAAAATATTTTGGCCATCGTCGACAGGAATCGTTTCAGCTTTTAGGGGAGCGCATAAATTGAAAGCATTCGATATTGCCCTGAATAAGTTGTTAGCCATCGCAATCAACTAATGTAGAGGCTATTCCCAAATGACGTAATGCTACGTTTGAACAAAACAAAAAAGAACCAACAAAAATAATAAGTTTAATTATTCAATCCGGGTCCTATTTTTTAATAGCGTTTGGGATTTCAGTGGGCACTCTGGTAATTTAGGGAGATGAGGTTGAAAAAAAACGAATAGCCGGATTCAAGTTTGTGACAGCAGGCAGCGCTGGCGGCGGCGACAGTCCTACATCTTATCATCTGTGAAAGATAAAATCACGGCCCAGCGGTCGTGCTAGCCTCGCAAAACCTCGGCTAATTTGCTGTCTAAATTGTCAACACTAATTAGTCGCAGACTCTCAATTATAGCCCAGATTTTTTTATAAGCGTCTTGGGGAGTAGGTTATTAGCTGAGTGAACATTTTGTTAAATAAAGTGACCTAAATAACAAACATTTTGTGTTACGACCATTAGGTATTACTGTTATAATAAATTGAAGCAGAAATATTAATCCTGTTCAGTAGCGATCTAAGTCAAGTAGTCGTAGCATAAATTATTCTCGAGTTTATTAAGCCTAACTCCAGCGGTCTCACTGCTTTCTGTATCAGTCGCCAAGTCAGTAATCACCAGCGTACCCGGGGATTTTAGGGATCCGCAACTTTACGAGACCAATTAATCTCGGTTTACGGACGGCAAGTCTTAAATAGACCATTAGAGAGTAGTCTATGAACCAATGCATCTATATAACGACTTGGTATTGCAGTACAATTTAGTTAAAGCTTAATAGGTCATGTGTGTTCTAAAGATATATCGTATCGTGTGTCGCACTCGCAAATTTGTTAATTTTCATTAACTGTTTGAGCATTTGCATTTGATTTCCTTCAAATGTGTTTTCAGTTATCTTCAAGAATATGCAATAGGATAGTTTGATTATTCTGTATACTGATTTGAAAACTAGCCAATAGAAACCTAATAACTGAGCATTGTATAGAACGAAATGCTGAATATTTTGCCGTTTTCAATAAAATAAATGTTTCATGAGAGGTCGAGCGCAAAAACAAACGTTTACCTTTCCGTTCGACCGAAGCGGAACTTGTTTTATATTAAATTTTGAAGCACTGCAAAATATTCGCTGAGATACAATATGAAACTTCCAATAAACTTTGCAAGAGATATTATAGTTCTGTTTTTCCAATATTGAAGACTTATTTTTACTACGCGGTGTGACACATGAATATGATAATCCCTGAACACATCGAAAATCACAGGTGGTAAGAATTCACGACGTCACGCGTCAACGCGAACGCAATATTCTTTAACGCTTGTGATATGACGGATTTTACGTGTAGTGACATGTAGTATGTCGCGACAAAGCAATGAAGGTACGCCGTTGGTCGATTATTGAGGATTTACGTAACCGTGCGATGTAGTAAAGGGGACAGATATGTGAGACAATAGGCCCGGCCCGCATTTACGTTTTATACGCTTTTTATTGTTCATCCTTCCGAGAACAGAAGCTGTGTGTGCGTCATAGATAGATGCCGCCTGCATACTATTTAGAAATAGAATAATGTGGCATCTAAAGAAAGTAATTATGTTCGAAATAAAATGTCCAGGAACTAAAAACCACGATACGTATACTTTTCTAGTACCAATAGCCGATACAGTGAAAAATTTTCCATCTTTTTTCATGTTCTCGTCCATCTGGAAGAATTCGCTCTAACAATAAATTAATGAACGCTTTATAAACATTCGTTTTTTAAATATTTTGTTTATGGTGTATAAATACTCAAGTCTAACCTACAATTTAAATGTAGTACCTATTCATCATCTTCATCATCACTGATGAACATAGGCCTCTCTCAATGCGCGCCATTATTGTACGCTCATTGGAGGTATTTGTCCATAATCGCCATGCTGAGCAAGCGGGTTGGCGATCACAGTGGCAGATGATTGCTGTTACACAAAAGGATGCTGCTGCCCATCTTCCGGATCATTCCCTTTATCGCTTCTTACGATACCCGCGGGACGAGTCTCCTATACTTGTGGTCTTATTCTTGGGCCGGAAACCACACGGCAAATGTAGTATTAACTCTGTAGGTAATATTATTTGACTACATACACAATATTGATGCGACGTGGTTAATATTTAGGCTTATAAAAGTAAACGACCGGTCCGTAGGGTAAACTCGGCGATTATATCGAACCAGTAAATTTCCACTGTATAAAATGGACATCATAATTTTGTGCCCCTAATACTCGCCCCGAAATATCAAGGAGTACGATGACGAAAAGGAGAAAGAGCTTAAGTAACAAGTATAAAAGCCCCCGATGCAAAAATCTTATTTCTTTTCAGCTAAGAACACTCTCGATATGATCACCTTTCATTTGAAATTAAATTCAAAATCAGATCATCCGTTTGTACGTTTGGTAGCTACGCCACAGATACATAGATACAGGGATAAAGATACACACGTTAAACATAAATAATAATAAATCAGCCTGTAACTGTCCCACTGCAGGGCAAAGGAGAACATGTATAAATAACACCCCTTTTTTCATCGGGGGTTAAAAAAATACCGGTTTGTGAAACACAAACAGGTGCTACTTAGGTGGAAACTTTCTTTGTTTTATTTGCATATTAATAAAGACTTGTTTTTACACCTTATGAAAGTAATTTTTCATGCAAAAACGACTCTTTTCTATTCATGGATCTTTCTATTTTTCAATCTATTTTGTCCTGTTGCCGGCACAGTCGTCGGCCTCGATTATAGAGCGATTGTCGTGAGATGATGAATGATGTCCTCGTAGGATGTTCCGAGTACTTTTTACTCCTTTTGTGTAGCGTTCAACTCGAGGCCACCTTCCTTGATGCTTTGATCGCCTTTTTATGACTCAGTAATTTTATTATTGTTATTCAGATTGTTGAAAAAATGCTCGTCAGCTATTGAGACTTCAAAGGAAGGAGAGTCAATACCGGATAATATTTTTTTGATCTGTATTATAAACATGTAAACATTGTACCTGATATTTTTGGTCAAAAGGAAATATTTTCTTTGAATGTCGCTTATAACGCACTTAAGAGATAATATCAGTGATAGCCCTGTGGTATGATCGCTGACTGGCTAGTCAGATGTCTCAGGTTCGAATCTAAGGCACGCACCTCTGACTTTTCGTAAGCTGTGTGCGTATTATAAATTAATTATAACTTGCCTTTGAAAACACGTTAAGCCGCCGGCTGTCATAAAGATCTTTGACATTCGATATAGAGAGTGTGT
This sequence comes from Protodeltote pygarga, assembly GCA_936450705.2. NCBI lineage: Eukaryota > Metazoa > Arthropoda > Insecta > Lepidoptera > Noctuidae > Protodeltote > Protodeltote pygarga. Next base: position 9,112,069 of record OW388263.2, read on the forward strand.
ATCCTCATACAATCCTGATAACGGATTTAATTTTAGAACGTGAATCAGTTAGGTAGTCGGTCCGTAGAACACCGATATTTAGCTGCATCTGGTTACATAAGAAGCTGACCCCAACAAAGTTTGGGGATAATAAGGCTAGGAGGATGATTTATATCGAACATAAGTACTTTATACATTAATTGAACATCAGAAAATTGCATCACAGATTGCCATTTTATTTACTCAACGTGCTGCACATTTAACACACTTGAAACGGTTAGCTCGACTAATGGTTGTAAGTGGCAAGTAATGTTGGTGTTTAAAACCGTTCGTTTCAACTTGCTATATTATTATACCATGGTTCTATGTGTTACGTACGATTCGTTCTCTGGTTTTCGCTTTAAATTCAATTTTTTATTGTATTCCACAATGTGATTCTTAGGTGGTAACTTAAACTATGAGATCATCGTGGACCCTATCGGGCACAGCAAAAGTAGGAGAGAGGAAGGGGGCTTAAAATTCGAAACGATATCACCTATTTTTAATATATTTTATGTATGTTTTGCTTATAAAATGAAATTATTTATAATAATATTTTAAATTTGTACTAAAATTTCTTGTTTTATAATCCTATCAGATACTTTTTACGAACATAATTTCCCTTCCTTTGTTACCCCGAATAAGTGAATTAAATAAATATAAACAGACTCCCAGAGCGCTAGCACGGCGTCACAAAATCTCTCCTCAACAAAATACAATGCATTTTGGCAACAACTTAAACTTAATCTTAGAAACTATTGTGAAGTGGGTCAACCGTTGTAAAAAAGGCTTTATGTTAAAAGAGATCATTGTCAAGAGCGTCGCCGTCGGACGGAACGATTTGAGTCATAAATGACGGCCCCCAAGACATTTATTCATTTATTGTTTCTAAATGTTGCGACAGGTCAGTACTGAATTTCTTGAGAAGAATATGAACATTATTTTATAATTTAAATAAACTAGCCTTCAATGGCTGGGAAATGCCTTTTGTGACGTGGAGGTGACCGCAAGAGTGTGAATAGGTCATATTACTCTACACTAACCCAGTGTTGGTAGAGTGCGTCGCGGGATTATGGCTATGTTTTGTCGTCAATGAGAACCCGTGCAAAATTGTATTTACTTATATTTTTTTATTTTTTTTTTATTGTAAACTAGCGACCCGCCCCGGCTTCGCACGGTTACGCTAATATGCATGTATTATACATATAAACCTTTCTCTTGAATCACTCTATCTATTTAAAAAAACCGCATCAAAATCCGCTGCGTAGTTTTAAAGATCTAGGGACAGACAGACGCGGGAAGCGACTTTGTTTTATACTATGTAGTGATTTAGTCATCTATTCCAAGTCTGCAGCAGTGAATGCCTAGTGACCGTTAATTGGCAAGTTAGGGTTCGAATCTAAGGCACGGACCTCTAACTTTCCATAATTTACGTGCGTATTATAAATTAATTATCGCCTGCTCGATGTCTGGGAAAGCTCGTTATGTAGGCCTTCGCTGTCATGAAGATCTTTGACAGACGATACAGGGAGTCAGTACCTTCCCTCATAAAATCCTGACAACTGAAAACTGATCCCTTTCGGTTAGGGGGTCAAATAGGCAGTCGCTCCGTACAAAACTGTTATTTTAAATTAATTAATTATTTTAAATTCCTTGAGCCAAATATTTAAGATATTGCTCGCCAGCGATAGCAACTAACCGCTCACATAATTTATCTCCCTGATTTCTAAAGCTACAGTTTCAATATAGTCGGTATAGATATGAAACGACAGATTAATGGTGCTTTCGGCTTTTCCTGTCAAGTTTAGTGTCTGAAAAAAAAAATGTTTTACGTCAACTTTTGTCTGATCTTTTTGAATTTTACAGGAATGCATATTATGTTATCATATAATTATTTATTTATTTATTTACCTTAATAAGAACGATTTACACCTGTTACACTTATTAAGCAGCACAAAGATCACATAAGTATAGAATTTAATAAGTATATTAAATATATATATTATTAATAGGTATATAAAAATTTTAATATTTAATAAGTATAAAATTATGTAAACTGAATATAATATGTTTTATTACACCATCACATGCGTTGTTAACGAAAAATGGTTTTTGCAAAAAGATTGCGAGGATCTCTTTACGATAATTATGTTACCAAAATGCAACATGTATATTTTCTTTACAAGAATATTTCATCATGTACCAATCATATACATGTTTTTCTTCCCCATTATTTTCTTTATTTTGCCTGAAAGTAAAGTTATGTAACTGTTGTTTACGGAATTATAACAGAAATATTAGAGGCCGAGGCAATTAGGTAATTTAGTCTAAAGTTGACATATACATTTAGCTTATAACTTATAATAATAACCTAAAGTTTTAACTGTTTTTTTTTATATAAAAAAAGAACTACATAAGTAAGTTCTTCACATAAAAAATGCCATGGGTTTCACACCCTCTAAACTAATTTAGACTTCCTATATCTCTATTATTAACAGTAATTATTAGGAAATAATAAAAGTGCTGTCAACTACTCCATTCCACACTATCTCAATATAAGACGGCATGTTATAGATCTCGTCTAATTTCGCGTCAATTGCAAGGATGTAAACTAATTTGATATCTCTAATCTGACAGTTCAATTTGATGCCTTTTTCGATGGTGTTTATTAGAAAGAGTTATCAGCACTCTTGCTAAGTTGCAAAGATAACTTGTATTAAGAACATCCCATTATATGTATATTAGTCAAGAATAACAAAATGATATAACAAAAAAAAAATAGAAAATCTTATCTTTGTACATATATATTTTTATGTACGTGCGTGCGATGTGTGTCTAACAATTGTGTTGTTTCTGTTTCAGGTACGTTTATGAAGAAACAAAAGTCGTCAAACAAAAATAGATTTCTCGAAATCCAGATCCACGTGAGTTTAGGAATACGACCTTTGTGTAAATGGTAGTTTCCCAATCAGATGTCAATATGCTTGTACTGCTATTATGAAATTTGAAACAATGATCTCCAGTCATTGTGATGAGTTCACGCAAGACCAAATTGAACAACAAACAATAAAACACATTGTGTGGCACGAGCCGATATTGCAACGTACGGACTTTTTATGATTGCCAATGGTACCGATTCATTTTCGATTCTTGCAGTTTTTGAACTTTGTGCACAATGATACCTAACTACTTTTATGTAAGCTCTAAATGCTATTCAAATAAAAAAAAAATTGCGCACACTCGATAATATTTCGAATTTAAAAAAATTGTATAAAAATCGGTTCATCTGTTTGGTATATACGATGTCAGCGACAGACGTAATATATAGATACTCACGTTAAACTTATAACACCCCTTTGTTTTTGTCCGGGGTTAAAAATTAAAGATTGAAACTATAATTATCATTGAAAATTTTAAGTATAGGTTGATAATTATTATCTACATCCTCCATATAAAAATATAATAAAAAGGGAAAGTTTTTGGTAATTATCACGAATTTTATAGCTAAGTACACCGTACATTAAATGATAATTTCAAGTCTATCCAAAAACGGACTTATTGATGTCTATAACTATATGATTCTGACTGATCGATTGTTGACGAATAATGGAGTGCCTATCTGAAAGCAGGATGACGAGACATTCGCCGATTTGCCACCGATTTTATTGGTGACCTACTTTTTTGTAGAGACGAAAGAATCGATAGAATTTACAGACGCAGTAGACTTTAATATACCTCGGTTTAAAGATTCTTTATCTATACTAATATTATAAAGAGGTAAAGTTTGTATTATGTAATAATGTATGTATGTTAGGGGTATTTTCTTATATACTCTAAGGTTTGGGGTAATCTCTGGAACTACCAATCCGATCCTTAATTTTTTTTCACCAATAGGAAGCTACATTATCCCTGAGTGCTATAGGCTATTTTTTATTCTAAAAAAAGTTCAGTTTTCAGTAAAAAATAACTATCGTGATTCAAGTCAGGAAAAAAAACAGGCAATCTGGCTGCTTACCAACGTGTGTTTACGAGAAAATTTAATTTAACGCAGACAAAGTCGCGGGGAACAGCTAGTTTATCATAAATAATAATGTTCAGTTACGAATAAATATGAGTTTAATAAGTTATAATATATTACAGCTATCTAAGAGATAACTGACTATATTTTGTTAAATAAGTCTTAATAATACAAGCGACTCTACATTATAAAAGAGATAAAAAGAATGATATAGAGTAGAAATAAATATTAGCAAATTATAATTTGTAATCACTCGAAGGTTTGTTGTAGACAACTCGATATCGTATCTCGTATCGTATATTGTTCTTGTACTTTCTGCCTTTATGAGTTTAGACTAATTTTGTATACAATAAAGAATTAAGTAGGGTAGTTAGACGCATAATGGCCCCTTGAAGCGAGTGCCCGCGGTTTGAGATGAGACACTTTTCGTGAGCAAACGTCTTTTCTATAAATATTAGTTCAATGAGCATAATCTAAAAAATACTTCAGTCAGCCCAAAAACTTTCGGTAACTATAAGAAAGCAAATAATTTAAACTTAGGTACTATTACTTACGATATAAGTAAGCCATTGTAATATCAATATTCGTTGAGCGGACATCAATCATGATTCATGGAGACTGACTCAAAAATATCTAATTTTTCTGTAAATGATTTCATAGTACATATTTCAGTCTATAAATAAAAGTACTGTCACTGGGACAATGCATCTACGAAATTCGTTTTCGATAGCGTGTTCGCGTTTGCAAAATACGTCACAGACATACGGCGTGTTATCAACATTATTTACATGAAAGTTTGCACGGTGATAGCTTTAAAAAAATGTTTTGCTTTTAGAGCTTGGTTTGTGCTACTCCTAAAATCAAACAAAGATGTTTCGAATCGATATTGTATACACATAGTTGACTAAAAAAATGGTGTTATAGGTTTAACGGGGTGCAGTACCTGAGTGTCTTTGGCATCATAGCTCCCAAAAAGATGAACAGATATTGATTTAGTTTTTATAATTAAAAGGTAATGAGATCAAAGTGTTCCCAACTAAAAAAAATTGATGTTTTTTGTCTTAGGTGTTTTTAATATAAGTACTTGTTAATTTATCTGGTAGGACACTAAAGCAGACCGAAGCTGCGTGGGCCGGTTTTGTTACGAAGCACATTTTTTTCCGATCCCGTAGGCGATTTAATTAAAGTTATTATTTCACTCTGTTGTATAAGTCTATCCTACGGTTACCTAAATAAATTCAATTATCTCTGAAAATAAGATCTCGCAATATTAATTTCGCAATTTTACATTGCAATTGGAGAGACGATCTAAATTTAGGAGTATTTATTAATTAAGTTTTTTATTAATTAAGTACCAGATTTTTACCGTGGCCTCAATTAATGAGAAATCTAATGCAAAAATATTTTTTCTTAAATCATACTGGTTATTTCTGTAGTAAGCGAGTTTAAACATACAATATTTTTAGGTTTGTGATTATTAGATTAGATAGAAGAGAAGTAAGGTTACAAAGGTCCCGCTTTTCAGCCCTCTTAGGACACTTCCCACCAGCACTGTAAGCGGGACGGCTAAAGTACAGCTTTTTCATCTATGCAGGCAATTAGCCGCCACGGGTATCTACAAAAATAGTTGAATTGTGATATTGATCTCAATAAATTCTGTGACTTTGAATAATGAAAAACTCATACCATGGTTGCAAAGGATTGTAACCATGTTAATTAAAAAATAATAATGTTATGCATTTTTTCTGCGTTCCGATTTTCCCGTTAGTGTACGAGCACGAGCTTTTTATCGAACGTTTATTAATTTAAAACGCCAAGTTTAAAATCAACTTAATTGTATAATGACAAAAATGACGTTTCAAATTTATAAATTTTCGATAAAAAGATCCGTGCTTGCACTACTGTTCCGCTTTATATTCATCAACGTTCCGATTTTTGGAAAAACAGATCTGGCAATATTAAAAAGTATAGATATTACAGTAGTTATTATTTAATCGGAAAGGTAAGGTGCTAGGTATTTATTTATTTAATGTCTTAGCTTTATCGTGTATTGGTTATGTAATTTAATATATGGTATTGTAATAATATAAAACATTATAGTTCGTACAAACATTTGCCACACGTCTAGACGCGGCCAATCCAATTAAAGATAGATAGGTACGAAGTGTATATAGTATCTTTCCTAAATCACATTTGATATCACATGGTTAGGTGTGTACTTGGTTTACATGAGAAAACCTATCCATAAATGACTTCACAGAATCCGTGGCGAGTTCAGCGAATTCCGTTAAAAAATAACGGAATTCACTGCACGACGCATGTGCCACGATTTTCTATTAAAAAGTCGAAATCTTTTTAATTATATAAGGTGCTTCTAAATTATCTGTCACGGCTTGCAATGGGAGATAATATTGGTTATTTATATTACAATAGTGAAGTAATTTTTTTTTTCTAACGTCATATTTTTTTTCTTTTGCCTACGTTTTATTGCGTAGGTCTAATTTTACTCCATGCTCCAATTTTTTTTTATGGTTCCGGGGTACGAAATTTCTTCACTATTGTAATCTATATACCCAATACTTTCTCCCATTGCAACCGTGGCAGATAATTTAGAAGCACATTATATATGCTTCTAATGTTACATACTTTTGTAACGTTTGCGCTTTTTTCTTGTTTCTCCTGGTTCTTCAGTAGGTACTGTGAAATCCTTTTAGTAAAACGTGAAAACCATTTTATAGGAGACTCAAAAAGTAAATGGATTGAAATTCCGAGTGTTCAGAATACCTGTTCGTACAATGCTAATAAAATTAAGTGACATCTACGTGTTGGTTGGTTTGTTCTACTTCGTAGGTATCTGCTAGGGTTGCCCATAAATATTTATGTTGTAGATAGGGAAAAAAGAAATAAGCGTCAAAACTTGTCGTTGGATTCACATTGACATTCCATTTTAATCAGTCACAATTTCAAACAATTGTTTGCTTTTATTTTTAGCATAACAACCGACTTAAGTTTGAGACATATTATCACTCAATTATATAGCTCTTTCTTTCTCTTTAAAAGAAAACGTTGGGCAACACTAGAATTTTCTCCTGTACCGTGTAGCCCAAGCGCAGACGGTGAATTGCTAAACCACTGCGCCGATCGTGTAGTTAATATATTTGAATTATAGTAGAAAGACTCCTACTCTAATAGGATAAGGTATTAAGGATACAATTTTATATAAGGTGCTTCTAAAAATATCTGCCACGGCTGCAATGGGAGATAATATTGGTTCTTTATATTACAATAGTGAAGTAATTTTTTTCATCTAACGTCATATTTTTTTTTCTTTTGCCTGCGTTTTATTGCGTAGGTCTAATTCTGGTCCATGATCCAATTTTTTTTTTACTATTCCGGGGTACGAAATTTCTTCACTATTGTAATCTGTATACCCAATACTTTCTCCCATTGCAACCGTGGCAGATAAGTTAGAAGCACATTATATAGGTAATTATTAAGATTGGCAACCCTAGCAGGTACCTGCAAGTTATCGGGTGGACGCTATAGAAAAAGTAGAAATGTTCGTTGTAACAGTTCCCCTATTATTCACGTATCGAGTGAGCAATAACTCAGAAGCTCGGAACACCTGTTCTTCTATTGCAAACAAACGGCGTATGATCGAAATTCATGCTGAATTGGATAGTGCCGTGACAAAAGACTGATGCGATTTCATGCTGGCCGCTACAGTTTTGTAACACGTTTTTTTTTTCGCAACTTTTCCTATTCATAGTGTCGTTTCAACAGATTGTTCGGATTTCCGTTTCCATATGTTTAATTGTTTTGTGTTACTAATTCTCATGTGCTCGTTTCACATTAGTACGTAGGTACAGTCAGCAAAGGAGATGGGTTGGCAGTGCCGCTAGTTTGTGATGAAGATATTTCTAGAAGTTTGCATGTGATTGTGTAAATTTGTTTAATTTTTCATGGGTTTCATTCATACCTTTTCTGAAAATAAAATATAATAAATGATATTAATAACTTTAGAAAAAATTACAACCTTAGCTAGCGTTCCTGCCAATCTTACTCCTTTGCCGACTGTACCTATGCCACAAAGTGCGATTATACTTAGTTAATGTATGTTCCGATTCATTTATTCTAATTAAGCCCTGAAAGTTGGAAAGTTCCCACTCCTTTAAATTAATTCTAATAACCTTATTATTAGCTAACTTATGCGGGTTAGCTTAGCATTATCACGTCTAATCTGCCCAGATACAGATATTTGTTTTGTATGTACTGCACATAAACTTTTTCATTTTGTGGGATAATTTTGCAAATTTAATAATATTCTCCAGAGCGAATTTCGGTCACAGCGGCCAATCTCAACGGAGACTAGCCAATTACGCAGGAGATATTATAGTGCACAAGTGTGTGCGCAAACACAGGTGCACTCTCTATTCCCTCACTCTCATAGTCCGATGGGATGGCCTTCCGACACGATCGGAGAGAGATCAGGCGGAGGGCCAACAGCTTTACGTGCTTTCCGAGGCACGGAGTAAGTGATAATTAATTTATAAAACGCACATAACTTACGAAAAGTCAGAGGTGCGCGCCTTGGGTTCGAACCCGAGACCACTGACTTGCCAGTCAACGGTCACCACCACGAGGCTATCACGACTCACAAAATTTGCAAATTTATTTAGTCGCATATTATACGCATATTTAAAAAAGCAATAGTTTTGCATGTCAGTTAAGCGTTCCTTTTAGATTCGAATTTTGAAAACTCTACAAGTTCACATAAGCTCGTAATTGTAGTATATTTACATTTCTCAGAGTATTTCTGCAACATTATTTCTGCATCAAGACTGAGATCAGAAGACGAGCGTGTTAATATTATTCCAGACTACTACAATTGCGGCGAAACATCTTCCATCATCTGCCTAGCCCTTTCCCAACTATGTTGGGGTCGGCTTCCAGTCTTACCGGATGCAGCTGAATACCAGTGTTTTACATGGAGCGACTGCCTATCAGACCTCCACAACCCACATACTGGGTTACACGATACCCCTTGGTAAGACTGGTGGTCGACTTTACCCTTAACGACTGTCAAAGATCTACAATTGACAGCCGGGGCCAACAGCTTAACGTGCTATCCGAGGCACGGAGAGTGATAATTAATTTATAAAACGCACATAACTTACGAAAAGTCAGAGGTGCGCGCCTTGGTATCGAACCCGAGACCTTATAACACACTTATATATATATATATATGCGGCGAAACATCTTATAACACCCAATAACACTCGTAACAACTTGAAAATGCATTGTGAATGAACTTTTTAAAGATGTCATTTAAACTTTTATGCAGTCTGCAAAGAAGAAAGATCTACTGAACTAAACTAGTATCCTGGTAGAAAACTCTGCAAGCTAAGTTGTATCTAAAGCTTATTATTTTAGTAGAATAGCTCTTTCTCCCGGCTTCGCTCCTGTGGTTAAAAAATTTTCTGATTAAAGGGCTCTTTGTCACTCTCCTGGGGGCTTAGCCAAGTTGACTATCTACAATTGCTAACGCTATAGAAAACGAAAGAAATATACCTATTGGATTAGATTCTATTCGTTTGTTTTGACCACGTGACATAACGATATTCCTATATATTTCTTTCGTTTTCTATAGCGTTAGCGATTGTAGATAGTCAACTTGGCTAAGCCCCCTTGTCTGCTATCTCTATGAATAAAATTACGACGATCCGTTGCTCCGTTGCTGCGTAAAAAATGTATAACAAAAGTACAACAACACTCTTTCGTGATAATTACATAACTATTTGGTCTTTGCTTATTTATTTTTTACTAGGTTCCGCCCGTGGCTTCGCGCGTGGTATGTTGATGAATACTAACCTGTGTTATTCTGATGTATAAGCTACTGTATCTAAGCTATCTATCTAATATAAGCTTCAGTTCAGGAGTTTTTGCGTGAAAGAGTAACAAACATCTATCATCACAAACTTTCACAATTATAATATTAGTAGCATAGGTAAGTAAGTAGGATAGTTTCCTTAGCAAACAAGTTCGACAGACCGAGCCAGAGTTTAAAACCCTTTAAGCGGAAATTTGCAGACCCAAGTCTATCTGATTACGTTTATAGTACCAAATCAAGTGGTCTTTATTGGCTGTTATTCTCCAACCAGCTGCGCCTAGCCTAGGCACTTTCAGACGTGTTACGTCATAAACGTAATTAAAATTAACTGAAACATGACCATAAATGTCAGTCACAATCTGTCCCACAAGACCTCACTCGAACATCGATAAAGATCTCCCATAAACTGGTATGTTTACGTTGTTCCTCAAACGTAAGTACTTTAATTATCCAACTTGGCAGACTTTAAGTCGTTTCACAAAAGAAATAGTGAGTTACTGCGATCACTCCGTCCTATATAGCTGAAGATCTCTGAAGCCCTAACGTTTGCACCTACGAGAATAGATTTTAATAGTGGCACGGTAAATTTACTCCTTTTACGGCTGTCGTAAAGTGTTCGAAAGAGTTAAACAACGATTTGCTGCAACCACAAATACGCGGTTTTACAGCGCGCTTTACCTACATAATTCCGGAATCGAATCTTTTCAGGGGAGTATTTAATCCGGTAGCGATCGTTTATGGGATTCGATAGTTTAAAACCTCAGACAAATAGCATGATGCGCCCACGCAGTATTGCAGGAGCTCGTAACTTGGTGGCATGTTAGAAAATAAGTGCGGTAATAAAAGGAGAAACTTAAGTTATAGTAGTTACCAGGTTGTATTTTCACTGCAAATGTGTGTTTTATAGTTATGTCCATGTAAAGATTTTATGGGTTCTCTCGACCGTTGCAGATGTTGGTCTGAAAAGCCATCTTGTTTCGGTATTAGATATGGTGAATAATCAAGGCAAATTTTAGATATTTCGGATGTTATGTATTTGGTATATTAACGTTAATAGAATGGTAGACCTTTGTTATTACTGGCGTCATTTGGGATGAAATATTTTGTGTTGATTTTCGACAACAGAAATGTTCGGTCAGGTGGTTAGGCGCTCCACCGTAAATCTATGCGCACTTCTCAAGCAATATTTCTTCTCTAATAAGTAAGAGTTTGAATACAAAAATGCTTGTGGGATTACAAGCGACAAAATGCATTTCCTAATTTAGTTACAAGAATAATTGACACAAGAGATTTTTTTTGAGAGAGAAAAATGTTACCAATATGAAAAATAATTACTAGGGAAATAATAATGTTGCTAGTACCTACTAACATGAATTAAACACCACAAACACCACCAATTTCAGTGTATTATGTCCAGGTTTCCTCACGATGTTTTCCTTCACCGTTAGTCAGAGGTGTCTTTCATTCACTAAGAAAGTACAGAAGTCACATTGGTGTAGGCCAGGTTCAAACACCACGTTCTGGAAAGCAGGCAACGACCAATGCGCCATTACGACTCTTCGTCCAATATTAAGGTTAAAAATGTTAATATTTATGTTTGACTTATAAACACGTGTTTATTCGAGCTGGTATTTCTCTTTTACTAAACACTACTACTAATTTTATTTACCAAAACAAATGCAATTTGTTTAGAGCCCTGAAAATGTGTACAACGTTACATTTCACGAAGGAATACTCTTCTTATTTTAATTAGCGTCAAATTTTGACGGAACAACGCTTGCGAATCTAATTAATTTTTGGTGTCGTCTAAAGATAAGGGTCTTATAATTAGTGCAATGAATTAGGTCCGGGGCGATTTGTAGCTCACATTAATTTGTCTAATTTGGGGCGGTTGTTTTCTTTCATCATTCTCCGCTGTTGTTTGAAGTGCTGGCTGTTTATTTAAAGGATTACCCAGGAATGGCGTTTAGCGTTGCCTTGAGAACGAACGAACTCACGAACTCTCCAGTTTTCACGTTTAATATAATTAGTTGAATCCAAATGCTATGGCTCCCGTTTTTGTTATCTTTTTGAACATAAATATTTATTAAGTAACATAATGTAACTTTATCTGCAGAAATTCGTGCAGCTTACGGTTTGGCAAGCAAAAGGTAACATCTTATTCTTTAATGTCTCATCTTTCTTTATCGTATTGTTGATGTTCATCAGTTTTGTATTGGGAATTTCTGAAACTAGATTGTTCAATCTAGTTTCAGAAATTCCCAATACAAAATTAGTACACAATCAGTCGTAAAACGTCCACACCATATGTGCACCCGTCTGCACCCATATTAACAGTTTTAGCGCACTTTTAGTTTAGTGGCATTTAGTTGCTTCGACATGAAATATGTTATGTTCTTTTAAAAATTATAAGAGCGTCTAGGATACTAAAAACAGATGTAGTTTTATGCATACCTATTTAGTATGTAATCTATTAGCATTGCTGTACTGTCATACTGATTATTTAATAAACAAATCAGCATTTTGTTATTGAACTGACTGGGTGTCGCTCACGACTTAATCTTCGTGAAATTGATATTTTTCTGTTTAGGAATCCCGTTAAAGTACAGACTTATTAAAGGAATAGATACAGATCTATTCCTTTAATAAGTAACCTTGGGTTACATTATTGCAAATTTCGTAGGGATCCCAAATTAAAAAAAAATACTGCTATGTTACGCGTTGACAATGTAGCTTTCTGTAGGTCAAATAATTTTTAGAATCGATTTAGTAATTTTTGAGTTTATCTATTACAAACATAAAAAATCAAATCTTTCCTCTTTTTAAACATGATTGTGGTATAAATAGATGATCTTAGTACAGTCAACCGCACATCAGTGGTAACAATTTGACATTGACAGCACCCTTATTACGTAGCAGTAAAGGCTATTTTTGTAGTTCAGTGTCACTACTGTCATGCGGTTGACTGTACGTCCTTTCATGTTCCATTAAAATTGTACTATTATAGTTAGGTACTTATAGCCAAGTTATGATACGCAATTTATTCTAGGTACTTGTTGAGAAGATAATAAGTTATTGACCTTTGAAGGGCAAAAGGTGAACAGGAGCTTGACATTGTGTTTCATTAGCCGTCTGCGATGGAAAACTTATTTGATGTAATGCAAACAAAATATTTTGTTCTAGTACCCAGTTGAACAAATTTAGTACATATTTGCACACATACTAAAGTGCTATTTTTGTGGTATGGTTCGCTCAAAAATATTTACTTTTTAGCTTTTCAACTTACATATAAAGTTGATAGTCACTTAAGATTTAAGTTGAAAAGCTGATAACTGTTTTATTCATATTATAAATTAAAATATGTAAATAATTATAAAACTTATCAAGAATCGGGTTCAGATGAACTGAGAGCGACGCCATTTTAATTCATCACACATTTTCGTTACCTGTTGTATCTTTTGACGTTTTGTAATTAACCATATACGCGAGTTCAAATTGTACACACGGCTACACATCATGCTATACATTTCTAGTACAAGCTGAAATCTTGTTGTACGAAGAGCCTATACAATGCGAGGTTAGTTCATACTAGAAATTTAAAGCTTGATATCGACGCTGGAAAGCGACTTTGTCGTATCTCGAAAAATGGCATTTTTTTTATTTTATTGGCTCATGTTTTGTTATAAAAGTTTCGAAAAAGGCAAGGTCCTAAAAAAAATCATCGTAGGAATACGTTTATCAGACCGTCCCGCGTCCGACGCAGTATTTTTTTCTAATTTCAATGAGTCAATAAAAAAATGCTATTTTTCGAGATACGACAAAATCACTCTCCCTGCGTCGATATTCTGTTGCCGTGTGTACGTAGTGCCTAATTTTATTTGTTTATGCCATCCCATTTTTATAATATCTGGCTGTAAAAAGTTTCACAAAATTACATTGTGTTTCATAAAATAGCGAGTTTTATGAGGTCGTTACTCATTTCTGTTGATGGAAACTTATGTCCTCAAGTACTGGTGGAGTTGTTGTTTAATCTAAGTACAGACTACATAGAATGTCTGGAACAATGTGCAAACAGCTGTAATCTAGAGTCGGGGCAAGTTTTGCAATAAATAAAAACTTGCCCGCGGTGTATGTTGGTACTTCTTTTGAGTTGTCGCATGTCGTACAGACAGACAACTATGAGAGACCAAGATCAAGAGATAAATTGATCACGCCTTTCATTGTCAAGACGATTGGGTCAGAAGTCTTATGACCTTATCTTACCTAAACTTACCTTACTTACTTTAAAGTCTAAGTATCGAGTTTTAACTTTGCGATAGTTTTTTAATTTTATGTTGACATGTCATGTATTGTAACAGGTGCGTTATTTACCTTGTAGTGAGCATTATATTGTTTGGTCAGTTACACTAAACTGACAGGTAAAAATAATAACTGAATGGTTTTTTGTAAAGTCAACTCGTGGGTCTTACTGTCACGGTTGCAAACAGAAGTTCTAGTTACAGTAGCGTTTTTCTCGTACTTATATGTAGCCAGATATTTCTCTGCGTGCAGTACAGCCAAAGACCGACCGATTGTATTAACCGATTCTGATTTAGGTTTTTTAAAATTGAAAGGTGATCGAGAGTTTATTTGGCAAAAAGAAATATACATAATATAGGGGGCTTTATACATTTTTAATTTATACTTGTTATTTTTTGATCTTTGGAGTTCTTTTATCAAGGGGCTTACCCAATATTGCTTTTTTCAAATCTAATCATTTTTTTTCTAAACATAGATATACAAACTCATTGCAGGTTTATTATTACTTTGAATATGCAACAAAGCATGTATATTATCATGTAAACGGTGATTAACGAGATAATTACTTGCTATAATGTCGTCAGACTTTTGTTTACCGTTACTGATTGAGTAATAATAAATACCTATTATAGAACCTATATACAGGATTACTTGTAAAACACCAGCATTCTTAAAAGGGGTCATTAAACTCTTCATTATGAACAACTTTTACTATAGGACCAACCCTGAAACCGCAAAAAAAAATCAGCTGTTCCATACATTTATGTTCACATGACTCTACAAAATGTATGGAACAGCTGTTTTTTTTTGACTCCCTGACCCCTTTTAAGGATGCTGGTGTTTTACAAATAATCCTGTAAATTATATTATTATCGTCCTTCACTTATTCCTATATGTAGTTGCGCTACTTAAGCTTACCTACTACCATTTACTGGTTGTATTACGTCCTTTCCAGGAATTCTTCTGTCCATGAGCGTCAGGATTACAAATTTACACAGAAATGTTGTTATCAGTAACGGTGAAACTTATAAAACAATAAATTTTAGTAACAATACAATCTTCTGGCTGCTTATCAAATTGGAAGACAATGCAACTTAAAGATAGAAGATAACATTTACAGAAGTAGATAATTAAAGAAAATTATTATTATATTTATAATTATTGTTATGATTGTTATACTTGGTCATGAAAACGTTTTCAGACTACGAACGTGCAGATAATCGTTTTTACCTTCCTATGTATTTATACATTGTAAGTAATTAATAAATGGAATTGGCTCTTGATTGCCAGAACTAAAAGAAGCTGAATCGACAAGAGCTCTTAAATTAATAATAATGACGAAGTAATTAATACAAATATGAAATTATATCGTGTATAATATTATCACGGAAATATTAATAATAGAAATGTTGAAACATTTTTTTTTATTATTGTGATAATTATCCTTTCAAAAGAATAAATAAATTAATCATTTAAATCCTCCAAATAAAAATTCAAAGTTAAACAGGTTTGAACGAGACGGCACGTCGAACAGATGACGTCAAATGTTCTAATGTTAATTTCTAATTGTCGTATCGATTTTAACAGTTCAGAATACAGTTTTTTCAGTGAGCACACTGAGCTAATCTTGCTGTAGGTATTTTCCGTTGTCATGTCATATAAAAGTTCATTGCATTGTTTTCTGAATCGGGACTTTTTTATTGTTCGTAACATTGCCATTACAGCTTGATGTGGCAGCCATTTTACTGTCATATTCAGGCTAATTCAGGTTATACAAAATGTTCGAACCGACATACAACAGAACAAAGTGCCATCCCTCATTCAGCAACATTAGGTACTTGAATAATGTTTGTCGTAGCTATGTAAATAGGTAACTTTTAGCATTGTTGTTTCCACAAATGGTTTTTGGGTTTGAATGTGAACATATACGCAATTGTTTGAACATGCCTCGTCCCTTAGCAACCGTAGAATTTGCTGGATTTGCCAAATGCCAACAGGCAACTAATTTGACCAGCTTGCAATGCCGTTTATTTTAAATTAAATGGCGGAACTAATTTAAGTAGTGATAGCCTAGTGACTAGTGGTATGACCGTTGGATTGATTGAGTTGAGTCAAAGGTCGTACTTTAGAAACCCACCTCTGATTTTCGGATTCATGTGCGTTTTAGAAACTTGTTCAAACTTGTTAAAAAAAATCATCGTGAGGAAACCAGCACAACTGTGAGATTTTTCAACGGTGTATAAAGTCATGTCAGACAGAAGCCTACGGGCGGCTTAAACTCTGACACCAGGTTATTCATCAATCATACGCTCAAGAGAAAGAAAGACGTATATCGGTTCAATGTTACCAAAATGCGTAATTAAATTATTTTCCCAAGTATTTCGGTTGCCTAAATTAGTTGATTAACGTGCCTTAAATCTTTCAAAATGACTCTTGGTTCATGTTTGTTTGGTTCATACAAGACTTTCTAATTAAAGATGTAATTTATCCAAGTTTTGGCACATTTTATACGGTTGTGTACTTGTGTATAAACAGCGTCGCCGGAATGCGAGTGCACGTTTGACGTCGTGCCAACTAGGCCCGTAGTCGAATTAAATTAAATAGCTACTAGGCTGCACGTGAAAAATGGGATATTATTATCTTCCTTTGTGTGTCATCTTTGTTTTATGATGTGAATAATTAAGTCGTTTCAAGACGAGGAATATTTAATTTCAGCGAAGTCTAACCGTTTGTTGAAATCAATCTAAAAGATTCCTTTAATTAGATGAGTTTCTTAAATAAGATGTAAGATATTTACAATAAATTACTACTAAGTATATTCTAGACCTTTTTTTGTTTACGGGGGAAAACCTTCAAAAGGCACCCGGCCTCCGCAGCTCCGGGGGAAGAGACCGCGGAGTGTGGGATTCTTACGTCACTAAAACCACCCCGTTGATCACCATCAGCACATGCTCTCCAGCTCCAGAACTTCCCCTGCGCAACGCCTGTTAGGCACATCCCCGAAGAGACTATTTACACTGAACCTAATAAATAAATATTAAAATTAAACAAACTGTTAAATACAAAAGTTACGCTTAAGCATATCTAAAAGATGTTTTCTTTGTTTCAATTTAATATTATTTCAAGATATATGTAACAAAACTTTCAAAACTTAAACGTACAAGATTTATGTACATTATTTTCGTATTCATTAAGACGTACCTACATGAACGGCACCATCTGCTTTTGAATAAACTTCGTAGCTTCTAGTTAGGTATAATACCTATTCAAATTTCTAAAACATCTATAAGTTGTTGAGTATCTATTTAATATTGAAAGGTATTTTTTTGTAAAGAAGTGAATTATGTGAAAACACAATTCTGCTTAGAAACTTGATACTTATATGGTTGTCACACGTGCCAGTATCTTAGATATGGTTAAACGAACCATGATAATCGATTATTTGCTCATTAGTTTTTGAGTACCAACGCACTAATGTGACTAAACTAATAACTATCGCTATATACAAATACGAGTATGTTCATAATTAAAACATGTTAATATTACCTTTTAGAGAAGGGTGTTAAATATTTCCTTTAAGATATTGTGTGAAGGTGATAGTCTAGCAGTATGACCGTTGAATGGCATATCAGAGGCCGTAGGTTAAAACCCAAGGCGCTACTCTGACTTATTATAAGTTATCACTTGCTCAGTACATTCTCGGAAAGCACGTAAAGCTGTCGGTATTGTGCCTGAGAGATCAGGCACAATCCTGTCGGATTGCCGTCTCATTGGACTATAAGATTGAGAGAATAGTGAGTGCATCTGTTGCGCACTTGGGTAGGCACCTCCTGCGCTGATGCAAACAGCCAATCTCCATTGAGATTGACTGCTACGACTAAAATTAGGTCAGCAAGAAGAGGACATTAAGATAAAATAAAAAGTACTTTTAGAGCTAAGCTAGCTAAATTAGCATTATTTGTCGATATAATCAATCCTTGTTTGTCCTTTTTTACGCAGCATCGGAAATCAGAACAACGTATCTACGTGATTTTTTGCAATGACATAGTTTACGGGTCCGAGAGTATCATACTTTTTATTTTGTATAAATTAAAACTAACTACGTAAGCAAAGCCGCCGAAAAAGCTAGTAGGTATTTCATAAATTGTAACCAAACAATCTTTTTAAAAATAATATTAGATTTTTTTTTACGTAAAACGGTTTTGTCATCAAAACTAAAGATATGTACCAAATATCAGATCAATCTGTCAACAGGAAGAAGGTGAAATATTAAAACCGTTTAAAAAGAAAAAGTTTAGTAATGCACAGGGTGTCATTCAGTTAGTCTACATTTTAACGTTGGCGAATGAATTTGAAAAGTAAGCAGTGTTATTTTCTTGGAGAGTGCCAACGAGTCAAACTTTTATTGGACCTGGCTCGGGTTTATTGCAGCTCGCGATAAAGTGAGACGTTCTCGCTCCCTGGCCACGTGATCTTGATACAAATTTAAACTTTCCTCCCTATATCACCTCTGTAAATGCCAACTTGCCTACCTCAAGTAGAACTGCTTCAAGTAGTCTGGAATAAAAATCTTCAATCAAATCTTTTGATTTGTTTTTTAATATGACTTGTCTTGTTTGTTAGTCTTCTAGTTTATAGTTTTAGCTTTCTGAGGCACAGAGTAAGTGATTAATTTAACTTATAATACGCAGATAATTAAAAGTAATTTCTCTAAAAACCTTAGGATCGAAACTGAAACCTGTGACTTGCCACAAGCATACCAACAAGTTTACAAGTTACAGGAATCGTATAACAGATATCATGAACCAGCGAACAAATAAATTGAATGCTAGCGTTATCGGATGTTGCTAGAAATTTGAATGATCGACGCGGCGCGATGGCCTGCAGGCAAGCGCGGGTAGGCTAACAACGTTTCCAGGATGCGTAATGGCCGCTGTTGTGTACTAATCGAAATGGCTATTGTGTTAGTCCGGATGCAAACCGCACGCTCCAATCTCGCGCCCCCGCACAATGCGCGTACGGTCCGTGGAACGGTGGAACTGCCAATATTTTGTTCCTCCTAGGGTTGCCAATTCACTTCCACACTAATTAACTCTAATCATCAGAGTTCTCGAATTCGATCCCAAGGCGAGCGCACTTCTGACTTTTTGTAAGTTATGTGCGTATTATAAATTAATTACCAGAATACTAAAACGACTGCCTCGTTAGTCTAGTGGTAGCAAGCGCGACTGCTGAGCACGAGGTCCTGGGTTCGATCCCCGGGTCGGGCAAAGTGTTATTGGGTTTTTCCTTTAGGAAATTCTCAGTAGCAGCACGGAGTCTGGAATTGTGCCCGGTTAATGGCAATAGGCTCGCCCCCTATTACATGGGACTTATAAAATAGCCGGCGAAACGTGGGTGTACTCACGAAGCAAATACTAAGGGTGTACTGCACACCTCTGCCTACCCCCTCTGGGGAATACAGGCTCACGCCTATAAAAAATAAAAAAATAAATACTAAAACGGTGAGGGAAAAACTTTGTGATGAAATTAGCACACTTGAGAGATTTTTCAACGGTGTGTAAAGCCATGTCAGAGGCCTACGGGCGGTTTAAACTCTGACACCAGGTTGTTCATCAACCATACGATAAGAAGAACTCTAATCTGATTGCTATTGCCTTCGATCGATTTATTTATTTTCTAAGTTTTCCCAATTAATTACATTTCTGTAGCCGTTTTTACCCTTTATAATGAAAACTAATCAACTATATCCATATTATATGCTATTAGTTCTTATCAATTTGAGGTTTGGGTAAGGTTTCATATATTGTGGTAAACTTACAATAATATTGATTAGGTAAATTTATACTTTAATTGAAAATTCCTTATTAATGTAGAATATAGAAACTGACGTAACATTCTTTGTTTTGATGTGATTTGATTATAACTGATTCAGTATTTTTTGTAATTTTTCTTATAGGATCAATCTTACAAGAAAAATTACAAAAAAATACTCATTAGTAAATTAAACACGTAAACGAATTAGCACCTGCTCCGTGTATCGGAAAGCACGTTCCCGCCTTGTCGTGAAAATCTTTGACAGTCGTTACAGAAAGTAATCTAACTGCAGAATATCGTATCCCTTCGGATTGCGGAAGTCAATAGGCAGTCGCTCCGTAAAAAAACTGGTATTCAGCTGCACCAATTTGTTTAGAAGCCGGCCCCAACAAAGTTCGGGAATAATAAAGCGAGTAGGATGATGACTCATTAGTATATTAAAATAAAATACTACGAACTGTTACCATATCGGTGTACTTACCTACGTGGCGACAGCCCTGAGCATCACAGTGACATCTATCTAGCTAAAGCATAATCTAATATTCCTGAATGGATAAAATCTGTTTCATTTGCAACACAATAACAATAATAGTGCAACGGTCCGACCACAATAACATAATGCGTTATATCGTGACCTATTTATTATTTAGTGAGAATATAGCAGCTAATTTATGACGCATCTTCGACATCGAGCATTTGAATAATTAAGTGGGCTGTGGCAAACAATATACCTACATACTAATAATATATCAGCACTGTTTCATCTCCTTCAGAGACATACAGCAGCACAGTATAATGAGACATTATTTCTGAATGTTGATGTTGAACATACATAATGAACAAATTTTGTGTCAGTGTTAGCGACAATGTATAAAATCTAGACATTGTATAGACATCTCTAGGTTTATTATACATGGGTGACCTATAAAAATGTACATGTATTTAAAAATATAAGATATAAGTAGTAACCCACCGGTATCGGGATCAGGGTCCAAGCTAAGTCAGGACTCCAGATAGAGGAACCTTCTGGCTTGTTTGAAGACGCTATGGGTTAACCTGTAAAATATACAAAATTTCTAATAAATAAATAAATGCATAATATCTTCAATATTAAGTAAACTCTTACCGGAAAATATGAACTGACTAATTAAAGAAAATATTTCAATAAAGTTGATTAAGAACAACATGGATATTAATGTAAAGTAAGAAAATAATGCGCGCATATTTTCTTGATGTGTATGGCTATCAAATTGCTGTCGTACAAATAAAAGATGACATATAAATAACCTGAATTAGTATAAGTATGTTAATATTACATTCTTCATACATTCTTGATAGTAAAATAAAACCGGTATTTTAAAATATAAATACAGATTCCTGTGAAATTCTTTGTGTCGTTTCTTCTTTGAATCCCATAGTGTTTGGTACTGTAGATAAACAGAATTCCGACATCTGACGTTGACTTTGATTGTAATATATCGCTTTACGTTCTACAGCTAATATTGTCTACGGTGGTATATTTATGTACTATTGTGTGTCTAATGGTGTCTATTTGCGCGACCGTTTAGCTTTAAACGTTCATGCTTGAAGCTTATTACCTTGAGTGTTGAAAACGGCTGTAATGCCGTGAAAATTAAATTTAAACTGCGGTTGGTGATAAAAATAGCTCTTCTTTTTGTTCAGAGTTTGTCTTGGAGCTTGCCAAAGAGCAATGGAGCTCAGCATTTAGGGCTTAAAAAGCATAAACAGGGTACAGATTCCAGCAAACATCTTGACAATGATCTTGTCTGCACTCGGTCCCCTTGGTGGATCGAAGGCGAGGAAATTTCTACCTGGCAGGCACACGTTATTGGTTTGTCAGTCGTGAATTTGCGCGAACTTTCTCCCACTATGCCGTTTCTTGTTCAAGTTGTTTGCCGATAATTTTTCGGAATACGCTGCGTTTCAAAACTGGGATAGAAGATGTAGGTAAAAAGGCAGCCATGGCTCAAATGGGATTGGGCGTGTCACTTCCGCCTATGCCTGACGACCGCTTAGCAAAATTTGCCACGGTATGGGTTGCCACCAGAAAGTGGACGGAAGGCGTTTGCTTAGCGGTGGAACACAGTAGGTTTAAAAAAATGTCGTAGAACGTTATATTTCAAACCAGAAATCTTACGGATATCGTTACCCGTTTGTAGGTACTAATCGAAACACCCTTGTAGCGTATTGACATTCCCTAAAGCAATCATACATCTACTTAATATCAATTATGAGCCAAGTGTGTATTGATTTGATTCTACTCTGAGATATAGCAATCAAATCAGTTACGTCAAGTCTGTGTGCTTCTAACCCGCATGTAGTGGGTGCTTATGAATTACAAATAATTTATTAGACGTGTCATGACCAAGCTTATTGCTTGTTTGGTATTTACTGATGATAATAATGGGATATGGTATGGATCATTTTATCGTTCAATTAGTTAATCAAACTAGAATTCGACTAAACTAGGCCTAGGAGAAGAAGTGTAATATGATGGTTTGACCAGGTGTCAAAACAAGATTAAGATTTGACCCGAATATACATACATATTACAAGTTAAATAAAAGCTTGTAAAAAGTCATGAGCCTCAACCGTGAGGGACTATCAGACGAGGAGGAGGAGTTTACCAAAAGATTGGTGTAAACAAGATATTAGTAAGAAACCGAATATTTTAAAATTTAATTATTAACACTATTTAATTGCCAATATCTGTTATTTCTTTGTGCAGTCTTTATTTAATTTTGTCAAAGCTTTGTATTTTTATAAAAGGCCTTGAGAAAAAGAGAAAGTGTATTATAATACGGTGTGGGTTTTTATGTAGTAGATCACTGGACGGTTCGATTGCGAGACCCGTTTTTTTAAATAAATCGAGATGTATAAAATAGTTTTGGGAATAGAATGGACTACTCTCTGACTATCAGTTTGAATTTGGATAAATTTATATTGGATAAATAATAAATAATAAATAAATAAATTTAATAAGATGATTGTGTTATTTGTTAATAGTATGAGACTCAATTCTTTTTCGTAACTCTATCTGCTGCAAATTTGTATTTCACGATCCCTTAGTTCATTCTTGAAAGTGTTACCATCCATTGGAAACATTTTTTAAATTGGTGGAGTAGTTTCTGATATTCTAGTAGTTTCTGATTAAAATATTTGCACTTAAAATGATATGTGATGTGATTAAACATTTTTAAATTGATTTTTAAGTAAAGCTTTGACAGAAAAGTTAAAGTATCTGATTAAACTGAAACAATACGTTTAAAGTTACGACAGAAAAGTGGACAGTTTTTATTAAATCAATTATAATTTATAATTGAACGTCTAAGTTGTGCTGTCTATGAAGAATAATCCGAGTATTCGCTGAAGTTGTACTGTTTAATAAAATTGTTAGATTTGTTTGTGATATTGCCAAGTTTATAACTGCGACTGTAACAAGAGTATTTGTAGAAGATATACAAAGAAACATTGTAGATGAAAATAAATGCAAGTGTTCATTTTACTGAGGGTAACAAGAAAAGTAAACACATTTACGTTTTAACGATTATGTAGGGTAGACAGAGCCTACAGAATTGTTAAAATGGAAACGTTTGTAGGAGGAACCTCTGGGTTGTGAATAACCTCTTGTATTTCACCAAATTGTAAAGTGGGGTAAAGTAGAAAACGTTTTCTTTTTTCTTTTATAAAGAGGAGTAACCCCCCATGGACTGCACTAAACGCAAATAAAGTTTTATCTTAATTTGAATATTCCTTAGTGTGCGGTTTTTAGATGTTTAATTTTTTAATAAAAAATTTAACAAAATATTATTTTTAGAATTTCTGAGATTTTGTTTACAAAATTTTCATAGATTTTAATTAGGTAATTTTCAAATTAAGATCAAATTTCGTTTGTATTCCACACGCTCCGGGTCCACTCCTTTTAAAAAACTTTGTTCCCGACTACGCGGTTTGGATAAATAACGTTTTCCCCAAATATCATAATACATGAACGCGTGATTAAACCTTTGACTCCCACAAGGACGCCGGCGTCAAGGTCGAGTAACAATTGATTTCATTTTGTGTCTCATTTTTCGGTGTTTAAAAGCTTTTGTCCCTCAAGTATAGTGTAGCTTTCTAACAATGAAATTACTTTTGGGTTCGAGTTAGTGATTATTATAAAGCCGCGCCGGGGTTGTGCCTCGGGGGTCAGCGGTCAGTGTGTAAACACCATAAGATTACCCCCTAATCTCCCTACAAACTTACCAAGTCACAAAATGTAGATACCTCTCTATATTGCAGTCTCTCCATATTTATAAGAGTTTTGAATTACTAGCATAAGAGAAGACGGTGAGCCGTAGTACATTGTTATATTCAACCTGATATTATTTTAAAATTTCGTGCACAACTAGAGTGAGTAACGAGAAACTGGCACGGTAGGATCAAAGGTAAAACGCGAAAGTCTAGCCGTATGGTCGGTTTAAACCTTTCCAACAGTCAAAGGGGATATGTGTTGTTTATACTTTAATTTGGAGAGCCTTCGTTGACATTACAACTCTCCGAGCGGGTAGGTGTGGATATTTTAATCATGAGATTACTGAACTGTTTTATTTGAGGTTCAAAAGCTTAATGTGTGGAGTTCCATTGCCCAAAACATACTTTAATAATAATGTGCAGGCATTTGGTTTTTTTAATTTCGTTTTTTATACACAACTTAAATAATGCAAAATGGTGGCATATAGGCATACACTTCGACTGTAATCGGTTAGGTTACCATATAGACCAGCTTTTCCCAAAGTGGGCGATAACGCCCGGCGCCTTGTGGGTGCTGTGGTTTTTAAATAGGTGAAAAAATGAGGGCGGTAAAAAAATATTTATTCTCAAAGCCAGCAGTAGACAAAATAAGTTTGGGAACCCCTTGCAACACGACTCTGTGCATGATTTTGGAAGGGGATAGTACGAATACTGATATTTCACTTACACTTTTATGCTGTAGAAGTGACAGAGTGGTCAGTGTAGTAATACCACTCTCCAAAAAAAGATATTTTGGTAATACAATATCATAAAATTCGTTCTTAATTCCTACAACTTGAAATTGAGAATATCTTTATTAAATAATTTGATCATGAATTTAATTGTGATCTGTAAGCCTTTCTTGTTGAAATTAAACCGCAATCAAGAAGAGCTAGAACAAATTAATACTACACAATATCTGTCAGAATTAGATATGAGAAATGTTACTATGGTTAACGTTTTAAATTAATTTAATTAAGATGAGGTATAGACACACTATATCATTTAGAGTTCTGCTACAATAAAAAGGGTGCTAACGAGATTCTACTTCTAAGCCTCCGTCAGTCTGTGCGTCCTACTTTTTAAGAGATTTATCTTTTAAACCTTATTAGGAAGCCGGCCATTTCAAATAAAAAAACAAAATGTTAAAAATTAAGGGGACAACCCTTAATTTTATTACTTTTGTTTTTTATTTTTCACATAGGTACTTTTTTTTTTTATTAAAATTATTCCCAACAGGACTTCTATATCATTTTATTTAAGAACTTCCCAGACAGTACTTACCTACCTAATCACTTGACTCCGTATTTACTGAAACATATCTGGAATATTTTTTGTTTAAACCACACAAAGGTTTTGATTAAATATCTAATTAGTCTAACCGAGGAGCGTGCTTTTATTTGCCAAAGGTTCGTCTTATACGTTACCGAAGCTGGTATAGATACCTAAAGAGAAAAAGGAAAAATCCTAATACCCTTCTTTCTCTTTCTACGTTGTCAGCTTCGGCAGCCAACTTCATTAATTTCGCTGACAATATCGGATTTATGTGCTGTCAAAGAGTAAATTACAATCATTGAAAATTTTAATAGGCGTTCATTCTTGGTGAGTAAGCTTCGACCAATTTGTTAGATTTTTTTAATTTTTCAGAAGTAGACTCGCTTTCGTTTGTTGCTGTCAAAAGGTCTTTGTCCTTTTAATATACGAGTACTTAAGTACTTATTAGTGACTTAACTTTTACGTGTAGAAAACCCCTTTATCGGTGCCCTATCACTAAGGACAGGTGAGAGGGTTAAGTCCAACTCGCACGGACTAAGAACCACACGGTGATCCTCTACTAACCTCTGGGCGTAAGTACGTGTTTCACTTGAGCATTCACATTTCACCCAGTCCCAACAGGTTGACTTTTACGATCAGGAAAATGAGATTATTCCTAGAAAATAAAATAATAAAATAATTGCTTGATTAGAATTCTTTGTATGTTTTTATTTAAACGTAATTTTCTTTTCTTGGTATTTAGATACTTGTAGATACTTACGTTCTACGAACTTGTAGGTTTTTGCGCGCTGAAATCACAAGTGTCAGTAGCGTACCGCGAAGCAGTGACTACCAAGTCAGTCAAAGTCGTAGGCTCGCACCTCTGACTCTTTGGATTTATGTGCGAATTAAAAATTAATTATCACTTGCTAAAACGGTGTAGGAAAACATTGTACGGAAACCAGCACATCTGAGAGATTTTTCAAGGGTAAAGCCATGTCAAAGGCCTATGGACGGTTTAAACTCTGACACCAGGTTGTTCATCAACCATAGGTACAATAAAGAAAGAAAGAAGTAGCGTACTATAGGCAGAGGGCAATCGAGGAACACGGTGTGATTTTTTGTCTCTCGCATCACCGTTTCCGGTGGTACCCGTTAGGAGATTTTCACACGAAAAGTATTTAACTATTTGTTTAAAATTAAATTCAAAGCACAAATGTCTTGAAGTCTCAAGTTTAATATAATAATCAAAGGTAAACTAGCTGAAGTACGTTCTATACAGACATGACTAAACTTTGACGTAATTAGAATGTCTTTGATGTAGTTAATATAAATTCAACTATGTATTATGTCTATTAGCATATTCGAATTCGCGTAAGATAAATAAATAAATGTAGAACGTTTACATTCGTAATGTATGTTCGTATAATGTACGTATGTTCGTATAATGTACGTACGTCTCATAATATAATTTGATAATCTAATACCAATATACCATAGATAATAATATATTTTCATAGCGAATCAGAGCTTGGCTACGACATAGAGTTGCCAACCGTACTATACCTATAAGTATACATGTATCGTACTATTTTTCGAGTTTGTACTGTTACGATATATTATATAGTAAATGTTAACTAAATAAATAACGTTTTTTTTTTTAAAGATGAAAGCATGATGACGTTCATAAACTATTATCTATACTTATAAAATGGTAACGTGACTGACTGACAGACAACGCACAGCCTAAACCGGTGGACCTAGGGACTTGAAATTTTGAGACAATATTTTTTAAGTACCGTAGGGGTGCACTAAGGAAGGATTTTCTAAAATTCCCCCCCTAAGTAGGTAAAAAAGGGGGAAACAGGTTGTATGTAAATCCGTCATTCTTAACGTTAAATGTACGAAACTTGGTATTCAGCTTTTCGGTTGATAAATGAAAGGACGAGCATTGTTTTTTTTTTAAATCTACCCTTGAGTGGATAAAAAAGGGGGTGAAAGTTTGTATGGAAGTTTTGTTATTTTTTAAGTTACAGATGTAAAAATGAGTATTAAGCTTATGCGCTAAAAATAAGAAAGACGTGTATCAAAAAATTTGATTTTTTTTTCCCCTAAGGAGATATAAAAGGGGACTAAAGTTTGTAGTTATGAAAATCCGTCCATTAAACTTGATAATTAGCTTTTCGGTTAACGAATAAGACGTGTTTTAGCTTTTTGATAGCTCTACCCATTAGGGGGAAAGGAGGGGGGGGGGGGGCGAATATTTTGTGTAAGAAATTCTGTATTAGTAAGAGATATCAATTAATCACTGGGGAGAAAATATAGATTTTGCCATTCCCAAAGTTGAAGCCATGAAAATAAGTAGTATACACGAGAACTGCTGGACCGATTTTTATGGTATTTGATTTATTGGATTAGTCTCCGCCTATAATAGAAGAATCGAAGAAAAAAAATATGGTAGGGTAGGGTAGAGGTAGAGTAGAGTTGGGGAAGGAATAGAGGGATAGAGTAGGGGTAGAGTAGAGTAGGGTAGGGGTAGAGTAGGGTAGGGTAGGGGTAGCGTAGGGGTAGCGTAGGGTAGGGTAGGAGTAGAGTAGGGTAGGGTAGGGGTAGCGTAGGGTAGGGTAGGGGTAGAGTAGGGGTAGGGTAGGGTTAGAGAATGGTAGGGTAGGGTAGAGTAGCGTAGGGTAGTGCAGTGTAGGGTAGAAAAAGCGTAGTGCTAAAATAATCACGCGTACAAAGTCGCGCGGGGCAGCTAGTAGACTTATAAAAATAAATAAGCAACATGAGTAAATAAAGACATACCTTTGCCTTTTTAAAAAAAAATTACGATAAATACGATACCTATTCAGCCGATAAAAAAAATTGCCAGCCCCGTATATCAAGAGTCTGCTATGATAAAATGTTATTTATATGTATTATATTAAAATTTGATAAAAGCAATGTTTGCCAACGAACCTACCTGATGGTAAATGGTTTGTGGTTATTTCTCTTTCATACTAAGGGGGGTGGGGCGGAAGGGGAGGTCCGCCGGCCCCTGATTCTAGGGTCCCCAAATGTCGATAAGTCCCCCCTTTGAGCGTATTAACTTTTTTTTTTTACAAAATGTACCTACACTACAAATACTTACGTAAATTTTTGAGGAGAGCAGGGGCCCTAATATGCTTTACCGCCCTGGGCCCCTGACTACTTAGTCCGCCACTGCTGTATTTACCACTCTTTGACCCCATAAAATAGACATTCAATTGTGAGCGTGGTGTTCAAATCTAACTGTTGATGGTTAAATTATCGTACTGACCTATAAAAGGATGACTTAAAAAGAAGAGAAACGAGTAGGTCCCAAAGACCTGTAGAACCTGAATATCTCTACGAGAAATGTACTGTGCTTCAAATCAACAGGATAATTGAACAGGTGGTCAATTAATTAATGTCTTTGTCAGACGGCAACCACATTAAAAATGTTGGTAATTACCTGAAAGCAGGTTACCGGTATTCCTAGACGAATTCAGTTTGAGGCTTAAACTGATTTTGATCAAAGTATTTAATAATATTTGAGACAATAGGCGTGACGAAAGATTTTCAAATCTTCTTCCGTAACGTAGGTACACATTTACTATTCAGGAAAAAAACCTTTATTTCGGTAATAAACTTTAGTTTAACGAAAAATAAAGCCATTTTTCTAATATTTTTTCTATAGTGCGTCAAAAAAGCTCCCAGGTCGATGGCGTCGATTTTGACGTCACGCATAATTAAACATGTCAAATATTCAATACAACAAAACAGTGTTGACAGCGGATTTTACCTAAGCGTGACGTCATACGCTGTGATTGTTGTTTCAGTCAAAATGGCGGATTGTAATATTTTAAGCTTTTATTTTAGTGAAAATTTTAATAATCAAATATTTTTAAATAAAACTGAAGCAGTGCTTTAATATTTTTTTAAATAATGTTTCCCCTAACATCATTAAATCGACGATTTTTTGATACTGTCGTCATGCCTATTGTAGGTATAAATAACCGTATTTGTACCGTGGTGACTCGGTGCGGTCAGGGAGAGGTCAAAATTCCCCCTGCCATAATCCGCTGTCCCCTTCTATAATCCCGCCCAGGATCGACAGCGCTCCAGTAATGCTCTTGGTGTTATGCTATGCAAGCGTCTATAAGTTACAGTAACCATTACGCGGGCCGTATGCCTGTTTGCCATCTAGAAATAAAAAAAAATGGATTCCCAACTCCGCGAAACCTACATGAGGGGACGGTACCTATATTAACATATACATTGGTTTCAATTTCATTTAATAACGGGAATTGTTATAACCATTTAGGACAGCGACCCGTTATTTTTTTAATACACTGTCATCGTTTCAATTTCGCCTGGGGACGTTAAAAAGGGGGACTGTAAACTCATCTAGGGTTTAACGGCCTATTGCATTTTAGAGACATTTAATTTTTCCCGTACAACCCCATCTTAATTTGGTACACACAATTTGCGCTGAGTTATGAGCGGTTGGTGAAATTAATTTTCATATTATCTTGCAGAGGTGGTAAGGAAAATGGATACAATTTCAAATAACATTTCAATTTGAAACACAAAATGAACAAGGCATAATTATAAAGGGTACATTAAAAGCACCCGGATGTAAGTATTCTTGTGATTAGTTTTTGGCGCGCGACCCAAAAGTGGGTCACAATCACAATATTCGACAGTTTGCATTTCACTCGAGTTTCTGCTATTATCTTTTACGGGAAACATGGGCCGTTATGAACCAGCAGTAATTGTAATTCTTGTGGTCCTTTGTTTTAGAAAATTGATATTTTATCTGCAGTATTAAAGGAAACGGCCCACGTCCCTTTATATTCCATGGGACCCAAAAAAAAGATATCGTGATTGCAGAAATATTCAGACATTATCAGACTGATAGATTTTCTATAATATTTTTAAAGAAATTTACACATGCTAAGCATTAATTTTATTCAAAATTGATTATTTAATTAAATCCTGCTCGTAATCGAACTTTTCTTTAAAAAATAATTGTACATGATAAAAAGTTTTTTTTTTTACGTAAAACGGTTTTGTCATCAGAACTACAGCTTTGTACCAAATATCAGATCAATCTGCCAACAGGAAGGGGGTAAAATATCGATTACTAAATTTGAACCAAATAATAAACAGGGCAAGCTAAATAAAACCGTTTAAAAAGATCCGTTTAAGGTCGCAGATGTCACATGTCATAGCAAAATTGCTATGACATGTGACGTTACGACGACAATTTTGCGTCGTGTGGCAGTAAAACTTCTCTCCCTAGATGACTGCTGAGGACGCAACACTTGAGAAAACGAATACGAAAAAAAGGAACAAGATTAGGATTGTATTATCAAAATAAAAACGCGAGTTATATCCGTAAAAAAGTTGTTTCATTAGGAACAAGATTGAAAAATTGAAATCTATAATGTAGTGATTTTTGTACACTAAAGTCGATTGGCCTGCTTTAGAATTATTCTGAATATTTAATGCTTAGCCAGCCAATCTCAAATACATTGTTAATGTAATCGATTGAGTAAGTAAAATTTTGAGGGATGAATGTCAAGGCCAGGCACTTAATTCTTCCCCCCGGCGCCAATCCACTCCGTGATTGAGTACTACGCAATAATTAAGTAAGTACCTATATAAAAAATACGCAAATTTTTTAGGCTTTTGCTCGACTCATGTTTTTGACGTTGCTCTGAAGTATGTGTGTGTATTTTACATTTACAACGTGGTAGTAGAGTAAATTGGACTAATAGACGAATTCTTTTCTTCTTTGTAAGACTTTAGGAGCATAAGTGCTTAGAATATTATGATTAGCAGACTTATAAAACTATTTTTTTCTACGGTATTTAATTTACATAATTTATTAATTGAATAAATTAGTAATTAACGTAACCTGATATGCTGTTAACGCTGACATAAAACTGACAAACGTAAATATCTTTAGGCAGATCAATTTTATGAGATAGCTACTGAATATTAAGGTATTTTTATGACTCCCTTCATTAATTTTGTAATTATAATCATTAAAATAAACAGGTCCGAGCTGAACAAACATGGCCGCCGCATCAGCATTGTCCAGCGCGAACTAATCAATTCGGAATGTAAACAGAATTCAAAAATTGTATCTTTTATGATAGATTATGGGTTATGAAATGTTAACTGTGCGGGATTTTTCAATTAATATGTAAATGTAAAATTTCAACGCTATATTTGTAAGGTAGATAGAGTTGTTTTTACGATAAACTGTTTATATTATGTGCCCACATAATAATATTGTTAATTGCTACAAATTCATGCCTCACATAGAGTTTATTAATTTCAGGCTAAAACAATGCTTTTCGTAATTATTTTTTTAGTAAAGGCAGGCTCTATTTCTATTACATAGAATAAAAAAAATCTTGCTTAGATATTTGAAAAAAAAAAAGTATTTATGTAGAATAATATGTAGCTTATAGAGCAGCGTCACGGACGCCGGGCGCTAAAACAATTGTGAAACTCCTTGACCACTTTATCAACAATCATCAAACCATCTGATACCTTGTTTTCACCTATAATTCAAGGTCATCTAAAAGAAATTAAATAATTATGTAGACGATAATTTAATTTACATCTCTTAATAGAAAATTAATTTTGATAAGAATTTAGATTGAATCTAGTTTGATAGTTCTGTTTATAAGCGGCTGTTAATTAGTGGGTTTTAATTTGTTGAATAACGGTGTATTTATTAAAACTTTTTAATTGGATTAGTAATCGGTGGCCGAGTGTTTTCATTGATTAGTTTTAGGGAGTATAAATACATTTTACCCATTTCATTCTGAAGGGTTACCAAAGTGGGATGGGAATGTCTTATTAAGTGGTAATAATAAGATATAAATAAAAATAAAATAAATAAATCAGCTTGTAACTGTCCTAATGTAGGGCAAAGGCTCATACAGAAAAGGATCGTATTTCTAATTACTATTAATCAATTATTAAATTTTGTTTCAAGAACTACAACAGATAGCTAACATAACCCATCTTCTACATAGGATAGCAAACTCAAAAAATGCCTGTGTACCTCGCCCACTGTCAGAATACATCTCAAATAAATCAGGTCAAAGGAAACCTACAAATAGTAAAAGCTATAAACGTATCTTTGTTACGAACTCGCATAGGGTGCGAACGGTCGATTGAAGTCGACCGATAAATTCGGCCATCTTCTTTTACCACAAATATATCGGTGTGAAACACGCAAACTTGAATGTTTCACAGATATATCTGTCCAGCTCGGAACAGTCTCACATTACAGCTTGTACGTGAAAGGGATCCATGTTATAATTTATTATTATTGCTCCTGGAAGCGTAACTGAGACTGAGCAACTGCGTTATCTAACCGTTTACGTAGATGTTACACTTTATACTGCGTTCCAACGTCTGCATATTGCCAATTTAGCGACCCCAAGATTATCGCGCGTAGTATGAAGTGCCGAAGATAAGTATAATCGACTTAGTGTATGAGAGAAGTGGCGTTGGAATAGCGCTATCTCCTTCTTCTATAACGGAAAGCGGTCACATTTTATAGTGCGGTCCACGTTCAATATTTAATTTTGTCCCGTCTAAAATCGCTGCGGGGGCTCCTTAAGAAATGTGTCTGTCTGGTACAGACTATCGTTTGCATGTTTATATGAACGTTCTTGCATCGTATAAGCAAGTGGCTATTCATTTTCTTTAAATACAACGTGTACATAAATAGTGGCTTAATCTAAGCATGAATCTGAGCAACCTGTAAAACATCAGTTTGCGAAATACTCGAAAAAAAATTCACTATCCATACAAACACGTATGTGATGATACATAATATGAAGAGTCCAAAACACAGCCGTTCATCTGACGCCGTTTGTATGAAGAGTCGAACTCGCGTATGTCGTAAAATGATGTTTTACAAATTATTCGGTTTCATCAATAGAATGTGTACCACTAGGTATATATGGTACACGTTGTATAGTTTTCGCTTCAAGAAATTGTTATGTTTACAATTCAATTTTTCTTTAGCTTCCTTTAGGTATAGTTATCTTCCCACGAGTGAGACGCCTGTCGCCTATATTTATTTTTTATATTATAAAACAATCATGCAGATCAAATCTATTCAACTATGTTATAACACATCCACTTTGTTTTGTAATTGAAACAAAGGTGTTTATGCATTCCAATTACAATAGTTTTCTATTCCAAATTAAAACTACTATATTGTATAATTTCATATGAAACTGTTTGTCTTTTGCCACTCAAAAATGGTTTTTATTAATGGTAGCGAAGGTACATCAATATGACACGAAGCCTTTAAATTCAATTAATCTAACATAGTTACGGGTGAATGGAGTCGCGCTAAAGTCATTTTCAGTTTATTGAAGTGTAAAGGGTTCTATTGATAGCGAACGTTTCAAACATGAGTTGTTTGAGTTGTTTCTCCAGACTATATAACTTTGTCTGAGTTTTCTTTGAATAAAGCAATCCTTATTCTTTTTAATTAAAGAGCTTTCATTTGATCTTAGTTTTGATATCTCATTTGTAACTTGAGTGATTATTCGTTAATTGTCTATCAAATTGCTTTGGACTTGGTAATTGAAAGATATTACTATAATTTAATGTTGAACTGAAGTGGTGTTCAAGCTGGTTCTGCAAATAATCTATATGAAATAAGGTCAAGCAAATGGTCTCTATTGATAAAAAACATTATGCCAATAGATTATACCTAAGTAACACTATTAAGTCAAATATATTGTAGTAAGTCTTAAATTATAGAAATTCTGACTTTCACTTTTGACAATCCTGAAATAAGCACGTTTTGTAGTCGGTGGAAACGATAGCACCAAATTCGAAACAAAAGTTTTTGTATTATTGTAAAGAGATATAGGATATGACTAGAGATTGAACCCACAACACTTGCCGTACCGTGGCAATGCTCTAACCATTGAGCTATCATCTCTCTGCCCACACCTATCAAATTTTTTCCTCAAAATTTTCCAAGGCCATAAAAATCAATAGTATAATATTATCATGTTGGTATTATTGCTAGCTTTTTAGTGTTTTAAAGTTTAGTTTAGTTAATAATTTATTAGTACCGTTTATATTTTAGAACTGGGTACGACTAACATTAAACTTCAAGTAATATTAAAAAGAGGTTTGGAAGAAGAAGGGGGAGGCCTTTGCCCAGCAGTGGGACATTACTTAGGCTATATATAAAAAAAAAAAATATTAAAAAAAGTCGGTGAAATTTTTTATTTTTATTTTTTGAAAATAAAGTGGATGTCCACTTCTAGATTATTCTTTTAAAAATATGCTTTTGAAAACGCAGAACAAATAAGGTATGTACATAAATCTTGGTGAGAAACATAAATTGCTTTTATGGTAACATTTGAGATTAAGTTGTAATCCTAGCTGTTTTATCGACTGTTTCGTATTTGCCGCTGAATTCTAGACGATTCATTTATTTTATACCTTATTTATAGTCCTTGTTGGTTTTATATTTCCTTTAGAAACACTAAACAGAATGTTTGATTTCTGTAATTGTATTGAGTCTAATTTCTTTGAACTTTCAAAGAGGAGTCTTATATAAGTAATCATAGAGGAAAAATATTGCCTTTGTGATACTACTTCCAAGCTTATAATTGATGTCAGTTTGACGTTTCGGTCATAAAGTAAACGTCAAAATACTCTATGCATCTCGGAAGAATTTGTCAACAGCAAAATTTTTCCTCTAAGCTATGCATTGTGCGAAATGAATTGTAATAATATTAACATGCCTTTTTCACGTGTCTTTATAGTCTAAACGAATGAAGAAATAAATATTTGTATGGATAATTAAAAAATTCTAAACAATATCCATCCAAAATAATCTTAATATTTAAAACTAAGAGTAGAGTAGGGTAGGGTAGTGTAGGTTAAGGTAGTGTAGGGTAGGGTAGAGTAGAATAGGCGTAGAGTTAAGATCATGCGTTCACAGTCGCGCCAGGCAACTAAAGGTACTAGTTTAGTAATAGTAGGTAGGTAATTATTCTTTGGTAAAGGTATAAAATAAAACATTGAATTTCGTAAAGCCTACTTTCAAAAGACCAGCGAACAAAGAGAAAAATTTGAGATTCTCCAGTACTTATTCGAATTCATATTCAATCTCATGATTGTAATCATGCCTCCACATAAATGGTAATCCAGTTAAATCTGTGTTCAAATAATTTTCCTTGTCATCAACAATAGGGGTCGTAAGTACCTTTCTACGTATTCAGCAGTGAGCGACTAAAATTATCATTTTTCGACTTATTTTTAATAGATGATAAAAAAAAACATTAGCACTTTGTTTTGTCTTCTCATCTCTCAGCCACAAAGCTATTCGTAACCTTGCCCATGCTTGAATCGTGCATTGAATGCATCGAAGATTTTTTCTATAAGTAATTCAACTATTTCAGATAGAAGCTTCAAGTTCGATTGACTAGCGAAGAATCGTTTTATTAATCTTTTTTTTTAACGAAAACTAGAATGATACGTCATCTCAGCAACTGACGACATAAAATAATTGTTTATGTGGTGCAAGTTTTCTCCATCCTCCCGATGGTTAAACCTTCTAGTGCACTCGGGACCTTTTCTCTCGATATATTCGCCACAGATGTTGAATAAAATCGAGCGAATGCATATCTTGTCTTCCTTTGATGCCGTTCTCAAGCTTGAAGGATTTACATGCAATGTCTTTGTCTCACACTTTTATATTTCTTAATACCCTCTTTTCCATATTTTTTTTTCTTCCTATTGTTGGTTGATGAACAACCTGATGTCAGAGTTTTAAACCGCCCGCAGGCCTCTGACATGGCTTTACACACCATTGAATCTCTCAGGGTGCTGGTTTCATCACGATGTTTTCCCCTCACCGTCATATAATAATATTAATTTATACTACGCATAAAACTTGCGAAAATCACAGGTGCGGCCTTGGGATTGAACTCGAGATCTCTGACTTCTCAGTCGACGGTCATACCACTAGGCTATCAGTGCTGAATTATTTCTCAATTACAGCGATTAACATCAGATTATATAGCAGTCAAAAACTATAACATAAAAGTC
The DNA here is from genome assembly GCA_936450705.2 of Protodeltote pygarga. Lineage (NCBI taxonomy): Eukaryota > Metazoa > Arthropoda > Insecta > Lepidoptera > Noctuidae > Protodeltote > Protodeltote pygarga. Next base: position 9,148,779 of record OW388263.2, read on the forward strand.
TGAAGTTAAAAAAAAAGGTTGGCTTCGATTGTTATAAAAAGTAAAAACGCAATTAAGGCGCAGGTTCTTTTAATTTGATACTAAATATAAAGGGATGATACTTAACAAACAGGTATTGATAATGGCGTCCAGAACAGGTGAGGTTAACAGTAGGACTAAACAAATTTAATTTAATTTCGGTTCCATTAAAGAAAATTGATCGTAACCGTGCAAATAAAAATTAATATTGCCATTCTGTATTTGTTGTGTCCGTTATATTTTTCACGTGTTTATTGTGAACAAAAAATTTAATGGGACTTTTTAATCTATGAGATATTTGGATACAAGGTTGGGCACAATAATAATAACTATGTACACCTAGAAATGAACTAATTAAAAATAAACTTAATCTAAATCCTTTGTAAATTTTACGGGCCCCTGGCCCCCACGGTCCTAGCGTCTGGACCCCAAAAGGGGAATATGTACCCGCTGTCTATGGTACTATATTTGTTATTTTTTTACTTTTATTTAATGATTGGATGAATGCCTGTTGTTATTCTTTTGGTCAGGCTAAACAAATACAGATTGAATATCTCACTAAAATAGCAACAAGAGTGGTAAGAAGTAAAAGATAAAAGCAAAGCAAATATATTTAGCAGCATTTGTGTTCTGTAAATATTATCAAAGGACGAAAAACATTTGATTCGGCAGCTAACAGTACCTAATCTCGCTTGCTATTGTCGGACATCGGAAAATTGGAATCTTTTTCCAGTACCCTCAGTTTACCCTCATCATAAATAAAGCGTAAAGGGAATAACAATGTCTATTCAGTTTAAAAAAAATAGTAAGTTCAAGTTTCAGAACCCAATGAAACATTCTGACGCGGCCTGCACACTTATGAACAAAGATGGCCGTCAAATTGGTCGATTACGTAGGTGACAATAGACCACGAGATCCTGCTTTAAATGTTTCGTACACCACAGACAGGCGGTCTAAATTGTTGACATAATACAACCCATTTACAAATTGTCGACAAAATAATCGCACACGGTGACGTTAAGTAGAAACGTTGAAACTGAATGTATATTATCAAAGTCTAAAGAGGTATTACTTATCAGTAGTTATCAGCTTTTTAAAGAAAATATTAAATCAATAAAACTAATCATTACAAGATCTAATTATTTAAGAACACTCGATCAAGTCAATTTTCAAATAAAAATAAAAATCTAAATCGGTCCATTTGTTCCGAAGCTGCGATGCCACAGACAGACATACAGATAAACAGACTCGTCAAACGTATAACATCTCTCTTTTTGCGTCGGGGGTGAAAAATTAAAACACAGATAAATATAACAAAAATTGATAGTTGAAAGAATATAAATCTTTCTGTATATGGAATGCAAGCTCGTATTGCTTTCAAGAACTCGTTTGTCAAGTTTGACAGGACTTGACAGTGAAACAATCACTCGCCGACGCGACGCTTTGTTGGCGATCAGAAGTTCAGAACATAGGTGCAATCACTTAATTACTCGCTCGTCGCTAGTCATCTCCAATCGTGATAGCCTAGTGGTGGTGACCGTTGACTGGCAAGTCAGAGGTCTTAGGTTCGAACCTTAGAGTATATATACCTAATACCTACTCTAAGGTTCGAACCCAAGGCGCACCTCTGACTTTTCGTAAGTTATGTGCGTTTTATAAATTAATTATCACTCTCCGTGCCTCAGATAGCACGTTAAGCTGTTGGCCCCGGCTGTCAAGTGTAGATCTTTGACAGTCGTTACGGGTAGTCAGAAGCCCGAAAGTCTGACAAACCAGTCTTACCAAGAGGTATCGTGTAACCCAGTATCTGGGTTGTGGAGGTCTGACAGGCAGTCGCTCCATGTAAAACACTGGTATTCAGCTGCATCCGGTAAGACTGGTAGCCGACCCCAACATAGTTGGGAAAAGGCTAGGCAGATAATGTCACTAGTCGTCTCCAGTAGGACAGTGCTTGTTATTAAGTGAAATAGAAACTGTATTTTCTTTCGCCTTATTTTCTTGTGGATTACGTATTGCAACATGTCTCATATTTATGGCCTCGTATATTTGTTTATTATTAGTCTTTTTATATAAAGTTTCTCACTAATTGTCAGTAATTACTGTCAGTTATGTGATATTCCGTTGCAATTTTATCCAGCCATTTTTATGATATCATATTATAACAGTAATGAAGAATAATAAAATTGTGCGTACTAAAAATAAAACAGTAATTTATTGTAGTTGGCGGTTGTAGCGTGACACTGCAGTTATCCTTGTTTTAATGAGTCAACAACGCAGTAAAATATTTCTAACAATTACCTACTATCACCAAAGTTATGTACTGCTCAGTGCAGTTCGTAGATACAAAGGCATTGTACCTATCTTGCTTTTACACTCTGATAAGAAAAGAGACAAATATATCCAGTGTAACGAAAACTTTAACTTCCCACAAACGGCATTATCAATAACCTGATTTGGTCAAATCAGAGCATCATTATGCTGTACATAGGTTTTTTACCTGTTGAACCAAAATATCAAGATCATCTGATGCCATTATTTAAAAAAATCTGGTGATAACTTCTCTTTTTTTTAAAAATTGCAGTTCAGATGTGTATGGAATTAATAATATCTGATTTTACGTATGATCAGGGTTATAAGTCATGTCTGTAGGGCTTTTTTAAACCATTCGTGTCATCGCACAGTTCACTTACTCGTACTTGGAAGTTGGAGTACCTGTATCTATAAGTTATCAGTTATCAATAAGCCTCTCTGTGCTTCACTTGCTTGTGCTTCTGTGTCGTTGCGTACTGCTCTTGTGGCATGGCACGTATGGTAGACACTATTCGTGCCATCGCACAGTTTACTTACTCATACTTGGACCTGACGAAACGGGCACTGACTGTTTTAAATAGAACTTATAAAAATAACTCTTATAGTTTCTTTGAATAAAGGGTTCGCATAACATCGGAAAACATCATACCTATTTTAAGTTTAAAAAAATAAACAACTTCAATTTAAAGTTCTGTGGTGTACCCACGCAGTTACCTAAGAAGAAGTTGGAAGTTTAACCTTTCACTGTATATTGATTGATCACTGTGGTTCCCGAAGGAATTGTCGGAAGGAAGGAATTGGGTTGTAACAGATTTTTAAATAGTTCTTGTATGCTGTAGAGTTTCTTGCCATGTGGTACCGGCTTAAGAATAGATCCACCCCTACTCGTCCCACGTGTGACGTGAAAAGCGAATGAAAAAAATTTTTTTAATAAAAAATAAAACCGACTTTAAAAGGAACTAAAAAGCTTGAAATAACTTTAAAACGTTTTGGAGTCGGTTCCAAGTCAAGTTCTTAATGAGAAGGTTAAAGAGGCTAGATTAGATGTAGATCCGGAGGATCAGCATCCTTCCATGTAACAGCAATCATATGCGTGGCGATTATGGGCAAATACCTCCTATGAGCGCACAATAGTGGCGCACATTGGGAGAGGCCTATGTTCAGCAGTGGACTAATACAGGCTGATGATGATGGTGATGTAGAGTTTTTTGATATCTGGCATAACTGTTTATTTTTAGTTCAGGCACCAATAGGCACACTTAAAACTTAAGGGTAGCAACATGACGTACCAGCAAACTTTTTAAATAATAAAAAAAAACAGAATAATTGCCACTTTCTTTTTTAAAACATCCTTTTAATAAACGAGATTAAAAATAAATAATTAACATATACACAGAGAAGAATACAATAGAAGAAGAATTATCTTTTGTATTGAACATCGATACTTTCAACATAGATAAATTTGTTATATTACTGCGCAAACGCATTGATTGACGAGATAGTTAAGAGCGCATACACAACACAAATCAATCCCGATCGATAAGATTCACTATTCATCTTTATAAGAATCAATTATCGTACTTACATGATTATTATCAGAAGTCCAAAGAACCTTTTTTGAATAGAATTAAGAGTAGGTAGGTAAATTGCATATTGGATGTTAAATTAATTGATCGCGTTAGAAACACCACCCTGCGCTCCTTAACTCAAATAGCAGATAATGGTGAAAAAATAGCCAGGCTACAGTAGGAGTGGGCTGGCCACGTCCGGCCAGATGGGCCAGGATTGTCACTTAGGACAGGATAGTCAGTTTGGACGCCTGAGAGAGGACATCGCCGTGGAAGCAGACCGTGTCAAAGGTTTGGACGACCTGGATTTGTTTGCAGGACGGACGTGGTATGAAATAGGAGAAGAAAAGTTTGGAAGAAGAAGGGGGAGGCCTTTGACCAGCAGTGGGATATTACCAAGGCTATTAAAAAAAAAAGTAAAGTTGTAAATACGTTTTACCGGACAAAAAGATTTAACGGACTCGTTTAGTGACTTTGTTTAAGTTGAGAAAGTTACAATTTATCTTTACAAAGTTTCGATAGTACAAGTTTTAGGTTCCGTCATTCTATGGAGACTTAAGCATTGTTATTTCATGTTCTTTATTAACTTAAACTTAACACAGGTGTTTCAATAGTTTATAACTTCAGGCTAAAGTTTACCAGGTTTAGTTTCAAGGACTTCAAGCCAATCATAGACGTAACTATAATATATATTAATACCATATATTATCGTTACATACGGCACTACACAAGGCAGCTATATACCCTCGCAACCTGAAAATGGGTAATTAAACTCATCATTATGAACAACTTTAACTTTTACTATGGGACCAACACAATCGCAAAAAAAATCAGCTATTCCATACATTTTGTTGAGTTATGTGAACATCTGCCTTGCCTTTTTTCCAACTATGTTGGGATCGGCTTCCAGTCTTACCGGATGCAGCTGAATACATGGAGCGAATGCCTATCAGACCTCCACAACCCACATACTGGGTTACACGATACCCCTTGGTAAGACTGGTTGTCAGACTTTCGGGCTTCTGACTACCCGTAACGATTGTCAAAGATCTACAATTGACAGCCGGGGCCAACAGCTTAACGTGTTATCCGAGGCACGGAGAGTGATAATTAATTTATAAAACGCACATAACTTACGAAAAGTCAGAGGTGCGCGCCTTGGGTTCGAACCCGAGACCTCTGACTTGCCAGTCAACGGTCACCACCACTAGGCTATCACGACTCTTTACTCTCGACAAATAACTCTGTATAATATTATTAATATGTCTTGCTATATCGCTCCACATATTTTGGTGACGAATAGGAATTTATATTATATACTATAGCACCGTCTGTGTCTCGCACAAAGATTGACTACTATGGAAAATATATCATAAATATGCCCAGCTATAACTAGTACACATATAAAGCTAAGTCTGTAACGGGCTTTAAAAACGATCATGTTGTACGAAATAATTTACTAAACAAACTCTATGTTAAAAACTAAGCTATATGCTATAAAGAGCGTAAAACCTACGAACATACGTACTTTTTTGTAAAAATGCAGGCTGCATAGAAAGACAGCTTCACAATTAGTTTTTTAATTTCGATTTAAATTTCGAATTTTTAGTTTCTATTACGAGACATTTCAAATAATAAAAATTTACCTGTAGTGAGAATAGTATCTATATTCAATTTACTGAAGTCGATTTTTATTAAATTTTGAAGCGTAAATGCCGCTACGCTCTACAGTACCTACAACTTTTTTCCGTATTTAAAAACAATTTTAATATAGGGTTTTCCTGCTCGACAGAAATTATCGCCAATAAACTTGATACAACTTCTCATTCTCAAGTATTATTATATTGAAATAACAACCGGTTTATTTGTTTCAGGTAATTGAAAAGGGCATCATACTTGGCATTCATCTTCGGGATCCCGTGACAGGTGACCGAAGGCAATCCACAATTAAATGTCACTTGCAAAGCGATCAGTTCCGTGTGGCCTTGTGGCTAAGTACTCGTTTTTATTGAACTACTCTTTAATATCTAGATCATAATAATATAATAAATCAGCTTGTAACTGTCCCACTATAGGGCAAAGGCCTCTTCTCATACAGATGAGAATCGAGCATTAATCACCATGCTAGCTCTCTACGTGTTGGCGATTTTGGACTATTAAGTCCAGGTTTCCTTACGATGTCTTCCTTCACCTGTTAGTCACTGGTGTCTTAGATTAACTTAGAAAGTACACATGACATTGAAAAAGTCACATTGGTATATGCCAGGTTCGAACCGACTTCCACGTACTTGCAAAGCGGGTCCGTAACCAATGAGCCACCACGACAACTCGATCACAATACTCGATATAAAAAATAACTATTTGATCAATATTGTCTCTGATATTATACTTGATGTTTCTAAAATATATTTGTAAAGTTTTGTTTGAGCTATCTTTTGTAAGAGATTGCCTTTTGTTTCCCCTTTTTATACCATGTCATTCTGATTTACGTAAAAAATAAACCTTCAACTGGCTTACCAACATCACTCTTTTATGTACATTTAATATGACGCGGAGATATAAAGAAAATAGATAAAAAAGTGGAAAACAAAACACATCAGGTTGACGTTAGATCAAAAGTTTTTTTTTCACAGGATGTGTTTTGTAAAAATATCACTTCAAACGAACTATGTATGGTTCCTTTGACTACGTTACGTTACGTTGCGCTGTGAAACTGGGATATTTACTTTGTGTTTTTACAGACTATTAGGTCGTGGACAGGTACAGTCAACCCACATCAGTGGCAACAATTTAACATTGACAGCACCCTTATTACGTAGCAGTAAAGGCTATTATTGTCGCAAAAACGCTGTCTCGCAGACATTACGCCATAAATCGTCTGCAATAGACGCAAAGGCCTTATATTTAAAGGCTATTTTTGTAGTTCAGTGTCACTACTATCATGCGGTTGACTGTACTATCGTGGACACGAACGGTGCACCACTTTGCGATCAAAATGCTTTGAACGATGCTACGTGCGTAGGGGCGGGGGCTAGCGCGACGTTCGGACGCTGGATGCAAGCGATTCTAACCTTAAGACTGGTGCACCTGCTTTGTCCACGATAGTACATATTACATACGATTTTTTTTCCTTTCCTCATAAAATCGTATGGGAGACAAAACTGATGACCTTAGGCATGTATAGTTATGTTTTTGTAATGTTTATGTATTATATTTTGAATATATAATACATATTATATTTCAATTTGCTGTCCTTTTTTATGGTGTTTATTAGAAAGACTAATATTAGTTTAGCGGGTGGTACGAGAGAATCATCACCAATATTATGATACAGAATTTACTCTACAGCGGATTTGAACTTTACATAGGTAGAACGATATATCTTCGAAGCTGTGTTGGAAGTCCTCGTATAGAGCTTATCGATAAGTCTGACATCGTTAAATCCTACGCGGGTGATCCAAAGAGCACTCAAGTCTTCCCCAACTCTTCACAGATATGTAGAATGGCCATGGATTTACAAAGAAAGGGGACTTTTTTGTTTCGCACAAAATGCGCTGAGTCAGTTCTTTTAGTTTGTTTGTAGATAGTGGCTTAAGGCTCGATTCTTTTCTTTGTCGCTGAAAGGGTAACAATTCAGATCCAATGAGATGTAGCCAGCGATGTTGGCTTTTGGCACCACGCCACATTTGATATCGACTAGCTCAACAATGAGATTTTACAAATATGATTTCAGAATCGTAACATCTGCAGTGTGAAGTATATCAATACCTAGATAATATTTGTTCTGGTAAATACCTAATTACAAAATAATTTGACTATTGCCTTCGTATTAATTTTGTCGCATAAATAATTATGCAAATTTGTTGATACTCATGATTGGATCATACCCTTACTTAATCCGGAAAACATGTGTGGCATAAATGCCTCTACATAACGCCAACAACCATTAACTTTTATATTTGAATAGTTACAAAAACCAATTTTCATAAATGCACTCTATATTTTTACGAGTTCGCAGAAACATTCTGGTCTACGAGCATACATTTTAAATATATTCCATTTCCCCACTAAAACTGTGGTAAACATAGTTCCGTTTGAAACGACTAGTGCTCAGCTACTCCCTGTTCGAGATATTAGAAGCACTGAGTGGCTTTATACCTCTCAGTGAGTTCTGCGAGGCCGCAAGCATTTTGTTGGGTTTTCGATTGTCTAGAGCGTCTGCAAGATATCGGATTTAGGTTAACCGTAATTATGCACGCATATAAATTCAGTTTTGGCACAATTTTACTTAGTCGTCTTCTGTCTCTGAGAAAGGCAAAGCGTATCTTCATTGTGTTCTAAAAACATGAATTCTACAACCTATATTTTATAAATATTATATATTGAAGTTTATTATATTTTATTTCATAAAACCGGTAAAGTAATCATGACCTAATTAGAACCCGGTTTCAAGTTACAAACCATCTTTGCCTCTACCAAATGGTAAATTAGGTTACATCGTACCTAATAATTATATTCTTGGCATCAAACACAGCGGGTGTAAAGCATTCACCTACATACTTGACCTAATTTGAGTGATTGTTTCTAAAAGGAAATTGCACCCTTGGCTTATTTTTTGTGATATTGCCGTATTTCCTTCCATCACGGCGATCTTTTGCTTTTTTCTTACATCAAATCAATTCCGTCATAATTCCCAAGGAAATACAAATTTATTTTTGTTTTATATCTGACGAGAATATTGTATTTAGGAGGGGCGAATAGGGACTATTCTTAAAGGAAAATATTGTGGATGAATATTTTTGTTAGTAAAAATCCGATTTGTTTTCCTTCCATTTTTGTCGACTATGTTTTGTCGGGAACACTGGCCATTAAGGCCACTGTTTTAAGTGGACGGGGAAACTCAAAGGGATTTAGTTTTCAATAACTTTTTTGACTTTGATTTTTTTTTGGTGGTGTGGAATTTCCTTTGTGATTGTTTATTTTAAAATATATTGGTATTGCTTATAATTAAAGTGGTGTTTGTTGATTGAATAAGAATAGGAATTACGTACCCCAGTTTATGTTATTATAAATAACAGATTCTACGATTTAGACGTTTATCATTCTCGTAAAGGAATGAGTCTAGTGTGTGCTCAAAGGTCTAAAGCTGGGTATTCACTAACCACCCACGACCCTCTTGCGCTCCACGCTCCTGCAACTGCTTTACATAGTGGATACTTAGCTTAAGAGCAAGACGAACCTTCAAATGAGTCAATCCTTAGAAAATACAAAGACTCAAGCCTCAGACAAAAATACTATTAGTGTACTAACAGTAAGAACAAATTAAAATCGTGACAAACAATCCAGCTGGCAGCATCTCACAGATAAATTGGTAGAATTCTATTGCGCTCTTACTTAGACGCTAGACGTTTGATTACTATTTCGTGTAGGCGTCATTTAATATTCCACTCAGCCAATTGAGAAAACCGCCTAGTTGTCTAACAAAGTAATGAGTTTAATTGACAATTACCCCTACACGAGCTATCTGATGACCAGGACATGTTTAATTGCACTAATACCTTAGTTACCTGTGGTAGCCACTAATTACGGGACCACAATTGATAAATTGGTACAATGTGTAGCTGGAAAGCAAATGTACGTAATTAGAATTTGTCTGATTGCAACAAATGTTGCAAAAGTCTGTTTGGACCAGCTGAAAATCAGTGTTGTGCCTTAAAGTCACAACGTATACTGAGCTGAATCCCTTCCTACACAATATTTATTAACTTATTATAAATTAGTGATAAATAAATAAATAAATCAGCCTGTAACTGTCCCAATGTAGGGCGAAGGCCTCTTCTCATACAGAGAAGGATTGAGCATTAGTCACCATGCTAGCTCACTGCGTGTTAGCGATTTCAGACTATTAAAGTCCAGGTTTCCTTACGATGTTTTCCTTTACCGTTAGACAGTGGTGTCTTAGATTATCTTAGAAAGTACACATGACATTGAAAAAATCACATTGGTACATGCCAGGTTCGAACCCACATCCACGCGCTTCTAAAGCGGGTCCGTAACCAATACGCCACCACGACATTTTACTGATAGTTAACGTTAAATATCATATCTGTGTTGTGTAGCAAAAAAAAAAAATGGTTAAAATGGTTTTGTTTGATTCTTTTTTGTTTTAGCAGCTGTTCCTGTGTCAGTAGCTAGTTTTGATTTAGCAGTGTTAGCCAAGTGATAGAAAACAAGTTCTTAGCAAACATTTAGCAGCTAGTTGGCAAATCTTGGCGGTTTGAACTTTCTTTACAAGAAAAACTGCGAATATGATGACGTCACTTGCTTTAATATCTTAGTCAAAGAGCTCTCATTTCATATTTATGTTTTCATTTTGTGGGAAAGGGATAGCAGTAATCCTCTCCATAAATTTCGAATGCTGGCATTAAGTCAGTATTGTTGTCTTATGTTATGTGTTTTTAAAACTTTCTTTATAGTGATATCAAATATGTAACTGTACTTATTTAACAGGAGACAATTACCCTACTAGTTAAAGCGCAACTTTTTGAAATCGGTTAAAAATAAATATAGGTATCAAAAATTCCATTGACTTTGGGTCTATAAAAGTTATGACCTTACTTAAACTTTGTCCTAACTAGAGCTATTATGTCTAGGTATTCGGTTACTTGAAAATCAGATAAAGTAACAAAAAGCTTAGTTGTTCAATTACAAGTTTTATTGTAAACCAATTAACTTGGTTGAGAATTTGTTCTTTTCTTTTGAAATAACAAGACATTTTATCTGTTACTTATTGTTCAAATGCTTTCTCAATGTCAGACAAGTTTGTTATACGTTTAGGTTTTTATTTACTTTTTTTAACCTACGCAATTCGATAGCAGTCTACTGTTAACATAACAGCAAACTTAATTGATTTCACTTTAAAGAAGGTTTAGAAATAACACGACATGTGAAAAAACATTACAATCAGTCGCTCAATGCCGAAGTTACAAGCTTTCAAAATTTCTGGAGATTATTAATATCTTTTTCCCGCAAAATAGAGATACGAAAGGAGTAATAGCTCTCTGACTACGACATGAGAACACGTCATAACGTCATCTGTTTAAAGTGCCGTCTCTGTTTAACAAAGAATCTTAAACCTTTAAATACCGCCAGGATGCCAGCATCGCGTAAACAATCGATTTCCTTTTGAGTCTCATTTCTCGGTGTTTGACGTCGACATGTTTTTTCCCTTATTAACTTTTATTTTGACAAAAAATTGTAAGGTTCTGCTGCTGATCTCTTAAGAGGACCTGGAACCTTTGCCCCCATGTGCTGATGGTTATCATCCGGCTGGTTTAAGAGAGATAATAATCCCACATTTCCCCTTTTTCTTCAAAAGGGGAAATGTGGAATTGTGGAAATCCCACATTTCCCCTTTTCCTTCAAAAGGGGAAATGTGGGATTATTTCTCTATAATAAAAAAAAGCAGCGTTGGTTACAGAAGTCTTTGCCAGGTGTGTTTATTATTTAACGTATTACGGAAACTCATATCACAAACATATTTTTAGAATGCCTGGCTTTTGCCGAACTTAAACGAGACCGCAAACTCTATGCTTTCACTAAAGTTATGGTAATGTACACAAACCATTTCACAATAAGGTGAAAATCTTTGTATATGTATAATACTCAAAGGTGAAAATGGACAAAAAACCATTGAACAGCAATTTTAACTGCAGAAAGCGTGTCTCTGTTGCGTTAAGCCCGTTTGGTTTTGACACAGAAAAATAGGTAGTCGTTGTAAAACTGGAATGGATGGAAACTTCAGTCTACAATCGAGTTGAAAGTAATTAACCCGATTAAGTCGATTCGACAAAGTTTCTCACTACTACTGTCCATAAAACTTGGATTAGAAATGAATCCATAAACTTTTATTGCCTTGATGATCGGAAATGTCGTTATTTATTTTTATATGTATGATGTCCTGTGAGAAATTCATAGAATTATTTATTCGTATCCGTTTATATCAGGGGTTCCCAAACTTATTTTGTTTAGAAGTTTTTTTAAACTTTCGCGAATTGAATTGAATTAAAAAAAAGAAAATTATAGACTCACGCCTATATTCCCCAGAGGGGGTAGGCAGAGGTGTGTAGTACACCAACGTTTTGCCGGCTATGTAATAAGTCCCATGTAATAGGGGGCGAGCCTATTGCCATTAACCGGGCACAATTCCAGACTCCGTGCCGCTACTGAGAATTTCCTAATGGAAAAACCCAATAACACTTTGCCTGACCCGGGGATCGAACCCAGGACCTTGTACTTAGCAGTCGCGCTTGCTACCACTAGACCAACGAGGCAGTCATAAAAAAAAAGTATTTCCAAATTGGTCGAGTATTGATAAGAAACTGTTTTCATGATAATCATGTAGTTATTGATACGTACTTTGTTGTCAACTTGACGTATTAAGTCATAACTTAGCAAGTTACAAGTTCAGAGTAAGTTGTTCCGCTGCTCGGCGCGCGGCCTCGCTGTTTATAATTCCCTCGCCGGCTGGTTTGACCTCTACAACTTTCATTTGTCTTGTTCCATCAAGCAACTTCGTTAGTTCTTCTTAGTGATTGTTTCCCCTGAACAATTAATTAGTTACATTCGAGGTGACTGGATCTTTATTAGTTCCTGTGTTCAAGTTGGCTTTGTAACAGCTTCTATAAATTTTGACGACTCCCTTACTCCATTATCTTAATGGTTTTTCTCTTAGTATACGACCGTTATTTTCGAAGTGAGACACATTATATGTGAATTAGACACATTGTCAATGAATATTTATGTTATGGGTAAATACAGTCGAAGTTGGGGTACAATTACAATTTGTGGGAAATCTATGGAGTCGTTATTCGTTGTTCCCAAACCCAGAGGTAGGAAGCGGCGCCTAGAGTCCCTAATGAAAACAAAGTACCTAAGTCGGATGTTCGCAATTGTGATTTATCCTATTGTATTCCATTTGTAAAACAATTTCTAGTGAGTGTCGAAAGCGTTAACGTTAAATATGCTAATTGCAATTTGCATTCATTGAATGGGATAATAGTTTGTACTGCAAATTATTTGTTCGTAACCTACATAGAGCATAATTGCTGAGTTTTACAAAAGTGGGGCGCATAAAGGAACAGCACTGTACCTTTTACCACGTAAATTCTGAATGAAAGCGTACGTATATAAGGTCTAGCATTAATAATGTATAATATTTAGGAGGTACGAGTATAGACTATATAAAATATTATTAAACGTCACATGTAACAGAAAAAAAAAACCTAACCGAAAACACCGAAACTAGTCGGGCATTCCCCGAATACAATACGTGAGTAAAGCCTTATCAATATTTATATATTAGTATGACTCACGAAAGTTATTATTCTAAAAAAAAAACCATTAAAAAAATCACACTTTATTAACAACTTTTCTAATATTTTTTTGTTTCCGTTGCATAAAATCATCATTATTCTACGAATTATAAGCATGAGCATTCACGAACTCTTGATTGTGTGACCTGGCGGCTGAATTTAATATTTTTCTTTCAAAGCATTTTATAGATTTAGGTACCTCCTAAAATATTTTGCTTGTATAAGTTAGACCATGAATGTGGACGAGACAAAAGGAGTATAATAATATAGGAATTGCAGCAGGTGGCGTTCTGTAGTTTCTACCTACCCACCTACCCTACCTACCATGGGAAAAAGGCGTGAATTTATGTATGTATTTATGTAAGTAAGACCTTATATATTGCATTATAATGAAAACAAGCCAGTTGATTCGCCCTAACACGGGGCCTGCGTTGTTTAGAGCTTAAAGGCGGTAATTCCCGGTTATTCCCGCAAGTGCTCTCAGTTGCACGAGGGTCGTTAGCGAGCCCGTCACAACACCACCTGATTTTTTAATTTGAAAAGCCGTCGCTGCTTTTTCTTTGCATTTCATAAAAATATTCACGAATGAAAAAGTAAGTAAGTATTTATTTTACTGTCTTTCCATTACAATCATTAGTGAAATTTAAAATAATGTTGAGGTCAAATCTCCAATTGTTGAAATATTTTTTACGTTATTGAGAAAGTCTGTAAAAACATTATACGGAAATATATTAGAGACAAATTACGGGAAATTTATCACACCGGGCGTCGGTGAAACCGAGCAAATGAGATTTAGGGGATCGAGTAGACGACGGAACCCGCTGTGCTCCGGGAAATAAGCTGGTTAAACTATTTTTTAATGGAACAATAAATAAGAAACGATCGGTTGATGTACAATCCTACGTAAGCCGATTTTTCCTATCGACATTGGCCATCGAGGAGAGATTGCGAAACAATGCCTTATGTTGGCGCTATTTACGTTTATTTTTACACTTCTCTTTGTCGCTTACTACTACTACTACTACTACTACTACACTTTTACGGTTTGCACAAATGTTAACGGGTATTGTAGTATTTAAAATCGAAAAAGGATTTTTATCAAACAATAGAAGAAAATCGCGACGAACCGGGATGAATGGAATGAGGGTAGGGAGGCCTTTGCCCTGCAGTGGGACGATAAAGGCTGAAAATAAAAATAATAATAATAATGTATATTTTTCTGTTTTAAATATATTTAAAAATGTATTTTATATGTATTGAAAATGAATAAATGAAAAATAATAATAGAAGAAATTGGGACGGATTATTTTCTTCGCATTTTCTAGTACCTACAATAGTAGGTACTTACTGTTTTTTCTTAAATGTGAAATACGAAATCGATTTTTCTGCATTAATACTCGTATCAATCAGTTAATTTCTTTTTTGTTTTTAGTTAGCATTAGTAACTGGCACGTGTTAGTAGATAAGATAATATTTTTACTGTAGCCTGTTAAAAATTGTCGTTTTTGACAAAATTCTGCATATTCAGAATACGTTTCTTACTAATAGAAATATGTTGTAGCTATTCATTTTAATATATCAACGTTTGAAATATTTTTGAAATTATTTTTTTTTCGTATTGAATAAATTGTGATTTAGTGTCGTATTAACTAAAGTGAGTAAATATCAACAATGCGGACTAAAACATAATAGTACCTAGTAGTACCTACTAGTAACTAGTACCTGGTACATTAACAACATCCATATAGTTTCACAATAATATGTCGGTAAACTGTATCTAATACCATATAAACAGCTGATTGACAAGAGATCTGAAGGGCGAGGAAATCATTTGGTTTTGAGACGCGCGCTCTCGTAATTGTCAAGATCAAAGGTTAAGGCGCGGGAACGCGCTAATCTGCTATGTCGATCGCATATTGAAGATATAAAATCAATAAATATAGTTATGCAAAATCGAACTAAACCAATTGAAGAAAAATAACATTACAAACTTTCAGCAAAAATTTCAGCTTGATCGAAAATTGTTTTCAAAAAAAAAATGGCATAAAATAAACATTGATTTGAAGCTATTTTTTTTATTTGATCTTTCGATGAAAGTATTTTTTTTGTATTTGACCAAAATAAAATGGTCAACGCGAACCGATTAGCATAACATTCGTAATGTAATTAATTGGTGTCATACAATTATCCTCTACGGGACAAATATTTATTCTGGTCATGATGTTTATGCTCGTCGTTCAGATTTATTTGTTAGATGTATTTTGGCAGGTAACACCTGAAAGAAATAGAAATGGAAAAAAAAAATTCATTAAAAAGATATTGGGATTTCTATGGTACTAGGTGTCTAGTACAAAAAGGCAATCATCTAGTAATAGTCTAGTATCTTTTTCTTCGCCTGTAGATTATGAATGGAATAACATTTTTATGTCTGTACTGATATGACTGTGTTTGCCACGTACGATGTCTGTAGAAGTAAATCGAGCTTTATACTTATTATTATCGTAAGTATCTAATTCAATCGTGTTGTAAACACTGACAACTCTCAGGCATAATACAATATTTCTAGAACTTGAAAGAAATAAGTACCGAAGTCATATTGACTTTTGAATGAATTAAGTTCTTTTGGCCGTCGCGGCCGTGTCTAGATTTAATAATCCCTGTTACATTATTATTTAATAATCTTCTTATCGTATGGTTGATTAACAACCTAGTGTCAGAGTTTAAACCGCCCATAGGCCTCTGACATGGATTTACAAACCATCGAAAAATCTCTCAGGTGTGCTGGTTTCATCACGATGTTTTCCTTCACCGTTTTAGCAACTGATAATTAATTTATAATACGCACATAACTTACTAAAAGTCAGAGGTGCCATAACTTACTAAAAGCCTTGGGATCGAACTCGAGACTACTGACTTATCAGTCGACGGTCATACCACTAGGCTATCAGTGCATTATGCTTATTTAATAATGTCTCGTAACATGAATACCGACAAATTTCCGGGCTATTACCAGCTTTAGCTTCTGTCTCGTTGAACGTTAATTACGATAAACGAATCTAGATCGAGTATTGCAGTTAAACTTCCCGCTGCACGTTGTAACTGCAATTTGGAGCACAGTAACGCAGAACTAAGGAAACTTGGGTAATTTAAATCAGAGAGAAATATTAGTTGGCAACGTCACATCTTTGGGAACGAAGGAAATCCTGTACTTTGTATGAAAGGTTAGCATTTGTAATTAATTTGTTGCACTTTACTTTTGGATGTTGAGACGTGGATGTAGTTTGAACTGGGTTAAGCTAGTTTCGTACTGTAGATTAGGAATTGATATATTAGTATGAATTCAGAGAATCTATGCAAAGTGTGTTTGCTGTCGTATCTTTTCTTATTTATACATAAAGGCTTTTGAAATATATGCTACCCTCATCGTGGCTCTTATATGCAGCGACCGTCGATTTGACATAAATTTTGCATAGAGATAGGTTTATGGGCTGAAAAGTGACGAAGGGAACCTATATTTTAAGCCGAAAATTGAAACCATAAAAGTAAAGATGCGGGAAAGTGCTAGTTTGAAAAGCCATTACCTTTACACTTACATTACCTTTGGTTCAAACCTGGAACTCCGGACTTGGTTGTGCCATTTAGGCTACCACTGTTCTCACTGCTTGCTAAGTCCAAATTATCGATCTTAGACAGGCTGTTTAAAAATCTGACAGTCGCTAGTCAGTTAGCAACTAACCTTGCCAAAAAAGCACTGCAATGCTCTTTGATTTATTTAACTGATTCAACTGAAATATATCGATTTATTGCAATGAACACAAACTAGAGAACATTGAAATCGATATTTAATTAATTTCCGACCTCATTTTTAAGTCTGGCATTGTCTATTCATTTGGCTAGTAACCACTTTATTTGGGTCTAGACTTACAAATTTGTTCAATTGAAATGCTTTTATCTTAATATCAGTTTATTTATGCATGGCGTGTATATTCGCTGTATAAAACGAGAACCTGAATCACTTATTCATAATTAACACTATCGCTGAAAACGCGACCCTCAAATACCGCTAACTCGAATCAAACTAGTAATAATTATTATTACAATATACGAGGTTTACGACTATTCATTGGTGCCTTTAGATGATCTCTACATGATTTTGAGTAGGTACATAAATAGCATACCTATATATTATAACAGTCTAGTATAAGGCGCCTTTTCGAACTAATCTACTATCTCGTTCGCACATTGAAGTTGATTAAAGATATAAAATCAATTAATTTATGAAAAATCGAACTAAACCATTTGATTTTGAGAACTTAGATGTGCGTGCTTTTGTACCGAACCTGCGATCTTTTACTTGGGAGTTTGGTCATTCCGATAGGTAATATCTTCGCAACGATAATAATTATCATTATTAAAAAGTCATAAAATTCACGTAGGAGAACTTAAAAATTTCTTATGTATCCTGTATCTATGTCTGCGCTTACATTACCGAAGAAACAACATACATAATATAACGCATAACGACACCCGTTGTTCCAATCATTGTTTAAAATAGAAATGATACTGTTTGTACGAACTCTGATAACGTTATCGAAGCGTCATTCTCCAATATTATTCGTTTCGTTCACCGACACGCGCCACTAGTTTTACATTAATAAAAGCGTGTCAATTTACTGTGATAAACTTCATTATGGGTTTTAAATGACTTTTTTCTGTATATTAACTCCACAAAGTAATCAATGTTCGAGAAAATTTACACGGTAATTTAATTTTTTTCTCCGTGATTTACTGGCGACGACGTACAAAATTTGTGTTGTTTTTGGTTATTTGCATTTGAAATTAGTATTATAATAATGAATTTGATATAACGTCATTTGGATCAGGGAGAAATCGTGTAAAATTCCACCAACTTCTACTTCTGCTGCGTCTGATTGGTAAACTACGAAACAATAAATTTCCTCGAACTTCGATTTGTGAGAGCGGTATAATAGTGTAATCTGTACGAGTTTGCTTTCTATCTCGTTTTTACATCCTGGAAAGAAAGAGATAAATATACCTATCCTGCGTTTTGAAAATTGTCGCCGTAATTTCGGTGTTTGCATATTTTACGCACCTCTGACTTTTCGTAAGTAATGTGTGTATATTTAATTAATAATTAGCTCCGTGTCTCGGAGAGCTGTGAAGCCGTTGATCCTGCGCTTTATCTCTTTCCAGTAGTGTTGAATTACTGTCGAGAATGAGGAAATAGGGACTGCACCTGTGTTTGCATACATTCTTGTACATATTATTATATTGTAATATCTGCTGCGTTGGTTAGTCTTAATTGAGATTGGCTGCTGTGACCTAAATTCGGTTAGGAGAATATTTTCTACTACTTCTAAACTGATATCGGCCAGGAATTTCTTTGAAATTTTCACTCCTAAGTTAATTGTGTCCTTCATGTTCGAGAGATTTCAAATTTGAAATTACATTCCAAAGGTTTTTGTACTATCTTTACCCTTGACAACAGGGGTGTAGTTTAGGTTTTAATGATAAATATTAGCAATATAATTGAATCTATTCTTAACTTTGTGTATTCACTCAGTTCAGGTCCCGGCAGACCACGTATGAGATGGCGGGACGAATTGAACAAAAAAAATAGCAACTGAACCACACTGGCTCTAGATCGAAAGACGTGGCAATCAGAGGGAGAGGTCTTTGCCCAGCAGTGAGATGATATGGGCTAACAGTAACAGTAAAAGATAAGGACACGCATAACTCATGGTCAAATTTTTCGAAGAATGAATATAATAGATAATAGAATGAGTGAATATTCCAATATAGATATAAGAGAATATCTAAGCAAATTATAGAGCTTTAGACTTTATAACAGCAAGTACGCGTGCCTTAGGAGTTTAGCAGTTCTTTAGCTGTAATTAGTTAAGTTCAGAGTCCAAGCACCCGAGCTTAGCTGTCTGGTTCGTCTTAATCAGAAGTTTCGCCTTTGAAGCAGTGTGTATACGCTTTCATTTCACGCCAGTAAAACTTGCATAGTACTGCATCTGTGAAAATACATAATCATTAACTAGCTGATGCCCTCGGCTTCACCTGTGTGGATGTTGGTTATCGCTACCAAAAGTAATCATGAAATTTTGATTCCGTTCCCGCAAACTGGATTATTTTTTAGGACACCTCCAACAAATATACCTACTTAGCTAATGTATACAATAACTTGACAAATAATATACTAAAACCTTCCTCGAGAACCACTCTATTCATTGGTGAAAACGACATGAATATCGGTGCGGAAGCTTTGTGTTACTAACGGGCGTGTAACTACTAATAATATAGGCGCTGATAACGGTAACCACGTTTATTTGTCAGACTCAATACATCCATCAAGTGAACCCGTACAAAACACTAGTCTAATATCTATTGTCATTACTTTTTGAATTTAGAATACAAAATAGAAATCCAAAAAGGTAATCCAAAAAGGTGATGTTAAAAATGAGTTTGTAACACTTTGAGTTCATCGTGAACAGACGGACAGACAGACGCGGTACTTGGTTTTATAATATGTAGTGATTATTATAAATATGTAAGTTTATGACTCTGTTTGTTCTCACTGCGTGGTACTAGGACAGAATAGCAGTAACCCTCTGGGTGTCGTAAAAGTCGACTAATGGTCGAACAAAGGTCATAAACTAGCAGCGATCAACACCCAAGCTTAGCTTACCATCCAATACTCAAAGTCTTTGTCGTGATCCGGCATCATGTCCGGTAAAACATACGTGGGTCCCGTGTGCCGACCAAGACGATACAATCCAATTTCCGTCCTGCTACAAAGGCAGGTGTGCTTCAACGTAGACAAAAACACTTCCAAATAACATATCTATAATTAAAAAAAAAAATCAGCCGCATTACTTTTTATGTATTTATTATTATAAAAGGTTTTATTCTGACGTTTTAAGTGGCTTTGCAGTTTAAATAATCGCAGGGTAAGTTTATTAATTCATTAAATACATTTACGAATTCGGTACCTTTCGTAAGAAGCTCTAGTAAACTGCTATAGTACAGCTATAAGCGCTAAAAATGAAATAAAACTAGCCAATTCTTTATAAAGTTTTCGAGGGACACAAACGAGGTTGCGAGTTACAGCAAGTTTTAATTACTTACTGGCAACAATGTACATTATACTGGCAACACTTGACTAAAGAGACTTAAGAGACTAAAGAGATTATAAAAGAATTTATTTTAAGAATGAATAGTGGATTGTATTTTTTTAAAATTATTATTTCTTCTTTTATTTTTTTTATTAAAAGTCGTGATAGCCTAGAGGTGGTGACCGTTAACTGGCAAGTCAGAGGTCTCGGGTTCGAACCCAAGGCGCGCACCTCTGACTTTTCGTAAGTTATGTGCGTTTTATAAATTAATTATCACTCTCCGTGCCTCGGATAGCACGTTAAGCTGTTGGCCCCGGCTGTCAATTGTAGATCTTTGACAGTCGTTACGGGTAGTCAGAAGCCCGAAAGTCTGACAACCAGTCTTACCAAGGGGGTATCGTGTAACCCGGTATCTGGGTTGTGGAGGTCTGATAGGCAGTCGCTTCATGTAAAACACTGGTATTCAGCTGTATCCGGTAAGACTGGAAGCCGACCCCAACATAGTTGGGAAAAGGCTAGGCAGATGATTTCTTCTTTTATTTAAGAGGCTCTTGTCAGTGGAGCAATCGTCACCTCTCTCAATCCTTCGCTTGACATACTTACATATTAAACTATGTACACAAATAAATGAAATTGAAAATAACAAACGCCTGGATTTTACAAAAGTCCTTGACCTTTGAATTTACTTCGGCGTTTTTAATCAGAGCTAGTTAAAAAACGCTGGCGCCACCATAAAAAAAACTTTGCAAAAAATCTAATTAAGAAAAATAAATGATTTAAAATGTTCACGGACTGCTAAACCGGTTGGTATCATAGAAATATTATATCGTGTGTAGTCGCAATTATGTAACGAATACCTAATTTTAATTTGCAATTTATTACTCCCATAACTTTTGTCTATGGCTTGTTGTAACCATTTTCACAGATAAACACGCGACCATTAACACTTGATTGGTTTGCGATACTCGTTTAAATTCTCTCCTACAATAATATAAATGCAAAACTGAGTATTTGTTATGTATCATATTTTAGCAGCTAAACTACTAATCCAAATTATATATATATATATATAAGTATTAGCTTCTGCCCGCTGCTTCGCTCACGGTAATATAGAATTTAATAATCAATTCGGGCTGCACTGGAAAGACACGAGGCGCCATCTATTATTATAATTAAGAACGTTATTGTAGTTTTTGCATAATATACATTGTCAGGTGTACAGAAACGGCCTATAGGGTACTATTGATCCCTAAAAAAAGTATTTACTTACTGTTCCCGAGAAACACAAGATGAGGCTTCGTTTCTTTTGAATGATTGAATTCAGACAACCAGACGTAGATTCGGTCGCGTTAATTGTCAAGTATTAAATTAATGCGACCGAATCTACGGGCAAAAACTAGTACCTACGTAATATAATACTATAGGTACTTATTATGTTCTAAGTATATCATTAGCACAAATAAATCAATCACTAGGTATTCTAGACTACTTTGAATAGAAGGGTAACGTTTATCCATATCAAAAACATCGGCTCAAGTATAAGAAATCCGATTCTTTCAAAAGTCTTTAATCTCAGTTGAGAAATCGGAGCGTCTATCGTATTTTCAACGTAACTAGATAAATATCGAAGTCGTCTCCGGTTATTTCCTATCTAGCGCAACGGGTTGCCGGAAATAAAGGTGGTGATCGAAATTACGTGAATTGCGATTCCCATTTTTGATAGACACTGAATAGGTAGACGGAAAGATTTGAGGGCAAAGTGATGCTAAGACGGAACAGTAACTTGAGCTTACAATTAATAGGTATTAATGCTATTTAGTGTGAATTTACAATTATCAAAATTAAAATATTGGTTTACTACGTAATTTGGAATTGTGGCAAAACACATACATTTTTTGATGACGAATTTACTATACTTATGACGAATGTAAAACAACCCGATCTATTATCTATATTTATCGCTTCGTTCGCTAAAAAAGGATTTAAATATTAGGAAAATAGGTGAAACATAGTAGTAAATACGCTATATAAGGTTTAATATATAATTTATATAATTATGTTTTACATGCACGCAAATGGCACGGCACGCCAGAGATCGCGGATTCAAGTCCCACCCGAAACAGTTGCGGGTTTCTTAATAAATATTTTCATTTCATAAGGTTTAACTTAAGATTTAAACAACCTTAATTTGCTGGCCTGGCCTGTAACTAATTGGTCATTTCAGCTGAGTGGAGTCTTGTAGTCGAATAATTGACCTTTCAAACTAATATAACATCTATGAATTTTCTTGTCAGTGTACTACGTACTACTATATGTACTATACTGTTTACTATGTGTATACTATATTACTTGGATATAAACTGAAGCGTAAGGTTGACTTAGGAAAAAAATAAGAATTAAAGTATTACGCATTTTTCAAGAGTTATTCATCAACTGGGCCGAAAGAATCTTGTCCGAACGGCCGAGTTGGCACCATTTATTTTTTATTATTTTTCTGTTCATCAACTCGTCCGAGTATCTGTAGTACAGTCTGTTCAAAAGTGCTTAAAGTATTTATGGTCAATAATATTTTGAAATGAAATTTTTACAATCACGTTCCATAGGTACTTATATGAATTTTTCGTTTACACAGAAACACTAATTACTCTCATATAGAAAATCAAAAGAATTAAGTCAGAACAATTACCGTATGATTTTTATAATTTAGTTAATAATGACCCACTTGTTTTAAAAATTGTGATATTTTTTATTGTTATTAGATTAAGTTTGAAATAAGACCTTATTTTATATTATGTTGATTTTTTAAACAAAGAAAATAAGTTGCATTTGATTTCATTTTTTTATGCGACGAAAAACGCAGGGTTTTCAATCATATAAGTACTTACGTATTTTTGTTTTTATAATTAGTTTGAGTACTGTTTATCAGGCAATAGATAATTTAGTTAATGACTAGCCAAATGCTTTACAAGTTGTGATATTTTTTGATTATTTTTAGATTAAGCTTTAAAATAGACCATATTTTATATTATGTTGATTTTTTAAACACAGGTGATATTATGTTAAATTTGATTTAATTTATTTACCGACGAAAAACGCAGAAAGTTTTCAATTCTATTCATATTTTTTGTTTTTATAATTATTTTGTCTACTATTTATCAAGCAATAGAAAATTTAGTTATTAAACTAGCAGAATGCTTAAAAATGTGATATTTTTTGATTAATTAATAGAGCTTTAAAAATACTAATTACGTTAATTACTAATTAAGAATAATTATGTTACTTTTTGAAACCAATTTGACATGCTCTACATGTATTTTAAGGCTTTCTTTGAGTTTTGTTTTTACAATTATTGTTTAGTATTCATCAATCTTTAAATAATTTATTCACATTAAGCATAATGCTCAACAAATTGTGATACTATTGATTAACATTAGGTTAAGTTTTATAGACCACATTTTGTATATACAGGCTGACTGGTGAGACACTAACAATACTGAAGGAGGGTACTCAGTACCCGATTCTCGTTATATTTACATCATAAAAAAGGTACTTAATTTTAGAAAAAAATATCCTACAAATAATTTAAGTGTGGATAATTTTTCGCTAGGACGTGTCGCTGATAATGTTAAGTCGATGAAGTGGCCAAGCACGTGCTGTGGGGCCAGCCGCCCCCTAGTTACCGAAGGTAACGGTAACGGTAACTGTAAATAAATTGTAAATTGAAATTATTTAATAAGCAAAAAATTTGTATAAATATGTAAAAAATATACAAAAAAAATCTTTGTAAAGTGTAAATATAACGAGAATAGAGTACCGAGTATTCCTTCAGTATTGAACGTGTCTCACCAGTCAGCCTGTAAATATATCTTTTAAATTAAAATACATTTAGTTTTATTAAGACATATTATTATTTTTATCAACAGTTTTGTACTTGACTGTACAAAAATACTTAAAAATTTTACGTCGGCCGAGTTGATGAACGAAAAAATTATTAAAAATAAATGGTGCCAACTCGGCCGTTCGGACAAGATTCCTTCGGCCCAGTTGATGAATAACTCTTTTTCAAAAGCAAATATTATATCGTTTTTAGGTTATGCCGCAAAGAATAAAAAAAAAAAAGAATATAAAATCCTGCAAATGTTCTCAACAGTGTGTACCTAAAGCTACGTCCAAAGCCTTTGGGTGAAACTCGAAGCACAAATCATACAAAAAGAAGTTCAGATTCCGCTCACTTTCAAGTTACTACCAATAGCGATGTTGACTGTATGAGTCTGTAATCTATACTTATAAAACAGTACCGTGACTGACTGACTGACAGACAACGCACAGCCAGAACCGGTGGACCTAGAGACTTGAAATTTTGAGACAATATTCTTTAAGTACCCTGGGGGTGCACTAAGGAAGGATTTTTGGAAACTCCACCCCTAAGTAGGTAAAAAGGGGGATAAGAGTTTGTATGAAAGTCCGTCGTTTTTAAAGTTAAATGTACGAAACTTGGTATTCAGCATTTCGGTTGATGAATGAAAGACGAGCATAGGTTATTTTTTTTAAATCTACGCTTGAGTGGATAAAAAAGAAGGTTAAAGTTTGTATGGAAAGTTCGATATTTTTTAAGTTACAGGTGTAAAAATGAGTATTAAGGTTATGCTCTAAAAGTAAAAAAGACGTGTATCAAAAAATTTGGATTTTTTTCCCCCTAAGGAGATATAAAAGAGGATGAAAGTTTGTAATGAAAATTCATCATTTTTTAAGTTAAATCAATTAAACTTGGTGTTTAGCTTTTCGGTGAATAAATAAGACGTGTTTCAGCTTTTTGAAAAATATACCCAATAAAAAAGGAAAGGGGAGGCGGGGGTAAAAGTTTGTGTAGGAAATTCGATATTAGTAAGAGACATCAAAGTAGCATAATTAATGAACGAGGTAGGGTAGGGTAGGGTAGAGTAGGGTAGGGTAGGGGTAGAGTAGGGTAGGAGTAGAGTAGGGTAGAGGTAGAGTAGGGTAGGGGTAGAGTAGGGGTTGGGTAGGGTAGGGGTAGAAAAGGATTAGCGTAGGGTAGTGTAAGGTAGGGTAGAAAAAGTGTAGAGATAGAATAATCACGCGTACAAAGTCGCGCGGGGCAGCTAGTTCTGTATATTTCTTTTTAATTATTGCTGGAATATTCTCAAAGAAAAAGTGAAAATAAGATTTGAATATTACAAAGGATGACAAGAGTACGTAGAGACGGCACTACGAACAAATGACGTCATATTTCTAATGTCGATTTCAAAGAGCTGTCAAGTAAATAATAATAATAAAAAAATATAGTATAAAAACTAAAACCCGACTACTTAAAATCTAAAAACAAGCTTCTTAGATTTTAAATAAAATTCTGTAGTCGGAGGCCACCAAATTACAAAGTATTTACCCTTGGAAGATTATCTAGTACCATTTACCTATAATACATTAAGGCCTCCGACTACAGAATTTTATTTAAAATCTAAGAAGCTTGTTTTTAGATTTTAAGTAGTCGGGTTTTAGTTTTTATACTATATTTTTTTTCAATGATTTTTAGTGGTAAAGAAACCAATAAAATTCATTTTAATCACAATTTTTTAGAATGTGGTAGTTCTTAAATAGGTAGATTTCTTTAACTGTCAACTTCGGTTCAAACCTTTAGTCAATGTCATGTATTTTTTAAATTAAATTTATTTCAAAGGTGTCGTCCGCGACTTCGAGCTATTAAAACATGGCCTCATATATTTCTTAGAAGTATACATGAAAAGTACATGAAAAGTTGGGGGCGCCGCTGTCGCACTTTCCACACTACAATTCAAATTACAAGTTATTAAGTGCTTACATATTTCTATGACGAGTTTTTTGTCATTAATTATAATCAAATGAATCATTTTTATGTTATTTTAGTACTCACAAACGTAGTTATTTAAGATTTTTATTTTTAGTTCCAGCTGTCACCGCCTCAGACTCTTTTTTGCCAAGCTGTATAAGTACACATGAAACCTTTTTTGTGGGATATCATCATAGATAGAGTACATTTACCTAAAGTTCGAGGAAGTAAGTAACATGGAGTTGATAACACCTGCTATAAAATCCCGAAATCATAAACATTACAATTAATTCCCGGGAAATAAGAAATTAATTTTACGTATAATTATTTAATAAGAAATTTGAAAAAACAACTGATACGGATGGGATTCGAATCCACGATCTCCAGTGTACCGTGCCGACGCTCTAACCGCTAAGCTACCGTATCCCATCAGAATCAGTCGAAATTTCAAATCTCTTTCTACGCCTTAGGCGTGTGGTAATATCGAACGGAATACATTAATTATCCGACTCAGTGTTCTAAACTTTGCGGTTTTTAGAAGGCACTGATAGATATTACCACACGCCCTAGGCGTAGAAAGAGATTTGAAATTTCGACTGATTTTGATGGGATACGGTGGCTCAGCGGTTAGAGCGTCGGCACGGTACGTCGGAGATCGTGGGTTCGAATCCCTTCCGTATCAGTTGTTTTTCAAATTTCTTATTAAATAATTTATTATATTTAATAAGCAAACATGTGTTAAAACATGTAATAAATTCTCCAAAATATTAATTTAACGTTTTAAATACATATGAACTAAATTATTATAATAAAAAGTCTTTATTATGTTTTTAGACATCGGTAACAGATAATGTAATACTTAAGTAGTTCGGTACTAAAACTGTTAAATTAATGAGTTTTATTTTACATACAAAATTAATTCTAATAAAAACTATAGGTCAAAATCCAGTCCATATTAATAAAATCCCGGAATTATATTGTTATGTTTACGATTCCGGGATTTTTGAGGAGGTATTTTTAACTCTATGTTACTTACTTCCACAAAACCGCAAACCAACGCCATCTAGTAACGAAAAAGAAATCTCAATTTAATTAACATTATTTTAAAATATAATCATAATTTAATAGGCAGTGATGTCACAAAACACCGAGAGTACAGAAGTAAAGCTACGTACATTGGGCGCGCGAGCAACGCACACATAGACATCGTTCACGGACACGAAATCTCAGACTGACTCGGAGTATTGCGCCACAACTTGGCACGCGCTGCACTATACGCATCGTAATATTTATTGTGCAAAAATGGAGCACCGAAAAAAAAGTTATTACAATTGTTGTGTGTTGAAATGTTTAAATTCGACTTTAAATAGTCAATTTTCGTTTTTTAAACTAGGTACCAGTTGTTTTAGAGACGTTAGTAGGTTTGTAATTTTATGATTAGATACGTGAGTAACACAAAACACGGTAGGTACCTAAGTGTTTATGATTTTTATAGGTGGGTTAGGTACCTACCTATTTGCCTATAATCTATTTGCATTGTATTGTATTAGGTATCTACAAAATGAAAAGAAGTGTTTATCATAATAGGTACTGTTATCGAGAAAGAGTCGCACATCTTTTTACGTAACTATTTAGCTTTTTTGTGTGGGTCGCTAGGAAATAATGTACCTACTCGTATCTACTATCTACCTAGGTATTTAGTGCAAATTACTCTTACGCTAGTGAACCAATAAACCGTTTGCTCAATATGTATACTCGATTATATCAGTTTTACAATATTATATGTACCTACAATCAATCTAAATAATAACATACCTACCTACGCTCGACCCGCTCGCCACGGAAAGATGATGGAGCGGCGAGCGCGGCATCCCTAGCGCGACCGCCGAGAGTAGGCATAAAAAACGCAGTACATACATGAGCTTTACTTCTGTACTCTCGGTGTTTTGTGGTGATGTGTAGAAACTTTAATTTAATTAGTAAATATTTATTGTTATCACGTTTTCACATTGTATGCAGTGTTATAATCACATATATTTATGATAGTCGTAACGGGTAGTTAGAAGCCTGATATTCTAAGAAGTGGTCCAGAATATATAAATAATATATACATATTCTGAATGTGCTCATCAAGACCTTCCATTTGATATCAAACACGATAAATTTACCTTAACTTTATTTTTTTCGAGCTGACTAATTTATTTTTAAAATCCACCTTATTTGATTTTACGAAATTTCATAAATCCTATAACCCGCAGACCATTAAGACGCATCGATAGACACCTTATTTATTGAATTACAACAAATAGTTTAGGAGCTACGAGGGAACAGATGAACAAACTTACATACATACAAACATACATACATACATACATACATAGACTGCTAAAATCATAACCCTCCTTTTTTTTGTAGTCGGGTAAAAACAGTCATAAGTCGGTGCTGCTCTATGCATATTTTTCGGGAAGAGCCACTACCCCTGAAGTCTTGTTACTTAGCAACCGATTTTAATATTTTTTTACTTGTTAACATTAGGCAACTACCTTTTTATTTGAAGCTTGTTTTATTCAACACTAGCTTCTGCCCACGGCTTCGCCTGCGTGGTATGTTGATAATTTGTAACCTTTGTGTTATTGTGACAGTTATACAGCTTTGTATTACTGTACATTTTTTTTTTAATTCGTTTAGAAGTTTTTGCGTGAAGAAGTAACAAACATTTACCATCCATACATCCTCACAAGCTTGTAAAATGTATAATATAAGTAGGATGGGATTAGTATGATTCGTCATACTTTTGGACGTTTTTCTAATAAAAAAAAAATAAAAAAAAATCGTCCAAGTGTGAATTCGCCGTAGTTTTCATAGGCAATTCCCATTAAATAAATAGGTAAGTAAACAGCAGTAATTATTCTGTAGAAATTTACTTTCTGAAAAGTAGGTTCATTGCTTTGAATAAGCAGATTGTTTGTGTAATTACATAAAATTAATGGCCGTTTGCCTTAAAATTAATAATCATATTTTCTTGTAAATATCTTTGGAAGTAATAAACGTTGTTTCTTTCTGCTTATTGGACGCAAGTGCTAATGACGTACTCCTTTAATTCTCGCAGTATTATTAGCTTTTTCTGTCCGAGAATTCTTACTAATACCAAAAAGTATCACTTGTAAATAAATGTGTGTTTGTTTAGAATTTTCCTCTTTATTATCTGAGAAAAAAAAAACAACTTAGTAACTTGTAACAAGAGGTATAAAATTGCTCTACCGCTTTTGACAAAAACTTCCATCATTAAATCTCAATAAGACTCACTGTCAAAATTAAATTTCACTTGATGACGTCATCTGTCATTTTTGTCTTGTAAGACAAAATTAGACTTTTTTGTTGTTTTGTAATACGCAAATGACATTCACTCTAAGGATGGTAAAGTTATTATTATGGTGGACTATACCTACGGGCTTCAATTCTGACGTCACGTGACCACAAATCATAAGGAAAAAGAGCTGTAAAACACACTAAAATACATTCAAGCAGCTAAAACAGCAGTAATAATTAATAAACAAGCGTAGGTATAATTTCTCTTACAAAACGAGACGGTAAAATTTATAAAATTTTAATAACCAGCCGTTCAAACGAGCAAAACTTATCTTGTTCATTTAAAAGGCGACAAAAACGCTCATTTGCAATTTCAGTCAGCGTCACCCAGAAAATTAAATTCATGACATTTATTTATGGTTAGCAAAGTCCCACAGATTAATTGCAGTATGTCCTCGACGTATTTTTAAACTGGCGATTACTCTAAACGTTTCCCAGGTGTATCGTCACACCCCTTTATTTATTCCTTATACCTCTTGTTTGATTACTCTCGAGGGTAAAATGTACTATAATATTAGTCAGTTTAAAGATTTCTTGAAACGAAATAGCGTTGTGCTTTAGAAAATGTCGCCATTTTATCAATTTGCTGTTGTCAGTTTTGCTGTTGTTTTTACTAAATGGAGTTTCAACCTATTAACAGTTATCTTTATTTTCATTATTTCTATAGCTGTTGACGTCAAACTAGTATAAGGTCATTTCGTATTTTTATTATATCGTTTAGTTATGTAAATCTTATTATTCGAGGGTTTTGTGGTTTTTAAGAATTGAGTTGATTAAGTCATTTATGAAATCATGAGTGTTATTATTATTTTTGTTTATGTAAATAGAAAATACCTATTGAGTTAGTTTAAAATCGTCAACGCTCCATAAATAAGATAGTGAAAAAAATATTGCTGTGTTAAGCCATTTTTGCCGTGCGGTGTTTAGATGCGGTTTCTGTGTTTACAGAAACCACTTATAGCTAAACACCGCTTATATAAATATTTCTGTTTTTCATAAACATGAAAAACAGAAATATTAAAGCAAAATAAATAAGTAAGTATAAATATTTAATAAGAAATTTGAAAAAACAACTGATACGGATGGGATTCGAACCCACGATCTTCGGCGTACCGTGCCGACGCTCTCAAATTTCTTATTAAATATTTATATTTAATGAGCTAACATGTGCTATAACATGTAAAATTTCACGAAAAAAAATATTAAAATAAATAAGAACAATATTATCAAAATAAAATTGATTTCTTTAGGGTCGTAGCCATAATTTTGGATAATTTTATTTTGTTGTCTTTTTCAACAACAATTTTAAAGTTATAACTTTTTGTAAAAGTTGTTATACAAATTGTTGTGATTAAAATGAATAAATTACCCTACGTCTATTTATAAGTCTGATTGAAAACAATAGATATTCATTTATTGTGTCTTGTTAAGTTTTTTTAATTTCTTTGTTAACTAATTCGATTTAAAAAACATACAATCGAATTGAAAACCTCTTTTTTTTTTAAGTCGGTTAAAAAAACCATGAAATAGGAAGGAATTAAATGCTCCGTTAGTATTCTAGACTCGCCATATTATAATATGATTAATAGCTAACCACTTTATGCAAAATCACCTTTTGCTAACTACAAACTTTGTAACAGATTTATCATCGTTTACTGACTACAAAGTTATTCGTTGCGTGTGTGTTTCCAAGATAGTTCAAATACAATATATGAATATGTATAGTATAATATATGTATAGTTATATTATTGTAACGAAGACGAGTCCGACGTAACAGTTAGGCAATTCGTTTTCTGGGCGCATCGCGGGTTGGGTTAGATTCCCGCTTGGGACAATATTTGTGTGATCCACAGATTCAATATGTCCTATACGGTTCAATATTATATGAACAAATGTTTCAACTCTCGTCTTGATTCAGACCATATCCACCGTAGAAGCGCTAGGCGAGAATTGAAATCTAGCTATGTAATTTAGAATTCTTCTTCTCGCCTCGCCGATGGAACAGCAGTATTAGGTATGCTCTTTCAGTAATTGCGGCAAAGACGATGACGAATGTGCAACCACCGGACTAATAATCGATGCCTCCAACCATGACAGTGATTGGGTACAATCCTGATAACACTCCTTAAAATTTTCCGTATTACAATCTACTCAGATCATCTTACTTCTAAGGAGTTGGAATGAGGCGTAACGATTAGTTGGTTGAGGCCTTTCCACACAATACTCCAAGTCATGCGCTTTTTGTCATGATGTGTTGTCGATCGATTAAGGGTGTTTCTATAGCAATAGCTAAAGCATTGTAGTTAATTCTGATAGTTAACCATAGAACCGCACAATGATGTATAATGAAAATTATGAAATGCTATTCGCCTAATAGTAGAAGTCATTTGGTACGAACAAAATCGAACAAAAATTGGTACCTAAGTATTTTTATAGATTTTGAGCTCTTTCCGAATTTTCAACAAAAATTTGAAAAATTTCAACTTTGCCACCTTGTATCTTTGCAGCTCTACAGACACGTTTCCATCGTGTTAGACAAAATAATTGGGATACCTATATAAATTCACACAAATACCTACAACACACGCAGAGACTACTGCGGCTTAAATAAAACTTTATTATTTACACCGTTAAGTTCGAAACTAATTGACATTTGTATAGCTTAAATCGCGAACCCAATTCCAATCCTGTTATTTTAGAAAATCTGACTTCCACACTGCTCAAATTGGTGCGCCGCAGAACTAACGTACACAGAAACGCAAACTCGATCCTAAATTGCAAAGAACGTAACGTACGAAAAAATACAGGATTGGAATCGAGTTCGTGATTCAAGAGTAAGCACCCTGTGTCGTGTCTAAAACGTGCAGTGTTAGATGTGAATCGAGCTTAATGGTCCAAAATATCTGACAAACTGTGACCTACATACCTACTTGGTAGTTTCTACTAAGCGGTAGAATCTACAAATTTTTGGGGTTAACTCATTAAAAGTGTTGCGTGTTCGAACTTATAATACTCGGAAACAGTTTACGGGAAAGTAAACAAACTAAGACTAATCACTTCCGGACAAACACCATGGAAACTTTCAAGTGAAGGTAACCCACTTACTTATGTAATACTGTTTTTCTTTAATTTCCAGGCTTGAATACTTTTTGCAATTGTTCGCAAGACTTGCTACGTAAAGGGAAAACATATCAAAATCAAAATATCTTTATTTGTAGAACATAGGTGAGGTACAGATAGTCTTAAAATAAAATAAACGCTATGTCTAGCCATTAACGGCGTACAAATATTGTTAAGTAAATAGTTTCTAAATCACAAAATTATAGTTAACAAAAGAATAACAAACAGTTTTTTTATATTTATTATAAACCTATTATATAAACTTATATTATAAATATATTACCAACATAAACCTCTTCAACAACACATAATCAAAACTTATCAATTAAAGTAGGTAACTTAAATATTGGACCGTTTTACAAAAAAAAGCCTTCATAGACTAAATATTCAGGCCTTAATAAGGTTTAATTATAAACCGAATGGATCTATATCGGTCATACGTTTGAGAGCTTCGATGCATGCCACGGATAGACACAAATATACAAACACGTTAAAGTTTAAACACCCCTCTGTTTTATTTTTGTCGGGGGTTAAGTCAGTCCTCATGACTCCTGTAATATGAGCAAAACGCCATCAAATATACATTTAAGTTTTGTTTGCAACAAACACTACACATTGAAGTAGCTAAGTTTCAGTTTGATACAACTTTGCCCAAATAGGTTCAGAGTAAATAGAGGTGCATGTCAACACTGTTCGGCCAGAGTTCAGAAATAACTAAATAGTTTCGTGTTTAGGTCAAAGTTGGCCTGAATCATGAAGGATACTGTCCTCTAGTTTCAGTCGAGTGGACAAGGATATTTATCAAAAGGCCACGCTTACATATTTAGTTGTCATGGTGATGTTGAAGGAAATGCGGCTTGGTTTTTTCTCCTAGGAGAATTGTTAGAAGCCGGAAATTGCAGCGGTGCTTGATATACGGACATAGGTACCTACTATACTTTCCCTTCGTCACCTTGGGGCTAATAACGTCACAGGCAAGTAAAGTTTACTGTAATATTAGTTCCGCCGGG
This sequence comes from Protodeltote pygarga, assembly GCA_936450705.2. Lineage (NCBI taxonomy): Eukaryota > Metazoa > Arthropoda > Insecta > Lepidoptera > Noctuidae > Protodeltote > Protodeltote pygarga. Next base: position 9,182,515 of record OW388263.2, read on the forward strand.
ATCTTTGGGGATCCGTTTTGAAGAAAGGTGGGATCATAAAGCAAAACACTGATAATGCCATTCTAAAACCTCTCTACTTCAGTAGGTAAGCATTTTAAAGTTTGGATATGAGATACGAGTATATTTGTTTGATTTTTTTCCCGATCTATAAAAAAGAGTAACATAATATGAAACCTGGGCTGGTTTGTATTCTGTCTGTCATCGTAGAATAGTTAGGAAGCGAGCGATTTGGTTCTTTGTCATACGATACTAGTATTACACATTACTATTTTTAATTCAGTCCGAAGCTAGGCAATAGCATATATTATTTAGTTTTACACAAGTTCTGAGCCTGACAAAATAGCAAATGTTAGTGCAATTTATTAATGCGATGTCACGCTGTCAGTCAAGTGTAAAATGCGAGTCACGCCGGTTTACTTCGCGAGCCCTACACATTGTAATAGAAACTAACGCGTGGTGCACACTGCGTGAATATTACTAAAGATAAACAGATCCTCATGACATCAGATTAGGTATATATAACAGCAAGTCAAAAATGGCAAGATCAATCCGAAGGCACACACCACTTTCTTTCTGAAATTTATAATAAACGGTAAAGGATAATATAGAAAACCAAACCTGAGCGAAGTTTTCGATGATGTGTCTGAGACTTACGGGTGGCTTATACTTACACGAGGTTTAATATTATACCTACAAATTTATATTATATAGCAGATCGTACAAGGAAACTTCCTAAAATTTGTAATCGAACCAAAGTTCGGAATTCAAGAACGAAATCTGACACGAGTTTATTCGGGAACTTTGATATTTTTACTTTCGCCTCAACTAAATTTAGTCTGACTTGCGTTACCCTGTCAAGTAGAACCGAATCAAAGTAAATTAACTAACTTCGGAATAATAAACTTGAACAATTTCATGTCATGTCAAAGTTGGTTCATTTTATACTTTCTTATTTATCGTGTGTTTATTTCGGTAAGTAAAACAAGTCGTAAAATATGCAGATATTTTGCGAAGCTGCTACTTATAAAGTCTGTCACTTAGTTTGTTTACTTAATAACTTCTTAGGGAATGCCGTCATTAGGGGACTGGAATAATGTGTGTGTAAACAGCTTTAGAGTGGTCGTTACTTTATACTTTGTGATGAAAGATCGTGGATGTCCAGTGGTTTGATATATGATATGCAGAGATGTCGCACATGGTATAAATAACTGACCACGGAGCGTTGACCGAACTGCTGGGTTGCCATTTAATTTATAAATATTCTGCTGAAATTATTTCACAATATTGGTCAAATTGTCTTAATAAATAATATATTATAGTATACGGGAAAAGGATTTATGTGGTAATTGAATTCTGTGAACGCTTTACAACTACCAGTAACCCTACAAAGTTCGAAATAGAAATTAATTTATTTGAATATTTTGATGATGGTTGACATCAAACGTAACCGGAAAATAGAAAATACCTTTGCTTTAAACCTATGAGAAATTTTGCAAAAAATGTTGTTTATAATTATTATGCCTGGATTGGTTCTCATATATAGACAACGTTATTTAAAATTGATTAATAAATTAATTTAGTTTTTTATCAAAACGGCCAGAAATTGTAAAATATAAATACAGTTTTTTGTATCAATACATTTTATTTATCGGATTTAATTTCCGTTTGCCAAATAAAAAAGCTTAGCTTCGATTAGCAAATGTTAGCTTTGCGCAAATGTTTTTTAAATTAGCGGGAGGTGCAAGTTTTATGCGTGGGGGAATATTTTTCATTATTCGTCGAAGCGCCCTCGTCTTGCTCCCGCACTCCATTCTTTATAGCCTCAATATTGTTTCGGGAGGTCTTGCCACGACAAAATAAATGTTTGTATGGACCCCGCGTGCCACGACCGTCGTCTTCGACGGATACAACAATTTAAACATTATTGCTTTTCGTAGATATTTTACACGGAGAGTGGGGATTTTATTGCTCGTTTTGTTATTAATGACGTAAACAAAGATAGATTAACTTAACACGTGTAGACATTTTTGCAATATTCTTCCGTACGAACGTTCCTTAGGTATTTTTCGATTCGCTCGTTAATCTTTTATATCGACTTGGATAATTGATTCAGTTTCCGCTGTACCCCAGAAACATTCGGATTGGCTATACGTAATTGGGTTATTGTAAGACACAATTTGATTATTTCCATTTATCACAGGTTTATGAATATTGTAATGCGATAGATTGATTTCCAAGTCTTTGGGAACACTGTTACGATTCATCGTTACATCGTTATTTGAGCTTTGTACATCAAGATCATTTACTATTCTTGTTCTAATTGAAGAAACTAGTTTAGTAGAGAATTTGCGTCTGAGATGGAAATGTGGAATTTAAGATAAATAGAGCGTACCTATCCCACGTCTGTGATGACAGACAGTAGTTCATTGTGTGGGCTGCCTTACGATGAACTAAGTACAATTAATTGAGTGTTATTTGTAGCAAAGTCTTTTATTTTTTATTGAAGAGTCTGAAGCAATAGTATTGTTTTCAGTGTCGGATTAGCATTTAAAACGCTTTGAATTCGAATGAATTGAATTCCCCTGTAGCGGCATCGTTTTTGACCCTTTAAAAAATTATGGTGTAACAAAATTAATTATTCAATATGACTTCGTGTTGTCGTTTTGCGTAACACCACAGTATTTCTCATTTCGACACATCCAACCGAGTTTGTTTTTAAAAAAAATATAACAAAAAAAATACATTTACAGACAAAGCGTTTTCCCCTAAACAAAACATCGTGCGGTAATTTATCATTCAACTGTTCATTGCCGTTTCCCAGCGCGAGCTTTATGGTGCATCAATATTTAACGAATTCTTTATCACGCAGTTCAAAATCCATATATACCAACACTTATGTACAGATAGATCCACAGATTTTGACGTAAAGGTACATTTTTCCCGTCGGCTTAGGTGAAAGGGACGTACCCTCAGATTAGGCCCTCAATTCCGATCCCCCTGCCATACTCGCTGACACTGAAATAAATCAAGTTGAATTAACACCGGTTCACGGTACTGTGTAATTCTAGATTTTTATTCTCGACCGTGTAAGAGTGTTCTATAATCAAAATGAACCTAAACTCTTGAGGATACCGTTTTAATTAACTTTATTTTCTTCTTCTATTATAAAAGGTAACAACGGACAGTGTCCTTATTAACTTTAATTATGTTATCTTCAAGTAAATATGGCGTCGTAAAGTTTATGTAATTTTTAAAGAAATTATTCTGTTGTTCTGTATTCAAGAAACCTCGTGAATATTAGGAAAATAGAAGTCTGCCATTTTACTTAATGGTAAAGTCGGATTATGTTATAGCTGTCGAAATGAACGGGCAAATCTTTTTAAGATCCTCTAAGAGATTTTAGTATTTTAAAGCAAAAAATAAGATTTCTGGGCTTACTCCTACGTTACGAACCTAATTCCAATCCTAATTATACTATGAAAAGGTTGCTAATTCCATAATCAGCTAGCAAACAATGTGCGCATTGGCATACGCTTTTGTTTCAACGTTGCAATTAGTTTGTATACAAATTGTGATTGGGTTCGTAGTTCAAGAATATTTCCCCAGGCATATCAAAGTGTGTAATATAAAAAAAACTCAAACCAATTTTCGCAGTGTCAGTTGGCGTCTTTCCCGTCACTAAGATCGACCCACTAAACTTTCTCAATAACGCCGTCAAGGAAATTTTCAATTATTAACTTCATCCACAAATCGGTACAGGAAACTGCATAAAATTTTATAGAAATATTTCATTGAACAAAATTACACAGAACAAAGGCTACTTTCTTCCGAACTCTACACCGCTAAAGGATTTGTTCATTTAATCTTATTTTCTACAGTTCTTTGGCTACTGATACCTTTTATTTCCAAGGACAATTTTGTACGTAAGTCGGATTGTCTAAAAAGTTTTAAGAGAATACGTTAAGTAATCCTAAGTAAGTAATGCGAATTTAGGCAGTTGTTTGCTGTCCCGTATTAGCTTGGAGGAGAGTAAAACGAACTAAGGGGGACGTTGAATGTCAATAGGGATCGAATGTTGTTAGCCAAAACCTTGAAAGAATCACGACTCTCATCTAAAGACATCTTAAAAGTCCATAATCGTCTTTGAATGAGCTGCATTAAAAGGATAAGGCGGTAATCACCACGTTTCGCAGATTAGCGATCATACGATCAGTATTCTGATGGCTGCTACTGCCAATCTGCCTAATGTAATCCCTTGTGCGTGTTTTATGACACTCGAAATAAGAGGTGGTTTATCTTTTGCCGAGGTATACACCGGCTCCTGTTTAAGAAAGTTACTTTGTGAAAATGAAAGTGCTTTACATGTGTGGGTGGGGTACGTTTGTAGCCGCGTGTATTATTGCGTGCCCTCGATTCGCTAAGTATGGTATTAAACTGAATTGTAATGAGGGCGAGATTGTTATCGAGCAATATTCTAAAGCCCAAATTATTTGATTTTCTTTGCCAAAGAAAATAAATCTCTTGAATTGCTGAGTATAAGGTTCAGGACGTTAATACGATATTGAAGTTATAGGTTTTCCGAAAATAAGTGATATAATTGGCGCGAGTCTTTCAACAAAGTATCTACGTATGAGTGATGACTTAGCGTTGATTATTCCTAAAACGCCTCCTAATTAACTTAGGTACATCAACTATTAATACAAAGAGCTTAAAGGACCTACGCTAAGCTATAGTCTTGGGGGGTTAGCCAAGTTGACTATCTACAATCGCTAACGATATAGAAAACGAAAGAAATGAATTAGATACCTTTATCGTTATATCACGTGGGCAAAACAAATTACTAGAATCTAATCCTATACATTTCTTTCGTTTTCTATAACGTTAGCGATTGTAGATAGTCAACTTGGCTAAGCCTCCTGGTTTTAAAACACTTGCCTAAAAACATAGAAACAACATGTAGGTATTATTAAAAGTTGAGAGAGTAAAATTAGTATACACTAAAGATGTCTTTATCCGTCGCTAAAGTGTACAAATTGAGAGGTAACATCTACCAACATAAACAATATGAGTTTATGTTCTTAGACTAGATAACAGGCGCCACTTTGATAGATAAACGCACGACGCTTCGGCGATTATCTCAAAATGTAAATACATAAACATTGCCACCATTTGAAATGTTAATAGCGATGTTAAATCAACATCTGCTTAGCCTTTTCCCAACAATGTCGGGGTCGGCTTCCAGTCTTACCGGATGTAGCTGAATACCAGTGTTTTACATGGAGCGACTGCCTATCAGACCTCCACAACCCAGATACTGGGTTACACGATACCCCTTGGTAAGACTGGTTGTCAGACTTTCGGGCTTCTGACTACCCGTAACGACTGTCAAACATCTACAACTGACAGCTGGGGCTTACAGTTTAATGTGCTCTCCGAGGCACGGAGAGTGATAAAAGATGTGGTTTTGTTAGAAGTGCAATGAAGGATGATGATGACGTTGAATGACAAGTTTGAGACAATTCAGCAGGAAAAGCTTTGCTCGCGACTTCGTCTGCGTGGATTCCGATTTATCCCATGTAACTATATAATTATATATGTATAGATAGTATAGCTTTTTTTTAGTGAAATACGTTTAAGAATAGGTGGAATAGTTCCAGAAATTTCGTCCGGACATACAAAAGAACTATCTTTATAATATTAGTGTTATTATAGATTGTAGACTAGCTGACTTCTTCACTCACGTGTTAATTATATAGTAAAAAAATAAGCATAGAATTGAAAACCTTCTCCTTTTAGAAAGTCGGTTATTAACTACGGCTTCTCCGAATCATGTATTAACTACTTCTATATAGGTACTAAATTTTCGTTAAAATTGGTTTAGAAATTGAGGCAGAATTAATAAACAGATACAATGCTTACACTTATTTAAAAAGTTTACACACACATAAAAAGTATATGGAAAGTATAAATAAGTAGAAAGTCATAAATAGGTATTAAAAAATGACCAATATTAGGTGCGTGTCCATACTTTGATCTGAAAATGAATAGGTACCGCAAAGGCCCTAATCACATATACCACATTGACCCTTTGACATCTTCATATGAAAAACCCATGTGTATTTTTCATGCTGAACAATCGTATGTGAACCTCAATTTCGTGCCATGAACCGCGCCCCGTTTGATGTTGCCAGAACTTTTTCGTACTTTGAACAAACACTGTCAAAAATGTAAAAATTATTTAAGAATTTTGGCAACGTGTGCTGTACGTTGTGATATTTTTTATGACATGTACCTCCTCCTAGAGGGTCGTTTAAATAGCTCCTTCGAGGAGGAAGGAAGAATTTTGAGACATAAATGAATAATTGATGGCGGGGCGGTATGTTGCGTTACTTTAATATATACAGGGTTATTTGTAAAACACCAGCATCCTTAAAAGGGGTCATTAAACTCATCATTATGAATAACTTTTACTATGGGACCAACCCTGAAATCGCAAAAAAAAATCAGCTGTTCCATACATTTTGTAGAGTCACGTGAACATAAATGTATGGAACTTGATTTTTTGCATGTAACCATGTATAAATAAGTTTTTCTAAAACGATTGTTTCAGCATTCGTTGCTCTTTCTATTGCACCAACAGCCTAAAGCAACCTACCCTATTTTTCAGTCGCGAACTGTGTGGGTTTATAAAATCTTTTTTACTACAATACAGCTGTGTGCAAAGTCAATGGCGACCTACTTCATACGGAATCTTTCAATTTTACATGAACTGGAACAGTGTTTCCTATTTTATGATTGTGAGTGCGACCTCAATGTTGCGATACTCGATATTTATGTTCCATATTAAATGATCTATAAAGAAATATTACTGGCTTTTCTTTGGACAGTTAGAATACCTAATGAATTAGTGATTCTGATAAGTAAGAAGAGAGTATGTAGAGATCGGATATTTGCAGTTTTTTTAACCCTCGACGCAAAAAGTGGGGTGTTATAAGTTTGACGGGACTGTGTATCTGTGTATTTGTGTGGCTGTGTATTTAGTTTTTTTTTATTGGAAAGGAAGTTGATCGAGTGTTATTAGCTAAAAAAAATCTGTATCGGTTTTTTTTTTATTTTTTTAGTTACATTTTACAATTAGCTCGCATGGCATATTACCATTCTTGATTTAAAATATGGTAAAATCCTATTCATATTATAAATCTGAAAGTTTGTAATGATGTGTTTACTCTTTTACGCAAAAACTACTGTATGGGTTTTGATGAAACTTTACAGTATTATTGTTCGTATATCAAAATAACATATATATTACAACACACCACGGCGCTGCCGAAGCCGCAGATGGAAGCTAGAATCTTATAAAAATAAAAAATCTTTACCATTCGCCTTCGTTATTTGATAACTTGTACAACAAGTTACATGAAAATACGCAGAAACTATTGAATTTATAAGCTTGGATAAACAAAGTCACTATAAATATAAGGTCAAGAAAGAAAACTTCAAAGAAAATAGGTAGTTAATCATTTGTAAGGTTTCTTTTAACAAATGAAATTTACAGGAGAATGAATAAAATTAAAAATATTTCAAATTCTTCTTCTATTTCCGTTGTAAACTCGAGTAAGTCTGATGAACAAACTTTGTATTGCTTCACTTGGCCGGAGGGGGGAAGCTGAATGACGTCATCGTGTTAAAGTCAATTTAAAGTTTCAGTGTCGAACTTGAACTGTACTTTGTTGCAGGTGAATAGTGTTATCATAGGTATGCTTAGAATTCTTTATTTTTAATTCCCCTGCCTCGTTGGTCTAGTGGTAGCAAGCGCGACTGCTGAGCACGAGGTCCTGGATTCGATCCCCGGGTCGGGCAAAGTGTTATTGGGTTTTTCCACTAGGAAATTCCCAGTAGCAGCACGGAGTCTGGAATTGTGCCCGGTTAATGGCAATAGGCTCGCCCCCTATTACATGGGACTTATTACATAGCCGGCGAAACGTGGGTGTACTACACACCTCTGCCTACCCCCTCTGGGGAATACAGGCGTGAGTCTATAAATAAATAAAAATAACATAAAAAGAGTGGTGTAGTAACTTTTCATCCTTTGTCTGTCTTTGATATCTTACCTCTGAAACTTATAATCCGATTTTATTCCGAAAATGTATGTATAAATAAATAAATCGGCTTGTATCTATTCCACTACAGGGCAGTTCCGTGTTTTCAGAATTCAATGATTTTAATGGAATTTTGAACTGAAAAATATTATCCTACTATTTTTTTTATTTATCAACTTCGCAACATAACCAGATATTTGACGGCCCAACTTGGAGAGATTAAATCTCTTTCACGGTTTCGGAATCGTGAAATGAAATTAAGTATGCGCTCAGGGGATAGTCTGACCTAGTTTCAGATTTCAGAACTGACAATTGCTGAACTTATCCTTTTTACCCATCATGTCAAATTTAAATATGAAATATTTAATTAAATTTTGAGAAATGCAATGTAATCTCATTTATTTTTCGAATTTCAATAACTACTTAATTATATGATTGTCGGCAAATCCTTTCAGATTTTATAAAATTTTAGTTCTTCAGTTTTAACTAATAAGCTACCCACGGCTTCACCTGTGTCGTATGTTGATAAATTGTGGCCTCTGTGTTATTCTGATATATAAGCTATATTACTGTAAAGTTTCATCAATATCCTGTCAGTAGTTTTAGCGTGAAAGAGTAACAAGTAACAAACATCCATTATATTCATACAACTAATAAAATTTTCTCATTGAATATTATAGTACGAAGTAAGATATCTATACACCGACAATTTTGAATTTGATTTCGAACCCACACCCACGTGTTTGCAAAGCGATTCCGTTACCAATGAGCCATAACAACACTATATCAAACGAGCCTATAACACACTAGACTTAATTATTAATGTTGGCAGTTTAAATGTGGTGCACTTTAAATGTATGAGCATAACCCCTATGCATGTTCAGTATTCAAACAACGAACGGAATTTTCTAACTAAAAATCCTATTAAACTTTTTGTCGATAGGAACAGACTGGACCGTTTCGACGATTTGTTAGAGCTTTATTCCCATCCACATAAAAGTTTTTATTTTATTTTCACCCTTATACGTCCATAGTTCAAGTGTTCAGGTCCGAAATCGTAGCTAACGAAGGACTGGTCTGGACCAATAGCGATCGATTTAGAGCAATAGAAATAAATTCAATGCGTCGTAAAAATGTCATGTATTGAAATTATTTGAAAAGTTTTCGAATCTATGAGGTGTACAGAACATTTATTTGCGAAATACGTGGCGTTGTAAGAATTTAAATGGAATGTTGTAATGAGTTTACAGAAATTTTCCCATAGGTATGTATAATGAATGCTAAATAATATGTACAATATCGTTCTAGAAGATATAAACTGTTCCCAAAAACAAAAGTCCAAACCAATTTATTCCTAAGTAGCTGATGCTCGCGGCTTTGCCTACGTGGATGTTGGATATCGCGACCGAAAGTAATCATGAAATTATGATCCCGGGGAACCTATTCCAGAGATAAAATGCTTATGTCTTATCCAGACTATAATCTATCCCTGTACCAAATTTCAGTCAGATCTATAAATATTGATACGGCTTTACTCACGTATTGTATTCGGGGAAGGCCCGACTAGTTTCGAACTCAAACGGAGTCCATTATCAAGAGTCGTCGTCGATATCGAGCGTCGCGAGTGAGGTCCGCACCGCCGCCGCGTATACACCCGCTCTTGATAATGGACTCCGTTTGAGTTCGAAACTAGTCGGGCCTTCCCCGAATACAATACGTGAGTAAAGCCGTATCAATATTTATATATTAGTATGTCTCACGAAAGTTATTATTCTAAAATCAGTCAGATCTATTCATCGGTTAGGGCCTGATTGAATAACAAAAATCCTCGAAAATTTAATACCTTATACAAATATTTCGATCGGACATCCCGACTTGGTTTCGAATTCGTTTTTGTTATCGACAAAGTGATTCGGATTTTTGATTTTGATGTGTATAATCGTAATTTTATACTTACCGAATGACCCAAATAATCTAACTTTATCTTAGAGGATGTTATCTTGGTATTAATTTTATAAATACTTGATCAAGTTGAACAATAATTATGGAATTTAAGATATGGTTTCATGAACCCGTTCTGAATTTATTATAGGCTTTCAGTGTAGAGGTTTCGGTTTCTGTTGATAAAGTTTGAATCAAATTGTTTTGACTGATGCCTAATGGTGGAGCAAAATTGATCTATATTCATTGAATAAATAATACAAGTTTAAATTTGTAACAGATAGATAATAAATAATCCAGAGTGACATCTTTAGTGTCTAAAATTAGCTAGACATGGGAATGTTTTTGTCTATGTATATAGAATTACCTACCTAAGCCGTGAGATTCAACTATTGAAAGATCCTATTTATATTATAGGCTAATTGTTAAACCATAGAAGAATATAACTTAATTTTAAGGATTAATTGAAGCAAAGCCCTCACCTAAGTAAAACATGTTCTAATTAACCTCAAAACCGTCAACAAAATCTCCAGTTTTAGTTGTCGTTGACACGTTTATTAATTTATGCTGGTGAGCGATTGTAAGCGATATCCGAGAGGTTTAAGAGATTCCGAATGGATGGTGCTATTAATTATGCAACGCTTAGTTCAAGCTCGACTGTGACCCAATTTAGTCGGCCGCCTCCTGCGAACAGCTGCGATCGTGTCGCTCTCAACTTAACTCGTCTGCACTGAATGAACTGATATAAATGCGTCTCTATAAAGTCTCGTCATTCAATATAACCTATTAGAGATTAGCTGGCAGGCAAAATGTATTAGAATTGATTTATCCAGTACATTTGAAGACTAATTGTGATTAAGGGGATTAAATGTGATAATTGCTACTAGAAACGCATATGTCTAAAAGGGTGATGAATATAGGTGTTGATGGATGGAATCAGAGGAAGTCCAAAGTAAGCACTTATATCAGAAAAAGGAGTAAATGCTGAGATGACGGCTGATAAAGAGGAATGGAAGAAAAAGACATTTTGCGACGACCCCAAGTAACATGGCACCAGGGCAGGCGAAAGAAGAGTCTCTACTACTTACAAGTAAAGAAAAAACAATGTTGGTACCAAGCGACTACAATGCCAAATAAAATAGCACACGACAACATTTACAAAGCCAACATAATTAAGAAAGTTGCTAATAGATTGTTTCGTTCGGTTTCAAGATTAACAAGTTCTAGATTTGTTTCAGCAGTACCCAAATAATTAACGTAACGGTTCTCGAAGGTAATGGTTAGATACTGTAACATTAATCAGCTTCCTTCGAAACGTTAGAACATCAATATGTAAAGCGTAATGAATTTAGAACTCATCAGATTCGGCGATAAAGTTTGCAAATCTTTTGGGATAAAGAAATGAAACTGCTTTGTTCTCGAAAATGTCCTGATTACTAGCCTCGAATTCCCCGAAATGCGTTGACTCGGCGCACTTCTATTTAACTTAGCTCATACTACGACTCTGTATTCGAATCAAGTTATCGTGCTTCGAAGTTGGTCATTAATCTCGTTTAGTCTGGACATCGCCAATCGCCTCAAGATTGCGAATTTGCAACTTTATACTGTTTCGTCCCAAGCATGTTCGCAAAGTTCATCGAAGACATCTGTTATATTCTCCAAGTGCGCCTGTTGCATATGCATTATGGTGAACGATGTAGTTACCAGTAGACATATTTCCGAGTGGTAGAGCCATGCTGTTTTTAGCACAAATAAGCCTGCTTGGCAGGGGTAGTAACATCTCAATGGCCAATAACGGGCCTGCAGTTTTCCTGGTGTTGCATGTATTTATGAGTTATCAGGTGACGCCCCTAAAACAAAAAACAAATTGGTTAAGATTTTTCTAATAAGCTTTTTTTATTTTATAGCTCTTACAACTATTTGACGACTACCAACGATTTGTTTATCTTTCCTCTAAAAACACCTAAGGAAAATAAGACAAGGAAGCAAAGAAGGAAATAGTACGTCTAAGTAGTACAGTTTCTCGTATTACCATCTCCTAGCTCGGGTAAATAAGAATCTACACGCCGAGATTTGACTTGGAAAAGAAAACAACCGCATAAAGCTCTTCGCCCACTACCCCGTAGAATACCAAGAACGTGCTATAAACGTTTCGGGCACAAAATAGCAACGTGTTTAAAAGTCAGCATACTTTACTTGGTTTAGTTAGATCGATGAGCTTACGCGACTAAATTTCGTTGGGAATGCGCTGTGGATTCAGTCGGTGTACATTCACTCGATAGTTTTTTTTTCATTTGCCGGTGCGGTTACGGTCTTAGCCCCTCAGCAGCTACATAAAGACCGACGATTCAGTCACGCTTAGAGTTTTGGCTCCCGAAGTGAGCTCGGGCGATCTAGATGCTGCTAATGGTGTGCTTCAGTGAAGTGGGTGGAGAGTTTAAGTGTTTTCTTTCCATTCGAAGTTTATTTAATAAGTTCTACGTTCTTTGAAGTTTACGTTCTCTTAAAGTTTCAATATAAATTCCAAATTTGAATTTAGTACGATCGTCAGTTTCAAAAGTTTGAAACCGACGGACATTGCGACGGGATAGTCATTTCGATCGTCGAATAAGCTGCGGCAAGCTGTTCGGAGTTTCATGCTCTCTACTGAGACTTCGTTAATAAACCACATCCAAATTTCTGGACTAAGCATTGTACTCTTGCATTGCTGTTATATTGAAAAGCGGATTGAATGTGAATTCACATTTTATCACTGCATTTGTTATGTGCATTTTGTCACGCGGTTTCACTTCAGTGGCAAGATTGTGTGATCTAGATCTCAAGAAGAAAGCTAATGAGAAGTCATATTCTTGTTAGTATAGATGTGTAAGAAATAGAGCTATTCTCATTGCACGTTCAATTTCTTATAAGTAAGTGAGGTCTGTTCATTAGATCAGACAGAAAAAGGAACGGAATCCTCAGGGATACTTGTGGAAACGTGTTATTTGATTTAGACATCCTATCTACCGATAGAATTCTTGGGAGACTGAGAATCCGATAATAATTCCTCTACGGTTATAAACTTTAGATTTTGCTGTATAATTTTTATATTACATGTGAAATATATTACGTGGTCGATAATGTGCCTAATATTATTATCTGACAACTAATTTAGAAGCAAATACCTATTTATGAAATTTTTGACTATCCGTTTCGATATAATTAAGGTAGGTACTGTTTCAATAACGAAAAAGGCTTCTTACTGAGCTAGTGATACCTAAAATATAGGCATTTATTAATTCGTTCTATCAATATTTATTAGGTAGGTACATCTGTCTAGGCATTCAGTGATTGCTAGTGGGAATATGAGAGTTATCTCAATTTAAAATGCTTGTAGTATACAGTATTCGCTTTATTCAGCGTGAATCAGCAAGAACCGAACGTGTTGTATAATAGTTTTTATTTATCTAGATGATAGAGGAGAGATCTCATTAATAACATAAAGAAGTCAAAGTTTGTTTGTATATAACTTTAAAGAGATTACTTTGATTAACTTTTTCCAATTTTGTTCCTAAAATATCTTTAGCAAATAAAAATCTTCTTATTTTGGGTCTCATTCGAAGTCAGTCATGCCGAATTTCGGTTACAGCGGCCAAATACGCAGGATGTATTATTAAAGTGCACAACTGTGTGCAAAAATAGGTGCACTCTCTATACCCTTACTCTCATAGTCCGACCGAAGGGCCGAAGAGAGACCAGGCGCAGGATCACTATATAATTATGTATATCTTACCACATGCGAGATGTAGCCACACCACTGCCATTTCTGAATCGTACAAATCATAGATTATATACACAAATGACGTTTGCACAACAAGAACATTAATAGTGAGAGAAAAATTTCAGATAGCTCAAACTTTATAAAAAAAAAAAATTAACTCTTTGAACGCCACGCCGGTCATTGGTGACCGGCAAACAATAAAAATTGCATTGTGTCTGCGGCGTGGCAGTCAAAGTATTAAGGGAGCTTTTCGACCACAAACCACTTGTCTATTATCTAAACACAAAATAGTACTTATAATGGCAACTTTTTCTCTTCTGTTTATGAAATGTTTTTGGTTTTTATTTTTGTTTATTTTGACAAGCTTTCTGTTACTGTTACTGTCAGTCTATATCATCCCACTGCTGGGCAAAGGCTTCTCTCCTAATTTCCAAATCTTTCGATCTAGAGCCAGATCGCACCAGTCGCTATTTTTCTGTCCAATTCAAGACGGTAAATTTATTAGTGAGCGACGAAATAAATATAAAAACATACCAATTAATATTAATGCATGTCTTATTATCTTTAAGTAGTCCGATAATTGTATGTAAATACTTATTCTACAGGTATAAAACATCCCACACCATTCACGAGTATTAAAATTTACTTTAAGGACTTAAAAGAAAGAAAGAAAGAAAAGTTTTTCGTTAAGTCGCTTTAACATTTTTTGTTGTTTATTTTCATGCGTACCTGAAATTACTTTTTTCATGTTTCCAATAATCTTCGTAATGGCTTTTAAAAAGCGTTTCATTATTTAATGGACGCCTTCGATAATAACAGCCGGGAATGAATAAAAGTGAAGAGCGAATAACTTGTTCCCTTGAAATTCCGTATCTTAATTATAAGTATAATAATTATTAACCATTTGCTTCACTCCGTTGATTAACAAAACAAAGTCAGTTATTGAACAAATGACGAATGTTATTATCATGGCATTCACATAATTATTGTTTTTAATTTATAAAAAAGTTTTATAAATTAAATGGTGGTCCCATAGTCCATACAGAAAAACTTCAATTTTTTTTAGCTAAGAACCGTCTTGAACAAGTTTAAAAAAAACTAAACCAAAATAAACCGATTTTGTTTTAGTTTTTTCATACACGTCAAACTAATAACATCCCTCTTTTTATGTCAGGGGTTAAAATGAACGTAACAAGTTGTATACAACAAAGTTTGATAAAGAAATAATTTTAGATTATTCAATGGAATAGCTGATATTGTTTGTATATTTTTTAACGTCAATGTTTTTTTTTTCAGGTACGTTCAACCGAATTGCATATTACCTAAGGTCCACAAAACAAACGTCAAGAGTAAGTTTAATATCAGTTTACTTTCGCAAGCTTTAATTAAATACCTTTAAATAAATCTCACACAATGTATTTTTTGAGAATTCCAAGTCATACGTTTCGATACACTTGAATTAATAACATATAAATTATCTTACATATTTTACTACCTTCGGAAATATCGAAGCATCGGTCTGTGCCAAATAAAATATTCAACGGGCGTAATTTAAAAGCTTCCAGGTCACTTACTCCAGCTTACTTTGTCATCCCTTCTTTGATTGCTAAAAATGCACCTTAACCTCTCGCAAAAGAATTCAAAGTTCTTCACCGTCAAAGGTGTAGAATGTAATATTAAGGTAACTTGACTTTATTCAATACAAACATTATTTACATAAGTGAAAATTTTCATGTATTTCCTAAGCATATTTTTTTGTAATTTTCAAGATGAACACATTACGCAGCGTTATGGGGTCGTCAACATTTTCTGGTTCACAAAATAATATTATTATATTGTATTCACCCGATCAAAAATTTAGGAACACTCATATAAAAGGAAGTTTTTTTTTTAGATTAAATAAAACGTTAGGGGTGCTATGTGAAATTAGTCATAATTTAAGATTAACATCTTTGTAAGTATTTTTAACCTACAATATATTTATTTTAGTATATCTCGACGTTCAAGCTTTCCTCAGAAGACAGGCCAGATGTAAAACATCTAGCTAGATCTACATAATTATATTCTATAAGTAATTGTTTGCGGAGTGCAGACATTCCGTAGAAAACTGATATTCAGCTGCATATGGTTAGATTACAAACCAACCCCAACATAGTTTGGAAATAATAAAGCTTGGAGGATAATGATTCTTTGAGAATTTTTTTTTTTTAATTTGTATGTGTGAAGACATAAAAAAAACAATTTTCCCCAGAATAAGACCCATCTAGAATTCTAGATCGATTTTTCGGCCCCATGTATTCCCATATTGTAAGTTTTATTAAAATCGTTAAATAAGCCATTTTCGAGAACGCGATTATAAAACAAAGGGAACTAATTTTTTAAGCTGTTATTTAAACATTCGAGATGTTATTATGATCAGTTGAAAAACATATTGAGCAGTTATTTAATTTAATGGCGGTTGATTAATTATTGCTACTGTAGAACATGGACAGTAATAAATAAAAAATTAGTCGGTTATTTTATCATACAATGTCAATTCTAAAAATAATTGAGCAGTCCAATAACTGAATGAGCGGTAAAAATGATGGAATGAGCAGTTCGATAAATAGTTCGGCAGTTTATGATTCTGTGTATGGACTTTAGGGCACCCCGACTCGGACAGGTTAGGTTAGAAGGGGATGGCGGGGTCGTGTGAGCGAGCGAAGCGAGCGAATAGACCTCGCCTTCCCAAAACCACCCGGAAGTAGGAGCCCCGCGAAGCGGGGCTCCGTCTATTATATGATAAAGATTATATGATATAAAGCATAAGGTCATACGAATAAAATTAATTAGCAAATAAAATAAATTTTATGGCTTACCAAAATGTTCGTTTACTACGTTTAACACCTAATTGTTTATAGAATTGCTTAGAATGAGATTTCTTACCGACAAATTCCGATTTATTACTGCTCACCCGTAACCGCTCGTTTAATCATTTTTACCGCCCATTTAATTATTTTCCTACTCAATTATATATTCGCTGATCCATTTCATTATTTTTTATTTCTCATTTTTGTTTACTTTACTGCTTAGTTTTAACTGCTGAACTAGTTATTAAACGTTCCATTTATAATTTTTAACTTACCAAAACCGCTATTTACAACTGTCTCTTTAAATAAGTGCCTAAAACAAATATCATAAATACTTATTGCTCGAATAATACATAGTAGGTATAGGATTTAAGGCTATACCTAGAATATGTTTCGGTTAGTTAGTTTATGTTATTACCTACTTGTTTCCTAGCAACGCGAACGCACGCTTCGGTTGTCGCAATCAAATGGTAGTTCACTTGTTTTACGAGTGACGATGATGTTTGTCACTCAATCAGTTCAGCAGGTACAGGCCTTAAATAATTCTCTAAGGCATCTATGGCATCCGTACAATCTTTCTTTCGTAGGATTTAAGGCTATAGAATATGTTTAAGTTAGGTTAGGTTAGAATATTACCTACTTGTTTCCTAGCAACGGGAACGCACGCTGCGGTTGTCGTAATCAAATGGTAGTTCACTTGTTTTTTCAGAGACGATGGTGTTTCTCACTCAATCAGTTCAGCAGGCATAGGCCTTAAATCATTCTCTAAGGCATAGGCATCCCTACAATCTCTTTGGTTTCTCATAAATATATTTTATTTTAATAGTCCACGTTACATTATCAATACACGAGTATGGCCTCGTGAAGTACCTATTGTTATTTATTATTACTTCGATAATGAAATACTTTCAATACCTACCTATTGTGTTTTATCATGTCTTCTTGGAAAAAATACAATAATTTGTCATTATAAAGTAGAGATAATTATAATTAATGCTTAATTTGTAATTATTAAATATTGTTTACAGCATTTATCAGATTCGAATTTAAAAGCTAAAGCAATGAGGTTATAAAACCAGAGCACCGATTTGAATAATATCTACCAACCCGAACAGTATCAAAATGTTTATTATTTTTTTTAATGATATGTTTCAAGCAGATCAATATTACGATGAATTAAATAATAATGAATAAATTTTGCACAGAACCGAGTAAAATAGCAAAAGCATCGAAAGGTCTATATATCGACAATGGGTTTATCAATTAGGCTGTGGATAATGAGGATCAAATAAAATTAAAAGCTTCAATTCTTATTAAATACTGGAACAAAACGCCTACTTTAAGGTCTCTAACAAACGACACCCGCGGCATTCTTTTTACACGTGACAAATGACAATCTACAGAATAAAATAAATGAAACGCGCGTAAAAAAAAAACGTTCAAAATTAACTTTGATTTCTCGCACGCTGCGTCACTCCCCATCATTCCACGACCACGACGGTGTCGTTCAAAATGTACGGGAGTTTATTAACACTTCGCTCTAACGTTGCATTGGCATTTTATATGTAAGAAGGTCGCGTCTTTCGTACTTTTTGATCGTAGTTCGAGTTTAGTCGGCTAAAAGAACGTAGCGATCACCGCGTCCAAAAAGAATGTCAAGTAACGCTTCATTCTAATTGCGCAAAAAGAACGTCGGCTGTTAATGGCGTTATATAATCTACGGACTTTAGCCCAAGAATACTGTAATGTTATTTATTAATTTCCCGCTCTCTGCACTTAATACGAGCGTTGACGGCACACACGTCGACACGGGCGTTTTAAAGTAAAATGTAAGGAACATTTGCAAGAGAATTTGCTTAAGATTTTAGCTTTCTCATGTCTAAAATAGGACAGGCGACTTAAAGTTTGGCGTTGTAAGTTTTATAGCAATCATTTGTACACAAAAGCGTAAGTTGCAATGAATATGCTGTAGGCATACCTACTTAGGCAATTTTGATAGCTGATGTAGTTTCGAGTAAGTATCAATCGTCACGATAATATATCAGTGTACCTACTTATACAAATTACGTAAAACGCAATGATTTGAAATATTTAATTAAAACAATGTTTATTGTTAAAAAGTTTAAAGTTCATGTTAAATACAAAACGTTTATATTTTACGTTATTTTACGTTAAGATATTTTATGTTACTAACTAAGATAAGCGTGGTATAGTATCTTAAAAAATACTTCTTAATATTTTGTAGGTTAATAAGAGTCCAATTATGGAGGAACGCACGTAAATTAGTATTTTTTATTGATTAAAACTATATATTTTATATAAATATTTTATTTTATCTTATGACGGATGAAGTCACACGTCAATCAACAATTAAAAGAACTTGTTGTACTTAGTGAGCGTGTGACGTCACTGCGGCGTTGACCCCGTCCGATAACGTTATCTGTTAATTAATTAGAATTATTACCAATAAATCCCCTACTAAGTATTGGAATCAACATGATATAGCACTTATTTTTCTAGAATACATTGTAGGTACTTAATTGTATACAAGATATTTGCACGTGCATTTTTCATGAAAGAAGACATGCTGAATGCCGCGTATATAAAGGCACCAATCCATTAGAGCAGCGAGCGACATTAGGCAATCTTATAAGGTTGTTAAAATAGATACGCCTGATCCTAACCATCTGATTAGTGAGGTTTATATCTGAGAGCCTTAAGCGCGAAACAAATTCGATAAAATTTGGCTTGCCGCGAGATGCCTCTTGCTCCGAGAATGCTTAAGTGGATATGTGATTTTTTGTAACAATCACCCAATAAAAAAAATGGTGTTGCTGATGAATGATGCTGTTGTGAGGCAACACTTATAGTGGCCTACAGTAGACGAACACAATCACGCAATAAAGAAAATTATGTTGCTGATGAATGATGCTGTTGTGAGGCAACACTGAGTCAGTGAATCTAAGTAGGATTTGTATGTACTGCCTACCCTGTCGAAAATTTCTGTGCACGCCCTTGGTATTGAGTACAGTATAAAGAAAGCAGTAATTAATATTATTATTCCCCTCTAGACGGCGGCGGTAGACAGAGTAACCATTATTATTTGATTCTGAAGTTCATTCAGAAAACCATTAGCTAACAAAGTATGTTTATTTTATATACGTACCAATTAGACGAACTGAAGAGAGGTCTGGAAAGTATTACATATTTATTAAAGGCACATACTTGAGATAATAGGTTTCCAACTATAAAAATACTGGGTCTACATGTCCCTATAAAATCATTATTGGCTAAACGTTCATTAGTCTGGTAAAAACAGTAGTAGTAGTACTTTACGTTCTTACTTCGAATCCACCATCCACTCTATCGACACATTCTTCACACATGGTTTCTTATATTTTTTT
Source organism: Protodeltote pygarga (assembly GCA_936450705.2). Classification (NCBI taxonomy): domain Eukaryota; kingdom Metazoa; phylum Arthropoda; class Insecta; order Lepidoptera; family Noctuidae; genus Protodeltote; species Protodeltote pygarga. The sequence goes on from OW388263.2 coordinate 9,202,568, forward strand.
ATGATTTTCTATTTTGTTCCATTTAATTTCATGTTTTTATGTGTGCCTCCATGCTGAATTCAAATAAACGTTTCTTTCTTTCTTTCATCCTTTGACACATTGTAAATTGGAATTTTTCTATAAAGATTTTTTATACCATTAGGGATTGTAAAAAAAATATATGTAAATAGCTAAGTTAGAGACAGTGGTGGACCAAAATCTATAGGATGGCTCTGATATGAACGGTTATCTAGTACTATATCAGTACATCATGTCATAATACTATAAATTACGAACCTTTAGAAAATTCTAACTTCTCGCAACGATTCATCAAATGAATTTCATAGATACAGAATGATACAATAAAACTCTTTTGTCGCCACTTTGCGTGTATAAAATTTTATCGGTTTTACGATTTATATAAACAATTAAGTAAGTGATATTTATTCGAGAATACTAGGGGACAAATATAATGGGTTACAAAAGTATGCGTTTATGAAAAAACACGTAAACATTTGATGAGGTAATAAATGGAAGTAACTTATAATCACGAACTTTTAAACACGAACCCTTAGAACATACGTATGTAAGTGAACACGAACACTGATCGACCAGGGTTCGTGAACAACCACCTTGTCTATTAATCTCACAGTCCTGGCTCTATAGAGACCTATGACTTGCTAGTCAATGGTCATACCACTAGGCTATCATTTTTTTCGGAAATTTAAGTGCATACTACGAACACTTTGTTTTAGGTCGTAAACTCAACAGAGCGATACGGCACCGCAACCAACGCCAAAATCGACGTTCTACTCATATAGCACTCCTAGGGACACCCGCTGCAGATTCCGATGTTGCAGTTGCGGTGCCATGCCACAACGCTGTTGTGTTTTCGCCCTTATTAATTGTATGCAAATACAAAATATAAAATAGTTGTGTATCACATGTTATGCAACGTACGAAATTTGTTAGTTAATGCCTATGCGGTTAGTGCTTAGTTTGTGTAAAATGGACTTTTGAGTACGAAACTGGTCAGGCAACATCATCAACCAATACAATCAATCAATAAGTAAAGCCGAAAATATTAGCTTTTAATTGAGTGTGGAGTAAAAGTTATAATTCTGGAATACAATGCTATAAGTTTTAATTGAAAGGGTTAAAAACGATGTAATTCAATAAGTCTGGACAAGTTAGAAATGTTTGATTGTAATAGTTTTCACAACTGTAGGTGTATAGAGATACTCTGATTAAAAAATTAAGGCCTACCTTTATTTTGCCTGGATAGTATCCAGTGGATATTTATCCAGTGGATACGGTAGATTCTAGTATATATCCAGTAGGTAAGTCGTTTGTCAATTTATTGTAGCTAATGGCTATTAAAGATTAAGGGAAAAAACGTTGGGATTGGCTATTGTGTGTAGCTTCTACGTAAGTAAAGACATATAAATGTGAAAAGTAATGTACGCACTGTTAATTTAAAATAATACTCGCGAGGTTGTATACTCACTTCCGAAGAACAGACAATAAAATTTACGATTTGACGTATTATTTTCTGCACGTAGATTGATGACGAGTGATAGGAGATCGTGGGCAAGCCGATTGCTCATAGTTTTCGTCATATTCGTCGGCTTTTGATTAGAAATATGGATGTTGACTATATTTGTTTTTATTTGAAGCCACTCAAAAAAAAGAGAAAAAAAAATAAATTAAAAAAAAAAACATTCATTACTAGACAGAGACCGTACTGCAAACAGATGACGTCACTTGTTCTAATGACGAATTCAAAGAGTCATTTCTTACGAAAGCTTATAATTCAGGCGTTTAATAATATTTATTATTTTTCACAAGTCATTTTATTATAGGTACTCTTCTAAGCAGTAGGTAACTACCTAATTTTAAGAATTACCGGTATTGTGAGGGTGTAAGGTATGATTTTCTTGCAATCTTTCATCTGTTTCATTTTATCGATTATTTCAAATTGTGTCTCCATCCATTTCGTCTAGTAAGTTGCCTCTATCTATCGCAATCTTCGGCTCGATGGTTTTTCTCTCGAATTTTTTCCCCTCAACTCCTCCTGACAACAGGCTTTCTATATCAGTCCCCCTTCTTGAAATATTGCTAAAAGACATTATGTCATATGAATTAAATTCTCAGAATTTTCTGTATGAACCCCTATATCCTTACTGATGTTCTATTAGGTTCGTAATGGATACAAACCACGTAATTAATGGAATGTCAATGATTGCGCTGAAATTGAACGCGAATGTGTTGAATTAATACGTAGCTGTCGTTTCGTTTTTAGTTAATCACCGAGATTAACAACTAGGTTACTTTTTAAATGGATATGATGCGGGTATTATTGTACAATGTTCTTTATCATGATGTTATTGGGTTTCTCTATTTAGTAACTTGGTAGTAGCTCAAAGTTATTATTTGTCTGACTGAGAGATTCTGCCCGCTCCCTGTTACAGTAAGATGTTTGAGGGTAACTGTTGAATGTTAGTAGACCAAAAGTATAGTCGACAAGACAGTTAAACAACAAATCGGCAGTCTCAAATCAGCAGAACCATTTCAGAGATCTGTACCCAAAGGGTGGTCCACTGGGCACTATTACTAAGGCTCCCCTGTCAGGTCCAGAAATCCAAATAGGTTATGGGGGGTTTTGGACTCTCTCCTAAAACCAGCCCGATGTTACTCGATTGACATATGGGACAGCGGGATTTATTTATGGCGTATTTGCCACCTTGCGCTAGTTCTTGCACATGAGATTTACTCATGTGGTTCTTGACCCGCCATGTGCAGGTTGTATCGTATTATCAGCCTGCCCACTGTGAATCCTTCGAAGTAACTAAACTTGCGCCTAAATCTCTTTTTAACAAATATTCTCTTAATTTTTCTTCTTCTTCATTCTTTATATTAAGTACGGTACCGAAATGTTAATTAAATTCGAACTTTACTGAAATAATTAAAACGCTAATTGATTAAAATACGGCTCATCTATATTAGCAATGGTCCATTTAGTTTTAGATCGGACAATTAGTTTGTATAATACGTGCTCTATTTGAAGAGATGATCGTTTAATTTAACTTTTTAAACAACGACATGTTTACAGACCAAACAAATGGATTCGAACTTGGTAACAACATTCCAGAGATATTTAGCTGATAACAATTTTGCGGTTTAGATATTCTTTTTTTTCTTCTACTTTCTAACCATCAGAGGTTCAAGTTGGCTTCTTCTTGGCTGGAAAATGCGATCCGAATTTGGATATTTAATTTGTGATTATTATGTTTCATCCTTAAAAAAGCATTATTTATTTATTTATTATATACTTTATTGCACACCATTTAACATCACTACATAGTATAAAACAAAGTCGCTTCCCGTGTCTGTCTGTCCCTATGTATGCTTAGATCTTTAAAACGACGCAACGGATTTTGATGCGGTTTTTTTAATAGATAGAGTGATTTAAGAGGAAGGTTTATATGTATAATACATGCATATTAGCGTAACCGTGCGAAGCCGGGGCGGGTCGCTAGTATATCATAAAATATGAAATATTTGTAACAAAAATTGTACAATGGGCGGTCTTATCGCACTAGGCAATCTCTTCCAGACAACCTTTGGATGGAAAAGAGTGTACAGGACAAGATATTAATCAACTTTTCAAATACCTACTGCCCTACAATCGACAATTGAATAAAAAAATATGCTCTAAATCAAAACAGAAATTAAAAAAAATTTGAAGCAACTGCTTACGTCACCATTGTTTGTTGTTTGCTTTCGGCGTGAGTATCTCATACCAATAGTTATCGACACATTCAGTCAAAATCCATTGCAATCTATAGGTTCTGTAGGCCAGGCTCCCGGGTCGATATGTTCTTGGAATCCAGCCAGAGGATTGCGACGGCGTTTCTGCCGAACTAAAGAGGCACGCCGCGCCGTTTCTCTCTCCCGTGACAAAGTTATAATATGCCTAAATTACTTTAAACAATATAGAGCTAAATTACTTCTTCGGGTGTTTAAGAAAATTAGAAGTTTGTTATTAAATATTAAATTGTTGGGAGTTTGTGTTTTACTTAGTTGGTTTGTCTTAATCTCATCAAACGGTTGATAATAATAACCTATGCCTGAAAAAATTATACCCATTCTATTTCGATTATGATCTTTTACTATGAGTTTTCCTGGAGACCTGTAATTTCTTGTATGGTGTCAACTGGTATACGAATAGCACCAATACCACATTCTGTCGTATGTCGTAAAAGGAACAAAGATCACCAAATAGCAGCGATCATCAACCAAGCTGCTTCTGGTGGCTTCAGCCGTGGGTACTAGTTCACCTCGTTCAACCTCTCACCTAAAGTCCCCATGTTGTATATGTTCGTATAAATCCTTCTAAAGATATTTTAAAATATTTCTACACTAATAAATTACTTTAAAATATTTAACGGATGCCGTGCGTAGTCTTTTATACTTTCCGATAGATGTTTATAAATTAAATTATGTACTTTTACTGCAACAAGTTTTAAATTTCTTGACACTATTTTCTTCGTGACTTATTATTTACTGCATTGTACATATCACTTAATAAACAACAGAATGATGCATAATATTTAATGGAGCTGGGATTTCCCTCACTACATTTTCCTCAATAAAAACATTATATCATGATAACTTTCCATAGGGGCAGCTGATTGTCGATGTCGTAAAATAGGTATTAATAAATAAAATAAATTAGAATTATATTATTATTCAACTTATTATAACTATTGTTAGTTTAGTAGGCACGGCAAAGGATTTTTTTGCGATTTCAGAGTTGGTCCCATAGTCAAAGTTGTTCATAATGATGAGTTTAATGACCCCTTTTAAGGATGCTGGAGTTTTACAAATAACCCTGTATACCTGGGGTAGGGTAGGGTAGGGGTATGGTAGGGTGAGAGTCCTACATGATAGTGTAGAATAGGCGTAGAGATATGATGATCACGCATACAAAGTTGCGCCGGGCAAAAAAGTGAAAAGTGTTTTTTTTTTAAACAATTTTAGTTTCCCGAATGTCAATAGAAACTGGAAATAGAGTTTACGGTAAATTACAAATAGTTGGTCAATAACATATTACCCTATTGTCCAAACTGCCTATTGTAAAATTTTCTAGCGAAGTCCCCCATGTTTACCAACTTCGTTAGGTTAATAGCAGTATTTTTTATTCATAGCAGTTCCAGTACCCTGGCCTCAATTGCTTATCGATTAGGAAAAAAACTGTATAAGTAATTGTATAGCAGACACGTTATTTGCTGTGTTGAACTGAAACTAATTTTCATCGGATAGTAGAAATAAAATGGCTTAAGTGTTAGATCGAATTATATTCAGTATCTATTTTATTATATTCTCTCTTATTATTCTATTCTCTAATTATATTCTGGTGTCTACCATATGGATAAAAAGGAAGTAGTAGTGACGACTAATAGAAAGTAGGAAAGAAAGAAACATTAACTTTAGCAGCAAAAGGGAGATAGCACTACAATATTGTTATTCGGACAGAGTAAACATCAGCCGTAAACAATACGTAATGAGAATTAAATATAAAAAGAAAACAACAAAAAATGAAAGATGCATGGAAGAAAAAAGTATAAGCAATTTCAAAGCAGAATTCGTTTCGTCCCATCGGATTACGAGAGTGTGGGAACAAAAGTGCATCTGTGTTTTCGCACACACTATAGATATATATAAGGCCTTTACGTCTATTACAGACGATTCATGGCGTAATGTCTGCGAGATAGCGTTTTTGGTGGCTAAATAAACCAATACGAGAGCGACACACACTATATATAATAGTGCACTATTAATATCTCCTGTGGCTAATCTTGGTCACCCGTCGTTATTAGGTATTGTTTTTATTCTTTGTAATCAAAGCATCTAAGAAGCGAAATTTTGCCTAAAATGCAAGATTGCAAGTCTTAGCAACTAGATTTCTTTCAATCAAGCACTTTTACGCTTTTGCGTCTCCGAAAATAACTTTCGCTCTTTTGAAAATCTTCATGTCAAACTCTGGATGAAGATAAGGCTGATTGATCGAACATTTTAATTAATAAACAACAACAACACTTCAAAGTCCTGTTGAAGTATCTCCCTTACAAAAACTGTTACAAAGTGCTGTCGAAGCCTTGCTTAGCGGATGGATCGGGAAATCCTAACGTTATTATTAAGCAAAAATAACTATAGAAGATAGAACATTGTCAGAATAATTATTATCTACAATAATATTTAACAAAATATAAAGTAAACCTAAACTATGGTAAGTTTTGTACCTACCAATAAATTGAAAAGTTTAAAAACCCTCGCTAAGAACACTCTCGATCAAGTTACTTTTCAAATAAAAATAAAAAACCAAATTAAAATCAGTCCATTCGATTAGAAGCTACAGACACTAACATACAGACACGTCAAACTTATAATACCCCTCTTTTTGCTCGGGGTTAAAATGTGTCCTGGTGGCTTATTGATTACGAAAACGTTTTGCTATCACGTGGATGTGGGTTAGAACTTCGAACCTAGTAGGAATATCGTTTGTCGTATTGTCTAAGTAGAATAGTGTAAAAGTTCCATTATTGTCGGAGTAGCGTAATGTCTCAGTTCCATTAAGTTGCAACAGTGTGTCGAATAATAGTGTGCCGAAGTTAAGTTTTTGATTCATAAGTCTCTTTAGTAACTCTTCCTATGAGGTGCCTGAAAGCAGGTTTTTATGAACATCAAAATGTTAATTTTGCAATTTGTCTCATCTATGCCAGTGAGTTGCTGGCGCGTTGGAAAAAGGCCAGGGTCCTAAGGTCGTTCTACTAAAATTATTAAGCGCGTGGTGTGCGAGAAATTTCGTTTGCAGAGAGTGTTTATGCTCATGTTGCTAGCGAGAGCGTTATTTCATATTTTAAATCGCGTGGAGTCAACACTTATCTCCATTTTAATTTGTTCACAAGGTACAGGGATTTTTCGTTAAAATTAATTTAAAAAAATATATTTTATTTATTTTTTCTGTTTTGCGAATGTCCCCCGAGATATAATGTAATATTAGTTTAATATAAATATTACTTTAATAATAATCAATTAGTATCAATAAAATTTTGTAAGCAAAATGTATGGGTTTATAGAATATTTATTTGTAATAGAATTCTGATAAACCACAGACACAGATTAGTTTTTGTTTACAAAATTTTATTGATTTGAATTAGGTAATATTTAAATTAGGAACAAAATTCGTTTGTACGGAGTGCGTTTGGGGATAAGCGCCAGAACCTCGGTGCACCTCCCTGACTTGGAAAATAATTGACAAAAAAAATTGGGTATTCCTCATATTTTTTCCATTGTAAACATGTATAAACTGTGATGTCAAAATATATCGTGAATAAAAACTTTAAGCTTCTAAGTAAGATTAGTTAGGTTCGCCTAGGCATTTTTTGACTTGCATATCTAAGTACATCCCTGAAAATATACGTGCATCCCCCATATAAAAATCCTGTCGAGAAATCTTGGCAACATCCTTAATTCTATTAAGAGAATGAAATTCAAATGTTCTACCATAAAGGTGTTCATTCATTATCCTACATGCGGACACGGTTCCGATAACAGCTTGCATTATGTAGTCGGTCGTTTAACTTTGAGCATTTTCTCGTGTGTGAATCATATTTTATGGAAAGCTCCTCTGGTCATTAGCTTACCGCGTTTATAGGTCATACTCCCACTGGGTCATTTTAAAAAGGAACACAGATAAGGAAAACGAGGGTGATCCAGATGAGACCCGTAAACGATTACGATAAAATTTTAGCTTGGATTAAAAATCGTTTGAAACGGGATAAATTTTAATGGGCGCCATGAAAGTCGTGTATTTTTTTCTTGTTTATAAAATTTTTATTTAATTTCTTTAAATTTAATTCCTTTGATATTAAAATATTGATAAATCACTTAATGACATCAAAGTGTCGAGAGTTATATTGAGTTTGTCGTAGATTTATACATTTTGTTGTATTTTATGGTATAAAATGGTAATAAACCCAAATGAAAAATTACCTACAATGACGGCAACGACATCTTTGGCGTAACGGTTATTCTATTAATTAGCCTTCTGCGCTTAGTGTCGGTTTAATCCCGGACTGGAAAATTATTGATAATATGATTGACAGAATCTTATAATATGTTCCGGTAAAAAAAACATTTTGAAGATAAATAATTTCCCTCGTATCAAATGATGGATGAAATTTCATGAAATATTTCACCGTCAAAGCCAAGACAGACACGTTTAAGTCCCTTTATTGTTTTCATTATAACTTAATTAAGCAATATCCGTTGTTGTACGATGTTCATTATTATTAACTTGACTTGTAAGACGGCTGACATTTTGTATAAATAGCTAGCAGACTGCCGGGTGGCGGGTATATGAATTCAGTGTGCACCTTTATTTTAAATATAAAGGAATGTCTTCATATTATTGTCCTTGATAGGACTCTTATAACCCGTTTTTACCACAATAAAGCTCGATTCACCGTAACAGCACAGATGCAATAATATTAATTCGTATATAATTTAATATGATATAATAAAGGTATATCAATGATATAAATATAATATACAGTTTGGCAAAAAAGAGTCTGCAAAAATTTAGGGCGCCACTGGCGCACTTCTTACACTACAATTCAAAATTACAAGTTATTTGGTACTTACATATTACTATGACGAATTTTTTGACATCAAATTTAATCAAATGAATCACTTCTAAGTTATTTTAGGACTCAAACTTAGTTTTCAAGATTTTTATCTTTAGTTCCAGCTGTCACCGCCTCAAACTCTTTTACCGAGCTGTATATTTCAATTATCATTATTATAGGCGTATTCATATTTAGGGCAAGAATTACGCGAATCGTGTCATCGTGTCCGTACACCGTAACCATATTAGGCCGAGCCGGCTTGTATGACGTGTCTAATACGGTTACGGTGGCCGTCATTGTCGGCAATCACTGCAACTTAAACGAAACTTTTACGTTCTCTGGATATTTAGATTCATATATCTGTGCCAAGAAATGCATTATCAAATCGTGACATCCCGTGTAAATATTTTTAATTATGATATGTACCTATATTATGATGATGCTGAAAGGATTTTAAGGATCAGTTTTGTAGTTCCAGCGATTATTCTCTACACACAAACTAACAAATACCTCGTAATATCAGTTTAGATCAGCATTTCCCAAACTATAGGTCGCGACCCACTGGTGAGACGCGAGCGAATATTTGATGGGCCCTGAAATAGGACAATACATTGACCGACCAGACCAACAGTAGACATTCAGTTATGTCCCTTTCCCCTTTCCGTTCATGACATCTAAGTGAATCCTGAATTTGAAAGTTTTCGTAAGGTGGATCGCGCTCCAGTTAACTTTAGGAACCGCTGGTGTAAACTAAGCGTAATAAGGCTGGTATTCAAGAATCGTTCCACCTAAATTCAAAGTTTTCAGTGTTGAGTTGATAAATGAGTGAAGAGCCTTGCTTTTATTACTTTTCAACTGCTGTTAATTGATCCTTTTTCCATTTAGTTTAAGCACCCGTACTTTATTTATCGATGTGACGCTTAAGTACTTGGTGGCATTGGTAATGGCTGTAAAGGGTTTTTCCATAGTATTATTGATTTGAGTTTGTCTAATAAAAAAGGCATAGTTCTTTGGTGACGTAAACAGGCTTCATTCCATCACTACTTTGAGATCCCACAATTGCCTTGATGTACTCGAGGACGAAACATTAAGAATAATGTCACATTCTTTCAAGTAATCTATTATATTTTAAGACTTGACAAAGTATCAGGTTTAGTTAATATTCCTATTCCACCCTCTGCTGGTAATGTAGTAGGTACACTGGATGCAATTTCATCCTCGATTCTTTGTCTCCCGAAGTTACCTGTAACAACATATTATTTATTATTATAAAAGCTCCTGTATCCTTTTAGACCTTTAAGATAAATTACTGCGACCTTACTTCTTAATACGAAAAATAAATATAAAACAACTTTAGATACTGGTAATAAAACTATAATGTCATAAAAAAGAGAAATAAAACGAAAAACCACTCGACCGCCATTTAAGTTTCCAATTTTTATGATGCATTTTAACCGATTGTTTTAAAATGTAGCCTCGAGACTGCGCGCGCATTCATCGCATAATAAAAACACAAATTTATAAATTGCTACGGATGAGTGGCTTAGAACCCGCTGAGGTCATTTCTAAAACGACAAAAAAGTGTTATCGAACAAGGACAACGATACAGTGTCAAGTACCTAAGTAATGACAGCACCGGATTCCGAACGCAAATGTGTTCCATTTTTTTGTCGCCAAGGCCACGTCTCATGCGGATCTCGAACTCACAACAATTCGCACGAACTTCGCACAAAACTTAGCACAACGTTAATTTCAAGCGCTTTACTTGTCAAAAAGTTTAGCAATTGTGCCAGTTTGAGTAAGGCCGACTTTATGAATTAATCTTAACGTAAGACAGCGATATTTCAAATTCAAATTTGGGCAGAATGAAACTTTGATTGCAAAAAATGGAATCTTTATCTCTACCATTCTTAATTCAGCAATCGTAATGAGTTTTATGTCGGCTGTTCAAATAAACAAAAAATGTGACTTGAGCTTAATGGTTCGGACTTATAAATTGTTTTATAACTCAAAAACTTACAGCAAAATTTTGTGAAGATTTAATGGCTGAGTGGGCCTGGTTGGCGATATGGATCATTAAATTATCCTCTTTTTCTTTCAGAAACCTAACTTTGTTCCAAGATTTCGTAAGTAATAGGGGTTCATTAAGTTGTTCATAAGTCGATGAGAGCCCGACATAAAGAACTTCAAATCCAAATGTGAGTCAAAGTTATTTTGTTTTTATTACAACAACATGTGTTATGCCAATAAAAACAAAGTTCTTTTTGCCATTTTGTACCTTTCGTCTCACTCAATAAGCATGATTCAAGGGTTTCCAGTACCGAGTTAGGTATTTGTTACATAGTTCTAAAAACATTTCCTCTAAAAGCTTTTTGATGGATACCTTTTTCAGGAGAGTTTTGTGTGATTTTTTCGTCCCTTGCTTTAAAACGTGGCCTTTGATACGTGTGTTTCGTCCATTTCCCACGTCATGTCAGAGCTCAACCATATTTTGATGTGATAAATGCGGCCTACCCCATGTTTAGGACGAAGTGACCGGTTAAGTGAAAATCGTTGTCATGCAAATTTAAAAAGAGCGAACCCAAAATATTTTTTTTGTTATCAGACGTACTGTGTATGCTTTTGGGTATACGAATTGTAGATGGACAAATAGATAATGGATTACTTGAATTAACAGAAATAGAAGAGTCTTCATCATCATCAACAATAGTCAGTGGACGTCCACTGTTGGATATAATTATGCCTCCCCTTAGAATCTAAAAAAAAACAGATAAACACTGACAACATTTTGTAAAACTATTTTATTTGCTATAAAAATGTTTAAGTATATGCAATATGCCACTAAAGTTAACATTTTCCCGGCAAATATGAAAATGTTTGCGATATAATTAGTACCAGCTGGTGATGTGGCAACAGATGAGCAATATTTATCCTCTAGTACCTAGTTGGTGCAAGAGGCGTGTATATTTAATGACGAACATCGTTTGAGCAGGGGCGCAACGTTTATCATACTATTTGTGAGCTCAAACGCGTAAAAAACCTTTTTCATAAACACATTTTCCAACGTACATTATCGAACATTGCACATATCATTTATTTTCAACTTTAAACTTACCGTAAGTGACGATACAATCTTATTTCTTCTAAATTCAACATCGATATAGTTCAGTTTCTATACAATCACTTACTTTAAGTGAGACGCGAGAACTTTCTCAAACGAAAATTCATATAAGTGGGAAAGTGTGTTTCCTTGCAAAAAATATCCTTGGTTGTCTGATGCGAAGAGGGTCGGATACATTTTGGAGAAGAAATAAGAGGATTCAATGACCTAAATAAAGTGGGATTCATTGGATTGTGGCTCAGTAATTACAATTGGCAGATTTAAGAGGTTACGTCACTAGAAGAGTAGGTACCTACGCTATGTATATTTAATTCAGAAGATTGAAACAAACGAACGTCTAATTAAAAGTATTGGATAGTTTGAATACTTCGGTACGGATTCAGCTTCCCTCGCATTAAAGTTAATGTACAACTATTAAACTTGATATAGACTTGCTAACTTTAAGCTTTATCGTTTATAAAGTTTTATGAGACGCATATTAGTTTGGAACTCGCATCCACTTGTACTTTCAGTATACAGTTAAACGACATCGCGAACTATCTAAAGGTCTCGTTTTGGTTCTATGAGGCTAAAGCCAAAAGGGAAACTTTTTAAACAGATTTTATATTTCTAGTGAGATTGCAATGAAGGTATTCTTTTATTTAAAAATTTAATTTACTTTAGGAATTTGATGATTGATGATGATATAAACATTTAATAAGAAACATCTAACATGTGCTAAAACATGTAAAAATTTCACAAAAAAAAAAAAAAGATTGATGATTTTAGAAATTTGATTTAATTGGAAGTAAACAGTTATCATGAGAAATTGTATGGTCTAACTTTTATACACCTGGGGCGTCCCCAGCGAGAGGTAAGTGTGGTTATTACTTCTCTCTCTCACTCTGCCGCCTCCTTTGCGGACACCTCTTCGAATTTTTATCCTCCTGCTTCAGGAGACCACAAAATCGTTTACCATCAGGTGGGTTAGTGATCAAATGGATGCCTTTTTTTTAATAAAAACAATATTACCTACATAAAATTTTCTTTTGTGTCCCGTTTTCTCGCTGTAGCGAAGGGCGGTCACTGGCTACATATCCCATTGAGCTAAATTGGTACTTGCTGCTAACTTAGTAAGTGCTACTACTTAGTTGAAGGCGTTGGATGCCTATCTAGGGTTCGTCGCACAATATTACGGCTCATTTACATTATGTGTTTTACGCGCTCGTTAAATTGCAAGGACGATTTTGAATAACTAATAAAGCTTGGCATTTTGTAGAAGCTATTAAACGTGCAATGTCTTTACTTCGTAACTATATGTTCACAATTAGGTTGGGTTGCCTGCCAAAAAGTAATTGACATACCCCTTGGATGAGCGAATAGTTAGTACCTATTAAATATAGAGTTGGTGTTTTAGAGCAAGTTTGTTTAAAATAATAGGCAAAATATCTGCAAATAGGGAATGCGAGACGAGAGTGTTGGATTAAAAAAGTGAGGGAAATAAAGAGTGCACCTATATTTGTGTGGCCGGAACCACACACACAAGTATATACAGGGTTATTTGTAAAACACCAGCATCAAAAAAATCAACTGTTCTATATATTTTGTTGAGTACTGTGAACATAAATGTATGGAACAGCTGATTTTTTTGTTGCGATTTCAGGGTTGGTCCCATGGTAAAAGTTGTTCATAATGATGATTTTAATGACCCCTTATAAGGATGCTAGTGTTTTACAAATAACCCTGTATATACTTGTGTGTGTGGTTCCGGCCCAAGAATAGAAACACACCTTTTCATCATGCGGATGTCGTAAGAAGCGACAAAGGGAAAGATCCAAAGGATGGGCAGCAGCATCCTTCTGTGTAACAGCAATCATCTGCTACTGCGATCGCCAACCCGCTTGCCCAGCATGGCAACTATGGGCAAATACCTCCAATGAGCCTACAATAGTGGCGCGCATTGGGAGAGGCACGAGTATCAGAGTTCAGCAGTGGACTGTTACCAGGCTGATGATGATGATGATGACTTGTGCATTATAATATCTCCTATGTAGCCGGCTAATCTCCGACTGAAATTCAGTCTGGAGGCCATATTATTACCTACTGCAAAAACTAACGTATGCACCAAAAGTATAGTCGAACCGCTTTATGTTTCTAACTTGAAAAGGAACTTATCGCATTATATATTCCATTAACTCGATGCATGTTTTCAATAAGGTATGTCCCAAGGCTATTAAAATAAAAATGGCTTAGATATTGAGTGCTCGGTGTGATGGCGCACGTATTTCAAACGTTTTGGTATGAAATAGGTTTTGAACAAATTCACAATTTTCACTTGTGTCATCATTGCTTTTAAGATTATCCTTACTAAATTTAGTTTGCGGTTTTATTTAAACTTAATACTCGTTTGCAAACTGTAATAATAAGAGACGTGCAGTGGATTAAAAAAAATAATTGGTATTTAATTGAAAAACGTTTTTATTGATTTTGAAACCTTATATCAAACAAAAGTACTTAATGCACAAAAATTTAAGACGTGCCTCTACTAATTTACTACTAGTTACCGATCATACTATTTGAAGTAGTAAGTCAATTACAAAATATACTTCAATTTGACAACAAATTAAAAACAAAAACATCATGCCCTGTTTCATGATTTTTTGAGTGTCTTATCACACTACCCTAATACATATTTAGAAGACCCACGTCTCATATCGCGTGATTCCATAGGCATTAAAACACAATTATCATGAATATCTTGATCAAAGCTTCTATTAATTCATGGCGTGCCAAAGCCTCATAGACCATTTTATAGAGGTATTAATACCATTAATTCTCAGCATTAGCATTTACCAACCTCGACCTTTGACCTAGATTAGTAATTAATAATATCTCATTCAATTAAATACGACCTATGTTTTTTTAAATAGGTCATTCGTAGCTAGTAGGTGTACTATTTATTATAGTGTTAACGTCTCTATAATGCGGGTATTTTTGGCCTGATTAGTTGAGTATGTAAGCAAATATCAATTGTTTCAATGTAGCTCCTGAACTACTCGACCGATTTTGATAACTATCTCTATCATACGACTCGTGGACATAGTGAGTATCGGATTTTAGTTTTTATTTAGTAATAAATAAGCATTGTTATAGAAGTAGAAATTCTAGTTTTTTAAATGAAAAAGGCTTATATTTGACTACTAACCCACCTGATGGCATGTTTTGCATTCCGTCATGCAACATGAAGGAATGCAAAGTCAAAGAGCGCAGAGTCGAATCCAGGGCATGCAGGTATGGCATACTGACTTTTCAATCTCATCTAGTATTAAAAAACTACGCTAATATGTACACTATAAGTAAAGTATAATTTGTGGAGTTGATTAATTAATCAACTCAAAATTCCTGTAAATTTACAGGAATTTTAAAATTAAACTGCAAAATTTAAGTGGATTCGTGTTCCATTTCAATGCAATTACTATAAAACCATTACTGATGTACAGTACAAACATAACCAGTTTCAAAAGATTCACATGATGCCAACATTGTTCGTAAAATTAAACTTGCAGCAGATAAAGGGTTGAAAAATACACGGATTTTTCGGCTTGAAATCTGGACATATTTACCTACCCAACATGACTGACGTATTGACGTGCAGCTGGCTCAAACAAAAAGTTTGTATTAAAAAAATGAAATGGGTTTTACAGACAACCCTTCCCTAACGATCTTGTCTGTCGTATAACCGCGACTAATTCGGGGTAATCCAGACCTCTCTAATAGAAATTTAATCGATAGTTAAAGAGTAAAGTAGTTTTTCAATCTAGTTTTGAGGTAATACGATGTGAAAAACTGTAATTTTGTAAGGTGACACCTATATTAAATCATTCTATTCTTCTTTTGTGTCGGGCTCACAATAGAGAAACGATTAGACAGGCAATTTGGTACCTTATGATCCTTGTTGTCCAGCAATAACGTACGTAAATTATGAGACACGGACATACAATCCCTTTATGTTAGAAGATAGATATGAGTATCTATCTGTCTAACATAACGAGAGTTCGAAACACAGCTCGAGGAAGGCCTAACTCCAACCTTATTAAATTTAAGCTCAAGATGATTTATTCAAAAATTAAGCGTATCATTATCCTCCACTAAAGTAAAGAATGAAATCAATTATATTGCTGTTGTCAGGTGTTGAGATAGTATTGTCTTCCGATAGTACTTTCGAGTTTTAAATCTCTGGAAGAAAAATGATTCATTAGGATAAAGTTATGTCCAGCAAGAGACTGCTATAGGTTGATGATGATGATGAAGAAAAAGTTAACATTTTCTAAGAATTACTAAAATTTACATTGGCAAAGGCTCCACACATCTCGTGACTACCGGCTTTCCAATGAAAAATGCCACAGTCAGAGTGTCTTACTGACTGTGCCATTGTTTTTTTCTTGTTTGGCTCCGGTTTACCTGGTAAAGTGGATAATTATTTATAAGCAAGAGTCCAACCAACTTTTTGACACGAGTTCTTTTCTACTTTAACATCGTTAATACTTGTAAAAAAGTTCACCTTTTTATACAAGTTACTGGGCAAATTATAAAAAAAAACCTCAACAAAACTGGCACATTTTGCCGATTCCACGAAAAAGCTGAAACAAAATAATCATAAGTTTTCTTCAACATCTATCCCCTATTCAACTGGGGACATGTATAGTGGTTCGTTTTTCACGGCAATAAAACAGCGCTTGTCGTACGTCGCAATAAGTCCTGCTGTCACGTCAGACTGCGATGTTCGCTACTATATCACTGGGTACAAATAAAGTCTCATGTCTGAATAAACTAATTCCGAGAGCCACAATCGATTTAGATCGCAAACACAAGATGTGGTTGTACAAAAAAGATTAGATTCTCATGTTTTGCTGTTAAACAAAATAAATATTGGTACTGATTCTCTTGCACTACACCCCGCTAAACTTATTTTAACTATATCTCTTTCTAATAAATACCATCGAAAAAGGACAGCAAATTGAACTAGTAAATTAGAGCTGTCAATTATTATTATCGTCCTTGCAATTGACGTGAAATTAAATTCTCGTTGCTATCATGCAAATGAACTAGTTTGACAGCTCTAAAAATCTTCTATCCTTTTCTAATGATCTCTGTCAGAAAGAGAAATGGCGAGTCTAAATTAGTTTAGAGCATGTGCAAGAGAATTTGCACCAATTGTCTTTTTTTAATAAGTTGCCAGTTTCATGTTTTAAAATAGCGGAATACTCTCCTGAATACAATGTTGTTATTAGTAGCAAAGAATTGGAACTTGTACCCGATCATATAACTGAAATAGGACTAAAATAGCCAAGTCACAGATGGCTTGACTTTATACTCCAAGCAATTAACACGAATAAAGAGACACCTATACTAACTTACAAGCTTTTTATAAATTAACAAACTAAAATCTACATGTCTCGTTATCGTCATACTGCCGTAATATTTAAGAGTGGAGATGATTGAGTAGTCGTACCAACCTTCATCTAGAAACCTATCTTTATAGTAGGTAAATACAAAGTTTTTAATTATTTTAATGTGCTATCAACTTAGTTAAACGTAGCTATAAAATATTCTTTATCGCAAAACTGTTTAATGAGTAAAATGTCCTCGATTGCGGGAGCTCCTTAGGGAATAGGACCTATTGTACTTGATGGAATTGTTGTATTTATTCCACGTTTCCATTATGTTAAGTTACATCACCGTTAGTTATAGGGCTTTAGTATCCATTCAAGAATGTGATTCAACTAGTTACTTTTACTTCAAATTCATTTTCGCTCCTAAGTACCAGTGAGCGTGTCAATTACAAAAGGCTAAGAATTTTGGCATATTCTCGAATTATTTCGATTTTCATTAGGATCACTAATGGTATTCTCAGCGCTCTAAGTACCAACTCTCACAGGCGTATTTATAAAATAGTCACGTATTAAGCTCGTAGATGGCAACCCTTATTTGTATGGTAATAGAACCAAACATATTCAGATTATGTAATTAGTACCTTACGGGTTTGTTATTAACATTATGATATTTGTGTTTAAATGATCCTAAAAATGCGACATAATTTCCCTTTTTTTGACATCTACTCAGAGAGAATAACGACATATTTTTTCTCGTGATATATGTCTAAAAACCTTTTTTTAGGTACTTACTTGAATTGTCATTACGTTGTCGCTATGTTTAATTCTCCAATTTCTTGTTATAATTTATCACTGTCTACAAGATACGTTCACTGTTCCTCTTTTTTTAAGAAATAGAATATTCAAATTATTCTGCCACGCGAGTTCAAGCTTCCTATGAAAGTGGTGAGAAGGTCTTCCAAATAACTAACAAGCCTATTTTTCTAAGCACAAAATCCCGGCAAAAAAATAGTATTTTCTAATAAAATATATTTGTATAAAAAAAATACTAGTAAATTAGCCACAAAACGCGACTTGTCCCGAATTTATCGATATTTGTCATTTCAATTACGTCGCCCATCTATCGGTCAAGTTAATTATCGTCCCTACAGACCAATTTTCATTTGTACGTTAATATTTCGGTGTAAATTCCCAGTATTTAGTACACCCTTTATACCGACGTGAACGTCTATTAAAGTAATAAATGTACGATGTTTTATTTCGGGGCCGTTATTTCGCACCGGCTTGTTTTTTTGCGATATTTTATGTGCACATTCTACTGAATTAAGTACGAGAATTTTATTAACTTAGCGACTGTTAAATAAATGGACTCTTAATGTCTATTTAGAGTTCAAAATAAATATGACGATGGTTTTGGGTCGTAATTTTTAATGGTAGTTGGTATGTAGGTTTCATAAAACGGTAATTGCTAAAGTTTCCTCAAGGGCTTATGTTGGGACCAGTTTTGTTCTGTACTTATAAGGCATTCGTTGGACACAGCCAACGGAAACTACATACATAATAAATGCAAAATGTAGAGTCGTATTTTGCATTTAAATGTGCTTTTTGCAAAATGAGGTCCGGCTGAAACATGATTCACGTTGCAAGTTCTTACTGTCCGTATTTATCTAGGCAAGAGAAGGAGTTAATAACTTTTATTTTAATACTTGTAGCAAGTAAAACTGTTCTTTAATTGGCTCATTACGGTTGGCCGCGGCTTTTTGATGTATTATTTTGTTTTCGCAATGAGGAAGGAGGTTCTAAACTGCTACTTGAGGAATAAAAGGGTACACGTGATTACATTGAGTGAATATTCTATTACAAAATTTTCAAGTAGAGTTCTTTAAACTTTTAAGTTTACGTGAATATGTGCCGGTATAATCTAATTCTCAACAGTTAGTACATTTAACAATATACATTTTCAGTACATTTCCACTGGAGGTTCTAACATTTGCGGTACACTTCTAACAAGGTAAACATGGCGACTGACGAAGGTGTTAAAATATAAATCCTACATAGTGTAACGGCAACTAGAAGGGACTTTATTTTGAAATAAAATTAGAACGAACATTGCACCCATCGTCTCGTGTAAAAACTATTAGCGACACCCTTGGCTTAAATTTTGAATGGCCATTTACTCTTGAGATATGACTGTACAGATATCATGGGTCGGACACCAGCTCTCACTCAGGTTTTGACTTATAATTTTGTCACGAAAGCGGACTTGGGAAAGTAAAGTAGCCAGTTGCTTTTTTAAAAAAACCTAAAAAATACAACTGGCTATCTATTACGGAGAAAAAGATACAGCCTTGTAGATATACTGATAGACAAACTGACAGATGGACTAATGGTGTGAGCTCTTAAATAGGTTCCATCTTTTGAACCCATTGGGCCCTAAAAAGTTGGTATGAATAGAACGTAAACCAATAATATAATATAATATTGTAACTATTTAAGCGTTTCAGTCTAGCAGTAATGAACACAACACATCCTAAAAGCGACTTGTATTATTTGCAGCACAAATATTGGGTCGCGCAGACAGTGTGCTTCGAAAAATAGCGTTCAAAGGCAGAACGGGTACTAGTTATGTTTGCATAGAACTTCCAGTAAACACTGAATCTATGGAGCGTGTTTTGATAAAAGCAAATGTTACTCCCGGGATATGCAGCGTGTTAATATAGTTAGTGTTGCCAGGAAAGTAGGTGCGGAGGATCCATCGAGGAAGTCAGAGTGGTATGATAGTTTCCTTGTAACTCATGCTAATGATGAAACTTATCTATGCTTTATATATAAGGTGGTAGATCTTTATATAGGTATTGGGCAACAGTATTCATAGTGTTTTGTTTCTTACAGTCAGTAAAGAAAACCGGAGGCCTAATCTCCTCCTTCTGATAACCTGTGCAGGGTTACAGCTAGTGATATATCTCTCTGTTGCTGCAAACGTCTGAAGGTAACGGTAACCTATTATCACCTTAGTTTGCCACATAAAAAATACCTACCTTTGTGTTGTTTATAATAAGGGGGGTAGGAGTAGTTTTGTAGGTATATGGCAGATGTTGCAATACCGCGATCACGAAGCATTTGATGCAGACGCATGGATGGATGAATATTACGTTAGGAAGTGTCGCTGCTTACATTCATATTGAGTTGAAGCCATTATTAGTATTAGCTAATGTAACTACTACCCGTGCGGATAAAAAATGGGATTGAAAACGGCGTCTTCTCCTCATATATCCCATAATTGCGAATAGGAACGAGATACATCAAATACAAAGTGTGCGAGCGAGAAGCAAATAGTTCTGGCGTCATTTTCAATGCCATTCTTTATCCGCACGGGTAGCTGTATAATTTAATCCTCCGTAAACTTTTTCTTTTTTTTATGCCTGCCTTCTGCAGTCTTGCTAACGTCTCCATTGCATCGTCAAAAGGTCTGCAATTGTAAATTTCACCTAAAATTGTAAAAGTACCAGCAATCCACTTAGGGAAGTTTATTTTCAAGCGATAAAATTTGTAAAGTGTATTATGAAAATTAATGACTTAACATAAAGAGACTTTATAATATCGCTGGGTTGTAATCTTGAAACATTTAAACGTTACGTAGAAAATATGAATTATTAAAATTAACAGCTTATTAACAGAAAAGCTATCGAATAAAATTATATCAAAATCACGAATAGAGAAATTATTGGTACCGGCTGTTATTGGTGCAAGCCAACAAAATTCTCGACATTAACATCATACGCATACAACAAGATTCACTTGAGACCCGCCATTACGATCACAATGCAAAGCTTATAAAGTCAGTACATTAAACAACTAATAAATGGTTAACAGTCTCCAAACTTTGCATTGTTACCTAGCTTAATAAACTATTAACTTTTAATATCAGTGGCGGCAAGTTTACAATAACTCTATTAAGAAGCTGAAGAGCCAACGGCGCCGACGACGTGGAAAATGACTTACTTTGAACGTTAAACGAATTTTCTTCTCTTGATTTTTATAACGAACTTGTGATAAATACTTAATAACAACCACAATCTAAAGTTAGAAACAATAGTTGCTCAACAAGTTTGGCAACGTTGCGAGATGTTGCTCAACATGACACGCAACACGCGTTTTGTTGTTTGTGTCCTTTTTGCCGTGTAGTGTGGATAGAAGATCTGCTATTTTTACCTGAATTATTTTATTACAGGCTTTTTATTTTACTTTCAATGTTTTTTAGGACAAATCTTGCAAGTTTAATTAGAACCACTTTCTCTTATCCTATGAAGTTGAATTTTTACATGTGGGTTCATTTCTGATGGCAATTTATTGTTGTAGTAAGCATAACCAAATCGCTATACAGAGTTAGCTCCAAAAAAGGGAACTCTTTAACGGTCAACAACAGACACATAAAATTTTGCACATGCATTTAGTTTTGATAGGTATTCCAATTTAAATCTCGGTTTAAAATGTTGTTTCAATCAAAACTTATTTTGATACTTGACATTGTTGCAGTGTAACAATTTTGGTGTTTCATTATGCTAAAATATTGGCCTTGGGCCTCGTTCAGGTATTTAGTTTATAATTAATGTGTTTGTCCTGGTGGGAGTCCAGAATTAACATTTTCATTTTTTTTTCTCTTTCTATGGTTGTCTTTGGTAGACATGTTCTCTGAAACTATAACTGTAAGTTTTCGGAATAAAATAAAATAAGACTTATTGTAAATTTCCTGCTTCCTAGCCTTACTTCTGATAAATCAATTCTGTTTGTGTTGAATAAATTTAAATTTAAAATAAATAGATTCTATCCTTCACAGAAGTAACTTATAAAAAGCGATCCTGAAATTCTACTTACCTTTTACTTAGATTCCTCGAAATTCTAATAGAAATAAAATGAGATACTTAGAAAATATAAACGCTTGTCATGGTGATTCTTGGAAAATGAATATTATAAATCAACTTGATTCACAAATGAATAAGCAATTGAATATAACAGAATTTAAGTGGTCATTTTAAATATAATCGTCATACTTCCATACCATTTACATTTTAAATATATGTTTTTTTTTTATATTACTAAGCAAGCAAGCATGCCTCCTTAAGCTAAGTGGTTATTGTAAATTGTAGGTATTGCAGTACCATTTGTGCATTGTCAATGCGGGAAGGGGAAATTAGAAAATTAGTCTTTTATTTATTTATTCTTAATGTACAAAAGTGAGTACCTACCTAGAAAGGCGGACTCAATCTCTAAAGGCATTTCTACCAGTCAAACTTAGCGTTGTTCAGAGATAACACATTGTTATCTATAGTAGATGCTCTGACATACTATTTACGACTCCAAATCGGCAATTATCAAGTATATGTACATATATCAGTGGCAGAGTGTGATTTTTTCCGAGAGGTAAGCTATTTTACTTAAAGTTTAATCAATGCTATTAAACATTATTATTACAACAATATTATTATTAACTATTTAATTATTAGAGAGCTAAAATTTGATTGAAATAAAACGCCGACAAAGTTATCCAATAAAATTTAGAAAAAAATAATAATTTAAAGGGGACTTTTTTACATGTAAAGTAGCGATAATTATTTTTTCAGACAGATTTATCATGGGTATAATTTCAAAGGTCTTGTTCTAAATATTCAGAGCCCTTTAAATCTTATATAATTTCTTGCATTACTGGAGTGTATATAATTTTAATATCTGTATATTCAGTAAATTAGATATTCCAAGTATAATTTCCTTGCGGTGTTATGCGTATTATAATAACACCTTGTAATATCACAGCCATGTTATAACCGACACATATTAGATAAGCTCGTCAAATAAAACGTACACCGTCTTTTGTACGTTCATCTTGTGGATTTAAGTAATTTTCTCTGTACGCAACTAATTACCTTACGTAAGGGCCATATCGTTCTAACTGAGCTTAATTAGAGAGTACACGAAATATTCTGTGATATATTACTCGAATACTTGGTTATAAGTTTATAACAGCATTTCCTAGTTCTTCGTATTCAGTGTTGCAAGTTTTAGATATTATTTATAGTTTTTAATAATAGCGTCCAATTTCAGTTAGTTTTCTTTTTCAAAGGAGACGTTGAAATTGTAACACTGAGTTATATTAGTTTGAAAAAATACTTACAAACATTACCAAGGAGTCTCCTTTAAGCTCTCCGCCCACGTTAGACTTACTTAGACGTTAGTTTTTGTAGGCTAATCTAACCGATTTTATCACCGATTTTGTGGCCGCATCCCGCATCCTTAATTTTGCCTGTGGCTGTCAAGGGAAGTGCACGCACAGAATAGGTGCTTAAAAGTTGCACGTTATGAGTCTACCTTGGAGCAGATAGTAAGAGGAGATGGCATAAGGGAATAGCTATAGCCTGTCCCGATGCTTACCAAATATTTTTGTCGAATTTCAACTAAATCTGTCCGGTAGTTTTTACGCTAACCTCTAACAGACAAACAAAGTTTTTAAAAGCTATATTCTGCATCAAAATTATTTCTAGAACATGTGTCACTTGTTTTTGTTCAAGTATTCAAAATACAATTTTCACTTAGTTTATTGTATGTAAAAATAGATAATTCGGTAACGTTTTACCTCCTAAAACATTATTTAAATTAAATAAAACACCTTATTAATACTTAGTCCATAAAATTATTTCCTTTTCTCCTCAAGTTACAGACTTTTTTACGACACTTGGGAAGACTGACCGATACACAGTTGGATTTAGGTCAAGGCAATAATATCTTTAGTAAAAATGTGATGTATTTGAATGTATTAAGAAGACATTCTAACATATTTGGATGTAATAAAATGGATATTTTACTATCTTTATGTCCCTTTTACGGTCACTAAATTACTTAAGAGTCGTCAGTATACCACTTATTCATAATTAATGATATTACAGGTATAATTTTTATCAACAAATAAATTTAAAGATAATTTTACGAAGAGATTTTGTTAAAGATATTACACCATTTTCCAATTAAGTTTGAAAGCTTTCAAAGAATATATAATTTCTAGATGCACCACGGCAAAGTTAACAATAGTGCGGGCGTTAATTAAAGATGATTAAGGAAACCGATGCAAGTTAGAGGAAAGTGTACTTACAATGGGGCATAGCGCCACGCCGTCTACTGTGAACGCGAGGGAACAGCTGAGAGGGGGCAACGTCGCGACATGGTGGGGGAAGGGGGGTTCTGCAGCGTAAAAGCCTCGCCTCCCACAATAGCGCACGTTTTCACTACATTGCGTTTGCTCCGATCTTATTTCCAATGAATTTCAGTTGCCGTTGAAATCAGTTTTTGTATCGGAACGAGTGACTGCAACCGTCCTTGATCGGCGCGGACGATGCGGCGGACTATTGTATTTTGTATCGTATCGGTTACTTTTTATGCATTCAGAATAAACGTTCTTTAGTGGCATTGTCATGAATACAGAACTGATATGGAAGCGACGGGGTATTTTAATTTTTTTAAATATATTGTAGACATTTTCATTTCAGGGTTTCATACCTGAAGGTTTTTAAGGGGATTTTACATAATATATGCCGTCTGTTTATACTACTCGTATTTCTTACTTTTAAAGGGATATATTTTGTTAACCGTATTAGGTATGTATTCGGTTGAAACTTTCGCAGAATGTTATGTGTTATTTATTTATTTTACCCTGTCCGTCTACTTAATCTGAATATTTATATTTTTTTAATTATAAGGGGTGTATTCCATAAGAGATGTGAGTTGTGTAAGAATGTATGATGAGGAACCTAGTCTAGACATGCACACAGTACAGTTGGTACAGTAAGCGAAGTTGTTTAACCAAACCTAGTACATTTTATGGTTATTATACATATGTAATTATGTATACTCAATTATACTCGATTTGGTACTGTCTTGTCGCCATTCTTCGTCTTAAAACTTGTATATTTTTCGTCTTAAAGCTAATATCTGACATCTTAACGGGTAACTTTTGCTAACCGATTTCCACACTAACTTAACGTTTCACTTTTACGTGTGTATAAACTTATAAGTTAATAATAAAATGCAATTTCAAAACCTTCCTTACTCAAATCTTCAGTCGGCGCTGACATTTTTATATTTTAGAGAATTTAAGACGGATCTAAGGAAGGAGCAAAGCTTATTAAGTCGATATTGGATCTTTAGCTCTCAGTTCTTTGTGCTTATAATAATGCTTTGTACCAGTTATTAAAGGAGCTGCCTTTTATCTATGCAATCCTGGTACAACAATAATGGATTTGAGTGAATGAAGTAAGTTTTTTTTTGCTTTTTCTAGCGTTTTTACTTATAGGAAAGTTTAATAAAGGAGGAAAAATTGTTTATTGATCAACACATAATATAGAAATTATAATAAAAACAATTATACCTACTTTAGCTTATAGGATTACATAAAATCTAAAGTAGCTTATCAGCTAATTGTGTAGACTCCTTTTTAAAACTCTACTAACCTTTTATTGATCAAGTTTAGATCGAGGGTCGTCGCGTCAGTTCGAAAGCCAGGCACGCACTTTCGACGTTCGAATTCATGTTTTTATTAGAAATTAATTAGGTAAAACTTGCTAATAACATAAAGGAAAAACATCATGAGGAAATCAACACACTTGAGAGATTCTTCAAAGGCGTGTAAAGCCATGTCAGAGGCCTATGGGCGGCGGTTTAAACTCTGACACCAGGTTGTTCATCAACCATACGATAAAGAAAATAATTTATCAAGTTTTGTTTTTTTTTATAAAATCCATTTTTGTTTGACAGTTAGAACCACACAAAAAACAGGTCGCAGCCTATGGAATTCACGAGGAAGACTTTTGCCTAGCAGTGGGCTAACAACCAAAGCTAACAACTAAATAAGTATTAAAATACCTAACTTTTGCTTTTTATCTCCTGTCAAATTCCATTAAAATTGTTACTTTTCAAATTTCCTTTTACATTTTAGCTTTACCTCATGGTCAATTGAACGAAGCCAGCTAAAATATATCGATAAATATTCTCGGAACCATATTTTCTCCCGTTCAAACTTCAGGTATCAATTGAAAATCCCAGTAGAAACGTCTCTTACACGATACCGTGCATCGACTGCAGCAAACGTACTCGGGAGAGTAAATAAACAGCAATATTTCATTGCGAACCTTCTATTGTGGATGTTTCTTTGAAAATAATGAAAGAAATCTCTGGAAAAATGAACGTTACTTGCTAACGGAACAGTCTGTAGTTTCTGTTCCGCAAAATGATTAATTGATGTAGCATGCATGTGGCATTTGTTTTGACCATCTATTCAGGCAAGCTTGGGGCAGAGGGCGGTATTAACATGTTTCTTGCGCCATTTATAAAATTTATTGCTAAGCACGTTCATAATGTAAGGTAAGGCAAAGATCATATTTTATACATCCTGCCATGTAATCTTAGAAGATATTGCCTACCTGCTGCGATAATTGAAATTTCGTTGAACGCAACGTACTCGAACGAAAATTGCTGTAGGCACAATTTTTAAGTTACTGCCTCATTGGTCTTGTGTTTGCTATGCGGGCTTCCTTTCACCCTTAAGTAGTGCAAAATGCTAATATTGGGTTTTTTCATAAGGAAATTAGTAGCAGCACGGGGTCTATCATAAGGCCCGGCTCACCGCATAGCTCTCTATGCCCCATTACATGGGCTATATAACATAAATATGTAGATTATAGATTGTGTAGAGGGTTTATAACACGATAGGTATGTACCTATATAAACATAATTCACTTCTGCTTACCTCTCTGGGAAATAGGCGTGAATATAAGTATGTTTTAAGCAAATATTGTATTGTTATAACAGTGTATGACCATTGAACTGCTAGGTCAAAGGTAGCAGGCTCAATGAATAAAATTTCAAACCATACAATTTTAATACCTAGTGTTACCTAATGTAAAAAATATATTCAACATGTTATATTCAAGACATGTGAAAATGTACTTATCGGTGTAATACTGTTATTTACGTTGTAAATACCGTAAATACCCTGTTTCGAGCTAAAACCTGTTGTTCGGTGTTACACCCATAAGTCCTTTGACTCGTTACAGCGATATTGGGTGGAAAATATGCGGGTATAATTTTATATAAAACGGTTACTGTTGTGATTTTTTGTAAACGGTGTCATGAAAATAATACTCATGTTAATATTTTTATTTGACCTTGTATACGCGACATCGGATTGACGTAATTTTATGCAAATTGATAGTTTATGGGTCGAAAAAAAATCAAGATTTTGGAATGCCGAAATTTTGAACCATGATTCTGATCATGATGCCGTCTTATTGTTCAAAATGTTTCTTTTGCTCATTATTAATCCTATAATCAAGTTGAAATTGAGATTGAAAGAAACTTGAAAAATGAATTATATAAAAAAAAACAATTAACTTTGGACCCGTGACTTTTTTGAAAATAATGACAAAAAACGCGCGCAATAATTCTTTTTTCGGTGGAAATGGAATTTTATTCGAAATAGTACAGGTTTTAGTCTTCACTTCATTTTAATTTATGATCATCACGATACTGGTCTGCGCAAAATGAACAATATATCAAGTTAGTTTTATTTATTTTATTTATTTATTTATTTATAGACTCACGCCTGTATTCCCCAGAGGGGGTAGGCAGAGGTGTGCAGTACACCCACGTTTCGCCGGCTATATTATAAGTCCCATGTAATAGGGGGCGAGCCTATTGCCATTAACCGGGCACAATTCCAGACTCCGTGCTGCTACTGAGAATTTCC
This sequence comes from Protodeltote pygarga, assembly GCA_936450705.2. NCBI lineage: Eukaryota > Metazoa > Arthropoda > Insecta > Lepidoptera > Noctuidae > Protodeltote > Protodeltote pygarga. Next base: position 9,230,522 of record OW388263.2, read on the forward strand.
TAATAGAAAAACCCAATAACACTTTGCCCGACCTGGGGATCGAACCCAGGACCTCGTGCTCAGCAGTCGCGCTTGCTACCACTAGACCAACGAGGCAGTCAAGTTAGTATTTAACTTAATTATATTTCTTTTGTAACGTTTTGGTAATACCGAGAACTACGTATTTCATTTATTTATTTGAGCAAAAATATCCCTAGAGACATAAAATATCCAAAAGGCTATATTTAGGCCCGTGAACATACAAATTATTTTTTGTTGTTTGTACTACAACTTAACGCTTGTTGCTATGGCAACCGCCGCGACTGTTATTTCCGGCCGTTTCCTTTTTTGCGTTCCGTAACATTATTGGAAAACGGTACTTGTGAATATACGTGATATTCGGAAGACGCAATTTATCTGTGAAACTGTTCTCCAAGCTCGATAGGCAATTGATATTTGGTTTATCTGTTTATCTATGGTTTGGTGAATACACAAAAATATTTGTTTATTTTTGGTATTCTGGGATTTCTATTTTTGCTCTTATCTATTTACTTTATTGTATTATTTATATTTAACCTACAATTGTCGCTTTATATATGAGTCTTTTGGCACAATATTATTGGGTTATACTTTGAAGGTTATATTTCAATTCGAAAAGGAAAAAAAAACGTGCCCACTAAGGTAAAATGTCTACTGGTCGTAAAATGTCTCTTTCTTATAATATCGCTTTCGCAGAATCACTTTTTCTCAAAAGGTCGCTTTCTCACAGTGCCTCTTTCGCAGAATGTCTCTTTCGCAAAATTTTGCGTTAGTAACTTAGAATAAAATTTAGCCAAGATTTTTGAAAAAATAAGTTTGCTTTTTCCAATTTCTACCCTGCGACCACAGGTACTGCAAAGTCTTAGAAACATATAGATAATAAAAACTATTAGGTATAAGAAATATATAAAATTATTCCACACACAAGTCTTTTTTCGTGAATTCCGTCACAGAGCTGAATGTTTTAACATAAAAGACTAATGGCCAGTTGCTTTTCTAAGAATGCGTCAAAAAACATAACGCAATGGTAGTATGGAACCCTTATTATGCAAGTCCAACTCGCTCTTGGCTGGTTATTTAATCATAATACTTCTAACGATAAAAGTACCACCAAATAATTATAAATTTAAAGTACATCTGACATTAACGGTCAAGTTTTATGATGAACGTGAATTCTAAGCACTGCAGCAAGCCAGAACTTTCCCGACGTGTAAATAAATGAGAACATGCTGGCAACACAAACTTTTTACACTACCTCGCTTTTGTCGAACATTAATAACTAACAGCGGGTCGGTACGCCTTTTATTTCACGCGCTGCAGAAGCTGCGAGGGCTAGGAATTTATTGTTATGATGCGAGGGAGACTGATCCATTTTAGGTAAAATCTCCCCGTTTCCATGGTAACGGGACCCACGCTACCTGCACAGGGGACCGTTAAACAAAATTATTTGACCTTCCCTGTTTATTTTTAACTTTGGAACTTTTTTGGGAATGTCTACGGGAAACGTAATCGATAACGATTTTCTAGCGTTGTCAAAAATGGAATCAAATAGGTATTAGATTTTTTTTTCTAGTTTCTTTATACCTTCCTTCATTTGTATAATGCAATCTTTATTTGTATAATTGCTATCCATAATTGTTTTTGTTTCTTGAGCCGAGTAGTCGGAGAGCTGGGGACCTGTAAAGGCTCTTGTCTCCACGACTTAATAATATTCCTGTAATGTGTTTTTTTGTTCGTTGTTGTTAGAACTAGTTCCTCTTATCCTATGGAGCTGAATATTTACATGTTGGTTCAGTTCTGATGGCAATGCATTATGGTTAGCACGACCTAAATCGACATCCAGGATTAACTTCAGATAAAGGGAACTCTTCAACGGTCAACAGTACAGTAACAAATTGACTCATACACTCGTACCTACGTTTAGTTTGATATTTCAATATAAAGCTTGGTTGTTGTTATAAAAACTTATTTATTGTAATGCCATGGATAAAATTATTTGTATATCTCAACTAAATAAAGTAGGTAATGTAAAGGTATCTGCTTAACAGCCATTCTTCTTTCGAAGTTATTCGTAAGTTAGTGTGCAATTTACATCGGCTACTCTTGCAATATATTGTCCCGTTAAGGGTATAAGTTTTAATAAATTCAGGTTTTAATGGTGTTCTGCCATAGTTTGTACAAAGTAACTTCCTACTTAAGTATCGCGGTTCGATCGTAATGGCTTAGTAAAAGCTTTATGTAGGTACTAGCTTTTGCCCGCAGCTTTGCTCGCGTGGAAGTCGTGACAGGATAAAAAGTAATTAATGTGTTAATCTGGTCTATTTGTGTGTCAAGTTTTATCTAAATCCGTTTAAAAGAGAATAATAAATAAAAGTAAGCTTTAGTGACTAGTGAGTGAGTGTAAGATTAAAGATTTTTTGACACTAAAAATATTCCACGTGTGATTGAGTAACAAACATTCAAATATTTGACATAATTTTACATTTGTAATATTAAGTTTGTCGGTTATATACTTTTCACATCTTTGGAATATAATAAATACATAGTTTTAATGATAGCGTTAAAATTTTCGTTACCAAATGTATCTGCAATATAAATGGTGGGCACGGCCCACTCGCCCCTCCCCCCTATACACATCTGGCAAAGGCGTGTATAAATATACTATACAGTAATGTTACATGCTAAATGGTTTAATATTAAGTAGATACATTTTAGATTTCATAATTTGCATTTACAACGAGGCAATCTAATACTCAAAAATGTAGACCAAGAATCCTATTACAAGTAGAAACTCGTATACTTACATCTTATTTTGAAATATAGGTACACAACTTTTAACATACCTGACTGGAACAGCCGTCAATGAAATGGGAGTGTTCGGAAATTGACGTCGCGAACATGTCATTTACACGGAGTTATGTCGAAATCAAGCTTAGATGGCGTTTTTATAAGGTGTTACTCGTGTTACATCTGCAGCTCTGTGGCGTGTGGAAATGTAACATTTTATGTTTAATACGTTTTTTTATTGCATTCGTGATTTTATTCGCACACGTAAAAAGAAATCTCTTCGGTCCATAAACTAAAAATGTTTATGCAAAATATCATGTCAATCTGTTGCTCTGTAAGCAACTGAGCAACAGATCGACTTGATATTTTTAAAAGGAGAACAAACTGATAAACAAGCAAACAATAGTATAATATAGATGTGTAGATATAAATTTTAGAATATCATAACTTAAATCTACGCCTATTTTAGCAAGTTCACTAATTACATTACATGTAAAGTAATAACTTTAGTGAAACAATAACGTTCTAAGTTTTCTAGTTCATGGAAATGCGGTCTTAAAGTTTATGTTCGGCACTCTTAAAACCACTACAGTCTTAAGACTAGTGTTGTAGTAAATGTGATTGCTTGAAACCTTACTCTTTTCATCCATACAAAATACTAGCTAACGCAACTCGCAACAAGTCGTAACTTTGAAACATGAAACCTTACGAACCTGACGAATATTCGTCTTGGTCACTTACCTACCTCTGTGATTTTCGATGAAAATTTAGCTCTGTGATTTTCGATGTAAATTTACCTGTGTGATTTTCAATGAAAATTTACCTTTGCGAATCTATTACGGCTATTTTAATTAAACCCATCATTTCAAAAAGGAAACAAGTCCACTAATTAAAAAAAATAAGGTTATGGTGGTGAAAAAACTAAACCTAGGATCAATCAATTAAATCAAAAAAAATATTATTTTATTACATCTTGTATTTATCAACTATCTGGACTAACGCCTTTTAAGAATTGGTGACTTGTGTCGTTTTTGATATGACGTGTTCAATTCTAGTTATGTTCAAATAAAACCTAAGAAAGGCTTTTGCCAATTTATTGGGTGTATTCAAAAACTAAAAGCGGACAAGTGGCTGCCTGCGGTTGCACGAACTCTGATGGCAATTGAAAAAAAAAAACAAATAAAAAAGTTGGAGTGCAGAATGGTCTGATTGAAAAAAAAAATTAGGAACGGAACATAACGAGTGTAATTCTGAAAGGCTTTTTGGTGGCGCCAAAGAGAGCAGCGAGTGTAAGAACTAACTAGGTAGGTATCACAGTTTTTATAGTACTGTAGGTATAGTAAGTTTGATTTGCAATCACTATAGCGATATAAAATGAATAAGTAAATCGAATAAGTATAGTAACGATATAAAACTAAATAATAATTTGATTGCTGATTCAAAGTTCACTGTCATTTCCAAATTCAATAAATATCTTACTTACATACTTATATAAATTCACGCCATTTTCTCTTTTTTTAACGGTTTAGCTTGCCCTGTTTGTTTTTTTTTAAATGCCTTATTATAAATTTAAAAACCTGCGACACAATTATGTAAACCTCAATTATTTTTTTTGGTGTAGTCTAGTCACCTTTCAAATAAAAAAAGTCTATTCGTTTAGGACCTACAATACAACAGACAGTCACGCAGACAAATAGATACACAGACATGTCAAACTTATGACACCCCTCTATTTGTACTGGGGGGTTTAAAAATGAAATGATTTTGTTCATGGATTATATTAAGTTCGCAAGTATTGCCTTTTTGTTACTATCCAGATAGCGTCAAGACCTCATTTATAGAAAATGTAGAGATTACATCTCGAATAAATACAATATGTTCGCAATATTTCGCCACACTCTTTAGGTAAGCCTTAAGGCGGCTTAGTGTCAACAGATTTAATAAAAGAAACCAAGGTTTATACAGCTGCGAGCTATGGTACATACCTAAAAGATATAATTATGATTTCTATTAAAAGATTACTTTTACGCTAGGTATTTTATGAGTTAATAAAAAAATTGATTCTCATCTCTCTCAGACTGCCTCGTTGGTCTAGTGGTAGCAAGCGCAACTGCTGAGCACGAGGTCCTGGGTTCAATCCCCGGGTTGGGCAAAGTGTTATTGCGTTTTTCCATTAGGAAATTCTCAGCAGCAGCATGGAGTCTGGAATTGTGCCCGGTTAATAGCAATAGGCTCGTCCCCTATTACATGGGACTTTTAACATAGCCGGTGAAACGTGGGTGTACTGCACACCTCTGCATACCCCCTCTGGGGAATACAGGCGTGAGTGTATAAATAAATTAAAAGAAAAATGATTCTCATGAACACGAGCCATTCCAAAAACATGAGGGTGGCGTAGCATTTAAAACCCTCTATAATAAAAAAAGAAATAAAAAAACAAGTAAGGATATAAGGATTGTGCTCCATAAACATGCAGTGCTCCGTTTATCACATTTATTAATCTAATGTAAACAAAACATTATAAAAAACAGGAAAAATAAAAAGTCACGAGCGGAGCATGCAAGGATCTGACAACGTCACAGTGGCGCCCAACGTGGGGCCCAAATTCACAAAACAATAAAATTAAATGGATCTATTTTGAAGAAAGAATAGTGTGAAAAATAGGCTTTGACACACACTACTATAAGGAACAAAATCCTTACATGTTATAATAAGAATTCAAACTCCTTGTTTTTGTATAATTATTTAATAAGAAATTTGAAAAACCCTTGTTTTCCTTGTTTTTGGTTTTTTAACACCAAGATTGAAGGATGAATATTCTCACAAAGATGTCCGTATCATTTGTCACCTCTCCCCTGTTAAGTTGGCCCAGGTCACTATGTCCCCTCAGGGCAGGAAACCGTTTCTAAGGACCGCGATGTGCACTGACACGTAATTACCCCTTTTTCCACACATTTTTTTCCGGAATAACACACTCTCATTATTTTTTAAACGAAAGTAAATATATTGAACATTGTGTATTAGAGTATAGGGACCGGAAAAGTATTTTTTTGATGTTTGTTGAGGTCTATAACAATTTGAGGAGCTCTTTTTTGTTTGTTCATGGTAATTACTCTAACCAAACTTTTTATATTGAAGCTCCCTTTGGTACTTTTTTATTATGGTCCCTACTAGCGGTTTGCTTCGAGAAAATTAACAATTTACAGGTGTAAAGAGCAGAATGGCATAGAGAATTATATATTTATATTTTGGCAAAGCTTTTACCGCAACTCTGGCGTTGTTTTCGTTTAGATTTTCGGATGTACTTATCCCAAATCCAGACTGGCTGTTATCTCTGTTTAGTATTTTATGCCTATCAAAAAATTCTCTTTAAGTAGACGGTATAAAATGAGAACAAAAATCATGCCTAAATGCATAGAATAAAATTGCAATGAATAATTTAAAATTAAATCACTGAACCGATCTTTGATCATGTCAGATTTAATTAGCGCCAACACCAAGGTAAGTGTTTGATGTGTGAAATCCTTTGTTGAAAGCCGTTAAGTTAATAAATTTTCAAGTAAAGTAAAGCTCGGTTCGCTGCATGTTGTATCGGGTTGGATGCAGGAAATCCCCTTTTCCACGTGAGTTCATAAATACGGGAAGCGTGGCGCCCGCGGCTACTCAGGATACTCAGCTGTACGCCATCTTGTTGACCGTAAAGACTGCTTTAAAATGAATCATGTTGAGATACTTCATAAAAGAAAATGTCAAACCAAAAGAAGTTTGTTTGATCTATGCAAACTGCAAAGATGATAACAGAAATATTTTTGTGATTTTTTTACATGTTATAGCACATGTTAGCTTATTAAATATAATTAATGAATTATTCATTTGAAAAAAAAATGGAAAAAACACATTTACAGAAAGACGTAGGCTATTTTAAATATTTTATTATTTTTTTACTAGTAGTAGTACCTATTTTTTGTAGTGTCGTATAGTAATAAAGTTTTGAAAGATGACACAAATCAGAAGGCTTAAGCATTTTGAGGGTTCCGTATCAAAATGGTAAAAAGGACTGTTGTTTGAAATTCGCCGTTTGTAGATCACAGCTGTTTATTTAAGACAAATCCAATGCTATCGATGGTATCAACATTTGTCCTATATTGTAAATAAAACAACAAAAAAATGCAAACGGGGACAAAATACAGTTACAGTTTTGAAATGGGGTTTCTAGGTCAAATGGGGTATCATACGAAAGTACTTAATTTGTTTCGCAAATATAAGTTTAATTGCCTTTGTAAGTTTAAATGCATAAAGTTTGACTTATGATGAAGAATTACAAAAGAAAGCTAAACGGGTAGAAGTTTTTGTAAATATCTATCTAATAAAAGAAAAACCCAAAAAACTTACAGACAGACAGAATTTATAAACCAACAAAACAAATTTTCACATTATTTAACAAATTAACATTTTCCGAAAGCCCTGTTTTATAATAATTATAATAAAAATTATGGTCTATTTTTTAATTTATTTAGTAGTTAATGGCAATCTGTAGACTGTGAAACAGGCCCTTACAGAAAGTAATATTAAAAAAAAAAACACTATTACTTATGTTATTTAATAGACTTTTTAATAAAACTCTAAAATTTAGCTTTTATATGCCTCCCATATTATATTTTTCACGAAAAAGAATACTGCGCTAAAACCCACTCGCAAGCGAATATTTATGGCCTCTCAGGATGACCGCGTATCTGTCCCTCGGGGGCTCAGTTGAAAAATACCCACCAGCACCGCCAAAATAAACTTTAAAATTTAATTGAATAATCAAATAAAGCTAAGCTCCCAGACAGAACGCTTTTTACTGAGTTCGCTATAACAATATAAAATAAATTCGCGTCAACAAAATTAATAAATACAATGGTACCTTCAAAATTGTGATTACTCATGAAAGTCATATTAAGTTCGTAAAATATTTATCTCGCACTTACATGTGTTCGTAATCGTAATCGAAATAAAATGTCATATCGTTCCGAATTATTAGGAATTACGTAATAAAATTCAAATAACATATCAGTAGATACGACACCGCAATGCGGTTTCTTCGTTATATCAAAATTTCAGCAATAGTAGAAACGACTTTTAGCGATATCTTTGCCAAAAATTGTGTCAACCTAGAATATAATATTAATGTAGTCGCTAACGTTAAATCTAAGTAAGAATATTCCTTCATAATAATAATCCTTCTCAACGAATTATCGATTATAGCGGCCAATTTCAACGGAGATTAGCAAACTACGTAGGACAAAAATATGACGTGCTCAACTAACCACAAGTGCACTCTCTTTTACAGTCATATAGGAGTTAGGACGGCAATCCGACACGACCGGAGAGAGAACAGGCGCATAACCGACGCCGGCTTAACGAGCGTGCCAAGGCACGGAGAAGGATAAGATTGTATCTTGAATTTTAAAACTTCATTATTCTTTTCGCGTTTAAAAAATGATACAAAATCGCACTATTATTCCTTCATAGTTATCGAAAGGAACACAAAAAAACATTTTTTTATAGAATATTCAGAATTTCGAAAAGTTTAAAGCTAGGCAAATAGTAGCCAGTCGACGAGGTCTCTTTTCATTTAAGAGGCCACTCACACTCTTGAGACATAGAGCGTCTTTTCATAAATTTTACATGCCAAGGCGAGAAACTGAAATATGGAAAACGTTATAAATTGTATTGAAACAGTGAGGTCTTCAATATTAATGCTACAGATATTTAATACAACTTAAATTGAGTTCAACTGAATGGTTTCTTTATAAATAATATGTAAATTAGACCTATATTTACATAAAATTACAGAGCTGTTTTCTTTTGAGATAGCAAATAAAAGCCAATTTGAGTATCTATTTTAATAAAGCAATATGATTTAGATATGGAAGCTATACAATAAAACATGTATTAATCAAATAAAAAGATAACTTTATAATTTAGAAAAGGTCGTGAAATTGGACTCAAAGGGAATTTTCAATTGTTGGAGCCCCAGCGTACTAAGTATCGGTGATCTATTAATAGCGTCGTCCTACTCACTCGTACCTAGAGGTTTCATGGGTGACCACAATGTTCCAGATATCCGTTCTGGGCAAAATTTGATTGGATTGCTGGTACTGTATAGTGTATACGGCCCTGAACAGGCGAAATGGTGGTATTAACAACTTTACCTGTTCCATCGAGCAAATAGAGAAATAACGTTTACTTATCATTATTTTGTGAAGACTAAATTTGTACTATTCATTTGTTGTGATTTTTTAGCGTTAAATATATTTGATACGGGGTATAAGAAAAAAGTAAAATATCACGTAGATAGATTTAGTCGCGAGTGTCAGCTAGTACATTATGTAACGTAACGGTTTTATGCGCCAAATTTTAGTAATGAACAAACGTTTCAAACATGGAACACCCCAAATAATTATAATACTTAATGGTTTCTAATTTAATCTAATGTAATGGGTACTATTTTTAGAATTAAGCTTCAAACACGTACCTACCAACCAAAACAAATATAATTTCAATGACCAACGTGGAAAACACCAAATATTTTAATTTCGGTGGCCGCAGAATCCCACGCATTCCCCTTGGTCCAGGATTTTTAGATTCACACTGTCGAGTTCGCATTCCGTATCCTAACTATTATTACGCACGAATACACCGTGCGCCGGGTCACTGGTCACTACAAGCTCAGGTTATTTCAAAATACATTTCAAATTGTACCGACTGAACTCATTCTATTGAACTGTAAATTGAAATTATTTGTCTGTAGTTTCAAAGCTATTTTAAGGGCTAAAGCTGTCTAGCGACTTTTAGACACATCGGCAATTTAGATCGGCAATTTAGTCGCTTTTCGGAGGCTTGTTGCCGCGTCTGAACGCTTTCGCATCTACAAACGCCTGTCGCAGCGATTCAGTAGCTATTTAAACTTTTATAACATAAAATAGGCAATCGCTAAAAAGGAAGTTTAAATACAGCAATCGAACGCAGAAAGACCTCAAAACGCAAATTAAACACTTGAGAACAAAACAATTCTCATGGTATAAAGTATGTTATATATTATTACCGGGATTACTTAAAATTAAAATCGATTCTGGCACGTACTCAGCAGTTTGCGACCGCCACACATCAACGACCTACTCAATTAAAAATTTACCATTAAATATCGCAAAATCGTCACCACAATTCAAACTTATAATTAAAATCATAAAATCAGTAACAGTAAAATGCGATGAATCGAAATGAAAATATGTCGAGAGACAGATTTTGTAATAAAAAGAGATTGAATGTTCATGTAATCATGTTACCATCGACATCGTTATTAAAAGTCGATATTTTCAGAACCGGGATTGGAATTATTGAATTTGTAATCAACTTGTCCAACAGGATAAGCTTTATGTTTAATTAAACAAGCTTACAATGATATTAATTATTAGAAGGGGTATTAATTATCATTAATTGATGGAATAATTCACGCTTAATGTAATATTGCTTACGTGAGACCGAGATCAGGATTATTATTTACCTATTCATGTAATTGTACTTCTGTTAGTTACCATCTATCAATACTAATATTATAAAGCTGTAAAGTTTGAACGCGCTAATCTCAGGAACTATTGATTTGATTACAAAAATATTATTTGCGTCAGATAGCCTGCTTATCGATGCCTTCCTAACGGTCTATAATGCAAATTAAAGGCTATACATATGTTAGATATACGGGTATGTAAAATAAAACCTTTTTTTTTTTTCTTAAACCTACATTAAAAAATTAATCGAGTTACATTCCAGTCCACTTGACGGTTCCGTGGACTCAATACAATCGGACCTTAAACTTTGCAATTTTAATTAACGTGCCTAATTATCTCGAAAATAAACTAAAAGTTTAAATCAGCTCCGATAAAGAATTAGACAAACAAAGTTAATTTGCACGCGGTCACGTAGCACCACAGTAGTGCTTTCATAAATATTTCACTGAACACTATGAATTGGAATAGGTTTATTATTAAAATTAAGCTTGCAGATTAAGTTAATTTGTTCATTTACGTTTATTACACTGATAAGATCTTTGCTATCCTTCATTTTGCTGGACGATGAGAGGAATAAATTATTCTGTTTTAACGTGAGAATAATGTTTTTGTTACCAATTTTATAAATTTTTATTTTTGTATCGTGAACTTTTTTTGAAATAGCGTGCGTCGCAATTAAGATCTTCAAAATTATATATCACTCCCTGCTCAATTACATTATAACTAATCCTATTACAAGTTAAGGTAGAAAAACTATTCTACCTGAACTGGCACGCACATATGATTTTTCAAATCATGTGCGTTTTAAAAATTAATTATCACTTGATCAAACGGTGAGGGAAAATATCGTGAGGAAGCCACCTGAGTTATTTTTCAACGGTGTGTAAAGGAATGTCATAGGCCTGCGGGCGATTTACACTCTGACACCAAGTTGTCCATCAATCCAAAGAAGTCCTGGAATAAAATATCATTTTTAACCCGGAAATAATGCTTAAAATTCCCAATTTAAGTCCCAAAGTCTTAACGTCCCAATTCTCAGAGATAAGATCAGATTAGAGAATAGATCAGATTAAAGAAATAGTAACTAATATCTGTTTTCTTTCTTTCACAGATATTCGACAACCACTATCATTTCCACCACCATTCAATCGCGCGGCGGTCGATCACACCATCGCACGACCACCATGGGAAGTTGGAAGGTGACAATCGGGTACGATGGGCGAAACAACAACGAGCGCTCTCTAGAAAGAAGAGGGATTTTCAGATGATACAAGATCCTTATTCTTCGACAGGTATGATAGATTACATTTAACTGTAGATAAAGCTACTTAGAGAGTCGTGATAGCCTAGTGGTGGTGACCGTTGACTGGCAAGGCAAAGATCTCGGGTTCGAACCCAAGGCGCGCACCTCTGACTTTTCGTAAGTTATGTGCGTTTTATAAATTAATTATTACTCTCCGTGCCTCGGATAGCACGTTAAACTGTTGGGCCCGGCTGTCAATTGTAGATCTTTGACAATCGTTACGGGTAGTCAGAAGCCCGAAAGTCTGACAACCAGTTTTACTAAGGGGTATCGTGTGACCCAGTATCTAGGTTGTGGAGGTATGATAGGCAGTCGCTCCATGTAAAACAAGGGTATTCAGCTGCATCCGGTAAGACTGGAAGCCAACCCCAACATAGTTGGGAAAAGGCTAGGCAGATGATGATGTAGATAAAGCTAATGCACCGGTGCGTATTGATGCCGTGTGGTCCCGAATGCCGTGTGGTTCCCGGCCTAAGAATAGAACCACCCCTACTCGTCCCGCGGGTGTCGTAAGAAGCGACAAAGGGAAAGATCCGAAAGATGGGCAGCAGCATCATTCTGTGTAACAGTAATCATCTTTGCCCAGGGCTGCAGCGTTGCGATTATGAGCAAATATCTCCAATGAGCGCACAATAGTGCCGCGCATTGGGAGAGGCCTATGTTCCGACTATACCTACTATCCAACTGTGGTATCCAATCTGTGATTCGCCGTTTGCCAGTGGTCTCCAAACAATAGATTTAATATTGTGTCTGATTTTATTATAAGCGCATTTTCATCATCACTGTTGTACTACTTACTGAATTTTTTTTTTAAATTGTAATCTATTATTTGTGTTTTCAACATCCTACAGAGTCACAAGAAAATAGAACTAAATGAAATATATATGTAGTATATGTTAAACAATATAAAAATTTGTACTAGAAGTATTTTTACGTAGTCAAGTCCTCAGCGACACACTCTCCGAGAATTATTAGAGTATCTCACTTCAACCGACCATGCGATTGTCGTGACTCTTTTTTTTTTTTATCGCAGCTGAAACGACGTCATCAGATGCGCCCGCGCCGTCATCGGCGTCGAAGCGTGACGCTAATTCAAAGCGTGAGCTCCAACCGTCACGGGTGAAGGGACGGCCAAGAGCTGCTGACTCCAAGTTTCAACTCAACGACCCCAAGTGGCCTCATATGTGGTATTTAGTAAGTATTGACCATAGTTCTTATTCTTATGATACTTCTATATATTACTATTTCTACTACTTTTACTTTTTCTCTACTAGTTTAGAGTTACTATAGAGTCTTAGGCCGTGATAAATAAACATTACTTAGCACGAGCGTCAGCTAAGACATGTTGCGATCTCTGAGTAGCCGTTGAAGTTTGACTGTTGTGCGACAGTGACAGTGACTACGCCTAAGTACGTGTTAAGTAACGTTTATTGATTGATAGAATACGTTGGAAATGCTTTACTAATGTTATGTTCAAAGACTTCCTTATGAACCCCATAGGTCAAGAGCTGTAATTTTCTTACTAGACAGATACTTTTCTAGATTCTATTACAATGCTCATGACATAGTAGGCCACGTGAAATCTTTACACCAAGTTTTGTGGCGTCACGAAGTAAAGAGGACTAAGCTAAGTTAACTAAGAAAGTTGTTAGTCTTTGTGAATCTGACAGTTCCTTAATATTCATATCAAAGCTCAACTTGACTGGTATACATGATTAATTCGATCTGTTTGAAGATTAATAATTATTAGGGTCTTCTCAAACTGAGACAGGACGCAGCGCGGTGAAATATGAAGTAGGTAAACCTTTTTATGCAGTAAATAAAGTTCTATATTGTATCGTAACTTGAAAAGAGCGCCGTGTGTCGTCTCGATTAAGTTGAGGCCTAGTAACAATTTTTTTTAAAGAATAATTTTATTACAATCAGAATAAAATTATATCTACATGACACTGTATGTAGGTTTCGTGATGATAAAAGCTCGGTACTTACTGCTGCTTACTTACTGCTTACCCGGTTAAGCGAGACTGAGTTATGTCAATCTAATAATTATCGGCGCTGCTTGAAGTTTTGATCATCTTGCATGAAATCAAATGTCGCAGGTACTACGAAATTTATGTAAAATAAAAGCTAAAGAAACTTTTTAGGATTCCTCAGTAAACTTATAACATTATTACATATTTCGTGATAATTTTAACAGCAAAAAGAAATAATTATGTCAGACAGTCATTGAGTCCAGAGGGGTTGAACTACGAATTATATAGTATTGATACTATTATTGTGCCCAACTGTTACGCTTTGTTTAATCCGAAAATAAAAAGTGAATGAAAAGTGGCTGAAGAAATAAATTCGTTTGAGGATACCAAAGAAAAAGATTTTATTTGAATTTCCTAGAACAGTTAGCACGATGTAATTAAATAGAAAACGTGGTTCTAACATGAAAAAATGACTTTTCTATTGATCAAAGACGAATACTAATTACTCTAGCTGCTAGGCTATCGTAAAAGCGTAAAGAGGTCAGACACGGGTCGGAAATCTTGGGAGTCTGATAAGGGGTCGTCTGGCGTCCATTGCACATGGTCCTCAAGGTTGTCACGACGCGTCGTGTGTCCTGTCGTATAGTAACTGGAGGGTCCAGCAACGGACATCCGCGGCGGGTTCGTGGAAATCGTGGAAGCATGCGAAAAGCGTTTCCGCGTTCCCGTCACTATGCGAAAGAGAAATGACACGTGGGGGTTTTAGTCGGTATATCGGTCTGTAGGCCGGAGAGCCCGACATAACCATCTCGCATAACCCTAAGCGGGACGGTAGGCATAATGCGCATTTCCCTTATATACAAAAAAAGGCTTTTGTAAAATAATATTAATAACCCAGAATACCAATTAAGTGGCAATAAAGTTACATTGTAAAAGTATTTGATTTTCATCATTCTGTTTTTCTTTAACAATTCCACGGCACCGAAAAGAGAAGTTTAATTTTCTTTGGGCAAAGTTTGTAACGCTGTTCTTAAATATTGACAAGGTGGGAGCCAAAAATTTGAGTTTTATTTACTTACCTATTGTAAGAAACTTGGCTAATTATTTCAAATAATCACTTGGACTCCAATTACAAGGATGGAAACATTTTTAATTATATACTTTTTTTGCTTGTCCCTTAGCTTATGTAAGTAACTGTCAGATTTTCGTAGCTACGTTTTGACAAGGTACATCAGCCACTCTGCCATTGAATTATCATGGGGCAGAATTAAGATGCCGTTTGCAACACAACCGTCGATGAGCAGTTTACATTAAGTATCTCTTTAAAATAATACATAATAATAAAATTCTTTATTTTACAAATAGATACCTACTTTTAGTCTAAAAAAATATATTCGAAATTCGAATTGAAATTTTTCGTGTCACATATTGTATGTATGTAGAAATAGTATTTGTATATACAAATTGCCAGAGCGCAGATAAAATAGAATGTAGCTTGTCAATCAATCGAAAATAATTTCAATTTAGAATTTACCGTCGACTTTTGTGTGATTTTTTCGAGCGATCCGAAATAGTTGATTTGAAAACCAATTTTGTATAGGTACGTGTGTGTCTGTGAAACGATTCGTCAATACAAATTTCCAGCGTCCGCTCCTGGTGATGCGGTTGCTATTTCATTTTCATTTCGTATTGCTGCCATTGCAAATATACCTTTTTCAACAAATTCGTTTTTAGTAACAGCTTTTTTGCAAATTAAAATCTTCGCTGATGGAAGTTGAGTAATTGGTTTGTACTTTTACAGGTTCACAATTTTTTTCTAGTTGTATTAAATAAATATAAATACAAGATGGCTCAATGTTAAGTGAGTCATTATACTAATTGTAAGACTATTAATTAAATCTTGCGCTACTATTAAAAATTCTAAAATAAATATCATTCTTCGGTGCGTTATATGCGAATAGACAGCTTTATTATATTGTATGCTTTTTTTTTCATTTAGAATCGAGGAGGCGGTTTAGACATGAATGTGATACCTGCTTGGCGGGAAGGCATCACTGGCCGCGGAGTAGTCGTCACAATCCTCGACGACGGCCTAGAGACTGACCATCCTGATTTAATTGCTAATTACGTAAGTACCTTACTTTAATAAACTAAAAAAGACACTTAGGTCTTTAGAGTTTAGTTTACGTCATTCAATCCAGAATATGCCTCTTTGTTATATCGAAATAAATTCCTTGATATCGCCTCATTGTATGTTTAGAGCGTCGCGTCGTCGGTATTTTTCGTTGCATCCCTTAGTCATTACTCTCAAATCTTCTTAGGGTTATAAGAGTCGCAGTTTCAACGTATGTAAAGGAGATATGTTTGAAAAAACCGATGAAATCAGAACGCGAACAAGTAATACGCGAGGGTTCCGCGCTTTCGCGATAAAAGGGCGTAGAGTGACATCTGTGCTCTGAACAAAAGCTGCCGAGTTTCAAATTACACGATTCATCTCGCCCGTGCGGCTTTAATTTCACTGTTGGCGTTCGGAAAAAATGGGTAATTGGGTCGCAGTTATTCTTCGAGGCGATTTGTGTGCGAACGTAGGCTCTCCCCCTTAAACGAGGATTAATAAATAAAATAAAATAAATCAGCCTGATTCTGTCCCAATGTAGGGCAAAGGCCTCTTCTCATACAGAGAAGGATTGAGCATTAATCACCACGCTAGCTCACTGCGGGTTGGCGACTTCAGACAATTAAAGTCCAGGTTTCTTTACGATGTTTTCCTTCACCGTTAGTCAGTGGTGTCTTAGATTAACTAAGAAAGTACGTATGACATTGAAAAAGTCACATTGGTACATGCCAGGTTCGAACTCACTCAAACGAGGATTAGTATCAAAATATTGTGCATTGTTTCCATACATAATTACGGATAAGACCTGATACGAGGAACTCGATGACAGGCGTAAGAGGATAATGTGTGTACAAGTGTTTTGTATGAACATTATAAGATTATCAGGATGTTATTGCTGAATTTATAATAGCTTGTAATCCGGTAAGTACTTGTTTGTCGGAAGCAACAAAATTAAGCGAAACCGTGCTTTTGTTTGTAATTTGGGAGGGACTGTCTTGTTTGAAGAAGGCTCTGATTGTTTCACTTGATCAGTCTTTTGAGGAAAATAGAATTTATTTTAAAACTAGCTTTCGTCTGCGGCTTTGCCCGCTTTGTATGTTGATAAACTGTGTCTATCTAGATCATCGTAGCTCCAAGTCTCCAAGTAACAAAGTTTGTAGTTGACAAGATTCGCCGTTGACGGATACGTCAAGGAAGACATCATTATCATCAGTTCCTAAACGAGTGGACTGATTTTGATTTAGTTTTTTTTTATCTGACAGGTGATTTGATCGAGAGTGTTTGTAACTGAAAAAAAAATGAGGTTTGTGTGTCGATGGTTTTTACCCGACTGACTAGGAAGGGTTATTAAATTTGTAGTTATGTGATCAAACATTTTAACAAGTTGCTTATAATTTTCCTAGGACCCCATGGCGTCTTACGATGTGAACTCCCACGACTCAGACCCACAGCCGCGGTACGACATGATCGACTCCAATCGCCATGGGACCCGGTGCGCTGGTGAAGTCGCCGCTACTGCTAACAACTCGCTCTGTGCGGTAGGAGTCGCGTATGGAGCTAGTGTCGGAGGTAAGAATTACTTTTATGCTAGTATTTCATAAGGTTATATAAAAAGGGTTATTTATAAAACTCCAGCATCCATAAAAGGGGTCATTAAACTCATTAATCCTGAAATCGCAAAAAAAAATCGGCTGTTCCATACATTTATGTTCACGTGACTCAACAAAATGTATGGAACAGCTGATTTTTTTTTGCGATTTCAGGGTTGGTCCCATAGTAAAAGTTGTTCATAATGATGAGTTTAATGACCTCTTTTAAGGATGCCAAATGGATGGATGGATG
This sequence comes from Protodeltote pygarga, assembly GCA_936450705.2. Classification (NCBI taxonomy): domain Eukaryota; kingdom Metazoa; phylum Arthropoda; class Insecta; order Lepidoptera; family Noctuidae; genus Protodeltote; species Protodeltote pygarga. Next base: position 9,248,114 of record OW388263.2, read on the forward strand.
AAAGGTACTGTTTTACAAATAACCCTGTATATGAACACATTTAATTGTTTTGTTTTGTATTTTGTAATCATTTAATTTGAAATAAATATTCTATTCTATTCTACATAGAAACAACAGATTACAAACACAATATAGGAATTAATGTACTGCACTGTATGTAATGAAATGAACTGCTTATTTCTTTAAGAAATTCTAAGTTACTTGCTGTTACTGTTACTACTTGTTACTCCGTACAAGAAGTGGATCAACACTAAGGAACGTAACTGACATCTAAGATGGTTGAATGTAGAAGAGAATTTTGATAGCAAAAGCTGGGTTACGAATAGCTTTACCCAATAAGTTGCGGCTTTAAATCACGCTCGTAGTCGTTTTTTCTTTATACGAAAATATCGAACTTGTATTCAAAAATTTTTTTTCTTTTAAAAATGTTTTCGTATTCAAAACTCGTACTGGCTATATGTACCATTTTATCTAAAATTAGTTTTGGTGTACAATGTACATAATTTAAATAAAATACAATTACCTATCAACCACGAATTCGGGCGAATTTGCGAGCTAAAAAACAAATTCATAGACATGTAGGTATTGGGCGAGCGTTCTTCTTAGAGAAAAATTACAAATGAATGCTCGGTCTACGCCTACGTCTTAAGGCGATAATTGTGTTCCTGTCTTTATCAACTCAATAGTGTCCAACAGGGATAGCGTAATACTTACTGCTTTATTCAACGGCATTTCCCGTTGGTGTGGCCCAGCATAAGACACTAAATAGCGTCGCTGTATCGGTCGTTTGAATGACAGATGGGAGCGCGGTAGAATTAAAATTAAAATACTGCATTCTAAATATCTACAAGATAATTCGGCGCCTTTATAGCGAAGCAATAAAGATCAACCGTAGTGCTACTAAATCTTGATAGATGAAGATCTTTTTGAAGTAAAAGCTTAGAGTCCTAGCATTGGAATAAAGATGTTATATCTTAAGTAACATCGCAAAGGATTAAGATAATAAAAAAAATAATAAGATAGATCAACTTTTTATGACATCTTACATTTTATGAAAGCAGAATATATTATGAAGTAGGGTTTTGTATTAATATTTTTGCTTTTTGCTGTGTCCGCGTGGAAGACGATAATAAAAACAACATAAAGTAAAGAATTGTACGCAAAGAGCGATAAAGTTCTGCTCCGTTAGGCCTGTACCTAGTAGTCCTATGCCTCTACTGTTAAAGTCAATAATAATTTAAAGAAATAGTCCCGTTTAAAGATCAAATTACTTACTTACAAATTCGTTGCTCGTTTTCTTCTATTTTATAAGGTTTTAAAATTTTTACTTGCGTGCGTGTGTGCTTGACTTTTGATCAAATTTTGGCTGCTAAAGAACCACTTTCAATCCTGCGCGTGCATTTTTTTTCTTACTACAATTTAAAATTTGAATTTAGAATTTCTTTTTTAATTTTTGAAAAAATAAGAATTGTAGTTGTATTGTTATGTTATATTGTTTAAGTTATATTGTTTGCTGCCTACTACTTGTAAGTTTTTTATAAAAAGGCTTCTATTTCGTATTCACAAGTTAAGGGTATATTTATGCGTAATAAAGTACGGCTGTCAGTCTAGCAGACTAGACTTGATGAGAAAAATATATAAAAAAGATAGATGGACTACTTAATAAAGTTTTTTATTTTGCTTACTCCAGATTTAGTTTAACTAGATCCATAAATTTATAGGAGACTGACACAGTCTTTACTACGATATTTTTAAATTATAATATCTATTTAGTGTTACTAAGTCTATACAGCACTTCTTGGCTCTGACTTTGACTGTACCTACTAAGCTAGTTATTTTTACACATAATCATAAAATTAATATATACCTATAATAGGATTCCTCACAATGCCATTAAGTATAAAAAAAGTCAAATTCCGATGGTATATACCTAGGTATACAGACCTCAAATTATATCGAGTTCGACTCAAATGTGATCATGTGACTGGTTTTATTAGTATAAGGCGACTATACCAATATAATTATGTGTGCTAGAGCCATGCTGAGGGCTTACTCTTGAATCACAAACTCAATATCAATCCTGTTTTTACTATAAAAAAACCTTAATTAGCCAGGAAATAGCACACATAAAGACAAACGTCGCTTGGCACGCGCTGCAGCACGAACTTTTTAATGACATAATAATACAAACACATTGCGTAGTAAATAACAATATTGGAATGGATTAAAAACTTAGATTTTGTTTGAAAAAGACTGCCTTACTTATCTAGATAAAGAATTATTTTATTCCCCTCCGAATGTTTTCTGAAGTTTCGACGACAATGAATACAATGAAAAATTTTTTGTCTTCCCGTTGCTACGTAAGTATGTTTTTATGTTCGTCGTAAGTTTTTATTACATTCTTTTTATAAACAAACCTGCTACGTAATGTGGGTTGTTAAATACCGATAAACTGCGTATACGCGTCAATATCTGCTGAATAAGTCACGTTGCCAAAATGTTATTGATTTAATTTCATCATTGTCTCGGATAACAAAAGGCGGAGATACTAGAAATTTTAATACAATGTTTGGACGAATATTAATTGCCTGATAAGCTTGAAAAACAATATGGAGTTGTACACATGGCAACTAGAATACCTACTAAGTCTCTAAGTACTATTGTGTTGATATAAAAATAAAAATTTTAGTCATATTTGTTGTCGTGTGAGTCGTAATAGCCTAGTGGTGGTGACCGTTGACTAGCAAGTCAGAGGTCTCGGGTTCAAACCCAAGGCGCGCACCTCTGACTTTTCGTAAGTTATGTGCGTTTTATAAACTAATTATCACTCTCCGTGCCTCGGATAGCACTTTAAGCTGTTGGCCCCGGCTGTCAATTGTAGATCTTTGACAGTCGTTACGGGTAGTCAGAAGCCCGAAAGTCTGACATTTATTTTTATATATTATCATTTACATCCTAATCCAAACTAATATTATAAATGCGAAAGTAATTATGTTTGTGTCTAACCTTTTCACGCCTAAACCACTGAACCAATCATCCTGATATTTTGCATATACGTTTTCAGTTATAGGTATAGAAACGGAGTTAGGGAAAACGGGATTACTAGAACGGATGGCGCCACGTGACTTTCGAATCATGATTGAATTTTAAATTCTAAATTAATGCGAGCGAAGCAAAAGCAAAAAGCTAGTTTTACATAAATCCTTAACGTAGCCCACGCAGGTACTTATATAAAATATAAATAAATATTTCTGAAACAAAGTTTCGTTTTATTATAATACGAATTTAAATTCTGTGAGGCTAACTTTACAGTTGAAAAGTTGTTCTACTAAACGCGTAGAGGAATGTTTGTGTAAATAAGAAAATGAGAACTTTTCTCTGTTGGAGTGTAGCGATATGAAAGTGCCTGCAGGATATAAAGTTATTAGCGAGTTGGCGTGCCTGCCACGAAGTATATTTGTTTGTGTAACTTGCTTCACAAACACTGTTTAACTTGTACTATTACAAGTATAAAATAAAAATTACAATATTTTTGTGAATTTTTTACATGTTTTTTTTTGCACATGATAGCTTATTAAATATAATTATTTAATAAGAAAATTACAAATTAAAAAACCCCGATATATTTTTTTTTAAACTAGGAACACTCGATATATGTGAGAAGAGGCCTTTGCCCTGCAGTGGGAGAGTTAAAGACTGGTTTATTATTGTATTATAAGAACTTTCGATGTCTTTTTAAACGTATGGATGCCACAGATACACACATCAGGCTACCTGTCCACTGGAGCGGAGAGGAGCGGAGAAAATAGGTGTTTTTATACAAATGATAACTCGAGCGGCGCTGTTTGATCTGTCATTTGTATGAAAACACCAATTTTCTCCGCTCCTGTGTGCTTGAGTGAACAGGCAGCCTTAAACACCTCTCTTTTTTCGTCAGGGTTTAAAAAATTCATTTCATTTTAATATTTTATCTTGTTTTCGTTGCGGTATTCGGCCACCAGGTCACGTGGACATGAGCTCATAACCACTCCGTCCGTAATTCTTAGAGTAATAAAAAAGCATTTAAAAGAACAAAATTTAAAAAAATATTTCACGATATTGTTTTGGTTTTCATTGTATTTTCGAAGAAGTTTCTTAATAGTAATTACATCAGTGTACAATTAGTAGTACTGCACTACAATTAAATACGGAAATTAGGCGTTTTAGTTGTCACGAGGTCGTTTTTTTGTTACAACTGTAACCTAGAGTAAAAAAGGGTCTTCTTGTGTACACGGTCAATGGATCTTGACTGAATCGTCGAGGTTAGTTTCAATAATGATTTTTTGATATTATCTGTGCGCAAAATGACCCGAAATAATATTTAAAACATGATTCCAATTCGCAAAAGTTTAAAAACTTAAATAGTACTTTTGTACTTAACCTGTTTAGGGCTTGTTTCATAAGTCTCTGTTACCTTACTTAATAGAAAATTTAATACAAATACTGTTATAAATTTTTATTAAATATTTTTTTAAGTTGCATGTCATAGAGCCTCAGAGCTCCGAATACTTAAATTCAATTTTTTTGCGTAGAATGCATAAATACTTAATAAAAATGTTTATGTATTTAAAATACTTGTTTTAAAATGGCTTAACTTTGCCTTATTCTTTCCTTCCGTTTTTTCAGAATGTTTCAAATAAACATTATAGTTTATTATTCGAGCGTAACCTGCGTGACACAACACAGGCGTAAGAAACGTTATTTAACATAAATCATGATTATGTGATTGTAAAAGCGTTATTTCTAAACCCCGAACGAAACGAAAAGACCGATTTGGCGTTTTTAATTTCTAAACTAAAATAAATGTTATTCATAACCATGAGATTGACGTAAAACCGCGTAATGACCGACATTTTCCATTAAAAGAAACTCAAAATATACATAGAAGCGAGCGTTAATGAATATATTGTAATAATACACGTCTTGTATTCCTATTCCTATTACAATTAAATTAGGTAAGATCGTACAGTGAGAATTCTAAAGCTGCATCATAATTATTTGAAGCTACTGTAATTATGATTCATAATTACAGTGGCTTCAAATAATATTTTTAAATTAAACTCGCGATCAAAGACAGCTGAGAAATCCTCAGAATTTCAGCGACGCTGTTTCATGCTTGCTATCTTTTGATATAATACAACACCGTGAGCTTTTATATGGGTATAAAACATTTTATGTTCATCACACGAACACACGCGGAATAAAATGATATGATTTTGTATGTGATATAATTTATCACTAGGGAAGTGTCGGATGATATCTTTTTACACCATTAGGCGTTTTACGTTTGTGTGTTTCAAAGCGAAGCCCTTGGGAGTTTGAATCGCCTGAACAATAAATTACATGAGTTGACACGCACGGAACTCTAAATTAGCCCAAATTACAGTTAAAAACGGGATAACAAAACACGTTTCTGTTTGGATCAACATTTATCTTCAGTTGTGATTTTTATTTTGGTGCTTATTTCGTTTTATCCGCTCACACGTTTAGCTCGTAGGTACTTTAGGATTGTAATAGAAACAAATGAACGAACTTTTCAGGTACCTGAAAAGTACCTATTGAGTTAACGAAGGAGTTAACAAACCCATTTCAATTCGAAACGTAGCTTTTCAATGAGATTAAAACTGAAATAAAATTGTATTTAGAATTTACTACTCTTGTTTGGAGTCATCGAGTAAAGAATTTATCAAATGAATTTCAAATATAGTTCCAACTTACAAATACTAAGGCATCGCTTAGAGTCAGTGTGCCTAAGTTAACTGATCTTTATAGAAAAATGAACCTTGATATCGCTTGAATTCATTATAAAGTGCAACATCTAGGTTCTCGGAAGACAGCTTGATACAATCTTAAAATAACCTTATTTTTTCTAGGTGTGCGTATGTTAGACGGTGATGTGACAGATGCGGTGGAAGCCCGCTCCTTAAGCCTGAACCCTCAGCACGTGGACATTTATAGCGCGTCGTGGGGCCCTGACGATGATGGGAAGACTGTAGATGGACCGGGAGAACTCGCTACCAGAGCTTTCATTGAAGGAGTTACTAAGGTAAGAAAGTTTTTAAACGTCTCATGCGCACATGATCAAAGACAGATTGAAAAAAAGCAAGTTGACAGCTCAAACAGTCACCTGTATCCTCTTATAGCTAAGTAAGGGGGAAATAATGTTCTAAACAGTCTACCCCGAAACTCTTTTAAATATAAATATTCCTGGAAAGTTAAGAAGAACTTTAGGCCTGCCTGCTATTATCCTTATGTCGTAAGACATGCAAAACATTGTTTACTTTAAAATTTTGACATTATCATACAAAGCATTAGAATGATGTTTTAAACTCGAATGTTCATTGCATTACTTTTAGTGTTATTTTAAATACCATCATACAACAAAATATTATTAATATACTGAATTACATCCCTGAATATTCCTTCTAATATTTCGGTTCATACCAAATAACAACAAAAACTTTACCATCACTAGATATTTGGAATATCTGGTCATTGTCTATAACGTCCATTCAGAGGGCCACATAGCGGGCCCCTGCCCGCGTCAATACAAAACGTGCTCGCATCAAAGCCATGAACGTGTTCGATCTACGACCACAAGCGTGCTTAAGTGTTGACTGGCCGTCAAATATCACGCATGCCCAATGCCCATACCATTTTGGTCGATGTGTAGGAACTGTTAAACTCTTTATAGTAACAGTTCCTACGTAGCAACCAAAATGGCGTCCGTATTTTGCCATGAAGGTAGCAGAGATGGTTTACACCCACATTTCCTTGTGTGATGCCTAACCCTTGTGTGATGATTTGAAATTATCATATTAAATGCGAAAGAAAAAAGTTGTTGGTTTGCCTTACTTTCATGTAGCATCATGATGAAGAAAACGTCATTACTGACATATTTCATGTTCTCAATGGCGTGAAAATCTTTATCAGTTGCTTACGAAAAAGTTTAAACTCTTACTCCAAGTTGTCAATCAACCATTCGACAGGAAGAAGACTTTACTAACTATTATACTAGGTCACATCATTAGTCAAAGTCACCGGATGTGTACTAGGTTCCAGAAAATTACTTTCACCCTGTTTGTTTCCACACAAGCTATATAGACTTAATGAAAAGTCACAACACAAGCGACGCTAAATTCACAACTTTAATTCCTTACTTCACGTCGACAAGTAACATTGACACTTATCCGGTCAGATTTAAGGTTTCTTTTTACTCATCTTGTAATTTGCGCCGATTTTGTAACTAAGTTAGTGAAGGGTACCCGTACCAGCCGTGCGACACTGCTAAAGCAATTTCTGTAATGATGCAATTATTTTCTCTCTCTATTTCCCACACTATATGGTCAAGTGTTCGCGGAGCATAAAATTTACATAATGTTTTTCCCTTTTTCAACTCTTACTAAACAGTGTTAGAAGGTTCTTGTGTACGTTACAAAAAGACGCACGTTTAAAAGTTTTGCCGTCGACTTACGTTTTTTTATTACCTCTGCGGTTTTTCGAATAATGTAGTCGACAAAAACTTTGCGCCCAGTACCTGTGTAATAAGTTTTTATGTGTCTTTTATTTAAACTTCAAATGCGTGGAATCGTGGTAAATGTTACGCGAATGTTCTATTTCTTTAACTTGGCTTTCGTGCGTATTATACAAAGTCATGCATTGTTAACTTAAACTTGAAAACTGTTTTGTTTTCTAGAAAATTGAACTCTGAATTTTGTTTTTTCTGAACTATTACCATTTTCTCGTGTATTGACTATCGTGGGTGCAGTTTACAGACATGTAATTTAACTGTAAATTCGGTTAGGTACTATTCAATTCAATTGTAAATTTACAATTACAAACACAAAGACCGTAACAAATATATGTCGATCACACAAATGTTTGACCCGTATTCAATCTAACTCGCGTCACCAAGCGCTAAATGCGAATCGCCAATCGTGTTAATCATCATCGAATTGATTTGACTATAGGTCGCCAATTGGTAGAAATTTAATTTAAAATAATAATATTTTAAATGATAACACTAAAGATCGTTAAAAGCCACACACCAAAAAAATAAATAAAAGACAATTCTCAAACATAAGAGAAAATGGTATTGAATTAAATACGTAATACGTTCCTACATACATAAAGTAAAAAAGTATACCAAAGTAAATGAATCAGTTTAAAATAAATGGAAAAACGAAGAAAAATATATTTTTCTTCGTTTTTCCATTTATTTTAAATGATAACACTAAAGATCGTTAAAAGCCACACACCAAAAAAATAAATAAAAGACAATTATCAAACATAAGAGAAAATGGTATTGAATTAAATACGTAATACGTTCCTACATACATAAAGTAAAAAAGTATACCAAAGTAAATGAATCAGCCTGCATACTCCACTATATCCCACTTCTGGGCAAAGGCTTTATCTGATTAATGCAAGTGAGGAATATGTCAAAACCACGCTGACGTTGCCTGTTCGTAGAGGCAGTTTTGTGACTACCAGCTGTTGGACTCCATCAAGCCAATTTAAAGCTTCCAACTGGCTTATTGACGACCAATAAACGTGCCTTTAATTAAACAATGCAAATGCCCATAAATTCACAAGGGCCATTCTGAGTCTGAAGTCAAATAAATCACTAATCACATAACATAAATGCCTTCCAAAGAATACTGTAGAATATATTATTTAATAAGAAACTAACTAGCAAACTACTACTAAATAGCACTGATAGCCTTTTTTTTTTTTTTTTTTTTTCTTTTTTTTTTTTTTTTTTTCGCAGAAGGGGAAATGCGCCTTATGCATACCGTCCCGCTCGGGGATGCGAGACGGTTATGTCGGGCTCTCCGGCCTAGAGATGGTGGGCGGCCGGCATACCGACTAAAACCCCTTCTGTGTCACCTCTTATCCGCATAGTGGCGGGAACGCGGTATCCCAATGTATTACATCCGCGAACCCGCCGCGGACGTCCGTCGCCGGACCCTCCTCGGGGTGGGTGTTAGACACCCACCCACCGTGACCACTTCGAGGACCATGTGCAATGAACGCCAGACGACCCCGAGTCTGACGTCCATGGTCCTCACTTCGGCCGCAGAGGATAGGGAGAGCGGCGCATCGTAATACCGACACTCCTCTTCCCCTGCGGCCCCGCCGTGTCCGCAATCTGACGGTTGCGGCCCCGCCGAGGCCGCGGAAGGTAGGGAGAGCGGCGCACCGTAATACCGGCACTCCTCTCCCACCGCGGCCCCGCACTCCTCAGCCGCGATGTTGTTCATACAACACCGCGGCCCGCCTCAGTTGCGGTGCTGCTGGGTGCTCCACCCTGATACAGCACCGCAACCCGCCAGGGCCGCTCCAAAGTGGGCTTCTGGCCAAAGCCCGCCGGAGCGGCGCCTCCTTGGGGTTCCTCTTAGCTTCACCGTGAGCCCCACCACGGCTACTAAGCCCCCCCGCCACGACAAGGCGAGAACCCACATTCGGGGGGGAGCACTGATAGCCTAGTGGTATGACCGTCGACTGACAAGTCAGAGGTCTCGTGTTCGATCCCAAGGCGACCTCTGACTTTTCGTAAGTTATGTGCGTATTACAAATTAATTATCAGTTGCTAAAATGGTGAGGGAAAACATCGTGATGAAACCAACACACCTGAGAGATTTTTCAATGGTGTGTAAAGCCATGTCAGAGGCCTACGGGCGGTTTAAACTCTGACACCAGGTTGTTTATCAACCATACGATAAGAAGAAGAAGAAATAAGAAACTCTCAATTTAAAAACAACTGACTCTTACATCTAAACACATGTCTGTGTCTCTCTCAAAACATGTGCATAAACATGAAAAAAACAAACATAAAATATACTGTAGAATATTTTAAGTAGGTAAATAAAACAACTTCTTACAAACCTTAATTTACAGGCAACGCATTTGTTCCAGTAATTCAAAGTTGGGTATCAGCCATCAGGGTAAACCTGAAAGGCATGTATAGATGGAATGAATTACGTCCAATTGTGCAGGGTCGCGGTTTGCGACGGGTCGCCGCCGTCAATGAGTGTTTAGCTGCCAATCACATGGCACAGCTACTAATTAATCGCTAACGAGATACGTCTCGGCTTAACGTTCGAGTACCTGGTATTTAATAAATCTATGACATTTCCTCGTAATTTATACTTAGACAGGCATTTGTTTAATTATGTTTTCGTTTTCTCTTTAAGTAGCTTGAAGCCCTATATCGACTGTCAAAGATCTTCATGATAACCCGTACCAACGGCCTAACGTGCTTTCCGAGGCACGGAGCAGGTATTAATTAATTTATAATACACACATAACTTACTAAAAGTCAGATGCGCGCCTTGGGTTAGATCTTTAGACTTTTGACTTGACAGTTCAACGGTCATACCACTAGGCTATCACTGCTACCATGCAATATAGACAGAAATAATTTATGCACCAATAAATTATTTCTGTGTTTTAATTACTGAATATAATTCGTGACAAACCTAATCTCACTGAAGTGCCGAACCCAAAATGTATTCAAACAGAGAATTTCACTTAATTCCTGGAAACTTTTAATTGACTCCTTTGATATGATCATAAAGTTTGTCGTGAGTGTGAAAACATATCACATTCCTATTTCCATAAAACATGAGCGTGTGATTGTACTCAGTGACTCTATGGTACACATAAGCTCTGCGTAATAAAACGATCATGCATCCGTCGCCTATGTGTTATGGCAAATGACATGACATTTGAATATGTTCAAGGCGGCAAATACGTTCCTACGTCATTTGCCACGCCCGTGTCGTTCCGTGCTGTAATGAATATACGCTTTTAAAAATGCGTGTTCATTATGTCGTGGCGCAGTACGTCAAACCAATCATTCATATTCGAACGAGCCTAGTGGCTGGAATCAAAAAATGTTCTATGATTTATTTCGTACGCAATGGTCGAAATATAGTTCTGAAAAATATATTTGTTTTGCAGCTCGTTCGGCAGTCCTGTGAAAGTTCTATGAAAATTTTTTGTTGTATTTTTTCGGATTTTCGTTTCAAACAATAATATTTTGTTTTATAAAAATATGTGCTTGAATTTCTAACTGAAAACCTATTTTCGGTGAAGTAAAATTTAAGTTTTTAAGTACAAAACCTTGTTGTTCATACAATATCATGCTGCCATTCCCAAAACTGCTTGGTTCATTGATTTCTGCGTTTAAAAACATATGACGATTCCGAGTAGACTAAACAATTACTAGATATTTATATCAAGTGAAACTATTTCTCGTATTGCATAAATTCTTACTACATTTGTCTGTATACATATAATTTTGTAGATAGCTAGAAATATATCACATCAAATTCAGTACCATGCCCACCAATTAGGTAGAACACGTACTATAAACATGGTATAAATAAAAAATGAAAAAATAATTTTCATACAAAGTGACGTTTGTATGAAAAGTTAAATTTACTGAATGTTTTTATTATTACAACCTATGTTCTTTGGTAAAACTTATTCAGTTTCATGGACCTTATTACCTTCTAAAATTTGGCTGGTCTTAAAAATTAGGTTGTATATTCAAACTTATATGGATGTGTGCAACGCTCAAATATAACATATGTACCTACATTTTTACTGCAGTAACACAAATACTCAAAATTCGTATACTAAACTACAAGAAAATCTAATGACAACTACTAATGGCTCTATTTCCCAAACAGGGGCGAAACGGCAAGGGTTCCATCTTCGTGTGGGCTTCAGGAAATGGGGGCAGAGAACATGACAACTGCAATTGCGATGGCTACACCAACTCTATATGGACGCTATCAATATCTTCGGCGACGGAGCGGGGCGAAGTGCCTTGGTACTCGGAAATGTGCAGCTCTACTTTAGCAGCTACTTACAGCAGTGGAGCTATTAATGAAAAGCAGGTAAGATATAGACGTTATTATTCTAAAAAATACTTATTAAAGTAAGTACTTCTAATTCTTACACCGCTCTCCATATAAGGCTACGGTTAAACAACGCGAAAGTTTCGGGTGGGTGTCGCGAGGTTGCCGCTTGTTCGTCGCGCGAAATTGAACTCTATTGACTAAGCAATAATATTCTAATTCGCTAAGATTTTCTCGTTGAAACCCATTTGGTATCGTATCCGTCAATCGAACTTGAACGACACTGATTTTAAAGTCGTTCAATCCTAATGAGTTGAAGTCCTATCGAAATGCGAAAATCGATTGGTAGGTACCTGAATACCAAATTTTAGAGGACTATTGATCGAAGACTGATCGATCGACTCTAAAACTTTAGCTATATTTTGATTGTTTGTATTTGCCCCCAGTTTCAAATACTTAACAATTAAATTGATCTACAGGGTGAAATTGAAATATAAAAGAGGCCATTGAACTCATCATTGTGAACAACTTTTACTTTGGGACCAACCCTGAAATCGTCAAAAAAATTCAGCTGTTCATTACATTTTGTTGTTATGTGAACATAAAAGTATGAATAAGCCGATTTTTTTTCGCGATTTCATTGTTTGTCCCATAGTATAAGTTGTTCATAATGACGAGTTCAATGACCCTTTTTTGGGATGTTCATGATTAAATATTTAGTTCTAAGAACAAGGTTACTCGAAATCGGAAAACCATAAACATTGTAAAAGAAAAAAAAAGCTATGTTCAAGTTGAAAATTCATCTTCCCATGCAACTTGGTTACTAAGAAAGGTGCGGTTTGTATTGGGAAGATGAATTTTCAACTTGAATATAGCATTTTTTTTTTCAATATTTATGTCGTCCGATTCCGTGTAACCTCACAAAATTCTTGAAGCTAATTCTTTACCACCTATAAATTTAAAAGATTTAGCTACTTAATTCGGTTTACAGCGGTTTATTGATCACTATGGAATCAGATGAGGAAAGTCGTACGGAAAAACGAAAGGGATAAGATTAACAGGAAACAAAAAGTCTTTACAGGGAAACTTTTCCTGTTCAGTGCTGGTTTTAAAAACATTCGAATCGCTCTCATCTATATCACCTTTATCTTGAACGTTATCAATAAAAACCCATCTCTTTGTAAGCCTTGAGTCGTGATAGCCTAGTGGTATGACCGTTGACTGGTAAAACAGTGGTCTCAGGTTCACACGCAAGGCGCGCAGCTCTAACTTTTCGTAACTTATGTGGGTATTGTAAATTAATTATCATTTACTCCGTGCCTCGGAAAGCATTTACAGCCAAGCTCTGCGCCTAATCTCTCTCCGGTTGTGTCGGATTGCTGTCCTATCGGACTACGAGCGTGAGGGAATAGAGAGTGCACCTGTGTTTACGCACACACTTGCGCACCATATTTTTTTCGGAATAAAGGCTGACAACGCAATATTTTAGGAAGATCGTTTCAGTGGGTTAGGTGTGAAGAGTCAACAAACTAACAAACTTACTTTCGCATTTATAATTAGTTGGGATTACTGAAATCTCTCCTACAGAAAGAATAGGAATATCTTTATTAGATACAAGGATACTATAATTTATAGCCAGTGGATTATTCTGCTAAAATTAGTATTTATATATTACAGAAACTAATGATGTATGCCTCATGAAGACAAATCGACGAAGAAATTCATTTGTCAAAATCAGTACTGTGTCGTAGCTATTTACCAGAAATAGATTGCTGTAACTAGATCAATCGCTTTTAGGCTTAAGAAGTGCTTTGTAATGAATAAGAAATGGATATAGCTTACAATTTTTTCCTAAATTATTGATGCATGTAGCAAAACTGATTTAAGATTAAATTTTATTTAACTTAATAAAGCATTATTATTTAAATTTTTAAAAAATATATTTTGATTTGATCGGTAACCAACTGATTCAAGCCACCATCCGGTTGTTTCGTAATAATACTCGTGCTACCAATATTTTTTGGATTCAACAGTACGCGACTATAATGACGTCCTCTTACACGGCATAGAATAAATCTAGCTTGTTTGAATACAATGCCATAAAGCATTCCGGTGTATGTTTTTACAAATTTTATAACATTTTTAAAGTACAATAACGATTGCGTAGCCAACTTTAAAGTTTAAAATTTTTGAGGAAAGCCAAATTTGGTATATCAGGACTAACAGGATTTGAATCTGCGATGTTTTGGGTAATGCCACCTGCTGCTAAGCCAATTGCACTATTTGTATTCCTGTTCACAATCGAAGTGCGTCATAATGAAATATTCAATAATAGATGGATTTAAACTAATAATGATTCTAAACAAAAAGTTCACGAAAATGGAAGTAGCTCTGTAAAATGAACACGAAAATGAAAGGACTTCGGTATAAAATGAACTAACTTCAGCAACATCTGGTCAAACGGCAAATTACGCCACTTAGTTCAGAAAATTCTAGTAAATGAAGACTAATAAGACTTCAACTGGAAGTTTCTCGAAAGGAATATAAAATTAAACGCATTCCAAAAATAACATTAAATATGTTACAAGCTTTTTATTTTTAGCAAATAAGATGTACTGAGTTGCAATTAATTCGTTTGATGTCTAACTTGAGACGTTAAGATCAATGACACATCTTCTATTTTCAGAATGTTTTCACTAAACACCATTAGGCAGTCGTCTTTCGTATTTGTTATCCATTAAGCTTTATTATTGTTAACAGTTGTTTACAAAAAAGGATCAAAACATTTCTTCTAATTACATAAAATACTTGGCATTATATTTTATGTATGTTTTTTAGATGTTTATGCACATGTTTTGCTTATTGAATGAAATTACTTGATACGCTCTTATGAATAATTAGTAAAGAGAAAACTTTGTATAGTCGACCATAAAATTGCTTTACCACCCTTAGAGTTAATGTTGTTTGCATATCTCAAAACAACAAAGTCTATTTTTGCTTACAATACAAGGTCATCATCATCATTGCGTATGGCATTCATCCTGCGTGGATCAGATCCAGGTACCAGGTGACACAATACCACACAATACCAGGTGACAGATAACGTTGTCATTTGAACAGTGAGTCTTAGCGACATTTAATTTTGATGGAACTTTTTGTCAAAAGTGGTAAAGCAATTATATGGTCGACTATACCTACCCCATAAAAAAAAATTTTTTTTTACGTAAAATGGTTCTGTCATCCGTGTCCAAATATCAGATCTATACACTATCAATCTACCAACGGGAAGGGGGTGAAATATCAATTACTAAATTTCAATCAAATAATAAACAGGTCAAGCTAAATAAACTGTTTAAAAATAGGAAATTTATTCATTCACTCCCTGGGATTTCGGAAAAAACCCGCCATTATCTTTTTACTAAAGGATGTTTTTCCTTATACCTTTTTACCTATTTCAGCCCACGATCCTACTTACCCTGAAAGTAGTACGATCGTCCCTACACGGCTTTACAAACGATATCTAAATAAAATCATTTGCCCTTTAAGGCGCGGACACTCGCTAATCTGCTGTCTCACTCGCACATTGATGATATAAAATCATTGAATATAATATAATTATTTAATAAGAAAATTTGAAAAAACAACTGATACGGTCCGATCAGTTTGATCGGAATAAGTTTCATATATAAAAATAGCTTAAAATAATTTTTTACTTAAATAATATGCAATTTTTATGTATAAAAACTTTTGTTGTATTAGTTAGAGTTAATTCTGTAATAAGGTACGATGGGGTGGACATATCTATCGGATAAAAGCCCCTAAACATAAATAAAGATTTTTAAAAAAAATGTAAGTATAAAAAACATGTTCCGATCAAGCTAAAATTTTTGCTGAAACTTTGCAATGTTGTTTTCAATAATTATCTTGTTTGTTAGATTTTTCATAACTATATTCATTGATTTTATATCTTCAATGTGCGAGCGAGATAGCAGATTAGCGAGTGGCCGCGCCTTAAGCTCAAAATTCTGAGTAAAGAAAATTATTTCTTTCGAATAATTGTTTGAATATAAATTATAAGGCTGGTTGATACACGCGTATTCTCAAAACTTTTATAAGGTACCTTTGTTCAATACAAACGGCTACCTCAATCAAAGTTACGTAAAGTTTTGGGTCAAACGAAATTGTTCCGAATTGATAAACTATTGGGATCGAAAAGTAACCGTCAGATACTTGTTCAACTGCGTCAGATATGAGTCCTTCACATCAAGATGGTAATACCAGTAATACTGAGTATGTAATACAAATAATAATATCTAAGAGCCTCGATAAATATTCGGGCGTTTCAGTATTAAAAAGCTCGGCTTGTAGGTATGTTTGTAACGTGCTAATCTCAGAACTAATCTTTTTTCGGCTGCCCTGTTCCCATACTACTTGTGGTCGGCGCAAAATGTCTTCTTCTTCCATTCCTCTCTATCAGCCGTCATCTGAGCATTTATTTCTTTTTCATTCATATCAATGCTTACCTACACACTCCATTCATCATTTTTTTGGTCTCCCTCTCTCCCTCCATCAACACTTATAACATCACAGAACAGACTAATACCTATAAAAATTTAATATTTCATAGTTTTTTTTGCATAATACAATAGATACTTAGGTAGGAGCTTAAGGCCCGGCGCCCACTGGCGGCACGGCACGGCAAAGGATTTTAGTAAACGCAAATGATTTGAGATCTTATTGTATTATGATTAGCGTTTACATTTTGGGATGCCACAGCATGCCACAACGTGCCGATGATTGCTAAGGCTGTGACGTATCATTGAATTGTGAATATTAACAGTGTTGAATAAGATTCAAAATCATCTGTAATACAAAAATTCCTTGCCGTGCCGTGCCGCCAGTGGGCGCCGGGCCTAAAACTAGGATTTTCCTGTATCGTGGATGCAGTTACAGATATATATTTTCACTTTGATTATTTATTTAATATATTGTATTGTACATTTCTCACGCTCGGATCGGTACAAATGTCTGCCAATTACACAAATCGTTGTCCCGTGTGAGAATTGAACCAATTGTGACGTCATAATGCCATAGTAACATTAAATCCAGAACTGCATTCATATAGTGCAACCATGGGGAGTTGCCTGCCCGACCCCATCTCATTTTAGCCCTCTGCGTTCCCAGGCAAGTCCTCCAAAAGACCTGAATTCTTTCTATTGGAAGAAAGAAATGCCGAGAAAACGAAAGAAATACAAATAACTTTTGATTAATCCACTTTTGGATAAAGGTCATGTTTCACTTATCAAAGAGAAGAACAGGTCATACACTACCACACTGACCCAGTGCGTGTTGGTGAGTTTGATACGAGTTTAACGCTCAAATGATATGCCACAAATGGGTACCCATCCACGGACTGAACGCGCTTAACCTTAATGATCTTGACGACTATCGCGGTACCACAGCGCTACACACACAAACATAATAACAATTAATCTTAAGAACTATCTCGGTTATACGAAAAATAAAGCCTTATATTCTCGCAGACAGCCCCGCCCGTCATAACAATACAACAAAATGTATAAAAGAAAATATTCTGTTCCAACAAAGTTATCGCAATACCGCAATTTTCATACAAGAAACAAAATTGGTAAAAGTTTGTGTTGTTTCAAACACAAATCCGTGATTAAAATATGTGGGATCGGAAAGGGTTGCTCTTGTAAATGTTATGCTATTGTTTATGATGCCCTATTTTTTAGGGATCCGGATCATAAAATGGAAAAACGAAACCTTTAGAGGATCGCTTTTTTATCTGTCTCTGTCTATACTTCCTGACAAACAGCTTAACGTATGAAGTTGGCATTAATATCGAATCTAACGCATTCAGTTATTGTAAAAAATCAAGGTTCTAGCTAACAGCAAAAAAAAGAAATGGCCATTTAATGCGTGTTTTCATTACAAAACTCAATAGCGTACCGTGCCTAGTATCTTACTACTTACAGTGCAAGCCCAACAAAGTTACGTTGAAGAAAAAAAATGTGTTACGTAATAATTGTTTTATTACGGCTTCGGGCGGGCTTTGGAAAAATCTATGGTAGAATAATACCTTTCATGAGTCTTACTGATATATAAATGCGCGACGCCGCCGCGACTACACTCGCTCTTGAAAATGGGCTCCGTTTGAGTTCGAAACTAGTCGGGCATTCCCGTAATCAATCCGAGAGTAAAGCCTATTGTTAAATACTAGAATTAGGGAACACAAACAACTTGATATCAATAAGACAAAACGGCGCGGAATGTTTATTCTTCAAACGTCATAACTCATACGTAATCAGCTTTGACATTGACATTTTAAGGTGCATTCACAAACTAATACATTAAACACCTATTTAATAATATATTATAATGTATGGTAGACAAGCTCCTGATAAAACCTGTAGGGGAGATACTTCCGTCGACGTCGAAGAAGGTATTTTGGTGCAATTTTAGGAAATAATCATCAAACATACTTAATTATAATCTACAATATCAATAAAATTCTATAATTTTTGTCCAGGTGGTAACTACCGATCTGCACCACTCTTGCACAGCGGGGCACACCGGCACTTCTGCTTCTGCGCCGCTCGCCGCCGGCATTTGCGCACTCGCCTTACAAGCGAACAGAGACCTTACTTGGAGGGACATGCAGCATATTGGTATGTTTAATTTTATATTTACAGGCTTTTGTAGCACTCGCAGGATTTTTTTTTGTGAATGTTACTTGTTATAGAACATGTTAGCTATCATGTTTTCTAACATGTAAAATATATACAAATTGAATACCTAAGAAAATTTGAAAAATCAACTGATAGTTGAAATTTCAAACCTCTTTCTACGGCTAGGGCTTAATGTCGCCGTTTGCACGTAATGAGGTAACCAACAAACAGACAGACAAAAATTCTAAAACAAATAGATTTATATTTTGTTGTTTATTCTTAGCTAATTTTTACAAAAAAACATTCAGACTGTATGATTGTACAGACTTTGTGACTTTTAAGATTTTATTACAGTATATATTTTGTATAAAGACACGAATCGCCAATAACGTGCTATTAGTCGCTATAGTGCAAATAAAATCTAAAGTATGACGACGTGAAACCAATGATCGGTGCGGATTTCCACCCCGCCTCGGCAATAATTCTCGCGATCCTTTAGTTGGCAATTTTCTTTACGACTTTCTGGGCTATTTTTGTCGGCCCGCTCAGCTTCTAAGTGAAGCATGGTATAACCGACCCCTGTTATTATGACGCTATGATATTGGCGAAAAAAGAAACGACCGAAATGCCTTTGATAACTGGATCTATATTTCGGTTTAGATATTTTTGTTTATTATTATTTGATATTACTAAGCTAGCTTATGCTCGCTGCTTCTCACGCGTAGTAAGTATATTTTAATAGATTTATTACACGTGTAGTGAGTTGTAGTTCAGTAGTAGACTTAGTACAAGTGATGTATAAAATATAAGGAGAAACTAACTTATAAAAACATTTTTTAACGAAATACATTTCATAACGTTGTTGAACGACGTTTTTTAAAGTGATGTTCGTCATATTTTTACTTAAATCTATAAAAATAAGTCAAACACAGACTTGTTTTAGCGAGTCTATTGTCATTTGGTTTATTTTTTAGAAATAAGAACGTCTCAGGATTTTTTTATTCTTCAAAATACAGATAAAAAAAATATCTTAATTAAAGTTCTTCATAATAATCAATTCAATCAAGTTCAATCTTAATAATAAGAAGTTTAATCTATTAGACGTAATTACTAACTTTCTTTAATTCATACAAACAAAGCCATGGAAAAGACGTTAGTTGAGAATAAATTTGAATGACAGAATTCCGTCGTAAGGTCATGTAATCAACTTTACGCGAAACCTCTTGTAGATTCGAAAAAGCAGTATCGTGAAATGATATTAAGGGTACGACTCCTAACATTTCTTTCCTGCCTTTTCAAACCTTTTCCCGTTCAAAGGCGATCCATGCTATTTCATCCCTGCTTCATAATTCGACGGAGTGATTTGTCATTTTAAAACACGGCAATTCGCTCCAAACCCTTTGATGTAATAATATCGTGATTTTACGTTTTGAAACGTCAAAAGAGGCTTATTATTGAACTAGGTACGAATCCAATCTCAATCTTAATTTTACTAAGCAAGAGTCGCAAATTACATAACCGGCCGAACCAAACCAAAGAGCTTGAGTTCGCATGTAAATAATTTGCTATCGTCCATGGCTTGGCCCAAATTATTGTTTGTTAATTTTTAAATTATTAGCCCAAATTATTAGTATGTGTTATTCTGATTTATAATATACTAGCTGTTCCCCGCGACTTTTTCCGCGTTAAATTAATTTTTCCCGTAACCACACATTGATAAAGCAGCCAGATTGCCTGTTTTTTTTTTACTTGAATCACAGATATTGTTAATTTTTACTGAAAACTCAACTTTTTCAGAATAAAAAATAGCCTATAGCACTCAG
This sequence comes from Protodeltote pygarga, assembly GCA_936450705.2. Lineage (NCBI taxonomy): Eukaryota > Metazoa > Arthropoda > Insecta > Lepidoptera > Noctuidae > Protodeltote > Protodeltote pygarga. The sequence goes on from OW388263.2 coordinate 9,268,538, forward strand.
GGATAAAGTAGCTTCCTATAGGTGAAAGAATTTTTAGGATCGGATCGGTAGTGACAGAGATTACCCCTGACATACATACATTCATACAAATTACTGTAAAGTTTTGCGTGAAAGAGTAACAAATACCCATATATCGATACATTCTCACAAACTTTCACATTTATAATATTAGTAGGATTTTAATTTTCGGATTCGTAATTCAAGAGTAACCTCCCACTTGGGTGAGTAAATAGGTATATCCATAATAAGCAATTCCAGTTTTAGGTTACCGCTACCTATCTTATGACATAAATAATTGGATTTTCATAAAACACGCGCACAGTTTGCCAGAAATACGTTACGTAAATATTGGAGCGTGGGTAGACAGAAATTTATAATTTATTTCCATATTGATCCGTGTATAGCGATTTTTTTTTCTGTATTTGTACCTACCTATTCCAAAAAAAGATGGAATCTGTTCCGAAAGTCCCAAATTTTATTAGATAAGGTTTCTTTATAAAATGAAAGGTAGAAAAGGGTACAAGTCTGCTGGATTCCATTCAGATGTGACAAAGTAAAGGTTATCACATGTTACCCAAAATTCCCTTGATATTTAAGTGAACTTGTATTTGAATCTTATGTAACACAATATGCTGAGTTAATATAATGTTTATTCTGACTCAATTTCATTTGAATCACTCAACCAAATTATTTTCTGGTTGTTTGTCTAATGTAAAACTAATAGAAGTTATTCTGCTCATGTTATTTAAACTTTATTGAGGAGCATACGATTATCGGTGAGCATGTGGAGGGTTATGATCTCTTTTTAGGGTTCCGTACACAAAGGGTAAAAACGGGACCCTATTAATAAGACTCCGCTGTCCTATTTTCGTCTATCACCAGGCTGTATCTCATGAACGGTGATAGCTAGACAGTTGAAATTTTCACAGATTCTGATGATGTATTTCTGTTGCCACTATAACAACAAATAAAAACAGAATAAAATAAATATTTAGGTGGGATTTCCATACAACAAACGTGATTTGAAAATAAATTAAATATAACGATCGTACGTAACACAACAGTACGGTTTACATTTTTAAGCCGATATTCTCTGAGAGAGTGGTGGTGCTTCGAGACGTCGAGGGATATGGCTTCACCACGTTTCTCGATGGCAGCTTCCTCCCATAGGTGCGTGGTATACACGAGGGTATCCTCAATAGAATGATTCTAACGAATGCCATATTGACAGTCACCAAGAACTTGTTACATTCGAGGTATGCAAACATTCTTGCAGAAAACAACATGACTCTACTTTTTTGATTAAAAAGTTACTATTATTTTCATCCAGTATTATTATCACACCCATTTCTGCCGGTCAGTAAAATGGTTAGCGAATTTCGCTCGAAACACTTTTGTAAATGTAGTTATAGAAACTTTTGTTTCGTAATGGCTATTGAACGTTGTCCACGGCAACTTAGTAACTGTTTTACATAATATGGTTTGGAAACTATTTCTTTTTGTTTAACTATTTATTTTGGGACGATTCTCGACTTTGGTATTGACTTATAAAAGTAAATGTTACGGGAGTAGCTAATATTTCAATATACAATTTCATTTTAAAGTTCTTCATCTTATCGTATGGTTGATGAACAACCTGGTGTCAGAGTTTAAACTGCCTGTCGGTCTCTGTCATTGCTTTACACACCATTAAAAAATCTCTCAGGTGTGCTAGTTTCATCACAATGTTTTCCCTCACTGTTTTAGCAGCTGATAATTAATTAATAATACGCACTTAACTTACGGAAAGTCAGAGGCGCCTGTTAAAAACTGTTAAAATTTCAATTTAAAAGTTCCATATTTTGAACATCAGTATTTTTACTAGGTTACTTACTTCCTCCGTTGGCTCAGCGCGGCCCGAAATGTCTTTCCCCTGATACGAAATTCCTCTATTCCTTGCGTTTTATCGCAATAGATATATGAACAATATTATAATATGTATTAATTTTAGAAATTCAAATACTAACCCAATAAAACACGTTTTCCTTGAACGTAATGTATTGTGGTTTATAATTTGCAACTACGCGGATGCCAGGACTGTTAGGAGTAATATAGTAATATTCACTTATGCTCTTATCGTCACGCAAACACTCAATACCATCATCCTTGATGCTCCATACTCCATCCGCTAAATGTAGCGGTGCTTTACTGATTGGTAAACTTAGGTTATTAGTCACATTATCTGCCGTATTTGGTCCTCAAACCTAATCCCATCAGTACACATAGTATCCTCAATAGCTTAATGTCTCAGTCTAAGCTCTCGTTAATCGAACTTGGGGCCTTAATTTACTACTCTATGACAATAATTATCATTCAATGAATTTTGCTTGCGTTTTGCTTTCGCTTCAAGCCTATACTTGCTTTGAATAGTGTGTTTCGTTTGGTATAGTCATAAATATATGGAATAGTAACGCGATCAAATAGAATGAATGAATGAATGAAAAATTTATTTGAAAATAGAATAGTAGTTTAAATTAAAATTATATTTTAAATTATAATTTGGGGATCTTCAAATCATGAATGAATAGGTATCTCAAAGGCAGGTGTACTCCATCGTAGACCAGAGCGCCGCTCACCTTAGGGTGGCCAATACGTGCCTCTTCATTTATAAGTTTAAAAATTAAATGATTTCCAACTAACATAATACTCTGATGTCTATAAATATCTCTAGATATACTCATGATGACATCAAAGTAAATCATCCATCATCAATTAACAAATTTAATAAAAAAAAACAACTCTTTATTGACCAGTGGTGCGTACTGCCCGTCCGGAACGGCTCAGCATAGGCGGCGAATGGCGATTGAACGGAGTGGGCCGCAACGTGTCCCATTCCTTTGGGTATGGACTACTGGACGCGACCGGCATGGTGCGGCTGGCCAAGACATGGAGGACGGTACCGCCGCAAAGAAGGTGCGAGCTTGCGGCGCCGCGGCCACAACGGGCAGTACCTCCGAGATCTTCTGTTAATTTACAGGTTTGTTATGTTCCATTAAAATATTCATAATGTCCTCCTGACCGAACTTCTAAACCAACGGAGACATACAGTTAAGCATGAGATAATTATACATACACTCTATTCTAAAAATTATCACTCTCATAGTCCGATGGGACGGCAATTAATGACCAGAAAGAGATCAGATGCACAAACATAAGACATGCCTTGGTCGAACCTGAGACTCGCTCCAAGTTCAATCAAACAATAATAAAATTTTCCTGTTACACATTCATTATACGATGAGGTTTTAAGCCGAATGCTGCGGCACAAACGTGGAGCCTGACACCAAAGCCGCGGTGACTAATGTGGGTACGCGCCTCCGTCATATTACACGTTTAAAATTAATGAGACTACCGGATAAGTCAAATTAACTCCTATTTATATTCCATTTCGTTTAAAATCTCATAAAAAAGCGAGAAATATAAACTGAAAAGTTGCAACGTTTCAAAGTTTTCCGATAAAATATCTTAAGTAGAACGTTAACGACACGAAACTTTAGCAATAATGATTTTTAATTGCATTGGGCAGTCAGAGAGCTTAAAATAAGTAGTAACATTATGCACTACAAAGCCTTTTAGTATCACTATCGGAGTTCGCCAGTGTATGCTAATGTAGTCGGGAAAGCGTTCACACACATTACCATACATAGCCATCCGCATCTGTGTGCAGTACCTACATTCATTACACCGAGTCCACTGTCATATTAAATTCAGTAAATCAACGGACGTATGAGCGTCATTAAAATATCTGGTATTCCGACTAGTGTTGGTATAATTTAGTCCCAAACGTATCTTGAGCGAAATTCCCGCTTCTCTGTCGCTGCATATCATCCAACATTTATATAGCGGAAATGTGTTTTCAGCTTATTGCATTTTAGCAGTCACTTCAATGAAACTAGGTGGGTAATACCAACCGTCAAGGAATGCTAAATTCTATATATTTTGTTTCTTAGGTTATACATGATAGCTATAAGATCTTTGACATTAAAAAAACGCGGTTGTATAGATAAATGAATATTTTCAGCGGCCTTGTTATTAAGAAAAAATTCACCCCAAAAGCATTCTGTCAGAGAATCATCTTCGCAATCCATTCGCCTGTGTTCACCTTTTGAACCACACTTTCTTGCATCTGAATGTTATTTCTTGAGTACATGCAGGCTAGTATAATGCTGTTCCTGATACGACGCGGAAACTTGCGCACTTAATGCGAATGCTAAGCTCTGACTATGCTGCTGTCGCGGAGCAGCTTATATGAAAACAATACCAAAACAAACATTATTCTGCGCTTAAACACACTTCCCTTACTGTACCATCCCCTACATTGTATCTAAAGCATCACTATTCACCAGCTGGATGTCGGCGCATGTCCTGGAGTGAACTACTTGGAGCACGTGCAGGCGCGCGTGTCACTATCCGCGGCGCGACGCGGTGACCTGCGCATCGCACTCACCTCCCCAGCTGGTACCAAGGTCACTTTACTTGCACCCAGGTAAGGCTATTGTATTTGACATCTGACGAGAATTGACGTGTATTTTGGCTCCTGACCGAATTTTAGTCACAACTAATCTCAAGGGAGATTAGCCAACTACGCAGGAGATATTATAGTGCACAAGTGTATGCGCAAACACTGTTGTATTCTCTATTCTTTCTCTCTCATAGTCCGATGGGACGGCAATCTGACACAACCGGAGAGAGATTAGGCGCAGGACCAACGGTTTTACGTGTTTTCCGACTAGGCATGGAGCAAGAGATAGTTAATTTGCAATACGCACATAACTTACGAAAGGTTAGAGGTGCGCTTTCTTGGACCACTGACTTGCAACGGTCATACCACTAGGCTATCATGACCAATAGAGTTAATGGATAGTCGTTTTCTTGCCTATTTCCCATTTTATTTGGGGTCAGCGCAACTTGTTTTCATCTTCCACTCATCAAATTAGGTTAGTAGATGCCAAGCTGTAGGTATACCTTTCTGACTTTAGACAACTTCTGACCGTAAAATACATTAAACACTGTGATTAAAACTATGCGAATTTGTTGTTTATTGCCCATTCTATAATAAAAAGTATTGCTTTGACTACGAGTATATCGACGAGTAAGCGACTATCGATAAGTAATCGACTGGCTATCGATGATTATACGCTCAATAAACGTACAGCGCTCCTTCTCCGTCCTAATTAAAATGTCGGAAGCCCTCTTCCCCCCCCCAGTCTACTAGAGGGGGTACTAAACATTCAACGAACGACACAAGTTTTCTTTGTTTCTCGCTATTCGTCACCCGGTACCGGTTTTATTACTCGCCTATAACAAAGGACACTGATCCGAAAAGGTTTTACACAAAATATTAGAAATAAATGGGTTATGACCGCATTATGTGCGGTTTCAAGGGAATAAGTCACTAAGGTAGGAGAATTGTGGTATATTTGATAACTTAAAAGGGACGAAACTGAGTTATGTAATTTGTGTGCCTATTTTGAAGAAAATATATTTACAAAAGGAGGTTATTAAAAATGAAGTCGGTATCATATTTTCATTTTATCAAATTGAACGCGTAGGTGGGTGATTTCAAGTAGATACCTACATACTAAATGAGATAGCAAAATTTTTGGTTTAATAAATAATAGAAAATTATAAAAATATGCTTGATTTGTAAAAAGTATTTATGCATGCCATGTGAACACTTTCAGTTCTAATTTTTTTTGTAGAAAGAAAAAACCGAAAGAGAAAATCGTTACGACGGGATTTGAACCCTGGGTAAAGCCCCCAATATGGCCTATAATTTTATTATGGACCACCTATTACCTATATACAGAAAAAGTTTATTTTGGTAAGATAGTCAAATAGTCGCCTATCCCCAGACAGACCGCAATGATCGCTGCTTCTTTGCAGTAGGTATTTATTGTGAGCGTGTCAATCATTGCTTTAGTAGGTATCACATGATTTAGGAAGCATAATATAAATACTAATCTCAAATCCAGTACGGTCTGGTACCAATATAACTGTTCTAGGTAGCAACATACATAACTATCGTTGGTATGTGTAGATGGATCGACAGTAATTGAGGTATAATGGCTCAATACACAATGGCGCGCACATTGGCAGCTTTACGACGTCCATTGCGCATTAACAAGTTATATGTTCTTAACGTACCTTAGGGTGCTCACGTTTTCTTTAAATAAATATATCCATAAATATTTTTGTGAATTTTTTACATGTTATAGCACATGATAGCTTATTAAATATAATTATTTAATAAGAAAATTTGAAAAAACAACTGATACGGATGGGATTCAAACCCACGATCTTCGGCGTACCGTGTCGACGCCCTAGGCGTGTAAAAGAGATTTGAAATTTCGACTGGTGCTGGTGGGATACGGTGGCTCAGCGGTTAGAGCGTCGACACGGTACGTCGAAGATCGTGGGTTCGAATCCCATCCGTATCAGACAAAACAACTGATACGGATGGGATTCGAACCCACGATCTTCGGCGTACCGTGCCGACGCTCTAACCGCCCACGGCACGGTACGCCGAAGATCGTGGGTTCGAATCCCATCCGTATCAGTTGTTTTTTCAAATTTCTTATTAAATATTTATATTTAATAAGCTAACATGTGCTAAAACATGTAAAAATTTCACCAAAAGATATTCATATTATTTTAATTTTAACACCCACTGAAGTAAGTGTTAATTGGGTTGGTTTTGAATAAGGTTGTTAGCAATGCATATTTGTTACCAAATGAAAGCGGTTTCGAATAGGTGAGGGCTGTGGCCGAGACGCGGCGAGAGTTCATTGAATTGCTAACATTGAAAATAAAGCAGAGCTTAAAACTCTGTGAAAATACTGTTATTTTTTAAACTTTTCTTCTTCAATTAAATAAAGCTTTTTTAAATAGGTTAATTCGAATTATTTTTTATTTCTTTTTTATACTGATTTCTTCATCGTGTTTGCCACAGACCTATCACAACACAACACGCACACCCGTCATTTTACCAGCTTTTTTTATAAATCTATCTGCCTCTGTAACTCATGACGTTTACTTTCCTCGTCAGCGACTGGAAAAATAACTGCCGTGCGCGTTGAGTCCGTCACAAAATTGCTGACAAAAGTCGGTGACAAAATCGGTCGTGATCGGAGAACCTAAAGCAGTGGTTCCTAAACTTTTCAATATTGTTACTCCAATAACCTATTAGGAAAACCAGTTTTACCCTGACCTTACAATGTTATCAATACAGTATTAGGTCTTAATTATTAGGTTCCTCGTTGGGTCCACAAAAAAGCTGATTTACCCCCAGGTTCGGAACCACTGGCCTAAAGTATAAATCAGTTTCAACACAGTTGTCCTACTGTGTAAATATAGTCTGTATTCAAAGCTAATGCACGAAACTGTATGATGTGCCGTGACACGGAACAACGTGACCGCAAACACAAAATGCACAATCTATTCTGTTCAAAATGGCCGCGCCGATTAACGTGTTTCATGTATTGTTTTGTTCCATCATTGTTTAAATAAATTGCGTGTGTGTTGATTAGTCACACCCGTATTCCTCGAAGTGACTATTGTCTGTCTATCCTTTACCGGTCACGCAGTGTTATTGCCTTTTAGTGCAATTGAAAGTCTTGATTATTAGTGAGAATTACTTAGTGATAAATACCTACTATCAGTGTCAGTATTTGGTACCTAAGATCTTAACACCTGAGTATTGAGTAAGCACTCAGTGAGCACTGTGTTGACGTATGGGATGTTAAATAGTCAACTTGGTTGCTAGGCACTATTGACCAAAGTTCTCTCTAAAATTGATACCTATAGGTTTCTCAAGTCTTAAATATCAATGACTAAGTGGACTGGTAATTTCCAGCTCTAGATAGAGATGGAAGCAGAATGGGACAAAAAGACAGATTTTCCCTCTCATGGGAAAATATCAAGCTACCAATTACGTACAAAATTATTAAGCCGAGCGATTAATCATGAACAGTCTGTTCTTAGTAGTTCTAAGTTTGTTAACGCGAACACAAGACGCTCACTACCTACTCTCGCTCGCTACTCACATACTGGGTGAAATTAGACGGTTAATTTTCCGGCAGGCCTCACGACTCGTCCCGCACCGGCTTCAACTCGTGGCCTTTCATGTCTGTGCACATGTGGGGAGAGTCGCCTCTAGGCATCTGGCAGCTGGAAGTCAACAACGAAGGACGATATATGGGTAAGATGGCAATTAACTGCCTAAAGGTAACTTTATTTGAATCAGGCTAAATGAGCTACCTACTAATGAAATTTCAGAATGAATGACTACATAATCTTGCTTTATCTCACTCCGATTCAAATGAAGGTACACATACAGGTACAAATAAATACCTTAATGAATTATTAAAACAAAAACTCAGACTTTAATCCGCAAACTTTTCACGACCGCATTTATAACGAATAGCTTGTCACAAAAGTCGGCGGTCTGGAAATTTTAAAGGCCCAAGAAAGGCTTAAGACGACTTAGGAGATTGTTTATTCAAATAGCTACTTATCATTCTATTGAGCGAAAAGATTTCTCCTTATCTTTGGTAATGAACAAAAAAAATAAATGTCTATTCTTTTATTCAACTCCACATCATAGGACGAGCAACATTACAAGATTGGTCTTTAACTCTATATGGAACTAGCACGCCTGCAGCTAAAAACGATCCAGTACCGTTCCGGAATCCAATTATACGCAACAAGGATAACGCAACGCGACCTGTCGTGGTTCAGGCGGGCCGCAAAAACAATAGAGGGAAACCCGTGCCGATCGTGCCTACGTATACCGTGGGTCTGGTAAAGCGAAAAAAGAATAAAAATTCAAAGAATCCGAATAGGAATTCGCAAAAATCGAAACAGAGCCGTCCTGCAACGCGTTCGCCGATTGAGAGCACAACGGCGCGTGTGACAACGTCGACAACGGCGGACCTGAGCCTGAACCTGCGCGGTGACCTGGCCGACCCGCTGGCAGATGCCCGCGGACGCAAGATGTCAAATCTGTTCGAGCAGTATCCCAAGATCCAGCGCATTTACCCCGCGCCGCTGCAAGCCCACGGTACCAGCTGCACTGCATGTCGTGTCCGTTTGGCGCCGTCCGTTTTATTTCTCCGCTATTTTGCGCCTGCACGTCAATTACCTTTGTTCTAGTCTCCGCCGCTCTTTGCATGTCGTGTTTTTTTGCATTGTTTACATTTTATTTTGTAGCGGAGTTTTATTTAATGGAAGAATTTCTGTTTGATTTGAATTCTATTCTGAATTACACTGACGAAGTTGACCGTATATTTTTTAATTATCAGAAGATACTGACGGTTAATTCTATCATTGTGAAATGTTAATTTTTGTTGTTTGTCTGTTGTAGAAATTGTTGTCAATCGAAATAGATTTTTGTGTTTTGCTAGTGTTATATTTATTTTAGCTTTGTATCTGCGTAACAATATGATTTGCAAGTGTTAAATTAACTTTTAGACTAAACTACGAGTAACTAGCTAATAACAAATTATTCATTTATTAAGATTTTGATGTTATAATTTTTGCAGCAGGTCCATTAACGCAATGGGAGTTAATATTCTATGGTACGGAAACGCCACCTCAAGAGTACGACGCGTCTCCTGAGACGAACTCGTTGAATGGCGTCGTTGGCGCAGCTTTATCTGAAGTCAACGCTGCGCACGGTACGCCCGGCGCCACGTCGTGGGGTGGAGTTGAACCTGACTCAGTGGAAGACGGACGACCGAATGGGATTGATGATGACTTTACCCTCGTATGGCACTCTCATACGGTAAGTGATCCCTCTATCTGTTGTTTACTCTGTGCAAACAAATCCTGAAGTTACTTTTTTTTTGGTGTAGGTATTATAAAAGCTAAGATTTTAAAAAACTGAGACGTAAAACGAGCAATGAAATGATAAAAATGTGCTTCTGCTTGTTTTATACTACGATACTATTTCCATATATTTGTATAGTAAATATTTAATAGCTTTGCGCTCTGTTATTATATAGAGTACAAACATTAGGGCGTTACAACGGATGTGTCAATAATTAGACAATGGTGATGCGTGGCCTTATTGTTCTAAACACTCGTGTGGTGCAGTGTAAACACGGGATTGAATCAGCCGAGTTAACTATACTGAGGGCCTTAGGGGTCTTGCTTTTGAATGTCCCTCTATGTGTCGTAAAAGTCTAGTATAGTACGTACTACGTGTAGTAGCTAGTAGGCTAATGTTGAGATTTGCCGTGTGGTTTCCGGCTTAAGAATAGAACCACCCCTACACGTTTCGCGGGTGTCGTAAAAAGCGACAAAGGGAAAGATTCGGATTGGCAGCAGCATCCTTCTGTGTATTAGCAATCATCTGCGATCGCCAATTGCCCAGCGTGGCGATTATGGCCAATACCTCCAATCAGCGCACAAAAGTGGCGCGCATTGGGAGAGGCCTATTTTCAGCTGTGGACTAATACAGGCTGATGATGATGAATGATGAGATACATATCACAAGCTATAATAACCGTTTAACACCTAACCTACTTCTACCATCTTACCTATATCCCCTACGTTTGCTGTTTTCTATGTTTTTTTTTAAGCAACCCCTTTTAAATAAAGCTTTTATATTGGAATACCAAAATTAAGTTCGTGCTACTAACCTTTAAGTTGTGCCTTCGTAAGTTGACAATCTTGGCTACAGCATCAGGTCATTTTAGTGTATTGTCATCAGAACTGAACAAGCATACCAAATTTCGTCTTAATTGGTAGAGGATAAGGTTTAAAATGCAGTTGCAAGATTTGACCTGAACGTACATTGCAAGTTAAATAATGCGTGTAAAAAAGAATTTAATAGACAATATTCATCATCACTGCATAGTATAAAACAAAGTCGCTTCCCGCGTCTGTCTGTCCCTATGTATGCTTAGATCATTAAAACTACGTAACGGATTTTGATGCGGTTTTTTTAATAGATAGAGTGATTCAAGAGGAAGGTTTATATGTATAATACATGCATATTAGCGTAACCGTGCGAAGCCGGGGTGGGTCGCTAGTAAAATATAAACTACCTATCATCGCAATATAATTTCCTATCAAAAAATCTCGAAATACATTCACAGCAGCTGTGCCTCCCTGTGTTCAAAACGAGGCATAGAACTGTTATTACAAACCAAACACAAAAGAAAATAAAATAAAATTTTATGTGCGAACAAAATGCTCTAACAAATATAGAAACAGCAAAAATACCGTTCATATACCCACGTAACACAAATCTCTGTAAAGACCGTTTCACGAAAGAAGTCCCGTGTATTTTATTGTACGTGGCGCTAGCGTCTATGAAATGTTGTCAAATGTCATACTTATTTTTTTAGTTCTAATTAAATCCACGGGACTTCTTTCGTGAAACGGTCTTTAAATGGATGTAGAGTAAAAATATAATCTGCAATAGATGTTTGCGGTACGGACAGACTGAAATTCAATATTATTGAGTTGTAGAGCGAAAACTAATGTTATATACCTATTCTAAGGACTAAGACAGAAATACCTTACTGTTTTTTTAAATCCCTGATGCAAAAAGATTGATAAAATACGTGTTATAAGTTTGACATGTCTGTGTATCTGTGTCTGGCTGAAGCAACGTAGCTCCCAAACGCTGAACCGATTTAGATAGATAGATAGTTTTTTTAATCGAAGTAAATCGATCGAGAGTGTTCTTAGATAAAAAAATAATTAAAATATTTCTGTATCGGGGGTTTTTTAAATATTAAATTTATAGTTATTAGTAAGATCTTGTAAACTAAACATTGTACTTCGAAAACCATATAGTCACAGAGCCATAGTCAGTTTAATGTGTTACAATATTAAACTCAATTTAATTACGACAGTGGTCCTTGAGCCAAGTTTAAAAGGATGACTTGAATTTTCTGTTAGACAACTTCACTAATATGTAGTAGGAAGAAAACACTGAAAAAAATATCAAGTAATATGTAACAAAAAGTTTTGTTACAAGCAAAAAAACATAGTGACAACATAACTACACATACCTACCGCTACAAGTAACAAAAAAATGGCTTCCATGTAAACCAATTTTGTATGAGAATTTTTTTTTTTCTACGTGGCTAAAGCAATTAAACTAAACCTAAAGCAACTGCAGCTAAGGGCGCCCCCTAATGGGACTCGGGCCTCGGCTTAGGGCGTTGCTTGGGGACATGCTAGGGACTAGCTGGATCTGATTTTGATTATTTAGGGACATGTTTATGGCTACAGGCTCAGCCCGGGCTGGCATAAGCAAGGGTCGGGGAGGAGTATGAGAATAATCAAAGTTTAGCTATTTATACATTAACTTAACTGGTTTTAATATCCTGTTATTTGAGTGAAGCATCTAAAATAAACAAACCAATCTATGCATATGGAAATGCAATAGCCGACAAATACCGCGGCTAACCGAATTCGACCTACCGTGACTAGCCATTAGATCGTCTAATTGTCTAATGTATTCTAGCTAGGATGGATGGGCTAATCGCGCTGCATTAGCTAATCTATTGCAGCTAGAATATTTGTCTGTTTATTGGTTGATCGCACGCGGATAGTCCAATTTGGGAGTTAATTACTATTGCTGTTGAAACTTAAGGTTTTAGAGATATTAGTGCTGATTCTCTTGTATATCCCACCAAACTAATTTTAGTCTAAGTACGAGTATATCACTTTCTAATAAACAACATTGAAAAAGGACAGCAAATTGAACTATCAAATTATAGCTGTCAAAGTAGTCTCTACGTCTTTGCAATTGTCGTGAAATTAGACGAGACCTCTATGACGTGCCGACTAAATTTCTCGTTGATATCACGCAAATGGACATAGTTATACAGTTTAGTTATACAATAGTTTGACAGTTCTAAAAATCTTCTATCCTTTCCTAATGATCTCTGTTAGAAAGTTAGAGCGTGTGCAAGAGAATTAGCACCATTGTGACAAAAAACATGTACGCCTCTAAGTTTATAGTCATTTAAAAAAATACACTCTTACGTTTCGCGAAACAAAATGCTTCGAAGAAAACGAGGTACGCAAAATTTTATTGATGTAGACACAGCTTTAGACTGTCGTATAGGTTCAGATGAGTAATAGAACGTGGGAACTCTTAAGTGAAAGATGTCATATCCAACCAGAGGATCGGCAGTGCAAACTACGTAATATTTCTTAAGATTTCTCGGATTTCTTCCAGGAGTTTATAATATCATTAGACGAGGTAAAAGAAAGTTTTTTTTTTAAGATCTAGGGTTCTAGGGTTTGAACCAAAACAGAAAAAAATGCGGAATAATAAACTAAATATAAAAAAGTGGGTTGGAGTGTACGAAACGGGGCACTGAGGAAAAAACACTTAGAAAAATTTAGACGAAAAATTTTTTTTATTTAATATCGCTTTTTTTCGATTCTGTCGTAAAGAACACCTAAATTTAAGACTAAAAGCATCTGGGTAATTTTTGTCTCCAACCATCGGTTCGTCGTAAAACTGATGAAGAAAGGATTTCATTTACTAAGGCGTTTGGGACTTAGAAAAATTTCGCCCAAAGAAATATTATTTTTCTAAAATCACTTTTTTTTCGATTTTATCGTATAGAACACTTAAATTCAAGACTAAAAGCATCTGAGTGATTTTTGTCTCCAACCATCGGTTTGTCGAAACTGATGAAAGAGTTTAATTGCTAAAAGCTGCGGAGGCGAGCGTCATAATATGGTTAACACCCCGACTCAGAGTACCCCGACTCGGATAGGTTAGGTTAGAAGGGGATGGCGGGGTCGAATAGACCCCGCCATCCCCTTCGTGGTTATTTTTTTATAAACCACCCAGAAGTAGGAGCCCCGCGAAGCGGGGCTCCGTTGACCATGCCCACCCTCGACCATGCATAGAATATTTTAAGGTTTGGTTAGATGCCATTTGAGTTAGTGAAGGTTCGTCAAGGTCATTGGCATCAAGGTCAGATTAATTGACACCAAGGTCAAGGTCATTGACCTTCAAGTGTCGCGTCGTATTCCCCCACCCTACTACTCCCACATCCCACCGGGTCCCGAAGGCTTGATAAGGCAATAGTTTTTGGTAAAAAAAATTCTAAGTCTTTTTTTCATAGTGCCCCGTTTCGTATCCTCTGACCAAAAAGTGTATTTTATCGATTCTTGAAAGTACTTATAAGTAATTAAGTTAAATTAAGTTAAATTAATTTAAAATAAGTACATTGATATTATTTTTCTTAAATAACAGACTTAAGAAGACAAAACATGGTCTTTTGAGCCGCAAATTGTAGCTAGTAATAATAATAATAATTAGATTTTTACATACCTAATGTATTAGATTCCTAATAATATTGATACTTTGTGTATCTGGATTCTGAAATTTGCTTCACACATTCTTAGGCAAAACTAGTCTGAACCCTTGTCATAAAACTGCCACCTCTTAATCTAGGATAAAATAATAAGATATTTTTATTCAATAAAACTAGATTCTTCGATATGGGTAGTGGATCAAGATTTTTAACTAATGTATTCTTGGTTTTAATGTACATTATTAAAAAAAAAATTCAGTACCTATTTATTTATAAATATATTGATGCTCTTTTTAGTGGCAATTAAAACATATTTTACTTGACAACGGTGACCAGATGAGGCTATTCAATTGGTCTTTTCATTTTAATAATCTTCTATTGAATACGCAATAACGTGTCGTTTGTCACTTTTGTGTAACTGTGTGTACTGTGTTGTAACTTTTGTAATCTTCATGGATTTGTCTGCAAAGCAAGTTTTTAAACATATTTTTTATGTAATCCACTTTTGCAATTTTTTTTAAAAGCTTCTACTAAAAATACACATTAAACGAAATCGGATTCATATTTATTATAATTGTTAATGCATTCATATTTATTATATTTTATATTTATCTTCTGACAGGTAATAAATTATGTGTGTACCGATAATACCACTTCAATAAAGTATTTTTCCGTTTGACATAGATATTTGGATTATGCTGAAAACTAACGGACAATTCGGTAAAGTTCTATGGTATGAAAACTCAACAAATGTGAATAACAGTAGACTTGTAACTGTGTTCACATTATTTATTTTTCCAATTAAAAATCGTAACGTTTGGGGAATACCTAATTCTTATGAAACTTTCCAATGTTTTATTTGAAATGAAAAGCTACTGTGTAATTACTTGGTCCAAATTTTTTAGCTTAAAATTAAATAACCTTTATACTACTTCAATTTTCTCAGATTTATTCTCTTAATTAAATTTATTTTTAAATAAACCAGCCTTGAAGTACGTCTTTTTCTAGAACTATTGACTTCTAATTTTTTTGAATGAATTTTATAAAATAACGGAGTAGATATTTGTATCTGTGTATTTGTTCAGTGTATTTATTGTCCTTTATAAAGACATATTTATTTAAATAAAATCTCGACAAGGATGTGTAATTGTCTGCTGGAGACTTATAAACAATTTTATTTTGGTAGATAAGCGAAGACAGTCCCCCCGAGGTGGTGGACCCGGGCAGCGCGGGGCTGTACACTGGCAACTCGTCGGGTTGCGCCACTCACGCGCCACAATCGACACACTGCTTAGGTTTGTGCCTCTTCATCCTCATGTTAATCTCCATGGCCGACGCGTTGCGGTTTGAAAATTCGTCAAATAACACTAGTTCCCAACGCAGACAGCCGCATAGACTAAGTAAGCGCGATTGTGCACTAACTGCTAGCGTAAGATTAGAGTTGCGAGGCCCGCGGCCGCCGCGTGCGCCGTGCGAGTGTGGCCGACCACACGGTGCCGTGTCCCTAGCCCCCTAGTACCGCGCCTCAGGCTAAGTGATGTTAGTTAAATTTACCGGGTTTATATATAAGTACAAGCTGTTATTATTGATATGTTTATTTTAAGTTACGGTTACGCTGCTGTCCGATCACAATGTGGAAGTTAGCATCGCTGCATATGTGCCAATTTTGTTTGAGTAAAAGTGTAAATTAGTTGCAACAAGAATAAATACTAGAAAAATAATTTCCTGTAAAAAAAGTTAGTACCTACGCATACAAAGAAACATTATAAACATAGATACCTACGTATTCATCTCCATTTACTTCTCTAAAGCAACATTGAAACTTGAAACATTGCTTTGATCCGAAAAGAAAACGTGCAATAGGACGAGATTCCAAAGCAATACGGCTTTAGCGGTTATCAAAGCCTTAGAATTGACAGTATTGAACATCGTCCTCTTTGGACGTACAGATAATACTATTGGCTTAGTCGAAAGCTTGACAGATTTGACTGATTACTTAATATCTAGATACTATCAGTCTATTCGGGCTAAATCTAACTATAAGTGAGGGATTCTGTTAATGCGAAATCTATTTTGACTTCGACTCGTCATCTATAGTATTATTTGCTCGTAATTTACTATTTTCCTTTCAGTTAATTATTTGATCTTTTGACATTTCAATTTGTCAATTCGTCAGGTGATGAATATCAGTTACTATTTACGTAACAGTTTTCAATAATCATATTGTTGGTTTCTTAACAGCGTTACTGTTTAGTTCGACTCAGGTTTTCAAAATGTACTATTCTTTTGTAATAGGTACTTTGGAAGTAACTGAGATTAAAAATACTCGGATAATTGGATATTAAACACAATCGGCACGTGTGCGGCCCAACTTACTTTAGAATTTTAACCAATAGTTAGCTAATAATGCCGTGTCTCGTAGCCTTCGTACTTAAGGTCTACGTACTGTTCATTAAGGGTGTGTATACAGTTTCCAGATAAAGTGTGAAGTCCAAAAGTTCCATCAAAATGGCTGATTTTTTTATTAAAAAGTTACTGTTGTACTACCCACATATTGAGGGTTGGATTAAGTCTTTTAAGACCAACCTGACAACAAAAAATGGTCTTTCTGAGCTGTACTTACATTTCTAAGACTTTGGTAGACTCTGGACCTCACATTTTAACTTTAGTTCCTTGTACATGTTCCATTAGAAATAAAAAAACGTATAAAATTGGCAGCTAGAATAAAATAAGTGTATTTCTGTAAAGGTTCATTTGTATAAACCATCACTTTATTGGCAAAGTTATAAGGAAGAGCTAGAGAACAAGTGCAATTACGTATAATAATGTATAATTACGATATCAAGTTGATAACGTCCATTTTTCACGAGTAATTGCAAAGTGTAAGTGAGTATGAGTGGACAATGTTTAGAGTTTTATTATAGGTGAGTTTTCAGCGCGATTATTCGCTCGTAATTGTTGCGAACAATCTTTATTCCATTTTGTATTACCTGCCTCAAATTGTCAACGATTTTGGCACATATTTTATACAAACAAATCATAAAAAATAACACAAAGATTCAAAAACATAAATTTTAATGAAGTATTTTTTTGTACAAATTTTTGACGATGTTTAATATCGATCGAATAGTAAAAGATGTGTCAAGATTGAAATAATTTAGGACAAGTAAGCCTACGAGCATTCGGCTAGTGAGTACCTACGTTGAGCCGAGCTTGAGAGAGGTCGCACACTGAATGAAGTTTCTACGTTGAGGATGGTTCAACTAACAATGCTTGTAAAATCTCGACGCGGACGTTTTGTTTGCTAAATCGCTATCGAATGGATTGCATTGGAATAGTCACAACTACGTCAAGGCTCGCTATCGAATGTTCGGTAACGAATGCTTGCGGTGAGAACGCACCTTAAGGTCAACGTTTTATCTCTTCGCTGTACGCTTTTAATAGTGATCAAATCTCAATATAAATGTGCTAAGATTTTACTTCAAGTTGGGCATCTGATGAAATAGCGTTCCAGTATCTTTTAAATAACACATGTAACTTAATAATAGTTTTATATTTTATAAGTTTGAAGTTTGAGTCCATTTCAGATTGGTATAGGTAATTTATGGTGATATGCCAAACATTGTAATGCCAGTCTATATTTTGCCAGTTTATTTTTTGTTAAGTTAAAGTTGAGTTCTTTTGGAAGTAATATAAAATCATACCGTTATTTGATCAAAATTAAAATATTTATAAAAAATTGACGAAACGTTGTTGTAAAGTGGTGTAACTTAGCTCATACGTACTTAACATTGATTTGATATTTTAGACTGTGATCAAAATTACTTACAATTTCTTTTTTAATTTTATAAAGTGATCATCAAAGTACCTATTAGTTTGGCAAATTTTCAGGTAGATTTTTATTTTACAAAATTTCTAGTTCATTGGCAACTTAGTTTTACTAAAACGTATCGTTATACGTTGACTATGAAAATGATACCAAATGTTAGCGCATTTACTGTAGCCCTTCACGTGTTTGTAAGCTAATTTATTTATTAATGGATATATTTAGATAGTACGATAAAATAATAGAATAAATTTATTTTAGGATAAATCATGTTCTGATTTATTTACGGCATCGTTTTGGCGATATTTTTCAATTTATTGATGCTTTATCATGTGTTTAGTAATTTGCAGCTATTTCTATATTTGTTGACATGGAAAAATCGCCCTTACGTACGTTTGAACAGGAATACATATCTGTTATAATAAGTTACATCGTTAGAGTCCTTATTTACAATGTGTTGATCGTAGCATAATTAACATTTGCCCCGGCATCGCTGACGGATTTCAAAGCGTTTAGACAGTTCGTTGCAAATTGATTACAAACAATTATATGGTTCAAGTCAACATTAAATCTAATAAGCAGTGAAGCAGAGCTAATACACCAGCTAATACAGCTAAGACACGCTTGCTTTAGGTATTAATAATCGCTTAAGGCAACTCGTTTCATATCCTATCCGGATAATTCTAGCATCCTATTAACATAGTAAGACGAAACTTAATTTTGTCGTTTAATACCCTTGTATTGATTTTTTTTTATTATACTAAATGTATATTTAAATCCCATTCACAAAATTCATTGAAATAAATTCCGATCAAGGCTTTACATTGGATTTTGCTTTGAATTTGCGCCATGTTGATAAGGGGAGACAGCTCCAATTATTTCATTGAATAAATATACTTACTATATTCAGTCGGGAGGCAGCCTTTATGTAACGATACTTTAAGTCCGTGACAGAAATTATGCTAAGATGAACACTAATTATAATGAATGTAGCCTATATAATTTGGACGTAACTGTAGGTCTAAAATTATTGCATATTGTGGTTGTGATCATAGCGAAGATTGCCAATCCATATAGCATAGAACAATATAATAATTGTAAATAATATGTAGGTATGTATCGAAATAAATAAATTTGGAGACTTGTACAAATTTGCTCACAAACCTGTAAATTGAAAACGACTGAACGTTTATGATTTCTCATCGACTGGTAGTTAAATCAATTATCGTAATTTTTTATATAAGTATATATAATACTTTTCCATCATCATTATCATGCTTTTGTTTTCCATAACCTACAATTCAGGATGTTAGTACTACTGTTAACTATCGATCGATGGAATAGAAATCATCAAAAAGGCTCATTTTTATAATAGTTTCGTTGTGTAAAATGTAAAATTATTCACTGATTTCGAAAATAAGTAGCTACCCAATGAACTGTATCTATTAATGTAAATGTTGAAGCATAATTTGTATATATTGAATCTAATGTGAACGGGAAATAATAAAAACAATCTTTTATTACAAAATTTATTAAGGTTTTTATTTTGACGTCAATTGTATAGGAGTCTTGTCTCTGGTATAGATTTAAGTAGTAGCTTTACGTTATGTTTTAAGAAAACAAACTATGTTTCATTAGTAATTTTGTTGTTATTATTACATTTGTTTATTGCATGTTTCGCTTCGCTTATACCAAGCTTGCTTTATATGTACTACCTACCACTGCAAACAACGCTTAATTAATTTCACATGTCAATTTAGTTATGCACAAGCACAATTTTCTCAAATTCTATTTTTACTTTTTCTTCACACTTTTCATTTTCATCATATGAAAATTTTAATTTATTTCTATCTGATTTCATTTAATTTTGTGCACGTTTTTTGCATGTTTAGTTCTACTATAACATTTGTTTGTTTTCATAAACTTTTTTCGACAACTTATCTACTTTAAAAACAAAATTATTTGAGATCAGTGACAAGATTCTATAATACCTTTTCCTAAGTTTTCCAAAACTTGCTTCCCTCTCTGTGAACTGACATCGAGTCGCTGGACGTGCATCAGCATCATTTGGAAAGAGATCGCAAGCTGCATGGACGCTGGATAAGGTGCTGGGTGGTGAAGGACTGATGTTCTTTTGTTTCGTGTCATTAAATATCTTTGTTCTTTTTGTTCCACTAGAGTGCGCGAAGGGCTTGCATTTGTACTCCGGTCGATGCTACAAACGTTGTCCAGACGATACTTACGCCAGTGAGATTTCAATGGAAAGGAGCTCAAGAAGACGTAATCTAACTTACTTTTCCGAGGGAGCCGTAATGAAAAGACAGAACGGAGACATCCCCAAGCAAACAGCGTTAGAAGCTTTAGATATGATGGCGGCTAACGCGAGCGACTCTAAGCCCCCGCTCACGTGCCTACCGTGTCATTACACATGCGCCACATGCTTAGGCCCCCACAACAATCAATGTTTATCTTGTTTAGACGACGCACAACTCTTCAATTTAACAGACATTGAACCAAAATTTTATTGTTACCCAAAAACGGTACTGTCTACAATAAACGACGCTAATTGGCATTATAAGATGAACGTTGTTCTTGCCGTGGTCTTGTTTTTAGTCAGTTCTGTGACTTTGTATGTCGTGTTATCTTGTGTCGTCAAGAAGTACTGTTGTGGAGGATACTACACAGCTAATGTAGTCTATAATAAATTGGCTGTAGACGATAAATTGCAGAGCGCTATGGAAGTTGAAGAAGAAATACATAAGGCTTTAAAGGATTTTAGCGAAAGCGAATCAGATGATGATTTAAATTTATAGCCATTGTTAACATTCCAAGCTAAGTATTATGAACTAATCGATCAAGTCAGTGTTAGTGACTAGTATCTAGATATCAAAACTGATGCAGGGCTCGTGTTGTGATATTATACAATCAGTTGTCACAATTTTTTTAAATATTTTTGTATGTAAATGAGTTAAGTATTATTTGAATGAGATTTTTTAGCCGTACAAACATTTTTATAAGTATAATTATTCCAAAGAGCTGAAATAAACTCTTGAATACTGTGAATTCTATTCTTTGATAAATTTTTTTATTCTTAGTTTTTTTTATGTTGTTTTTTTTAAATGGCAGTATACATTACTGTAAAGGTCCATTTAACATTAGTTAAATAGTTTTACCAATTTTCTTTTCTTATCGATATTAGAGTATAAAGCGAAATAGAGTAGTAATAAAAAACATTTCGTCTCGGAAATGTTGAGATTATAAATATTATTTTCTAACCCCTATATTTGAACGTTAGGGGTCGTTTCTATATCGTAAAAGGGGCTACAATTCACACCCTGCGAAGGCGAAGAACATTATTTCCTAAATTAGAATAATATTACTACCGTGTACACTTATTTCTCTACTTCTTTTATTTCTTTTTAAAACTAGTTATAAGCCTTGAGATTCGCTCAAAGAGACTCAAAATAGTTTAATATTTTTTTTGTCTCGTTAGTTGAGGTCATAATAACCGCATAATATTAATTAAGGTCACAGATTGGACGACGTAAGTTTTTGTCAATGCCTGCTTCTGGGCAACTAACCCCCGACGCGTCTACACGTACTCTTCAGCGATAGAGCGCGCCTGCAAATTCAGGAAAATACAAAAACCTGCCTGTATGAATATTCCCGCGATCCATTCTGTTTATTCATAATTATAAATAAAAGAGCATGACATTTAAAAGCAGCAATTACTGTATTATTTTAAAGGCACCGGGTTCCATTTTAACGATGCCGTTTTGATGTTTCATCGATACATTAAACGTCAAATGTCAGTTGAAATTGCATTCGAACATTACAGATTAAGTTTCATTGTCTCATAAGTCATAACCGGTCATCTTTACTCTGTTATTTTATCATTCTTTTTGTTTCCTTCAACCTTGATATTGGCAGAATCATCGTTATGGCAATGGACCTGTTAGTAACAGGTCTGTTACCCTAAAATTGGAATTGGAATTAAACGTCAGTTAACAATGATTAAATATCTAAAAAGAGGTTAGCCACGACAAATTAGACTTGGCCTTGTTTCACAGTCTAAGGATAGATACTATCTTTTGGGTAAATTAAAAAATTGAACAGCATTTGTATGACATTTTTTGGAAGTTTACTTAACGGTAACTTACCAGTGAATTGTAAAATAGTCCATTGGGTAAATTATTTGCAGGTTTTTTATTTATCTTTTTAATTACTTCTGACGATTTATCTTAGTTATGAAATTGGTACGCTTGACTTTCATTTTAACTAACGTACTTGCGTCGTCTAGCTCATCTATGTCTGTGGTTTAGGTGTATTTGCTCAAGATGCCATTTTATTTGTTTGTATGTATGTGCCGAGCCCGTTTTGGTACCATGTAAATATTTTGTATGTAAATAAATGAGTTCCTATTTTCATACGCTGTTTTATTATATTCGTGCTTTGAATTTTTTTAAATGTTGTGCATGTGGACCTTGTATTAGTAACGAAAAACGAGAGGTAATAAGAAATCCATTGTTATTTGCCGCCAGGATGCAAAAGGTCTTTTATGAAATGATTAATGGAAAAATTTCTGTGGTAAAGTGGTATGAGCATTGGACTGCCAAGTCAAGGGTCGTAGGTTCGAAACCCAGGCTCGCACCTCTGATTTCGGATATTAGATCGCTTGCCGAAACGGTGAAGGAAAACATCATGAGCAAACCCTACCTGAGAGATTTTTCAACGGTATGTAAAGCTATGTCAGGGGCCTACGGACGGTTTAGACTCTGCCTCTGCTCTCTGGTTGTTCATCAACCATACGATAAGAGGAAGTTAATGATTTTTGATCAATTCATTACTATTATTATCAAAACGCCGCTCATCATCTGCCTAGCCTTTTCCCAACTATGTTAGGATCGGCTTCCAGTCTTACCGGATGCAGCTGAATACCAGTGTTTTACATGGAGCGACTGCCTATCAGACCTCCACAACCCAGATACTGGGTTACACGCTACCCCTTGGTAAGACTGGTCGTCAGACTTTCGGGCTTCTGACTTCCCATAACGACTGTCAAAGATCTACAATTGACAGCCGGGGCCAACAGCTTAACGTGCTATCCGAAGCACGGAGAGTGATAATTAATGAGTGAGTGATAAAACGCACATAACTTACGAAAAGTCAGAGGTGCGCGAACCCGAGACCACTGACTTGCCAGTCAACGGTCACCACCACTAGGCTATCACGACTCAAATTAGAATTCTCAAAACGCCACTATCTAACAATAAGTTCTTATAACAAAACAAATAACGTATAAGCTCTATGATTTACTCTTACATCACAAGCCATTATTAGAACGATCCCTCGAATAACGCGTCCGTCGAACAATCAATAAAGTTAATGTATTGGGTAATATAAGCCCTACAGAGGTGCGAGTATCAAGCCGAACTGATGTTGCCCTATTGTGAAGATTCGGAACGTAACAAGGATACTTTTTGGGTCACAATCTAAATAAATATATTAAACTATTAGGTGCTTGTTGTACTTATGTACTGGTTTACTATTTTTATTAAAACTACAATATAATGGTGATATAGAAATTCCTATACCTTTTAAAAGGCGGTGCAGCCCACGTTTTGCAAGCACATAGGTGTGGGTTCGAACCTGACAAGTACCAATGTCAATGTAATAATGTAATCTTTCTTAGTTCATCTAAGACACCACGACTTACGATGAAGCAAACCATCCTAAGAAAACCTGGAGTTAATAGTCTGAAATCGCCAACACGGAGTAAGCTAGCGTGGTGATTAATGCTCAATCCTCTGTATGAGAAGAGGCCTTTGGCCTGCAGTGAGACAGTCTCAGGCTGGTTTATTTAATTTAATTGGTCCCAATGCAGTTCACATTGGCTCTACTAGCAGTGCCGTAACTGGCAGACTGGCTGACAGAAATGACTAGAAAAGACCAAGTTTTATCATAAAAGAATATCATAAAAGGCTAGTTATACCGCGTACAAGCTTTACTATGAAAAAAGTGGTAAATTAAGTAGGTACCTTAAAGGAAATTAAATTAAGATTTCAAACTGGCATTTCCAGTTTGCAAATGTTAAAACTATATCAGTGTTTCAACCCCTGTAGTCGCAAGGTGACTCAAGATTCACCCAAAATACCAATAATTACATAGAGGGGAGAAAAAATAATAACGTTTCCCCTAACACGACGCTTATATGGCACTTATATACCGATGCCCCCTTCATCTTAGTTCAATACTATCCATTGTACGACACAATTATTTTGCTCGAATGAATTGCATTTTTATTGAAATCGAAAACTCCCCACGTTTCGTTTTTCAAGTTTTTCGTGTTTCGAATTTTCAAACTTTACCTTTCCCAACTTCGAACTTAATTTCGATATAATGAGCCTTAATTTTCTTCAAAAGTTCTGAACTTTTTTTGTATCAAAAAGGTATTGCGCTAATTGGATTTATTGTCTAAAAGTTTTAATAGAGAAATATCGAAATTGAAAGGAAAAGCGAAGTGATGCGCTACAGGTGAAGTTACCTAAATTTAAAAAAAATACTGGTTTCCTAGCTACGTCACAAAAAACTACCTTGTGGCTATGTCGTGGTTATAGTTGTCATTGGTATTAGCCACAAAACTTATGGGTGTCGTAGGTGTTGCCGCGGTGGTGGTCACTTACTATCAGGTGTTCTCACCTTTTATTTACCTCTAACTTAGCCCCACTGCTGAGCAAAGACCTCTTCCAAGTTCTTCCAGGTACTCTTTTCCCGCACTCGCGCCTTCTTTAACCAGCCCTCGTGGTAAACCAACAAACAAATAGTGTTCTCACATTTTTACTGACGATCTTTTCTTTGTCATAGGTATGGTTGTCGAACAATTTGGTGTTAGAATTGAAATCACCCCTAAGCCTCTGGCATGGTTAAACAGATCTTTGAGAATATCCCTCAAGTGTGCTGGTTTCCTCAGGATATTTCCTTTCAACGCTATAAGCAACTCATAATTATCAAATATGAAGTGAAAGTCAATGGTGCTTGCCTGGGTACCAACCAGCTATAACGATAAAGAATTTAACATTTTATAAAATATCTATCTCAATGTAGAAAAACATGTAACATTTTTTTAAAACGACCTGCGAAAAAAGGTAATAAGATCCGATCCATCAACATCTCTTCCAGTTCATTTAATACCAATAATCGAATAAGAATTGGTTTCAAAGCTCCCTGGCGTTCTAAAAACGTGTCAACCTCGCGACCTAATTCTTTTTCCTCGTACAAAATCATCATAGTCACACTGGTCGTGTCTCCATACACAGTCTATGATAACGTTAACAGATCGTAAATGGTATTTGTCCACTTCGTTAAGCCGAGGTTGAGATATAAAACAAACCATGTGAACCTATCTATAAGTCCTTTTATATCGCCGGAGGCTTTTACGCTTTTTATGGACTATTGACTGGTCGACTGAGAAAAATAAACGAAAGATCCAATCTTTTGCTATCGAGATCTTTTCAAATACAAGAAGTTCGTAGTCAGAAGGATAGGAATGGTCGTTTACTTAAATGTGCGTTCTCGTCGCGAGCATTTACAAACAAACATAAAATTATTCGCGTGTTCCAAATTAAAATTCCGCTACAAGCCTAACATTTGTTTGAAATCAGTTATTAGTGAAGTGATTGGACATGAGACCTGGCAGCAGTACGGTGAATTCGCAAGTGAAACCCGTATTTCCGCCTAGAGGTTCATGTAAGAACATCTTGTGGTTTTTAGTCTGTGCTAGTCGGACTTAACCCCCTTAACAGCCTTTAGCATATTATATTGTATACAACCTCCTTGGTGATGGGGCATTCATAATGGCCTTAGGATGGGTTTTTCAAAAGCCAAAAAAGGTTACAATTTTCAAAATTTGGAAAGTTCAAACTGTATTACCATAGTCTAAATACCTAGTAAATACAATTAAATAGTTTGTATTGCACTAGTGCAATGTAAATTGGCTATATAAACACAATTACTAAGCAATTCGAATACAGAGGTGTTAAAAGTTTAGTATTGAACTTAAGGACCTACTAAGTCCTTATAGAGTTTCAAATCCCAAAACCATGAGAGATAAGTTTTTTTTAGAGTAGCAAATATTAAATACATAGTTCCTTCTCAGCACAAAAAAATATTATGCCCTCTATGAATTTTATATCACATCAAACTTGTGCCCAGTGTTTGCCAGAAGTTTTTACACCTGCCGTTTGCTTATTTTGTTTTAAGTCAAACCATTTAAGACAAGACTATTGTCATCCATATAGCGAGCATAGTCATAAACTGCGTGGCGTTACCAAAAATTTCCACATGGAAAAACCCAATAAACTATACTTAGTAAGAGAATGAAATCCGGAATCTCGTGCGACTCTACGCCAACG
This sequence comes from Protodeltote pygarga, assembly GCA_936450705.2. NCBI lineage: Eukaryota > Metazoa > Arthropoda > Insecta > Lepidoptera > Noctuidae > Protodeltote > Protodeltote pygarga. The sequence continues at coordinate 9,295,114 of OW388263.2, forward strand.
TAAAGTAGTCATAAATTGATAGGACTTTATCGCCACTTAATGCGTACCATAACGACCCCCAATCCATAAAATTAAATGATACGCTGTTAAGTACACATACTCATATAACACGAGCACAAAAGATAATGTCATTTAAAATGTCTTCGAGCACTCTCGCATGCTCGCTGTAATTTGAGGAGGTTCCATTTCATCGCCTCTTCGTACGTTACAAATAAATAAATATGCTAGGGCAGAATATATAGAATTAGTCGGAAACCTGGCGGGGGTACGGTGAATGTGCAAGCGAAAACCGTATTTTCGCCCAGAGGTTCGTGGAGGAACACCGTGTGGTTTTTAGTCCGTGCGAGTCGGACATAACCCCATCGCCAGCCCTTAGTGGTGGAGTACTCATAAGAAGTTTTCCATCAAGGACCATTCCATTAAGGAGTTTGATCGGCAAAGAAAGTTTTGGGCGATCAGAAGCCTGATAGGTCATGAACTTATGATATAATGAAAGTTGCAAGTCATACGTGGATGTGATTAGCACAGGATCAAAAAATTGGCAAAAGCAAAGAGAAGCCTATACCCAGCAGTAAGTAGATTCAAGCTGTGATGATAATTATGCAGGGATGATAATGTTCCAGCATGAACGTGATGGCACAAGATTTATTTAATACCCACCTGAACTCACGTACCTCCAATTCAAATACTTCACCCATAAAAGTTGATTAGTTTTAACATTCCGTACAAATTGTTCCAAAATAACATACAACAGAAATCGCTTTATCTTCTCAACCATAGGACCTCGTAGAACGTAAATTTAGGGGTTATTTAGGTAGGTACACTTTGAGCCTTTCCACATGCACATGCTGGCTTATTATTAATTCACTGGATACCTGTATACAGCAGGCAATCTAACATCTGCATTATCACCTTCACACCGACTCCAAAACGCATGTTTGTGTACCATTTCTAACTTTGTAGAACTTTTAAACCAGTTTTCGGTAGGACTAATATATTAGGATAGTTAGTTGTTGTTACGCAGAAGGATGCTGTTGCTTATCCTCCGAATTTTTCCCTTTGTCACTTTTTACGACAACTGCGGGACGAGTAGGGGTGGTTCTATTCTTGACCCGGAAACCACAAGGCTAATAGTCACACCCCACACCCATCGTGAGAGATGTAGTGCTTCTCTGCGCTCTCTAGTTGGATACCCCGCAACACATACAGCTCAAAAACAAATATCAATAATGCATTTTGATGAAAGAAATCGCTTAACATTATAACAGAAAACTATATCCAAATAATCATATTAATGGAACTCGAAACAATAGATCTTCATGTCGGTCGCGGAACGGCAAATGAATATTGAATTGTGGATGAAACAAAAGCTTTTGAAGCAAATAATTTTGTGCCAAGGGTGTCATTCTGGTAAAACGAGACGAGTAAACGAGATATTTACAGAATTGTTTGTTAACAAGGCGGTAATAGAATGCAAAAAGTAATGTTTAAAACTGACGGTACATCTAACATTCTTCAAAATTACTATAGGTTTTCATTTTTTTCGAGAGGCATCGGCAGTTATTATAAAAGCTGACTTTTGGTGGCTATATTCTGTCTGCCCACAGGAAACTTCAGGTGGTCACGTGCTGCTCTGCACAGCGAGGTTCAAGTAGATCCCTTTACAATGCCCAAGAATTTATCTAACAGGTGTTGCACAACAAGGGTCCAAAGCTGTTCTCTTATAAGGAACCCGAAACCTTCTTGCATTTGCTGATGGTAATCACCAGAACTGAATACTTAAATAAACTAGCTTTTAACTGTCCCACTGCAGGACAAAAGCCTCTTCTTAAACCGAAAAGGATCGAGCATTAATCACCACGCTAGCTACAAAGTCCAGTTTCCTTGCGATGTTTTTCTTCACCGTTAGTCAGTAGCGTCTTAGATTAACTAAGAAAGTAGGTATATGAACGACATTCAAAAAGTCATACCAGGTTCAAGACCATATCTAAGTGCTTGCAAAGCAGGTCCGTAACTAATGCTCTATCATGCCACATAGAGTCTATCGGAAGACTGCAATGGTTAATGAAAAAACCAAAAAAATGTCTGCCTATCTCGTTCTTGTCACGTAAAGCGATAATGAAACACCAGTCTATCTTTTCCAATTTCATTGATAACTGGGACGCTGCATGTTTCATTACTAAGCTATAAATTGCTGAGCTGAGTGCATCGCATCATTCACCTAATGGCTTAGAGGTAAATAAATATAATAATAGTACTTGATATCGAATATGGATTATTGTGGGTTTTTGTTTCCTGGATAAAACAACTTTTATCAATATTATACTTGATTATACAAAAGGTGATATTTTAATATAGGTAGGTATGGTAAAGAAAACGTGAGGAAATCAGGGCAACTAAAAGATTCTTTCGATGGTACTCTCCACAAAGAAAGGGTCGATGTGGTCGATGAGTTCCAACCAGTACTCGGGAAGTGGACTGTGATGCGCTTATAAAGGGTTATTTGTAAAACACTAGCATCCTTAAAAGAGGTCATTAAACTCATCAGTTATGAACAACTTTTACTATGGGATCAACCCTTAATTCGCAAAAACAATCAGCTGTTCGATACATTTATGTTCACATGACTCAATAAAATGTATGGAACAGCTGATTTTTTTTGCGATTTCAGGGTTGTACTTGAAAGACTCGTGGCGCCATCTATTATCATAAGAAGGTTATTATTGTTTTCCTTAGGAACATTACTTTTTTTCGGGATGAATGAAAGGTATACACGACATCGTATGTAAATGCAAAATTTGTCTTTGAAGGCCACGTCGGTCACCGTTGTCCGACAAACAATAAAAATTGCATTGTGTCTGCGGCGTGGCAGTCAAAGTGTTAAGGATGATCAGTTCAGTAGGTTAGGCGTGAAAAAGTAAGAAATAAACTTACTTTCGCATTTATAATATTAATTTTTTTGGCGAAATTTTATGCGAAAATCCATTGCTGGTTCATTAATACATTACAATATTAAATATCAATTATCTGATTAAAATTATCTATATATACAAACCTATAAACTAAAACCTTAAAAATAAATAAATATACAAAACCCTTAATCTAAAAGACCGCTACCAGTAGGCAACGTTCCCAAAATGCTGGCTGCATTGCCTCGCTGAATAGCTATACTCAGCCTTTGGGCCAGGTACAGACCAGCATTTCGGTCACGAGTTGCCTCGACCAGACGCCCAGATAGGTCTTCGTAAATACTCCGGGCTCCCGGTCCCCACGGACCGGATAATATTAATTAAAATTAGAATCCTATAATATTCTTAGATGTGCCTAGTTATACAAAGAGAACAGTTTTCTCAAACTTCTAATACTCACAGATTGGAGTATTGAGGCCGCTTATAACTATTTCGTTTACTTAGTTAGTGTATTCCAGCTAAAGCTTTCGATACCGCTGCTAATACTCGATATCGATCGAGCTCTGTGTACGTAGGATAAAACTTTGGTATCGCTTTGTGTTCCACTATGGGAAAGGGGATTTAAAATGCATCGCCAGTTTATCTCGCTTTACTATGGAGATTAAGGCCATTGTTTAGAACCTATAATAGTTTACTCTTTAGTTAGCAGCTCTAATTCAGGCTTGAGTGTTGTTGCTGATGTTTAAAAACAGTTTGTTTAATTTTGAATAATGTCCTTCTGACCTACCTTCTGACCTGGCAGGAGATATAATAGTGCACAAGTGTATGCGCAAACATAGGTTCATTCTCTATTCCCTCATTCCCATAATCCAATGGGATGGCAATCCGACACGATCAGAGAGAGATCCGGCACGTTGGCTCTGCGTCTTTAACCCAATAACACTTTGCCCGACCCGGGGATAGAACCCAAGACCTCGTGCTTAGCAGTCTCGTTTGCTATCACTAGATCAACGAGGCAGTCAATACATGTTTCAGATTATTTCATGAAAACGTAATTTTGTTTAAAAATAACTTTTGCTCGCTTACTTGTCCGCTATGGTTTTCTGTTCAGTACAAATTTTGGAATTGATTTAAAACAAATTTTCCGATGAGTTAAGAAACTTGAAATTTCAATTAAAAGTCATAACTGGCCGACATTGCAATATAAACTCGCTATCTTTTTGTTTCATTGTTTGTGGTTCATATTTTTGTTTTATTTTCTTAGCCAAATTGTATTAAAAACTTTTAAGATCTTGTTCCAATAAATAATTTCTGTTGCCAGAGACGCGGGTGCGACGGTAGCGGTAGCCAAGTCTTATGTGTGCACTTTTTATCGTCTTTTGCTTCGTTAAGCACAAATCGCCGGGAAGATTCAACGTGACATAAAAATATTTTATTGAAATACCTACCTAGATTTTTTTGCTAAAATTGTTGAACTAGTTTGTTGGCTCTCATGCGAATATTTATGACAGCTGTCAGGACCAGTTTAAAGCTTGAAATATTATGACTTCACAGTAACTAGAGTTTTATAAAACGAATACTTTGAAAAATGAATATTATTTTTGTATGTACGGTAGAAGTTTTAGTAGGTTTATTATTTTTCGAGTGGAAAGTTGTATGTTCTATGTAGGAGTGGATTGTAAAGATCTATACATTTTAAGCCAATCTTACTTCAAAAGAAATAGTTTGAGCTACTGAATGTGCGCGTGCAGTTAATATAGACAAAAAGACACTGCCTACCCTGACAGATACGACGCGGGCGAAGTAAGTAGGATTTTTATGTATTGCCTACCCTGTTGAAAATGTCTGTGCACGCCTCTGATGTAATCCACCTAATTAAGCATAACACACTATTTACTTAACCTCAACACGGAAAGGCGACTAGCTGATTGACATTCGTGAAACATAGGCTCCAGATGAAAATCAGCGTCAAATACCTACCAGTACTTGACATAAAGCTGATCTGACCCTATTTGGTGCAGCCGTGGGACACAAACCCTATCATGAATTGAAATTTTAATTGTTATTTTCTTTTATTTTTATTTTTTTTCCCATATTATTGATTTGTTTGACTTCTCGTGTGTGTCAAATAAAATTTTCATTCATTCATAATTAGAAAAAGAAGCATCATCCAGCAATCATAACAATATAAACTCCTTTAAGTAACTATAGAGTAGGTAGGTACCTAATCTGAGTCGATAATATTTCTAGCTAGGTACGTACGTCTAAACCGTGGCTTACCAAGGTCTAGTCTTTAACAAAAGGAATACACGAGTAATTTGGAAGATCATAATTGCCCTAGTAAAACAAAAATATAATTTCACAGCGAATAAACAAAGCCCCAATAAGTTATTCGAGGGCGAAGTTATTAAAAATTCATGTTTAATTTGGCTCCAAGTTAAAAATGTATAGTTAAATCGACGGCAATTTACTTCTGTTAATTTTTTTTTACAAATAATTATACAAACACCAACACAGGTTCCTTATTTCATACAAATTTCGCGTATTCATTAAAGTAAAAGGTAGATTGTTTGACGAGATACAACGATGTGATAGCTTACGTATCGGTCGCGTTACAATATTTATAAGCGCGTATTACGCATACTACACGCCATACGGTAGTCTAATTAAAATGGTGTAGAAGTTTCATAAATGTCGGAGTAGAGCAATGTCTGAGTTCCATTAGATCTGTCGAAGTTACGTTGAGGTCCACTTTAAATCAAATCTTGTTGGTAAATGCAAAACTTATATTCGCTTGAAGTAATAGCGTACAAATTTTAATACCTATCCACATTTTCTGCGCAAAAATGTCATCATATTAGACTTTCTATGCAATATTGCGGTTCTCCGCTACGAAGGACTTTCAAATTGGTATTAGAAGACTCATATCTGTACGCGAAATATTAGACTCCATAAATTTCCTACACAGATTACATCTGTCTTTTTTGAATATATTATTGCTAAAGTACTGGAAGGGCTGTCTCGTTGGTCTAGTGCTAGCAAGCGCGACTGCTGGGCACGAGATCTTGAGTTCGATACCTGAGTGTCGTCTCTCGGTAGCAGAGTTCTCAGTAGCAGCACGAAGTCTGGAATTATACCCGGTTATAACATAGCAGGTGATACGTGGGTGTTCTGCGTACACCTCTGCCTACCCCCTCAATACTATCCTACCCTACTAACCCTATAAAATATGAATGGGCAAGACTGTGATTCTAGCGTAAGAATTCATGTTAATCCGCGTTAATCGCAAACAGAAGACGAGTGTTGCAGCCACTATATAGTAGACGTTCTTTTAATCGGACCTTCATAACCCGAGATTATTCTTTTAAAAGAACAAGTTTGCGGTTAACTACCTAATTGGATAGGAACGAGAGAGCTTACTTGGATAGACTATCCTAATTAACTTGGCTACTAAGTAGCCTTGTTGTTTATGTTATTTTACTCGATAACAACATTAAGCGATAATAATAATAACATAACAAGATTATAAATTTGATATTTTAAATCTTTATTTTATTAAAATCTAGGTTAGAATTCTATTATAGTTTTTAGGCTGATCCTAAGGAACATTCTGAAATTTTGCATAGGATACTTTGTCAGGTGTACATAAACGGACATAATCTTTCATCCCGAAAAAAGTACTGTTCCCGATGAAAACAACAATAACGTTATTATGATAATAGATGGTGCCATGTGTCTTCCTTATAGTGATTGAGATCGAAATTCTAAATTAATTATTAATTAAGTAGTGGATGCAAGGACGGCTGGACAAAAGGTACTTAGTTCGATTACCAGCTTAGCAGCGGTATCTAACTGCACTTTTTTCTATTTCCACCTTGATATAAAATGAACTAGATATCTTGTAGACATTAAGTTACAAAAAAATGCCAATTCATACAGTTACACGGTTCTCATTTTTATATGTTATAATATTATTTAATTCTGGCTATACCTAATTTTCTAATTAAAATATTGCTCTGAAAATAATATAATTATAGGTACTAGCACAATGCTTTTAAAGGTGTTTAGCTACTCGCAACGCCATCTGTTACGTTAAGTATGAACTTCTGAATTGGTGTAAGCGTAATTTCAGTATTTTTACGGTGATTGTAATACCGAAGAAAATTAATTAAGGTAGATAGAAGATAGGTAGATAGAATAATCGTTATTGTATACTATTCAACTAATATTTATGAGTGTAAATACAGAATAACAGGTAAATTCAACGGGCTAACAGGTAATATAACGGTCTTATCGCTAAAAGCTATCTCGTACAGACAACTTTTGGTAGGATTTGTGGGAAACTAGAAGTTACTAAGTGGGTACTACTACATCATAAACATAGGAACTCAAATTTTAATGGTTACCTATTGAAAACCAGTAGGTAATGTTTAATAAACCTGTCTGTAACTTTCCCACTGCAGGGCAAAAGCCTTTTTTCACAAAGGGAAGGAGCATTATATCACCACGCTAGCTCACTGCGGGTTGGCGATTTCAGACTATTAAGTCCAGGTTTCCTCACGATGTTTTCCTTCACCGTTAGTCAATGGTGTCTTAGATTAACTAAGAAAGTACATATGATATTGAAAAAGTCATATTGGTACATGCTACGTTCGAACCCACACCCAAGTGCCAGCAAAGCGGGTCCGTAACCAATGAGCCACTACGACACTAATTTTGATTGAACTCTCATATAATTAGGAGTGCAAAACTTTCGCTGACAGTTCACTAAATATCAAATCAAGCACTTCCATGACAGTTAAAATCAATCTAACAAGAGTTCGAATCCAACTGCAATAGTTAGTGAAATTGTGAATTTACTCTAAAGGAAAATTGCTCGCATTAAATTTAATCATAGATTTAAACTGTGAACTATCACTAAAATCGTATTACAACTACGAGGCTTTGAGATCCTCCATCTTGCTTAGTTTTGGGTGTTAGATTACTTAAGTAAGCCTACGATAAATCTTTAGATCTAGTCACATCTTAGATTACAATTTGTGGTCGTCCTGAGAAACAGAATAGCTAATTCTATGGTTGAAATCTTATGTTAGTTTGAGTGGATGTTGCGACCAAGTAGCTAATTTAAATAGGTATTCTTATATCAAAGCTATAATCATTCTTGTTTTTGAAGTTGTAAGAGTCTCTCCATGCGCTGGTGGTTTAAGTGGGTAAGAATCCCACACTACCCGGTCTCTTCCTCGGAGGCCGGGTGCCCTTTGAAGGTTTCCGCCCGTAAAAAAAGGTACTGTTCTGTTAAATCTCTTATATAAAATAAACAACTTCTTGCTTGTAATTTCGGTATATCGGATAGCCTCCTCGGATCCTTTCAGGTTGATCTTTATGTTAAAATTTAATAAAATGCGTTGGTCTGCAACGCGACTCAATTGAGTCGCGAACAGTTATTAAATTCTTTTTTTTTACTGCTTCAAGTTTTGAGATACCTTTTTGATTGTAATAAAATTCAATCCAATAATATTTTTTTTAAAGTAATTAGCGGAAAACGTCTTGACTGTCGACTTAAAAAAGAGGTCCTTTACAGCTTTTAAGTCGAGGTTAATAATAACTTCAATAAGATGGCAAAGCCGAACCCTAGTCGATTACAAATTTATTGTAAGACTGTAGTCTAAGAACTTGAGAATATAAATTAATCCACAATTTAAGTCGAATAAAATCAATAATGAAATTGGATCTTGTTATTTACCAAGATCAAAGTTCATTAACGATTGTATTATCGTATCAAACAACCTAGTACAAAGTAAGTAAATCTTTTCAAGTAAGTAAGTATTTACTTTTCAGACCTTGCTGATATAATATTCGGAGATAACTATGCAGTAGATAATAGAGTGCACAATTGCGCAAACACATGTTCACTATCTTTTACCTCACTTTTATTCCTATGCAATAGGTGGGTACTCCAACAAAAGCGGAGAACGCCCAGCGGCTGTATCTGTTTTCTGAGGCACGGGGCAAGTGGTAATTAATTTATAATACTTAATTAACTTAAGAAAAGTCAGAGTTGCCTTAAGCTCAAACCTGAGACTTTCAAGCCAACGGTCATACCACTAGGCTATCGGCTATCACGACTTCACCCACAGTACTAACTACTCTAAAATTTTATTGTAAAGGGTGTTTTTTTTTAATTATCCTGGCGGTAATCTTTGTAACTAAAAAAACAATTCTAAAAATTCTTTCACTCGAAATAGAAAGTTTCATTATCCCTGAGTAATATACGCTTTGCGTAGGTATAGGATAATTAGTTCTCTCACGCGCACAAAGTCGCGGGCGATACCTAGTCATTTTATTATCACATTTATATTCCAGGATGTAGTATAGAATTAGTCATTCGTTGTTGCCCGACCCTCTAAAGGGCTTGTCGTTGATCATAATTTCTAATTACGCTCTTAAATTTTCATTTCTTTTTGTTCCTTAGAGAGGAGCATTATTTATCAAGTTTTCACAGAAGATCCTTTTAGGACTCCCTCTGAGCACGTGTCACTCACAATTTGTCAGCGAGTCACTTTTTATTCCATGCTAAGCTCGCTAAAATGCCTGAACAAGTTCAAGTTATAATATATCTTTCTAATTTTTTATGTAAAGTAAGTAAGAAGGAAAATGTAGGAGTTTATTTATTTTAGAAATAGTCGTTGTTTAAGGAGTAATATGTTGGGAACAAAAAGTACTGTATTTTAAACTTCTACTAGTAAATGTAGTATTCTGAATGTAGTAGTTTGAGTCGTGATCAACCTAGTGGTATGACCTTTGGCTGGCAAGTCAGAGGTCTCTGGTCCGAACCCAAGACCTCTGACTTTTCGTAAGTTATGTGCTTATTATAAATTAATTATCACCAGCTGCCTCGAAAAGTTCAAACCCAATCCCAACCTAATTTTTTTCAATGCCAAAAATCGCTAATCAATCCAAAAAAATAGTGCCTGATCACGTAAATTGCTACGCACTGCATCAGCATAAATTACGATGACTGAATTTAGCGCGTGGGCGCAGTGTTTTCTGGCTAATTAAAAATTGTTTGATAGAAAAAAAAAATAGGATTGAGATTCAAATCACAAAGATTCAAGAGCAAGCGTCGGGATAACCTTTGTTTTCCTCAATTTTGAATTTGGGAAATCTTTGTTAAAGTGACTTTCTTACGGAGGGTCGCGTGTATGCATATTATGTATGTATATATGAATATATGTAGTATGTATGCATGTATGCATAATCATGTATGTATGCAGACCTTAACCCTTAACTTGAGATAAATAATGTGAAGCACCTTAGAGCTTTTATAAGTCCCTCAAAAATCTGCTTTATAACTAGAACGTAGAGATCAAAATCTTGTAGACAAGAAAGCAATCTGCAATCCCTAATGAACAAGTCAGCCAAAGTTTTAGAGTAATTAGTATTTCATTCGATATTAAGACCACACCACGGGAAGTGGTATAAGTTATGCTGGGGCCGCACCTAGGGTTGTCAACTACTTTATAATACCTACATGCAAATTATACCATATTTCAATCTAATCGAATCTGCGTTTTATATGCAATTGAAAAAATATACAGTAGGTACACCAAAATACTTTATTTTAGTTAGTATGCAGTAGTATCAATAAAAGTTAAATATTGTGTATCAAAAATTTTCTGCAGCATTCCCTTTTGTCAAGAAGTGCAAATATACAAATTTTATTGTAATAAATAAGTAACAAACATACCTTCTGCTTGTTTTCTTTTTTAACGATTTCTATCTAGGTATATTTCTTAGGTGTACCTACTATATTTTTTTAGCTTATTTAAAACAAATATTATAATCAGCAGAAAAAATGTTGGTAACCCTATTCGCACCTGCCTCTATCGTCGGAAACTCGCGAAGCATTGTACGATGATACGATACACACAGTATAACCAACTATTATCGGCTATCCTCGCGAAAGTTCGGACTGCATTCTACGGGTTGGCTGGCGGTACATCAAAGGGTTTTAGCGCGCTATGTATCATGCATCGTGGTCTGATTATCGTTATAAATAATGAATAAATTAAATATCCCTCGATTAAAAAAACCTCTACTTTTTTAGCTAAGAACACTCTCGATCAAATTACCTTTCAAATAAAAAAAACTAAATCAAAATCGATTCATCCGTTTGGAAGCTACGATGCCACACAAACATGAAGACACGTCAAACTTATAAGAGGTTATAAAGAAATTTATTAATGTTCAGTTAGAAGATAATAATTAAGTTTTAATAATATTGCATTAATTAATCAAATATACAATATTGAATTGTGCACAAGGCTACACAGTCATCAAGCTATACAAAACCAGTATATGAACTGGCTTCACATTGTATAGGCTCTTCGTACAACAAGATGTCAGCTTAAACTGGAAATATATAGCTTGATGTAAAGCCGTATGTACTACCGTTAACTTCAGTAATTAAAGCTTCGTTTTAAAAATATTTGTAATAAATTTCCTGCTAAACATTTTACGTGAAAGCCAAACTAATTTGGTTTTACCATATTCCGTCAAAGTTGGAAGCAATTACGAAGCGCTGTTGGGCAAGTACCTAAATAAAAACAAACTCTTAAACAAGTGATTCTAATTGACTCGGATGAGAAGTTGGGAATTTACGTTATTTATTGCTGTGGCCTGATGTAGTAAATGAAGTCGAAATGAATGAATGAATGAAGTGAAGAAGTAGAAAAAGTCACGAGCAAAATTGATTATGATGATGATGTTTAATCGGTGTAGGTACGAGTATATACGCATATGAAAAAAAATACGCATCGAATTATCAATAATAAAAATAAAATAAATTTATTCAACAAAACATTACAAGCAAATAAAAATATTGACAACTAGCTAACCCCCGCGACTTCGTCCGCGTTAAATTAAATTTTCACGTAAACGCATGTTGATAAAGCAGCCAGATTGCCCGTTTTTTCTGACTTGAATCACATAAGTTCTTATTTTTTTCTGAAAACCCCTCCTTTTTACAATAAAAAAGCCAGTAGCACTCTGGGATAATGTAACTTCCTATGACGAATTTTTTGGAATCGGATCGGTAAACCGGAGATTATCATACATACATACATACAAACTTTACCTCTTTATGATATTAGTATAGATGTACAGAAATTGATGAGAAAAAAAAATCGTAATTGTAAAATATAATCCTAATAACAAAAAATCGAAGAATTGAAAACTTATTTTTCTGGACGTTCGCGTTGGTAAAAAATAACAGAAAACTTTTCATTTCAACATTTTCAACTGTGCTTACGTAACTGTGATTACAATCACAGTCGTAACTTGAGACCCAAACTCAGCGGCCCAAGGACCGACAGTCGGCGATATTGAGTGTACGCACCGTAAACTTTAATTGAGTTGGTTTGTATCCTTGTTTGCATTTCTTAGGCCTAAAATGGAGTATTGAATTAATTTTGCAGAATCATAATGTCCTCCTGACCGATTTTCGGTCACAGGTAGCATGCTTTTGCATAAGGGTCACACACAAAGTCGATTCGACACATTCGATTCGGTATTTTAGAAGAAATTTCATCAAGGCTTCTTCGAAAATATCGAACCGAATGTACAGAATCGACTATGTGTGTAGTACCTATCTTTACTGGACTTTCGCACTAACGTGCATAACGGTGGTCTACATTCGAAGTTATGTGTATCGATATGGTGCACTTTCGCAGTACTGAGAATCGCGTTTCAGAACGTTAAGAATACAGTTCATCGCTGTTTTGAACTTCGAAATTCAGAATTACAGTCCTCAACGGAGATTAGTCACCTACGCGTCAACTCTTCCGATGGAACTGTCAAGTCGATAATATGGTGAATAGTGTCCTGGCCTCTCCTGATTCCGACGACTAAAAAATTATACATGTTGTTAGTTTAGGAATTAGTAGTAAGATAGTTCAGTTGTTTTTATATTTTAGTTTTTATGAGTGTCACGATGAGGGTGGCATTGCATTTAAAACCCTCTATAATTAAAAAAGAAATAAAAAAAAGTAGTGCACAAGTGTGCAAACACAGGTGGTCCCTCTATTCCCTCACTCTCATAATCCGATGGGGCATTATAAAACATCTGCAAAATAAGTAATCAATAAGTCTAGGGTTTCTTTATGGCTTTATTAAAAAAAACTTTTTTACTCTCATCTTACCTTAATTCACTAACTTATTTTCACTTAGCATAAAATTACCTTCTCTAATATGTTATTGTAAATTAGACCCTCTTCTAAAAAAAAGCCTTCAGAGCTTAGAACATCATTAAATTTGCCGATGTTGGCTTCAATTTAGCTAAAACAGAATTTCCTCTGTTAAAGGAGAGATAGAAATGTGTGCATTATGTAAACAAGATTACCATCTTGTTAGGTGCAATTTAGACATTTTCGCCCTTATTGGTTACATTTGAGAGTTCAAATTGGTCGTATATAACAAACACAGAGCTTTTAGCGGTTAGTAAGAAGTGTAGAATGTAGGGTAAGTACTTATTATCTGACAGTATCATTCCACGCAAATTGTGATATTTGTATACGGCTGTGTAACGCCCCTAAAGGTGTCTACACATGGAAAGCTACCGAGCATACTGGCAAATTCATTCAGTGGCTTTGCAATTGCAAGCTGTGAAATTTTGCCGGCGGTACATCTGCGCATGTGCAGTTCTCAATCAGTAATTCCCAATGAAAGCCAGGCAAATGCTCGCGCACGCAGCCCTCGCGGGATCGATCTGATAGCATGATTGTTTCCAATAATCTCAGCGGCATATCCTACCTACTAATATAAAAAATGTGAAAGTTTGTAATGTATGTATGGGTGTTTGTTAGTCTTTCACGCAAAACCTACTGGACGGATTTTGAGGAAACATTTAAATTATTATCATTTTCCTGCCCTTATCCTAATTTTATTTAGAGTTGGCGCTATAAGTTTTCTTCTTCCATTCATCTCTGTTAGCCATCATATCACTGCTTATTCCCTTTCTTTTCATGACGTTTTCAATACAATCCATCTTTTCTTTGGTGTGCTTCTTTGAGTAGTAAGGTAGTTTATTTGTTTTTATATTTTTGTTTTTGTAAGGGTGAGTATTAAAATTTGGGAGTGTCACGATGAGGGTGTGGCATATTTTTTTTTTAAAACCCTCTATAATTAATAAAGAAAAAAAAAACTATTCACTATTTAACTATTCACATTCATGCTTAAAACCTTTTTCTCAACATGTCCTTCATCACTTGTAATAAAAAAAATTAAAATTGGGGTGTGTCCTCTTTAAGACGGAGAACCAAATGTATTAAGTGTGTGTCTAATATATGTGTGAGCTCCAAAAAAGAAAAGAAATACTAATAAAAATTAAGATTCGGGCGCCAGGAGCTGCACACCAAAGATTGCCAAGGATAAACTTACCTGCGGAGGCTTGAAAACTTTTAATCTGCCGGTGGGAGGTATTAAATGAAAGTCAACCTGGATAAAATTGGTCTATTTCTACCTGTAGGTTTTTAAATTTATGAAATAAACAAAGAAGGTTCCTTACTTCTAATTTAGAATTAAAAGAATAATATTATTAAATTAAAATTTTGGTCATTATTGCATATTTTTAAAAGTAAACTTTAAATTTAAATATATTACTAAGTAATAATAACTACTGGCTGCTCGCTGAGCCCGTAGCTGGCACGAAGAATCCTCAGAGGAGGAGCTCCCAAAAAAAAATGAAAGTAAAGTTACATACCCCGATGAAAGTGTTCAAAGGAATACTTTACAATTTGAAGGAACAAATTAATCCATAGAAAAACAAATCCTCAAGAAAAACTCCTTAAGAAAAAAAAACTCCAAGAAAAACTTCTTAGAAAAAATAAATCCCAGAAAAACGCCAGTGGGCTGTAAACAAAATAAAGCCTCATTAGACCCTGAATAATTAGGTTAAGTAATTTGCCAAAACGTGGCCTAAAAAACAATAAAAACTTACCGTTTTTCTTTAAAAATATATAAATATCACCATCAGATGATGGGATTATAAAATATGAAGGTGTTTTAATCCTGAAACAAGGCACAAACCGCACAATTTATAACAAGAACAAAGGAATTTGGAAAGTATGGCACATGCCCAACGAAAACTTTACTTACCATCGAAATATGTTGATTTTAAATTAAATTAGGCAGGACTATGCCATAGCCTTATATGTTATCCCATTTGGATGCAATAATAACGGGGATAAACAAAGATTTAAATTATCAAAAAAATTACGCCATGATTAGGCGGACCCTCGGTCGTAGAGTAACGAACACCAATCTGTCAAATTTGAACGTGACACTTGAAATCAGTGTTGCCAGCCAAAGAAATAAAATTTTAACCAAAAAATGTATTATTTTAATGGTAACACTACCGCAAATAGTTGATTTTCTTAAAACCATGTAACAGGCTAAAAAGACTCGTTACATTACATCCCTCCCCGAAAATAAAAGAAAGGAACTTTCTTTTATGTAAAAGAAAAACAAAAAGAATAGACCAAAATCTCAACACCCACAGTTGCCACTAGAATGCAAGTAGAAAAATCCACTTCAAAGACTAATGAAACAACTGAGTGTCAAAACTACTCATAAAAATAGACTGCAAGAATTCAAAACTCTTCAAAGTCTCAAACAAAAAAGGTACTTCAAGGAAAAAGTCCTAAAAGAAAAAAGGCTTCCAAAAGGAAAAAAGTTCTTCAAGAAAAAAAACTCCTAAAAGGAAAAAGTTTCTAAAAGAAAAAACAAAAGACTGCAAGTAAAGAATTACTTCAAAGTTCAAAAAATGTTGAATAAATTCAAACAAAAAAAATAAGTTATAAAAACTTAAAATCAAACTCCTAAACTACAATAGATCAGTTAGGCACCATAGCCACTGACTAAACAGCTCATAAACTCCTATCTCCTTGAGTACAGTTAGGCATCCTAGCCACTGACTAACTTCCACTTCACAAACTATGAGTACAGTTAGGCACTATCGCCACTGACTACATATCTCTACTCACCTCTACTCCACACTATCCATCTTGAGTACAGTTAGGCACCATCGCCGCTGACTACCTTTAAACTCCTTCAACCGCCTTGAGTACAGTTAGGCACTATCGCCACTGACTAACTTCACGACATAGCCTTGTTCCCAACCTTGTATAAAACAAGAACAGAAACTTACATCTCCCAACGAAAAGTTACCAACTTTAACAAAAGAAGGCAAAAGAAAAAAAAATGCATATTGTGATCGGCCTAACACCACCGAACTCCCGAGCACAATAGCAAGAACAAATGGCAAAGGCCAAAATTCATATTGCGATCGGCACAACACAACCGAACTCCCGAGCGCAATAGAAAACCACATTGTGATCGGCACAACTCCACCGAACTCCCGAACACAATGGTAAAAAAGAATACATATTGCGATCGGCACAACTCAACCGAACTTCCGAGCGCAATAGTAAAAAAATAAGAGGCAGAGGCCAAAAATCCGCATTGTGATCGGCACAACTCCACCGACCTTCCGAGCACAATGGTAAAAAACCGAAATCAAGGTCAAAAGTTACACCAAGATCCGAAAAATAATAGAGGATTCTTCAACAGAGGTTGAAAGAATAACTCAAAAAAATAAAGTTTCTTTAACAAGGGTTGAAAGATAACTCTAAAATAGTTTTTCCTCAACAGTGGTTGAGAGAAAACTCAAAAGTAAAGTCCGAGAATAAACGCGTTTTAAAAGTCAAAATCCAAGAATTCAAAACAAGTAAACTTGAATTTTTAAAACACTGTTAACCAACAGAAAAAATTTGGTATAAAAAATCTAATACTATTTCATAGTAAAACGAAAATAGGAAGATTTTTAACCTTATAAAGTACAGATTACTAAGACTTAAAATTAAATTTAAGTTTTGAATCCAAAAAATTAAGGTGATAAAACCCTAAGTGAAAGGTCATATAAGATCCTAATTAAAATATAGGTAGGTAAAAAGTTACCTATAGGATAAAGTTTTATAAAAATAAATATTAAGATCTTATACAATCCTAACAAAACAAAAAAATAATAAGATCCTTTGATGTAGTAAATAAAAATTAAAGTGTGGTGAAAAGCTATTTTATAAATTATCCAAAAATACCTAAGTTATATTCTAATAAGAATAGAATTGGAGTTTAATAAGTTTTTGTGAAGTTACCTAACATACTAATAACTTTCAAACTGCTATAAACTTTCATACATCATACTAACAAAAGCAGATCTTCACACAAAAATACTCAAAACCAAAGCTAAATTAATGAACCCCAAAATTAAAATTTAATAATATCTTTAACGTGATAACGCCCCGAAGAACCCTTATTTAAATCTTTTAAAACATAAACATTATTGGAAACTTTTTCAATAATTTCACATTTTATAAACTTAGGTGCAAGTTTTGCCGAAAAATAAGTAGGTGCATGAGATTGAACAAAACTTCTTCTCCACACTATATCACCCACATCAAAAGAAATGACTCTACGACCTTTATTGTAATAAGCGGCATTTCGCTTATAACCCTTCAACAAATAAGCTTGAACCTTAGCATAAATATCACTAAGTGAATTAAGAGAAATTGCAAAGGCATTTCTATTACCAACTTCAAGTTGAGATAAATTATCAATAGAATTACTAAAGTGATGTAATGACGCATCATAAATAAGTTCCCTACCAAACATAAAAAGTTTGGAGTAAACTCAGTAGCAAGATTAACACTATTATTTAAAGCTAATTGAACATTGGGCAAAAAGTTTGACCAAGTCCTATGATCATCTTTAACAAAACACGATATGCAAGTTTCGACCGTTTTATTGTATCTCTCTACAGGATTATTTTGTGGAGTATACAAAGTATTATAAAATATTTTAGTTATATTAAAACCTTTCAAAAAATCTACAAAATGTTTTGAAGTAAATTGTGTACCATTATCACAAACTATAATCTTTGGACAACCAAATTTAAGAAATATTTCTTTTTCAAAATGTTTACAAATTACTCTAGTAGTAGCATTAATCATGGGAAATAACCAGCAAAATTTTGTGAAAACATCTACAACTGACAGTATATATTTATGACCTGAATAAGTTTTAGGCAAAATTCCAATAATATCGACCGAAAGCATAAGCATTGGACGATCAACCTTTTTAGGATTAATCATTGTACCAAAAGGAGGAGAAGTAGTGTGTTTGTACGCTTTACAAGTATCACATGACAAAATATATTTTTGAACATCATTAAACATCCCTTTCCAAAAATAATGTTGTTTTAATTTCCTTAAAGTTTTATGAATTCCTAAGTGACCAGAATTAACATCATCATGATTTGATCTAATGGTATCGAGAATATGTTCTTTAGGTATAACGATCTTCCAATCTAAAATACTATGAGGATTAAATTTATTTTTACAAAATTTATATAAAGTATTATTTTCAATTCTAAAATTTTTAAATTTACAAGGAGATTTCTGACATTGAACAAATATTTTTCTATACCACGGGTCAGAAATTTCATCATCAGGCAAAACTAAATTATTTTGAGAAACATCTATTGCTGCAATTTCTATACGAGATAAAGCATCTGGGACTAAATGTAATGAACCTTTTTTGTGAATAATATCAAAAGTGAATTGAGAAATTCTAGCAGCCCAACGAGCTAAGCGTCCACTAGGGTTACTGAGACCTAAAAGCCACTTTAAACTAGCATGATCGGTTATAACTGTAAATTTCATTCCTTCAACATAAGGTCTAAAATGTTCTATGGAATCTAAAATAGCCAATAATTCACGTTCAGTGGTACTGTAATTACGCTCACATTTATTAAGTGATCTAGAATAAAATGCAATGGGATGTTGATCTCCATTGTCATCCTCCTGACTAAGAACACTACCTATACCTACAGAACTAGCGTCACAATGTAAAAAGAAAGGTTTTTCAAAATTAGGACATTGCAAAACAGGAGAAGTTATTAAAGATTGTTTTAAATCTTGAAAAGCATTTTCAGCTTCATCATTCCAAGTAAGTGATTTTTTAGAATTTTTACTGCCTGCTGTCATTTTAGTTAAAGGAGAAGCAATATCAGCAAATTTACAAATAAATCTACGATAATAAGAACATAAACCGAGAAAACTTCTAAGTTGTTTTACTGTTTCTGGAAGAGGAAAATTTTCAATAGTTTCTAATTTAGAAGGATCAGTATGCAAACCATTACTATCAACAATAAAACCAAGATAGCGAAGTCTATCTTTACAAAAATTACACTTTTTTAAATTTACAGTTAATCCTGCCTCTTTCAGTATTTTATATATTTTATTTAACTGTTCTATATGGGCATTAAAGTCTGAATTTATACAAATAAGACTACTAAATAGCAAAATACAAAATTATCAAACTCGGGACCAAAAAGTTTATCTACTAGTCTCTGCAACTCAGCCGGTGCATTGGTGAGACCAAATGGCATGCGAACAAATTCGTAAAGTCCTTTACCAGGAACTACAAAAGCAGTTTTCTCACGAGAAGATTTCTCAAGAGCAATCTGAAGGAAAGCTTTGGAAAGGTCTATTGTACTAATATATTTAGCACCTCTAAGGTTATCTAAAATTCTAGAAGTATAAGGAAGAGGATAAGAATCTTTAATAGTAACAGAATTTAAACGTCTTGAATCTAAACACAATCTAGTACCTCCATCTTTCTTTTCTACAGCCAAAACAGGTGAACACCAAGGAGATTTAGAGGGTTGAATAATACCTTCTTTAAGTAAAACTTCGACTTCATCAAAAAGTTCTTTTTGTTTAGCGGGACTCAAAGGCCAATATCTTTGTTTAAAAGGTTCACTAGTGACATTAATTTTATGTTCAACAAGATGAGTAAGACCTAAACCTTTCTTTTCATAAGAAATATCTTCAAATAAAGAAATTATATTATTTAATTTATGTTTCTCAGAAGGAGAAAGTTCACTAACTGAAGTGACAGAACAAACTTTAATTTTATTGTCTGGAACAAGAGTAATATTTTTCCACAAATCTTTAGCTAAGTTAAATTGAATCCAAAAATCAAATCCTAAAATAATTGGTGGATCAAATGAGGGAATAATTAAAAATTCTACATTTTTAGTTATATTGTCACAAGTTACTGGTAATTCCATAACGCCAATAATTCTACGAGAAGAACCATCTGCTGTAGAAGCAGAACCATAAATTGGTTTAATTTTATATCCTAACAGTAAAAAATGTTCATGTATATTTGAACCTAAAACACATCCATTGGAACCGCTATCTAATAATCCTGAGAACAATCTATCGTTAATTGAAAATTGTAAAAATGGTCTAGTGTCGTTATGTTTCATTAATAAAATAGGAGCAGAACGATAAATGTTAAAAAATGTTTTTAAATATTCTAACCAATTAGAAAAATCTTTATTACGAGATACGTCGTCAGGTTTGTGCGTTTTATAAATTTTCTTACACATCGAGACTCGCGAGGTTTTATCAAAAACAGGGGCTCGATGCGACCTAATCAGTTTTTTGACTCCTGAGAGTTTTTATTAGCCGAATTACAAACTTCACAATTCTTACTAGTAACTCCAACCTTACTACATTTAAAACAAACAATACCCGGTATGGATGGGCAATTTTTATAATTATGTCCAGATTCTTTACATTTTAAACAAGTTAAATTATTAGAAATAGCATTAAATTTAACTGAAGGTTTTTCAACTTTAATTGGTTTTCTATTGACAACAACTTCAAGTTCTTTTGCAAGTTCAAGAAATTGATCAACTGAATCAATGTTTTTAAGAAACAGAAAAGGTGTGTAAACAGGTAACATATTATGTTTTATAATACTGACTAAAGTTGAATCAAACAATGGAGATGAAAGACGACTAGCCATGTCTGAAATTTCGGTGATAAAATCTGGAAGAGATTCAGAAAGTTTTTGTTTTCTAGTGCGAAGCTCATTTTCTAAAAAGTAATCAAAATCAGGCTTATCAAAACGTTGCAATAATTCAAGCTTAAGCCTATGCCAAGAAGCAATACGAATCCGTACAGTTCGAAACCATTTAAGAGCAATACCATTAAGCAAGTCTGAAAAAGATCCAACAAGTAAAGTTTCATTGAAATTTTTATATAAAAAGTATTCCTCAACTTGAGTAATAAATTCACGAACGCAAGACTTTCCATCAAAAATTATCCTACTTTTCTTTAAGTCAGGCAATTTAGTGCAAGAAGGCAAGTTTTTTCTAATATTTTCATTAACAAGCGCATTTAAAGAATTAAAAGAAGGCAAAGCTTGTGCTGTAAAAGCAGAAGAAGAATGTGCAATTCTCTGATCAAAAGGAATGTTAACATCAGTGATATTAATCATATCATGACCCTTATCAGCAGCATTAGCATCAGCAACAGTACAAGTACCAACATCATTCGAATCCTTAATCGGTGGAAACTGAACTTCCTTATCCATGATGAACAGCAAGGCGAATATCAAAAAGCAAAATAAAACTTTTAAAAAGTTTCAAAAAAAGTTGAAAGTTTGAAAAAATCTTCAAATAAAATTATAAGTTTAAGGTTAAGTATGAAATTCAAAGTTAATGAAGTTGAAAGTCAATGTTCAAATTATTTCCATGAAATAATACTAAATATGTTATAATTAGCAATGAAAAGATGCAATAATAACTCACAATAAAGTTAAAGTCTAAATAAACTATGTGTACAATTGTACTTAATGTTTAAATTACCACTTATAAAAGTTAAACTTAATTAAAAAGTTAACACTTATGTTTTATACCAAGAGATTAACAAACGCGGTCTATACTAAACAGTTATGTTGGTTTTGCTAAAGTAAAAAAACACATGTTATACAACAATAGGTTATAAGCAAAATACACAGTTATGTATAAGTATTGTTTACAAAAAATGGTAAACTAAATTCCATATAAAGTTATGAAAGTAACAAAGTTACATCAAAGAAATAAATATTGTAAACAATATTATATGAAAAAATACAAAGTAAATGATGCAATAATGAACCAAATTATATGTTACTACCAAGGAGCATAACAACAAACCTACTTCATGTCCCAGTTCCGGGAAGCCAAATTGTAATAAAAAAAATTAAAATTGGGGTGTGTCCTCTTTAAGACGGAGAACCAAATGTATTAAGTGTGTGTCTAATATATGTGTGAGCTCCAAAAAAGAAAAGAAATACTAATAAAAATTAAGATTCGGGCGCCAGGAGCTGCACACCAAAGATTGCCAAGGATAAACTTACCTGCGGAGGCTTGAAAACTTTTAATCTGCCGGTGGGAGGTATTAAATGAAAGTCAACCTGGATAAAATTGGTCTATTTCTACCTGTAGGTTTTTAAATTTATGAAATAAACAAAGAAGGTTCCTTACTTCTAATTTAGAATTAAAAGAATAATATTATTAAATTAAAATTTTGGTCATTATTGCATATTTTTAAAAGTAAACTTTAAATTTAAATATATTACTAAGTAATAATAACTACTGGCTGCTCGCTGAGCCCGTAGCTGGCACGAAGAATCCTCAGAGGAGGAGCTCCCAAAAAAAAATGAAAGTAAAGTTACATACCCCGATGAAAGTGTTCAAAGGAATACTTTACAATTTGAAGGAACAAATTAATCCATAGAAAAACAAATCCTCAAGAAAAACTCCTTAAGAAAAAAAAACTCCAAGAAAAACTTCTTAGAAAAAATAAATCCCAGAAAAACGCCAGTGGGCTGTAAACAAAATAAAGCCTCATTAGACCCTGAATAATTAGGTTAAGTAATTTGCCAAAACGTGGCCTAAAAAACAATAAAAACTTACCGTTTTTCTTTAAAAATATATAAATATCACCATCAGATGATGGGATTATAAAATATGAAGGTGTTTTAATCCTGAAACAAGGCACAAACCGCACAATTTATAACAAGAACAAAGGAATTTGGAAAGTATGGCACATGCCCAACGAAAACTTTACTTACCATCGAAATATGTTGATTTTAAATTAAATTAGGCAGGACTATGCCATAGCCTTATATGTTATCCCATTTGGATGCAATAATAACGGGGATAAACAAAGATTTAAATTATCAAAAAAATTACGCCATGATTAGGCGGACCCTCGGTCGTAGAGTAACGAACACCAATCTGTCAAATTTGAACGTGACACTTGAAATCAGTGTTGCCAGCCAAAGAAATAAAATTTTAACCAAAAAATGTATTATTTTAATGGTAACACTACCGCAAATAGTTGATTTTCTTAAAACCATGTAACAGGCTAAAAAGACTCGTTACACACTTCATCACATGACCATACCACCCATACCACCTTAAAAGACTTTTTAACTCGCAACACAAATTCGCAAAACATTGTCAAATTCAATAACCCATTACAACTAACCAAACGAAAATAAGGGCTCCATTAGAGTTATAGTTATTGAAGGTAATACCATTACTGTTAACTCGATCAGGGTCTCAATTGAAAGTTCCTAACAATGCTCCATAACGGCCCGTCTGTAACTGCGCCGTAATATTTGGCAGTTACACTTTAACGGCATTCACGGCTTCGTGTTCCGAACTCAATTACAAAGTTAACACTATAAGAATAAAGTTGGTAAATGTTCATTAGGAAATTGGAATATATTTTTCATATAAGTTGCTCGTAAAGAGTGCTATTACATATAGAAAAAGCGGACGGTAATGCGCGTTACGAACCCGCCATTTTTGTTATTATTTACATACAGTATCGTACCTGTTTTGTTTCTTATGATCGGCTGGCGGTTTTAATTAGTAGGTCGCAGGTTTTTATCTTATTCATAATCAAAATTGTCTTTCTACAGAAATCGTAGTAAGAATGGTTAACATTCTGAATACGCATTTATGTGAAGGATCGTAGCATGTAGCGCTCATTCTCGTAGCATTCGTGTAGCCTTTCGTAGCACAACAAATTCTGTAGATTGTGCTTACAATATTTATTACTTGGACGAAATAAAGCCAAAATTCGTTTACGAAAAAACAATAGTACAATCATTATTACTAATAGGTTAGTCTTTGTGATTGTTAGCGCTTAGCAACACAGTATGGAATTGCGTGTCTGTTATATTGAACTAGGTGATGGCCTCTGTATAACCCTTCGATTATCACACGACGCCGTGCTCCGACACGGTAGGCAGTAAAGCGGATCTCACATTGCATTGGCTTGTATGTAATCTGTTGATACCTAATACACGTACACCACCCAAACGTACGGACAACGACGTACTTTACCTATAATGTAGTATGGATTGGTCAGGAAAATGACTGTAGATTAGATACTATAGTGTCTATAAATTGACACCTCAGAAAGTTAGTGAAATGTTGTTTTAGTTATTTTTTAAGTTGTGTATCAGCAGAAAAGCAGATAGCCTAGTGGCATGACTGTTGATTGGCAAGCCAGAGGTCTCAGGTTCGAACCCAAGGCGCTCACCTCTGACTTTTCATAAGTTATGTGCATATAAAAAGTTAATCATCCTGCTCTGTGCCTAAAAAAGCACGTTAATAGTCGCAGTCGCTCCGTAGAAACTGATGTTCAGCTGTATCTAGTTACTTTTTACGTTACGTTTTTTTTACAGGAAGCCACCCCAACAAGCTTTGGGAATAATAAGGCTAGAAAGATGATGTGTCTCATCGGAATCCGTTCAGTATTTTTTTTTTGTAATTGAGTAAGAAACGTCAATACGTAGGTACATGTGAAATTAAAATAAATAAATCAGCCTGTTATTGTCCCAATGTAGGGCAAAGGCCTCTTCTCATACAGAGAAGGATTGAGCATTAATCACCATGCTACATGTGAAATTATTCATTTATAATATTATATTATTTGGATTAATAACCCAGCCTAAATGTTTTCCAGAATTTCGATCACAGTAATGTCAACGGAGATAAGAAGGAGATAGCGCGCGCTAACACAGGTGCTCTCTCTATTCTCTACGCAATTCAATTCAATACGCAAAATAATGCAATGCAAAAAATACCCACTCACAATGGGGTAACAAATCTCTGTACTTTCAATTTAGAATAACATCACAACTGAAGCTGAGTCCATAGTCAACTTTGTAATGCGTTAAACGCGCGATAGTAAGTTCCTCAGACATGATGTATCTGTGATACGTGCAATGCTTGTGTGCTAAGCGATCATTCCTCTGAGCGCTGAAGCACATGAGAGGCCAGCAGCCTCATAAATCATGGATATCTAAAGTGTATCTAAACAAAGAAAACGGTTCGTGGAAGCATAAAAGCATATAATAAAAGGAAATAATAAAGTTTGTAAATCTGTAAAAGAATGTTCAAATTCGTTTTAAATTTTTGTGTAATTACTTATTGAGAAATTCATTATTGGTGTAGTATATTACATGAATGTTTTTAAACGGTTTTACTTAACTTGACCTGTTTATTATTTGGTTCAAACTTAGTAATCGATATTTCACCCTCTTCCTGTTGACAGATTGATCTGATATTTGGTACACAGCTTTAGTTTTGATGACAAAACCGTTTTTGTAAAAAAAAATGTTTATTATATTATTTACATGTTTTTATAAATTAAATTATTCAATAAGAAACTCGCAAAAAAAAAGACTCGGGCGGTAAGCAAAACATGTAAAAAACAGTACATAAAAATAAAATATGATAAAAAATTGGTTATAACATATCTACGCCTTCTAAGCTGAAAAGTTTGGAACATGGAACCGGAAGTGCGTAAGTACTCTACTAGATGTCACCAAACGCCTTTAAGGCGTTAAGAAAGAGATTCGTAACTGAATCGGACAGTTTTTATATTACTACTAAGTTTCCTTATTGAAACAACCAATGAATTGACCTAAGAGCCGGTCAGTGTCGTTTAAGTAAGCCAACGAGGTAATTTAAGATAGATATAACACTTCATCTACATTTGCGAGACGTTACCAAGATTCACCACTAAACCCTGACTCACAATACCGATTTAATTAAACTATCTAGAGTACATATTGCACCTGGCCTTTGATATAAACGACCAGTTAGAGAGCGCTAGTATTTATTCTGTGAGATAAATTGTCACAGGATCATTATTGTTTTTAGAATTTAAAGAATCCTTTCCTTGATCTTTTACTACACCTTTTGTTTGACGAGCTTGGACTAAGACCCAGCTTAGTCAAATAAAACTTTTTAAATTTTATTATAAATTATTCACTAGCAACTTTTTAAATAAATAATCTGTTCAAGTCTACGGATAGGCTCTACCTACTAGGTAAATTAAAAAAATAACTGACTTTGTATAAAACATCTATCAGACAGGAACTTAGCATTAAGCTGTGAAACAAGCCATAGATGTATAATAATATTATAATTAAAACATTCAAATAATCTTTAAACGTGTAATTTATTTAGTAAAATGAAAATTGTGTTTATTGCTTGATAACAAGAACAAGATAGATATAAATAGAGAAGACGGACAAGGAGAGCCGACTCCAGATACAATAAAAGGACAAAGCGAAAGAAAAAAAAAGAAGAACCGTTTATTGAGTTATTTAATAAGAAACCCGGAAAAACCACTGATACTCGGACGGGACAAGCGTTTACTGCTTTGTCGTTTATTCTTTTTTCGCAATGTAAATGGAGCATCTAGACACTCAAAATTATGGCATCTGTCAACAAATGTTATAGTAATAAGTTACTATATTCCAATAGAAAACCTTGATTAAAAATGTTATTTTTTATACTCGTAAAAACTTATTTTGCTAATCAAATGCTTTTTTTGCAGCTTCGCTCCCGTGGTTTTAATTTTTTCGGATCAAGTTCACAAACTATTTCTATGCATAAAATCACGTCGATTCGATGCTTCGAAAGAAATTTAAAATGGGCAATATATTCATACAAAAACTTTGATCCCTACCGTCTGTATATACGATATCACGTGAGATTTTAACACTAAACAATGGGTGACACTTGAGTTATTACCACTAGGTAATAAATAAGTTCTGCATCTTTTTTTTTGCTTGATTTGTTTATAATATAAATTTAAATATCTTTATCTTTTATATTATCTTTGGTCAAGGAAGCAACTAATTACTTTCTCTCAGCAAACAATAAAAACTCTTTTGTCTCAACCACTAAACTTGACCGCAACAAAAAGTAGCTCGTATTGTCTAAAGATGTGAAAAAGCAGAGATTTATTTACACAGTCGCTTTGAAAAGAAAGTAAGGTGGTATTCCAGCGAGCATAATGTGTCTGTCACAAAATAAAATATAGAAAACATACACAAAGGATTGTGATTTCGTGAAAACCAAGTTTTAAACGGATATTCAAAATGTGGGTAGGTATGTATAATTTTGTTTTCAAATTCTCTATACGTTTCACTTTGAAATCAGATACCCTGTAGTGTATGTGTGATCCATTAATGCTTGGTCGTCTCCTACACATAGGTCGCTTGCGATGGTTTAGTAAGGAGGCGCGATACATTCCTCTCCCTCACACAATTCATTGATTGACAGCTGCTGTCATCTACGAGGCAGGAAGAACGCGCGAGGTTTGAGAAGTCGGGAGCCGATATATTAAAATAGACACACAAATACTCAGTAATTAAATAAATAGTAGGTACATAGTCTATAATTTTTGTTATTTTTCTATATAAAAAATCTTTATCTGCTAGAAAATCTGGCGCCTTGAATTAACGTGCCGCGCAAAACCAAACTTGATGAAATTTAGTCACTGCAAAGTCTCAAGTATAGTCGGGCTATAGTGAAAAGACCTTGCCACCAAGCGAATTCGTCGTGTTTGGTGAAACTATCTAACTCGAACGATACCATTCAACTTTTGTCCTCTTGCTTCAAAGGCAGGTATGCTCCAACACCGTTTACCAATCAGGTTTATGGCCAAATTCATGCCTTTTTCATAATCTATACTAATATTATAAAGAGGTAAAGTTTGTATGTATGTATGTCGGGGGTAATCTCCGAAACTACTGATCCGATTCTAAAAATTCTTTAATTAATAGGAAGCTACATTATCCCTGAGTGCTACAGGCTATTTTTTAATTTGAGAAAGATGAGTTATGATTAAGAAATAACAATATCTGTGATTCAAGTGAATTTATCGCAAACGAAGTCGCAGGGGACAGCTAGTACCTAATAAAAAAAATCTTCAGTCTTTTTTTTAAATTTCATAGTAGAAGGGTTACAGATTTTGCATTGGCAGCAGAGGGTCAAGAAAAAACAAAACTACGTGACTTCGAATAAAACAATAAACATTATCCACCACAAAATATTTATGCCACAATGAATCTTATCTAACAGAATATCGTATAACAATAAGAATAACAATGCCATTAAAAGGAATATTTCCTGGCAATTTCCGACCCTTATTACTAAGTAGAGTATCAATCTTCTTTATAGTGTACGTTTTACCTGTCCTGTTGCGAAATCAGTCTATTTCCTGTACATAAAAACAAAACCCTGTCGCTGCAACCGGGGACGTTTTGTAATACAAATGTATCTACAAGGGAAAATAGACCGTATGAGCATTTGAGTTCGTTTGATTTTCTTTTATTTATTGAGTTTAGTGTAAATAGTAAGTAGGTTTTGTTTTTTAATAATATGCTGTATAATAATTTGTGATAATAATTATTTTATACAGGGTTATTTGTAAAACACTAGCATCTTCAAAAAGGGTCATTAAACTTATCATTATGAACAACTTTTACTATGGGACCAACCCTGAATTCGCAAAAATCATCAGCATTTGCAATAAAAAGATGTTCGGTAAGTTCAAAGATTGTTGAGTAGGTAGGTGATAATTTTGAAAAGTGAGGGCGGCCATCATTGGATTCCTATGCAAGACTTCTGACGTAATAGTACAACACTGACACACCACTGCGCTATCACTCCGTTGTATTGTGTAGACAACACTTTAGTTAGCAGAATAACATCGCATAGTGTTTCAGCACAAGGGTTTCGGGTTAAGCCTTTGTGTTTGGGATCAAATCAGGATTATGCACGTATCGTATTGAGACACCTCAGCACTGGAGGGTTAAGAGCATTACGGTCAACAGACAATCACAGGTAACCATTGTGCACCTTAACATAGTAGTAATAAGATAGATTTTTCAATAAAATTTTCAGCCGGTTCCCGATAATTCGGCAGGCCTTAGTCTGTATATTTTTTAGGGTTACGCCGGAAAACAGGAACCCTTACAGCAGCGTCATGTACGTTTGTCTTAACCATTTTATTCGTAGATTATCAATGGTCGCAAGCTAGAATACATATATCGCGAAAAAGCTGTAAAATAAAATAAATTGAACTTAAAAATAATAAGGAGATGGTATATTTTTTTCGTCTATTATTTACTATGACCGAGTATCATTAAGGATTACTTACTATTTTGCTGAAAATTTTACGCTTGCAATTGATTGCGGATCTCTTTTCAAATCTTAATTACCTACATGAGAATAAAGATAAATAAAACGTTATGCAACAAAAAGTTTTTACTCACAAAGAGCAGATAGCTAAAATAAATAGCTTAAAAACATAGTTACAACTGCGAACGCAACCGTGGAATGCAGCCGTGCATAAAAGGACGTGATATAAAAAAACAAATATAAAGACGTTTTAAAAATGGAGCCGCGATGATACTTGAAATAAAAATGTCTTATTCTTATGCAAGTGCTTTCAGAAGCAAAGCTATTAGGTTGGCAAGGCCGCTAGTTAAGGATAAAGTTTTTTATAGAAGTTCGCATGTGATTGTAAAAAAAACCGGCCAAGTGCGAGTCAGACTCGCGCACCGAGGGTTCCGTACAAACCTGCTAAAAATTTAAGATTTTCGGAATTTTTCCTATATGTGTACTTTATAACGTTGCTTCATGCCAAATTTCAAGATTCCAGGTCGTCTGGAAGTATCCTTTAGGTTTTGATTCCCTTGCGAGTAGTTGCGAGTTTCAAAATATGCGGCTTTAATTGCTGTATCTTTTGATTGCGTTGACGTAGAAGTTTGATTTTGTTACAGCTTAAAGATATTATAGACTTGAGTATTTGTTAAGAATTTCAATATAATACCACTACGCGTTCATGAGTAAAGGGGTAATAAGTTTAAAATTATTAAAAATATTTTTATTATATGATGTAACTAAAAATTTATGCTTTTCGCAATTTTTCCTTTATCTGTGTTATAAGACGTTGCTTCGTACCAAATTTCAAGATTCTGAGTTCACGGGAAGTACCCTGTAGGTTTTGATTCCCTTGCGAGTGTCGAAAATTTGCGGCATAAACGGGAGTATCTTTTGATCGCGTTGACTTAGAAGTTTGATTTTTTCACAGCTCCAAGAGACCATAGACTTGAGTATTTGATATGAATTTCAGCTTGATACCTCCACGCGTTCCTGAGAAAAAAGGTCTTGACAGACAGACAGACAGACAGACAGACGGACAACAAAGTGATCCTATAAGGGTTCCGTTTTTACCTTTTGAGGTACGGAACCCTAAAAAATCGTTTAGTTTTGTATAGGTTTCAGTTATACCTTTTCAGAAAATATGGTAAAATGAAATTGTATGGATGACATCTTGAAAAAATCACAACCTTATCTAACGCTCATGCCAACCTAATAGCTTTGATGTGTGCACCTAACTAAAGGATAATGTGCAAAATGGATTTTCTATTTTTAGTTCATGGATGTTGAACTAGATACAACAACAAAACCTAACTGAAGATGAAGGCCACCTCCAGTTTCTTCCATTTATCCCTATCATTTGCAACATTCCGCCAATCGTTTCCTGCTGTATCTATTATGTCGTCAGCCCATCTTCTTTTCGGTCTGCCCATCTCTGCCTTTCAGTTTGTTTTATCTACAATCTACATACCTATAGTTTAATTCTGTTGGCCCAGCACCCTAATTCTAGAAAAGGCCATCATCCTTTGCAATCCCCTGTTGCAACGAGAGGCCCGTATTCGCTTTCTGATCACGTCCACCGCAAACACAGACTTCGTTTGAGAAAAATACATTTCCTTTACACTGAATGTAGTTGTTAATCATTAGGTATTTGCTGTAACTGTTGGTAAAGTGGTACAAATGTATACCATTGTACACAACAATATTAACATATATGACGTCACCAAAGTATTATCTACACTATATCCTTTCCGCCAATCTATGGTTAATAAACTTTAGCCAATTATGGTAAATGACACAATTGGCGAGTTTTAACAATTGACCTTCTGCTCTAGGTGTCAGATTTGATTCCCGCTCTAGACAATTTTTTGTGTGATTATCATATTTTTAGGTCTAGATGTTTGGGCATTGCGCTCCCGATCAGAAGGTCTAAGTAGCAAAAGGTCTGTCTATCTGTCTAATGAGTAATAAGTCTAATTAGCAAAATGTCCATGTAGCAAAACCACAATAACGTTCTTAGATAATAGATGGCGCCACGTGTCTTTGAATCAAATTTCACGCGGCTAAAATCGCAGGCGACAGCTATAGTGTATAGTAAAGTAATAGCTGTTATTAAGGTTGATATTGTACGGTTTTCTAAGATCACTCAAAGCGATGTAATTACAGTTCGTTAGTGAAAGAGCCAGACTAGAACAAACAAGTTTATTTCGCGGAATTATTTGTTGAGTGTACTGTAATTAATAAGAACGTTTAATTTTCTTTCGCATTAAGCAGACTCTATATTCGTTTCTATCTATATTCGTAATTCATATCTATATTCGTTTATATCTATATTCGTATATCTATATTCGTTTGAACTTTGATTTCAAAAGTCAAAACATAGCTGTTTGTATTTTTTTTTGTTAATTTTTTACATGTTATAGCACATGATAGCTTATTAAATATAATAAACAAAAACAACTGATACGGATGGGACCCACGATCTTCGACGTACCGTGTCGACGCTCTAACCGCTGACCAACCGTATCCCACCAGCATCAGTCGAAATTTCAAATCTCTTTTTCTACGCCTAGGGCGTGTGGTAATATCTATAGGAATACATTACGTATGACTCAGTGCTCCAAACTTTGCAGTTTTAGAAGGCATCGATGCGATATTACCAATTTTCTTAATACTTTTGTGAAAATTCTCAAAAATATCTATAGATCTCTAGAGAACTACTAATGCTACTAGCATTACTAATAAATATATTTTCGTGTATATTGCAATTACTTAGTTTATTTATTTTGTGTAAATCTCATTAGAATTTTGATTAAGCTAGTAAATCAAATTCAGTCAAGTTTTTAATTGAAGAAAAAATATTTTGGAGTTTTTGAACAAGTTTCGTAATTTTCGGCTAATTGAATTCATGAAATCAACTAGAACATTTCTTCTTAATTTTAAAGGTCAGTTCGTAGCTAATTCATTGAGAGGACAGAATTTTCTGTTGAGTTTTCTCTGAATTTAGTTTATTAACTCAGATTTTTCGTTTCAATTCCATTTCTTGAAACCTTTTAGTTTTAGCTTGTAAGTATTTTATTTAGGTACTTACTAAATACGTAAATAGTTGTAAGCTCCGTGCTTTGACAGTTAAAGAGGAAAATATGTTCCACCACGCTTAGTAAACAAATTTTGAGATTCAAGACATTTCTTCACAGACGTATGTCGCGAGTACAGTCAACAGCAGAAGTCATCATCTGCCTAGCCTTTTCCCAACTATGTTGGGGTCGGCTTCCAGTCTTACCGGATGCAGCTGAATACCAGTGTTTTACATGGAGCGACTGCCTATCAGAACTCCACAACCCAGTTACTGGGTTACACGATACCCCTTGGCAAGACTGGTTGTCAGACTTTCGGGTTTCTGACTACCCGTAACGACTGTCAAAGATCTACAATTGACAGCCGGGGCCAACAGCTTAACGTGCTATCCGAGGCACGGAGAGTGATAATTAATTTATAAAACGCACATAACTCACGAAAAGTCATAGATGGCCTTGGGTTCGAACCCGATACCTCTGACTTGCCAGTCAACGGTCACCACCACTAGGCTATCACGACTCGATTCAACAGCAGAAGTAGATGATCAAAATCAGAAATTCAATACTAATGAACAGAGTTCGCGAAAGATATGGCTGCTGTACTAGTAGTAAATATTTGGTATATTTACAATCACATACTTTTGTATCACTTCGACGCCACACAGTCCTCACGCGAACTCCGTTCATTAACATTGAATTTCTGATTTTGATCATCTACTTTTGCTGTTGACTGTACCTACCTACTTAAAACAAGTAACAAGCTTTTTTTTCTGTTCTTTAACTTTAGCATTCGCTTCTACTTCTTATCGTATGGTTGATGAACAACCTAGTGTCTGAAATTAAACCGCCCGTAGGCCTCTGACATGGCTTTACATACCATTAAAAAATCTCTCAGGCGTGCTGGTTTAATTACGAAGTTTTCCCTCGCCGTTTTAACTACCAACAATTAATTTATAATACGCACATAACTTACGAAAAGTCAGCGGTACGCGCGCGCCTTTTCGAACTCGAGACCTTTGACTTGTCATTCGACGGTCATACCACTAGGCTATCAGTGCTCACAGTGTTCGCATAGTATGCATAAATTAACAAAAATGTTTATAAAAAAAAGTTTTTTAATGGTATGGGCATGGCGCAGAGTGATCATTAGGATGAAAACACACCTGCGGACTCAGAAAAATCACATCAATAACTTCCTACTCAAGTAAGATCGCGTCTAACGACATTTTAATGTGAATTCGTAAAAAGGTTGGCGTTCACATTTTTTAATACACACTTCCATAACCGACCCTCAGTACGGTATTTGAGAATATATTTGTATAATGATGTTATAAATCTAATTTAATTAGTAGCATTACATCACGGCACTATTTAGAGTCCCATTTGGAATTTGCTTCAAATAATTAGTCGCGTGAATTACCGTTTGGAAGAGCCATATTTAATGAGTCTAAACGATAGTCCTAAATTCATGAAATGTAAATCATTATGCGCTTATTGTCGTTAGTCAATAATACTTACAAAACTAAATTAAAAATTAAATACTTTTATGATGTTTTTAATTGCTTTTTATGGCTAAATTTATTTGTATGGCTTTTTTTATTTATCAACACGCTAAAAAAGAGAGAAGAAATAACATAATCGTTCGTTTTTTAATTCGTTTTAAAGCCAAAGTCGGTACATAGTTTATTAAAAGCTGTAATACACTTGACTTGGCACTCACTCCAAAATGAATTATTGGCAAAAAGTGGGTGTACTGCATACATCTCTGCCTAACCACTCCGGGTAATACATGCCTGTACAGAGAATATGTTATATTAAGAAACAAAATTGTATATTCGGATTCGGATTTTTATTTTCTTGCACCTATTTTTATTATCGGTATCTAACATTTAAAAGTTTTTTATCACTAATCTTCTGAACAGTAAATCTGCCGAGAAACTCCTTAACATATCTATTAAAATTCTCATTCAACTATCTATCCTATACAATTTAAGTTTTAATTACGCGACAAACCTGCGGGATCCAATAAAATCAAAGTTGCTGACATTAACTCCCAAAGATGAACACCACTTAATCCCGAGAAGTCGAGACAATGAAAACTATGTCAAAGTGTGGAAGGCTCATTGATCTTCTCATTTCCTGGAGAACGTCATAACTTCTAATCGACCGTGTATCTACACGGTTGTGCTCCTATATAATATACATAGGAGCCCGATATGTGTTCACCAAGTATTCGTAAGTAGGTATAGACGAATATGGAGTCGTGATAGCCTAGTGGTGGTGACCATTGACTGGTAAGTCAGAGGTCTCGGATTCAAACCCAAGGCGCGCACCTCTGACTTTTCGTAAGTTATGTGCGTTTTATAAATTAATTATCACTCTCCGTGCCTCGGATAGCACGTTAAGCTGTTGGTCCCGGCTGTCAATTGTAGATCTTTGACAGTCGTTACGGGTAGTCAGAAGCCCCAGTCTGACAACCAGTCTTACCAACGGGTATCGTGTAACCCAGTAACTGGATTGTGGAGGTCTGATAGGCAGTCGCTCCATGTAAAACACTGGTATTCAGCTGCATCCGGTAAGACTGGAAGCCGACCCCAACATAGTTGGGAAAAGGCTAGGCAGATGATGTATAGACGAATATCCGGTCTGTGACAAGTTATTTTGGAGGTTTGATATAACATTTTAATAGTATCTAAACCATAGGCTACATTTTTCGACTTTTCGCTATCACCGCAGTGTCATCTACAATTTTACATACAATTTTTTTTAATAAAAGTTGTTGATCTCTGTTAGTTTGCGATCTTTGTTTCATCATTAGTTCACATCAGAAATATGTATATTTTTTACCCCCTTAGGGTTGATATTTCCAAAAATCCTTTCTTAGTGGATGCCTACGTCATATAAAGAACGTAGAACGTATTGTCCAAATTTCATGTTTCCAGCTTCGGTTCCAGGTTCCAGGCTCTGCGTTTTTGAATCAGTCTGTCAGTCAGTCAGGACATTTCTCTTTTTAAGTAATAGATATTTGAGAATATCACTAGAACTAGAGACAAGTCTTAATGTCAAATTAGATTCATTTCAAACCTAACGTCAAAAAGTAAAGCCAAGAACAAGAAGTGAACTGTTTGGCAGTTTGGAATCAGGTCACGGGCCAACAGTTTGCATAATACTGCGAGGATTACAAAGAAGGAAGCAATAAAATATTGAGAATTAATGTAAATTACCGCGGCCGGCGCGGCGTATCACTTGCAGGCTGCGGAGGGAGGAGAGCTAGTCGTCGATATAAATATTGTCATCGATCTTGTAGCGTTTGGCGCAGTTTGCAATTCAGTAAATAGAAGAGCATAGATCTCTGTTTTTTTTTAAGATAGCTATTCGCGCTAACTAGCTTATGAGGCTTTCCAATTGACAGATAAAATAGATGCTATAATAATAGGTATTTTTTGGCTAGCTATTACGGTTAGAAAGATAAACCCGTTTATTAGAAAGACGCGAGATGGGCTGACAAGAGATTTAGATGGCGTATTAGGTATAAGTAGCCTTAGTAAAGTGGTTCTAAGTAGATAGCGTATTCTTAATTAGTAGTCTAAAGTATAAGTAAATCACTACTTAATATAAAACAAAGTCGCTTTCTCTGTCTATATCCCTATGTATGCTTAAATCTTTAAAACTAAGCAACGGATTTTGATGCGGTTTTTTTAAATAGATAGAGGAAGGTTTATATGTATATTGTACCCGTGTGAAGCCGGGGCGGGTCGCTAGTAGTAAATATACGACAGTTGACGATCTTGAGACTAGCCTTGCAACATTTTAAATGTAGGATTCATTCAAAAAGACTATGCAAATTCATGCACTTCGTAAGGCTAGTTTTAGACTAATCCCTGTTCGAATGAAGCGGGGACAGGGAATTTTGCCGAATGTTGAATGCAATCTGTTTGATGCGGATTTGGGACCATTCGGATGTTGTCGGGCTTACGTAGGTAGGTATGTGTTAAGCTTTTAGGAAAGTTCTATGCTGTTGTTGAAAGGTAATTGTTATCTATTAAAACAGTATGTTATGGCTACGATAAAAAGCAAAACTACACTAAAACTACACTGGGGTACACTACACTACACTGGGGTACACTTCATTAAAACTAACTACACTGGGGTATTAAGGGTATGATTTCTTTTACAAGTACAAACAGGATAATTTCACCTTTAAAGTTTTTAGATAGGTACTTGTAGTTTGATATTGATATAATGATGAGGGCTGTAATGTTATTTTAATATAGTTATTGTTTATGATTAGTTAGTTATTAAATAATTAATAATATTATAATTATAACATTTTAATAAGTTTTTATGAATATAAGTATTTATAGTAAATAATATAAACTTCGAACTTTAGTATTCGCATAATATGCATATATGCTATGCGAATAATAAAATTCGAAATTTGTAGAAAGAAAAAATCGATTCCGAGCGAGATTTAAGAATAAGTGGAAAAATGGCAGGAAGTGTATTAAATAAATAAAATAAATTTACTTTAGAATATATATTATATTAAATTGAAAAATCAGTGTCCTGGGCGATTTTATACTTGTTCGCAATGTTGATGTACCTGACGTTAAAGTCATTTAACTTTGGTTACGAATCCAGGTGGCGTAACTAGTGACTCTAGCATATGCGCCAGGGAAGCCGGCCTCGCAACCACGGGCAGATCCAAAGGAGACGACACCAACCTGTTAAAAATATCACACAGTGTAAGTGTAAAATCAGCTATTTAGGTAAATGTGCGCAGGACCAACATGAATGGAAATCCTTGGGGGAGGCCTATGCCCAGCAGTGGGCGTCTTCCGTCTGAAATGATTATGACGATGATGAGGTAAATGTTCAACCGTAAAAGTTAGATAAACGCTAAAATTAAAAAAAAAAAACGTTTTTTGTCAAACTTAACTGTACCGTTACTTATTGCAAATTTTTTGTACAGAATCAAGCTATGAGTATCTGATTATATTTTTTGTTTTTTTTTTTTAAATTTAGTCAATGGCAGAAAGACGAATAGATGACCGAAAAACAAACAAAATATCGCCAACAAAGTGTTCCCTTGATTATGTAACCCTAGAAGTTATGATCCGTTTAAATATAAAAAAAACTTACCAAGACGCGACGGTTGCTCCTTGTGACGACGAGAGGACCACCGGAGTCACCATGACAGGGGCTTCTGCGGTTCGCACCACTGGTGCAAATATTAGTGTTATGAGCACTAG
Organism: Protodeltote pygarga; assembly: GCA_936450705.2. Classification (NCBI taxonomy): domain Eukaryota; kingdom Metazoa; phylum Arthropoda; class Insecta; order Lepidoptera; family Noctuidae; genus Protodeltote; species Protodeltote pygarga. The sequence goes on from OW388263.2 coordinate 9,332,792, forward strand.
GCAGTTGTCGACTGCAATCGGCATCGCTGATCACAGGAACGGTGACGTGGTTTAGTGTAGGGGAGGCCACACCATCTGTAACATCACAATATCATTAATTGATTTACTATCGCAAGGAGAAGGACAACTATTTATTTGCTTCTGTCTCATTTTTCGGTGTTGGTTTAATAGGATAGATATATAAAAAAGATAGGAAATAAAAAAGAATACTGACATATTGATAATCACCATAAAGAAGGTTTAAAAATATACGACATATAAAAAGATTTCTAAAATTCTAATAATACTGGTGAGATGACGACGACGACGTATGGAGTGCATTTTTTGATTTTGATATTAGAACATTATATGACGTCATCTGTTCGTATTGCCGTCTTTCTCACAAAGAATTTACAAACCATTTTAACGTTGTCATTTTTTAAAACATTTTAATTAGTTTTTAAATTTTTTAGAAGATTTTGTTTGTTAATAATTTAAAAAACAATTAGTCAACATCCCTATTGAGTTCAAAATGAGTGTAACCGAATATTTCTTTCAAAGTTATAAAATGTTACTTACTGTCCCTCGTGCGACCAAAACCAGACACAAGCCCACTAGCACCAACAAACCGTTCGTTCAGTTCGGTACCTTGTGGCAGAGCGACGGCTGCGATGTTGGCTGTTGGTCAAAAGCTTATTACAATACTGAATCTCGAAGCACAAAATATCGATAAATGCTAATAGAATGCTACAAGATTGCGATACGATGTTGGCTGTTGGTCAAAAGCTTATAAGAATATCGAATCTTGAAGCACAAAATATCGATATGATACACGTTGCCGCGATAGACCTTCACTACAATAATACTACTTGATTTTGGTTACCACGAAAAAATCACTTTCTGGCCGCGGGCAAAAACTAACCTTATAAACGCTATAAATGTCTAAAAATGTGAAATATTGCGATAAACTTACTGCAATGTTTACTATATAGGCAATCAAGTGACATATAGTTGGTAGGTACTTACTTGAGAGAGGCACTGCATTAGTTAAAACTATCATGGCGACATCATTTCGAATAGTTCTAGGAGTCCAACTAGGGTGCATATTGACTCTTGTCGAAGGCTGTCTGTGACCACCACTATTGATATTGATGGAGCCAAGGACGACGTTCATCCTTATAGCTTGGGTGCGGCCATCATTCCAACAGTGAGCAGCAGTAAGTACTCTTCTTTGGTTAATTAGGATACCACCGCAAACGGCCCGACGGTTGCTAGGAAGGTCAACTTGTAGTCCAGCCTAAGAAAATAAAAATATTATTATTTTGAGCCAATAGTGACGCAGAAATGCAGTCGGACGCTGCGCTTCATGCCAGGTTCGAACCCACACCCACGTGCTTGAATAGCGGGTCCGCAACCAATGCGCCACCCCGTCATTAGAATACTTATCTTCATAAAACTATTAACATTAATTTAAATTAACCACCAAAAAAAAAATGCAAATTATGTTACTCAATATAAAACCTCTTTATTGAATAATCATAATGATAATCATTTATTTACAATAGAACAATGTTTGCATACTATGCCAAATTTCGTTGAAATGGTTTCACTAAATAAGTCGCCATAAGACCAAAAAATAAGATACCAAGAGATCTCATAACTTTCCGATATAAATAGTCATTTTGCATACAATTATTTAAACGTCTCATCATCATCATCATCAGCCTGTATTAGTCCACTGCTGAACAGCCTCTCCCAAAGTGCGCCACTTTTGTGCGCTTATTGGAGGTATTTGCCCATGATCGTCACGCTGGGCAAGCGGATTGGCGATCGCAATAGCAGATGATTGCATATATAGAAGGATGACAAAACGACAAAAAACATTTTCTTTAACAGAAAGAGAAAAAAATACCTGGTACGGAAACTGGCCAAGGCGAGCAGCTGATCCACCAACGATTTTAGTGGGATCATTAGCAGGGTCCTTCTCCCATTCCAGCATCTCCTCGTACAACGGAGCACCGATTTTATTCAAGTAATCATATGCTGTGTACTCTTCTACATCGATAACATCTTCAATGTTAATGGTTCTTCCTGCGGTGAGTGCCACAAGGGCTAAGAGAGTCACTGCCAGAGTCTTCATGTTACCGTCTGTTGACCTAAGGTACTGTGTCGCATTTTAACTTCATATTTATATTCAGCTGGATCAAGATAAGACAAGCAACCAATGTCAAATATGATCAATCGTCACAATCAATTAGGATTGTGTTTGCTGTGTACTTTATGATTAACTAGCTTTTGCCCGCAGCTTCGCCCGCGTGGATGTTGAACCAGGATAAAATTTATATTTTTTGTTAATCCAGGAAATATGGTTTTTATGTTTACCGAGTTCTATTCAAATCAAAAGTGTTTAGGTAACAAACATCTTCACAAACTTTTATTAGTGCAGATTAGTAATGTTATGATATGACAGTTCAAGTCCGCCTAAGTCAGTTGTTTTTGCGAGTTTCTTATTAAGCAAAACATGTGCATAAACATTTAAATTATCCAAAATATTTATTATTGAAAACATTATATATTGCCATTAAACATTATCCAGGACGATGCAATGGATAGAGCGAAGGGGAAGCGAAAAACCCGAAAAGCAGACCCCACTATCATGTGGGAATAATTATTGCACAGGAGAGAATGAGAGATTTTTTTAAATATATCTATTGTATTGTATATGTTTTGCACATTTGAGAGCAATTATTCCAACAAAGATTAGTTTTATATTTAAGTCTTACTAATGTATAGGGCAAAAGAAAAAGTTATAAGTGCGCTTCGCATATTTTATTGCATAATTTCTGACCTAATAAACCGAAAAACCTATGTAAAAGAACAAAAGTTTCGTATCAATATCAAATCCGAACCAGGATATTTAGAAAAACATACAGATTACTTTGTTTGTAGTTTTGCTCTCGGTAGCTAAAATGTACAGAGAGTCAGGACTGGTGACCCGAGAGCAAACGACATACAGTCTATGTGAGGAGAAGCTGGTCCTGAGATCGACACTCGCAGACTTCTCATGGCGAAACAAACGCCCACAGGAAACTACACTCGCTTAAATTGAAAGGGATAAATGTGGAGAATTAGTGGTACATGGTGTAAACACCGTCTCGCCAATACCGAAACCCGTTAGAATTTGCGCCTTGATGATTTGCAGATAATATACATTAAGCCATCAGACCATCATTTTCTGGGTCCCTTTACACAATTTCAAAGGCGTTAAGTTCCGAAGAAGCATAATCGGGACACCGACCTTCAACTTAATGACGTCCGTCGGAAGTCCACTTGCAGTGAGGGAATTCAGGAATTTTACAGAATAATGAGTGGCGTCATCTTGATTGACAACAGTGTTTATAAATGTGTAAAACACTTCATTCCCTTTCATTTATAAAAGAATGCATTCGTTGATTGCTGCAGCTTGATTATTTTTGGGCGTTTTGAGTTGTAAAATTCTTGAGCATGTGGATTCTTACTCAGCCGCCCATAATTATTGTCAAGCTCAACTTATGAATACAGTATCATAAAAATAATCGTTTCAAAGAACCATTCACCTCATCAGCCCCAGTTCCTCGCGTCACCACAGGCAGCGTTCAGTGGAAATTGCCGCTGAACATAACTGCGACACCACCCATTATGTGTTGGTTCCTACGGATGTCTTTTAGAGTTCTGTGTACCGCATCAACTGCTTTTCTGTTTGCCATTATACATTCATCCCATCATACGATCAAAGAACAATTCTTAAGCAAATGCCTGCCTTGTCACTATTTCGTGACACATCACAAACAGGTGTTTCGTTGCTCTGTAAATTGATGGGAATCCTAAACATGGTGTGCGCTGTTTTGTCACCAGAAAACAACGTGGCAGTAATCGCCGAACACGCTACTGCAATTGTAATTTTGCCCTGCCTCCCTGCAAGGATGCCAGTGGTTATAAATATTTTTCCTGTCCCATCTCCTGAGTATCCAAGAAAATTATGTTTCCTCAGATTTTAATCGACTCCTAACGCCATCTAGTTAAGAAAAAGGAAACATTATGTTTTAAATAATAATAATTTTAATACTTCAAATTAAAGAGGATTTTTTTTATAAGCTGAAATTTTTAAAAGTATAATCCCACACGATGCGCGTTGCTTCCTTCGGGTTTCAAATTGAAATATTTAAAAAAGAATTCCGCTGATCTAAATAGACTCTAACGCCATCTAGAACACTATGTTTTAAATAATATAAATTTTATAAATGTTTCAAATTAAAGTGGTGACGTTTTTTACATACATACATAGACTCACGCCTGTTTCCCAGAGGGGTAGGCAGAGACAACGGATTTCCACTTGCTACGATCCTTGCATACCTCGTTGCATATACGTTTTTTATAAGTTGAAAAATTATTAAAAAGCATGTTTCCTTCGGGTTTCAGCCGGTAAGTAATAAAAGTCATTAAGAATGAAATACCACAAAAATACATATTAATTTCAATGACAAAAAAAAATACAAAAGAATCCACAAAAAGTTTGCGGAACTGGGGATCGAACCCAAAGCCTTACACTTCTAAGGCGTTCGCCCGACCGGAAGGCTATGAAGTCTGTTGACATGTAGACAAAATAATCGTTCCTAAAAGATATTATTATGTTATGTTATGTAATGTTTAGCTCCTTGTGGATATAGCGTGATAATATTTTGTAAATTGAAATTTAATAATATTTTTCCCAACAACAACAACAATTCTGCAGCAAATTCTAGAAATACGCTGCTTACTACAATACTGCTCATCCCCCATAATTATAAACGTAATAATTTATACCCTATAAGTTGACTAAGAATTTAAAAAGTATATTTGCCGAATTTCAACTAAATCTGTCCAGTAGTTTTCGCGCCAATCAATTACATACATACTTCGTTACGATTTTATTATATGTATAGATTAACCCTAAGTCTTTTCGTTGAAGGGATTGCAATCTCGCAGTGTTTTCAATCTCGCAAAAACATGCGAGTTTATAATCCTTGGACCCCCGTGGGATTCCGCAAAAAAGATACAAATGTTTTGGACATCAATAAAAAACGTTGCATTTGACATTTTATTATTCTTCAACAATTATCACAATTTTCGTAGTAAGTAAATATATAATTATAAGTTTAGCCTTGTTTAAAGTTTAAACTATTACATATTAATTGAAGTATTTGCTTCAATTAATATGTACACAAAGGTTGATTATTTGAGATGGTTTGGTAACTGAATAGTTAATAATTAAAAATCTCAATAATTTCCATGACATCACATAACAAGAGTATTACTATAGATCGCTTTGTCACAATGCCTCTTTCGCAAAATGTCTCTTTTGCAAAATGTCGCGTTACTAAATTTAGAATACAATTTTGCTTGGTTTACAAAACTATTGTATTTACATGCGAAATTTCGGAAACGAAAATTCTAAAATAAGATTAACTTAAATATAATACAGTTGTACTATATAGTATATATTCGCTTGTATGATCTATAAATGTCCTAAGAAACGCTTTTTAAGACCTGCCTGTTTAACACGTAAGATGACCATTGTTAATTATTTAATGTTAATATAGTTTTTTGGTGTGCAATAAAGAAAATTAGTATTTTAATATTATATTCTAATATTGATAAAATTAATGGCATCATATTACATAAATACATATTCGACATTCATCCACGCGGTCGATAGTATTTACTTTATTCCTCCACTCAATAATGGGACCGGTCGTCCGCCAGTCCGCCCTTTCATCCAGAAAATTAATATAAAAGAGTAACAGGAAATATTCAAAATATTCATAAGAAAAAAATACTTGAGAAGAGAATGGTACATAACTGTCGTTTGTGCAATAAACAAGACCCTCCACATTCCCTCGCCAAGTTTGGAAAAAATATTAGGTATACAAGAACAATTTTTACCAAATTACCTTGGCCCCTACATCTATAGAACGAGAACTTGGTGTCAATTCAGTTTATAGTGGACGCCTAAAATCTTTGTATGGTTAATATTTACGGAAATGTAATACTACCCTTAGGCCTGATATTACGTAAAGTCAATTTATGCTAATACAAAACTTTGTGGGGGATACATCGCGCACTATATGAGCTCGAAAATTGTCATATTTACTATTTTATGTAGGTAAAGTAAAAAAGAAAATCCTACTACATTAGTTACAGCTAGTTTTATCATATCTAACCAGACAGCGTGGTTATGTTATTTTATGGCTCGCAAAGTCGCTCTTGTTTGATAACCGAGTTTTGATGCAGACAGCTATGACAAACACCTTTATGATTTTTTGTAGCAGAACTGTCAAATAAATGATAAACTATAACAATTGCTATCGATAACAGTAGTATAAAAAAACTGTCACATAACATTTACATATATTTATATTTGGTACGTCATCATACACAATTCATGCTTTTTCCCATGGGGGTGGGCAGAAACTACAAAACGCCAGTTCCTACATACTCCTTTTACCTCGTCCACATTTGCATCTTATTTGGTACCTACTTCTTCTTTTTGGCAACAAAGTGGACTTACAGTCTACTAATTCTACCAGTGTCAAGTATATTTAATATTTCAAGTAAAAGAAAATTACGCCATGTCTGAAAAAACAGTTTTTCTATTTGGTACATTAGATGTCGAAATTAATCGAAAAGGCACATGTCATTGTGTGACGCGGTGTGATTGGTATTGGGTGTATGGTAGGTATGACGATAATCTTTGATTGATAACGCATTATTTATAGTAAATATTTATTACAATCAATCAACGTTAATGACGACACGTTAACAGTCGCAAGTTTGGTTCGCATTGGGTTTTTAAACTGTCTTACAGAACGTAGTAGTTCGAAATCTCGTCATACTTATAGAGTATAGATTCTTCCAAGAGATTATTGATACGACGACGATTCACGTACCAGGTTCGTGACTACGACATGTACCGCTTCTTCATAAATTTGCTTCACTTTGTGCAATAACTGCGTTCGTCTCGTTTCCCGTACAATCGAATTCGCATTCGAATTCGAATTTTATTTTCGCATAGTATGCACACTACATAGTATAAAACATAGTCGCTTCCCGCGTCTGTCTGTCCCTATGTATGCTTAGATCTTTAAAACTACGCAACGGATTTTGATGCGGTTTCTTTTAATAGATAGAGTGATTCAAGAGGAAGGTTTATATGTACAATACATGCATATTAGCGTAACCGTGCGAAGCCAGGGCGGGTCGCTAGTACTTAATAAAAATATTTATGTAAATAATCACTAATCAGTAACAAACCTTATGTGTCACACAACACATTTTATGTAGGTACATAATAAGAATATGATATTGATAAAAAAATAATTAATTTTAAGACTATTTTTGACAGATTAGCGTTAATGAATGTAATGATTTATTGATAAAAATGTTTTCTTTTTTATAAATAATTAACAAGATTACATGTGACTCAATTACGTCATAAATCATTGGCAAATCTAATACATCAGGATTTGGTTGCCTAACAATCTCATTTGTTGAAAAATAATGAAGACTGGTATATTATTACGTCTTACAACTTGTAACTTAATCATAAACTTATTGATTTTTTGATTGATTGACTCAATGACCGCAAGGACGCTGGCGGCGGCTGCATCCAGTCACAATTAATTTCTCATTGTGTCTCATTTCTCGGTAAGGTAAGGTTTAATACATGTTATGGTCATGTAATGCCTTAGAAATATTAGAGAAAATTGAAAAAAAGATAGAATACGAGTGGGGGGCTTGAACCCGAACCATTACCAAGATGTCTCCTCAGGACCAAGTAGTAAGGGAACTTGGCTAGCAACTTATAACACCCCTCTTTTTGCGCCGAGGGTTAAAAATCACGGACCCAAGTCTTGAATTTAATACAAGTCGGTTGTCAGTAGCAAACGACTACCTACATTATTATAACATAATATCATTGTGTCCTAACTCAGTGCCTATAATAAATAGATACACACGGTTACATATCAAGCTATATAAACCAGTATGAACTGACCTCACATTGTATAGGCTCTTCGTACTACAAGATGTCAGCTTTTAATGGAAATATATACTTGTAGCTTGATGTGTACCCGTGTGTAGAAGGCCTTACAAAGGCAACAATATACCTCAATATGCTCTATTGTACTCTGAAAGTGGTTTTGGTAGCTTTTGTGGCAGATTTGGGAAGGTGATTTTGTAACTAGGTAGTACTAAAAATATTAATTTGATTTTCAAAAAAGAACTTTCGTACGCATTCACAAGGATAAAAATGCTCTGCGACTATAATTATGAACTTATTTAACCACCAAAAAGGAGAAGGTTATTTTATGCTCATTACTCCGTGATTAGTACTTATTAACTTATTCTTATTAGTTTTTATTTTTCTTCTAAAATCTCACATTTTTTATATGATTTTTAAAAAATCAAAGAGACAATGGTGCTAATTTTCTTGCACACGCTCTAAACTAATTTAGACTCGCCATCTCTCTTTCTATCAGGGATCATTAGAAAAGGATAGCAGATTTTTAGAGCTGTCAAACTAGTCCATTTGCGTGATATCAACAAGAATTTAGTCGGCATGTCGTAGCTCTCGTCTAATTTTACGTCAATTGCAAGCAGGTAGACTAATTTGACAGCTGTCCTTTTTCGATGGTGTTTATTAGAAAGAGATATAGTTAGACTAAAATTAGTTTAGCGGGATGTACAAGAGAATTAGCACCAATAATGCAACATATTTTATTCTTTTCACCGGCGACAATGGCGTTAAATTCTCAAAATAACACCAAAGAGCTCCGTAAAGCAACCCACATCCATGAAGTTAATACCTAAGTGAATTAATTCATTAGAAGGAAGTAAGCACCTGAGGCGTGGACTCTACAACTTTAGTACCTACCTATGTCACCCTGGTGACGTAATTCAGCCATGATGAATTATGCATGGCTGCCTTCAACGGCTTCTTTATGAACTATTCACAATTCCGGTTGGAACTGAGCCCTTAACTAGCTTGCGTAGTTGTTTTTTATGTGTGTAGTTATTGTAGGAAATGCAGATGTGTATGGTTCGAGAGAAGACAGTTCCTTTGAAATAATTGTCGTGTAACGATTGACGAAAGATACAAAATATGTTTACAAATACTTACCAATAATTTGCGGGTTTTTAGAGTAACGTAGAAAATGCTATCAATATAAAAATCAATGCCAGAAAACTGAGATTTCAGCATGAAATTACATTTATTATTTATAGATAACTTCAACAAACTTATGATATAATTATTTAATAAGAAAATTTGAAAAACAATTGATACGGATGGGATTCGAACCCACGATCTTCGACGTACCGTGTCGACGCTCTAACCGCTGAGCCACCGTATCCCATCGGCACCAGTCGAAATTTCAAATCTCTTTTACACGCCTAGGGCGGGGCGTGTGGCGACATCTATCGGAATACATTACTTATAATAAAATTATATTTAATAAGCTATCATGTGCAACATGTAAAAAAATCACAAAAAACTTATGATATAAAATTAAATAACATTTTGAGGGCGTATCCTATACTTTTATTTAGTACCAGTGCGGATGAAGAAAGGGATTGAAAATGGCGTCTCTGTCTCAAGTAACCTGTAGGTGCGAGTCGGAACAAGATACATCAAGGACATAGTGTGCGAGCGAGAAACAAATAGTTCTGTCGCCATTAGCAATCCCATTCTTTAACCGCACGGGGTACCTACCGAAAATAATTATAATTTACAAAACACCTCACAGAAATCGTCCGTACACGTTCAAAAAAAAAAGAACAAGTTCTTGAATTTTATGTAAATTATTCTTCACAAACTTGGATAGTAGTCTTTTAATCCATGGAGACGCTGTGGACTAGTTAATAAGTAGTAAGTAAGTACTAAGTAGTAAGCACTGTCTCGGAATTCCCATAGGTAATCTCTGACTTTATTGAAGTTAGAGAGTGATCTTAATGATTTAGTTTCTCATATCAGGACTTCCGTCGCATTTAGAGCGCATAAGTCAAACTCTAATCGGTAGTTACATATTTTAGCCGTATGGGGTCGGAAACGCTCGGTTTTTTGTCATCACCTGCCTAGCCTTTTCCCGACTATGTTGAGGTCGGCTTCCAGTCTTACCGGATGCAGCTGAATACCAGTGTTTTACATGGAGCGACTGCCTATCAGACCTCCACAACCCAGATATTGAAAATAATTTAAGACTTCATGGTTTTCGTATCATTTAATTCATCAAGTTTGTTAGAGAGAAAATATTATTGATTCTAATAATCGATGCAATAAAAGTACAGGGTGTAATTTATACAGATTTTAGTCGGTTCGATTCCCGGTGTGACAAGCGAATTTTTGAAAATCTTTGAATGCAGTTTTCAGTTCAGCACTTTGAGACCCCTTTTAAGGATGCTAGTGTCTTACAAATAACCCTGTATAAGAATAAATTTCCACAAATTGGCCTTTACACTTAACAAAATTTGTCCAGTGTTCGCATTTGTACAAATCCGTTTCATTCAAAATTAACGAGTAATAAAACAGAAAATTGTGACTACATTGGCCGTGGTCGTCGATTCTGCTGTGCGGTCGATGTGGCGGTCTATGGTCGCACGTGTCTCACTGTGGTTACCAAAACGTCCGTTCGCCACCACAATCGTACATCACTCGTAATGTAAACGTACACAGATGAAAAGGTTAACTTTATTTCACTAGATTTAATTTATGATAATGGAAAATAAACTCAAGGGTCACGTTATGCCGAGACACGAGACGCGGTGCGTACTTTTTAATGAAAGAATGCTTTACGTCTGTTTACAGTAAAAGAATTTGATGGAGTGGGGATAGAATGAGCATTCGTTCGTCAGATGTAAATCGGTCTTGAGATATAGCTTGGTGACAGACAGACAAACGGACGGACGGACAATGAAGTCTTAGTAATAGGGTCATCTTTGGGTATAGAACACTAAAAGCCATCTCAAGCTTCGAGATTATCTAAAATATACAGGGTTCCTTGTAAAACACCAGCATCCTTAAAAGGGGTCATCGAACTCATCATTATGAACAACTTTTACTATGGGACCAACCCTGAAATTAAAAAAAAATCAGCTGTTCCATACATTTATGTTCTCATAACTCAACAAAATGTATGGAACAGCTGATTTTTTATATTATATATACATTCTAACTTCCTTACCATTTCGGTATCCTTACAAATACAGGCTAATAACAACAGAAGCCAGGCAGTTCTAATAGTGCCCTGGAGGCTAGGCTGTGTACCTAAACAACAATACCTTTAGATTACCGTTAAACTCCTTTACCACAGAGTTAACAAGGACGTAAACTAGCAGAACATTGTAAACTCTGGTTAAAGTTACTACGTAAACTTATCTTGGCTAACTCTTGTAGTTTTAAATTATATTGTGTTGCTGGGTGAAAGCATAGTTTAAAGAAATTTGTGATCAATCCACTCAAAAATCTCCTATATTAACGATCAGTACTAAAATACAAGATTACGTACTCGACCTGTGGCTTTAATTAAACAAGTTATATATTAAGTAAAGCAAGTTAAAAAACAATGTAAAAAAGCTCTATTGCTTTATACCAACGCCAAACTGGTTGCCAAACGTCTTTTCTACATTTTACCAGCATTTATTTATTTATCATCCCCATCACATACATTACATTACACATATAGTCCTTACATAACAAAATAGGTCTATTATTATTTTCATATGTATAATTATGACAATTTAGGCGTACATAGCGCTTAAAACATGGTACTAGTTATACCAAGACTAATAGACTTAGAATAGAAGCTAAACTGACATTGGGAACAAAAGACTGAAAGGCTATATCTTAGTACCTATAAGGTTATATCGGTAAGACAGGCTTACAAGTTGCAATTTTCTTTTTGAAGATATGTAGTTTGTCGAAGAATATATCCAAATCTTGTTTCATTATTTCACGGAATGTATGACACATTCCGTGAAATAACGCTAATCCTACGCAGTATCAGTATGATGTTACTAATTCCCTTACATTTGGTACAGAGCACCAGTGGCTAGTTTCAATAGCCATACAATTGTGACAATAAGCAACTCGAGACCCTCCGCAATTGTGATCTTATTCATACCTGATTGTAAAGCCTATCTGTAATATTGTGAATTCATTACAAACTAGCTTTTGCCCGCAGCTTCGCCCGCGTGGATGTCGAACCAGGATAAAATTTATATTTTTTGTTAATCCAGGATATATGGTTTTTATGTTTACCGAGTTTTATTCAAATCAAAAGTGGTTAGGTAACAAACATCTTCACAAACTTTTATTAGTGCAGATTAGTAATGATATGATGACAGTTCAAGTCAGTTGTTTTTGCGAGTTTCTTATTTTCATTTAATAAGTAAAACAATATGTGCATAAACATTTAAATTATCCAAAATATTTATTATTGAAAACATTATATATTGCCATTACATTAACTCGTTACCTACTCCCTATAATTATAATTAATCAAATACTTATATTAATTTTTCCTTTCATTATTAAGCTTTCATTTAAGAATTTACTTACTACATTATGTAGAAACATTTCTCTGTCAGCTAGATATACAGAACTTTCCTACATTTTTGTTATGGTGAACTTGTAATATTATGAGGTATTTTTTAAAATATATCTTTATGCACATTTGAGAGCAATTATTCTAACAAAGATTAGTTTTACATTTAAGTCTAACTAATTTATAGAGCAAAAGAAAAAGTTAAGAGTGCGCTTCGCATATTTTATTGCATAATGTCTGACCAAATAAAGCGAAAAACCTACGTAAAAGAACAAAAGGTTCGTATCAATATCAAACCCGAACCAGGATATTTAGAAAAACATACAGATTACTTTGTTTGTAGTTTTGCTCTCGGTAGCTAAAATGTACAGAGAGTCAGGACTGGTGACCCGAGAGCAAACGACATACAGTCTATGTGAGGAGAAGCTGGTCCTGATATCGACACCCGCAGACTTCAGTGTCTACCTCTGCGACTTATTGATTATCATGGCGAAACAAACGCCCACAGGAAACTACACTCGCTTAAATTGAAAGAGATAATATTGTGGAGAATTAGTGGTACGTGGTATAAACACTGTCTCGCCAATACTGAAACCCAATGATGATGTTTCTCTGCAGATAAATTACATTAAGCCCTTGGTCCCTTTACACTATTTCGAAGGCATTAAGTTACGAAGAAGCATAATCGGGACACCAACCTTCAACTTGATGACGTCCGTCGGAGGTCCGCTTGCAGTGAGGGAATTGAGAAATTTTACAGGTTAATGAGCGTCATCATGGCGTCATCTTGATTGACAACAGTATTAATAAATATGTAAAACACTTCATTTCCTTCCATTTTTAAAAGAATGCATTCGTTGATTGATGCAGCTTGATTATTTTTGAGCGTTTTAAGTTGGAGAATTCTTGAGCATGTGGATTCTTATTCAGCCGCCTATAATTATTGTCAAGCTCAACCTATGAATACAGGATCATAAAAATAATCGTTTCAACGAACCATTCACCTCATCAGCCTCAGTTCCTCGCGTCACTATAGGCAGCGTTCAGCGAAAATTGCCACTGAACATAACTGTGACACCACCCATTATGTGTTGGTTCCTACGGATGTCTTGTAGAGTTCTGTGTACCGCATCAACTGTTTTTCTGTTTGCCATTATAGTTACATTCATCCCATCATACGATCAAAGAACAATTCCTGAGCAAATGCCTGTCTTGTCACTGTTCCGTGACACATCACAAACAGGTGTTTCGTTGCTCTGTAAATTGATGGGAATCCTAAACATGAAGTGCGCTGTTTTGTCACCTCGTGGCAGTAATCCCCGAAGACGCTACTGCAATTGTAATTTTGCCCTACCTACTGATCACTGCAAGGATGCCAGTGGTTATAAATATTTTTCCTGTTCCATCAGGAGTATCCAAAAAAAAACATTTTTTCTCAGAAATTGACTCCTAACGCCATCTAGTTAAGAAAAAGAAAACATTATGTTTTAAATAATAATAATTTTAATGCTTCAAATTAAAGCGGTATTTTTTATAAGCTGAAATTTTTAAAAGTATAATTCCACACGATGCGCGTTGTTTCCTTCGGGGTTCAAATTGAAATATTTAAAAAAGAATTCCGCTGATCTAAATAGACTTAACGCCATCTAGAACACTATGTTTTAAATAATATATTTATAATATGTTAAATGTTACAAATTAAAGTGGTAACGTTTTTTATAAGTTGAAGAAATATTAAAAAACATGTTTCCTTCGGGTTCCAGCCGGTAAGTAATAAAAGACATTAAGAATAAAATACCACAAAAATACATAATTTCAATGACAAAAAAAAATACTAAAGATCTAATCCACAAAAAGTTTGCGGAACTGAGGATCGAACCCAAAGCCTTAGCGTAAGCCTTAAGCGTTCGCCCGACCGCTCGACTGGAAGGCTATGAAGTCTGTTGACATAAAGATAAAATAATCGTTCCTATAAGATACTATTATGTTATGTTATGTAATGTTTAGCTCCTTGTGAATATAGCGTGATAATATTTTGTAAATTGCAATTTAATAACATTTTTCTCATTGTATTACAACAATTCTGCAGCAAATTCTAGAAATACGCTGCTTACTACAACGCTGCTCATCCCCCATAATTTTAAACTTGATCATTTATACCCTATAAGTTGACCAAGAATTTAAAAAGTATATTTGCCGAATTTCAACTAAATCTGCCCAGTAGTTTTCGCGCCAACCCTTTACATACAAACAGACAGACAAAGTTTTTTTTTCTTCATATTCGGCTTCAGTATCGTTCCCTGAACACGTAGCATTTACTTTTTTCCAAAAATGTTCAATGTACAGTTTTTACTTCGTTACGATTTTATTATATGTATAGATATGTATAGATATGCATGCAACGTAGTAATTTCAGCTTATATTTTGAGTTGCAGGGAAACTTTTATTACATAGAAACTAGACTTTTATTACACAGAAAACATATTTAGGTGCATCGAAAAACAAATAATTTTATTAAATATTAATCATTAAGGTGTTATGTACTATACGTTATATACTAGAGGATGCGTCTCAACTAGATTGTTTGTAACAAGAGTTAGAGCGCGCGCATTCCAACTCATTTAGTCTGTGCCAAGTACGTTAGTACATTACCTCAATGATATTAATACGGCTTTCTTTATTCACGCATTGATTTCGGGGAATACGCGGCGGCGCGCGGCATCGCGGAACACACTAAAAACTAATTTCGAAATGAATTTGAAACTAGTCGGGTATTCCCCGAAATCATTTATTCTAGTTTCAGTTCACATAGTTCCAAAAAAAGACGATTTTAAACAAAAAAAATATGCATAAAAGAAAACTATGCATGGCCAAATTATGCGCCTATTTCAGCTTAAAAAGCTAAGCTGCAATATTAACTGCAACGCTGGTTTCCAATACCCAAGTCTTGGTGGTTAAAAACCTGACTTCTTAGCAAGTTTAAAAGCGAGCTATGTACACATACTCATAAGGAAGTTTCCCAAACTGAAGTGATATAATTTAACTTAGATAATATCCGAGCTTAGCCAACAAACCAAGGAATTTACGAGGCAAATAGCAATGGATATGAATCTTTAATCGATCGAATAAATCGAATACATTCCGAAATGGATTCGTAATCGATTCCCGTATCGATAACTGCGGGTCAAACGATTCGTTCGCGGTGGAATTAGATTTTCATTATTCACGTGGATATCATTCAGGCTAGACCGGTGTTTATTTTTTATTCAGTGCTTTTTAAGAGGTAGTCTAAATTTACACTAGAGGAGATCCTTGAGACCTAAATAATATTTAGGTTATCAAAAAAACACTAGATGATAAAAATGAGGTATGACACTAAAATGGAAATCAAGAATAAAATTGACAAAAGTTATTGTGCAGCAAATTTTTCTGTGGAGCAAAATGAACTTATACTCGTAAAAAATCATGGTGTGAAATAATCGTGTTTCAAAACAAGGGGTTTTCACCTAGAAAAAAAGAAAGCATTGATTTTGGTAGCAAAAATGTGAGACAGCACTATAATATAGTTATTTACACAGATAATATCTACTGATTCAGTCATACAATAGAGTATTATACTTTTGTTACTCCGTTGGCTCAGCGACCCAAAGTATCTTGACTTCCGATACGAGATTCTTCAATCGTCATAAATTATACAAGTAACAGCAGAAGGATGCATATTTAATAGGAAACCTATTTTAGTAAAGATGTTATTTAAATTATATCAATTAATTTCTATTTATTACAGATAAACCAAGACCTGTATTAACACATAAACATAAGATACTTTATATATCTATTGGTCGAACTCCATGCAAGCGTAGGCTATATGCACAAAAGTAGTGGAACATAAAAACATAATATATCTCAGCAACCCTTGAAATCAAAAGACTCATCTGTTTATAAAGTGGTGGTCAACACGACACTCACTTATTTGAGAAACAGACCGCAATAAGCACCGTTGGTTTTTCACAAGAGCGATTCTTCTTTTTTTATGTGAGTTGGCGACAATGACAAATCGGCGACAACCAAACGGTTTATCCGTCTCTTGACCTATTTTGCGAATGAGTACCAAAGCCTTTCATTGTTTAACCCTAGCTATAACTACTTGCATAGCTTTAGGTACGTTTTATTCAAATCTATTGAGTTAGGTTGGTGATACACATGAAGGTAGAAAATGCATTGATTTTTATAGAGCAGATTAGTTGGAATGTTGTAATAGATAGTGTTGTTGGAGTACCTATATGAGTACACATAGGTCCGATTGGTCATATAAATTAAAATGGAATTAAATTGGAAACAAATTGATGGAAATTGTAAATAATAAAGAATTCATGGCGGTAAAGCTATGCTGTTATCAGCAGGAGTTGGCCAGATGGATCAGTAGGGGATGGTGGAGTAGTACCTATTACATACTACAGAATATCAGCGTGAAAAACAATATGAAAATCGGTAATGTTGTATTTCGTAACGGCTACCGAAGACCGGGACAGTTGGCGCTTTTAGGGGATTTATTTTTATTTCTTTATTTTTCATGTACAAAATTGTGTACTAAGGCGAACTTAATGCCTAAAGGCATTGTTTACCAGTCATCCTTAGGGTGACGCAGTGATAACAATAATTTTGAAGACTTCTAATAGGATATGGTATGGTAAACGTGAAAAACTTATGCTACAAAGCCCACAAATAATCACCCATCAACGGGCTCACCTCGTCAAGCGCTGCTTAACTTAGCTTAGATGCTTGTCTGTCAATCACCGCATCTTCACAGCGCCACGAACATTGAAATATTTAATTATTTTATAAAGGTCTCAAATAAAGTACCTACCTACTAAATTTCATTATTTCTAAATCACATTACGTATGTGATCAAAGTAACACGATATTGAGAAAGCAAATTTAGTCATGCCTTAAATTCACGATTGGCTATCAAATTCGTATCTCGTAATCTAATGTATCTGCAAAAAGACGAGGATACAAAATGGCGTGCCTGTAGCCCTACTCCAGATTAAATAGGACGATTGGATTTAAGACGGGAGGCTGTGATCCGAGATCTGCGACGGCGATAAAGCACGTCCGATGTTCGTCGACTTGGACCGATGCCATACGCCGATACGCTGCCTATATCTTACCAGTTATTGTTGGTAGTCGGTCAAATTTTGAGTAATTTGATTTTGTTACGTTGAAATTTTTGATTTTTTTACTGTGTAAGCTTTTCTTAGTACCTAAGAGGGACTTTTCATTGAGTAAGCGAAATACTAAACACAAACGATAGCTAGTCAGAGACATCGATACGTTTGTTTGCGTAATTCAGAGTGGAAAACTAGCCTAACTAATTACACTAAGTTAGGGTACGATTCTAAGGACTATTGCCTTTTAAAATCATGGGCGTATTAGAAAATAATTAACTTATTTTTAGACTGATAACATACAACTCAAGCATGTATTACCCAGAGGGTAGGCAGAGGTACTCGTATATGCAGTACCTACACCCACGTTTTGCTAGCTATGTCCCTTGTAATAGGCGACCCTATTACGATTAATTCCAGAGTTCCAGACTCCGTGCTGCTACTGAGAATTTCCTTATGGAAAAACCCAATAACACTGCCAGACCCAAGGATCGAACCCAGGACCTCGTGCTCAGCAGTCGCGCTTGCTACCACAATACCAACAAGGCAGTCAAAGACCAACCTTTTATTCTGGTTTATTAATCATAATCCGTACTTAATAAAAGTAATATAGGTTAGGTACCTACATAATTATCGACGGTAGAAATTTCCAATGTCGTAATGGATACTTTGTCGTAAGACAAATTAATGTCCCTTACGACATTTGTTTCCACCGTCGATATATTCTACACATATCTGACTTATTAATCTTTACTTTTAGGCGTCAGAAAGAGTTAAATGCTCATATTTTCAAATAAATAAAAAGCTGCGAAGCATGCAATGTTGGCAATAACATACAGTAAATAAATGTTTCGTATTTACATACCCTACGTCTTTTATGAATATTGATGTGTGTGCCTTTTGCATATGTCGTACGATAATGCCAGTTCATATAACACGGTTTATATGGATTGTCGTGTTTAGTTTATTATCCATGTGTGTTTTGGGACAACAATTTTAACGAATAAAGAATAAATTAAAAGAAAAACTTAACATTAATGTTTCACAACTGTGAGAGTACTAAATCATAGCTCATAATGCTTCAAGAACTTTCTCCTTTACTAGAAAAGAGCTAGAAAAACTCTTAGACGAAGATTGCTTCAACGACATATCTCTTGGCCAGAACGGCGCGTCCTCGACGCGGCAACCGACAACACCTTTCGCCGAGGTTTGGTTCTACAACATAACTGTATGCCGATGTAATATTCCTCTCTTATCTGCGTTTATCGACCTCGTTATCCTAATTATAATAACATTGTAAGTTTCGCTGCCGAGAAACAGAGTTGTCGCATAGCAGAAAGGTTGCTTTTTACGCCCGGCAAGTCGCTGTTTTGCTGCCTTTTTCTGTCAATAGCTAAAGAATATTACTTTAGTCATTATTTTAAGTACTTTAGTTTTGATCTGACACAAGTACCCTTTTCCGTTATGGGAGTACACCAAAGACAGGTGCGATGCGAGACGTTTTTAAGATGGTTACAAAAAAAGGGGTTATGTCCAACTAGAATGGACTAAAAACCACACGGTGTCCTTCGACTAACCATGAAGGGTAGGCTACCCTTGGAACTGGCAACTAGAGTCACTCTTATAACAAACAATATTAGAATTATGACTATTCATAAGTGCCTAATGGTCTACATGAATAAAAATATTTTGATTTTGATTTAACCTCTAGCGTATCCTTAGAACTTTTGCTAAGACCGCTCTTCCGCCAATTTAAGGAGGTACCCTCATGTGAAACGACAATTATAATTTGGATAGGTTAGGTCTTCGACTAATACGACGGTTAGACTTACGAAAAATTCATTTGTCGAGATATTGTAAACTATTGAATGCCTTTTGAATATTTACGATATGAAAAACCATTCAAACTCAACTAAAGCGTTTTGTAGATGTAAATATATTAAGTCGAAAATTCAAAATGGTTCAAAGAGGGTGTTCGTATGTACCTAAACGAATAAGTTTATTTTACCCTCTCATTACTTATGTATACGAAACAATTTATTCGTTTGATATTGAATCCCATCTATTCAAATATAACCTAAAATGTTAGCTGATCTACCTAAACGTAAGTAATAGTAATTTGTTTGAAGCACATAGTACCTACAAGGCTAATACAAGGCTACATTCGGTACCTGTGAGTCGTGATAGCCTAGTGGTTGTGACCGTTGACTGGCAAGTCAGAGGTCTCGGGTTCGAACCCAAGGCGCGCACCTCTGACTTTTCGTAAGTTAAATGCGTTTTATAAATTAATTATCACTTACTCCGTGCCTCGGAAAGCACGAAAAGCCGTTGGCCCTGCGCCTGACCTCTCTCCGATCGTGTCGGAAAGCCATCTCATCGGACTATGAGAGTGAGGGAATAAAGAGTGCACCTGTGTTTGCGCACACACTTGTGCACTATAATATCTCCTGCGTAGTTGGCTAGTCTCCGTTGAGACTGGCCGCTGTGACCGAAATTCGGTCAGGAGGATATTATTACATTATTATTACATTCGGTACCTACATATCTATAATTAATTAACATGTGAAGCGAAAACTGTGGATCTTTTCTCAAGAATATTGCGCGCACTGAGAATTGTGAAACGTGGCATAGTAAAAGTTTTATGGAGAAGAAGTTTTATTTTTATATCAACCCCGAATAATTTGCCGATAAGTAGCTGAATAAATGTATTCGTCAATGAGATCTCGTCAATCGATGTTAATATGATAGGCATTTGGATTGTTATAGGCTGTATCTATGAATTTTAAACATTTGGACAATTCTTCCCGCCTTTATCCCAGTTTTATCATACATACATATAAGCAGTCGGCGCAAGAGGGTTCCTGGTCCAAACATTCCTGTTAAATCAATGCTGGTTTGCTTTATTATTAGATATTTATATTGCATTATTGTACTTTAAAAAAAACACACACTTCAGACAATCGTCACTAAGTGGATTGTATGGAACTCGTTATAAACCAAATGAGCCCAAACTCTATGGGTTGAAAACGCCATTAAAAAGTTTCACTTTCCATCTAACTCCATCATTATATCAGGTACCAACTTCTTCTCCTATTTTCGACCCTACGACCTTTGATTTGGCAGTCATACCACTAGGCTATCACAGCTGGTACCAAACTGTTGTTTTGACATTTAGACTAAATATAGGAGTAGTTGCAAAGTTTCAAATCGACACGGCTATTAGAAGTAGGTTAAAATCGACATCCAAGATTTGTTTACGAAGTTTGTTAGTTTGTTTTTAGTTACAAGTGAAGCTAATTCGGTTTTCTCGATTTTAGGATACCCAAATCTTATCTTATGTTTTGGAAATGTGAAATACAGATACCAGAAGGGAGCTTTACCTGTGCGCGTGAGAAAAAGAGTTCAGTCAGAACAGAGAGAATATAGATAGATGTTAATTGTTAGCTATAGTCATCATCATGAGACTAGTGTAAGTTTGGTAGTAACTATTTAGTAATCTGTGGTTTGGTGCTGAAGTTCCTCTGCACATTTTTTTAAGAAAGCAAAACGTGTGCGTATCAGTTACGAGTAAGTGCCGTTTTGTTGTCCATCAGGCTGGCGCAATTTGTTGATAATCTGAAAGGTTCAAAAGGTCTGAAAGGTGCTAAATCGCTCGCACATTAGAGATATAAAATCACTAAATATAAAAATTGCTATTATGCAATTTTAATCCATGAAAACTGGTTCCGATCAAGCTGAATTTCTTGCAGAACCTTTGTAATGTTATTTTTCATAACATAAATGTGCGTGCGAGATAGTAGTTTAGCGAATGTCCACGCCCTAATATCACGAGCTGGGCCCGTTCATGACGTAACGTAATACGTATTGGTTTCGGTATATTCTAAAATATAAATTGTATATGATTACAAAATTAAGTAATTATACATTCTTACGATTACGAGTGAATTGATACGTTATTAATTTGAAGATAAACACTGACCGAAAGTAATCTTTTTTAGGGTTCCGTAAAGGGTTAAAACGGGACCTTATTACAAGACTCCGCTGTCCGTCCGTCAGTCCGTCTGTCACCAAGCTGAATCTCATGTAGATAGCTAGATGAAATTTTCACAAATGATGTATTTCTATTGCCGTTATAACAACAAAATACCTACTTAAAACAGAATAAAATAAATATTAAGATGGGGCTCACAACCCAATAACGGCAACAGGTAGACGCTTGATTGTCTAATGTTGTATATAAATAATGATACGGAACCCGTCATGCCCGAGTCCGACTCGCTCTTGGCCGGTTTTTTTCGTTAATTACATTAGTGTTTTATTTAGATACAAAATTAATATAAATACATTACAAAACGTCTAATCAACTCTTAATTTAAGATAGGAGACAAAGTAAACATGTAATTAAATCATGAATCACTAATATTATAAATACGAAAGTGCGTTAGTTGGTCTATCTCTACAATGGCACTGGCTTCTATGGAAGGCTGACGACGTTCGGAATCGTTTAGTGAACGTGAAAAGAATGCTACAGGACGACCTTTTTGTGTTAGAGTTACTGCAATTGCATAGGGTCGTCCTGTAGCATTCTTTTCACGTTCACTAAACGATTCCGAACGTCGTCAGTCTTCCATAGAAAAGGAAGCCAGCGCCATTGTAGAAGCCTTTCATGTAGTAACGGAGCAACGGATCGACGTTATTTTTAGCATAGTTAATGGACCGGAAAGTTGGTAACAAAAGTCTAGAAAAATGTGAAGAGAAGCTGTAGGGAAATGATAGTAATTCAACTATCATAGTTATTTGACTCGCATTTAACATAATATACCTACCATCATTTCATGTCTAGATAGTAATGATAGCCTAGTGGTATGAACGTCGACTAACAAGTCAGAGGTCTCGAGTTCGATCCCAAGGCGCGCACCTTTGACTTTTCGTAAGTTATGTGCGTAATTATCAAATGCTAAAACGGTGATGGAAAACATCATCATGAAACCAGCACACCTGAGAGATTTTGCAATGTTGTGTAAAGCCATGTCAGAGGCCTACGGGCGGTTCAAATTCTGACACCAGGTGATTAGGTGGTTTATCAGCCATGCGATCATGAAGTTGAATGAGGAATGTATCAAAAACATTGTTTTATGACACTCTCACCTATTCGTAATTAATATGGATTATGCTAATCGATCAATGTGACTTATCTGAATCCTTTATTAATTTTATCTGAACTCCGTTGCATATAAAAATCAAGTGAAAAGTAACGAAATACTTTAGACAGAAGCATGAAGTTACTGGCAGTCACCCTCTTAGCTCTCGTGGCGCTTGTGTCCGCAAGGAACATTAACATTGAAGATGTCATCGATCTAGAACAAAATTCCGCTTATGGATACTTGCTTAGATACAGTACACCTATAGATGAAGATATTGAGGGTCCTATTAGGATTGTCGGTGGCTCAGCTGCTCGTCTTGGTCAATTTCCATACCAGGTCAGTTTTTCCTGCCTTTTATTTCTTATCTTTAGTCTAGCGACAAGATCATCGCTCTCTCTCTCTCTCTCTCTCAGGAAGATAATTGATACTGTATACAAAATGTCGTTATGGACCTAGTGTCCACCTAGTGTGTGATGTGTAGTTTGAACCACTGGTTGATTTTTGACATAACTTTGCATTCTATGAATCATCATTCATCTGGTTTTGTTCACCGTTTCATGCAAGTTATTATTGATTTTTACCGCAAATTCTAATTGTGTTACAACCTGTAATATTTAGCTTGAACATACCACAAGGATGCAAGGATATCACTGTTGTACCTATATACCCATAGTTAAGACCACATGAAAAAATGCTTTATTGATTTTTTTTAACCTATTAGTTACTATTTATTAGCTATAAATACAACTGTATATAAATTAATGTTTAATTAAATATAATTAATCAAGCACTATACCAGCATCTTATTTTAAGCTAGGTCTTTTTTATTCATAGTGAGGCAAGTCTATATTCCACCATGCTGAAACGTTGTTCACTGGGCAGATTTTGATCTGTAATACTTTTGTTTTATTCATAGGCTGGACTATTAATTACTCTTCCCAACAATCGTCGAACTAGTTGCGGCGGTACCTTGATTAACCAAAGAAGGGTACTTACTGCTGCTCACTGTTGGAATGACGGCCGCATCCAGGCTTTAAGTTACACTGTTGTCCTTGGCTCTATCAATATTAATACTGGCGGACATAGGCAGAATACAAATAGTGTTGTTATGCACAATGCTTGGACCCCTAACCAGATGCGGAATGATATCGCCATGATCAGGTTAAATTCAGCTGTTCCCCTTTCAAGTAAGTGGTTATTTATCTCATTCTAGTATTTTTTAATAACCGTTTTTTTTTATATAATATACTCGTACATGTACTATCGCGGACACAAACGGTGCACCACTTCGCGATCAAAATGCTTTGAACAATGCTACATGCGTAGGGGCGGGGGGTGCAAGCGAATCTAACCTTAAGAGTGGTGCACCGGCTTTGTCCACGATAGTACATACAGACTGTTGATTAAATTGTATCACCGAGCTTTCTGCCTATACCCACCTTTTCGACAATCTATCAACCCACGCGTTTCATGATCTTCCACTCATTGAATTTCGTTTGTCACAAATTCTTTACTGTGAAGTAAACCGCGAACTTTGATAAAATTTAACACTTTTTGTTCCAACAGCCAACATCGCAGCTGTTGCTTTACCAGCTGGTACTGAAGCAAATGAACTTTTCGTTGGAGTTAATGCCGCTGCATCTGGATTCGGTCAAACGAGGCACAGTAAGGACAACTTTCTATCAGTATCAGTATCGTATCAGATTTCTGATTTACAATTCGTTAAAGTAACATTGTTTTATTTTTAAACAGCTGGTGCGACCTCTCCCACATTAAACCACGTGACTATGCCTGTGATATCGAACGCAGCGTGTCTTCAGTTTATTCCACACTGGATTCATTCTACCCACCTTTGCACGAGCGGTGCCGGTGTCAGAAGTGTATGCTTTGGCGATTCAGGTGGTCCTCTTGTTATCACGAGGGGCAACAGACGTGTCTTGGTATGAATATAGTTATTTTTTATTTAACTGTAGATTTAAAATTATTATTTTTAATTTGAATGTAATTATACGTTTTTTTCGTAATAGTTGAACAGATTTGAGTTATCTATCTGTACTTATAAAGGGAAATGTTCTGACTGACTGATTAACGGGCCTAACTACTGAAGCTGGAAACTTGAAATTTAAACAGAATGGCCCCAGGCGGCATACGAAGATTATTTACGTGTCAAGCGTAAACATAGCTTAATACCTTCTTCGATTTTTTACAGATTGGAGTAACTTCCTTTGTGTCCCACCAAGGATGTCAATCCGGCTTCCCATCAGGATTTGTACGGGTTACTTCTTACCTTACCTGGATTCGTAATCAAAGTTAAGTGACATGTTTTGTCATGAATCTAATGATCAATACCCGACTGAAGATACAAGTTCAAATAATAAACCAAAATATGCAAAATACATTTGTTTTATTAATTTTTGTGCCTTGTGTTCCGAACCACCCCTACTCGTCCCGCGTCGTAAGAAGTGACAAAGGAAAAGATCCGGAGGATGGTCAGGAGCATCCTTCTGGCTAACAGTAATCATCTGCTACTGCGCATCGCCAACCATTCCATTGAACCTACAATAGTGGCGCGCTTTGGGAGAGGCCTATGTTTAACAGTGGATTAAAACAGGCTGATTATGACGATAAATTTATGTTATGGGTTAATTCTGCGAAAATTCTTAATTAGATTTTCTTAAATAAAAATATGATTAATAAATGGCAAACAGTACAAATTGTGGTCAACTAATCCAATTTTAAATTTTTAATCAAAGTTGTTGAGGAGTGAAAAAAAAATTAAGAGGAAATTAAAAATAGATAGGATTCAAGCAGGACTTGAATTGCGGAGGTGTCGTTGTGGGTTCAAGTCTCGCTTGTATCGTATCTCTTTTTCAAGTTCCTCTAATTTTTTAATTAAATTAGGCAAAAGGGAATTACGGTTGAAATTTCTTTCCCCCGTAGACATTATCCATTTATTGTATTTTCCTTTACTGTTTTTAAGCAATTGATAATATACAATACGCACAATCTCGTTGTAAGCAACTCAAAAACCTTTTGATATAACAAAACTAAAATAATTATTTATAATAGTCTCGTTCGGAGTATTTTGGAGTACACCAGTGTGGTTTGGCGGTCACATTATGCGACTCCCTCACTGCGACTTGAACGCATTTGGCTTAAGCTGCATTTTCACTAAGCGACATATTTTGTACCGCGACTCTGTCGCTCGACACGAAATTCATGTGTCCCACGCGATGTCGCCCGATGTCGCTTGGGACATTTACGGGTCGCCCAACTTGTCGCTAGTCGATGCTCTGCGAGCGACGACACGCGCGACCTTCGTGTCACTCGACAGTCGCCGAATAGGCTTTGAGTGGTGAGAACATGTGTCGAAATTGCGGCTTTATTCTAATGGTATTACCAAAAGTATACGTTCCTATATAATAATGGTAGATTAAAGCATTTTAAAATGATCGCACTAGATAATCGAGATTGTTGCATTTTCTCTAGATTTAAAATGCTTTTTTTGTAACTGTATTAAATGTAAACAGTCGTTGGTGAACCTATTAATAAAATAAAATAAAAATCTGTGTTTTAATCCTGAATTTGAAACTTTTTTTAAATGTAGATAAGAAATGCGCCATATGCATACTATCCCGCTCGGGGTTTACTAGACGGTTATGTCAGGCTCTCTAGCATAGAGATGGTAGACGGCCGCCATATCGACTAAATCACTCCTGTGTTCATTTCGGATTTGGGGGCTTAGCCAAGTTGACTATCTACAATCGCTAACGAATAGAAAACGAAAAAGATGTATAGAATTAGATTCTATTCGATTGTTTTGACCACGTGACATATCGATAAAAGTAATTTCATCCAATACATTTCTTTCGTTTACTATAGCGTTAGCGATTGTATCTATAGTCAACTTGGCTAAGCTCCCTGTATACTGACGAGAGCTTAGGAACGCGTTCGACATACTTTCAGTTGCTCCTTTGGGGTATGGTCATATCACCGACTTTCTGTCACGGCACGCCAGAACACACGTGCTACGTGACCGCCTCGAGGACCATTTGCGATGGACACCAGATAACACCGTGTTTGACGTAAAAGGTCGTCTTTGCAACGGGACGGATGGATGGTCTCGTCACCGACCACATCTCGGCCGCAGAGGATATGAAGAGCGGCGCGGCGTGTCGCAATACCAACACCCCACTTACCCTGTAGCCACACCATGTCCGCAATTCAGTAGTCACGGCTCCGCCAAGGCAACAATAATAACAAGTTTACAACTCAGTACGACTACTCTAAATGCTAAGTGCTACATGTGCAAAATGTCATACGTCAAACGTCCAAAACCTTGGTGCTCCTAAAATAAAACAAATTAATCTTAATTAAATATTAATTAGCACTAATTGTTTGAAAGTGCTTCACAACTGAACATGAGTAGATAATGTATGTTTTATCGGATTACTAGCAGTAATATTGTTTTTATTTTTATTTATTTATTTATAGACTCACGCCTGTATTCCCCAGAGGGGGTAGGCAGAGGTGTGTGGTACACCCACGTTTCGCTAGCTATGTCCCATGTAATAGGGGGCGAGCCTATTCCCATTAACCGGGCACAATTCCAGACTCCGTGCTGCTACTGAAAATTTCCTAATGGAAAAACCCAATAACACTTTGCCCGACCCGGGGATCGAACCCAGAACCTCGTGCTCAGCAGTCGCGCTTGCTACCACTAGACCAACGAGGCAGTCATATTGTTTTATTTAGACTAAACTGTGTAGGTACCTACTGTAGAAAAAAAAAACAAATAATTTTTATTTCAACTGGTGCCCCTTATAACATAGTTAAACTAGACCGTATTACTATCCCACTGCAAGACATTTTGTAACTTGAGGCAATTTAACTACCAGTTTCAAATACATATGTAACTAGCTTTTTCCCGCGGCCTTGCTTTCGTGGATTAAAATTATCCGAGAAAAAATCATAATTTTCCGACCCATAAACTATCATTGAGCAAAACATCATGGCGATCAGTTCGGATAGATGCATGGGATAAGATGGGGTGATCACATTCTAAACCCGGAACCACACGGACCAGGCAGGGGGATGGGTGATGAATATAAATGTTGATGAACAGGGGGGAGAGGGAGATCAAAGAAAAGATGGATGAAGGGTGAAAGGAATGACACGAATGAAAAAGAAGTAAATGTTAAGATGACGGCTGCAGAGAAGAATAAAAGAGGAAGACATTCTGCGATGACCTTAAGAATGATAGGATCAGAGCAGGTGAAAGAGCCGAATATAGTTATATTAGTTTTTAGGAAAAATTTCTAAGAATTTGGTTTTTTTTTTTTTACGTATCACAAAGTGCAAGTAATCACTGATTACTAAATAAACACGAGTCAGCCATAAAATCGTTCGAAGATTCTATGTTATCATTTCTTTGATAACATTTTTTTAACTTTTGTATAAAGTTAACAAATTAAATTGACAAATTGTTTACGCGATATTAGTTTTTCAAAGACAATATCGCCTAATTTTGGTAAATTGGGTGACATTGTCACTGAAATGAAGATCTGATCTTAACTGATGAGAATTATTATTATAAGGAATAGTCTCCTAATTAGCAAAAAAATCAAAACTCATAATTAATATTGATTATGTTAATCAATCAACATTACTTATCTAAGTGCATTGCTTATTTTATCGGGTCTTGGCTGAGTATAAATATTAAGTGAAAACTGACACAGTACTTGATTTAAAATAGGTACTAGTCGGTAGCATGAAGGTACTGGCAGTCACTCTCTTAGCCCTTGTGGCGCTGGTCTCCGCAAGGAACATTAACATTGAAGATGTCATCGATGTAGAAGAAAACACCGCATATGGATACTTGCTCAGATACGGTGCACCTATATACGAGTCAATGCTCGAAGATAAAGAAGGTACTAGGATTGTCGGTGGCACAGCGGCTCGCCTTGGCCAGTTTCCATACCAGGTCAGTTTTTTTTATTATTACTTTACCAACAAGAGCATCGGTTCCAAATGAAAAAGAATCTGTATGATAACAGAATTTTCTTCAGAGACAGCTATTAGTGATTTTGAATAAGTCTCGCAGATAATTTCGATAAGCCAGTGGAACGTATACCTTGTGTTCAAACCTGTTATTACTAGCTTGATAGCACAAGACTATCACCACTATGCCTTTATCACCACAAAAGATCCACCAGTTAAAGATCACGTCATTTAAAAAAAAAATTTGATTACACTTGGTCGTAATCGATGCTATGTAACAAAAGCGGGCGGTAAAATAAGACACTAGAACGTATATTAGAATACTTGGCTTTGGTCGAGCTATCCTATAAACCCGACAATCTATCGCTGAAACGCAAAAACGTATGAAATAATAAAAAATCATGTTTGATTTTCAACTGTTTAGTTACAACTGTAATAATTTGATCAGCCTATACTATGCTAGTACAAGGCAGAAGCCGTCTTCTTTAGACCTAAAGAAGACGACAAGCATGCGGCTTTACAAACTCTTAACGGCTAGTGGCTACAAACCTGTCTATATCCAACACGCTTTAATTCAGGGTGGTGGTATATGGACTTTTCTCACTATGATCATGCTTGTCTGAGCGTTATATCACATTGGTTGGCTTGGATGCCACATTAAGTGGCAACCGGCGCCAACAGATTAATCTGCATTCAAAATGAGAGAATCATCGCGGCATTATTAGCCACAAACGATTGACTCTCTATGGAAGTCTACCTCATTAAAAAGTATGATGAGTGATGACCCTTTCCCACACTCGGGAGCTTGTCCGGAATTTTGTACTTGTACTTTTTAAGCAGTTCATTGGGTATGTTTTGGTGTTTAATAATTTAGATTTGTTTATAGGCTGGACTACAAATTGCTCTTCCCAACAACCGTCACTC
Organism: Protodeltote pygarga; assembly: GCA_936450705.2. Classification (NCBI taxonomy): domain Eukaryota; kingdom Metazoa; phylum Arthropoda; class Insecta; order Lepidoptera; family Noctuidae; genus Protodeltote; species Protodeltote pygarga. The sequence goes on from OW388263.2 coordinate 9,362,624, forward strand.
TCTTTGCGGTGGTATCTTAGTTAACCAAAGAAGGGTAATTACTGCTGCTCACTGTTGGAATGACGGCCGTACCCAGGCTATAAGATTCACTGTTGTTCTTGGCACTATCAATATAAATAGTGGTGGACATAGGCAGAATTCTAATACTGTTGTTATGCACCATGCCTGGACTCCTAACGGTCTTCGGAATGACATCGCCATGATCAGATTAACCTCAGCTGTCCCACTTTCAGGTAAACAGTTATTTATTACTTATCTCGTTTTAGAACCAGAATGACTGACTTTCTTTTTTTCTATGTACAGTCGATAAAGTAGTTAGGTTAGCAGGGGCGCTAGTAAAGGTTGTAATTTTTTCAAGATGTTATCAACATAATTTCATTTTACCATATTTTCTGAAAAGGTATGACTGAAACCTATAAAATACAAAATAATTTTACACAACTACATGTATATTTCTACAAAAAAAATTATCCCCAACTAAAGGCCCTGCTAACTTAACTCCGTTGCCTTTACATACCACTGTCTCTCTTGATCAAATATGTCATTACCTTTTCCTACCTTAGATTGTGAATTTTAATGAAATTTAACACTTTTTAAACCAACAGCCAACATCGCTGTTGCTGCTTTACCAACTGGTAACGAATTAAATGAAAATTTCGCTGGACTTAATGCTGTCGCATCTGGATTCGGTCGCACAAGTGACAGTAAGGATACCAATCTCAATTTTCTATTAGATTTTAAATTATTTATTTTTCTTTAATGCAGGTGTTTTTATTGTTGTATTATTTTACAGCTGGTGCATCCTCTCCGATATTAAACCACGTCACTATGCCAGTAATTACGAACGCAGTGTGTAATCAAGGTCATCCTGGCTTCATTCAGCCTACCAACATTTGCACAAGCGGTGCCGGCCCCAGAAGCATATGCTTTGGTGATTCAGGAGGTCCTCTTGTTATCACGAGGGGCAACAGACGTCTCTTGGTATGAATATCATTATTAACCGTTTATTTATTTGTAAAAGGTTAGTTAAGTTTTTCGAAATAGCGTGCTTCGCAATAACGATCTTCAAAATTTTATATCCCTCCCATCTTAAATAGATAACACGATAGCTGTGACTTGGTATGATTATATTATCAGTATTAAATTTGAAAAATGGCTTGGACGTAATTTAAATTCACAACAATAAGCGGCATTATGACATGGCAGGCAAAGGAAAAACACAGCTTCGGCATAGTTTAAGCACCAGTCTCTCTTAATAAAGGTGCAAAATATTGTAGCTAGGCAATCGATTTGGAATTTTTTCAGAAAAGTATTTTGTTGTTAAGCGGCAAGCGTAACCATAGCCTAATACCTAATTTTTTTTAACAGATTGGTGTAACCTCCTTCGTGTCCCACCGAGGATGTTCAGCTGGCATGCCTGCTGGATTCGCTCGGGTTACTTCTTATAACACCTGGATTCGTGGCCAACTTTAATTGACTTATCATTTGATGTCAATCTAAATTATTTATACCATGTTCACGATACAAATTCAAATAATAAACCAAATCAAGGCGAATAAATTTGCTTTTATTTTTACTATTATTACGTAGGGTATTTTATTTTAATGTCTTGATTAATAAATATCTAACAGTACAAATTCTTTTAAGCAAGTAATAAGTTATTCATTTAAAATACGCACATGATAAAAACAGGGATTGCCAGAGTTTAAATCTATGACTTCTTGGAATTTGTTTATTGCAAAATAAATTTTTCAAATCATCTACTATACTATCGTCTATCTATAGACTTTTACAAGCGACTTTGTAGAGTACGGTAATACGGTATTACTTCTTTGTTCTATGAAAATGGAAATTTTCAAACCTTCGCCGATTTTCTATTCATGTTTAGATATTCAATATTTTAATCTATGTGCAGCCTAAATTTTGTTGGCTGAAAGTCGTATCATATCGTATTGTGTATAGTAAACGATGTGGCGACGAAGGAATAATAGGTTCTGCAGCGTAAAGTTAATGAAATACAGACATAATATACAAGTTGGTATAGATATACGATGATACGACGATATAAATAGATCAACACAGGACAATATTTGTGTGATCCTGAGATATCCTACTATGTAACCCTAACAGGATTCTTATTTTACGTCCTTGAATCTCGAGTGCTATTTTTTTTTCTTTAAAATCACATTAATCCATTCATCTTTTAACCGCTCAGGCTAGGTCGGGTTTTTCAGAATTTTCCGATGGGACCCATAAGCATGGGTCAATTGAAGCATTACTTCTTCGCCTCGTACAGTCGGCAAAGGAGTTAAGTTAAGTTAAGGATAAAGTTTTTTATGAAAGCATGAATGTGGTTGTGTAAAATTGTATAGTTATGTATAGGTTTCAGTCATACCTAGCACTGATAGCCTAGTGGTGTGAACGACTGACAAGTCAGAGGTCTCGAGTTCGATCCCAAGGCGTGCACCTGACTTTTCGTTAATTATGTGCGTAAGTATTATAAATTAATTATCAGTTGCTAAAACGGTGAGGGAAAACATCGTGATGAAACCAGCACACCTTGAGAGATTTTTCAATGGTGTGTAAAGCCATGTCAGAGGCCTACGGGTGGTTTAAACTCTGACACCAGGTTGTTCATCAACCATACGATAAGAAGAAGAAGTCATACCTTTTCAGAAAATATAGTAAAATTTAATTTTAATGATGACATCTTGAAAAAATTACGCCAACCCAACTGCTTTGCCCTCTGTACATATAATTTCAGTTTCCAGAAAAAAAGACAAAAATGAATGCGCATAATACACACAATAAATCAGTCTAGACCTCTTTACCACACATTCTTCACGAAATCAGGGTCAGGTGTCAAACGAAATGGGCGAAAAACATCATCCCCATTTCAACTTCGACGCGTAAAAAGTTGATGAAGCCGTACAAGAAGTGGACCCATCAGTCATACCGTCTGTGGTTGGGACATGCCATTTATCAAAGGCCCGAAATTTACATGACTGGGCCACAACTTAGACTGCCTTTCCAATGAGAACTAATATTTCCTTCGTTTTTTGTTGTTTAGGCTATTACGTCACCCTACTTGTTTCAACAATTTTGCCACGTTGCTGGTACCTACAATGATATTGTTATACAGTTTCATGTAAGTACTTTACAATCATATTGTAATATAGTTTCATGTAGGTACCTTCAATACGTTTAAAAGTCACACCCAATAAGCAGTGATAGCCTAGTGGTATGACGTTGACTGGCAAGTCAGAGGTCTCAGATTTGAACCCAAGGCGCACACCTCTGACTTTTCGTAAGTTAGGTGCGTATTATAAATTAGAAATTCGGTCAGGAGGACATTATTAATAATTAATATTATTAAGTATTTCAGTTGATCAGTCAGGCATCGTCAAGCGGGGTATCTATTGAATAGCGGGAAGCAGCAAATCAGTACCGGTGTCGTCAAATTTAGAGCCAGTGATTTGGTGTAAGAAAATAGGTGTGAAGGTCTCATTCGAAATGTTTTAAAGAAAAATATTGGATGCAGAATGCTAAAAACTTCCATATGTTATATGTTTATTAAAGGAACTATGTACTTACTAAGAAAACAACATAATAAATGTAATATTTCCCTCCTAAGTAATGTTTGGGCACCAAATAACAAAAGTGCGAATATTCAGGTGTTTTTCCCACTAACATAGTTACCGTAAACAAGCAATATGTTTTATTAAGTTAGGTACTATCTACCTAATAATGTCGCCACTTGTATCCGAGAAAAAATATTTTGGTACAGAGCACAGAGTAAATAATGTTGTACCTATGTTAGAATGTGTTCACATTGACAGAAAAATAAAAAATTTAAAAAATCTATTTTACAAAAATAATTTAATTGGTTTATTAAATTTGTTTGTTCTTACTTTTTGCTTTAATTGAACTCTAAAGCAAGAATATGGAAAGTATATTATTATTGTTTTAATTTATTTATTATATTTAAAAGTTTATTGAAAGTATGCGGAATAAAGAAAAAGAAAAGATTTATAGGATGTTTTATATATCTATTAGTCACGTGACCCCAAACGCGAATCAGTCAATCAATATAGTTAGTAATAATTTATTAAATTCTAACCATGCATTCTTGTTTGTTTATTGAACGTTTGTCACAGATGGTCACGTGAAGAATGCCGCGTTTCTGTGACACATTTTCAATGTCCATAAATAATTATAAAATAAATAAATAAATCATCCTGTAACTGTCCCACTGCAGGGCAAAGGCCTCTTCTCATACCTACAGAGAAGATGAATTTCATAAAATTATGCATAACGCATTCGATTCGATTCGTTCCGATCCTAAGTACTTAAGCTACAAATTGTTTTATCATCATCATCATTATTTCAGCCATAAGACGTCCACTGCTTGACATAGGCTTCCCCCAATGACTTCCAGATTGGCCGATTCTTTAAATAAAAAATTAAACCTTGATGCTTCTGAAGTAGAATATTAAAGCAATAAAATTAAAACAAATTAGTCTGATCCCAATCAAAATTTAATCTATACCGATTAGCTGTAATTGGTTAAAAGTGCCACAACTGAACAAAAAATAAGTAATTACCTACGTTTTATCAGATTACTGGCAGTAAAATATTGATTTATTTAATCTTAATAAGTTCAGCTGGAATTATGAGATATATAGACTACGTATACGTATAAAACGTTACGTTTGTATATCGTAGGTGGTGACCCTTATAATTTAGTTTTTTTGTTGTTATGCAGTAACAATAAGTAGTGGCTTTTTCTGAAGCCTCGCTTCCGTAGTCCAATTTTAAAAAAAAATTAAAATAATGTGTGTCACTTTCCGTTGAAAATCACGTTTTTCCGTTGCTCCGTTGCAGTGTTAGTGTGTATTAGAAAAGGATAAACCAACAAACATACTTTTGCATTTATCTATTGTTCAGTAGCACAACAACTTAATTAAATTTTTGATTTTTTTTTATGCAGTATGAAGGCTTATATAGTAATTCAATAAATCGATCATTTCTAATTAAGTTTATTGCTATTTTACGATTCAATAAATTATTTACAATTAAATAAATTGCTTATTTACAATTCAATAAATTGATCTTTTACAATATAATAAATTGCTAATTTACAATTTAATAAATTGATAATTTTACAATTACTTAGTAATATTTACGGTTTTAGAGTCATGCTGATTTCAACAAGAATGGATCAGCTCGACTGGGGTAGTACTCTCTCATAGAAAAACGGGCTGTTGTGGTTCGTACGGTCAATAAAGAGAACCGGAAGCCTAATCCTTCTCAAATCCGCAACGCACCTGCAATGCTTCTGGTATTGCGGGTGCCTACAAGCGGTGATCACCATCAGATGACCCGCCTGCTAGTTTTCCCCCTTTTTTCATAAAAAAATTAGAATCAAGGTTATTTTTTTAAGGTTTCCGAACCGTCGAAATAACTAAATGGCATCAATCTTTCAGTCCTATCTTATCCGAAAAACATCCCTCCATGTGAATGATGCCTTATATTTCTTGACAAAAGCAAAGCATCAACAACAAGCACTTTGTATTCTATATTTTCTTTTATACTTTTATCTGCATACAAAAACATACAATTTATAACCAAACAAAAAAAATATTGTGAGGGCGAAAAACGACGGAGACTCATGTTACCGCATCGGGTTGATAATTACGTCAATTTGTAACTTGACGTCGACGTCGACGTAGCTTCATTGCATCGTGTGCACTGTGCCGAGGATGAGATAACCGAAAAACAGCGAACGTGTGTATCGACCTTAACTGTCAATGTTTATCAAGATTTATTATTATAAATAATAATAGGTACGAGTATTTATAAATTTTTACGTGTCGTGTGGTTTTCGGCCTAAGAATAGAACCACCCCTACTCGTCCCACGGGTGTCGTAAAAAGCGATAAAGGGAAAAATCTAGAGGATGGGCAGCAGCAACCTTCTGTGTAATAGCAATCATCTCCTACTGCGATCGCCAATCCACTTGGCCAGCGTGGCGATTAGCGAGTGTACAAAAGTGGCGTGGCATTGGGAGAGGCCTAAGTTCAGTTGTTTCTTTAAACATGTGCCAATACGCGCAATGTTTATAAAATATGTGCAAATTCGCGCATTGTTCACTGGGTCATTAAGAGCTGTGCAAAGTAAAAATATGATTGGAATTCGACTTTTAGTTTAAGTGTACCCCTCTACCTACACACCAAACGACCCATTGAAATGTAAAGATATCGACTCTGATTTCAGATTTTCCTTTAACTGGTGTAGCGAGTGAGTAGCTTCGATTCAGGAAATTGAAATCCCCGTATAAACGGCGGTATGCGAGGTACGATGGCAGCCCCCAAAACAAACATCCGTTGCCAAGGTTTTGTGTAAACTGACTGATTTATATTTTACATCAAATACATATAAATATACGGTTGGCAATCACTCCGTGGAAAACTGTTATTCAGCTGCATCTGGGGTGCGAGCACGGATCTTTTTGTCAACTTTTTATCGAACGTTTATCGATTTTAAACGTCAAGTTTGACATAAAGTTCATTAAATTGTGTCAAATTTGACGTTTAACATTGATATATTTTCGATAAGAGTTCGATAAAAAGATCCATGCTCGCGCTACTGGTTAGATTAGAATCCGACCGCCCCCGGGACCCCAACAAAGTTTGGGATTAATAACGCTACGAGGATGATGATAGATTATTATGGTTATATTTTTCAAATCGGCGAAAAGTCCTTCAAAATATTTATGTTAACGCTACTGATATAATAATTATTAAATCAAAATCAAAATCAAAATATTTTTATTCATGTAGACCATTAGGCACTTATGAATAGTCGTAATTCTAATATTTTTAATAAAAGAGTGACTCTAGTTGCCAGTTCCTAGGGCAGCCTACCCTTCATGGAGAAGAATCTGGCAAGAAACTCCATGGTTGCTCTTTTAAATATAGTGGCTTACAATATTTTAGGTTACATTGTTCTGAGGTCTTATGTGAGAACAATGTCAGTCGGCTAAACACAAGTACACCTTAAATATATTTATGCTTTTGATAAAATTACCGCAGCAGCTATGAGCTGACCAGTCCCAACAGACGGCACCCGTTCACGAGTATGACGCATGCATCAGCCATCGCCTAACTCAACCATATTGTAGGGAATCAAACGACCCGACACACAACGCCACCGCTATCAGAACATTTCTGTGAGCATGACATACTCAAGCCGTACAGCAATCATCACGTTAATATAACTAAGTTAGAAGGACTACATGGTGCTCACATAATTACAAACATACATAGTAAGTAATACAAATACATGTCGGAGTATTCAAAAATATTAAGTATTCTATAATACGTATTCAATATGATGTCAAAGCACAATAAAATTTGATTTTGAATATTAGTAAAGTTCAATCAGCGCTAGTGGGTCGCAGTGTGCAGGAGGGAGTAGTATGCCACACATCTTTATCTTCAATGTAATCCTTCAACTTATAGTAAGCTTTTGATATAAGGATACCTTTAATAACTGTTTTAAACCTAGCATCAGGCAGATCCTTAATTATAGAGGGTATTTTGTTATAAAACTTAATACAGTTACCCATGAATGAGTTTTTGGTTTTAGAAAGTCTATAACCAGGTACCACAAGATTGTCCTTATGACGAGTGTTATAATTGTGAATATCACTCTTTTTTTGGAAGCAAGTTATATTTTTGCGAGTGTATAAGAGGTTTTGAAATATATACAAGGATGGTAATGTCAGTATATTTATCTTCTTAAAAAGTTCACGAAGTGAATCTCTTGGGCCTAAGTTGTAAATTGCTCGAATAGCTCTCTTTTGTAATATAAAGATGGTGTCAACATCCGCTGCCGATCCCCATAGTAAAATACCATACGACATAATACTATGAAAGTATGCAAAATATACTAGCCTAGCCGTTGCCTCATCTGTCACCTGTCGTATTTTCCGAACAGCAAACGCAGCCGAACTCAGTTTACCTGCAAGTACCTCTATATGAGGTCCCCATTGCAGTCCACAGTCTACAGTGACACCGAGAAATACGGTAGAGGGAACTAGGCTTAACATTTTCCCATCTAGTTTTATATTTGTACCTATTTGGGTTACGTTAGGTGCCGAGAATCTGATACATTTAGTATTTCCGGCATTAAGTAAAAGATTATTTGCAGAGAACCAATCTGATAATGCATTAAGTGTAATATTTGGTTCAACAATATTCCTATCTTTCCTATTAATTTTAAATATGAGTGATGTATCATCAGCAAACAGGACTATATTTGTCATGGTATCATTAATCATGTGAGGGAGATCATTTATATATACGAGAAATAGAAATGGACCTAAAATTGATCCCTGGGGCACTCCCATTTTAACAAATGAGCCAGTAGAGGTAACGTTGTCGATTGTTACCTTTTGTTCCCGATTCGACAGGTAAGAATTTACGAGATCAATAGATTTACCCTGAATACCGTAATATTTTAGTTTTAAAATAAGGGTGCGGTGATCCACGCAATCAAAATTAACATAACTTAGACTCACGCCTGTATTCCCCAGAGGGGGTAGGCAGAGGGCAAGCCTATTGCCATTAACAGGGCACAATTCCAGACTCTGTCCTGCTACTGAAAAGTCTTAAATATGACTTGGAAAAAGTTATATTGGTACATGCTAAGTTCGAAACTACACACACGTGTTTGCAAAGCAGGTCCATAGCCAATGCACCACCAAATAGTAAAAACATAAAACCAACAAAGGGTAATGCATCGAGGAAAAAAAGTTTTTCCGCTCGTTACGTATTCATGTACCTCTAAATTTGTTTTATTTTCGTTTATTAAATTTTCCTTTTGAATACTTGTATTATACAAAAGGCCTTTTCTGCCTTTGATTAAGTTACTGGACCGCGTTCCTTTGTTGCCTATTTGCTGCTGACACAAGTCACATACGGGCTTTAAAGTATAAAATAAAATCAGTGTAACTCGTCGAGAAAATGGCGCGAGCTAAGTTAGTGGCATTGCCCATAATGCAAACGCGTTCGAATAAAAGATCCATGTTATATGTATTTTTAAATAAACTTTATAACCAAAAAGTTGCATTATTACGGCCACGTAACGCCTTAGAAAAATTAAAAAGATAAATCCGAGCGGGGTTTGCACCCGCAACATGATAAATATGATAGCAAAATTATGATAGTAGGTATTTTACTATCATATTTTATTTAACATTTTTTAGTGTTATTACAATAAAATTAAAAAAAAAATAAAAAAGGTCGAATTTAGACTCGGCGACCACTAGTATACATGTATATAATAAATAATACTTGAAGCGAAAACTTTGTGAGAATATGAGTGTGAGATTTTTCATTGATAAAGTTATAGATATAGACACAGCCGGCGAAACGTGGGTGTACTGCATACACTTTTGCCTACCCCCTCTAGGGAACACAAGCGTGTCTATGTTATGTATAATTAAACAAAAACATTAATTATACTGGTTTTCTTTTGCCAAACAGCGGGCTACAAAAGTACTTTGATTATCTTTGCGCTGAATAATAGACTATGAAAATAAGACTAGCTTAACATTTTTAATTAAAATAGTGAAACTATTAACGATTTTTCGGGACTTAAACAAATAAGTATTACACAATTCACAAAATATAAAATAGTTTAAGTGAAACGGCTTTATTAAAAAGAATTTTGTATTTCATCAAGGTAATGAAATTTAGAAATTAATTAGGAGTATTTCAATTTATACCACAAGCACTCAAGATTTAACTTTGTTTAAGTACTGGTCAACTAAATTAAATGTAAACACTTAGTTATCATTGATCAAATCTTATTAGTCCTAAATTCGACTTCAGTTATACTCGATTAACTAATAAATTCCTTATTATTTCCAAACTTTCTTAGGATCGGCTTCTAATTTAACTAGATCAGATAAATATCAATTTCCTTCGGACCGACTGCCTATCGGACCCCCGCAACTCAAATTGATACGATATTCTAATGTTAGATCAGCTGTCAGGATCATACGAGTGTACTGACTCCCTATAACGACTGTCAAGTGTCAAAGATATTCCTGACAAATTCAAAATTCAAATTAATTCAAAAATATTTATTTCCAAAAAGCATTGACAATTGGTTTTGACTGTGACCCCTAAACTAGGTGGCCAACGGCGTAACGTGCTTTCCGAGGCACGGAGCAGATGATAATTAATTTTTAATATGCACATATAACTAACCTACGGAAAGTTAGAGGTACGCGTCTTAGGTTCGAAGCTGTACCTCTGCTAGTCAACGGTCATACCACTAGGCTGCCAGTATTTCTATACTATACTAAAATTTCAGTGTAATTTTCACCTTGCTGCAGAAATAAGCAACATAAATCAAAACAGCGTAGGTACCTTACTCAGCATAAAATAATATAATACTATTTTCATTTGTAGGTTGCTTTTCATTCCATACAAGATTATTATTCTAACACTTAACACATAACATAACATAGGCTCACCCTGTATTTCCCAGAGAGGGCAGGCAGAGTTGTATGCAGTACACCCACGTTTCGCCGGCTATGTAATAAGGGCGAGTCTATTGCCATTAACCGGACACAATTCCAGACTCCGTGCGACTGAGAATTTCCTAATGGAAAAACCCAATAAAATTATGCCCGACACGGGGATCGAACCCAGGACCTCTTGTTCAGCGCATCGCGCTTGACCACTAGACCTAGACTAGACTAGATAATAGCGCCGTGCTGCGATAAGATCGCCAATTCTACTTTTCTATTTATTCTTCTTATTTATCGTGTGGCTGATAACAACCTGGTGTCAGAGTTTAAACCTACCTCTGACATGGCTTTACACACCTTTGGAAAATCGAAAATAAGTAGATATTATTAATTTTAAAATGAATAAAGAGAATGAATAAAGAGGATTTGTATTGTGTATAACTTTTAATTCATTACACTAACTGTTAATATACATTTCGTATGGAATGACTGACAAAAACATTTATTCAATCTATACGAATTGTTTGGACAGTCACAGAACACATAATTCTCGCAAGACTGACAGTTTAGCAAAACACCAACGCGCCGAAAAACGTTCCAAATATGAATGTGCACTGCGAGCACAGAATATTCGGTAAGTATATTTATTCTGTGCTGCGAGTCTGCGACTGTTATTTTGTTTTTTGTTTATAAATAATAACTTGCGCCCGCGACTTTTTCTGCTCAATTTCAGGAATTTAGCTGTGACAGACAAACATATAAACTCACAAACTTATATATTATAAAATTATCAAAATTTAAAATCAACATATTTTTATTCATGTAGAGTGTAGACCATTTTAGGCACTTAAGAATAGTCTTTATATAAATACTCTCTTTGTCTGAAATTCTGTTTTTTTGTTGTATTTAATGTTTCTAAGTGTCCATATTCGGTACAAGGTTTATGGTCTTGGCATTGTTCCACACCATTTCGATAGGCTTAAGCGATACTGGCGCGCTCCAGCATATAGGTCGGAGTAGTATTCCATTTGCGGCCAGATTTATTAAAAAGTAGAAGGCGATAAACAAGATACGCTTTTTTGATAACTTCAAGCTGGGAGGGCTTTTACTTCCAAATAACCATGACCTTCGTTCAATGTATCAAAAGAAAGGATTAGGCATGAAAGTAAGGAAGTGCCTTCAAACTAAGGAGATACGATGAAGGGGATTTTTTTTACATTAAGTTGAACTAAATTTAGCATAATAAAATGTTTAGATAATACTTATTTTACGATTTAATAACTTTACAGATTTAATTTCAAAAAGTTCTGATGAAAAAAGGATATCACTACAGAATAAACTAACTCTGGTAAAGTTATACAACAAAAAGAAAAAAAAAACAATAAAGAATATGGCGTTTGCAGTTCTGCACCCTTACGAAAGAAAGGCATGATTATTATGAAATGAAAAATATTCAAATGCCTTTGCATTGTAAATCATACAAGTCTTCTTAATATTGCGAATCATAATATTCGCGAGTTTTTTAATAAAAGTGTAATCTGCTTGTGAAAGTTGCCGCGATATTTTAAAATTTTTTAGACCGTAAAAAAAGAAGTTACGCAATTTATTACGCCGGTGAATTTTGTGGGACGTTAATTGTTTTAACTTATAATTACACGACATTTTTAATTACAATAAAGAATTTTCTTTGCACAATATTTTTTCTACTTACCTTCTTTAAGAGGCTGTCAATCATAAAAACACAATAAAGATAATTGAATGTGGGTAGTTCGTTTATATTTTCCGCGTAACAGACATTCCCCGCGAGTAATGGCCTAAAATGACTTACGTTGTTCCTTATTTCGTATGAACAATAAAGAAAATGGGCACCAAATATGCGTCAACTTGGCTCTCTTGTAAAGAATATTATTGTTATAGGCCCATATTTTTCCGCTGAGGGACAAAGGCGTTTATTCCTTCAATATTCTATGTTTTGTTGCCTCGGGGCCAATCTTTTAAATAGGATTCCAATCATTCCACCATATTCTTCTTCTTCCAGAGGACCTCTCCTTCTCCTGACCGCGTAGGATTCTCAAGAGACCAGCTCCAGGACCGCCTCCCCCGTCCAAAGCCTGTTAGGCACTTTTCTGGGAGACTGTTGCAGGGTCTACCGTGAGATCTCTTTAGGGCTTGCCAATCTGCTATTTTCATTATTTGGGATTTAAAGTTTAGTGCTGTAGTTTTATTGATCTTTTTTCCGTTTGATTCGAGTATACTGCATTATATTGCGCGCTTATCAGACCCCACTCATTATCATCATCTTCTTTATTTGGGCGCGAAATATTCTACCCTTCTTATATTTTACTATAAATAAATTAACTTAAATAATTATTAATAGTGTATGTAATTAAATACAGTTCTTTTCCACAGCATTAATTTTTAATTATCGAAAAGTCTAGCATTTAAAATGCAATTTCAGTTTCCAAAAGTCTATTATAATATGTAAAGTAAATTACTTGACGAAGTACAAAATCTCATTACACGGACAGCTTACTCGAAAATTCACTTTTTATTATGCTAGTACAAAATGAATTCGTCTCTTCGCTTTTAGCATTACATCTTGAAAGAAGAAACTATTACTAAAATGTATAATAAAATGATAAACTGAAAGTCCTAGAAGCGCTCTAAAAGACCTTCATTGTAGCTTCATGAATTTAAAAGCAGCATTAATGAGGAATTAAACAGCATTGTTTTGTGATGGTGCATTATTCTTCAAAGTGAACTGACCTGCTGGTAGACTGCTTCACAGCTTAAGTACAAGCACAATAAATTGGTACAAGCTATGTAGGTTGAAGGAAGAACTAAATAATTATAAAACCTTTATTCAAACCGATTTTGCAGGTTCAGGGCTATTTTGTTATAAAATATTTTTTAAATAATAATCCTTTTTTTTATTATTGACATTTTAATTATTATTGACTTCTGCACAGTAACGTCCAAATTCTTCATTTGAAAATTTAAAAATAATTTCCGTCACAAGCTGTCTTTTTATTATTGACATTTTAATTATTATTGACTTTAATTTTGTACAGTAACGTCCAAATTCTTTGTTTGAAAATTTAAAAATAATTTGCTGAAAAAAAATATTTAAAAAAGCTGTCAAATACAAACCAAAACTATTACCTATTAATGGAATGGTAGGTAATAATTGTTGAACTAGGTCTTCTCTATTTGTATTATAACATTTTTAAAACAATTAAGTTTTGTAGAAAAGAAATTCAGTCACAGAGGCCAATCTTAACGGAGATAAGCCAACTACACAGGAGATTTATTGACAAATCGTCTTTAGCCAACGTTGTCGTATAGTAGAAGTTCTACAGTGAAATAAACAGCGTTTCTCGAGTCACAACAAACCGCTGCGATTGCTAACTCGACGCTTAAAGAGGATCGAGAGAGAGCGCTTCACAATCACGCCAGTAAACGATTTAGAATTATTTTATATGTTTATCTACTCTGATTGTTGTCAAGAAATTGCTGAACATTAGAACATTAAATAAATAAATAAATAACATTAGATGTGAGTTATGCACATACTTAAAAAAATACTTACTATTATTAAACTGTTTTTATATACTTCTAAAATTATTTAAAAAATAATCTAAATTATACGGTATATCTGTTAACCAAAGCGACACAAAAACATTGCACGAGAGCTAAGACATCTGCGCATGCGCAATGCACTGGCCGATAAAAGCCACTGGTCAACTGAGCCCACACGAGAACCCGGGCATGTATAGGTATCACAAAAAAAAAACATCAATAAAAGCCGGTGGCTGTAATACGATTTTTATAGTTGGACAAAACTATATTTTTAAATCGAACTGGTAGTTCCCGAGATTAGCGAGGGCAGTCTATGATTAAACTCATAAAGAGCCGTTTTAAATTCTTCAGCTTTATTGGTGTAGATAAAATAAATAAATTTGCCTTTTATTCTGCTCCAAAAAACATTGTTAAAGTTCATAGAAGTTTCTGTTCGATTCTTTTTTTTACGTTTTCTTTTGTTGATTATGACTGGCTCATTGGCGTAATCACCGCAAGTGCGGTGAGGCAAAAATCGTTTGTTGGTTTCTCTGGACAACATTTTGGTTTTTTTCTCCAATCAATAGGCAATTAGACTTCCTATTAAATGAGCTTAAATGAGCTTAATTCGTCTATCAGGTGGATTAGAACTTAGGGCGCTAACACGTCTTGTTTTATTTCAAAACGATGTTATTGTCTATTATTCTCGATTTAAAATTTAGAACAGTACATTTAACGAAAGATAGGTTCCGTACGAAGTCAAAAAATCAAGGGTTATTATTTTTTTAAATCGTAGCTCCGCACTAGAATTTCTTTATGTATCCAAACACCCAGACCAGAACAAATATCTGTCAATCACACAAATATTTGCCCCGTTCTAGAATTGAACCCGTAACCTTGAGCGCAGAAGGTGAAATGTTAAACCTAAATCAATCCTGACTTCGGATTTTCAAGTGTCTATGGAAATTATTCTTCTTTTTTTAAAATTTCAAAGCTGACTTCGATCATTTGACTATCGTCTATCTGACATTGGGCAAACGATAAAGAGGAAATACAGATTATGTCACAATTTTTCGGCTATAGTAAATGTATATTCTAGGCTTTCTTTAAATAATTGTCCATTACCTGAAGGATATACCTACGCGTTATTTATTTTAGTTTTGCTGAAATAGTTCTGTATCCAATTTCCTAAACAATACCATCTGTCACTCAACTTTTATTCAGGGAGTCGTTTTTCTTTTTTCATTATTATTTATAGTTGATTCGGTAGACGGTATCATCAAGAAATCAAGTGTTTTATCCCAACATCATCATCTGCCTAGCCTTTTCCCAACTTGTTGGGGTCGGCTTCCAGTCTTACCGGATGCAGCTGAATACCAGTGTTTTACCATGGAGTGACTGCCTATCAGACCTCCACAACCCAGATACTGAGTTACACGATACCCCTTGGTACCTAAGACTGGTTGTCAGACTTTCGGGCTTCTGACTACCCGTAACGACTGTCAAAGATTTACAATTGACAGCCGGGGCCAACAGCTTAACGTGCTATCCGAGGCACGGAGAGTGATAATTAATTTATAAAACGCACATAACTTACGAAAAGTCATAGGTGCGCGCCTTGGGTTCGAACCCGAGACCTTTAACTTGCCAGTTAACGGTCACCACCACTAGGCTATCACGACTCTTTATCCCAACATAAATCTAAAAACCTTTGTTACTTTAAAATTTTTATGCAAACAACGCAAAGTTACCATTAATGTTTCGAAACCGAGGACGCCGCACATAAATTACAAGTATGATATACGTAGGCAGTCTGCTGAGACCCAATATTCAGGATGATTCGGGGAGCACGTTCGAGAAGGATTCATATTTCATCCTTAACTACGGCCTCAAGGGATGAGCGAATTTCTCTCACGAATCACTTGTCACGGTGACTGTACCTACTGATTGTATTATCAGGGAAAATGGAATAACGAAATATCAGTAAGTATCGCGTATCGTGTTAAAGAAGTGAGTATACGAAACGTTACATGTTATTTTAGTACAGTAGTGTCGAGCTTAGGTAATATGGATTCTTCAGATATGTGTATCTCAGTCGTGTATAAATAAAGTTGATATTATAAGCCCTTTAAGTGAGCGAGACAAACAGGCAGTGTATATTTAAACGCAGACGCAGAGGGGTACTCTTGAACGACGAACCCGATCTCAGTTTATACATAAGAACTCATTGCAACAGCTCGTGCCAGAGCGAGCTGATTTACTTGTAACTTGATAAAAAAAATAGGATTGGGATATATTTCGTATTTCAAAAGTAATCCCCTGACCACCGACTTTTATGACTGACTCAACGCACGACCGTTATTTTGCCTAGGGTTATCGGTAGAAGACAGAGAAATTAGAGAGACTAATTTACAGAAAAATAAGCCACCGGTAAAAATGGATGATGAAGATGATGTCTGCAAAAAGACAGACGGTCGATGGAGCAGTCTTGTATTAGAGTGGAGACCGCGTTTAGGCAAATTTAGTGTGGATTGCCCTGCGGCAATATAGATTTACGATTTAAAGAAGGTGATACAAGACCGGGATAGTTAGCGCTCTTTAGGAGAGGCCTACCTTCAGCAGTGGACGGCGATAGGTTAAGTTAATGTTAACTAAATTGGGGTTTGTTTACAAAGGTACATGAATTCAAATGAGGCAATTCAAATGAATGGTAGAAGTACTAGGAGAAAAGAATCATGAGAACATAAAGAGGCAATAGCCTCAGTAAACTACTGAGGTATCAAAGCAGTACCTAAAACAGAACGGAGAAAAAGTCGTCTCTAAATTCCGTTCTGTTCTTCTGATAGAACAAGGCGGAATCTGATCTGGGCAATTTTTTTTCCAACAAGATGGAACAAGATGGAATTTGTGCAGATTTTTTTCCGTTATGTTCTACTTGTAGAATAAGCTTAGTAGAACAGAATGGAATTCACCAATTTATCATGGCCCTGTGCGTTGAACGGTCACAAAATAGGTGAAAAAATCATTCGTGCGTAGAGTGCCTAAGAGATAAATAAGATATACACATTTACTGACCGATGGATGTGTGCGTGTAATTGGGGTCCAATTCTTACGAAAGAAAGTTAATTCCACTTACAAAGAATCTTACGTATCTGTTTCCTACTCTTGACTCTACGATATTAGATAAATAGTTAGACGAGTTGTATGTGTATAGTTTCCAAGAAAAGTTGTACTGTCTTTGTTGCAGTGCTAATAAATGTAGATTAGGTATTTACCTACCATATTTCCTTAGGCCCTTTGATCAAAGGGCACAGTGCGAGCTTGGCGATGCGCGGCGGCTCAATCATTTTTTTTCTAATGCAATGATTTGTATTGAACTTTGATTTACACTCACAATATTCTAACTACGACCGCGGCGCAATGATGCCTCAATACCGAACGATTCGGCCGTCGCGGTCGCTGGCATCAACATGCCACTTGTCGCTATGCCCGCGCCGTCGTTTGAAGCCCAGCCCCGCTGTCGTATAAAAAGCCTTTAAAATTATATCCTTCATTGATAGTCTATCCCTACCACCATTTTGCACAAAACAAACTGCCAGGTAGATAAGGTCTAACCTCTATACGACGAAAAAGGTTAAAATTATAAAACTTTTAGGACATTTTTAATAAATGAAAAAAAAAATCAAAAAAGATTTTCGAATCATTTTTTTATTTCCTTAAAGAAACAAAAAGTCTTCGTGTATTAAACAATATAAACTTCTATGACACAAACAAATTACAATTATAAATGTGAATTTCGATCAACAGCCTTTAATTTAGGCCAAAAACGTACAGACTGTAACTTGCTGCACGTCACCTAACTTTAGATTGCAGGGACAAAATGGGGAAGCACACTGAAACGTTCCAAATCTGTTACCGGCCTTATATTTTATATGAGTTTGAATGCAAACTCTTTTCATTGTTCTTTACGCATTTGAAACTTGTGGATTAGGGTCTGAAGTAGATAACATCTACATATACTTACTATGATAGATACATTGTAATTTTTTTCTAGGCACCTATAAGGTTTGTTTCTATTGTAAATTACTACAAATTCATTGTTAAAAAAATCTTTTTTGTAGTTATTGTTGTTGTACAATAAATATTATGGACTTAAATACATAATTATAAACTTAGGGTACAGCGCAAATTACTTTAATAAGCATAGAATAGAAATAGAATTAATTACGAAAATAAAGATTTGAATTATTCATAACGATTTTATTCTATTACACGCAGTAAGCTAGTAGTAATTGAAAATAAAAAATATTCTTTACTATACCTACAGGAAACAAAAAAAAACTATCCTCGATCTTTCTCTGTATGAAAAGAGGCCCTTTGCCCTGCAGTGGGATAGTTACAGGCTGGTTTATTTATTAAAATTTCACGAATAATAAAAATGAATGAAGTAGGTACAATTTTTTAGTTATATTTTAATATATATTTATAATTGTTGACTCTATCGCCTGTGAAGTCTAAAGACCAACACATTTTCATGGGTTCGGTAATCTTCCAGTTTTGTATTTGTATTACACAGTTAATTAACCAAAATGTTCCGTACCATTACCATGCATGTACCACATACTAATAAATTATTAGCTACATTCACTACTCAAGCACTGAAAACGATGTTTTGGTTAAGGCTTTATCCTGTCTTAAGTGCTATGGTTACATATATATAATAGGAAAATTATGTTAATACAATGTAATACTGGGTACAGTTTGTGAAATTGCCGCGACGTAACAAAAACTAAATGTAAACAGAAATAAATGTACCTAATAGATTTAATTTTGAATTTGATAGACAAATAAATAAATAGGATAACAATTAAATATTAAATAAATAAATCTTGAAACTGCCTCGTTGGTCTAGTGGTAGCAAGCGCGACTGCTGAGCACGAGGTCCTGGGTTCGATCCCCGGGTCGGGCAAAGTGTTATTGGGTTTTTCCATTAGGAAATTCTCAGTAGCAGCACGGAGTCTAGAATTGTGCCCGGTTAATGGCAATAGGCTCGCCCCCTATTACAT
The DNA here is from genome assembly GCA_936450705.2 of Protodeltote pygarga. Taxonomy (NCBI): domain Eukaryota; kingdom Metazoa; phylum Arthropoda; class Insecta; order Lepidoptera; family Noctuidae; genus Protodeltote; species Protodeltote pygarga. Next base: position 9,381,793 of record OW388263.2, read on the forward strand.
GGGACCTATTACACAGCCGGCGAAACGTGGGTGTACTGCACACCTCTGCCTACCCCCTCTGGGGAATACAGGCGTGAGTCTATAAATAAATAAATAAATAAATCTTGAAACTTTTTGATGGTCATTTTGACACGGCTTGATTATCTTTTGTGAGTCTGGTCATCTTATAGGTACCCAGCGACCACGGAGACTGCAAAGCTTCGAAACGTTAGGATAAAAACTTTTATGAAATACATGAAGAATAATCCGGTAAAAGTTGTTTCATAATGAACAGTGATCGTGAAAGCTTAAGACATTATTAAAGTGTGTACGAATAGCGCGTACATTGGTACGCGTAGTTGGTTACGCGTGTCCTGGAACGCCATATCCATTCTTGCAGCTACACGTATACTCTTAAGTATGGACATGGCTTTTCAGGACACGCGTAACTGACTGTGCGTATTATTGTACGCGCTTCCCGTACACATCATTAGATAAACAAGGAACCTTGTTTGACTATGAATATTATTTCAAAATATTGTTCAGTAATATTATTTTGGCAGACGAATATTATCTATCCACAAAATATAGAAACAAGAAGGAAATTATGTACGTAATGAGTCAAAAGAAAGTCGAGTCCTTTGAGGAATAAAACAAAACAAATAAAATATATAATCTATTCTAATTTAGCGTAACGACGCGACGGGGACATTTTATTTTAATGAGGACATCTTTTGATTTTAATGAGATTGTGTAAACTAAGTAATCAAAGCTGACGTAAAATTGTAATATAAAGTAATATTTATACTTACGTAAGCATGAATTTTGAATAACATTGTTTATATTTTTAATGATTATTTATTAAGTGTTAATAGTAGGTTAATAGTAGAAGATAAATGATGATTTTAATATGTACTATCGATGACTGAACGATGCTACGTGCGTAGGAGCGGGACTAGCGCTACTTTCGGACGCAACCGTGCACTGGCTTTGTCCACGATAGTACAGTCAGATACATTTTTCTGCTTCTTAGCGAATCGATGCAAATTATTATTATTTTTTTAGATTTTGATACCCCATAATTCCGCTACAAAGAATGCGTCTTTAGATGCTCGCAAAGAATTTTTCCACCAAACCATCTGTCGTGTAGGTGGCAGCGCATGCGACGCAGGACAAAAGGTGGGCTATATTGTCTGCGGGGTGAAGCCGCACTCACACCGAAGATCGGCACTGTTCAAGAACCCCCCTGCGTGTTCCTCGCACTGTATCGGACGGGGCCAGGTACCGCAACCGCGCCTCGCAGCCCCGTCCAGTGCCTGCCTGTAGACTCGTTTTGTTCAAGATATCCCAAGAGGTTGTCTTTGCTGCGGTCGACTTGAGTCCGAAGTCTGTTAAGGGATTTCCAAATCAGCCACGGTAAATCTGCCCCGGGCGGAAGGCTCTCGGAAAATGTGATGAAGCTGCTAGGCACATCAAATGATTGACGCCAGTGATTGCGTCTTGCGTCAGCAGCATCAGTATTAGCTGCAGTTACGCTCCTGAGGAAGCTTGACCGGATTTTTAATCTTTGGGGCAACAAAATAAAATGCATGTGATGACGAGGGTCATCTTCTAGTCTCTTTCTCTCAATAGCGCTTGTTAGTTGTTACATGTCTTTAGACTGCTGATACATAATAGACACATTAACCCAGTAGCATGCCATAGTTAAAGATATAACCAGGTTGTTCATCAACCATACGATCAAGAAGAAGAATGTGTCTTTTTACAAAAACTGACTGACCGTTCTTACTGACCACTGATTTATCTTGAGGTTTCTAAAAAATGCCCTAGTATCACAGCCTTCATCGTTGCGGGCATCTCAAACTTTTGACTTGTTGTGGAAACCGGTATTTACAAAGCAAAAACTTACTGTGAAGCTAAGCAAAGTACACAACAGAGAATTGTGAATGTTGTTGGGGGAGTGATAAATATATGTTTTGCAAGTTTTAGTTCTGTAATAAGCGCATAAATTTTAAGTTATGTAGGAATGTACGATGAAAGGAGAATGGAGTTCTTGTGAAAGAAATTTAAAGAGCAAGTAACGACGAAAACATCAATAATTAGGGCGCCTATCTTGAAGACATAAAACCACTGAATATAATTTAAATAATTGCAAAGAAAGCAGTTGAGATGATTGCAATATCTCAGAAAAAATATATCAGTTTGATCGGAATTCTTAACTTGATCCTCTGACTTTTTGACTGTGCCTATTATAAATTAATTATCACCTACTCCGTTTCTCGTTAAGCCGACTGTGATGACAACTGTCAAAGAGCAACTCTGTTATAGGGAGTCAGTATCTTCATAAAATCCTGACAACTGATCTAATCTTTAGAATATATCGTATTCAATTGAGTAGCGGGGGTTAGATAGGCAGTCAGTTCGTAGAAATCTGGTTAGATTAGAAGCCGATCTCAAGAAGATTGAGCATAGGAAGGCGTTTTTCACTTTACAAAAGTTGCAAATTTTTAAACAAGCTTTGCATAAACACGAACGTTGCGAATAGTTCGTGTATAATAGGGTTTGGGTTTGTAATTCAAGAGTAACCCCCCCAGATCTTTCAAAAATAGAACAACAAAAATACTAATAAAGTAGAAGTCAAAATTAAATTAACATGCTCTGTTTACGATCTAAATTGACGTAACACTACAATTGTCTATTCTAAGATTAGATTGGATCGAATTATAATCGAGTTTAGGTTTTATAACTCGATTTTGGTCTCGACCGCTGCTGTTTAATTAAATTATATTCTCGTTCTCACTGTTTCAGTTGCGGTAAACAATTAATCTGGTTTATATTCAAGCACTCATTAGAGTGGTTTGAGTTATGAGCTAGTCTCGATAACAGGTAATTTGATAGACAATATCTGTTATTCCTGGGTAAAGGTTTGTTAAGTATTTTAACCTCGCTGTAACATCGACCGAAATTTAATTCTCTTTATTTTTTTTATTAGCATTCTGACGCATGCGTGGAAAAGAAATATAAATATCGGAAATTGTTCAAACTTTGAACTTAACTTATAAATAAATAAACAAAGGCCTCTTCTCATACAGAGAAGGATTGAGAGCATTAATCACCACGCTAGCTCACTGCGGGTTGGCGATTTCAGACTATTAAAGTCCAGGTTTCCTTACGATGTTTTCCTTCACCGTTAGTCAGTGATGTCTTAGATTAACTAAGAAAGTACATAAGACATTGAAAAAGTCACATTGGTACATGCCAGGTTCTAACCCACACCCACGCGCTTGCAAAGCGGGTCCGTAACCAATGCGCCACCACGACAATTACTTAATTCTGATATATTATATACCTCAGAAAAATTCTCAATAGGTACAGGAATAGATCGTCATGCCATTTGCCGCACGAATGTCCACGCGCCGCAGCATGAAATTTTTAATGAGTTTGATATCTGTTCCTATGGCATTGCGTTCGTGATTTTGACTGCTGCTAAGTTTGACGTGCAAACTACTACCGTCATGCTCCAATTCGGGTCAATTTGAAATAAATTACTACTAATAACAAAGAGATTTAGCACATAATATAAACAATTAGGTAACCAAACGAAGCTCACAAAATTATAATTATAGTTCACAACATAATAAATTTTGTGTTAGTTTTGCCCAAACCAATGTAAACTGTGTCAACAATATATTACTATTCTAATAATAAAATAATAACAAGCCATTATTGCAGGCAGTTTAATTTGCACTGAAAATGTACGCCACATTTTAGTTTCAGTTTACGTGACTCATTTGTTGAGGCAAATAGGTGCGGTCACTGCCACGTGGCTCGTGGCTGGTGGTTGCTACCACTTAGCAACAAATTCAGAAGCACAAACCTAAGTTCGTTTGTTCACCACAAACAATATATACAATACTAGCTGCCCCGCGCGACTTTGTACGCGTGATTATTTTAGCACTACGCTTTTTCTACCCTACCTTGCACTACCCTACGCTACTCTACCCTACCCTACCCCTACTCTACCCCTACCCTACCCTACGCTACCCCTACCCTACCCTACTCTACTCCTACCCTACCCTACGCTACCCCTACCCTACTCTACCTCTACCCTACTCTACTCTACCCCTACCCTACCCCTCTATTCCTACCCCAACTCTACTCTACCTCTACCCTACCCTACCCATACCCTTCCATACCCAAGGGGTATAATTCCATATTTTTTTTCTTCGATTCTTCTATTATAGGCGGAGACTAATCCAACAAATCAAATACCGTAAAAATCGGTCCAGCAGCAGTATACCTCCTTATTTTCATGGCTTCAACTTTGAGAATGGCAATATCTATATTTTCTCCCCAGTGATTGATTGATGTCTCTTACTAATACAGAATTTCTTACACAAAATATTCGCCCCCCCCTTTCCCCCTAATGGGTAGAGCTATCAAAAAGCTAAAACACGTCTTATTCGTTAACCGAAAAGCTAATTATCAAGTTTAATGACGGATTTTCATAACTACAAACTTTAGTCCCCTTTTATATCTCCTTAAAAGAAATCCAATTTTTTTGATACACGTCTTTCTTATTTTTAGCGCATAAGCTTAATACTCATTTTTACATCTGTAACTTTAAAAATAACAAAACTTCCATACAAACTTTCACCCCCTTTTTTATCCACTCAAGGGTAGATTTAAAAAAAAAACAATGCTCGTCCTTTCATTTATCAACGGAAAAGCTGAATACCAAGTTTCGTACATTTAACGTTAAGAATGACGGATTTACATACAACCTGTTTCCCCCTTTTTTACCAACTTGGGGGGGGAATTTCAGAAAATCCTTCCTTAGTGCACCCCTACGGTAATTAAAGAATATTGTCTCAAAATTTCAAGTCCCTAGGTACACCGGTTTAGGCTGTGCGTTGTCTGTCAGTCAGTCACGTTACCATTTTATAAGTATAGATTACATTACATACAATATTTTTTGTTACAAGTTTGTTTGTTTTTACTGGAGGTCCCCATTTTTGCCTACAGACACAAGCTGCACAAGCACAAGGGGACTGAGTTAGGACTGGCGTTGCGCTGGTAGTCCTGAGTGCAGTGGACAAGGTCAGTATTGGCGGTTTTTCAACTAGTTATCATATAGAGCGTCAGATTACTCACAAAAACGGCTATCATTAGGATATCGTCGACATAAAAAAATTGGACCATCATAAATGGGCCAACCTGTACAAACTTTTCTTCTATTTTTAACTAGGTTGATCGTAAATTGACTTCTATTCTATCCGACCATTGCATTGTACATTATACATGTAGGCGACATTTCTATCACTTGAGCGACAAAATACGCGAAGTTAATAGCAACATTGTTAGCCTAGAAATAATTTTTCAGATGTAAGTGCAACTTTTTAGATGTGAGAGCAACATTTCGGCGCTATACCAATATTTTTAACGCTAGAGGATTTTTTTTGGCGTTTAAAGAAGTTATTTAACACAATCGGTCATTAACAAATAATAGTTGACAATTAGTTCTACTCACCAAAAAAAAGTTGAACTTCTTTGCTTTCTCGTTTTATGTGGTAACGAAACCAAATGACCAGCCATTAATGATATCGATATTTATACATTTTAGCATAAATTCATGTAAATAAGTACTCGTTTTGTGGTAGGTAATTTTAACTAATTTGTAACTGTTTATTATTTTTGTAAATAATAATATGTATATAGTTATCTCAATAATACATATTAATTACTCGGAAAAACCCGTGACGCCTAGTCATCATATCGCTGCTTTACAAAACCTTAACTTGACTATAAGTTTCCATTTTTACAAGTAATACAAATATGTATATTAAACCTTTTTTTCAGCAAAAAGTTTCAAGAGCACAAAATATGTGTCCAATAATCGTAAAATATAAAATTTTATCACATAACCTTGTCATACAGACGAAATATTATGTGTTGATGCCAATAACAAAATTATATCATTTACGTTTTCATCACATAAATGTAATTTATGTTTTTGTTCATTGAACCGAGAGTAATAACATTGCTTTGTACACATGTCCCAGCAAAATTATTTATTACGTTGTGTTATAAAAGGCTTATACTAATAAGTATATATATATACTAATATTTTTTGACTACCTAGTGGCCAGCACTTTTCTCTTAAACATTCAATCAATCATCCATCAGAAATCAGGCATCTGTTGTACTGTTGTTGTAGGTACCTACTCTTTTAACAACTTTGGGAATTCGGAATAAGTTGCTCTAACTCAATCATTTATAAGCATTTAAAGCAGTGATCTTCTTCTTCTTATCGTATGGTTAATGAACAACCTGGTGTCAGAGTTTAAACCGCCCGTAGGCCTCTAACATGGCTTTACACACCATTGAAAAATCTCTTAAGTGTGCTGGTTTCATCACGATGTTTTCCCTTACCGTTTTAGCAACTGATAATTAATTTATAATACGCACATAACTTACGAAAAGTAAGAGGTGCGCGCCTTGGGATCGAACTCGAGACCACTAGCTTGTCAGTCGACGATCATACCACTAGGCTATCAGTGCTGTCGAAAAGCAGTGATAGCCTAGTACGTATGACGTGGTACTTGTGCGAGTCCAGAATAAATGTCATTTCTTTCTCTCTTTCTTTCTAATTTGGAAAATGGTGCCGTCAATATATCAAAGATAGATCGTCGATCGCGAACTGTTTTCTAAATACGTAACCAACCCTCAGGGTTTTCTTTGAAGACCAACATTGACATAAATTGTCAACAAATTGTACTGTAACATTCGGGTGACCTTTATTTTACCAAAGTCAAGATAAAGGCAAATCTCTCGATATGACAATACTTTTGAAAGTTAATGTTATTCTAGCACTATTACAATAAGAATTTATTCCTTGAATATCTCGTGGTTCTTTATGTTTTTCTAAGCCAAAAAAAATAAAAAATAAACTAGCCTGTACCTAACTGTTTTACAGCAAGGCAAACTTCTTCTCAAACAGAGAAAAATGTAGCAAATAAGCATACAAGCTCTCTGCGTGTTGGCGATTTTTGACTTATATTAGGATTTAATAATCCAGCTTTCCTCATGATGTTTTCCTTCACCGTTAGGCCTGGACTCCACCAAAGCGGAGACGAGAGAGGCGATGGGTTTCAATACAAATGACAGATCAAGCGGTGTCGCTTCAGTTCGCTCGAGTTGTCATTTGTATAGAGACACATCTCATCTCCGCTTTGATGGAGTCCCGGCCTTAGTCAATGGTGTCACAGATTAACTAAAAAAGTACCTACATTAATTGAAAAAGTCATATTGGCACATGCCAGGTTCGAATACAATGACGTCAGCTTGCTAATCAGCCTATGCGCCACCACGACATATTAAAAAAAATTCAAACGAAACTATTATTATAAATCCGAAATAGGTACGATAAGTCTAAGGTTTGAGAACGTCGAACCTAAGGCACGTACCTCTGACTTTTCCTAAGTTCTGTGCGTATTATAAATTAATTATTACTTGCTCCGAGAGCACGTCAAGCAGTCTGTCTTGCGGCTGGGGCCCTACTCCTAAAATCAAACGACCTTCGATTAACGCATAGCACTATTCGTTATTTTCGTTATTGTAATTAAAGCAATAAGCACATGAAACACATGTGTCTAAAAAGGTGAAGAATATAAGTGTTGATGCATGGAAGGGGAGAGGGAGACCAAAAAAAAGATGGATGGAGTGTGTAAGCACTGATATGAATGAAAAAGGAGTAAATGCTCAGATGACGGCTTATAGAGAGGAATGGAAGAAGAAGACATTTTGCGCGGACCCCAAGTAATATGGGACTAGGGCAGGCGAAAAAATTAATAGTTAAGTAAAGTAGTTAGTTATTAAGAAACTTTGTGTAGTTTGATACGCAAACACTACTACTTTTGTACTAAATAAATGTTTTATCTAGCTATCTATCAAACACTGTCTAATGTACGTTATTCTTGCAGCGTATAACGAAACGTGATATACAAGCTAAACTAAAAAATATGGAAATTTTTATTTTACCATAAGAAACAAGACGTTCAGTGAATTATGGCTACTTAACATCAGGTGTGTCGTGCTCGCTTTTATGTCCTTTACATAAATATCGTGTTATCTCGAAAATGTTTTGAGAAAAAATATAGACCTCTAGTCTTTTTTGCAGCTCTGCCTGCAAGAGAATTTATTTTTTTCTTTATACATATAAAAATTTCGAACTTAATTATCATAGTATTTATACAGTGTCCTAGAATTTTTTTTGCTGTATTATCAATTTTCAAATATAAACATTAAAATTATTAAAATTATTTTTTTTTTCAATTAATTATTGATAATTTATTAAAGTTATCAATTATTATTATTTGTACTTATAGGCGAGTAAATTACTGTCTAAAGAATTTAAACACAAATTTTAGGGTATAAACTAGAGTTTAAATTCATAACATGTCAAAATTATCATAGTATTGCATAATTTAATTCAAACCTGTACCTACACTATAATATAAACTATTACCTATTACTCACACAATTTTCGTGTGTAATATTAAAACTCTACCAGAACAATATTTTCATATTTACCAATATTACTATAAAAGTTTTTTCTACTCGTTTAGCTAAGTACTAACTTAGCAACATTTTGGGCGAAGAAACTTCTAATATAATGTAATTAGTGTATAAAGTTTCAACCATATACCTAAAGTAAATTCTCAAACAGTCATTATTCTGAAAGAAGTTTTTTTTATATATTTTGCGGATCTCGCTGTGAAGAACGGTGAAATAAAAAAGTTTGTTTTGTATGTAAATTGCATTGCAGATGAAAAGATCGTCTAGCTGTATAGATTTTACCTCAGTTCGGTTCAGAATTGGCGAAGAAAATAGTCAAAGGAAAAAGAAAAACTGACTTGAATAGATTTTTTACAAAAACAACGTTTTTGATCACGCTTTTTTTATTGGAGTAACGAAACTAAACGTATATTAAAAAAAAATTATCTGTGCTATTGATCATTGAAGAGACTTTCTTTATCTGGAGGTAATCTTGTATATCGATTCGGTCATGCTTATCAGAAAAATGCATTATCATCAAAACTTAACTAACAGGTAGAAGTCAAGTGGTCGTGACAAAACTTGCTGGTTCCTGGAATCCTAAAAAGAAAATGTCCTTTTGTTTTTTTTTAAACAATTCTACATTCTGATGATTGACGTTCGCGAGTTCATGTGACCATTTTGAAAAATCACACAGATAAAAGCAAAATATCTATTTTTGGCACACTCATGCACGAGGCACAATTTTTGCTCCTGATATTTTAGATGTCATTATTATTATTTGTTTTTTTTTGCCCTATTTTGTTATTCTGGTTAATAATTTCTGAAGAAATTGTTATTCTGGCAAATAACAAGTACCTAATGCTAGTGTAGTGTGTAGTTGTAGAGCTATCTCAAATTTGTTTTTTTACTTTTTGTGCCAAAATAAATCCTTTTTCTTTTTCTTTCTCTTTTTTAAAATCTAATATACCTACTACACCTAGTAGTACCAACAGAAACGAAAAATAAAAAAACAAACATCAACATTAACCTAACTTCGTGTTAAATGTACCCAAAACACTGAACTTCGTAATATAACTTGTGTAATATTATTTATTCGCGTCACCTTGCCTTGCTTTGTAATGGGACGATCCAGTCACACTGTTACTTACAAACTTGAAGTAGCGTCGTTATAACAAAGAGAGGGACATAATGGCATTTTCTTCCTAAAAAAAGAGCAATTTCGGCTGGAAAATATTTTGTTGCGGTGACTTTGAGTGGTGGGTATGTTTTATTGATGTTGTACGTGCAATGAGCAAAGAATAACTTCGTCAAAATATGTTAATTAAAGCTTATTGTACAAACGACTACACATTTTCCAGTATAAGCTGACATATTCTTGTTGTACGAAGAGCCCTTGAAGAGAAGAGAAGAGAATAGATCTTGTTGTATAGAATGCGAGGTCAGTTCATACTGGAAATGTATAGTTTGATATATAACCGTTTGTACGTCATTGTACGCGGAAAGCCTATGGTTCAACAATACCCAAAGAGCTTATGATGCCCTTCGGGTCTAATTTAACAACGTGTTCAAGGCGCTGCTGTAGCGGCTTTCACGTTTGCAGTGCCTCAGGCTTGTTTGGTGATGCGCAAATAGTTGGTTTTACCGCTATCTAGCGGAAAAAGATAGCGTCGCTGCTCAGCGGATTGGATGGAAACAGTCCTATGACTGTTGCTGGATGGATGCTATCATCCTGGACACATAGCTACTAAGTATGACTGTATTTTGGAGTGGAAATTTATTCAAAAAAGTCACCTAAAGTTAATCGAGCTTTTACCTGCGGCTTCCCTTGCTTTATTTAGATCAATCATCACTTGAATCAATCATGATTTGAAAGACGTGTGGCGCCATCTGCTTACATAAGAACGTTATTGTTATTTTCTCCGGAAACCGTAATTTTTTTCGGGATGTAAGTTAGATATCGAAGTCCGTTTGCCTGACAACGTACTTGCAAAATTTCAGGATGATCGGTTTGGTAATTTAGACGTGAAAAGGTAACAATCAAACAAACTTACTTTTGAAAATATAATATTAGTTAGAGAATTAAAAAGATAATTAATTCTTGCGGGGTTTTAATTCGGAATACTTGCCATTTCTAATACGAATGCTCTAACTATACTATATGTGGATATATATTGATATAGATAGATCATCATCATCAGAATAAAACATAGGCTAAAATTTACCAACATACCACGTGACCAAAGCCGCGTGCGGTAGCTAGTACATTTAATAGATAGAAAACATAACAAATCAAAGTCTACTCCCAAGGGACTTGACTGACAGCCGACCTTGTGAAAGATTGCTTCTTTTGTAACTTAACAACGTTTTTCCTCTGGAGAAATGTGTCTATCTTATTGATTTACTTACAATAGATAATGGACATTTAGACTAAAAGGTTATGTCTTGATAAATTTTACCTACTCAAACATTTGGGAAGGTATTGTAAGTGTTGCAAAATAACATAACTACAATATTGAAATAAATATCTTTTACGACATTAACATTGTTTCTTTGCGATGTGCAAATGAATTGAATTGGTGTTATATTCTATATAATTTAAAAAAGTATGTTATATATTGTCCTCCTGACCGAATTTCAGTCACAGCGGCTAATCTCAACGGAGATTTGCCAACTACGCAGGAGATATTATTATAGTGTACAAGTGTGTGCGCACAAATGCACTCTCTATTCTCTCACTCTCATAATCCGATGGCATGGCAATCCGAAACGACCGAAGAGAGATCAGGCGCAGGGCCAACGGCTTTACGTGCTTTCCGAGGCATGGAGTAAGTGATGGTTAATTTATAATACCCACATAACTTATGAAAAGTCAACGGTACGCACTTCGGTTCGAACCTGAGACCTCTGACTTGCCAATCGACGGTCATACCACTAGGCTATCATGACTCGTTATAATTACAATACATAGGGTAACTTTTTCTATGCAGCCTGCAACTTACGAAAGTTTAAATACATTACATATTTTCATCATTTATACAAATACAATGTTTTAACATTTTTAATTAAGGCTGAGGCGTCATTAATACTTTAATGGCATATGTAACACATACCTATTTGATAAAAAGGGTAAAAATGTTTAAGTATCAATTTGAACAACGATTTTATTACACATAGAGACAATTCAACGAAGGATAATAGGAATAATTTTCACAAGACTTATTATGTTAAGCATGACATTAAGGGGCCTAATGACGTCATAAATGTCTGTAAATTATGAAATATTGCCATAAAAATGTACGTACACTGATCATATATTTCCCACAAACATATAGGAAGAAATGTACTTTTTTACAAATATTTCATAAAAACGACCAATTATACCATTAAATGGTATAAAATATTGGTATTGCTACCTATATGGTTTTTTTTTAATAAAAGAAATATGTAACTTCATATCTCATGATTCATTTTTAGATTTTGGGTTTCAAAACCGAAAATAGGTATAAAGTTTTATTCTCATTATGGTTATACGTCATAGCATGATTTCTTACTAACATTATTCGTATTTATGAACTTTATAAATACAGTGCATCGATATTTTAAACTTCGAAGGTCAGAATGACAGTCATAATTAAAATGTTTGTAAAAAGAATAAAATCGATTCTGTAATCTTAATCTATTTACAAAATTTTTAAACTTTACACACCATAAGCCAAATTAAGCCACATTAAGCCAAATGGCTTAAGTTATCTAAAACATGGTGTGTAAAGTTGGTGGTTGATAAAAGAACAGAAAACGTTTGAAACAAAAACTTAATACCAGTACAATAAATTAAAGCCATTCCTTATTACTTTCTTTCAACCAATCTAGACGCCATAAAGAATCAGAAGTAGATAAGAAGCGGTCCCTTTAAAACAAGCCGTCTGTCGCGTCACAGGGATGAAGCAAATCTTTTGCAATTACGCGGACAAATGACCTGAGATGAGCGAAACTCTGTTAAGTATAAAATACTAGAAAGATATTCCGAGGGTCTGCTATTTCAAGCGTACACTGTTTTTCACTTTTATTGTTTATTTTTTATTTTTTATAGACTCACGCCTGTATTCCCCAGAGGGGGTAGGCAGAGGTGTGCAGTACACCCACGTTTCGCCAGCTATGTTATAAGTCCCATGTAATAGGAGACGAGCCTTTTGCCATTAACCGGGCACAAATCCAGACTCCGTGCTGCTACTGAGATTTTCTTAATAGAAAAGCCCAATAACACTTTGCCCGACCCGGGGATCGAACCCAGGACCTCGTGCTCAGCAGTCGCGCTTGCTACCACGAGACCAACTAGGCAGTCTTATTTAACATTTTTATTGTAACTAGTTAATTTTGCCTATTTAGTTGCCGTTTTTTACCTTTCATCGTGTAAATACGAGTATGGTACACGTCCGTTCATATAAATGAGGCCAAATTGTGTTGCTTATTTTATGTTACTTTGAAACACGTAACATGATGCTTTTGAGTTAATTGGATGAAAGATAAAATTTGTTGGTAAAAACTTTGGCTACTGGTCAAACAGAGACGTAGCGGGTATAAAAAGACCAAATTAATTGGTTGACATGAAAAATAAAATTTGCTGCTATAAAATATTTGGAACATAATTATACCTACTAATAAAACATTGAAATACAGAAAGTAAACCAATTTAACATGTTGCTTATAAAAGTAGGTTTCCTCAACATTTTCCGATCGCACTGTAAAGTCGGTATGGTGAATGTATCCTGGTCTCTCCTGATTCTAACGAAGCAAAAAAAAAATATTTTTATAGTATTTATGCGTACTATGTAAACATATTCGTTATTTTTGTAGAAAGAAAAAAGGATTTGAACCCTACTGGGTACAGCCTCGAGTCCTCGAGTCCCTCTGCCACAAGATAATCGTAACCCCGCCCGAGATATCGAAATTCTCTTGTATATTCAAACTTTTCAGATGGTACTTACATTCACTCCTTTTACGGAGTACTTAGAGGGTTAGCTTGTCCAACTTTACAGTTAGAGAATACAATTCTATGGCAAATGTAACTTATTGCATATACAGGGTTATTTGTAAAACACCAGCATCCTTAAAAGGGGTTGCCTGTATTCCCCAGAGGGGGTAGGCAGAGGTGTGTAGTACACCCACGTTTCGCCGGCTATGTAATAAGTCCCATGTAATAGGGGGCGAGCCTATTGCCATTAACCGGGCACAAATCCAGACTCCGTGCTGCTACTGAGAATTTCCTAATGGAAAAACCCAATAACACTTTGCCCGACCCGGGGATCGAACCCAGGACCTCGTGCTCAGCAGTCGCGCTTGCTACCACTAGACCAACGAGGCAGTCATTCAACAAACATTTAATACCTACATCAAGTACATAAGAAGCAACTCTGAATCTATCTCCTGTCAAAGCGTTATTAAAACTTTTACAACTAATAACAAGGATAGTTTGGTACGCATCTATAGATAGTTTAGAGAACTAAACTTAAATGTAACAGGCTATTGCTAAATCATGTTCTTTACTGAAAGCCTAAAATGTTGATGCCGATGCTTGCACTGATTGCGGGCTTATATAATTGTGGCTGGAATGTTTAATTGACATAACATAGGCTCACGCCTGTATTCTCCAGAGGGAGTAGGCGGAGGTGTATGCATTACACCCACGTTTCGCTGGCTATGTTATAAGTCCCGTGTAATAGAAGACGAGCTTATTGCCATTAACCGGGTACAATTCTAGACCCCGTGCTGCTGATGAGAATTTACTAATGGAAAAACCCAATAGCACTTTGCCCGATCCGGGGATAAACTAATTCTTATGAAGTTTAATATTTAATGATTACATGTACATGATCATTCGCGTTATTTCTTTTTATAAACCACGGAGGAAAAATCTTGCCCAGAAACTTAAACAAGGCAATAAGTCTAATCTGACCGTTCATTTTTCTGTCCCATTTTGATGGTTTTAAAGCACCGTGCACCGTCCCGAATTCAAAATTAAGTTTAAAGGAATTTTATTTGGAAAAAAGCCGGCCCCAATGTACGTCCATTTTCAGGACAACGCTGCTTCATATAACGAGTTTCAAATAAGCCTCTGTTAATATAAATTCCACCTGAATTCTTCTGTGGAACTTGATCTTGTTTAAAGCGAAGGTTTTAAATAAAAAAAACTCTTCGGATTGATGTTCACCTGGTATTTGGATATAAAATCCTTCATTTTGTTTGTTATTGCTGCATTTTAAACAAGTTACGACGCCTCTATGCGCTAATCTGCTATCTTGCTCGCACATTGAAGTTGATTGAAGATATAAAATCAATGAATATTATAGGTATAAAAAATCGAAACATTGAAGGAAAACAACATTGCAAAGTTTCAGCACTTGATTTAAACACGTTTTTAAATATAAAAATAACTTAAAATTAATTTTTATTTTGTTTTAAACTTAGAGGGGAACTATTGCCATAAATAAATAAGTATGTAATTATATAATTAAGTAGGTATATCATTTTTAAATACCTGTCTAAAGATGATGATGATGATGAGGTATCCGTCAACGGCGAACCTGGTCAGAAGATACCTGTCTAAAGATACTGGAAAAAAATCAACCCTCCATTTGGAGATCTACTTAAACGCAATGAGAAATATTAATTTAAGAATAACAAAACTTCTGTTGTTTTTATGTACGTACCTTGTTTATTGTGGTCACGCATTGTATAGGAAGGTATATACTTACAACAAAATGGCGGACCGGCGACCGCGCAGTAAAAGTACAAAATAAAACCTTTTAATATCATAATGGAACTTAACACAAAGTGGAGAGGGCTTTGTGTCCCTGAAAGGATTGGTCGCAATAGCCACGTAAATGCAGCCATGTCGTGTTGATAGGTATACATATACCTACCTAATGTTATGGATTGATTAAGGTACCTATCACTATACAGCCGCGGCCTGCAGTCACGGAACTTTTAAATCCCATATACATTATTTAAAAAACCTAACTTTTTTAATTACAATTTCCGTTTAAGTTTCTTTTAGCACTTCAAAATTATTAAAACTTAATAAAAACAATTTATCTCCTATTTATAATTGTAACAATGTAAAAACTGTCGATACTAATAACCTCTTTTTTAAGCTTAGAATATTCTAGATCATGTAGCGTAAAACAATATTTATAAATCTTTTTTTGAAAATCGTTTCATCTATTTGGGAGCTACGATACCATAGTCACACAGATGCACATACACGCAGAAACACACGTTAAACTTACACCCCTCTTATTTTGTCGGGGATTTAAAAATCTAATTTATTGTTGATATTCTCACTTTCAGAGAGTCGTTTTAGAATACGGATCCTAATTTATCAGAAGAAATGTTTGAGCTCTAAATCATATTCAAATGTGAACCATTAAGTATTTTTACAAGCTTTTATTTATATTTCCAGGTTGGTAGGAACTATTTTCTCTTTAATAAAGTTAGAAGATTACTTCAAATATTATTACTTATGTTGACAACGTCACTATACGAAAAAAAAAACATTCCTTACATTTTCTATTATTAAATTTGACGAACATGTGTCGCAAATGGAATAACAATGCTCTCAATGAAATATGTGATGTAGGTAGGAAGTAATAAAGTGAAAAGTTGCGCAAATCTTTGTCGCAAAGCCTTATTACCTATCTATGCTCGAAATTACCTGAAAACGGATGACAGACATCAGCTGTGCCAGCCTTTTCTGGTGTCAAGGACCGTAAAATTGATCTCAATATGTGGATAATACGCAATAGAACCGCAGGTGATTGTCATGATCACTCTAGTTAAGCAGCGCTTAACGAGGCCTGATCCAAAATGGGTGACAGTTTTAATTTTTTGACAAATCATTCCGAGCGTCTCTGTGCTTTAAAAGGCATGTAATGTAATGTACCAAACGTACCATTTCATATATATTAATAAAAGAGGCCTTATTATAGGTACACGAGTAAAAAACGTCTTTACTCATGTGTTATAGGCGTGCGAATAGAACTTGATTAAAAAACTAATTTTAAAACACTAAAGCTAGAACTATTACACTACTATGCTTTCACAAAACATTTGTTTTGTGAAAGCTGAAACCCATTTGAGTAAACACCTCTAAAACGAATGTTTGCGTGACAATATTTTTTGTATTTTGATCCAATTTTATTATATTCGAATGTGTTTTTAGTTTTTACGTCATGTACCTACACCTAATCATGGTTAAGCGACTCGCCTTTTGCGCTGGTGTAGCGGATTCTATACTCGCATGGATTAAATATAATGTATATGTGCGATATTTATATGCAGATATATATTTGTGAGTATGGTACAGAGAAAATCCTTGTTTATAGTTTAATCTACGTTTTTTTTAAAGACTAAACAACACTGTTATAAATAGGAGTTTAAAAATATGAAATGTTTTCGACCCCTTGTTGTTTTTTCAATAAACAACAAATAACCAGACTGTTCATACATACACAGCCGGCAATGTATGCAAATATCAGTATTTACATTTCTGGCCCCATTAACATGACCGATTGTGCCCCATGTTTAATTAAATTTACAGTGCACATTTTACATTCATTTTATTAAGCTAGCTGTTATTCGCGGCTTGGGACAAATAAATTTTATAAATTCACGTTTACTTTGTTATAATGAATCACTTGGGGCTAAATGTCATATTAGCACTAGCACACAATGGTTTTGATTCTCTTGTACATCTCGCTAAACTAGTTTTACTGTAACTATACCTATCTCTTTCTAATAAACACGATCGAAAAAAGACATCGAATTAAACTGTCAAATTAGAGCTGTGAAATTAGTCTTCTCTTGCAATAATTGAAAAGTGGAATTAGACCTATGACATACCGACTAAATTCTCGTTGACATCACGTAAATGGACTAATTTAACAGCTCTATAAATATTCTACCCTTTTCTAATGGTCTGTGTTAGAAAGAGAGATGAGGAGTCTTAATTAGTTTAGAGTGTGTGTTGTGTTTAGAGAATTAGCACCATTGTTTAAAAAGTTAGATTAGAAGTGAAATCTCATCACTTAGTGTTGACTTATGCAGCTAAAGCGCTCAGGTACTAAGCAGTCCCAATTCCAGTTATCATATTATATTAGACGATGTCGTTGCCAGCTCAGACTGAGGTAGTGCGATAAAGTAGACTCATTGTTATAGATATGGTCATTAATAATAAATGGAAGTAGGGTAGAGAAGTCTGAGCAGTTAGTTGCCTGCTGTTAAAAAAGTACCTATACATATTTGATATGACCTTAAAGATTTATAAATATGAGATGTGAAAAAACAATAAAAATCAGTCGCTTAATGCCGAAAGAGGGGAAATGCTACAATGCTTACAATAATCGTCCCGCTAAATGAAGATTATGAAGTGGCACTGACTTCCGCATTAGAACAAGTGACGTCATCTGTTCGAAATGCCGTCTTTGTGTAGTAAATAAAGTTCAAACCCATATTATCATCATCATCATCCTTCTAGCCTTGTTAGGGTCGACCCCATCAAGGTTCGGAAATAATTGTTTCTTCAACCCGTATCATATCTTAGTAATTTTTTTGAAATATTAAAATTATTTTTTTGCTCAATATTGAATAGTTCTGATAAGATTTTTATACAAAAATAAATATAGTCTCTTTTATTGCAAAATACAAAAACAAAACGTAAGTAGGTAGACTACACAGCTCAACACAAACAGCAACACAAACCTATAAAATTACCAATCACTAATATTTCCTGTCCCATATAGACACAAGCGAGTAATCATTTAATTGACTTCGAGTGAAACCGAGCTGGAACGCCACATTCAATTCGTCTAATGCACTATTCGTTTAACTTCGCCTTGATAACCTTCCACTATCATCGCATCGTTTGAACTCCTATTTCCCAATATGGACGAATGTATTCGAATTTCAAAAGTCTTTTATACTGAGCGTTTTAACATTTCGATGGGAACGGTTTGGAATGTTTTTCTTGGCTATGATTTTGTTTTAAAGAAATCAAACTTTAGCAAAGTACAAATTTAGCTTGGCTCAAAATTATTTGGCTACAAATTACCACAGGGTATCGATTGTAGACGTGACGGGATGGTGGCGGGCTTCGTGGAATTCTAAGGGAGAGACCTAGGTTCAGCACTGAACTTTTACCTGCTGCTGCGGATGATTATACGGATATCTATTACAGTATCTAATAGTTGTTTGAGTATTTCAAAGTTCGAAGTTCTAACGAATTTGGTAAAACTTAATATTAAAATAACGACTTATTTAAAAAACTAATAATAATAATATTGAAAAATAAAAATACCTAACCATCTAAATGTCGAAATACTCAAAGTCAGAAAAATAATTGTCCATGATATATATTATGTAAGTACTACTATTAATACTATATGCAGGCAAGAATGCAAGTGGTTTTGGGATTTAATAAAATCCACGAAAGCTACGAAGGCTAAGGCTTGAGCTCTGCTTAGCTTCGCTCCTGGCCTTAGCCTTCTGACCTAACCTGACAGAGTCAGATCCGCCTTAGAAGATTGAATGGTATCTAACAACAGCCTAATTGTTTGGGTATTTAAAATAAACCTATTAAAGCTAAGGTTCGAGCTCTGCTTAACTTCGCTCCTGCCTTAAGCCTTCTAACCTAACTTAACCGAGTCGTGAAATTTTGAACTATTGAATTCAGCTGTTAGGTATGTCAAACATAAGTGCATTATATTGAAGTAGTTTTTAAATTTAGAGTTTTTGACCATCGACATTGTAGCTGTCGATATTTTGGTTTTAGATATTCTAACACGTACCCGTTTTATGGTAACATTATATAAAACATTATCAGCAAACCGCATCAAAATCAATATAAACTAGATACATAATTCTATTTGGAAGTCAGCCAGGTCTCTGAACACTTGCGTACCCAGCTTAATTCAGTTTGAATGACACTAACATGCCCCGTATCGGACACTGATTTGAATCACAATGAAGTTTGTTACTTCATAAAACTTCTAAGGGCAAGTAGAATAGCAATGAGAAAATACAAATTGATATTTAGATTTGCTTGCCTCATTAGGGTCAAATTGTTTTTGATGAAGCTTTTGATTTATTGTTCTAGAACTTTTTGAATGTTAGGTTCTCTGTATATTTAATGACTTGACTGAATTGGTTGGCTCAAAAGAATGGATCTTTATATTAATAAGGATATGAAGAAAAACTTTGTATCCTTTTTAGGCATATTGCGTGCACTAAGTAGTATCAGACGTAGTAAAAGCTAAATTATGAAGTTAGTGTATTTTAATTATTTTTATATATTATGTATTGAAATGTTGTCGAATTTCGAACAAGGGCTTTGTCTCACAGATCTCAGTGAAAGACAATGAATTGATGAATAAATGCAGACTGGTCTGATAAATCCATTGTTGGGATTCATCAAATTGCCCCATCTCTGTCTCATCTTAATTTTATTTATGATCGGCACGATAGATTTTCTTCTTCCACTTATAATTTCTATTAGCTGTAACATGACAGCTAATAGAGATGAGTTACATGTAGTTTTTCACACAACCCATCCATCTTTTTTGGCCAACCATACTTACTTAAAAACAGTCTCACATTAGTTCTTTCTTTTCCCTTCACATCTCGGGTTTCGAACCTAATAGGCTACCATCACTGCTTCGATATTTATTTCTGCAAAGGTTTCATTACATTCATATTAAAACTGATTTATAATTACCCTTCATAATAAAAACTACAACCACGCAGCTAATTAATCAGCCTCTACTGGAAGTTTACCGTCAACTGTTTCTGGGACAATAGCACCAACATAAACACTATGATCGTATAACCAATAAAGGTAATGTATCGAGTAATTGAAACTGCACCCACTCAATAAAGCACTCGTTAATTTCGAGACCACTGGTTACGGTTCAATCGTTTGTTATAGTTATCGATAAAACCAATACTTCATTAACGTGTGAAATTGGCCGATAATTGAGGTTGTGCAAAAATAATTACGGTTTCAATTTAGGTATGTTTGGGGAAATTAAAAATAATGTGTGTGTAAAATGTAAAGGACACATTAGCCTAATAAGGCTAATGATAACACTAGGCTATCACGACAAAAAAATCTGTGAGTTTTTTGTCGTGATAGCCTAGTGGTATTATGACTAGTGACTAGTGGACTGCCAAATCAAAGGTCGTAGTTTTTTTATGCATCTCTGACTTTTCAGATTTATGTGTGTACCTATTAGAAATTGATTATCACTTGCCAAGACAGTGAAGCATATTATGAGGAAACCAGCAGACCTGAGAGATTTTTCAACGGTGTGTATTATAGCCATACCAGAAGCCTACTGTTTAAACTCTGACACCACGTTGTTCATCAACATAATGATTAAGAAAATTAATATTAATATCCAAAACAAAGTGATTTACCTATTTATCGCTCAAAAAATTACACACACTAAATCACAAAATAAAGCCTATTCGTAGACTGGGTAACTGGGCCTATTAGATTAATTCAAAAATAGAACTGAATTTGTATGAAATTTTTGGTCAGGGCAACAGAAAATCAGTAAATTGTGAAACAGGTCATAACTCTCATGAAATACACCTCTCCCTTCACACGACAACAAAGAACAATGACACCATGAGACGTGGCGTGGCCACGTGAGTAAGTAACGGTTAATGAGGGTTAATG
Source organism: Protodeltote pygarga (assembly GCA_936450705.2). Lineage (NCBI taxonomy): Eukaryota > Metazoa > Arthropoda > Insecta > Lepidoptera > Noctuidae > Protodeltote > Protodeltote pygarga. The sequence continues at coordinate 9,403,064 of OW388263.2, forward strand.
ACACCGCCCAGGATCAGATTGATATAACAAAAAAAAGCATGTAACATGAGGCCAGGGTCCGTTCGACCCACGTGCCATTAGCTAATTGATTTGGCCCTTTATAGTTTGAACATAATTGTTAAGCCTTACAATACGTCGACGAACTTTGTTGTAGTTTCTGTTGATCGCTTTTGTTTAATTAAACGACCTGGGGGTATATTAGAAACTTTAATTGCAGTGATAGTTTTAGTGGTATAACCGTTGGCTGGCAAGATTGAGGTCTCAGGTTTGATGACAAGACGTTTTTAACCTTGACGAAAAAGAAGAGTGTTCTAAGTTTGATGTTTCCGTGTGTCTGTCTGTGGCATCGTAGCTCCCAAACGTATAAACCGATTTTGATTTGGTTTTTTTTATTTGAAATTTAACTTGATGGAGAGTGTTCTTAGGTATTTTTAAATTGAGGCTTTTCTGGAAATTATACTAAATTTGAAGCTGTTCTCGGAGGTTTATATTTTTTTTAATGTATAGTTAATTTATTTGGTTTAAGTTATGTCTGGATTATCAATTAGTCATCACTTGCTAAGTTAAGTAGTTGCTTGCAATAAGTAAACGAGTCTTGCACCAGTTAAGTTGCCTTTATTTTGGACTACCTATAAAATAGAGATTAGAGGGTATATTTAGCACCCGCTGCCTTAACACGAGAGAAAAGCACTCGTATATGCGTATATATATCAAATTTTCACGCGTTCAAAGTGTGGAAACTATCTGGAAACTGCAGGTCATAATTTATTGATACCACCCCTGATACACGTAATCTTCGTCCATCTCTACATAATATATTTTTATACATGGTCCAATGTAAAAGAGAATTTTAATAGCACGGGTAAGGTTTTAGCGAGAATTTTAATAGCATTGTGGCAGTAACCGGTGGCTTTAACCAGTAGGGTTCAAATCCCGGTCGTGAAAATAACATAAACCAGCCTGTAACTGTCCCACTGCAGGGCAAAGGCCTCTTCTCATACAGAGAAGCATCCAGCACTAATCACCACGTTAGCTCACTGCGTGTTGGCAATTTCAGATTATTAAGTCCAGGTTTCCTCGCGATGTTTTCTTTCACTATTAGCTAATGTTGTCTTAGATTAATTAAGAAAGTACATATTTTTTACATTTCACTCGTTATCGATTATTAATTTCGTGAATAAAAGTAAAAACTAAATAGATCAATGTGTTACAATCACATTGTTATAAAAATATTTATGTATATTTTTAATATGTTTTACGTAGTTTGTTTTACATTGTTTATTTATATTACTTATAATTTATTTCGTGGACTGATTACAGAATCAACAATAAACGGTAATTGTGTACTGTTTTCGATTCAGCCCAAACTATGCTTTTTGCTCGAACGAAGTATAATATTATTTTGGTATTGTAATACACAAGGTATTACCCAAAGCTGTTTCATGATCGTGTTATGTAACAAGGCTGTAACGAAAACGATTTTACCCTTACATGACACAGAAAGCAAAACAGAATTACCTATCTATATCCTAAAAATGTTTAACTTATACAAAAAATAATAAGTCTAAGGTCTATTGTGGTTTACGGTCGGATAAAAATTCTTGAACAAAAACGAGACAAACATTTTCTTTAGACTTGAATTTATGTTACCTAAGTAAGGTAATATTCATAAAAGATTGAAACGAAAAGAAAGAGCTAATTAGAGATATTTTATGGGTATCGTATCTCTTAAGGAAAATACGTGGTAGCATTTGTCAACAGCTTAATAATCGTAACAGTAATCTGGGATATGTGTCGGCGAGAGCTTAAGGGTTAAGCTATGAAACATGAGGGGTTAAGCCTCTGAAAAAATCTCGTTCGTGTTTTTATGTTTATGGAGACAGGTGAGGTTAAATCTGCGGATAAGTCAATTGATTTTGTTTCTAGTTTCAACCTACCTTTTTTATTTATTTATTTATTTATCCATCTATTGTTACAACTATTATTACAGGTTTTACCTAATGCAATAGTGTACTTCTAACTACAATTAAGTAACTAAATGTCCTTTAAAATAACCAACTAAATTTCATAACATATTACCCACAGTGCTATCCTTGTGAATTCGCTCAATTTTTTGTTTTATGCAGTAACTTGACAGTTGAAGTTACCAATATTTGATGAAAAAAGATAGTGAGTAAGGAAATTAGAATGAATTTTCTTATCGTGTGGTTGATAAACAACCTGATGTCAGAGTTTAAAGTAGTTTTTAAGCTTCTGACATGACTTTACAGATTAGAATGAATGAAATTGCTTTATGCCTCATAGAGCTCGTAAAGCTATCAGTTCTACTCCTAATCTTACTCTACTCGTGTTGGATTGCAATGAAGAATAGAGAATGCCCATGCTATGTTTATGCAACCTCGTTTAGCGCACTATAATTATATTATATTTATATATTGTAATTATCTCCTGCGTAGTTCTCTAAGTTCTAAAGTAAAAGTCTTAACCAAGTGGAGCCTTGAACAGCGTAAAGAGTTAATGGTCCACAGTAGCTTTAGATAAAAATAGAAAGTTCTTTTGTTCAGCAATGGGATGATTCAAGCTAACAGTAACGGTAATAAGTGCGATTATGCTATAAAACCTACTCCCGTAGTCAACTGTACGCAATACACACGTAGCCCAACGACAATATCCTCGCTTTTACTATGGTTGTGAGCCCAACTTATTGGGCACAATTGCCTCATGAAAGGACTTTCTCAAACAACTTCTTACAGTTCTCTGAATACAAGTTCACCTTAGTTTTTGTGTCGGCATGGCAACGTCTACGAGGCTACGTGTCTCAATAAAAAAGTTAAACAGAAAGTCTTTTTATTAGAAAACTTGTCAGTTGGTGAATTTTATGAGAATTTTAAGGTACTTAAGTAGCTCTTAAAACATTTTTATTGCGTAAAAATATGAATTAATTAAAATGTGATTTTAAATATTCTGAGTATGAAGGCTTAATTAACCTTTAAAATAATGTCAATAAGTCGGTCAGATCGTTCGTTTAGTTTAAAGAAACAAACAGCAGTGACTGAGTCGAGTAGGGTCGAGAAATTGTAACACGACTGCTGAATGCGAGATCCTAGGTTCAATTTCTTAAGCCTTAACTGTTTCTTCTTAAAGTTAGTTAGGATAGGAATTTTCAGTACTTTTTTCGGGATAAAAGAAACCCTATGTTTCTTCTGTACACCTGACAACGTATATGCAAAATTTCAGCATGATTGGTTGGTTAAGCGTGAGGTCAAAGTTAAGAAACAAACAAACTTACATTAGCATTTATAATATTAGTTAGAAAGTTAGTTGTCAAGCCTCAAGTGCACATACCGTTTGCCATAGATGTCTTTTAAAAATTATAAAAAAAAAGTTAGTTAAGTAGTTTAAAAAAAAACATTCGCGACCAGAGGCATCCCCGCATCCAACAAGATATAGGTCACCTATTTACCCGGGCACGCTGGAACTAATCTCATCACGTTTTGGTTGCCAAACGAAACCTCTTGGTATCCCAAAGGCCTCTCTCTTGTTAATCAGTGCCTAACTATTTCCTTTGCGGTTAATCCCTAGGAAAACTTAAACATCGAGACTGGTACTAGAAGAAATTCGGAGGAAAAGTTTAAGAGTATTCAGAAAACTAGACGTTAACTTAGGTATTTATATTTATGATTGTATTTCTCTGAAAACATAGTTAAACAACTCATTTTTACCATTGACTTCAAAATAAAAGGGTACGAATATGTATAAAAAAAAACTTGTAAAATTATTGAAAAAATAATCTACACAGGGTTATTTGTAAAACACCAGCATCCTTAAAAGGGGTCATTAAACTCATCATTATGAACAACTTTTACTAAGAGACCAACCCTGAAATCGCGAAAAAATCATGTGTTCCATACATTTTGTTGAGTCATGTGAACATAAATATATATAACAGCTGTTTTTTTAATACTATCTATGTTTTATAAGTTATTACAAAAAATAATCGATTAGGAGCAAAATTTGAACCTGTAAACTATTGGTTAAAACCAGCACCCGGTTTACCAACTGCGTTACTTACAAAGTTTAAAAATAAATAAAATATACCTTATGACAAGGTAGTAAAAGTGATTCTCTAGAGTTCACAAGTTTGTGCATATCAGCAAAACTTTTGTCCGCTGAGGGTTAGATTCTCAAAGCTTGTTCTAAAGTTTAGCAACTTTGCTAACACGTCGTATCTGTTACTTTTGTTTACGTCTTTCCTTACACATCTATCTACTAGCGCTTCGCCCACAATTTTCCCGCTTAGGGTTGGAATTTCAAAAAATCCTTTGTTAAACCTGACGCCACCACAGTCACCGGTGACCGGCAAACAATAAAAATTGTCAAAGTGTTGTAATGCAGTGATCAATGCACCTAGGTAGTAAAACAATATTTAAAATCTCTAATTCCTACGGTTTAGGCTGTGCGTTGTCTGTCAGTCTGTCAGTCAGTCAATCAATCAATCACGGTACTGTTTTCTATGTATAGAATCCCATACATAATACGTATATACATATAAAAATTCTGCTTACATTTGTTGCGGATCCAATCCATCGACATTTTATTATTATCGGAAGATCAAGTCTATCTGTGATTTTTTCATTTTTATTATTGGGAAGAAGGTGGTATATGACAATAATATTGACATCATCTACCAAGCAAACCCTGACAGTCTCTTATATTATTAAAACGGTCCCCAATCAAACTAATTGGTGATCCCTGCTATATATTATAGGGTTAATAATATATAATCTATACATTGTTTGTATTCTCAAGCAGTTCTAACAGCCGGGAGGACTTGTCCGGCCTTTATGCTAATTATACGAAGTTTATCACAAAGGGTGCCGGTAGTTGATCCCTCTTGTTTATCTTAGGCTCGGTGTCAACCAGCTAGAGGCTAAATAAAACCGATAGTAACATAGTGCGGTCTCATTATATGGGTTAGGATTAGAACCTTTTGAAGATTAACGGAAATCCGGAGAATTTAACAAGTTAATTGTACCGCTTTGTGTTCTGGCAAGTCGGTTTATTCGTAAATAAATGACCTGTATTGTTCTCAGAAGGCTTAGCGTAAAGCTAAAGAAAAAGGAAGTTTCCTTATAGATTTACCCGAATCGAAACGAAGAAACCAAATACGTGGAATCCGGGATTAATTAGATGCTGTCTTTTTTTTAATCCCTGGGTGATTCTTTGACAAAAATTAAGTGTATCATAATCCACTTAAAGTTAAGAATGAAATCTATTATAACGCTTATTATTATTAACGGGTACCCAGGTCAGTTTCGTGTTGAGCACAAATACACGACGCAGGTTTTTATCTGAGGCTCTTTTTTCACAATAACCTGCACGTTACAAGCTTGACCGCAACCATCTGGCCGCGGCGCGGCCGGCGCTTTGCCGTAACGCCTTGTGTTAGACGTTAATGTCAAACACAAGTTTTGATACTGAATATAATTACTTGTTGCATTTTATATCGTGTACTTTAAAATATCACAAGTAGATACATAATCATAATGGAGACTAGGCACTAATTATGGGCCTTTACCCCTTGTATACAACTTCATGCTACCCGTGACTTCGTCCGCGTAAAATTGAGTTTTCCTGTATATCCTTATCATAAAAAATTGAAGGAATAGTATGTCTATTCCTTCAATTTTTGATACTTTGGGCGACATTATTGCAATTTTCGTAGGAACAAAATATGACTTAAAACTATTATTATTTTTTTTATTTTTATAATAAGTTTATAAATAATTAACTGATATTGTAACTTTCTAAAAGTGAAAGCATTTTGAAAAATTGGTTATGTAGCCAAAAAAAAATATTTTCTCTTTAACATATTACTTTCAGACTGTAGGAATATAAGTAAAAGGATCTCTTAAAATGGGGCATTTAATTTAGCCTCATCCATACCAGTGCCAAATTAGATTTTAAAGAAAGAAACATTTCATAATATTTTCAACACCAGCTATTTACCTACAACCAATTAAATAGTAACATCTCAACCCCACAATACTCCAAGTTAATGCTCCAGTAATTGTATTAAGTGGTCCCTAGAAGCTAAATTACCCATCAATAACAGACTAAATTGCTTCTGAACAATTAACTATATACTAACACTTGTCTAAGAGAAGGGAGGCGTTTAAGTTACTGGTGAGGGTTCACACATGCCGCTGGCCAAATGTCTTGTACAGACGCCAGTACATCAAGCTACCCGAACTGTCAAATTTTCCCAATCTACTTTGAACCTAATGCTTTAGCGAGTAAGTTGAAAATCTATTAAAGAAATTTGACAAATTGTTGTTGACCGTCGTAATCCATTATCAACTGCAAATGATGCAGTAATGAACTTCAATTTATTATATAAAAAAAAAACCCAATACAAAAACATTTACATTTTTTTTTAGCTAAAAACATTAAGTCACCTTGCAAATATAAAAAAAACTAAATCACAATCGATTCATCCATTTAGGAGTGAGCTAGCGTGGTGATATTAATCACTCAAGTCTCGACCCGTCTTTATATGAGAAGAGGCTTTTGCCTTATAGTGGGACACTTACAGGGTGGTTTATTAAGGCACCTCTTCGCGCTAATCCACTATCTCGGTCACACATTGAAGTTGATTGAAGATATAAAATTACTGAATATAATTTTGAAAAATCGCACAAAAGCAAGTTACAGAGAATAACAAAAGCAAGTTTCAGTGAAAATATCAGATTGATCAAAACAAGTTTTCGTAAATACAAATTGCCTGAATTTTTTTTTTACTTTAAGCAATTTTTCTATATGAAAACTTGTTTCGATCGATCAGACATTATCTCTGAAACTTTGGTTTTTTCATAACTATATTCAGTAATTTTATATCTTCAATGCGCGAGCGAGAGAGCGGTTCCTAAGGGAGAGAAGGCGCCTTAACCTATCTATTGTTCTTTTTAATGTGACTGTTGTCGGGACAGCAAATCTGATATCTAGTATAATAATCTAAATATGCTACCGTATCGTACTGTACTAATTAAATTGTGAGAATTGTAAAAGCAATATACTTACATTCAGTTGTATAAACTAGTTGTTACAAAGCGAGTGTACTAGGCAAGATATTTCAATTACGATTCCCAACAACTAATAACAGCCATTCCAAACTATACGATCACAAATTGTTCATATTTGAGGGTCAGTAAGTCAATTTTGTACACAGAACGAACCCTAGTAGTTCTGCTACGTTTAATAGATAGTCGTAAACGTGTGAAAACGATCTAACGCACACCCACACACGGAAGCTTTGGACCCAAATTGTCTCGGGCGGTGTTGTACAGGGCCAGATGGTGTAGACTTTATAGTCCGACTAAGCAATTACTACCCTCTAAAACCCAGTACACAGTACAGTTGCGAACAGAATTATAATACGTGTAGCAGATTTCAATTATTTAGAAATAATAAAGTTTATAAATAAATATAGAACGCAAATGTTCTCTCAAACTGCACTACTCTCATACTGAACTCATAGTCCACAGGTACCACGTTTATCTCTACGCCACCATAAGGTTGACTGGTAGAAAATGCCTAAAGTATTCAGTCCGCCTCTATACCTACACATTTATTTTTACATAAAGAATTAAATAAATCAATCAATGTTGTTTTATATCTACGAGTACTGTTACCATAAATGCAAACACGTACATTTTAAATAGAATTTTCTTGAATTGGCCTTTGAAATATTCTTATTTGAATTCTATAATTATGTCGACATATTTCTACTCTATATTACAAATCGTAGAGTAAGATAATTTCCTCTGGGCTTTCCTTTACGATCATATTATTAACTCATTTTAACAAAATAAATGTATTTTTATCCCAGTGTCTGAGTAACCTACTTTACAGGTTAATAATTACATAAAATAAATAATTGCAAAATAACGAGCAATTAGTAAATTTAATGAAATGATGAACCGAAGAATTAATTAACAAACATGGTGCTAGTGGTAATGATTGATTTAATTGGGACGTCGCTGTTTCAATTACTTTATTTGTTTCAATTTTTTACAAGAGATTTTGTTTTCGAAGGTTCCACGACGATCGCGCGGAACGGACGCTTAGCAACGACGTTGCTGCAATAATTAGGACACCAGATTACGCAGAAATTAGTACCTATAAATTATCGAAAAGTTTTTCATTGTTAGCTTGTGTAATTTGTTTATCAGTACAATAACCAGTACTTTATCTATCAGTAACAAATACTTTATCTATCAGTTACCAGTAACTCCTCCAAATACAGTTGACAAGAAACATTAATTCGTTCAACCTATCATTTCCGACCCTTGATCGTTTTCGGCAACTTATTCTTTCAAATTGCTCATTGTCCGTGGAGCGGAGCAATAAGGAGGCAATTTCCTCCTCTTCTAAAAAAGCTAGCCACAATTAATTGAGGACAGGTTGCTCGGATGAAGATGAATTATAAACATGACAATGATAAATTGTTCAGTAGAATGTCACCTTTTCATTAAACGTTGTTGATCAAATCGAATACCCAAACGTCTGTTGTTCCGAACTTGAATATTAATTAAATATTAATTACTTAAACATCCTATTGTCTCTCTTTGCTTCTGTCGGAAACCATTCGTTTGTATTAAATCCTTTCATTGATTAAAATAGAAGTTCTCTCCTTTGCTATTTGTTTAATTATTTCTTTACTTCCTTTTGTACGTTATTCGTCTTTTGATCATTCCTGATGGAATACCTTTTGTCTTGTTTCGACCCGCTCAATCTTCCTTCAAGGGTTTTATGGGATTTTCTAAGTATTTATTTGTCAAACATTATTTTGTTTACTAAAGAAGTAAAATTCGTTATTTACGCATAGTGTTGGAAATTTTTGTTAAAACCATAAAATTATTGTAACACAGAATGTAATATATTTTGTGAGCTGTGATAGCCTAGTTGTATGAACGTCGACTGGCAAGTTAGAGGTCTCAGATTCAAACACAAGGCGCGCGCCTTTTGTAAGATAAGTGCGTATTATAAATTAATTATCACCTGTTCTGCGCCTAGAAAGGCACGTTAAGCTATTGGCGCCCGCGCCGGCTGTCATGAAATCTTTGACAGTCGATATAGGGAGTCAATACCCTCATTTAATCCTGGCAATTTTAGAATATCGTATCCCTTTGAGTTGCGAAGGTCTGATGGGCAGTCGGTCCGTAGAAAACTGATATTCAGCTGCATCTGGTTAGTTAGAAGCCGACCCCAAGAAAGTTTGGAAATAATAAGGCTAGGAGTATGATGTTTATGTTGACGCTCCATTGTTGTCACCTTTGTCACCGCGCGTGTGAACATGGGCTTAGAGCTCACTGTACGTATATAGTGACAGCTGGTGTACCTACGTATGTGAACACGACAAATATAAATCCGTCTATAGAATTGAATGTGTATGGCATGAATATGAATTACAAATAAATACAGCATGCATTATTAGCGCTTCATTATTTAAAATAATTATTGAAATATACTTAAACAAGACAATTATTTCATACATGTACCTACCTAATATTTGTGCATATATTTATGCCTCGTTGGTCTAGTGGTAGCAAGCGCGACTGCTGAGTACGAGGTCCTGAGTTCCATCCCCAGGTCGGGCAATGTGTTATTGGGTTTTTCCATTAGGAAATTCTCAGTAGCAACACGGAGTCTGGATTTGTGCCCAGTTAATTGCAATAAGCTCGCCCCCATGGGACTTATAACATAGGTCGCCAAACGTGGGTGTAATGCATATACCTCTGTCTACCCCTTCTGGGGAATACAGGTGTGAGTCTATGTTCTATGCATCATCGACACGGATTAAATGATAATTAATTTAAAATACGCACATAACTTACGAAAAGACAGAGGTGCCATAGGATCGCACCTGAGACTGTCTTGTCAAACAACGGTTACCACCACTAGGCCATCACGACCCGTAATACTATTACTATTACGTGTACTAAGTCTAACTCGAATATGATTAGGGTTCGCTACTTAATGCAGGTATTTAATAAAGGATCAACAGTTTGTGGGTAACATATGGTTAATCGAAGATTGTCAAACCATAGAGTAAGGCTGATGCAGAAATTATTGTTCTCAGAATAAGATAGATACCAAACTTTTTACAAATATTAAACAAAATATTAATGTTTTCTTTTATTTTTATTTAAATGCGGAGCGAATTAAAAAAGATATAAAGAAGAAATCAAGAAAGAAACATTTATTAGACTTTAACGTAACCACGCCATCCTGCTCGTGCTATCAAAATCTTTTACACTTAACCCTTTAACCGCTTAACTAAATATCAATTGCCGTTCTTTTAGTGCCTGAATATTGTTTACCGACTGGTTTTAATTGTAACTAACTCGGTAAACGATAGTTGGATATACTACAAACTTCTACCACGCAGTTCATAATAGGACAAAGATAAAACAAAAAAACCATGCAGTTCTCTATAGCATAAATGCGACACAAGCGGTTAAGACGTTGATGAACCTCTTAACCGCTTGTGTCGCGGTGGATTTATCATTTAAGATGATGATCTAAGATGATAAATCCACCCCTTGTACGGAGTAATAAATAATAATAATATCCTCCTGTCCGAGTTTTAATCTCAACGGAGATTAGCCAACTACGCAGGAGATATTATAGTGCACAAATGTGTCCGCAAACAAAGGAGCACTCTCTATTCCCTCACTCTCATAGTCCGATGGGACGGCTGTCCGATACAACCGGAGAGAAATCAGGCGCAGGGCCAACGACTTTACGTGCTTTACGAGGCACGTAGTAAGTGATAATTAATTTATATAAAACGTAAGTACATCACAAATCATTTAGATCTGATAAGCGAACACTCAATTTCCCAATTTTCAATCAAGGGAAGCACAAAAAAAAACGCATCACAGAGAAATAGTACTACCGTGGGCAAACCCGGTCTACCACTCTTATGGTTAGAATCGCTTGCACCCGGTGTCGGAACGTAGCGCTAGCCCCGCCTCTACGCACGTATTACGTTCAAAGCATTTTAATCGCAAAGTGGTGCACCGTTCGTGTCCGCGATAGTAGGTACGAGAAACAGTAGGTACCCGCATGAAAGAGAATTAAACTATGTTCGTATCGAATTCAAAACCTCTTTTGTTATAAAGGCGACAACGTTATACGATTATTATAATAATAAAAAAATAGAATGTCGTATCAATGATCACGTTTAAAGCCATCGAATACGACTCACATCGCTCATTCAAAGATATCTTTGAACAATAGAATACACCGCTTCGCTTTTCAAAATAATATTTCATCAAAGTTCTAATCAATAACGCCTTTCATGTCTCGATAAATTTCGATACCAACGTCACCTTGTCTTTACATTTTGTTCTTTAGTTCTTCGCTTTACAGTTCATTTTACAATACAAGTCACGTGATACCTAGTAAAAATGTAAATGCTTTAAAAGCAGACTAATGTTAACTTTCAAAAGTCTGTGAGAAAGACTTTATGAATTTCACAAATACCAATAGCCTCGCTCCTTTCAATAAACCAATTGAGTACTTTAGAAAAGTTCTTGAACTTGTATAATACTGTTATAAACTTTGTTTCTTTGAACAAAGTAAAAAATGGAAACTCAATTTTACACTCTTTTTTACATAATTATTTAAACGGTATTTAGGTATTTATTGAAATTATTTTTTTAAGCTACATGTGTAGGTCATCCTCTTAGCCTTATTATTCCCAAACTTTGTTGGGGTCGGCTTCTAATCTAACCAGATGCAGCTGAATATCAGTTTTCTACGGAGTGATGGCCTATATGTGTAGGTAAAGGTGTTCATTCACTCACTAGTATTACTTCGTGAAAAAGTACAACTTTAAATCATAAAATGTTATTGTTATGAGTGTCGTGCGTATTGGTTACGGACCCGCTTTGCAAGCGCGTGGGTGTGGGTTCGAACCTGGCATATACCAATGTAACTTTTTCTATGACATATGTACTTTCTTAGAAAATCTAAGACACCACTGACTAACGGTGAAGGAAAAACATCGTAAGAAAACCTGGACTTAATAGTCCGAAATTGCCAACCCGCAGTGAGCTAGCGTGGTGATTAATGCTGAATCTCTTCTCTTTATGAGAAGAGGCCTTTGCTCTGCAGTGGGACAGTTACAGGCTGATTTATTATTATTATTTTTTTATTGTAATGAGTGTGACCGCCTCGCAGTATGCCACTAGACTATCACTGCTGTCTAATTTCTGATCAGTTAGGTAGAACATAAGACTCAATTTCGTCTAATATAGATACTTGATACTCAGTCATAACTCATAGCATGCAATTCAGCTTCACGATAATTTAATTTTACTGTATTCGGCAATCCGAACAGTTGTCAACCGCTTTGCAAACTGCATTTCACGATAGTCAGTGAACTGTAGGCTTCGAGGGACATAGAATACTATGTATTACAATATGTTAGATACACGTCGTTGTATCGTTTTCAAATTATCTTATAGGGATTTCTTTGAAGGTCTATAATGAAAATTTATTAAGACATGAGTATGTAAATAAAGAAATAAGAAAAAAAAATAAACCTTTTATTTCTTTATCTTAAATTGCAATAAATTAAACATGCATTATAATTTGACTGGAAATAAATCTAAATAAATATTCTTTTTAAATCTCTAGCGTTGATAGGTATGTTCTTAATTTGAATAAATTAATTTATAATTAAATATATATTATAAACATTACTATAAATTTATCCGTAAAGAATAAAATAAAAATAAAATGTTGAAATATAATATATTGAATGTATTCTAATGAAACGTGCTACGTTATTTTTCCTAAAAGTTAGCAGAGTGGCCTACCTACTCTAAATATTAACTATATGAAGCAATTACAGAAGCCTTAAACTCTGACTAGGTTGCTCATCAACCAATAAAAAATAAAAAAAGCAGATAGAAAACCTCATATTGTCCCCTTCACACCTCTAATTATACAACCTTTTATTAACACATATAATAACGTGATAAAGTTTTATTTAGTAATAATATTTACAATATATTACTTTATTTTAATTTTAATATGTAAAGCATATCTATAACATATTTAAATAATATAATGTGTAATAGATACCTATACTTAATAATATATCCCCGATATTGATTGAATGATAAATTAATTATACCCGAAGGTATAATTAATTTATTCTTATTCTATTTATTTATTTCTTAGATACCCGAAGGTATAATTAATTTATCATTCAAGCCTAATAGTACCTAATAACAAATATGTCTGAGGTATCGTCTTTGTAACATAAGTTGTATAGAATCATAATGAATTTGCTCGAAAACGATTAATAAATTTCCAAAATTGAAGCTCAAAGGATTCTAAATTTAAATAAATATTCTTATTTACAAATGTTAAAGTTTTGTCAAAGTAAATGTCAAAATTAAATAGTTTTAACAACGTAATAACACAGTATAAAGAAATCTTCTCTTTACCTTTCCTATGATATTTAGACTGTGTCAATATTATGTAAAATTTCTGTAATAAACTTTTTTCAAATAAATTATTTCAAATAAATTATTTCAAATTTAATTCTATTTTATTTTACAATCTGTTTTCCAAACAGTAGATACCACCCTGTTAACAATACAGAAGCTTTTAATATCAATAAAATCGAAAAGCCAAAAATGTAATTTATATAAAATGGTCTTAACAAAGCTGTGTAGTCCACGAATAGTTCCATTAAATAGAACGAGGGTGTTGATTTCAGGAAATAGTAGGTCGGATTAGGAAGTCCCTCCCTCCGCAGTGGTCGTAAATAGGAATCGTGTCGAACATTCATTTATGTTAGTCGCTATTGGGAACGGATAATATTACCCAAACAATGCTGCAGTGTTGTGCTAGGTTTGTTTGTTTATATTGTATATCTTATAACTATTATATCAGTAATAGTTATAAGATAAGATAGGAGTTGGCCTATTGATAGCATAAAGAAGATTAGGTCATACTTACTCTTCGTGCTACAACGCGAACGCTGTGTAAGACGCTACGTGCTACGAAATTTCGTAGATTTTTATTTAGAGATATATGAAGCCCTTAGGAGTTTTTAACTAGAGGTTGTCTAATGTCTATTGGTCGAAATTCGTCTCCTACTCCTGAGAATGCTGAAAAGAGTGTCATATGGCAATAATATTTGCCACCATGCTAGATGGCAGATGATGTTGTTAAAAAATAATTTGTGACAGAGAATTCTGTCACAAATTATTTTTTAACTACATCATCTGCCAAAAATGGCCGTGTGGTTTCCAGCCTAAGAATAGCCACCCCAACATCCTTCCGCAGGTGTCGTAATAAGCGACAAAGGGAAAGATCCGGAGGATGGGCAGCAGCATCTTTCTGTGTACAGCAATCTTCTGCTACTGCGATCGCTAACCCGCCCAGCGTGGCGATTATGGGCAAATACCTACAATGAGCGCACAATAATGGCGCGCATTGAACAACAGTGAACTAAAACAGGTTGATAATGATGATTGTTTCCACTGTTTTCATTTGCTGTCAAATTGTGGTCTCCATCCTGAATTAATGAATGAAGACCATTGATAAAAAAAATATATATGAAGTTTTCCTACTCTATATGAGCGTGAGTACATTATAAATGTTGAAAGCAATGAAAGCCCGTCCGAAACCATTATTCCGAGTGATGAAGCAAATTGGTCAAAGCATAGCCTTAAATTCAGTGGAAGTGGTTTTTTATTTTATTTTGCTGGAATAATTTTGGGATATGGTCAAGGCAATATGTATTTAAAATTGCAACGAAACGAGAATTACAAAATATTTTTATATAGTAACAGGATTTTTTTTATTGATAACCAGTTGCAAAACAAGAATTAATATTCTTATTTTAAAACCGGGTTTCGAAAAAAGAATTAATTTTCCGTTTTCGATACTGGTCACGGAATCTTGGTTTCAAATACGGCCGAAGCGGTATTTATGCAAAGTGCTATGTTAACACCAAAGTTCGAAATTTTTATAGAAAGAAAAATCGATTACTCTCTCGCTATCTCTATCGATCATTAAGGTATCAGAACGATTTAAATTTTTACAAGATTTTATTTAACTTGCAATGTACGTAATATGTATGTACCCAATAACACTGCTCGATACGGAAATCGAAGCCAGGACCTCGTCAGCAGTCGTACTTGCTACAACTAGACCACCGAGGCAGTCTAATTTATCTATTAATAGGTAAATAACATCAATAAAAAACTATCATATATTTTGTTTCTGTAAAAAATATCTGATTCATATTTTTTATATCTATGTAAGTTCAAAAATACACAGAAATGGTTTACAACCCTCTTCAGCAGCGTACAAGTTCTGTTACGTCACCATGGAGACGTCAACGTGCCATATTATAATGCATTTTCACGTATAAGCCGTAATTAAAAACCAACCAAGTGTAATTCAGACTCGCGCAGTAAAAGTTTCCAAATTGTCACGAATGTAACGTAATGGAAGATGTTTATCATATTACAATGGAATGTGGAAGCCATGCTCTGTGCCGTCAACTCTTCCGATGGAACTGTCAAGTCGGTATGGTGAATAGTTACCTCTCTTGATTCCGACGAAGCTAAAAAATTATATAGTGTTGTTCGTTTAGGAATTAGTAGTAAGGTAGTTTAGTTGCTTTTATATTTTTGTTTTTGGAAGGGATGGTGTTCATGAGTGTCCCGATGAGGGTGGCATAGATTTAAACCCTCTATAATTAAAGAAAAAAAAGAGGTTCTAAGCTGTAATAGCCTAGTGGTATGACCGTTGGCCAAGTGAAAGGTCGAAGCTTCGAAACTCAGCCACGCATAATAAATTATCACTTGCTAAAACGCTGAAAGACCTAAAGTAAAGTACCAGCACCTTTGAGAGATTTTTCATCGGTGTGTAAAGCTATCTCAAAGGCTTATGGGTGGTTTAAATTCTGACACCAGGTTGTGGTTGACGACTTGACAGAAAGATGGATAACAAAGTGATCCTTAAGATTTCCGTTTTTTATAGAAACATAATAAAAGAAAAGGAATAAAACTAATAATATAATTGGCATGGTACTGTACCATAGATGATCAAAATAGACACAAAAAAAAAAGAAAAATTCAAGATATGATTTGAAGTCGGTACGAAGGTCAGACCGTCTATTACTTCTAAGTTTTAGGCAATGTCTGTGATCTAAATTCGATTCCAATTGCTCTATTGGTATTAATTATTATAATTCTTATGTCTATTTAATTGACTTGAATTTAGAATAGAAACTTTAAATTTAGAATAGCTTGTCTAACCCTGCTTGATGATCGCAATAAAAATAAAGTACCAAAAATCGAGTCTACAAGAGAACATTTTAACTCACAATGTTACATAGTTGGAGTACAACTTCAATGAAATTTATTTGATACGTGGTTCACTGGAAGGACCTTTTTACTGGTACACACGTGCGACTAACGATTGTTCTTCAGTACAATATACACGCTAAACTGTGTTTTATTGCATCGTTTGTAGATTGCTTTTACGTTACATTGTATTTTCAAAGTTGTAACGTGTGTTAGGTATGCTTTATTTTGTGGTTTTAAACTATAAACTTTGGTCGTACCTTCAAGCATTTGTTTTGATGCGTTTCGGTCTAAGTTTTTGCAGATGCATGTGCTACTACAACTTGGATTCGATATTCATTTTTTTCACTAAGGTCTTTTATTTTTTTACTAATATTTTTTATTTTTTTTTGCCTGCGTTTTAAGCCATGAGTCTCTCTACCTACAGAGGTTTTCATAATCCCGGTCGTGATATCGAAATTCTCTTCTACCAAATTCTATTTAACGGTCTCTGATGGTAGTGACATCTACCCTTAAACATTGTTAAACATTGAAAAATAAGACACAAAAGGAAATCAATTAGTTATGCGACGCCGGTCTTTGTGATAGTTAAAAGTTTAAAATACGATGACACACAGGATGTATGATTAAATGCAAAACCTCTAATGACTTGACTTAACCCATTTTTACGAGTCCTATTTTTTACACAAATGACCGCGATCAGGATATTTTTTTCCAAGTCTTATTTTTGTTTTTTTTTCATAAGTCTGTAGAGGTTTTGCGTTCAATCTCTTACACTCTGTAGATGTAACTTATTTTTTTTAAATTGTTAATGTTGATTTAATTAGAATCCGAAAATTCCAAAACCGAATCCGTTGAGTGGTTTGAAATCGTAACCGAAATGATTATATTAGCTTCCTGAAATAAACTTATTTCGGTCCGGTCGGCAACTTAAAAGCGGAGTGTTTCAGCCCCAGATAAATTCAATAAACAAACATTTTGATTTGGGTCATCCTTGGATTGGTTGGTATAACATTCAAGTAAAAAAAAAACAAGCCGATGAGTACTGCAGTAATATCTTTCAACCCTTAGAGGATTTTTTTTTGCTTTTGTTTTATTCATCCATGTTTCAACGGACCAACTGTCAAGGAGGCACATATCAATAATAGGCTTGTGTCCACTAAGAATAAATCAGGTGGATTGACGTTTCTACTGATTACTCACAATATGAAAATTACAATTAAAGTTAATTATTTAAGTAAAGAAAGATCAAAATAAAATTCGGCAATATTTGATAATCAGTCACGTGATGTGATAGTGAACACAAGTCTGAAAGTGTGACATCACAGCCTACCCGTATAAAACTACATCTTTTATGGATATAAAAGATATAAATGTTAACCAATTTAGAAAATTTTTGTCAACCAGCTTATTATAGCCATTGTCATTTATTTGTGTTTTCCCAAAAAGTAATTAATAATTTGCTTTATTTGATTTTCAATACGATAAACAAAGAACAGGCCTTAGTAAGAACAGGTGAAACTTATTCACTCAGTTCCATAAAAGTGCCATTTATATAAGACTGAATCAAACAGTGATATTGAACAGCTAAATAAGTGTGAAAAGTAATACGAATCCAAAGAAACATTGAGCAAAATCCTACCCTGTGTGCATATTTCAAAACAATTTTCGAAGTTTTGCATAAATTTCC
This sequence comes from Protodeltote pygarga, assembly GCA_936450705.2. NCBI lineage: Eukaryota > Metazoa > Arthropoda > Insecta > Lepidoptera > Noctuidae > Protodeltote > Protodeltote pygarga. Next base: position 9,421,160 of record OW388263.2, read on the forward strand.
AACTTTTTTAAAATATTTGATATAGTGGTCTGGCCCATCAGTCTCTGTATACCGCAAGCACGATTGCAATTTATCAATGTACGTAGAACTTTGTAGCGTCCCGCAGCTTCGCTCGCTTTTCAAATTCCAATAAGTAGCGCTCAACTCGTATATTAATCTTCATCAGAACATTATAAAGTTGTGTAAATTATAAATCACTTTCGTGCTTGTAGTTCAACGCGCAGTTTAGATGAACTAACAACATCTATATTTTATACGCTAACGGTAGTATATTGCTGCATTTTGAAATATTACTCAAATGGCCATAGAGCAGAATTTTAATGCATATTTTTCAGCAAAAAGGTTTGTTGTCACCAGAAAACAATGATTAGTGTTATACTAAAAACTATAAATACTGAATTATGACCACTGTTCAAAATACTAAAGATTATGTTTCAATCTCAAAAGTTAAATTGACGAAAGTCAATTGGTTTAATATTCCAAGAAATTACAAAGAAGGTTTGAACATTCTTTGTTGGAACAGATGACGTCATATGTACATACTATGAGAACACTAAAGTTCAAAATTTATTAAAGAAAAAACTATAACAAGCGGAATTAGAACCCTCGGTCGCGGTACGCGGGTTCAAATCCCGCTCGTAATCAATTTTTCTTTTTACAAACTTCTAATTTTACTTTTTAACAGTTGGCAACTACCTACCTTTTTTTTTGTCGTGTGTAAAACTCTTTATGAGTACCCCACCGCTAAGGGCTGGCGATGGGGTTATGTCCGAATCGCACGGACTAAAAACCACACGGTGTTCCTCCATGAACCTTTAGGCGGAAATACGGCTTTCGCTTGCTACCTACCAACTGTAAAATTAATTCTAAAGTCCTGTAGTAACGATCTGCTGCTCTCAATTACTTCTACAATCACGTACTTTTATCTCAGTTCAGTTCAAACTATAAATATAAACAAGACAGGGAACCATTCGAGATGCAATGTCTTTGCCAATTTACTCTACATTTTGAACAAGCATTGAAACTTTATCATAAAGTTTTGTTTTATTAAATTATTTACTTCAAGTTGAGGCTACATTAGTTAGCGATGCGAACTGAGATACGTAAGCGATAAAACAAATAACTGAATAAGCATCTTCATGGGATATGCATATGCACCTTTATGGGTTCTGTAATTCTGCATATGCATCATAGGGATCTTAAAAGCGATCTATTTGGGTATGGGTTCGAACTTGGCATGTACCAATGTGGCTTTTTCAATAACATAATGTACTTTCTTAGTTTATCTAAGACACCGCTGACTAACAGTGAAGGAAATCGGGACTTAATATTCTCATAATATAATGTGAAGGAAATTGGTAACACGCAGTGAGCTAGCGTGGTGATTAATGCTCGATCCGTCTCTATATGAGAAGAGATATTTGCCCTGGAACAGGCTACAGACTGGCTTATTTACTAACGTTTGTTCCGAAAAAATTATAAAAATTAAAAATTTAATGTGAATTTTATTTTATAACAAAAGCCTACTGAGGCCTTATAGTATTTACAGATAAGAATAGAATCGTTCATGATCCACTAGAAATTTCAGATCCCCTCTTTCCAAATACGCTAAGAGCCTAAACAAAGACCATTATAATTAGTAAGAGCAACTAAGCTGACTTTTAATTTGGTCCATTCTTAATTCAAACGTAGGCAAAAAGCGCAAATTACCCAAAATAAATCTTGCCGAAGAATATTTAAGTTTAAAAAACGGTCGGTAATTTATTCGATCCAGTTATCTTTGTGCAATTAAGACTTTTTAAAGGAAAACCCTGGTAAAGGTTGGTTTGTAGTTAATCTCGCTTTGTCATCACTCTGTCTAACTGTCCGTTGGCGAGAATTATTTCTAACAAAATTTACCGAATACCTTCCATTTAGAATAAGCGGCTGGAAGTTTTACTCTTGAACTATGAAACCAATTAGAATACTATTTTAACCAACTTCAATTTGAGTTTTTTTTTTTAATTTGAAGCAGTAAGAGTAATATTGAATAGATATTACTCTAGATATTACAATAGAGAAAATATTGTCATGATCTAAAGATGAAATTTGGAAAACAGAACAGGATTTTTCTCGGACGACGCGCGTTACAACTTATTTCACTTTGTTTGTTTGTATTTTATGTATGTATTTTATATGTTTATGCACATCATATATTGCTCACATCGCCACGCTAAGATCGCCGGTCCAAATTACTCCCGAGTCAGTTGTTTTTGCAAGTTTCATATTAAATCATTGTTTTTATGTATTTCTATATAATATTTTAGCCGATAAACAGAAGAAATGAAATCACAGCCCTCAGCGTGTACTGTATCGAAATAAAAGGATTCGTCACAACAATGAGACTACGGTGAAAATAAACAAACCATGACGTCCCTTCATCCGCCCGGAGGTGTACCCATCAAAATTATCAGCCATTACTTTTCTCTGGCTTTGTCCTGAAATGTTTTTAGTTTAAGGCCGGGGCTCCACCAAAGTGGATAGGAGATTTGTTTCCATACAAATGACGTATCAAGCGGCGCCGCTCGAGTTCATTCGAGTTGTCATTTGTATGGAAACACAGCTCCTCTCCGCTCTTCTCCGCTTAGGTGGAGTCTCGGCCTAATGCGAGATTTAAAAAAAATGCATTATGAAAATACACAGATAAAAAAATACAGATTAAATATTTTTCGCAGGTAAATCGTTTTTTTTAAAAAGAATATTGTAATTTTTTTATTGATTAGGTATGTTTTTGAGTTGACTGCTTCGTTGGTCTAGTGATAGCGAGCGCGGCTGCTGATGAAGTCCTGGATTCGATCCCCTGATCGGGCAAGGTGTTATTGGGTTTTTCTTTATTCTTAGTAGCAGCATGGAGTCTGGAATTGTGCTCGCCCTCTGCCGACGAAACGTGGGTGTACTGCATACACCTCTGCCTACCCTGTCTGGGGAATACAGCAGTGAGTCTATGTTATGTTTTTATGTGTTTTTGAGATGGTCAGATTTTTTTTAATAGGTCTCACCCGAGAAGGTACATACAAGCTTGCAAAATAATTATACAAAAACCGCTAACCTGTCCCATTGTTTTGTTTATATGTGTTGCTTTAAATAGACTTCAGAAAAATAAGAAATTCTTTTCCTTATAAATGCCACTGAGCGTAAGTATACATATACGCCATTTTGCCTTTTTCTCTTACATAGTTAACTTAATTAAAAATATTCCAGAAGCGTCCTTTTCCCTAACGTGGCGGAACATTCTAAGGAATATGATCTAACTACAAGGTAAATTTAATTAGCGATAGCACTTGCGTCAAGCGACCGTGAAACCTCTCTCTTTGGCAAAGGATATTGCGTAGCGCTATCTCTTTCTACGATCATAAATAGCATTTGAGAATAATCTCTCTTATAAATTGTGTTTTACTGAAGAAAATGCAAAGAAAACATCAATAGAAACTTTCTATGTTCATATACTTTATTTAGTGAATTGCCAATTCATTAAGAAACAAGTAAAAAAAAACAAAAACCTAACGATGCGAAATTGATTACAGTCGTACACACAAGTGGTTTTGTTAATGTTAGAGTAAAGTAAATTAAAACCCATTAATAAATATGCCGCATTAAATCCGATAAAAAAATATAGGTACTTGACCCAAATTGCGATGCATTTGACGTGGGTTTAATTTTTATTAGGATTCAATATCGGGCTGTACTTATTAGTTTCTATAGATGTAAGTTTATTTATTATATTATTATAAGTCTATTGTATTACTGTAAGACGGCAAAGGGTTTTTTCCATTCCAATTTTTCCCAGTTCAAAGCAAAACCTAGACGCCAGGACATTGCCCCCCGAGTGCAATTTTGAGCGGGCCTACAGGCAGGCACTGAACGGGGCTGCGAGGCTATTGCGGTACCCAGTCCCGTCCGATACAGTGCGAGGAACATGCAGGGGGGAGACGTTTTTAGTGGGTGCGAGCCCCACATAACCATACCTCCCCGGACGTGTGATATGCGGAAATTTTGTTTTTACTCCCCCCGGCCACAAAAAAAATTGCATCCCTGCGGCACGTAACAATGAATTTCAAATTGTGTCTTATTTCTCGATCTTTAATGAATACCTACTCTCACTCGGCACCTTTACTTCCAAATGTTCGCGCCCACGATCCGTCAAAATGTTCTTTATCATGTAAATTCACTTAAAGAATTTCATTGTCGAAATCACAATACTTATTATGATAAATTTGACACTTTTAAATGGTAGGAGGAAACTTGTGCATGCCATTCGTTATTCCGGAGTTCCCGAGTTCATTACTGTTTGAAGTTTTCAAGTTAATTACGTAGCCGAGGCGTTCAACTGTGTTTGTTTCTAAATTAACAATATATATAGGTACTTAGTTACTTCTTTGGCAGTCTTCTCCTGATAGAAAGTATAATATATAATGTAGACTTTAAATGTAATCTATCGATTCTCTGCATGCCTGTTCCGCTCATTAATTTGATTTAACCCTATTTATACATTTAATTATTTGATGCAAGCACAGATAAATAACCTATACAAATACCTTGCGCACCATGTACATTGTACGCACAGCAAAGCGTAGGACCGCTAGTTAAAGATTTAGGCCCCTAGGAGGAGGTTTTTTTTAGAAGTTTGCATGTGATTGTAAAAATCGTTTGGTTTTGTATAGTTTTCAGTTATGCCTATTTAGAAAATATGCTAAAATGAAATTGTCATCATCTGCCTAGCCTTTTCCCAACTATGTTGGGGTCGGCTTCCAGTTATACCGGATGCAGCTGAATACCAGTGTTTTACATGGAGCGACTGCCTATCAGGCCTCCACAACCCAGATACTGGATTACACGATACCCCTTGGTAAGACTGGTTGAAAATGTAAAATAAACTTGTATTGATGACAATATCTTGAAAAAATCATAACCTTATCTAGCACCCCTGCAAAACCTAATAGTTTTGCTGTGTGTACATGCAGCCTAAATTGCGAGTTACACTTAGAATAACCCCAGTTTACCCATCACAGATAGGTACTTTTAAAGCTATTTCATGGAATGGTTATAGCGTATGTGAGTCTACAATATTTAACATCCAACTTACCCGTCAGGGAATAACGTTGTGACGTCACTTTGCGTGTGAAATACAAAATAATATTTAACAACTATAGTGATTAACAAACTATGATGTCATTACAAAATCTAATTAAACAAGGAATGTTTTGAAACTCTAATTCTGGATTTGAAACCACAAAGGTACAGCTTGGCAAAAAAGAGTCTGAAGCGGTGACAGCTGGAACTAAAACTAAAAATCTTAAAAACTAAGTTTGTGAGTATTAAAATAACTTAAAAGTGATAAATTTCATTATTAAATAAATTCGTCATAAAACTGAGTAAGTACCAAATAACTTGTAATTTTGAATTGTAGTATGAGAAATGCGACAGTGGCGCCCCCAATTTTTGCAAACCCTTTTTTGCCAAACTGTATATCAGCTAAATGCTCCCGATATTGGAAAGAAACAGCATCTTGCAACTAAATAAATAAACCAACCTGTAATTGTCCCACTGCAGGGCAAAGGCCTCTCGTACAGAGAAGGCCCAAGCATTAATTACCACGCTAGATCACTGCGTGTTGGCAATTTCAGCATATTAAGTCCAGGTTTCGTCAAGATATTTTCTGTGGCCGTTGGTCAGTGATGTCTTAGATTAACTAAGAAAGTTCATATAACATTTAAAACGTCACATCGGTACTTGCCAGGTTTGAACTCACTTCCGGTACAGTACAATACGTAACCAATGCGTCACCACGACATACACGATCTTACTACTAAAACTACAAAAAGGAATAGCAGTAAAACACAGTAAGCTGCTCTCTATCCCCCTAACATAATGCCCCATGCTCCCATCTTCACGACATTAATCCTCTAGTCTCATTTTACGACACCCATGGGAAAAAGGGTGGCTTGAAATGAAGCAGCACTCCTTTATATTATTTATAATTAAATCTTGTTACAAATGTCTCACTGCCTGGCTGACAGATAAATAAACGACTCTCATCTGTTTTTTTTCGCGTTTAAGGAAAAATTGTAGAATAAAAATGTTTATTTTCACTTAATACTTGAACTGAATAAACTAGAATACTCATCATCATTAGCTTGTATTAGTCCACTGTTAAACATAAGCCTTCCCCAAAACGTGCCACTATTGTACGCTCATTGGAGTTATTTACCCATAGGTAATCGCCACGCTGGGCAAGCGGGTTGGCGATTGCAGTAGCAGATGATTGCTTTTACACCCATTCTCCAGATCTTTACCTTTGTCACTTCTTACGACACCCGCGGGACGAGAAGGGGTGGTTCTATTCTTAGGCCGGAAACCACAAGGCACATAAAAAGTTTCTAAATAACAAAATATCAAATCTATAATATTACACTCTTCACATAAAATGCTGACTAACCTCCAAACTAAGGAGGCTATTGCGTAGATAACTTATAAGGCCGACGCCCATGGTAATAAAACACCGCTCCCCAAGCTTTTTCATATAATAGCACTTTTATTAGATAAGAACTGCGCTGAAAGTTAGTAGTTCATGGCTCGTACGTGAGCTGCAAGATATAGTGCAATGATATCCCGAAGGAGTACAATTGGAATTGAGTCGGACTTTGACCGTTGGTGACTTATTTGAATACTAGCGATCCGCTCCGGCTTTGCACGGGTGCAAAATACATATAAACCTTTCTCTTCAATCACTCTATCTATTAAAAAAACCGCACCAAAATCCGTTGCGTAGTTTTAAATATTTAAGCATACTCGTACATAGAGATATAGGGGCAGAGAAAGCGACTTTGTTTTATACTATGTAGTAAAGTGAATAAATAAATTAACGAGCCTGTAACTGACCCACTGCAAGGCAAAGGCCTCTTCTCATACAGAGAAGGATTGAGCATTAATCATCACGCTAGCTCACTGTGGGTTGGCGTTTTCAGACTTTTAAGTCCAGGTTTCCTTACGATGTTTTCCTTCACCGTTAGTCAGTGTTGTCTTAGATTATCTAAGAAAGTACATATGATATAGAAAAGTGACATTAGTACATGCCAAGTTCGAACCCGCTTTTCAAGCACGTAGGTATCCACGTGCTTGAAAAGCGGTAACCAATACGCTACCACGACACGTTCACAAGTATATTGTTATTTATTTATATTAAAAAACTGTAGACAGAGATAATTTTTGTTACCCTTCAACACAGTACGTCCAAGGTCGTGGGTTCGAATCGTATCCATATCAGTTGCCTTTTTAAATGTTTCATATTAAATATTATATATATATATAAGGCCTTTGCGTCTATTGCAGACGATTTATGGCGTAATGTCTGCGAGACAGCGTTTAAATATTATATAACCTGATTAATTACCTATATAAACAAAAACAAATTAAAAAATTTAAAACTCCATTACCTTATTTTTGTTTAGCTAAGAACACTCTCGATCAAATTACCTTTCAAATCATCATATATCTTCCTAACGGATAAACCAATTTTGATTCAGTTTTTTTTTTAATTCACTTCATCAGAGCGTTCTGAGCTAAAAAAAATTGAGGTATTTGTGTGAGGTTTTTTACTGCAATGAGTTATTTCTGTGACTAAAACGACATCGAATTTCAGTTGAAAAAACAATTGCAACAGATTCTTAATTTAAATGGAAAACATTTTCTGTGTTATCTGAAAAGACTTGCAGAATTATTCAGCTATTGAAATATCAACTCTAAAGTGATAGCAATAAAATTTAATTTAACTTACTAATATTCGTATAAGTTTTTTTTTCTCTTTCACAAGTCTTATTAGTTCTGAACATCGGTATGTCAACCACAGAGGTCTGATGTTCGAAGTATTCGCCACGCGTTTTTATATTCCGAACGTGGTCAGAATACTGAATGGCGACTACTATCGGTTTTTTTTTTATACAACCAAGTCTGAATGTCGCCAATCTTCCAGTAAATGCAATTTGGAGGGTATACTGACGAAATAAAAAATATGTCTTCTGCTTTCATGTCAAAAGCTTTGCAAGATAACGTGATTTATTATGATTTTTTATGCGTATAATAAATTGACATTCCATTTTACTGAAGGCTTTTAAGGCGCCACGTACACGATCAATAATATAGCGCTGTTTGTTATGATTGACAAAGTATTATTGAAGATAGCGCAATGACTAACAGAACATAAACAGAATAGTAACAGTGGACTGGGAGCTTTACTCAGTAAGTCGCAGGTTCAAATTTCGAACTTTTTTTTTGAACCTGGAATGTACCAATGTGACTTTTTCAATGTCATATCTACTTTCTTAGTTAATCTAAGAACCACTGACTAACGGTGAAGGTAAACATCGTAAGTAGTGATGTTCAAATCTGCTATAAACTATAGACGTGCTATAGACTATTGACTATATTTTTATAGCATGCTATTTTATATGCTATATTTATAGCACGCTATAAAATAACGCGGCAGTCAATTGCATCGGATACTCCGAGCACGAAACCGCCGCGCGCTGTCGGACAGCGCGCGGTCATAGATTGCTATCTCGTTTTGGCCCCGCTACTTGCGTTTTGTTGAGTAGACGCTTTCGCGTTATGTTGCTATCCCGTTTTGGCCGCGCTGTTTGCGCTTTGTTGAGCGAGACGTTATATTATAGCATATAGCACGAAGGCAGATCGAAAACAGCAAATGCTAAATGCTAAGAAAAAATAGCATGCTACATTTTGGCGCTAAACGCTTTATTAACCACCACTAATCGTAAGGTAACCTGAACCTAATAGTATGAAATCGCCAACACGCAGTGAGCTAGCGCGGTGATTAATGCTCAATCCTTTTCTGTATGAAAAAAGGCCTTTGCCCTCTATTGGGACAGCTTCAGAATGATTTATTTATTTATACCGACGGGAAATTTTGTTTGATTGTCGTGACACAAAATTGTCCCTTATGACATTTGAAATTTCCACCGTCGATATTAGGTATATTAAAAGTCTAAAGCTAAGCAAATTTGCTTCAATATTGTAAAAGGCTCATAGAATTCAAAATGGCACACTTGTCAGGTGCACACGTAGTCCAGACTTCTAAAACAATCAAATAGTTATACATCAGCTGTAAAGTTACTCGATTAAAACGATAATATATGCGCCTATGCTTCGTCAGTTTAAGTTTTTAGAGCACTATAGAACTCTAACTCAGCATTAAGTGCTAAAGCTGAGAGAGTTTGATGGTGTTAGCTATGCAAACGTGTGGTAAGCTATATTACGGTACGTTCTGTATAACTACGTTAAAACCGCTAAATTTTAATCAAAATCTACCTAAAATAGACCTGACTTTAGTACCATTAACGGACATCTGCCATCTGCCTAGCTTTTTCCCAACTATGTTGGGGTCGGCTTCCAGTCTTATCGGTTGCAGCTGAAATCCGCGGATATATGGAGCGACTGCCTATATCAGACCTCCACAACCCAGATACTAGGTTACACGATACCCCTTGGTAAGACTGGTTGTCCGACTTTCGGGCTTCTGACTACCCGTAACGACTGTCAAAGATCTACAATTGACAGCCTGGGCCAACAGCTTAACGTGCTATCCGAGGCACGGAGACTGATAATTAATTTATAATGCGCACATAACTTACGAAAAGTCAGAGGTGCGCGCGTTGAGTTCGAACCCAAGACCTCTGACTTGACAGTCAAACGGTCATACCATTAGGCTATCACGACACGATACCATTAACGGTATTCCAACCATATTTTTTTATAATAAAAGTTCATGTGTGATCATGGCGTTTGTAATGCCCGCTCTACGTTCGCAGGCGCAAAGCCGCGGGAACAAAATATTGTATAAATGTACTCAGTATTGAGGGCAATATTATTATTTATTTTTATTATTAAAACTAGCGACCCGCCCCGGCTTCGCACGGGTGCAATGCTTATGTAAATATACCTACTACAGAATGTCCTTATACACAACGTTGCGATTTGCAATATAAGCGCAAAAAAAGTGCTTATTTACGACATCACATTAGAAACCTCTAAATTTATCAGTGTTTCTCTACTATATTATGCATGTATTATACATATCAACCTTTCTTAAGAATCACTCTATCTATTTAAAAAAACCGCATCAAAATCCGTTGCGTAGTTTTAAAGATCTAAGCATACATAGGGACAGACAGACGGCGGATAGCGACTTTGTTTTATACTATGTAGTGATGAGAAAGAGTTTGTATTATTCGTTGAAAAAAGCTGGGGTATAATTTAAAAAATGACAATAAGCAAGCTTCTGGACCGCTAACTTGCAAATGGAAATTTGTGATTCTGCAATCTGTTCTGAAACTCGTTGAACTATCCCGTTCAAACTTTGTTGCACTAACTTTTAAAGTTAAATTTATTTAATAATGGAAAGATATCGTTTTGTTTCGTTCCGTTTTTATCGCTTAGTTAAATAATAAGAAAATTAATGTTTTACAATAACATAATATTAATATTATATAATCACCAGAAGTAGGTCATCACAATATAAAAGCACAAAACTGCCTAGTTGGTCTAGTGGTAGCAAGTGCGACAGCTGAGCACGAGGTCTTGGGTTCGATCCCCGAGTCAGGCAAAATGATATTGGGTTTTCCATTAGGAAATTTTCAGTAGGAGCACGGAGCTTGAAATTGTGCCCGGTTAATGGCAATAGACTCGCCCCTATTATATGGGACTTATAACATAGCCGGCAAAATGTTGGTGTACTTCATACACCTCTGCCTACGCCTATTCTGGAGAATACGGGCGTGAGTCTATGTATGTTAAAAGCACATGTTGATCTAGTAAAGTATACTACAATAACCAAAACAATATCATTCCACTTTGTTATACACTAAGTACATACACTAAGACAAAGTTATTACAACTTGCTTAGAAATAAACTTACTACAAATTAATTCTACGAAGTCAGAGAGCGCTACAATAGCTACGCCGTAGTTTCTACGTAGCCCGTAGCACAAAGCTACGACCCTTGAGACGTCTCATATTAATCCCTAATTAAACGACGTTATTGTTACGTAAATGAATATTAATATTAAGGTTATTAATTATTTGTTTAACAACCAATTTATTATAAGAAATATCAAAAATTTAAAACTAAAACACAAATTAAAATCTTTGTAGCACAACGGCCTTGATTTTAATATTTTTTAAACTGCTACGACATAAGGTATAGGACACAATTACACCATGTTCCCAGTTTTGGGTTTGCGCCGCCGTTGTCCGCTCTTATCGAGTTTGAGGTCTTAAGAGCAGTGTCCCCCGAGTACATGGACCGCTGACACTGCATTTATATACTATAGCATTGATAGTCTAGACGACTGACAAGTCAGAAGTCTCGAGTTTGATCCCAAGGCGTGCGCAACTGCGCACCTTTGACTTTTCGTAAATTATGTGCGTATTATAAATTAATTATCAGTTGCTAAAACGGTGAGGGATACCATCGTGATGAAACCAGCACACCTGAGAGATTTTTCAATGGTGTTTAAAACCATGTCAGAGACCTACGGGCGGGCGGCTTAAACTTCAGTATGGTTGATGAACAACCTGGTGCTGACACTAGGTTGACATATAACCATACGATAAGAAGAAGACCACCAAAAGTTATTCGTATTACAAAAATACAAAAAATATAATAAGATTAAGCTATAAAAGCGTACTCCAGTTAACTGAAATAGCAGATATTACTTTGTATATCATAACTTTGTGTAACGTTCAGTGTTGCAGACTTATTTGTGTAACCAAAGCGGAGCGAAGCGATAAAATTTAATTGAAGCGTTCAGATAGGCTGATATAACCAGTATGTGACACAGTTTTTTTTTTTGTCTTTCACGCCTAGGTCTTAAAAAAAAGGTCTTTCATGCCCAAAAAGTTACGCATTGTGTTCGCGAAGCAAGGAGATCGAACCTGTTTGTATACCTGTTTGCCTGTTTGCATTTTTCTGAAACCATGTCGATATTGAAAAACCAAATTGCTCTTTGTCCGACTCGGGAATCGAACCCAGAAATTCGTGCTCAGCAGCCGCGCTAGCGAACAACTTGACTGGCGAGGTAGGAATCCGAGAACCATATAGATTTGTTGTTACAAACATGACTATGATAATAATATTGGGGATAGTGGGAATAGTGGGGAGAAAGAGAAAGCGAAAGGGGTATTATAAGTTTGACAAGTCTGTGTATCTGTGTATTTGTATGACTGTGTATCTGTCTGAGGCAACGTAGCTACGAAACGAATGGACCGATTTTGTTTTTTTTTATTTGAAAAGTGACATGATCGAGTGTATTTATAGCTAAAAAAATGGAGGTATTTGCGTCGAGAGTTTTTAAATTTATAGGTAGTTATTATTAATAATATTTGTTGAGTCTCAAACCCTCGCGAACACTCAACATAATGAAACAACTTTTAAGGGATATAATTCGCGTTTTTATTTTGATAATACAATCCTGACGTTTCGAGTACTTTGCAGCACTCGTGGTCGCAGGCAGACGCGATCAATAATCAAAATAAAAACGCGAATTATATCCGTTAAAAGTTGTTTCATAATATTTGTTGAGTTTATTAAATGCATCGCTTTATCACTAATACAGGACAACAAGTTTTTATCCTCGGTCGAAGTTAAGTACCGACATCATAAAATGCTATCGAGAGTACAATACCGAGTTATAGCTAGTAAAAAAACTGGACGCTGTGGGTATTTGTGTACTTATAAACTTTATAGTTTTGTGCCAAAAATCGACAGGGGGCGCTTAAGTGCAAAGATGTACTTACGTGCAGTGTTTAACAATGTTTTTTTTTGTAATATAGTCTCAAACTTTCGCGAACACTCAACATAATGAAACAACTTTTCAACGGATATAACTCAGGATTGTATTATCAAAATAAAAACGCGAGTTATATCCGTTGAAAAGTTGTTTCATAATATTTTTTTTCACTACTGAAAAGGCATGTCGCACGTCACAAACAAAAGGGTATTATCTTCGAAAACAGTGTTTTGAGATATCGCGTTTTGAATGTTTAAAAAATCATAGCTTCGGAACTACTGGATCAAACATTTCAAATTATACCTAGATTTATAGGTACATTGTCTTACTTTGTGCTAAGTAAGTTTAGTTAGTGTAGCAGTAGTAGTTTTAGTTTTATTAGTACTTTTATGGAACTGGGTAAAGATGATACCATTTAAGCAGTTCATGTAGCTCTGATGTTGAACTTACGACTGTCTTGCTTAACCAAAATTTACTAAATTGCATTGATAACACGTCATATTTAATATTGATACCATTTTATAAAGTAAAGAAGTTATGTTCTCCCTAGCTGAGTAAGGGATTATTTTATTCTCGTGGATTATTTTAAATTAAATACCAATTATTTTATTATTTTAAATTAAACACAATATCATAGGTACTTATTAAAAGCTATATTAACTTTAGGTATAAATCTATACCTACACACATCAAAAAAAGTTTGCGATCACTAGCATAAACATATTTTTTTTAAATTGAAATTGTGAAAAGAAATTAAGTAGGTAATTAATCATAATGTAATTGTAACAGAAATTTGATAGAAAGAAAAAGACTGTTTAACCAAACATAAACAACTAACAAACAAATTAGTAATTTGTTTGTTAGTTGTTTATGTTTGGTTATATAAAATAATATATAAAAGGTTTATATTCAATATAGTGTAACTTCTCCCCTGGCCCGAACACATGCGGAGATCCTCCTGGGCATGCTCAGAATCAAGTTATTCAGTATTTGATGGTCTAACCTGTCCCATTCTTGAATAGCGGCTTTCCTGGGCTCTGGCACTGTTTTGGGACGTGGCTGATAGTTCCAAACAGCTCGCTTAAGAGCATCCCACGCGTGCTCTATTGGGTTTAAGTCAGGCGAACCGGCAGGTTAGTCTAACCTTGTGATGTCATTTTCTCGGACAGCAGCATTGACTCGTTGAGGTCGATGGGCGGGCGTATTATCATCGACCAGTGCAAATTGGTGCCCATGTTTTACTCGAAATGGTCTGACAATTCCGTCAATAACATTGCTTTATGCATGTCTGCTGTCATGAAGCCTCGATACGAGATCAAAGGCGTTCTAGCTCCAATCATAATACCATCCTATAACGACACCGATTTCCCGTCTTGCTGAACTATTCCAATGGCAGTTTTTTACCTTTCACGGTGTCCTGATCTTCTCCAGATACGGACACGTCAGTTATCTGAACTACCTACTGATTCGCAATTCGTCAACGAAGAGACAATTTTGTCAAATGTTTTCTTCTCAATTTCGTTTATTTTGCTGAAGCCTAGCCCACTGCAATCTCCGTCGTTGACGTTGCGGGTATTCAGAGAAGCTCGCCAAGACCTCCGTGCTCATAATCCAGCCTGGCGCAAGCAACTCCGAATAGTCTGAGTGCTAACTTCAAGCCCAGAGGCGGCCCGAACTTTTACTTTTATTGTAGTAGTAGTATTTGGGTCACGGGCTGCCAGCCATCTAATTTAGCGCTTTTGGATAGCAGTGAAAACAGTTGGGCGACCACTGCGGGGTCGGTCAGCTAAATTACCCATCCCGTGGTACCACTGCAACGTGCTCATGACACAGGATTAGGATATAGCAACTCTGAGTGCTATTTCTCTCGTGGTGTATCCTTCTTCCCTTAAAGTTACTATTCTTGCTCGTAAAACTTCTGATAATCCTCTTGGCATTTTTTGAATTACAACTTCCCGCGAAGCGAAAAAGTATTTTAAAACCGTTAAAGTTGACTAAATCAGCTTTCAGAAATTTAGTAATTTCAGTAAGCCTTTTTATATGGAAAAACAAGTAAACTGTTTTATTGTTTTATATTTCAATACTATATTTTTAAATAAATAATCTAAAAAGAAGAAGAAATCCATCAGGTGTACTGCCCAGTGTACTTTCGCAATCGCAGATTGCTCTCATTATCAATTCAGCCCTTTTACTTCGCTTCATTGTTTTGAATTTATCTAAAATAAACAAAAAAATAAAATAAACAATAGCCTAAAAGGTAGTATTCTACTTGAAACTTCGAACCACAGAACGAAATTGACAAGCAATATAGAATTATCTCATGCAAATCGGGGGCTATAAAGTATCATTTTAAAATAATTCCATTAAAAATAACACATTAAATAAAATTGAATAGGCAAGAGGGTATTATTTTAAATAAAACTTCTAACTTGTATTAATCCGAACAGGCAATAGGGTATTAACTTGATATAATACTGTTTAGAATACTCACAATTTTATATTTTGCCATGAAATTGACGACTGGACGGGTTGTAACTCGCAATGACATGTGTGACGGGCACGAGCAATGGCCGGCAACTGAATCAACTAACATGCGACTGTCTTGATTGTCTCGAAAATGGCGTGTATGAACAGTCAAGAAAGATACTTGTTGCTATATTTTAAAAACTATTTGGAATTTAAATACTATTGTTTTACCAGTTTATAGAGAAAAAATTGTTGTTTTCGAAACGCAAATAAAAAAAAATTCGTTTTTTCAGACTTAATACCCTTTTGTTTGTGGCGTGCGATGTGTTTATGTGTATAAAGCCCATATAAACAAATACAATATAATACAAAATCTTATCATCTTCCTAGCCTTATTATTCCCAAATTTAGTTGGAGTCGGCTTCGAATATCAGATTCAACTGAATCTCAGTTTTCTACGGAGCGACCGCATCTAACCCCCAAAACCCAAATGGATACGATAGTCTAAAGTTCTCATCCATTTGGAAGGCTTGCCCTGGTTCACAGAAGTAACAAGCAGAGTCTCCTTTGAGAATTTGAATTCAAAATATAACATGCGGCTCTAACTCGCGGCTTCTCAGAACTGCACTTTGAGAGAACATCATTTCTTAAAAGCCAGTCCCTTCATAATGTTTAATTTCCGATGTTTAGAACAAAATAATAAACATGGTATGTTTATTTTTGATTTGTACTACTTAACTACATTCTAAGAGATGTTTTCACTATATAGATAAAAAAAATACGTGAAAAAAAAACTTGAAACGATTTTCACAAGTTACTCTACCATTTTGTTATACGAAGCCAATTAGTTTAATTACACTTCGGGCTGGTGCAATACGTTTTGACATAAAAGCCCTAGAGCATTTTAATTATGAGTTCGGACGAAACATTCGAATAGGGTTGCCCCTATTTCGAATGTTTCTGAACTCATAATTCATTGTTGCCAATGTTTTAACTGTTTACAATTCATCATCTATTAAAATACATAATGAGAATGTAAATTTGCGAGTCAGACATTGCATATATTTGCAAAAAATTGCGGCAATAATTATAATATCTAAATTATAGACATTTTTGGTAATACACTTTTTGTTACCTATGATAGATGTCTCTATTGAAGAAGGCATGTGATTGGCCACAAATCTGATGGCGTTGTGTTCACAAAGCCTTACACCGTAGATGGAGGGACATTTCTGTACCTTCATCAATAGGTCTCTCCGGGAGTGTGCCTGATAGGCGTTGCGCAGGTGAGGTTCCGGAGCTGGTCTCTTAAGAGGACCCGGGACCACCCTCCATGCGCTGATAGTGATCACCGGGTTGGTTTTAGTGAGGAAAGAATCCCACTTAATATTTCTATGAATCCCACACTACCTGGTCTCTTTCCCCGGAAGCCCGGTGCCTTCTGAAGGTTTCCTCCCGCAAAAAAAGGTTCCTACTGGAGAAAAATCATGGGAAATTTTACAGCGTTACCAAGGTTTATGATCGATTCCGAAACAAACTTCTGATAGTGTGTACACCATAAATTCTCGTTACATTTTATGTCAGTACTTTAAATGACAACGATAAGAAACGAACGGTGTGGCAGCCAGTAAAACCGTGACTCATTTTTAACGATACAACTCGTTACAATATTTTATTATACATCAATGCAGGCGAAGTGAACTCTAAATAATTTGTAAAGGAAAAATCTAACGTTTTTCTGTTGGTTGATAGATGGCGCTAACGTCTACCAAAGTAAAGTAAAAAAAATAAAATTAAAATTAATGGAAATGATATATATATAATGGAAGGATGGTTTTGATATTTTATAATAGCAAAAATAATTGGAGTCAACCGCTCTATCCAATCAGTAGGATTTATGAATTTGTAAAATCTGTTTTATCTAATCTTTAGAAGATGTATTTAAGTAAGCAATTGTTAAGTGAGAAGTCTATCACTCAGACGCTTCACCTTTAGTCTTTACTAACCAATTGATAATTAAATAAAATTATTTTAATAAGAAACTCGCAAAAATATTTTCATTTAATAAGCAAAACATTTGCAAAACATGTAGAACACATACATAAAATAAATTGATAATTAACTTCTAATACGCTACGCATGATTTCGAAAATTCTGAACTTTTTTGTCACCAAACTATATTATAGTTTGTATAGTTTTTTATTACGTACCACTAAACCGAACATATTTCTTCAGACTTTTAGGCTGTGGCATACTTTATTCCATTACTCGACATCTAACCCCGATCCCAACCGCCTTAAATTAATATGTAGGTATTCTGTCTCATAAATCTTTACACACAAAGAAATAATGTTATCAATTTATATCGATAAAAACCTACCAAAAAGGTGTCATATCATTCGTAAAGAAAGAATCGGATCTTGATCTAAATTGTTTAGGAATGAAATAAATGATAATGTTTTGAGGTTGACGATTTCCTTTTTCCTATTGGCGTTGCGTTAATATATATATACCTATATTATACAGGATTATTTGTAAAACACTCGCAACCTGAAAAAGGGTCATTAAACTCATGATTATGCACAACTTTTACTATGGGACCAACCCTGAAATCGCAAAAAAAAAAAAGCTGCTCCATACATTTTGTTGAGTGGAACAGCTGATTTTTTTTTTGCGATAGCGACACCTAACAACGTAAATACCTATTTAGAGATTTCACGCGGTACGTGTTCAATCTGTAAAAGAATTGGAGCACAAAAACTAGGACTTCTAGACTTAGATACATCTGATGTGTCACAACAATCGTAGTACTTATTGGAAACGTAAGGGTAGCGTACAATAATGTTGTCTGGAATTTTCCAATAACGGCCGAGATGAAGACGTTCGTCGCGTGACGGAATGTGGAGGTGCGTTTACACTTAGCTCACAGTAATCAAGAAAACTGGAAATGATCCTAGCCGGTCAAAAGTAGTTTTGACTGAAAAAAATAGGCAAAAGTAGTTTTAACTGCACAGGTTGGTCAATAGTAGTTTTGCCGATATTGATAGATTGAGATATTGATATTGATAGGTAAAGGCAGCTAAGGCGGAAGCGAAGCTCAACTTATTCTTCTAACTTAGATTAGGTTTTTAGGTAATACATTTGTCAAAAGTTTGTGTTTACATGTCTGTGTTCGTGACTGTACAGTCGGAAGCACAAAGGTTTAAACACAAACCGAAAATATTCATTGAATTCTAGTTACCAAGTTGTAGCAATAGTTGTAGAACATTCCAGTCTATACATAATTACATAAACAAACATTTATTCCTTACTGACGATGTACGAAAAACAGTGACAGCATTTCCATAAATTATTATTAATAAATTTCTAAAGGAGCGTTTAGAATATGGAACAACAAAAAAGGATTGTGTTTACCGTTGACTTGATGTAAACACTCCTTAAAACGCCAAACTATGTGCCCATAGATTGAGGTTCCGTTGATTACTATCAGCTTGTAGGAAATTGAAACGGCAATGGACTGCATACCTCTGGCTGTTAGGATAAGCGGTTAAATTTAGTTTTGCGCTTTTGATATGGTCTATGTTGTTCAATAATATGACCAAGTCTAGTCGAGATCAAAGTTAAGATATTGATATAATATCCGCTACTCCACAACTAAGCGCATAAATTGCGTGCATGATTAGTCATAAAATAAATAAATAATAAATAAATCAGCCTATAACTGTCCCAATGTAGGGCAAAGGCCTCTTCTCATATAGAGAAGGATTGAGCATTAATCACCACGCTAGCTCACTGCGTGTTGGCGATTTCAGACTTAGTCCAGGTTTCCTTACGGTGTTTTCCTTCACCGTTAGTCAGTGGTGTCTTAGATTTACTAAGAAAGTACATATGACATTGAAAAAGTCACATTGGTACATGCCAGGTTTGAACCCACACCCACGCGTTTGCAAAGCGGGTCCGTAACCAATGCGCCACCAAGACACTAATCATAAATAACTCAATAAATAATAAACATAAATCCATACCACCAACTCTTCAAAGGACCGATAAGTCGCCAGCACCACCAACTTCATTGTCATAAATTAATCAACAAAACACAAATATTTGAAGATATTCAAACAAAAATGTTCTGTGGTTAACGTTACGGGACTCTGTTACTAGCTTTGTCATTTAAATGTAAAAAAAAACTGTTGAATGCCTATCACATACTTATATACAGTTCTAGATTATAAAAATATCTAAATTCGAATTCTCAAATTCAAATTGCAAGTAGAAGATAAGTATGATTACAATACAATTTCAGTTATATGTAGTTATAGTATAGTTTTGATTGGAATTCAATTCAATTCTATTACACAGTTCAGAGAATATTGCAGTTTTTATATTTTTAAATTATCTAAAGTTTTTTCTTAGATTGATAAGTAGATCATTATTGATTCCATTCACACTTGATCGTAGTAATGAAATATAAATGCAAAAGTGTATTTGCTGGATTATCTATCTTTCACGCAACAACGCAGCAAAAAGGTCGGCGTATTTTTTGCACACACATAGTTTATGGGCACTTTTTAACCCGGAAAAGTTAGAACCACGGAAAAAAGAACACATTATTCCACTTAAAATTAACAGAAAATAGTTTAAGTAGAACTAGTGGGAAACAATTTTTATTTTTATTCTCTGTTACTCTGGTAATCCCTTTCGTTACAACACAAATATTTCTCCGAAATATTTATTAAAATTGTTTGAATCGGCTGTGTAAAAAATAGAAGTTCACGTAATTCTTCTTGTGGAATTTCAAGATGCTGTCAAAAACAGAATTTGGTGGTAGTGAAATAATTGAAACGGATTTTTTTTTGTTCATTCTGTATTGTTTGTTGTAAATTATTATTTAAAAAAAGTAATTACAAATTCAATGCCACACGTAAATAAATCGTCTTATAAAAAAGTTTTATACCTATAATATCAACATCTTACAAGTTTTTATTTAACTTGCAATGTATAGTATGTATGTATGTAAATATGTATAAATCTTGCAAGCTGAATTAGAACCACTTCCCCTCCACTTCTTTCACTTAATGTAACTTTTTATTATATTATTAGTAGTAAAATCATTTACATAAGAGAAAAATATTAACAATAAGAGATAATTAATTGGTACTAATATTTATACAAAACGGTTAAGTCAATGCCAATGCAATGGTACGGTCCAAATGGACAACAATAGTTGCGCAACAATACATTTGTCTATTGTGTCTCATTTGTAGTCCCTTTTCCAAATTCACATCGGCAGGTTTAAGCATTTAAAGAAATAAGCCACTGACTTGTAAGATAAAATTGCTTTCATGTGTCGTCTTCTATACGTCGAAAAAAATAGAAATGAAAGATGATAAACAGCTTAAAAACAAAAACCACGATATAGCGACAGTGAATTGTGTCAGGATGTCATCTCGAGATCGCTGCTGTCACATGTCACCCGTATTGCGCATTTGTATTCTTTTATTTTTCCACAAATGTTATCGTATTGACGGCAGCGATCGTACAATTTACATGTGTTTTCATCGATGTTTACCTAATGTACTACATAACTTACCTAAACTACTGACTACTAAACATGAACAATGTAAAAAAAAATATATATAATGTACTGTAGAGTCGTACTGGTATATACCTCATCGATATAATATATCGATTAACATTCGAATTTTTATATATATATATTTTTTTAATATTCGAAAATTTAAGAATAGGATTTAGTTATAATATAACTAATTATAACTAAATCCTATTCTTAAATTTTCTAACACTCAGGTGTAATATAAAAGAGTTAGTTAAAATAATTTATAAAAATGTTTTTATATTTAATGGAAAGTAATAAAATAACAAATACATTTAAAGTTTTAAACAGTACCTATTGGTAAATTAGCGCTCTCGGCGCTGTGGGCTAATAACTAATAACAAACTTCTAAAGTAGGTCGCTCTTAAACAGTTAATTACTATTTTTTTACTATAATAAAGCGAAGCTTATTACCGTAATTAAGGCTGTGGCATGGATTTTATATAGTTACTAATTGCCGCTCAAAGTAGTTACGTTAAATAAATTAATCTAATTTCACATAAACAATGGGCAAAACCGAATACCGCGAACGTAGAAGAGAGAGAGAAGAAGAGAGAAGTAAAGAAGTCGCAGGCATATACATATATTTAGCTAACGTAAGGGAAACGTGTCTGCACAGACACGGACCACATGAGTAAATAAAAGGTACAGAGGCAAAGCTTCGAACAACCGCGCGAATCGATCGCACCACTACAAGCACGCGGGGCCTGTGTGGGTGACCACTCGCCGCTTGTCACGTACGCGGCGGAACGGGACCTAACTGGTTTACGCCGGCACAGCCAGTTGACCGACACAGGGCAATGCAACGCACGTTTTTTGTTTTGTTAGTTGCAAGTTTGTGCATTTATATTGTAAAAACGTTGTTATTGTAAGTAGTAATAGTAATAATGGTTGTGTATTGTACAGTGTGTATGACTGTGTATATACAAGAAAAAACAAAAATGTATCGTATTTTAACTATCCCAAAGAGTACAATAGGTAAGTAAATATTAATTTGATTATTACTTTTTCAAGTAGGTAAGTTTAAGATCCTTTGTTTAATAAGAAGAGGGATTATTATTATTATAAGCTTTTACTAAACATTTATATGTTTACGTACCTTGTTAGTAGGTAGGTAGGTAGGTATGTGTGTTAAGTTCAAATATTACAAGTAAGATTTGAACCACTTCCCGATATCTGATTGAGCTGAAATTTTGTATACCTGCGTAACTTCGGTGACAATGCAATAATATCATAGATATAACCTAACGCTGCTGCCAGGATTGTCTCCTCACTAGGGAACTCTTCAACGGTTAGTAGCACGGTCATGAAATTTTGTACCTACCTAAGTTAGTTTTATTTTGATAGTTCAACATGATTTTTATCATGAACTAGGTACTGGTGCAGCCAGCTCCAGGGAACTCTTTAACGGTTAGTAGCATGGACTCGAAACTTTGTATTTATATTTAATTTTGTTTGCTAAACATAATCTTCACCATAAACTGCTGCTGCAGACAGGATAGTCTCCTCACGAGGAAACTCCTCAACGGCTGTAGTGGCATTATAAAAGTTTGAATAGGTATGCGTTTAAAAAGCATTTTTAATGAAAATTTATCATTAATATCTCAAGCACTGATAGTCTAGTGGTATGACCGTCAACTGATCGATTCGATCCCAAGGCGCGCACCTCTGACTTTTCGTTATGTACCTATTACCTATAAATTAATTATCAGTTGCTAAAATGGTAAAGGAAAACATAGTGATGAAAAAAGCACACCTGAAAGATTATTCAACGGTTGCATTTTGCCTAAAACTATTGTGACAACCCTACAGGAATAGGTAACAATTTTGCTAGCTCTTTAGAAGCTTTGCCTCTGTACCTTTTATTTACTCATGTGCACGGACGCCGCGCGCCGGACGCGTTCGCACTGTTGGCAATCACATGAGCCACTTAAATTAGACCCTATCAGTTCACTGCAAAGTTGAAAATAGGTAGACATCTGTGCTGTGTCGTGTTTGACACGTTACGTGACTGCCACGTGAATTCAGCCTAATTCCACGCACTAGTTTGATTGCCCCAGTATTAATTCAATTGGGTAGACTAACGTGGTTTTCTTTTTATTACTGTTTGGTTGATTAACCACTAGTATTATTGTTTAATTAAGGCTGACCGAGCTTTACACAACCAGACTAAAATTTGAATGCATAATCTGAATTTAGATCCATGAGAGAGCAGTCCATTAAATCTTAATTAATATAATAATCGGTGCTTTCATACTAGATATTAAATAACTATAATAATTACTAGGTATATTTAGTTCATAATCATACTTCTAAGTTCAAAATTTTCATAATGATACCTTGATCCAGAAAAGGCTTCCAATTCACCTTAAGGCTTTAAGGTGGTACTTATAAAGCTTATATAGGTCATTATCAGATTTATATGTGCCTTGATACTTTGCCACTAATCTAGCTGACCTTTAATTAACACAACATCAAGCATTTATATTCCTTATAAGGTTCCTTAGGTAGCGGTGAAAAGTACTCCTATGTACCTATCGCCAGATATTTATTTATTTATTTATTATATTATTTATTTTTTCGCCGTTATAAAAAAGTGATAATTAATTTTTAGTTCGCATATTAATTCGAAAATAACCAGGATTCGAACTTACGACCTGGAATTTATTGTTGTTAGACCAACGAGGAAGTCTTTCAATTACTTTTATCTTAATTATTTCCAATACATAATCTATCTTTACGGTAATTAATTAAGGCAATCCTCTTAGCCGTATTATTCCTAAACATATCGGGGTCGTTTAATCTAACGCTGTAATAACCTAAGGCAAAGTGAATTAATTGTTTAGGAATATTATTAACTTCTAATCTAACTGAGGGACTATAATAATTATTTATCTATACTTCTATACTAATATTATAAAGAGGTAAAGTTTGTATTTTGTAATAATGTATGTATGTTAGGGGTAATCTCTGGAACAACCGATCCGATACTTAAATTTTTTTCACCAATAGAAAGCTACATTGTCCCTGAAGGCTATTATAGGCTATTTTTTATTCTGAAAAAAAAAAAGTTCAGTTTTCAGTAAAAAATAACTATCGTGATTCAAGTCAGGAAAAAAAACAGGCAATCTGGCTGCTTTATCAAAGTGTGTTTACGAGAAAATTTAATTTAACGCGGACAAAATCGCGGGGAACAGCTAGTTGCTTATATAATATTGACAGTTTCATTGATATTGTAATTGAAAAATCTATAATATATTAATACGTGAAGCGAAAACGGTGGATTCCTTTTGAAGAGTGTGATACTTGCCATAGTAAAAGTTTATGGAGAAGAAGAGCAGTAAGCTGAAATGTATAAAAAAAAAATACGGTCGAATTTTTTCTTTATCGTATGGTTAATGAACAACCTGTTGTCAGAGTTTAAACCACCCGTAGGCCTCTGATATGGCTTCACACACCGTTAAAAAATCTCTGAGGTTTCCTGACGATGTTTTCCCCTACCTTTTTAGAAGATGATAATTAATTTTTAAAGCGCACTTGAATCCGAAAAGTCAGAGGTACCTAGGTAGTAGTAGATATAGACCGTCGTAGTTGTAGGGACGTCAAAGGTCGTAGGTTCAAACCTTTGACTTCTTAGTCCTACGATCACAGCACTAGACTATCACTGCTTTATATCATAATATCCACTAATAAAAATTAAACATAACATAGGTTCTTAAAGAGATTACATATTGATAAATCCACCCGAATTAAATGGTTGTTTTATAATATCTTTTAGGTACAGTATAAAACATGGGCAAAGCTTGTGAACCATAACACCATAACTCACGGATTCTATCTGTCTTCACGGTCATTTTCCCTTAAGTTTTGGCGAACTTCCAAACTGTGTCCACCTTCAACCTTTAATGCGATAGTAATACTAAAAGCCTAACGTATGGCCAAATAAATAGGCTATATAATGAAACAACTTTTTAACGGATTATTCGCGTAAATGTTTATTTATTTGTATTGTATTTATTTGTATAAGTAAAATTATTTTTTACTTATACAAATAAATAGAACTAAAGCTGTATACCAAATATCAGATCGATCTGTCAATAAGAAGGGGATGAAATATCGATAACTAAATTTAAACCAAATAATAAACAGGGCAAGCTAAGTAAAACCGTTTAAAATACCTGACGTTTCGAGTTCTTAATAAATAAACATTTACGCGAATAATCCGTTAAAGAGTTGTTTCATTATGTCAAATGTTTGCCAAAGTTTGAGACTATATTAAATGGGCTATAGTTTAAAAATTGCTATATGTAGTTTTAAAACAATTAGTTTTTTATTCTAAGTAGCTTTTACCAGCGGTTTCGCTCGAGTTAATTTAATTAGAATTTCTATTTCAACCATGATTAGAAACACACGTGGCGCCATTTTTATTATCATAAGAAACATAATGTTGTTTTGTTCGGGAACAGTAATTTTTTTCGGGATGAAACGTACCCCATTTCCGTTTTTGTCTACCTGACAAAGTAAGTATATGCAAAATTTCAGAATGATCGGTTCACTGGTTTAAGCGTGAAGGGTAACAAAAAAACAAACATACTTTAAACTTAATAAATACATAATTGTTCGTCACAAAAACTAAACTATCTTGGATAGATTGAGTGAATAATGCCAGGAATGCCTTACAATCAATTTGCACTAAAACTAATTTTATTTTTACTTTTAGTTCCTTTTAAAAACTGGAGCTTTCCTTTCAGCGTTATTCACTAACGATTAAAAGCAGTTGAAACGCTAAGTTATTGGAAGTTTAAAATCAAATAATAATCTACGTTTCTTCTCTTTTTCAGTTATTAACTTTTTATTAATTACTTGTGGAAATTGAATTTCTATAAAGGTCATTTCAGGATTTGAACTTGAGACCTACTGGCCACCAGCCACTCAGCTATCTTATCCTATATAAGCTATACGTTATCCTGCTCATGCTATCTAATTTCTATGTTAATACACAATGATATTCATATAACACGTCACAAACAAAAGAGTATTATCTTCAAAAACTGTGTTTTGAGGTATTGATAATCGCGTTTAATAATACGAACAGTCATAACTGCGGAATTATTTATGTACAAAATTAAAGTTATAGGTATATATTAGGATATTTTGAACCCGATTGGCAGCTACAAATTTTCAAATTTTTAAAAGCGATTATCTCCAAACAATGATTTTGGAGATAGTAGCTAACACTGGAAACTGACATATCCGACAAAACTATCGCAAAATGAAACTCTATTTAGAACTATACGATTTAGTTATTCACCCTGTATTCACAAATCCTTACGGCTGGTTTCCTTTACAAACGATAGATCACGTCTCTCAATGTGTCGGAGCGTATGTGACGTGTTCAGACGCTAACTAAAAGTAATGGCTGTCACCACGCCAGCACTCCCTGTAACCTGACGTGATAAAAGCACGCTATATTGTATTTGAAAATTGAATGATGTGTGGTTGTAAGACGAATAGGTACTGGCGTTTTAGTACTTTAGTTTTAACTTCCAAAAAGGATGTTCTCAATTCGGTGCGTATTTTTTAAAATGTTTGTCAGTTAGTAGGGATTTCCAGAGGTAAGAAACTAACTAGGGTTACTCTTGAATTACGAACCCAAACATATTTCTTTACCTCCAATGAAAAAAGTGGAGTGTTATAATTTTAATGTATGTATCTGTGGTAGCTCCGAAACGAATGAACCTATTTTAATTCACTTTCTTTTATTTTAAAGGTAAATTGATTGAGTGTTGTTAGCTAAAAAAATTTACCTAATGTGTACTTTTTTTTATTAATCTATACTTGCAAATTCTTAAGATTGGAATTGTAGTAAACCCTGCCTCGTTGGTGTAGTGGTAGCATGCACGACTGCTGAGCAGGAGGTCCTGGTTCGATCCCCGGGTCGGGAAAATGTTATTGGGTTTTTCCATTAGAAAATTCTCAATAACAGCACGGAATCTGGAAGGCAATAGGCTCGCCCCCTATTACATGGGACTCATAACATAGCCGGCGAAACGTGGGTGTATTGCATACACCTCTGCCTCTTCTGGAGAAAACAGCGTGAATTTATGTTATGTTTATAGTAAACCCCTAGAAATAAATAATATAAACAAAAATATTCATCTTAAGATTTCACATAACCTTTAAACAAATCTTGTCAAAAACGTAAGTTGAAAATAAAATATTTGTAGAATTCCAAACGTACAATCAGGGTACGTTAAGGTAAACTGAATGCAAACAGACTTGGTACGTTCTCACAAAATATGGCATATGAGATGTAAAGAAAATTCTCAGGATTTCATAAAAATGTGTTTCATTTCTTCAGACTTTCACACAGACGTTTTGAAAAGAAACCTTACAATTTTAAATGTGACGTGTAAAAAAAACTGGTAAGTTGTGATTTTTTCTATGTGTTTTGGAATACATCGATCGCAATGGCCGTGGAATAAACGTGCAAGTGAAAAACGTCAACTTTTCAGGAGAAAATAAAAACATTTAATCATTTATATAGAAATCCTTAATATATAAAAGAAATCTAGCACGATTGCAGACGTATTTTTGGACTAAAATTTATTTAAAAAAATGGAGGGATGGACTAAGGAATAGAAAAAACGAAAAATCGTGTAATAGCTCTTGCAGGTTTATTCGATGCGGCCATCGACATATATACACAGCCTATTACAGTCCTCTGCTGGACATGGCCTCTTCTCATACGCATCACTTATTTTGTGCGCTCATTAGAGGTATTTGCCCATAATCGCCACGCTGGGCAAGCGGGTGACTTGCCTTACTACAAAAAATCAATTGCTTATTTTTACGACTCGTAAGCAAAGAGCAAAGCAAGCTTTATTGTAAAAAATATTTATTTTTTATAAAAAATAATAATATTAGTAAACTTTTTTTTACATAAAATGGTTTTGTCGTCAAAACTAAAGGTATGTACCAAATATTAGATCAATCTGTAAACTGGATGGGGGTGAAATATCGATTACTAAATTAGAACCAAATAATAAACAGGTCAAACTAAATAAAGCCGTTTAAAAATAGAGATGTTCTCCTGTAAGTAAGTACAGTCACAAACGTATTATAATTATTTTGGTAATCCACAAATACTCAAAAATTAATATCTTAATATCTGAAAAAATTGCTGTCGGTCACACAAATTCGTCAAATACCGGAATCGGATCTATGACACCAAATGCCGAACGTAAATCGCTTAACCGCTAGACGTCGAATTTATAAGAAGAATCAAAATTATACACAACTAACACAACACAATAGTACCTCCCTTTCCTCCAAATCATCGAGTCGAAATCAAGACGCCAATTGAATAAACAAACATTACCGAGGTTGGTCACGTCACGATATCGAATTGCTATGCGTCACAGTACGTCACTGCAAACAATGTCACGCTGTCTATCACATCTATCACGTCAAACACCTTAAACAAATCAGTCAAAATATTTGCTGTTTGTTACAAGATTTAAAATAAGATATACTACCTATATGGTGTTAAATAAATTAGCTCTAATAATTTTGTAAGGTTACTCAGATTCGGAAAACATAAACAAATGAGACGATGGGATGGCAATCCGATACAAGTGGAGAAAGATTTGACGTAAGACCAACGTGTTTTTCAAGGCACAGAGCATGTTGAGCGGGCACTAGACGGGGCTGCGAGGTGCGTTTGCGGTACCGCGCCCCGTCGAATACAGTGCGAGGAATACGTCGCGTAGGGGGGAGACGTTTTTAGTGGGTGCGAGTCCCACATAACTGTTCGTCCTCGGACGTGCGGTATGCGGAAGGCACTTTTTACTCCACCCGGCCACAAAAAAAAGGCACAGAGAATGTGATAATTAATTTATAATACGCACATATTTTAGAAAACGTCAAAGGTGCCTTGGGTTCGAACCCGAGACTTCTGACTCGCCAGTCAATGGTCATACCACTAGGCTATCACGACTTCAAACTACTACTACTACTATTGCTAGCTACTGCATTTACTCCTTGTATGGCGTAGAAGCCCCATTGCCAAACGAATATTTGCAAATATTTGGGTATTTTGCCGATGTTTAGAAAACAAACATTCGCTCTAATCACTAGCTAACGCTTAAAATGCTTAGAACAACTGCTTACTCATCAGCCGGTGATGTCGTTTACACTTAATTAATTATCGATAAGCATTTGCACCTAACCTAACCTAATAATTTTATCAAACGAACATGTTTGCTTGCTTAGAGTGCTTACATTTACTGCGTGAACGAGCAAATGCTTATTCAAAACTACTTGGGACATTAGGTAGAATCGCAGCTCATAACCATCAAAGCTGGGAAGATAATTATTATGTATCAATGTTTTGTCATCAAAACTAAAGCTGTGTACCAAATATCAAAGAATCTGTCAAAAGGAAGGGGGTGAAATATCGATTACTAAATTTGAACCAAATAATAAACAGGCCAAGCTAAGTAAAACCGTTTAAAAACAAATGACGGACGAAGCGGCACCGCTCCAGTTGTAATTTTTATGAAAACACAATATCATTTTGGTATCCTCTCAATTTTGGTAGATACCCACCATAAGAGGCCGTAATTTTATATGAACCTACTTTTTAAATATCCCACAGCAGACGTTCTCGTGTTATATTTCGTAATTATATAATCCCGCATTAAATAAATCTGATTTATTGACCTTAATTCTCTACAATTCAAATCCACTATTTAACCCTTGTCCAAATAATAAAATAATAAACCTGTCTAATTCACTCTACCAAGTTGTTTGATTTCAACCCAGTCCTATGAAAACAATTTTAGTAGGTATATATATATGTATGTATAACATTGAGAAGATATTATACATTTTTTATCAAATAAAAAATCTGTCAAGTGCGAGTCAGACTCGCATAATAATAAGGGTGTAATTTTTTTTTTGACTTTTGAACGGTTTGTGTTTTTTTTTCTAAAATTAAAAGTATTAAGATCTTTATTCGTTTTTAACTTCAAATTAATACACCTTGTACTCTTATTTTGCAGTAATGTTTGATGTGATGTTCTTGAGAAAATTATAAACTGCAATAAATTGTGAATCACTTTTTTATCAAAACAATCAAAACTGTGATTTTTAAATTTGTGATTAAACATAAAGAAACAAAACTAACCAACAAAATGTTTCTATAAAGGTGATGTTTTTCCATTACATAACCCTAAAAAAAACATAATAACTATCGTTGAAAGCAGTTGCCAAGCGTGTTTGGATTATTATTCGTCACGGTGCGTTATCGCAAACAACGTCACGCTGTCACGTCGAACGCTTCGGCACGGTCTGCGTGCCACGAAATATCAACAATATTATCGAAATGTCACTGAATTCGAACTGCTATTCAATGAAGGAAAAATGAAATACCTTGGTTTTGCTATTTATTTATTTATAGAGCCTGTATTTCCCAGAGGTAGGCAGAGGTGTATGCAGTACACCCAGGTTTTGCCGGCTATAAGTCCCATGTAATAAGGGCGAGCCTATTGCCATTAATCGGGCGCAATTTCAGAATTTCCTAATGGGAAAACCCTATAACACTTTGCCCGACCGGGGATCGAATCCAGGACCTCGTGCTCAGCAGTTGCGCTTGCTACCACTAGACCATTGAGGCAGTGGTTTTACTATATTTGTGATAATCCTAGAGTGGGTTTACGAAAAAATACTAGTGGACCATGGAGCGGTTGAAAACACATAATATTAGGTATAAATTGTAGCTTTTTGCACTTTTTTTACTATGACAAATTTTACACTCCATGCAAGCAATATTCTTAAAAGGGGATCCGAAGTTTTCGCTTCACTTATTAATATAGATAAAACTTGCACTGAGTCCAGACAATAACCACTAGTTTTTGTTAAGGATTATGGCACAGTATATTATTATACTGTGCCATAATCCTTAACAAAAACTATATACGTAGTTATAGTATATACGTAGTTACCATACTGTATGATTATTCATACAGTATGGTAACTACGTACAAACGCTCGAAACGGCACATTCACAGCACAGATATAGGCTAACCATTCTTATAATAATAAATTAGCCTGTAACTGTCCCTATGTAGGGCATAGGCCTCTTCACATACAGAGAAGGATTGAGCATTAATCACCGCGCTAGCTCACTGCGTGTTGGCAATTTCAGACTATTAAGTACAGGTTTCCTTACGATGTTTTCCTTCACCGTTAGTAAGTGGTGTCTTAGAATATCTAAGAAAGTACATATGACATTGAAAAAGTCACATTGGTACATGCCAGGTTCGAACCCACACACTTGCTTGTAAAGCGAGTCCGTAACCAATGCGCCACCACGACATTTTTTCTTAACCATTCTTATTTTGGAAAAAAAATCAGCATAGTTCACTAAATTCATCAAACTAGAACAGATTATTAAACCTTCACTTATAATATACCTACAAAATATTTCCTAAGTAAAACTTTCGAGGGTATCATAATAAAACCCATATTTACTTACCCAGGCATTGGAAGCCCAGCGGAAGTGTTGGCGGCGGGACTTGACACCCGGAAATAGCGTCAGCACTGCCGGACGTGACGTCACACCGACACAAACCATATTATAATAACCAGATGTCTTAGAATGAATTAATATTAAGTATTCGAAGGCTTTTCCTCAATTATTTTCGGATTGTAATTTTCTTGTAATGAGGTTGAGTCAGCATTGAATTATTCTTTATTTTTATTACGCTTGTTACTTTTTGATGAGTCAATTGTAATATTACATTAACGGATTAAAATGTTTTTAATCTTTTTCGACCTCGACATTGGCGTAATGGTTAAGCATTCTGTTATTAGTAGGTTCGAATCCCGCACAGAAAATATATGGACAAAAAATCACGGGCATGGTCTATTTGTGTGCCAAGTTCTATCCAAATCTGTTCAATAAAAAAATCTGCTTTTACATTTAGGTATACAATTATATAATAATTTATAATTTTAACTTTGACTGCCTCGTTGTGCAGTGGTAGCAAGCGCGACAGCTGAGCACGAACCCTGGGTTTGATCTCTGGGTCGGGCAAATTATTGGTTTTTTCCATTAGAAAATTCTCAGTAGCATCACGGTGCCTGGATTTGTGCTTGGGCAATGACAATAGACTCGCTCTTTATTACATGGGACTTATAACATAGCCGGCGAAACGTGGGTGTACTGCACACCTCTGCCAACCCCTCTGGGAAATACAAGCGTGAGTCTATGTTATGTTATGATATATAATTAATAGGATAGGTGATAGATGTAACGTCAATCATCTACGTTTCATCTACAGATGTCAATAATATATATTCGTATTCTATTAAATATTCGTAGTCGCTACGCCGTAGCGCTACGACCGCTACGGTTTTGCTACGCTCAACTAAGCTACGCAGGTTCGGTCGTTTCAGCACGGTTGGACTGCGGACAGGTGATTGCTTTATGGCGCTCCATTTCCAAGCCTTTACTCCGAAAGACACGTTAAGCTGTCCAGGTTACCGTTTATATAGTCATTTTGACTGCGACAAGTGATTAGAACGGTTCGTATAGGGTCATATTCGTGTTAGGTTGCATAAAATAATATTAGGTATTTTTTTCTATTTTTGTGAAATTTTTACATGTTTTAGCACATGTTAGCTTATTAAATATTTGTATTTTTTTTTTCTTTACAACATAGTCCTTGTTTCTAACAACAGTGTAGGCTCAACAACCTTTTTAAAGGTTATATTGAAATTTTGGAAAAAAAAATGTTACTACGACGCTCAACAACTAAAAAACTAAATTTTTAATTTAAAATCTGCTGATTTCGCTGATATGCTGATTTCCTCAAAATGTTTTTCTTCACCGTTTAACAAGTGATAATTAATTTCTAATACGCACACGAATCCGAAAAGTTAGAAGTGTCTGGATTTTAAACTTATGACTTTTGACTTTTTAGTCCAACGCGTTGGACTAAAAAGTCAAAAGTCATAAATGCAACGGTCATACCACTAAGCTATCACTTCTCAAGAAATAAAAATTATTATTATAAAATCTAACTGATCGTTTCAGAAAACACAGAGATAAAAAAAGCACTCTCATCCACATAGGAAATTCGAGTCACATACCATGGCGAAGAGATCTCCCCACAAACCGTGTTCACCGACCAAAGTGATTGTGCCATTACGGTTAATGCAGCTTTGAATGGCGCGACACCATTAGTGTCCATACCCCTTTATGGGGCGCTCACACGTGACGTGATATACCTAAAGCTTTATGTACTTGGCTTTGTTTGGGTATATTGTGTGACATCAATTCACTTTTTTTAATGGATAAGTTTATGAGCAAAGAATACCATCGGATTTTTTTATAATGCTACTATATTACATGCTACCATACTTCTTCTAATCGTATGGTTGATAAACAACCATATATAACTACATAGTATATATAATTTTATACTGCTAGCGACGTTGCCCACCACTATGATTTAGTTAAGTATAGACATTTAATTTCAGAAACAAAATAATGTTACTGTTAATTTCATTTCATTTTTTTTTTTTTTAAGAAAAAGCATGTATTTGACCACGAATTAACGGGGTAAGCGGCGTTGTGGTCTACAATAGACCATACCTGCCTTTAAGATGCCTATTCACTCTTGATTTGAATTACCGAGTATATTTAACCGACTTCAGAAAGGAGGCTTTTTGGTATTTTCGATTTCTTAGTCAATTTTTGACCGATTTTGAAGGTTCAAAGCCTAGTTTTAGCCTATTTAACCTTCTCATTAAGAACTTGCAACCGACTCCAAAACGTTTTAAAATTTATTTCAATCTTTTTTAATCTTTTTGGAGTCGGTTTTATTTGATATTATTTAATAAGAAACTCGCAAAAACAACTGACTTGGACGGGACTTGGACCCGCAATCCCTGGCGTCCGTGCCATCGCTTTACCAACTAAGCTACTGAGTCCGAGGCAGAGTCGGTTTTATTTTTTTATAATTTTTTTTTCTTTCATCTGATTGCTGGTACATAAAAGGTGTTACTTTGCCACAGTAACAGATTACTAAGGGCTTACTGATAGACGGCACTTAGCTGTCGCGACGGTGGTTGACCGCAGTGAGAGTTATGTCCAAATGCCTTTAATTCTCTAAGTGCCTTACCTTGCTAACATAAATCAAACGTAGTCTTGCAATTACATTACATTTTAGAATATTAAATTTCGTGAGTCATACTTTAATTTAAATAATATGATTACTAACGGCTTTACGTTGATTCGGGATTGCTCGACTAACATTGGCCTTCAATGCTTGGTAACATTTCTAAAATTCCAACAACTTTTAAAGTATATAAGACATGCTATCGAAATATAAAAGATTAAAATTTTGCCTCGATAGTGTAGCGTCACGAGGTCCTGGGTTCGATCTCCGGATCCCGGCATAGTGTTGTTGGGTTTTCCATTAGGAAATTCTCAGTAGCAGCACGGAATCTGAAATTGTGCCTGGATATGGCAATAGGCTAGTTTCGTATTACATGGGACTTATAACATAACCGGCGAAACGTAAGTACTGCATACACCTCTGCCAACTCCTTCTAAAATACCTCCTCTATAAAACGTTTTTTACTTCAAAACTATAGTTTATATAGTTTAGGAGAAATTGTAATTAAAAAAATATGGTACTAATTTTTGAACGCGAGTGTAGTTTCGTGAAATTACGTTTACTTAGAAAATCTGTCTATTTTTAATGAGGGTAAAAAAAGCTCACAAAATGTCGCTTGATTGGACTGGACTGACGTTACCTGTCACTTTACTTCTATCAATGTCACTAGAAAAACAAATTATCGTGTTTTAATTCGTTTATTTTTTAACTACCGATGCAAAAAGAAGGGTGTCATAAGTTTGATGTGTCTGTATATCTGTGTATTTATAGTCTGTGTGATTATCTTTGTCATCGTAGCTCCCAAACCGGTTTTGATTTAGTTTTTTTATTTGAAAGATAATTTGGAGATGTATAAACGCAGACGAAGTCGCGGGAAAAAGCCAGTTTTCATAATAATATATTTTAAAGAGCACATTAATGTCAAAACCTCAAACTGTGCGCGTTTTCATGCGTTAAACATTAACCTGCGCTCAAACACTAAAGCGCGCTTAGCAATACGAATTCCATTCTATTATTAGCAATATCACACAGTGGGCAAAATAGCCGGCGCCACCACTAATTGCTACGCTATGCGTTTTAGGCTTTGGTCTCACTTATAGCGGAATGCTATCACGTACCTGCGTGCCATTATGCAGTGATAGCCTAAACATGAACATAATTATTTTTGTTGCAGTAAAAATGTAGTAAATTGTTACCAGATGGGGCCTTTGGGTTCGCGGGCGCTCAGATTAAGGAATCTGTCCGCCTAATAAGGGACTCCAGAGACGACGATGGCATAGTGATCAAGGGCTGTGACATTGCTTGTAAAACTTCCATCTAAAACCGTTGAATGCGTATATGCGTACGACAAGGTAAACTAACATGTCTGATCCTGAAATTCGAGACAACTACTAACCTGTAGAAAGTTTGGTTTAGCACAAAGGTACACAGATACATTTGCCATATTTCGATACACTTAAATCGATCGATTGAAATCGTAGGCGATAAACTGTTAGCGATTATGCTATTTTCGATTATGTAATCTTCTAGGGCAGACCATATTAATCTTGACCATATTAATTCATATAGCAAAATGTAGCAAATTGATATTTTTTAGCGATATGCAGTAAGTCTAACGTAATTTTACGCTTTTCGCTCCGCTATCAATCGGACCACAGCCCAACATTACCGGTGTGAGTGGAATTATGTTCCTATCCGAATTGTGGCCTATCCACACTTGTCTATTGATATGAGCGACCGACATCCGCAGTGGTAAATTGCGTTTAATTAAATTGCACCTCTGCCAGTTCACCGCATTGCAGTAAGAAAATTAATTTATCTAGCACATGTTTAGCGCCTTTACGAACGTAATACCTTTAGAACCATGCATGAAATTACGGCCAGTATGTGGATAAAGCATTTCCATTTTCGAGCTGAATATTTCGAATATCTGAATATGCGTTGTCCGTCCTGGCTGACACATTATGTATCGAAGCGCGCAAAAGGCCTAATATTTCGGTTAGGTATATAAAGAGTAGAAAACGGCTTTAATGTCATTAAATATCTGTAATTAGATTTTGAAATAGCTGATAAAGAGTGAATTATGCTATTGTTCTATTTATTGTCTATCTCTTCTATATATTGTCTATTATATTGTTTCTACCTTCTTCTTACCAATAAAATAAAGAATGTTGACAATATTTTGTTTATTTAAAAGTGCACAATGTACCTATTCATAATTGTGTAATTTAAATTACGCTTTCATTTGAATTATTTTTTAAATTCAAAAATAGTTGATATTGAAATGTCAATTGATATAATTCGTTGGATTGATTTTATATTTAATTTGCGCTTGAGTCTGTGATTTACGATAATAAATCACATAGTAAATAGATCACGAATTGCAGAATATTTTGTTGTGATCATACTATACATTGCCGTGGCCTACAAAGAACAACGTCGGTCTACATGTACATAAACATGTACGTCACAACAGTACACACACACTTACAGTTAGTGGTTAAGTGTAGATGATCTGATAACAGGCGATACATCAAATGGGTGGTGTCTCCGGAAACACGCCACTCAGGTCATGTGTCCGATATACTTGGAGTAGGAACACCACGTAGAGGGTAGGAATGTTCTACTTACATACATAGATTTTCAGTTACAGTAAAAAGACTTACTTAGGGTAAAAACTCTTTAATGTATTTATAATTTCGTTTTATATCCACGTCAAAAATGTTTTTTTTTTAAACAATTATTTAATTGAGCAGTAGACGATGTTAATACAAACAAGTATCTAAATCTTTATGTTACTGTGTCTTAATATCAGTTTTTGACTTACAACTTCGATAAGGATGAAAAAATTGCATCGTTCAAGATGCGATTATTATTCTAATGAATACTATAATTTTTTCCAAATATTTTATTCAAAGAAAGTACTTTTCAGTTATTTTTATCGTTTCAATCTTGTTAGGTGGAAAATGAATACCACGTCCAGTTGATTATAATAAAAGTGTGGACACCGCACTACGTCGCCTTTGTGGCGGGTTTCCTCATTATCAGTTTCAAGAACATGATATCCTTTAGGCGACTAATTTATTACCCTACTATTTTGTTTAAGAAACTGCTGATGTTACTAAATAACAGCGTAGCGAGTAATAAAGTTCTAAAATAAGAACTTTGTAAATATCCGCCTTGATCTTTTCTTGGAATTATTTCTAAATGTATTAAAACATTTTTCTTTTGTAAGGATTATTTTCGGGAAGACAAATTAAATCTTAAACTGCTAGCTACCCGTTTCTACAACCATTTTCTAAGTTCTTCGCTCATATAATCAACCGTCTTAAAAGCCTGTATCGACTTTAGACCATAGAGATTAGTTTATAAAAAAAAAAACAACGCAAAGTATCTATATTTCAAGAAATCGACAACAAATTTGAAGAACAAATAAAGTGCAAAAAATGATTACATCAACTCTTAAATTAACATAAAGTACATACTGCCGTGTGGTTCCGGCCTAAGAATAGAATCACCCCTACTCATCCCGCCGGTAGCGTAGAAAGAAACAAAGTGAAAAATTTGGAGGAAGGGC
The DNA here is from genome assembly GCA_936450705.2 of Protodeltote pygarga. Lineage (NCBI taxonomy): Eukaryota > Metazoa > Arthropoda > Insecta > Lepidoptera > Noctuidae > Protodeltote > Protodeltote pygarga. The sequence continues at coordinate 9,458,846 of OW388263.2, forward strand.
AGCAGCATCCTACGGGGTAATCCATCCATCTGCTACTGCAATCGTCAACCCGCTTGCCCAGCGTGGCAAATAAGGGCTCACCTTCTAATGAACTCACAAAATAAGTGATGCGTATAAGAAAAGGCCTAAGTTCAGTATTGGACTGATTCAGGCTGTGATGTACCTACATACTGAGATATTAATCTATGTGGATAACTCTAAATATTCATATTAATTGTGTCCTGTATTAAGTTCGTATTAAACTGTGACGACTACCCGGTGTTTTACTTTACTCCTAGTAGAACCTTCGAGAACATTACAAATAAATGTATGTATGTATACACACTAAGAAGTATTTTTCCTCCCCATGTGAAATTAATTACACATCAACCTACACAAAACAACCAACACGGTATTTCACACATCCAACATTCTTCAGCCACTGATATTAATCCACATTCACGACAAAATACTTCCTATATCCACAGCCAAGATAGAATAATAGTTCCACAAACAAACAAGGCTACTATATCACGTTAAGTGCGCCCTCTATTGTCCTGGCCTGGACTCGAGCCAGACTTTAATGAGGCCTTAAACCATTGGCCAACATATCACATACACATGTTGACCAACGTTGAATCCCTTACTTTGATTGGCTTTTGTACAGGTGTTGTGAAAGAAAGATATATAAAGTAAGTTAATGAGGAATTAGTTTGGATACCGCACGTAAATATAAAGGAAAATTAATAACACAAACTCTAGCATTGCATCGTATTAAAAAATAATAAATATATTATATAACACGCGTCACTCACCACGCGTCAATTTATTGTTGCCATATAAAAATACAGAAGTAAAAAATCTTTTAATTTAGTTTTTTTCTAAGGGCAGAAAACCCTCCTTTATATTTTAAAGTCAAAAATATATTTTATGTATGTTTTATTGCATGTTTTGCTTATAAAATGATTTAATTTCAACTTAAACAGGCAGGACTCGGTAGCTTAGTTGGTAAAGCGATGGCACGGCACGCCAGGGACCGCGGGTTCAAGTCTCACCCGAGTCAGTTGTTTTTGCGAGTTTCTTATTAAATAATTTCAGTTAAAAATGACAAACATTTCAAAACAAAAAAAAAGGGTTTGAAGAGAAAATACAGGTCATGGAAACGAAATTGAGCTATCGAAAACTGTTTCTACAAAGGTATTTCGATAAAAATCGAATGAATAAAGAAATCCTTCAGATCCTGAAGGGGTTACAGTAGAGTTTCAAACTAATACTAGCTCGCATGTTCAGAACAAAATCCTTTGAAATAAAGCGGTACCTCGGTGATTCAGGTAGTCGGGAACCCGAAACTTTTATCCTATAATCCAAGTGGTTGTAACTAGTTGTAAGTACTTTACCATTTATAACTTGCTTTATTAAACCTAGACACGCCATCATTTAATGTTTAGTTCGATAGTAATGGTATCGTACCTACTACGTATAGTAACCGTCCTCAATGATTTTGTCATTCTCTTTAAAAGCATGTTTTTTCGGTAGCAGCCAGCTAAACATACCACATCAGCCTCCAACATCATCATCAGCCTGTATTAGTCCTCTGCTGAACATAAGCCTCTCCCAATGCGCGCCACTATTTTGCGCTCATTGAATGTATTTGTCCATTATCGCCGCGCCAAGCGGGTTGCCGATCGCAGTAGCAGATGATTACTGTTACACAGAAGAATGCTGCTGCCAATCCTCCGGATCTTTCTCTTTGTCGCTTCTTACGACGCCCGCGGGACGAGTACGACGTAGGAGTATTCTCAGGCCAGAAACCACACGGCACAAACATACAAATATTTCAAATTAAATAAAAGCTTGTAAAAAATACAATGCTGTAACAATTAAATTCAAAATATATGGTTATACCCTTTTTATATAATAAATATATAATAAGCACTCATAATGTTTTGCTTCCAATTTCAGATTGAAAAGCATATTCGATTGGCATAATTCAAACCCTTCACTTAGCAATCGAATAAGTGAAATGAGCCGTCAATCGCATTTGATCTTCGTATTCTGCTCAATACACAATTATACCTACTTCTATGTACGAAAATATTTTAATAATTGGATAGACTTCTACTTCTTTACCGTATGGTTGATAACAACATGGTGTAAAAGTTTAGACCGTGTAGACCTCTGACATTGTTTTACACACCGTTGAAAAATCTCTCAGGTGTGCTGGTTTCCTCACGATGTTTTCCTTCACCGTTTTAGCAAGTGATAACTAATTTTTAATAAGCATATAAATCCGAAAAGCCAGAGATGCGTGTCTGGGTTTCGAATCTACGACCTTGTTCCATTATCACTGCTTCAACTATTATATAACACTTTTATTTCTACTAAACAAGTGTCATATATTACTGTTACTTTCGTAGATACTACAGTTCAAAACTATTACACAGAGTTAACTAAACATACTCCTGTTATCTTCAGACAGATTATTATTATTACTTCATTAGCGTAATCGTTGACTGCTTCCGAGAACCCAAGTGATTCCTTGGGTGGGTTAGATAGAATGTAATTGGAGTTTTCTGCTATGAACATTGGTCTATAGCTTTGAAATTCAAGATCAACCTTAATAAAAATAAGAATTTATTTAGCTAAATTATTATGTTGATCGAAGACCATAAGTTTCATTAAATTCCATCATGGCATCATCATCCCCAGCGTCTCATCATCATCATAATCAGCCTGTATTTGTCCACTGCTGAACATTGGCCTTTCCCAATGCGCGCCACTATTGTGCGCGCTCATCATTGGAGGTATTGGCCCAGAATCACCACGCTTGGCTAGCTTCTAAACACTATAAATAACTTAATTATTCAAAATTGATCAAAGTCATCAATAGATCACCGGTTACATGGACTAATACTAAACTTTACGCATACAACTATTTTGGTCGTTGTGTGGAAACCTTTACCTTATTATGGTAACAGTTCCTACACAGCGACCAAAATGGTTGTATGGGATATATTAAAAAACTTTTCCCTTCTAAAAACCTACCCTAATAATTAGTTTAGTAGATTTGATTACATAATTTGTTAGTTACAAGTGAAGCTAATACCACAGTATAAAAAACTCTTTCCCTAAATTTAGACTGTGCTAATACAGTGTGTTAAAATAAAAGAAAAAAATACCAACTCTTTTAATTATAATTACTCTCATTGTAAGGCCCATAAAGCTTTTATTTAGTGGAAACTTTTAACGTAATTATAAAACCACTAAAGGATTAATGACCCGTTAGTGAGTAATGACTGGGCACAATTGACATACCTACAACTCGTTTACGATAATTGTGACACGCCACCCAGAAAACTTAATTACGCGGATACAAAATAAAATTGTATTGTAAAATTTAAACACATAATAAGATGCCTGTAATTTATTATTTACTGTCGGAAAAAGAGGGTTTTGTATTATAAAATGATATAAGGTAAAAAGGGTGCTTTTAGTTCAAACCTGTGTAATAAATTGTAGCTGTACTGTTGGCCGTTGAAGAGTTCCTTTATCTGGAGCTAATCCTGAATGTCGATTCAGGTCATTGTTATCGGAACTGAATTGACATGCAAAAATTCAACACCTTCAAAAGAGAAACTTGTTCTTATTTAGCTTGCAAGATTATACCCGAACAAACATAGTTACATACATACTATCGCGGATACGGACGGTGCACTACTTTGCGATCAAAATGCTTTGAACGATTACGTGAGTAAGGGCGGGACTAGCAGTACGTTTGGACGCCGAGTGCAAGAGATTCTAACCTTAAAAGTGGTGCACCGGCTTTGTCCACGATAGTACATACATTGCAAGTTAAATAAAAACTTGTACGAAACGGAAACAAGAATTATATTATTTGAATTCTATAATCAGCCTAGTATAAAATTAAGCACTTATTAATGTATTATTATGATACTAAATACGTTTTTATTTTTCTTTCTTTCTATGCGTATATTTCCCACATTGTCACTCTGTTAATGTGTTACTCTGTGTTCGGGGCATCACATCAAGCACGTAATTTAAACCCACAGATTAAGCGTCCATGTTATTGGGAGTTGTTGAAAAAAAAACTCCAAAGGGAGTACACCTACAGTGTATACGAAATTTTTGTTATTAATTTTGTTTCTCTGGTTAAAAGAAGTTTGTACCTTCTATTGGTTATGCTTACACCATACATTTAACTGTATATTTTTCCGCAGTAATAAGTGGTATGACTGATGACTGGCAAGTCAGAGCTATCAGGGTCGAGCTTAATTGGCACGCACCAAAATATTTTTGTTTTGTAAATTATAAAATACGTATTATTATAACATCAATATAACCTGGACCGTGCCTGAAAGCACGTGTTGGGGGTATTGATCTCTCTCCAGACAATTTGTCAGGATTGCCGTTCCATCGGATAATAAGAATAAAGGAATAGAGAGTCCATCTGTGTTTACGCACACTTGTGTATAATAATATTTTAGCCCTGCGTAGATCGCATCTCCTTTGATATTGAACACTGTTATCGTCTATTTAGATGCTATATTTGCTCAGGAGAACATAATTATTATATATATTCGTTTAAAAGATAAAGCTGTTTAATAAACTTGCTTTTAAAATCACTTCTATGCCACGCAATACAGCTTAAAAATTAGGTACGTTTAAAAAAAAACTTACTCTACAAAACAACACTATCAAAAACAACTCTACTCTGTAAAACAAACAATATAAAAATTGTGTCGCTATTCCGTAAACTATTTATGCAGGCCGTACCATTTTTCAAAACATACAGTCATGTTTTGTACTAAAATCGATTGGTTTTCAACGGGCACTGCACTGTGTACACAAATAAACTACCTTTTATGTTATAACGGGGCTCTAAACAATGTCTATAAAATTGTGTATTCCAAATAAAATTATTTTTATACATTCAGTGCGGCTGTAGGTCGTTATAAATGACGTTTGTTGTTTTAAAAATAAAATATTATGTCATAGTTTTAATGGAGTTATCGTGGCCGTAGCATACGTGTCGTGTTTTTTAATGTACTAGACGGAATGAACATTTACTTTTTTTTCAAAATATAGGCTGACAAAGTCAGGCAAGGAACTAAATATGTTGATTGGCTACCTCTTTTAATGTGTCTATGCAGGAAAACAGATTGAACGTGGAACCCAGGTATTTGGTATTCAATTACAATCATATTTTACTACAAAAACAAATCCTGAATATGTCCGATACCTAGTACTAAACTTCCAATCAGCGCAAAAATACGACTAGAGAAATTATTTGAAATTAGAATTGGCCATTTAGAAACATTCCGCAAAAATAACTGGAACAGCTGTTTTTTATTGGGATTTCAAAATAAGTTCCAAAGTAAAAATTGAATAAAATCGATTACTGAATATCCTTCACCTGAATATTTGAATATCAATATGTAGTCTAAAAAATTAAAAACACAACAGATCCCTCAACTTCCAGTATCACAATAACTTTAAGCACATAATCCGACACATTAGTTTAGGGATCGTTAGTTTCAGGTAATATGAACAAGACCCATGGGTATTCAGACCCGAGATTTACGTGCAAATTAAAGTAGAAAATATGCAAATTTGACGGAAGCCATGCCCTACATCTGTGCCACTCGGTTGACCAACAGGGGTCATTTGTATTATTCTCGCCTCTTCATTTTCATTAGGATAATGTTTGGTAGTCCTTCGAGTTGGAATTACTTGCCTTTATACATAAACCTTTATGAAATATACTGTGTTATTTAATTTATTTATTTTATATTTATAGACTCACGCCTGTATTCCCCAGAGGGGGTAGGCAGAGGTGTGCAGTACACCCACGTTTCGCCGGCTATGTTATAAGTCCCATGTAATAGGGGGCGAGCCTATTGCCATTATTCGGACACAATTCCAGACTCCGTGCTGCTACTAAGAATTTTCAAATGGAAAAACCCAATAACACTTTGCCCGACCCGGGGATCGAACCCAGGACCTCGTGTTCAGCAGTCGCGCTTGCTACCACTAGACCAACGAGGCAGTGTGTGTGTGTGTGTGTGTGAGGCTGTGTTATTTAAGATTATTTTATTTATGTTAACCGTTTTGATGTTGGTGGCACTTTCTTTTTCTTTTTTTTTTCTTGACGTGTAAGTTAAGAAAAAAGGTAATTTTCTTGTCTGTGTTTTTTTTAAATATTTATAATACCTAAGTTAATGTAAGTGTCATCGGCTTGTATCGCGTCAAATAAATATTTTTTCTTTCTTAAATTATAATTTTAACAAGAAAAGAAGTTGTTATTTCGGTCTAGATGTTTGCGTATTAAGAAATTATATATATGTATGTAATTGTTACGCGCGAAACCCGATTTTATCCCGATTACCGTAGGTTAAACTGGCTAGGCCTAGGGCAAACTATAATCAGACTGTAATCAGTTATTTACGTGCAAATTGCATATTCCAAACCTGACCTCCATTACATCCATTAATTATGATTTAGTACCATTATCAACATAATTATGATGGGTAAGCATGTATTAGTAGGTCCGTCACATAAACTGATTTCAGTGCGAAATTATGGTAATGGATTTCCTAAGTGATACCTAATGTGTTTAGATGTCTCAAAATTTAAATGAAAAATTGTTTCGTTTATAAGGGTGCGTACAAACTATATAAGGTGCTTCTAAATTATCTGCCACGGTTGCAATGGGAGAATGTATTGGGTATATAGATTACAATAGTGAAGAAATTTCGTACCCCGGAACAGTAAAAAAAAAGATTGGAGCATGGAGCAGAATTAGACATACGCAATAAAACGCAGACAAAAGAAAAAAACGTTATATAAAAAAAATTACTTCACTATTGTAATATAAATAACCAATATTATCTCCCATTGCAGCCGTGGCAGATAATTTAGAAGCACCTTATATAACATAACATGTTATAAAACATGGTTATTTAACAGATTTCAATACAGACATGTTACTATATGTTCCAATGTTATAATTATAACAATGCCAGTATGTAGACTTGTTTTATAACATGTTACATAATCTGGACGCACCTTAACATTATGTCAAATAGGACTTAGGTAATGTCTATTTTAAATATTTAACCCCCGACACAAAAGGAGGGGTGTTATTAGTTTGACGTGTCTGTGTATCTGTTTGTCTGCGTGACTGTCTGTGGCATCGTAGCTCCTAAAAGAATGGACCGATTTTAATTTAGGTTTTTTTATTTGAATGGTGACTTGATGTTAGTGTTGAGTGTTAAGCTAAAAACAATTGAGGTTTACTTAATTGACGCGGGTTTTTAAATTTTTAAATTTATGGTTATTGTTAGTAATTTTGACACAAAATACAAGTTAGGCGTATATAATTACCATAATACTAGCACAACAGAAGTTAGAACCAACTTCCAGGAACAGAAATAACATAATTCTCAATAGTGAAGATTAAACAGAATTAATGCAAGTAGTTCTGTTGTTGTAAAACAAGATTATTTAGGTACTTAGCTTAGAAACATCGTATCTTTAGAAACGTCGTGCTATTTGGTATCGTTCTTATTGTACACTAGCTGTTCCCCGCGACTTTGTCCGCGTAAAATTTTTTTTTTTTCAGAATTAAATATAGCCTTTAGCACTCAGGAAAAAGTAGCTTAGTGAAATATTTTTTAGGATTGGATCGGTAGTTCCAGAGATTACCCCTAACATACATACATAATTACAAACTTTACCTCTTTATAATATTAGTAAAGATTTAAAACGGATAACATGAAATCGTTGGCGCATTGATGACAGTCTTAAGTAGATGTAGATACCATGAGAATGAAAACGGTATTAGTATATGTCATTAAACTTTTAATCGCTTTTACTTTTTTAAAGTTTGTATAAAAACAACTTTTTTAGCCAAGCTTTTATATTGGAATATAGAAACTATTTAGAAATTTGTATCTGTGCTGTTGACCGTTGAAGAGTTCCTTTATCTGGAGTTAATCCTGGATGTCGATTCAGGTCATGCTTACCATAAAAATGTCATCGGAATTGAATTAACATTAAAAAAATCAACAGAAAAAGAGGAAGTGGTTCTAATTCAGTTCGCAAGATTCGACCCGCACAAACATAGTTACTAGACACAGCTCACAACTGACAGCTGTCACTAGGAACAGTATTTTTCATTATTTTTTATTTTATTATATTTTAATTTTTTTCTATCAAATTGTCAGGTATGACGTCACAATGGCGATTACAGTTGCACATTCTTATTTGAATCTCATAGTCGTATATGCTTGACCATAAACGGGAAATTTTGCTCATCAACAAATTTATGCCATAGATAATGTAGATCAATTCTCCGTTGCTTATCTACTCTATGGAAAGCTGTATAAAATTGTTATTCATCACAATTTTCATACACAAAGGCAAAAAAAATTGGTAATAAAAAAGAACTTCGTCACTTTAAATCGGCTTATGTCACGTTTTATATTAACTTTGCTAACGTGACAAAAAATTACGTGCTCTCACCTTTTTAGGGTTCCCTAGGTACCCAAATGATGCAAACGGAATCCTGTTACTAAGCTTACGCAAGCCGTTTAAATGTCCATTCGCCTCACTGTGGACCGTCCGATTCGGCACAGAAAGCATGGCACGGAATGTGTTTCTTAAAAGAAACTTGATATCCTGTAATGTACAACCTAAGGAGTGGCGTAAAAGCGTGAATGAAGGGATAAAACTATTTGAGGAATTGCATCTCAAAAGTCTGGATGAAAAACGCTAACTTAAAAAGTTCCGACCGAAGCGAAGCTATAATGGTATAAGAGATAGCCACTGCTCACATAAGAATCACTCATATCATAATACTGTGCTAGTATCAGCCTTTCTAGTTATCGTTCATTTTTGGAAACCATAACTCGTCTTTGAGCGACGATATCTAGTGAATGGCGTGACTTTGATTTTTTGATTTTGAGACCGACACCATTCTCATCAGAAGAGAGCCCTACAGTCTGCACCCATCAAATACTGCATCAGTTATTTTGGCGATGGTTAATCTCTTACAATATACTATACATACGATGATACAGGAAAACTGTAGGTACTGCGCAAGCTGCAACCGCTTTAAGACTAAGTTTGGTTTCGCTAGTCACATTCTGGCTCACGACAGAAAATAGCCAGGGTGTCGCCGTCGACGGACACGTCAAGGAGGACATCAATAAAAAAAAACAACACCTTGGACTTTTCGAAAATATTCAATACAAAATACATACACAATACTTTCTCTTAGTTAAATGTAGCGCAATCACATTCATATTTACCCACACGAAAAAAAACTTTTTAAATTACTTGAAGATAACAATTCGAATCAAACCTTACTACCAGCCATTTGGCCTTATAATCCAATTAACCTTAAGGCGCAAAACCCATAGGAGTAGATAGTAAACAGCAACCGATGTTACGCCTCATGTGCCAAAGCTTCATTAGGGTTGTCAAAGTCAGTCATTTATTTTATAAACTGTAGCTTAAAAGAAATCAATTTGGCATTTTAACTGGACTCTTGATTCCTATTGGATGTTTTCTAAAACTTTTTTAATAGACGGACAGCGGAATGTAGTTATATAGAATTAGAGTCTGCTGAGACGAGGTATTAAATGCGATATAAATATATCGTCGTCCGCTAATACCTTATAATCTAACGCTTGTTTTTTTTTTGGCGTGTAGAAAACTCTTTAAGGGAGCCCCATCACCAAAAGCTGGTAAGGGCGTTATGTCCGACTCGCACGAACCAAGAACCACACGGTTTCACTTGCGAATTCACCCTACTGCCGCTAGAATTGGAACAAACCTACTTTTGAAGCAGCAAGAGTGTAGTCCACTAGTCTCCTAGATAATGTAAATTTTAGATTTTCGACAGATCATGACATGACAAAGTCGTTCGGCGTCAAGTCTTTGTCCGGTGGGTGGTGACTTAAGCCTCCCACCAGAAGGAGCTTGGGTGTAGATCGCTCCTGGTTTACGACTTTTGTCCCATCATTATTCAACTTTTACGACACACAGGAGAGGTGTCGCGTTGATCCAGGGCAAAAAAGCCTCTTCTAAAAAGGGAGAATCTTCATTATTTTCACTTCCAAACTCCATTATTTGTAATGATCGTTACATTAATAATAAAAACCAACATTAATTTACTTTGTACCCGACATTTAGGTTATATTATCTAGCAAGTGGCAGCCCTACAAGGGTTAATGAGGAAGACGTAAATAAAATAAATAGGCAGCTCATCAAACCGTTGGATTAAATAAATCTGTAGGTGTCATGCGTGAGAATTCTAATTTCTGTCGTTCAAGATTGGCTTTTTTACTTGAAATAACAATTGATCGGAATTTCGATTTTATTTCATAACTTTGTGGAGCCCTGACACAGCAAGACGGCGACCCGGCAGACCACGAACGAGATGGCGGGATGAATTGGACAAAACCAATAGTGACTGGTCCACACTGGCTCTGGATCGAGACATGTGGAAGTCAGAGGGAGAGACCTTTGCCCAGCAGTGGGATGATATGGGCTGACAGTAACAGTAACAGTAACTTTGTCTATAAGAGTTACGGGGTGATCTGTGACAAGTTGAAATCTGGTCTGTCTTGAGTCAAATTGAAGATTAAATTAGGTACGTTGTAAAAAAAGAATATGAATACGTAATAGCCACATAATTTTGTATAACACATAATTAAAATTAATATTATGCTCATATCATTTTATTTACTTCACATTTATTTATAAAGTACATTAAACCGTCAAACCCCGAGAAATGAGACACAAAAGGAAAAAAATTGTAACGTGTCGCCGGCATCCTTGCGCTACTGATTTACGGCTAATAAGTAAGGAATTACAAATTAATAACAATAAAACTATGTTTAGATACCTACCTACATTTTGAGACCTCGTGCAATCTTGTCATTCTGAGATATCATCCGCGATCTTGTCATTCTGAGAAATCGTCCTACTGAGATATCGTCACTCTGAGATCTTGGTATTATAAAACTTGGCTTAAAAAGACGGACCGCTAATTATTTGGTTATAGTTAGATACCAACTGGGTATAAATCGTTACAAATAATAAGGTAAAGGTTTGAATTATCTGAGGGTAAAGGCTATCTACAATCTACATATTATTGTGTAGGTACCTTTACCTACTACACGACAATCTTTGAGGTTTACATCAACCGACAACATGTTTGTTAAGGTGTATTTACTTGGAACACGCATCGTTCTCTTCACCTTAACACCCTTTCGAGTATTTGATGTCATCGTAAAGATAAGTATTCACCGGCAGCTTTTGAGTGTAATGTAATAATTAAAAATTTGATTTTGAGCATTACATTATAAATAATGTCAAGTACACGTACTGACTAACCTAGGAGTATTAGGTTTTGTAATCGCTCGAACCGCTCGGCCACGACTTCGGGCGGGATATGACGAGCGGGGCGCGGCAAACGAAAGATCAAATGTATTGAATCCAAAGTCGTGGCCGAGCGGGAAGCATAGCACTAATGATCATTATGTGCGCGGTAATATTAATTTGATATTATTTACGTTAAAAAAGACCTATAATGTCGGTGGCATCGTTACAAGTGATGCGCATTGTAATGCTCGATTCCATACTTAGTACTGTTTAATATTTTTTTAAATCTATTTTTTGTCAAGGCTTTTTTTACAAGAAGAATAAGTCAGCCTCGTAGGTACAATGGTACATTCCTTAAGATTTGCTCACTTTAATACATCCAACAAGTAAATATGAGTTAGGAATCATTATTACATTGCAATTGTCTACTATAATGCTAATCTAGGCGTATTAGACTCAGATTCTAAACTGTTACATTACACACAAATACGCCCTGTGAGAACTCACCTTAAAACCTCCCTTTCCATTTCAAACCTTTCCCTCGCTATTTGACTTTCATTATAACTAAAATCTTCAAAACGACTTCAACTGCGCCCATCATTCAAACAAAGTATTTTAGATACCATCAAAATTGCGCCTACAAATTCCAAAGGTTTTAATAATTTCGCTGGGATTTGCTCTGACACAAAATATATTATGAATGAAACTTTACGGTTACTTAGAAATTGATTACTTTTGTAAAAGTAATTAATGTAAGCTATATCATTAGTCCCCTACCTTATTGAACGGGCAGGATTGCATTAATTCCCTTTACGACAGTCCCTAGGTAGGGGCACCTAGTAAAATATTGCTCTTAAGGTGAAACGACACGACTTACAGGGAATTTTGGGCATGTTGTCCCTTCGGCTAATTTGATACTGTAGCGTGCCTTTTATTTCAAATAGACCCTAAAATTTTACGAACCTGTTGTTTTTGAATTATTTTAACTCGCAATAACTGTGTCTGCGCATCCATACAACTAAGTATGTATGGAATGCGCTCTTTTCCATTCGAGTTCTGGCAATTACTTAAATGTTAGTTAATCAATAAATTGTTAGTCTGTAAAAAAATGTTATTAATAATAGCTTAATCTTCTAGTATTTATCTTTGCTGTACCCAATTTGGGTCCACGGTGACAGCAATTTTAGCCGACTTAAAAAAAAGAAAAATCTCAATTCGATTGTATGTTTTTAATGTTTCAAGTACCATCTAATTTATTATTGTGGAACTGAAAGAATATGAATATGACAGCCTGTCATATTCATATTCTTTTAGCTGTCATTGACAGCTTTAAATTAATCCGTAAAGGTGTGTCCAAATACAGCGCGGCATTCGAGCGCGGCTGCCGCGCGCGGCTGCCGCGCGCGGCTAGCCGCGCCTTGTTTGGAAGACTGCCGCGCGCGGCAGCCGCGAGCTACTCTACGTAATTTACGAATAATAAGCAGAGCTACAACATACACGGCCGCTTTCATTGTGGTTTGAATACGAAATGAAGAGCGCGGCGTGTCTCGGACATGCCGCGCAGCACTGTCGCGCAGAAAGTCTAAACTAGTCGCGCGGCAGAAATGTGTCCTGCAATCGCCGCGTGTTGCTGCCGTGCTCTTGCCGCTCAATGTTTGGACACACCCTTAAGGATGCTTACGAGTAAAATAGTTATCCTAACGTGAACATTTTAGCTCTGAGCTCAGCATTTACAGTATCCGTTTGTTTAGGCATCACGTAAGCATAAACGCGTATTATTTAACAGTAGGTAACCTTAAATATTATCTTAGGAAGGTACGAGGATGACGCTTAAAGTTAAGATTGATGATAACAATGTTCTGTTAAATTAGGCCGAAACAGCTTAGAAATACATGTTACAGATAGAGACTGTTGTAAATAATTATATGCCTAAGGAAGTGTTGGATAGCCTTGTGGTATGACCTATGAACTGCCAAGTCAAAGATTGTAGATTCAAATCGCTTCTGACTTTTTGGATTTATCTGCGTATGAGAAATTAATTATCATTTTGCTAAAATAGGAGGTCATTATTATTATAACCACAGATAGATTGCTTATTGAAACTTATCTACCATTCGATATATTGTCTAGATTCATGGTATTTTTTACCCTTGTATTCCCAGTAAAGTCAAATTCTGGTAAACTTGGCTTCTGAATAGCTCCTTTATGTGAGAGGTGATATAGTTTTTATTCTTTTTAAAATCTACTTTAATCATTTAAGTTCTAGTTGAATTTTTAGTATCACACAAATATGTCTAAAGTTTGGTTTTTGCGGATAGTCAATATTTTGACAAAGCTCCTTAATAAAGATTAAAAAAGAAAAAAAAAACTACTGTGCCCTTGTACCTATTTGCATTCTACGACAGATAGGGTAATGGCGCACAACAATTGATAAATAAGCGCTATTCGTGTCTTGTCCGGGAAAAATTAAAATTTCATGATGCCCCGCCAACATAACAATTTTGCTCCGACAGATTCCTAATCAAATAAAATTTTCATCGTGATTTCGCTTTCGGGGTGAAGAAAAATTCGTTACGTTTTTACTACAATTTCGTGAAGCCCGTCAAGTTCCCGTGGCTAAATTAAAATCTCTACACCAAAGTGTTTTACCAAAAAGATTGTTAAATATTCACAGAAACTTTTTAAACTCGGCGTAAAACTTTTGAATTACACCTTTTAAAATTTCCAACGCAAATAGAATGCGGATTTTTTATTTATCTTTGGATGTTGAACTATCTTTTAATATTCTTGGAGGAATTTTTCTCCCTAGATCCAAGGAGAAAAAAATGGTGGCGTTTTACTTGAATAATTTTACTGGAATTTCTGAACCAAGTTAATGAAGGAAATGTATGTATCTTCTATAGAAAAATAATTTACTAGATAGACATCTAAACTTATATACTTAGGTATGTGTGCGCAAACTTACTCCCTATTTTTTCACTCTCTTAATCCGATGGGGCGGCAATCCGACACGACTGAAGATCTCAGGCGCAGAGCCAACGGTTTTACGTGTTTTCCGAGGCACAAGCCAGTGATAATTAATTTATAATACGCACTTAACTCACAAAAAGTCATAGGTGCGCGTTCGTTCCCTAGGATTTGAACCTGAGACCTCTTACTTGCCAGTTAACGGTATACGACTAGGCTATCACGACACCCAACCAAGTGAAAACGCGCCATGAAGAATATTGCTAAGCACCTGAATATATAACGAGGGGCATATAATTTACTACCGAATGATTTTGCTCGCTACAAAACGTGAGTACGTATTGTGCGGTAGACAATTCATTGAAGCATTTAATTGAAGGTTCAGATAAATAATCTCAATGGTTTTCTGAATAGCGGCTATACATGGTTATTTGTAAAACACCAGCATCTTTAAAAGGGGTAATTTAACTCATCATTATGAACAACTTTTACTATGGGATCAACCCTGAAATCGCAAAAAAAAATCAGCCGTTCCATACATTTTGTCCAGTCATAAATGTATGGAACAGCTGATTTTTTTTTGTGATTTCAGGGTTGATCCCATCTTGAAGGTTGTTCATAATGATGATCAGTTTAAAGACCCCTTTTAAGGATGCTGGTGTTTTACAAATAACCCTAGTTAGCGTGATTTTGAGTTCGTCCTATTAGAATCTATATAATTATAATATACTTTGTGCTGGTGTAACCCTGTATAATACCTATAAGCTTATTCAAAAACATGACCCTCCTTCTGGCGCAGTCGGGTAAAAATACAACCAAACCAGGTAGAATATAAACTTCGACAAGAAATTTCTCATGTCAACACTATATCACAATATAATTAAAAAGTTCCATAAAATATTACTTATTATATTAACAGCGAATCCTGATGAAAAGTAAATAAATTAATTAACGGAAAAACGAAATAGGTACCTATAGTGTTTCGTTTGTACGAAGAATGAATAGAACAATTTGCTATAGCAGCTCCTTGAATATCAAGGGTTTCTCAGTAACAGAGCTGATTGAAGAAATTTCCTGTGCTTTTGACGAGGATCAAATTCGTAAATATTACTTGATTTTCTTTGAAAAGGTTTTGTAAATTAACCACAAAATTAAATAAAGCCTCGACTGTGTCTATGGTCGGCAAAAACCTGTCACAATGATACGAATGGAGTTAAACCGTAGCGGTTGAATGGTTCGCTTAGTGCACTTGTCAAAGATTTGATTCCCGCATAGGACAAATATATACCGAACAGAGATCAGGCGCAGGACCTACAGCTTAACGTGCTTTCCGAGGCACGGAGTAAGTGATAATCAATTTATAATACGCACATAACTTACGAAAAGTCAAAAGCGTTCCTTGGGTTTGAACCTGAAACCTCTGACTTGCTAGTCAACGGTCATACCACTAGGCTATCACGACTCTAAAACTAGTACAACACTGTTGTTCTGACGTAGGCCTCGTATTTCGCTGGATATAAACATGTCTCCGTGGACAAAAGGCCTGACGTGGACTCTATAGGATTTTCTAGAAAAAAAATCTGCTCGAGATCGGTTACGCTAACGAATCCTAAATCAACAAAGCGGTCTGTTTGTGTCTAGACCGACGAGGTACTCCAATTAACTAAATGAAAAAAAAATCATTAATAAATAAAAAACTCAAAAGCTAAAATACAAAGAAAAATATTTACGCATTACTTATAGATAATGTAGGATCCAGACCTCATTAGGAACTTTAAAAAGTAGATATCTAAGTGAGGTTCACTCTCGTTTTAATATCTTCAAAAACTTTGTTGGACTCGCCAAGTTCAAATAAATATCACCTTCAGCAACCAACTTGTTCGAGATGCGCTACTATCCAACTTTGGAACTCGTTCTTTTGTTGAATAGGACTTCGAAGTATGAATAAGACGAGTTCTAAAAAATTACACAAACAAAACATATTTAATATGTTGCTCTCTTACACGTCGCTGCGAACACTCTATAAATCGAGTGACGTCACGTCTTCTTTCTTCTTCTTTATCGTATGTTTGATAAGCAATCTGGTGTCAGAGTTTAAACCGCCTGTAGGCCTCTGACATGGCTTTACACACTGTTAAAAAATCTTTTGGATGTGCCTGTTTCCTCACGATGTTTTCCTTCACCGTTTTAGCAAGTGATAATGATTTTCTAATCGCACATGAATCCAAAAAAATTACGACCTACGACCTTTGACTTGGCATTCCAATGGCTATCCCTTACTTACGACATCACAATATCAAAAACTATAATAGTCTTGTAAAGATAACCACTTAGATTGACAGACCGTGAACGTTTTACACAATAATTCATTACTGTGTGAACCATCAGATGTTGATATAATTTTCATCTACCTTGTCTTATTCAGACCCCAACCCTTAATATTGTTTTTAGTTCTTTCCTTAATTTAAAAATTCAAGAGTTCTGCCCAAATAATTTAGGGTGTTATAGGTACCTACAGTAGTCCTTTTACACGTTTTTGATGTCTATTTATGCGAGATGATGCTTGTCGAAGCGGAGCAATTAAGATAAAAAAGATTGACAAGGGTCCTTTATAAATTTGACTTCTTCATTATTACTTTTTTAAGTTTTTTAAGTCTCTACAACAACTTCGTATACTAGGTACAAAATAACATCATTTATTTTATATAACGAAAGAAAATAGATAGATGAGAGACGTGATTGTTTTTTTGCATAGAAAATAGAAATATTTTATCGGCCGGGGAGTGATCTAGAGTAAATTAGACCCGGTAGCAAAGCCGCGGGAATAAATTTGGGTAAGATATGGTTAAAGCGTTGTGACAATCTGGACCTCTGTAGAACGGTCGTGGAAAGTTTTGGAAAAAGGGCTTTTGCCACAACCTAAGTAAGTACCTACTACTAGTACCTAGTACGAAACATATGACAAACTCAGATCTCAGTCCGCTGAAATTGTACGAAAAGTTAAGACATTTTGCATAAAATCTGAATGTAATTTCTACCTGTTACAGAATTCATCTATTTTATATAAGAATTTACTAAACAACTTTATAAGTTCCGAAGCGTTTAATATTAAAATTTTAATTTACGTGAAATGTTCATCCCTTCGCAACGGCAATACCTCTGAAAAAGGGTACAAGGAAATTTGAAATTAAAATTGTATTATAAACGCCATTTTAGTTTAAATCTAGAGAATTTAAGGTCAACATTTTCGATGTTAATAACTTTTTATTTTAATTTCCGTTTGGAACACTGACTAAGATGTTTTATACCACATACAGCCTTACTTGTCGACATACAGTCGGGGACTGAAAGTAATTAATCACCGGTTTTTTCTTTTTTTTTAAATCTTTATTTCTGGGGTTTAGGTACGCATATTATGGCTTGCTTTATGTTTCGTAAGATCTTTTGCAGAAAAAATTGGCGGGACGTACAATTCTTCATAAATGCCATGAGAATATTAATTCAAAGAAGTAATAAACTAAGTATATTAGTATATTGGGTAAACATAGGTACACCATAGGTTTTTAAATGTAATAAAATTCATTTTGCTACAATATTCATCTCCCTGCCCTTTTCCCAATTTATTTGGGGTCGGCGCAGTATGTCCTCTTTTTCCACACATCTCTATCACTCGTCATCTCAGTAGTTACTTCCTTTCTCGCCATAATTATCATCCTTCACACAATCCATCCATCTCTTCCTAGGTTCCTATTTTGCTACAATATTGTGCCATTTAAACAGTGCAGAATTTTATGTAGTGCTCAAAAAAGTAGGTAAGACTTTTGTATTAATTTTAATCAAAAAACGAGGTTTTGGATTATATGAAATCATTCAGCTTTTCCGTCCTATATCCTTATTATTAATATCAATTTCTAAAACTCAATATCAAGTATAGGAATAAGTCGATTTCAAAGTGACTACTAGTACTATCAAAAAAATTATAAAAAAGCTGCAAAGTAAACTCGACTTTGTAAAAAAGCATCAAAGTTTATTTTCTACTATCATTTAAATTCCTGTTAGATGATCTTTTCACAGAGTTTCTTTATAAAATTAGGTGTTGAAGTTGCAAGCGTTGGAAATACGAGGATTACTTACCAGCTGATAAAAAGGCAAAATGTTTTCTAAAGACTACCTCGTTGGTCTAGTGGTAGCAAGCGGAACTGCTGAGCACGAGGTCCTGGGTTCGATCCCCGGGTCGATCATGTCTTATTGGATGTTTATTGGAAATTCTCAGTAGCACCACGGAGCCTGACATTAAGACAGCCATCACAAAACCTAAATAAATGGGTCTAAAAAAATTTTAAAGAAAGAGGTGGCGAGATGATTTCGATGCCTATCACGAGGGCTGGTCCGAGGTAGCGCGGGAAAAGGATACTTGGAAGGACATGGGGGAGGCCTTTGCTCAGCATTGGCACACAGTAGGCTAATATAAAAAAAAATTCAAGAAATAAATTTCTTAAGTAGGTATCCTAAAGATGCTCTTAGGAAGGATTTTTGGAAATTCTAATTCGCTCAGGGAAGCTATTGAAATAGGGATTTAAAAAACCAAAAAATCTCGAACAAATCGCTAATAGTTATATTACCTATATTTCAGAGACATTTTTCTTTGTATATTTTCTCTACAGCATTAAAACACTCGTCCGAAACATTGAACCTACATTCCTGACTTACAAGGTCAAGTCTCTAGGATAGTCACGTGAATGACAGCATTGTCTTACTGTTCTTATTATTATAAGCCTTTAAGCCTTAGGGTTGCTCCGCAGTTTATGATAAAGCACTTTATTACACTATCTGACGTCTGAATCTCCTCAAAGAAAAAGCGCGCAAAGATATAATAGGATCCTGAAAGGAATCTTTTCCTTTCATCCGAGCCAGAGGAAAACGACTGCATAAAATTCTACGTTGAAACCTAAGTAGGTATTTAGTCCTTATATAACAAGAGCCTACCGTCACTTTGAAGAAGGTATTTGATAAAGTTGAAAGGCTGTAATCTGGCATTTAAATTGATGTTTCGAAAATCGCTTTGAAGGTTAGCTATTTAGAGTCCTCGCCAATTATATTATTTGTCAAGTGCTAAAAGATACAAATGTTGGCATTTTAATGTAAATAAAATTGACTGCCTTGTTGGTCTAGTGGTAGCAAGTGTAACTGCTGAGCACGAAGTCCTCAGTTTGATCCCCGGGTCGGGCAAAGCATTATTGGTTTTTTTTCATTAGGAAATTCTCAGTCGCAGCACGGAGTCTGGAATTGTGCCCGTGTGTGTACTGAATTTATTAAGTACATGGGACTTATACCTAATATAGCTGGCGAAACGTTTATATACTGCATACACCTCTGCTTACCCCCTCTGGGGAATACAGGCGTAAGTCTATGTTAATGTTATGTTTAATATAAATAAAATTAAAGATATCTTATCAAATCTGCATAAAAATCTATCAACTTTACAATATATTTTTAAAAGTATTAACACGCATGCAAAGTAAACTCAAAAGTAAAAAAAAATTAGTACAAACAAAATTTAAAAACTTAGTATTTTTTTTACAATACATTCGAAACATTTATACACATGAATTTCCTTGACATGACCTTCTTTCTAAAGATTATTTTTTGCTCGGAATCTGATATTGGCGAGAAAGAGGGCGAAGAGAAAACTGAGTCTACAATTACTAAGTTTACCTAGTCTAATAAATTATCTTAATAATCCACGACCTTGTATTTAGTGTCTACACAGTATAAATCATTAACTTAATTATATTTCTTTTGTACAAAATAAATAAGCGAACGAGAATAAATTATATTTGTTTTAGCGTCCTACTTATAACTAACTTTATCTAATGCTTGAGCGAGCTCATAAAATTTAATAAAATAAAATAAATATTGACAAACGTAAAAAAACTACGTTCATTACGTTCATTAAAGTTACTTTTTCAAGCTGAAAAGTCAACCCTTTTTAGAAAGCCAACCAATTAAGGGTTAAGTCAAATTAATGAGCGAATCTTTAGAAATGTTAAGCCGGATATCCACTATGTTCGCGAACCGCTTGCGCTCCGCGTTCCAGCAACAGCTCCACATAGTTGAAACGTTTACGCTTCAGGAGCGCGAACGTATCTAGTATGTGGAGCAAGAGGCTTACGAACATAGTGGATAGCCAGCTTTATGTATTAATAAAATATTACATGAACAATGTTCTACGCTAGGTGCGATGTGTCAAACAAAATAAAAATATATTTTATTACTTTTTTTATTATAATTGTTTATGTAATCTATTATATATATAAGATTACTATATATATACAATTACTATATATATAAGATAGAAAAAATTGATTTAACCCTATCTACCCAATGACAGAAATCAGTAAAAAAAAGACAGTACCTAATAAAGCACACAATTTTAAAAAATAAGAAAAATTAGATCCTTCTAGACAATTTTGACATATAAAAGGCTTTTAAGGAAGCGAACATCTTAATGTCATTTATTAGGCAAGAACCTGAACTTCAGGCTAACAATTTCTGACTTGAAAAGCCAACATTAACTAACCTGAGAATCCAACCAACTTGTTCAAACCCAGCAGCCGCGATTATTACCCTTAGACCATCACAGAACCTTATGAACAATAGAATTGGAATTTAATTTCACAACAAACGCATTTTCCGCCCCACTCTTAATTAAACAGTGAAATTTTCCGTTTTCATATTAATTAGAAACATTACTTAACAATTTGAAACTTCATTGTTCCGAGTTTCCGAAATCAAACTTAAAAAGACATTAATTTATAGAACCAAATCAAAGCTAATTCATTGAGTCGCTTTCTAATTATGTTATTCATAATGACGACTGAGACGGCATGGTGACAAGGTTTCAGAGATTTTGTTTGATTTTTAAATAGTTTTTGCAAGCAGGAATTGTCAATTTTTTTTAATGCTTGTATTATAACGTTATAATTATGTATAGGTAAATCTAAAGTAAGGACACCCATATTTTTCAGTTTTTCGAAAATAATAAATGTACTTTAGATTCATAATTTAAATTTTGAAATTCGATGTCTTCTCTAAATAAGCGCCAAATGGTGAAATCCCCAATCCTCAGTACATATTATGATGCACGAAATGTCTCCTTCTACATGTCTCGGTCTAAAGCTATCTGAGACCAGTCCTTTAGATGCGAATCGATGTGTGTGGCCAACATAAGTGGTATACATAAAACCAAAAAGAAAATATGCTTACCTACTCATTTATCGTTACAAATTTTGAACCAAGTCAGTTGGTAACAACAAACACACATAATTTAGTTAAGAAAGTTAAAACTTGACTTCCATTTGAGTAACGATTTGTAATAAGTTAACTTTGATCTTCCATTTAATATTCCGCCCACCGCGTTACCTTAACTTTTCTATTTTTTAAAAGCCTTTAATGTATGTATGTTTGTCCGGGTGGAATCTTGCAATTTGTGTTAGAATCACTTCGTCTTATTAGTAAGGTTGCACACATAGTCCATGAAAGATAATTTTGGTTATAAGGAACTTTTCTAGTGTCGTTTCTGTATGATGTACACTAGGCAAAGTACAAGACAAAGAAATTTGGAACCTAGTAGAAATTATATTGGTAGTATTCTAAAAGTGTTGAGAAACTTTAATATTAAAACGTATTCTGTATTTGAGGCTTTGGGGTATCATATTTATAAGGACGCCACTCTTACGTCAGAGCTAACAAACATATTTTGCTACAAAATAAACGGTGTTTTCACTGAAAATGCGAAGTAAACCAGATAATGAACGCTCGTTGCTTGGAAGAGCTGCCGTATCCTAAATTATCGCAGCATTAAATATCTACCTTCCCTTCTCTAGTTTTGTACGAAAAATAAAGATAGATATCCAGGAATCTTATCTATCTTAGACTTGATTTATATTCTATGGATATATAAATATGTAGGTACTATTTATACGACCGCACTCCAAATAACATTTTACAAAAAAATATTTCTTAAAATGGAATCAAATTATTCTGTCTAGGGAAATAACAGTGAAACGAGACTTCTTCAATTTTTATGATAAATCTCGTGAGGAGTTTCTTTTGTGCCAAATGTAATAATAAAATATTTTTTATTTGTCTGTGTCAACTTAATTGCGAAATGTATCACAATACCTACGAGTACATTTAAAGAACGGAAATTTTTGTACGCCTTCTTTACGCCTAATAAAAATCATCATCATCATCAGCCTGTATTAGTCCACTGCTGAACATACGCCTCTCTCAACGCACGCCATTATTGTGCGCTCATTGGAGGTATTTGACCTTCGCCACTCTAAGCAGCTAAATATTAATTCCTATGGAGCGACTGCGCAACCCAAAAGGATACGATACGATATTCTAAAATTATGAACCTGCTTTCCGAGCCACGAAGCAGGTGATAATGAATATTGACATTATTTTCTAAAAGCCAAAGGAAGTCCCGCCCGAGTCAGTTATTTTTGCGATTTTCTTATTAAATAATTTTCATAAACATATAAAAAACCTACATAAATTATAATAATAACAGTCAAAGCAATCTCCAACTTACATCAGCACTCTCATATCTGCCTCACATTTTATGTAAAACAATTAATTCAAGACAGAATCTGTATCTTAATCAAACAATGAAGATATACGTAACTTACCTATTACCCATTCTGTGAAGTAACTAAGGATAAACCTTCGGATAAATGGTAGATTAGGAGTGCTTAGGCCTGTTCTATCGGTATCCAACAAAGTAATTAGGTGGGAAGCGATCTACTACATAATACCACAGTTTGGTAAGAAAAAACAAAATATTGAAAACGTGGGCCAAATTCGCGATTTCTTTAATTAAACCTTTCTAGAGAAAATAACAAAAATAAAAATAGACTAGAGCCGAAGCTTGAGTGTACATCGCTGCTTGTTTGTGACCTTTAAATTGTAAAAGCACTAAATGTACCGCCTATAGCAGAATAAGAGATTATATAGTGTAACAAAAGTCCGAAATAATACTTAATGCATGGCATGTATGTATTTCATGATTGTGGAGAATCACCTGTAAAAATATTGTATACAAAGAATGCATTTTTTTTTCATACAAAATAATTCTTTTGATTTCATTTTCTTTAATAGTGACATATTTCGTTTACCTACGCGTGTTGCTTAGTACTTAAAGAATTTATTAAAGGTAAATAGCTGGGTTCAGCTGATTTTTAGGGCTGTATTTGAAAGATTTTGGTGAAAACTTTGACCGTGGTTTAATCAAGTATTGTTAGGGTTTCGGTTCTTAAACTTATATGCCCTTAATGTGTTATTTTGGACTTCTGTTACACGCATTGTGTACTGTACATAATCCATTGTGAATTATCTTTCATTCCTCATATTCATTCATCATGTTCATTCATCCTTTAAGCATGACACGCCCACATTCATTCGTTAATAACGCACATAAGCTAAAAACTTGTAATAGCGTTAAAAATGTGTCACAATTTTTTGATCCAATTTTTTTAAAGATTTTGATGACAGAGAAAAAATATTCTTAGCGACGCGGTAAGACGCAAAAAAATGTCGTCAGTAAGATTTTCCTTTTATATTCATCACGTCTCGGGTGTGTGAAAGCTCTATAAAAATAATGTTTTCATACTTTACCTTCGAGTGGGGCATTCTGAACAATCGGTATTTTGACCACGCACTCTGTGAGTTTGATTTCATAAAAAATATTGCTGAATTGTAACATTTTTTTGTGCAAACATGTCCTATTTTTACCCGACTGCGGCGAAGCCAAAAAGGAGGGTTATGTGTTTGACCTGTATGTATGTATGTCCGTCCCTATGTTCCCTCGTAACTACTAAACGGCTAAAGCGATTTTGATGAATGATATGTCGTTGGATTCGTCTTTATTGCGCGAGTGTCACTGGGTATATACAAATTTAAAAAAATCGATATGGCAGATTTTTGGCGCCAAAAGGTGTGATTAATAAAAAAAAAGTCCCCCCAAACCAATCGTAAGGGGTATCAAAATGAAGAGTTTTAAAAGGTGATTACAAAAATATATACAACTTATATGTTTAAACTTGATATAGCCCGCGATTTCGTCCGTGATACCTACAGGAACTATGCATTTTTTCGTGATAAATAATTGCCATTATATAATATATAGTACATACATAGTTTAACGACTATATTATAATATAGTTCTTAAACTATCTCTTGGGAAAAAAATATTATTAAAAAACAAAAAACCCGACTGCTAACTAAAAAGATAGAAACAAGTTGGTTATAGATAGCTGATCATACTTTACACAGTGTTCACAAACGCAGTCGGAGGCATTAACTATTCATTCTCTCTCTCTCTCTCTCTAAACCCAGAAGAATATTACCTAAAGGATGCCTCCGACTGCGTTTGTGAACACTGTGTAAAGTATGATCAGCTATCTATAACCAACTTGTTTCTATCTTTTTAGTTAGCAGTCGGGTTTTTTGTTTTTTAATAATATTTTTTCTCGGTATGGTTACTTACTCGAAGATGGATTTATATAAAACGAATATTTTATTTTTTATTAGATTATTCAGCCTAACTGAGCTGCGTGTATTTGTTAATATTCTATTCAATTTCAACACTTCTAAATTTAAATATTTAATAAGAAATTTGAAAAAAAAAAACAACTGATACGGATGGGATTCGAACCCACGATCTTCGGCTTACCGTGCCGACGCTCTAACCGCTGAGCCACCGTATCCCATCAGAATAAGTCCCGTATTAATAAGCTAACATGTGCTAAAACATGTAAAAATTTCACAAAACTTCTAAATTTTACTAAAAAAAATCTTACCGATAAAACAGTAGGACAGTGACTGATTGGCAGCCTAAACCTGTGGACCTAGAGATTTGTTTGGACATATTCTTTAAACTATACCTACCCTAAAGATGCACTGAGAAAAGACTTTTGGAAATTCCATTCTTAAACGGTTGAAATACCTGATGAAAAATCCAAAATCCACGGGCACGAGGTAGCGAACAAAGTAATCATCATCATCATCATTATTTCAGCCGGAAAACGCCCACTACTGGGCATAGGACAAGGTAATAAAATAGTGCATTTATATTCAAAACAAAACAACATGATTTCCCTTGAAAATATAGTACGAATAATTCTGAATTTTAGATGCATAAATAGAATCTTTCTTCCAATAAATCTGTCTCACTGACATGAATCCAAAAAGTAAAAGGCGATTTTCAAGCGCTTCCATATTCTTTTGACGGGATTTCAAGCAAAACTTTGAAAGCGCTCTTTCGTTCGAATGAAAAAAAATAAAAGCTGGCCGACAGATTACCTTCACTGCCTTCGTGAAGTAGAATAGTACGGATAGATATGCCTGTTATCCGTCTCCGGGAAAGCTTCGTTTGCGCCTTCGAACCTCGGATTTCTTCGTCTAATCCCGGCATAATTTAGTTTTAAGGTATTCTAGAATGTCGATAACTTATTCAGGATTACTTATGTAGGTATTTAATACTGGATTCATCAATCTATGTACTTAGAACATTTTGTTTATCTCCCGTCAAAGTACTTTAGAGGCTTAGAAACTGAAAATCACTAATTAATTTGAAGTAAAGCGGAGCGGAGGTTCAACGAACTGATTTGAGGCGATAAATATCGATAGAATTTGTTCTTTTATTTAGTGACCAAAATAGTTTAATCGTATGAAACAGTCATTATCGCCTATAGAGTTCCATGAACTATCTATAAAAGACAGCTAATTCCGGGATTTTATAGAGCAATTACAGTAAAAGGACACTTTCAAGTCAGTCAGTGTACAATTTCATAACTCACAAGACCGGAATAGATATGTCTGTTGATCATACAAATATTTGTCCCGTGATAGTCTACTGGAACGACCGTTGACTGGCAAGTCAGAGGTCTCAGGTTCGAACCCAGGGCCTCGCACCCGCATCTCTGACTGTTCGTAAGTTATATGCGTATTAAGTATATGCGAATTATCACTTGCTCCGTGCCTCGGAAAGCATGTAAAGACGATGGTCGTGCTGATTTCTTTCCGGTCGTGTCGGATTGCCTGCCGTCCCATCGGACTGTGAGAGTGAGGGAATAGAGATTGCACAAGTGTTTGTGCACACACTTGTGGACTATAGGTAATATCTTCTGCGTAGTTGGCTAATGTCCATTAATATTGGCCGTTCTGACCGAAATTCGGAGAGAAATTATAATATTACATACCTAACTTTTATTGTACAGAATCTGTAGGTATGTATTTGAAAAAAATACTTGTATATCTAGTGTAAGAAAAGTCTCTAGACAGTAGGTACCTAGTTTCTAGAACAATCGGGGAGCGATATCGAAGAGGTTGTAAAACAACGCAAACCTTTTATATATGATACGATTTTCTTCTAAAAGGCTCTTTGCCGGGAATAGTTTTATTGCAGTTTGTAAGATACACTGTTTATGGCTAATAACATTAGTGATATAGCGCCCATTAATAGTAGAGATTTATTGATATAGCTTCATATTTTCCTTAACAAAACATGTCGTATTTAGGAAGAAAACATACGAAATATATTAGACTACTATTAAATTATGAGATTTTATTCAGTCATCATCATCATCAGCCTATATTTGACCACTGCTGAAAATAGGTCTTTCCGAAAATGGGTATTTGCCCATAATCGCCACGCTGGGCAAGCGAGTTGGCGATCACAGATGATTGTTATTACCTACACAGAAGGATGTTGCTGCCCATCATCCGGATCAAATCAAATCAAATCAAATCAATTTATTTGTCTAAATGAAGGTACATATAAATAGTTGTTACAGAATAATAATTAGGTTTCTCTTCATTTGGCATTGTCACCATACAAATATAAAAATTGGAATTAATTGTCACATATAAATGTTATTCAAGATACAATAATAATAATTACTATTTAATAGGTAAATGTCAAAGTACTTTAAGATTTAAAAATTTTGTTGTCTTTTAGGAAGTCTGTTATTGAGTAGTAACATTTGTCAATAAGAAGCCTCCGTATAGTCTTTTTAAATTTGGTTAGATTTAATATTTTAACATGATCTGGTAACTTATTATATAATGATTGTGCCATGCAAAGAAAACTATTATTCAAGAGAGCTGTATTACCATAGGATATCTCAAGTTCCAATTTATTTTTGTCGCGCAATTTCCTGTAATGACTTTTGAATGCAATTTTGTACAAGTCAGTGTTAGTCCTTACAAAGATTAGAACCTCATATATATAGAGCGAGGGAAAGGTGAGTAGGTTTAATCGTTTAAAATATGGTTCGCAGCTTATAGTCGAATCAAGTCCGCATATAGATCTAACGCACTTCTTCTGAGCCTTAAACACAGCTTCCTTGCAGACAGAATTGCCCCAGAATATTACGCCATATCTCAATGTAGAAACTACAAACCCGTGATATGCATTCAGTACAGCGTCGCGATTTACCACTTTAGATAATTTGTGTAGGGCATATGCGGACGTATTAATTTTTTTGCATACCTCTTCAGAATGTGTTTTCCAGGAAAAGTTATTGTCAATATTTAAGCCTAAGAATTTAGTCACGTTAGTTGAATTAATTATTTCACCCTGGTAATTGGCACTAATATCTTTATTTTGTAATCTTTGATGGAAATGCATGAGTTTTGTTTTTGATAAATTAATTTTTAAATTATTGTATGTCAACCATTCAATTATTAGTGATAGTGTATTATTAATGTCTGTTTCATAATTGTCATATTTGTCACATTTAATTATTACAGTGCTGTCGTCAGCAAATAGTACTAACGGGTGTCCAACGTATTTTGGCAAGTCATTAATATAGGCTAAGAAAAGCAGCGGCCCCAAAACGCTGCCTTGAGGTATCCCGTACATGATTTTTTCACTATCAGAGGCGTATTTTGTTTCCTTTGCAAGCTTAGGACATATCTGTGTAAGTTCAGTAAATTGGTTTCTGTTATTAAGGTACGATTTAATTAGATTTAAAACATTACCTCGTATTCCGTACGAATTTAATTTTTATATTTAAACATAAAACTAGTTATAACTTACTTAAGTAAAATTACTTTTTTATGTGTGGAAAATGCTTTTATATAAGTAGGTACTTTATTATGTTACTTACAAAAGTTACTTTTTATCCCAATAATAAGCTCGAAATTGTGGGTAGAAACTAGTTTCAGATTATATTATAAGTAAGTCTCTTAAACAAATATTAATTTTCTGTTACGCCTACTTATTTTACGCAAAAGATGGATAATTACTTACTTAAATGATTTATACAGTAGACTTTACATAAAGGCCATGGATTATTTAGAAGGTTTATTACAGTAGGTATCTACTTTGATCTGTCTGAAATGTGGGAGGAACAATGTCCGATATAGTAAATTGATTAATATGGAATATAGAGTTGTAAGTATGTATTCCGTAACAGTTCCGTTTTCTTTGGTTTCTAGATATTAACAATAGTTTTCAGGATCTGACACGATATGTACCTAGGTAGGGGGATTCGGCCTCCGGTACAAAATACAACAGGGGGCCGATTCTCGTAATCAAAACCGTAACAATATCGTATTCATATACGTCAATCTAACTTGAACGCGATATTATTGAGTTGAAGTCCTATCAAACTGCGATCTAGAAACACGTGAATACTAGAGTATGACTTCGATTGAACAACTCTAAAACTTCAGCGACATTTGGATTGGTTTGCACGCAGAGAAATATCTGGCTACATATACGAGAAAAAACGCTACTGTAACTAGAACTTCTGTTTGCAACCGTGACAGCAAGACCCACGAGTTGACTTTACAAAAACCATTCTGTTATTATTTTTACCTGTCGGTTTAGTGTAACTGACCAAACAATATAATGCTCACTACAAGGTAAATAACGCACCTGTTACAATACCAATGTAATTGTAACCATACGCCAAGTAGACAGTACTAGATCGATTGTAAGGACTACTATGCAATCTGGTAAACATAAACAACCTTTTTTTTGGGTTTACTAAATACTTTGCTGTATCTACTAATGCATTAGTGTATCATTACAGCGAGAACTTTAATGATAACTATTCGTATTGCAATGCTAGCTTTATGTTGTTTGTACCAAGTACAATACACATTGTAATGCTAGCATCCTAGGTATTGTTACAGTTACTATTTCGTATGTAACCTACTGGTTTAGATGGAGCGTGCAATCTAGTGCACTAACAGTACTAACGAGTCCTCTTAGGCTTTTAGTAGACAAATTTTTTTTTTTTCTTATTACAAGTAAATAAAACAGTATTTTCTCCATTAAAAGCCTAAAAGGAATTTTTCAGTTTTATTTACTTGTACTAAGACAAAAAAGAATGTATTTTTGTCTACTAAAAGCTTAAGAGACCCGTTAGTACTGTTAGTGCACTAGATTGCACGCTCCATCTAAACGCAGTCCATAGAGCCATCAGTATAAAAAAAATCAAATTTATAAAAAAAATGAGTTTTTATTACAATATGCAGTCTCGAAAAAACTATCAAAGAATCATAGAAATTGAGATTAACGGCATTTTTGTTAAGACGTCGCACGCGCTACGGCTCCATAGGCAGGTTTAGGTTTATTAAAATAAAAAAAAATAAGTACATAGAAAAATTACATTTATTTTCACAATCATTCGTGCAATATCTATTATTATTATGAAGGTTTTCACCAATACTACTTATAGACCAGAAATAAGCCTTTGAAAATGGTAAAATGTAAAAAAAAAATATAGTATGATGACCATTGGAAAAGGTAGACTTGTTTTCTCATCCTGTGTGTGGGAAACCCATTCCCAGAAGCAGCGGCAAAAGTATGAATGCTAATAATATTAATTCGATTTCCTCATAATTTTCATCATCTGAAAAAAATAAAAGACGATATGTAAATAATAATTTAAACATACCTTATATAAATCATTTAAATAAAGTCGTACATCATACCTACATACTAATTATAAAACCTAGTATAGGTACCTACTCACATTTGTTTAGAAGCTGAAGTTGTTCCAGTATGTCTTTTACTTCATGTACTTTGCTTATAGATAGAGCCAGTTTGTTAATTTTTCTTTTTTTTGTTGGGAATGTTTTAAATATTTTATTTCATCATTAATCATCAGTAAGAAGCTCATGTCCACCTGGCATTTTGAACACTGGGTATTTATTAATGTATATTTCGATGGTCATTTCAGAAGTCTCTATTTCCTTCAATCCACTGAATGCCAGGGTTCTTTACACTAGATTTCTTCATCTGTACCACTTTCTGGAAAGATACATTAACTAATTTTATTTTTATTTTAATTAATTTTAGTAACAGGAGACATACAAACAAGAATTAAGTACACTAAAACACAAAAATAGGCTAAATCTACCACATTCACAATTACAAATGCACTCCTCTGGTACATTTGTCATGTCTATAAAAATATATAATAAGTTACCCGAATGTATTAAAAATGAAAATTAATATAATAGTTTTATAAATAAATTATAGCTGTTGCTAATAAGTAAAAGCTACTATACTATAAAAGAATACTTAGATGATAAATTATAATAATAAAAAAACTATTTAATACCTAATAGGTATATACTTAAATACATTATATATACTATATAGTTATAAAATAGCTAATAATAATAAATAGTTAACTTAACATAATTATTTATAGATAGATACTAATACTATTGAACATAAGTACCACTACATAAGTAAAAGTTCAATAATATTAAAAATATCTATATAATATATATGTAATATAATCCTAATAATTTAATAATATAATAACTATGAAAAATGTACTTAATGAATATATAATAATTACATAATAAAAAAGTGCAATATTAATAAATATCTACATAATTACAATCCTCTTCTTGAAGTCAGTATATACTATAAATACTATAGAGGTACCAACTTACCTTCAATAGTATGAATATATTGAGTTAAATTCCACTGCTGCAATAACTGTGGGATATCTCCATCAACGTCATCACACATCACGTCAAATAATTGTGAAATAATTACACAAAAAATTTAATAAGCAAAGTCAAATTGGATTACCATTTCGTTGAGCGCGGTCGAAAACACAATGGCGGCTGGCTGGCGGGGTGGTGGGGCGTGATAGTTTTGTCATAGAAGTTTTTTGACTGTTTATAAAAACACAGCTTTAAATAAACAGAACGAGATACTTAACTATGAATACCACATATATTGTTATTGTAACATTAATATTTTAAAATACGCTAAGGAATAGCATGGATTAATACATACATTGTACCGGTTACTGTTTCCGAGGTGGTTTTTACTATAATATTCTTGTTAACCCTTAATACTACTCAAAAAGTAAACCAAACTAAACGAATATTAAACGACCCTTAGAACGATATGTACTGCAAACAATAATATAGTTGTAATAAAAAGAATATTGTATTGATTAGAGACACACTCGTAGTCCACCAGTAACTTTGTAAATCATTAACAGGAACTAGATCATTTAGTAACTGCGAGTCCCTGTTTCTTAGTTCATACAATACATTATAATACATATTAACATAATTATTGTTTAAGACGCAATAATTATTGTTGTTTTGGTTCAATAATATTTTTTTGTGAGCTACACTAATCAAATAATATAATGAAACATACGATTAGTGAAAACGAATAATTTGTCGTAGAGATAACAAGGATCAAGTATTTCAAACTAAAAATCTTGCAAACCTAATTTAACTATTCGCTTTAGTAATTCTGGTCGTCACAAATTTCTCTGCGTGATGTTTACGAGAATCGGCCCCCAGTACGGATTCTATTATTTCACGCTGATATTCTCTGAGAATGTGGTACTAACCACTGAAACTACCCACTTGGAATTAGGCACTGTTAACAAGTTGAGGAGAGCGGTGAATACACAAGTGAACCCCGTTCTCCCGTCCAGACGTCCGTCGAGGAACACCGTGTGGTTTTTAGTCCGTGCGAGTCGGACAAAACTCCATCACTGGCCTTTTGGTGGTGGAGTACCCATAAGGGGTTTTCTACACGAAACAAAAAAAAAAGGTCTCGATGGCAGTCAACAATCTGAATACAAGTTTGGCTATCTATTCCTTTTAATTTTCTGCCTCTGTAATGACGTCATAATTAATAGAGTAAATTACTTGGCAATTAACGCAATTAATTTTATGACCGTTATTTATGAGAAAATCAAAGTACTTTGATAACGTTAGTGGATAGTATATTATTTCCATTTATTCTCTTTTCTAGTATGTGCTGTTTTTCCGCCAGTCTATTTGTTAGGTACAAATTTTTAATCGATACTTAATAATAATTAATTAGATTCCAGATGACCTAAAAGCTTAATTTAAAACTTAGCTCGGAACCTTAAATAAAAACTTAACTAATTTGCTATGTAACTTATATAAAATAATATTATAATAACAAAATAGTTACGTTAGTTACATGTACTTAGTTACTCGAATAGGGAAGATGCAGATGTAATATTTATGGAATTTGTATGATTAAAACGTTAAAAAAATATAAAAGAAAGGCCACTGCAACGTTTTTATTTTACATATTGTTGTTTTTTTACAATAATTACGATTTAAAAATGACTTGAAACAATACGTATTTTAAAACACGAATTAGCGTTTCGTGACGTCACACTTGTTTTGACAACTTATTTGACGTTATGGTTGTAAAGGTGAATATTATTTTATGGGAATATTAATTGCGTTTTTTAAATAAAAATGGAAGTTGGATTTATAAAAGCAGACTCCAGGAATTTACCGAAAGTTAGTGTTGACATGGTTGTAACTTTTTTTATCGAAAGTGCAGAGTTTTCAGGTGTAGAAATGAAAGGGGCTAAATTACTACGGTATGTATACATCATAGTCATTCATAGTTGTTAAACTTTGTATTTTATTCAGCGGCTTCTACATATAGCAGTTATTTCAGCTCGACAAGAGAATCTTACGGCGATAACGCAATCGGCCATGTCCAAATTAAAAGAGATGGAGGAGAATTATGTACAATAAAAAGTAGAGTTACTCCGGAGCACAAAGAACGTAAAGAAGGTTATCGGGTTACAGCCATTATTAATGAAACGCAAAGCTTGGTCGGAGTGTAGCAAAGGGTGTGCACCATTTGTCTTCACAGCTTGAAACCACTTTTTTCTCAGCTTTGGGTCAGAAGGTCCACTCAAAAATAATTTATTTGCAAACTTTGTTGAGGTAGATGGACACATTGGCACAAAACATGAGTCAACACGGCTTTTTATCTGAATATTAATGGTATTGTTACAATCACCTGACGTCGATGGATAGTCCATTTTAATTTTTTACAAATAATCTCGAAAAAGCAAAAGTTAAAATGAAAAGTAAATGTAAATTGAAAGTTGTTGACAGACAAGAGTGACGTCATCAGTACCATAGGTCCGTTTTCGCGCGAACTGTCAAACTGTCAATTTAAAACAGCATTTTTTCCGATAAATTACAATATTTTAATTGTTTTAATATATTTGTGGTCTATTCTACATGGAATTCTTTAAAATGAAAACAAAAATAAAAATAGTGCATCTTCCCTATTGCCTTTATCTATTTCAATTTCCATGATCAAAAAATACTATCTTTTTTATTATTGCCTTTGTATATCAAAATAAAGTACCTAATATCCGTTTAATAACGATGTAGCAGACAATAATTCAAAAAACAAGCTATTTACTACAGAACTAGATGATAGTAAAAACAAACAAGGTCATAAGTCATCCAGTTGTCGATATCCATCCTGTTTATCGCGGAACTGAATGGAGGCAAAACTTGTGATTACTTATTGTTATTATAATCAGGGTTCTTAGGAGTATGGTATATCGATTGACCTACTTAAAGCTTTGGTCGTCTATGCATGCTTCCTGCCGGGCTAAGGGCCGAGATCGCGATGACAAGACGCTGATGCGATATATTTACTTTTCTCTAGCGATATTCAAAGTACCTACTTAAGTTGTTAGTCATAATTTTACTTAATTTTACATAAACAGCGTGTAACAGAAGTCCGAAATAATACATAAAGGGCGTATAAGGTACCCTATAAGCAATCCTAGAGCATAAGTTTTGGAACTGAACCCCAAACAATACTCGAGTAAACCACAGTCAAAGTTTTCACCAAAATCTTTCAAATACAGCCCTAGAAATCAGCTGAAAGGTGAATCAACACGAATCCGGTTATTTACCTTCAATAAATTCTTTAAGTAAGCACTAGGGACGCGTAGGATAATGAAATCTGTCATTATTGAAGAAAATGAAATCAAAAGAATTATTTTGTATGACAAAAAAAATGGCATTTTTGCATTCAATATTTTCACAGGTGATTCTCTTCGTGATATACATACATGCCCTTAAGTATTATTTTGGACTTCTGTTACACGCTGTATAATAAACTAGCTTTTGCCCGTGGCTTTACTCGCATTGATTTAGAATTAAAAAAATCAATCCCGAAAGACACGTGGCGCCATTTATTAATTGTCATTAATCCGTCAAACATTGAAAAATGAGACACAAAAGGAAATTGTTATGCGACGCCAGCGTCTTCGAGAAAACTTACAGTAAGTACTTTTTTCAGGATGAAAGAAGAAGTATCTACCCTGAAGGTAATATCTGTTTCTGTACACCTGACAAGTTTACACAACCTATAAGTTAATATAAGTACCACGCAAAATTTCAGGATGATCAGTTCAGTGGTTTAGGCGCGAAATGGTAACAAACAAACTTACTTTCGCATTTATAATATTAGTTTATAAATATAAATTATAAAAATGCGAAAGCAAGTGTATAGGTAGGCGATAGCATTAGGATATATTTATTATACTATGGATTGATTACTTAGGTACCATGCAAAATTTCAGGATGATCAGTTCAGTGGTTAAGGCGAGAAAAGGTAACAAAAAAACAAACTTACTTTCGCATTTATAATATTAGTTTATTATAAATATAAATTACATGAAGTCGATTAAAAATAGATGAAAATGCGAAAGCAAGTGTAATAGGTAAGGCGATAGCATTAGGGTATATTTATTATACTATGGATTGATTACTTACTTGTGATTAGGATTAGGAAAGTGTGTTTCTTGGTTTGATCATGTTGTTTGTCTTACTCAGCAACGGATCGACGACTTTACCAACGATGAAATACCTACAAAATATCCAAACAATTACCGCTCACATAAGCACAGTTAACACGTTAAAATAAATATCTAAGCCTATTATCACTTACATAAAACTTCCTTGTAAACGTACAACTGCAGTTTGAAATAACGACACAATTTATTCAACGGCTAGAGAGTAGAGCGCATGTTCCTAAACTTAGATAACTAGTATAAACCGTGCGGTAAAAGGGGTTTTATATAATTGTTAATGAACCAAACTTTGTTCACTGGGTGTCTAATGTCAAAGTTCTAGTGTACCCTCGAACCGAATGCCCGCTAAGTTTCAAACTAACTTCGGCACTTATCATGAAAACCTTGGAAAACCGACACGCTTCCCGCTAGGATTAAAAGAGAGTAAGTTACAGGCGAGTTAGTAGGTAGTTGAATAGTTGTTAGCGACAGATAATATAAGTTCTTTTCATTTTTATTAACTACTAGTGGTACAGTCAACAGCAAAAGTAGATGATCAAAATCAGAAATTCAATACTTACTAATAAACGGAGTTCGCGTCAGAACTGTGTGGCGTCGAAGTGATTCAAAAGTACCTACCTTTGTGATTGTAAATTATACCAAACATTTACTACTAGTACAGCTGCCATATATTTCGCGAACTTCGTTCAATTTCTGATTTTCATCATCTACTTTTGCTGTTGACTGAACAGTCACAGTTCGAAATTCGACCGTTTTGTTTATTTTCAGCTTATTGCATTTCTTCTCCATAAAAAGTTTTACTATGCCAAGTTTAACACTCCTTAAAAAGGGACCCACAGTTTTCACTTCACGTATTAATTAATATACAGAGTGGAATTTTGTAATGCCACCTGAAGGGAAAGTACTCTTAATACTGTAGATAGAAAAGTTTACTCAAGGAAAACATTCCTTTCTTTTTTAATAAAAAGAAAACTGTATTCAAAGATTTTCTAAATTCGCTTGCCTCCAAAATCGAACCAACTAATATCTGTAAAAATTACACCCTGTAGGTACTTTTATTGCATTGATCATTAGGATCAATTATAAGGATGAAATCTCTCTAAGAAACTTTATAGGTGTTTTCCTACGCACGGGATAATTAATTTACCTATACATACTAATATATAATATAAGATAATTAATTTATTCTAATTTACGCACGGGATAATTAATTTAATTTACACGAAAAGTTAGAGGTTCAGATCTAGCTGAAACCTCTGACTTGCCAGTAAACCATGTATTTTTTTATATATTTAAGATAGAAAGAAGATAGATAAATTATCATCATACCTACTTTATATATTAAAAATATGAAAGTGTGTTTGTTGGTTTATTCTTCATTTACGCGGCGACGGAGCAACTACGGTCAAAAGGCAGTAGCCAATCTTGCACGAAATTTCTTTTATGATTTTCCTCAATACAACCTATTTACATGTTTATACCGGTGACCCATTTTTATAACTACATACAGTTATTATAACAGGCTTATTTACCTTCAAAGATACAAATAATAATATATGATTAGGTATAGGTATACCTACTGAAATATTAAACTTAATTAATAAGACCTGATTATTTTAAAAAAGGGGACAAATACTACGTGCCAAAAAACTTCTTCGCATCGCTGTTCTCGGGTAACGTACCTACCCAGGAAATGCATCTCATAACTAATAGATGTCTTTTTCCAGCGATAGCTTATGGTCTTATTATCTTTATCGCTTATGGTTAAAGAACAACCTAGTGTCAGAGTTTAAACCGCCCCGTAGACTTCTGTCATGGCTTTACTCACCTTCGAAATATTTTTAGGTGTAGGTACCGGTTGCCTCACGATGTATTTCTCTCACCGTTTAGCAGTGATAGTTAATTTCTAATACGCACATGGACTCCAGAACGGGTTTGACTTCGCAGTCAAACGGTCATACCTATACCAACAGAGTATCCTACAAAAACCTACTTAACTAATAACTATATTCACCATACACAAACACCCTGACCGAGACAAATCTGTGGATCAGACTAATTTTAGTCCCGTGGAGGGATCAAACCTAAGCCATTACACAAAAGAATATCAACAAACGTTTCTTCTTCCTCGCATTCCACGAATTCCACCTAAAATTCGCAATCGCTCAACAGCTGTCTTAAATTAATTCATGAATAATCAGCTCCATAAAATATTTATTAAGACCCAACGGGCCACGGCTGAAACTAAAAACATCAATCAAAACAGAACAATAACTTCGTAATTCCTTCCTATTGTAATTTAATTTAGTTCTCATTTTAGAATAAATAACGAATTCCCTCGGAAACATTTTTTTGACATTTGGATTAAGTTCGAACGTAATGGCTTCATAATGAGGCCCGACAAAAGCTCTGAAGAAACAATATTTACTCACATTTATAATGAGGAGCAAGGAGACCGACCCCCCTCAACCGCCTAGGCATTTAACTTTGCATATTTTATATTATAGCGAATCGTTTTGTTTACAGTACCAGGTACATTTTAATAATAGTAGGTATTTGCTTAATAAATAAGTAATTGACTTTGTCAGCGTTGCCAATAATAAATTACTTAATCTAGTTATTAGATTAAGGCCCTGTTTCTAAATTCTCTGTGAGGTAAGGAAATATTTAAGAAAATATTAACGTTTTTCAAAGAATGACCAACTTAGAATTTGACGAAAATAATTTTGCGAGAAAATTTTTTTAGTTGAAAACTGGTTTTATCGGGTTGGTTCAGCTTTAAAAATCTGAGATACATTTTTATTTATTTTAGGTTCCAACTAAGATTAATTTTGAAATTCAATTTGGATTAGTACGAGCCTAGGAGGTGATCGTTAAATTTAAATTGTCTATACCAAACGCTAAGGTCGACTTTTCCGACGCATTATTGGGACAGAATCCTAATTAGCAAATAACTTAATTGCTACTTATACCACCAGGATTATAAAATTAAACAAAACTGATTTTCATTAACATTTATTTGTACATAAGTACCTAACTACTGTATCTTACGAAGAAGCCTAATATAAAATAACTGGAGTTACATTCATGGAGTGACATACGATATGATTATATCGAGCAGACATTAAAAAAAACTAGAAATCGAATAAGACGAGTAAAGAATCGATACTTAATCGATTTCCATGATCATTGAAAAAAATTAAATTGAGATATTTATTGTGATATAGATTTAAAACGATGTTCAATAAAATGTGCTTAGAAAATAATTTAAATCATTATAAATAATAAAACCGTCTTAGAAAGAAGCTTTCTAAACAAATCATAAAAAATACTTGCAACTTTAAAAATTAATAACTTTAAAAAAATATTACTTAAAACTACAATCTTTATTGGTGTTTTCATTATGGTCTGTTGATAACTTTGTCTTAGATCACAAATAAAAAATATCTAGATACACACGCTACTTGTAAAATCGAAGCAAATTGTTGTCAAAATTGTCTTAATTCATAAAATTATTATTTATATTTCTAAAATGTGGGTTTACATTTGGATCGGCCATTCTTTGACTCATTGTGTATCTAGACAGTGCCGTAACTAGTGCTATGCAGCCAGCGACGATGTCGCGGGCAGACTCTGGAGTGGCGCAGAAATGACCAAACCAGGGAGCTGCGTTAACTGAGCGGATTTTAGTATCGCGATAAAGATCAAACATCAAAGATCAAACTAAAGTTCAAAAATAGTTTTATCGCTTAACAAAAGTAATAAAACAATACAACGATCGAGCGGCGATCCTAAAAACGTTGCAACTTTTTCAAAACTTTTGATTTGACAACGGTCACGTTCCAGTCGTAGCGACCTGCGCCTCAACTTGCTGTCAAATCGTTTGCGACACGAGATAAGAAACAGCCCAAAAGTTGTTATTCGATAAAAGTTCAAATGCGTTTCAGTTGTTATACCCATGCATGACCAAGTTTTGGGTCAGGCATGGGCGTAGTTAAGCTAGCACGGGCACACAAAAGTTACGGCACTGTACCTAGGTTCTTATCAGTGATCATAGGTTGATAATAATCAAATAAAGGAACAAAATTAATTTAGAAAAACAAATCACTTTTTGTTCGTACTCTAGATAAGTGCTTATTCTATACACAGCAATCGCAGTCTGAAATCGTTTGAAATTAAAATATTCTATGCGTTCCAACTACGAATAAGAACGAACTTTTGCCATATCGCGTTAAAAACGCGATAATTTTACAAGCTTTTATAATAATTTTAATAGGAACATAAATAAAACTATTCATTTTATTTATTTACTAAGTACTAAATATAAGAAAAACAAACTAAAAGACCGCTACCATACTTGCAATGAATGTATGTATATTCGGGTCAAATCTTGCAAGCTAAATTAGAACCACTTCCTCATCTTAAGGAGTTGAATTTTAACTTGTTAGTTCAGTGTATGACAATGCATTTTTATGGTAAGCAGTTTTGTTTTGTTGTTCATAATTATGAGTTCAATGACCGCTTTATAGGTTTTCAGTAAATTTAATTATACCGTGTATATGGAAAAATTTCTTCTCAATTTCAATTCAGAGTTATTAAGGCTTCATCAGGAGAACGATTATTTTACCAGTGCAATGTCTTAAGTTGAGTAAAACAAGTATGATATTTTTGCTTGGTCATTGAAACACGGTAAGGATCTACTAATACATTCAAAGCGTAATTTTAAACTGCCAATTGACAGGTAGAAGTCATCATCGTTCCTATTATTAGTTGCAATGCATAACATGTCTTTGGGTACTTTCGTCGTCTTAATTTTAATATCGAAAGTCAAATAATCTAGACTTCGACCAGTTTCTTAATACACAAATATAAAACTTACTGAAATATTTATACAATCCTTTAAGAACAGGATAAGAAGAAACCTCAGTCCTAAATAAGCATTCGAAATTAAATATTTCCTTTATATAATAGAATAATAATGCTCGATCCTTCTGTAAGAAGAGGCCTTTGCCCTACAGTGGGGCAGTTAGAGGCTAATTTTATTTATGTAGTTGTTACAAATAAGCATGCATACATTTACCTATACTTACAAAAGAGTACCGTAACTGACTGACAACACACAGCTTAATCCATTGAGGACCCTAGAGGTGTACTAAGGAATAGTATTCGGATATTCCGCCCCTAAGTGAGTAAAATAGGGGATGAAAAATTTAAAATCCACGCGGACAAAGCGATATTATTGATAACTATGTATTACAAGACAAGGAATATTTTAAATCGCATTTAATTGACTTTACTGTTTCATTTAAGAATGAGGTCTCGTCTAATGAGGGCAAACCATTTTCAGCTCACCATTACCCCCCTACGGGTTTGAAAACCATACTGATAGTTTTAGTTAGACGTGTATTAGGCGCAAATTTACTCGGCCGGAATGAAGTTAGTCACAAAGGGCGTCACAGTAGACATTTTAGGGAGCAAATGTTGACAAGAGGCGAGGTGGGCGAGGTTATAACTGATCTAATGAGGAGGGAAGAGATCTGAATACGCATATATCGGGAGCAATCGGCGCAACTTCAGCCCGGCCGAGTTAGTTTACGCATAGTGTATACCTGTTTCCGTCGTTTCCGAGAAGTAAAAACGAGACAGGTATATTACCATTTACTTCTCACTAAAACTGTCGAAACTTGAGTAGTTCGAAAACTAGTATTAGGGGTATAGATGGCGCTTGTTTGGAATGGGCTGACGTTATCTGTCACTTTACTTCTGTCAACTTCAAGTCACTAAATTAACGCGAAGTGTATTATTATCTGTTTTTTTAATAATAATCTGTAGTTAAGTTTAGATATTATTATCGGGTTTAATATAAATGGATTCATTACACTTTTCCGGGCATACAAGTCTGTCAGAATTGTTAATCTGTCAGAAGTGTTAGTCTGTCAATGTCAGCCCACTCCAACATAGCGCCGGCGTCGCTCTGGTGGTAAAAACAACAATTACTGCCCTTATAGTTCACATTAAAAATTTATAGGTAACATAATTTTGGAATACAATACCTATAATTATTTTTAAACTTAACCTAGCACAACGACTACAGACAAATGATTACAAACATTTTTTTAGAAAAAAAAATGTAAAACCTACCTACCAATCACAAGTAGACCATTTATACAAAAATCTTTTTTTTTTCTTTTTTTTAAGTATGATCACTTACATCAGTGATAACATAAAAGCACCGTCAAATTATCTTACTAATAATAATAATAAAATTATTAAATGCTGGATATAATAAAAGGCAAAACACTTCGCGAACCCTGAAACACACAATACATATCTAAAATCACATAACGGTCTAAATACTATAGGAAGTCAGGCAAATTATAGCGATCACAAGCGAAGGGTGTGTACACGCTGGGAAAAATCATGTTTAAATAGTGCATAAACAGCCTAATTAAAACGAACAATCGCGTCCAAAATAAATCCGAACTCAATTTAACTGTCAAATACAGAATGAATAATATCATTCACTCAAACATTCAACAGCTCAAATATATGTCATTAGTAAATAGCAAGTGTCAATCTACACACTCGGTGCGGGACAGGGCGGGTAAATAATGCGGACATACTAAAACGAAGCGAATAAAACAACAAACCAAACGGAAAAAGTGCATCACGTCAATAATATAAAAAACATACCTACGATTTTTTATTTTTTCGTTTTTTTTTATCTTTCGTGTAATCTCTAAAAAATGCATTCTATTTTACAGATTATAAGATGATACATTTGAGTCTTGGAACAGTCCCACGCCCGCGTTTGAATGCGGCCGTTTGAGTATTCCAATGCTCCGAACGCGTCAATAAGACGCATTCGAAATCTATTCAAATAACAGGTACCAGCTGACATGAATTACGCACTTTCAGCAAAGAAAAATATGTCAAAACACTACTAACATTTTGTTCGACTTGCGACTAGTTAAATCAACTCTACTTGACCATTTATCGATTAGTTGTCGTTTTTAGTTATAAAACCTCGATTAGTTCGTCCACGAATGCACTATGTTTTAGTATTATACCCCTATCTATCATCAGACACCGTGCTATTGGTTATAGTACACACATTACCTTTTATTTATCAACTTTCTCGTAATCATATAGCCTGTATATGAAAAGGAAAGTCAAACACCTTCAAAGTGTAGCCGCCGAAACAGTTACACCTTTGATTCGATTATGTACTCGATTATTAACTCATCGACATTTCAGTTATGTCGACAGAAGGTTGACTGTGTCGACGACTACTTCAAGCAGCTTTATAGCGATTCACAGTGTAGCGTAACACATTTTTTTCAATAATTCCCTACAGATTTTATTACCTTAAATTTTAGCCAATTCTATAAAATAAAAATTTTAATTTTGAATTCCGATTCGATGACAGGATGTCTCCCGAAGAGTTACTTATGTGTAATGAAACATTTTGATATGAGACGTGACAACCCTGATACGTAGAATTAAACAGATCTACTTTATCTAAAACGCTAGATGTGACCTCCAGTACAGCATGGATCAACCACCAACGAGCTAAGAATGTAAATGGAATGGAGTAGTTATCAAATGGAGTAATCAATACCTACATGTTATAATATTTGTGATTTTATTTTATAATTTTAACATAAATACTGTACATTTATTATAGCTTGATTTCTGTGACAGATGTCAAATACATACAAGTAATGTCAAAATGGCACTGTCTCAGAGATCAAGCTATTTTTTTAAGTATTCATAATTATAGATAGTTCTTGTATCTACTTTTATTGCTATTACTTGACAGGCTATGTGCACATTTTTTTGGGTGACTCGTGTCAAATAAATACGATTTACTCCATTTCATTTCTAACTCCACGTAAAAAAATGGCGGTGTATCTAAAATGAAGGTTTCAAGGAAGTAAGATCACGTCTCTGATGTGGGTTCGCCTGTTCATTCTGGTACTGGACAATGGTATCTAGAGTTGACACACTGTTTTCTGTCATCGCGTGGTCTCAGGGCAGCTATTCTTCACCGCCAGCGTCTTCAGTTATTGTGTCGCCCGCTTTCTCTTGGGAAATGTTTTGACCTGAAATTAGTGAATTGTTAAAAAAATGTGAAAGCTGTGAAGGCCCCTTAATTTGATTTAAACGTCTTTAACCTTCACCTACCGCCAGGACGCCAGCGATGCGATTAATTTACTTGTGTCTCATTTCTCGGTGTTGATAGTTTAAATGTGGGTAGATATCAATCGGGACCAATTGTCATTTGCTAAACATATTTAGATGTTTAATTCAAATAAAGGATTTGTTACGGGGCCGAAGAGTGAAATAGGGTACTTTTAATACTGTAAAAATTAAAACGGGAGCAAATAGTTGCCCTATGTTGCCAGACATGTACTCCATGCCAGTATGAACCTATGTTGCCAGCAAGGTCAAATAAAAAATATTGTATTGCGAAAAATATTGAAAACATTGCGAATTGATAGGCAATTAAAAACAGATTCTGTAGAGCAACATGTAATGTTGACATGACATGTTGTTGCCAGTGATTTATTTTGACATTTTCTGTCGATAGAAATTAGAAGTCGAGTAAGCCATTCGATAAATAATTACTCGATATGAATTTGAAATTAGAATCTAAAAAAATGTATACGCTTTTAAGCGCCTATTACATTATCCAATTTGCAGAGCGCTTAATTAGTGCTTCAGTAAAGGAAAGTACTAAGAAAAGCTGTCTAACTGCCTTTAAACAATACAAATTTAGCACGCTAACTCACTTAGCGCTCTGCAAATTGAATAATGTAATGGGCGCTTACGTCACGTAAACGTATGAAATTTAAAAATCGAGCCCCTGGCCATAGGCTTAATAACATCACAGGAAAAATAAAATTCAACCAACTAAAAAAACGCAATGTATTTTTTCTAACCCTTTTTCGCTGATGAAAGTATGCACTTCGTGCAGCTTATGAAGAAAAAGGAGACACGTTAGAGTTAGGCGTGGAGGGCATCAGATCCATCGTCTTGCACACCCATCCCGCGATGTCGACCTTCTCTGCGTCGGCTTTGCGGATCCATTCGTGATTCTGTAAAAATAAAAAATAAAAATTCAAATTTCTTTTGCTGCTGCATGTCGCATGCTGGAAGACGATTTTTTGCAATTATTTTTGCTCGATGTTACCACAGTTTAATAATCATACAGTATGGTAACTATGTACAAACGCTCGAAAACGGCACACTC
Source organism: Protodeltote pygarga (assembly GCA_936450705.2). Lineage (NCBI taxonomy): Eukaryota > Metazoa > Arthropoda > Insecta > Lepidoptera > Noctuidae > Protodeltote > Protodeltote pygarga. Next base: position 9,503,648 of record OW388263.2, read on the forward strand.
ACACAAACATGCGCAACGACGCGCAGGCGTGGTTGATACTGCGAGTACCGCGACATTCGGTAAGGAGTCTCGTCGTTACGCAATAATACCCATGTTTGTGTAAGTCTGCCGTTTCGAGCGTTTGTACGTAGTTACCATATTGTATGATTATTATACTGTGATGTTACTTATAGGATAAACTTAGATCAGTAATAAGAAACTAGTACACAATCAGTTGCAAGCAAATTGTTGTCCGAAGTGGCTTATAATGGTTTGGTCCTTAATATTAATTCAGTTCGGCAAACTTTCTTTCTGTATCAATACAACATAAACCTTATAATATAGGCCATAGGGTTTTAAACATTATTCGATTATTTTGCATTAAAAAAATTGAAACTGTTTTCTCAACTCACCATCAGTGTTTTCAAGTCAGCTCTTTCGTCAGGGTTCTTCTTCAAGCAGCGGTCGACAAAGTCTTTGAAGTCGTCGGTGAAGATACCAGCAGGCAGCTTGGGTGGTGGCTCGTTCACTATGTAGTCGAGTAACTCGAATATTGCCATCGGACGGGGTGAGTTTGGCGCCTGTGAATAAAAAATACTGATTGAAGGAGTTTGATATAGATTTGCTTGGAATCTATTATGCCTTGCTTATGACATGATGGAGGTCTCTCTCGATACCCAACTACGTCAAAAGGTGGCAAACTTGTCTCTTGTTTTTTTTATTATAGGTACAGGATGTACCAGATTAACATAACCCCTTATGTGAAATGACTCTGCACGTGAAACAACAACATTTGTTCTACGAGTTTCGCAAAATAAAATTCGAAAAATTTGATAAATTTCCTCATATGTAAATATTATAATATATAAAAATATTTTTTTCAGGTTATTTTCAAGATTGAGTCGAAATGTAATTGGATTTTTCACCTGGAAACTGTTTAGTAACTGAACTGAGTCTGGAATTGTTACATGGGACTGGATAATACACCAGGAAAACACATGCATGACGTTATGAATATATTACCGACCTGTCCAGGAGAGAGATCTTCATTCTGCCCACCGAATATAGCCGCTAAAGTCTTGGCGTCGGGTGGCGGGATAGGATACATGCCAATAGCCATTTCTACCAACGATAACCCCAGAGACCAGATGTCAGACTGCACTGAATAATGCGTGCCTTGAAGTCGCTCAGGCTGCAAAAGAATGACGTCATTACGTTAAATTTATCAGAATCCTAACTAATCCTACTAATCTATATATATAAAAGAAAGTCGTGTTAGTTACACCACTTATAACTCAAGAACGGCTGAACCGATTTAGCTGAAAATTGGCAGGGAGGTAGTTTAGAGCTAGGAGAAGGACATAGGATACTTTTTTTTTTAAGAACGGCTGGACCAATTTTCATGGTTTTTGATTTGTAGAGGTAGCGTAGGGTAGGGTAGGGGTAGAGTAGGGTAGGGGTAGAGTAGGGTATCGGTAGCATAGGGTAGGGGTAGAGTAGGGTAGGGGTAGAGTAGGGTAGGGGTAGAGTAGGGTAGCGGTAGAGTAGGGTAGGGTAGGGGTAGAGTAGGATAGGGTAGGGGTAGAGTAGGGTAGGCTAGCGGTACAGTAGGATAGGGTAGGGGTAGTGTAGGGTAGGGTAGGGGTAGATTAGGGTAGGGTAGGGGTAGGGTAGGGGTAGAGTAGGTTAGGGGTAGAGTAGGTTAGGGGTAGAGTAGGGTAGGGGTAGAATAGGCGTTGAAGTAGAATAATCATGCGTACGAAGTCGCGCGGGGCAGCTAGTATTATATTAAATCTGAAAATTTGTGAGGATGTAAGGATAGATGTTTGTTACTCTTTCACGCAAAAACTACTGAACGGATTTTAATTATACTTTACAGTAGATAAAGGTAAACTATTACACATACATGAACGAAACCAATCAATTCTAAGTTTTAAAAAAACGACGAAAAAGATTTTAGTGTAATTTAATGCCTATTAGGCTGCTTTCACATTTAGGCGACTGTCGCGCGGCTGCTTTTATAATAGGTATGAAGGCATCTGTTGTTTATTCCTTCATATTATTAAAGCAGCCGCGCGACAGTCGCCTAAATGTGAAAGCAGCCTTAGACGCGACTAATTATATGTAATAAAGGTTTGCAGCACCCATATAGCTCATCTCAGAGTGAAAACCTGCAGAATTATGCACACATGCATAAGCACGCACATTAATTTGTGTATATTGTTTTAGTTACTTCAAATTCCTAAGGGTACCTAAATTCTACATCTATGGTTTGTGCCGATATAATAGTTCTACTGATCAAATCGTTCTGCAGCAGGGAAATAACAATTAAAATTTCAATGAATAATAAAAACGCCAAATGATACTTTCTGACGTTTAAGAGTGACCAAAGTATATGCCGAGCTACTTCAATGTACTTACAGACATATAACTCCTAGTACCCACAAACGAGTTCGCCATCGAGTCTATTAGCTGTCCCGATACTCCGAAATCACAGATCTTGATCTCTCCATTGCTGTTCACCAGAATGTTGGACGGCTTCACATCGCGATGCATGATCGCGTGCTTATCACGCAAGTAACTTAGGCCTTTCAATACCGCTGATGTTATTGTTCCTGGAATATTTGATTGATTTAGAATATTTTGATGGAGGTTGTACCTACTTGAATATTCTTTCGTATATTTGAATGTGGAATTTAATATATGACATCAGTCAAATTTGTCCTGTATAAGTCGATCCTAATGTTCGTATGTAATAAAGCTGCGTATTAAAATACCTATATAACGAATTATCACAAAAATTATTTAAATATATTTGTTGGCGTTTGAAACGCTCTGGATATACAGTTTGGCAAAAAAGAGTCTGGAAAAATTGGGGGCGCTACTGGCATACTTTTCATGCTACAATTCAAAATTACAAGTTATTTGGTACAATAAGTACATGTTGCTATGATGATTTTTTTGTTATCAAATACTAGCGACGCAGTCGCAGTAGCGGTGCAATATACATATAAACCTTCCTCTTCAATCACTCTATCTATTTTAAAAAAAACCGCATCAAAATCCGTTGCGTAGTTTTAAAAGATTTAAGCACACACATAGGGATATAGGAACAGATAAAGCGACTTTGTTTTATACTATGTAGTGCACTTCTAAGTTATTTTAGTAGGTATTTACAAACTTAGTTTTTAAGATTACAATTTTTAGTTCCAGCTGTCACCGCCTCAGGCTCTTTTTTGTCAAGTTGTACAAGAGGATGCAGCGTGCGGCAAATATGAGAAGATCTCTCTACTGTGGCGTTCGGGAATGTAATCGCACTTCTTTCTTTATCGTATGGTTGATGAACAACCTGGTGTCAGAGTTTAAACCGCCCGTAAGCCTCTGATATAGCTTTACACACACAAAAATCTCTCAGATGTGCTGGTTTCCTCACGTTGTTTCCCTCACAGTTTTAGCAAGTGTTAATTAATTTCTAAATCGCACATTAATCCTGGATTTCGAAACTACGACCTCCAACTTGGCAGTCCAACGGTCATCACACTAGGTTATCACTGCTGTGATCGTACTAATTGTGTATCTACTACTCTATACGTGTATCTACTGTATTGTATACCTATGTATAAAACTACTATGCCCTAGGGCCGTATTTTACATAAATTACGGCCCGCTTTTCCTACATGCAATAGCAATATTAAAATGCAAGAATGAAAAATTAATTTAATATAAACTAAATTTCAGAATCCACAGCCATATAATATACAAAAAAAAAATTTACTGAAAAATAATATGTTCTTATTACAAAAAGTACATAAAGAATACATGTTTAGCTGCAGAAAATTTGCATACAAGCAACCAAATTATAAATAAATATGCATTTAGATTACAATTAAACTTTGAAAATACATTTGTTTGATTAAAAAATAATTACTTTTGTAAAGATGGCAGGAATTAACAATAAACTGTGAACACTACATCAAATAAGAAGTTTTTATTTTAGAATTGTCCTCTTTGAGTCATTCTTAAACTTATGACTTATGACTAAACCTATTATGGTATGGTAAAAAGTGGCACTGCTACGTCTTCAAACCAATATACGTCAAAAACTAGATTTACGTCACCATTCCTGTATTTTTTTCCTGTCATTTTAGCCGAAATTTAAAATTTGATTGAACTAGCCTCTCACCGACTTATTTTGGGCTAGAATTATATTCCTAAGCCTATCACAAACAGCCGTGGCTTCGGTGGCAAATAATATTGCACCAATCCCACATAAAATTCCACCTCTTGCTAACCCAGGCGAAAATCTCCCAATTACATAAACGACTGTGTAATCGGGTCACTGCGGTACCAGTTTAGGTAGGATAAGAGCAGGAAACCGATGATTTAATGTTCAATTCAATTATTTTTACATAGAACTAGGATTTTTTTTTATTACAAAATTATATTTTTTCGTACAAAATTAAAACTAGCCGCATTCTAGCTACTACATTGCAGGCAGGAACAATATGTTGAAAACTTTGCTACAAAACAAGGCAATCTTTGACAACAAGCCAAGAATTTATCAATAACTCACCTAATATGGACTCAGGAATCCTGCCAGCTTTCTTCAAGATTAAATCAAGGGACCCTCCGTCCATGTACTCCATACAGATGGAAATCTCGCCGTCACTGTAGAAAGCTCCATAGAAACCAACTATATGAGCGAAATTGCATTCGTGCAATACTTTAAGCTCCCGAATGATCTGCTTCTTAATGGCTGGCTTCACTTCTAGATGGATCAGCTTCCGAGCCATTATGAGACCGGTAGACTTATGGCGTACCTTCATCACGACGCCACCGTTGCCTTGGCCTGGAAAAGTATACTTATAGATTTGTGATGTTCATTGTAGCATTGTTTTCTTGTATGCCAGCTATCTTCAGCGGCAATACGACAATTGTGCGCGCACATGAGCGCGGCTTTCTATGCTAGTTAGCTTCAGAATCATTGCTGTCCTACTGCTGGGACTGGCATAGCCGCCTAGAGTGGTTGCACGTTTGCACGACAAACATTACATGAGATGCTTAATTATAACAATAATACCGACAAGACAAGAGACAAGATGCAATTCACAGCTGAAAAATATTTCAAAAAGTAAAAATGGACTTATTTAATTCACAACAATGTATAATATTTTGCTGTCATTAATGATAGGGGCCATCCATAAATTACGTCACACGAATTTCATGATTTTTTACACAATACCTACCTAATTTGATGTCACATATTTTGCAATTTTCGACTTACAATATAAAATTTATAGCGAGTAAAAATTAACCAAATTTATAGTCATGCAGACAGAGTTGTTACTATTGTTATATTATTTTTAAGTAGGTAAGTAGTTTAAATTTAGTGTTGTAATACTTAGATAGGTATAAAAATTTAAATTTTGAAAAAATATACCTAATTTCACAAAATTTGGGACCCCTCCCCTCACATAATGTCATACTTCGTGGACCCCTTTCCCTAAACAGCTCCCGTAAGTCACAAGTAAGGCCATGCCTACATTGCAAGGGAAAGTTGTGAATTGTTGAAAAATGTGACCTTTTCTTACCTAACTCTCCTAACTTTTCAAAGTCATCATCACTAAGCTCTCCAATCTTCTCCTTTTGGCAGAGGAACACTTCTATCCTGCGCCTTTGGGTGTCATCCATTTCTATCTGCTCCAACCTCTCTGTCAAAGCTTCAATACTGGTTTTAGACTTCCCAGCTAAACCCTGCCGCCTACAATTATGATCGCTGTTAGATTGAAGATTAATAATTAAGTTAAGTAAAATCTAATTGGTAATAACAGAATGGATTCCCAGAGTTTAAATTAAAAATTTTTTAGAATACAATCAACAAGGCACTGATTCAACTTTTATATGAGTCAAAATATTATATATTTTTTAATAATATTTATCACATTAAATCTGCCATCTTCATGGTTGGTAGTGACATAAAATTGAAGCAATTTATAACATCCATTATGTTGATTAGAGGCAAAAATAGCATTTCATCTTTAAACCGTCAACCATACAAGATGTCAAAGGGTTTTCAGTACTTACTCAGTAGCAGTAGCAGACTTTAGCTGTGGCGTCATATTGGATGGTGTTACAGCTGGTGCTGTGTCAATTGACCCTGGTGGCAGGGTCAAATTCAACTTATTCTTCGACATTTTACTCATCTTGGACAAGTAAATGTTACTGCTTTAACCCATGAAATATTCTTGTGTTTACTGCTTGCTGGAATATTTGCATAAACATTTTTCTTAAGTATTATGCATACTATGCAAACACTAAATTTCAAAATTTTTGTAAAAAAAAAAATTGGTCCAGGATATTGAAAAAAAATTTGAACCCACTAACTCTGCCACTAAGTTTTTATAACCCCACCCAAATAAAAATCCTTCTTAGATGCTACCTAGTTACATCCACCTTCTATATTAAGGAATACAACGGCCCAATTTCACCATTCACTTTAAAAAACGAGTTTAATAAAACTAAGTTCAGTCCCATGCAAAATGCAGTTCTGAACTCAGTTAAACGCTTAAACTGAGTTTTATTGAATTGATCGCGTTTAGTGTGTGGTGAAATTGTCTCTCAGAGGGCTAACATGACTTGAGTAGGTACAATGCTAACTGTAACATCTGAGATGGTTGAATATTTGTATTGATAAGAATAATTATCACCATTATATTTTTAAAAAGAAGTGATAATGCCCCTAAGGAGTGACTGCATATTTTTATTATAATTATTCTAAACATGTGAATTTAGATAGATAGGTACTCCCCCAGAATTAGAAGGAACCCGAATATTCAATTGACAGGCTTAATGTGACTTCCGCTAGTAGTAATTTGGCATCCCTGTTTATCGGAAGAATTTTGAATCATTAAATAATAAGTATCATTATTGTTTTTTATTAGCCATGTCATTGGCTAGTCACTAACAGTAATATTCCCCACATATTGAAACTGGAGGATTGAATTAGAGAAAAACTGATAGGGACTGACTGATAAATTGTATACTTATAATAAAACATTATAAGTATACAATTTATTAGAAACTATGTACCTATGTTTGATATTAAAACAATTGTTAGTCCAAATCAGACTGAGAGATCGATGAATAACTATTCACAACGCATATCCATCAAATACGGAATAAAGGAGATATATTCGAGAGAATTACAACATTATCTGCAGAACATGGGAAAATATAATAATAATATAGTTAGATACATAGCTTCGACGCATTCAACAAGTCACAATCACACAATAAGTACAATAAATGTTCAGAAGTGAAGATAAATTACTGTTACTCAGGGTGAACTTTTAGGGTGTAGGCGACAAAAAAAATCTACTTACAGGAATATTAATCAAGACTCCTTTGTCACTGCATTCTTCTTAGCAAATTTATCTCGACAAGACAATTTTATTGGCGTGTTTACATGAAAATAAAATGAAAAAGATGCTCAATGTTTTATTTCACAATGATCGGAAAATTTTATATTCGAACACGGGACAGGAAAACCGACTTGACAATCACACATATCACAAACTTGCAATCTTCTGACAGTTCTTCGTTCTTCTGGGGCCAGGCGTTACGTCAGTGATAAATATTCTGACAGAAAATTGAATGAATGAATTTGATTTTAGCATTTAGTCAAGTGTTAACGACTAATCTTAGGTTAACGAGTGTTGAAATAAAACTATCATTCGAATCACAGACGTCATTCGAATACAAATCACCAAAATGTATAGTAGACAGTGGTGTATCGGTTCTGTACAGCTAGGCAAAAAATAATCTAAGGCGGTGACAGCTCGAACTAAAAATAAAAAAATAAGTTTTTAGGTAATATAATATCATAGAAGTAATTCAATGGATTATATTAGATGACAAACAATTCGTCAAAGAAATAATTAAGTACCATACAACTTGCAATTTTGAGTTGTAGTGTGTGAAGTGCGCTAGTGGCGCCCTCAATATTTGCAGACTTTTTTGCCAAACTGTATCTAATGCATGCCAAGCTATGATGCCAGTCGGCAGCAATGTGTGTAATTAAATACATACTTTTCTAGTTAGAGATTTCACTGCAAGAGTTCTATGTTCATTACCTTTTTAATCAAAATATAGAAAGGAATAAGATGAAGAGAAGAGACTTATGTTTCTGCAGGGTTGCCAATCAAAATATAGCCGCAAGTATTTTTAATTTTCGCACGGTTTTTGTGAGAGCTTTTATTTTGAACAGGCTTTTTAAAAGCAGGATGATACTCAATTCTATGACGATTATTTTTTTGATTGACTGCCTGCCTGACTGTTTTTTTGTGATAGGCTGATTTGAGATATTCCTTGTTAAAAATAAAGTTGATTTTAATACCTTGTTTAATTGCATCTTATATCACACCTTGTATACCTACCTAAACATTATGATAGCCAGCTACTGGTTTAATCATGGTCAATAACCGACTAGGAACATTTAACTTTTAACGATTTGTTTAATAATATTAAGTACTGAAATATTAAATTACCAATGATAGTGATTTTTATGGTAGGATCTGCTACTACCTATATTTTGTGTATGAAATAAGTAATCCTAGGTACATACAAAGTAAATCAACTCTCAATGACAAATGATCTAATAATGGCTGAAGCTCGTGAGTCAATGACTCCAAAACACAGTTCATTGCCCCTATCAAAATGGCGCCAAAATGGCGGTATTGTAATGATGATAATAAAATATCATTTTAGCTAAATAAGCTAGGTACCTATCTAATTACTTACACATAAGCTTCAAACTCTTAAGGCTTTTCTTCCAACCTTTGATAAGCGTATAACGTGGTGTATCTCAGTAAAATATAACGGGATTGAAAATCAGCAGTCTTTTTTACGAAATATTTAAAGTTTCACCAGTGTGTTCTTTTAAAACTATGTAGTCCTACAAAGTCAGTTCTATGATGTTTAACATTTCAGACGCAGACGCTACAGGTGCCACGTTTACGCAGTGCTTTCCTTCTTCCTTCTCGCACAGCCCCACGCACTTAATTAATTATTATTCTTTTTCTATCTTTATTATAAATAACCGTAAACCTGCAGCTTAGATAATTAATTCTTTATTTTATTAATTCATAACTTATCTGCCTTGTTGGTCTAGTGGTAGCAAGCGCGACTGCTGAGCACGAGGTCCTAATGGGTTCAATCCCCGGGTTGGGCAGTGTTATTGGATTTTTCTATTAGAAAATTCTCAGTAGCAGCACGGAGTCTCGAATTGTGCTCGGTTAATGGCAATAGGCTCGCCCCCTATTACATGGGACTTATAACATAGCCGGGGCAAACGTGGGTGTACTGCACACTTCTGCCTACCCCCTCTGGGGATAACAGGCGTATGTTTATAATAACTTATTAATCTAAGTTATTGGTACTTAAGTCATTGATTTTGTGAACTTAAACTTAAGACTTTAAATTGAGAAAATAAAAGAAGTAAATGTTATAATTCCATATTTTAATGAATAATATCTATAACATACATGCTATTGTCCATACTAAGCTGAATTAACTGATATTTACAGCATATAAGATAACGTGTTTATAATTATGTAGCACTCAATATTTCGTTATTTATTATTAATATGTTGTATTTACGTATCATTACTATCAGTCTATGATTTGATCGCACCATCATAGAAGAATATGAGAAAAGGGCTCTCGTATACAATGACCCATTAATTAATCAATATACAGATTATACAGTACGCGTTACGATTTTTCTGTCTGTGAAGTTAGCTGCAGGCTGGTTTTTCTCATAGAACTGACGCATTTAAAACGCATTGTTTATTAACCGAATAAAGAGACCGATAAGCATAAGCATAACGCATAGGAACATTAATCCCACCCACAGCTAACTTCACACACGATAAGATACGTGGTGAGTTCTGTACGGTTCTGTACATTGATATAATACTTTGTTCATGTGTACATTTTTAAGTTTATTATAAGGCACTGATTTGTTTAATAATGGCCAGGTACAAATTTTAAAATCGCAAAAAGGTCGCCAACCTTAACACGGGATAAGTAGGTGCAGTAATATTTAAAAAATACCCGATACCTTTCAGTAGTAACTTAAAACTTTGTATCATAAGGCTCAATTTACATCGCCGCGGAATGGAATGGAAGCGAACAGAATTGGCCAAAGCATAATGAACTTTACGTCAATTCAGCAACGAAACAAAATGGATAAACAAGTCGCGCGTCTTCCAGGGAATTGTCACGCAATTTCGGGAATTCCCGCAGCCGTCGGCGGACTTAGTTTGTACGTTACACGATTGACATAAGATTCACTATGCTATGTACAATTCCATTCGCTTTTATTCCGCTCCGAAGCTATGTAAATTGAGCTTTAGTAGGAACAGGTACAATTTTTTTAAATCGCAAAGAGGTCGCCAACCGTGACATGGTTTAAATAGGTATGCAGGAAAATTTTAAAAAATAAACCAATACCTCTCAGTACTAGTTATGGGGTCCTACTCCTGAAATGGAACATCGATGTTTCGGATCGAAACGTAATAACGAAGACCATCAAACCACCTTTCTTCTGTTTAAATGTACTTAGTACTTTTTTCGCTCCGTTCCTAATGCATAATAAAAAAAAAACAATCGAATAAAATGTGATTGGACAAAAGAAAATTACGAACAAATGTGCGATCTGTCAGTCGAAACTTCGTCGTTTGAATTTCGGAGTAGGGCCCCTAAACTTTTACTAAACGAAATAATGGTTCAGTTCACAAGCTTGAATAATAAATCTATGTTATTTTTCTTTACCTAAAGGGCTTACTTTTGAACAACGAAGCCTATCGCAATTTATAAACGAACTGAATGCATCGTTGGTGCAAAAAGGCGAGCTAATGCGGGCACTGTTTCTGTCACTGTCAAAATACTATTAAAAACGAGAAAATATCACCGAGTCAAACTTCTAAAAAATGTTTATTTAACATTAGTCGTCGATCAGTAAATTATTACAGTTCACAGTCGACCTACGCTCACCAACTAACCAAACTCTCCATTCATGAGATCTTCATTGGCATACACTTTAAAATACAGTGGTACCCGCTGCGCAGTTTTCGCCGAAAACGAGACGGAGCCGATAATTTTAGCCGAGAATTAGACGGCAAACAGTTCCTTAGTTCAAGAGTAGCTCTGATTCGATCCCTCTCGTCGAAAATGCGTACACTGAAGTCATTATGCACAAGAGCCACAGAAATTAGGACACAGAAGACTTAAGTAAAGCTGATAGCCATAACTTAATTAAAACCTTTTTATTTCAAACCTAAATAAAATTAAGCTACAATAAAATTAATATCAGAATATTTCCTAATTTATGACGATTTTAATTTTTTCAAAAACATGTTAATACCAGGCTGATTCTTCTTAGTTTCAGGGATATTCTTTTTCGTTTCTGATTTAGGTGTTTTAATTTCTTTTTCTTCTGTTTTAGATTTTTTCTTTTTCTCGTTTTTAGGGCTTTTCGGTTTTTGTTCACCATCCGGAGTTTCTTTTAAAACCTTCTTCTTTTTAACTTTTTTCTTTTCACTTTCTTCTGGCTCACTGGCTGGTTGTAATAGTAGCGTGGGATCATTCATGATCATGGATAATTTTCCGAAGTAATTCCACATGGCGTCAACGCATTTCTCTGGTTTCCCGCCATCTGCTGTTTCCCACAGCAAACCATACATTCTCGGCTTGAGTTTTTCCGTGGGCTTCTTCATTTCAGACTCGAATTCGTCTTCTAAATGTTTCAGTCTTTGTTTTTGAGTTTCTGGCGAAAGGGACAGTACGTCGTCTTCGTCCATTGTTGCTTCCTAGAAATTATAAAATAAATAGTCGCATGAATTAATGCGGTAAGGTTTGTAACCTACAATCTGTATGAAATGCTTTTGGATAATTATACAACTGATGGACCGAATGCTTAAAAATGAGTTCGGCCGGAATGTTTAAAAATGTGCCGAACCAGAGTTCAGGTTCCATCATGTTTGTCAGTTGGCTTCCATTTTGCGTAAACTGATAAATTAATAATCATGAAAACAAACGCAGTTGTCTCAGAAATTGTATTATGTATTTTGTTTCGTATTTATAGTTGAATAAATAATAACCCTTCCTGACAGTTGGGTTAAAAGTAAAGTATACAGAAAAAATTAAGTAAATTCCGGTATAATCGAATATGAGGGAAGCTTCGGTCCATTCGGTCTAAAGGGCCACGCAGAGCATACCGGCGACTTTTCTAAACGCGTCACACATTAGGCGCATTAATTTTCGATCTTAAAAAAGAAAAAAAGTTAACCAACATAAAGACGATAATGCTTTGGCAGTCAAAAATACTCTGCGCTGCGCTTTGCCATAAATGCGCAGACTGTGTTCTTTAAAAAATCTTCAAGAATCCTAGCAGCAGGGGCGTGCAGAGTACTGCACGCCCCTGCCTACCCTGACAACCTATATAAATTAGTACTAAGTAGTATTTGTATGTATGTCTAATCTGTCGAAAATGTCTGTGCACGCCCCTGCCTAGCCGGGTTTATCGCCACGACCATATTGAACTGAATTAGAGAATAAAACAAACCTCATCACTTAGATATCCATGCGGCACAAACACGACGTTATCGACCTCGTACTCGTCGCCATCTTGTTCGTCGTCGCTGCCCGCGGCGCTGCCGTCGATACTTTCACCTTCCTGCTCCTCTTCCCATTCCTCGTCACTGTCTACTTCGTAGTCCAGTTGTTTCTGAAGATCAAATCATGAATTTATCGTGTTTCGAATCGCAAAACTAATTTTTTTAATACATGCGTTGATATAATTATCTATGGATATTAACGCAATACAATTTTTTCCTGAAGTAGGTTATCTACATCGTACGTACGATTCAAACAAGAATTATTCATTTGTCAGGGCAGCATTTAAATGCATACTTTAGGTACCTAGGTACGCAAGTTTTCTACCGATTGAGGGACCAATTAAAGTCCCTTTACCCACTCACCCTTCAGTCCATCAAGTTCGCTTTCGCTATGAAAAAAATCTATGAAAAACGTATGTTAGGGTTTCAGCTGTTTTTTGAAAATGGATATCCAAATATTTTAAAAGAAGGGACAGAATTTTGTAAGTAAATATTGAACTGTTAGTTCTTATTTTAGAACTTTAAAAACTATGCGAAAGCTAGCGAAAGCGAAAAAAAAGAAAAATTTAGGGAACTCCCAAATCTACAAATTGGGCCATCAAAACATCTGGGCATTCTAACTAATTAATTAATACAGGGCTTCCCAAACTGTGCTGGCGCCCTGGGGGGCGCTGTGAAGCTGTCCACACAGATTACCTGTCTTTAACGATACGACCGAATCGTGTAAACGCCGCGCTCATTCTGATCGTAGTTTCTTATAAAAATTATCAATGTTAGGTTACTTCGCGTCGCAAAGAAATGACAAACTCCCAAGGGCGTCGCAGTAAAGATAAGTTTGGGAAGCCTTGAATTAATACCTTATTTCTAGCTACCCTAAAAACCAAAAACCGTCGTACCCTAAAAGCCGTCGTAGTTTATATCCCCGTGTAAGTTCGGGTCAGCGAGAGCCTTATACGAACGGAAATACTTACCTCATCTTGGCCAAATGGTCGCCTTGGCTTCACAAACGCGCTCTTCTTACGCCAGGTACCCCAATAAGGCGGGCGACGATTCTCCTGGAAACTAAGTAGCTTCGGTCTGAGTTTCTCACGTTGGGCGGAATCACAGGTCAATATCTCGCCGGCACCATCTATGGGAGGCAGCTCGTCTTCTGTAAGAGATTTTTTATTTATTTTGAGCATTGAGACAATTACTTTAATGTTTGTGACTAGCTTCTGACTAGGGCCGTTTCGCAGTTGCGATACAGAAGTACCGACAGTAGCATTGTGACCGTATTAAGCAAATCTATTTGACTTCGTACACGTGGATTTCGTATTTTTCATCACCTATTTTCAAATATACCTTCTTAGTATATATAGTCTAGTATGTATAGTCGGTTCCCAATTTTATCTGACCCCTCTCAAACAGAATATGTTAACATTGATTTATTTGTATGTAGAAACTGGTTGAATAGCAATCACTATGACAAATATTATTAGCATGTTGTTATGCGATTTTGATCCTTATTTGGTTATATTTTAAGGTGAAGAGACTCAAAGCATTGATTCAGCACTGAGTGTATGCCTGTAGGGTACACAAGGAATATTACCTCTAAGTTTCAAATACCTAGAATCACCAGTTTAGGCTGTGCGTTCTCTTTCAGTCATGGATATAATAATATCCTTTTGACCGAATTTCGGTCACAGCGGCCAATCTCAACGGAGACTAGCCAATTATGCAAGAGATATTATAGTGCACAAGTGTGTGCACAAACACAGGTGCACTCTATTCCCTCACTCTCATAGTCCGATGGGACGGCCTTCCGACACGATCGGAGAGAGATCAGGCGCAGGGCCAACGGCTTTACGTGCTTTCCGAGGCACGGAGTAAGTGATAATAAATTTATAAAACGCACAAAACTAAGTAAATACTTATTTAAAAGAAAAACTTACCAACAATCATCACATCATCATCATCTTTATCACTTAAAGGCCAAGTTTTTCCATTTGACAGCGGTTTGGCCCCATTCTTCAGACACGTCAGATATAAACCATCCTGCGACACAGTTTGATTCTTAATATAACTCACCAACTCCTCTTTCTTATCCGTACCCAAATCCACTCGGACTAAAGGAGCTAATCTCATATCACTTTTGACCGTGAAGTTTGATAGTAAACTATTTTTGCTGACGCAAGCAGTTGTGGTTTCTTTATCAGATTTTTGTTTTGGAACGAAGAAGTTCACAAATGCTTCCGCAGCCTTCTTTTTTTTGAGTTCTTGTTCTTGCTTCTCTAGATCTAACGCTTCTTGTTTCTTGCGTCTTTCTTCTTCTTTTGCTTCCTTTTCTTTGCGCTTTTGTTCTTCCTTTTCTTCTTTTTCTTTACGCTTCTGTTCCTCTTTTTCTTCTCTTTGTTCTGTAATAGTGTTGTTGTGTTTAATTAATTTACTGGGACCTAAATATACGAGTAAATTGATAGACAATACGATTTAACTATTATATCATTGCTGACTGCTAACAGAGTCTGTATAATATGAAAAAATATTTCAATACATCACAAGTTATGAACATAAATATTGGTGGAAATGAGCCAGTGAGATTTCAATCCCTTCTCATCCAAGGTTATTTATTATTTTTCTGTAGAATTTATAATAATTACTTACTCTTCTCTAACTCCTTCTGTTTTTCTTTTTCTTCTCTTTCCTTTCTCTTCTGTTCTTCCTTTTCTTCTTTTTCCTTTTTCTTAGCCTCTTCTTTCTCCTCTCTCTCACGTTTTTTCTGGTCTTCCTTCTCTTGTCTTATCTTGGCCCTTTCTTCTTTCTCTTGCTGTCTCTTCTTTTCCCTCTCCTGCTTTTCTTTCTCCTTTTCGTCCCGCTTTTTGGCAGATTCTAACTTTTTCTGTACCTGTAAGTGGAGATTAAAGATTAATTATTTGTTTATGTGGCTGTTGTAAAATATGATCAGATCTCACTTGTATCATCTGTCTGATAGAGGTCCAAGTAAGATCTGATCATCATAAATATAAAAAGCTAATGATATTAAAATGACAGTCTAAAATGTAGACTGCGGTAGTAAGTAAGTACTATAAATTCGAAAGTGTGTTAATTTGTCTTTATAACTGTAAACGCAGGAATGGCGTAACAACGTGTTTTTTTTTTGCTGATGGGCCGGAGAGTGACATAAGATACGTTGTGACCTGGAAAATCTAAAACTACGGGAGTGATGCCGCGGAATCAAGCTAGTAAAAGAATCTTCCATAAGATTAGATTTTATTTTATTTTCATACTGCATTAGAAGTTAATTTGTAGTGTCTAATGTAAAAATTATGTAAATATGCATGTTAAAAATCTTTTATTATAAATGTAAATATTACTTTAAACTCACAAAACATTTGTAAGTTTGCAAATTTTTAAATGTATATTGTGTATTGTGATTTGATTGATAAAAATACATGTCATATTTAAAATCAGGAAATAAGTAAAGATTTTAAAAAAAGGTAAACATACTTTTGTATTATCTAAACAGACATTAGAATAACCAATAGAGTTGTTTAATCATATTATAAAAAAAGCCTAGCATTTAGCATAAAAGTGGCAAATATAAAGGGAATTAGCACTTTTAAACATTTTAACACTTAACTCATATAAGTAAGGCTTCAATTAGCTCTTC
This sequence comes from Protodeltote pygarga, assembly GCA_936450705.2. NCBI lineage: Eukaryota > Metazoa > Arthropoda > Insecta > Lepidoptera > Noctuidae > Protodeltote > Protodeltote pygarga. Next base: position 9,519,950 of record OW388263.2, read on the forward strand.
AATAAGTTATTTACTTTTATCATTATAATATTTTTGTTCCGGGATCCTAAAATGTTTATTAAGGAAAATATTTAAGTGCCCAAAGGTATATGGACCTAAGATCTATTTTAAAGCCACTAAAAATTCAATAAAACCTTTTATATTTTGTAGTGTTTTATTTTATTTTGTACCTACATTATTTACAATGTTTTATGCACAAATCAAGCACCCTTATTTGATGAGATTACAAGAATTACATTCACAATACTGCAGAAGATACTAAATTTCTTGTTTAAATTACAGAAATTAGGATAGTATAGAAAGCTTAATTTTTTTTAAATTCTTTAATTTAAAAAACTAATGTATGGAATAATTATTAATCCATATTTTTTTTAAAAATTGTCATTTACAACAATGAGATCAAAAATAAATGTTAGTTATTGTTTTAAGGTTCAATTGTCTATGTCCTGCAATATATCAAGTTATTTGACTTAAGATTTATGCATTCATAAATTTAAATGAAGTACCTAGAATACTTAATTTATGAATACTGTTTATGCTCAAGAATGGAGTCAAAGAATAAGTAAATTAATTAATTAATTAATTGCTACATAGCTGCTGGCATCTAACTGGACCCTGCTAGTTTAATTTTAGTTACCTGTTGTACTACATTATGGTCATATTAAGGTGACTCAAAAACAATATAATGTCTATAAGAAAAATAACTCTCTGGTATCCAAAGTGTTTAAGATCTTCAACTACAAATACTTATAGACTATTATTATTATTTAGCCTATATTATCCCACTGCAGGGCAAAGGCCTCCCTTTCCTCCTTTCTTTATAGACTATTAACTAACTAAAAAAATTAAACAGATAAAAACTAAATTCATTAATTAATAAAACAGATTTAATTCATTTCTTGTTTTTAGGAAGAGATTACACTATACTTTCGCTTCTCATTCTTAGCTTTATCAAATAACATTTACTTATTTTTATTATATTATGTTTATATTTTATTAATATATAAGTTGACATGGAAAAGTTCTCTCATGACCCTCAGCATTGAGGAAACTGGAGGAGGAAACATCTAAATAAAATAAATAAGTAAGCAACAGATCTCACCTGTTTTGGAGTTAAGTTTACGGATGACGTAGACTCATTCATTGAGACATCTCCTTGACTATTTGTGACTGAAGAACTTCGACTAGTCTTAGGAGTCCGTTTCGGAGTAGTAGGATTACTACAAACCGAATCATTAAGCTTAGAATTTGGAGAACCTTTAGAGTTATTATTATGTTCAGCTTTAGCTTGATTTCTAGCACTACGTTTCGGAGTAACTTGCTCTGCGGAGGGTTCTTTAGTAGGTGAAGTTTTACTACTCTTATTTTTACTTGTTTCACCTTTTTTTGAACTTTCCGGGTCTACAGTATCCTGTGTAGATTTAGATTCTTCTTGGTCTGTTATAGGGTTGTCAGACTCAGCAGGTTTTATGTCATCGGGATTATTTGAATCTTCTAAAACAACTACTACACTGTCTTTATCTGAATCGGAGATTATCTTTTGTCTGTTTACTTTGTTCGCTGACGAATCTGTTGATTGTGAAATTTCTGTTTTGAATTCAGGATTTTCAATGTCAAGGTCTATGCTACTTACTTCTGTGGGAGTCTCGTCCACATCCATCATCTCAGTGTCAGTTTTTTTGTTAACAACACTTTCTGTCTCATTTTCAACTTTAGATCCATTAAGGACTGGTTTTAAAACCTTTTTCTTATCACCTTTCCTCTTTTTCGCTTTCTGCTTCTTTTTCCATGCTGTATCCACTAACTTCACGAAAGGATTTATAGATTTTTCATCTTTTACCGGAATTTCGCTACCTTTGCTGTCATCGTCACTTATTACAACTAGATCTTTAATTAGGTCATTCTCTTTACAAATTTTGCCCACTTTTGTGACTGATTCCGTTTCAGGGGTAGAAAGCTTTCGCTTCCTGGTTTGTGGAGTCGCTGGTTTCGGTGATACATCACTAATAAGCTTGAATGGGAGTCTGGCCTGCTTCAGTTTCTTTTTTGATGGTGTTACTTCTGTTGGCTCCGGAGACTTACCATCACTAGTTTTCATCGTTAAATTGCTAAATCAAACTTTATTGTAACATTAAAATATAATTATTTGTACGAAAACACTTAAAACAATATACCTAAAATAAATACAACACATTCAACAAAACACACGATGAACTTTTTTTGACAGATGCATGAAAACGCGGGAGTTTGATATACGTTCAAATACTACGTGGCCTGAAATGAGAACATTTTCTACCGCGCTGTTGTAAAATGAAAACCTTCACCAAAAAATATGCCACTAATAAAATATTTATATAAACAAAAAATTAAATTTAAATTTGACTAGGAATAAGATAAGAAAAAATCAATATTTTTTTACTTAAAATAGAAAGATTAATTTTACTATATTTTTTCTTGAGCCTATATTTATGTTCAGAACATACCATATAAATGCATTCCGTTGTACGGTTCTATTTCAACCTAAGTTGTGGCTTCGTGGGCAAGTTGTGGAAGCGAACACCGCAAGACCGACAGGCGACAACATTGGATAAGATTGGAAGAGGTCTTGATGTGAGCATCTTCAGGCTGACATGATGAAGATGATAGTCCTTAGTTTTACCTTAGCGTTGCGCGAAATACGTTCCCCTGGTGTGAATTTAGAAATAATGAATTGTGTTTGAGTCATTTACAATTTCATAGATTTCGTTATAAGGAATGATTTAAGTCTACGGGACTTCTTTTATGAAATGGATTTCATTTTTATGAACTAATATTATATTATTTAACCAGTCCACTATCGTATCTTCAGTTTGGCAAAAAAGAGTCTACAAAAATTGAGGGCGCCACTAGCGCACTTCACATATTACAGCTCAAAATTACAGCTTGGCAAAAAGAGTCTGAGGCGTTGACATCTGGAACTAAAAATAAAAATCTTAAAATCTAAGTTCACGAGTACTAAAATAACTTAAAAGTGATTCATTTGATTCTATTTGATGACATAGAATTCGTTATTGAAATTTAAAAGAACAAATTAACTTGTAATTCTGAGTTTTAGTATGATAAGTGCCACTGCCGCAAGTGGCGCCCCCCATTTTTCCAGACTCTTTTTTGCCAAGTTATTTGGCAATTTAATATTTCAACACATTTTTGTCATTAAATATAATCCTGTTTAGTTCTAGGTGTCACCGCATCATCTATGCATCTATGTCGATCAACATGCAGCTATGTAGGCCGAGGCCGTAGACCGTTATCATCAAAGCAATGAGCCTTTTTGGTACAACTGGTAGAACCTCATTAACAAATGACATTATTAATTTAAAAAGTTAACACGTCTATAAAAAATATTGACTACCATAGTTCAATTAAAACATTAGTAATTTTATTATTTAATACATGCCCTTTGATTATCATTTAAATAATCAAAGTAGGTACATGCTATACAAAAGAAGTGAAGTTAAGCAATTTTATTATTTTTAAATCATGTCTAAAAAACGTTGGGATTTTAGAGATGTCTCTGCCGGTATTCAGAAAATGCGTGAATTTTTATTAGGTCGCAAACATACACGTCACAATCGCTTTCCACCATTAATTTCGCCTAGGTCCATACCTCCACCGGAGATTCCTCGTGGACCCGACGACAAATTTTCTGATCAGTGGTATGGCAAGAGAAGTGCAATGAATTCCGTGAAGCCGCCGGTTGTGGCTCCTTTAGCTGAAGGATTTCCTCACAAGGGTTCAAAAAGTAAATATTACTGCGGGTTGGCACAGAAAGCAAGAGCACCCGCTAAAAGCAATGTAAGCATTTCGTGTTTGAAGTTATAATATTGAATGTCTTAGGAAGTTGTTATTATTTATTTATTTTCAGCCATTAGTGTCCTTCTGCAGGGCAAAGGCCTCTCTACCCTCCTTCCATTCCTCGCAGTTCAGCGCTTTCTGAGGCCAATCCTTCCAGTAAGCATCTAGGTCGTTCCGCCATCTCCTTTTTGGCCTGCCGCGACGTCGTCTAATGTTGTGTGGGTTCCACTCGGTAGTGAGTTTTGCCCACAGCTCTTCCGACATGCGACAGATGTGGCCAGCCCAGTTCCACTTCTACCTTGCTAGTCTCTGACCAAAGTCAGTGATTTAAGTTTTGGAGCGCAGTATAGATACTGTTTCATAAACGGTCTGTTAACCTAACTCCTAATATACTGCGTTCCATGGCTCGCTGACAAATCCCAAGTGCGGATTTTTGATGTTCTGAGCACCGTAGGTGAGGATGGGCAGAATGCACACGTTCATGAGTTTTCTCTGGAGGGTGAGAGGAAGGTTACCCTTCATTTAGTCTTTCATGGACCAATATTTAATTTCTGGACAAATTAAGTCTTCCAGGCAGTTTCTTGGAAGTTATGAACATTGTGAAATTGTCAAAGCTGAGACTTGCTGATCTTGTTACAAGACTAATCTTAGAATTTTCAATACACTAAAATGGCTGTAGGGTCTTACCGAAATACAGTTGCACGACACATGGCGAGTGTCACAGTTTGAAGCCCCACTCGAATGTCTATTTAAAACCAATAAAATGGCCTTAGGTAGGTAACATGTTTAAAAATCTATTTAATATTACACTTAATTTAAACACTTCGTAAAAATGTTTCAGTATTATTTTTATGGGACATGGAAATGCTGTTCTTAAATATTTCAGATAAAATTCCCTTGTCCGCCAACTCCCGGATTGGCATGGTGGTTTGACGCCCATTGTTACTACGAGAAGATACCTCAAGTGTGCCCACCAGTCCCGCCGCCGCCGCCACCACCACCATGTGTTGCTCAAGAACCTCAACCTTGTCAAATGCCATTACCACCGGAACCACCGTGTCCGCCGTGTCCACCGACCTTCGACCCACCTTGTGCTCAGGCACCTCCGCCACCTCCGCCTTGTCCACCGCCACCACCACCACCTCCTCCACCTCCTCCTCTATTTGGGCCACCCTGTCCACGTCCGTGTCCTCCTCCGTGTACACCTACCTATCCTCCGTGCCCCAAGCCAGAACCTCCGCCTCCTCCACCACCGCCACCGTGTGATCCCTGCAATCCACCACCTCCGGCATCTAAAAAAGAAGAAGATCCTTGCGGGTCAAAACCTGATCCTTGCGATGATAAGCTACGTAAATAAATGTCCTTAATTACTTAATTTATTAATTTAAACGCTTGTGATTTTTAATTACTTATATAAATATACTTAGTTTTACCAATTGTTTTGATTTTTTTTATTATAATTATTTCCTTGGTAGTGTTAGATGAGGGTTCATGAACTTACACGTACCTACATATAATATAGTAGGTAGGTAGGTATGTCACGTTATGCGCAAAATGTGTACAGCTGACGCAAAATGTGCACTTCGCAAAAAGAGCACATTTTGCTCTTGCTCTTTTTGCGAATTGCACATTTTGCGAACTGCCCCTTTTGAGAATTGCCCCAAATGTGAATGACATTAAACCGTTGGCCCCGGCTATCATGAAGATCTTTGACAGAGGTTAGTGGGAGACAGTACCCTCATAATAGTAAACTCCTGACAACTAATCTTACTTTAGAATATTGTAGCCCTTTGCGTTTTGGAGTTCAGGTAGGCAGTCGCTCCGTAGAAAACTGATATTCAGCGGCATCCATTTCGATGCCTCACGGCCAAAAGGGGATAAGCGACATTTTTTCCAAAATAGACTTATATACATGGTTGGAATCGCCTTTTTTTTCTGCGTCTTTTGGTCTAAGTTTCATGATTCTATGACAAACTTTTTGTCGCTTAGGCGGTAATAAAAAAAGGGCGGGCATTAAGAGTATTTTTTACGTCTTAAACGACTAATTTTTTGTTGTATTTTTCAATTATGGTATTTAGATGAAAATGTTATTTTAAAAATTAAAGTTATACTTTTTTGGCTAGAATGCTTGTATCTTTCATAACTAAACTTACGGTTAGGATATTATGGCAGATTTTTTATAATAAATAATTGTCATTTACATGATTTAGGCCACATTTCCAGGACTCACTTTTGGTGTTCACTACTTTTTTCCCTTGTCACTACAATCAAATATCGTTGGCGCTTAGTGTAAATGTTTTAAATATTGGCGGCTAATATATTGTCGCATATCATTTTTTTCCCTCCCGTAAAATGTAAGCAGTATGGTGGTTAGATAAGATGGTAAAACGAATATAAAAGGTTACACGAAACACAATTTAAACGTTTGACAGTTAGATTATACAACAAACTTAAAACACGTCGGTTATCTCTTTCATTTGTTTGACACAAATAGGGTTTTACGCGGTACAAGTGCCATGCATACTCGCGAGTCATTTTGGCTTGCAGTTATGTTTACATAAATCTTAAGTTTGTTGTTTTTAAAAATATTAAAGATTAGTTCCATATATGACTTTCCAACTTAAGGAACGTAAGTAAGAAAGTCGTGTATCGAACTAATCTTATCTAAGTTTAACTTAATAATTTAAAGAAAAATTTTTTTTTTGGCAAAATCATATTTTTAAATTATAGCTATCCTTGTCTCCAAATGAAGGTTGTAGCAATTCTTGAGCAATCATGTAGTATATTATGTTATTTATAGGCCTTAATGGCATTACTGCTTTCTCCAATTATTTGTAAGGGCTGTTAACTTTTCATATTATTTTATTCATTACATTTTTCCTATACATCTGTCATATACCACTCACCCGGTTATATCTTACTAGACCTACATGATAAATAAAATATTCGCTTTAGGACTTTTATGCTGAAATTAAATAAAATAAAAGATTCTGATAAATCATTAGGGTTGGAAGTGAATCAGTGAGAATTTTCCATTTAGGACGTTCTACCCGTTAGTAAATTTAGGAACGTTTTAGGATAACCGACAGTAAATGGTTGAAGAAGAATGATTTCTATTAAATTGATACTACCATTTCATAAAGATATATTTAAATACTGTAAAGTTTAATTTTGAAGGTTTGAAAATTAATAGAAAGTTTTTTATGATTTTTTACGTTTATTTTTTACTTTAAACCATTCTCCTGTAAAGTTTCTAAAATGGCGGTTATCCCGTTTTGGCCGTGAAGCATCGATTTAGATTAAAGGCCGACCCCAACAACATGAATAATAAGGATGATGAATTTCGTCTGCCAGGATGTCACGGAATCAAGAGTCTATAACCACTCAATGCCCATAATTTGTAGTTTTTTTTTTATACATGATAGCCTAGTGGTGGTGACCGTTGACTGGCAAGTCGGAGATCTCGGGTTCGAACCCAAGGCACCTCTGACTTTTCGTAAGTTATGTGCGTTTTATACATTTTAATTAATTATCACTCTCCGTGCCTCGGATAGCACGTTAAGCTGTTGGCCCCGGCTGTCAATTGTAGATCTTTGACAGTCATTACGGGTAGTCAGAAGCCCGAAAGTCTGACAACCAGTCTTACAAAGGGGTATCGTGTAACCCAGTATCTGGGTTGTGGAGGTCTGATAGGCAGTCGCTCCATGTAAAACACTTGTATTCAGCTGCATCCGGTAAGACTGGAAGCCGACCCCAACATAGTTGGGAAAAGGCTAGGCAGATGATGACAACTGCATCACATTGGTCCAGTAACGCTGAATTGAAATACTGGTTCAATGTAAACCTACCATAAATGACATTGCATGTACCACGAGGTCAGCCTGGCTATCATTTAATTATCTCGGCACGAAGTAGGTATGTCTAAGTAGTTTGTATATCGACCTCTTGTTAACTGTATTAACTGTCCATCAGACCAGCGCAAACACAATGAAAGCCACAGGGAATCTGCTGATCGAGATTCGTGATCGACATTTAAATTTTATATGAATAAGTTCCTTTCTGAAAGGGCTTTTGGCCTGCAATGGGACAAAGTAGGCTAAAAAAAATGTTCTTTCCTTGGTAGGTAAAGCTATGTAATACACGTGAGGATGGAATGGAATTGAAAATGGCACCAGAACTGTTTGCTTCTCGCTCGCACACTATATTTTTGATTTATCCTTTATCTACTCGTATGTTTCTCTAATCGTTTTAGCAAATGACAATTAATTTCTTAAACGCACATGAATCCGAAAAGTTGTGCGTGGGGTTTTGATAATACGACCTTTGCGGTACAACTAGGCGATCACAGCTATGTCTATGCGCTACTAGTATTATTATTGGCTTAACTTAGCTCTAATGAACAAAAAATAACTAAAAAACCTAGACAAGGCCCACCTTGAATAAATACTGAGGTCTAGGCTATTTTCCAACCATTTGCTTAAATATTATTCGTAAATAATTTAGAAGTTAAAAAATGTTATAAATTATCATAACCTTTGTGACCTCTAACCTTTCAGTTTCAAAAGAAGTTTGAATTGAAATATTATGTTTTGTTGTTTCTAGCTTAAAATATCGTGAAATAATTTTAACAGGTAGGTATTTTTGTTTTTTGAGTGTAACTAAAATGGTATACATTTTATTCCGGCACAGTTTTTGTTATGGACGAAGATTGAATCAATGTATTGTAGAGTGAGCATCGTGCAGTGAAAGTGATAGCTTTAACCGTTGACTGGCAAATCGGAGGTCTCAGGTTCGAGACTATAATTAAGGCTTTAACTCATGACTTTTCAGAAGTTTTACAAATACAAATTACAAATTAATTATACATACAGTATAGGAATAATGAGAATTAGCTAGCGTTCTGAGTACTCCGTATATATGTACCTACAAGGGGTGGATGGATGAACCATGGAGCATGTGACCATCTCAGATGGTTGAGTGTAGAAGAAAATAACACGGGCGGAATTACAACAAAAATTCCGGACTTTAGTGTTCGCACATAAATACATAAATCATTTATAAGTAAAAATTAGACGGACGGATATGACGAAACTGTAAGTGTTCCTGTTTTACTATGGAATCCTAAAAACCATGAAATTATAGTTAAAAATGGAGGCCGCCCTTGGAACAACAGCTTGAGTCAAATACCTACGTATTACTGTGGGCCGACCTCTCTTTTTAGTGTATGAGAGAGAGAGAGAGATCTGCCCACAGAGAGCGAGATAGTGATACATGGGAGAGCGAGATAGGATACATAAGTTTTTGCATCAAGTAGGTATTCGAAGTGTGGTCTCCATTTTTACCAATAACTTCATGCTAAAAACCAATTCGCAGATCCTATCAAATTCGCCAACCCTAAAAACCAATTAGGCTTTACAGACCCAAAAATCCTTTGTGCATTACTGTAGGTACTCCCACGATTGTATGCGCGTCACACAATCCCAGTGCTTTTGCGTAAACTAAGTACCTACGAGATCTGCAGTAAGTGATTGGTTGTTCTCTTTGCACAGACTACGCTGTTTTGTAACTCTACGTACCGGTTGGTAGATCTGCTAGTCTTGTTAGGGCTGTCACTTACCGTTTGCTCTTATAATTAAAATAACTCTATTTTTTGTAAATTTTTTACATGTTTTAGCACATGTTAAATATATTATTTAATAAGAAATGTGAAAAAACAACTGACACGGATGGGATTCGAACCAACGATCTTCGGCGTACCGTGCCGACGCTCTAACCGCTGAGCCACCGTATTAGAATCAGCCGAAATTCAAATCTCTTTCTACGCTTAGGGCGTGTGGTAATATCTATCGGAATACATTACGTATCCAACTCAGTGCTCCAAACTTTGCAGTTTTAGAAGACACCGATGCGATATTACCAAAAAAAAACTCTGTTTTTACACGCCGATATTCTGTAAGAAATGTTGTGTTTTTACGATCTGTTAGCCTACTAACGGCCCAATCACCAGTTCACCACCCTTCTAAAAATAATCTCCCCTCCCCTTATAGCCCTACAAATATGTCCCTACGGAGTAAGTAACAGGTGGTACTTATCTCGATTTCATGCGTCTTTACGCTTTGGTTACGTACAGTAATCGTTTACCATTTGTCATGTAGGTAAGTATTTATAATCTGTGGATAATATTCGATATAAGTCATTGTTTCGAAGGTCTAGATTATCGATGGTCTCTCGGTCTGTAACGCGGGAACCGTATGGACGTAGTCCAGTGTCGATCTGTAATCTTTAAATAAATAAAACAAAGTCATCATATCCACGCACCAAGAAAACATAAAACCATTAGGTTGCCGTAACCGTTCTTTACCAACTGTAATACAAATACCGGCAACCATCTTGACACATGTGCAATAGACAATATTTGATTCTCATATTTGAGTCTTCTTGGTGGACCGAGGGAAAGGTGAAGAAATTTCTACCACACTGTCGAACGCGATTGGTTAGTCAGTCATGAAACCGAGCGAACTTTTTCACACCACGGCGCTTTCATCATCATCAGCCTCTATTAGTCCACTGCTGAACATAGGCGTCTTGCGCACCACTTTTGTGCACTCATTGAAGGTATTTGCCCATATTCGCCATTAGCAGATATTTGCTGTTACCCAGATATGCTGCTGCCCATCTTCCGGATCTTTCCCCTTGTCGCTTCTTACGACACCCGCGGGACGAGTAGGGGTGGTTCTATTCTTAGGCCGAAAACCACACGGCACCACGCCGCTTTTTGATCAAGATATTTGCCGGATCTTTACCTATTTAAAAAAAGGTGACGAGTCGATAAATTAAAGTAGGTAAGCTTGACAACCCTATTTAAAAGCTTTCCATTTAGCAAAGTAAAACAAACCAGCTAGATACAGAAAACAAACAAATGAAGCAACTCGACTACAAAATAGTGTTTTGATTTTCTTTGAGCGAGATATATCATTAGTAAAGTACGTCTCGTTAAGTAAATAGAATATTTTATACCTAGGTGTATTTATTTATTTCTTGCTTACAATGCTTCTACTGATAACATACATACATTCACGATACATTCACTAGACATAATTTTATACAGAAAAGGACAAATACCTTCTCGAATTCTGCCGAACAAGTGAAAATTTAAATGAAATTATTTAGTAAGAAACTCGCTCGGGAAAAAAATTGACTCGGATGGGACTTGAACCAGCGATCCCTGGCGTGCCGTGACAAAGCGATGGCACGGCACGCCAGGGGTCGCGGGATAATTAAATAATTTTATTTAATAAGCAAAAATATGTCAACATAATAGTATGTCCAGCAGGAATACATTCAAAGCCAACATAAGTACCTAAAATGATGCACATAGAAGACCTAAGTAGGATATATAAGAATGCAAGCCGAAACGACTAGTAGATACAGAACCTAATTCTAAATATCATGGATTTCCACAAACTCTCTCTCTCACTCCTTTCAGTCGGAGGATTATATATTATCTATCTATTAAACATAAAAATCAACTGCCAAACATATTTTTCCGCTGCATACTTAAAAGTGGCTGGACAGATTTTTATGAAATGTTATGTGTGAATTTGAGTGGGTCCCTGGTATTCAAAATTGGACCCGGTAGGTGGTGCTGCGGGAACGAAGCCGAGCGAGGGTCAGGTACGTACTCGTAGTACACATTAATTAGCATAACCAGACAATAAAAAACTATGTTTATCTTAAAACCCACGTTTCTGGTTTTAAATAAACAAACAAAACAAAAATAGAATTTAAGCGCACAGAGAAATGAATTTACCATGTAACAGTTGGCGTTAAATGAAGATTTTAAGACAATACAACATTGTTTGTAATTAAGTACTCAGAACGAAATATCAATCTTAATTAGTTTTTTCGTTCTGTAATAATATAATAGTGGTTTTCAATTTAAGTATACAAATAAATAAGTAATGGCAATAATGGCACACCTCTGCCTACCCCCTCTGGGGACTACAGGCGTGAGACTATAAATAAAAAAATAAATAAATAAAAATATTTACTAAATGGGAGATAAGGAGATCGGACTCCTCTCCTCCAATGGTAACGGCCCATGTCACATTTAATTGACTGAAACAGACTGTCAACATTTTCGAATGCAGTCATCAGTATACGCGATAATACGCGATGCCTTCAGGGTCCGAATCCCAGTCTTCGTCAAAATAAATAGGTACCTGCTTACCTAACATGAATAGAAATTAGTAGACAAATTACCTATTATGATATTATTAAAATTATTCTAAAACTGCTTTATCATCATCATATACACAGCATGACTCTGCCCACTACCAGTCTAGGCCTCTCTTAGCTTTTGCCATTATCCTCTATCCTGTCCTGTGAATGCTTATTCTTAGAAAAATATATGAATAAATAAGTGGAATTATTAGTAATGTTGAAGACTGAAAGAAAATAGATATTGAGCCTTAGTATCAAGTACTTAACGTCCTTCTCGTTACCTATGTTTTATTCATTGTAATAAAATTAATTCGGATTTCGGATTATACAGCTTTTGTTTTATTCAAACTCTCCTAGTTGACATTTGAAATTTATTTATACGAGTGCCATTCACTCTGTCGGTGCCTGGAGAGTTCAATTTTTATTTACCAACTTGATATTGAGAAACTGAAATTCAATTTAATTTATTAAGAAATTGACGATTGAAGAACAGCTGCGTGAAAAACCAATATAGGTACAAGTTAGGTCCTACAGACATTTTTATTGATTGGTGGTGTCGATTTGTTGTTTCATTAAGTTTTCTATAGTTAAACGTTTGATTTTAAGGCAGGGGTACAACCGACCGATTTCTCCTTATGTTGTGAATGCAACTGCAGTTACACATACATATTATAAAATATGCTTCTAAATAATCTGCCACGGTTGCAATGGGAGAAAGTATTGGGTTATACATTACAATAGTGAAGAAATTTCGTAGCCCAAAACAGAAAAAAAAATTGAAGTATGAAGCAGAATTAGACCTACGCAATAAAACGCAGGCAAAAGAAAAAAAATTATGACGTTAGATAAAAAAAATACTTCACTATTATAATATAAATAACCAATATTATCTTCCATTGCAGCCGTGGCAGATAATTTAGAAGCACCTAATATAATTGCAGTTTTTCTTGTAGAGGCTGATGGTTAGCAGTACCAGTGCTCTTGGACGTTTCCAACCCTATGCTGAATTATTAAAGGGGAGTCAGGATTATGGAACGATTGGACCTTCGGTGCTCTCACTGACCTTGCGAAACAATACGGATAGAGTAGAGTAGAATAGAGTATTCTTTATTGTACACCATATTACATAAGAAAATGAAAGTTTTTAAGGTAGGCATAGGGGGTCATGCCCATGCGCCCCAAATCTATTGTTCTCTTAAAAAATTTTATCCATACATTTGTTCCTACGAGCCCCGAGGATTTATACGTTAAAATATTAAATTAAATATTTCCTTCCCACGAGCCCCAAGCGCTATTTGAGTACAGTCAATAAATAAAACAGTTGCTAACATTTATATTGATTTATTTTGTTGGACATTTTACATTATTAATTTGTTTTCGATTAAATTACTTAGTAACGTCTGTAACAAACATAGAATAGGTACACATGAACGTAATAACAGTAAAATATAATTTAAAATAACAGATAGTCATTCGACCATATAAATTATTAATAGGTAGTTATATTTTTTTTTTAATATAGGTACAGGATATTTTTTTTAAAGATAGGAAAATTTTGAATCTTGACTTTGACCATGATTCTGAACAATACATTTTACGTATTTCAATCTTAATATTCAAATTGAATATTCACCTTTTTGTAAGGTAAATTTTCAACTTTGAAAAAAGTAAAAGATCCTATTGTTCAACATCATGGTCAGAGATATCCTTGAATATTTCCGGACACATTAGAATAATATTCTGTAGACATATTATCACAGTTGCCATCATAACAATTTGACCTCAAGGACTTTAAAACATTTAAACAAAAAATATTAAAAACGCAATTTTTATCATAAGTAATCGACCTTATGCTATTAATATAAAGTTAGTCGAGTTGGCTAATCTTCATTGAGATTGGCCGCTGTGACCAATAATCGGTTAAAAGAACATTAATAGTTATTAACCGATTTCAAAAAAGGAGGAGGTTCTCAATTCGACTGTATGTTTTTTTTTGTATGTTTGTTACGCGATTACTCCTTTAATTGTGGGCCAATTTTCACAATTCTTCTTGTAATCGAAAGGGTATACTCCCGAGGTGGTCCCATAAAATCGTGATCTAATCATATACTTACGAGATATGGAACGGAACTCCTCGTAGGATAATAGCAGAAATGTCGTAACAAGTAATAGTGCTTTGTTTATACGTGCAGTCAATGGCTGACGAGTACAAAGGAAGAGGGGGGTTCATAGTGATACAATTCTAGTAAATAGAAAATTATAATATTCAGTTATCAGTTAGTTACTGAAAATTTCTGAAGCTAATTATATTTATATAAAAACACTGCTACTTTATAGAAGTAGGTCATGATGAAACTTACTTGCTAAAAGTAACTATGCCTATCACAAACTTTCTAACGTACTATATAACAGTACTTACCATCACCAACAAGGAATGTAAATTCCGTAGGAGTGGAAGGTCCAGCAACAGCGGCATCCTGTTCACTATTCATTTTAATCACTCACATATCGTGTGCATCTATTGCAAGGGTGCAAGGTCAACTAATTGCCAAAACAAATTTGAGTGCAAACGCGATGACGTGCGAAAGGGAAGCATGATCCCGCAAAAAACCCGATGAACCAGGTAAACAATACGTTGTAATTATGTGTGCAAATTTACAGTTAAAGAATAAATTTATGTTTCAATTTGGTTTGGAAAAATCTATACAGTAGCAATCTTAGCAATTTATTTTATTCACTTACAAAAAGTTATTATTATTAATATTAAGTTATTATTTTATTTATTATACCTATAAAGTTGAGAAAACACTAAAAATACCTGAGAAAAAGGAATACAAAAAAAATCTTTATCTATTTTAAGTTATAACATATTGTGTTCTATAATATTATTTATTCGTTCAATATCAATAATATTAGACAAATGTTATTACCTATTCTAGCATTTATACTACTGTGCTGTCTGCCTATTAAAATTTCCAACCAAAGTTAAAATACCTTATATTGAAAGCCTAAACACTTTTGTGCCGACTGTACTTCCTTAGAAAATCCTTGGGGCTCGTGGGACAGATTTTATTAATTCTAATAAAATTTAATTTTGGCCTTGGGGCTCGTTGGAATAAAATCTCGGGGCGCATGGGCATAACCCGGCATAGGTAGGTAAGTCTTATCGCTAAAAGCGATTTCTTCCAGACAACCATTGGATGGACAAGAACATGGAAGTAAGATAAATGAGTAGTCCACGATACTGTTATTTCACGCCGATATTCTGTGAGAGAGTTGTATTACCCCAGTCGATTGGGCTCTGGACAAAAAATACGTATGGAATTGTCATAAAACATGATTCCTTATTCCAACACAGTAAACGAATCCGTTTTTAGTCTATTCATGCGATGTTACGACATTTCACGCTAGTAAATTATTTATGTGTTCCAAATCCATTTTTCCCCATTGTGTCATAAATAGAAGGCGGGGTTATTGCGTCGTTCTCGAGCGATTCAGCCATCCCTTTGCAATGGTAATCAGGTTGGCAGTATGTCGGCCAATTGAGTTCGTGTTACAACCTCGTGTTAAAATTCGAATAAGAATATTGAATCATCGAAGTTTTCCGGTTGGATGTTCGATAGATTTTTTATGAGTTGTTGAGGATTATTTGATTTTCATGGGTTTTCTTGTGATATTGTTTCATATTTCTATGGATATAACTGATAGGCAATTGTTTTGAATACATTGTATTAATCAGTAGTAGTGGCAAATTGCCATTCTGGTTTCAGAAGGAAAACGCCGAGGAAGGAATAACAAAATTGACCTTGAAAATGGCATTTTACTTGTCGATTTACTCGTGACATGTGAGTTCGTCGAAAGGTGGCTATTCACACGCTTACTGCAGGGGCAATCTAGGGTACCTATAGAGTGGAGGGGTAGGGATGCCTCCTAAGTTCATTCGGAAAAATTCTCCTGCATAAACTGCGGAAACATTAGGTGGGAATTTAGGGACATCACCTTAGATTTCCCCTGCGACAGGCGTGTGAGTAACATTAGTAGTAAGTAGTGTAGTAGTTCTTTCTTTCTTTCTTTTAGACACTTCAGTAGCACACTATTGGGTAATATGAGCGTGACAGCTCTCAGTAACCTTATCAGTTAATTGATATTAAACACCTTGTTGTAAGTAGTACTTTGTTGATAACTAGATAAGTTGCAGTAATAAACGCTTGTTATCAGTGACGTTATTAGTATAACCAGGAGCATTCCCTCCCCTCCCTTCCCTGTTACCGTTTTGTAGACTGGTCTGGGTCTTACATCAATTTTTTTTCCATATGTCAAAACACAATAGCTTAATTATTTGTATAAACAAAGCAAATTATTTATAAAAAAATCCATTATATTTCCTTCAACTGGTGCTGGAACACCTGGAACCTATTGCATTCAGAACTCAGTGTCCTTTTTATTAAGCCCGCATATATTCAAACAACCACAACCTCGCAGTGGGTCCCAAATAGTAGTAATCGTCTTCGCGGCAGGCCCAGAAGGAGGTGGCGGGATGAACTCGACTCACGTCTGAAGGATTGGTTTCAGATAGCATTAGACCGAGACAAGTGGAAAGGGAAAGGAGAGGCCTTTACCCTGCAGTGGGACGAAATAGGCTAAATAAATAAATATAATATTCAAACAACAAATAATTTTTTTTAATATGCAGCGAAATGTTGAGGCTAGAGGTACATCCAGCCGCTCCACATGTTGCAGTTGCAAAACTTTATTATGGCTCTCAGAAAAAAAACTTACCAACCTATCTAATTTATATTCAAATGGAAAAGACTTGAAAGACTGTGACTCTATTGACACATATGTTTTCATTTTATAATCAGTTTTAATATTTTATTTATGAGAGAAAAAACCCAGCCTCATATTCCTGAGAGCTCTTCGACTCATCTGTTTCAAGAAATTATGCCAGTCATTGTATTTTGTATACCTTCTTCTTTATATGCCTCTCCATTACTGAAGGTGTGAATAGTTCTTCAACAGGTTTGATGCCAATCCACTCCCTGATACTTTGTACTAAAAGAGCCTTTGGAGAGCATACTTGCGAGCTGAACCATTTAGTGATATACCTAACTCTATTTGAAACGTTTCATAGAAGCTGTCGCTGTAGCTGAATACGGCTGGCTAATAAATAATAATACATTTTTTTAATAATTACACTTTCAGTAATTGTATAGCGTATTTTCCAGTGACAATTCATAAGCAGATATCCTTAACGTCCCTATTCTTAATTAAACGTAGTAAACTAAGATATAGGCATAAGGGTATACTTACTAGTTGCATAGAAAATCATAACCAAAATATTATTATAATCTCATTTGTAATAGGTAGGTGGGATTTTACGCAAGAAAGGCTCTAGAGTGTTCTCTATAAAAAAGTTATAAACAAAGGTGTCATGCATGAGAGCAACAAAAATACATATTTAATAAATTCGTCAAGCATATACACCTGTCTCGCTGAGATAAAGTCTCACAATCGCGTACAATACAGAATACCTATAAAAATAAACATTTACAACAGCTGCTCTTTTATCTTTGAGATAAGTTATGTTTATACTGCGATATCTTCTGTAATTGAGACAGCTATTCGTGAAATAGCAAACAGTAAAATAAATTTTATCACCCCATTTTATGTATAACTCGTGAATTCGAGGTTTAAAACATCATTAGTACTATAAATTTAATATTGCTGTACGACGAGAAGATAGGGGTCATCTATTAACCTGTAGATGCTACCTCAAGATCGGTCATAGGTTGCGTTTATGATTAGTGGTAATCTGTCGAGCGCAGTATGTGTGCCGCTCCGTTCGTCGGCGCATGATCGAGCATCGAGCATCCATCCAGCCCGGCGTCAGTACCTCCGGCGCCCTCGTCGCTAGCACACGTCTCCCGTTTATTCACTAACCCTCCCTGAGGGTACCACAAATAATGACTGACACCACCCCCGAAACGAAGCTCCCTAAATAAGTGAAGGGCGACAACCCTCCGTTCTAAAGTTATGGCCGTAGCGCGCGCTCTTTACCCAAACGACGTTTTAAAATCCGATTAATAGTGGTTTTGTTTGTTTGAGTTCTGTGAAACGGACGTTCAAAGGATTGCAGCTGCACACCTGCTGGACAAAAATAAAGTTTAGGAAAATATTAAACTGCATTCAAAATGATACAAGACAGCGATACCTCAGCCCTGCCTGAGCGGATTGCCGCTTTCAAGAGTGACCCGGATAAACTTCGGGAAGCCTCTGAATTTGTAGACCAACTCATACAGCAAGCAAAAAAAGAGGCTGAACTTAAACAAAAAGAGAAAGACAGAAGTAAATTCGTAAGTATCACTGTATATTTATCCCCGTAAGGAAAAGAAATAAATGGA
Organism: Protodeltote pygarga; assembly: GCA_936450705.2. Taxonomy (NCBI): domain Eukaryota; kingdom Metazoa; phylum Arthropoda; class Insecta; order Lepidoptera; family Noctuidae; genus Protodeltote; species Protodeltote pygarga. Next base: position 9,538,408 of record OW388263.2, read on the forward strand.
ATTGATAGGGCGGTAAGTGTTAAAAGTGGCGTAGTGCTGCTGTAGATTGCAACATTTGGCTTCTTCCAAATAGCAACGCTATTCATCACAACTCAAATATTATTTGGAAAACATTAAAATTGAGAAATAATATATTTAAGCATGCTTTTCATTATAGAATCAATGGAAATATAGAACCTTTATTCATTGCTACACCGAGCCATAGCCACCTATAGTTTTAAATAATATTTTAATCGATACAGCTTCATATCTTTAACGTTGAAGTTGAAAACAAAACATGGCGAGATTTATAAAAACAATTTATAACTATTAAGTAAAACGTTTCTTAAATTTGAAAATCATAAATCTATGTCCAAAAATATGATCACGAAAATGACAAATGGTTTTTTCCGATCAGAGGAGAGCACAGAATGTTTATCATACAATCTTATCATGAGTTTAATCCATAATGCGATGAAATGTTTTGGTAAAACTTCCTGAGATTATAGAGACCAATTGGCTTAGGTTTATCTGATAAAAAGTGATGTGGAGTAGGTACATGTGCAGCGAATTGGTGTTTAATCGATATGCTGGGTTAATTCAGACTTGGATTTCGCAGCTTATAATCAGCATAACTATGCTGAATACTCAGACAAATTATTCCTCGATTAGATGCGCTTTATAAGTGACATATTTAATGAAAACAATTTAAAACATCTTCCTTGTTTTAATAACAATAAAAATATAAATGCATAGTCGCATGTGACATGAAATTGGTTACAAAAACAGTGTCATACTTACTCTATTTAATTTTCTATATCGAAATGCTTTCTTTTTCCATCCAAGCAGAAATACTATAATAACAATATTATTTTCCTGATATCAATTCTATTGTGTGTTACACGTAATTTTGTAAATTATTAATAGTTTTTCCACTACATTTCCTAACTGGATTGCGTGACTTTCGTCATTACACTCTCAGCAGCGATTATTTTTAACATAAGCACACTTTTTCGCATTGAGATTTATAATAAGCACTGTTAATTTTCAACAATCACAATATTCTAGTGTAAGAACAATACGTTCTATCATTAACAGCAATTGGAACATAGGTATTTATTGCCAAAGACAGCTTCATCAAAACAATGCACTGACATTAAAAAAATCACTAGTTTGTCATGACTTGCGGCTTTAATGATTTAAATATTTAGCTAAAATGATAAGTATAGATTGAAATGATTTATTATACCTATTTCGTTGTTACAGGAATCACAAGATTCTGGTTCTGGTAAGTTAAAATTCCTTTTTCTTTCGATTTACTTTTCAGGGTGCTAAATAATTAGACGATTTTCATAATTTCCTCTTGCCGCAGAGCAAACTATATACAAATTGGTTTTTAATGCGTTTTTAAACTAATTTGGAGTCACGGTCACTAGAGATTATGAAACGATTGAAGATTGTTGTGTTTGATTACGAACCTATCTGATGGTAAGAGGTCTTGTGATCTACGATGGAGGACACCTATTTTTTAAAGCGTACATTCTCGATTTAAAGATTAAATTTGCAGTGTTTTAGATATATAGATACCTAAAGGGTATTCCACTTTTCTACGCATGAGAAAGGTTAATTATTACCAAATAATTGCTTCTTTTATACCCGAATTTATTCACCCTTATCATGTCTTAAGTCACATCAACTAGGTACAACAAAGGTATTATTTTATTGATTTGATAGTATCTAAACAACTTTGTCTTCTTTCTAAGACCTACCTACAGTAGAAGAAATAGCAATATTTTGTTATAAAATGTTAAAATCTACAACCAACTTGATTGGTCATCCATCTTGGAAATGTCGCCATTACGCTTTACCAATAAACATATAAGACTGTTTTACCGCTATATAATTAACTGATGTCCACGTCAATAGAATTAAATGTCACCAAGGTTACAAGGAAAATACACACGGTCTTCGTATAATATCATGAATCGCCAGTCACGCGACGCTAAAGAAATCATATTACAACCAAGATAGATACAACTCGAAACGTTTTAGTGTTTAGATTGCGATTTGTGACCCTTTCATTGAAACATCTTAGAATGTCATAATGATGTTAATGAATAGAAACATATTTTTAATGTTTATAACTTTTAATGGAAATTTTAGAGGCTTGGGAAAATGAGGGGAGTATTGTGTCTGATTTAATTTGCTTAACAAGCAATGACAGGGACAACAAGTTTATTTCACTGTGATAAAGAAAGAAAGAAAGAAATCATTACACGCAATATTGCGCAAGGCGCTACATAATAAAGAAGAATTACGGTTCCGATAAGGTTAAGTCATCCTCATCATCATTCTCTTAGCCTAATTATTCCCAAAATTTGTTGTGGTCGGCTTCTAATCTATCTATCTTGTTACAGCTGAATATCAGTTTTCTACGGAGCGATTGTCTATCTGACACACGTAACTTAAAGGGATATGATTGACTTGATTGACGATTGTGACTACCTATATCGACTGTCAAGGATTTTCATGACAGCCGCTTAACGTGCTTTCTGAGGCTCGGAGGAGGTGATAATTATCGTGACAGCCTTGACTGATAAGTCAGAGCTGTCTCAGATTCGTATCCAAGGCGCGGACCTCTGTCTTCCCGCTTTGACTTGGGTTCGAACCTGAAATCTCTGACTTATCACTTAACGTTCATACCACTAGGCTACGAAGTTTATTATCAGAGAACAAATGAGATATTAAATAAGAACCGTGCAGTCCAATAAAAAATATTTAACTCTAAAGTACAGATTGCGATCTCGTTAAATTGCGACAGGTCTATCTAAAATGATTTGATATAAAGTGCAATTTTGCTGATTATACTTTTTTCCTTGTTAAAGATTTTTATATCAAGATGATAAAGAATAGGTACCTCTTACTTCGTGGGTTTTGAGACGATATTTAGATTAGTATGTAGCAGAAGAGCAGTGATAATAGTGGCATGCCTGTTGACTGGCTGGTGTCAGATTCTAACCCAGGGCTCCTCAAACCCTCAACCCTCCTCAACTCCTCAAACCTCTGGCTTTTCGTAAGTTACGTGCGTATTAGAAATTAATTATCACCTGCTTCGTGCCTCGGAAAGCCCGTTAAGCCGGCCCCGGTTGTCATGAAGATCTTTGCAGTCGATATAGGAAGAAAAAATCCTAACAACTAATCTAACGTTAGAATATTCATATCTCAGCTATGGGTTGCGGAGGTCATATAGGCAGTCGCTCCGTAGAAAACTGATATTCAGCTGCATCTAGTTAGGTTAGAAGCCGACCCTAACAAAGTTTGGGAATAATAAGGCTAGGTAGGAAGATTGAGATTATTATGTAGTTCCTGTTGTAGTTTTGAAGACTGAATTTGTATGGAAACACATCTCCTCTCCGCTCCTCTCCGCTCCTCTCCGCTTTGGTGAAGTCCGAGCTTGTCTTGGTTCTACAAAACCTTTTGAAGTTTTAATTGGTTCCAAAGATTATTTTCTTTTTACAATATGGCGGAAGGTCATTCCTTTTCTTAGTTGAAACGATTGTACTATATTCTAAATATTTACTTATGGGGAAAAGTACGTTATTTTTCTCTTTCTAGAGTATGTCTGTTGGCATATTTATGTGGTTTAAATACATTTGTTTAAAGCAAAGAAAGATTTATGTGATTTTGTACCTTATTCTGCATACCTAAGTCTTTGTAAAAACATACATAGACTTAGGTATGCAGAGGCACAGATAATAATAAGTACCTACTCTACCGAGAATTCGGATGCGGCATCAAGCTTCCGAAAGAGCCTAAATCGCCGATAGCCGGTGCTAATAGTAGATAGTATGTTTTGACTTATTGGAAAAACGTAGATAAAGATTGGGTTGCCGTTGTCTCGTACTCAGATAGGGTATTCGTACTTGGTAAAAGATAGCAATAACGAGGAATGGAGATAGATCATGTCGGGTCCAAGATATTGGAAATTTAATATTTCTATGTGTCGGGTCGAGATAATCATCCGGAAGATTATGTCATTGAAACTTATTTTCTACATAACATAGCACACTCTTGTCCCCAAAGGGGGTAGGCAGAGGTGTGCAGTACATCCACGTTTCGCCGGCTATGTTATAAGTCCCATGTAAAAGGGAGAAATCATTATGCCATTAACCGGGAAAAATTGCAGACTGCGTGCTGTTACTGAGAATTTCCTAATGGAAAACCCAATAACACTTTGCCCAGATGATCGAACCCAGGACCTCGTGCTCAGTGGTCGCGCTTGCTACCACTAGACCAACGAGGCAGTCAACTTATTTATTTCTCAAGAATATAGTATAACAGCCTTCCATTGAACCTTATCATGTGATTAACTTGGAAGTGTTAGTAGATGGGGATAATTAATATTTTTCCCGCAGGATTAGATTAGTGGGCATTGTTTGTTTTTCGTCAACGCCATAGTATAATAAAGTAGTTTATTACTAGTAGTTTTGTTTTGTGTAGGTACTGCCATGTCACCTTCGCTTCCTTTTTGTTAATGGTCAGTCATCGACTACACAAATAAACAAAGCAATATCACTTGTTACAACAATCCTGCTATAATTCTATGAGGAGTTCCGCTCCTATCTCCGAAGTTCTTGATCAGATCAAGACAATATTCCTATGGGACCAATTTGGGAGCCTTTTTGTTGTAATAATAAAATTTGTCATTACTCGTTATGGACAACTCTATTGTACTTAGCACTACACTATTGGTCTATTGACATAGACCAAAAAGTACCTCACTACTCTGTAATTTTGTCTATGCTCTCTCTCGATTGCGCTCTAATAAAACTACGTTGATGTTTAAAATCCTTCCGTTTTATTTTACTAAATTTATCACTTTTCTTTCGATCAAAAAATATTTTTCTAAATCGGTACATAAATGAGCGAGTTCCGAGATAACAAACATAGAAAATTCAATTGAAATGAGAACCTCCTCCTTTTTTGAAGTCGGTTAAAAAGAGGTTAGCATAGCACAAAGAAGTTAGCTTTTATAAAATCGTTTTCCGCAATCATTACTTTTAGTATATAACAATCTACCACAACAAGAAGGATTCCTTATTATATTTTATTCATATGAAATGTTGGTCCCGAGTCCCGAGTAAAGAGCGTTACATGAATAAACAGAGATAGGGAAACTCATTTAGCTGTAAACGTGAAGGCTCAATATTGAAAAAAGATTATTTTGTTTCTCTTTACTTTGGATATTCTTCAACTATATTATACTTATGCGAAAACATGATGATTTCATCTGATTTTCGCTTAAAAGTCATTGTTGATGCTATAATTATCAACAAATTAAACTCGCAGTGTACCCTATCTCCTTATAAATAGTTTTAATAATAAGTTAGAGGTAGATAAACTGTCCTAGGTAATAGTTAGAAGCAATGTTTTGAGGTGTAATTTCTTAAGGAGAAGAATCCGGCAAGAAACTCTATGGTTTTTCTTCTAAATATATCTTCTTTACTCTACCCCAGGAAGTCAGGTTGCTCTTTTAAATAAATAAATAAATCTTCTTCATTCTATGTTCTTCATTCTATACAACTTATGGCTATAATACTTTACTTTATAAGATTCTAATAACTATGTAATATTTTTAATGAGAGACTTTGATCCGCATACTTAGGGAATAACAAAGGGGAACACTTTGATAACTCAATTTAATTACACATTTTATCTGAGCTTTAGAAATGCTTCTATATAAGCAGTTGCCTCAGGTTGTAATTAGGGTTGTCAAACTCTAGAAAATATGGCTTGGAAATTATAAGAGACGTGCTTGAGAGCGACAATTCGAGAAATTCGTCACCGTGCGAATAATACTCGAATCGTTTGACGTAAAGGTACGAAAATGAAATATGTCAAAATCCTGGGCCGACATTTTAATTGAGGTGTACAAAATTATGAGCGGTGAATTATTCTTTGTTTTTGGGGAAAAAGAGTTCTTGTCGGTGTGTGAGGTTGCCGAAACCACATTTGTGAGGTGTGCTCTACAAATTTAAGTTGCGGTTTAAATTTCAATCAAGTTTAAGCGTTTACTGAAGTACCTAGTTCCACATATGAATATTTATATATCAAAGAAAGAGAAAGGAATGAGTCCATTCTGTTTAAAAAAACATGAATAAATATTTAATTGTTCTGGTTTTCAAACTGTGACCCATATGATAGACGAAAGAAAGAATAATAAACAATCATTTTAGCGCAAGTGACAAAATTGACAATGACAATATTAAAAACTATTATGATGTTAACAACGATTTAACATCATAATAGTTTTTAATATTGTCTTTTAAAATTCTCTCTACCTATATCACTGGCGTCTTATAGTAGGTGCTTGAGAAATTAGTGATCTAAGATCAGTTGATAAATAAATTATTTAGAGGGATAAATCCAATTAGTGAGCGAAACTTTACAGACATCGATAAAAGATTACATAAACAATAATAAAAATAAAAAAAGATATTTTTTATTTCTTATTTTGTTCGGTATTTGGCACCTGGCAAAAGAAAAGAATGGAAAATATTTTTATTAACTTTTTTTCTTTTATTATTCTTTATGTAAGCTATTATCGATTCCTAACATTCCTGTGAGGTTTCGCCTACTAATTTTATTTAACAACTGGCAACACTCTGCTTCTGTTTGGTTTTGTTATACAACTTTACTAGCACCGTGCCAAGTCTACATAAAACTAACATTTGGCAGCCCTATTGGTAGACTTTTGTTATAAATATAGTAGGTACAGTACGTAGGTCTGAGCGGAAGCATTTCATCTCCGCAATGACAATTGTTTCCTCAGTACTTAACAATTACGAAGTCCTATGCGGATTTATCTCTTTCTGTTAGCTGAGTTTTATTATTTTATTTGTGACTTTTGTTGGAGTACCTACTACCTATTTTATTTGACGCGTTAACACCTTTCAACTGATTGTATCACTACATATTATTACAAAACACAGTCCTCCACTGCGTCTGTCTGTCTATCTGTTCGCGACAAACTCAAAAATTACTGTACCGATTTTAATTTTGTTTTCACCAATGAATAGAGTAACTACTCTATTCGAGGAAGATTTTTAGTGGAAGTTTGTCAAGTTTTTGTACACATTTGCTAAAATATTTGTTGGAGGTGTCGAAAAAAATAAGTCGGGTGGCGGGTACGGGATCAAAATGTCATGAGTACTTTTGGTCGTGATAACCGACATCCACGAGCGAAGCCGCGGGTATCAGCTAGTATAATGTGTAAGTCTTTAACCAAAGATATTGGAAAGAAGGTTTGCAAACTGCCCAAATACCGAGTTTTAGTGAGAAGTAAAATTCCTGTCTCGTTTTTACTCCTAGGGAAAGACAGGGACGAAACTATGTCTTACTAAAATTTTCGGTTTTCATATCGTTTGTAAACTCGTAGTAGGCCCAGACCCTCTTGAATTTTGTTGCTTAAATAATAAATGTATGTGTGGAGGATTAAGTACTCGCACTTGGTCTTCGGTTTTAAGAGGTGGGCTAAATAACTTCAGTTTGGATAAGCTTTAAGATTAAGGGTTTGAACAGGGTTAATCCTAATTTTGAATGATCTTAATGGCCATTAGGGGTATTTTTCACTCAAGCAATTTTTGAAAGAAAATTAACATGTATAACAAATACACATGAATTAGTATAACACACTTAGATATACAAGCAAAATAATAACATGAGATCTTATATAATACAAACTTGAAACAAAATAAATTTTAATGCAATTATTTAATAAATGACAATTTTAATTTAAAATGTTTTCTATAATATTTATACTTTCTTTCTAAAATATTTTAAATTCGATTTAAGTTTTGTAGGTGATATTACAAAAAATAGTTTTCTAAAATGACAAAGGGATCCATAAAATTTTGACATAAACAAAGTGTAAAATTCCATAATCAAAAATTTATTAAAAACTCTGAAGAGATATTTTTGTTTTTTAATAGAATTAAAACTTTTTATTTGAATTACCATTTTACTTTTCTTATTTTTAAATTTCGACTTTTTGACACATTTCAATTTGTCAGTCGGACTACTGTCAGTAGTCGTCAAGTCAGAATATTTAAATTAGACACTGTCATCAGAAATAAATTTTTTTCAGACTCTAAAATTATCTCTAATATCTATAAAATTATTACTTATGGGACAATAAAATGCTCATTATTCTCTACATTACCATCGTAGCGTGCCTCGTACTTAAAGGTTACATTGGCTTAAAACAAAAATGTTGTAGTCGGAAAAATTGTTTTTACCTGCGTATCTAGATTACGGCAGAACCATTTATCAGCTCTGTGTTATAATTTTCTAGTTATTAAAGTGTTTTTTATATCTGATACCATCTGTATTCTTTTCAAGTAAATTATCCTTTTTTTAATTGAAACTGTTCAGTTTGAGAGCAGTGATAGCCTAGTATTATGAGTTATGACTATTGGATACTAAGTCAGAGGTCTCAGGTTTAAACGCAAGGCACGCACCTCTGATTTTAAGGAAGTTATTTTATCACCGGCGGAAAATACGTTAGCTGAGGTTAGCTGTTGGCTCCGGCTGTCATAAAGATCTTTGACAACGATAGTCGATATTATATTGTCATAAATTAATATTCGAGATAAATAAAATATAAATCAATAGGTAGAAAATAATTAGAAATCCTGACCACAGATATAACTTTGGAACATCGTATCACTTTGGGTTGCGGGGGTCAGACAGTCGTTCCGTAGAAATCTGATATTCAGCTGCATCTACATAGATTAGAAGCCGACCCCAACAAAGTTTGGGAATATTAAACCCAGGATGTTCATTTTGAAGTATAATATCATGATTCGCAAGCTCGCCCCTACCTTATAATTTCGGTCGGCACTGAATAGATCCAAAGGTCAATCTTTAGAAAGAGCAGGTTATATTAATTCCTATACTTTAAATGAGATTGGGTTTGGTTATACCTTTTAATCTAATATAAGGCTTTTATGGGCAGGAACGTACATTTTACGGTGGTTTTAGTGCTCTTCCGAACATAATAGAACCGTAACATTAGTTCATTGGATTATATACGGGATTTTTTCTAGCTTCTGTATTTTTTTGTTTATATCTTTAGCGTGTAATGAATGGTTTATAGTTTTAGTAGTTACTTTGCTGCTCCACGTGAAGTTTTAGTGGTCGTTATAAAGTTCATTATTGGCTACGAAATTATTGCCGCATTACTCATGGTTAGATTTTGGGATTGCCTCAGTTTCGAACTCAAACGGAATCCAGTCTCAAGAGCGTGTTCAATAGCATCTCGTATTTTCCGCGGCTCAAAATATTTCTTCTTCGCTAGTACCACAGATATCTGTGGCCATTACGGGGGCTTTATCGAACTGAATAAATAAGGCATTGGTAAGTCAATAAGTCAATATGGTGTCCGCTTACGTGTTCAGCCACTGGCGAAGTGTATTGTCTATCTTCTTCGCGTTTCGTATGTTCATCTGTAGTTGCGGCGAGTTTGCCTGATGTAACTCAGTCCAAAATCGCACGGTATACTGAATACCCCGGGCACAAAAGAACAATTAATTTACCAATCAGTGTTCTTAATATAAGGAATGTCCATATCTTACTGCAACCTTCATTTGCTTTGTAAACCTTTTATAATCATCATCATCATCATCAACCTTTTATAAAAATGTACTTAAATATAATATTTGTTGTTCATCATTGTCCATAGAAGCTTCAGTATCGATTAACTGTACTATTTTAGCGGCTTTGTGCCTTTTCAATGCTTTTCCGTATCAATGATTATACCTTTACATAGCCATTCAGTTGGCTGAACATGTTCATATTTTTCCTTATCTACATATCATCGATGTAGTTCTTTAGTAAATAATGCAATTAATTAGTAGAGTAGATTCTAACTTAAGCACCACTGACTTTTCGAATTCATGTGCATATAAGAAATTAATGATCACTTGCTTCTGTAGAAGGAAAACATCGTGAGGAGACCACCACATTGAAGAAGTCAAAACATACCAGGTTGTTTGTCAAGCATACTTTAAGCAAAAGGTTGAATATCTTTTTCCATTTTATGTCTATGGAATGCAAAGAAATTGTATAGTTTAGGAAGTAGTAGTAAGGTAGTTTAGTTGTTTTTATATTTTTGTTTTTGTAAGGGTGAGTATTTGGGAGTGTCACGATGAAGGTGGCATATTTAAAAAAAAACCCTCTATAATTAATAAAGAATAAAAAAAAACTTGGCTTAGGTAGTAAAGATCCAATAGCTTGCAGCTTGCAGCATGCAATGCATTGCATTGCAGCTTTCTATAATATAATAATGTATTATTGCTCCAAAAAATTATTAATAAATGTATCTTATAAGATTAATAAATGTATCTTATCTTACAAGATATATTTATCACCAATTTTTTTTTTCATCTTTAGTGATAAGTTCCTATCTTTGCATCTGATAGAAAACGCCTTTCGTATTAAGTCGACTTCTATGCATTTCATCAAATATCCAATAGCTTTTAAATGTCTGCTAATCATTTACGTTCAAATGGTTAAACTCAATCCACATCAAATTTCTATAGAATCAAGTTCGTTAGAGCATTCCACAACAGAGGTTTTCACGGTTCATATTACACATCCTCTTAGATCCTAACTCTTCCCGACCCAACTTTGACTTAACAAGAATATTCTTATCCTTACTGAAGGAAATGTCTACGTCATCTTTCGTCCCATTGTTCCCCTTGTGAATAATCTTTCGTTTATTGAGAAAATCCTCGATTCGCCTCGAATCCTTTTTATTATACGAATATCACGAAATGGGGATTGAACAAGATGTTTCGGTTGGATGATAAATGATAAAAGCTGGATATAGGCAGAACTGACAATGACATTATGGAATCAGATCAAGTTGAGAAATTAGACGAAGAGGAAATTAATTGCTACGTACCGTTGGGATAGCCAAACTTTGCGAAAGAACCAGACAATATGGAGATTAGATTGCCTAGGGTACTTAAGCTGAATGAAAAGCCGTGGTCTGAAGAACAACAGGGAATGAGTCAGAAACGTGTTTCTTCAAGTATTTCTTTTCTTTTATCGCAATAAAATGTAATAGGTACGTCTGGGACAGTTAATAGAAGTTAATTTAAGACAGCACTAGTGGGAATTCTATCTGTTTATTCTAGAAATGGCGGCTGGTATATTTTATCAGAAAATCGCAGGTTAGTCTTGCTAATAGTCGGTTTTTTGTGTAACTGTTCTGTGAAATTATAGGTATCTGTTTGACTGCTCCACGATACTGGAAAAAATCCTAATGAGGGCTACGTTTATTTTAAAATAGGTAGAGAAGAGTGATTTTTATCGTACACCATAAGGAAAATACAATATAATGAAACAACTTTTTAACGGATATAACTCGCGTTTTTATTTTGATAAAACAAACAGTTGTTTCATCATGTTAAGTGTTCGCGAAAGTTTGAGACTAGAAAATACAATATTTAATACAAAAAGTATTATACAGTATTCTGTAGTAGAGTTATACAATAGGCGGTCTATTGTACAATAGGTCTTATCGCTAAGAGCGATTTCTTTCAGACAACCATTGGATGGACAAAGACATGAAAGAAAAGATAAATGGGTAGTCTGCGGTAGACTAAAAGTACCTAATACCAATACTTAATATTGAAATAAATCTTTTATTTATTTTTTACAAAAATGTATAGGTACTGTAAATACGCTTAACTACATAAAAAGAGTATAACCTTAGAGTATATAAGAAAATATAGAGCAACCCTATAGAAGTATGAACTGTGAGCACAGGTATGAACAACGCGGCCGCGACACGAGCTCCGTTTGCGATCATACCTCGATCAACTGCGGTTCAACTAGGCTCCACGAGCGAAAAAGTTACATTTTAGCTTATATCATGGTTAACTGCTGAGTTAAATTTTGAAAAACGTCGAGAAAACATAATTTGAAAGAATGACATTTTAACATTTCTATGGTGAGACCTGCTTTCGCTCCGCACAAGGCAATGTGGTTGACGTTATCACTCTATATTTTCTTGAATACTCTATGAGTATAACGTAATATTATATAAATAGTTTCTAGTAATCGTTTGTTTGGTGTTGATGGCCAGCTATAGTTGTTAGTAGTAGTTTAAGCCAATCAAAGATAGTACTTATTAAAAGAAAAACTCAAGTACATAATTATCTGTGATCTTCAATTGTTCTCCTACCAAGAACTCTCTTTAAAGAAACTCATTGATAGAAAACGTGCTTCATCGCCTTGAAGAGGAATTACATTATTTCCTAAAATTATATTTGAACTTTGTAACGTTCTAGTAGGTACCTATATTAATTCTAGACGATTTTCTCTTCCACGAGTTCCACGTGTATGGGCTTAAGGAAACTTTTTAAGAAAACAATGTGCGCATCCGTGAGTAAATAAACATTTTTATAGGTCTACATTTTTTCCTTTATCTCTGGTCCTTTGTGGCCTTTATAAATAAAAGGCCGCACGTCTATCAACTGCCAATAAGGATTGGGATTCAACATCTGTTTACTAATTCGATGTAACCTTAAAATAATGTTAGATTAGGTACTGCTTTGTGTTATCATGACTGATTAAATACGGATTTCTTGAGTGCGTGTGTAATTTGTAGATCTTATTAAATGGTTGGTTTTTTCTTTATAATATTGTTTTATAAACAAGGACTCTACCATGGCTTTACACACTGTTGACACGCTTCGATATAATAAAAAAAATAGTTTGCTATCGAAACTATTGTCATAAAGTATCTAGATTGGTACTTTCCAACTTCTGTCCAGGTTCTATCGTATACTACAACACCGCTTATCATCAGGTGGATCAAATACATGCCTTTTTCGAACTACTTCACTTCACTTCTTTTGAATGGCGAGTGAAAGCCTTAGGCCCACAATTACGCCAATGACAGGTGTTATGATCGGAACGAAAAACTATGTGACAGAAATTCAAGGAGGATAAATACAGATACCAAAAATAAATTAAGAGAAAAGTAAAAAAGGGATTAACATTTTATTTTATAAAATTAATAGATAAATAATTATAACCATAAACTGCATAATCATAATGAGAAACAATAGGTTAAATATATTAATAAGAACAGATAATTATATTAGTACTTACAACTTAATTTTATTGTTTTCTATATACTTAGATAAAATACGAACCAAGGGAGAGTATGCAAAACTTAAAAGCGATTTAAACGATTTTTTCGAATAAAAAAAACTGTTAAAATTACGATGACTTATTGACATAATTTGTCTACTAGTCTATCGCTGTATTGAGCTGTCAAAGTAAAAAAATAGCCAAAGTATCTAAAGCAATTAACGGAACGAGTCCATTCAAACATTATTATACTCATTATCATTACCATAATTTTAACGAGCACTTATTTAAATAGCGTAGGTATTTAAATGTTGTTTTGTTTGGGTTAACTTATGGTTAACGTAACCTTGAAACGTTGTCATGTTGGAGCTAATTTGCTGGTTGCTTGACAGTTTGACGGGGTGCAGTTTGTCAGACCCCTTAAAGTCGTTAAGTTCAGGACCAAGGAAAGTAAACATCATTAATGTTTCGTATATAGGTGTTATGAATAAAAACATAACATACCTACCTACACGTAAAATTACAACATGTTTTTTTATGTATGTAAAAAACATGTAAAAAAATTCACAAAAAAAAAGTATGTATCTTTATTAAAAACAATTTACATTTATTTATTAATTTTTAAATTTAGCTAATATAAAGCCTCACAAAAGTTTGTCTGTTTAATATAGTTTATGCCATTATACCGGGCCATACAAGCGACATGTTAACCATAGCTATGCTGATTGCCGAGTACCTACCTTGACAGTCAACTTTTGAGGCGATCATCAGAATCGTGTTGGAGGTAGATCGCACCATGCGCTCCAAAGACGAGCACTTCTTTATACCAACTCAGGTCGAAAAATCGGTGCGCACCGCCCGCCAACATACTCTTTGCCATTGCAAAAAAAAAAATTGCAAAAACCTGCAGTTTTACAACAATAGTTTTCGATGCAAAGTTAGTTTATTACCTACCTTCCCAACCTATCCCTATTTTTACTGGCCGCGTGGCAGAAGCTGCATTCTCAGTCTTAAAATAGGCTAGCGTAAAAACAACATTTTTTTTATAATAAATATAGCTAATCATGGAAGGCAACAAGGAATCTAGTGTAGGTGTTCAATTCCTAGCCAGGAATCATATCTTTATTTAGCTTGTTGACGGCACTTATTTATTTCAGTCTTACGTAGGCTGGTCTGGCAATTTTGTAAGCCCCCACGCCAGTAATTGTTTGCCATCGTAAAGAAGAGAAACTAAAGAATATTTGTGACTAAGACTTAAGGTCGAGAAATATGTATAATAATATTTTGAATACCATGGCCGCCTCTGACATGACTAATGGCAATAAAATGGAATAAAAAATAAGTTAGTTTTCACACAGTTTTTGGAATGGTAGAGCCATGATAATTTCAGCACGAATTGGCCGGTTCAACCGAGGTAATAACACCCTCTTACAACATAACAGACGTGAACTTATTAGTACTGTAAGTACTGTTGCGTAGAATATTTGTACTGTTGTGTAGCAAAACAGTATTCGTACGGTTGTGATTCGAAACAGTATTCATACTGTTATGATTCGAATGGTCAGTGAGAGCAGGGGGACAGGCATCGTCACTGCGATTCCGGTAGTGTTTACTGCCAGCTTAGGTGATCATAGACGGCGGCGGTAATCTCTTTTCATCAGTATATACTGACTGTTAGTTTGACCCCGTATCAACATAAAATTATACTAAAACCGAGGTGCGATTTTTGGGTTGATGACATGTGACCTTTTCTTACAACTGCCCATTTTATCTACAGACTCCCAGCCGTAAGTATCGCCGCGACGGCGATAAATAAGACCTCAGCGATCATAATGATAGGGCACAGACAAAGCTCGCCGCCCTTTTCACGCTCAGAAAGTATCCTTTATTGATACGAAGGTTGATTTCATTTGTACTCATATTTCGTTTATCGGCTTCTGTATTTTATTACGTTATTATTGTTCGGATAAAATGTCAGACGTACGTTTTTGTAGGATTTATTATATTATTTCAAGGGTGATGAGAATACTGTAACGTTTTTAGCCGTTGAAGCTGTTTTCGCTTTATTTTAATATACAGGTATATACAGGTTTAATAAAGGTACCTACATGTGTTTATTAATCAAGAAGATAATTAATTAAATTAAGAAAGGCAAGAGAATATTACGTAGAGTCGGAGTAAAATCACGAAACGGAATCTCGAATTTGAGGGCTTTCTCTCTCTCTCCGACTTTTGTCATAAAAAAAATAACTAGAACACAGTACGCCACCACAATAGGTATGTTTATTATACTGTGGTGGCGTACTGTGACGCCACACAGTAGAAAATTAACCCCAACGGTCATACCAGTAGCACACACCTGAATCTCCGTAGAAACAAACTCATATCAAACTTACTTTTTAAATCTATGTGCTCGCGCTCTGTCTCCACCCGTTTTCACGCATTGATTTGAGGGACGAGAAGCTACGACCCGGGGGACGATAAATTGGTGCAGGGCGGTAAATGTTGTTTTACGTAGTTATGATCTTGATGATGATGTCCTCCTAGACTTACGTCGATAGCGACACCCTGTTTGTTTTCGGACTGTTTTCGGGCATGTGTCCGAACGTAAGTAACGAAACGAAAGTAATAGTAAGTAATAATTATTTGCTAGCACGCTATATACGCAGTGTTAAATAAATTCTAACAGCTGCTGAATGCTGCTTTAGATACATTTACTTTTCAGTTGTAGAGCCTTTAAATGTCTACAAACTTTCAGCTGTCCAACTGTAGCAAAGTTTTCAGTGAATCAATTTTCCTTGACTTTACAAATTGAATAGCGTGACTAGACTTCATAAGGTTTTGTCTAAACAACTCTTAATTACGTGTTTTGAAATGGTAAAAGTTAAGTTAATTATTCCGAATTTTGTGTTATTTAGAGGCAACAATTTTAGCTCAAAATTTTTCTTGTAGAACCAATATAAATTATCTATACATCTATACATATAATAAAATCGTAACGAAGTATGTATGTAATTGATTGGCGCGAAAACTACTGGACAGATTTAGTTGAAATTCGGCAAATATACTTTTTAAATTCTTAGTCAACTTATAGGGTATAAATTATTACGTTTATAATTATGGGGGATGAGCAGTATTGTAGTAAGCAGCGTATTTCTAGAATTTGCTGCAGAATTGTTGTTGTTGTTGGGAAAAATATTATTAAATTTCAATTTACAAAATATTATCACGCTATATCTACAAGGAGCTAAACATTACATAACATAACATAATAATATCTTTTAGGAACGATTATTTTGTCTATATGTCAACAGACTTCATAGCCTTCCGGTCGGGCGAACGCCTTGGAAGTGTAAGGCTTTGGGTTCGATCCCCAGCTCCGCAAACTTTTTGTGGATTCTTTTGTATTTTTTTTTGTCATTGAAATTAATATGTATTTTTGTGGTATTTCATTCTTAATGACTTTTATTACTTACCGGCTGAAACCCGAAGGAAACATGCTTTTTAATAATTTTTCAACTTATAAAAAACGTATATGCAACGAGGTATGCAAGGATCGCAGCAAGTAGAAATCCGTTGTCTCTGCCTACCCCTCTGAGAAACAGGCGTGAGTCTATGTAGGATGTATGTAAAAAACGTCACCACTTTAATTTGAAACATTTATAAAATTTATATTATTTAAAACATAGTGTTCTAGATGGCGTTAGAGTCTATTTAGATCATCGGAATTCTTTGTTAAATATTTCAATTTGAAACCCGAAGGAAGCAACGCGCATCGTGTGGGATTATACTTTTAAAAATTTCAGCTTATAAAAAAAATCCGCTTTAATTTAAAGCATTAAAATTATTATTATTTAAAAAATAATGTTTCCTTTTTCTTAACTAGATGGCGTTAGGAGTCGATTTAAATCTGAGGAAAAATAATTTTCTTGGATACTCCTGATGGGACAGGAAAAATATTTATAACCACTGGCATCCTTGCAGGGAGGCAGGGCAAAATTACAATTGCAGTAGCGTCTTCGGCGATTACTGCCACGTTGTTTTCTGGTGACAAAACAGCGCACACCATGTTTAGGATTCCCATCAATTTACAGAGCAACGAAACACCTGTTTGTGATGTGTCACGAAATAGTGACAAGGCAGGCATTTGCTTAAGAATTGTTCTTTGATCGTATGATGAACTCTAAAAGACATCCGTAGGAACCAACACATAATGGGTGGTGTCACAGTTATGTTCAGCGGCAATTTCCACTGAACGCTGCCTGTGGTGACGCGAGGAACTGGGGCTGATGAGGTGAATGGTTCTTTGAAACGATTATTTTTTATGATCCTGTATTCATAAGTTGAGCTTGACAATAATTATGGGCGGCTGAGTAGGAATCCACATGCTCAAGAATTTTCCAACTCAAAACGCCCAAAAATAATCAAGCTGCAGCAATCAACGAATGCATTCTTTTATAAATGAAAGGGAATAAAGTGTTTTACACATTTATAAACACTGTTGTCAATCAAGATGACGCCACTCATTATTCTGTAAAATTTCTCAATTCCCTCACTGCAAGTGGACTTCCGACGGACGTCATTAAGTTGAAGGTCGGTGTCCCGATTATGCTTCTTCGGAACTTAACGCCTTTGAAATTGTGTAAAGGGACCCAGAAAATGATGGCCTGATGGCTTAATGTAAATTATCTGCAAATCATCAAGGCGCAAATTCTAACGGGTTTCGGTATTGGCGAGACAGTGTTTACACCATGTACCACTAATTCTCCACATTTATCCCTTTCAATTTAAGCGAGTGTAGTTTCCTGAGGGCGTTTGTTTCGCCATGAGAAGTCTGCGAGTGTCGATCTCAGGACCAGCTTCTCCTCACATAGACTGTATGTCGTTTGCTCTCGGGTCACCAGTCCTGACTCTCTGAACATTTTAGCTCCCGAGAGCAAAACTACAAACAAAGTAATCTGTATGTTTTTCTAAATATCCTGGTTCGGATTTGATATTGATACGAAACTTTTGTTCTTTTACATAGGTTTTTCGATTTATTAGGTCAGAAATTATGCAATAAAATATGCGAAGCGCACTTATAACTTTTTCTTTTGCCCTATACATTAGTAAGACTTAAATATAAAACTAATCTTTGTTGGAATAATTGCTCTCAAGTGTGCAAAACATATACAATACAATAGGTATATTTAAAAAAATCTCTCATTCTCTCCTGTGCAATAATTATTCCCACATGATAGTGGGGTCTGCTTTTCGGGTTTTTCGCTTCCCCTTCGCTCTATCCATTGCATCGTCCTGGATAATGTTTAATGGCAATATATAATGTTTTCAATAATAAATATTTTGGATAATTTAAATGTTTATGCACATGTTTTGCTTAATAAGAAACTCGCAAAAACAACTGACTTGGGCGGACTTGAACTGTCATATCATAACATTACTAATCTGCACTAATAAAAGTTTGTGAAGATGTTTGTTACCTAAACACTTTTGATTTGAATAGAACTCGGTAAACATAAAAACCATATTTCCTGGATTAACAAAAAATATAAATTTTATCCTGGTTCAACATCCACGCGGGCGAAGCTGCGGGCAAAAGCTAGTACAAAATATTATTATATAGTATCTATTGGTATCTATGTATAATGTACCTATATTATAATTAGCTTCTTTATGATACCATTTTTTATTTATGAACTATTATTAATTAGAAAAGGCGGAATTAGAAAATAATAATAGGCAGTGATTGTAATGTTAATATCTTAGAAAAAATCTCACAACATTTACTCTCATCAATACAATGACAGGCTATATTTTTCGTCAAATGGTAACGAAACCGACTAGGATAACTAACAAAACTGCTAAATGTATAGACACATAGATAACTAAATTCTATACCCTTTTGGCTTCGCGCAGTCGGGTAAAATATACACTATTATATACCGACAAAACTGATATAAACGCATCCTAGGTTCTATTTCCTTCCTTTCTACCTTTTAGAAGAAATTCATTATTATCTCCTAGCTGACGGGTCGTACCTAACTACCAACGCGTTGAATAAATAAGTGCACATTTACATTTAAATTTAAATTTATAGGCTGTCATGTATAAGTTGACATCTTTTGCCGGCACCACATAAATATTATCTAATGACAAATAAATGAAATTGAAGTGACTGATTCCAATATCGAAATAACAACGGTATCTAAATTATTTTAAGTAGTTATCTGCATGGCACCAAAAAGCATTCTAAAATTATTGTTTATTTCGGATAATCTTCTCAACGCTGGACCGATTTTGACGAGACTTTTACTAGCAAGTTGCCGACGTTATCAGGTACAAATCAGATTTGTACGGCACTTTAATTTCTACTAAAATGTTTACGGTTCGCACAAAACAGGATAAACAGGATCATTATTATTACCAGACATTCGGCTAACAAAACTATTTGCAACTGAGCATCACTGACCGGATAATTAGGCATGCTACGTAATATGGGATTCAAGTTATAAAAGGGAAAATAAACAGAGCGATCGCTAACTCGCTTTACAAGAATCCGAGAGATATTGGAAAGAAGATTCTATGGTTTAGGGTGATAAAAAGATATTGAATTTAGTTTTCTTTAGTTTATATTTGCCGGACGCCAACTTCAAATAGACATAGTCTATACGTAATACGGTACACCTCATTACTTTTTCATAATAATTCACAAGTCTCGTCTCCACACGGTCTTATCAACATATTTGCATATATAAAGATAGTCGTCTTTGTTTACGGCTCATAACATTATACTGTCTGCTTCTATTCTGCATAATATGGAATAAGTTGAGAGTTCTGCTTGATACTGCGCTCATACATAAAGATTATAATCAATTCTGAATGAAATATAAATTTTCGTGCAAATGCAGAATTGCAAATAGGAATATTTTAACCTGATTTCTTAAAATGAGGATTTATATAGAGTAACTTGACTTGAGTAGCAATGACTCTCGTGACTACTCGTGAGTCGTACTATAGGTATATTAAATATTATTGCATCTTTACTCACTGGTTTCGGGGTTGCCCGACTAGTTCCGAACTCAAACGGTCCTTTTTTAAAAAATAATATTTTTATTTTGCAATAACATATGTCCAATTAAAAAATCCTAAGCAAGGAGGTTACTCTGGAATTACAAACCCAATCTCAATTTATATATGAACTCATTGCAATTTTGGGGTAAAGTCGCGAGCCACGTAAAACGTACATGCATGCATGCATGTACGTTTTCTGGAATTTTGCTACAATTACATAGTAAAAATTGAATTGAAATAATTGAGTTTGTAGTAGGTCCCCAGGAGGCTTGAACACGAGAGTGAAAATATGAATTTATAGGAATGCTATTTTCACTGCTATTGATCGTACTCCAAGCTGCATAACGATCGACGTAGAAGTTACAATTCAAAAGGAAAATGAACCAGTAGGTACTTAATTTAAATATTTTTCTAGAAAATATTTTTTTTCTTTAGACTTTAAAAAAAGCCTTCTTACATAATAGGTTATGCTCGATATTATAGTTTAGATCTTAGGAGTATGAGTCGTGATAACCTAATTGTATGGCCGTTGACTCATACAATTAGGCTACAACTTGACTGACAAGTCAGAAATTTCAGGTTCGCCCCAAAGCGCGCTCCTCTGACTTTTCGTAAGTTATGTGCGTATTATAAATGAATTATTACTTACTCCGTGCCTCGAAAAGCATGTAAACCCGTTGGACTTGCGCCTGATCTCTGTCCGGTCGTATCAGATTGTCGTCCCATCGGACTATGAGAGTAAGGGAATAGAGAATGCACCTGTATTTGCGCACACACCGGTGCACTAGAGATATAAAACTACCGCGTAGAATTCGATCAGGAACATGAGGATTTTGAACAAAAAGAAAAACTGGTTTTGCCTCTCGTAAAATCTCGATTTCCTTTAATGTAGCAGCCCTTCTCATTTCTTTGTCAATAAAATGTTCGTTCAATTTTATTTGCCGTACCTAGATATACAGCTATAAAGGTTCCTATGTCAATTACTTCTAATAATCTTATCCCACGTCTCAACTAATAGGGTTGCCAAGTTCCATCAAATTATGCATCGAATTTTGAGAGGCGAGACGAGATTGTTCACGGTTCAAATCGATATTTCACCACCGTTACTGTCGTGACTAAGGAAAGTCTAGGCGCTGATGTTTTCCACACTGTGAACCGTGATATCAAGGGGATATTGCTGTCAGACACGCTAGGGTTGCTACGTGTCTACGTATAGTAGGTACCTATGCTTTGTAGTTTGTTTTTGTTGCAAAAGCTAGGGAAATGCAGCACAATAATGTGAAGCAGTGCTTGTTTCTTTTTAGTGGAACGCAAAACAGTATAGTGGCATTTTCGTGTACTATAAAGAGTTACTATGGTACTATAAAGAGTCGTGATAGCCTAGTGGTGGTGATCGTTGACTGGCAAGTCAGTGGTCTCGAGTTCGATCCCAAGGCGCGCACCTCTGACTTTTCGTAAGTTATGTGCGTTTTATAAATTAAATAACACTTACTCCGTGCCTCGGAAAGCACGTAAAGCCGTTGGCCCTGCGCTTGATCTCTCTCCGGTCGTGTCGGATTTCCGTCCCATCGGACTATGAGAGTGAGGGAATAAAGAGTGCACCTGTGTTTGCGCACACACTTGTGCACTATAATACCTCCTGCGTAGTTGGCTAATCTCCGTTGAGACTGGCCGCTGTGACCGAAATTCGGTCAGGAAGAGATATTATATGTACTATTCGTTAAAGACAAGAGTTTCCTACGATAAACAAGCTTGTGTGTATAAAACTCCGTGTATAGGAAAGGCAACAATTAAGACGTTAATTTATATAATTACGTCGGGGCTTTGTAGAGTTGTTAATTAATTTTAATAGCACTTGAACCGTGACGTTTTGTAACCTCGTGTATTAATTACGCTTCGCTCTGATAGCTCATATAATCGGATAATCATATTGTGCTGATGTATGCAAATCTATTACTGCAGACCTATCAACATATAAATCTGTGTACTGAGAGCGGGGGGATGTAGGAGTATCTGATTCTACTATATGGTGTACAAAACGGATAGATAAAGGCTGTTTTAAACAATATGGGTACCACAGAATATTTGTTGAACGAAAAACTAGTTGATGAATTTAAGTAGGGACAAGTGGGGTGTAATGAAACGAAAAAACATTGAAGTTTGAATGTTTAATTGAGCCTCGTGTTTCATAGATCCCCACTTGTCCCTACGTGTATTAAGTTTATTATAACTAGTAGTATAGACTATGTAGTATGTAATTTATTTATTTATTTAAAGTTGTACTCACTTGACTATAACCACAAATTTTACTATTATAGTACACCTTTATCGCTCAAAAGTTTGCTGGTAGAATACTAAATTTGTGAGTTAAGCTCGCCTTTGTACACTTCTTTACATGAAAAATGTAATAAAGAATTAGGAATTAAGAACAACCTTGTGTTAGAGTTTAAAATGGGTGACAATGACATTGAAAGATACTAATTAGTACTGAATGAGAGCTTTCTTAGTTACTTTGTTTTCTTAGGATCGCGCATGCGAATTAAAGATCAATTAGTTTATCAGAATTCCATAAACAATGACTCCGAAATCATTTTAGAAGAAGGCATTAATTTGTCGAAGTTCTTGGGGATAAATGTATATATACATATACAGGGTTATTTGTAAAACACCAGCATCCTGTAAAGGGGTCATTAAACTCATCATTATGAACAACTTTTACTATAGAACCAACCCTGAAATCGCAAAAAAAATCAGCTGCTCTATACATTAATGTTCACATGACTCAACAAAATGTATGGAACAGCTGTTTTTTTTGCGATTTGATTTGCCCAACCTATAGACTTAATTGTTACCGATAATGTTGTAAATATGATTCTTTATGCAATCAAATTCTCTACTTTATCTTCAGTCTGCGACGATGACTAAATATTTAATTTCAGAGTAGTAACCATAAAAATATTATTCCAATATCTTTGGTAGTAACACTGGAATTAAAAAATCAATGAATTACGTCACTGAGTTAGATAGTTAGTATAATGAAACAATGACAGGAGGTAATAATGAAAATAATAATTTCCAGTTCTGACTCCAGACTATAACTACAGTAAAGACGGTAACTCATCACTTGTACTACCATTATAAACGTTTACTGAACGTTACATAATACAGAAGTAAAAGAAACAGAAATGGAGTCGTATTATGAAAACATTTCTTAAGAACATATCATACCGTTCATACAATACCATACCATCACAGTGTTTACTTTTTCAAGCTTATACCCATGTATGGTCGACGAGCGTATTTGAAAATAATAATCTGTACTTATAGAGGCGTAGAGTTCATATAGGCACAAAGGCACTGCCTACTCTGATAACTTGTAAGAATGAGTGAAAGTATTTGTATGGTATGGCTACCCAGTCAAAAATGTCTGTGCACGCCCCTACTTACTTACATATGGCACATTGCCAAAGATTTTGAAGGGTAGGTACATTTAAGTAAGAAGTAAGCCAGAGAAAATAATTATTACGCCATAGTAGACTCCACTGACTCTTCTCACTACAAAAAAGATCTTTCCGAGAAATTTATCATCTGGGCCCGCGATATTCACATCGTGAACTTTTTAAGTAAGTAAATAAATATCCTACTTACATAACCGTCCCTGTACATAAGCATATTGTATATGATATAATAAATAGATAATAAAATAAAAGAAAAGGCTAAAAATATTTGTTTACTAATGTAATAACGTTAGCATAATTATTCAAACTTGAAGGTATCCCGGTATTACTGACGCAGATCAAAATATATGACATTTAGTGAATGATGACGCGGCTGAAAAAATTCTACCGAACCGTAGGTTAATAAAGACGAATGGAAAAAGATAACTAATTGCTCTGTCCACAAAAGTAAAACTATAATGCGATGGACAAAGAATGGTGATGTTTTTGTAGACCTTACAAATCTGTCGTTCGCGGCGCCATTTTATTTTGTTCGAGAGTACCTATCACACGCTTCAATTATTTAATTTATTCATTGAAAAAGTGGGAATTGGACTATAATATATCGTCTCAAACCTTTTTAGTTATGAAAACAATAATCCGTACAGCACTTGTTCGACATAACATTTACTTACCTGAAATTAAAACCGCAACTAAGTACGTTACGTTAGAAAAATAATGATTAAGTTAGAAGAAAACCAATTTACAATTCTTCAAGAAATATTTACTGAAAGTAATAGAACAATTTCAGATTTTCTAGAACCATGTTTTACGTTTATTTATAGGAATGTTTTAAACTAATTTCGATAAACATCGGCATTATGTTATAAAAACGTATAATCAGAAGCAAGCCACGAAACCATTAATATCCGAACCACTTTAATTATTTATAGCACAGTGATATAACTGCTCTATAAATTATTAAAATTGTATTTTGTAAGCATCTTTTATAAGACTGACCATTAGGGTAAATTGGAGCGGGAGTAGGCTCGCATTCCATGAGGTTATTTGGCAAATGGAATTCCAAATTACTTTCACCCAGATTTTACCCCAATAAAGTAGCTGCTTTCTATCTTTGTAATATTCACTTACTTGAGATTCTTAAGAACGTATTCTATAGCCACTTTTAAAGCAGCCATATCCAGAAAATTTACTTTCATAGCTAATTCGGTGTGTAATAGCTTTTTCTATATTAGGTATAGATATTATGATGCGTAATTTATCTCATGTTGAAATATATTACGCCGTTTTTAGTAGGTACCATCCAATAACTTTTGCAGATTCTGCGAAAAAAATGTTATAAGATGAAAACTAATTATGTCACCGAGAAATGTATTACGAGTGATAAATCTTTGTGAGTGATATAAAATCACTGTAGCGTAGATATTATATTATACATTTTGCTTTTCTTTTGCAAAGAAGCCACGAAACAGCTTTTTATTCTGTAGTCTATTCTTTCTGAATATGATTAAGTAATTCTGAATTGTTTTCTTCAAATCATTCTTACATAAGTATGCATATTTTCTCATAAACATTTATCTCAACCGAATTAATGATATCGTCAATTAGTAGAAACCATTTTTTAAAAAATATATTTTGAAAAAAATAATTGTGGTCTAATTTTTTTACTGGTTCAAGTGTCCCATACGATAATTAAAGGTGTGACGAGTCACACTAAAAGCCATGTTTCCCATGCAATTGTGTTTATAAAACAATTAAAAAAAGCATTTACCTTTTAAATATTCTCTTTTATCATCAATATGAAAGCCAGACATCTTATAATTTAGTGGTGAACGAAATTTCTGTCCAGTTGAAAAATGTGAATTCTCAAACAAAACCCATTGTGCTTACCAATTCAAAGGGAAGCAATCTGCCACCTCTTTTGGTTATCGGGGGACCAAAGCCTCTATTGAATTTAGATGCCTCTTTATCGCTGAGTAACCTGCAATATAACCCAACGATAAATTTATATTAGTGATTGCTTAGCCCCGAAAAAACGTTGAACATTTCAATTAAATGGGGATTATACCAGCCGATGTTGTGATTAAGAGACGAAATCCAGATATAGAGAGACATCATTACGTATAATTGCTTTAAGCCCTATAATTTTGAAGGTTAAGCACCATAATCAGTGAGTCAATATAGTGCTGCAGCTTATATAACCACAAGAATACTAATTTAATACTAAAAAGATGATAAAAAAACCTCTAATTTTTTTAAATGGTTGATGAACAATGTATCAAAAGTTTAAACCACCCGTAGGCCGAAAATTACACAGTTGCAGACATGTAATTTCAACTTGGCAGTCCAACAGTCGTAACCTCTGGTCGTAATCGTAATACTACTCATGATAAAAGCGTAAGACTTTATGAATAAATTTGGTAAATTAATGTAATGAGAGTTTGTGAATAAAAAGCGTAAAGCGTTTCTAAATAAGTTTTCTAAAGAGTTTGCAAATTAGTAACATAAAAAGTTTGTAAATTAAATTATGATTGTTTGTAAATTACATGTAATTAAATAAAGATTTGTAAATTAGTAACTTAAAGAGTTTGTAACTTAGTAACTTAAATAGTTTGTAGATACGAGGCGTAGTTTGTTAATTAGTCAGTTTAAATGTTTGCGTAAGTAATAAAGTATAAATAGAATGAATTCGAAACGGGTCGGGTAATTCTAACCCGATCAAATTGTAACTAAGAGGATAGCAAAACAAATAGCACTAGATTTACGATTTGATAACAGATTGGTACACAATGCGTGCCAGCACAATAGCCATGGTGATTTAGCAAACAATGACTCACTGATAGCCTTCGCAATCAACGGATTTAGAACATAGTTTATAGACCATAAATTAATGAAAGAATCATTAGGTACATTTAGAAGAAAAACATTTCAATGTTTAATTACTATTTTTTTAACATATTGTAATCTTTGTAAAAGGTAATTGGATCCATTTTCTTTCTAATTTTGTAAAAAATTTAGAGAAGACCTTGTTGGTTAATCTTTTTACTTGTATTTTTTTACCCACTAAAACAATTACCTTTCTCTTTATACAAAGCAACATCTTAATTAAGAATTGTAATCATACTGTGTTCAGGTAAAAATGTTCAGTAGGTATTTTCTTATTTATTAAAAACTTCTTGCCTCGTAAACTTTTTGTTTTCATGGATAGAGTTCTTAAAAATATAAGGTTGTTCGAGATTTAAAATCTTTTGCTTTTCCTACGGGCTGAGTAAAACATGTATTACAAAACGTTGAGTATAACAGATTTATCTTTACAGAACATTAGAATAAATCGTAGTGCCTTGTAAAGATGAATATCGGTTTTTTTTTTCTCACATCAAAGTTTTCGATTAGTATTCACTAGTTTTTATCCCGCCTGTTTGCTTTTTAAAAAACAAATCTATTCCCGGCTGTCTTCATTTGCGTTTGCATGGATAGTTTGCAAATTCTCTTTTTTTAGTATATTGTCAGCGTGAGTACTACATTTTCTATTTTGAAAGTTATTTTGATTAACTTTTCCTACTGCCACATTGCCAGTGGTAGATAATGGTACAGGTAAGATAGATTATGGAAGTTATGTTAAGTTTGTGCAAAAATTAATTTGTTTATCAAAGACATGCCCTGAAAAATATGACTTTAAATGGCTTTAGTATTTGGTTTATTAAGAATAATGTTCGGATGAACTTGACTCTAGTTAGATTTTTGATTACAAATCAAATAAAAGTGCGTCACCAACTAATGTAAACATTTTCCAGTCCACAGGATTTTGATTTTTTTTTCTTTCTTTATTATGGGCTTTGTCGCTTTGCGATAATGTCGCCCTATTCAAAACAAAACAACACAATGCACTTATCAGGATTTTGATTACAACCTTTTCTAAGTTTGTGAAGTTTATGTTTACAATTATTCTATTTCTGTCTTTTGCCATCACATGCGTTATATGGCAGAACGACTCTGTAGTTTACTTTATGGGAAGATTTACTACCAACGCTTAACTTCTAATTGTAGCCATTTACCCAGTATATAGTTCATTACACGGCCATTTCACAATAACTGCTTCAAATTGTTCATTCGTATGTGTTTCTTGTCATTTTTGTGTGAGATTGATGCGTAGCTATTTTCAACAGGATGTCAAAAGATGTTCAAATATTTTATATTTCTAAATTTCATAAATATTTGTTATTTTGGTGAAGTAATTCTGAACCAATCTCTAAACAGGTAAATGGCAAAGAAATGCCATTTTAAGCAAATGAAAATGATTTTCAAATCAAAATATTTTTATTCATGTAGACCATTAGGTACTTATGAATAGTCATAATTCTAATATTGTTTGTTGTAAGAGTGACTCTAGTTGTCAGTTCTAACTGCAGCCTACCCTTCATGAAGAAGAATCTGGCAAGGAACTTCATGGTTCATGTGCGAATCATGTGAATTCTAAAGTCAGAACTGGTCAGAGTCAGAATAATGACTGACGGACGGATCGTAAGAGCATGAGAGCTTCGGTAAAAGAAAAGAGGATAATATTACATGTAGGTACCTACTTATAGGTATTATACAACGCCTGGCACTATTCTATGACCTACATGCCTACATGCGACGAGCTTGATAACACGAGTCTAGAAGGTGAGGGCCGTAACGACACACATAGACATTCCGATAACCTCATTATAAGCTAAGTTTATTTCGATAGAATAATATAATATACAAAGGCAGACTTTAGATGAGTGTAAGTTGTAGATATTATTATTTGACTTTGCCAAAACTCATTTAACTTAGTTCCAAGTTTACAGAGATCTACCTACTTATTTCCTGCGTAAGTTACTCATAAGTTAGTAAAATCTATAGCAATTTATATGCTACACCGTTTTAGTCGTCTTATATTTTTTTATATACTTGCAGGGGTACCTAAACATTACCTACCTACTCTAACATTATAAAAATATGCTGGTGATTGTGAACAACCTGTATCTCCATAAATTTCAACATTATAAGGAATGGAAGTTATGGAGTGGCAGTTTCTCTATTTTGGAGTCGGTCTCATGATGAAATTGTTCATAATTATCATGAATATTTTCGCCCCTGCAAGTACTTAACATAACAAGTAAGATATTTAGGTATGTTAAAATACTGTCTAAATACACAAAAAAAAAAACCAAATATGTAAGTATACAAAAAGCGCTTAGGTAACGAAGTAGCGTAGCTTCCAGGTAGCGTCCTAGGAGACTGGCAGCATTACCACGGTGAAT
The DNA here is from genome assembly GCA_936450705.2 of Protodeltote pygarga. Taxonomy (NCBI): domain Eukaryota; kingdom Metazoa; phylum Arthropoda; class Insecta; order Lepidoptera; family Noctuidae; genus Protodeltote; species Protodeltote pygarga. The sequence goes on from OW388263.2 coordinate 9,567,368, forward strand.
GGCAATACTGATTCTTTGACCAAAGAATAAGCCACTCTGTTCTGGTGTGCTGACTAGTCTTTGAGAAATTTAATTTAAAAAGAAAAAGCGCATTTGGACCACATGTTACCAGGGTTTCGACCCTAATCGATTTAAAGGAAAGGTATAGTACCAATAAGGTTGTTATATTTGCTTGTAGGTAAGTGCAACTACCTACTTTGTACTTACTAATATTTCTCTACCCGCAGTCGTAGTCTATGACAAAACTGTTAAAACTTTACCTATTCGAGACTCCTTCTGTAAAGGCTTTCAAACTTCTGAAATTTGAATAATAATCGGATAGATACGTAAGTGAAATTTATCTATTTCTATCTATCTATTTCTAAGCAAAATTTTGGTAAAAATATGATCATCTAATAGAAGATAGGGTCTGGTGACACGGATAATGAAGTATCTACGTAGTTTAGGATAGTTTATCATAATTGGTTTGTTTTGGATAGTTTATAGGTAGGTATGTGGATTGGAAAAAGGTGGTCAATCTGTTGCAGAAATTCCAAGTTTTATTTCCATCTTAATTCTGTTTATGATGGATGGATATATAAAGTAAAAGTATCTCGATAGGTGTTATTACAGTATGAAACAATATTAAGTAGTAGAGAAGTTTTAAGCCCACATTTCGTTTTATGTGTTAAAGTCCAATGTAAAACCGGGGGCGAGATGTTGCGATATAGGTACGGTCTACCGAGAGTCATGACCATGAAAGCAGATACTGAGTATAAGATACCTACTTAGGTAGTATCTGATCTCATGGTCATTGACTCTCAGGTGCGATAGAGTCTATAGCCGAATACCAGGCACATTTCAAGACTGTCATGTATTATATGAATTACTACAGTGAAACTCATTAAAGCCTTACATTACAAACTAATTCAATACCTCGTTAACCCAACGAACTAAAATGAAATAATAACGAAGTGGCAATGTTTCCCTTTATACTCAAGGCTTATATTCCCTTCCTTAAGCTCTCTTCACCTTTCATAATCCCGCACAGGGTCAACAACTCGCAAGTGATAGGTACCCCTGGTTTTGCAAGCGTCTATAGGTTACGTGTTACGGGCCGACGAGCGATGGTCATAATATGTCGGTTGCCCCCTTATTTGTATAAAAGGGAGGTCAGGCTCAATATAAACCAACGTCGTATATGTATTTTCATAATTAATATTCCTTAAGGGACACAGGTGTGTATAACCAGGAAAAGGTGTGATGCGTGCCGAAAGCACTCCCACAATAAAGGAAGGCACAGTCCCTTATGAAGGACAAGTTTACCGCAATTTTGCATAATGTAGGTATGTGTAATTTATTCCTTACTTTGAACAAAACTCTTAACTTCAGTAGTAGGTAAATAAGTAGCTTCTATCTCTAGTTCTAATAGAGATGGCGTCGTAAGAAAATGATAGAAGGTTTTGAGGTGTGTCTTTGTCAATTTGTGGGAAACCACGGGAATTTTAAGTCACCAAAGTTGAAATTCTCATTTTGTGTTGCGGTTTCCTGAAACCCGTATAATTTAGAAAAGTTTGGCTGTGTGTCCTCTCTTGCGAATCAAATAAAATAAACTAATAGGTACCTACAAACAAAGGTAATAAATTCCTACATACCTAATCATTTTTATAAGTAGGTAAAGCATTTATGCATAATATGAACACTAAAGAAAAACAAAATATCCATTACAAGCGAGATTTAAAATATGAAGTAAAATAATCTTTAGATCAGAAACTTCAAGACGAAAGCTTGTTTGTTACTTAAAAGCAGCGTTTGAATAAGGGCATTATTTTCAACGGTCCCAATCTACAGTAATGAAAAAGTTAATTAACACAAAATCCTGTAATCTTGCCATTCAAAGTTCACTGAGGCAATGTTTAACGATTAAGTGACGTCACCTGAAAAGCGGTCGCGTTTCTGTCATTAACAAACAAACCTTGTTTGATTAATAATTAGTTAACGATTTACAGTGATGAGAAGTTACAGGAGACAGGATACAGCGATGTTACTAGAACTTTAATTAAGTCTAACTTAAGCTAACTTTAGCTCGCTAGTACCACAGTATAATAATCATACAGTATGGTAACTACGTACAAACGCTCGAAAACGGCACACTACCAAACATGCGCAACGACGCGTCTCGTTGATACTGCGAGAACCGCGACATTCGCTTAAGAGTCTCGTCGTTACCATACTGTTTGATTATACTGTGCTAGTACTTAGCAAACCTTTATTATTATCTAGATAGCTTAAAATTAGCTGCTCCATACATTTATGGTCAATGAGTCAACAAAATGTATGGAACAGCTGATTTTTTTTCGCGATTTCAGGGTTGGTCCCATAGTAAAAGTTATTCATAATGATAAGTTTAATGATCCCTTTTAAGGATGCTGATGTTTTACAAATAACCCTGTATATTATATTTTGGTTACAAAGCTTGTATATAGTACATTTGTATAGATAGTTTTTTTGCATGGAAAATGACGTGGGTACTTTTAATCCCGGAAAATTTAAAATCCCGGGATAAAGCTAGTAGATAATAACCCTAAATTAGATAATAATCTTACATCATTCTTAATTGTTTCTTTGTAAGTAGGTATTTGCTATTACTTAGGAAAAAACGTTGTTAGATCTTTTACTTTTCTCTCCATTTATTCAACTGTAAAAACTATACCAACGTCCTATTCTTGCTATCCTACATTCCGTCCTTTATTCCATCTGAAAGCATAATTAGTGCTTCGAAGTACTTTATCGCCAGTCATTCCGTGATCACATCACATAACAGGCGCTCGTATTTCTACCGTTGTATAAACAGCATTGTTAGATTATGGCTTGGATAATGGTGTAGCGGCAGGAATTTGTGGAATTAAAAACGAACATAAAGTTGTAATATAGATACCAATCAGTAATCAACTGTTACAGGAACTGTTATAATTTAGGGACAGGAACGCCTGTTAGTCGTCAAGAATAACACTTTTTGTGTCTCTATATTGCTAGGATTTAAATTAGAATAAGGTAGGTAGTAAAGTTTTTATGAGAGTAGTGGTTGTGTAAGTTGGTCAACCGAGTCAGATCTAGTTTCAAACACCGTTAAAGTAATCATATAGGTATTGATTTTTATTACAATGTTTACGGTCATTAATGCTTCCAAAAAAAAAATTTACATGAAATTGTGAAAGAGATAGGGTACGAGCAGGGTTTGCCGTACCGTGGCAATGCTCTAACCAACGGAGCTATCGTATTGTTGTTCATAGATGGCGATGTCTTTCGAATCATGATTGAATTCAAAATTTACGTATTCTAAATTAAGGTAAACGAAGTCGCGGGAAAAAGCTAGTTGTAGCATATAAAATACTTGATGATACCTGATTCAGGTACTCATTTACAATGAACAGCACTAATCTTGAGAATTCTATTAACATTACTCCTATATTTTGTTACAGGTAATCTGAAAAGGCGGCTGGGACGAGCGCGCGGCTTCGTCCTGCGCATGTTCGACGCTCTGTGCAACTGTACGCAAACCGCAGCCGCCGCTGCTCGCACCACGGCTCGAAACAATCCGTTCTCTAAGCGTTAACCCGATCACATCTCACTTCAAATTGAGTACTGTTAAAACGAACCCCTTGTCACAAAGTTTTGTTATTTGAGTTAAAAGGGTTTGGTATAAATTACAAGGCTTACCTACCTCTCGGTCATGACATTGGGTCGGTCTTTTCATCGTAAACCGCTCGTGCTACTGGCGACTAGTTACATACCCAAGACATTTCTATGCATTTGATATTTTTTCGCCACGCGCCGCTTATCGCCCCTCCTAAGGTCGTAGCTGAACGGTTAGCCGTATATTGATCTTTCTTTTCCTTTATTTAGCTAATTGGATCCTTTCTTCGTGTTCTTTGATCCTCAAGTTATGATGTTTACTTAATGGGATTTCTGAATTTATTAAGAGGAAAGTCTGATATGCCTCAGGCAATGACAATGTTGTTAGTCCCAAAAGTAACAATAATTAAAGTTATTTGAAGTTTGTAAAACAGTATTTTATAAAGAGCAGACGACCTTCTATTATAATAAGATGAAAACAAAAGAATGACGCTCAAAGGTTTTATTTAAAGACGCTCTCAAATTTCTTTAGGTCGTTATGCTTTTTTGTGTCATATTCGCACAAAAATTAAAAAAGACACAAACTTTGTAGTGTTAAATCGTAATCGTAGAGTCAAATGATAAGTGTTAAAAATTCATCATAAGAGTTATTGTAATATTGATCAAATTTTTATTTGTCAAAAATGTTTAACATATCTTCGAAACTGAGTGAAACCTTTTAGCGATTATATCCAAATGTGATTGTAAGTAGTTGACTGTAAACCAAAGATGTTTAGCAAATACATGATAATAACTATATTTGGCATCGTGATCTTGCTGTTCTCTGTTCCCTAAAGTACGTGACTCGGTTTGATTAAATAATTCAATTCTAAATCGCGCTGAAGAATTTAAATTCAAGACCTACTTAAAGACCAGCGCTTATTTATAGAAACTAAATATAAATGCTCTAAAATCTGAGATAGAAGGAAAGTAATGGATGGAAAGTGTCCTATTGTATTTTAAACAGCTGTTGATACTTGCCATTTGTTTAATACCACCATCACCACCAGTTATAGGTAAGTAGTACGCCGATTGATTGATTTATGAATTTGGGTTTATACCTACACATAAAATATTTTATCCAAGACCGATATTTTCTCTTCAAGAACCAATTCTTAACAGAATATATTTGGCAAAAGTTGAATGTAGAAAGTATAAGCCCAAACCTAGAACTGGTTTAACCAAAGCAACTTTTCAGAACAGAGAACTGACTAGTCAAGTCTAGAAACGCCTTCAGGCTTTGACTTTTATTAAAACCAGCTAATCACAAGCCTATTTTGACACTGTTTTTCAAAATACACGTAGATAAGTAGAGAACCTATTAATTTTCTCACTAAAACCTTAGTCTTCCTATTTAGTATCCCTAAAACGGTGTAACATGGTGTAATGTGATCGGTGTGATTACGCTTATAGTTCATAAGGTGTATTTTAGTAATAAAATAAATATATCTACTCTAACACTTAATTTAATTTCTTTACTCAAATTGCGGAGTCGCGTTTGATGGAGTAGGTACCGAAGGCTCAATCTATATAATCAATCAATCTAATAAAATCGCATCAAAATCATCGATTTTGTTGTCAAATGGTTGTCCCTACTGTAAAGATTTAAATTTAAGACGTAATAATCAAAAGGTATTTTAATAGCACAACCGAGAGTCCGGGACCACCCCAGTTCGATTAGACCTTTATTCGTATATACATTCGGCGTGACTTCGTATTTTTTTGAGAACTTGTATGTAATTTAGTATTTACTCACTTTTATACAATATATATTTGTGTATAAACTTACCTAAAATTTGGTTTTATAAATTGTCACATGTACCAAAAGCATTCCTTCATAAAAGATTTGTAAAAAAGATTTATACCTGTAACATCTCGTATGTAATTTTTATACTACTACAATAAATAAGTATAAATAATTTATAATACTGAATATTTTATATGATATTTACGTATATCTGCTAAAACTTTAACATATATTATGTTTGTATCATTTTCTTGCAAGTCTCGATTATTTAAAAAAGGCAAACATTAAGCATGTTTTAATTTTGTGATTATATTTTAGGCACAAAATATAAAATATATTTTTTATTTCTTGTAAGTATAATCTATTTTTAAGTTAATAAAATGCATAAATTTTCTTTAAGAAAGTTAGCGACTATTTGTATTTAAAAAATGCAACCATTTAATTTTAGAAATAAACAATTATTAAAAAAATATTTCATGAACGCTATTCTAATGGGATACAGTATGTGTTCTAAAAAAGATTAGTAAACAAACTTTTAATATATTTTCAATGTAAAAGATGTGTAGTTTTCCTAAATGTTCACAAATACATAAGTGTTTAAAAGATAAATGTTCAATGTGATATCCTGCCTGTACCTATACCTTACTTCCGGTGTGATTCTACAGAAAACTTCTTCTAAAAAATAAAGTGATTTTATAAACAACTCATGTATTTTTTTACCAAACCACGTCAAGTAAATAAAAAAAGATAGAGTTTAATAATTTTCATAACATTTTTAAGGGTACCGGGATAGGAGGCAACCGGGACCATTCTAGTTTGACTAGACCTTTATTGTATTTATGGTAAGGATACCATTAAAATGAAATGTAGGTAAGGTAGGTAACCTACTTATAAAGTATCAAAATTAAACTATTTCTTTTTATTTTTCGATATATTCGAATAGACTAGACCTATGAAGGTTTCTTCAATGATCACAGTACGCCAGCTTGATAAACTTGTGGTGACAAGCGTGCTGGTGAGTATGAGATCCGGGTTCAATTCCTGGGTTAAAGTGTAATTGGATTTCCCATTTGGAAATTCGTAGCAGTACAAACTGCGGAACTGTGTAATATTATACTGTCGACGTTTTCAATTGAGGGAGCCATCGACTAGGTCTCCGTATTTAATCATCAAGAGGTTTTTCGAATGTTCGATGTAGTTCAATGGTTGATCGCGCGCAACGTGCGTTTGCGTCTGTCGAGCGGTATGATTTCATGTGCTCATTTCGATTTTTCTAATGAACAATCAAATACCTCGTAATATAGCTAGTATGGCAGCTTAAATAGTTTATTTCGCTCAGTTCTGACATAAATCCAACTTGATTTACTAGCCATTTTATGCCTTTACTCACTATAATGTTCCGTGACAGCGGAGTTTACTACAGTTATAAATATCTTCCCGTAAATGTTAATGAGTAGTATTTACACCTGACGAACGTAGAGTAAGTATGTGGTACATTAATCAAGAATTTTTGGACACGCAACTCCTTATATGCGAACCAATTTAATTACCTACCCTACCACCAATACAAAAGGCAAGACTACAGTGATAGCCTAGTGGTATAACCTTAGGACTGCCAAGTCTAAGGTTGTAGGTAAAAAGCTCGGTAGTTTTCAAGTTTAATGCGCAACAAAATGATAAGTTAGAAAAAATTGGGGTCTCTAGAATTATGTTTACTCTCAAAGGGCAGTGGGCAAAATAATGATGTAAAATGTAAAATAATTCAGATAGGTAATGGTACCTAAATATAATTCTAGAGCCCCCAATTTTATGTGCAGCTCGGGAAAGGTATATGTACTTACCTAATATCCAACAGTAGATACGGTTAGCTGAGAGATTAATTCGGCTCTTGATAGAGCAAAAATTGTACATACGTCCTTGTCATTAATTTTCAGTAGGTACTTAGGTACTTTGTGTCTACCTAGAGTGTGAGCGCACCAGAACGTACCTATTATTAATTAATTAAAAGCTAGAAGGCTACGTACATTATTAAGTTCATTACAATTAGCGTTATTAACACTCCAATAAGTCATAAAGCTAAGCTGTTTGAAAATATGAGCCACGGTAAACCTACCCTCCAAGCTAAGTATAACTCGGGTCGCCATTTTCAAACTACATTCAAACGAAGTAAAGTTTAGTTCGAAACTTTGTTTGAAATATGGTTTAATTACGTTGAACTTCTAACTTCGTACGTGAGTTTATGAAAGACGAGAGTTGTTCGGTTATTCTGGCGAAATACCTAGCTTAAGTACAACAGAATCCTAAGAGCTATTCCCTACTTACGTGGTCATACTTAGAAGGTAGGTACCGGTAGTAAGTAAGTTGGGAATTGGCTTCGTATGTACCTATATGTATTTTGTGTTTAAACTCCGAAGCTCCATTCGCATGATATATAAATTTCATGTCTTCAAAACGACTATTTAGAACTATCAGAAATTCTTTCTTTCTGGACGGCTGAAGTCAATGGAGAGTATTTGCAAACATACAAGCTGTAGATAGGTACCTAAGTTTTAAAGTTTCAGAATTTCGTGATTAGAGACTTAACTTTTAAACAAAAGAAGTCCTTCAGACGCAAAGCTGGTGTATGAAATTTTAATATTAATATAAATTCCCTCGACTCTTTTCATAAAGGTTTGTCAGCAAGTGAACGGTAAAGTAAAATATATCCATAGACGTTGACTAGTTATAGTTTTTTTTATCGTATGGTTAATGAACAAGGTGTTAGAGTTCAGGCCGCCCGCAGGCCCCTGACATGGAAGGCAGATATGGAGAGCCAACCCTAGGTAATGGGACAAGGCGAAGGAAAAGAAGAAGATAGAAAGTGGTTCAAGATTTAGTTTTCGGTTATGGCGTAGACATATACCTTATTATACCTATATATTTGCGAATTAGTGGTTGCATCTGTCTGCAGTATTCTTAGATGCAATTTTAGTACTGAATTTGACAATTCGCTTGCAGTTCAGGAGTAAAAATATTGATGTAAAATCTCTACCTAGCCCTTTAACGAAAGAGGCGTGATAGTTATGTAAATAACAGGTCACTACTTTAATTATAGTGATCGATCTATACCAACCTACAACATAACGGGGGATATTTTCCATAAAATAATTTTATCGGGTCAGCTACGACTACGAGGCTATCAATTAGGTCAAGTTAGTTAACTACAGGTTTATATTGCCTCCCGGTCAACGCTACATCACTATCTCTAGATTCCTTAGTCGGTAGGTAGGTACCAAAGAATAAATATTTTTCAAGCCACGCGATGACTAACATTTGGGTTCTGTGCCTAATAGCTGAACTTATTCTTAAAAAAATCTATGGTGTCATAGATTTTAAACTCCCGAAAATCCTTATCACTGATCGACATTTCTACCGTAGAGATCTTACCGAAGAGAAATTATTTTTTTCTTCACGAATCTCGATCTAATTAACAAACGACGAAATAAACGAACGATAAGAACTTATTTCTTATAAGAAATAAATAGTAAAGATGCTTTCCGAGGCACGTTATAAGGATAGAAGTAAGTATACGAGGCAGGGTATAATTATAGTGCTCAAGTGTGTCCGTATAGTCGCAAACACAAATGCACTCTTTATCAATTTCATGTCCGATGGGACGGCAATCCGACACGACCGGAGAGACCAGGTGTAGGGACGGCAGGACGGCCTTTGGACTTAGGTACGTGCTCTACGAGGCATGCAGCGGGTGATACGTACGAAATAAATTAAATACAAAACATCATTGGTATGCATAAAACACATTTCCTAAATAGTTATCAAAAGGTGTAGAAGTAGACCCTATACCTACGTGGTAGCACAGAATTTATAAGTTACAAGTAGGTACCTAGTGGTAGGTACGTAAAAAAGGTAGGCACCTACATTATTATGTATATTTATTGCACGTTGATTGCAGGGCGGTACACTCCATAGCTTTATTAATTGACCTGTCACTTGCAGCGATGTTGAAGCTTCGGGATTTTTTGCGATAATTTTAATTTATTCAACCAAAGAATGTGGACCTCACGTCATTAATTGTTCAATAATATAATGCAGATACATGAAGCTACCTACTGCATTTGCATACCTATCTTATAAATAGAACGATGTAAGATAATCGATCTACCCACGGGGTGAAAGCAGCGAACATATTTTAAGTTTTAACTGATTTTTTTTTGGCTGCTAATTGTCACACTTAACCATGAAAATGATAATGATCAAAGGAGGACCAAGAAGAAGAACGCTTTCAACAAAATTGCCAAATCAGATCTAAAGGCTTGCATCCGCGAGTCACTTTAGAGACTAGTTGAGAACCAGCACTGTCTGGCACATTGAAATATTTCTTTCCAATATCTTTGGTCTGGCTAATGCTGAAAACTAGTTCCTTTTTTCTACAACGGTGAGGCATTTACAGTATTATTTTTTAAGTTAATTTTCAAATTGAAATACCTAATAATTATTCAACTGAAGTGCTGTCTAATTACTGGCTGGCAAATTTTCTTTCTAGATTGCAGATGACTGGCCGAATACCTACCTAGTTAATCAGGCGCCATCTATATTTTTGTTTCAGTTCAAATTGAAATAGCGCCATCTCGCAGGACTTGCTTGTCAACTATTCATGAATAGTGCTTGATGAAGCCAAGGATGTTATTATAACCTCCTTGGATGAAGCAGTGTTCAAATATTCAAGTTCTAGCGACCAACAATAGATGACGCTGAAGACGTATCAAGAGTGAACAATTTCTTCATCCAAAATCTCTATTATCTTGTTCCGTGTTGATTCGCTATGCCACCATTTTATTTCAAATTCGAAGTTTTATTTATATCATCTAAACACAAATACATCTCATGCTTCGCTTGGGTGATAAAAATGCTAAAGTAAAACCAAAATTATTAAAATAACATTTTATTTACAACTGATTCTTATTTCCTATGTTTTTTATAATTTGGGGAACGATCTCTATCTCTCTTCTTCTTTTTGCCTTTCCGTTTCTTATCAATATCTCTCTTGCCTGCAGGACTTCTCTTTCGTGAGTCTTCGGAACTGCTACGATGTTTCCGGCTCTTTGATTTGTGTTTTCTCCGTTTTTTATCGTCGTCTGAAAGAGAGCTAAGTGACTCGCTGCTGCTATACCTCTTTTTACTTTTCTTCTTTCTTCTACTAGATCTATCTTCGCTGCTAGATTCTCTTCTTTGTCTTATCTCCTTATTTTTGCCGTTTGATGATTTTTCGTCCCTCTCCCGTCTAAAATCGTCATTAGTCTTCTCTTTCTCAATTCTCACTTCGTTTCTTTGACTTGTCGAGCTTTTCTCGTCTTGTTTTGATGGTTTTTGAGATACTTTTTCTGTCTTTTTGTACTCTTCAAACGAACCCGCGTCTAAAATTGTAGTGATTAAATTATTACAATATTATTTATTGTGAATTTCTAAATTATTGAAGGATCTTAAAAGCCATTCAAGAGGCAGTATTTGTATGTAAATAGTAACTAAAACTGTTAGTTACATCTTCAATTGTATCTGTGAAAGAAATTATAGTCGTATAATTTCTAATAATTAATTTAGTACAATAATTTCTAAATTAACGAATCCGTGTTTCTTTGGATACCATTAACATACCATTATTACATCATTAAGGTAATATGCGTTAGTATTTTTGGTGTGTTATTTTTGTATCTACACTAATTACAATGAAGTAAAATTTGTTTATTTGTTTTATAACTGATAAACGGGTGTTTGTGGGATTAGAACATTTATTATTTATTTACAATACTTACTTATAACTTTAGACTCTCTGTCGAATTCAGATTTGGTGACAGCATGCATCATGAATTCACTGAGGCTGACAGTTTCTTTTTTGACAGAAATGTCTACCATAACGCGTCCATTATCTTCGTCTAAGCTTACCACCTGTAAAAGAAACGGTATCAGAAAATGTTGAGGGTGTGATCGTTTTTGTTAAAGATCAAAATTGTTCGCTTCACGACTAAGACAAGGCACCGAAACGTAGATTGCTACTCAGAGACGTGAAACGGTCTGGTCGCAAACTTAAGTTTAAACCGCCTCTTACTTAGTTTTAAAAAACTTTAACCAGTAGATATGAAATACTAGCTACCACCCGCGGCTTATTCATTCTGATGTACAAGCTAATATTACTGTAACTCAGTAGTTTAGCAGTAAGAGTAACAAACATCCATTCATTCATACATCCTTGCAAATTTTCACATTTATAATATTAGTAGGTTAGGATGCCTAGACGCCTCACGTTTTTATGTCCAGAAAATCGGTGAGCCTCGCATCTGAAACTGCAACACTTGATTTGCCAATGTAGACACAATAATACAAAAATCAATTGCCAAAAATGTTTAATAAATCAGCCTGTAACTGTCCCAATGTAGGTCAAAGGCTTCTTCTCATACAGAGGATTGAATAAAAAAATATTTGTTAGAATAAAATTTGTTTGTGGGTTTGAAGGTATTTTTTGGATAGATTATTTTCTCAATTGGACCTAGAACCAGAGGAGCGAAGTCGCGAGACTGTCAGCTGGTTTTAAATAAATATTAAAATATCAAATACCTTGCCATAATAACCACTATACTTCCCAGTGGTTATTTTAACAAAGGAGTTCTTCACAATAACTAATTCCTCTTCTTTCTTGTCTTTGGATTGTTTCTTCTGATTTTCTTTCACTACTTTGTCAGCTCCCAATCCTAAGCCTTTTGGACGGAGTTCTGGTTGCTTATATTTAGATCTGAAAACGATAAGTAATATTTTATTTTTAAATACGAAATACTTACATATTTTTAAAAAAAGCTCATGATCTTGCTATTGCTCCAGATTAATTTTGATTAATAACTCTAAAAATTACTTTGAGTTTCATTATATTTAATAAGCTAACATGACTTGAACATGTATTAAAAATAATTACAACATTCTATTATTATTCTTTTTTAGTAAGGAGATGCTAAATATTATGTTACATACCCATCTTTGTTTGGTGTCCACCCCATGCCTCGAAGCATTGCCATCCCAAACTGTTGTATAGGTACTGATTCATAGTCATCTAATGTTGACTGAAAATTAGAATAAAATAAAATAAAAATAATGAATATTGACATTTTAAGTGCACTTAGAAAGCTGTTGTAAAATTGCTTTAGTCCAATTACGTGTATTTGAATTTTATAATTTATTTTATATATTTATTAGACACAATTTATAACACCCTAAAAGTTGTCCTGCTACATCACTTACAACGAAGTAACCTGATAGTAGAAGAAGTGAAGAATATCCCTACAAAAGAACTCTATAACGAATTCATGTTGTGTTATATTTATAAACTAGTCAAATTCTGATCTGATCCTGTCAAATAACATATAACACAACGTGAATCCGTTATAGAGTTGTTTTGTTATGTTTAACGTTTGCAAAAGTTAATACTTAAAACACAATGTGAATCCATTATACAGTTGTTTTGTTATGTTTAACGTTTTGAGATAATATTACCCTTACGAACTTACTTCTTTCTCTCCAGTCATAACAGGGTTAGCCGGTGTAGGGATCGCCATATCACTTGAAGCTTCCACTTTCACTTCCTTCTTAGCTTCCTGGATCAACTCTCTAACAGCCATTTGATCCAAAGTCTCATCTTCAATCTTCTCTTCTTTAATAACGGGCTCCTGCTTAATTTCTGGCTCTTGCACAGCACTTTCAACTTTTTCAGCTATTTCCTTCAACCGTTCCGCAGTGATAAGCGTGTTTGGTTTCAACGGAATTATTAATGGTTCTTCATTGACTACCGTTTCCCCCCTGAAGTTGATATTTGTAAATATTAGATAATGTTTATAAAGTTATGTCTATGAAGTGATGGTAGTTTTGGTTTCGGGTGTAGCGGTTTGTTAAAACAGGAAATTGATGGAGATTCCTCAATATGTATAATTTAATTTTTTTGGTAAGTACTCATTTTTCATAATATAAAAGAAAAAAATAATTAACCCATGAAAGAACTGTTGCATCCTAGCAGTATACTTACCTATAGTAATAGATTTCCTATTGTGTCTCATTTTTCAACTTTGGATAATTAAGATACTTACATCAATTGTTTGTACTAAAAGAACTGGTCAGATAAACAAGTTTTGCAAACTAATTAGATAACAGACTTTATTTAGATTACAGATTACCAAAAAACGGTATTATTTAAGATAATACCTATGCTCCGGATGATACTATTACACAGCTTTTATAAATTATACTTAATAAATTTAAGCAAAATCTTTAAAAATATAAAGCATAAGCTAAACAAACTATCTGGCCGTGTTGTGGTTTTTAGAGTCGATCTAAAATGTAATCCAAAAAACTATTTTTTATCCTTGAGATAGAACATAATTAATACGTTATGGCACTTACCCAACGACCTTGATTGACTTTTCTTCAACACATTCTATATACTCTCTTTTTTCTTCAATATTGATCGGAGTTAGTGGTTTCTCAACTTTTTTAGTTTTCATGAAACCAAACGATATTTTCTTGCCTTCCATGTTGTATGTATTTTATTCTTCGCGATATTATTGAAAGTTATGACATTGTATTGTATTTCTCTTTATGAGATATTTATTCACATGTGATGATTTTTCAGGATTAATTCAGAAAAGTAAAATAATTAAATAAACGTACGCCGCTTATTTGCATGCATTTCTTTCTTTGTATATGTCAAACCAACTTGTCAAAGTTGTCCTTGTCAATTTTACGGTGTGCTTGACGTGACCGGTGACGTTTCGCGTTCTACGCATCTATGGTTTCACAGTAAAAAGAATGAATGAATGTCGGTCGGTCGAACAGAGAATGAAAGCCTTTCATTCTCTGTGCCTTTCATTGAAGGCCAAGGATTTACAGCTTGGCAAAAAAGAGTCTGAGGCGGTGACAGTTGGAACTAAAAAATTATAATAATGACAACACTGTTTTGTTTGTCAACTGCAAGTAGCTTCCTTGTCATCTTTACGTAGTGCAAGTAATTTTCTTTAAAATTTAAAAGATTTGTGTAATTTGCGTGTGATATTCTTACATAATACTAGTTGATATAGTTGTTCGTAATGAATAAAACCGTTTGCAGTAGTGGAAGATCTGTTATATATCAAGTTTTCTTGAGATGTTTGGCCGAAAGCAAAGCCGGACAAATTTTGTCTGAAATTGACAATGTTTACCTGAGAACTGCTCGAATGACAGGTATAGTCCATGCAATTTTTCTTCTAGAATGTAATTAAGTCGTTATATTTACTTTCTGATAGCTGTACCACCAGTTTTTGTAGTCTTGTGTACAAATAATTATTGAGGTTATGTTTTGTAATTCGACGAATCGCGTGTAGTTAAACTGTTTAAATTGATACTTGAAACTTAAGAATAGAGTTAATACAGAGTTATTATTGTTTATTTCAGGTAAATCTGAAAATACAATCAGAACAATTGTCGATGAAGGTGAAAAAAGTAAGAGTATTTTTTCGACACCTGGAAAACACCGAAAAGGTCGCCCGAAGAAAGAACTTGATGATTTTGATTTATGTTGCAAGTTGCCGTTCGTTGTGGCGTTCAATGGGGGAGGCCTTTGTTCAACAGTGGATGTTTTCCGGCTGATGATGATGACATTTATTTTATTGTATTTTAATAAAATCTAAAATGAAACATGTTATTTAATTTCCCTTGTTGATAATGATGATTTATTATCATACTCCACAATCCATAAATGACTCTCTGATAGGCTCGCTATAATACTAACTCTTGAGATGACCATTCTCAAGAGTCTGAATGATAGCGATTACTTACTTACATTATGGGACCATGCATTGCGTTGTCAGATTTTTCTTATTCTACTTAGATCTCCCACAGAGTAAGCCACCAAGCTTTATATTACATATACGTAGTTATTGCCGCCAATGTTACAATCTTCCTAAACATAATTTGGATGATATCTGTTTTGTACAATAACTACTACCAGACCATGACTATTACAAATAAAGTTTAAATCTTTCTTAATTTTAATCATGTTCAATTTACTTTTTTAACTTGATAAATATTGAAGACTAAAATGATCAAGTATCTTGTCACTTTTAGTCGTGGTATATGGGGTGGCGATCTAAAAGATAAAGGCGCCCTCAATTTATCCAGACTCTTTTTTGCCAAGCTGTACAGCTTGGCAAAAAAGAGTCTGAGGCGGTGACAGTTGGAACTAAAAAATTATAATAATGACAACACTGTTTTATTTGTCAACTACAAGTAGCTTCCTTGTCATCTTTACGTATTGCGAGTAATTTTCTTTAAAATTTAAAAGATTCGTGTGAATTGTGTGTGATATTCTTACATAATAATAGTTGATATAGTTATTCGTAATGAATAAAACCGTTCGCGGTAGTGGAAGATCTGTTAAATATCAAGTTTTCTTGAGATGTTTGGCCGAACCAAAGCCGGACAAATTTTGTCTGAAATTGACAATGTTTACCCGAGAACTGCTCGAATGACAGGTAAAGTCCATGCATTTTTTCTTCTAGAATATAATTAAGTCGTTATATTTACTTTCTGATAGCTATACCACCAGTTTTTGTCGTCTTGTGTACAAATCATTATTGAGGTTATGTTTTGTAATTCGACGAATCACGTGTAGTTAAACTGTTTAAATTGATACTTGAAACATATGAATAGAATGTATACAGAGTTATTATTGTTTATTTCAGGTAAATCTGAAAATACAATCAGAGCAATGGTCAATGAAGGTGAAAAAAGTAAGAGTATTTTTTCGACAACTGGAAAACACCGAAAAGGTCGCCCGAAGAAAGAACTTGATGATTTTAATTTATGTTGCAAGTTGCCGTTCGTTGTGGCGTTCAATAGAGGCCGCCTTTGTTCAACAGTGGACGTTTTCCGGCTGATGGTGATGACGTTGAATTTTTCGTATTTTAATAAAATCAAAAAATGAAATATGTTATTTAATTTCCCTTGTTGATAATGAAGATTTATTATCATAATCCACAATCCATAAATGACTCTCTGATAGGCTCGCTATAATTCTAACTCTTGAGATGACCATTCTCAAGAGTCTGAATGATAGCGATTACGTACTTACATAATGGGACTATGCATTGCGTTGTCAGATTTTTCTTATTCTACTTAGATCTCCCACAGAGCATGCAATCAAGCTTTATATTACATATAAGTAGTTATTGCCGCCAATGTACAATCTTCCTAAATATAATTTGGATGATATCTGTTTTGTACAATAACTACTACCAGACCATGACTATTACAAATAAAGTTTAAATCTTTCTTAATTTTAATTATGTTCAATTTACTTTTTTAATTTGATAAATATTGAAGACTAAAATGATCAAGTATCTTGTCACTTTTAGTCGTGGTATATGGGGTGGCCATTGTGGGATAAAGGCGCCCTCAATTTATCCAGACTCTTTTTTGCCAAGCTGTAGGATGTTTTTGTGTTTAACCTCCTTGTTGAAGGCACAGAAAGGCACGACGAAAGAACGGTAAAGGGGTTGCAAAGCCTTAGCCAAAGTAAGCCAAGGTGAAATCGTCAAGAATGTTCAATTTTTAAAGTCTTTGGACTCGAGTACCTACCTATATTTAGTTTCTTTTTAACTTAGTACTTATTATGTTTTTAAGTGATAGGTAGAGTAGATAGAGATTCTAGACTAGCTTGCGACCTATCACTACTCGTGGCTACTTATCCTGTATTGTTATTTAGTGGGTACTCCACAGACTAAAAACGTAGAATACCTACTCTACAAATTAGTCTCCGGGTAGGATATGTGGATTACAGGTCTAGCGCAGTATATTTTGAGTATAATAGGTACTCATACTCATTCGTTTGCAAAGCTTAAATTTGCCGCATTCTGAATGTGCCGTCCGTGCACGAAGCAAATACTAAGCGTCCGTGACACGGGCTCCGGCTTAACACCCTAGATCCCTAGATGCTTTTTTTGCTGCTTTGACAATAAAACTCAAACAGATGTAGGCATTCTGAATCTATTTTGGTCCATTCCTTTAGTCCTCGGAGCTTCACCCAAGGCTCGCGACCCGCGATGTGCATTGAACAAACGAAATGAAATATTTTCGTGACAATATCGACATAAATTGGACTGGGCAAATGCTATGTGCCAGCTGCGATTTATTTGCTACAGAAATGGGACAATAAATTTTTATTCCTCCACTTACCCATCTTGAATTACATTATTTTTTTCCTATTATAGTAGTAGTGTTTAACCGCACTTTTATGAATACGCAAGGAGATTTTAGTAAAGTAGGTAGGAAATAAAACGTAAACTTTACTTTAGTAACGTTCACGTTTTTCTTAAACATGATGACTTAAACATGATGATTCTTGAACATGAAAAGTTGTTCATAATGATGAGTTTAATGACCCCTTTTAAGGATGCTGGTGTTTTACAAATAACCCTGTATAACCTAATAAGTATAGTTTAGGTACTAAACAAAATAAAAGCTGGTCGCTGACCGCAGTCTTGTGCAAACTCATCTTCATAATCACACCAACATAGCTTTTATTTTCCCGCAAAAGAACGACACCCAGCGGCATCCATTCAACCTTTGTAGTCGTGTACATAAATGTGTTGAGTAAAAGCATTGAGGTGTACTCACCTAATAAGAACAGTTTGAGTTCGTTCCACTCAAATGTCAGAATCACGTAATTGACTCTTTAATGGAACGACTTTAATATGAATATCACTAGCTCTTGAAGATAAGCAGATATGAAGTATCCGACTTCGTTCGTCACGTGATTAAGGGCTAACTGGTTTGGGTTTTAGATTTTGTGCTGTCAGTTAAAAGCAGTGATAGCCTAGTGGTACGAACGTTGGGCGCCAAGTAAAAGGTCGCAGTTTTGAAGCCTAGACACGCATCTCTGACTTTTCATATCACTTGCGAAAACGGTAAAGGACACCGTGAGGAAACCAGCACACCTGAAAGATTTTTCAACGGTATGTAAAGCTATATCAGAGTCCTACGGGCGATTTAAACTCTGACACCAGGTTGTTCATCAACCATACGATGAAGCAGAAGTAAAAACAGTAAAAATCCTAGCTAATCGGGCTTTGAGTGAATTTGCCTTCGAGGAAAAATGTTACCCTTGACAATTTTTCTAAGGAATTAACTTAGCTACAAGTTTTAGCAGGTTAGTAACCGAGTCAACCTTTAAGTCTTTATTAAAGGTTGACCTACTTGATGTACTCAAGACCTGTATCTGGCAGAGGCGTACCTGTCATACATTTCCCGAAGGCCGGCCGAAGCCCGTCATACAAACGTTGTAATAAAAAATGCGTACCTAATTCATTCTTTTTAAAAAGGTTGTTGGGTGCGTACTGTTGTTAGGTACAGGCAGGAACACTGTCTGGAACCATCTGGTACATTTGGATTCTAGAGTACGCCAAACAAGTGCCTTTAAGTGCCTCAAAGGCAGGTGTGCTCAATCGTAGACCACAACGCCGCTTACCAACAGATGGATTCGTGGTCAAACACATGCCTTTACATTATAAAAAAACAAGTTCTTTATTTGTATTGTGACAAAAAGTATCTACCCTACCCTAGATCGTTTTGAACTCTGTCATACTATCCTATTTGTATACTTGTGAGGCCATCAGCTATCTACATTAAACAAATTATATTACTGAATAGGTCTGAGTGGTTTGGAGTCCAATTGATGACAAAACTTTGACAGCTCTCTGTCGTGACCCTCTGTCAGTGTATCTCTATACATCACACTGTAATAATATTACTCTTATATTTATCTTAGTACTCTATCTTGTAAAGCTCCAAAGTAATTCTCGTTATTTTACTTAGGTACGATCATCCGTCACTTGTTATGCTAAAAGGGAAAGGAAAGATAAGAAATAAGGTTCTTTACTTTATTACTGTACCTACATAAAGTACGTAAGTAATATGGGCAGGTGGGTATTAGCAGTAAGAACCTACGGAAAGTCCCGCCATGTTTGACAGATCGCGCAAGATGGCCGCTAATACTTGCAAAAATTAAATATAAAATAATATTATGTAAAGACCATAGATATCTAAAAGGGTTCTGAAACAGTTATGTATTTATTTCTAAATTTTTTTACTTTTCGATTTATACCTAAATAAGTGCGAGAACATTGTGCTCTGAAAATTCTAATTTTCGAAGTATGCGAATTAACATTTTTAAAATAATTATAAATTAGGTAGTTATAACTGCTTTGATATAAATACTTTGAAAGAAAACTTTACTAACGTAATTTTGTATATATTTATAGGTATGTATATATATGTATATATGTTATAATATTTATATGTTTACATTTAAGTAAGTATATTTTATTAAGCTATGTATCCAAATGTTTGCTTATAATTTTATTTATCTATATTTTCTTTTTATGTTTTAATCTTAAGCACCTGCTTCTTCATCTCTTCACCACCCTATGGTTGACTGGTAGAGAATGCCCAAGGCATTAAGTCCGCCAATGTACATGTTGCATAAAGATTAAATAAATAAATAAATAAAATAAAACTGAAATAATTTTTCAGATATAGTATTATGTACCTATTGTTTTTATAAAAACGAACCGTAAAATTTATATCTCTTCCTTACTCCTTTCATACAAAATGTCAATAATTGGTAAAAATTATAATCTCACATTATTCGGAACCTATCGTGCGCCAGTCCGACTCGCACTTGCCAGGTTTTTTAGAATATTCGAGCTTGGTTTAACAGGCTTAAATCACCGCAGTCATTCTGGTTTAACTTAATAGGCAGTATGCTATTTAATTCGTTACGACTCGTATTCACGGTACGACTTTGTCATAAAAACTTATTTTCTATAGACGGCCGCCTGTTGTCACGGAAATTAGATTTTCCAAATGACTGATTTTAATAACGGACCTTACCTTTGTGACAATAGGTCTTTAAAAAGTGATTTTTTAACATCTTGTTTAGTTCAAGGTTGGCGCAGGCGTATTGCGTAGGCTTATTGATGGATTGCTAATAACTTTGGCAGACAATTTAATTTGGCGAATTTTGACATCTAAGATAGGATATCGTTCAGGGATTTTTTTATACGCGTTCATTCTGTTAATATTATTAGTAAGAGCTCACTGAAGGTTCCATAGCTTAGAAAGGATGTAAATCTTTAATTGGCTCTTTTTAATTTATGTAGTTTAAAGCCCATATTTAGAGGATGACTGCTTCGTTGGTCTAGTGGTAGCAAGCGCGACAGCGGAGCACGAAGTCTTGGGTTTGATCCCCGGGTCGGGCAAAGTGTTATTGGGTTTTTCCATTACGAAATTCTCAGTAGCACCACGGAGTCTGGAATTGTGCCCGGTTAATAGCAATAGGCTCGCCCCCAATTACAATATGGGACTTATAACATAGCCAGCGAAACGTGGGTGTACTGCACACCTCTACCTACCCCCTCTGAGGAATACAGGCGTGAGTCTATAAATAAATTAAATTTTGAGGTTTCTTTTGCGATAAAATTCTTTTACAAAAATTAAAACTAGGCTAGTATTATTTAAACCTAATCAAAATTACAAGTCTATAGAATAAGCAGTTGCTGAAATGTGTCAGACTGACAGATTAAAGTAGTCGCACCATAAAGCCCTTTACAGACGTGAGGTAATTTCCAAGGCATATCAGTAAATTAATCTTTGAGTAATCAAACGCGTACCTTTATACATAATAAAAACTTCTTTATTATTTTGGTAATTTGTACTATTTTGGTAATTTGTACTATTTGGGTAATTTGTACTATTTTGGTAATTTGTACTATTTTGATTTTTTGTACTATTTCGGTAATTTGTACTATTTTGGTGCGAAACTCAAGCCGAAATAAGTTTTAATATACAGCTATTGTAGATTTGGAAATAACACAAAATAACTTGCTTTCCATATTCCTAAGGCTAGTTATTTTGTATAATTTCCATTTCAAGTAAATTTTGACTAAAGCCATTCTGAAATAGGTACTTAGTTTGAGTTAGATAATTACCTTACCGATCATATTATCGTCCATAGATAACACGATATTCATGACTAGGTCCCTAACAGGAAATTACAACTATAATACCTATTAATACATCACAATTAAATTAATAGTGTGCCGTTTAGTTACGAGTTAAACGCAATTACCCGGAACTTGGTTAGATAGGAGGCTCGAAGGACCAAGGTTCCCGGTAAATATTTCAATGATTATGAATATTTACGGCGTCTAGGGACTACTGAAAGGAATTAGAGTAATAACTTGTTCAAATCATTCCCATTTCTAATTAGTTGTACCTGCTATCGAATAGAAACTGTTTGATGAATCGATTCTATTGTAACTGGGTTGTTCTGGGAAGTTTAGAGTTGTTTGAAGACTGTATTGCATTAGTTTGGTTTGTAGGAGTTGAAATTTGGTTTTGAGGACTAGAGAAAATGATTAAATCGTGTATTTATACGATGTTTATTGGTTTTGATCTTGAGGGAAAATTACTACATTATTTTTAGTCAAATATTATTCGAATACTAAATTTGAAATTGCTCGGAGATTAATCAATAACACGCGTACGAGAGGGTGAGGATTTTTTTTTTACTCAAAGAATTAACAAGGCAATTTTTGTCTATGTGAACTGCCTGCCCCTACTATGTACAAATTTACTGCAAGAATGCTGTTTAACTTTGTCAAATTTATTTCCACGAGTTAGACACTGCAGCTCTCATCGTTGGGTCAGTTAATTTTGTTTTATGAATTAAAAGTATTATGACCGTAAAAATTTTGTGCGCCGTCGTTGCGTTGCGTTGCCTCGTTCAGTGTGTATTTTTAATTATGCTACCTACGTTTTTACTTTGTAATTTAATTTACGTATGTTTTTTTTTTATATTTTTGTTTAGGACGAATAAGTTAATTGTGTGGCATTTTATTTAAGAATAAATTGAGTGCCTAGTGCCAGTTACACAAAATTATTCGAATGACTTCACTATCGCGTAAATCGAGAGAAATATTCAATTCGTTCTCACATTCGAGGACGTAAAAAATTTCCTCATACAAATTGTACTTCCCATTATTGTCAATAGATGGCGCCTTTTTTATTCGTTACAAATAGAAGTTAACGTTAACGCGATTGAATTGGTAGAAAAACTGGCAATTAGCACCCTGGTTAGAGTTTACGTATGACAAACAGGACGTGACGTCAATCCGACGGAGCCATATCTAATAGAAATCTATAGTTTACAAACTTAAAAAGTCACATTGGTGCATGCCTGTTTCAAACCCACACATTAATGTGCTTGCAAAGCGGGTCCGTAATCAAAGCACCACCACGACATTTTTAAAAATAAACCTAATTTTGTCTTCAGGATAAATTGAACCCGAAAACTATATCGTAGAGATCCAATCGTGATTAACGTGATTAATCAGAAGAGGAAAATTAATCCGAATACGTCCCTCGAGGAATTGCTCTGTCATAGTTGGTTTAGTAGCTTCATACCATTTGTGTCATCATTTGGCTCTATCTTTCCAATAACAAAAACAATAATATAATATTTTATCAGAATCGATGTTGTTATAGTACAGCGGAGTAGAGAACGCTTAGGAATTCTCTTTGAAGTATTAGCAAAAAAGTATTTGTAATAGGTATTTTCTGCCGCCGAAAGTATCTACCTATTATAAATACTTTTAACGGTTCCAGCAAAGGTTTACATTAGGAATCTAATTGATCTGGATCCAAGCAACAATACAATCTGCCTAGCCTTTTCCCAACTATGTTGGGGTCGGCTTCCAGTCTTACCGGATGCAGCTGAATACCAATGTTTTACATGGAGCGACTGCCATCAGACCTCCACAACCCAGTTACTGGGTTACACGATACCCGTTGGTAAGACTGGTTGTCAGACTGGGGCTTCTGACTACCCGTAACGACTGTCAAAGATCTACTATTAACAGCCGGGGCCAACAGCTTAACGTGCTATCCGAGGCACGGAGAGTGATAATTAATTTATAAAACGCACATAACTTACGAAAAGTCAGAGGTGCGCGCCTTGGGTTCGAACCCGAGACCACTGACTTGCCAGTCAATGGTCACCACCACTAGGCTAACACGGATCCAAGCAAGAGGATAAAATAAAATTTTAATATCTGGTTTTAAACATTGCCACTTGCTGCTTCCAGGCAAATGGTCGGATACATTACTAAGTCCGTTCCAAGTTGTGGAACTTGTGACAATCGTAATCGTAACTAATATTATAAATGCGAAAGTAACTCTTTCTGTCTGTCTTTCTGTCTGTTTCTTACTTCATAGCGCCCAAACTCTTGAACAGATTTCAACGAAATTTGGCAGGAATATAGCCTAGAATATGAGAAAGGACATAGGCTTTTTCACGCGTTAAGCGATGCGGGTGGAGCCAGTAAGCGGTGTTGTACTTGGTATACGACTTCACCTACATTTAAAGTGGATGAAAGTTGGAAAATATCGTCCAGCTGCAAAGTTTAGAACATGAGACCAGCAGTGCGGCAGTACTCCGGTAGATGGCACCACACGCCTTTAAGGCGAAAGAGATTCGTATTTTCGACTGAAGCGGGCGTGACTCGGTAGCTTAATTGGTAAAGCGATGGCACGGCACGCCAGGGATCGCGGGTTCAAGTCCCGCCCGAGTCAGTTGTTTTTGCGAATTTCTTAATAAATAATTTCATTTAATAAGCAAATCATGTGCATAAACATGTTAAAAACATACATAAAATATCGTCCAGATCAATCCTCTAGGTAAGTTTCACCGAATATTATGCAGTTATTATGTATCAGTAAATTGTACCATTGTCTGTTATTCTAGCGATGTAAACAAACAGAGCGCTAATTTCGCTAACAAACTGCATTGCACACACGCCAGGACATCAAGCTACTATCTACTACCTTTAATAGATTTTCAACTTTCTAGCTAAAGCTAAAGGTTCAAAGTTGATTGGGTAAGATTGACAGTTTTAGGTAGCTTGATATGCTGGCTCCTGAACATAATTATAGTTTGCCGAATTTGTGATTGTTATTGAATTTGAAAATTTTTTTTTCGTCAATAAAAATAAATTTAAAAAGCTAGGTAATTTTGCAAGACAGTTGACCAATTCCGTTTAAATACCTATCACTAGGCACAAAATGAATAATTTTAGCAAATCATTTACGTCGTCATTCTGGCTCGTTACCCTCATTAACATCGAGGTCAATTGTTATGATTTTCTTAATAATTTTTGGTTTGATTTTTTGGGTAATGACTCACGACTGACTTGTAATGAAAGGTCAATTATTACCTTTTAGATTTAATAATAGTTCATATAATCTAATCTTATTTGTTTATTAGCTATCTAAGTCTCTAGACTCGGGCTGGACTCGAACCCGCCGCGATCTCTGGTGAACCGTGCCGTTAATTAGCCAAATATATGCATAAACATGATTTTTTCTTTGCGATTTCAGGGTTGGTCCCATAGTAAAAGTTGTTCATAATGATGAGTTTAATAACCCCTTTTAAGGATGCTGGTGTTTTACAAATAACCCTGTATATTTAAAATATGATAATTATTAGCTTTTTTAAAGAAATAGTAAATGGAATTTAATTGGAATAGAATTGGAATATTAGTGTAATTTATGTAGTTATACCTACATGGATCAAGCTATAGGTACGTTTCCAGTATAAGCTGACATCTTGTTGTTCGAAGAGCCTATACAATGCGAGAGCAGTTTATAATGGTTTTGTAAACCTAAGTTTTTAATCTTTAAAAGTGATTAAGGTCGGACACAGTCCTAAGAAGTGGAAATATACAGGTTGTTGTTAGCGCGCTACCTAGAAGACACCAATCTTTTTAGAGTAAGGGCAAGTAAACCTTTTTAGGCTTTTTTCTATTCATTTTGGTAATCTGTTTATAGAAGAAAAATTATGTCTTTCGTTCACATTTTTCAAGTCAATATTAAAAATAAAATCTTGTTGATTCAGACAGCATAGTGGTCAGTTGGGAAGACTGTTGTGATAGTATTTTTCAAGTTTTTTCTATTAGGATTCTGTAGCTAAATAGCAAAACGGAAAGTACGTAGCCAAAAGCGGCTGTCCTCTATAAATATAACGTTTAGTCAAATTACGCAAAACCAAAAAATTGTGGTGCACTACATACTACAAGGGGATGAAAATATAGTTCCAATGGACATAAGCGTGAAGGGTATCTATTGATAGATCTTCAAAGTCTTATTGAGGTTTCAAATTAACTTTTTTGTTAAAGTAATTCCTGGGATGTGCATCTCTAAACTTGTTAAACTTTTGACTACCGCAAGGACGTTGGCGTCGCGTAATAATTGACTCATTCCTCAATGTCTGCCGGTTCAATCCCCTTAACTTTTGAACTATGTTGTAGAAATTTCTGAAAAAGTAGTAGAACTAAAAGGTCTTTAACCAAATATTCGTTTTGATTAGATAATTATGTTGTGCAGTTTTTAAAATAAGGAATAATTTCGTTTTTGTTACGCTTTGCGACTTATTTTGATTTTAGAATCGCAGAAATAACTTTTTTTTAAGTGTCTATCCGCACTATAGAACCCTTCGCTATATGTGATACGAAACGCACTTGGTTGGTTATTTTTCCAATGTAATTATTTAGTTCTAGGAATTCTCTGGAGTGTCTGGGGTTTTGGAGACAAGGCAATGACCGCTACAGGCCCTCGTGTCTTACCTACACTGGGTTTATATATGACCCAAAAGTTAAAGGCTATTTACCTCGAATTCATAATTTAGGAACAAGTTAAAGCAGAATTCTGATTAAATTAAATTCGTATAACCTAAAAAGTTATGATTAATTAACGAAAGACCAAAGGAATGGAAAATATTATAATCATATTTATTGTTTTTTTATTATGTTACGGCATTAGAAAAATTATAGGAAATTGGGAAAGAGAAAGGATACGAGTGGGACTTGAACCCACGATTCTTGCCGCACCGTGGCAGCGCTCTAGTTAGATGAACGAAAAATTTCTTGAATGAGTGTGCGTTTTTCAATAATTTTAGAAAAAGTAGTTAAAAAAGAATAAACAAACAAAATATTAAGAAACTTATCCGCGACTTGAAGACTTGAAGTAACCTTCGAAGTAATAATTTAAACAAAATTAGGTAGTAAAATTGCTAATGTAATCTTTTTAAAGGTTATTTTGTATTCTTAGTATTCTAGGGACATATAAAAAAGGAAATTCATGAAGATAATTGTAGGAATCTACGCCCGTAATCTTAGCTTTATCTAATACAGTTCTAAAGAATATTCCTTCAATAAACGAAAGAAAAACACTGAGTCCCGAGGCGCGAATTCAAAGAAAAATATCATTAATTCAGCTCGGTCCGTTCGTCCAGTAATAATATTTTAGTTGTTTCCTTAAAATTTAGTGCTTTTCCTTGCCCTTTTCTTCTATATCGAGGGTACGGTCTGTTTCTGACATGCAATTTCACAATTCTTCAAACCGGATTAAATATCTATCGATTAAGAATAGAACCATCCCTACTCGTCCCGCGGGTGTCGTAAGAAGCGACAAAGGGAAAGATCCGGAGGATAGGCAGCAGCATCCTTCTGTGTAACAGCAATCATCTGCTACTGCGATCGCCAACCATTGGGCGCGCATTGGGAGAGGCCTAATACAGGCTGATGATGATGATGATTACACAAAAATTTGTCCCCCGCAGATAGCGTACCCACTACACCAAATCGTTGAGAGTTAACTTAGTGCAGGAGCTAATTTGCTTGACCGAAGCGGTCAATAATATTACCTGAAGCGATATCAACAACTTAATTGAAAACTATATCTCAAGTTGAAAGCCAAGAAGAACATTAGGTCACGAAACTAAATGATATTAAGAAAAGCATTGGTACTTACGAAAATGTTCCTTTCAATAAATGTCAAAGAAAAAAAAACCGCAAAATTTAAAAAAAAAAATAAAGTATATTTGGTGTCAGAGAAGATTTTGAGACAGTTGGTTGACGTACAACGTCACGACTACTAGAGCGAAGCAATCTCATTAAACTGGGAGAAAATAAACAAGATTATTCGCGGGATACAAGTCTCGCTTCAGCCGAGATTAAGGTCCCGTAGGTCAATATTTTTAAGTCAATTTCTTTTATGTAGCCTTAAAAAATGTATTACTTTGTATAAGAGGCCATTTTGTACGGGTTTCTTTCTAAAATACGACCTGCCATCTGAGGGAAAAATCCTCGAATCAGGTGCGAGTTAAGAAAATGAAGACAAAGTTGTAGTTGTAAACAGACCTCTTGTTTTGTCACCCTGATTTATTGCAGAGATAAATCTATTCTTCGCAGAATGCCAAGGAGTTTTGGGTCTTAAGGGTCAAAATAAATATAATTTTTGAAACAATATCATCACAGGTCAAGCGAAATAGTTTTTGCATCCATTTTGACCCGTCCTTTGCTAATATGAGCAATTCTATTGTGAAATTGCCGAGCGTAGTTCTAATTCCGGAATGCTAACTACTTCTAGTAATTGTCAGTCGAGTTCGTTACGTAGGAACTTAATATTGCTACTTAACGCCGGTATTCTGTGACGGCGTGGCACTTATTTACGAGCTTAAATCAATTGTTAGTAGCTGGTCTCTGCCACACAATATATAGAAATAAATCTATTTATACAGTAAAAAATAGTATTTCTCTTGCATATTCCGCAATACAAATATATTACCCATTAAAATATACCTATTAATAAATATATTAGCCATTCTCTGAATGGGACAGACTAGCAACCTTACTTACCTTAAATTACCTTAGACAATCAGATATAATTACCAAAATGGTGTGCTCATTGCAATGCGCAATGCGCGCGGACCTTCGCAAATAAGATTATATATACCTAACAGCCACACGAGCGACATCTATCTTAACGGTGATGAAGCAGACGCCGCGACCGAAATCGGTCAGGAGGTAACATCATCATCAACATAATATTACAAGCTGAGCGTTGTTGCTATGGGTAACGACAGATTTAAGTCTCATATTTCTCCGTACAAGATTACCAGTCAATGTGAACTTCAAAGTCGGTATAATAGGATTACACCACAAGTACCTACATCTGATCGCTCACGTAATCATTTGTTTATAAATTCGGGAGTGAAATCTCTTTCTTTTGATTATCTTCATCTGAGATATTAAAAGAAGGCTTTTTCAATAATCTGTTTCAACTTCATCAAGTTAAAAGGTAAAGCTTAACTTATAAAGACGATTATTGAGATGAAAGCAAAATATCTGATTAGTTGCGCAACTTTCCTGTCTATATAATGATGTTAAATGATGGTAATCCATTGAATAATTTATTTAATTGTGAATTGAGCGTTTTGCTGACTTTAAAAAGTACTTAATCAATAAGAATAAGTTGAGGTTAGAAAAATAGATAGGCATTTAATTTCTTCTTTTATTTTTATTAAGAACTTATGATCTTGTCATCTGGAGTAATCTTTATGGCTCTCTATTTTCCACTTGTTTTTTTTTTAAATTATCGTGATTCCTTTTTTTTCTTTCTCATATAAAAACTTTTACTTGACTTCTTGATTTTTATACAGAAGGCACTCCTATCAAGCCTATCAAGTGGTCATTCTAATTATATTAATTTTCTTGTTGTCTATAGTTATTCTCTCTTTCTCTTTTTTTCTGTCTACCCACGCTAGATAAAACCTACACGGCGTCATGTAGTTCATTTTTCACGACCAATAAATAATTTACAGACAAAGATTAAGTAGATAATGGAACAGTTGTTTCACCGAAATTACATTAAATAGAATGCGCCCCATCTTTTTGATGATTTTACATAAAAGCAGTATGCGAATAATAAATCCCAAAGCCTTACTTTGTAAGGAGTAGAAAACATCTCACATAAATAAAATTTATCCGGCTTTAAATCTTGCGTTAAGGGTGTTGTTTCTTATTTTTGTTATACATTTCATTTTTAATATTTATTTAATCTGTTGGATTGTTATTCATTTTATTAGAGGTTAGTTTTGCGGGCCACCAACTTGCTTTTACTATGTCCTAGGTCAGCCGCAGGTTGGTGAAGGTCTTATACCTTTGACAGTGCTAGTTTAAAAAATTACGGAGTTTTAGCGAGACTGACGAACAGTAAGTCTAAAATGTCTATGTAAAAATAATGTATCGTTTCTCTATGATCTATGATTTAAGATTCAAACAATATAACAATGTTTGCAGCAGACGACCCTAAGTAACTGCGGTGCTTGTATCATAAAAAATGCTTCATTAAAACTTTTATATGGACGGCTAAGTTTATAATTCCCTTGTGGGATACGGAGTACACCCAACATGGAGTTTTGGACAACACTTACTAAAGTCGAACTTCAGTCGTCCTTAAATTGTGAAAAATTTTAAAGTTGTTTTTATTTAATGTACGATGGTTAAGTTAAAACATGTTTAAGTGAGTTGTTTGTTTCATAACTTGAAAAGTGAATTTAAATTTCAATGGTACTTATGAAAATTTACCATGTTCTATACGATCACGACCCCGGTGGTCGTGCAGATCCACGTTCGCAATATTCAACTAAAATTTATGGTCTTTTTTTTGTGAATTTCTTACATGTTAGCTTATTAAATATAATTATTAATGTAATCCGATATATGTATATTACCACACGCCCTGAGCGTAGAAAGAGATTTTAAATTTCGACTGATTCTGATGGGATACGGTGGCTCAGCGGTTAGAGCGTTGGCACGGTACGCCGAAAATCGTGGGTTCGAATCCCATTCGTATCAGTTGCTTTTTCAAATTTTAAATAATTATATAGGTAAAATTATGGTCGTTGAATGGGTTGAAGTTGATGGTTGTTTGGAAGGGCCGACTCAACAGTCTACCTACTCTCTCTCAGAATATAATAGTAGTAGTATATAATAGTATTTGTACGGTCTTTTCTACGATCAATGAAGAGAACTGGACGCCCAAAGTAACCGTATGAGGACTGATGTACTGAACTACTGACTCCTTATAAAGATTGTCAAACTCCTTCATGACGACCGCGGTCAATAGCTTAAGGTACTTTCCAAGGCATAGGTTTGTATGGTGTATTTTTTTACCAACCCACCAGTTACCACCCAAATATTACAGCCAATAAAGGGTACCACTATAAACATCGTCCTATAAAAGATTTACTACATCTATATATTTATTCAAAGTGAGATCCAATAAACTATAAATCTTAAGAGTCCCTTTTGCCCTTCTTATAGAGCATTAAGCCGTTGCTTCTGTTGATGTGTCCAAATACGGGTCTTTAGCGGACCCTAGAGAGCAGGGGCTTTTAAAATGGGGCAAAACGGCCATCGGTAAGGTGGGCAAGATCGGACAACTCGTAATCTTCGTCAGCCATATTGGCTAATCTTACGATTAAAGTACCATACCCTCACATAACGTGGGGCATTATGTAAAATATTTTTTTACTAGGTTCCTCGTTTGTTGCTCGAGTTACCCGCTTAAATTCCCATGTTGGAGATTATTGTTGGGGTTTTTTGAGAAAAATAGAGCAGCCTGCAGTTTGAATATTTGTAAATGATAACATACTTGTCTTTTATAACCTACAACCTTACTCTGACCTCGGACATAATCCGCTAAAACGACACAGTTGTGGAATTGTCGGTCCAGTAATAAATTACAAGCTCTGTAATATCACCACAGCACCCAGGGTAACTACCTTTAATGCGCTAGATGGTGGAATGTTCCACAGCTTCTGCGCTATACCTTACACAATTAAAAAAATAATTAAGTTTCCGTCATAGGAATAATGAATTTCGGTCACAGCGGACAATCTCAACGGAAATTAGCCAACTACGCAAGAGATACTATAGTGCACAAGCGTGTGCGCAAACACAGGTGCACTCTCTATTCCCTCACTCTCATAATCTGATGGGCCGGCAATCCGACACGTCCTGAGCGAGATCAGGCGCAGGGCCAACGTTATTTACGTGTTTTCCGAGGCATGGTGTAAGTGATAATTAATTTAGAAAACGCACACAACTTACGAAAAGTTAGAGGTCACGCCTCGGGTTCCAACCTGAGACCTCTAACTTGCCAGTCAACGGTCATGCCAATAGGCCATCGCGACTCAAATATAATACAAAATCTCCTACTAAATTTTATCATTTAAACACAGTACTTGCATGTAAAAATTATTTCTAATTTTACATAGTATGTCTCTTATAGTAGAATGTGTTTCCAAAAACATTTACATGACTGTAACGTAATAAAAAGGGGACATTATACCTCCATGTTAGCTCTTGTCTTCCATAAATGCTTATCTTAAGACTGTTTTAGTGCAAATAAAAAGCTAGTATTTGCAGTTTACGATGTAAATTAAGAGTTACCCTCGTAGAGGCTTTGAGTGTATGCTAAACTAACAAATGGTCAAGATTTATAATCAAGACTTGGAGGAGGCGAAAACGAATCTTTTACATTCGTTTTACGGTCAAGTATGACTGACATGGTGAATAGGTTTTACTAGCTCCCAAACTAAGATATAGAATATAATAGTAGTAATAATAATATACCTATAATGCTGCCAGCCTTCTGGGCACGTTGCCTGCAGACGACGGTGATAGAGAGGAATTCTTTGACGCCTTCGCGTAACTTTTGTATAAATCTTTAATTGTAAATATAGGTTATATTATTATTTAGTTTATTGTTATTTGTACATATAAGTAATTGTATAGTATTGTATTTGAATAAATGAAAAACCTATAATATAATTATAGAAAAAAAAAGAATTTACTCGAAATGACCATGCATGCCTAATAACTAAATGCAAGCATACGTACAAAGTGTGTAAGAGCCATAATAATATTTGTCTCAAGAATCTGAGGTCAAAAAGTTACCTACCAAGCTACGCGCCTACGAAGCTACGCGCCTACCAAGCTACTCGCCTACGAAGCTACGCGCTTACCAAGCTATGCGCCTACGAAGCTACATGCCTACGAAGCTACGCGCCTACGAAACTACGCGCCTATAAAGCTACGCAAACGATAAAATGAGGATCTCATCTTACATAGATTTGGCTTTTTGGGTAAAAACTCATTTATTCCAGTGGTCTTTTTTAGTAAATAGATTTTATAATAAATACACTTTTACCGCTATCGGTACTTAGATCTAGGTATTAGAATCCAATTAGGTCAACGATATAATGTGAAAAAAAATATAAAAGTTATATAAAAATTAGTCATTTATATTCATTCATTTTGTTGTAACCATGCGGGCAATAAATTTTATGCATATGCTTGAAAAACCTATTGGCTGAATTCCAGACTGGAATATAATGCTAATTTTATTTGGTTCCACTAACTATGTCGGTTAAATTGTTTTATCTGATTAAGGTTTAATGAGCAGTTTATCAATTATACAGTTTCATTATGTTTTAAACAAAATAGTGTCATATTATTTGTGTTTTTTCACAAATAAAACGTAAAATCACATATAAAAACACGTTATATGAACACTAAATTTTAAATTAAATTAAAATATTTTCAATGGTTGGAAAAAGTATATGAAATATTTATTTTAAATATTGCAATGTTTTAAAGTGCATTTCTACCGCACGAGGCGTAGACTGGATTGGACGGGAGAGAAGTTATAATTGTTTGGGTAAAATTAAATTCTATATTTACAGCACTTTTTAAACACTAGCATACGGTTTAATATCTCAATTCTATATTCAAATATGAATAAATATTTCAATTCTTGCCCACCGCATCTTTGGAAGAAATGGGCTGGATTAGCGAGGATGTGCAAGACGTGAATTCAGGATTTCTTTGTTTATGATTGAACCCTATTGCTGCGCTAATACAGTAGGAATTTACAAAACTCTGCAACAGAAACACAATTCCCGCGATGGCCATCGCATATCACAATAAGGTGAATATGAACAAATAGTTTAATTCATCGCGAGCTATTAATGTATTATTGATGGAAAAAGGCTGGTAAGATTTCAATTCACTTCTATGCAATCGTCGTCTCGCATCCCTCTGGTGGAAAAGTACCTTTATACAGGTTAACAGAACAAACAAAACTATAAACATGTGTCAGTGAAGTAAAAATTCCATCAAATAAATCAACTTTGTCATATTCTTAATATATTCTTATACATTTATTTCGTTTTCAAAAATGCTGACTGAAATATCTATCGCATCTATGTAATTATCTGATTTGCCAGTCAAAAGTCATACTGCTTATTCTTTACTGCACTAATGATAATTAATTATCATTAATGTATAATAAATCTTTGTCGTTTATAAAAAAATCGATGATTCCTTGGAGAAAAGAACTGTATCAACTTCCTACGCTTATTAGGGTAGACAGGGGAAAATTGGTCACTATCGAACGAGTCAGTTTTCCTCAATTAGCGCTTGCCAATCTTGTGTGTGATAATACTTAAGCCATCTTAATCTTTATTTTCTCCTCGTATCCTTATCATCAAATAAAGCCAAGCATTTTGCTAAATGGTTTTTGGTAGACTACACTTTGATTTTATTGCGAAGGCAAACGTTATCGAATCGAGAGAATTGTTTCACATGAGTTCTTGTGTTTCATTTTTAGACAAAGATTTATTGAAGTGCAAATGGCTACAACATAAACAAGACAAACATACTAGAAACAAACTCAAACAAACTTTACATAAGTAACTTACATAATTATATGACAAAAAAGTGTCATAAATATTTTGGTCTTGACGCTGATTTTTATCTGGGACCTTTTGAAAACCATTTTTATAAACATTTTTTTTGTGGTCTAATAGGCTTGAATATGATCATTTCAATGATGAATAGTACCAGGTCCACTAACGGAAACTATGTATATGGTAGTGTATAATATAATTAAACTTTTGGGGGAAAAACCAATTATGTTATAAAAGCGGGTCAACTGGTCATCGGGACGGAAGTTTTAGAACAACAGCGTGCTCTTATGGGGCAGTGCGTTCTAATGTGAAGCTGTAAACAAAAGCAATAACAATTACTATTTTAAATGCCGCCAAATAATTTTGCCTACAAAATCTGGTCTTTGTTTCAAAAATAACATTTTATTTCGCACAAAATATTTATGATTGTGTTAAATAGCAAATATTTAGAGGAACGATTGTAATGGACGAATAATAATTGTCCAAGTTTTCCAAACTTCCCTATTCAAATTAATGTTATCTTTATATTTTAACGTTTCGTAATTATTACAGTTATAATGAATTGAGAAATTTTCTGCGCTTAAAATTATTTTGCAAAATTCTTGGGATTTTCATAATTGGAGTTTATCTATCTATCGTTTATAGTCGATAGACGATCTGGTTTACGTCGCGGGAAGCCGCTGGATGCGGAAAACGGCGATCATCCAACTATGCAGGAGATACTATGCGCGCAACGTGTGTGGGTATGAACATGTGCACTGTTTATTCTTTCAGTCTCATAGTCACAATTGTAGACCGATCGAACGGAACCTACGGCTTTACGTGCTCTCCAAGTCACAGAGCAGGTAATATTTTTTATTTTTTAAACACTTATAACATACAAAAAGTTATGTTACAATAAATGCTTGTATAAATGTTAAGTACGTTAACATTTTTGTAATACAAAGCAAGCAAAAAACAGGTAGAATCTTGAAAGTTGTAAACTCCAATTGAAACGTCGAAACAAAACAACTCGCAAACAGCAGTAAAACGTTTTATATCAAGTAACAATCGTTACATCCTCCCGCTAAAACCTTTGAAAAACTTTTGCAGATTGGCAAACAAAAGAAAATTAATGTACAACTTCAAAAATTCTAAATTGAAATGAGATTTCCCTGTCATGTTTTACTCAGCAAAGCTGAGATTTCGCTGGTCGAGTTATAACAGTCAAAAACTCGGAATATTCCATTAGTATTCATTAATTACGTAATGCAATTTGCTCAAAATGAAAAAGTTTTGTTTTATTTTAAACAATGAGTGAAAATGGGCCTTTTCTGTTCTCGATCACTTTGTTATTACAGTCGCAAGCGCAGTAATAGTAAATGTCCTCCTGGTCGAATTTTGGTCACAGCAACCAATCTCAATGAAGATTAGTCTACTACGCATGGGATAATATAGTGCATAATAGTGTATGCTCAAACATAGTAGATAACAATACTACCTCGTTGGTCTAGTGGTAGCAAGCACGAGTGCTGAGCACGAGGTCCTGGGTTTAATCCCCGGGTCGGGCAAAGTGTTATTGGGTTTTTCTATTAGGAAATTCTGAGTAGCAACACGGAGTCTGGAATTGTGCCCGGTTAATGGCAATAGGCTCGCCTTCTATTACATGGGACTTATAGCCGGCGAAACGTGGGTGTACTGCATACATACAATATATATAATACAATATAACAGATACTCTATAAGGTGTATATGCAATAATACAATAAGAATAAAATAGTAAAGCTTATTTATCTGTCTTGCATATACAAAGTGATTATTCCAGTCATTATACCGTATTTTATACTAATATTTTAACTAACCGAAATTGGCACAAAGTTCCACGTCGCGTCATTATCTATGTTGTTACCCCGTTCATTAGGGTAATGTCATAATGAGATTTTTGCTGGCAATATCGTTCAAATATTTCAGGTAATAAGTGTTAAGGTAGAACAAAGCTATAATACAAGGTTATTAATGCTGCAGAATTATCTGGTCCCGTTGTCGTCAATACGTCCGGGGGCAATAAATGGCGTCCATATTTCTCTTGGCGGGCAATGAATCCAATTATCGGGCTCTGCGGAGGCGACATGTTAAATGGTCCCCATTGCTTCTCGCCGTCCTCTGTCTACGATCCACCTCAATAATGCGAGGATCATTATACCGTCCGCGGATTATCTTCATTTTTTAATAATATTAAAATGTGGACTCTCAACAATGGTCCTTAGAGCCGCTTTTTTTCTTTTATTTAAATGAGCAGCTATGATTTGCTTTTTGGGAGCGCTATCGACTTATTTAATGATGACAGTTATTCGTGGGTATTATAATTTTTAATAGGGCTTTTCAAGATTTTCGTAAAAGTCAACGTTGGCCTTATATTGTTTGTTTACTTAAGGCATCTTTATTCTAGATAATTTAATATTCATGTACTTATCGACTAAAGTATTTGTATTGTCCTATTTTAGTAAAACAACAAGAGCTATTTTATGCTTTCTGTGTTGCTTTTACTGCACTGCTACACAGCATCGTGGGTGCAGTATTATAAACTTAGAACCACAAGCACCAAACTCTGTACAAACATTTGCAGTCTACACAAATATTGGTCCTGTTTGAATCTGAAACATTTGCACATTAACACTGTAAGCAAATTAAATGCTAGTTCCGCGATAGTGTGAAAATCGTGAATGGTGAACTCTAATATATCCTCCTGAAGCAGGAAGTTCGTGTTGAACGTGACAGCTTGAGCTACCTGCGATCGCTTTCAACGGGACATTCGAGTACAAACGTGCGAATGAATCACGTTTTGTTTTACCTGAAGTTATTTGTTGGTGGAATGGTTCAATTTAATTGTTGGTTCAGTTCAATTTGTTTATTGTAAAGGAAATGTTAATACGACAGCGTAAGATGTTCTTTTATCGTATGGTTGATGTATGTTCTGTTCAACTTGGTGTCAGAGTTTAAATTGCCCGAAACGGCCTCTGATATGGCTTTACACACCGTTGAAAAATCTTTTATATGTGCTGATTTCCTTACGATTTTTTCCCTCACCATTTTAGCACGTGATCATTTCTAATATGCACTTAATTTTAATAGTCAGTGGCGCTACTGCGTGCTTGGGTTTCGAACTTACGACCTTTGACTTTGACTTGGCAGTCCAATGGTCAAACCACTAGGCTCTCACGTTACCGAGACGTGTGAACGCAATATATTAGTAGGTAAAGTGGCGAATCAGCCCATAACTCATTCCTTTGTGTTCATGACTAACACAGCCAATATCCGTAGCAATAACGTGCCTATAAAGTACAGCCACCAACTTATAAGTTCGGTCGGACAAAATTGGAACTAACCGATTTCTATACTAAATATCTTAAGATGACATTATTATCGTCACCACTAGCGACACTCTTAACTGTATAGATAAGTTGGTAGCACTGCAATGTGCACTTTGATGAAGAAAACTTGTACAGAGGGAACATGAAATTGGATGAGTGCGGGCAGATGCAATAGCTCAGTTGGTAATAGCGTTGCCACGGTACGACGAGTATAGCAGTTTTAAGCCCCGGTTATATCTATATTTTCTATTTTCTAAGACGTCACATAGTCATAACGCGTATAAAAAAAAAGAAAAAAAAATGTATTTGTTTTTTTTTTTGTGGAAGGATCTAAAGTTCCCTGAACAGTTAATAAGACCAAAATTTTAATTAAGAATAAAGCTATGACTTTATAGTTAATTTAAACTTTGGATAAATTAAACTATAGATACAGTGTTTTATATGACAACAATCTATCCATAACACACTACCCGACCTTGGAATTTAAACCGGGGAACTTCGTGCTCGGATGATAATTTATCCTCTAGACCAAAGTTGCAGTCTAAAAGTGATATTTAAGGCGATATTTATAATATTATTTAGAACTGTCAAAATCATTGTGCAACCTAATATTTTTTTTTCTTAGCCTACTGTGTCCCACTGCTGAGAAAAGGCCTCCCCCATATCCTTTCAAGTACTCTTTTGTGCCACCTCGAACCAGTCCTCGCGATAGGCGTCTAAGTCATCCCACTACCTCTTTTTAGGCCGGCCTCGGCGTCTCCATCCGTCCTCAGCACCCATATTGTGGCAGCTTTTGCCCAGCAAACTAATAACGTCGATTAATTAATTTTAATCTGAGAATTTTACTGTCAATAAAATAATTAGAGAATAAAATACTGCAATAATGACTGCGCATATTATTGTAAGTAGATGTGTGACGCGCTTAAATAAAAGTCTTTGAAGTCAAGACATCTTCAAATATTTTCGAGAATAAAGGAGGTTGAGTTATAAAGTAATGAGGTCAATAAATGGGTAGCAGTACAATAAAACTGTGCCCTTGAACTTTATTTTGCTTTGAGATAAAGGAAATTCAAAAAAGCGTAGGTATACCGACTTCCATTTATTCAAATGTACATACAGCAAAGCTAGTAGGTTGGCAGGGCCGCTAGTTAAGGATAAAGTTTTTTGTAGAAGTTTGCATGTGATTGTGAAGAATTGTTTAGTTTTGTATAGGTTTCAGTTATACCTTTTCAGAAAATATGGTAAAAGAAATTGTATTGATGACATCTTAAAAAATCACAACCTTATGTAGCGCCCCTGCCAACCTAATAGCTTTCCTGTGTGTACATTATTCTTAATTCAAATACTTACGAAATTCGAATTTCTGATGTTATTTTCTTATTTGTATTTGAACATCACAAAAAATAGGATTGGTATTTATTGGACATTGCTTATCTGTAACAAGTCTTGGGTAATGGCTTTATGGCGTTCTTTGGCGGAAACCATACATAAATACCTAAAGGAACAGGAACCAGAGCATCATAACAAAAACCAGTCATGTGTGAATGCGTGCGCGGCGAATGTAATGTGTTGTGTAATCAAGTGTAATGTTATGAGAACAGCGCTTAATATGTGATTAAGAGTACCATAGACATAAACATTACAATACACTTGTAAGCACCGATCATTAAGGCGCCTCTTACCGATAATTTGCTATCTCGCTCGCACATTGAAGTTGATTGAAGATATAAAATCAATGAATTTATGAAAAATCTAACTACTTACACCATATGAAAGAGAACAACAGGAGAAATGGAATAAAATAAAAATTTATTTAAAGCAATTTTTTTAATTGTAAACATGTTTTGATCAAGCTAAATTTTTTTCTGAAACTTAGTAATGTTGTTCTCCTTCATATGGTGTAAGTCGATTTTTTATAACTATATTCATTGATTTTGTATCTTCA
Source organism: Protodeltote pygarga (assembly GCA_936450705.2). Lineage (NCBI taxonomy): Eukaryota > Metazoa > Arthropoda > Insecta > Lepidoptera > Noctuidae > Protodeltote > Protodeltote pygarga. The sequence continues at coordinate 9,606,784 of OW388263.2, forward strand.
ATGTGCGAGTGAGATAGCGAATTATCGGTAAGAGGCGCCTTAAGCATACAAGGAAGGAAACTACACCAACAGTGTAAAGACGATATTACACAAATCAATTTGGGATCAATATTGCTTTTAATTTGATGGCTTCAAAGGCATTGAGATGTCTAAATATATTTCAAACTTAATTCCCCGGTAGCTTTCATCAATCAAATCTTGAAGTTATTATTTTTACACAATTTATCTATAAAAAACAAACAAGGTGTCGTGGTGGAGCAAGCACGTGGGTGTGAGTTCGAACCTGGCATGTACCAATGTGACTTTTTCTATGTCAAATGTACTTTCTTAGATAATATAATTAATCTAAGACTAACGAAGAAGGAAAACATCGTAACGAAACCTGGACTTTAATAGTCTGAAATCGCTAACCCGCAGTGAACTAGCGTGGTGATTAATGCTCAATCTTTCTCATATGAGAAAAGGCCTTGCCGTGCAGTGGGACAGTTACGACTGATTTATTTATTATTTATTATATAATCTCTAACAAAAAAGGAATTCCTTTAATGTAGTTTTACTTTTAATGTCAGCAAAAGTACAACCAATCAGATGTTACAAGAGATTTCCAATCGAATTGCACGTGGGAATTTACAAGCAGAAAATACGAATGCACTTACCCCGATTTGCGGATCGTAGGACCACATGCGGTAATTGTCCTTAATGGTACTTCAGCTGAGCTAATGAGCGAAGCATGGTACACTAATTGATTCTAAACACAGTGTGTCGTTAGTTATAGGTTTTGAGTGAAAAATAACAATCTTGTAGTAGGAGAATAACGGGTAACGTGAACACGTGTTAATTAGGCAGTACCTACCTATTCTTTGTGTGTGGTCATGTGGTGTAGTTAAAGGTGGTTAAAGTATATGAACGTTGTCTGGCAAGTCAGAGGTCTCAGGTCCGAACCGAGGCACGCATCTCTGACATTATGTAACGTATTATAAATTAATTATCATTTATTCAGTGCCTCGGAAAGCATGTTGCAAGCATGTTGGACCTGCACCTGATTTTTTTCCGGTCATGTCGGATTGCAGCTGTCCCATAAGACTATGAGGGAGAGAGGTACCTGTGTTTGCGCATACCATTGCGCACTATAATTTCCTCTTCGTAGTTGACTTATCCCTATTAAGATTGGCCGCTGTGACCGAAATTCGGTCAGGTAATTCAAATATTCGAACCTGAAAGCGTAGAAATGTAAAAAATGCTTTTGAGAAAACTCATATGAAGCAAAAGGACGAAATCGTAACGAAATGACGAAATATTTCGAGCAACGCAGAGCGTAACGGCAGGTCATAAATATGAGTAAATTGGGTACTGACTCAGGTTCGAAATAATGAATCTTTGCTTGCAGCCGGCTATCACCGCCTCATAATCTCATTACTGTGTTAGGGTATAACGTAAACGGCAAACGAAAATCTAGGCCGTCTATTTATAACCAACTTCTGAACAAGAAGGAGACATTTTATTTAATTGAACATAAATTGTTTATTAACGTATCAAGTAAGAGGTTTCGAAGTAGATTCCGCGATAAGGTAAAAATGATTTTTAGGTTTATTTGTTCTAGAATTTACCAGTAGAAGTATAGAGTCGTGGACTGCTCCTGGTATGTGATATCAAGCTCGGTTCCAGTTACATAATATACCTTTTCGTACCACTTGCTCAAAAAAGTGACATTCTATGCCTCAAAAAGAGAACATAACAATAGTCATTATTAATCTGTCAAAAACAGGGAAAGAAAATTGTACTGAATTTCATTCATGCTCTAGGGAGAGAATGTGATTTAAATTTGGAATACTTACCGAAACTTATACTGAACTACATCTGTGTTTACACCATTGAGTTTGTATAAAGCATTACACATCTTTTTGAAAAAGGAATACCCATTTATTATGCAGTTATGATTATTAAATAAAATTACGAAAACCGACGAGGCCGTATGAGCTTGATGCCTTTGCATTTCCGACAAAAAAATATTGGTCTAGGAATTTGCCGCGTTTTTGTTTTCTTCAAATACTTACATAAAGTTTATTTTAATTTATTTTTATAAATAAGTTAATGTTCTAAAAATACGTTACGATGTTAAATCAAAGCGACAGTGACAGTGAATTGTCGGATTCCATCAGTGCAAATGCTGCCGCAATTATAAAAAATTTGCTTCCAACAAAATCCAAGGAAAATTATTTTAAAACTTATGAAGAATTTTCAACGTGGAGAAGTGCGAAAGGTCTATCCTATCAATTTCAGAATCAGTACGTATTATTGAGTTAATTTTTTCGCAAATGGTACGAAAAGTAGAGTATTTTCCTAGGTGATAAAGCTGTCTTAGTCTTGGGTGAACTTAAATCCCTCTCTACACTCAGGACTCGTCTTAAGTCCCTCGCTTCGCTCGTGATTTAAGTTATTAACACCCTCGGGAGTAAACCTCGAGTCCTTCGTTACGCTCGCGATTTAAATCGTCACCCGTGACAGAAGACACTGCTTTATCCCCTTGGTTAATAATCTACTATTTATAAGTACGTTAAAGAGTTGCATGTTTAGGTCCTAAGAGGTTTATTAATGTATACACAAAAACATATTCGTGAAGACCTGTAATTGGCTCTATGCCACCTATAATAAGTTCTACATTGTAAGTTATTAGCTGTTCGTTTTTCTAATATAAATAAATAAATAAATAGGGCTCATAACATAATTGCCGAATTGTGTGTGGTAATTATCTCCACCAAATTTTATGATTTAAGGTTTCTCTGTCATAAACAACCTTAATAACGTTCTCCTCTCCTATGGTATCGCGTTGTCCTTTTCCTGCTCGATTTACGTCGGGCTTAGCTCAGCTTTACAAGTACAACATTTACACACCCACACACACAAACATGTGCGGACAGGCCGCGTGGCTTGTAGTAGTAGTAGGCTATTTATACGAGTTCGTTTCTATAGAGTACTCTGGAACTCGGTGTCCGCAAACGTATTCTTAACATTGAGTCTTTCGCCTTTCTTTCGAGTTCAAGGTGAGCTGATATTTGGCTAAACCATCCCAAAGGTGACAGTAGTACCTACCCCAAGTCCTATCGAATCTGTTACAGTTAGAGGATCTCCTCAGAATGCAAAGGTTAAAATAATCATGGTAATTGCTGATTGTCTTTTGTTTGTTGATAGTTTCAATCAACGGTACGTTCAATTCGAGGCAATCCAACCTGAATATTGAGCACCTTCAAGATAAACACTAGTCATAAATCATTCTACGCATATGAAGGACCATTGTAGAATTTAATCAAGGAGTACAGTAACAAAACACAGGTGCTCTAAACGTGAACCGCATATAGTTGTGAAGATAGCTTACGTCTGTTGGTAAGTTCGTGGCTTCGTGCTGAAGATATTTAAGAGCAAATTGGTTTTCTTAGGTAGGTGGTACGTATATTGCTTTGTTAGTGTATTTTATCATTTTTAATTAAAAATGCCAAATTTCGTGCTCTATTAGGTTTTGGCCAAGATCATCTAATATTTTGTGACGTTTTTTGGCCATTGCAGTAGAAGATACTTTGTAAAATTTAAAATAACTTTTTTATCGTGTAAATTTCTTTATGGATACCCCGTCACTAGAGGCTGGTGAAGGAGTTATGTCTGACTCCAGAAAAAAGAAAGAATAAAGAAAGATTTGTACAGAATAAAATAAAATTTGTATGCGAAAGTATTCCAGTAAAGGCATTCTGTTTTAAATAATATAGTCAATGAGATAAATAATGTACTTATTAACGAATCCTCTCACATTTTAATTTTGTCAAAAGCGTAATCTAACACTAATCTCTCTGTCGCGTGTACAGTCAGCTACGAAAGTTATAGAACACCAAAAAAAAAACATACTAAAATGTTCTCCTTTGTCATAACTTCAGTTATATAACATACTATGCGCACACATGTATAATAAATGTAAGTACCAAGACCGGAACAAATCTGTCGATCACACAAATATTCAGCCTAGTGTCAAGCCGATTTTATATGATAGCAAAAGAAGAATCACTTATCAGCTACGTTAATTTAAATAAAATTTTATTAAAAAAACCTTTTTAATCAAGCTTATTAAATGGAATATCAAACTTAAACGTATACTACCTATACGCAAAATTGCACGTCTTAATTGGTTGAAGATTACTGCTTTAAAATTTAGTTGCAAGATTTGACCAGAACATTCATAATCATAATAATATGTACAACTAAGTGTAAGTTAAATAAAAGCTTGAAAAAAAATAGTTTTAAATATTCATTTGTTTTTATTAAATTAAAAACATAACATTGACCCCCCAAAGGGGGTAGGCAGAGGTGTATGCAGTACATACACCATCCGCCGACTATAATTATGTTATAAGTTCCGTGTAAGGGGCGAGCCTATTGCCACAATTGGCACAATTCTAGGCTCCGTGTTGCTACTAAGAATTTTGTTGCCGATCTTACCTAGGATTTTAGACGTATTACAGACGCAAATTAATTTAGTTACACTCGGTTTAAGTGTACTATGTCTGTCTGATAAATAATATATTTTTGAAGTTAGATTTATAAAACTTGGTACCTATTTAGTTTGTTGTTAAAAAAAATCCAATTCCTAAAGGAAAAAATAGAAGATGAAACTTTGTATGGGTAATGCCTAATTTTGGAAGTTCAATTAATTAACATATTTAAATTCATTAATATTATGATAAGTATTAGTACGCGGGCGGAGTTACGAATAGCTTAGTGGCATAGCGACTGGAGGCTTTATCCTATAAGTTGCAAAAAAAAAGGTTGAAATCACACTCGTACTTATTTTTCTGTAGTGTTGACATAGCGTGTATGACTTTACAAAAATTAATTGAATTGAAATGAATTGTTTTATTCTTTGAAAAATAAAGGCAGCGATTTGTCACTTATTTTTCAGAGTAAAATAAGGGATGGAATTTCCGATATTCTTGCAGGCGAAACGCAAGTTTATAATATATAACATAATAATTACTTATAAAATATTACAGAAGTCATAACAGTGGTTTAAAAAGTAAATAAAACGGATAGCGTATATGATAGGTTTAATGTGCAGACCACGCGCTAACTAAACTAACTTATACTAGTAAGTTTAGCTTACGCAGCTTAGTATGCAGTGTACGCGAGCTTGTCTAAGTTATGTGAAATAAAATATTTTAAACTCCTACATTGGTGTTACAAAATTTAATCTGCTGCTTGATTATATTAACTATATCCTTGCTAGCAACCATTAAACATTCTAAAAAAACATGATTGTCAATCATAAATTGGTGTTGCATTTAGGAAATTTCCCCATATTTCGAATTTTTTCACATATTTTCCCAGTTTAGCAGTGACAACCTAGTGGTTTTAAAGGATTAAAACCCAGGCACGCACCTTTGCCTTTTCGGATTTAAGTTCGTATTAAATCTTAATTATCACTTGCTAAAAGGGTGAAGAAAAACATCGTGAAGAAACCAGCACACCTGAGAGAATTTTCAACGGCGTGTAAATGTAATGTCAGAGTCAGAGAGTTTAAACTCTGACTCTAGGTTGTTCATCAACCATACTATAATGAAAGAATAAGAAAGATCCTATTTTGCATAATAATTATGGTTGTCTCTATCTTAATTGGATATATTTTAAACCCATTAATTGAAAGTGGATTCAATCTTCACAAGCCTACTTTTTCAGATTTACGTAATCATCTGGTCTTGGAGTAAACAAAGTTTACCTACTTTCAGGGCCCGAAACTTCGTTTAAACACGGCTAATTTGTTCAGCTTTACCATATTTCTTTTAAGAACGAAGTAATTTTGAAAAAAAATACCCAACAAATATGTGTCAGATAAATCTGAGCTCGAGAGCCTAATATGCATAATTTACATTTGCCGAAAACAGAAAATTAATCCCACGATCTACCAACAAGGGTGAACATCAAGGAAAGTTTTGATGAGGGTCAATGTTAATGGCGTCTGAAACATAATCCCGATTATAGAAACAAGAGAGATACGTTATTACCTCATTATGACGATAAAGATATAATAAGTTTTATGTGGTGAGAGGACCTGTTTGTAATCAAACTTAAGGTTATCGTAAATCCAGTGATATATGTGAAATTAAATCTAATCATTAATATTTATTTTAAGAATCGTCATCGTCGTCATCAGCCTTGTATTAGTCCATTGCTAACATAGGCTTCTCCCAACGCGCGCCACTTTTGTGCGTTCATTGCCCATACTGGGCAAGCGGGTTGGCGATCGCAGTACCAGATGATTGCTATAACACAGAAAGATGCTGCTCTAGATCTTTCCCTCTGTCGCTTCTTACGACACCCATGGGACGAGTAGGGGTGGTTCTATTCTTGGACCGGAAACCACACGGCACTATTTCTTTACAATTTTATGAATAAAGTATCGTATCGTAAAGTTAAGTATCATAATTAATTAATGTCCATAATGTCGTGTGACCTGATACGTAGGAGTAAAAACACATTACAATATCGCTTAGCCTATATGTCGATTTATATTGAATCGATTTTATACTTTAAAATGTCAAATCACTCGAATAAATAGATATTTTCTCTTTTTAAAATAATATATTTGTATCTCCTGCATGCTAACAAACTTAGTATGTAATTTAAATATTCTAGGTTTCAGTTGGTGGACGGTAATTAATATGGTTACTATCAAATTTTTTTAGAAAAGGCTCGCCAAAAATTTGGACCTTATTCTTGACAGGCCATAATCTAGTACTTTTTTTAAAATTTAACTAGCATTATAAGGAAGATATTTTTTATAAGTAATTTATCCAAATATGTATATAATGCAGGTAGAAAGTTCACTGAACCGTGAACAGACGCCGCCTCTGGGGATCTCTCGTCAAAGTCGATTCGATGCATTTACGACATAACACCGATCAAATCGATCGTTAATACAAGATTGTAGCTATTAATCTTCATTAGATCTAAACTTTTAAGTCTGATGAACCCTATCGATCTTTGTAAATATTGCTGGCAAGCCATGTTTGTAAATAAGTGATTGGTTGAGCGATAAGAGTCTTGTCATTTATAAAACCAGTGTTCATTTTTTGAATGAATTACAATTTTTTTATTCTGATTTGGATGGATTGGACTTTGGTTTTGGTATAAAACTAATCAAATAAATCTGGTATGATGACATTCGTCTATCGTCTTCTGCGCTTCATATCACGGATTAAATTCAGATAAATAATTGTATGATATTATTTAATAAAAAAACTCAATAGTTGTATGATTGACAGATATTTGTTTTGGTCTGTTTGTGTAGGTATTGTAAAATTAAGATACAGGTAAAAATCGATTATGAAAAGTTTACAAAATGGCCAAACTGATAAACTGGTCTATATAGATATTATTGTCTTTATTTAATTGTATTTCCTGGGTGAACCAAAGGTTTGTTGGCAAAAATACCAATGTTAAATTAGGTGATAGCCTAGTGGTAGTGACCATTGGACTACCATAAAAGGTCGTTAGTTCAAAACCCAGGCACTTTATTAGAAATGAATTTATTATCACTTGCTAAAAAACCAGTGTGTTAAGCCATGTCAGAGGATAACATTTGAAAGACGGTTTAAGCTCTAATACAAAGATTTTTCTGTAAATGGTTAAAGAACTATCTAGTATTAGAGCGATAAAGAAAAATTAAAGAATGAATGACATGTCTTGAATAAGCCCAACTGGGTCATATCAAAACATCCTAAACTTACATACGTTTCGGCGATCCTCGACTATAATATAATAGCATGAGTAATGAGAATCATGTCCGGGCTTCCATGAGAGACCACTTAAAACATTCTCTGCGTTATATGTATGGTCCTTGTCGATCTTGTATCCTTATTGTCCTTACGATGATGTGCATTTTGTACCCAACAGGAAGGTTAGTATGCTGATGTAGCAAACTTGAGGACTTTGTATCCCTACTTTGTCTTCGTTAGTCTAATGGGTGCAAATTGTTGAATGATGCTGCAGTATCGATGAAAAATCTTTGTTATTAAACTATTTGTTATGCAATTTTTTTTCAAGTTTATTACGCTGCAATGGCTGTTGGGCTGCTGCTGGGAAGAAATGATATGAATGTATAGAGCTGTTACAATAAAGGCGAAACGTAGTTTTACAATAATTTACTAGTTTCAATTAATAATAGTAATAATTTACAGTTATTTAGTAGACTGCTGCACGCGTTAATACGAACGTTTCTGTCAGCAATTTCCCATGTCACAATGATTGTTAGAAACTGGTTAAGAATTCTGGAAAAAAATATTATTTGAGTAAAACATTGCTAAAAAAATATTAGGTAAGTATACTTTTATTCAATCACATAACTTGTAATCCCTCGTAAACCATTGAACATATTTTAGATGAAGCTTGACACACAGATAGAACGTGTCCTGGATTAACACACGAAATAGCTATAAAGATAAAGATATTTATTTCGTATAAACTGGTTCTACCACCATGTGGGTGAAGCCGCGGGCAAAAGCTAGTATTGAATCAATATTATAGCATCTAACCAAACTTTTTAGCCAAAACTAACTTGAAATAGGGGTAGCAATTAAAATCCAATACTAGTTTTGGAACTAAATTGTTCTGAAAAAAACTTTTGCAAGCACCTGCGAAGCAACCAAAAATAACGCAACATTTTTTCCTAAAATAGCTGAAGTGCAGTTTAAGTTTCTTTTTCTAGTAACTTAATGGCGGCGCGCTTAACCTATGTACTCTTGTTATAAATACGAGTAGCTTATTATTTCAACAAAACTTTGATTTAATTTTCCGGTAAATATTCACAAATGCCTACTAGTATTTATGTTCATCATCATCATCAACCTATATTTTTCCACTGCTAGATATAAGTTTCTCCTATTGCACGCCATTGAGCACCATTTTCGGCTATTCTTTTTCAGTTCGTGCCAGCCACCTTGCGAAGTTCATCTAGCCTGAGGGTGTCCTACACTACGTTTGCCAAACTGTGGTTTATATTCCCATTTGTAAAAATAGAATAGAAAAAGCAATATACTACTCTTGCCCTTTCAATACCTCCAAGATTGCTTGGTTATGACACACAATAAAATTTGGCGAATTGAACCAATATAAGTAGTTGACAAAGAATGCATTCGGCCGTGACTACAGCTAGTTTCAAACCGTTTGTGACGTCACGTACGTACGTAAGATACGTACGACATGTAGGCTACAAAGTCGCCTGAGGTGTCTCCAAACATTTGGATTGTGTTAGGACACGCTACGACCCAGTTGTCAAAGGCGCCGGAGTAATAGGCGTGTAGCTTAGTCTCAGCAAACTTGCTGTGAAATAAATTGCTAACGAAATCTCGATCGATTGCTCTTTGCAGTTAATTTACTGTAACGATTTTGTGAGAAAATGTTTTAGGAACTGCTTCGTTGGTCTAGTGGTAGAAAGCGCGCAAACTGCTGAGCACGAGGTCCTCGGTTCGATCCCCGGGTCGGGCAAAGTGTTATTGAATTTTTACATTATGATTCTCAGTAGCCGCACGGAGTCTGTAATTGTACCCGGTTAATGGAAATAAGCTCGCCCCTTATTTCTCTGGGACTAATAACATAGCCGGCGAAACGTGGGTGTACTGCAGGCATACACCTCTGCTTACCCCCTTCGGTAAATACAGGAGTTTATTTATGTATGTTATGTTTTAGGAAGTTAATGTTCTAAATCTTAGAATTACGAGCATGATTTGAATGCGCGAACTAATGGTGAAAGCCTACTTTTTCATTACAAAATTTTCAGAAGCATCACTGAGTGGAATTGGGACCGGTACTGATAAATAGGCCCCTTAAAGGACTTGAAATATAACTGGTGAAAATTGGATGTACTATCGCGGACAAAGCCGGTCCACCACTCTTAATGTTAGAATCGCTTGCACCCGGCGGCATCCAAACGTAGCGCTAGTCCCGTCGCTACGCACGTAGCATTGTTCAAAGCAGTTTAATCGCAAAGTGGTGCACCGTTCGTGTCCGCAATAGTACTTTAAACCTTTGCGTACTCCTGAGTAATACACGAGCATTTATGTATAAATTCAATAAAGATGCCACTCATATACGCCTGTTATGTTATTCTTGAGACTAAAAGGTTATCCTGACCATAGATTAATGCTGTAATTGTTTTCCTTATTGGAAAAGTATTTGATGGAGTAGATTTCCAGTTCGAAGCGGCTCTAAGCCCCGTTTGTTTGTATCAATATTTTTTGGAAATAAAAACAAATACGACTGAAGTTTTGATTCATCTAAACTTTTGCTATTTTCTCCTTTCGTGTAACTATTGACAGTAGGTAATGAAAACAAGTTTACGACAGATATCCCTAGAGTTTGTCAAACGTGCGTATACCGAAAGTTCACTTGTTTCTATCCTTTCCGGGAAGAAAAAATGAGATAGATATGGTTACGTCACACATTAACTGATGGTTTTGACACGGTTTACAATCTCGTACTGACATGTAAATCATAGGGTCTAACCCTGCTCATGGTTATGCCATAGAATGATTGTGATAAAGAGTGAGATTTATTTCTAAATAAGAAGTGCACGAGCAGGCTACGATTTATAAATGGCCAGTCATCGGTGCATTTTAAAGCCTTAAGTTCTTCGCGTACGCGAAAATGTGAAGCAATTTTAACCATTATATTAGGCACAATTTCGAATGCCGAGCTATTCAGATGGTTTTTTTTGTTTATGGAATCAACAAGATTCACATTAACCTACTTGGCAATCAAATTAGGAGCAACTGTGAATACCCTCAAACTGTGAGTCTTACTGTCTTACATTAATAAACATGACATCGTTATAATATGCCTGTATTTATACTAGCTTAGCCTCGATCAATTATGTATTTAGTACTAGATTTCCGATTAATGCTTAAAAAAGGTTAAAAGTAAATAAGGAATAAAAAAATCAGAAAATAAGAAAAAAGGTTAGAGATTAGAGCACAAACGATTTTGTGGTTTTATTTGGAATTAGCACTGGCCACTTTGAAACTTTTTTCTTCATTTTGTAGTAAAGAATTTAAATTTAGAAGTATATTATCGGTCACTTCAATGAAGAGTTTTCGTTCCTTATCCTCAGGTAGTATTGTTGCTTAAAGGAGCTTAGGCAGGGATATTATACTTGGCAAAGTTTGTCGTTTTGTCAGGTGTCGCATTTCTTTTTAGGGTTCCATACCCAAAGGGTAAAAACGGGACCCTATTACTAAGACTCCGCTATCCGTCTGTCGCCACTTATACATTATAACATTATTCAACAATCGAACAAGTAAGTATATACAATGTGCTTAAACACATACCACTAACAAATTTGATAATAGCGTAGAGTAGTTCGTATGTAAATATATCGAAAAGATACAGAAAATACAGAAGTACAATGTCATCAGGCGCATTGACACAATACAATATGTGGACACGGCGATCTGTAATCATTAACCCCCAATGCAAAAAGGGGTGTTATAAGTTGGCGTGTCTGTGGCATCGTAGCTCTTAAACCATGGACCGGTTTTGATTAAGTTTTTTTATTTAAAAATTGTTTTGATCGAGAGTGTTCTTAGCTAAAAAAAACATGTTTTTTGTATCGAGGGTTTTTAAACTTATAGTTATTAACCGACTTCAGAAAGGAGGAGGTTCTATGTTCGGCTGTATGTATTCTTTTTTTGTTTTTATGGTTATCATATGAACGATTTGAAGAACTCTGTACCTGCGCGTCTAAGTGCGTGCCTTGTGCGTCTGTTTCGTTTGCGACAATTCAGTGTATTGATTTCATATGACCTTCTGATCCTAACTATTCTATGGTTCAATGTTTGATCTCAGTGCCTGTTAAACGCTAATGGCTTTAATAAGATGACGTGATAAACGGATTGCAGGCCAATACATTATGTCAAGCATATTGTGATTTTGTGTTTGGTACCTAATTGGATCTTAGGTAAGGCTTAGATACCTCAATGATCTTTGATTAGACAGTTTTCAATAGCGTGTGCAGAAGTATATTTCTCACAATATAAACATCATCATCAGCCTGTATTAGTCCACTGCTGAACATAGGCCACTCTCAATTCGCCAGTATTGTGCGCTCATTGGAGGTATTTGCGCATAATCGCCACGCTGGGCAAGTGGGTTGGCGATCGCAGTAGCAGATGATTGCGGAAACACAGAAGGATGCCGCTACCCATCCTTCGGATTTTTATTGATTGTATCGTTTGAATGTTATTATTCTGATTCTAGATAATCCAAAAACCTTTATGCAATAGGTAATACAAACAAATGCCTAACGCTAGCAAAAAAAAATAAGTTCTTATCAAAGAGGTGACGGTGACGTGTGAAACAATCTAAGAATCTCTCCAGAGACGCGGTATCGGTTTTTATAGCAACTTCTATACAGCTGCAAAACTCGATCCAGCGGCTGAAAGGTGGAAAAATGTTTTTGAATCCGTCTATTCCCGCGTGTGCCTTTAGGAGCGTAAAGGATTGCTGGAAATGATATTTGCTTTACGAAAAACAGCGGTAACGGTAACAGCGGCATTGATGGCCGTCTGTCATGTAGGCTAAAAAATTGGATGGAGGGACATAGGTGTTGTTGGCGGCTTTGACTGTTTCAGGCTATATTTTTGCGTTACGTGGGTGGTTTTGAAGCAGGATTTCACGTCTGTTTCAGGAACGGAAATAACACAGATATGGAAACTTGAATCTGATATTTTTGTTGGTTGGTTCAGAAGTGAGAAAAATCTTTTGGACTTAACTAATATCCTTTTAAAATTACAATTATTCAAATCGTCAATTTAAATTAAAAAAAAAACAAAGCTGCTGTTTAATAAATATTAGCGAATTGTAGGTACGCTACTGATAATTCAATTCTTTTGCCGCGTATCATTTCCCTTGGGTGACTCCTCTTTAGCTCGTCGACAGCTAGTAGCTTCATTATATCTTTTCAAATTAATATGTATTAATAATTAAGATGGAGGCATGTAATTACAGGGTAAATAGATTTTACATTATATTAAATCCATGACTTTGAATTCAATGGATGGTTAACTTAATCTAAATTAACTAATAACTATTAACTAAATAAATCTTACGAAGAGGTGAAATTTGTTTGTTTGTGTAGTAATTTATAGAACTATTAAATAGATTATTAAAATTCTATTAAGTAGAAGGGTTTGTAATAGTTATGGGCTTTATTTTAATAAAAATAAGTTTTCAATTGGAAAAGTAATTCACGCTAACTTAGACATTGGCAACGTCTTAGGCTCTCCACTCAAGACCGATTTTTTCACCGATTTTGTGACAAACTTAACGTTATTTTGCAGCTGGCTTTTTTTTTGTAAATTGATCTTCGTTTCTAAACTAATGACGTTCACTTCTCTCAATAGCCATCGGCAAAATAACGATTGTGTGCCAAAGTCGGTCACAAAATCGGTGAAAAATCAGTCGTAGGCGGAGAGCCTTAAATATTTCTACTATCAGTGCATAAATTCCGGATCTCTGACAAAAGGGACAAATAAAAACGCACACACACAACGCACCCTGAAACACAAAAACCGACAAAAATCAAATATGTCCGAAACCACGAAACGAATGGCGGTCGTAAATAAAATTATAGCCGTTACAGATGATAGAAATGAGGCCCAGAAGTTGTGCGAACTTTAAATCTTTCTTTTACAACCGCGATAAGATACGCAACGGCTTACGGTTTAGGACCCCTGCCCCCAACAAAGTTTGACAAAGTTTACTTTCTGATTTGAATAAGTTGTTTACTGTTTAGATGTATTAATTTAGTAGGTAGGGCAACCAAAAAATACGTGGTTTACTAATGATATCTTAAAATATATATTAGCATAGATATTAGCAGTAAACAGCAGGATACAGGCACCTATAAGTGGTTTCAACTGCCTGCCTGATAATTAATAATAATATGTATTGTCATATAATTTAAATGGCATAACGCAATTCAGTATAATGATCATTACGCATAATATTCTTCTTTTTCTCGGTCGTTTTCTTCATTTCTGCAGGTCGTGTCCGCCTTGAAAGGCTTTTGTAGCGTCAGCAACTAGCTGTTTCCATTCTCTCTTGTCTTCAACTTTTCTTAGAGATACCTGTGCCTACCTTTATGTTATCCGACCATCGGGTAGGTGACCAGCCTCGAGGACGTTTCCCTTCAACCTTGCCCACCACAAGAAGTTTAACCAGACTATCTGCTTTACTGTGGGCTATGTGACCAAAGTATAAGCCTTTGACTGCCACCGCGGTCAACGGTGACCGCGAATAATAAGAATAGCATTATCTGCGGCGTGGCAGTCAACGTGTTAATAAGCTACTTTTAATTTCGAAAATATTTTAGGTATACAAAAAATTCTAGAAAATATAATTTTTTTCTTTAATTTTTATACACAGATATATCCACAGTAGGACAAAGGGCCTCAAAGATCTAATATGTTTAAATAAAGTAAAATTTCAACTTCAGTTCGGACGCAATTGAAAATATTTTACCGATGCTCTTATTTGAGACATAAAGTTTGTTGGAGTATGAAGATTCCAATTTCACTTCTAAGCTCCGGTCTTTTTACCTTGTTCAAGAGCGAACAGTTTGGACAAATTATATTATTGAACAAATGTAATTTTGGCGAGTGTTTTCCTAAGTAGAAAAACATCTCTTGGGAAGCTTTTTTTTCGAGAGCAAACGAGTGTAAAATTTAAGATTATACTTCCGATTTAGTAGCAGAATCTGTTGTAGCAAGTACTTATCCAAAGTATTTAGGTATCTGCGTAGGTTCTTAAAATCTTTGTAATTAAAACTTTACTTTTGTCAATGAAGCTTCTTCGAGCTCTCAACCGCTTTTCCTTTGTCACGAGTCAATTCATCGAATTAAAAACAAAAATATCGCATTTTTATTTATTGCAAGAAGGGCTGAAATGTGTGAAGTCAAGACATACGCAATGATGATGACCTAATAACTCCATACAACATTTCATGCAAGTGATGTTTCAATTTAGGAATTAATTGCACACACAAAATAGGTTTCATTTTCGTTTGACTAGATGTAAAATATGTGCCTGTGACTCTAGTTGCCTATGCACATCTAAGCACTAAGCAATTGGTCCTTGAGTACTTATTTTTAGTCCTTCTTCTGATATATCTCGACAATTTTGGTAAACTGTCAAAGTTTACGTAAGTTACATTATGTAGTCGCATTAGTATCAGGTATCGCAAAAAGCATCACGTACAAGTAGTACACAAACGCGAATATGTTTTCCCATAACGTATTCATATTCATCGTACAAGGAAATGCACTCAAATAGTAAATATCCCAAACGATATTTATCATGGAAGTAGACGGGAAATATGCTTTAATAGACAATTTATTTTAATTTCGCTTTGAGCACCGCAATGTGTCTTTGGCTCATAAATTTCTAGATGAGCCGGGTTTGAAGCAAAAAGGCTGGTACCTGAATTCTTAATCCCTACACGCTCCTCGTAAAAGCTGAGGATGAAAAACATGTTGAAAGCCTAGCCTATTCTAGAATGTTGTAAATTTGTGCCTGTGTGTCACCTTCAATATCCAAAAGTGAGCGCTTTAAATAATTTGGAATATTGAAAATTAGTGTAGTGTTAATTCCGCTTATCAATAAAATAAAAAAGATAATATCAAATTATTGTTCTGTCAAGGTCGACATAATTAATAATTATTATATAATTTCAAAATGTTACAATAATAAATTTGTTTTATACTATGCTTAATCAGTATGGTTTTTTTTTTATGTTGAACTTGTATTTTTATGAATGGTACAATGGCTATCGAATCTGTTTGAAAATTTATCTATTTTCAACCTTAAAAATATATTTTTACAGTTTATACCCAATTGCAGGTCTGTGATTGATGTAAACCCTTGTCCCTGTAATGCTTGTGTGTATGTACTAGATGTGCCTTATTAATAAATAGGTGAATAAATAAACATAGATAGTACCAAAGCCCGACATAACACCATAATGCTTTCTCTCACAGTATAAATTATCTCAATTAACACTAGATTCCGATTTAATATCCCGTGATCCCAAAATGCTTGTGACAAATTTTCGGTCCCAGGTAATGGATTGACTAGTCCATTAATCAACTAATACCCGCGGTAATCACTTGCGTAGTATGTCAATAAAAAGCCTACAGACCTTTAATCCTATATTAAGTCCTTTTCCGGGTTACCATTGAGCTCTTTTTTGTTGGAATCCCTTCAGTAGTCCGTTCTGATGATAAGCTTTACTCGCTAGACTTTGTCATGTTTTTATTTATTTACTAACTTCCGCCCGCGACTACGTCTGCGTGGATTTCGGTAATCTTACTTATTACAATACTGCTCATCCCCTGTATTTATTGTGATAATTTGTACCCTAAAACCTGACTTGGTATTTAACAAATATTTTTGCCGAATTTCAACTAAATCTGCCTTGTAGTTTATGCGCACATTTCTGACAGACAAACAGACAGACATAGTTTCTAAAAACCTAAAATTTTCAATGAACAGTTTTTACTTCGTTACGATTTTTTTTATATGTATAGATATGTTAGATGATTATTATTTAAACTAAAGCGATGCTATGGCTCCAACCCATTACATTACAATATTAGTTACACATAATACAATACATTATAAACAAGAAATTAATATTTCAACAATTTAAGTACCTTCAATGTACCTCTGTTCCCATGTTCCAATGTTTCTGTTGTAGTAGTATAATGGCTGTGGGTTTAAATAGATATATTATTAACTAGCTTTAGCCCGCAGCTTCGCCCGCATGGTATGTTGACAATTTGTTAGTTATTCTGATGTATAAGCTACAAATCACTACATAGTATAAAACAAAGTCACTTTCTCTGTCCCTATATCCCTATGTATGCTTAAATCTTTAAAACTACGCCACAGATTTTGATTTGAACGTTCTTTTTAATAGATAGAGTGATTGAAGACGAAGATTTATATGAATATTGCACCCGTGCGAAGCCGGGGCGGGTCGCTAGTATTACTAGGTATATAGTGTAAAGCAGCGATACACATTTTCGGATTCCTGTGAAAAAGTCTACTACTACTGTACTACATGTACTATAAGTAAGTAATAATAATATATTTTCAGTTTAAAAAAAAATGCTTACAATTTTAAAGTAAAGAAAAAAATATTTTCTATTGTAGGATAATTTCGTTTGTCCTAATATCACATGGAAAGCTTCTACAGGCGGTAATATGGTCCGTATTATCATAATACGCCTTATTAGAGCTTTTTATAGTCCACATTCTGCGTCGGATGCTAATAACATTGCATTATATGAATATGATCCTTCCGTGCGGATTGTAATATTTGTAAAGGATATTTTAGCAAAGTAAGCTACTTATATTACTTAAATGCGTATCGTATGGTTGATGAAAAACCTTGTGCCACAGTTTAAACTACCCGTAGGTCTTTGACATGGCTTTACACACCATTGAAAAATCTCTCAGGTGTGCTGGTTTCCTCCCGGTGTTTTAACTCACCGTTATAGCAAGTGATAATTAATTTCAAAATACACACATGAATTCGAAAAGTCAGACGTGCATGCCTGGATTGCGAATCTACGAACTTTGACTTGACAGTCCAATAGTCATAGCACTAGGCTATCACTATTTAAAATGCGTAGAGAATAATTATAATGGAATTACCTTGATGATTTTATTCTTTGTATACGCCATGAAATATCAATCAAGGTGTTAACAGGCTTTTTTTAGATGATTCTATTCTCATATTTTGAGTTTCAATCCATAGAAAAATGTCCTGTAATTTATGTGACTTCAAGTCATAATGTAGGAAAAGATTATCTGATTGTAACTATTTTAATAGTGCTTATATTCTTAATATATATTCAAGAATATAAGCACTATTAATTAGCACGGCATCTAACCGTTGCGTTAGAGGCGCTGTTATATTGCGGCGGTGTGCTAAGCAGCCCTTGATAAAGTTGGATTGTGGATGGGTAGTTTTTATTTACGAGAATAGAAGCGAATCGTAGAATAGAGTAAGCTCTAGCACGGGAGCGAGGGATGATTGAGATGATGATTGATTGAGGCATTTTTCAAGGGTATGTCAAGGTGGTTTAAACTTACTACTTAGTATTCGATGGATTCAACTTTCAATAAACTATACGATAACGAATGTACATTTTCAAGAGTCGGTTTTTATTGTGTCTTAAAGCTGATCATGGTGCGTTATTCACATGCATGAGCACAATAAACTGAAAATTGGCTTCATTCTAAGCTTGGTCAGGCTTATTAACTGGGTACATAGGCACAGCTTGTATAACGATGTTAGGACCAACATCCCTTTAGTTACCGCTTCAGTGACTACCTGTTTATGTGGTTGTTTACAAATAACTGGAGCTAGTTACCCATTCTCTATGAAAACTATTGCACACGATTCTGAACTCTGTTAGAGAGATGCAAAGTTGGAATTTACTTGTATATTTTATACCTGATTTACATAGTTTGTGTAAAGGCCATTAAGTCACATACATATGGTACAATAGTTTGTTTTTGGCTGTATTTGCAAATTTTTTGACTTAATTTTTTTATAAAAGGTGTTAGGATGATGCAATGATGAAAATTTTTGTCTTTACTTAATTTTGAAAGATATATGCAGATATTTATATTCAAATGCTGTTGTTGTAGTTTTAAAATATATAGCAATGCAAATATTTAAATTCAAATGTTGTAATGTAGTTTATTCCTTGGATGATTAGTGTAGTCAGAATAGGATATGACGTTAATGGTAGGTCGATTGCCATCTCATTTCATTTTACAAAGTAATTCAAAATGGCAAGTACCAATGACGTCAGCAGTCTACTGTACTCGTATAACGTACCCTATCACTGATAAGTATATATTATTGATGGTGATATCATTATAATTATATTAATTAGGAAACAAAAAAGTACCATTGCCATACTATTGCTACAAAACAACTCGCTAAAGAAAGCGGATGAAGCTTTTTAATCAACAGAAAACAGATTGTAATTAACCAAGTTGTTGCATTTCAATTACTTTGTAAATATCTTAAATAATAAAAAAAACACTCAAGTAAATAAGCCTTTAAACGTATTGAACAAAGCTCCTTTACATTTTTGCATTAAGCTTTCCCCGATCAATATCAAAAAGGTTCCATTCCATTTTAGCCTGCGTGGGTAGCTTAGTTTCCAAGTAAATATTTATATTTATACATAATATTTAAAAGCTATGAATTCTTTGGCGTTTGAAAGTGAACGCGCCCGGAATTTTCGTGGTAAGTAAAGCCTCCTTTCGTGGTATTTGAGATGACACAGTAATAAAGGATCCCGACATCACAGGATTTGAAGGAAAAATATTTTTTTCATACCATAATTGTCTCATACTTTAGATTTTTAGGTCGGACGGGATTCAAATTAGATTAAGATTTTTATAATTTTATACGTAACATTGTCCAGGCTTTCATGTTTCAGATGCTTGAGTAGGTTTATTATCTTACCCATAAGTATAACTTTTTCTGTAATATCCTTTTTTAAAATCAGTTATCCGTACTTTTTCCCTTTTCTTTCTCAATCATCAAGTATAGCGCGTCGTAACACTTTTTTGTTCTTTTATGTACCTAACCTAACCTAGTTAGGTTGTTCATAAATTGATAAGGTTCCAAGATATTATTACCTCACACACCAATACGCCAATACTCTATCCGGTACCTTCCAGACTTTGAGGCCGTAAACCTTAATATTATTCTCGTGACGTAAAGAACGCCAATCTTGTCGTTTTTACATTGGCGTTGAAATATTTAACCTCGCTAAATAAACAAAAAAAATAAACAATAGAATAATAAATAATGCTTGTCAGTGCCGTTTGCTTCCACTCCAGAATAAAAATGCAAATTAAAGAAAAAAATTATGTAGTAACTAAAACATGTTACGCTCGCTGACTTAAAAATATTTTTATGCACAACCCTGGAAACATTTTTTGAAATATATTTTCAACTGAGCCAGCGCTTAACCGGATTAAATATTACTTTAGAATGAAACGAATTGTTCTCAAGGACCCCAACACCCGCAACCTAATGAAATGAAGTCAATCAATTGCTTTTTCCAACTCGCCACAATCAGACTGATACTCGATTCAAGATAAATGTCTTGATCAGGATTTCGATTCGATTATAATCGCCTTTATAAGCTTGGCCGGTTTGAATTTAAGGTGTCCGAAAATTCTCTATTTCAAATGTATCTATCGATTTTCAGACGAAAGAAAAAACGACGCGATTATCTTAGGGTGTTCTGCCAAATGGATATTCGGACCCGGACCGGTTGACAGCGGGCTTTTATTATCTAGAAACGAATTGCCACTCAGTAGAAAGTACTCTTGCGAATATAACAGATGGTGATCCGAATGTATTCAGAACGGATACATATCATATGCACGGTAGTGTACCGTTGCGCTTAAGTCTCGTCTTGTGTATTTGTAAAACAAAGCGGGCATAGCTAAAGTGGCCAGCTTGCAGCCATGAATAAATGTACGAATTCGTATTTCGTACGCAACAGTGCGCTCGTACAATATTCCAACTGTTATGAAAACAGAAATAATGTGAAAAATGAAATGGCTTGAGACGACCTGGATTTTGTAGATTTTGTAGCTTTTACGGTAAGATGAGAAAAGTAAGGGAACCCTATCCGTTGCAGGTGGGGGACATTAATGCCGCTGCGTTTTATTTTACGGTTGTAACTTTTGTGTAATTTTTGAACTCGATTTTATTTTTGGTCTTATAGGCAGATTTTGACGTCACGCTTGGCGATAGTTTGATACCCACGCGGAACTGTGTGACTGTGTTTCAGTCCTCTAGGTATTTGCGCATTGTGAAATCATAAATCTGTAAATCGTACTTCAAAGAATATCCTAGTAATGGGTGAAGTTTCAAAGGGTTGCGTAGTATACCAGAAGCCTTTATTGGGCCTTGGGTACTCTTCACTGACCTAACGAATATTATTATTTAATGGGATTCGTACCCACGATCTTCGACGTACCGTGTCGTTTTCTTATTAAATAATTATATTTAATAAGCTTTCATGTGCTATAACATGAAAAAAAAATTACAAAAATACTAACGAATATTGTTATTTCACGCCGATATTCTATGAGAGGTACTAAGGGTGTTTTTATCTATACTAATATTATAAAGAGGCAATGTTTGTAGGTATGTATGTCAGGGGTAATCTCTGGAAGTACCGATCCGATCTTGAAAATTCTATCACCAATAGGAAGCTACTTTTTCCCTGAGTTTCCCTTCCCTATTTTTTATTCTAAAAAAGTTGAGTTTTCAGTAAAAAATAACATCTGTGATTCAAGTCAGAAAAAAACAGTCAATCTGGCTGCTTATCAACGTGTGTTTACGGGAAAATTTAATTTAACGCGGACAAAGTCACGGGGAACAGCTAGTGAAATATAAAGGTAAGATTTAAATTTAATGTTTCGAGTTGTTATTTGTAATATTCTACAAAAACACAAACTTTAGTCGCCGATAATCCCTAAATTCGTTTCGTTGTAGGTACAGGTTGTTATGTTATCAATACAGCAAACTGAATAAATTTGTTACAAAATTTTGATTTGCTTCAGGCGTTTAAAATCAGCATAATATTGAATTTTGTTAAAACTTTTATTTACTTAATTTAGGTACCCAGTTGTATGTATAGCACCATTTCTATGAACCAGAAAAAAGTTTTTATGCCCAAAACAACGTTATTTAATAAAAGTGGATGAGTATGTTTTTGACAGGGACGTAACATCGAAATAAAAATAGGACTCTATTCTCTGGAATAATATACATCCATGAGTTGTTTGTAGGTATATAAAAACAAAAGTTGCGCAATTCGGCTCTAAGCTTCAGTTTTTCAGAAATAATAAATAAAATAAAAATTCATTGCGTTATTTTAGAAACCTAAGAAATACATTATTTTACAAAAACTACAAACAATGATAAACGCATTCATCAATCGTTAGAAATTATCACTAATATATTTTTCGTTGGCTTGCTAGAAAATGAATGATCATTGTTAATTGATAGCGATTCTCTCTCACCGCACCCCTAGGGACAACCTGTCATGCCCCACTATTTTTTCCACAACACTTTTATTAATAAACAAATTTAAGAATAGTGATGTATTATGAAAGATAACCTTATTATATTCGTTGCTAATATTATAAATGCGAAAGTAAGTTTATTAAAATTTGTTTGTTACTTAGTCACGTCTAAACCGCTGAATTGATCATTCTGAAATTTTGCCTATACGTTGTCAGATGTACAGATACAGACATAAGGTACCTTTCCTCCCGAAAAAAAGTACTGTTCCCAAGGAAAACAACAATAACGTTCTTATGATAATAGATGGTGTCACGTGTTCTAAATCAACACGAGCAAAGCTGCGGGCAAAAGCTAATCTAAAATAAAGTTCTCAAACAACCCGAAACCGAATATACTATTTTAATACTAACCTACATTTTCATTACTTAAACCAAAAACCTAACAATACATTAACGATAACCCTAAAATCTGGTTCAATAGAAGACAAATTGAACCCGTAAGCGGTCACAGCATTTTATTACTACGATGTATCTTAAAGACCCTTATTAGATGCCGAGTTGTGGTCCTTAAAGCCGCAAACCGGCGTTAAGTAACGCAGAATGGCGCGTTGGTGACCCGCAGAGATCGCTGATTACTTTTGAAAGGGATTTAAAATTAATAAGGGTAGAAGGTCTTTTGAAATAATCGTCATTCCTTTCAAGTATATTGAGAGTTTATTATAGATTATGTGACGGAACTCTGAGGCTGGCGGTTTGTATACGCTGGCCAAATATTTGGTATCAATGTCAGTTATACATTACACAAATTAATTGGAATATTACCGAGATTTCAATTTCATTTAATTACGAATTAAGTTTATATATTGGCTGTCTCGTTGGCCTAGTGGTGGTAAATTAAAATATCGAATTTTTGCTCGCAAATAAAGTTAATGATCGCTATCGAATACTTGTTACACAAACTAAGGTCGCAAACTACCAACTTACGTAGTAACAAACGCCCAAAAATATTCTCGCTTTTATATCACTTAGAAAAACCGTTCCACCCACGACTGGCGATAACTTGCAACTACCACATACATTCCGCCTTTTTCGGGTGTCACAAAAAAAATCACGATCATCCGGCGTGAATTTACTATCTCCGAAAAACCGTTCCTAGATTTTATCCGGAAAAACGGTTTATTAAAATCATGGGTGTCATGTTGGCAGCTCGTCAGCGTTGCAACGAAGCGATGGCAATCAACGATGTGGATTGTATTCGCTAATTGGTCCCTCAACAACATTTTGGAATATTTATAATTTCAAATCAACCCGATTTTAATTGCCGGCGAAGCTAGTCAAACGAACCCCATTTATTTGTTCAGTGAGTTATTCTAATTATCGCTCATTTAATATTCACCTTGTCTAATTAGAAAGGTTATGGTAAGTGAAATTGAAATGAAATCAATTTTGATGATGCTCGGTATGATTGCGAATGTTTATATGCTTTTAATAGGAACTTTTGAATTGTAACACGACCTCAACCTGTATTATGGTTCAAGTATGATATTGCAGAAAGTGTCAGTTGGTTACTTATTGCCTGAGTTTCTGGCCAGATTTCTATATGAAGGCATAGTGCCTGTCCACTGTCCACTTAGATTATTGCTGATGCGAAAGTGTACTTGTTTTGTTGTGTCTGGTGATTCTGTTTTCACGCAGAAACGGAACAACGGATTGGCGTGATTTTTTAGTTTATAGACCGGAAAGTAACCGGTCCTCTTTTCCGAAAAAAAATTAACCACTGGAGCAAAGCGTCGCAGCGCGGCAGCGGAAAGAAGTCATAATATTATAAATTTAGAAACAGCAATAATTTTTGATATAACTGAGAATGACTGACTCTGAGAATGACATACAGTATTTTTTATTCCAAAATAATGCGCTTAGCTTGGTAGTACTTTCAGAATAAAATAATTTTGTGTTTGCATAATTAAGTAGGTACAGTTTAATTGTGGCCTATCTTTACACGTGTTTAATCCTTATAATAGATGTAGTTACAATGTTGAGTTAAATCTGACCTGAAAGATGGTAGTTACTACTTATAATTACAAGATTCAAGACGTACATGCCTTCAGTTTACAGAAGTATGCTGTCTAGAGCTCTTGATAAGGGTACCATGTCTGGTAACAATTTCCGGAAACTTTAGTAGATTCTTTGATCATGAATGTCGGCATCTAATAAGATTATAATGAATGTATTAAATAAAATTAATATTATTTTTTTAACTTCGTAGCTCATTAATCCAAAGAGAGTTTTGGATTCGGATACGAGATTCCATCCTCCGTTCCTTGCTGTCTTTTGCAGTTTCTCACAAGTTACTGGCTTAAAAATTACTTAATTATTGTGATGTTAATTGACATTTACTTATCTTTATTTTTATTTTAATCTGCAATCCAGCATCTCTGTTTTAAATTATGAACGCTTTTGGTAACAGCAACGAAAAATAAATTATGATTGAAGATGTTTTCCTTTGAAACGGAAAATATAATTTGCTTATACTTGTATCTACGTAAAAGCCTGTGATTACCGATTTGAGTGTCTTTGTTTATTTTACCAAAGCGGAGAATTACATAGAGTTATTACAAAAATTGATATTTATGGTTTGTTTACATGGAGATTGACCTACTTATGAAGGTTTGTGAAACAGAAGACATGATTGGGGTATTTATCTAATTCCATAACTCTTATGGATGCGCCATCACCATCACCAAGGCAGGTTATAAGGTTATGTCTGACTCACTTGAACTAAAAACCATAGAGTGTTCTTCGACGGATCTCTAGACGGAATTACGGGATTCACTTGAGTATTCACTGCGTTTTCGCCAGGTCTTGATTCTACTCTACTCTACTGGGACTCTACAAAGGATATTAAAGATTATTTTTTAAATTACATTTATTTTTAAAATGACATGAAGATCTAACCGGTATATATTACTTGTTCTTTAGTTCACAGTTTTCGCAAATCAATGTCTACATGCGCTTCTTTTGCATCGGAGGGTATTTTGAGCCAGGCCAGCTCTGCTAGGCATTCCCCCAGGGCCCTCACGTTAGTGATGGCTTCTTAAACGCATCCCGACAAGCCAAGGCGTTTAACCCGCTTAAATAATATTTATGCTAGCTTACAATCTGTAGTGTGACAAAATTCCTTGAATGACGAAGTCAAAGAGGTCAGCTTAATTAGGCTTAGAGCCATTTAGTCCCGTGAATAAATATTTTCGTCTAACTGACCTTATCAAGTACGGGCAGGCAATAAGGAAAATATTTCCATAAACATGTCCACGCAATAACACAGAAATGGCTTATACCCTGTTGTTAGTTGGGCCAACTTTAATAAGACCTTACCTTTGATCCAATAATTGGTAAAGTATAAGAAAACATCAATTTGCCTATTTACTGTTGGGTCCACCGGTGGATTGGAAAACTCATGCTCAGTAAAGTATTTTGTTTATAGGGAATCAGGAGTTCATTGGACGGAAATGTGATATAGTCCTCGACAAGGACGCCGAAGTGAATATAAAATCTTTGTATACTTAAAATGTATGTTTACGAATTTCTTTTTTGCTTCAATTTTGTAATCAGATGGTGTACACACTGTGCTTCTTAATCTACGAAGTGGATAAGGTTTTATTTTACTGGAGAAATTTATATGTAATGTTTAGTGTTACTGTGTTTTGATAAGTAAATAAACATGCATTTTTATAGTTTTCTCCGCACTTAACGACTGCATTCTATACCTATAAATATTTAATAAGCTAACATGTGCTAAAACATGTAAAAATTTAACAAAAAATATTAGACTGCATTCTAGTTCGTGAATGACATATCGACCGGTATGATACAGTGCAAGTTGGAAAATTGAGTATGGAAGTACAATCATGTGTGTAAACGAAGCACTCGTCCGGGCCACTTCTAGGTATTCAACCTTCTTTTTTTTTTTAGCTTATAATGTTTAATTTATGGCGGCACTGACCTCAAGAGAAATGGACGGGTCAAATGTAACATTCACAAAAAAAGT
Organism: Protodeltote pygarga; assembly: GCA_936450705.2. Lineage (NCBI taxonomy): Eukaryota > Metazoa > Arthropoda > Insecta > Lepidoptera > Noctuidae > Protodeltote > Protodeltote pygarga. Next base: position 9,633,002 of record OW388263.2, read on the forward strand.
GTACAATTTAAATTTATGTCACAGTATATTATTTTTTTCGTGGTTTAAGTCGTGGTGGCGCATTGATTACGGACCCGCTTTGCAAGCGCGTGGGTGTGGGTTCGAACCTGGCATGTACCAATGCGACTTTTTCAATGTCATATGTACTTTCTTAGATAATCTAAGACACCACTGACTAACGGTAACGGTGAAGGAAAACATCGTAAGGAAACCTGGACTTTAATATTCTGAAATCGCCAACCCGCAGTGAGCTAGCGTGGTGATTAATGCTCAATCCTTCTCTGTATGAGAAGAGGCCTTTGCCCTATATATTGGACAGTTACAGGCTGATTTATTATTATTATTATATTTTTTTTCACATAAATTAAAAAAAATATTATACTTACACTACCTATCAGTTTTTACTCTATTTGAGTAGTTTTTACACATTTTTACAATACAGTACCAAAAGTCGCTGCCGACTGTCTCTCCTAACATAATGTCTGATGTCTGGAGACCAAACGGAGACTAGCGTGGGATCGTTACTCTTTTGTTTCGGACACTTTTGAATTCGGACGTGAAGTCCATTTAGTTTGACGTCAGTACGGCGAAGATATTCCGAGAAGAAACGCTACAGTTTCTCTGAAATATAATTGCTCCCTAGATACCCATTTTCTGCGCTACTATGTATTCAAACCTCTTCAGTAAATGCATTAGAATGTTTAGAACTATGACTGCAAGGTTAATCTTGCTGCTTGAATTTACTCAGTTCAGTAAGAAGCTTTGTGGTCCGTCATATAATTTATTCGACCTAAAATGTCTTCGTAAGCGCTATCGCTAAGAAGCATTAGCTATTCTTGGTAAGTACTGTCATAATGTTACTTGGGTAACAGCGACTAACGCAAAATACGAGAGAGTTGCAAGGGGATTTTGAAAGCATTTTATGCATCAAACAATAATGTTTTTCACACACACACAACACAGAGGCTGGTCTCAACGGAGATTGGCTAATCTCCGTTGAAACGTAAGAGAAAAATTACTATGCTGCACTACGAGGCACAGAGCTGTTGAAAATAATTAAGAATACGTGCATAACTTACGAAAGTCAGAGGTTCCGTTAGGAGGAGTAAAGTTAGAGTCGAACCTTTTTTTGTGGCTGGAGGGAGTAAAAAATGTTCCTACCGCATACCGTACGTGCGAGGACGTACAATTATGTGGTGCTTGCCACCACTAGTGTGTTCCTCGCACTGTGTCGGACGGGGTGGGTACTGCTAGCGCGCTTCGTAGCCCCGTCTAGTGCCAGCCTGTAGGCCCGTTCAGCAGTCTTCTCGCGATCACGGTCAATGCAACTTGACCGAAACGTCGAGTTAGTTCAATAAATGATTATTTTGAATTACCTGTTCGGGATGATGGAAGGTGAAATGTCTGAGGTCCTCTGACTTACCGTCAATGGTCATACCACTAGGCTACCACTGCTTTTACATTAATATAAATATTACGATTAATCCGAAAATAAATTTGATAACTTGGCTTCGCTTGATAATTACTCTAATCTAATTATTAGAAACCGGGTACTCCTACGCTAGTTAACCCTTACATAATACAGTTCCAGATTATAATAGTTAGCTAATTTATAGGCTCTTATACTCCAGTATTAATTACTTCAATCACTATTATCGGTTTCTATCTCGCTATTTCTTGGTTGAGAGCCTGGCTATTCCTTTGTAATTATGTAGCTCTAAAATGTCATTCGATTATAATTGAAATAGTTTTCTTTGAATGTATGGATGAGCGAGGAAGAGTCGTGATAGCCTAGTGGTGGTGACCGTTGACTGGCAAGTCAGTGGTCTCGAGTTCGATCCCAAGGCGCGCACCTCTGACTTTTCGTAAGTTATGTGCGTTTTATAAATTAATTATCACTTACTCCGTGCCTCGGATAGCACGTTAAGCTGTTGGCCCCGGCTGTCAATTGTAGATCTTTGACAGTCGTTACGGGTAGTCAGAAGCCCCAGTCTGACAACCAGTCTTACCAAGGGGTACCGTGTAACCCAATATCTGGGTTGTGGAGGTCTGATGGCAGTCGCTCCATGTAAAACACTGGTATTCAGCTGCATCCGGTAAGACTGGAAGCCGACCCCAACACAGTTGGGAAAAGGCTAGGCAGATGATGTATGGATGAAGTGACCGAATTTATTTACTTTATACCAACACTGTGTTACTTTCGGTGGATGTAAAGTATTGAATATAACTATGAAACGATTTGTGAAATTGTGCATTATATGTGTACACAATTTTTTTTAAAACGAACATATCCGAAAATTTCTCAATGCTAAATGCATTAAAAGCCATCTTAAGTGTATGAAGCTTCTGTCGCTTTTTTGTTATTCTGTATAGGTGAATCTCGAAAAATTTTGCAAGGATTTTGATACGGTATTATCAAAGTTCAGGAGGATGGTTTATGTAACATAATTACTTTATGCAAATACTCTAAATTACGATGATGTTTTTCGATCAAGAAAGATAAAAATGTGCCCTTTGAAAGCTTTTCTAGTGTGCGTTGCTATTATCATTTAAGTTACATAGTAAGTATAATGTATGTAACTTGCGCCGACCCCATATAATAATAATATGTAATATGGGACCAGGGCAGGTGAAAGAAGAAGAAGTAAGTATATAATAGGTACAGTTGTTTATTTTAAATAGGTTTGAAGAAAAACATGCGATATTATGCATAGTTGCAAAGTCCCGTAAAACATCCATCAACCCTAGCAAACTTAAGTCACGTTAAAAGAGGTGACAATTTCAAATTGTTTCAAGAAAATCTAACCAGATATTCCCATCAAAAATTTGCAAGAGTTATGTGTTGACGTCTAGGCTATCCGGGTAATTTTATCCGAATGCATTCAGAGGCGTAAGTTTCGCCAAAGCTGTGTCGTGCCATGAATACATTCGTATAAATCCCGAGAACCACATCTCGCATAAACTCGTCCTACATACAGTATTCAGGTGTTTTTAGAAAATGAAAATTGGGAAAGTGTGAATCGGTGTCACGAGCAATATAGGGGCATGTTACAGAGCAAATAAATACGTGATGCTGAAAAATGGGATACCAAGTTGTTTTGTACAATTTGCTTTGGGACGTGATTGAGGATTTTCACTGATTCCGTTTGGTATCTTTTTGTTTGTTGAATAACAATTAGGTGGGATTAGAAATCAGGGGGCTTACGCTTGAATTACGACCCCAATTCCTGTTTTTACCTGTTTTTAACCCTGACGCAAAAAGAGGGGTGTTTTAAGTTTGCCGTGTCTGTGTGTCTATCTGTGGCATCGTAGCTCTTAAATGGATGACGGTTCATCGTATAACTGAATTGAGTTGTACAATACATAAGAGAAAACACCCGACAAAAAAAACCTCGACAAACAAAAACCTCAAATTTTATTTTAGATAAGAACACTTAATCGCATCACCTTTCAAATAAAAAAAAAAACAAAATTTATCCGTTTGGGAGCTTTGATGCCACAGACAGACACAAAGATACACACGTTAATTTTATAACACCCCCTGTTTTTGTCGGAGGTTAAAAAGCTCGATAAAGTTAATTAGGAGCTTGTATACTTGGGCCTACCATTGTAACCCAGCCTTTGTTTCATGAGTAGATGTTTTCCTTTCCAACTAATTCTTTGTTAATTATTGGCAGATATTGTTTTAAAATTATGTTTGATTAAAATTTTTGTACAAAGAAAAAGCGTAGGAGCCGGATTTGAATTTCTCTTAATATTTGACTATCTCAGATGGTTTGATGGCACGTGTAAGGATAACGAATAGCTTTGTGGCAGAGCGATTGTTAGCTTTAATAAGTAGATCGTAGATTCAAATTCAAATATAGTGGTCGTATCGCATGCATAAATGTTTTAAGTATAAAATTGTTTATATATTTTTGACCCCCGACGAAAAAAGCCTTTTTAATATAACATTTACAAGTTTAACATGTGTATGTGGCTTCGTAGCTTTTTGGTGACTTGATCAAAAGTGTTTTTAGGTAAAAAAAATAGTGGGTTTTTTTTTTATCGGAGGTTTTTTAAATATATATTTTAAATTTATACTAAGTGTTGCCTTTTTCTATTTAAAGTTTGAACGACAAATGAATAAAATGTTTGCAATACTGTTTTATGAAAAAATATTTGGATTGTTTTATTGCCGTTGTAATACCACTGAGTAAAATAACTATTACGAGCGTTGCAGAAGCAGAGGATAAAATACTTAATGTTATTTACGCGTTTCAAGTATCATTGCATCACAGTTATCTCTGAAGAATACGGACAGTTATTTATATTACTTTGGTAAACTGATGTCGTTCTAAAGTTGAGTGGTGACTGCTGAGTATGAAGTAAATTCTGGATGGGAATTATTTGTTGTGTATTTATATTTTGTGAGGAATTGTTACAATAAAAATACTTTAAGTGATATGTACTAAGTATTATTACTGAGTCGTTATAGCCTAGTTCTATGATCGTTGACTGGTATTGACCTCTGACTTTTCGTAAATTATGTGCGATATATGGCGCATATTGGGCCGTGTGGCGCTAAGATCTGTAAAATTGAAACTAAAGGGGAGGGGGAAAGCTAATATAATAAACAATTAAAATGTAATAATAGTAATTTAATAGTAGTTAATTTAGTTTGTAAATACTTGTATAATAATGCCGTTCTGAATGTGAATAATAAAAACTGCCATTAAAATGTAAATAAAATTAAAAATTTAAGGCATGTGTTTATTTTCTACATTTTTGTACGGAACGCTTTGTGTGCGAGTCTGACTCACACATGGCTAGTTTTTTCTTATATTTACTTTCAATCGACCTTAAATTAGCGTAAATTTCAGGTTGGTACATACTATTTGAATGCTGCTTTACAATGAAATTGTAGAGCAACCGAAACCCTAGCAACAGGAATTAAGCAAATATAACAGGGTCGTTCTCTGTTTGTGCATTTGATACGTTGCAATGACGTCAAGGACACAGGGAATTGTAACGTGTGGCTGTAACTCGTTAGGGAGATTAAATTTTTAACTATATGTGGGTAGTGGAATAGTTCTTTGTTTAGTGATGTACCCGCGTCTCTCAACAAAGAACTGGCTACGGTATGCTACAAAGTTACGTTTAATAATTTTTGTAAATTAATACTTGTTCTTAAAAAGGACTAAAACGACCAGAGAGTAATAGCTAAATAGCGCGTTATGATTATCCATTAAAATATCCTAAAATTGTCTACATAAATAAAATTATTTTAATATTGATAATGTTTCCGGCCTAAGTATAGAACCACCCCTACTCGTTCCGCGGGTGTCGTAACAAGCGACAAAGGGAAAGATCCGGATAATGGGCAGCAGCATCTTTCTATGTAACTAATCAAATACTACTGCGATCGCCAACCCGCTTGCCCAGCGCACATACGTAGATTTCAATGATTTAGGCGGCCAAAAATATTTTTTGCTATAAATTACAAAATGAAATTAAAATAAGCCTTGTTTGATCCAAAAAAATATTTTTCATTAATAAACAACATTTTTATACATAAAAATTGCATTTTTTTTTCCAAAAATATATAAAAAAGTTTCATATTTTTTTTTTTCTAATTAAATTTTTAATATTTAAAAAAAATCGAAGTATTCTAGTAAAATAAACTACTGTAAATCTATTTATATAATATCATCGTCACTTTGAGATCATTCCTTCTCTCTATTTGGTTTGGCAGACATCAACAGTTCTATTGTTTCAGGAAGGAAAGCTTTGCGAGAAGCTATCTTATTTTTTCTCCTGGAGCTGATCAAAGGGTCCGATATTAATAAAAGCTTATTAAATACATCTAAATTGCATTCCTTTCTAGAAAACTTTCTAGCAAAGTTAAGCCGGTATGACTGGAAATGCTTGTACCGAGCTTCTGCTGCCTCCTCAGATAACTGATTAATAGGAAGCAGCGAATTGCTTATAATTTGTCCACCATGCATCAATATTTAATGCATTGTCGGAGACATTGGATGCCATCCATACAGCTCCACGTACAAATTCCTAGCCTATATTATGAATTAGTCATTTCTTTGAAAACTGAAGCATCTCTATGCCCAGTAGGTATTTTGTAAAAACCGTTGGTGCATCGTGAATAATGATGTCATGGCCTAAAGTTCTACGGACTTCTTCCGTTTTTCTTCTTTTAATGCGCTCACCTAAATCTTTATACGATTTACGTGGTCTACCTTGAGAAGAGAACAACTTTAATGGAATCACGAATGTTCCTTCTAACCAATCTCTGTTGTTTTTTTAAAAAAACTTCTTCGTGTTTACTGATTTTCGTCAATCTTTTCTTGAATTCGGTTTTCATATAAGAAAACATTTGCTTTAAAACAGTTTTTACCATTTTCTATGTCACCATAACGCTTCAAAAGAAAATTTCATAATATTCGGGGTTTCCACTGAAAATTGGTAAAATTTGCCTTTGTATCTGGTCAAACAAGTAGTCCCGAGTCAGTACTTTAGTACTCAAAGCACCAAACAGACCTAAAACGAAAAGTAAATTGATTAAATACAAAATAGCACTAACATTCTATTTTGCTGAATTTTGACTAAAATATTCAAATGCTCTTGATTTTCAAAAGCGCGGGTTTCCGCGGCTAATTTTCTTGCCGTTTTATAGCACAATATGTAAAGTATTGAAAAATAAAGAAATGATTGCTCGGACGGACCCGGAAGGTAGTTAAAAGACCTCATTAAAATTAAAAATTAAAAAAAAAACTCATTTTTGATAGACCTATCTTTGACAATGAAAAAGTGTATCAAGGAAAATGAAAACTAAGTAAATAACTATTGGAAAACATAGCTACTTACCTAAATTATTGTAATCCATTACTTTCACACGGAAACAGTCATTTTTTAAACAAATATGCACTTTACAAAAGTTGCAAGTTTAGGAGCGTCGAGAAAATACATGTACACGTTAAGCGATTATTGAACTTTACAATACTTGAGGATAATCTCTTGCGCATCGTAGAAAGTTAAAATGGGTACCATTGTATTCCTAAATCTATGTACTATCCGCGTAAATGGTTAATTTATCATTAGATTGTTTTTCGGTAAATGGGCTTTTGGCCGCCTAAATCATTGAAATCTACGTCTGTGCAGCGTGGCGATTATGGGCAAATACCTCCAATGAGCGCACAATAGTGGCGCGCATTTGGAGAGGTTTATGTTCATAGTGGACTAATACAGGCTGATCATGATAATGATGATGATGAATGTCTCTCAGTTCGATTTAAGCGCGAATAGCTTTATTCAGCAGTGATATATAAGGTGCTCCTAAATTATCTGCCACGGCTGCAATGGGAGATAATATTGGTTATTTATATTACAATAGTGAAGTATTTTTTTTTATCTATCATCATAATTTTTTTTCTTTTGCCTGCGTTTTATTGCGTAGGTCTAATTCTGCTCCATGCTTCAATTTTTTTTTACTGTTCCGGGGTACAAAATTTCTTCACTATTGTAATCTATATACCCAATACTATCTCCCATTGCAGTCGTGGCAGATAATTTAGAAGCACCTTATATCAAAAGCTGATTTATGTTTTATTTTGTCATGTTCGTTGATTATTCTAACGTACACTAATGTTCGCTGTAGCGCTGAAGGCTTTTGTCCTACCGTGTGAATGACGACACATTACGTAATGCGTTATGACTTGCCAAGGAGACAATAATATGATGTATGGACTATTTTAGTGATGAATCTAATGGTTTATACGTAAAGTCTCTAACAAATATATCTAATAATAATATATCACAATGAAATTATTTAATACTTTGACTGCCAGGCCCGTAGACACAATGCAATTTATATTTTTTGTCAGTCACCGGTGACTGACGTGGCGTTCAAAGGGTAAGAAACTTGCAAAAACAACTGACTCGGGCGGGACTTGAACCCGCGACGTGCTCGACTTGACGTGCCGTGCGTGAGACTCTGTAGCTTAATTGGTAAAGCGATGGCATGTTAATAATTAATTCATGATTCAATAATTTCATTTAATAAGCAAATCATGTGCATAAACATGTTAAAAACATACATAAAATATATGATGTCAGAAGTTTCTAAAGGATTGAGCAGTACCTATAAATAAATTTCATCCTGACCGAATTTCAAGTGGCCATCGACGCAGAAGATATTTTAGGGCATAAGTGTGTGCGCAAACACAGGTGCATTCTCTATTCCCTCACTCTCATAGTGCTATGGAACAGCAATCTGTCACGACAGGAGAGAGATTAGGCGCAGGAAAAACGGCGTTACGTGCTTTTTAAGGCGCAGAGTAAGTGATAATTTATTAATTTATAATACGCACATAACTTACGAAAGTCAGAGTTTCAGACCTACCTACCACTAGGCTATCAGATCAGTGCATTTCCTTACATAATCCTCTTTCCTAATCATTTTTATTCTACCCTACTTACTACTAATATTATAAAATGTGATTGTTTGTTCGGATGAATGTATGGATGTTTGTTACATTTTCACTCAAAAATTACTGAACAAATATTGATGAAATTTTACAGTAATATAAATAAATAGATTATAATAACAATAACTAGAATAACACATACCTATGCTACAATTTATCAACATACCACGCGAGTGAAGCCGCAGGTGGAAGCCAGTATTTCTATAAAACTAGCGCTTTCAAAGTTCCCTAACAAGAATAATGTTATCTATTCATAAAATATAACAAAATTATATTTGTTTTACATCAAGTGCTCCCAAGTTACTCGAGGTAAACAAACTCAGTAGCTTGCTTAAAGGTATTACTTAGAAAACAAATACTTACCCTTAACGTGTGCACGGGTTTTTGGAGCGGAAGTGAATCGGCATTTTGTTCTAAATAGACCCTCTTTTCTGGGTAATTTTATTGATCTATCAACACTTGAAAAGGTAAAAGCTAAACGTGGACGAGTTGGCAATATATTTCGTATTTAGTTTAGGAAAACAGAGTACGGGTTTACTAAACATGTTTGAGACAAAAAGCATAAAAAAATAATTAATGTTTTGTTTGGAATAACACTTATTACACGGTGAAATAAGTTGTAACGAGAGGTTTGCTTTCATTTGATGAGTTCCATTCTTTATCTGTGATGTCAATAATCCGATAATAACAAATCAATTTGGGACCAGTTATAATATAAAGTCTTCCTTATCGATTTCGATGACGGTGACTAAATTTATATTTCTCCAAAGCATAAGCCCTAAATGTGGCTCGCTAGACCAAACTTTGTTTTAAATATCCGATAACAAGGCTTGCAATAAACCAACCACTAGGTAATTGGAGAGTATATTCATAAAATTTTTTGGAGCTAAATTATAGTTTATTTGGCGCACTGCTTCAATCATTCGATTTAAGGTCTTGAGATCAAAAAGTAATAGATTTAATAACTGCCTCCTTTTTAAAAAAATATTTAAAAAGAGTTAACCTTCTACGAAATAGAATCTACACCTACAGATTCTTTACTCAAACCCGTTCATATAGTTTAATTTCCGACGACATGTCTCTCGTCTCGCCGTCTGAAATATTTACTTAAAAAAAATATTACACACACATAACTCTGATAAATGGACATACGCAGAAGGTGGGTTGCTTCTACTTTTTTTTGAAACCTGACAGTGAAAAATGTCAGTGTAATCTGTAAGGGAGGTAGGAAATTGAAAAATAGATTGATACGCACCTCGAAAGAAAAACGGTACGTATTCACATATATTTTTCTTGAAATGATTGCTCGGGGCTTGTTCCATTTGCCCGATGGGCCGGGAACTTTCTTTCTTGTTCAATCTTTGTCGTATAGGAGAATTACCTAAGTGGGAGGCGACAGGGTTGATTTTCTGGTGTGTTTTGTGATTCATAGGTATATTGTGGTAGGTTATTGTGAGGTTTTGTGTTGCTATTGTTTTTGTTTGTAGAAAATTATTTGTTTTTTATTTAGGTTTTAGTTGGTACAGTCAGCAACATAAGTAGATTAACATTTCGAAAAATGTTCGTTAAGTAATTATGTAATCATGGAACACAAATATTGTCTTTAATGATCAGTACACTTTTATTATAAACTATGCTATATTGTGTCATAATTTGTTTTATAAAAATAATTATTGACATGTTTTCATTAATAAACTGAAACTTTTTAGAATGTTAATCTACTAACGCTGACCGTACCCAAAAAGTGCAAAGAAAATAATATTACTAAGCAGAAAGAATATCAGTTTGATCGGTGCAAGTTTTCATACATAAAAAAAATGCCTAAAATTATTTTTTGTTTGCAAGCTTTTGTGCATGAAAACTTTAATTGTTTTGATCATACTGATGTTTTTGTTGAACTGTGAATGCTTTACTTCTTAAAGTAACATCTTAAAGTAAAGCGGTCACAGTTATATCTATACCAGAATAGCTCTTAAGACTTTTGTTGCGGTGCAAGTGGTAACTTTTAATTTTGGACGGTCGTTAACAATATTTATTTAGGTACGAAAGGGGAAAAGATGCATATTTTAGAAGGAAATTACTAGAAAATGTAGACCTTCGCTCGATGCTCGCTGCCTGGGAAAAAAAGGGATGACAATCACATTTTGTTTTACAAAAATGTGACATTGAAATAATGAACAGTAGCGAGGTGTTTCTGATATTTTAATCGGCACAGTTCCTATAACTTTTATTAAAAATTCCATAAAATTAAGTACAGTAATGGAATGTTTTAAATAAACAAAATAACGGCCCATTCGTAGACTCTGACTTCTACACTTGGAGTCACAGATTCGATAATTTGTGTAATAAACAGATATTTGTTGTAGTCTGTCAGTTTGAGCATTGTGAAATTGTATAAAACTTAATACCTACAAAAATAAAATCAAAGTCAAATACAAAAATGGTTTTGGCGTTGGCCCCAAGACTTAAGGCAGGTACAGATTCAATTACTACTGCAGCTGTATTAAACAGATTATATTATATATATTCGAAACTTCAAAAAACCCTACATCTTCAACTTGGTCATCATCGGAATATTTTTTTTTTATCACAGCTTAATATTTATATCATTATAATAATCATCTAATTCCATGTTTTTAATCAGCCAGTAGTACCATAAACCATGAAATCATAACCAACTCACATTTAGTAAACTTATAAAAATACTTACAGCCATTTCTAAAATGACCAAACTTCAAAAGATACCTACAACATTTTATATTCTATTCTTCCGCACCGTTACTCTTCCGTACGCATGCGAGGTACCTATGTACCCTAGTTTCAGGGAACATTGGCTTATATGTATAATAAAATCTAGATTATGACAAAGAACACAGCTCTGTGGTTTCACGGTAACAATGCTTTACGTGCAATAAACGTAAAGTTCTGCTACCGTGAAAATATTTTTGCACAGGTATGTCACTTCAAAAAGTGTCGTGGTGGCTCATTGGTTACAGACCCGCTTTTAAGCACATGGGTGTGAGTTCGAACCTGGTATGTACCAATGGGACTTTTTCTATGTCATAAATGTACTTTCTTAGACACCACTGACTAACGGTGAAGGAAAACATCGTAAGGAAACCTGGACTCTTCAGACTATTAAAGTCTGAAATCGCCAACCCGCAGTGAGCTAGCTTGGTGATTAATGCTCAATCCTTAATCAATATCGTTACGATACGTTACGTATACGTTAAATAAACGTGTGCCATATCTTTTGAACAAGCTGTTCTCTTTTGTACCAGCGGACATCAGACATGAAAATGACAAAATAAAATTTAAGAGGAAACTTAAAAAATATTGGTTTAATATATAAATAATTTAGGTTTATATAAATTAATTGCGACTCATCCACAGTCAAACCGCTAAACCGGTTTTGTGGAGCATTATTTTACTATGTACCTACTGTAAACTGTAATAAATAAATAAATTGCAGATTGCGTGAGTTGTACTGCATACACCTCTGCCTACCCCCTCTGGAGAATACAGGCGTGAGTCTATGTTACGTTATGTTATTATTACAAATATTATTTTCCACTTTTGTTCTACATCTCAATGATCTTGGCTTGAGCTAGATCTGTATATGAATTCAATTAAGATAGATGACTTTGGGTAAAGAGGTCGTCTAGGCCTCAAAAGATATCGTAGTACCTAAATTCCTCTACTATAATTAATAATGTTGGCCTGACTAGCCGTCATAAACTAGGCTGTATGTTTATACCTACATTAGGGACAGTCATAATGTAATGGAACTTAGAATTGAGAGCTAACGAAATGTTCTTTATTGAATCAGATCAGAAAGAGTTAGGCTATTGCTGTAAAGAACTCAATTTAAATTTCTTTATTTTGTCCTCTGCCTCGTTGAACTAGTAGTAGCAAGCGCGACTGTTAAGCACGAGGTCCTGGGTTCGATTCCCGGGTTGGGCAAAGTGTTATTGGGTTTTTCCATTAGGAAATTCTCAGTAGCAGCACGGAGTCTGGAATTGTGCCCGGTTAACGGCAATGGGTTCGCTCCCTATTACCTACATGGGACTTATAAAATAGCCGGCGAAACGTGCGTGTATTGCATACTTCTGCCTAACCCCTCTGGGAAATACAGGGGTATACAGTGAGTCTATAAAAAAAATCATATAAGTATAAATACAATACAATATACATACAAAATCATAACATATTTCGCATTTATAAAAACAAAGGTACCTGGCCATAAGTAAACTTATGGTTTATACAATAGCTGATTCTCTTATATGACTTGGCAATCCGCAAGTGAAATGTCAATTAGGGCGTATTTAGTGACATGCGGATAAGCTCACACACGCGCAATTGACAAGTATTGCACCCGAGTTACACCTTTTCTATACACATATTTGTTTGTTTACGTGATACACCTACGCAGAACGCGGATTAGCAACGCGGAACTAGTTTATGCGATATTATATATAGTAGCTCGGATTTGCGTGTGTCCCGCAAAAATGCAAATTTGACTAAATCCACCGAAACGCGTCCATGCGGTACTAACTCGGGTGAGTAAATCCGTATGACACTAAAAAGGCCCTTAGAGTCCATTTGTTGATTTTGAAATGTGTTACGTGATAAGATTTGATGTTTTACAGAAAAGACTATATTGATGCAAAAAATCACGTCAGTCTGTTGCTCCGTGCTGTTTGAAAAGACAAACCCACCAATACACTTAAGGATATAAAATATTAGTAAGGATAATATTATAGTATGGATTCTTTTATAAGAACGAGGAGCGTCACGTAAACGTTACAGATACATCATTCTGACAGGCACCGACCATCAGGTACTTACCTACTACTAAAACAACAGAATAAAATGGATTCAACAAAGAAATATTCAGAGGTTTCTAGGAAGAGGCATCGGTCACAATCGGCTAGCTTTGGTTTAGGAGTATTTCTGCCTTTAAGGCTCTTTTGGAGACATGCGGATTATATGACGCACGTCAGATATGCCTTCGTTTCATTCGTGGTATCTACATTGCATCTTTTTAACCACCGACGCAAAAAGAGGGACGTTATTAGTTTGACGTATCTGTGTTTCTGTGTATCTGTGAATCTGTGTGTTTCTCTGTGTCATCGTAGCTCCTAAACGAATGCACCGCTTTTGATTTAGTTTTTTTATTTGAAAGGTGACTTGTCGAGAGTGTTTTAAGCTTAAAAAAAATTGAGGTATTTATGTTGAGGTATTTTTAATTTATAGTGATTCGTAGTATATTTGTTTATTTTAATGCATGATAATTATACGCACGCGGAATACGCTACGGCGCGGCGTCGGCAATGTGGAACTAAACTAAGTTCGGATTTGCGTGTGCCCTGAATTTCGCCTAACACAAAATGCGTCCTAATTTTCCAATTAGCTTACAACTTTCTTTTGTTTTAGTTGTGACTAAGACCTTTATGAACAACACACCGAGTTTCCGTTCCACGTGACGTCTCCCCGATGACGTCATCACACACCGCTGTTCGCAGTATTTTATCACGTCAATCTATTGAAGATTCACGGTCCTCAATCAAGCAGCGACAAGCGCTATCTCTGAAATTTACGAGCTTTTCAACGTTGGGACCGTAGCTTTATCCTCTATGGGTAAACAGATATTTGGTAGCTGCAGTCTCAATTTAATATAGGAAAAATCTGAAAATTAAATTCTTTGTTAAAGGTTATAGGAAACAATATTAAAATATTGCATTTATTAACAGCAAAGATTTTTGAGATATTTGTGGACTCAAAATAATGGTGTTTTAAAGCATATCTTATACATATAAATAAATAAATCAGCCTGTAACTGTCCCAATATAGGGCAAAGGCCTCTTCTCATACAAAGAAGGATTGAGCATTAATCACCACGCTAGCTCACTGCGTGTTGGCGATTTCAGACTATTAAGTCCAGGTTTCCTTACGAAGTTTTCCTTCGCCGTTAGTCAGTGGTGTCTTAGATTAACTAAGAAAGTACATAATTGACATTGAAAAAGTCACATTGGTACATGCCAGGTTCGAACCCACACCCACACACTTGCAAAGCAGGTCCGTAACCAATGCGCCACCACGATACTTAATATATATTTTTTGAAAATAATTATAACAGTCTCTAATCGTCGAAAGTAAGTTATAAACCTAAATGATATTCAACAATCCAAGATTTAATAACAAAACTCAACAAAGGCTTCAATCAAAACTGCGCGATTTCGCTACATTAGAAGGCAGTAAAACAGCAAAATAAAATTGCTATGTCCATTTACGAGTGACATCTTTCGACTTTCATATAAAATAATGGACGATGAAAATGCCAGCATAAGCCACTGTTTACAGCCATAACCACGACCAACCGGTATCACGTCAACTTTAATTAAAATTCACGATTCACATTCGCCATTTATATGAGCAATTGTGACTATTGTACCGCTCAACTTGTAAATACCAGTGCATTGGGAACAAGCTAAATAAATATCAACTCCGTTTTATTTTATGCTCTGTTGACATCGGATTAAACTGGGTTTTGGCCATTCCAGGGGGCTTAGCCAAGTTGACTATCTACAATCGCTAACGAATAGAAAACGAAAGAAATGTATAGGATTAGATTCTATTCGTTTATTTTGGCCACGTGACATAACAATAAAAGTAATGTCATCCTATACATTTCTTTCGTTTTCTATTCGTTAGCAATTGTAGATAGTCAACTTGGCTAAGCCCCCTGTCCTGAACTAAATTATACACACTTCATGGAGAACCTATACAGTTCACAGTTGCGAAGTTAACAATGTGGATAATGTTTGCAACACGCTAACAGCCCATAATTTTTGGAAATTAAGTGATACCAGCCAGTTGGCAAAGGTTTTAAACAGAAATGTTGCAGCATTTGTAGTGGTCTATGAAAAAGAACAGTTTTTATTTTTTTGGATTTATATTTCGAACTTATAGCCACGGAGTTCTTATTACCTCTACATACTTTGTCGTCAATTAAGGATTTAATTTTAAACTTTTTATGATGTTCGTTATTTTCTTCTAAATCGAAATGTTCTTTATAAGACACACATTCGTGCCCCACACGCCACAATTTATCTATTCAAATAATATTATGTAAAAATAATTTCTAGAAAAGGTCACATCTGATGTTTGTTTTTTGTTTTTGTTGTTTTCCATAAAAAAAGAAACAGAGGCCCAGAAAAAAATCGATGTTGCGAGTTGCGATGCTATTGGTCTATCAGTGTAGGTAGCGATACTATAGCGCCCGATCGCTTCAAGCAGCATAGCCCATACGATAATTAATCAGATCAAGATTAGTCTCATAGCTACGAAATTTTAAAAAGATGTGTCCACCAAGCCGTGTGAACCAACTTAAAATAAAATGTTTTGTTCATCGCATTCGCAAATGTTAACAGGGCTCAAACAAATAAGGGTCAAAAATTACCTTTGGTCAAGTGACCGAGGTTTTACTAATGTCCTGGGATTCACACAAGAACCGTAATTTAATTTGACATATAGCGAGAATTTATACAGGGTGCTCCAGTTTTTGCTACGACCATTGTCATGGCGTCGTTTAAGCAAACATAATCGAGGGCTTTTAGAATGAGAGAAAACATTAAATAATGACGACATGAACGAACATGTTTTTATCTCTGGTATTTCTAAGTGAAGCAGTTAGGTAAATTCTGTTTAAAAATTACAAAAAAATATTTCTTTTAGTTGAAACCATCCATATTAAATTATTTTTAATTCATTGGAAATTATACTTTTCTTGAGGTTATAAGTAAAAAATAGTCTCTTCAAAGCTAGTTTTATTTCGGACAAAATATTTACTATGTTTATTTATAAAGAATTTAATTTCCAAAACCTTATTTAAAGACATTGAAAGACTTAGATCCAGTCACGTTTGAGAAATTTATCTCCTTTTCTTACATTTTTGGTCAAAGAGGCGCTGTGTAAGCTTCACTTGGTAACGAGTATTCGCCCACAGCTCATCCGATACGCGAAAATTAAAAAAAAAACTAAATTAAAAACGATTAATTGGTTAGGGAGCTACAATGCCACAGACTTGCAGATACACAGATTACACTTATAACACACGTCTTTTTTCATAATTATAAAGTTAAAAAATCTGAAGAGTAGTGTTCGTTAATTTTTAACTCAAGTTTGCATCAGATGCAATTAGTATCTTTCAAAGTTTGTTTATACTTCAACTTTTAGAATTTCCTTTGCGGATACTTTTAGAGAGAGTTAGACAAACAGGGTTTGGAGTTACAAAGTAATATTTAATGTTGTGTGCTTGTAAAAATATAATTTGTTATTAAATCAATTAGCAAAAAAACAGAGATTGCACTGCGAACATGTGACGTCATTTGTTCTAATGTCAAAGGCACTTCAAAATTTTAGATATCTTATTATAATTCCGGCATAAAGCGACTGATTGTGATATGATTATACTTTTTTAATAGTTGGCAACTATTCTACTTACTTTTAAACTTTCGCGCTGCGTAATTATTAAAACTCGTGTAATGCCCCATTAACGCGTGGGAACAATCGTGATCACACGAAGACGGTCTTCACACACAAGTAGAATAATCTATTCGAAACGTCGGGTTAAAAAAATAATAAGATTTGCGTGCGTTAATCTCCGTTTTACATCAGTTTTAATAAACTATCCTATTGTAAAACTGTGAATGTAATTGATATTTTTAACAAATTTTTATATCAGCTTCAATAAAAATGAATTCTTGAATATAAACGTAAACAAAGTCAAGCGGAGGTCAGATGGCAGACATTTTATTTTAGGAATACTTTAAGGTACTATTTTTATACTATATTTCGTCCGTGACTTTGCCCTCGTGGAGTTCGGTCATGTTTTACCTGTTTTTTTAATATTCATCGTTTATTTAAGGTAATCCGTACCTATATTTAACATTTTCCGTTTATTTTATGATAATAATAGTAGCTTGAACCCTGCTCTTGATACTGGTGGGCTATTATATTTTATATTTTTAAAGGTATACATTTTTTAATATTTAAAAATGTATTTTATATATGTATTGTATTTAAATAAATGAAAATAATAATATTAATAACTTTATTGTATCAAAAAAAACACTTTACACTTTTCATAAAACATTCTACATTTATTTAAATTCTCCATACTCTTAAAGTTGGAGCGCTAAGATGCCAATAACTTTATCATTGAACATCAGAAGGTAATTAGAGTAGATTTTTTTTTAATCTTTCGCGAATTGGAATCATGTTGTAAATATTATTTCGCGACTATTATTGAACTAACCTCGACGTTTCGGTCAAGTTGCATTGAACGTGGTCACGAGAAGACTTCTCAATGACTATTTTGAATTATCTGTACGCGAATAGACCCGAAATAATATTTAAAACAAGGTAATTAGAATGTTCAACATTAACCTACATGGAAATTTACTTTGCCTAAGAAGTTGCAGGTGCGCTGTTGGACAGGTTTTAGTGAAAGCTTTGCTGGACATTTTAGTTCAGTTCTCAGTTTGTCTGGACTGTTCACAACTTTGGTTATGTTTGTTTGTACTGAATGTTCAATTTAAACATACGTAGAGAAGTGTGAAACTTAGATTGAACATTGACGACAAGAATACCACCACACCGTTTTACATTTTTAATACCATTGTACCTTGTTCAAGAACCTAAGAGTTCAGCAGATATTTGCCACCACACACCAACGTTATTATCTCTTACTTAGAATACCTACATTTATAATGTTACTAGCGACCCGCCCCGTCTTCGCACGGTTACGCTAATATGCATGTATTATACATATAAACCTTCCTCTTAAATCACTCTATCTATTAACAATAACCTCGCACGGTTACGCTAATATGCATGTATTATACATATATACTTATATCCCTTCCTCTTAAATCAATCTATTAAAAATAATCGCATCAAAATCCGTTGCGTAGTTTTAAAGATCTAAGCATATATAGGGACAGACTGACGCGGGAATCGACTTTGTTTTATACTATGTAGTGATAAAGATAAAAGAAAAAATACTACACAAAAATATTTTTTATGCCAATTCAAGTTACATAATAGTTGGTATACATAAGATAAGTTATCAATTATGGACCCTGAATTAAGAAGTCGTTCACATCGAACAAACCAAAAGGTGAAAAATCTCCAGTATATTTATGACAGCAGTTAAGAGGGTCTGTCGTAAAAATCTATACTTTCTGACCTAAATAACCTAAAAGAATCCTATGAAATAAAAAAAGCTTAATCTCCGTTGAATCATTCACTAGGTATCTGAAAATAGACTCTCCGCCATAATAATATTTATGTTCTGGTCACTCGACAGTGTAACGTAGTACCTAATTTTTAATATATTTACTCACTATTTTTATAAACTTAAGCTAAACTATACACAAATATTAATATATATTTTACATTTATTTAACGGTAATACCAATCATGTATCAATCTTTTTCTGCGCAAAACTAAGTCTGTACCTACCTACTTCAGTAAAATATCATACATAATTTGTTTTTTTTTTTACAAAACTAGTCTCTTATTACATTAATTTATGTATTTTTTTAAATGTACTATCGCGGACACGAACGGTGCACCACTTTGCGATCAAAATGCTTTGAATGATGCTTAGTTCGTAGGGGCGGGGCTATCGCTACGTTCGGATGCCGGGTACAACCGATTCTAACCTTAAGAGTCTTTGTCCACCATAGTACTTGTAATATTTATTTAAAATTATAAATAATTAAAAATTGTCTAATTCATATTAATTATAATTCGGTGTAGTAGTTCGCGAAAGCACCAACGAAAATACGAGGGTGATTTCTCGTGTTTTTATAAAACAGTAGACTAATTTAGTGGAATAAAATACAATAACCGTCTTATCGTTAGCTTTATAACCACGGTATTTTTAAACGGTATTACTTAGCTTGACCTGTTTATTATTTGGTTCAAATTTAGTAATCGGTATTTCACCCCCTTCCTGTTGACAGATTGATCTGATATTTGGTACACAGCTTTAGTTATGATGCCGTTTCACGTAAAAAAATGTTTACTTATATTATTTTTAGAAAACACAAAATATTTTGACATTTGCTTGCTTTTATGCCTATTTTTGTGACAACACAATTTACGGGATCCTACGTACCATAATTTTTTTTATCGATATTATGTGTAGGCAATAAAGAACAAGGATTTACTATCAACTATATTTCTAGCAGCTAAAAATAAATTACTTGTGTCACTGCATTCCCGTGAAAAGGCAGTTGTATAGCCAATTGTGCTTGGCTGTAGTACGTGTGTTCCATATAAAAAGATCTGTAAAAGATTAGATCGTGGTACAACACGTAGACTGTGTTTGTTGGTATACGTGGCTTTCCTGTTACGAGAAAACACGCTCAGGTTTTTATTTTTAATGCCGATCTCTTAAGTTAAATAGTAAAGAATAAAAATCGATTGTGAGCTCAATTCGGACCTGACTGAGGCATGAATTACTCGGGTAAAACTGCGGGGCATAGCTAGTTTTTATTAATAACTTTAATGAAAGTTTTTAATTTTCTGACTATGGGTGGTTAAGAGATAATTTAACTATTAATAAGAAATTGAAAAAACAATTGATACGGATCGGATTCGAACCCACGATCTTCGGCTTTATACTATATTTTATACAAACAATCGTACATTGAATAGACCATAGCAAATTTGTACAAACGATCGTACACAAAATAGACCGTAGCAAATTGCAACGATCAATCGTTCAAAATTGATCGTAGCAAATTTCTACCAACGGCAACGATCGTACACTAAGAGCCGATTTCACCACTGACACTAAACGCGATCAATCGAGTTAAACAGTCAGAACAGCAATTTGTGTATGGCTGAACTAAGTTTTATTAAACTCGGTTATTAAAGTGAATGGTGAAATCGGCTCTAAATAAATCGTAGCAGATTGCTACGAACGATCACACACTGAATAAGTCGTAGCAAATTTCTACGAACGATCGTACACAAAATAGATCGTAGCAAATAGCTACGAACGTCGTACACTAAATAAACCGTAGCAAAGTGCTACGAACAATCGTACACCAATTAAATTGTAGCAAATCGCTACTAAGTGAACGATCGAACAATGAATTGATTGTCGCTACGAATTTTGCTCCGCGATGCTATGGATGTTATCAAAAACAAAAATGAAAATAAATTATTTATTTCTCAGCATTACGCTTTTAATTTCTAAAGGATTACCATGATATATTATTAAGGTTCATTAATAGGTAGTCAACCTTTCAACGGGTACAAATCGACTACTACCAAGAAATTCTTAGGAGTAAAACTGAATAACTTAGGAACGCCGCGTCGAAGAAGCACTCAGCCGTAAATAGCTCACTTTGTATAAAGTGTTAGATGCAAGATAATTAAACAAGCTATAAACACGTTATTGTTCGCGATGAAAGCTAATTAAATTATTATAACGTTGTACAAGGGAGACGTAAATTAACATTAAATATTGCTTGAGTGCGTTTACATCGCTTGCAGTATGTTTTCTGAGACACATAAATATTTATTATTGATACGTACAGTCACGAGCATTGAGAATATGTAGAGTTATTCAAAAACTAGTTAAAAATGGAACGCATACTTAAAAATATTGCATTAATAGTATCAATTACCAGTATTCGGGTTGACTATTTTTCTATAAACTAAAGATCAGAAGATAATCACTTAATACTTACTTTTTAACGGATTTCCGTTGCGTAAAAACCTTTAATTAGTTGTCAAGTCCTGACGTTCCGAGTGCTTTGCAGCTCTGTGGTCGCAGGCAGCGTCTGAACATTTATTTAAAATTATTTTTGATCTGCCGTCAACTTTTTTTAATAACTTTACTCATAATAAGTGAAAATTTAGTTTAAATTAATAAATTTAAATGCTATTATTAAGATTTTTACTACCGTTTCCTAGTGCTTTGGCTGAATAGAGGAGAAACGGCGAAACAAATTTCTCAGCAGCACCCTATTAATTTTATAATTATTACAAGAAATTTATAAAAAGCAAGAACAAAAAAATTCATATAAGCAGTAATTGTTGATAGCCGTTGACTGGCAAGTCAGAGGTCTCAGGTTCGAACCCACAAGGCGCGCACCTCTGACTTTTCGTAAGTTTTTGTAAGTTATGCGCGTATTAAACATTAATTATCACTTACTCCGTGCCTCGGAAAGCACGTAAGCCGTTGGCCCTGCGCTTGATCGGTCTGATGTCGGATTGCCGTCCCATCGGACTATGGTATGGTATGACGGGCTGTTTTCTGCAGGTTCACGTCATAGCGCGTATTCTGCGTGAGGTTCCATCGGACTATCAGAGTGAGGGAATGGAGAGTGCGCACACACTTGTGCACTATAATATCCCCTGCGTAGTTAGCTAATCTCCGTTGAGATTGGCCGCTGTGACCAAAATTCAATTGCTAACTAATCACGCATAAATTGAAATGAATTTGTTTTTGCTTTTAATAAACTTCTTCATACCATTACTGCTATTATTAGGCTATTACTGCTTGCCACATGTCTCTACACATGCCAGTTATATACAGTTTAATAACTAATTTAATGTGAGAAACTGGTATCAATGTAAGGTCTCCCTACAAATTAAATTCCAGCTGTCCGCTTTACCTTAATACTTTTAATGTGTGCTTAATATATTAAAACCAGAAAGTTTAACTCCAATTGAGTTTAGGATTAAAACCTAAATTACTAAACTTTGTTTTAGAATTTTTGGAGTACTCTGAACCGAGTTAAATTAGTTAGGTATATTTTTTTTTCTGTAGATAATTTCAGTTTACAAAGTCTTAAAATTGTAGTTTGGGTTCTATTTCAGCTAGGTTTATGGTGAATCACCTTTTAGACGTCGTTTAGTAATTTAGTTTTATGTTTGACGCTAACGAGTTGCGGAATGACTTTGTATTTTGTAATTAAGCGTATTTTAGTGTAATCAGTATTCAGTAACAAATTCAATAATATTACTGGCACGGTGTAATTAAATTAAAACCTAAAAAGGGGCCATTAAACTCTTCTTCTTTGTGGTATGGTTGATGAACAACCTGGTGTCAGAGTTTCAATCGCCTGAATGCCTCTGACATGGTTTTACATACCGTCGAAAAATCTCTCAGGTGTGCTGATTTTTTCACGATGTTTTTCTTCAGTTTTAGCATGTTATAATTAACTTCATATATGCACATGAATTCGAAATGTCAGAGGTGCCTGCCTGAGTTTCGAATCTCGACCTTTTACTTGGTAGTCCAACGGTCATACTACTGTGGATGATTTTTCCGTAGATATTGAGATCTAGACAGACTGACTTCCCTTCGGTCTATGAGGGTTAGTGATACTATTTTACTATAACTGTCGTATTTTGTTAAAGGATGTGTAAACGGAACGCAATTTTTTTTATTAACCCTTCGTGGGAACCGTCTGCAATGTCAACAAACATATTTTCAATTTAAAGTTTTCCAATAAAAGTCGCGTCTATAGTTCACATAATAATTTCACAGAATTGAAGCTAAATTCAATAAAAAGTCAGCGTTTCGTTTCGTAGAATAGTTACAAAGCGTTTGTCGGTAGGCTATGAGTTTCCATTGTTTGGGAGTAATGTACGATGTCATGAAAACTCGATAGGAGTAATATGGTACGCCAGTGATATAAGGTCTATTTTCCTGTAGCAAAGTTCGAGTTTTGTGTAGCTTGTAGTTTTGAGATTTCTATTACTACGAGTAAAAGACGCTCATACAGTGGTGTGACTAGTACCTACCTAACAGTGTAAGCCCACCTTTACGAAGGTTACATTGAAGTAAAAAAAAAAGGTTTTATGTAATATTGTTTTATAACTACGACGAAAACTAGTGGGACGATTTTTTTCACGGTGTCTATGCTCTGACTGCTAAGAGCCGATCTCACCACTGACTCTAAACGCGATCAATCGAGTTAAACTCGGTTCAAGCGTTTCACTGAGCTCAGAGCTGCAGTTTGTGTATGGCTGAACTTAGTTTAATTAAACTCGGTTATTAAAGTGAATGGTGAAATTGGGTCTAAGACCTTATGTCTTAGCGGTCAGAGCGTAACATGGCAGCATCAGTCGAAATTTCAAATCTCTTTCTACGCCTAGGGCATGTGGTAATATCTATCGGAACATTTGGACATTACTTATCCGACTCGTGGGTTTGAATACCATCTTTATCGGTTGTTTTTTTTTTTTCAAATTTTCTTATTAAATAATTACACAAAGAGTCAAGTTAAGAATTTTTTTCCCTCACAACTCGTCCATCTCGTACTAGTTACATCAAACCAGAATGACATTGTCACAGTTCCTAAATCAACTTATGTGTGACTCCATAACGTTGCTGTGTATGCAAATACGTTTGCATATTGTACGCCTGCCGCATTGCCGTCTTTAGTATTTCCCCCGAGAATCTCTAAATTATACACCCAAGTAGAATATTAATTATAACTGCGATAATTAATTAGACATCGTATCAAATTATGCGAGTATTGACATAATGATTTATTAATAATGAGGTATGCCAATTTGTTGGTGTTTACTGTTTACATAATAAGCATGAGCAATCAACAATGATCGCGTCATTAAATTAATTTTAAATTGTATAACACATACCTAGTTTTAATTACAATTTACAAATAGTATTTGCCAATTACTGTTTTTTGTTTTTACATTTTACAACCAAATAGTGTTGACGTTAAACAGCAGCGAAAACAAGAACAAAACCCGCAGCGGTGACGTTTAGTAAGAAGCCATTTGTAATTTGGCGCAACCATTGAGAAGAGAATATTTTCTACACACTGAAAAAAAAAACTAGTTTCATTTATATGTTAGTCAATTCAGTGTAGTTTTTCGGTAGAAGTAAACGGTAAAAAATAAACCATATATAGTTCGACCAATTAATTTGTTATATGATTACTAAATTTAATAATAACAATAAAATAACCCATTTTAGGCAACCATCAGCCACGGTTCGATATACGTGACAGGCTTTTCACATACCTACGCATATTATAAAATCGTCAACGGTGAATATAATTGGATTAATTTTCTTAACACAAAAGAGTTTGTACTTGTGTTAAATATGGTTTAATATGACTTAATAGTCACATCAAATATTTTGGTGAAATAATTTTACGTGTAATCTTTTGACGATTAATTAACTTCTAAAAAATATATATTTTTGTCACATTGCATGTGTAACAGCTAGTTAAAATTTTAATTATATTAACTTATAAATATCATTAAAAAGTTTAAATTGGTCAATTTTATCTTTGCTTTTATCATTTTAATTTTTTAATGAAATATATCAAAGTATTTAACTTAATTTAGAAACATCACTGAAAACTCGAAAATGATCAAATTAGTCGTTTCTTTTATTATTTGATTTTATCATTTTAACTTTATTAATTACCCACCGACCTAAAAAGAGGGGTGTTATAAGTTTAACGGGCGTATCTGTGTGTTTGTGGTATGTAGCTCCCAAACCCATGATTTGAATTAGTTTTTTTATATTTGAAAGGTGATCGATTGTGTTCTTAGATAAAAAAAATACGGATGTAGTTAAAAAAACATACATAATCATAGACTCACGCCTGTATTTCCTATAGGGGGTAGACAGAGGTAGTACACCCACGTTTTGCCGGCTATATTATAAGTCCCATGTAATAGGTGGCAAGTTTGTTGAGTATTAGGATGGTTTAGCTACTTACCTTTTTCAATTGAGAAAAAAAATCTTTTAAAACCAATTATTTATATGGAAATGTGTAATTGATTTCAACATAACATTCTATAATGTTTTCATTAGGTTTGAAGGATACATAGTTTGTTAAATTGAAGTTTTGTTTATAAACAACAAATTCAGCACAACTGTAGTAGAAATTCTACTCGCAGAGTTCAAATGTCACTGTTGTTCTCCAAACTGCTGTTGTGTTCTCTGCAATTTCAGCAGAAATGTTCTCGGACAACGAAAATTGCCATTTTTGTAGCAAACTCCAATAATAATTCCATTTTAAAATGTTGTTACCGTTTACGTTTGTTTGTATACATACAATTTAAGTAAAGTGAGAAACTTGTAGAACGTTTTATGTTGCGGTTTTGGCTGATGGGAAATAACTGGTTTGTGAAACTCGCTTGCACTGGTATTTTCTGCGTTGTACTTTAGCGTCGTGTAGTGTTTAGAACTCTGCAGCTCTATGGTAACAGCACTACTATAACGCAAGCGGGGCTGAGACCACTTTTGAGTTTTACTATTAAAACGTTTTGAGTGCGAACTCTGGATTAGAGTAAGTTCACACTTAGTAAATAAACCGGAACCGAGAACCTAGCCTAAATTTGAAAACAACATAATAATAATACAATAATAGAAATTATCCCGATGCCGATCAGTCGAGGTATAACAATTTTTTTAATAGGTATAATTTTAATTTTTTAGGTACATTTAAACCAAACCTGCACCAATCAGGACAGGCAGGGCCTTTGGGGTCGCGGTCAGATTGGGGGTTTGTCCACTCACTAAGCGACCCCAGAAAAGACCAGAGATGATGGTGACCACCGGGGTGGTTTCGTGAGGTAAGAATCCCACACTACCCGGTCTCTTCCCCCAGAAGCAAAGGTTCCCGTAAACAAAAAAAGTGGTACAGCTTGGCAAAACAGAGTCTTTCACGTCGCTTTTCATACTACAATTCAAAATTACAAGTTATTTGGTGCTTACATATTTCTTTGACGAGTTTTTTGCCCATAAAAGTTATTTTAGTACTCACAAACTTAGTTTTTAAGAATTTTATTGTTAGTTCCAGCTGTCACCGCCTCAGTACCTACATTTATTTGGAATAAAAAAAAATGTTCAAATAACATTCTTGTACACTTTTGCGAAGTAAGTGCTTCTGTTCCTTTATAGACTAATTGTATACAAAGTATTTTATTTCCAAGAAGCTCAATAAAGTAAAAACATCGTATTGGGAAATAAGTCGCATTTAATGAGTTAAAGTAAAGTACCTACTGAATAAAAAGACTTCGATACGGTCGTCTTCTATTTAAGTACCAGCTGTGCCTGTGACCTGCCGTAAAAATGTCTTGACGTCAAGCAATTTGCTTAAGGCGTGGATAGATGTGAATTGGGCCTTATTAGGAGTACATTAAAACCTTTTTTGCCTTAATCTTGATTGACAAATTCATAAAAAAATATTTTGTTAATCTAAACTATTTGGAGCATATCCCTTTTTTAAATATCAGAAATAATGCAAAGTTCGCTTTTTTTAAGTATTTTTTTTTTACATTAAAACCTTTTTTGCCATAATCTTTAATCTTAAAAAAATATTTTGTTACTCTACACTATTTGGAGCATATCCCTTTCGGCCCAGATTTTTTTCTTCTTTTTTTAAATATCAGAAATAAATATTAAATATGCAAAGTTCACTTTTTTTAAGTAGGTAAGTCATGATAATAGTAACTACCATTTTTCTCCAAAACTATTTATATTTTTTTATTGCTATCAACATATTAATATTGCAACACCGAGGACCGAGGGCCTCGGCTCGCAGGCTTTAGTCTGATAAGACAAAATCAGCAATTGCGATTATGTAGGTACTGGTTAAGCGACTCGCTTTCACGCTTACTATTGCGGGTTCAATTTTTCTCATTGTAAAAAAAACCTCACTCTTTGACTTTAGTATCCTACTGTAGGCTTACAATTTGATATTCTGATTATATTTCAAAACACCAGAGTACATTGATATATGCCGCTGCAAACTGGGGTATCTGTGGGTAAATAAAAGAATGCCTTACCCAAGGGATTACAGCCTGCCAGATAATATGTATGTTTATTTCATTGTAATAAAAACGATTAATCTAAATAAAAATGGCATGCCGGAACGGGTGGCGTTAATTTTGTAAGAGTTCGTTTTGTTTTGGATACAATATAATATTTTGTTTTTTTTAGGTATAAATCATATGTAAATGATAAATGTCGTAAATGTCCCACTGCAGGGCAAAGGCCTCTTTTTATACAAAGAAGGGGCATTAATCACCATGCTAGCTCTGCGTGTTGGCGATTTCAGATTACTCAGTTCAGAAGTTCAGGTTTCCTTACGATGTTTTCCTTCATCGTTTGTCAGTAGTGTCTTACTGATGGACGCTACTGAAGGTGCCAATCTCGTAACCCAGTTCTGGGCTGACACAATTTAGACTGCCATCGACACGCTAAGAAGAAGTAGTGTCTTGAATGAACTAAGAAAATACATTGAAAAAGTAATATTGGTACATGCTAGGTTCAAATCCACACCTACGTGCTTGCAAACGCCATCCAATCGACGCGACACCATGACGTAATATATTGTTTATTATGTACTAGTCCTTTTTAAAAAAAATTCAGAGTCGCTAGTGGTGCTTTTATACCGCAGATCTTTATGAAAAGCAGCGGCTGTCACTATAAATTGCAATTTAAAAGTACGAAACAGTAACTACCTTCTGCAGTAGGTGACCACAAACTCGTTATTGCCCACACCAACCTACTCGGTCAGCTCAGCTGGGTAGACCATTTTTCTGATGTATCCCAAAAGGGAAAGAGGTTAAGAAGAAAAAGAAAAGGATAGGTTGGGAAAAATCCATTAACAATTTATTCAAACCCGGGATTCGAACTCGGGTATCATACTCAGCAACCGCGCCCGCTACTTAAAGATCGTCAAAACAGAGTTCTAATAAAAATATCGGAAAAATACGAATAAACTGGGCTAGACAAAAACATCGCATTGTTGCTATGGAATACTAGGTATCACTTCCTCTGAAATATTTTTTTTGCTAGTCAAATATAGATACGCTGTACCAAGAGTAGGTACTAACCTAAATAAACAAAGGAAATTGTATCTAATACTTTTGTTAGAAGCCAGATAGATAGTGGTGCTGATTCTCTTGTACAACCCGCTAAGCTAATTTTAGTCTAACTATATCTCTTTCTAATAAACATCATGTGACAGCAAATTGAAATATAAAATTAGAGCTGTCAAATTAGTCTACGTCCTTGCAATTGACGTAAAAATAGACGAGACCTATATGACATGCCGACTAAATTCTCGTTGAGATCACGCAAATGGACTAGTTTGACAACTCTAAAAATCTTCTATCCTTTTCTAATAATCTCAATTAGAAAGAGAAATAGTGAGTCTAAATTAGTCTAGAGGGTGTGAAAGAGAATTGGCACCATTATGCCTAATAATATTAACTAAGAGGTAGCTTCAGTTTCCTCGAATCTTTTTGATATTTCTGGTCAGTAATTTCTTCTCGGTACAATTTAACGTAGTTAACTGTTCTTGAGACCCAATATCTTATTATTCAGGTGACTTAACAAGTTACGAAACTTCTGTTTATACTTGCCATAGTTATGGCAGAATATTTGATTTTATTATTACAACCGCTCAAGTATTGGGCCCTTTAAATTGTTCGCTCAAATTCAACTAAATAGAGTCCAAATTAAGCATGATAACAGATTGATCAGTTAAACTTCTTAACATTCCAACAGTGTTTTTAGAGCAAAAATATAGCTTAACTTAAAAGTTAGTTCAGTCAATAAATTTAAAATTTAATTTTTAAAAGCGATTTAAAATTGCGCTCAACTAAAATAGCGTGCTTTCTCGCAGCGCATTTAATATAACCAGACCGTGAACACACGGTTCCTTACTCCACACTACCTACCTCTGTAACCACAACAGCTCATAAATCAGGTCGCTTGCACATTAGAACAAGCAGCCTGCTAGCAAACTTTGCATCAATTTACTAAACAACCGAAGTCGCGGACAAAAGCTACTGTTACAAATATCTGCTTTGTCTTCTACAAGAGACAATTTTCAAAGGGACAATACAAAAATGAAATTCGCGAGTAAACAAAACCTGTGGCAACACAATACAGTGTTGAGTAATGGTCCCGGAGTGAGTGTTTTCTGTGGAACGCGAACCCATGTCGGTAGACACGGACAGTACTGAATTGATTGCCTGGATGTCACACCTGGAGCTGCAATACAATTTTATCACCTACGTAACTGTTTCAATATTTTTATACAAGCAAAAGTCAAAGCTACATAATTTGTAAAATTTATTTTGTTTCAAAGTTTCAATATTGTTACTTTCACTCGCTAGCAGAGAAGTTTGCTGTCACAGACACAGAATTACAAGAAGCAAGGGTAGTTTTCACGACAAGTACACTGATGTTATTCAGCTATTGATTAGCTCTATGTTTTAGACAACCTAGCAAGTATTACTGTTGACTGGCAAATCAGGGGTCTTAGTTTTAAATGGAAGGCCAATTAGATGCTATGCGCGTATAAAAATTAATTATCACCTGCTGCGTGCGTGGTCATAGGCCCGAGTTGTTTCGGGTCCTGTTGAATTGCAGTCACATCGGTATAATAGACTGAGGAATAGAGACTTCAAAGCAGTTGGCTAATCTTTGATGAGATTGGGCGCTGTGACTAGTGGGCAAATTCAGTCAAATCTGCTTACACAAATACGATTAAGTGTCGTGTGATGAAAAAATATTATTTACATTTTATTTGTAAGAAAAAACCTTACTATAAGAATGTTGAATACTTACTTTCTATCAACTATCAATACGACTTAATTGCTGCTAATACAATCGGCAATAAAAGCGAATTCCTCTATTCACAAATACCTATAGCCGTTAAAAAATCTGACTAGACAATAAAAGAATAATACTTTTTTCCGAACTTCGTTTCATTTCTTCCTCCGATCAATACAAACAGACGGCTAGATATATAAGGGACTAATCTCACTAATTCAGCTCAATTCAGCTTTTGTCCATAGAAAATACCAGATTTATAAGGAGATCGTTCACCTTCCCGCGACTAAACGGATACCTACGTATACGATACGTACGATACGTATACGATATACGTACGATACGTATACGATATACGTACGATACGTATACGATACGTACAATACGTATACGATACTTATACGATATATAAAATCGTTGTTTTCTATGGATAAAAGCTAGTCAGAGCTGAATAAGTGTAGTTAGTCCCTAACAGTGTTTGCTTTTATTCAGCAACTTTTGTCGTTGACCGTACGATATCTACGAGATTATTTACAAAGCGTACGTTGTAAGCTACTTTTTCTTCCGTCGACAAAGCAGGTATTGGAAGCAAAGGAACAATAAGACTTTACCGTGTGATCCGGATGAGTGAAACCCCCTTCTCCACCTCTGGATGTCGAGCAAAGCTTAGACGCGAATGGATGAACATCTAGGTGAATGTCCTACAAGATCTTACAAATGATTTGTTAGAAAAATACGGCTTTTTGAAATAGAATGTTATTAATAATTAATCTCTGTATTGTGATGGATGTGATACAATATATCGTTTTTTAAATATAATATACTAGCTGCCCCGTGCGACTTCGTACGCGTGATTACTATCCTACTTCAAGGCCTATTCTACCCCTACCCTACTCTACCCACTACCCTATCCTACCCCTAACCTACTATACCCCTACCCTACTTTTCCCACTACCCTATCCCTAACCTACCCTAATCTACCCCTACCCTACCCTACACTACCCCTACCCTAACCTACACTACCCCTACCCTACCCTACCCTACCCCTACACTACCCCTACCCTACCCTACTCTACCCCTACCCTACTATACCGCTACCCTACCCTACTCTACCCCTACCCTACTCTACCCCTACCCTACTCTACCCCTTTTTCTCACCTTTAAACCTTCCCTGGATCTCCACAAATAATTCAAGACCAAAATCAGACAAATCGGTCAAGCCGTTTTCATGCTATGTCGTGACAACGGAAAACGGGTTTCATTTTTATTATATAGATATATTATTATTTAATAAATTATAGCTTACTTTGCGGGACACATTACGAGATACAGTAGAAGTTTATTGTTAACACGTCAAGAGGAGGGATGTGTCCCAGAAAGTGTTAATATTGAGCTATGATGCGGTCGACAGTGGTGTACGTTGGCTATAATTATTATGAGCCAAACAATTCCTACTGGGCAAAAGCTTCCCTTCTTCCACTCCTCTCTGTTCAAAGCTTTAGCAAGCCAATCCTCCAAACGAGTGTCTACTTGTCCAGCTCATCCCACCATTTTTTTTTGGTTACCCGCGCTGCCGTTTTCTGCCCACTGGGATCCACTGAGTGGTGAGTTTTACCCATAACTCTTCCAGCATGCAGTAGGTATGACCGGGCTGGTCAGTTCGTTTGCTAATATTTATTGAATGTTTTTTTGTCGAAGTAACTTTTACCAAAATACCTAATTATGATGTTTTCAAGCTGCTTGAGAATTTTGTGATAAAAAGATCATGAACTAGTCAAGTAGAGATTAAACTTATAAGAGCACATGGTTGACATGTCAATTATGATGTTACAGTTACTCGTTTTAACTGATGAGTGTAATTTGTACGTGAATAATAAACAGATAAATATCATTTAAAAATTATTAAATAAATTAAACTTATTATTAAGTACCTAATTTGTATAATTTCTTAAACAAATTGTTTATGGAGTTAAACTTTAGTATTGTTTGGTCGATTCATTCTGATTTTATACCTGCTTATTGAAGACTAGACATATTCATTTGAAGCTCAACTTGGTTTTAGTAATCAGTTAAACCAAAGCCTTTTTAAACCGTTAAACACCGAGAAATGAGACAAAAAGAAATCAATTATTACGCATCGCCGGCATCCTTGCGGGAGTTAAGCCCAGCTACATGAATTAAAATCAGAATGGAACATCGTATTAAGAGCTGTGGACATCAGTTGACGAGACGAGGGACTTATGTGTCCCACAAAGCCACAACATTCTATATTGGTTTAGCAGTGTACACTAGTATTTTGTTTTAAACTCTGTAACGCACAATATTTACCATGTAAAATCAACGTCACGCCGTTCCAAAGGATTTTGATGGTATGTAAACTATTTTAGCTCGAAAGCATTGATGCAGATTGAAGTACAATAAAAATAGGTTCTAAATAAAGGCATTTTTCACAAACTAGCGTGGTAATTTATGCTTGTTACTTCTCTATAAGAGAAAACCTTTGCCCTGTAGTAGGACTGTTATATTTTACCACGTAGAACTGACGGCCGATAGGGCAAAAAGGTTCTGGAATGGAGGCCACGGACCGGCAAGAGCAGCGTAGGACGTCCACCCACAAGGTGGACAGACGACCTAATAAAGGTCGCTGGAAGCTGCTGGATAAAGGTTGCTTCCAATCGGCCAATCTGGAAGTCATTAAGGTAAGCCTATGTTCAGCAATGGACGTCTTATGGCTGAAATAATGATGATGAGGACAGTTTTGCTTATTTGTTTAACTACTGATTCCACTACCCATGATTCTGGTGAAAATCCTTAAATATCCCTTACTAATGTAATTCTTAAAAACGATTTCGTAGCAAGTCACTTTTAAAGCAGAAACCGTAACGCGTGCTAAAACTTAGAGGGTTCTCCGCGATTCAGTTAATTAGAAAGTTCTCTTAAAATGTTTAAGGAAATTTATTTCTCTAATTGGTTATAGAGTCTCTTGAGCAACATTTAAAGTAAGTTTCAAAGTATTAAGGATCTCATGGCTCGATAAACTTAAATGTTCTGATCTAATTTATGTTGTATGTAGAAATAAGATTTAACAATTAAGTTTGGTTTTGGACTCTTTAGTGCGCGTTTATTCGACATGAATTTCTTCGAGCCTACTCAACGCGGTTGCTGCGCGGTCGCCACGTAATAGCCGCGCTCTCATTTTCATTAATGGCGAGTGTAAACTTTATTTACTGGGTAATAACATTCAAATTCCTTCAAACTAGCCGAAAATTAATAAAAAAAAATTATGTGCCTATTTAATGTGTGATCATCATCTTCTATTGCCTAGTTTAATAAGCAGTGATAGCCTAGTGATATGATTGTGGACTGCCAACCCAAAGGTAAATTTTTGGATTCATGTGCGTTTTAGAAATTAATTATCACCTCCTAAAATGGTAGAGAAAATCATCGTAAAGAAACCAGCAGTTCATCTGAGAGATTTTTCAATGATGTGTAAAGCTATGTCAGAGGCCTAGAGTTAAAATTCCAGGTTGTTCATCATCCTTAAGATAAAGAAAAAAGATTGCCTAATCTATAGAGTTCATTATAATTACCTAAGCAAATAAAAATTCTATATTCTATTCTATTCACATTCTCCTTCAATGAACACGAGAGCGCGGCAAATTCTCTTTTTAAAATTTCAGATACAAAGCAAAAGATTAGTGTAGTCTGTAAAACTGGATGTGCCAAAATAAAATAAATAAAATGATGACACAACAAGCTTTAGCTCTTTAAATGCGTATTATTTTGCGCGCTGTTTTTGGTTAATTTCATTATACCGTTGTCACAAACACATCGTTTTTGGTACACGGCAGTTTTAAGCCATGGCTCCCTCAAAAAAGTCTAAAAACTGTAAACCAACCCTTTATTATATAGTGAGTAACAAAAACCCTGTTGTTCTTTCTAGGGACGTATGCATATACATGTAGACATTTTATTATGAAGGTATATATTTTTTTAAATCAAATATTATTCAGATATTGTACATAGAAAAGAGCGTTTTGGCAGAATATTTGAAAGGTAAAAATTACTTTAATTTACAATTATTCATCTCTGCACTTATTAAGTTATAAAAATTAAGATTGCAATTACAATGCAATATAATAATGATTTCAAATTCACAAACTCGCAAACTCACGAACATTCAAACATTTTCAGCGTTACCTTAGTAATTGCCTAATATAGCTAAATATGAGTTTTCTAAAAAACATACGATACAATCCATTAAGATAATTTAATGGCAGTCGCTCCATGTAAAACACTGGTATTCAGCTGCATCCGGTAAGACTGGAAGCCGACCCCAACATAGTTGGGAAAAGGCTAGGCAGATGATGATGATTTAGTTTTAATTGGAAATGGGAAAAGAAAGGAGACGAGCCGGGTTTATGTAGTTCAATTGAAGAGTTGAACTACTGTGTAATCTCTGTTATAATATTTACACGTCAGCGTACACTAATTAGCTTGTTTTTGGGGCTTATTAATGTTATTCATTGGGCTTCTAATTCCACGATAAGATTCTATAATATGGTCCCATTTTGATTAGGAGATTGATGAGGATGCTTCTAACCATGTCTTCGATTATTTAAGGAATTTAGTCTTAGAATATTTATCTTCTTCGCGTTCTTTTTTAAGGAAACCTTTGAGTGTTTTTCTAACATAATTTAAAATAAAAAGGGGCGCTTAAGGCAGTGGAGATATCTATATAGAGTAAAGGTATCATCTTTATTCGAAGACAAAAAAATATTTTTTGAAGAAACTCTTTTAAAATGGACAAGCTTTTAACGTTTTCCTTTCAAGAATTCAAGGCTGTATAAAAAATAAAGTTTAAGGAATAAATTAAATCACTGAATGAGTTGTGAGTTTCAAAAGTTTGCGGAAAAGCCTCTTCAGACGAACTGTCTGTAAACCGGAGATCTGGAGTGAGTTCTTATACTGTTCAAGTGGTACTACGTCACGTCTAAGCAGAATTATGCCAGGAACGAGTTTTAATAGGATAATGTCTTCAGGTATTAGTAGAAAATTGGCTATGGGTTTAAAATAATTAGAGAGATGAAGTATTTACTTCCCTATTAGTAAATAGGTAGCCTTTTTGGTTGGTGGTACCCAACGCGACTGCTGAGCACGAGGTCCGATCTCCAGGTCGGGCAAACTGTTATTGAGTTTTTACATTTGGAAATTCTCAGTAGTAGTAGATGGTTAATGGTAATAGGCTCACCCCATATTACATGGGACTTATAACATAGCCGGCGTAACGTGGGTGTACTGCATACACCTCTGCCTACCTCTGAAGAATACAGGCGTAAGTCTAATGCTTTTTCCTATGAACGTTCCCATCTAATGTCTAGAATGGGGAATCAAGATTTTTCCTTATTTCGTGTTAAAGAAGAATAGCAACTCCTTTTTCTCTGCATGTCGTAAAGGCGCTGGTACTATCGTGGACAGAGCCGGTGCACCACTCTTAAGGTTAGAATCGCTTGCACCCGGCGGCGTCCGAATGTAGCGCTAGCCCCACCGCTACGCACGTAGCATCGTTCAAAGCATTTTGATGGCAAAGTTAATAAAATTTGTTTAATAAATGTATTGTTAATAAATGTTGCTTTCTTTCTTTCTTTCAAAGTTGTGCACCGTTCGTGTCCGCGATAGGACAAAGGTCACAAAGTAACAGAAATCAAACCTAAGCTGCTTCTTCACCTCAGCTTTGCCAGCTAGCAACTTATAGTCATATTTCGGCGAACCTATCTAGGGGATCGGTCTAGGCTGGATCATACCGTCCAACTTCCGTCCTCCTGATTTAAAGGCAGTTTTACTCCATCTTAGACCACAATCCTTCTTACCACCAGATGGGTTCATGACACTTG
This sequence comes from Protodeltote pygarga, assembly GCA_936450705.2. NCBI lineage: Eukaryota > Metazoa > Arthropoda > Insecta > Lepidoptera > Noctuidae > Protodeltote > Protodeltote pygarga. The sequence continues at coordinate 9,669,028 of OW388263.2, forward strand.
CCATTTTTATTATAAGCGGATATAAAATCGGAATCCTGGATTTTTAATAAGGTTTACGTAAGCCTAATAAAACCAGGTACCTATCCGATTTTTTGTTGTTCTTGTAGGTATGTTCGAAAATAAAACTCCATCCAAAATCCAATTTATTCTTAACATAAACGCGTAAAAAATTACCATTAAAAATTAAACAATAAGGATAAAAAGATCAGAAAACAGAAATCACTTTTTGTTTTGTTTATCAAAATTCTCTGAAATGCCTACAAAGGAAACGAAGCGATCAAAAAAGAGCGTCTATTGTACGGTTTTTTCCACAACATTTGCAGTTTCTTCCTAATGTACCTATCAAGCTTTGAAAAATGAATGCGAATTTTCAAGAGAGGCATCTAGAGAGATTTCCCTTTTTCCTGTTAATTTTCTCGACTATTCTTCATATATTATCCTAAATCGAAAGTTGTCATTATGTTAATGTATTTTAATTGCATAATCTGAGAAATAAGCAGTGTTATGCCTGTTGTCCTTTCATAGCAGCATTTAAAGCTACTAAAAAAATTTAAATTTTTACTTCCTTTTCCTCCTGCGCTTCGTTACTGCTACGCCATGCAGTTGCTACGCTGCGCTGCTACGCCACTTCGTAGCTACTACGCGTCGAAGCTACCGCTACGTTGTCACTGCTACGCTTTGCTAACGTTGGTAGCAGTCACTACGCAACGCGATGTCATTATGCTGCGCTGCCGAGTATAGCAAAACATATTATATAAATATAGTAATTTATTGTCAAAAATATTACGCATCGAATTGAGAACGTCCTCACTTTTAGAAGTCAGTTAAAATATATTTTTAGATAGTTCAATATTATTAATTTAAAAATATTATTATTTTTAAAGTATCAAGAGTACACTAAACTAACCATCATTTTTAAACGTGTGAATAAAAAAGTTTTAAATTAAAAAAGAACGTCCATTCCACGCTGTAATCAAGATAATATGTAAACAGTGTTCCCGAAATTAACACTTGCATAATTGATTTAAATTTATACAGTGTGCATTATACCCACGATCCATATTTTCGTGAACCTGGAACTTACCATGTTTAAATTTTTAAAATTATTTTCACAAAGGATTATTAAAATAGTTAACTGTTGATTTTCTTTTTACAAATTGCAGTGGAATGTTGGTTCGGTAATTACCAAACTACCTAAAGTGCAGTGAAGAATGCACGTTTTGCAAACGTGATACTTTAGAAAAATTTTTTGCTAACAAAAGTTGCAAAAAAAAAAAACAAAATGACGGCAGGTAGTTATGCCAGCGTCTATACAAAAATGTTCTAACCCCTTTCTTACTTAACGTAACAAACCTTTTTAGGTGGTTGAATCAGTTCAACCGGTAACACAAAATATCGGCGGGAAATAACAATATTCGTACAGTGTGTGATAATGACCGAATGCCGAAATCCTTCTCTCTATTACTTCTTAATCTCCCTTCTCTTACCATAAATTACAGAGTCGCACAGAGTCGGAAACGTGCAAGTGATACCCCTCATATTGCAAGCGTCTCTAATACTGTCTTGTTTTTTACCTTAGTACTATAGAAAATGTGTCGTGATAGCCTAGTAGTGGTGACTGTTGACTGGCAAGTCAGAGGCTTCAGGTTCGAACCCAACGCCAACCCTCAATTTTTCGTAAGTTATGTGTGTATTATAAATTAACTATCACTTATTCCGTGCCTCCGAAAGCACGTAAAGCCGAGCCTTGCGTCTGATCTCACTCCAGTCGTGTCGGATTGCCATCCCAACGGACTATGAGAGTGAGGGAATAGACAGTGCACCTGTGTTTACGAACACACTTGTGCACTATAATATCTCCTAGTTGGCTCATACCCGTTGAGATTGGCCGCTGTGACTGAAATTCGGTCAGGAGGACATCACTAAAAAAAAAACTTTTTATTAATATTAGGTAAGCGTTTCATGCATTTCGAGTTTGTTCATTACTCATTTTATTTGATGCCGATGACGTTCTATCTTCTTTTTCCATTTATCACAATCACACGTCATCCAAGTTTTCACTTCTTGTCTAGGAAAGCCATTTTCGCAATTTACTTATACATTTTTCTTAAGTTGCTTGACGGTTATGCAAGCGTTTTTTTTATTTGAATTAAATGAAAAGTGTCTATTTTATTCACTACTAGCTGATGCCCGTGGGTTCGTTCTCGTGGATGTCGGTTATCGCGATCAAAAGTAATCATGATATTTGAATCCCGTTCCTGCAACTCTCAAATATCATTAAATTTTAGCTAATTTATGCAAAAACTTGACAACTTATGAACTAAAATCTTCCTCGAGAACCACTATCCATTGGTGAAAAAAAAACATGACAATCGGTGCAGTAGTTTTTGAGTTTATTGCAAAAAGATAGACAGAGACGCGGCGGAGGACTTTTTTTTAGTATGTAGTGATAATATAATGGAATGTAATATAATAGTATAGTATAATGGAACGTTTCACCTTGCCTTTTATTAAACTAAATAATTAACTTTTATTTTACTATTTTTTTATTATTAAAACAAAAGATCGTTTTTAAGTTTTACAACCCAACGTTATACTGTAACGTTAATACTACATAAAATCATTATGTGTTGTAACTACAGCGTTAAAGGTGCACTTAATTGTGACGATTATGCCTTCAACACCACCGTAAGTCATAAACACACTGTTAAAAGCCCATTATCGTGTACAACCACCGAAAAGGCTCTCTCGTTGATAATAATTATTAAACAACGATGGTAGCATTTCCAAGAATCGAGTTTTTCCCGGTTGTCCGATACACAGCTTTATTCGTCAGATTATTTAAGTGAATTTTCTGAAATAATTTATTAAAATGTTATTAATGTTACACTTTGTTTAAATTTCAGTACATTATTGTTTTTATTTAGTCTTAGGTAATACATAAACAGTTTTTGTAGATGAAAAATCGTTACGAGCATCGTATTATAAGTCTTAAGTTTTTGATTTTTTTAAATGTATTAGTTGATAATTTAGAATTTTGATACTTATCAGCTAAGCAGTTATAGCCTAGTAGTATGGTACCGTTGGACTGCCAAGGCAAAAATCGTAGGTTCAAACTCAGGCACGCAACTCTGACTTTTCAGATTTTTAAGCGTATTAGAAATTAAAGATCACTTGCTAAAATAGTGAGAGAAAACATGGACGAGAATCTGACAGATTTTTCAATATAGTGGAAAGCTACATAATATATCGGTTTAAACTCTGACACCAAGTGGTTTATTGATCGTAAGATACAGAAGAAAATGAAAATGCCATAAGCCTCGTCATTATTCAAATGCTAGATATAATTTCTATTCTAATACACATCCGATCTAATTTAGTACACTTACTTAAACATTGGAATCGAGCACAACCACAGCGTATTTTTATTGATCTAAGCGGGTAGGTCTGGAATGTTTCAATTCTATACATTTTGTATTGAGGCTGACGCTTTCAGGCAGCCTGTTAACTTAAGCAGACCGAGCCAAGTCTGATTGGCTATTTCCGTCCAAGTGTGCTATAGAATTATTTAGTGTTATATAACATAACATCATGTCTAGATAACACAGGATTCATAAAAACATATTTGTTTTTATACAGAGATATTTTGCTATAATATTATATGGTAAGACGTAAACTTTGCATATGAAAATCTCAACTAAGCAAAGACTGTTACACTGCGCGACCTGACAATCACAACCAGGACCCAGCATTTGCTAAAATCATGTAGCAATATAGTTAACATAATACACAGCAATCATAACATAATTTTCTTTACATAGTGTACTTTTGTGACAGTATAAGCAGCTGCCGTGAAATTGGTCCTTTCGGTCCAGGAAGTCAAGGAGATTTTTTTTAAATATTCGCCGAACAATAGAAGGCTCATAAAAAGCGGCGCAATTGGTCGTGAGACTACAAAATGTTCGTCGTGCGGACGAATTTGTAGGTACCGAGATTTTCCGGGGCTCTTCCTGTCTGCCCCACCGAATCACAAAGAATTCTCCTACAATAACCGAACATTCCGTGTTGTCGACTTTTGCGAATGTAACCAATCTTTTTAATTAAATTGCGGAAATAAAAGTTCTCCCATTTTTTCTGCCTAATGGAATTATTCCATTTTTCGCTTCCGAATCTTAGCAACGCCCTTTCAAGCGAAAAAAACGGAAGGAATTGTTTCCAGATGTAGTGTTGTATTAATTTTATTTCATTCATTTTTTGGTTTTATAAGGAAAATACTGTGAAATGGCTTGTTTCTAATAGCTGTACAGGGGAAATATTGCTTTAAAGGTGATTAGAAAACGCGAGCATTTGCGTGATTTTATTACTTTTAAATCTCTTTGTAATGCCATTACAATTTGTGTTTATTTTCCTTTATTTTAGGTCGTTTTCTTTTTGTATCTACTGAGTTCAAAATCGAACATTTTCTAAATATTATGGGTACTAGTAGTTTGCGGTTTCATAAAGCCAAAATCTGGTGGCTGCAAACCCGTCTTCACCAACGCGATCTTAGTCAACGTGGTGGAGTAGGACAAAATTTTTCTTACCTCGATTATTTACAGAAAGCCTTGACCTAGCTGAGGTTCAGTAAAGGCTAATTAATTTATTTATAGGAGCCTTGTGAGCGGTTATTATTTCCTCATTTGTGATAGCAATCAATTATTGTAATCTCTTTTAAGCTTTTACAGAAGATTTATGGCGAAGTGTCTAAGAGACAACATTTTTGGAGGGTATTTAAACTGAGTTGACAACGACATGAAGGCCTATTAAAGGAAAATATCTTATTGTATTGTTATTTTTAGCCAACTAATAAATTGTTTTTTATAATGGTCAAGTACACGTTCTACGACGCGTATTTGGACCAAATACATGACATTATTATCGTTTGATAGTCATGTAGAGGTCTGTCTGCTGCCACGCGACTAAAATATCATTAGATAAACATCTAAATAACATCATAGCTTAACTAAATACCGCTTTATATCTGTTATATAACATCGTATAACACTGGAATTATACGATGTAGTTGTTTGTTGGGTAGCTTGAATAGTCCCACTATTGGAGATAAGCCTCAGATTTCCATACTATTTTGTCTAAAGCTGTAGTGGACCGTTGATTAATTAAGTAATAAATAAATAAATCAGCCTGTAACTGTCCCAATATAGGGGAAAGGCCTCTTCTCATACAGAGAAGGATTGAGCATTAATCACCACGCTAGCTCACTGCGGGTTGGCGATTTCAGACTATTAAAGTCCAGGTTTCCATACGATTTTTTCTTCACCGTTAATCAGTGGTGTCTTAGATTAACTAAGAAAGTACATATGACATTGAAAAAGTGACATTGGTACATGCCAGGTTCGAACCCACACCCAAGCGTTTGCAATGCGGGTCCGTAACCAATGCGCCACCACGACTTCTAGTCTACGACTAATTAAGTAATACTTATTTGTAATTAACACTTTTGTAATAAAGGTCCTATTTTCATTGCAAAGACAAGCTCATTATGATCCCGTTTTCAGCTCTAGTTAGTTAAAATTATTATATTCGTCACTGTTTCAATCCATTATACACGATTTATTTAAATTTTAATTAATTATGTGGAGGTCCCACAGACGGAGCTTGTAATATCTTATTCTATTTTAAGATGTATTATGTTAAAGTATTGCACTTCAATTTAATGGAGATACATCTTACGTATTATAATTATATCCTACTAATCCTATTAATATTATAAATATGAAAGTTTGTGAGGAGGGATTAATGTTTGTTGCTCTTTCACGCAAAAAATGAGTAAATGCTCAGATGACGGCTGTTTGAGAGGAATGGAAGAAGAAGACATTTTGCGCCGACCCCATACCAGGGCAGGTGAAAGTAAACTCTTTCATTAAAACTTTACAATAAACATCAGAATAACATATATTATAAGCTACAATTTATCAACATAGGTACGTGGGCAAAGCTAAGTTGCAGGCGAAAGCTAGTATTATTGAAAGAGTATCAAATGATACTCTTTCACGCAAAAACTAGTAAACAGATTACGATGAAACTTTACAGTAATTTAGCTTAGGTATACAGGGTTATTTGTAAAACACCAGCATCCTTAAAAGGGGTCATTAAACTCATCATTATTAATAACTTTCGATGGGACCAACCCTGAAATCGCAAGAAAAAAATCAGCTGTTCCATACATTTTGTTGAGTAATTTGAACATAAATGTATGGAACAGCTGATTTTTTTTTCGATTTCAGGGTTGGTCCCCTAGTAAAAGTTGCTCATAATGATGAGTTTAATGACCCCTTTTAAGGATGTTGGTGTTTTGCAAATAACCCTGTATATCAGAATAACACAAAGGCTACAACTTATCAACATACCACGCCAGCGAAATCGCGGGCGAAAGCTAGTATTATTATATTATATTCGCCTTGATTTGTCTTAGATGAGAATCGTGGAGCATATCGATATTATTCAACAGTATAGGATTAATCGGACATAATAATTACCGCATAATATCTATAGTCATGTGATTATAATCTGCGATCAAAGCGATTCAAGCAACAATAAGCTCTTGACAATATAGTAATTGCCAGCGTACAATACTATTGTCGAGCCTAACGACTAAAGGTGGCAATAAACAGCGACAGGAATTGCGACATTAAATAATCTCAGACAAGCACGCAGTGATAGCCTAGTGGTATGACCGTTGAACTACCAAGTCAGTGGTCTCAAGTTCGATCCCAAGGCACGCACCTCTTACTTTTCGTAAGTTATGTGCGTATTATAAATTATTGATCACTTGCTAAAAAAGTGAAGGAAAACATCGTGATGAAACCAGCACACCTTAGAGATTTTTCAATGGTGTGTAAAGCCATGTTAAAGGCCTACGGGCAGTTTAATCTCTGATACCAGGTTGAAGAAGGTACAAGAAGAAGACCAAGTCAAAGACCTCTGACTTTTCGGAATCATGTGTGTTTCAGCAATTAAGTATCACTTGCTAAAAACAGTGAAGGGAAACATCGTGAGGAAACCAGCACCTTGAGAGATTGTTCAACATTTCAGAGGCCTACGGGCTATTTAAAACTCTGACACCACGTCATCACTTCGTCACGTTGACGTTGTTGCAAACAACATAAAACTTTTTAATGTAACTAAACCGCGCCGACCAGTCGTCTTTTTATCAACCAACAAAAAAAAACAACAATCTCAGAAATGTTTTTAAGGTCGTGTTGGCGCACTGGTTACAGTCTAGTTTTGCTGCGCAAAGGTTCTAACCTGGTGTGGAATAAATTAGGTAATTATTATTATTTAATGTCATCATCCTCCTAGCAATTTTTTTCCCAAACTTTGTTGGGGTCGGCTTCTAGTCTAACCAGATGCAGCTGAATATCAGTTTTCTACGGAGTGACTGCCTAACTGACCTCCGCAAAGGATACGATATTCTGAAGATAGATTAGTTATAATAAGTCGCGGGTTACATCTAGTAATTGAAAAACACATATAATAATATCTTTATTGTACTCAAAAAATATATTTTACATGTCATTGATCTCCACACTAGGATTCCCTGTGTTGTGGAGGTCAGTCTCTCACGTCCTAGTATCTTAAAATTTTTACATAAAACCTTACGCATTTTTTAACTCAATAATTTTCCGCTTCGCTTCTAATAAATAACTGGGAGCGGAAAATTATATAGGTGCGAACTGTAATTAAGTACTGTCGGTGACAGTGACAGCGACGACGCGCTGTAGTACTAACATTGATTGTTTAAATATAATAATTATGATACTATTAAACTGTACCTAACAGTGCGATGTGACCTCTTTCTTGTACTCACACAAAGAAAAGCTGAACAATTACATATTATTACCTTAATAAATAATCATAATAATATATTATCTTCAAAATTTTCCTGGTACTGTATCATTTCTTTAGAAAAGCCATATTTATAGAATTGTTTTTGGAACCGATAACTGGGTAAGAGATTTGTTTTATTAATTATTATTATTATGTTATTATTAATTGATTATTAATAAAGAAAGTTGTTAAAGAACACACCTAAGTATAAAAACATGAAAATGAAATGAAAAATGCAGGTTTTAATGACGCGTATTCGAGTGTCTATTGAATTTAGGCATCCAATCTGAGTGTAAATGAATGAAAACACGAGAATCCAAACTATGAAAATACAAACAAATTCACACGGATTCTACGACGTACACAAACACAACTAGGAGTAAATGCGCCTCAAGCAAATATATCGTCTAATTAACTAGCGTAATTAAACAGTCACAACTAACGCTTGATTGGCAGATAACACATCTGACACTATGGAATTGAACTACACAATTTAATATTTAACTTTGGAAGGCAGAACTAAAATGTAGGTAATGGTGCAATTACACGTAACAATGATATTGTATCGCGTACGATGTTATTTTTTAAATATAATTTTTTTGACCGTTCGCTGCCAAGTCAGATGTCTCCGGTTTGAACCACGGCACGCACCTATGATTTATGTGCGTGTTATAAATGAATTATCACTCTCCGTGCCTCGGATATCACGTTAAGCTGTTGGCCCCGGCTGTCAATTGAAGATCTTTGGCAGTCGTTACGAGTAGTCAGAAGCCCGAAAGTCTGACAACCAGTCTTACCAAGGGGTATCTTGTAACCCAGTATCTGGGTTGTGGAGGTCTGATAGGCAGTCGCTCCATGTAAAACACTGGTATTCAGCTGCATCCGGTAAGACTGGAAGCCGACCCCAACATAGTTGGGAAAAGGCTAGGCAGATGATTTATAAAACTGCATATAAGGTAGTAGAGTTGTTAGTACCCGACCGGCTTGACGCATAAACTAACAATATAATTAATATGTTGGTGTTGCAAGTAATGCATAAATATGTAACGGTTACCGCTTTCCTACCGCTTACAGGTGGGCCAAATACTAAATTGTTATTTTAGTAGGTAATATAAAAATAGGACCGGTTAACTTATTATTTCAGATTATTAGTAGGGCAAAGAGAGAGAGCATCTGTGTGTTGCGCACACACTTATCAATACAGTCAATGACGTAGTATTTGGACTATCGCGTGATCTAGCCGTTGTAGAAAGGAATACTAGGCATAATTTAATGATATACCATGGTCTTTGCCTTTGATAATAAATAATAAAAACCTTGAATTTAGAGACATCTCATGACTTCATAGCCCCGGGGGGCTATTTTGCTTCATAGCTGCATATTTTGGGTTCGCAACATCGCATCGCTGACGGTGTATTCAAGACCTTATTAAGTCCATAAATAACTCGCTTCCACTAATCCCTTTATGTTCGAATCTGTACGATTCGATGAATATAAATTGTATGAATGGAGGATTGAATAGGTAATCTCATTACCCTAATCTGTACATACAAGATCTCGCGGAGGTAACAGTATGAATATTGTATGTAGTGTTTGGTTTAATTACCTTACAAACAGTGAGTAAGATGTCTCCGTGGTTTGGTTAAGAGACAGTGATAGAATAAAAGATCTTTAAATTATCTTTTGCCATTTAAAATTATTATTTCTGTATAATTATTTAATAATAATAATATTAAATTTTTTTTTTAGTTAGGCAGCTGAATTGACTGGTGCTTGTATCTTGCTGTTCTCTAAGAACTAGTTTTTGTTTCAGTTATATAAAGTTAAAAAAAAAATAACACACGTAACGGCCGTGTTATGCCTTAGAAAAATTAAAGGAATTTGAAAAAGAGATTAGGATACGAGCGAGCGGGGTTTGTCGTACCCGGCGACACTTCGTACCGTGCCAATGCTCTAACCAATTGAGCTATCGTGCCGCCCGCACCTATTACCAGGCGTCTCCTCAAGATGATATAGAAAGGGAACATGAAATTTGATAGGTACACAATCTGTACTATCAGAAATGGGTACTTATCGGAATCACGTAAACTTGGTTATTATTTTTAATTCGATAGTTAGGCATCTAAATTTAGCAAAAAGAATTCAGTAAATTGTAGTTAATCATCACAATTAATTGGTTGTCTGACGATACCATTTTACTATACCTACAATAGTTCTGTGATTAATGAACTGACGAAGCTCATTTGAAATTTATGTGGTTTCATGACCAAATCCAAACCAGCATTTCTTTTGAATAAAGAATCTAATGCGCAAAAGCTAAACGACTCACGTTGAATCGATAGTCATTGAAATATCTGTGAACCTCCAATTTTTCTTTTATGTCTGAAGAGTTTTGATAGCTCTCACATACGAGTAGCTCTGAACCGACTAGAATGGACTGTTCGATTTCCAAGATCGCGATCAACCAACTTCGTTATCCGATTCAAAAATAAACTGCAAGACGAAACCGAATAAACCTAAAGAATTTTTTACTAGTAAAGTGCAGTTCTTAAGACATAGTTTATGATAGCTTGTGCTTAATTCTGTATTCACTGTTTACTCCGAATTTTCTCGGCGGAAAATTCGAAAAAGTATGCTGGGCTGGCAAATGGCAGGTGCATGTTATTTTGATCCTTATAATCTCTATTATAAAATAGTTTATTCCGTCTAACGGGGGGTGGTGACATGGCTCGTTGCATGAATGAATCAGGCATCAGTCGTCAAAGAGAAGTGACACCAGCTTGGTTATGGTGAAGAATGTCACTAATAAATAACGACCACTACCATCTTATTAAAATAATACCTAGAAATTATTATATTAAGATTTACACCTAATACAAGTACATACTCGTACATAAACCTAATAAAAAAGCAATAACAAAATTAATCTGTTTTTAACTAACCAAATTGAGCTACAAACATACCAAACCGACCCTCTCATCGTTAAATTCGAACGCTGTGATGCGCTTACAACGATTGCATCAATCACATTTGGGACGACACCGCCATATTCGCCATATCACTCGTACATTCAAAGCGATGAGATTTCTCATCGGTAATTCTGTTCAGTGTATTACATTCCTTCGAATGATGCTGCTGCAATTCCCAGTTCATAGCGATATAGACCGATAGCATTTTCTTGTCTGATTTGTGTGCAAGGGAGGAAATTTATTTTTGGAATAAAATGTTGAAATCTTAGAGTATATAATATAGATAGATAGAGAATGGATAGAGAAGATAACGTCAACAACATTGCATTGTGCGGAGCGTGAGCAGGTATCACCATTAAAATGTTAAAATATAATTTAAATGTTAACAACAGTTAAGCATGTCATAAGCCAAAATGTAACTTTTGGCTCGTGGAACCTAGTTGAACCGCAGTTGATTGAGGTATGATCGCGGATGAAACTCGTGACGCGGCTGCGTTGTTCATATCCGTGCTCACGGTTCGTACTTCTGTAGGGTTGCTCTATAGTTTCTTATATACTCTAAGGTTGCAATCGTTTGATCTAGTGATATAATAAAATAATAATAAACCAGTCTGTAACTGTTCGACAGCAGGGCAAAGGCCTCTTCTTATACAGAGATGAAGAATCAGAAAGGCGAAGAAGGATAGAGTATTAATCACCATGCTAGCTCACTGCGTGTTAGAGATTGAAAGACTATTAATTCGAGTTTTCCTTACGATGTTTTCTTTCACCGTTAGTCTAGTCTTAGAATAACTAAGAAAGTAGAAAATTCTAACACTGAAAAAGTCACATTGGAATGTTTGAATCCACACCCACGTGCTTGCAATACGGGTCTGTAACCAATGCGCCACCTTCTCACGCCTTGATCTAGCAAGAATAATTATATTCCCTTTTTATTCGTGTTACAGTCTTTTCACAGAATGGTTTGGTAGTACCCAAATGTGTTAAATTGATAATCAATCAATTTGATATTGAATTTGATATTTCATTAATTATTTTTTCTTTGATTTCGATAATTTATCATACTGTATACAATTAAAGGCTCGAATCAGTTCGATAAACCATTACTTTAAATAAATGACATAATAATAAATCGAAAAAACTTAATTTTAATTATTGGGCTAAAGAATATTTAAATGTAATTCTTTTACCTCATATTGGTAAAATAGAATCTATAAAAAAATATTATAGATCCTATGATTGTCTATCTTTTCATTTTAAGGACTAGATTTTTTTTCCAGAAACGTAATCAAAGTAAGTTTAACATTTTACATGAATTATGAATATCATGTGATACAAATTGTCACGAAGATATCGAATAACATCAGTGTTTTAAAAATGTAAAAGATATAGTAGACCTATAATACAAAATAATCGTCATTTTAATTCAATTAATGGCGAATACATTAATACTAATAAACAAATCTTCTTAATTACAAGCGACGAGTTAGTCTAGCAATGATTAATAGAAGAAGTTAAGAATGAACTTTTGTAACTAATTAATTGATATATATATTTAATTGAAAATGAACTAGATATCAATTAATTAAATTAGTATAGTAACGTCAAAAAGTTAATTAATTAGTTATGTTTAATTAAATAACAATTACATTTATACATTATTATAAAGAGGTAAAGTTTATATTTAAGTATATTAGGGGTAATCTCCGGAACTACCAGTCTGATCCTAAAAATTCTTTCATTAATATGAAAGCTACATTATTTTTGAGTGCTATAGGCTAATTTTTTTAAAGTTTTTTTTAGGGTGGTTCACGCGGATGATGTCGCGAGCAACAGCTAGTAATATATATTAATGTAAATAAATATCATCGTTTATTAATTATAATGAGAACTATGTAGTAAAATAGCTATAAAATAATGGTTTGCATAGGACTGACTTTACATGAGTCATCATCAATAGCCGGTAGATGTCCACAGCTGGACAAAGGCCTCCCCTTAGAATTCCACAATGACCGGTCTTAATCCTCCTCGAACCACCAACTCTATGGGGCCGCCTCCTTACACGTGTACAGTTTTTTACATACTAGTAGCTTCGCCCGTGACTTTGTCGCCGTGGATTCCAGGTTTTTCATCCCCTGTTTTACACAATTTGGGGTAGAATTTCCAAAAATCCTTCCTTAGTGCTCCTCTAGGGTGTTATTCAGGTCATTCTTACCATAAAAATGTGTTCATCGAAACTGAACAAACATGTAAAAATTCAACTCCGTAGGATATAAGGGAGTGGTGCTATTTAAGTTAACAAAATTTGACCCGAACATACATAAAAAAAATGTAAAATCAATTTAACAGACGATACGCTTTAATGCGCGACGATACGCTTTATTTACGCGATACGATTTAACCTATTCAGACGAGAAATCTTCTATAATCAATTAGAACTGCATTCTATAATACGTACGCCATTATTCGACGACACGACGAACTTTCAGAGATGTGGCTTTGAAATTCTCTAACTTCATGCATACCCGTCAGAGTGGATGCACTTAAGTTATTACGAGGGCTTAACTGAGAAATGGCAAGTTAGGTACCACGTACGCAAGCTTATAGCTGTTATAAGTTTTAGCTAACATATTATTTTGCTCTGATTTTGAAATAATTGTAACAACGGCCAATCTCAACGGTCTGGAGTTATACCCTAGTGGTTCATACTGTTGGACTGCTAATTTAAAAGTCGAAGGTTTAAAAACCTGGCACGCACGTCAAGCTTTTCAGATTTATTGCGTATTAGAAATTAATTGTCACTTACTAAAACGTTGAAAGAAAACATATTTAGGAAAACACTTGAGAGATTTTTCAACGATGTGTAAAGCCATGTCAGAGACCTGCGGGCGATTAAATACAAAATCAAAAATCAAAATATTTTTATTCATGTAGACCATTATGCACTTATGAATAGTCATAATTCTAATATTGTTTTTATAGAAGTGACTCTAGTTGCCAGTTTCCAATTTAAACTCTGACATCAGGTTGTTCATCAACTGAGATCTCAACGACGACGTGCAATACTGGTACAATATGTCTTTATTCTCATTAAGATCTTTTAATGAGGATATACATTATACAATAAACAAGGAAATTGATAATGTCAATGACCTTTATAGAAATCTTTTCGACTTTAATGCACTCAAATGCGAAGTTAAATAAACTGATTATTTAAACGTTCAAAGAGTCAAACAAATACTTTACGCGATTAGTCGAGAAACTTCTGAGTATTCTCTCTGTCTTCAATCTGGAGATCGTGAACTCAATTGAACTGGTTGGCAGAAAACCAACGGAGACATTAGAGAAGAAAGTAATGATATTTTAAAATAACGATTGTTCTTCTAGTGAGAGATTAGAAATAAAACGTTTTTGGCACTTGATATTTTAAAATCTCATGACTTTTTCGTACTTAACTTTCTTATAACTATAGGTATAGTAAAAACTTATAAGCAAGCAAAAATTTGGTAGCCAGTAGACATTCCAGTTCAAAAACACCGAAAAATAATAGCTTTAGCCCTGCAGTGGGACAGTCACAGGCTGGTTTATTTATAGTGTAAATGTGGTGCTGTCTCACAAACGAGGAGGTACTTAATATCATGCCCTGCATGCCCTGTTGTTTGTTCATTACAGGAACTGATGGACGCTACTGAAGGCGCCAATCTCGTAGCCCATTTCTGGGCTGACACAATTTAGATTGTCATCGACACGCTAAGAAGAAAAGTCCTCCAAATCATTCTTTCTTACCTTTGCCAGTTTCCCACCAATCTATCTTGAAGGTATTAAAATTTTCTTGCAATTTATATATTTTTTATGTTATGTTGGTAATGATGGCGATTTAATTTACAATACAAAACAATGAAGTAGCGTTTACCTAAATCATGAGGCCATATTGCCTTAATTACCTCGCTTGGCAAACGTTTCGCTCATCATTACCAACATTGGTAGCGATGATTTAAACTTTATAATTATTGTATTGGCCTACTTAATAAGTTGGCCTACTTTAGGAGTACTGATACCCTGGTGGTAAGACTGTTGGACTCAAATCTAATGCTCAACTCAACTTTCACGTTCACATCCACACCCATTGCAACGCCACGACACCACAACTAAAGAATTAATTAAATTTATAATTATATTTTACCAAGTCATAATAAATAATTCCGAATTCTTCAAGCGATTATATCTTTAAATTATCCTATAAGTTTAAAAATTAACGGTTTTGTGTATTAGACTTCAATATCATAAACATAGACAGATAAATGGGTCCATTTGTACGGTATTGCACTCTTATCTAGCGTACCTAAAAGATTACTGTGACTGAAATTATAGCAGACACACCGTTAGTAAGACAAAAATAAGACAATATACATATACAACCAACAACGACCGTGGTATAAACAACAAACAATGACAACGACATAAACAACATTATAACGACACCAAATATCATCCAGTTTCGCCTATTTTCTATATAGTATCCTACAAAATGCCACGTGCCAGAGGAAAATAAGAGAACATATTTATAGAAACTTAGTAATATGAGAACATCGACAAAAGAGAAGTTCGTCTCTTGTATAAAATGAATAGGTACCTATATATTTGATAACACAATTTTTTTGATAATACCTTAAAAATGGCTTAAAATTTATCTAACATCTGAGAAAAAAATTGAAATTAAATAATCTTAATGCAAAAATCTTTTATAATTTCTATCGTCTTCCTGCAAAATGACAATTATTTCGATTCGAATGGAAATAGTTTATCGTTACTCGTATTCGTTTTGTCCTGTAAATTTTTTAAACCTAATATTTTTAGATTAACATAGTCTCAAACTTTCGCTCAAACTTTTTAAATAAAGTTGACGGTAGATCAAAAATAATTTTAAATAACTGTTCAGACGCTTGTCACCTCAGTCTGCCTGCGACCACGGGTGCTGCAAAGCACTCGAAACGTCAGGATTGTTTAATCAAAATAAAAACGCGAGTTATATCCGTTAAAAAGTTGTTTCATTATTTTTAGATTAGTTATATTATTATGTAACCCCCTTTAAGGTGATAAAATAAGTATTAAATTTTAAACAAGAGTCATCTACCTCGACAATACAGTGCTGATCAGTTGAATTGGTTGTTTTATTGAGTTATTAAACCTTTATTAAATGCCAGCCTCATCAGTGTCGACATGTCGTCCCACGTCACTCGGCATATTTAACTAACGCTACTGTTAATGAAGTATGCTCAACATTATCCGGCTCCATTTAATTTGTATTGTAAACACCCATTAAAACTTTCCATTCTGTTACTTTTATTGCTATCAAGTTTTATAGTAGTATAATTCTTCAATTCCAAATTAAAATTTTATTACGGTTTCAACACTATTTTCTCATAAAATTCCAAGAATACCCGACTTTACTTTTATCCAACAACAAAGCTTAGAATGTCCTCACGGGCGCATCAACCAATTTCAATGACAAAGAAACGTAATTCGAAAAACCTTGTGATTCAGCAATTTTGTTGCGTAGTCATCTAGCTAATGAACATGTCACAAAAACATTAAATTATACTCAAATAGAAAACATTTCGGCATTTCAGTGGCGAGTCACGGGACGGTTCAAGGCAAAAGATTAAACCGCAGCAACACTACATTTTGAAATTAAGCCACAACTCGGTATTAATTATTCATACGCAATGTGGTGCGCGGGATGTCACAATCAATAATTCAAGCAACAGCTGATGATATAGTCTGCACACACATGAAATTCTGCATATTCAGTGGAAAATAAAAAAGTAAACGCAACGTGATTTGATGCGCGCTCGCTGCTTAGAAACATCATACATTCGTCCCGCTCAAAGATTCTGCATATTTCATAGCATCAC
Organism: Protodeltote pygarga; assembly: GCA_936450705.2. NCBI lineage: Eukaryota > Metazoa > Arthropoda > Insecta > Lepidoptera > Noctuidae > Protodeltote > Protodeltote pygarga. Next base: position 9,685,799 of record OW388263.2, read on the forward strand.
GTAATTCTGGATATATTACAGCCACAGCCGCGAATAAAATAAAGGAACTCTGAGTACTACAGGAGGTAATAAAGATTATGTTCTTAAAGCCGAGTAGGAGGGAGTTCAGGTGAGAGTAGACGCGGCGTTGGTCGGGCCCGAATATTACTTCTAATAAATTAGAGAGACGTGGCAGTAACATTCCCTCAGTCTCGTTTCCTTCATGGCAATTGTCCCGATATTACATGGCCATAAATTGACGGTATGTGTGAGCTCGCATGCGCATAATATATGCTAATACGTTGTGTGGATTTCGAGGTCGAGAATTTTTTATTGCGATTATTACACGGTTGTGGAAAGACAGGTACAACGATATGTGGGCTGTATGTTAGACAATTCTGTATGGAATTTGTAACGGAAATAAAGATATGAAACATTATGAAACAGTCGAAGTTTATTGAAACGAGAATTGGGAAGGTCGCCAAACTAATACTGCATGCATTATGGATTCAATTTAAGAGTCATAAAACTATTTAGAATTTAATAACGTTTGTCTGCTTTCTCAGATCTTAGCGAGTTATTTTATTTCCGACGTACTTCTTGGTGGAATTTCCCTGTTCTTGGCATACCTATGCTTGTACCACTTCACATTAGAGTTATTTTGTAGAAATATAAACGTAGTTTGTTGTATAATTCCACTTGCCCTCATTTGTCTCTCTGTGTTTTATTGTTAATATACCATGTACAATGCTTGTAACGAATTCTTCAATGTGAATTCCCAACTGTTTAATGTTTGTTAAATATTTTTCGTTCTTTCAAAACATAGACAATATTAATTGTACAAAACAACATGATGATGATCAAGAAAACATTATCATCATCATCATCATCTAGCATATCGTCACCTAGCCTTTTTCCCCAACTATGTTGGGGTTGGCTTCCAATCTTACCGGATGCAGCTGAATACCAGTGTTTTACATGGAGCGACTGCCTATCAGACCTCCACAACCCAGATACTGGGTTACACGATACCCCTTGGTAAGATTGGTTGTCAAACATTCGGGCTTCTGACTACCCGTAACGACTGTCAAAGATCTACAATTGACAGCCGGGGCCAACAGCTTAACGTGCTATCCGAGGCACGGAGAGTGGTAATTAATTTGTAAAACGCACATAACTTATGAAAAGTCCGAGAAGTCGAAACCCGAGACCTTTGACTTGCCAGTCATCTGTCACCACCACTAGGCTATCACGACGCTACTCGACAAGAAAACATTATCAATCCCCTCTTAACTAAACACAATCGAATATAAAACAACGAATAAAGCCCGAAAGAGTTCAAATTGTGACAGAATAAATTAATGAGGGTAGACATTAATTCGAGTAGAATATAACATTTTTTTGAACGTATTTTTATAAATGTCGAGCAAATCTCGTGAAACATGGGTAAACAGGTGCATTTAAAGACATTTTCACTTTTATAAACATTTTCAGGGTCTCTGAGGGAAAAGGGTCGGTTGCTGACTGACTTAATAAGTTGAGGGTAGATCACTATAAAAGCGGTCTCGACTGCGATATTGCAAAGCGCAACTTTTTACGATTTTTCCTTTTTCAATAAAAAGTGGCGGGAAACTAGTCTTTACGTAATACAATATGTATTGTACTGCGCCGCAGTGAAGCAGCGTTAGTAATAACATTTGTTACTAACGGCGTGTAACTATAAAATAAAGGCGCTGGAAACGGTAACCACGTTTATTTGCATGACTCAATATTACAATCAGGTTAACCCGTACAAAAACACTAGTCTAATCTATTGTCATTACTTTTTGAATTTAGAATACAAATTAGAAATCCAAAAAGGTAATCCAAAAAGATGATGTTACAATGAGTTTGTAACAACATTGTATATTATAATGTGTCCCTAAAATTATTATGAACCTGTATACAAATGTAACTTATGTGTAATTATTATGTATAAAAAGTACGTAAAATAGTTTTAATTTTACAGTATTTGTAAGCATGTTGCATCTGTATAAGCATTTGCAAGTGTGCTAGCCTTATAGTACTTCGTTCATGGTGTAGATGTAATTACCATCTGAGGCAGTTGAATGTGGAAAGACTTTTAATAGCTCGGGCAGTAGTAGTACGAATAGCTCGGTTGGTGGCTTTGACCAATAAGTCACTCAGTTTCTGTTTACAATTTTTTTAATAATAATTTTTAATTTTTATTGTTCGCTTTGTATGCATAATTTTTTTTGCTTTATAATTAGTTATGCCTATATTATAATAACATTAAAGTTAACTACGCATTATGAAAATAATAAGTACCTACTTGTTAAAATTAACTGTTTTGCAAATTTAATTATTGTTTTGAAAATAATATACATATTTGATTATAATTGAGTTTCACACATATGTAATTAATATTCGTTTTTTTGTTCTTTTAATTTAAAGCAGCTCACACCGAGACGCGACGCGGCGCACACGTTGTTCTAAGTAGCGATACGATATAAATATAAAAAATAAATAAATAATAAAGTTCAAGATAAAGCCTTTTAATATGGTTACTTATTTTTGTTGCCACAAAGTAACCAAAATAAACCATTTAAATGAAATTCTTTTTTCAAGCCAATATATATTTTAGAAACCATTTTATTTTATCGCGATATTGAGCACCTAAATTATACAGTATAAACAAATTTTGTATACATTTTATCATACACCCTACATTAATATACATGAGATTAATACACAGATAGAAATCGCGGATAGGTTTTACAAAGTTCGTATGAGCAAAGCCGCGGGGAAAAGCTGCTTTTTAATATTTATTATATCCGTTGCTAACACTTTACAAGCAGGCGCTGAATTTTTTCATTTCACTCGGTTGAGTGTGTTTTGTTTTGACTCAGCTTTACATATGGTTCACTTTATTTCTATGAATACGACCCGTTTTGATATTAAATATGCACGGACTGGTACTCATAGGAATTGTAGGTTTTGCTTTAATTTTAGTATACTTACTAGACTGGTATTATCATAGCATTATTGTCTAAATAATTGTTATTGTTAGTAATAAGCCAGTCAACAAAAAATATAGAAATCATTAATAAACATGAATCATGAAGAAACAAAACTAATCAATCATTAACTTAAAACCTTCGATAATTAAATCACCATAAACATCAAATTACCATTTAAACCTTCAAGCCTTTTCGAGCATAAACAAAACAATCCCAAAGGACTTCCTGAAAGCTAATGTGTTTCACTTTATAGTCAATTAAGGGTTATAAAAAAAGCGATTCAATTATAGCAATTACAGCAAAGCAGCAGTGGGTCAAAGTAGACAAAAGCCTAAATTCTGTGATCTATTTATACATAACTAGCTGATGCCCTCGGCTTTGCCTGCGTGGATATCGGTTATCGCGAAAAGTAATCATGAAATTTTGATCCTGTTACCGCAACGGGTTATTTTTTTCCGACACTTCCAACAAATATCATTATATTTTAGCCAATGTATAAAAAAAATTGACAAATTCTTATACACTAAAACCTTTTTCGAGAACCACTCTATCTATCGGTGAAAACAACATGAAAATCGGTTCAGTAGTTTTTGAGTTTATCGCGAACAAACAGACAGACAGACGCGGCGGTCTTTGTTTTATCATACGTAGTGATCAGTACCTATAGCTTAACTTATTGTGCAACGAATAAAAAAAACAAAAGAACCAAAAAAAAAAAATTTAGAATAAGTAGGTATTTTTAATCATGATAATATATAAATACTAGCTGTCCCGCGCGACGTTGTACGCGTGATTATTCTACCTCTACGCTTTTTCTACCCTACCCTACATTACCCCACGCTACTCTACCCTACCCTACCCCTACCATACCCAACCCCTACTCTACCCTACCCTAGCCTACCCTACTCCTACCATACCCAACCCCTACTCTACCTCTACCCTACCCTACACTATCCTACGCTACTCTATTCTACCCCTATCCTACCCAACTCCTACTCTACCCTACTTCACATTTACCCTACCCAACCCTACTCTACCTCTATTATACCGGTCTATTCCTACCCTACTCTACCTCTACCCTACCCTACCCTACCCTATCTTACCCTACCCTACCCTACCCTACCCATACCCTACCCATACCATACCATACCCAAGGGGAATAATTCCATTTTATTTTTCTTCGATTCTTCTATTATATTATAGGCGGAGACTAATCCATCAAATCAAAAACCATGAAAAGCGGTCCAGCAGTTCTCGAGTATACTTACTAATTTTCATTACTTCAACTTTAAAAATGGCAGAATTTCATTCAAACTTTTATCTTCTATATTTTCTCCCCATAGTCATTGAATATCGAGATATACGTACCAAATTTCCTACACAAACTTTCACCCCCCCCCCTTTCCCCCCTAATAGGTACAGTTTTCAAAAAGCTCAAACACGTCTTATTTGTTAACCGATAAGCTAAATATCAAGTTTAATGACGGATTTTCATAACTACAAACTTTAGTCCCCTTTTATATCTCCTTAGGGGGAAAAAATCCAAATTTTTTGATACACGTCTTTCTTATTTTTAGCGAATAAGCTTAATACTATTTATTACATCTGTAACTTAAAAAATAACGAATCTTCCATACAAACTTTCACCCCCTTTTTTATCCACTCAAGGGTAGATTTGAAAAAAATAAACTATGCTCGTCTTTTATCTAACAACCGAAAAACTGAATACCAAGTTTCGTATATATAACTTTAAAAACGACGGACTTTCATACTAACTCTTATCCCCTTTTTTACCTATTTAGGGGTGGAATTTCCAAAAATCCTTCCTTAGTGCACCCCTAGGGTGATTTAAGAATATTGTCTCAAAATTTCAAGTCTCTAGGTCCACCGGTTTAGGCTTTGCGTTGTCTGTCAGTCAGTCAGTCACGGTACTGTTTTATAAGTATAGATTTAAGTACTTTCTTAATTTATTAGTAGCCAGTATTTTTTCAAAGAGATCATACACAAAAAATTCAATATTGTTGTGTTAGTTTTTATTTAATGTCTTGAAAATGTATATATTTTTATTAACAATCACAATGTTGTTTAAGCCTCATAAAATTTACATGACCGAAATTTCCTCTTACATATTATATTCATCGTAATGATCGAAATTCTGCCCTAAAAAGAAGGTCAGCGCTTCGTTTAATATTTAAATAGTGCATTAACCGTGACAGCTTTCTGGCTACTCAGCCAAGTATTAGTTGATAAGAGAGGACGCAGACGAACTTTTTATAGTTGCTATATCCACGAGAGAATATATATTTTCGCGGCAATATGTCGAGTAGGTTTTCGGGAGTAAAATGTTGCGGAACATGTTCGGACATTTTGTGCATAGCCACTTGTAATGTAGCCGCCGCATGATTTCCGTACTCAGTCCATCAATACGTCAGACTCACGCTTTTTATTAGTTCCATAACCTTTTCAATTTGCCTTTTTGTTATTTAAAATCGTGATAGCCTAGTGGTGATAACCGTTGACTGGCAAGTCAGAGGTCTCAGGTTTAAACCCAAGGCGCGCACCTCACTTTTCGTAAGTTATATGCGTTTTATAAATTAATTATCACTCTTTCCGTGCTGCATCGGAAAGCACGTAAAGCCGTTGGCCCTGCGCCTGATCTCTCTCCGGTCGTGTCGGATTGCCGTCCCATCGGATTATGAGCGTGAGGGAATAGAGAATGCACCTGTGTTTGCGCTCATAGTTGTGCGCACCTGTGTAATATCTCCTGCGCAGTTGGCTAATTTCAGTAGACTTTGGCCGCTGTGACCGAAAATCGGTCAGAAGGACATTATTATTATGTATGTTGTGAAAAGACTGGAGGTTTTTGATAGCAATTTGTTTTGTACGACCCAGCTATCACTGATCGCTATCATTCAGTCGCCTAGCCATCTGGAATCAATGGCCCCAGATTAAGGACTTTTTGTTCACGTGCGTTTTACAACCTTCTTTTTTCACCGACAAAAAATGGTCACCGATTGTCGTTCGTTTGCGTTCGACCTTACTGATCTCCGGCGATCACGGAATTAATTTAGGGCATTGCAGTGTATATTAGGTACCAAATAGGCCGCTCTCGAAAATTGGGTCGGCTTATTTTTCTGTTCGTTATTGGTGATCCCCTTATTGATTGATTAAGTTATTTACGATGAAGGATTGATACTAAAATATCACTATTATCACTACATAATATAAAACAAAATCCTCTGCCGCGTCTGTCTGTTAGTCTGTTCGCTATAATTTGATAACTACAGCACCGATTTTCATATTGTTTTCACCAATGGATAAAGTGGTTCTCGAAGAAGATTTTAGTACACAGGGTTATTTGTAAAACACCAGCATCCTTGAAAGGGGTAATTAAACTCATCATTATGAACAACTTTTCAAAAAACAGCTGTTCCATACATTCATGTTCACATGACTCAACAAAATGTATGGAACAGCTGATTCTTTTTTTGCGATTTCAGGGTTGGTCCCATAGTAAAAGTTGTTCATAATGATGAGTTTAATGACCCTTTTCAAGGATGCTGGTGTTTTACAAATAACCCTGCATAATTATAATGATAAGTATTTGTTGGAATGTCGGAAAAAATAAGACGGGGTGGGGGATTAAAGTTTCATGATTACTTTTGGTCGCGATAACCGACATCTACTCGGGCAAAGCTGCGGGCATCAGCTAGCAATATATAAAATAATTATTTTTATGAAATATTCACTGTTCCATAAAAACCAACCAAGCTGCAACAATAAAGCTAATTTTGCTTAATTTGCATTAAGAAAATGTATAAAATTTCCATTTACCACCGCGCAGTTTTAGTACCTACAAATTCTAGGAATCCGTTTTCGTAATATAAACAAGTATTATCATTTAGTTGAATACTAACTATAGTAGGTAGTTTGTATAATCCCATTGTATACCCAATCAGACGCTATATAAATCATCTCTTGTAGATGTATAAACGCCTTTGATGATGATGATGATAGTAGTTTGTATAATATATTAAGAATATCTACTACATTTTGACGTCATTGTCATAAGCATAAAATGTTAACATAGGTATTAAGTTATTACGTATCCAAAAACTAATAAAAAATGGGTATAGTTACAATATGTACCTACTTTAAAATAAAAGACTGCCTCGTAGGACTACTGAGCACGAGGTCCTGGGTTCAATCTCCGGGGCGGGCAAAGTGTCATTGGGTTTTTCCATTAGGAAACTCTCAGTAACAGCACGGAGTCTGGAATGGCAACAGGCTCGACCCCTATTTCATGAGACCATGAGTTAATTAATTATTGGTGCCTTAGATTAACTACGAAAGTACATAATGACATTGAAAAAATCATATAGGTTCATGCCAGATTCATACCTACATACATCCAACGCGGGTCCGTAACCGATGCGCCACCACGACACGTTACATAAAACGACGTTGTATAATATAAAAAATGTACTTTATGTAATAAAAAGAGTTTTTTTATTCATAAGTCTTCGTCGCATTGATGCTAACTTATTGATAGCGCCTAAAACGTAGAGTAAGTAAAAAATTTGGCTACATCTGAACAGCGAACTAAAGATATTTGTTTTGTATTGTTTGCTTGCAGTGAAGTTCGTTTCAGTAATCAGGTGTATCGGGAATCGAGAGGAACACAGAACGGGCGGACTTGATTTACATTCCAATTTAGTTTTGCATTCGTAGGCAGTTTTTTCTGCACCGCATTTCCCTTCACGATATATTTTTTTAGTTTAATCTCAGCGTCTAAAAGGCTTTGGGAATCAGTCCGTAACCATAATTTATCGGGCCTCGGTGGCGCGAAAAAAACTTATGAGTCTTTGATTAGTAAACCAGTCAGTTCTTCGAAAATACGTTGACTATTTGCAGGAAATTGGTTTTTCGCGATTTAGTACGACGCCGGCGCGAGCAACATTGCTTTTTTTTGGGAAATAAATTGTTTTGTAAATAAATCTGAGGGTGGAAAACGCGTAAACGATGTATTTTAGTGTATTGGCTTTAGAGTAAGTTTATATTAGTGTAATCCAACTATTTGCAAATGAATTTAGATGATGATATTGAAACATAGTAAAATATTAGTACGCCTAGCGCCTGGGAGATTATGTGTGCGTAATAAAATGATCATACATAACAATATTTTTATTGAACTTAATCGTTTAACTAAAGTTGATTGTAATGTATTCGTGTTATATTACGCGTTTTACCTGTGTGGACCGAAAGGTATTTATTTATCTGATTGATAGGACGTTGATACTGATGGTACTGACCAACGCTATCAAATACCTACTGATTCACTGTGAACCACCACTTTCTAGAAAATTCAGTGCGAAAATGATTAAATATTTACCTTCTTTACAAGTGCCAACATAATAACATGAACTTTTGTTTTTCAGAACTACAATAGCATTAAAACTAGTTTGGTAAATCACGGCACCACGTATCTCCCGTGAGGGATCTTAATTCAACACAAGCAAACAACAGACCGAAGTCTTCTTACTAACTTCTACATACATTTTCTGTAAACAAAACTAACAACAACGACTCGGTAACTAATTGGAGTCGCAGACAAATCTAAATAAGGATCGTGCCAAAATTTAGCGCAGAATAAGAATTGGGGACAAAGTTGGGGGTATTTTATTTTGTACATCCCTATTTTTCTTGTGATTGAATCCGGTTCCAATTTGGCTGCCCCGAGGTCTCGCAGGCACTACGTAGAGGTCAATGGTTGGTCACAAATTGATTGTTCTCCACTCACTGTAAGGTCCAATGTGTCTACTTATAAACTAAGCTCGCTTCATACCCAACTGTGACGTCATTTGAACTGAGCCGAAGAGCCGACCGACTGCATAACGTCGAGCCTTTAGTATAAAGTTTTTAAGTGGCATTAAAACTTTAAATGAGGAATAATTATGGAAGTAACGCTTTTTTATTTTATGAATGGAGCAAAAGGCAGTTTTTGGGCTAAATAAACTTACATTGTTGTTCTTGAAAACGTCGTATTAAATTAAATGGTCTAATCATCTCCAATATCATAATTTTATTAACTGCAGGAGATATTATTTTGCGCAAGTGTGTGCGCAAACACAGCGCAGCACTCTCTATTTTCTCACTCTCATGGCAATCCTACGCGACTGGAGAGAAATGAGGTGCAGGACCAACGGCTTTTTGTGCTTTTCGAGGCACTTGGCGAGAGTAAGTTCGTATGCCCGTTCAATTGAGATTTTTCTAACATGTGTAAAGCCATGTTAGAGGCCTACAGGAGGTATACAGTAGATTGCACAGCAACCATACGATAAAGAAGAAATATTATCTTCTAACTTAAAGTGAGACGAAACGTCTTAGATAATTAAATTTAAAAAAATAATTCGTAGACTACGTAGGCTGACCTACCTCGAAAATTCTTACTTAAAAAATGTTTCTTAAGTCTGTTACGTAATTAAACCTTGGGGGCATATTATAATACATTCTATCCCCAATTATAAGTTGATAAAGTATCGGTACCTTTACAATTTTACAGTTTTCGTGTAGTTTCAAAGAACACCAGTTATAAAGTTTCCTGTAACGATGTTACGATCAAGGAAAATAAGAGATAGGTATAAAGCTATAGACACACGAAACAAAATAATAAAGAAACATTTGGGGGTGAATTTTATGAAAAGTTAACATTTTCTTGATATTTGATTAGTGTAAACATGTTGCTAACATGCCAAAATGGTCAAAACTTTTTAATTGTTGTCTTATCTAAGTTGTTTTGTAATTATATTATTAAAAACTAAAGGCTTTACTTACAGATTGATTTCGGGAAAGCTCGACTAGTTTCGGACTCAAACGGAGTCCATTTTCAAGAACAAGTGTAAAAAGTGTGCAAGGTGTGCTGGTTTCTTCACGATGTTTTTACGTCAGTGTTTTAGCAAGTGATAATTAATTTCTAATACGCATATAAATTCTAAAAGTCAGAGGTGCGTGCTTGGGTTCGAATCTACAACTTTTGACTTAGCAGTCCAACGGTGTTACCACTAGGCTATCACTGCTTAATAGGCTACCTGTTTCGGTGACACTAATGAGACTTTTAACTTTTTGGTAAATTTTTGTAAAATTTACCGTAGCAAGATTATTACATAGTAAGTCAAAAGTAATTTATAGTATTAATTACTAATCATTAAGTTACACATGCAGCAAGTTGCACGGTGTACTAATCGAAGGCAGCCAAGACGATAATGGTTTTAGTTTGAACTTGCAAGTTTGCGGCTGGCAGCTATCGGAGTTTATCAATTTATAAGACATTCAGCTCAACTTACAGACTAAATATTAATAAGTGGTGGCCAAGATCCAAGGCTTACCAAACTCTCCGAAGCAAGGAGATGCTCAAACATAAATACTTACTATGAACTCTCATCATATCTTCCTCCTAGACTTATTAAACCCAAACTTTGTCGGTTTCTAATGTAATCAGATGCAGCTGAATACCAGTTTTCTACGGCGTCTGCCTATCTGATTCCCGCATCCCAAAAGGATACGATATTCTAAAGTAATGTAATGTAATGAAACAACTTTTTAAACGGATAAAACTCGCGTATTTATTTTTATAAAACGCGACATCACGAGATCTGCAAAGATCTCGAAACGTCAGGCGTGTTTTATAAAAATAAATACCTACGCGAGTTTTATACATTTAAAAAGTTGTTTTACTATGTTAAATGTTCGCGAAAGTTTGAGACTATTATAATGTATGTATAATTAAAAAAATATATTTAAACAACCGTGACACTTGGAACAAAGATTGAATGAGTAAAAGCTAGCTTATGATCCCCAAAATACATGGAAAAAGTGTGTCGGTTCATGTGCCAAACACCCTGTATATAGATATTTTTTAATATATAGTTATTTTTATATGAGTTAATATGCTGGTTTTTTTCTATGTTGTCAAAGCTGTGATACCATTTTAGGCCCAAAAGGAACATATTGTTCTTCTTGCAATGATTTTGCTTCGTTACTATAAAGTAAAGCAATATCAATAAATCAATGACAAAAGCATGGACACCTGCTTGATTGTTATACGAATAAAAAAGTGCATAGCCCATGTGAAGTCCACTTTATTTTCTATGAAACATTGCTACACTGAAACTGCAATTTTATTATGTCTGAATTTTGAATAGCGTCCAAACTTTCAACGCTTTTGAGGTCGTACAAAGTTTTGAATGTGTATTTATAGTAGCTTATATTACCTATGTGAAACTGATATATACCTACAGCGTGGCCCTTTTATATAATAGTGGTCCAAACATTTTTTTTGGATCTAGGACACCCCAACGATTAATAAAAACCAACATAATTATGTTCCACGAAAATCAGTAGTTTAGAAGTTGTAAAAGGAACCATATTACGATTTAGAAGTAATCTTGAAAAATTGCTCATTGCTTGCTAGCTACATGCCTGTACGACTTACACACCAAATATGATTGATGATTGATCGATTTAGTGCAATCACTTTTAAACTAGAGAGGTTTATATGACTACAGATGTAGAGATTTTAAGAAAATAAAAGAAAATCACAATTTCTAAACTACTGATTTTCGCAGAACATAATTATGTTGCATTTAGATTAATCATTAGGATGTCCTAGATTCAAAAAACAATTTTGGACCACTATAATTGGGCCATCCTGTATTATGTACCCCTACTTCATATATATTTATTAAAATGCTCTGTATTAAAATTGCAAAATGAATATTGCACTTGATTGCTGACTCCCGAGCAAGTTTCTAGTGAAATTCGAGATAATGGAAGTTTGTTCGAGACAAAAATGACGAGCAAAATGCCAGTGAATTCTTTTGACGTTAGTTTGACTTGACATGCTTTATTCACATCTTCAAACACAGTACTTGGCAGACACGTAACGTGTTGGCATGAAAATATTATATCATATGTAAATTCTCTAAAGGCGTATTCATATCTAGAGAACGTAAGTGGAACGTGGCCGTCGGCAATCACGGCAACATTAATTTTACTCTATAATGTTCACCGTAAAGTAATAACCGTAGTAGTATGACCGTTGACTGGCAATTCAGACGTCTTCAAAATTCAAACCTAAGGCATAACACCTTTTTTTTTGTTTACGGGGGGAAACCTTCAAAAGGCACCCGGCCTCCAGAAGAAGAGACCGGGGAGTGTGGGATTCTTACCTCACTAAAACCACCCCGGTGATCACCAAAGAAGAATAAAATATAGTATAATATAATATAATAATAAGAAAAGAAGCACTGATAGCCTAGTGGTATGACCGTCGACTGATAAGACAGTGGTCTCGAGCTCGATCCCAAGGCGCGCACCTCTGACTTTTCGTAAGTTATGTGCGTATTATAAATTAATTATCAGTTGCTAAAACGGTAAGGGTCAGGGTAAACATCGCGATGAAACCAGTACACCTGCGAGATTTTTCAATTTGGCAATTCAAGATTGGCTGCCGTAACCGAAATTCTGTCAGGAGGAACATGTTGTTAGAAATAGATTGTCATATTCTATGCTGCACAGCTTTGCCTTCTGACATTTGACTCGTGCGATGTTTGTATTCGATAAAATCAAAAGTATTATGTCGATTTAAATTACTTATACTATTTTGAAAAAAATTCAAGCCTTTATTTTTGGCAAAGCGTAGAAATTAATCTTTGTATTAATTAGAATTTAATGGTGACCTTTACACAAGTTTCAAAGTTGTCAAGTTGGTAGTTCAACAGTAAGCCCCCTGAATTTATAATACCGCCAATGACGCCAACATAAGAATGGAATTCAAGATCTTCAATAAAACACCACAACCTCGCGCAATCTCGCTTGTTACCACTAGGAACAATGAAACAGCGAGGATTTCCCCTTGAGTGGGTAAGATGTACAAGAAACTTTACATTTCTCACCTTATAATAAAAGACGTCAATGTTTTCGTATTGAAGGTACCCAAAGGAAACGGCTACATTCATAGCAATAAAAGCAACTCAAGTGACGGCTGATCAACTCGTCTACATAGTATTCCCAACATAGAATTCAAGATTGTATCAAAGGCAAGTTTGAACTAGAATAATATCGTCATTTACATTACAAGATTTTAGAATTTTCGTCCTTTTTATTGTATAGTTGATTAGTTGATGAACAAACTACCGGCAGATATTAACGGCCTTAATAACTTTATATACATTTCTTTACGTTTCAAAGTTAACGCAGGCGCGCGGGCGACAGACATTTTACAATGCAATAATTAGGTAGGTACTAATACATTGTGTTGAAAGGGCGGTAAGTGGGTACACAATTACTTGTACGGAAATAAACAACGTACAATAATGTATGAGTATGAATATTTTGTTACTTGTACCATCTAGGAATCAAAGCAGAAGCTCGCGCATTTTGTGGACTGTGTCCGTATTTCCGAAACGGCTCGGCTGCTGCCGCGTGTCTTTAGATGCTACTGAGTGCACACGTTTGGCTATCTGCACTTCCCTTGTGACGTCACTCTTCTACAGACCGACTGACTTAATTTCAAGGAACGCGCTAGGGATTCACCACATTTTTGCCTCAGAGCGGATGTGGTTGGTTGCCGAGCCGCGGTATGTACTCGCGTCTATTTCAGTGCGATACCATCACTATCGACGCTTCCCGTGAGATCTGAATATCATCTGTGTACAAAAAATTACAATTTATTTATTAAGGATCTTCAACAAAGAATAGACTACACATTCGTCTTATAAAAATAACAATTACAAAAATAGTCCATGTGTTCCTTCAATTATATAAATTATAAAATTAATTAATAATTAATTATTACTTGATTCATTATTAAATTATACAATTTACCTAAGTACATCCTTACTTACCGTATATCGAAAGTATTCACTTGAAACATAGGTGTTGTACTTACCATTGCCTATTTGGCAAGTGAATACTTTCGATCAGTTTAACTATGATACTCACAGACCTCCTTTTCGAAGCTTTCCAGGTAAAAACTCACAACGTCTATTTTCGCGGTAAAAGTAAAGAATTGATCAACCGCAACTCTCCCCTTCGATCGGCCAATAAGCGAGAGTTATACAGGTTGAATATATTGCTACCGTAGACCCATTAAGGGAGTATTCATTAAAGTTATTCGTTTAATTAGTTAGTTCGATCGATTACACTAATGGTAGCCAAGCATAAATGAATATGTCGTAAGGTTTCAGTCGTCAATTGCCAATTACAATTAATATCTCCGAGAGGTTAATGTACCTTTAGCTGTTTTTTATGAACTAGTTAGTTTAGATTACCATTTTGGCTGATGAATCTAATCTAGATTTTAGCAATAACATTTTTTAAAATGAATTTACAATTTTGAAATACAATATGTTTATGAATTAAATATAAAAATTAAGAGTTTATTCATTTTAAAACATAAATTATTATCTACTTAATTAAAATAATCTATATATACAAACCTATAAACTAAAACCTTAAAGATAAATAAATATACAAAACCCTTAATCTAAAAGACCGCTACCAGTAGGCAACGTTCCCAAAATGCTGGCTGCATTGCCTCGCTGAATAGCTATACTCAGCCTTTGGGCCAGGTACAGACCAGAAATTAATATTTATTTTAATACACATCAAAACCTTTTCTGTAAATAATTAATAGCCTCAGATACTTCAAGAAGTTTCTGTTATAAAGCTAAATAGGCGATAAATAAATAAATAATTAAGAAAAACGAATAATCTATAAAGAAGGCTATATCAGTAGTAAATAGCTATTCGTAGTGTTGTTTACGCAATAGCACTGTTAATTACTATCACCTCGATAAATTGTGTTTTAATTAATTATTGACGCGTTAAACCAAACACATTTTGTCATTAAATAATAAATTGTAATTAAGCGTTGTCTACTACACGAAATATAATTTCTTATATTTATTTATCAAACGAATTATCGACAACTTCGCCCATTTTAAATCACATTGTAATAAGTACGGCATACTATTTTTTTTACTATCGAATTAGGCTCCTACTTTATCACCTTAAAGAATGATTCCGTATTGGAGCATAAAATCAACACGCGCGTCGCTTCGTAATTGCTCTGGTATCGAGGCCGTAAACCCTTAAATGTTATCTGTACCTCGCAGACACAATAACTCACGACAACAAACTACATACCAAAAACCTCGCCAAATATTAGCATACACTAAATAATTTTGTACGCGGCAGTACGTAAGGCGACCCCACTTCATGTGTAAGCGATGACGTAATGTTGATACAGTGTAATGAAACCAAATACTCCGATGTACGCGACTGTACGCGGCAGTACAACTCGTAACTTGTTTTATTTGAGGAATTCGTAATTGCTGGTGTTAACATCATTTCCTTGATGACTTTGAGGAAAAACAGTTTTCAGTAAAGCAACGTATTGCGGAAGTCGGAAGTCGCATGACAAGAGCACGTGATCTGAAGTTTATTTAACTTTACACTGTTTACTTTTAAACCAGAATACATAAAATAACATTACGCTTGTTTTCACTCAAATGGCTTGATAGAGATGTGTTTTACACCTATAAATATAACTTAGATTAACAATGAATCTTGTTTTCTTTTCTATTATATAATCTATCTCAAACACCTATCTCTCACAAAACAAGATGCACACAAATTATATTAGCTACTTTTATATGAATATTATGTAACCTTTTGTGTGGAGAAATAAATTTAAAAAATCCTATGTGACATGGGGCGAGCAATTTTACATCCTATGTATACCTAATTGGTCGTCCCATGCCAGATATAGCATATTATAATGTCTGGCATAGTTTTTTTGTTAAAAAAGCATATTTATTAGATAACGTAAATGCTCCTATTACCGCCAGTTTTAGCTGTCTTAGGATTCACTCTAAAAAAATAGATATAAGCTGTTATGTTAGGAAAGATGTTATAATTTATAATTAATCTCCAAGATATATTCTTTGCGATTCAGAACTTAAATTCAATATTCAATAACACAGTAATTACTAAATAATTATTTAATCCAAAAGAGTAGTTGATTCTATTACCGACCCATAGAATGCGGCAAGATTCTATTACCGATTTTTCTACTTCTATTACCGACCGGTCCGACGTTCTCACTACTTCTATATTAAATTTAAAAAAATAAGTTTTAAAGGTATTTACTATATTTATTAACAATAGTTAAGAGATCAACACTATTACAATATGAACATAATTATTTATTTCAACGCTTAGAGCACTCATTTTTTGTTATTTTAATTAATAAAAAGTATAATCAGTCTCAGAAAACAGTCTTCAAATAATGATTATTTCTCTTGTCACGCAGAGTTGTCCTCGGAATGCCATACCTAGGTTTTTGAAGCTTCGTATATGAGCTGGTCCCTTTATTTATAGCTAAAAGCGCAGCTTCTAGTTGAGCAGAGGCATACTGCTTGCGATTCTGCGGTTCCATGATTGTATAAAAAAACACAATCTTTAAAGAGATATAGAATTTAATTCTTCGAAAGAAGCTTTAAAAAGTTACATGTCCCCCATTCCGTCCCGCCATTTTTATTTGATTTAAAAACTTAAGAAATATAGCCAATTCCATGAAGCCATGAATGAAACTGGATAGCAAATATTATTTTACATTAATATATTATTATGACAAAATCTCTCGAAACGTCACGTATGCAAGAAATAAACCAATTTGTTCAAAAATATATAAAAATATACATTTTGTTTTTTTTTTTACCTACCAAAAATATCGTCATAGCTGTGAGTCGGTAATAGAATCAAGTATAAAGGTTACAATATTCTATTAGCGACCAATAAAATTTATAATAAACAGATAAAATATCTGTTTTATCGAATACTGTTAAATTCGATCTCATTGCTATATTATTTATTTTAATGTCAGTTAGTCTTTAATTAAGATAATAAAGGTTATTTACAGTACAATACCATTATAATAATAGGGATATTGTCTAACGTTGAATCGAGTTTTACACAAAAACTTTAAGAAATAGCTTTGTCGTTAATAGATCTAACGAAGTAAAATAATTTTAAGAATTGAACAAGAAAAAAATAAAATTTAATGAGGTAGTTTATAATAGATATTATTTTAAAATAACAAAATGTTCTCAAAATTTAACAACGCCATGGATCGTTATTAGAATCAAGTTTTAAAATATGGATTCTATTACCGCCTAAAATTAAAACATGATTTTATAACACAAAAACCAATAAAAAGTATTATATTAAGAGTTAGTTTAAAAAACGAATATATAAGTTACAGTTGTAATGTGATAGCAAGAATACAAATCCATTTTTAGTGTGTTATTTTCCTTAAGTAATATTTAGGTGTACTTACGTGGCTGGAGACGCGACACTATGAAATGTGCGTCCGCTTCGGGCGTGTCCCACTTATTGTCAAATTATTTCTTTCACTGGCTATTTAAACACACAAACTTTACTCTGTTTGTTGTCCAACAAAAATACCTAACTAATTTTTAAGGTATTATTTTTCTGGAACCCTAAATTATGTCTAATATGAGTGATTAAAAAATTAGATCGTTAATAGAGTACACATTTTAGGGGGTCGTTAATAGGAGCTTTTACGTTATCAACCTTAAGAAGGTTTAAAAATAAGACGACATGTGAAAACATAATTAAAATCGATGTCTTCCAGACAACCTTAGGATGGACAATGGACATGGTAACTGAAAAAAGTTAGCCTTCTTCAAAAATATATTGTCCTACAGTGTACCTAATATAAAAAGACTTCATACAATCACAGAATTCTTGAATAAAGATTCCCATTTCTATTGTAATGAGGTTAGATTATTATCAACTTGGCATATTCTTGTATTAGATTTTGAAAGGGTTTTCCTGCGATCAAAGTTAAGAAAAAGATAAGCTCTCTTTTCTATTTTTATGAACGTAGAATTTTTTTTATCTTAAAAAATTTCCATTAATTTGAAATCTGGGGTAAATAATACCTTGAAATAAATGTTTCAAGGACACGCAGAAGCAAAAAAAGTCAGAAATTATAATGTCAAATTGAAGTCTTAGTTCAAAAGCGACGGCTTAGAAAATCACGTAAAATTGGAATGTGAGTCTGAGATACAACTGTCTTTGGTGAATTTATTAAATTATCAACGTTGTTTTGGCTTCTTTTCGTTACCGAACTTTACAGCTTCATAGGGAGGATCACCCTCTGAATAATGTAGAGGGCGGGGGCAAATGCGATTCGCGCTTAGCGCTTTGAACTACTTTAAAGTCAGCTTCTATAAGCCTTCTTAGCATCCGATGCGTTTTCGATACGTCACGTATAAAAGTTTATAGCTAAAAGCGCATCACTTCTTATCTACTTCCAAGTTTTTGGCGCTTGAGATAAGGGAATAGCTATGTAACTGTCGAACTAAAAGTAGAGAAGTTTGAATACATTTAAGTAAGGTATCAAACTTTCATATTGTGGTGGAATTTTCGTACCTACTTGAATATTTTCAATAAACTATTTATTTGCTAATACAAAAAAATATATTTTAAGGTCCTTTATCGTTAAATCAACGACCTCAAAGGTTTCTCACTGGGTCAGCGTGGCGAAGATAGACATGTTCTATCATAACTTGATTTGCCTTGAAGATAATGCCTTTACAGTATTGAAACAGTCATCAAATACGTGTTTTCCGAGAAAGCATGTAAAGCCGTTGGTCCTGCGCTTGATCTCTCCAATCGAGTCGGCATGCCGAATGCCGTTCTATCAGACTAAGAATGTGTTACGACTAGAGAATGTGAGAGTAAGAATGTGTTCAGTATGATATCTCCTGCTTAGATGGCTAATCTCCGTTGAGATTGGCAACTACGATTCAGTCAGAAGGACATCATCATCATCAAATTCAAATCAGTATTCTCGATTACTGAATTCATTTAGTGCAACATACATAAACAAAATCTTGTCTGTATTCCTAAACAACTTCTAAACTTTCGAATCTATCAAGCGCTCTCCCTTACAATACAGCGAAGCGTTTCATAACACAGCGTGAAAGACCCAAGAAAAATGAAAGTGTACCGAGCTTATCTTTCATGCGAGCCATAAAAATGGACTGAGGGAAAAGGAATACTTACTATATAATACCCTTCTATAGCACCTTCATATCACTATCACACGATTATTACCGTATTTAAACGTTGATGTGACAAACCCTATTTCCTTAGAAGTGTTGTAAGGCAGAATGGAAATTGCAAAATGAAATGGTTGAAATGGTCGTAGCGATAAGTAATATTATAGTAATCCACGTAATAGCCATGGTTATTGGAAGATAAGAAGATACTCTTGTATTCTCTTGGAGATTTGAAAACAGAAGGATTATGTTATATAGGTAGGTACCGTCACTACTTTGTGACGACCAATCATTCAGCGTCTTGTTGTGATTGCGCCAATATTTTCTCACGATTGACAGTTTCAAAGTTGTTAGTAAGGCGGTCTTAACTTTTGATTTGTTTAAATAAATACAACTTTACGAATCAATAAAAAAAATATAACAAAAACGTTAGTTTTTTATAACAAATAGATTTTTAAATATTCTAAGTTGCTTTAATTGTAATTGATGGGCGTGCTTTATTTTTAAGTCTCGAGTTAATGATCTTTATTTATTCAAAAGAACATAGTTCACTAATGTAATTTGTTTCAAAGTTGAAATCTTCCAGTAATAGGTACTTATATCTAATATTTAACTAGTAAAAACACAAACAAGAACTAAGAAAGAATTACATAACATACATTAAATCTCTATTTGGAATTAAAAAGGTTTGATCATAAATGATCATGTTACCGATATTACATATAAATGAGACAGTCGTCTCCTTAAACCTAAGTTAACAATTTTATACCCGTTGACGCGCTTTATAGCTCAAGTTTAGCTAATAGGGACTTTTTACTGATGACACTAATCAACAAAAAGAAACTTTTTTTTGTGTCTGTTATTTAATGACTATTGTCTGCTCGTTTACATCGAAAAATAACTAAAAACTCAATTTTTTTTAAAAAAGTTTGTTCTTGTACTTTATACGATGATTTAAAAATATACGATTTTTGCCAAAAATGCTTAGGAGACTACCTTAAAAAGCAAGAGAGACTACTTACAAAAGCACACTTTAGAAGATATCAAGATTTAAAAAATTTCAAAATCGGGTACTCAAAACTCAGGCACCAAATTCGTCTTGACTTGTGTAATTATCTATAGATACTTATATATAGATATCAGTTGTTGTAATTTAACTTTAATCGTACCTACAACAAAGCAGTTGATTCTACTACAACCTAATTTTGTGCCTTCTAACGATGCGTCAAACATTTTGCTACCTTCCATCAATCAAACTCTCGAACCTATAGGACCTTTCAAATACACTTTTACGGAAATTAAAGAAAAAAGGTATCACCTGATCCATTAATATTGTTTTTAGGACACGGTAGAAACAAAAGAAAAAAAAACAAATGGATATTTTGAGCGATACGTTTTATTTACGCACGAGTTAATGTATTTTTTTAATTTGAAAAGAAACGTTTTATTATTTAAAATAGGAAGCTTAATACTGCAGCCCTATTAAAAATTGATTTTTAAGTATGAGATAACTATTTTTTTTTATACACTCACGCCTTGTATTTCCCAAAGGGGGTAGGCAGAGGTGTATGCAGTACACTCACGTTTCGTCAGCTTTGTTATAAGTCCCATGTAATAGGGGGCGAGCCTATTGCCATTAACCGGGCACAATTCCAGACTCCGTGCTGCTACTGAGAATTTCCTAATGGAAAAATCCAATAACACTTTGCCCGACCTGGGGATCGAACTCAGGACCTCCTGCTCAGCAGTCGCGCTTGCTTCCACTAGACCGACGAGATAGTCAGTGAGATAAATATCCAATTAATAAATACATTTATCAAAGTAAGTACCTACCTTTGACTAGATCTTGAAGTAGATGTTGCAATCAATATAATTATGTAGTTTCCTGACGCATGAGACTAGTAATTGGATTTCCATTCGATTAGAATTATTGCGAGATTGCAAATTGCGTATCGATCAGACAAACTTACGTCATTAATATGGAGGACTCATTTTTAAGGTTCCGCAGTAAAAAACAAGAATCCTTATAGTTTCTTCATGCCCGTCAGTCCGTATGACTGTAACAGCAATTTTGCTCGCAGACTATCAATGATAGAAAAAATGATAAAACTTAATACTCGTAAAAATATTAATACCTCCCTTATATGTAAAATGGGGTCGATATTTTTTTTCAGATATTTTATACCATGTTGGGTATCGTTTAATATTTTTTATACAATATTTTTAAGATACATTTCGACTAAAAAAAAAAACTATTTGATATCTTTGCCCGACTTCTTAATTATTTATGCAAAATGTTGATGTTGATTAAAATTATATTACAATATCATACGAGACCCTATACGTGTGCGGGCCCGAATCGCATTTGCCCCGTTTTATTATTAGAACGTATTTAAGTTATAACTTCATTAAAAAGCTTTTTTGCTGTTCAAAATTGGGGTCTACCGTTAATTAAAATTACATGACATTTTCCTTGCGTTACGAGGGACACGAGTAAAAACAAATGCTTAATAAAAATCTAGATACGTCACTCTTTGTTATTTGTGTTGTACGTGAAAGTTGGGGTAATTACGGAAGCTTTTGTATTACCCCACTGCAGTTTTCATTCTGTGACGCATTATCTCTGAGAGGGTTTCATTTGATCCCATTTGTATTCGAGAATGTATTGCAAATAACCATAATGTAAATCGAGTAGGCATTCCCGGCTCGAGAATGGAGTTCTCGCTATTTCATCGTTTACAAGTGCCAGTGTATCCTTGTCATTATGTCAGCTTAGTCGTGTGGATATTCGTTTCTGTCAATTGATTTAAATGCTTTTAGAATTCTATTAGAAAGCCGGAGGTGTTTTAGGTGGAGCGGAGTGATTTGACTTTCAATGAAGTGCTCGGTTCAGGGGTGCGTGGATATTTCCATAGCAACGGTGGAAATTAAAGAATACTTCAGCGTTTTCCTGTGAAAGAGATCACATTTCGATTTAATTGTTTTATTTATTAAAGTACCTACTGTATATAAAGTTTTATTTTTAAATTAAGGTACATTATACTACCGATATATGGCCGTTTTGACGTTTAACCACTCATGAAGTTTCGTATTCAAATACGAAAAACTGGTGGGATACGGTGGTTTAGTGGTCAGAGCGTCGACAAGATACCTTAAAGATCGAGAGTTTGAATCCCTTCAGTACCTATCAGTTAATTAAAAAAAAAATCTTATAAATAATTATTCGTTAAATGTTTTGTTTAACATGGGAATTAAACCCTAGACTTCATGCTACATGTATAACTAACGTGATTGCTGTACAGCGACTGTAAATAAAGTGTAGGTATTCTCAAAGGATAGTAACAAAATAGTAAATATTCCACTCGTATTCCTGCGGGCGATGACTGCTCTTCACCTGAACTAGAGAATAAACTGCACTTTAGAATTTAAAATGTATGCAAGTTAGATAACTCCCTATTTTGTATTTCTTGAAAACGTATTCCAAAAAGATCGTAGGTTCAAATCCTGTTCGTACATACATACATAGACTCATACCTGCATTCCCCAGAGGGGGTAGGCTGAGGTGTGCAGTACACCCACGTTTCGCTGGCTATGTTATAAGTCCCATGTAATAGGGAGCGAGCTTATTGCCATTAACCGGGCACAATTCCTGACTCCGTGCTGCTACTGAGAATTTCCAAATGGAAAAACCCAATAACACTTTGCCCAACCCGGGGATCGAACCCTAGACCTCGTGCTCAGCAGTTGCGCTTGCTACCACTAGACCAACGAGGCAGCCTCGTTGGTCGCTCCTGTTCGTAATGTAAGTAAAATTAAATCTAAAAATCTACTATAAATTTATAGTTTATTAAAAAATTTGGAATTATTGCGCATCACATGCATTAAGTATCTATATCATAAAGATCAAAAAGTCTGTATATAGAATGATTTTGTGCAAAAATCAGTTAGGGAGGCAAAGAATAGGCAACAAAACAACATTTTTTTTGTCTGTTTGTTACCTCATCACGTGAAAACGACTGAACAGATACAAATAACAATTTAAATTTTAAACGGGCATAAGCTTAATTTAAAGTTAATTTTTTTGTTTCATCAAAATCTGTCAAGTAAGTCAAATCTGAAAATTTGGTGCAAAGTATGTCAAAAAAAAATGATTACGATCATCACAACTGTAGTGCTTGCCTAGATTCGAACCTAGATTCCGAAAGACCATACTTTTGACTTGGCAGTCCAATAGTAATAACTAGGCTTACTGCAGTAATCTAGATTAAAATCTAAATTACAAAAATAAAACTACAATCCAGTTTTGTACAAAATAATTTGTCAGCTACACGATTAATTTTAAATGCTTTACATAAACCGGGCTCCCTATTAAACCACAGTGGACGTAGTTGCGTTATAAACGGCACCATAATTATCTGAACTCCTTAAATGAATGGGTTTTAAATCTGTTGCGTGAAATTGCAAATGGAAATTGAGAATAAAGTTGTAGGTACTTTTATATTTTAATTTGTTTCAAGATTATGAGGAGCTACTTCATTATAATCTTGTGGAAGGCGTGTTGAACGTTAAGTTTTTTGTGTTCCTAACAAAATGAATGACACATGTTATAATTTTTTTTATTTGTAAATATGGCTGTCCCTCGGCCATGTTTAAATAACATAATCTATACATATAATAAAATCGTAACGAAGTATGTATGTAATTGATTGGCGCGAAAACTACTGGACAGATTTAGTTGAAATTCGGCAAATATACTTTTTAAATTCAACTTATAGGGTATAAATTATTACGTTTATAATTATGGGGGATGAGCAGTATTGTAGTAAGCAGCGTATTTCTAGAATTTGCTGCAGAATTGTTGTTGTTGTTGGGAAAAATATTATTAAATTTCAATTTACAAAATATTATCACGCTATATCCACAAGGAGCTAAACATTACATAACATAACATAATAATATCTTTTAGGAACGATTATTTTGTCTACATGTCAATAGACTTCATAACCTTCCGGTCGGGCGAACGCCTTGGAAGTGTAAGGGTTTAGGTTCGATCCCCAGTTCCGCAAACTTTTTGTGGATTTTTTTGTATTTTTTTTTGTCTTTGAAATTAATATGTATTTTTGTGGTATTTCATTCTTAATGACTTTTATTACTTACCGGCTGAAACCCGAAGGAAACATGCTTTTTAATAATTTTTCAACTTATAAAAAACGTATATGCAACGAGGTATGCAAGGATCGTAGCAAGTGGAAATCCGTTGACTCTGCCTACCCCTCTGGGAAACAGACGTGAGTCTATATATGTATGTAAAAAACGTCACCACTTTAATTTGAAACATTTATAAAATTTATATTATTTAAAACATAGTGTTCTAGATGGCGTTAGAGTCTATTTAGATCAGCGGAATTCTTTTTTAAATATTTCAATTTGAAACCCGAAGGAAGCAACGCGCATCGTGTGGGATTATACTTTTAAAAATTTCAGCTTATAAAATAAATCCGCTTTAATTTGAAGCATTAAAATTATTATTATTTAAAACATAATGTTTCCTTTTTCTTAACTAGATGGCGTTAGGAGTCGATTTAAATCTGAGGAAAAATAATTTTCTTGGATACTCCTGATGGGACAGGAAAAATATTTATAACCACTGGCATCCTTGCAGGGAGGCAGGGCAAAATTACAATTGCAGTAGCGTCTTCGGCGATTACTGCCACGTTGTTTTCTGGTGACAAAACAGCGCACACCATGTTTAGGATTCCCATCAATTTACAGAGCAACGAAACACCTGTTTGTGATGTGTCACGAAATAGTGACAAGGCAGGCATTTGCTTAAGAATTGTTCTTTGATCGTATGATGGGATGAATGTATAATGGCAAACAGAAAAGCAGTTGATGCGGTACACAGAACTCTAAAAGACATCCGTAGGAACCAACACATAATGGGTGGTGTCACAGTTATGTTCAGCGGCAATTTCCACTGAACGCTGCCTGTGGTGACGCGAGGAACTGGGGCTGATGAGGTGAATGGTTCTTTGAAACGATTATTTTTATGATCCTGTATTCATAAGTTGAGCTTGACAATAATTATGGGCGGCTGAGTAGGAATCCACATACTCAAGAATTTTCCAACTCAAAACGCCCAAAAATAATCAAGCTGCAGCAATCAACGAATGCATTCTTTTATAAATGAAAGGGAATGAAGTGTTTTACACATTTATAAACACTGTTGTCAATCAAGATGACGCCACTCATTATTCTTTAAAATTCCTGAATTCCCTCACTGCAAGTGGACTTCCGACGGACGTCATCAAGTTGAAGGTCGGTGTCCCGATTATGCTTCTTCGGAACTTAACGCCTTTGAAATTGTGTAAAGGGACCCAGAAAATGATGGCCTGATGGCTTAATGTAAATTATCTGCAAATCATCAAGGCGCAAATTCTAACGGGTTTCGGTATTGGCGAGACAGTGTTTACACCATGTACCACTAATTCTCCACATTTATCCCTTTCAATTTCAATTTAAGCGAGTGTAGTTTCCTGTGGGCGTTTGTTTCGCCATGAGAAGTCTGCGAGTGTCGATCTCAGGACCAGCTTCTCCTCACATAGACTGTATGTCGTTTGCTCTCGGGTCACCAGTCCTGACTCTCTGTACATTTTAGCTCCCGAGAGCAAAACTACAAACAAAGTAATCTGTATGTTTTTCTAAATATCCTGGTTCGGATTTGATATTGATACGAAACTTTTGTTCTTTTACATAGGTTTTTCGCTTTATTAGGTCAGAAATTATGCAATAAAATATGCGAAGCGCACTTATAACTTTTTCTTTTGCCCTATACATTAGTAAGACTTAAATATAAAACTAATCTTTGTTGGAATAATTGCTCTCAAATATGCAAAACATATACAATACAATAGGTATATTTAAAAAAATCTCTCATTCTCTCCTGTGCAATAATTATTCCCACATGATAGTGGGGTCTGCTTTTCGGGTTTTTCGCTTCCCCTTCGCTCTATCCATTGCATCGTCCTGGATAATGTTTAATGGCAATATATAATGTTTTCAATAATAAATATTTTGGATAATTTAAATGTTTATGCACATGTTTTGCTTAATAAGAAACTCGCAAAAACAACTGACTTGGGCGGACTTGAACTGTCATATCATAACATTACTAATTTGCACTAATAAAAGTTTGTGAAGATGTTTGTTACCTAAACACTTTTGATTTGAATAGAACTCGGTAAACATAAAAACCATATTTCCTGGATTAACAAAAAATATAAATTTTATCCTGGTTCAACATCCACGCGGGCGAAGCTGCGGGCAAAAGCTAGTTACTAAATAAATTAGTAATTGTGTAGTATTATACATAAATTAAGATTGTACTACATGTTCGTAGCGTTCGTAGTAACGCCTACGAGAATCGTAGCCGTAGCGTCGCGTACGTAGCTACGTATACTACGAGAATAAATCTATAATAAAATTATAATATTATATCCTCACTTTGTCCGAAAGATTAGGCAGAGTGTGAATACCTACATATAGCAGTAATGGTATAAGTCCCGTTTTATAGTGGTCGACCTTATTGATTCCGTGTGGCTACTATCTAATTAAATGCCTGACCTGAGAATCGAACCTAAGGTCTCGTTGAAATGACAATCAAAATCAAAATATTTTTATTCATGTAGACCATTAGGCACTTATGAATAGTCATAATTCTAATATTGTTTATTATAAGAGTGACTCTAGTTATATAGTTATTATGTATGATTATACTCGTAATAATTAATAATATTATAGACATTGTACGTTAAAAAAATTATGTTGTTTTAATTTTAATTTATAAAACTATGTTGCATTGTTTAACGAATTTTGTGTGTTCGTGATGTGTATGCCTCGCGGCGAAACATTGGGATGGCGGCCATGTTTTTTGAACAACCTACGTAACTATGCTTCATAAAATAAAAAACTTGAATTTGAAACATAAGGCTAACGAATTAGCTTATGCTGTGTTTGAAAATGCCATCAGGCTGTTTAAGGTGTTAAGAGAAATATTTGTTGATGATGATAGAAAGTGACGAATTTTCCTGGACAGTTGAAAGTACCTACCTACAAAAAACCGTCTGACTGTTAGAATACGTCAGTCAGATTTTACATAGTTTCGCTGAGAGATGTCTGAAAGGCAAGTTTATAGATTATTACTTTAAAAGATTTTCGATTCTCTTTCTAAACGTTTCGATAACAAAAATATATGTCAGTTGACACAAGTCTTTATTTTTTAGCCAAATCATGACAAAAAATTCCAAACACTTTTTAGTTTTTACGACACAAAAATCCCATCCAGAATCTTTTTCCAATTTACAATCACACTGTAAAATAAAAATCAGCACTGTTCCCGAAAAACACGACGGAAATTATCCATTATACTGGAACGATATTTAAAACTGTTACCGGACAATTCGTTTTCGTCGTATGTAAATTGTGACGATTAAATTGTCACACAACTGGACGAAATAATACCATTTTACGACGACAATATGCCTGGAGGTGAACTGAATACTTGTGGAAAAAGCCGTTAGTATTTAATAAAACAGTTTTTACAGTTATGCCGTAAAAGATACATACTATGTTTCTAGTTTTACACTGCGGGAGACAAATGATGCTATCATATTCTGGTGTCAAATTTAAAGCCATTAGGCAATATAGGCAATCTGCTAATATAGATTGCGGCAAACATGTTGATCATAAAGCGGCGTAGTGGGAGAAAAATGGCGCAGGTTCACGATTGAACTACCAATCGCGTGCACCTGTGCCGTAAAAATTTTCTTGCTCCTCTTTAGGTCCACCAAAGAGACATAAAAATAGACTATTAGGCAAACAAGATCAAGATGTTTGCCGATCTGTAAAATTATGTTGTTGAAAACTATGATATACGAGTATATAATTATGTTGCAGTGCTAATTCAGTGTCGGTAGAATCATTTAGTAATCGATATTTCACCCCCTTCCTGTTGACAGATTTATCTGATATTTGGTACACAGCTTTAGTTTTGATGACAAAACCGATTTACGTAAAAAAAAATTTTACTCATGTCATTTCTTTTTTAGACAATGTTTAGTTTTCTTCTACTATTATAACATTTCATTTAATTTGATATCCAATACATAATATGAATGTTTCTAATAGAAATATTATGTCGGTTGACTGATTTTGTTTACTGTTTGTCTTACCTATAAGATTTTGAATCTTGTCGAGCTTGTCGAAAATCTTTGAGGCATAATGGTCGAATTGTCTAAATAATTGTTGTTTTTTTTTGTTTCATTCCAACTGGCAGCCGGTCGCAAAACGCGTAAAATAAAATGGCAAAAAATAACGAAATAAAATAAGAAAAATTATAATTTAAAAAATATTTTTGATACAATCTCAAAACTAGCTTGAAGCATAATAAAGACATAAATTGAAATCTTGGACTATCTAATTTATTCGTGGAAATTGTTAATTTGAGAAAAGTTCTGATGAGCTAAACAAACTTGATCTAAAGTAAGTACCAACAAACATTTGCATTGTATATGAACTAATAAATATTTGGCGGGCAATGAAAAGTCATGAGTTCAAACTAGTTTGTCTAAACACTTTTCTGTTGATGTATGGTACTAACCCCAGTGTAATAATATTTGAATTGAATTTACTGTCAGAAATTGTTTTGAGAATTTGCATAGTACAAACGTGGAGTATAAAGTTGCGATATTTGCGGTGTCATATCGTTACACCTTTTTAAATTCTATGATATTTTTAGTTTCTAGGTGCCTATTTTTTTGTTTAGATTACAATCATCGGAGCAGCAAGGAATATTTTTTTAACCCCCAACGAAAACAGAAGGGTGGTAAAAGTCATGATAATTGTGTTTCGTGGCATCGAAGCTCCGAAACAGATAAACTGATTTTGATTTAGTTTTTTTTATTTGAAAGGTAACTTGATCGAAAAAGTTCCGAGCTAAAATTTTTTATTATTTTAATTATTTCGTCATAATGTGTATTGTCTGCGCAAAATATGCTAATTTCTTCATTATATTAGTTAGATGAGCCATCGAAGCCATTTTCATTGCTACTGACCCGGATAATTAATTTAACTAGCTGTCGTCCGCGATTTCATCCGCGTAAAATTTAATTTTTAATTATGATTAGAAAGACACGTGGCGCCATTTATATCATCATAAAAAAGTTATTATTGTTTTGCTCGAGAACAATATTTTATAATGATGAAAGGTGCTGTGTCGGTTTCTGTGCACCTCACTACGTATATGCAAAATTTCAGGATTATCGGTTCTGTCGTTAACGCGTGAAAAGGTAACAATGTAAGTTTGTTACTTTCGCATTTATATTATTAGTTAAGATTAGAATTAAGATTTGCTGAACGCATTTATTTTGCAAGTTATGAAATACAGATTTAAATTTTACTTAGTAAAAACATTATATGTATTGGGTTCGTAAATTAAGAGTTAGGCATGGTTGAATAACAAACATCCAAATTCACAAACATTCTACATTAATATGATTGTAGAATCCGTTGAATCCTCCACCCAATTAAACTGTGGATAATTAAATAAATAAATTGAGCGTGAAAATTATTCCATACTTGTTTTAAAACACAATATACTTAACGCGGGATTTCGGCTATTGAAAATTAATTGTGTTTTCCGGACGCTCTTACTATCGACATTCGACAATAATTTAAAATGGAGTAAGCTTGTGTGTAAACTGTGTAACCGTACCGTTATTAGATTCAGCAAATTGTATGAAAAGGTGAATTTCTAACTTGAATAATTTTAGAATAATAACTAAATTGAGTGAGATCCGCGACGCCACCGCGCCCCCGCGTATGAACTCGCTCTTGAAAATGGACTCCGTTTGAGTTCGAAACTAGTCGGACATTCCCCGAAATCAATGCGTGATATAAAGCCGTATCAATATTTTCATATATTGAATAATTTTAATTAATATTACTTAGAGCCTACTGCACTTCATTTTATACCTGCAGCCTGTAGGCACATTTTACTCAGAAATCGTACGGCGCCCTTCACGTTGTAACAATGCTTTCAGGATGTTGATAGGGCTGCCTCATTACTGTAGCGCATCAGGGATGTTCGCGGAAATGCGAGTAAATTGCTTTTTTCTACTTTGAGAAAAAGATATGCATCCTTAGTGCACAGGGTGCGAGCTAGCTCTAAAGGCATCCTGGGCATGATTGCAGATAGGCTGGACAGCATGTGTTTTGAATCATTGGTCTAGAATTTCAGCTGGAATCTGAAGCAATGATTCAAAACAAAAATCAATTAAATCTGTTTGTAGTTTTAAGTAAATATTGTTACTAACCCTTTCAGTCTTTGTTACTCGTGACATAAATTATTATTATTAGCCCTCGGGGTCCCAATAATGAGCAAAGGCCTCCCTCCATTTTCGCCACTCTTCTCGATCTTTTGCCAAATCAGATTTGTATGAAATTTGTATGATTTGTATGAATTTGGAAGAAATTTATCGATTTCGTCCCGCCACGCGCCATCTCGTTCGCATATTTAATAAATATTTTAATTTAATTTAATTTTAATTAAACGACATTTTTATGTTATAAAAGTGTTTGATTCACGGTCCAGTATAAACTACATAGTTACAAATACTCCACGCATCCAATACTTACATGAGATTATGCGACCCGTCATATGATTAAAGATTCTCTTGTACGTTATTTCGAAAGGCATTCATGTCGTCATCGAGCCGAAGCTCTCCGTTAATATAAAATCTTTGCACGATGTCATGCTGCATTCTATACGACATGATATGACGGGAGACTCTAAGTTACAATGTTACGTGATATCGGCTTTGTGATGTCGTATAGTAAATTTTGATTTGAATCGCTATAGATTTTGTACTTGGTTGACTGGTTACGTAAAGGTCCAGGTTAGTGATATTTTATCATGCATTTATATTTATAGCTATTTTGTTGCTATGGAATTTTACAAATTAGGACCTAACAGGCAAGAATAGAATAAGAATAATAAATAAAAGAAAAATAGAAGAAAAAGAATAGAAAAATAGAACTTATAGTGCAATTAGTGGTTTCCTTAAACGCAGTCAGTTACTAAAACTCAAATTTTTCATCGACATTCTGAAATATTTTGAAAATTATTATTATTATTAGCTAAGCTGGCAGTATTTAATTAATACGTATAGAACAACAGTCTGCGCCAAAAATACGCATTTCTAACGGTGGTCAAACGGTGCCCACTTACTTATAACTTAACAGTATCGAAGTGTAAGTTCGTTTCACAATGAACTATCTTTCTAGTTATAATTACTCGGCTAGCAGTTATAAATACGTTTCTACCGTTCAAGTATTGTGTCATGGCAAAGGACGAACTTACACATTTTATCTTGGTAGATGCAGAAAATTTTCTGTGACATTACCATGGGTCTAGTCAAAAATGTGGATCCAGCCTTATGAAGGTTATTGGTAGTGGACGCACGCAGGAAAATAGTCTGCGCAGATCCAAAATAATCAAATTTACGAATTCACTCACGCAGAGAAATATCGTTCCAGATCTGTTCCTCTAGGTATACCAATACCAATTTTTTTGGTTGTTTGAAAAAGACTGGTAAATTTAAAAAAACCAATTAGCCAGCAAATCGTTTGGCTTAGCAGCAAAATAGGATTTTTAGCCAGAATCATTACGAAAAGAAACGCAGATAACTCCAAGTAGGTATAATTGTGTAAAAAAGTTTAATAAAATTACCCACAGCCTCCCTAGTTGGAAATATTGTTTGATATTTATTATTTTTTTCTTTAGTCCTTTTCTCGTCAAAACAGATAAGAAAAGCGATGAAAGCTCAAAAGGGTCGCGATCACAAAGACTTACGAAATAATGACGTAAATTTTTGGCCTAATTTTAATTAAAGGCTAATTGACGATATTCAGAAACCGGAAAATTACCCTTTGGAAGTAACATTTTTAGCTGAAAAGAGATACGCAAATTACTTGCTAAGGTATGTAAAAGAAATAAAGGTAGTAGTATGCACACATAAAAGGCACAAAAGATAGGGGACATAGTACGCAGTTTCGTAATTAAAAATGTATTTAATTATTTCAAAAGGGTTTGTGCCTTTTTTTAGTATTTAATAATAAAAATGAAAGAAAAAACGTACATGTCTGGATGTTGTTGTCTTTTTTTACAATTCAATTGTCAACACTGAAACATACAAAGCTAAAAAGAGAATGTATAAAAGATTTTTTGTTTTACCTAAAAAGAAAAGTCTCTGGGATTTTTTAACATTACCTGCCTGTAAACTTTATTATGGCTATTAGAATATTTTTTTGTCTTCGTGAGTCTAGTTTAGTATCATTTGAAAATTTACAGAACGGTAGCTTCAAACATTTTTATATTATCTTGATTTCATTTTTCATTCTGATTAATAAACGTTCTTTTAAAATGACATTATTTCTCATACCTACGTAAACGATTTTACGTATAATACATGCATACTGTGCCAACAAAATTTAGAAATTTTAGTAGAACGAAAAAATCGATTATGTGCGGAATTTGAACCCGTGACCTACAGGATAAACATTTCTAACTTACCTTGATTTCATTTGTCATTCTGATTAATAAATGTTCTTTTAAAATTACATTATTTCTCATTAATGTGTAGACGTTTTTATAAAGTATATTTATATATAGCCGTACTATGCGACTACTAAAGTTCGTAATTTTTGTAGAAAGAAATAAACGATTACGTGTGGAACCTGCGATCTACCTGGATAAAGATCCTCGCTCTGCCACTAAGCTATTGGTTACTCTTCCCATGTCATCTAAATTCTCTTCCACATTCAACCATCTTGGAAGGTAGAATAGTAGCTACATAGTGTGCTAGCCCTCTGGCACAATAGCTTCTATTTCTCATTTCACTTCTTGAGTGAGTGAGTCGGACGTGAGTGTGAGATGTGAGTGAGAATAGCAATGCTGGTAGAAAAATAGATCAAGTACAAAACGGCGACACCTAATATAGTTTGCAGAAACGATTGTCGTAGCGGATTTAAAGCGATTCGTCCTCTGCGCTTTACGTCACGTATTTGAGGACGAAATGTTTGTGCGATTGGTAGATTTTTGTTCCGGTTTTATTCTGAATGTTTGTGTATTCTTCTTCTTATCGTATGGTTGATAAACAACCTGATGTCAGAGTTTAAACCGCCTTTAGGCCACCGACATAACTTTACACACCATTGAAAATCTCTCAGGTGTGCTGGTTTCATCACGATGTAATTTTAGCAACTAATAATTATTTTATAATACGCACATAACTTACGAAAAGTCAGAAGTGCGCGCCTTGGGATCGAACGCGAGACCTCTGACTTGTCAGTCGACGGTCATACCACTAGGCTATCAGTGCTGATATCGGTTATATTGATAAGTGTATTTAATTTATTTTTTAAATACTCACCTTCAAGCATTTGTCTGAACTTCCATAGCAGTTTAACTTGTCTGAGATATGTTAATTGCCTTAATAAATCCTAAAAACATTCAAAAATCCTTTAAATAAAAATGAAAATCCATTCAAATAAATAAGGAACTGTTTTCAGAAACTATTGTTTTACTTTTCATTGCTCACTATGATTGTCGAAGAACCTTTTGTACACTAACCCCTAAGAGATAGGATTATTTGTTTTTTCGATTTAATCCGATTAATCGGTAGAAGGGGTCAACTTTAACGACATGATTTATTGAATTAGGTACTCGTATTTGCTCAGCCGTTGAAAATAAAGGGAATGAAATAAAATTTCTAAGTAAACGGTAGCCAGTGAACTAGAATGATTCCCAAACAGCCGAATACGGCTATTTGGCTGTTCGGTAGGGTCCTTTGTATGCCATCAGTGTGTTTGTACATTTTACATAAATGTAATAAACGAGGCGAATATGTAAGTATTTTGACCGAAGAAGTTTGTTAGTTTCCTGAAATGTATTGATTTGAAGGTATAATTTTTATTTTTTTATTTTAGCCTGTATCGTCCCATTGCAGGGCAAAGGCCTCCCTTCTCTCCTTCCACTTCCACATTGGAATAATAATTTAGAGGAATTAAAATAAAACTGGCCAAGTGCGAGTTGCACTCGCTTAGTAGGTATAGGTAAGTAAGTAAAAGTATTATATTCTATGCATGTTTTTAACATGTTTATGCACGTGATTTGTTGTTTTTGCGAATTTATTATTAAATAATTTCATAGATTATTTAATTATTTTTTTTAATGAAACTCAACGACAAGTAACACGTAAAACGTATTTATTTACAAACTGTATTTACAATATTCTAAATTATTTTATTTTTACAGATTTATTTGACTAAAACCTTATTTATTTAGAAACTATTATCTCCAGCTGGTAATATGTTTCAGTACAATATTATGAAAACAACATCAACATCTATTTTTTAATTATTGGAAGAAAATATTATAAAATGGGGACTATAATTTACATTATTCGAGTTTCCAAAGTAAAGTAAGTTAATTTTGTAAAACAATGTTTTTATATTGTTAACAAAATACATAACTAAACACATAAAATCTATTATAAAATATATTATAAGTATCTCTTCCAAATTTTCAAATTTTAAATTTAAAACTTTCCAAGACATTTTTAATTTTACAATTTTCTATGCAATTAAAAATATGGACAATTAAAGAAATTACAATCGAATTGTACTTACTATTCAATGAAGGAGGTACGTTATATGCTTCGTTGCTTAGTCGATATAAAATTGTTAAACGGTAATGGAACGTTTGACACTTAATCACTAGCCCAAAGTCAGATGCTAAACTCAAATCAAACGACTAAAACAAGTGTGAATGAACAAAATAATTTATTAAATGTGCCATTGGTAAATTTAAAATATTTGCTTTATCCCATCGTAATTCGTAAATTCTACTCGTATATTATTTATGTTTTTCTTTTTTCCATAAGTTTGAATCAAGTGTCCGAATTCAGAATAACGATTAAGTGCGTAAACGCATCATAAAAGTACCCAAGAGGAAATTACCGTAAATTTAATTTGATTTGAGATTGTCTCTTGTTTCATGTAACACTCCAAATATTTTATTTAAAGTTATGATAAAATTTTATTTTTATTAATGAATTTTATTTACATGGTCAAGAGCTTAAAACAAGTAAAAGAAATATACAATAAGTAATAACCATAGAGTATTCAAGAAAATATAGAGTGATAACGTCAACCACATTGCCTTGTGCGAAGCGAAAGCAGGTCTCGCCATACAAATGTTAAAATGTCATTTTTTCAAATTAAGCTTTCTAGACGTTTTTCAAAATTTTACTCAGCAGTTAACCATGATATAAGCTAAAATGTAACTTTTTCGCTCGTGGAGCCTAGTTGAACCGCAGTCGAATGAGGTATGATTGCAAACGGAGCTCGTGTCGCGGCCGCGTTGTTCATACCCGTGCTCACGGTTCATACTTCTATAGGGTTGCTCTATTTTTTTCTTATATACTCTTAGGTAATAACCAATATAAATCACATTATTGAGTAATTTACACTTGTTACCGTAGTTTAAATTTTTTATGTTCTATCTTTAATACTATGGTGATAAAGTTTTTTTTTACTTTAATTTGAGAATCATATCATTTAAAAAAAACTTTTTTTTTATATTTCATAAAATAATGTAGTTTTAGGCATTTTTACATTTAAATAAATGTGAAAATAATATAAAAGTAATAAACCTAGGTACATATTACCTTAGAAATAAAAGCGTATACTATTCTTAAATAAAGAAGAAAATATTAAATATTATTTAAACACTGGAAATATAGTAATAATTAAAACAGTAATGCTGAAACTACATAATGTAGTTTTGTACAAACATACGCGTTATTGGACTAATGAAAACAACAACCTTAAATTGCACAAATAATTAGTTAATTTTGAGTTAAACCAATAACTCGAATATTTCTACAAATATACCATTTGTGGTGCCAGCTTAAGAAATTATAACAAATAGTCAACGACTGATCAAAAATTTAAGTAAGTACCATGGTTTCGTAAAGAGACGCTTATTACAATAATTCGTTTCTTTATACGTAGTTTAGACTTACAGCTAATTAAAAACTTTATTCAAATGTTTGTGCAATGCATTTTATGCAATTTTACCAACATTTAACAAATCTGGTCATCTGGTAACAAATCTTCTAATGCAGTAATCGTTCCATAGAGGCTTAACTTTTTTTAGAAAATTGAATAAACTTACGTTTTGTGACATCAATAAAATATATAGCATGATAACAGTGAACATTGATTTAGAATGACTGCTTATCGAGAGAAGTATTAAAAGTGAGGGTAAGGGTGAAATCCTTAGGGCGTTGCTCTGCATAGCCGCTGGGCGCTCCCCACTCACCACGTGAACCACCACCGACGCCGAATCTATTACAACAAAAAAGTATTCTCACTTTAACATAACTTTGGAACGGGAAATGAATGTGCAACGAAAATGTCAGAGAACGGAAATTAAATCATACGTCAGATATATTATTTATCTCCCAAAAAAAGGCATAAAAATCCAATGGTAGCCCCCGCACTTCCTATCTGAATGCCGGCCGCGTTCTTTCAAATTTTTTTTTTACATTATCTTTTCAAAAAGAGATTCTGTAAAATATATTAATGGTGTGCAAGGAATACAAATGGATGATAAGAACACTGAGTATACAGTGAATTTGAGCACGTTGATTCAGTACTTTAGGGGGAAGGCGTGGAAAAAGACAAATGGTTTTAACACAGCTATAGACAGAGATGTAGTATGGTGAGTTGAGTGAAAAATGTAGGTACGCCATAAAAGGCCCGATGGACGGCCACAGCGGCATGTATATTTTTTTGTACAACACGTATGACCCGCGAGGGAAAAAAATAAAAGAACTGTGCTAAGTAGCTTAACTGTAAACCTCTGTATGAAATAAACAAAAGCTACAAAGCCAAGTGATTAGCTTTTTTCCGAAACTTTGTTAAGATTTTTTAGCAAACCGTACCTAATTAAAGTGTGCAATAATTTTAGCTTAATGAAATTTCATAAGCTAGTGGAGAACCTAAATTATGCAACAATGTTCGTAGTGTTGAGGCTATTTATCATGTTGCTTTTTGCATTTGAAACTGTAATAAATTATGTAAATTTACCGGAGCTGCTCGGCGCGCAGGTGTAGTTGCCGGAGTCTCTCGGCGATGCTCGTGCGATGAGCAAGCGACTGGTGCGGGTGCGCTGTTCCGTCTCCACACTAATGCCGCCTCTTTGCGCGTAGTTAACCACGTTGGAGCCGCGGTACCAGTATATAAAGCTGCACAAACCATTTTACATCCGATTAAACTTAAGTGTAGGTACCTACAGCTTGGCAAAAAAGAGTCTGAGGCGGTGACAGCTGGAACTAAAAATAAAAATCTTAAAAACTAAGTTTGTTATTTAAACATAAAAATGATTCACTTGATTATAATTAATGACAAAAAACTCGTCATAGAAATATGTAAGCACTAAATAACTTGTAATTATGAATTGTAGTGTGAAAAGTGCGCCAGCGGCGCCCCCAATTTTTCCAGACTCTTTTTTGCCAAGCTGTGTGTATAGTGTTGTTAAAGAACTTCTAGTGTTGTTTATCAAAAATTGTAAACTAAACAAAATTTTCTTAGTTGGGTCATAGTTGTTGGTTTAGTACGGCGTTGTTTGTTTCCAATAAACGTTTCTGTATTCTTTCTCTCACTATGTTTTTGTTTGACGCAGCGCCAAGGCGTTTGATTTGCACCATCTTGTGTTTGAAACCAGGATTCAATTTGTTATCCCAAGCTCGCACACGAATGCCAGTCAGCAAATAGTTGTGCATGGATCGTTTCTGTTCAAGAACGTCGTCGTCTTTTAACATTGCAAGGCTCAGTCTACATGTTGACTCAACATCCCGCCGATTACTTGGGACGAAAACTTTATAGCTCTACATGTAAACGGGAAGCGAAGCGGTTTGAGCTCGGTTTTAAGGCGATAACGGTGCTTCTGTGAAGCATATTTTATACGTGAAGTATGTTAAGATTATGCAGTTTCAGTGAAAACTTTGCACTTTTAGCTTCGTAGTGGAGATGTTTTTAGAGCAATACTTACCTCGGAGGATCGGGTGCATGTCTGGCGATGCAGGTAAGATTAATGTCAGAGCCAGCTCGGACAAACAACTCAGGGCCAGAAAGTATTTCAGCTTTTGATACTGAAACAAACATTGTATTTTACTACTTGGTTCTGAAGTATTTACTCTTGGAATGGGAGGGAAGTATTCGAAAGTTTATCGAAAGCAATTTATCAAGGACTCTCGACGTCAAATGTTTATCTAAAGAAATGACTAGTCTTGACTCTAAGCTAATTGTGTCTGATAATTGTGTAGGTATACTTAGTGGGTGGTTTTCCTTTCTTTATTAAGTGGATTAGCGGAAAATATAGTTCTTTTTAGTTTATTAATAAGTTAGAAAAATACATGAGAGATAAGATAGAGAAATACAATAGATGAGAGACGTTCTCGATGGTGTATATAGTTATTTGAACATAGTGGTCCTGCCACTTCAAGCGCGCCAACTGGCGGTAGCATTATAGAAATAAACCTGTTCAAATTTAAGGCTTGACATTTTATATGGTATCTGCTCAACATCAAAGAAATTGAAAACGAAAAAGTGAACAATGCCAAAATAATATCGTTCAGTAAAACGGATTGGTGGTAGTAAGTTGTTATCCATACTGGCCTGTCACCTTTTACGACACCCACGGACGAGGGTAAAGCCAGGGACAAAACGTCTAATTTTACATTGTCCTTAGCTTATTAAGGTCGACATTTCCGTGTTTGAATCTGAACAGTTTTTTTTGCATTAATTTAAATGGCTTATGTAAAATATATTTTTAACAGAACAACCGGTCAGTTGCGTTTTTGTAAAAAAAATCTAGGTATATAATTTTATATAAAAACCTACTTTCTATTTACATGTTATCCAGTCTCATGTACAACCATTGAGTTCTTTTAAATAAATTTGACAGTTCTGTAGTAACAATTATTATATTAAAGCCTTACCTACAACAGTAAGTCTAAACGACAAACTGATCTTCGGCTCAGTGGACACTTGACACTCGTATGCGCCGGAGTCCCGCGGCTGTGCGGGCGCAACCCGCAGCGTCCATTCATCTGAACCATCCGTATGCAGCGCAGCGAAGCGTGCGTCACTGCTGTAGGTATGGACACCCACTGTGAGGATGTGGAGGTCGCGTTTGCGGATCCATGATACCTGGGGACAAGTTTTGTAGCTTAATTAAAAAGGTTTTATTATTAATTCTATGTATAATAAAGAATTTAATTTTTTTCTATGGAAAAAAATCGAAAAAAATCCTTAAAAACATCAGTCGATACGTTGATTTTCAGCGCCCTGAATCACTTTGTTTAGCTACAAATTAAAACGTTAAATAAAGAATAATTTAATGGCATGTTAATGTTCCGCCATTAAGTATTTAATGATATTATTAATATAGAATTTTACGGCATTTATTCCTAAAATATTTACATTGTGCGTAAACATAATATTGTATTGTGCACAAATTAATAATTCATACATTATTTCACACAAAAGTTAATTAATATTATTAATTTGATTTCAGTCAATTTAGTGTGAAATTTAATGTCGTTGATTTATTAATAACTAGCTTTCGCCTGCGGTTTTGCTTGCATTACATTTGCAATTTCACATTGACAATCAATTCGGGTTGTACCTTGGTACTTGAAAAATACGTAGCGCCATCTATTATCATAAGAACGTTATTATTGTTTTCCTCTGGAACCTACCTATCCGTTTCTGTACACTTGACAACGTCTATACAAAATTTCAGTACGATCGGTTCAGTGGTTTAGATAGAAAAGGCAACAAACAAACAACCTTAATGGGGGATTAAGGAACTTTTTAACCGTGAATATGATTATAATGGCAGCTTGGAGATTACATATCATTGTTAATTTGATGTATCCTTAATTAATTCAAGAAATTGCCCTTGCACACAGTTATCGCCTAAAACATTCGATTAAATTGCCTCTGTGCCAGGCGTGTGAGTAGCTGGCATAAATGATGTCGTTTTTGCTAGTGGGGATAGCGATGGCGAGGTCGCGGCTTGCTCACCGCGCACTCTCTGTAAGGCCGCAGAATAAATGACATGTGTTTATCTTTGAAACTATTTATTACTATTTTTATTCCTAAATTGGTAACTAACGCAAATATTACAATCATAGAAACATAATTGGTGCAGCCGTGGGACACAAATCTCATGAATTGGAATTTTAAATTGTTATTTTCTTTTATTTGTTTCTTGTTTTTTTCTTATTCCGCTATTATTGTTTTGTTTGTGTTTCCGTGTGTCAAATAAAAAAAAAACATTCATTCATAATTATATATTTTATTGAATGCCACAAAGGCCTCGTCGTGATAGCCTGGTGGTGGTGACCGTTGACTGGTAAGTCAGAGGTCTCGGGTTCAAACCCAAGGCGCGCACCTCTGACTTTTCGTAAGTTATGTGCGTTTTATAAATTAATTATCACTCTCCGTGCCTCGGATAGCACGTTAAGCTGTTGGCCCCGGCTGTCAATTGTAGAACTTTGACAGTCGTTACGGGTAGTCAGAAGCCCGAAAGTCTGACAACCAGTCTTACCAAGGGGTACCGTGTAACCTAGTACCTGGGTTGTGGAGGTCTGATAGGCAGTCGCTCTATGTAAAACACTGGTATTCAGCTGCATCCGGTAAGACTGGAAGCCGACCCCAACATAGTTGGGAAAAGGCTAGGCAGATGATGATGATGATTGAATGCCACAAAGGCAGAGTCGCGTTATAGTCAGCTACTTATCCAGTTCAGTCAGTAATTGAATTTCGACCGTATTTTTTATAAATTTAAACTTTCTGCACTTTTTCTCTATATAAACTTTTACTATGCCAAGTTTCACACTTCTCCGTGAGCGCAATATTCTTAAAAAGGGATCCACAGTTTTTGCTTCACGTATTCATATAGATAAATAATTTAATTCGACAGCTTCGAAGTAGAAAGTAAAATTTACTCCGAAACTATACTGTTGTAATTCTAAAATCAAAGTTGATTGTATAACTCCTGAAAATCACTTCACTCTGGTTTCTGTGACGACTGACGACTACGTTAGTTCCATCGCTATGAGGGAGGCGGTCGTTTAAAACAACGTTGGTCAGCCTAAGCCTTCAATTAAATGCATCGTTTGCCAAGCGCACACTAGAGACGAGTTGGAACACTGTGTGTAATTTCCTCTACTGTTAACTTAACACAATTGGCAAGAAAAGCTACAAAAGAAATACACTTAACACAAAGTATCACAAAACTCTTAAATCTGCCAAAATTAATGTTTACAACATTTTCTAAAACATAAATGGAAGTGTAATTCGTCTTCGTCGATTTCGGAACAGTTTTCTTTTGAATTAATTTGTTAATTAATATAAATTATTAAAAGATAATTCAATTTAATTAAACTTTCTCGACGTTTCCCTTGATACAAATGGAAATTAATTGTCAGCATTTCGCGAAAACATCTTTCAAAATTATTGTTATTGCAGTTAATTAAAGGCAATATTTCAGAGTAAATAATAAAGTTCGATAAGGCTGTTATTTGATTTAAATAATATTTACTTTGCAGCGTGTCTCAAAATCAAGGAAATGCAATTTATTGATAGAAGATGATGATGGTACCTACAGCATGGAATTTAAAAATTAAACTGCAAAAAGATGAATTACGAACGCCAATGAATGAAATACCCTCTTAAAGATATAGAATAAATTTAATATACTTATATAAATAAAAATTAGCAAAAAAAAAGGAAACTGAGGACATACTCAATGCGTCGGCGCATTAAAACATTATGACCCCATTCGTATCGTAATAAATAAGCACGTCGTTATCTCTAAATAAAAAAAAAATATAAGCTAATTATGACGAGTGTTACGACAATCTAATCCATTGTTGAGTGTTGAGAAAGTAGAAAATACTTTTGCAAAGATTTTAATTAAAAAATATTTTTTAGGAATTTTATTTTTTTAGGAAATGTTAACGTTTTATATAGAATAGTTGCTCTATGCAATTTATGAATAGTATTAATCTCCCAACACAAAACAGATCTGTAACAACAAGTATAGTATAGGCTTCCAATGAAAGATATAATCTCATCTTCTTAGAATTCGTACAATCAATCCTTTATAATAATGCACAGAATAATCGCCCCTTTCAATTTACAACAATGACACCTTAAATTATACAACGAGCAATTTATCGTTTAATATCACGCTAATCACGTCTAAAATGATAATAGAGGACTTCAATTAACGACTTTGTGAATTTCTGCCGTCAATATTAGTTTTGCTAAGTGAATTTGACAATAGAAATTATAATAAACATAATTATCTATATTTTGTTTCAGTCGAAAATTTGGTAATGTTGGACGTCACCGAGGAGGCTTAGGAGAAATTGTCGGATCAAAATTTAATTAATGCTCTAAACCGCCGATCTACGCTTTCAGAGACGTCTTTGTTCGTAACAAATTTGGAATACAAAATACTTTCTCATTATCACAATTTGTAAAAGCTTTTGAATTGTTAAATGTGGCAAATAGAGATGCTCGCTTAAGCGTAGATTTCATTTATTTTCAGTCTCGCTTGTGTGGATGACAGGATTGGGGTTGCAAACTTGTAAAGATTAGATAATTACAATTCCATATTGAGATGTGTCGAAGTCTGTAAAGTGATTTTATTGAGTTATGATGCTTCATATCGTCAGTCACGTCGTCAGAATCAGAAAATGTTATTCAAAATTAAAATTTATTTTAATTTATTTAAAATAACTTTTATTAGTTGGGAATGACTTGTAGCTAGATGATGTTATAAACAAATATAGCAGTAATTTCTAATCAATGACCACCATGTTAATTTTATGTACCAAATGGAAGTTTAAAATGGATTTAAATAACCGATAACATTCATTTATAATGTGAATAAATTACAAAATCTCGTAGCCCAGTTCTGGGCTGACTCAATTTAAATTGTCATCGACACGCTAAGCAGAAGAATTACAAAATTATAGTATAAACTTAATCATCAAAGCGAGTCAAATCTCAACACATTGTAAATAACAGTAATTGTAAACCGATTTTCCCAACTTGTCGCGTCCGATTTCGTATATTATCAGGTTATTTGTCTTTATCCCATCCCAAGGGATATATATATCAGTCCTTTTTTAACGGCCTTTGTACATAAATCCAGTTTTATCCTACATTCCGAGCTGGAACACTCACGTAGCCACTCGTTTTTATAGTTCACATTGAGAAACGTGACAGCGCCATTGGTTTCCACTTTTATGTACCTCTAGATTTTTCGTTTCTTTATTATACTTCGACGTAAAAAAACCTTGACTTGCCTTTTTTTTAAATAGTTTAAGAAACTCGCATAAACAACAGACTCGGGCGGGACTTGAACCCGCGATCCTTGGCGTGCCATGCCATTACTTTACCAACTAAGCTACCAAGTCCTGTCCGCTTCAGTTGAAATTACGAATCTCTTTCTTAACGCCTCATAGGCGTGTGGTATCTACCGAAGTACTTACGTACAAGGGAACGAAAAAGGGATCTACCGAAGTACTTACGTACTGCCGGTACGTTAGTACTTCGGTAGATCCCTTTTTCGGTTGCTTTGATTGGATAGCCTACTGGTAAATAATCAATGTTAATATCAGGAACATGTAACATATGCGTTATCTACACTCCATTTTCATCACAATGAGACCATGATCCCACGTTAACAGCCGGTAAATACCGTCGTAAAATTTAAATGGTTATTATTTATAACTCTATCTCGATGTCGATCAACCATTTTGGATATCGTAAAACAAAATATAGCCTGGAATCTGGATTGTACGAAAATAATGTTTGTCGAGGTCTAGTTGAAAATTTATACAAGAATATTTTGTTTGCTTCAGGGATGAACTATTGAACTTTAGCTAAATTAAACTCCAGCAGCGGTTTGGACTAAAT
This sequence comes from Protodeltote pygarga, assembly GCA_936450705.2. Taxonomy (NCBI): domain Eukaryota; kingdom Metazoa; phylum Arthropoda; class Insecta; order Lepidoptera; family Noctuidae; genus Protodeltote; species Protodeltote pygarga. The sequence goes on from OW388263.2 coordinate 9,730,080, forward strand.
GTTTATTATTTATGTAAAAATACTGATCGTTTGAAAATCTTAATAGCACCATTCAGCTTTCTCAATAAATAGAACAGCGCCATCTTTTTGCAAATTTAGAAGTAATTCTAACAATATTATTTACAAAAATAATAATATAATAAAATATATAATATTACTTTAACGTCTACCTTAAAATAAATCTTGCCGACTTGTTTGAGTAATGAAATTATGAAAAAAAGAAACAATCTTACCGACGTAGCTCGTAAAATATTCAAACTGAAGGCTGGTGAAAGTCCGATTGCCATTAGGCACAAGCCACACAGATGTAAAATCTGGCACTTATATGGCGCAGACTTGGCTGGGATGCGACGCTGAAATGACGTAGTACAAGAACGCAAGCATATTTTAATCCCTAGCAGACGTCCGTAACAAACACGTGCAAACTGCGAGATGACTTGCATAAGGAGCGGGTGCATATTTTTATTTAAATATTCTCAAAACAAAAAATAATAATATTTAAAAAATAATTATGCTTTGCACGTTCTACACTAGACAGGGACAGCACTGCGAACAGATTACGTCACTTGTTCCAACGTCAAACTTCACACATATCTTAATTTTGCGGGAAGAAGATACAAGCTTTGAAAGCTTGAAACATAGGCAATATGCGACGGATTACAATTATTGCATGACATGTCGTTTTATTTTTAAAATTTCTTTTAAGTGATAACAAATATGCATATTATATTTTTAATAATAGGCAACTATTCTATTGAGACGTCCACACAGTACCATCAAGCTATAAATTACCAGTATAAACTAACCTCGCATTGCATAAGCTCTTCGTACAACAGAGGCCTGTTTATACTGAAAATTTGTAGCTTGATGTGTAGCCGTGTATCTGATTTAAGGTGAACTACACCGGAAAGGATTGATATAGGGTGAGTTAGCAGCTCATTCTGTTATATAAATAAAAGAAAGATAGGTACCAAATCGTTCACATTATTGATTTCCCTGTTGTATGTAATCAGGAGAGAATTCCTTGAAGAGTACTGACTCACTGATGTAGCGGGCTTTAGGTAAATTTGTCCCGGGGGAAATTCTTTAGTAGCTTTCTTATTCTAAGTAGGTGTAAATATTGCGAATGGGTTGTATGTTTTAAAATGAGTTATTGTATATTCCTAAAACTGGTCAAGTGCGAGTGACATTTGTTTCCTGATTTCTCTACCTATGATTGATTGTAAAAGATTTTTGATAATTTCTAAAAAAAGATACTAGGTATACTAGACATAGTTAAGTTTTATCAAATTAAATTTCTTAGATTTTTTTTTGCTTTGCATATACATTACAATATAAAAGTCGTTTTTAAAATAAGCATCTGTGGCAGACACATGTTCCTTTTTACCATTTTAGTTCGGAAAATACAAAACACAAAATCAAAAATGTTAAATTTGTGTAAAGAAATATCTTACAGTTGATTTAATTACATAATATTTTCCCCTAAACTTGATCGGCCAGCCACATAATAAACTGGTAAAACAAACAAACTTCCATAAAGACACAAGTATGAAAATTATTTGGATAAAAAGATGAGTAAAACCATCATTACCTGTTGTTAATACTTTGTAAACAATTTAAGCTTCGGCTGCCTGACCTTTTCTCCCTGGCAAAAATTATATTGTAGGCAGCTATGTCGACATTCTGAATTTCAAATTCGGACGGTCCCAACCTCCCTAATCTGTTTATTAACCTTAAAAATCCAATGAATAATCCAAACCGTTCCCCGATAGCTGGAATTCCATTGTGACATACAGTCATAAATGGCGTACACCGTTATTAACCGGGGCTAAATCGTTATACAGTATTTTATTTTCACAAAATAAAACAAAATAGCCCTTGCGACTGGCTTTGTTCCAAAATGTGTGGTTCCACGGGCCTCGACCCAATTCTCTTTGCTTTATTCGACGGCGACGCTCACGCGACATTTCCTATTGCACTTACTGAGACTTGTACGGAAAATCAAATCCCACATAGGAACTGTAAAGCCGCATTGCCAATATACGCCTCAAGCTTCAACTTCTATAAAGATATTTAATAGAATTTCTTTCCGTTTTATTACTTGCTTGAGCTACAAGGAATTTTCATTTAATGGATCCACTGTGTGATTACCGTTTGTTTTTGTCGAAGTAGATATGTGTGTAGTGCTTACATTTTTATTTTAGACGTTAGCGAAAAATAAATCTTCTTGCTGTCATATGAAGATATAATCTTTATTATAAATGTTGTAAGATTATATTACGTAACACGATTCACATGAGCCAGTAAAATCAGTTTTACAATTCTCATTTCACAATAATTTTTGAGCTACCAGCGACAAATCAATTTTAGTGTAAATTGCTATATAGCCGGCTTCGAAATGAATTAATTAAAAATTTAACGTTACATAATCAATTAGTATTTTTATACAAATCGGTTACTACTTTCAACATGTACATACTTCGATCAAAATCAGGAAACAAAGACACAAAATGTTATTTAAAAAGCATTTGTTTCGTTTATTGTCAGTCTCGTCCTTTAGTTAAGCGCTTCCGGGCAATAAAGTCATAATTGAAAAGTATTACGGTCTGTCGTAACCCTAATTTCCGTCATTAGGAATGTGAAAAGGATTAAGTGCGTTAGGTACCTACACGTTTTTTCTTTCTTTTATCTATCAGACCTTTTCGTCCGCTTAAAATATTTTATTCAGAAAACAATTTCGGTAAAACTGGTTCCTGTTGCGTTCGTTTTTCAGTTAGTACAACTTTCGGTTTAAAATGTATTCGTACCTTTACAGGCGTGATGTGCTTAACGTCGCATGCTGCCGACAAATAGAGACTTTGCCACGTTTAAACCAATTTTTACGGCAACTGTGTTAGAAAGTTATGAGTTTGTTGTGAGGCCAAGACTTAACAAAATTGTTTCACGTTGGTATAACCACGTAATTTATGGCTTGAAATTACGATTTTGAGTTATAACAAACGTGTCTGTAGCGGTCTTCATGAAGATGTAGGTAGGTATATTTTGGACGGTATGTTGCAATGAAAGTCGAGTCTCAGATGTATAAAAGTGTCCGTACAGTGTATAAAAGCAAATATTTTTATTTTATTGTTAATATTATAATCCTTGCCAAATATTTTTATTACAATAGTTGTCATTGCGGATTACTGTCAAACAATCGCAAATAATTGATTTTCAATTGTTTTTTTTCCACTGTTTGGAAGCTATTCGGTATTGTATTTATAATGAATCAACAACACAGGGAATTTCGGAAGCGGAGGTCTCGTATCATTTTATGGTTCACTGGGTTGTTTTCATAAAATTATTAACAAAGCGACGCCCCAAGCGAATAAAGTGGTATTATGAAAACTGCTACTTTTCAGGAGAGCGAAAAAACGTAAAAAGTGTTCCTAGTTTTCGTACAAAGCTAGGACACTAGCAAATGTTACACAGAAAGATGCACCAAAAAATTAGCTACCTGATGAAAATAAATACCATTATAACAAACTTACGAGTTTTAAACAATATATAAAAAAGCATAATAAATTTATATTCGCCTACAAGTCTATACTTATATTTTTTGTATCGTTTAGTACGTCTTTATTCGTCTCAAACTACGAACATTATTTTTGCGTACTGCACACATACCAGCCAAAAGTCATGCTTTTGCAAGGGTTTTTTATTTGGCATTAGCATAATACGTCTTTTTTCGTCTAAACATTCCATATTTTAATTGTGGTATAACAACAATAACTCCTATGAGCCTACTAATATTTATAATACTTAGAATAGGAAAAACTCATGTATTATTCACAAATATTACGATAAATACCATAAAACAAATGATATTGCAACAAAACTTTAATAAAATATTCTACTAATCAACACGGATATAATACAATAAAAATAATTGATTTCTTTTCACACGTTCAATAAAAATCAGTATGAACGTGAAATCCCGCTATGTATAGAAGAAAATGCTGAATATTGATTTTCTAAGAATGCCACGACTCTAAAAATGAGTGAGTTATGAAATAAAACCATTAGACTACAATATAAACACAAGTAAAAAAATATTACTGTCATAATTAAATAAACAAAATTTTAAGAAAAATTAACATGACGAACGCTATGACATTTTTTTTATGTAAATCAAAAAGTAACATAAATGGCATTTTTGTCGTCATTATAATAACAAAACCGGCCAAGTGCAAGTAGGACTCATACACAAAGGGTTCCGTACCATTATTTATACAACATTAGACACTTGAGCGACTATCTGTCGCCGTTATAAATATCGAGCAAAAAAAGGCAAAAAAATCATGTATGTTGTATGGGAGCCCCACTTACAGATTTATTTTATTCTGTTTTTTATATTTGTAGTTATAGCGGCAATAGAAATACATTATCTGTGAAAATTTCAACTGTCTAGCTATCACGATTTCTGAGATACAGCCTGATAACAGATGGACAGCGGAGTCTTAGTGATAGGGTCCCGTTCTGCAAGCCCTTGATCTACCTATTTAACGAAAGCCTCTTAAAGTATTAAGCGAGGTTCTTGGATATAATATCCATCGGTTAAAACGACTTTCGACACGATGACTACTGAGTCCACATCCCACATGTCAACAATCTCGCGGTGCAAGTTCAGATATTTTATCTGTTTATCTTTCTCGGCCTTTAAGAGATTCATGTGGAATGGTAACATGAACAATCATAGCGCGGCGCTCTGCTTGATTTATCACTACTATATGAAGCTCATTAGCAACAATAGTCCTGTCAGTGATTATCGACCGATCCCAGTTAAAAATGGCATGCCCAATTTCAAGAACTGGGTCGAGTTTATACTGGTAATATGGTAGCTCTGAATCCACAAGATGGTACTTCAAAGCAAGTTGCTGGTGAATATATTCTAGCCAGCAGGTTGTGCCTGTGCAAATAATTTCCATTAGCAAGACAAGAACAACCTCTACGAAACTACGTGTCGGATAAACTCTTCCAGACAGTGACATACCCGACATATGTTCACTGTACCTTTACGAATCTTTGTCAGGTTTTGTCTTTTCGTTCATGTAAAGGAAGTGAGATATAATCCGATCTCCTCTTCTCAACCAAAAGCCCAGCCCTGACTCCACCAGCAAAGTACTTAGAGGATTCAGGGCCAAACAGAACCACAACACATTGAGCCTATCGACCTGAAATATACCCCGTTGTATCGTCATCGAGTCGTCATCTTTTCCAATAATGTGCTTTTCCGAAGCAGTGATAGCCTAGTGGTATGAGCGTTGGGTTTCCAAGTCAAATGTCGAAGGTTTGAAATCCAGGCACGCACCTCTGAGTTTTCGGATTTATGTGCTAATTAGAAATTAATGATCACTTGCTAAAACGGTAAAGGAATACATCGTGAGCAAACCAGCACATTTTTCGACGGTATGTAAAGCCATGTCAGAAGCCTACGGGCGGTTTAAACTCAGACACCAGGTTGTTCACCAACCATACGATGCAAAAGCAGTTGACCTTTTCCGAGGATCTGCTCACATCCTGGATATTGAAGGACTGTCATCCATTGCCCCATACATTATCAAAAGAAAGCAATTAGAGTTGAATCTACTTTATACAGCTATATAGTCTAAAATGTTGACAAATTGTTTTGGGAGGGGTAAAGCTGGCCATGAGAGTAGCTCTTTAATGCTACGAGATCCACTCTTACATCTATTTTGAAATACAGAGATTATTAAATTGGTATGAATATTAGGATGATTTTTTGATCTCAGAATAGATGTAAGAAGTTTATAGATTGATACCAACAAGTGATCGGTATATATATTTTGGGTTCTACAGTACTACCTGATATATCATATATAGAGCAGGTGGGTTATTTTTGTTGTTAAAAACTGTGTTGATTAAAAATTTCACAGTAAACCTTATTAAAATAAATACTTGCGTGTGACACTATTTTCACCAGCCATAGTTAGCATCCTCCTACAACTTTATTTACGCAAACACTTGTCACTTACAGAAGACATAAGTAATATTACACTTTTATAAACGTACAGCTTGGCAAAAAAGAGTCTGGATAAATTGAGGGCGCCTTTTTCCTACAATGGCCACCCCATATACCACGACTAAAAGTGACAAGATACTTGATCATTTTAGTCTTCAATATTTATCAAATTAAAAAAGTAAATTGAACATATTTAAAATTAAGAAAGATTTAAACTTTATTTGTAATAGTCATGATCTGGTAGTAGTTATTGTACAAACAGTAACCAAATTATATTTAGGAAGATTGTACATTGGCGGCAATAACTACCTACTTATATGTAATATAAAGCTTGGTGGCTTACTCTGTGGGAGATCTAAGTAGAATAAGAAAAATCTGACAACGCCATGCATAGTCCCATAATGTAAGTACGTAATCGCTATCATTCAGACTCTTGAGAATGGTCTTCTCAAGAGTTAGAATTATAGCGAGCCTCTCAGTGAGTCAATTATGGATTGTGGATTATGATAATAAATCTTCATTATCAACAAGGGAAATTAAATAACATGTTTCATTTTAGATTTTATTAAAATACAAAAAATTCAACGTCATCACCATCAGCCGGAAAACGTCCACTGTTGAACAAACGCCTCAACGAACGGCAACTTGCAACATAAATTAAAATCATCAAGTTCTTTCTTCGGGCGACCTTTTCGGTGTTTTCCAGGTGTCGAAAAAATACTCTTACTTTTTTCACCTTCATTGACAATTGCTCTGATTGTATTTTCAGATTTACCTGAAATAAACAATAATAACTCTGTATACGTTCTATTCATATGTTTCAAGTATCAATTTAAACAGTTTAACTACACGTGATTCGTCGAATTACAAAACATAACCTCAATAATGATATGTACACAAGACGACAAAAACTGGTGGTATAGCTATCAGAAAGTAAATATAACGACTTAATTATATTCTAGAAGAAAAAATGCATGGACTTTACCTGTTATTCGAGCAGTTCTCAGGTAAACATTGTCAATTTCAGACAAAATTTGTCCGGCTTTGCTTTCAGCCAAACATCTCAAGAAAACTTGATATTTAACAGATCTTCCACTACTGCGAACGGTTTTATTCATTACGAATAACTATATCTACTATTATTATGTAAGAATATCACACACAATTCACACGAATCTTTTAAATTTTAAAGAAAATTACTCGCAAAACGTAAAGATGACAAGGAAACTACTTGTAGTTGACAAATAAAACAGTGTTGTCATTATTATAATTTTTTAGTTCCAACTGTCACCGCCTCAGACTCTTTTTTGCCAAGCTGTACGTACGTATTGCTCACACTTACTTTAGGGGCCCCCGCACTCGAACATTGACGAAAAGGACAAGCGAGAAAGAAGGAATACAACGTTGCGTTTAAAAACCACTAACAAGTTTCTTTGTAACAAATACTTACCTTATTTTAATATTAAATAATAGTAGTTGAAAAATATAGTTTCAACACCGTACAATTGTGATTAGTAATTTTGTATAATGTTAAGTTAGTATCCGTTTAAACAAATAATCAGGAATAAACGTAAAAGAATAACGCGTTAGAAACATAAACGCTTATATTTTGTAATATTATTTACGTTACACAGGTTTTTGATTTATGCTGCGAATAAAGCTGTTAAACTTTAATACAAATATAATCACTGTAAGTTTTGGCCGAATAAAGGCGTTATATAATATTGCTGTATTATTCTACTCTGGTAGCAGTATTAAAATTAAAGTAAGCAGTAACTATGACTTTGTTCTGCTATGTTTTTGTACAGTATTTCGAATGTATAAAGACGTCTCGCTTAATATCTTTAAAAAAAACAACGATAAATTCGTGAAAAAAATTGGGGTAATGTAACCAAAGTCGTAGAATCCGAATATACAATAAAATTAAAACTCATGTAAGCGACTTTACGACTTTATTCGTCTGGGGCGTCGAAAGGACGATATCCCCCGATATTATATTTTATTTAAAATATCTTAGATACAATACCGTATCGTGTGTCGTATAATATCAAAATGTATCAAAAGAACTATGAATTCTTATACAATTACTTACGTAAGTACTTTTAACATCTTATAAAATCTATTTCTACAAAAAGCTAAAACGTATGCAAATGATAGTTTCCCAAAGCATGGAAACGCTCGAAATGTCATCAACCATCCACAAACTAACCGTGTCAAGCGCTGCTTAACCTTCGCGAGAATGTCCGCAATAACTCTGTGTAATAACGCCGCAGAAAAAGAACGTAATTAATTGCATAAAAATTATTATACCACAGCTTGAAAAATTTGAATCGAAATGGTTTTGGCTCAAGCTATTTCGGGTCACGGCTGTACATGTCAGGCTTTCACAGCGCTACAAACACCATGAGGATTATTAAAATAGTAGTACCTAATAATAATAATGTCCTCCGACCGAATTTCGGTCATAGCGGCCAATCTCTACGGAGATTAGCCAACGATGCAGGAGATATTATAGTGCACAAATAATGTGTGCACAAACACAGGTGCATTCTCTATACTACTAAAAACTTGTAAAAAATTTTTCAAAAAAAATAGTTTTCGAAATTGGAATGTTTATATTTCTAAATGTTTTGTTTTTTAATGTGTCAACATAAAATATACCTTAATTGTTAGTTGATAAGGTTTTAAACACTTCTGCAATAAAGGGTGTTAGGTTTTTTTCGTTACGGAATTTCTTGATTCAGTCGCCGCGCTTAAAGCCCGCGATAAAAGCTATGCAATAGCTTAAAAGTATTTATGCATACAGTACAAGGGGTGGATGTTTCTGTCATCTGAGATGGTTGGATGTAGAAGAGAATTTCAACCATTTTTTTTAATTTGATATAAAAAACCTATTTTTTATTATACCAAAAGCTAAGATCACAAGATTTTAATTCTCAACATAATTGAAAAAAAAACGACCTTAAGTGTTTGTGTTAGATAAATTTCGTCTTTCTATCAATGTCAATGTCAGCTATTTTCGTCGAGACTCGAGAACCTTTGAGGTAGACAAGCTATCTTGACTCCCCTACCTATTGTTCATTGTTCAAGATTTCAAAGAAGTTCTAGCTGTACCTAACCTACCGTTTTACTAAATATCATACCCGTGTCTTCAAGAAGGGTTAGATAGAGATATTCTACAGTTTTATCTACCCAATTATAAGTCCCGTATGAAGAAAGTGAGCGTATTACTTTCAGTATTTTAGCGACGTTCGTCCAATTATTAGGTTTTTATCCTCCTTTTTTACGCATAAATCGTACATCCACTTTTTTTTCTCACTCACACTCGGCCACACACGTACTACAAACTCATACTTTTGGCATTTAGCTCTTTTACTTTTGTCACTTACCTACTTCTTTTACTTCATAATATTGTATATTTTGAAAAGATTTTATTTATATCCAAATTAAATGAATTTTATTTTATTTACTTCAATTATTTTTTTTGTGTGTTTGAGTTTCAATTTGTGCAAAATAAAACACGTTTTCTTTCTTTCTTCCATACATATTCTTGCAGCCAGTTTTAGGACAAATGAGATAGTCCTATCATTTATAATTACCGTTAGATTAATGTAACGAGAATTTCGGTAACAAAATAATTATTTAATGTCTAGAAACTTAGCAACAATAATTCATTTAGCTGTCCCGTTTCTATTAAACTGTGTCACAAACCTCTAAACTTACAAGCGAACTTTACACCTATTAGGTACTTCTCGTCCTACGGTAGAAATTAATTAGACAACAGCCCAGGTTTCAATGAAATAACTTAAGCATTTTCAGAATTTATGGAGCACACACAAACTATAAATCAAATTTATGTTCCTCAATAACAGGATAGGAGCGAGTCTTGAGACTAATTAGGAAAGTTATTTATATGTAGCGGACATTACATAGATGTAACAACAGTATACCATTTTAGTAAGTAGTAGATCTTTCTATGCCATTACCCGTTCACGTTATGGGGCGTAAAAATGTTTTCTTTTCCAAGATCTACGATGTGCCATTGGTGGGAGGTGCGCAAAATTGTTAGCAGGTGGTAGGTAAGTACTACCTATAGATTTCTACTTCGTGGCTAAATTGGTTTTGTGTTTTTATTAAAGGCAATTTACGCGGCATGAATATTGTTTAGTAAGTCTCGACACTCGATTGGCGTGGTTAATCGATTCGCCTTCTGCGCTTGGTGTCGCGGGTTTGACTCCCGTATAGAGCAAATATTTGAATATAATAATTTTTACATGTTTACGCACATGATTAGCGCATGATTTGCTCATGACTTGAACCCGCCCGAGTCAGTTGTTTTTGATACGGATCGACATGATATTTTGTATAGACATAGTTTATGAGCTGGAGAGTAACATAGGGTACTTTATATCCCAAAAAAAAGAACAAAATCACAGGAAAAAAGCCGCAAAAAAAGCTATCTGACTATATTTTGACACCTCTACTTTTATTCGTAAACCATTGTGAGAAATATAATAATATTCACAATTCAAAGCTTTTACCCATGAATGCTGCTGACAGCTGAAAGGCTGTACAACGATACATATCACGTTTGGGAACAAATTAATATTTCAAAGGTTACCGTTCGAAACACCCTTATCTTGTTAAGCACATGAAAGTATACGCATTCATGATTGTCACATTAATAAACTGGGTGAATGTATCCAGATGATAATGCATTTAAATTTTAATCGGCTGTAATGGCTTGAGAACAGCGATGTGAATGCCATCTGCATCATTAAGATATTTATTGTTCTTGAATTATTTAATTAGTTACTTAAAATGCACCATCTCACTCAAATAATCAAATCTCAAGGTGTTTTCTTAAAATTATATCATCCTTCAAACTTTATAAGCACATAATTCATAACAAAGTCAAAGATGCGCGCCTTGGGTTTGAACCTGAGACCTCTGACTTGACTTGCTTGAAAAAAATTATAAATTGATTTTTAATTTTTCTATTTTTTTTAAATTTGTTTTGTTATAATGTAGAATAGAAGCTTTTTCTTTTTCATATTGTAAACCCCTGAGTTTAAAAGTAAAGAAAAATATCGCTGCGCTAACAAAAGCAATATTTCAAATACAGATAATCTATTAAAACTTTTCCAGATACATTTTCTGCAAATATCTAAAACGTCTGCATTAAAATAAAATGCGATGTTTATCTTGACATTTAGTATGACCTCGATAACAGTTTGCAAGTTATCTCAGACGGAAAACTGGCCTTAATAGTACCTAAGCTTAGAGAGCGCACTTGAGCAGTAGTGAGCTTTGATCTTACGAGAGATTCGTCTTTATGCCTTGCACGCTTGCAACATACAAAAATATTCATGTATTCAGTTTATGTAATATTGCGAAGTTACTTGGTCCTGTTACATTTTTCCTTAAACGAAACGAAGCGAGGTTATGAGGTTGTAGTGTGGGCTATAGACCTTTTTTCCAACTTGATTAGATTCTTAGAAGAGTATTACAGTATCGTATACCGTGTAAACAAAAGCTCGGAAATTGAAATGTAAAGAAGCCTCTTTAGGCTCAATTAACTGCCTTTATTTAAATGTTGGAACTTTTTGAAGATTTTTCAAGTTTAATGAGATAATAAAAGTTTTAATAAATTTTATTAAAAGTTTGATAAAAGCAAATATTTTTTTCGTAAATGGTTTTCGTGAATATTAATTTGGAGTCTTGTTGAAATTACTTTATTTTGTTACCAATTTTCAATTCAATTTTTATCATAATCATTATTACTTCAGGGCTCGGGCGTGTACAAAACTTTAAAAGTTAGATATAAAATTTTAACAAGATCAAACATTAACTTATTTTGTGGTTCTTGTTCATGTTTTTTTTTTTAATTTCAGCAATGATTATGTAAATTATCAATGGTTTACACTGAAAAATCCTGACAACTGATCTATTTTTAGAATATTGTATCCCTTATGGGTTGCGGGGGTCCTTACCGTACCTTATAATTTTTTTAAACATGCTCATAACTTTCGAAAGAAGTGTCTTGGATTCACACATATTGCATATCACTGCTCATTAACTATTAGGTATCTATGGAAAAAACCTCGTTGATCCGTTACTGCGTGAAAGAAGGACAAATCAAAACGAACTAACGCAGTTTCGCATTTATTTCTTGAGTAAAAAACAATTGAGAGCTACCCTAAGCCTACGTAGCGCCATCTAGTAATACTTTAAGTACTGTATCGCCTTGGCCTCTCACTCGGCTTCAATATACTTACAACTACCACACACCTACTTATCCCTATCACTGCTTGTAACGAGCAACATCATCAATCTATCGTAAGCATGTTAATCTATTAAATTGCTCTATCTAACGATTCTAACACATGAGTTGTATGGGAACGTACCCAGAGCGTCATACCGTGTAATTTTATGGGATTAGTATGTAAATTTCAAGTTAATTTAGACTGAAGCCGGAATCCACGAGTATGTTTCATGCATTATCGTTGTATATTCATGCCATATTTGTTTCGTGTTCAAATTTAGTTACTATTGCGATTGTGTTGATTTAATTCGTATTGTTTATTAATGAACGTAAGTGTTTTATTGCTTTATTGGGCCTTTATGAAGCTATAAACAGTTATTTACTACATTATAACAGGTATCTAATCGATCGATTATGATAGATATTAATATCTTGTCGAATGATAAAAAAAATCTAAGGTATTATATGGCGGTAAAAATCGTGAATGAAGGTATCAATTAAAATTTGATAAACACCCTTGATATAATATTATTTTGTAACTAGCTTCCGCCCGCGGCTTCGCCCGCATGATATGTTGATAAATTGTAGCCTATGTGTTATTCTGATGTATAAGCTATATTGTGGTGAAGTTTCATTCAAATCCATTCAGTAGTTTTTACGTGAAAGAGTAACAAACATCCATACATCCATACTTACAAACTTTCGCCTTTATAATAGTAGTAGGATTATATAGATTCTCGATTATGACACTTTTCAAATAAAAAAGCGAAATCAAAATCAGTTCATCCTTTTAGGAGCAGACACACAGAACATACTTTAAACTTATAATACCCCTCTTTTTGTCGGGGGTTAAAATCATTCTAATAATTATGTAACTGACAGTTTCACTAGAGCAATGGTATAGAAAAAGGTCGTTGGGTACACACTTTGGCTGATGGAAAAGACAACATATTATGCCAAACGCTAACATCTTGTCTAAGTTTTTGTAGGTCTCTGCCTGACAGGTACAACAAAAACAACTTTACTGCGTTAGCAATTAAGTTCTTATTCGCTAACTTAACTTTGCTTTCTTTGTCAGCTAAATTTATTGCTACCAAAACTTGGACTTGTTTTATTGTAATTTATACGTCAGACAAGTGACGATCACATTAGCTGTGCACAAATGAAAATATCTGGGTTACCCAATACGCCTGCAGAGTTGATTAAAATGTTTCGTCACTCGTCCGCGCACGTAATAGGGTTGTAATTCACGACTTCACGAGTGCTGTAAAAAATAAATTTGTACGACGCATAAAAGTAGAATCGGTAAATTCATATTTATTGAAAACATTTACTGGACCCAGGATCATAATTTTTTATGTTAATATTTTGTAAATTTTATATTGCAGCTATCTGCTCGTTTTTGGAATTACAACCATTTCAACTTTTTTATAGACTACACTTGACGACTGTTGTTTATGCTATATAAAATAATTTGTTGATATTTTTTTATGAAGAATTATTGAGTGGTTTCAGTCAATGTAAATACACTATTGTATTGGGTAGTACCTATGATGATGATGATAATTTAAAAAATTAAATGTTTTTTTCAATTACTTTCTATATTAATACAATTGTATGACTATGCTAATCTTTCTATACGTAGTATAAAGAAGTATGAATTTTAATAGACTCCCATACTCCGTGCTCCGGAAACCTCGGAAAGCACCTTCAGCCATTGACCCCGGCTGTCATGACTATCTTTAATAGTCGTTATATAAAGTCAGTACACTTATAAAATCCTGACAACAAATCTAACTTAAGGTTACCGTATCCCTTTCGGTTACGGAGGTCAGATAGGCAGCAGACAGCTTAACATATGCTTAGAACAAAAATAAAAATTTTAATTGTAAAAAAATCACAAAAAAAAAACGAGAAATATAATCATTTCTAAAGAACAAAACATTTCACCATGAATATTACTTACAGTTTGACCAATTTATTGCTAGAAAAACTTTTGTCGACAGCGAAAGGTCGGCTAAGGTGGGCGTAATACCTGATCCTATTATTTCGACGAAAAAAACTGCTTATTTCAAGATTTTCTTTGAATAGTTTTCTTTTTCTGTCCATTGTCGTTACTTTCACATTCTTTTTTTGTAACAATAAGAACAATCTTGCTGAGCTGTACAAAGTTATGATTTTGGAGTTGGGAACCTATCTCACGATTTATTTTGATGAAAAACTCTGCGAGTTTATCTTTTAATGTTTGTTATTATGACTAAACGTCAGAATGCGTTTGAATTAAACTTAGTACATAGGAGTTTCATATCTCGTATTTGTTGCTTACCGGTCGAAAATAAAAGTCAAATTATATTTGAAGAAGGTCAGAAAACTCGAATGAAACTCACCCAACACAAGTATAGAGTCGTCGCAAACTATGCTTTTACGCTAGCGTTTTTTATAAAAATATTTTTCTTTCTAATTTTATAATTAAACTAGCGACTCGCCCCGGCTTCGCACGGGTGCAATATACATATAATACTTCCTCTTCAATCACTCTATCTATAAAAAAACCGATCAAAATAAAGTTTTAAAGATTTAAGCATACATAGGGATATAGGCACAGAGAAAGCGACTTTGTTTTATACTATGTAGTGAAGAGTTTGAGGTCATAGTCCACCATACACTTGCCTGAAATTTGACAGTACTAGGTACTACACCTCAACAAACGCTTACATAACAGTATAATTTATACAATCAAATGTTAATTGCCAGCAATACTGAGACATCTGGAGCAGTAATTGCAATCCAAACAGTGCCCTAAATGACCAGTACTGCACAAAGCGTCACATGTGACCCGAGAAAGTCATACGGAGCAAAAATCAATCATTTCTACAAAACACATAAAGTATTTTATTGCACGACCAAATGCCGCATAAAAATGTGTTATACCAACGTACGTTGGTAGATACACAAACGGTTTCGTCGGGCGTAAAAAAGGTCGTCATTTTTCATTAAAATAAATGGCTTCCCTTATCTAAACATTTCCTAAAAAGTTCTCCTTGAAGGGTAGGCTACGTTTTCAATAAAGTAGGTAATTACTTAGGTACACAATGTCAGTTTCACAAAGCAGCCTCACTTCATTTTGGAGGGTGCGACTAATTTTGAAACTCTACTTGTCAGTCTTTGACGTCTTTATGGAGCATTTATTGCAAGTTTATAAGGACAGGGTTTTATGTAGTGAAGATTATTTGTGTTCATTGGCTTCTCGCCTTTAATTCAGGAACTAGTGATGGAATTGTAAGGCAAGGGAAGAAAATTTAGTATCTTGGTCTGGTAATTTAAGATTGCAATATTTATGGACTTACAGTTGGCATGTGGAATTGAAAAACATGGAAGATTTTAGCATTTTCACAATACACAATACAATACATTCCACAATAATTTTTGGCATTTCTTAAATATAATAATATTCTATTGGAATTTAACAGTATATATACATTATAGTATACAGTATACATAACTTCTAGTTATTTTATATAAATTATACTATAAATCTTACAGTTTTAGTTAAAATAATATATATATTATTGTTTATTTTGGCAAGAATCTATATACATAATTACGAATAAGGCGGTCAAAACACTATCCTTCTTCAAAAAAAAAAAAAATAGTAGTCGAAATAAATGTGAATTTTCAACTTAATATGGGGAAGATAGAATAAAGAAAAATATCTCTTGTATCAACGTGAAAACTACCAATACCATTGGCCTTAATATTGGCCAGCAAAAAGAGAGGGCTTTAGTAGCAAAACTATGAATTGATATAAAAGAAAACAACTTCTTTCTAGCTATATGATAAAAGTCCGAAAAGTCAAGATTTGAGGTTTCCTTACGAAGTAAATATTGAATTAAGTTGGGGCTTAACAAAAAGTGCTTGAATGCTTGTCGTTCTAGGTCATGACCATTAATTTTCGTTAGATCTATCTCAGTAGAACAACAATCTAAAGGACTTTGTAAGATAACTTTCATTAATTGAAAGAGGGGTTTGTTATGATATTTTGATGAAAATTCGTTTTCTAAGGGTTTAGATACCTACTTAATTATACTTACGTACTTAATACGTACTTCGTGACTATAATTAAGTAGGTATGTAGATTTAAACAATTGATACTGTAGCTTTATAAGTAAATATTCAGATTAGTTTATTCAGCTTGCAAAACTTAGATTTATTAGATTCTAGATCTTGGTTTGTTTCAAAAGTTAAAGTTCCATACTAGTTTTTCTTTAATATCTTAAAAGCAATAACAAGATCTAGTCTGCCTGTATGTATATGTCTTGTATGTCTTGCCTGTATGTAGGTATTATATTTGCCACGCAAATTTTAAATTTGTTTCACGTGATGAATCTCGATCCTTCTCTATCTGAGAAAAGGCTTTTGCCCTGCAGTGGGGCAGTTACATATTAATTTTATATGGTTCAAGCATGTAGCAATGGTTAATTGTCATGGTTTTATCCATATCTTTGCTAGGGTTTTGGTCAAAATGATCTTAGAAACTAAATAAATAAAGCAATGTGTACATACGGCACGATCTGCAAGATTCTTCACCCGACAGTGTAGATATGCTGGTTGGCCCACTGCAGCAGTGTAGTCTCTTTTTGTGGCATTGTCGAAGTAGGGCTGGGCGACGCTTTCAGTGCTTGCAGTGACGTTGAATGCGAAGTCTACGGTGCTGGTGCTGGTTTCTTCATGATTGTCACCACCACCACCACCATTGCCACCACCTGCTGTAAACCCTGGAAAGAAAGGAATAGACTAAGTTTTTTTTGCAACGATAACCTTGTATGATTAAGGGTAGGTTTACATCAAACATTAGGCGGGCTCACACGATATATCCTTATATATATTGGATTAAAAAATCCAACCGTATTTTGCGAAATATCAGTTTACTACGGAGTGACTGACTACCTGACCATCGCAGCTCGATACAAAATGACATTATTGAATTGTTTTGTTGTCAGAATTGACTATTTTTTTAATTGCCGATCTTTATCACAACCAATACAGAAAGCTTTACGTATCATGGAAGGAAGATGATTACAATTTAATTGTTTAAAAACAATATCACGACGAAAACCTCAATCTTGAGAGAACTTAACATCGTATAAAGCTAATTTTGTACTAAAATTTTATGTTCTTTACTGTTTTAGTACTCTGTAATATTTTACAACGAGTGTCTCTTTTAATAAAAAACTTGTTTTCTTTTCATAAAATTAAATATTCTGGGTTGGTAAGATTTTAATTAATTAGGCTTGTAAACTAATTTACAGTGAGTCCGGAACATGTAGGTCATTTGTGAAGGTTCAGGCGTGCGAAAAATTACTAAGACTAGAAAAATAGCCTTATAAAATATATTTTTCTCAATTTCACACACTTTTCATAAGTTTCTTTTAAATATTAGCTAATACTATAGAAATCATTTCTACATTTAACCATCTCAGACAGAAGTAATAGAGTGGTTGACAATTGGAATATATTACCTGAAAAATACTACTACTCTTTTTTAAAAACCTTAATTGAACTAAACTGAACTTGAACACACAAACAAGCTATTTTTAGTACAATATTAACTTTTATGTGAAATAACTATCAACAATGAGTAATATAGACTTATCAGCATTGTACTGCTCGTCTACAATAAAATAAATAACTATTGTTTGCCTTGGTAACAGTAACACCAATTACAATGCTAATCACATATTCTCAACGATATACAAATCCACTACATACAATGACATACTCGTAGGTACAACATGTATCTTTGCATATAAATTATTAAGCAGTCCTTGAAGGGAATATACTTAGTAACATCTGCTATTTCGCTGTGGTAGAATAAGATAGTTAATTTCGCTTTATCGTTGTCGAGATCCATGGGGTGCGATTCGGCCGGCAGTTCATTTCCATAAAACGACGTTTTTGCGCTAAAAGACATCACTAACTGACGCTTACAAAATATCTAAGAACATTGGATTAAAAATTATTGGGGTTGTTGGTTGAATAATAGATTGTTTTACATAGAATTTAGAGCCCAGTTTCAAGTGATGGAGAGATAGAGCTTTAGGGGTCTATTAATTTGCTAACATTACATAATTTTATTGTATCTACAATCCTACATTTTTATATTTATTTTTTTATATCAGTGTTATTTAAAAATTTGAAGTAAATTTATCCGTATCTATTTTTTATTAATTTGGTAAAGAAGTGAAACATTTATCACACTTATTTTTCTTTATGTCACTAGACGTATAGATATGTGTAGAAACACCACCGACGAAAAAATTACGTCATCGTAGAGCTACAATCCTCAGCAGTGAGGAATTGATGTGAGAAGAAGTCACTTATAATAGCCAAAGCAAAGCTAAAGTTGATGTACAGTCGACTGCACATCAGTGGCAACAATTTGACATTGACAGCATCCTTATTGCGAAGAAGTAAAGGTGCTTTTCGTAGTGCAAGTGTCACCACTGTCATGCGGTTGACTGTACAACCAAGTATGTCACAATTTTGACCAACCATAGTGGCTTTCTTTAATGTAATCGGAATTTCAGTGTGCTGGTTCCACACGACATTTTATTACCTACCCTACATTGTTTAAAACAAGTAAAATTTAAAATCCCTCTTGACACAAATACTTCAATTGTTTTTAGCTTCTTTGCTGATAATTATAGGTAACTTGATCGAGAATGTAACAACACTCTCGATCAAGTCACTTTTCAAAAAAAAAAACTAAATTAGTAACGGTTTAGGACCTACGATGCCGACAGACAGAGACACAGACACACACACAGACTCGTCAAACTAATAACACCCCTCTTTTTGCGTGGGGAGTTAACAGAGATATTCAAACTATTAATACCTACTATTAATTAGACTAGCTCAAATATAAAAATTCTCAACAAGAACAGCTGTCGACACAAAAAAGCTGTGAATACAAAAACATCCATTTACTGAAAATGTTTTACTCAAAGAAACAGAAAAGCATAGGTACTTAATTCAGTCTTAGCTATTGCACTTACAACACAGATCCAGAAAAAAAAGGGATTTGTCAGTAGTCAGTAAGCAAAAGTAGGTTAATAATGGATCTTAAGCTATATTTGGCTTTTGTCTATTTTTTTTATATGTTTATAATGTATATTGCACCCGTGCGAAGTCGGGACGGGTCGCTAGTTTAGATATAAAGTGCATTTGAGTTAGTAGAAAATTATGTCCTTCTGAAATACTATTGGACACTTAGGGAGGATATAATAATGAAGAAGATATATATCTTATAGAATATATTTTTTAAATTTACACAATTGCACATTGTTAATTTCCTTGCAGGTATGATGAAAGGATTGTTTGTCACTCGAGCGGTACGACAATTACTAATGTCGGGTCATTCAATCTCTCACTTACGGCTCGGGCTTCGAATGTCCCTTCGATATAAATTGCGTACGTACCGTCCTTATAACATAATTTACTATTTTAGTATAATAAGCTATTTGGTGGCTAAGCTAATACATCTACAGGCATGACGCGCAAAGTGTGTAGAAAAACGTAGAATGAAATGCTTGAGTATTAGCCACTACCTCTCGGTTCAATCATGACCTCTACCCTATTGTAACTCACTTTGTTCTAATGTACCATTAAAGAACTTCTCAATTTTTAAATTCTCTCTAATAATATACAATTTGAATATAAATGAAATTATATTGAAAAAATAAATTTTGCTTCAATTGGATACAGTAAAAAAATATAGTATAAAAACTAAAACCCGACTACTTAAAATCTAAAAACAAGCTTCTTAGATTTTAAATAAAATTCTGTAGTCGGAGGCCACCAAATTACAAAGTATTTACCCTTGGAAGATTATCTGGTACCTATTTACCTATAATACATTAAGGCCTCCGACTACAGAATTTTATTTAAAATCTAAGAAGCTTGTTTTTAGATTTTAAGTAGTCGGGTTTTAGTTTTTATACTATATTTTTTTTCAATGATTTTTAGTGGAAAAAAACCAATAAAATTCATTTTAATCACAATTTTTTAGAATGTGGTAGTTCTTAAATAGGTAGATTTCTTTAACTGTCAACTTCGGTTCAAACCTTTAGTCAATGTCATGTATTTTTTAAATTAAATTTATTTCAAAAGTGTCGTCCGCGACTTCGAGCTATTAAAACATGGCCTCATATATTTCTTAGAAGTATACATGAAAAGTAGTAAGAAGTACAGCTTGGCAAAAAAGAGTCTGGAAAAATTGGGGGCGCCGCTGTCGCACTTTTCACACTACAATTCAAATTACAAGTTATTAAGTGCTTACATATTTCTATGACGAGTTTTTTGTCATTAATTTTAATCAAATGAATCATTTTTATGTTATTTTAGTACTCACAAACGTAGTTATTTAAGATTTTTATTTTTAGTTCCAGCTGTCACCGCCTCAGACTCTTTTTTGCCAAGCTGTATAAGTACACATGAAACCTTTTTTGTGGGATATCATCATAGATAGAGTGCATTTACCTAAAGTTCGAGGAAGTAAGTAACATGGAGTTGATAATACCTGCTCTAAAATCCCGAAATCATAAACATTACAATTAATTCCCGGGAAATAAGAAATTAATTTTACGTATAATATTTAATAAGAAATTTGAAAAAACAACTGATACGGATGGGATTCGAATCCACGATCTCCGGTGTACCGTGCCGACGCTCTAACCGCTAAGCTACCGTATCCCATCAGAATCAGTCGAAATTTCAAATCTCTTTCTACGCCTTAGGCGTGTGGTAATATCGAACGGAATACATTAATTATCCGACTCAGTGTTCTAAACTTTGCAGTTTTTAGAAGGCACCGATAGATATTACCACACGCCCTAGGCGTAGAAAGAGATTTGAAATTTCGACTGATTTTGATGGGATACGGTGGCTCAGCGGTTAGAGCGTCGGCACGGTACGTCGGAGATCGTGGGTTCGAATCCCTTCCGTATCAGTTGTTTTTCAAATTTCTTATTTAATAAGCAAACATGTGTTAAAACATGTAATAAATTCTCCAAAATATTAATTTAACGTTTTAAATACATATGAACTAAATTATTACAATAAAAGTCTTTATTATGTTTTTAGACATCGGTAACAGATAATGTAATACTTAAGTAGTTCGGTACTAAAACTGTTAAATTAATGAGTTTTATTTTACATACAAAATTAATTCTAATAAAAACTATAGGTCAAAATCCAGTCCATATTAATAAAATCCCGGGATTTAATTGTTATGTTTACGATTTCGGGATTTTTGAGGAGGTATTTTTAACTCTATGTTACTTACTTCCACAAAACCGCAAACCAACGCCATCTAGTTACGAAAAAGAAATCTCAATTTAATTATCATTATTTTAAAATATAATCATAATTTAATAGGCAGTGATGTGTAGAAACTTTAATTTAATTAGTAAATATTTATTGTTATCACGTTTTCACATTGTATGCAGTGTTATAATCACATATATTTATGATAGTCGTAACGGGTAGTTAGAAGCCTGATATTCTAAGAAGTGGTCCAGAATATATAGATAATATATACATATTCTGAATGTGCTCATCAAGACCTTCCATTTGATATCAAACACGATAAATTTACCTTAACTTTATTTTTTTCGAGCTGACTAATTTATTTTTAAAATCCACCTTATTTGATTTTACGAAATTTCATAAATCCTATAACCCGCAGACCATTAAGACGCATCGATAGACACCTTATTTATTGAATTAAAACAAATAGTTTAGGAGCTACAAGGGAACAGATGAACAAACTTACATACATACAAACATACATACATACATACATACATAGACTGCTAAAATCATAACCCTCCTTTTTTTTGTAGTCGGGTAAAAATAAACATACTTTAGAAAATATAGCTCAAGAAGACATTTTAATATTGAATTTTCTTTCGTATTTTATCTTGAAAATTTATCGAGAGTTATGGTCCATCCGTTTCGCAAAAATCCTAAATAGTGCTTTTTAGCCAAGCTGGGTTTCGCTTAAGCAACATCTTTTGCTCAGAATTTTAATGAAACGATATTGATCGAACGGATAAAGCTTTGGACACCAGTCTTTCGAGTAATCAGCCGGTAGATGTTTAGATTGGCTTAAAAGAAATAGCCTGACAAGTAAGCTATGATACTAGTAGGTAATTCAAAATTAAGAAACTATATAATATATGTATGACATACTATAGAATACTTAGTATAAATGATACTTGATTAACAATAGGATACATTACACATTACAATTTTTTTTATTGTATCTTAATACGACAGTTTACAGGGGTAATCTTTTTCTTCATCGTATGGTTGATAAACAATCTGGTGTCTGGTGTCGTAGGTCTCTGACATGGCTTTACACACCGTTGAAAAATCTTACAGGTGTGCTGTTCCTCACAATGTTTTCCTTCACAGTTTAAGCAAGTGATAATTAATTTCTTAAACGCACATTAATCCGAAAAGTCAGAGTGATGTGCCTGGGTTTCGAACCTACGATCTTTCACTTGGCAGTCCAACATTCTACATGGCTAATGAAGGGTTCGTACTATTTGTTTAAACAAATAGTACTAAACAAACAAATATTACTAAAGTAGTCGAACAGCCATCAAGTTAGTCACACATTTATCACACTAGCTATCAGCATATAGAATTTAATAAAGTATATATGTGTACGTATTTAATTTTCCATCTTAGGGTGCAGAAATTCTATGATTAGGTTATGGTATGATCTGCCAAGATTTTTATGCCAAGAGATTTTTTCGTAATATTAGGTAAATATAATTATGTACCATTGAACAGATGTTACACACCTCATCGATGTTATAAAATCATTGCAGCGCAAGAACCGACCCCATTTGACCCCGACTTGTGCTCAGACTACAACATCCCCTTATCCAGGTATGTACAATTATTATATAATTATTAAAAAAGAGATATCTCTATTATCTTATCCACAATAATGTGTACAGTTATTATTGTGTTCTCATATTATAATTATAAATGCCAAAATAATGTAATAAATCAGACAACATTTTACATTAATTATAATTAAAATGAAATGTTATACGTCTGATTTGTTAATATTATTTTGGCATTGTTTTTTTTAATAACGTGCCAAATATTACATTATAGTGTCTTTAGTCAATAAAAGCCAATAGCTTAGGGTATCCACATGTTATCTGTGAACTTAAAAGATACACAAGCCCCAAATATCTTTATCTTGTGAACCCACGTCTGTGATACCCATGTCATAATAACGTGCCTGAACATTTCCTTTTCTATTTTTGAAAAATAATGCCTTGATTGAAATTGACAAAGGTTTTAACTAAATAGAAAACTTATTTTTTCTAATAAATAATTCTATTTGCCTTATATTAACATTATTTTGCTTCTATTATACTTTTTATACAATACAACTTACAAAATTTATGTAGGTATTTTTAAATTAATTAACTTATTGAAGTAGTTGGCAGGACAAAGTGGATAGTTTCTCTAAAGAATGACAAAACATAGTGCAAAATCGCGAAGATTGGACAAAAAAAAGGAGGCCTTTGCTTAGAAATGGGACTGTATGAGGTGTAATATTAATAATTCAATATATTAATAATGTAATATTCATATTCAATATTGAAATGAACTTAATATTTTCATAGTTTGACTTGCCTATAATTTCAATACTTACTAAATAATAATAATAAAAAAGTTGATTTATTGCATCACTTAAGTTTGTGAGTGAGAGAAAGCATGATTGATGAGAATAACTTGCGACTTTTGATAGTGCTTTATTAAAACGACTTTAAATATGATTAATTGTTGAATCTTTGAGAATAATTAGATATTTTTTTTTATATTAAGCTGGTCACATAGAGTGAAGCAAAATCAAGAAGCAGTTTTTTATTAACAGTCATTAATTATATATTACCTACACTAGCTTTCGCCCCCGACTTTAGTTAAACCCACTTTTGTACATCTATGTTCTGTCTTTTTATGTTTTCTGTATCAAATTTAGTGTACAATAAGGAATACAGCCGCAGCCTCCGGCCGTGTCGGATTGTCATCCTATCGGACTACGTGAATGGGTGAACAGAGAGTGCACCTGTGTTTGAGCACACACTTTGCACTATAATATTTCCTGTGTAGGTGACAAATTTCTGATGAAATTGGTCGCTGAGACCAAAATTCGGTCGGGAGAATATTAGATGGGTATTATAAAAAATACTGTAACTTTTTTTACATTTCTATAATCTCTCTTTGCCCTCATTGATTGAAGCAAAGTCAAACGATATTATAGACATATTTGTGACTGAAATATTTGCTAATGGAAGATTAATCGGCATTGAATTTCGTATTTGATATTTGACCTATTTTATTAGGAACAAATTCAATTAAGTCGCATTAGATTTATACAATTTTATCAATCAAAAGGTTTTGTTCTTGTTCATTTTGTAAGAGCTAAAAAACAGACCATTAACAAAATAAGTGATCATAATGTAATATGATATTTTTTTCACGAGTTTTTCAAATGTGTATATAGATTTAAACATACATTACCTGTTTTTAATGGTCATTAAAATTGCCTTATTGATTCCTAGTTTTTTTAAAAACCTGTATAATAAACACTAACCTATCAGGAGGACAGGCCGTCGCCGGGCAACTCGGGCACAGTCAGCAATTTTCACATACATCTCTATTGGTTCAGACTAATTTATAAAAAGAAACTCATTCAGTTATTTTTGTAGCCGTCCACCAAGTTATGCTTGACAAGCTGTATAGGGTGATATAAAATTGCTCTCTCATCGTTGTGAACACCATTATGAACCGTTTAACATAATAAGCGGGATGACAGGCAGGTGTGAAAATAGCTATGCACATCGCTACAAACATTAATCAAAAGAGTAGACGCAAGAGATGCTGATAAATTAAGGTTTATACAATTTACTCTCAATAGAATTGTGATGTGATGGTGTATTTAAATAATTATGATGATAGCAATTAACGTCGTGACTAAGAAAATTACTTATTCATTATTGAAAAATATTCGCGAACGCAGTATAAGTCTGTTAGTAAAATTTTTCAAGCTTTAAGAATTTATAAAATATAATTACATCTGAATCTGGCAAATGGGTTAACTTTGAATAATAAAAAAAGCAAACCGTATGTGTTGGATAACACCACTAAGAGCATTCCCAAGGAGGGTTGACGTCAGGCAATCGGCCAGTTTTAAAAAAATGCCAAATCCCAAAAAAAAGCAATATATTATATATTACATAATATATATAAGAAGAAAACCTATTGTGCCGACCCTAATTAAAATTAGGACAAGGTCAGAAAGATGTTGATATTTTTTGTACAATGTTTGAAAGAAAGAAAGAAAAAACGTTTATCCAGAAAATGGGCATAATCATGAGCACAGAAAAACAATATAAAATAAAACTAGATACTACTTAAATGCCGTTTGGTTTTGTTCACATTGAATTTGGACTGAAGACGTGAAAATCATGGGAAAATGCCCATGGGTAATTGTTACAAATACCCTGTCACTGTTAAAGTCCGTTATATTTGCAACTCCATATCCATAGTTATATACGGGGACGAGCTTAGTGCGTTTAGTGATAGCCTATAATAGTTATATGTATTACCGTTGATTGCCAAATAGACAGCTTTAAATGGCTAAATACGAAAAGCTGCAAATATATATAAACATGTTAACCAAACTTTGGTTAAAAGGGCCAGTCTTCACGAAGACTGCCAACTACGTGATATAATATACTGCATGAGTACACAGTGCGCATATACAATAGTGTGTGTATACATACGTATGTATTTCTACTCCCTCACTCTTATACTCCGATGGGGTGGCAATCCGATACGACTGGAGTGAGATCAGGTGCAAGACCAATGGCTTTGAGAGCTCTGCAAAGCATTCAACAAGTAAGAATTCATTTATAATATACGCATTTTTTAAATTAAATTTGAATCAAATCATTAAATAATTTTGAATGAATAGGTAATTGACCTACGCGATGCATGTCGTTAGAATTGTAAAAAGATAGCAAATTATCACAGACATCTTTCAAATTAGTCTCAAAGAACTACTTCAGAATCCAAGTTATCCTCGGTTACAAAGAACTGTAGAACACACATAACAAGAAACTTGATTAATCTATTTAAATAATCCTAACAAGATCCTTTTGAAATGTGATTAAAAAGACTTTTGAATTTTTTATAAAATTTTTGTTTACTGAAACGTAATTGTAACTTGATTTGATTGAGTGCTACAAAGTTGTGTAAATTTTCATCGAATATAAATTGTGATTTACCAAAAATCAAAGCTAAACAATTAGCATTTTGTAAAGTAAAAAGCAACTTTCTTTCAAGTCAAATGTCGATTTGCTATTTCCAGGAGGGTGTTTAGTAAAGTGGCTGACATTGACCCCTTACGGTCTCAGGATTGAATAGGTAGGCGGTGGGCGGACGCACGTTTTACTTCCAAGCCACGTCCATCATTCAGACAGCTGCCAATATCACTAGCATCTCGTTCCTCACGGTAAAATTATAATGCGATGACAGAATTCCAATCTTTTCTGATGCAAAAACTTTATCTATCTATCATGCTTTATTTAATTTAAAATTCGCTGATACAATATTGTCTGACAATTCAGTTTGAAAGCTGTGACATTTTTTACAAAATAATTTAGTATGAAAAAAAAGAATTCAGTTCAATATTTGTTGAATTGGACACGTTATTGAAAACTTTTATATGAGATAAATGAAATAGAAAATTGTTTAGGTACTTAGACCCCAGTATTTTAGAGGTTAGTCAAATTGAACATAGAAATAAATTGATATTACTAAGTTGTAGAAATTGACTTACATAATTATTGTATTACCTAAGTTTGTCTGCAAAAGTTTTCGAGTACGTGCGTCTACGAGTATGATGGCTACTTCAAGAAAACATAAGTATAATTCACCGCAGCAATGCAGGCAGCGTTTTGGGAACTTTGCCTTCTGGTAGGGGTCTTTTTAGATTAAGATCTTATTAGTACGGTTATTTATTAATAATTTAGGTTTTTTTTATTTATTACATATGTTTTTAAATTATTTTAACTTTTATCACAATTTTTTTATATTAGATTTCGATTGAATGTCTTTCTTCTATTTTTATTTATAATCTATTAAAGTCTATTTACAAAGGAGATTGATTTAATCTATTTACAAAATTTCAAAGGAGATCGCCACCAAATAGGCCGATTAAACTCTACAGTACCTATTTATTACTAATCAAGTTTGTAAGTTTTGATCGAATGTCTATTAATCTACAGAAATTTCGAATTAACTATGAATTATCGTGAATAACTTTATACCAAATTCAAACCAGTTCTTATTAAACTTATCAGCACATAAGCGTTAGTTAGTAAATTGAATATTTTGAAATTACAAGAATATTTTGATATTATTAGCGAAGAGAAATTTACCTTGTAATCGAATAACAACTTTGACTTCGGGAGTTTTAATAATGCAACGGTTTCTGAAAAAACATTTCTTTAATTAAGTTTCACATTTTAAATAAATACAACTAGAATTAACCTTTTGCGATAACTTCAGAGCTGAGCCCTGCAATCTTGCATTAAAGTTGATTGAAGATATAAAATCACCGAACATAATTATAAAAAATTGGAAAAAAAACAAGTAGTAATAATAATAATCATTCCGGAGCTGGTCTCTTAAGAGGACCCGGGACCTCTCTCCTTGTGCTGATGGTGATCACCGGGGTGGTTTAAGTGAGGTAAGAATCCCACTACCCGGCCTCTTCCCCGGAGGCCGGGTGCCTTTTGAAGGTTTCTACACGTAAAAAAAAAGGTATAGATAATAATTATAATTGGGTTTGTGAAACTTATTCTTTTTTATTTAAGCTATAAATTATAATTTTTATGTTATTATTATGCTGTTGGTCATCCAAAGATAAATAAATAAATATACAACCAATGACCCACTCAGCTTTATAATAAAAGATTTAATAAATTGGACTAAAAAGTAGAGCACAAAAAATTGTGAAGTTAATTGAATTTTACTACCAAACGCCTTGAAAGCTTTTAAGGCTGGGCGTAAACATTCGGGTTCTATCAGTAACGATTTAAAAATTGCTTGGAGTCGACAATGTTTTTGGAAATTGGATGCAATTTTTGATACAGAAAATGACATATTTATTATAACTACCTACTAACTACTATAGTCAAAAAGAAAAATGTTATGTGGAATAAATAAACTTAATTGAAAAAACCATAAAGAGATATTTTGCTTTGCAACACACATTTTCAATTCTAATTTTGACGTAATCTTCTACATATTCTAAGCCAGATACGAATTTCAAAACATTTCCATTATAGTGCTAAGTAAAGTCAGCTGCAGTCATTTGAAGAGAACCAGCCTAATGGATGGGTAAAGCCCGTTAAAACCCTGTTAACGGCTATACGTGAACACTTGAGCTTAAGCAAGGACTTTGAGAGCTCCATCTAATTCGCTTAAGCACTCTCTATACAAGGATAGCCCAATTATGAAGCGTAACGAATGTGATAATGCCGAGTGAATGTATAAACAATGCTTATTGTAGACTTAAGAGGGTTAGCATTTTTGGCAGCGATGACGTGAAATATATAATTTGGGTAAAAAAAAGTTTAATCCTTGTTTCCTAATCCTATAGTAGGGAAGTTTATAACATTTTTAGGTATAATTATATACTATTTAAATTTACTCAAAAAAAGTGGCTGAATCGAAACACATGGAAATTAGTGGGCTTACAGTAACAGTAACAAAAAAAAACAAATGTTAACTAAAAAAATAATAGAAAAAAATATGCAAAACTTATAACTGAAAACAAAATATCGGTTCTGACTGAAGACATTCAGTCAGGAAAACATTATTGTATTATGTATACCTACATGATCAAAATCTTTCTTAGATATAATAAACTTGTAACAATAGTGAATTTTATTTTTAAAAAATATGCAGTATATTTTGGAGTCAAAAAGGATCCGATTAATAAAATTGCAGGAAGGTCAGTAGAATTTCAATTTAATCATTTTTAACTTCTTAACCTTCACGTGAATATTAGGTATATTCGTATACTAGAGCCAAGTCGATAGCTTGTTTATATTGCTTCTGCATTTCTAGAGAAACTTTTCCCAATCTTATTTCACAAGAATTTGAATGGAAAAGATTGAAATCACCGACTTTTCTCTGAATTCTATTTCCCTAAAGTTTTATAAAGTTTGAACACGTGCTACCTAGCTGCACGCTAGCTGTGAGAGAATGCTGCAAGCTGTAAAGGCATAGAAAGACTGATTTGTATTCCCGACCAATATTTTTTCTAAGATTTTTTTTTAGGGCGCAAATCATTGATTTTATATGTAACCAAGACTCAGGAGACAAGACCTAGTGCAGGTATCCGTACCGTTTACCAGTAAATAATAATAATAAAATTATCTAATATGTATGTAGTATTAAAGCTTTGCTATCGACCGATGGGATTTCTGTTTTGTATCTCCGAAATTCATCATCAGATCATGAAAAAAAGTATATATGGTAAAACTGTAACAAGTTGCGTAGGTAATCAAACATTAATAATAAGTCAACTTGCAAATCTTCCTCTTTTTTATCGTCTGTTGAAAAACATGACATAAAGTATATAGAACGTAAAGCTAAATAAGAATTCTGGATGAAAAATCGCCTTCACGATCAATATTCATTCAAACTTATATTTGTAATCGCGTTCTCGAAATCGACTCTTAATGACTTTAATGAAAATTATATGAAATAAGGGGCCGAAAAATCAATCTACCTAGGTCTTATTTTTGGGAAAATTAGTTCTCTCCGTCTTTTCTATTTTAAATCTGTCTGTATATAGAATAAATAAGAATAAATCAGCCTGTAACTGTCCCAATATAGGGCAAAGGCCTCTTCTCATACAGAAAGGGATTGAGCATTAATCACCATGCTAGCTCACTGCGGGATGGCGATTTATTATATAACATGAAAAAAAAAGTGTCACGGACTCACGCGTAATAATTGCGTATCCTATAGTTACGGTTACTAAGGACATCTAACACACATAAAATAATTAAGGAACCTCGCTTAGCTGCGTCGACTAGAACGATGACCAACTGGTCCGAGTTTTACGCTTTATTATCTGACCTGAGCAGAGCTGTCGTCACCCAGATACTAATCAAAATAACAGTATCGTAATTCCCTTTGCTAATAATAAATCTAAACCCTTTGCCTTAACAATTATGTATTTGCTTCAAAGATTTCATTACTGGATGATTGGTTCTCATCGGTCTTAGTGACCCGTAACTGAAATTTCCATTTCATTTCATACCCATTTCATCACATTCCGTTTCAATTTCACCCTGTTTTACGTTTCGTAATTATGTAGCTGGCATTTTATTGCTACTTGTGAATGTAGTAACAACGTTCTATGGTCCATAATATTAGGTATCTCCGTAAAACTTGGAGAAAAATATTTAATAATATTCTAGAAATAATACGCTGATATTGAAGTTGATTAAAGGGAATATGCTTTTTTAGTAAAGTTAGGTATTGGTAAAGGTAATGGTGTAAAGTACCTAGATAGATAAGCTAAAGGTTAACGTTTTGTTTATAAATTATAATGTACAATGTACCTACTACTACTTATTGTGAAACCCGTCATATAAATTTCCGTAGTATGAAATGGCAAACTGCGTGAAATCTGTCACTTTTGCCAAAGATAATTTATTGACTTTATCTACGTATTGTAGTGACTCTCACCCCTTTCTCGTAATTTATGGTCGGCACATGGTCGCTACGCGCTAGCAATAGGCTTAGCAAACAACGTATAAGCTTTGTGGTTATTCCTCTTGACTGGCTTAGCTAGATCATCGCATTCACATAATATTAAAAGCACTCACTGCAGACAAGACAGAATTAGTACCAGTAGTAATGAAATGGAGTGTAGTGGGTTTTCGTCATCTCTATCTTTTTAGTGATGTAAAAACGAGACCTTTACTAAAATTGCAAGTTTAGCGAGGTTTGCAAACTTTTACTAATAATGTCCTGCTGACCGAATTTCGGTCACAGCGGCCAATCTCAACAGTGATTAGCGAACTACGCAGGAGATATTATTGTACACAAGTGTGTGTGCAAGTAAAGGTGCACTCTCTATTCCATCACTCTCATAGTGCGATGGGACGGCAATCCGACATGACCGGAGAAAGATCAGGCGCAGGGCCAATAGCTTTACGTACTTTTCGAAACACGGAGTGAGTGATAATTCATTTATAATACGCACATAACCTACGAAATTCAGAGATGCTTTGAGTTCGAACCATACCACTAGGCTACCACTACTCTTAAATTAGGCTATCGCAACTCTTACCAGGCTATCACGACTCTTACTTTTACTACATCAGAAGCAGCAAACATCTTAATTACACACCAATTTTTTATATTTCTCATAGGTTTGATCAATTACATCAATATTGTCTTGTACATTGAACACTTCGTGACACGGGTCGAGTTACTGAGCCGTGTCGTGACTGATACGAATGGACTAATGATCGATGGGAAAGATACGATACATCGATATGGAGAGTTGTAATTACTTTATAGGTTATCGGTTTAATCTATGTATGTAGATTATATTATACGTATTATGGTTATTTGTAAACCACTATAGGGTAATTTGATTAGTAAGTCATTCAGCCTTAGTTGTTTTACTTCCGCATAACGTCCCCCTTTCCTTCTCGCACAGAGTCGATAAAGTCGATAAAATAAAATAAAAATCATAACTTTTCAGTAGAGGCTCTCTAAGTTTCAATTTGATATTTTTTTTTACATAATAAAACTTTGCGTATTTGTTATGACGGGAACGGTCTATGTCCGATGTTAATGCTTTATTCATAATCTCAAATAACTGTTAAGCCCTTGTAAGTTTATAAATATGCTACATTAGCCCTTTGACTGCAACAAAAATGTGTGTGTGTGTGTGTATTTATTAGTGTAGTTGCCATGAATAAATGTGTCTACCGATATATCTAGTACATTTTTTAGTGCAAGTTATCTTATTATAAAATTAGTAAGTAAAATGAAGTACTTACTATTAAAAAGCGAAAAGCAAAATTGTTGCTTTGGCCTTTTTACTTAGGACCTATCGATCTATACCCGGCTTCACAGATAATTTAATACTAGACCCGGTATTCCAAGCGTCTAAAGGTTATCATTAGGCACAACTGCTTATCATTAGGCGGGCAGTACGCTTGCGTGCCACCTGCTGCTGTTCTATACAAAAATGTCAATGACACTCGACTTACTGAATGGGACAGCTGATTTATATTTCGCAATTTCATGGTTGGTTCTATATTAAAAGTTGGTTATAATAATGAGCGCAATAACCCCTTGAAATTAATGTTTTATTATCATCTCTAATGTCGTGGTGGCGCATTGGTTACGGACCCGCTTTGCAAACGCGTGGGTGTGGGTTCGAACCTGGCATGTACCAATGTGACTATTTCAATGTCATATGTACTTTCTTAGTTAATCTAAGACACCACTGACTAACGGTTAAGGAAAACATCGTAAGGAAACCTGGACTTTAATAGTCTGAAATCGCCAACCCGCAGTGAGCTAGCGTGGTGATTAATGCTCAATCCTTCTCTGTATGAGAAGAGGCCTTTGCCCTATATTGGGACAGTTACAGGCTGATTTATTTATTTATTTATTTATCATCTCTAACCTGTATTAAAAAATACAAATGGAAGAATTATGATAGGAAGGCACTGTGATGACTGAAGAGTACTAAATTAATCTCAAAGTTTACAACCCTTTTACAGTTTACAAATGAAAATTTGATTGTCTTTATAAGTGCTAGAAATTTAAGTAACTGAAACTAGGTCGGCAGAAATTAAGAGAGTACCATTCAGAATTATTTGGTTTTGGAAATTAATACCAACGCTTACAAATATTTGAATATTATTTTAGTGGCGCCTACCTTGCCAAACCTCTATCTCGCTTCCACATTGAAGATATATATATATTTCTTCAATGTGCAAGCGATAGAAGACATAAAATAACTAAATAAAGATAT
This sequence comes from Protodeltote pygarga, assembly GCA_936450705.2. Classification (NCBI taxonomy): domain Eukaryota; kingdom Metazoa; phylum Arthropoda; class Insecta; order Lepidoptera; family Noctuidae; genus Protodeltote; species Protodeltote pygarga. The sequence continues at coordinate 9,763,548 of OW388263.2, forward strand.
GAAAATTTACAAAAAACCAAGTTAAGGAGTATAACATATTGGTATTCATTAAACATATAACATATTGAAATAATAATTTCAGAAAAAAATTTCATCTAAAAAAAATTGCGTTAAGAGATTTTTTATTTAATCTATTCAAATGAAATCTTTTTTCTATCTATTAACGTCAAAATAAGGGCCATTAACGAACAAATGTTATAGACAACTTTAGATCACTAACACTGTTAATCACAAAACAAAACACGGTAGAGTTAAAACGGTATTTTCATCTCACAAAACTGTCATAAATTTACTCCTCCTCAAGTCTAATTTCGTCGGCAGGTCATTAGTACTGCGTAGTATATCTGATGACGTAATTAGGGCTTATCAACCTAAACCGGGGTGCCGGGTAACTTCACGAATTTATCTAAATGGATAATTATGTCGTGCATGTTTCTCAGATACGACGTTACATAAACTCAAGTGGATTTTGTTAGCTTTTTGTCTCTTTTTTGTAGCCTTTTTTCATGATAATAAGGCTCTATAAGGTTCCATTTCGAGATTGCAAGCGTATTTTACTGTTGAATCATGATATATTTTTTATGTTAGTTCAATATCAGTTACTCGTTCTTGTTTTTTTTTGGTTTCTTATGAATATTAAGTACAAGAAACTGCGAAAAATAATATATAATAAAAAGTATACTTTTTACCTAGAAAGATGTTTTGTATCTCAACTGCACGTAACAATGGATTCTTCTTGTGACTTTTTTTCCTTTGATTATTTAAGGAAGTACTCTTATATGATGTTTTAAATATTATTTCGGGTCTATTCGCGCACAGATAATTCAATAGTCATTATTGAACTAAACTCGACGTTTCGTTTTCGTTTCGAGGTTAGTTTAATAATGACTATTTTGAATTATCTGTGTAAAACATGATTCCAATTCGCGAAAGTTTAAGAACTTCTACTCTTCTTCTACTATAAGATGTAATAAAATTATAAAGTACTAATGCACAAGTCTGTACTCAAATACAGCTGCACTCTCTATTCCCTCACCTTCCAAGTCCAATAAGACGGCAATCCGACATGACCAGAGAGAGATCAGATGCAGAACTAATACTAATTAATACCTATATACCTCGTTGTTCAAATGGACGCTAACACCACTGCGGTACGCGACAGATTTTGGAAATTATTCCCGAACGATGCTGCTTCTAGAGACTTTTGTTAGTATGTTATGTCTGTAAAAAGTATCGTATTTCCTTCTCCGGGTCGTGATTGAGTCTTTTACAAAAATTAGTTGGAATTTGGTTAGTAGTTTACGAGTAATTCAAATTAAAAATTCAAATCAAAGATTCAACCTTTTCATTACGTTGAATATTTTATATACTTAAATACATATAATTTTACAATGCACAAATACCTAGGCCGAAATAAATATTTGTTATCACACCATTTGCCCCATGCGGGTATCGGAATCACGACCCCATGCATTAAAGAAAGTTAATCGCTTTACCGCTATACCAATCGTGCCATCAAATAATTCATATTTTAAAATTCGAAGCCGAACGCCTCTTAAGTACATACTCAACTTAGAATATTTACACTTTGGTCTCTTGCGCGAGCAGTGTGTTCGCGCCATTAAACGATAAAAGCGTACACAAAGAAAATTGCTTTAATCAACTTTTATTGATCGGGAAGTTCGTCGAGATAGTGTATTTATGAAGAAAGCAAAAAAGACAATTTTCTCGTCTTCAGCTATGTCGCTTGATCACGATCTTTACATTCGCTACAAGCTACAACAAACCAGTTTTATAGGTACTTATATCATTCCCACCCAGACCAAGGGCAGTATACAATATTGAAATAATTTATCGTTTACGGCAAAGACATTACGACTGCCAATCTCTCACATTAGACCTATTTGAATATAATATCTTATTGAGACCGACAGTACCCTTACAAAATGAATAATGTATAAAGTTCGATGTAGATATAGCGAGTCTCCTTGAAATGGTTCTAATTGTGATGGCGTTGCGTAGAACGGCTTTCGTTTCTCAATTAGAATTCCGTTTGCAATTGTTAAGGTAGGGACACAATGCTGCCCGTGGCAGTCCCGGGATTTGCCGCCGTGAGATAACAATACGCGCTCGGGGCCTTACCTATTTTATGGGATTTTCATTATGTTGATAATTTCAGTTTTGTTAACCGCGAAGTTAATAGGTAATGTTTGAAGGGTTTTAATAACTTATGGAAGTATTATAAGTAATAAAGTAAACAATTTCTTACTAATATAAGAGTTTTCGACAATTAAACATCAATAAATAAATAAGCATCTGGTAGTCATTAGGGGAGGCCTATGTTCAGCAGTGGACGTCTTATGGCTGAAATGATGATGAAGATGAAATAAATAAGCTTGTAACTGTTGTCCCAATGAAGGGCAAAGGCCTCTTCTCATACAGACAATAATTGAGCATTAATCACCACTGCGGGTTGCTGATTTCAGACTAATTTAACATAAATTATTAAATTAAACGTTAATTATGAAATTTTCATTAATAGTTTTGAATTAATCGTACTCTTATAAGTAATATCTATTATATAGCTAAAAAGTTTGTAAATGAATATTATATAAGTGAAACATGTTCATAAAAATGTTAAACATGCATAAATTATGTTTATAAATGTTTGAACGCGTTTATTTTAGAAACGATCAGTCCCTTTTGAAAAATATTGCGTTACGTTTCAATGTAAGGCTTTAAAATAGGGTTATGAAGACAAATTAATATGGGAAAGCCCACCAAAGTGCACTAACTTATTTTTGTTTTAAATGTTAGTGCTGTTCTTGCTTTAGCAGCCACATTAATACATAATGTAAATGGTTATTTTTTTAAAATCAAAACCAAAAATAAAATAAAGACTATCAAATACTATAACTTGTTTACAAAAATTGCCGACAGATGACATAAATTGAAATAGATGACATAAATTGACAACATCATGTGTTATGACTACGTTATCATCATTTTTCCGTCTTAACTATGCAGAGTGAACACGTTTGAAGTTTGATATAATCATGTGCACACGCCCTAAAAAACTCAATTATTAAATAATTGTCTTCGAGTTATTTGAAGCGTATTTAAGAGCTTTGTTTAATTGTGTGTTTAATTTGCATCTTTAAGGAGTCGCAGGTATTATAATTATAAAGCTATTTAAGGACAACAGTGATAGCCTAGTGATATGACTGTTGGACTGCCAAGTCAAACGTCTCAGGTTCAAACCCAAGGTGATTTCTGACTTTTCATTAGTTACGTGCGTAATATAAATTAGTTATCACCTGCGCCGTGCCTCGGAAAGCAAGTTAAGCCGTTGGCCTCAGTTATCATGAAGATCTTTGATAGTCGATAGAGGAGTCAGTAGCCTCATAAAATCCTGACAACTGATCTAAACTTAGAATATCGTATCCCTTTGGGTTGCGGGGATCAGATAGGCAGTCGCTCCGTAGAAAACTGATATTCGACTGCATCTGGTTAGTTTAGAAGCCGATTCTAACAAAGTTTGGGAATAATGAGGCTAGGAGGATGATGATGAGCTACTTAAGATTTATGTATACTTAGAGGAATGATTTAAAGTAGTAACAGTATAAAATAATACATACCTATTATACCTATGATCTTAAAGAAAATTAGAATATAATACAACGTCTAAAGAAAAGACAAAGATAAAAGGTTTGAAGAATAAGAAGAATAAAGAAAGTTGTAAGAATTGTAACATATTCAGTAAATAGTTCAGTCAAAAAACTAAAGTTGCAAAAATTGTTTCGAATAAGTTATTGAATTGGTAAAAGAGATAATCTTTGAGAATTGTCTATTGTTTACGGTGGAGAACTTTTGAAGAAACGCATTTTTGATAATTTTGTAACATTAGGAAAAACACTTAGAAAGTTAGAACAGGAAAAATATAATAATCATCACCTGCTCCGTGCCTCGGAAACTACGTTAAGCCGTTGGCCCCGGTTGTCATGACGACTCTGAGACTGATAGGAACAACTGGCGCTGCAACGTATGACAAAAGGAAATTTGTTCCCAAAAAAAAATTACCACGACCTACAGTAAGTAATAAAATGCCAACATGCAAGGAGATTATAAAGCATTTGTTCTTAAGCGTAATCTGATAGATGTTTTCAGCCATGTTGTGTATAGCCATGTCAAAGGCCTAAGGGTAGTTCAAACTCTGACAAAAGTTTTTCCTCTAACATACCTATTAAATTAACATTATTAATAATTAAATGGAATTGCTTAAATCAATTGAATTGAATTGCCTAAATCAATTGAATTGTCTAAATCAATTTAATTGAATTATCTAAATTAATTGAATTGGATTGTCTAAATTAATAATTATATTTCTTTGTATTATTGATATTGTATTATATTTATGGTTGCATCTGTGTATTCTTCAATAGATAAAAATAAATAAAAAGAAGATTTGTTATATTTTGATAAATTATTTTTGTTGAAATTGAAAACTACTAGTTGTTAAAACACAATATCGGCGTTATAATAAATTGATGTGAAATGAAAATGTATTATCCAATAAAACTGTCCAATTATTTTTCTTTACTAAAACATTCACACGATGATAACACCCAATATAATATAGTGTTCAGCCGCTCCTTCCATTAGAAATGAGGTCCTTATTTCACCATTTATAAATCAAAATTAGCCGAAGCCATATGAGCCGAAGCCAAATTAGCCACCACGTGTACATCAGGCACAATAAAGCGTTTTTATGGCCACCATTATTACACAGCAACCATATTTTTATTGTGGTTAGCTTTATTACATTGTAAATATCGGTAACTGCGAATAAATACGAAGAGAGAAATTGTACGACCATGTTTTTCTCGCACAAATAGGATGGTATATAGTATGAAAGGGACAGAATAAAATAATATGACGTCGTATTGTCCCCGCGTGTTTTATAGCCCGAAATATACATAGGAATGGGCCTCATTTAATTTCATATTCATATTTTAACGGTCCAAGTTAAAAGTCTTCGGAAAATGGTATGGAGAATTTTCACATCGGAAGGAATTTTCGCGATGTGTGATAATTTTTATGACTATATTTTTTGTAGTTACGTGGGAATCAGCACAGAAATAGTCCCGCACTCCACTATCAGGAATACATCCAGTATAAAACTTTTTTTTTATATGAACTTTAAGGTTAACGTAAAAGGTGAAATAATAATAGGTGCATAAATAAATTTATTATTTTTTACTATAATTGACAATAATAACTACTGTATATACTATATATTAATAATAAACATAGTTTATAAGTTTTAAATAAGCTACAATAAGAATCATACCTAAGGATTATTTATTAAATTAATTTAAAAAAACCGCCTCTTGTTTCAACCGTAGCTGGTCACGACAAACAAAAGCCTACTGCAAAAGACGCATTTGGACGATACTGTCCAACTTCCATCTTCCTATTTTAAATGTAGGTGTGCTCAATCGTACACTACAACACCGCTAACGATTAGGTGACTTTGTGGAAAAACACAACCAAAATTAAGTATTTGTTTCCACTTCCCAGCGGTGCCCAGCAAGCACAGGAGACAGACCCTAGAAGGGCGCAGAAATGTGCCCAAACCAAGGCTAGTTCGGCACTCTGTCACTCACCATCTTCATACTTACTTAAGTTGATAACTCAGTAAAAAGTCCAACTTTAGAATGGCAAAGTAATGGCATAAAACAGTACGAATCCTCACCAATCGGAAAACCGCATTGATCGCATATTTTATTACTTACAACCCTAGAGACCCATACATTACAGTCCATACATAACTCATTACATCTAAGTCTGGTTGTCGATACGAATGCGTACAATTGGCAAAAGTAATACGTAATACGATCCTAAGATTTACGCATTTACGCAACCTCAGCGCGTAATTACGTTAGCGACATTTTACTGAATTAATAAATTAGGGTGAATGAAGCAATTAATTTTAGAAACAAATGTCGTTTATTCTTGTGAAACGAGAAACGTGAGCGTTAGTTGGGTTATCTTGTGGTTGCGTTACAGTGCAGTTATAGAAATTTTACTTTGGTTCTAGTAGGCAACGAAGAAATTCAATTAACAATTATTTTAGTACCTATAAGGTACTAAAATAATTACTTACTCAAACAAAAATAAATGTCTTAGATTGTCACGAGTACTATACATTAACAATATAAAACTTTTTAAAGAATACTGTAACATTACATTTATCTACACTTATAAAACAGTACCGTGACTGACTGACTGAATGACACCGCCCAGCCTACACCGTTAGCTATAGAAATTTGAAATTTGGAAGAAATATTCCTTGAGTACCCTATAGGTGTACTAAAGAAGAATTTTTGGAAATTCCAAGGAAAAAGCGGGTAAATAAGGAAATGAATTTTTTTTAATTTACGTGGGCACAACCGCGGGGGAAGCGCTAATTTAGTTATAAACCCGTACGTTTCGGAGGCTTTGCAGCGTTCCATCTCCCCGCAACCACGAAGGCTGCAAAGCTTTCGAAACAAAGAGGTTTATAATTTATTCAGTTATCGTTTCTTTTCATTTCTTTTCAATTTTTTGTCAATTGTAGATCTTTGACAGTCATTACGGGTTGTCAGAAGCCCAAAAGTCTGACAACCAGTCTTACCAAGGGGTATCGTGCAACCCAGTATCTTCAAGTAAAACACTGGTATTCAGCTGCATCCGGTACGATTGGAAGCCGACCCCAACATAGTTGGGAAAAGGCTAGGCAGATGATCGTTTCTTTTCATTATTTTTAATAAAAAAAACATAGATATCGCGGTATGCGGTGGGTTAGGCCCACCCAAGCGGTGGCTTAGGCCTTATTTGAAACACCTGCGTTGGATACCGTCGGCATGGCACATGCGAGATATGGCATGCTGACATATTTCCCATTTAGTCAGCTGCTCGGTGGCTTTTGTCGGCAATGATTGCAAACCACACATGTACAGATTTTGTGGCCCACGTGCCGCCAGCAAAGTTGCCCGGCTTGCAACACTGTGAAGCCTGTCGTATGTGTGTACAACATAAAACGACATGAGAGCTATCACGCAACAATTTACCGTCAATGAAGTACGACATAAGCACTAAGTTTCGAGTAAAGTTGGTTTTTACCGTTTAGGTACTAAAAAAGAGCACGAAGATTATGACAGTACCTACGTAAGGAGAAAGTACCTACTCTCATAAAATCTTGGTCAAAAACTTCAAAAGATCGTATTCGTATGGGTTTCGGAAGTCATATAGCTATCTCATATAGACAGAGGTCTCAAGTTCGAACCCATGGTGCGCACTTTTCTTTAGTTATGTGCGTATTATTATTAATGATCACTTACTCCGTGTCTCGGAAAGCACGTAAAGCCGTTGATCCTACGCCTGATCTCTCTCCGGTCGTGTCGGATCGCTATCCCATCGGTTTATGAGAGTTAAGGAATAGACAGAGCACCTGAGTTTGCGCACACACTTGTGCACTATAATATCTACTGCGTAGATGGCTAATCTCCGTTGAGAATAGCCACTGCGACCGAAACTCCCTGTTTGGGTGTTACATAAAAAAAGCTTTTAAATACTTTACTATTTTTTAATCGGGTTTAGAAATTTATTTATTTAAAAGTCATTCCTGTATCCCTTATTGCTGTTTAATGTGACTCTTTATTTATTTATTTAATCTATAAGTACAAAAAAAAGCGGACTAAATGCCACAGGTTTTCTCTACCAGCCGACCTTAGGGTGATGCAAATTATATAAATACACCTATCTTTAAATCTATCTTGTTTTTAAGCGACAACATCAATTATTATAATCAACATCAATAGATTTCTATTGAATATTATCGTGTTTGATTACACGAGAACTATAAATGGATATAATGTTTCTAATCTTTCTACTATACATACAATAACATTACCAGGCCAACTATTGTGACTTAACAATCGAACTGGGTTTTTGTTCAACAATTGACATTTACAAACGGTATGAATATGACAATAAATCGTTATTTGGAGAATAAACAGTCGCTAACAACCATGACACAGTTAAACTTTAATTAACAGCAAAATACGTTTGATTGGACATTGTAAAATTTTGTAAATAGTTACACTACACGATCATATCATGTTATCAGACTGTTATCTGGTTATGTTAAACTGAAACGTTATACAACAATTATGTGACACAAATATAAAAAAATGTTTTGTTATCAACATCATTAACGCTTTGACTGCCAGACTGCAGACACAATGCAAATTCTATTGTTTGTCGGACACCATGTGTCCCCCATGGCGTTTAATGAATTAAGTAATTGCTTTCATATTGATAAAACACTGTTGATATTTAATGCTTCCTTATCAACATCAATAAGTAATTGCTTTCATATTGTTATAACACTGTTGATATTTATAGGGTGCCGAAACCGCATAGCATAAACGGGACCTTTATAATTTCGTCAAGTCCGTCTGTCTGTTTATTTGTTTAACATAGCCATTTTAGTTGCAGAATATTAAACCTTTGACTCTCGCAAAAAAGGGGCCAAATAACAAATTATTATTGATTTCATTTTCTTGGTATTTGAAGGTTTAAGAATAGAAAGTTGAAATTTGGCATGTGCAAACTTGTGCACTTTGTACCTGACATAGTAACTTACTCCATAAAGTCGCTTATACCATCTTCATTTTCGTTTGTAATAATTTAGCCTGGTTCTTACACAGCAACAGCTGCTTAATAACAGTACAATACAACCTTTACGTTTCAAAAAATTCTCCTCAACGAATTTCAACACACACACATCGTCACAGCAGCTAATCTCGACGGAGATTGCGCAAACATAATTGCACTCTTTAATTCCCTCACACTCATATACTGGTGGGACGGCAATTTGAAATAACATGGAGCAGTGATAATTGATATATAAGAGATCGCGCCTTGGGTTCGACCCTGAGACTTCTGACCCGTCAGTCAATACTAAGAGGTTTTAACACTAAGCTATTACGGCTCAATCATGCCACGTTTTTAAAACAAAGATTAAATCGAGTTAGAATTTTTGGAAACCATTTGCAAATATTCAAGTTATATAGGTATTTGTTTTTCCATTACGCAAGCGAGAGCATTCTGTTTGTAAATCCTTAAGCCGTATTTGTTCAAAGTTGTCCGTTTAGTTATGCGAAGAAAAATATTTATTTGCGCGCCTATTTTCTCCTTGAAATAATAAAGGAGAAAAAATATTGTCGTGTATAAGTTGTGCGCATTCTTTTATCATCTATCTAATGAAAATATGAAGCAAACAAGATAAGGAATGTAATCATGGAAACTAGCCTCTACGCGAAACTGCTGTAATAAGATATTTTTGATGATAGTACTTAGTATTTACTTTCAGGTTAACAGAGCCCTTACTTATTGAGGAATTTTTGAAATAGAAGTTGACATTGTATGTTTTTTTTAATCAGAAACTACGATTAATATTTGTGGCATTTGAATATAGCCCTGTCTTAACAATTATGTGTAATTTGACATAGTCAATTAATAATGAATTGATTAATTATTGTATTCTAATTATATTTCTGTAACTATTAATTATTATTAACAGATTCGCTGAATCATAAGTGAAAGGGAAAAATAAGTTAAAATTGTGATTTCATTCTCATTTCAATTGTTATTTTTGACTAAACATTGTGTTTTTTAAAGTATTTGGTATGACGCGAATTTCCTAAGAATACCCGATATTTGTTTTTAACAAAAAACTAGTTATCAATATTATTTGTCCTTTGGAATAGGTAGGTACATCAGTTGGGAAAACTATCTTAGACAACAGCCAGGATCCCTTACTTATTATACGTAACATAATACGAGTATGTCGCTAAAATTTGTGAAAACTATATTTTCCCTTCCATATTCCTTTACCTATATTCAAGATATTACGTTCAAATCTACTCTTTTGAACAATGTTAAGACCATACCACGTATTCTAAAAGCTATATAAAGAGTACACTGTTATACTAGCTATCTATATTCAGACTGGGTTTGTTCCACACCAGTAGTTCCATATAAATCGAATACTACGTATGTATACCAAACGCTTCTCGATTACCTAGTAGGTGATCGATCACATCTCTAGACGGAAATTGAGTCAGCTACTCACCTTCTGTTACTGAGAGCTATATGGAAAACATATGAAAAAATCGCTATTGTATTTAGAAAGTCAATTTATGTGTATGTCGTAGGATGATTAGTTTAAAGTTTCGCGTAAACCAAAAAACGGATATTGCAAAAAACTCGGATAATTAGACAATGGTGAAAACATTTGACAATCTTACTGGAAAATTATAGGGTTTTTGCAAAAACACGAGTCGGTCTAGTAATATTGAATATTATTAACTCTGATTGGCTAGATTTTTGCTTACTGACCAAATCTTATTCTGATTGGTTCCTAGGTTTACCCTATGAGCTTTGAAGTACTATAGAAATAACAATATCCATTTATAAGAATACTAGGGTTTTTATGAAAATTTAAATTATAATTTTATCAAATCATCCTACGACATAAATATATATTGCGCGACAAAACTATAAAAAATTAGACTATTCATTCGTCGCAAAAAACTACCAATATTATTAAAATTTATTGTGAGATCATTTATTTACTTGTAGTATTGTAATAAATATTCTTTTTTCGAAATGAAAATTCTTAACAAACATTATAAACTGTCAATTTATATGGAGTTGATTAACAACTCCATATAAATTGACACAAAATTGAATAGCAATTCAAAATGCGTGATATCCTTAAAAATTGCTTTGGATATACCTAACTAGCTTTCTTAAGCTAATCACGAAGTCCTCTGGATCAAAACAATCTCTTAATCCAGGATGATTCTGTTTGAAGGCTAGTGATTAAATTGTAGAGTCTAGTCATAATAAAGTTATTTATTAGTTCCACGTTGAGTTCTTACTCGCAGTGAGCAAGTGTGGTGATTATTACTCAATCCTTCTCTATTTGAGCACAAGCCTTTGTTTTACAGAACGAGAGTTGCAGACTGGTTTATTTATTAAATTCAATTATTATCTGAATAGAAAAATAACCATTAATTTCGTAAGCTACCCGGTACATACGAAACGAAGTGTTCATATTGGTTGGTTTTAGATATGTCAACGGTCATATTTATAAAAAAAAACTGTACGAGAATTTATTTACATACACCCAAACCAAATTAACTTGTAGTCGACCTGCATTGTACTAAAGCTGATCTACACAGCAACGGGAAAGCTAGTCCAAAAACGTCCTTATTTTTGCAAGGATTGAAACGTTGTTTAACCCGACCGGATCCTATGGACTTTAAGAGCATAGCCATAAGGATTATTTTAAAATGAACATGGGGCAATCGTGCGTCCACGTACCGCTGTGTGAATAGAGCTTTTATGTATTACGTGTTTAGTGTATTACGTCAAGCCGACTCTTATGGGTTAGGTAGACATGTTCCGTCGTAAACCCACGATTTGCGATGTGACGTTCTTACGTAAGTATTTTCTACCCTGAGATTCTACTATACTTTCGGTTTCCTTGGTGATTCAAGTGACTAGAGCTTTTACTGCGGTAAAAAGGAAAGTAGGGGTGTGAATGAAAACCATATAACTCATAAACTATCTGTGATAGCTATCAATTGATTTTGACGTTCCTCTCTATCGATATGGCTTCGCACATAAATACAATATTGAATCTCGCAATAAAGTAGACACCCCTCTGTTAATCATCGGAAACTTGATTTATTTCACCCATAAACCAACATATTATTCTTCTATTGATATCTACCTAGAAACCAATTTAACATTGACTTTATTTAAAGGAATGTACATAATGCCATGTTTTAGAATAATAAGATCCGTGAATCGTACTTATTTATTTAGTTTTATTTCGGTTTTACTCATTCAGAGTCCATTTTCGAAACCATTCCGGATTTTGAAGTGTATTTTCGTCCTAACAAAAATCATTTTCAAGTGCGTACTCGTACGCACTCGTGCCGGTGGCATGAGCATGCTCTTAAAAATGATCTCAGTTTAAGTTCGCCATCACTAAAATTAGACGATTCCGAAATTGACGCTTGAGTCAAACTGAAATAATATATAGGCCCTGTTTCACAGGCTACGGAAAGGGTCTACCTTAGTAGGTTAGGTCTAGGTAAATTAAGAAATGGAACAGAATTTGTTTCAAATTTTCTGTTAGGTAAGATAACAGGAACACCAGGGGGCTTACCCAAGTTGACTATCTACAATCGCTAACGAATAGAAAACGAAAGAAATATATAGGATTAGATTCTATTTGTTTGTTTTGACCACGTGACATAACGATAAAGGTAATGTCATCCTATACAAATCTTTCGTTTTCTATAGCGTTAGCGATTGTAGATAGGCAACTTGGCTAAGCCCCCAGATCCTTAATAAATTATCTCAAATAGTTTTTAGTAAATTATGATGAATGAATCCTTTAGTGAGCGGTCCTGTTTGTCGCCCTTTAACCCTGCATCCATCTTACTGAGGTGAAAGTATCATAAAACAAACTACATACAATTACCTTGATAGGAAAATATTATCCCATCGCCCCATACTGCTGTCCGTTTTTTCTCACTAAATGTGCTCCATGGAGAGAAAATTGATGGGATGTCAGTTAGGAGGATTAAATTTTGACATTTACGATATATTATTTGCACTAGAGAAATACGTGTGAGTAAATAATAACAGATTGGTATAATATCTTGACATGGATATTTTTTATGACCCATTATATAACTACTTTGTAAATTGTAGTATGAGATAAGAATGTTTATAGCATTATTACCTTTTCTTGTCGCATGAAAAGCTCTTTATGAGTATATAAACTTGAATATTATTATAAACTATTCTGAAATTTAAACTTGGGTCTTCCAGTTAAAATTAGATATTTTTTTATTTTTTTCCAAATTGGAATTGTTGCTGTCAGATGTCAAGATTTCATTTATTTTCCTAGCTTAAAATCGAACCCAGAGTGCTAATCTCGGCAGATGCGTCTACTACATTTTCCGCATTTACAATTTCAAAATACCAATAAGTAGGTATAATTATCTAGTGATTTAAAAATAAAATCGGCAGCATGCCTTTTTAATTTATCAATCATAAATAATTAATCACGTAAACTTGATTTTATTTTAAAATTCGTTAATAAAGATGCAAATTTCAATTTACATCAACACGAAAAATTTATGTTGTATTTTTATCTTTAATATTTATTTTTATGTCAACATTTTTGATTTCTTAAAATATTTTTAATCCTGAGTATTTTTCGTGTAACGTTGGATATTTTATTTTTAACTAGCGAGCAGCCCCGCTTTTGCAAGGGTAAACAGTGTATGGGTAATAAGGTTGTAATTTTTTTTTAATGTCATTAATAATTAATTACTTTTTACCATATTTTCTAAATAATTTTATATTTTTTCATTAACTGAACCTTTACAAAACTAACGATTTTTCACAATCACATGCAAGTATTACATATATTATTATATACATGGAAATCTTTCGGAAGAATTTTTTTAAATGGTAGTAAAAACCATATCAAAATCCGTTGCGTTCTTTACAAGAAGAGTAGAGAACAGAGAGACAAAAATAGCGACGTTGCTTTTAACTATTAAGGATTAGAGATAAATATAAATAAATGTATTTAAGTAAAACATTAACTTTTCTTATAGCGGGGTTATTTACAGTACAGTTTTTACTTAACAGAGGTTTTATTTGAAATAACTTTATCAATTTAACTAAATTCGTATTATCATAAACCGTTTTCTCCCCAATTCTTATCTAAAAACAAAATTGCACTCAAAACATTTGCACGTAAACACAACACCCTAAAATCCTCAACAAATTCGAGGACACTTTGGCAATCTACAAATGCAAATTCGTAGACTACCCCAAAACCCTTACGTGGCTGCACCTAACGACTTTATCACGTTAAACCACTCGGAAATAATGGAGACATCATCCAAAACAAATCACTGCTACACGGAGGGGGTTCTGGCCATCAAAATCAGTCGTCTCGGTATGACGACCTCCCGTTTAGTTTCGATCGAAGTCATTCTTTGCAATCGAGTCATCTATCACTAGTGGACTGAACCATGGATATGGTTTTGTTTGTACCAAGGCGACCGATATTACACCCCAATGATATGACCAAAGATTTTGTTACCTTGTGGTAATAACTGTACCTTCACCACCATCCGCCAAGAAAGGCAGAAAAAACTAAATAGCAAACGATAACAGAAATTGCTAGTTCGAATTCTATTCTATCTAAAGCAATCGAGTTATAACTTTTTTTTTTAAACCTGACACAAAAATGCCTCCATTTTTAGGTAAGTACATTTTCAATTAAACCACCTTTAAAATTAAATCAAAATCTGTTAATGCGTTTAGACCCACAGATGCACACGTCAAACTTATTAATAAGTCTCACTGTTTTTGTTGGGAGTTAAAAATAAAGACATAAAAAGAACTTTCATCATACTTGCTCGTAAACAGTGCTATTACATATAGGAAAAGCGGGCGGTAATTCGTGGTACGAAACCGCTATTGTTCTATTTTATTTACACACATATTAGGACGCTGTTTTGTTGTTAATTTCCTTGAAGTATGATGAAAAGCATTGTATATCATTTGGGCGATACGACAATTACTGACCATTATATCCCTTCGATAGAAATTGTGTACTTACCGCCCTTGTAACACAATGTACTATTTATAATAAACAATAATACTCTTCCTAACATTTTGACAGCACATCACTACTTTGTATCCATGCACCACCCCACATCCATTTGCGCTTATTACTATTACTGTCACCGCATCTCATTACGATCCCTTAGAGATATGCTGACGAATGCCTTTTTTGATCCTGCGTAATAGCTTGTCACGTGCGAGGCGACAATCCAATAAAAATATGGAAATACAAAGTGTTTGATCAAAGAAAATTCGAACTTTATACCTCTCGAAATTGAAAAGCCAGAGAGTAACCGCTCCGATTGTTTTAGTTCGCAATAATTTTCTTGAAATATTTTTGAAGTTTCTGTGATCGGGAACGTTAGGGTTTCCATCAATCCAGTTTTGAGTTTGTTTCAGCGTTTTTACTCAAGGCTGTTCCAAATATTAAATGCTGATTTCATGTAACTTAAAGAAGTTATACCGTTTCTGTTTCTCTATGAAAACTTTTAATTGGCCTTCAAATTCTGTGCTCTAGCTGTATGTTTTCCGAATAAAATAAATAAATAAAATATGATAATACTAAAGGCTGTTTTAAAAAACTTCAAACAGAAATAGATAACTTTGACATGACATTGGTTTTGAGAGTAAAATTTTTACTAATATTTATTATTTATTTTTAAGTTATACACCATTTACATGTATGACTTTTAAACGCGGGTAAACGTTTATTTGCATGTGCAAATGCAATTTCCATGACTATAATAACAGTCCATAAATCAGAATTCCTTATAAATGAAAGCTCACTTCATATTCCATACATAAAGTATCAATTATGCTTAATCATGAAGTATTGCTACCTATTGGGGCGTAAAGAGAGGTGTACTATAAGTAAGTTTGGGGTGTCGATCAAAAAGGTTTCCCTTACCTACAATTATGTGCCTGCAGTTACTCCCCAAAAAGCGAGGGTTTGCATGTTGTGGTTAATATCCTATTTAAACTTGTTTAGGAACGTCACAACAGAGAATGTTTGTTGAATTTAATATTACTTGGTTGTTGACAACCCTATCATTCAGAATAAAAGTCGTCCGATGGATTATTGGAAACTAAACTTAAGAAGTGCTTCGATATTATTCTTGAAGGTTTTATTTTTATTGTAGTTCAATAGCTGGAAACCATCTTTAAAATATTATACCTATTATTGGTCAGTTCTAAAGAAATACCTGTCGTTAATAAAAGGTACCATAATTTTTATATTTCGTTAGTCTATTTGAAATTATGAAACGTTCAAATTGTTTTATGGCTGCTAGAAACTTGATAGCACTTAAGATGAATAATAGGTTTTCTCTTAAGCCATTAAAATCACGTATTCAACTCGAAAGCGCGTAAATTAGAGAAGCCTGCGAGTCTTTTGATACATAGTAACTACGGCTTGATATACTTAAGCGATTTGCACTAATTAAACTTACTGAATACTAATTAAATGAATGTTAATGTATTCCATTACAGCGCCATTCTTCAGGTTCATCATTAATTAAAAGTTTTCTTGCTCACTTGAAGACAAACAATGAAAAAAGACTCTCCGTCCAGAAAGATGAGGCAGTAAATCAAAAATTACTTGAGTATTACGAGTTTCTGAAGTTATAGTGAGTTAAAATATTAATCACAACTGTTTGTTACAACTTTTAGGGGAAAGTGTGTAGGTAGTTACCCACTAACGCAGTCCTTTCATATGCGGCCTCGCACCCCGCACCCACTTGACCCTTTGCACAAAATAAAATCGCTTTAGCTTTTTACGAGCAACTAACTTACCTCACTGTTTACGCACTACAAAAATAGCTATGGATTCTGCTGACTGTTAATTTAATTTTATATTTAAATTAATTTAGCTACTTTTACCTCTATTGGGGGACAAAAGGGAAACATTGCTGTTAGTTGTTTGTTTACGTCCTAGTAGGGAAATGGGATAAGAGGGTGAAGTAATAGTGTTTGTAAACCTGGCTTACTGTCACTGCTTCTGTTATCGCAGTCTGTGCGACAAGCTGGCAGTATAAAGCTTGTAAATGTTAGTCAGATACAACTTGAATTAGTAGCTAGCTTTGGGTAAGTTAGTGTCTTTAGCTTACAATTATCTGAGAGGAAGTGGGTGTAAACCTGTACAATTCAGTAGCCATTTCGGATTGCGGCGTAATTAAGAAATGTGGAGTTGTTTTTTTTTTAAATTAAAATTGTAAAGGTTAAATTTTAATAAAAAATGTAGCGGGCATAAAAAATGGCGTCCTTGCTGAGCAGATTGCGTGGCAGTTGTATCGTCTCCAGAAATTAATTTCTGACAGGCATGATGAGAGTCTGATACTTACTATCTCTATGCATCTTTTTTAAAGTACTTTGACAGTATTAGAACATAAGTACTAACATAGTTTGTAAGTTACATTGTTACTAAAACCTCTGGGTTTATGCAGTCTGACAATTAATTAATAATAATTTTGGCATCCTGTTTTCTGGCGGATTAAAAATTTTTTGGATTAAAGAAAACACAGGATCGGTAGTAAGTTTGTGATGCGGACATGAATCCGAAAAATCAGAGAGGAGTCCGACTTTTGACGTCGTTGTCCAACAGTAATCAACCCGCGATCATGGTGCTTGTGCGCTCATGCCGCAACAGTGTCGAAATATCGACAATTTAAGTGTAATTACAAATTTAAATTAACACATACACCAAAAAAAAATCCCAACGCAAAATTACTTTAAATTAATTAATTTAAAAAAAATCGGCGTCAAAATTTGCAATCTGAGTACTAATCAATTGTATTACCTGAGAGACTAGACTACTTCAGCCGAGGATCTCAGCTCTGCAATTACTTGAAATAATTCCTTTGAACACACTCTTTTAATTATACGATCCTTTTCAAAAAGAGAATATGCATTTAAGCTAATATTTTAATTCATTTTAAAAATAATACTTAAACACTAATTCAATATTAAAGGATTGTACTAAGTAGATTTGAGAGCTTATAGAACTTAGAACATAATATTTGAATTAAAATATTTTAATTAAAATGTTTTGACCAAACTTATCCTTTTTTATCTTATGGTTGATGTACAACCTGTATCAGAGTTTAAACCGCCCGTAGGCGTCTGACTTGGCTTTACACACCGATGAAAAATTTCTCAATTGTGCTGGTTTCCTCACGATGTTTTTCCTTTACTTATACTTTAATTTTTAAAACACACATGGATCCAAAAAGTCGTAGGTAACGCGCCTGCGTTTCGAACCTACGACCTTTGTCTTGGACGTCTAAAAGTCATACCACTAGGCTATCACGGGATAAACGGGATCATTAAATTACAAGCAAACAGAGCCGCGGGTGACAGTTAGTTATTATATTATAAAACAAACCATGTCCATTACGCAATGATTTCATTAAATAATTAATTTTAACAGAATTTCGCGAAATTATATCACTGAGCCGAAATAAATTATTTGAAGGTGAAGCCTGTTTACTCGACTTAGTCCCTCGCTACTAATTAAGAAACATTGTTTCATAAAATCAATTACAAATCCACTACTGTGTAATTCACAGACGGTATGAGTAGGGCGTTGAGAAAAATCTAAGTAATTACGCGACAGCTACGACGTAGCTGACTACGCAGCTACGCAGTCGTAGCACAAGGTCGATTAGTTACGTGATATTATTTACTCTTCTAACTTCAATCACTTTTTTTTTTACTTTTACTTTTTTTCTGGAAAGTGCTTCAGCGATTTGCTTTCTGTGCTTGGTGTCTCGAGTTTAATTGCTGATTTATTTATACTGGGTATTTTTATTGAGTCCATTTTCCAGGCCGTGCGTAGTCATTCGGCGGCGTCGAGGACGTCACTGATCACACCTATGAGTAACCCCGAAATAATATTAATACGGGGTATTTTTAAAACACTGACAACTAAAAAGGGGTCATTAAACTCATAATTATTTTTAAAAAGATTAACAACATAAATGTATGGAACAGGTGATGTTTTTTTGCAATTTCAGGGTTGGTCCCATAGTAAAAGTTGTTCATAATGATGAGTTTAATGACCCCTTTTAAGGATGCTGGTGTATTACAAATAACTCTGTATATAAATATGACTCATCAAAGTTATTATTATTATTCCAATTAAAATTATTCAAATAAATTCTATAACACTGTGTGTTAAATACAGTGAAATCACAGAGAAAATTAACATCAACGCAAAAGTCACAATTCTATCAATAACATAATTAGCAATACGACTTCTTGCTTCGGCAATTCGTACGCCTATCGATTACGTCTTCATACGATCGGAAATTGACTCGGGCAGTTTCCTGAATTATACGGACTGGGAGCTGCGTTCATGTTCATCGGACTTTGTGGAACGTTTTCCTTCACTGGTTACAGAGCGAAATTGTAACGGTGCCTATTCAAGTGTGGTTTAGCTTATTCAAGTGTTATTCATCTGTTAAATTTCATACGAATAATTGGCGGGTTAAATTAAATAGGATATGATTGAAACAACTCAGCTCAACTCAACTTTCATTATGTTAATAATGTTCGCGAAAGTTTGAGACTATATTAAATAGGTTTTTGTTCGATGTAGTTATAGATCAATATTGTTTTTTTATATTATTTTATTTATCATAAATTTAACTGCTTTATTGGTCTAGTAGTAGTAAGCGCGACTGCTAAGCACGAGGTCTTCAGTTCCCGGGTCAGGCTAAGTGTTTTCCATAAGAATTTCTCAGTAACTCTTAGTCAGGAATTGTGTCCGGTTAATGGCAATAACTCGCCACTCGTCGAATATGAAAAATAATTTTAAATATAATGACAAAGTTATAGGGTTTGAACGTGGTTTCCTAGACAAAGACGGCACGACGAACAAAAGGCATCATTAAGTGTAATGTTGAAGTCAAAGAGCTGTCATACCATACATATCAAGAGAATAGCAATTTCTCTTTCCACAATTTTCAAAAGCATATAACTTCAGCATCAAACTATTATTTATTAAATATAATATTTTTATATTATTATTTATTCAATTAAATTACATACAAAATACATTTTTATGTATAAAAAATAAAAATATACATTTAAAAAGATAAAATATAGTAGCCCACCGGAATCGGGAAGAGGGTCCAAACTATCGGTGGTTAGGGCTCTAGAGAGAGGAACCTCCTGATTAAGCTAGCCGTGTCCAGGAGTACCGCCTTCTGCATCAAGCCTTTGATCTAGCCATGTAACGAGGGCCTCATATTATTTATATATATCAATAGTTCTTTTTTCACATATCGTTTTATTTATTAACCCCTGAAAAAAAAGTGGGGAGTTCTTTTTAAGCACAGGAAGAGTAAAGAAAGGATGCTTTGTCTCTATTTACACAGAAATAATTTGATAGAGTTCGTTTGGTCTCAATCCTACACCTTTATTACCTCTTCCACGCCAACAATGACGCAGCATTTTTAGTTTTTTTACCGTGAACATCAAAAAATAAAATGAAAGGATGTTATGAAAAATGTCGATTCACACCCGGAAAAACGGATTTATTCAAATTGTTGAAAATGGGACGCGTCGCGTGTATTGAGTGAGCCGAACGGAGTTTCGTAACAACACGCCCGGATTTTTCACAAAGCCGCCGATAAAAACTATTTGGTGTATGGGCACGTCGGTTTTCGTGACCTTATCATTCTCGCTTCGGTACTTCCATGAAATTAACTGGTACCTTCTAAGTTACAAGCATGATAAGAGAAAATTGTTCGAAATTGCAATTTTGTTTACTTAATAACACGTGTTTGTACGCGTATTTTGCCAAAATTGTATGAGACTTCCTTATTTATATCAAGAGTGCGCATACATTGTAGATTTAATAACTTTGGGTAACATTAGCTTAAGTAGATTAACATGGCATGCGAAGATACTTTTCATGTTTTTGCTGTTGTAATTTCTTCTTTTTTTTTTATAAATTTACTTATACTTTTTAATCTACTTCACCCAGTAAGCTGTGGATTCAAATTTTGCTCGAAATATAATTTTTCTTTCTACAAAACATTTGTCTATATATTATATTTTATATAAAATGTGTACACATATTACTAATTTACGGATTACTCGCGTATATTTTATTTTTCAAAACACCTGACCTGCCAGATCTGCCTGCGACCACGAGAGCTGCAAAGCTCTCGAAACGTCGGGTGTTTTGAAAAATAAAATATACGCGAGTAATCCGTTTAAAAGTTGTTTCATTATTTTTTCAACTTTTATTTAATTGATGGATTGAATACTAGAATTTCTACATAAATGAGCACCTTTTATACAGAGATACATAATTTCACAATATACAAACAACCAGGTCCAAACAAATATTTATAAGATTCACACTCATATTTGTCTAATACGGGTATCGACCCCAATACTTAACGCGATAATTGATCTAGTACCTAAAATGTTTTATTATTTTATTTATGTTAACATACTGACGAAAATATTGTCGATCCAAAACAAAATTTTCCCAGCACTCAACTCTTAAAATTAAGTTCTCGAGAAAACCTCCACATAAATAGCAATCGAGTAAGAATCTTGGTATACTAAGCTAACATTAACTTTTCATCAAACCCTATTTATTTAATATCCTTCCAAAGCTTTAAATTACAAGGAATTAAAGAAGAAACTTTAAACTCTTCCCTTATTACGACAATTGTTCTTCCAATTACTTTACGAAGAATTCTTGGCTTAACAAAAGTAATTGGGTGTTTAAGCTCTTTCGGCTTACGTTGCGGACCTTTGCACTGAAGTTGATAAGTATAGCTGTAGAAACTCTTTAGTCGGTATTTTGACAGAATCAGGATTTAAAAAATTAAGGAAATTGAAATAGACTAGGATACGAGTTATCATACAGATCAACAGTGTCATTGCTCTTACCAACTGTGCTAATGGTGTTAATTCTCTTGTACATCCCGCTAGACTAATTTTAGTCTAACTATATATCTTTTTAATAAACACCGTAGAAAAAAGAAATTAGAAAGCAAATTGAACTATCAAATAAGAGCTGTCAAATTAATCTACGTCCTTGCAATTGACGTAAAATTAGACGAGACGTCAATGACGGACGTGCCGACTAAATTCTTGTTGAATTCACGTAACTGGACTAGTTTGACAGCTCTTAAAATTTTCGATCCTTTTCTAATGAACTCTGTTAGAAAGAGAGATAGTGAGTCTAAATAATTTAAGAGCGTGTGCAAGAGAGTAAGCGCCATTGTATTGCTGCCTGCACCAATCAATTTTCTAATTATCTTTCTACATCGTCTTGAGCAGATGGCAGCTCCCTATTTTTTTGTTTCCTCTATTTATTCTAAGGCATTACAAAAATACTTACTCCATGTTACTTGGCTGTAACAGAATTTTGGAACGCTTAAAACTTGACTGTAATTTTTTTTACCTGTGATATTATTTTTTACTTTTATGGTGATATCCAATACGTTCTCGTACTATGACAACTACCCTATTAGTATAATGACTATAAAATTGTTATTTACTGCGACTTTATCAGATAAACTTTTAGAATACGAGCTATCTGATGAAAACGCAAATATTGAACATGCATGACATAGCTTTTATGCGCCGCAGAGACCGTAAAACCAAAATGTCTGCCACTGCAATGCCTTAAGATGTACAGATGCCAGCAGATCAAGCTACCCAAAACTGTTAAATTTTCCAAATCAACTTTGAACCTAATGATTTATATAGAAAGTTGAAATTTTATTAAAGAAATTTGACAGATTGTAGTAGCTTGGCGTGCTGGCGTCTGTACGTGAACTAAGCACATTATAATATTGCAGTGTCAATAAAACATGAAATGTGATATTGAGTTTTCACTCACAGTCATGTTTAATGGAAGTCCCGTGTAATATTATGCAGGAAATATTTTCCTTTTTTAAGGATTACTTGATTGCATTCGCCGCATAATAAATATGTGACAAAAAAAAAGAAAACATTTAGCAATCTCATAAAAAAATTACAAAAAAAGTACTACTATTTTAAAAGTATTACTATTTCGGCAACGCTGATATTCTGATAGGTACTATAATGTAGTGACGTCACAGACAGCTGCGTACGACACATGACCAATAGGTATAAATAAGCAGAATAGTAATAAGTTCCAGCTAAAGAGCGTTGTATTCTAATTACAAAGTTATATACTCTAGCCTTCTAGTACGACGTACAAGGAATAACCGTCGCTATCGTCGAAAACGGTATGTAGATCTGAATTTTGATAGCGTAAGCAGGATCACTACATAGTATTAAACAAAGTCGCTATCCGCCGTCTGTCTGTCCCTATGTATGCTTAGATCTTTAAAACTACGCAACGGATTTTGATGCGGTTTTGTTCGTAAACTGAAATTTACCTCGATACCTACTTTTTTTCTACAAAATTTTAAACTTTTAATTCGCTTCTATCCTCAAAAACATTTAGTCAGCAGTCAAATGCCTGAATCAATTGAGAATATCCTTTCCTACCTTCTACCGCGTAAGTAATAACGGCTTTACGTACTTCGTATCAATCATGGTCGTATTTGTAAGATGAGGTGGGTCCCAAGCAGACCTTATGTCACCAGAAATGATCTATTGTGTCACCTCGAGCAAAATTATAGCACCTTTCAGTTTTAGGTTTCTCATAAATTTCTACTATGGTCTTGAGGAGAAGAATTTGATCGCTTTAAGAGATACCGATACACTTAAGTGTTTCTTTAAATAGTATATTAAATAGTCTACATTTTTTTTATTATGACATTATAATTATATAGGTACCTACTTTTTAAATTATTTAAGTAGGTATCATTATTGTTGGATAGATAGCGCTGATGTTACATATGATGTGTTTCTAAGTGAAAGAAAATTTCGACACTGTTAGCTGGTTGCGAAGAGCTTAGTAGCTTAGCGGCTGAGCAACTGGGCCTTTTCCCAGTAGGTCGCGGGTTCGAATCCAGCTCGCAATCAATTCAAGATATTGATTTTTTTTATCAAATATTTAAAAATGCTTTATGAAATTAAATCTAATAACTATTACAGATGTCTCACTTTGAGCTTCCAATCAATCAAATCTCTCAATGATGCAAACAGTAAGGTAAGCTAATAATTATATCTAAACATTATTAGAGTTACTAAGTTTCTAACTTTGAAGCAACGAAGTTTCAGAGCATAATCCTACAGGTACCTACTATAGAGGAAACTTGAATTCATGAAGTGCGTCACTTCTAAAGTTTTATAAAAAGTATCTACCGAGGATAGTCACTCGCAAGTTTGTGCCAGGACTTTTGGATTATGATCAATTGATTCTAATTCATACATAAATGTAACAGTAATATTAGGTAGACTATAGTTAAATCTATAATTAAATAATCAAACATTCGCCATTTCGCAAAATTGCACAAATATTTTGTAAATCAACTTGTCTATCACTTTGCAAAATATATTCAAACAAATTGATTCGTATTTAATTATCAACATAATCTAAAAGTAATTTAATTAATAATTTAATTTCAATGTATTTAGGAGTTATTACCTTTTAGTATCAAAATGAAAAATATAATAATATTATTATTACGGCTTTAATTACGGATTTTGGAATAGCCGACTGGTTTCGAACTCAAACGGATTCCATTTTCAAGAGCGTACTCACGCAGGCCCCTGATATGTAAAACCAATACTACAACTAGCATTACTAATTTATAAAAACTAGTAGTCCCAGAGAGAAAATATTTACGTATATAAATAAGAAAAACCGAATTATATTATAATTGTTTGTACAATTTAGCTTTCTGCAATTTCTTTTATTAATTTTAACTATGCTAAATCTCCCACTGCACCGCGCGCAATATTCTTGAAAAGAGATCTGAAGTTTTCGCTTCACGAAATAATATTTATTATGTTACATTATAAATTATTTACTCTCACGAAAGTATTAGTTATACGAATGATAAATTCCTTCATAATACCTTTGACAATTCAAACTCAATCTGTTTTGAGAATAATATTAAATCATGAATCTTATAAATCTTACAAATAAGTTGACAATCTAAAATTGTGTACCTAATAGAATTTGCGAAATTATGTAGCATTGAATTCTACCAGTAGACAACAAATTTACTTCGTGAAATCAAATAAAAAAGCACTGAAACTCAAATACAATTCTATCTCTAGAGACAAAATAATGTTCACGTCACGCGTCGTAAGTATAAAAATAAGTTTTACGGTCAATTTAGGCATATTATTCAATATTATTCTTAGAAATGATTAAAAATATTGGATTTTTTCAATAAAATATTGTAAATCTATATGCCCAAATACTATAATTATATTATACTGTGATAGTCTAGTGGTTTGACTGGCAAGTCAGAAGTCTCAGGTACTATCTCTACGTGCGAACCACTGATTTTTAGTAACTTATGTGCGTATTATAGGTAAATTAATAACCACTTGCTTCGTGCCTTACAAAGCATATAAAGCCAAGTCCTGCACCTGATTTCTCTTTTATCCTTTCATATTGCTTTCCCATCAGACATGCTCCTGTATTTACGCACACACTTCTGCACTTTAGTATCTCCTGCGTAGTTGGCTAATCTCCGTTAGAATTGGCCGTTATGATCAAAACTTAGTCATAACGACATTGTAAATATTATATTAAAACGATTCTACAACAAATGCTTATCCATTTTTTAGATTAAAAGATAATTTTTACTTATAATTAAATGTTGTGTAAGCGATTTCCGAACACAGATCTATTAATCTATGCACAGGATGTACGATAGAAAAGGTTTTATTTAGTGTAAAAATATATCCAAATATTTATTTGTTTTGGGAGTCAAAGTAATCCTGGTTAAAGACCTACTTAAGATAAGAGCCTACCTAATTTGCCACCTAAATGGCTTGGCGACGTATTGCGCACAATCAGTAGATTATCCAATGACTTTGTCCTCGCCCGAGGTCGGCTTAAGATCTTTACTCGACACTGTATAATAGAGATTGTGGATACAAACTGAATTTATTAGCACAAGATTTTCAAAAGATATAAATAAGATCACAAAGAGAAAATGTTTTATGTACTTTCTCCTTTCCTTTTTCGCCGAGGGTCAGCGAATGGTTAATTGGATGACTTCCTTTTCCTTCTCACTCGTAATGCGATAGGACGGCAACCCAATACGACCGGTGAGAGATCAGGCGCAGGACCGGCTTTACCTGATTTCGAGGCAAGGAGCAAGTGATAATTAATTTATAAAACGCTCTTAAGTTACGAAATGTCAGAAGTTCGAACCTGAGATCTCTGATTTGCCAGACAACGGTTATACCACTAAGCTATCACGACTCAAACTATATTACCGTAACCAGTTAGAAAACAATGCTGTACAATTACAGATGTTACTTATTGCTTAAAAGTTCATAAACACATTCCATCTATAAATTTCGAACTTTTAAAAAATTTTTATGCATACTATGCGAACACTAAAGTTCGCATAGTATGCATAAATACTTGTTATAAATGTTTATGCTATCTCTTTAGTTTCGAAACAAAGGTAATATGATACTTTCATAATATGGTTAGCTTATTGTTCACACACTTTCTATTATTATCATTCCTTTTTTATGCTACACATATTTTGCAATATATGTTTTTCCATTGTAGTATCGCAAATTACAAATTTCAAGACACAATAAAATTTTGATGTCATTTTTTGAAACAAATTATGAGTTAAAAATATATTTTCAATTCTTTTGTGTTGAGTTTTGTACCTATATTAAGAGATTCTACAATTTCTACTTAGAAATGAATTGTAATTTCGAAGAAAAATAAATGGATTGAAATTGAAGTCTTTGTAATTTTTATTATACATAACTACGGTTAGTTTGTTTGATTTATGTAAGGAGCTAAAAGCATTCTTAATAATTTTATATTATATAATAAATTAACCGACCATCAAAAAATCAACTACGATGTTATGATAGCCTCTACGCTTGGTGTGCAAAACAAAATGTGTGTGATTGAAATGACCAAACAACAACAAACTGAATTAAAGTTTTTAAATTAAAAATACTTTGTAAAATTGTATAAAATATAACTGGACAGATAACGGAGAAAATCAGAAAAAAATAAACTTATTGAATAAACATCATCGATGGAATTTAAGCACGTGAGACCACAATATAAAAAATACGCTGTATTGTATATAAAATACGACTTTTGTCGAGAAATATTTATTTTATGTCCCCGTTTGTCCATTTTTTTCACTCCACAGACATTTACGGCTTTATTTTTAAATATAAAAAATGTTTTAAGCATAACATGAAACGGAATTAATTAAACTTCGTTTCTGTAAACACAGGGTACGGTAGCTGGGTATTAAAAACAGGTAAACAACTGCCTAAAAACAAGCTAACAGATGTCACAGAGCAAACATAATAAAAATGGTTGATTAAAAACTTAAAATTACATTAAACAATACCAAACCCAACCACCATTAAAAAGTATATATTACTTAATCTGCTTAAATAATTTCGATTTGGATTTAAAAAAGTTAGTTGGTTGTTAGTTGTAATTGAAGTTATAATTATAATCAAAGGCTAACTATGAGGGCAAATGACCGGGAAGCTAGTATAACATAAATATGAACATAAATAATCACTACACTAAAACAGCAAAGTTTTACATGTTTAGTTTGTAAAAGTCTCATTACTCCTCGTCAGCGACAACCACGCGACAAAATAACACCATCAACTTACAGCTTACTACAAAAGCTCGACTCTCCGTCGTTCGATGTTATCTAGGACAGGAGGCTTACAGTTCTCGAAGAGAAGTGTCCAACAAGAAAAACTAGACTTCCTAGAACTAAAAATACGACAATGTCGGTCGGCTCTCTGCTGTGTTTAATTTGTAAGTGGATGGGCTGACTAACTGATGTCGTACTCATCCCATTAATTATGAGTAATAACTTACTAAGAGTAGTAAATTTTGTGGTCACTGTTTGAAACTTTCATGGTTTTCAAATGCATTAAAATTATCACTTACGTCCGTAATTTTGTATTAACTTGAGCTACCGAAATTTTGAGTGTTGCAAGAGGCATGACCGCGGGTTTTAAATTACGGAGTGCATGGAAAACAGTGTTTCATCACCTAAAACGCAACATAAAACCTTGTGAAGGACTATAAAATACTACTTCTTCTTCTTATCGTATGGTTGATGAACAACCTGGTGTCAGAGTTTAAACCGCCCGTAGGTAAATACTACTTGAAACTGTGAAATTGTTTTGTCGTGACTTTAAGTCGAATTCAAGTTCACTGGTGAGTGTAGCAAAAGACTCAGTAAGAGGGTAAATAGATTTGTCTTCGTGCTTTTAATAATTAACTTTTTTCTACCCGCATATCAACTCAACCCACAATCATGGCGCTTGCAACAGTATCGATGTATCGGGAGCTCAAATTAATACAAAATCACAGAGTATATCTCGTATTATAATAATATGTATTGTATGTTTTATTAATTCAATAAATAATAATAATAAAAATAAATCGTAAGTGACAATTTAATTCTTGCGATAATTGCAGATCCTGTGTTTTTTTTTATATATTACTCCAAATCATATTGACTTTCAATATGTATACTTCGTGCTTTTTGGCGTAATCAGAGAAAGAAAAGGATAAGATCCTTTCCCATAAGGTAGTCACGGTGGCACCTCAGGCTGACAAGATACAAGGCTTAAGGCTTTTCAGCTGCTTTGAATATCATACTTTATTATACTGACAGACTGTGATACTCATTATGCTACCGACACTGCATACTGATGTCGTGCCATGGTCGTATAATGTCACAAACTTGCAGCTTGTTAGTGTGACGTTGCTATACCGCCTCGCCATATAGCTCGTCTTAGTACCGCCGCGGGCACGTTTCTGCGGACCGGTGACATGCTGCCGAACAGTGCCTTCGTCGTGTATTGAAGCCATAATAAGCGACATTCATTAAGCGACGTCATTTTTTATTACTAATAATATTAATAGAATAAAAAATAATATAAAATACAATAATAATATGGTATTAATATTATTCTTTTAAAATTATTAGGTATTTCATTATAATTTATAGATATTTAATATCAAAATCAAAAATTTTTTATTCATGTAGACCATTTTAGGCACTTATGAATAGTCATAATTCTAATATTGTTATAAGAGTGACTCTAGTTGCCAGTTCCAAGGGCAGCCTACCCCTCATGGAGAAGAATCTGGCAATATAAAAATAATATAACAAATAGAATAAAAATTGTTGTTACTATTAACAACGAATTAGTGTAAACTCTTCTGTATGAGAAGAGGCCTTTGCTCCACATTGGGACAGTTACAGGCTGGTTAAGTTGACTTAATATTTATAAAAACATACAATGTTTTTTTTTTCCTAAAATTTTATTTAAATTTTCTTTTTTCTTTTTTTTAAATATCAGTTTCGTACGGTAAGCCTCTTCGGTAAGGTTTCGTAAGCCTCTTTACATACACACATACGAGCACTATTTATTAGAAACATCAAAAAAAAAAAAACAATTACAAATTTGCCTGACCTGAGATTTGAACCTGAGATCTCATATTCAGCAGTCGCACGTGTCTCACAGAACAGCCATGGCTGGCGTAATAATAAATTTAATCGATAAGCAACTAATACACAAGTCAACAGAAAGCTGCTAGGTTACGTGACCTACTTATTGGCATATTTGGCTGTTCTAAGAAGGATGATATATGCGAGCCAACGAATGGAAGACTTTGAAAACTGGACAAGAGTCTGTACATACAATATATTCGTGTGTATAGGAAGGAGCTTTGTATAATTTACTCTAGGCAAAGTATGTTTTACTTGGATGGGTTTTACGTGGAAGCGTGATTCTATAAATAGTACTAAAGCAGTAAGGTAACGAGTGTAATTTTTTATTAAGTTTTAGCGGCTATAGTGTCATGGAGGTTTTAAAATAATTACCACTTACTCCGTGCCTTTGAAAGCACGTTAAGCTGTTAGCCGCGGCTATTATTTCATCGATTTCATATCAATTATAAAAATGCAAAAAAGATGTAGCGATGACTTAGCACAAGTTGCTGGCAAACAATGGACAAAAACAGCACAGGACAGAGGACAGTGGAAGGCGTTGGAGGAGGGTTTCACCGCCATAGGCAAAACGAAACCAAAATGATGAAAATTAGAAAAACAATAAAAAATAAAATAATAATTAATAAACAAAAAATAATTAAAGAAACGAATCATACTAACAAAGCTACGTACCTTATTATAAATAAACTAACAAAAAAAGCAACATAATTAAACTACTCCAAAATAACCTAACAGGAATAATTATGTTGTAAGAAATAGAACATGAAACTTACATACTTGAAATACGCTGTAAGGATAAATAAATAAAGCGAATATTATTATCAAAACACAAGAGCGGTACGTAACAAGTCTTATGCAAGTCCGACTCGCACTTGACTGGTTATTAATATTGCTATAGTAACAGGTTACTAAAAACTATCTATTAGAAAAGTAAAGTCATTCTCTTCTTCTTCTCTTTGGTATTAAAACTATTACAGAAAAAAACTTTTCTTTGAAAGGTAAAATAAGGCACTTAGTAAGATTGTCACATCGTCGGCAAGGCCTGGAATTATCTAACACGAGTTGAACTGACAAGATAATTGGCTCGGAAACTGGCAGCGCAGATATGCCGCGTGTTGGACCTAAACCACTTTAGAAACCACAGGGTAACACTTCAGAGACTCTATAATAATATCGTTGTTATTTACTGTAGCGGTTTTTATTTATACTAATATAATAATTACCTATATATATTTCTCATTTCCGGTTTTGGCTACGGAAATATGGCTTCTAATTTATAAAAGCTATAAGGATGGAAGCTGTATGAGAAGAGGCCTTTGCCCTACATTGGGACAGTTACAGGCTGATTTATTTATTATTTTATAAGGATGTTTAGCTCGCCTGTGGCTAATATACTGTCGTTGACAAAGCCGGCGCACCACTCTTAAGGTTAGAATCGCTCGCGTCTTCCGAACGTAGCGCTAGCCCCGCCGCTACACACGTAGCATCGTTCAAAGAATTTTGATAGCAAAGTGCACCGTTCGTGTCCGTAATAGTACCTTATTTTTGCCGCGAAGGTGCGCTACAAAGAGCGCATGTCAGGGTACCATTAATAAAATTGTTTTGAATATTTCAAAGCGTTCTACTTTCAAGTCAAATTAAATTATTTCATGTACATTTCTTAAAACGATCTATTTCCTAAATATGAAAAATCTGCGTTTTTCATTATTATCACAATTTTTTGATAAAAAATTTATTACAAAAGAGCTTTATTTATGGTTAAATAGAAGCTAATACTGACTTTTGATCTCACAAAAAAGCTTGAAATACACTTTCTACACGGGCTAAGGCTACGTTTATACCTACTTCAGTAATTATCTCAAGTTGAGTTATGTAATTTTAGCTGCTACAACAGCGTTAATTCAAGTGACAACTTAATTGAGTTCCAGCTTCCAGCGTGCTGTTGAGACGTCATCTGCATGCTGCTACAGCTGGAAGCTTTTATAGTTTGGTACTAAATCTAAGTACAGGCATAATTACTAGACACTTATTAACTACAGAACCAAAGTAAGAAACAAAACAAAAAAAAATGTTTATCTATCTGTTTGTTCCAGGTAATCCTCTAAACTGCTGGACTCTATAAATCCTAAGGCGAGTACTTTTAACTTCACAAAAATTTTGAATTTCGAATTCTTTCACTGGTAGGGAATTATTTGATTTTGTATCTAATGCTCGAA
Organism: Protodeltote pygarga; assembly: GCA_936450705.2. NCBI lineage: Eukaryota > Metazoa > Arthropoda > Insecta > Lepidoptera > Noctuidae > Protodeltote > Protodeltote pygarga. The sequence continues at coordinate 9,795,169 of OW388263.2, forward strand.
CCAAAACAGACACTAGGATATACTTCAATATAGAAATCAGTAGTTTAGTCTCAATGCACAAACACCCAGACCGAAATAAATTTATGTATCTGTCACACAAATATTTGTCTCGTTAGGAAATCGAACCTACGACCCTGAACGTAGAAGGCATTAACGTCTAATACGGGGTACCTATGTATATCTATAGGAACCGAACTCGAACAAAGTCACCAGTGACAGCTAATATTTGTTATAAACGATTATCGATTTACAATACATTTTGGTACATTTCGCCAGTTATGCCATACCTATATTAGAATAACAGGTTATAATTCAGATGTGCAATAAAAAAATATCCGTGTATATGACAAACAACATGTTGGAGAGTCACAGAAATAAATCCTGTATTCCTAATCCTTCCACTCCATTTATCTTTTTAAGGTTTCCGCTTCCAATAACTGCGGACTGCGTGCAATCTAATATCAGTTGGAAGTGACAACTTAATTGGTTTGACTGCCTGTACGGAGCAGTACCATAGCATTCTTTTCAAGATGGCAGATATTTCATGGAAACTAATATTGCCTGTAAACCAATTGTGTTATGAATGTTTTATGATATTTTGAAGCCAAAGGTTTCTTTTACTAAAAAAAAAAGTTTAATGCCAATGTAGCGTACCATAGATTAAGGGTACTGCCGATTCATTAATCCGTTGATAGAACCTTTTTGACACAGCGACCGTTGATGTAGAACGTCGATATTATGAACCAGACCCAAATTTATCGGTGGCCAGGATCAGCGCTATAATGCGGTTCTGTTTCTTGGAATTAAAAAAAAACATAATAGTTATATCATTCCTAATTCAAAAGGAATTTGAATGATCATTAAAACTTATCGTGGCATAACACAGCTTATATCGTTGATTCTACTTTTGGATGAGGGACGGGACTAGCCCCGCATTTCTCTGCTGTGTCATTACAATCCTTATAACCCAGGATATTCATTTTTTTTTGCCAAATAAACACAAAGCATGACACTTGGCGCGCTCCGGGGAAATAATTTTAATCATCTGAAGTCCGGCAATGAAATTAATCAGAAAAAAGAACAGAAGGAAAACTATAATATATCCACTTTAAGGCTTTTATGAAAAAATACGTGACGCGTACTGTAAGATAATAATGTTTTGCTATGTTTACTTTACATGGTAACCTTATAGAAAAGATTAGGCGGGTGTCGATTCACTGATACTTCAAACATTGTGGCTAGAGCACACTTTTCACAAACTCACACCTGCCGCCACAAGCTGGCTGAAAAAATTGAATATAGAGATCTGATCCACACAAGATGAATGCCATACGCACAAGGCTAGGGGTGTCACCAATGCGTTGTCGACCCCCAGATTGAATAGAGCAGTCGTGAGGCAGTATCCGGAAAGGAATGCACTTGAAGAACCAAATACTGGACAGTAATTAGTCCAAAAACATAAGTTTAACATCTACCTACATTTCAGATTTAATTTTGTTATAAAAAAAGCGTGGATAAGGTATTTACATCACACCTAATGGAGTTGTCAGGCAAAAAAAAGGAACAAATCTGACCGAACCCCCAACAGTTGCCAAAAACGGTGGACATTTTCCAATTTCAATTTTCATAGCATATTGAACGAGTTGGTACTGTGCTATTCACAATCCACTGCTTCGTACGTATGTGATTTCACGGATTGACGTAATTGAACGGCGAATAGGGCGATAACATAGAAAAGCGTCAATGGATGTTTCACTGCATTTCCATTTTCAGCAGATGTAATTTTCACGAGCCAATTTATTCTCCTAGCCTTATCGCTTCTAATTTAACTAGAACCTATCAGTTTTCTACAGAGCGACTGTCTATCTGACCACGGAGCCCACGAGTACGATTTTCTGAAGTTAGATTAGTCGTCCTCGTCAGGTATTTATGAGCATACTAACTCCCTATATCGACTATCTAAGATCTTCATGACAGTCGCGGATTTTTTAGGAGCTGCTGAAAAGGAGATGATGATAGGAGGATGATTCAGATGTCCACCAATTTCAAAAGCTTTGCATGTAACTACTAAAAATAAAATTTTAACGTCGCAGAGTTAGGCATTAGCTTTTTATTTACAGAGGATGAGTTTCAAAATCTCTTGTTTTACATAACTACGATGTTTTCAAGTGAATTTATAAGCCTACCCACTCAACGCTAAGGATTTACAAATAAGTAACTTGATGTTGAAATGATAAACAACAGAAATCGTGACATAATTCCTGAAAAGCTATTTATAAAGCTAGCTATATCTCTTATGCCATCAACCTGTATTTAGATACCTCCCATAGCCATAGGACTTTATATTCTGTTTTTTGTTAATAGTAAAGATTTAATTTAGATGATAAAGACTTTATTTATAGAATTTAAAATCCACCTCTGCTTACATAATTAATGTAATAACAATTAGTAATTAAGTCAGAGGTTTTAAAAAGTGAATAATAATAAAAATTACGATTTATATTCACAACAAAGTCTATAAGTAGGTATAATTTAATCTATGTAATACACAAAGCGTCTCAACTCACCATACCTTAATACATTCATAATTGGATTCATAATTATGCATCAGACAACAATGTGTAAGTTGGCACTTGGTTTCACAAACAAAACCTTTTTTATCATCAGATAATTCAAACAAAGGTTTCAAAGGTTCTTAAAAAGCTAACGAGCACAGATTAAAATAAAAAACTTACCCAAGTGACAGAAAAAACACACTAACGCCGCAAGCCACATAACGATTGTTTTTTTTTCACATCATTAGCGCAAACACATTCCTTTTTCACTTTATTTTCATTTAGGCGAAAAGTTCATTTCTAAATGTCATCGCAGGTCACAATAATTATTCACTTAGTGTTAATTTAACACACTGAACCTGTGAACAAAAAAATTGTATTAATATTTTTATAAGAAATATCTTAAAATTGATGTAAAGGTCTCGAGTTCTGAATGCTACTTGTATGCTTGAAGTTTTAAATTAATATAATACAATAAACATAAGTATCTCTGTAGATAATTTTTAATGATCACGTTATCGAAACATTGTTTTGAGTGTGTACATAAATAAATAAATAATTAAAAATAAATAAGTTTACGTTTTTAAGTTAAATTGGACTGCCAAATCAAAGGTCCTCAAATCAAAGAACCTCTGACTTTTTGGATTCCTGTGCGTTTTAGAAATTAAATCTCATTTGTTAAAACGGTGAAGAAAAACATCGTGAGAAAACCAGCACATCTAAGAGATTTTTCAACGGTGTGTAAAGCCATGTCAGAGGTATACACATGTCAGAGGTTTAAACTCTGACACTAGGTTGTTCATCAACCATACCATGAAAAAGATTACCTTAGAAGTAGATATTAAAAACAAATAATCCTGTCTGACTCCTAATTGAGATTATAATTAGACTACAAGGCTACATCTTAAGCAATTAGGTAAATAGCTTGGTAAGCAGTTCACAAGTTGGCAAGACAACAAGTTGGATCAAGCCAGCAATAACACACTCGGTTGAAAGTTTGCATTTGCATGCATGTTCACGTTGGGAGTATGAGTTACAAACTGTGTAATCGCAAGTAACAAATTACCGCATCACCACCTATCTACGGAACTTGCATCTGGTACAACAATGTCAGCAACGAAATGTAACTTTGGTACAGTTGCCATTTAGTGTGGCAATGCTGCCAGGGCCGAATTTCACGAAAAATAACTAAAAATTAAATTCTTTAATAAGAAACTCGCAAAAACAACTGACTCGGGCGGGACTTGAACCCGCGATCCCTGGCGTGCGTGTTTTTGCGAGTTTCTTATTAAATAATTTCATTTTAATAAGCAAATCATGTGCTTACACTTACATGTAAAAACATACATAAAAATAACCAAAAAGTTAAGGACCTCGTTCGTATCATCGCGTAATTAAGACATTAAGCCAATTAAATTTTAGGTAAGATGTACAAAAACCTATCACGGCTACTTATAGATAGGACAACAACTTAAAAGTTTTGACCTTTCTGGAATGTTAACCACGTGTTACACTAATAAAGTGTTAAGAAATTGTTAAATTAATAATTTATGTAATTCACCCTCTTTGGAGTAAGTACCTACCGAGGACAGTGATGAGAAGGAATACTTTGACCCTAAACGCAATTTTTGTACAGATTGTATTTCCATCGTAAGAACTGCACTGTAAAATAACGAATAAACATGTGAGATTCGAGATTCGTTATTAACCTTTAATAAATTACCTATTCATAAATAACCAAAAATAAATTATAATAAAGGCTTAGACATTAATTATTACTAACTAAGAAATTATTAGATTTAGGCTCAAATTAATATTTCACTATCAAAGTAATATTTTGCCTTTGTTTTTAACGTATTTTGTCATTATTTGTACGAATTTGACATCCGTTACAGAGATCAAGCTATATTTTAAGGACTATAGGTACTTCTAACTGCTGTATTAAAGTTTTTGTTTTAGAATTTTAGCGTCTAAGTCAAGTCGTTTTTGAAAAATGGCTTTTCAGAGATATTTTGATACTAAAGTGATCTTATGAGGGTTTTGCTTCATATTTGAGGTACGTACCTACCTAAGAAACCTTAAAAACGAATCTATGATATCTGATACTCAGTTAACATTTTCATAATTGTCTTAAATCATATATTATTTAAGAAACGAGAACAAACACAAGGAAAATCAAACTTTATTCCAACTGGAGTTATTAAGTAAACCAATCTTATTATTCCATCCAAGAATTTACGCACAAACAACGTTCGGAATACAAATAACAATTATATAAGTGCGCAAATATAATTCAAATAGTCATAACAACGAATAAATAAATACAAATAATAATGGAAAAAGTAAGAGACCGGGCAAACTTCCTACTTCTTTTATTCATAGAAAAGAAAACTTTAGCTAACTTATTTCCATTTGCTTGTTGATGCGACAAAGAAAAAGTTACGAACTGGCAATTACATCCGTCATAGTTTGTGCTGGACGAAGGAAGTAAATCTAGTTATCCCGAAGGATCTATCTAGGGGTATCATTCTAACTTGACAAGAAATTTATTCGTAATCGTTTAAAAAATACTTTTTTGTACAACTATTAACCAAGATATCCAAATGTATACGACATGGGAAACCTCAAGAACAGAACTCATAAAAAAATAGTACTCTTGAAAGTAAAAAGTACTTTTAAAAGTAAATTATTAACTGTCACGCATACAATTTGTCATTATAAATAAAGAAAAAAAAAGCTTGTAACAAAGGAATTGTGTACAAAATGATATTATTGAACTGGGCGTAGCTAAGTGTGATCAACTAGTCAGAAAGCATAGCGTGTTACAAGATGTATAGATTCGGCGCACCCATGATGTCATCGGGTCAGCAAGGCCGTGTTGAATTTGATCTTTAGCGTTGACCAACTAACCACGGATAGAGCAAATTTGAACAAACCTTAATGCATGTAACGCACTGAGCGAATTTGTTACTTTAAAAAAAATTATCGTTACTTATTTAAAAAAAAACATCGCGAGGAAACCTGTAGGTACTTTCTGAGTCTGAAATCGCCAACGCGCAGTGAGCGATCATGGTGATTAATGCACGATTCTTCTCTAAATGAGAAGAGGCCTTTGCCCTGCAGTGGGACAATTACAGGCTGATTTATTATTAATCAACGGATTCGAATCACGCCAATATTATCGTCAATCAGTGAGACCCCTAAGAAACAAACTTAGAGAGTTTAAAGTTACATTTTTTTTATAACAAACATTGTCGATCTATGTATACCTAATATTATTTGCAAATTCATAAACACTAATACTAATTTTGACTAAATTAAGCCCTACCTGTATCAAATTGAGGGGCTTAAACATCAAAACACGTTAAATCTAAGTTTTCGCTCGGCTGGCTGTACCTACACTAATGCCTTTGATCGAGCTGACTGGCTGTACTGTAGTGGCTGGGGGCCCTTTCACTTGGAACGTATTCACGTTTGTGTAATCAAGCCTTTATGTGCTGTTTTTTTATTTTTGTTTTTTTTTTACGGAATGATGCATCTATGTACCCACCTATTTAGTAATGGCATGCATTTCAAATTAACTTATGTGATTTTTCGTACTGTATTTGTATATCTTTCTCATTTACTCTTCATTAAGTTGTGCAGATTTAGTTCATTATTGAGCTTTCAAATATTGTTGAGTCAAAACCTTGACCCTTTGTGGTAAATAAACAAAATCTATCTAATTTTGACTGATAGAATAAAATGTCCCGAGGTATCTTAAAGCCATGGCCTACGGTAGCGATCTTGGTGGCACCATTTTGAATTTCACATTTTAAAATTTAATAAGTTTTTTTTTGTTATGTAAAACTATTCTAGTTGAGGTTGATATAGCTAAGTAAGCTAAGTACTGGATTTATAAAATACAAGTGTATTTACAAGTGTTTTTATTTTTAGCTATATACTTATATAGGTTTTTTTGGACCTGAATTCGTCCACGGACTGTAGAGTGGTTAATAAATAAAAAAAATTAAACTGATGAACGAACTAATCGATCCTCGCGCCGCCATGTTTATATTGTATACGTACGTATGTTTTAGAAAAACTCGTACGTACATAGTGCCCTACAACAAAATCGAGACAAATTTTATTAATATCACAACTGCTGACTGTATAATAAGCTTTATTTTAATAAACACAACACGACAAGAAATCTACCCTCTACGTAATCTCAGATACAAACTGGAATATATAGAATACATTACATATGTTTATTGAAGACAATGTATTTCCAGAGACTGAAACCTATTTACAACCATTTTCAATTAAGGAATTAAGTCCTCTGACTATTACGATTTTCAAGACCGGGCTTGTAACCTATGACACAGAAATTCTAACTACCGAACCCATGTCCATCCGACCAAATTCAAAGACTTTATTAATTAAAGCAAGTTTGGTGTAAACATTTCTTGAAACATAGATCGACAACAAGGATTGTAATTTGATATTAGTATTAAAATGTCCTGCATGATTATCCCAAAAGTCCTACATGATAAAGCAGAGCTATTAAGAATAGCGCACACCGACACTTTTTCAGTAATAAGTCCAAAAGTCAAGGGATTAATAATTCGACGAAATTTAAAAATATATTCAATAGTAACGAGGTAACAATGCACGAGGTTTAAAACTTTGCTGTGACAATGTCCAACTGAACTATCCTATCGCTGCTCGCACTTATTTAAAGTTCTTTTCTTACATTGTCTTGAGGAGACACCGTAATGTCGTGGGTTCGAACCCCGCTCGTATCTTATCTCTTTTTAAATTTCCTCCAATTTTTCTAAGACATTACACGGGCGTAATATATATTAAAAATCAATATAAAATATGATCAGGGGACAAAGTTAGAAGCTTTATACCAGAAGAGTTTAAGTTTTATGCTACTTTCAATATTTAAATTATTTCCAAATGGAAAAACCTATTTTACTTAATCTTGAATTAGGAACTTGTGCCTAACAGTTACGCTTCCCACCACTAGATTAACAATACAGAATTAAATAAAACACATAAAAATGTAATAACACTCAAACTTTTAAATTAGGAACTCAGAATCGAATATAATTAGGCCACAGACTCATTTTAAAGATTTTTTCTATAATTACATTTGTAATGATGGCAGCCACTCGGTATTCTTGAAAAATACATGGAATGGAGCCGCTGCCAGACACTTGTGACGGTCACAAGTAACCGGTGTGCGCGCAGCCTTACCGTCGAGTTGTAGAGATCTTTTCCTTTCTATTTCGCGAGAATTCAATTGCTCCTTTAGAAGTTTTCTCCGTTCTTCTTAGTTTAAATAACATTAAATGTGCCAAAGTGTCAACACGACTTCTTACTTTTGCTTAAGAAGTTGTGGTCGTTTACCTGTATCGACACTGTCGCTAGTAAATTAAAGTCAACACAGGTAAACTTGTCTCTTTATACAAACAACTGATAATCTTTCTATTATTCATCAACAAATGTCACACAACACGTCAATTATTGAATAAATATTTGATAACCTTTAAGAAGTATTAATTACAGTTATTAAATTACACCAATACAACAAGAACGATATGTTAAAACAGTAAATAATTAATGAGGTTTCAATATTAATGAATGTTACACATACAAATTAAATGGGCAATTAAATACCATAACAAAACAGTGAAAACATACCATTTAAATCATAATATTACGTACTTAACGTTAGTCTTTTTTGGCAAATCGCAAGTGATATCCTTAACGGTATCGAGGCTCTATAGATTATGGTCCTAACTATTTACCATTAGGCAGGCTAAAATTATGCTTTTTTACCATTTTTTTGTAGTTAAAACTGATCAATTGCGTGGTAATGTTTTTTTTTATTATCAAAAATGGATATATTGGACGTCGAATCCACCTGATTTTAAGCAGCATCTACGATGAAGCACACCTCATTAATTTCTCAAATATATATCCCCATTTTACATGTATGGTAGGCCCTCAAATTAATATATTCGTAAAATTTTATTTCATAAATTGTACGTTATTCATTCCGGATTTTAGCTTTCTGATGATAATTTGCGAGTAAAATGGTTGTGACAGACAGACGGATATGATGAAATTATAAGGCCACCTTTTTCTACGAAAGCCTCAAAACGTTACTTACTTACCTAATACTTACTTAATTCATAATATTAATATTATAGTGTAATCATAAATCTTGATACTAGTTACATCTATAGTTTTAATACATTGAGTGAGTACTGATTGTAAACCAAGATGTCATACCTACTTAACAATAAGAGTTACCGTGTTTAGTTACCGTGATAGCTTACTCACATTCATCAATTATCTCGCAAAAGGTTTATGACACGGCGAAATTGCGTGGTTGCTGGATGCTGTCAAACCTAACTTACCTATTACTTATCTGTAGCTCTACGTATTAATTTCATATGTTAGGCGTTCTTTTTATAATATAATAACTATACAGAGTTATTTATAAAACACCAGCATCCTTAAAAGGGGTCATTAAACTCGTCATTATGAACAACTTTTACTACGGACCAACCCAAAAATCGCAAAAAAAAAATCAGCTGTTGAGTCATGTGAATTTATAATACGGAGAAGAAGTGCAAAAAGTTAAAATTTATAAAAAGAACTACGGAATTTCGACCACTGACTAGTTCCAATTATAATAATTCTACGTACAATAACTTCAAATTCGTTTGTGCTTACTGATTGTGGGTGAGTCGTGATAGCCTAGTGGTGGTAACCGTTGACTGGCAAGTCAGTGGTCTCGGGTTCGAACCCAAGGCGCGCATCTCTGACTTTTCGTAAGTTATGTGCGTTTTTTAAATTAATTATCACTCTCCGGGCCTCGAAAAGCACGTTACGCCGTTGGCCCTGCGCCGGATCTCTCTCCGATCGTGTCGGAAAGCCGTCCCATCGGACTATAAGAGTGAGGGAATAGAGGGTGCACCTGTGTTTGCGCACATACTTGTGTACCATATTATCTCCTGCGTAGTTGGCTAGTCTCCGTTGAGATTGGCCGCTGGGACCGAAATTCGGTCAGGAGGATATTATTATTATTATAACTGACAAAAATTCAGAGGTGCCTCGCCTTACCTTACGTGCCTTGTGGCTATAAAATACATACTTTGTGTCAAGTGATTTTCTACAAGACTTTTTCACCTTGTTAATCTGATTTTATTTACCTTCTGAGTTGCGTTGCCTGAAGATATAGGAGAGGATGGGAGGCTTATTTTTAGCTGACCGCACTGCGGATATTCATTGAGCCGATTCAAATCGGCGTTCGTGCTTATACAAGTCATATTAATAGCTCTAGTTTGTATGAACGCATTTAGTAATACACTTGATTTGCGTACCTTGAATTTTCTAACCAGAATTGTAGTAACAATTCTAGCGAAAGATGTCCGTCAAGTATCTAGTATATGTACCTAGTATTGAAGCCGTCAAACCCCGAGAAATTAAACACAGTTACTCTTTTATCAAAGCAAGTGCAAGGCGACTTGAATGTGAGTTTTTCGATGTCTCAATGTACTTTTGTAGTAACTAAATTGAAGACACTACTGACTAATGGTGAAGGAAAACATCGTAAAAAAACCTGGACTAAATACTCTGAAATCACCAACACGCATAAAACTAGCGTGGTGATTAATGTTCGATCCTACTCTGTACAAGAAGAAGTCTTTTCCTTGCAGTGGGACTTTTTATAAAATTTTGCAAACAGCAACAGAGGTAGGTAAGTAAAAACCCCGAGGAATCTCATGGATTTTCACTGCGCAACGCTATTCAGTGTAATATTAAATAAATCTACATTATTTATTTAACAAGTAATTCAATAATTCATATTATTAATTGTGCATCACTTATTAATTATAAATACATCGGATTTATGCCTATGTATTACGATTAAAAACCATTTATTTAATAAATTTATTGTTGTTGATTTGTTTCATCAACTTTAATTAATGGTAAAACATTTGTCTGGGAACATAAACGTAACGGAAAATGGCTTATATGTTTGACATTTGCGGTGTTGCTTGGTGTTGGCTTATTTTATGATTTTGGTAATTATTTGGTTTTACCATATCAGTAATAAGGGGAGGATTATTATAAGTAACATAGACTCACGCCTGTATTCCCCAGAGGGGGTAGGCAGAGGTGTGCAGTACACCCACGTTTCACCGGCTATGTTATAAGTCCCATGTAATAGGGGGCGAGTGTAGGAGGGGGGGGGGGGTGATTATTATAAGATCAGATAATTAAGATTAAATAATAATTGTTTACTAGTGAGAATTCTAAATGAATATATAATTCTTCCTACCTAAACTACAATTTTAAGAGAAAGCACGGTTTATAATCCATAACGGGGAAAATCCACAAAGGCCTACCAGATTGACAGACTGCTGGTGTAAGTTTTGACAGATTGCGCAAGATGGCGGCGAGCGCCATTGAAGAGGATATGAACCTTTGAACATTCCTTTCTGGGACCTCTGGAACTTATTGCAGATATGTTTTAAAGTCCCGAAATAGCAAAAAAGTTTATCTATTTTTGCAAAAAAGTTTAGGTAGGTAATTTAGCGCTCGATTAGGTATAATTCATATTAACTTAACTCTATACCTAACTGCCGTCTGATTATGTTTATTAAAGAATTCGTCCTCATCACCGTCATCTGCGGTAGGTTGGCAGGAGGCTGGCAGCATTGCCAATATAACAGTTACTGTTATTTGTACCTTAAACTAGTACAGGACTGAAGAATTTATTTAATTCGCGTCCATGTTTAGAGGAGCTCCATCAAAAGGTATGACATTTGACAGGATAGAAGAATTTATTTACTTCGCGTCCATGTTTAGAGGAGCTCCCCTAAAAGATATGAAGCACTTTATCAACCAGAAAAGAAACATAATATTCACAAAACCTTACGTAGATACCTACAACAAGACTTTGATAACACTGAGCCTTTAAAGTCATTCCATACTTTTGTGCAATCATCGCCAGAGGAAATCTGTATCAGCTCCCTAGAGGGTTCAATCCGAAATCCTCCGTATATTATCTCGATAGTTTCCGTTTCCACGATACGGAAAAATATTGGAAAAGTTAGCCTTTGTATAAAGACAAGTGCGTACCGACTTACCGAGTACTCGCTTATATATTTCCCAATACCTCGTTCACTGAAAGAACACAAAGGGTAATAATCGTAAGAAAACATGAGAGTTACTTAATTTTATAAGATAAGAATGACGTCACCAAGTATTACGAACAAGATCGTATAATTGCAATGTTTTAACAACACAATGCCTGTATGAGATACTGAATTACTATAATAGCCCCGAGGCGCGTTTTGCTTATGAGACGTTTAAAAGTTAATTTTCAGTGAAGGTTCTCGTATTACGTAGATACTGTGCGTAGCTTTTTGCAATAAAGGAATTGTTATATTGAGATAAGATTGCGTGTGTAGAATTTTAACGGAAACAACGGCCATGTAATGAATTCAAAATCAATTTAGGTTTTAATTTATCTACTGATAATAGAATTGGAAACGACGGAAAATCGAGAAGGAAACTGGTCGTTTTTCTATAAAAAAAAAACAGATGTCCGTTCTCCGATCGTCGGAGTGGGCGACGACAGTAAAAATTTTACGCTTCGGGAAAAGCGTTTGTGCAATCAGAGCGGATTGTGCTGGAAATCTAAGCTAAGCCGCTTTAAGCGCCGTAGGCACCGGGAAAACATTTTGCCACGCCTGATCCTATTACTGAATTTTAAAAAGGTTTTAAGGACTTTAAGTATTTGTACCTATATTTGTTTCGAAGACTCATGTTTTTCTACTGTTGTCAATCTGATGTAAGTAGCCGAAAAATCTTTTACTTTTAATCTCTTTCAATTGCATATTCATGTAAATTTAATGCTACTTAGGCATTTCCAGAGCGGTGAAGAATTCATGCCTAATTAGAAATGCTACGAGTTCAGTATTTTTTAATTTTGTTATCGTTTATTAACAAAGGTCAATGATTTTCATGCATAAGTAGGTACCTACTATGCGAACAATGAAGTTTGAAATTTTATAGAAAGAAAAAATCTTTACGAGCGACCTATTGTGTAAAACCAGTCGCTCTGCTAGTAGGTATTTTTTTCGTAACCTCGCCCGTGTTAATTCTCTTCCATATTCAACCGTCACTGATGGTAGTGACATCCACCACTTGTACGGAATACTAGAGGGCTAGCACGTTTAACTTTTCAGTTACAGAACATTGCTACACAGATGTAACCTATTACTTATAAATATGTTTACATGTTATGTTATAAGTCGTGGTGGCGCATTGGGTACGGACCCGCTTTGCAAGCGCGTGGTTGTGGCTTCGAACCTGACATGTACCAATGTGACTTTTTCAATGTCATATGTACTTTCTTAGTTAATCTTGGACTTTAATAACTAAATGGACTTTAATAGTCTAAAATCGCCAACCCGCAGTGAGCTAGTGTGGTGATTAATGCTCAATCCTTCTCTGTATGAGAAGAGGCCTTTGCCCTATATTGGGACAGTTACAGGCTGATTTATTTATTTATTTATATGTTTTGCTAGTTGAGAGTATTTTAAACACGACAAGAATTCACTACTGCTTCAAAACAAAATGGAAAAGGAAAAGTGGTTTCTATTTTTTTAACTGCAAACGTTTCTCATTACGAAGAATAACATTGGTTTACCGCAATATTATTTTTCAAAGTAAAATAAAATGACATTTTATCTTGACTTACAACATAACATAGGACTCACGCCTATATTCCCCAGAAGGGTAGGCAGAGGTGTATGCAGTACACCCATGTTTCGCAGGTTATAAGTCCCATGTAATAGGGGGCGAGCCTATTGCCATTAAGACTCCATGCTGCTACTTAGAATTGAACCCAAATAAAACCCAATAACACTTTGCCCGACAAGGGGATCGAACCCAGGACCTCGTGCTCAGAAGTCGCGCTTTTACTTTGTTGATGAATTTATTACGAATGATTATTTATTTATTTATTTAGCTTATATCATCCCACTGCAGGGCAAAAGCCTTCCCTTCCCTCTATTTACTTGTCTCGGAAATTACAAATTATTGATTAATGTTTAATTATATTGATTTTTTGATTACTTTGATCACTGTTTTGTATGAAACTTAAATCAATTTACAATGAGAATATAGACTTCGTATTGAAACTACCGAATGTAAACCAGTTGTAGTCATTGTAAACACAATAAATTGCTCTATTATCCGTATACCCTTTCATTTTACGCACCAGAAGGTACTTTCAAAGGACACAATGTATTCACGATACAAGTACATACAGTGAATTTTCCTAGAGGCGGTTATAGAAAAGCATTTGCTAGAACAATCGTTTGAACCCTGTCATGTACAGCAACGGCCTGCGATTGAGTAAAGTAACCATTTAGTAATTAGTTACAATTTAACACAACAAAGTTATTTTATAACATACATTATATAACAGTATAACATATATTATTTCACCTGTAGATGTTACCAAACATAAAAACATTCGTAATTTTAACTTCTTCTTCTTCTTATCGTATGGTTGATTAACAACCTGGTGTCAGAGTTTAAACCGCCCGTAGGCCTCTGACATGGCTTTACACACCATTGAAAAATCTATTGAAATTATAAATTTATTTTGATTATCTATTGAAAATTTAATTTTAACTGAAGCAAGCAGGACTCAGCTTAGCTGGTAAAGCAATGGCACGGTACGCCAGGGATCGCGGGTTGAAATCCTGCCCGAATCAGTAGTTTTTGCGAGTTTCTTATTAAATACTTTAATTTAATAAGCAATTTAGGAAGGCATAGGCAAAAGTAAGGAATTTTTGTAGAAAGATAAAATCGTATAGAAAGATTACGTAACGACTCGCTCGTAATCGATTTTTCGGAGCTGTTACCTCGTTGTGGTAACAGTTCCTTCACTGCGACCAAAATGGTTTATGAGTAGTACCTACTCTTTACGCCGCGACTATATGTAACAAGCTGTAAGGGAACCCACAAATGACTATTACTGAAATAAACTACAGTCACAGTAATTCTAATTACGTATAATCGCCTCTAGTCCAAATTTAAACAGAGACTAAGTTGAGCATATTCATAAAATTTTATAATGAGTTACCCTACCAACAACCGCGCGGTATCACATCAATGTAAAAGTTCTTACAACTGGGGTAAACTGTCGCTCAGTGTACTTCATTTATAGATAGATAAAGCTTTTTTGCAAACAAATTATAATAATTTGAAACATAAGAAATGATTGATTTATTTAAAATGTTTCATTTAGGTAGATAATATATACCTAGTTTTGTGACGTCAAAAAAATTTCAGTTCAATTCAATTACTTTTTTATGCAATCGTATGGAGCATACATAATTTGGTTACATTTTAGTAACTTTGTATCTAGTTTTATGTTATTTAGGTATCAATGTTTGTAGCAGTAAAAAACATAATTATTTTCCAGTTACTGATCTAACTCCTAGAAGGTTTAATAAGGCCTTACTTTTTAAATTTATTTAAAGGATTTAGGAATAGCATCTGCTTCTATGTCAATCCCGTCAGACCTACTTATATATATATACTACCTATAGAACTACACATAAACACCACAATAAACTTAAAATTTGTAATTGCAAGAAACATTATAATTATTTGCATATTACTGATCTATCTTAAAGTCATACCTACTTTTACGCCATTATTTGGCAAAACATGTAGCTACTTTTATATAACTTTTTAACATCTACATTGCAGGCTATGCCTTGTATTGTATTTCTCATGTTTTACAAAATAAATATATCTTTATCTTTAATATAGAACTACATATAAACACTACAATAAACTTTAAATGTAACATTCGCAAGTTTTCAATTAGTGTAACAAACTTACTTACGGACAAACTTGGTGTTATTTAGTGGGCATACATGCTTAAGTAAGATTTCAAAGTTCATTGAACTGCTTGAATTTAGGATTTTATACTTTCAAAATAGTTCTGATTGATATGAAACTGAATAACATAGTAAAATTCACTTATTATTTCAGTAAGTGTTATTCTAATATTATGCGAAGATTTAGGGTAATTATCTGAACAAGTGGTTCAGTCAGTAAAAATTTACCCGTAATTACGGGCAAATATATATTGTACTGGCAAATTTGCCCGTAATTACAGGCAAAATAATGAATTCTTATTTTTTATACAGTATATATGTGTATGCTTCTCCGGATATTAATAATAATAATGGCAAATCACACACTCTCCTCCTTATTAAAAAAAAACTGGCAAGAGACAGACAAAAGTACAGCAGAGTCTCAGTAATAAGGTCCCGCTTTTACCCTTTAGGTACGCAACACTAAAAAGGATCACGTATTCATATATAGTAATATATATACTTAATAATTATTTAGCATTCGGTAAAATAACCCCTCAAATGTCTGTTTATAAGGACATTTGAGAATATCTAGCGAATATCCAGCTTGCCGAAACTCTGTACAATTGGAAACTGACTGACGTAATCTCTATACACATGAAAACTGTAATAGCAATAAACATAGATATCGAATGAATAACATTCCAACTCAGATTCATTTCATCCAACGTATTCATAACATAAAGTTAAATAGCCGTTAGCTATTGGAGTACGGCTTCGGCGGAAATATATTTTGTCCGAATTGGACATTGAACAAATACGTTTTGTATTGTTTAGTTTCGCTGGTTAAGTATTACCTATCTACATTCACTGATACAATGTAACAAATTTACTACTACAGACACAATAAAAATAACAATAGCATGAATCATATGTGATTCACAGGACAGGGAAAAAATACTCTTTTTTATTATAGAATCTTGAAACATGGGTTATAAAAAGCTATTTCTACTATTCCTTCTTCCTAATAATGTTAAAAATAATGAAAATTTGTGTAAATGCTCAATCACGAGTGATTAGTGAACCATTTAAAGAATTTGTATGAAACTTGAAACACCGAAAGACCATGTCCAGAATTAACACAAATATGTTACACATATTCATAATTTTTTTTGTTTAAAATTACAGCGTATACTGTACCTAAACTACCGATTGACACAATTTTGTTTACCGATTGAAAAATGTATGACACAAGTTTTAACGGAAAATGTGTCAGTTCATACGTAGACCACGCGTGACTAGGGATCCTAAACAAAGCATAAAAAAACAATTATTTGAATAAATTTCGAAAAGTTGAAAATTTATATTTATTTATAGACTCACGCCTGTATTCCCCAGAGGGGGTAGGTAGAGGTGTGCAGTACACCCACGTTTCACCGGCTATTTTAAAAGTCCCATGTAATAGTGGGCGAGCCTATTGCCATTAACCGGGCACAATTCCAGACTCCGTGCTGCTACTGAGAATTTCCTAATGGAAAAACCTAATAACACTTTTGCCCGACCCGGGGATCGAACCCAGGACCTCGTGCTCAGCAGTCGCACTTGCTACCACTAGACCAACGAGGCAGGCAAAGTTGAAAATATGTTAGTATAATGTTTTTAACACAGTGCATCGCAGCAACTTGACTTACTTCCTATATTACTTTGCATTTAAAATGTACGACCTTATTTATTCAGAGGTAACCAACACTTTTATCTGATCCTTCCGGGAATAGAGGCGTAACGTTATGTGACTACCCTATTCGCTGCTCCATATATCTTTCATTTAAAAAAGGTACGAAAAGTATAAAGGTGAAATGAAAAAAAAAATCTGAACGCGTCGTAAATTCAAAATGTACGTACAAATATGAAAAATGTTCCCACTTTGCCACACTTATCAGGCCTGTACTCGTACATGGTTTGGCTTTTTTTCGTATAATTTCTATATAGACACATAAATTTATACTGAAATAAGTTTGAATATAGAACTTTAGTCTGAAGTCTCACAGGAATATACCCACGCTTTAAATTAAGGTAATTTCAGAACTGTTGTGGATAAGGGTGTGATTTGGGACATACATTCCCTAAATAATACGACTATGTTGAAAACTATTTTAAACAATCTGAATTCAGTTTTCTAGTACGGTCAACATCAAAAGTAGATTTGTATCTTAAATGACCAAAAATATATAATAACAATGCTAAATACGTAATAGTAATAATTATGATACGAAGCAATATATCATAATAACTAAAATAAGTAAACCGGCCTGTAACAGTCCCACAGTAGGGTAAAGGCCTCTTCTCATACAGAGAAGGATCGAGCATTAATCACCATGCTAGCTTACTGCGGGTTAGTGATTTCAGACTATTAAGTCCAGGTTTTCCTTACGATGTTTTTCTTCACTGTGGTGTCTTAGATTAACTAAGAAAGTACTTAATTATGACATTGAATAATTACAGTACATGTCAGGTTCGAACCTACACCAACATGCTTGCGAAGCAGGTCCGCAACCAATGAGTTATCATGACATTTCATGATATATTTTCATTTTTCAATAATTTAAAGATCAGCTCCAAGTGGTCCAGACTCCAGTAAGTTCAGCAGTGTGGTCGTTTCATGATATAGTATTTTCATTTTTCAATTCAAATAATTTAAAGATCAGCTCCAAGCAGTCCAGTAAGTGCAGCATGTCGAAATTCAACCTTAATAAAATTATTTTTAAATATTAGCTAATTTTACTTCTATTACATAATAATGTAATGAGAGAAGTAAGTAAATAAGTGTAACAGTAACGAGACTTGGTGTGGCACTGCTATGCCCCCAGATTGTTGTACTTTCATTTGTACGATTCAGAGATGGCGCTGGTAGTAGCTAAATCTTGCATGTTGCAGGTTTCAGAGTTAATTCTGTAATTAGGTACGATGGGGTTGACATATCTATCGGATAAAAGCCCCTAAACACAAATAAAGATTAAAAAAAAAACGTCGTAGTTTCCGTTTTTGTTCAGATGTGGCACCGTGTTTTGTTTTTAATTTTATGTAGTTACACATAATATTATAAAAAAAAGTTGCAAGGTCCATTGTGATAGCTACACACAATTATACATATACCATATACACCTCCTGACCTAATTTCAGTCACAGCGGCCAATCTCAATGGAGATTAGCCAACTACGCAGGAGATATTATAGTGCACATTGCGTGCGCAAACACAGGTGTACTCTCAATTCCCTTAAAGCCCGATGGGAGGGCAATCCGACTCGACCAAAGAGAGGTCAGGCGCAGGACCAACAACTTTACGTGCTTTCTGAGGCACGGATCAAGTGACAATTAATTTATAATATACTCATAACTTACGAAAAGTCAGAGGCACCTTGGTTTCGAACCTAAGACCTCTGACTTGCCAGTCAACGGTCTTACCACTAGACTGTCTAGGCTATCGTGATATAACAATAGTATCTACGGATGTGGATGTTTGTTTGTGATTTTTTGAGTCGATAATTATTTCGAAATACAAAACTGGCTTTTATTTCTTTATGAATAAAAGTCAAAATAGTTAAACTAGGTTACTAGGTTAAGCCGTTTTAACTAAAATTGTTTCGCGACCCCTGCCAGTACAATAAGTAAGGAGATATTGATAATCTTGTCAGTATGTCGGTGACGTCATTTCCTTGTGAGATAATTTAACTAAATACATTGTGTAGCTTATTTCTTAGAAGCCGAGTTAAAGGGAAATTTCTGATTTCCCTTGCTCTTGGCTTCAACAAAATAAGCTACATAATCTATTTCTTGCAAATGTGATATTATGCGGATGGTATTACCTACATTAATTCCCGTAGGTGAAATTGGATTAAATTGCTCCAGGAATTACTCTGATAAATAAACGTCATCATCATCATAAAATATAAATTTAAGATAAATAAAATTTAAGTGGTCTCATTTCCTTTTTTTTGTGGCTGGGGGGAGAAAAAAATGTTCCTACCGCATACTGTAGTCAGAGGACGTACGGTTATGCGGGGCTCGCACCCAGTAAAAACATCAAAACATCTCCCTGCGTGTTCCTCGCACTGTATGGGACGGGGCCGGGTACTGCTAGCGCGCTTCGTAGCCCCGTCATGTCATACTTCCTTGTTAAATAAAGTTGGACCAAAAAGATGCCCAACGCAGAAGTGTTTAATCGGATGGGGGAAATAGAATATAGTTGAAAGCGTTGGATGATTGAAAAGTAAAAAGATTATGATAGTAGTTCTCAATACCACTACTGGGCATAGACCTCTTTTCATACGCATCACTTATTTTGTGCGCTCATTAGAAGGTTTTTGCCCTTAATCACCACGCTGGGCAAGCGGGTTGACGATCGGTAGCAGATGATTGCTGTTACACAGAATGATAATAATGCCCAGGATCCTCCGGATCTTTCCATTTGTCGCTTCTTACGACATCCGCGGGATGAGTACGGGTGGTTCTATTCTTAGGCCGGAAACCACATGGCTGTTTCTTAAGTCTTCTGTATTATAATGTCAAATTAATTATTATTAAACATAATAAGTTAGGCGCCGTTTTTTTCCGGCTGTAATAGGGGTATTCTTATCTATTTAGCATTGTCCTTCCATAGACCATGAATGTAGTACCTACAATATATTTTACAGTAGTCCTGTATCCACCAAAAACGATTCGTGACTCTACTCTCACAATACAGTTGTGAGAAGAACTTGTGAGTACCCCATCTCTCATACTAGTTTAAAAATCTCGAAAGTGCCTCTTTCTGGGGACAGAGCAAGCCTTCCAAACGATCGCGTATCTTTCTTTTGGTTGAAAGCCAATTGGTGATTAGTCAACATTATTTCTATGACGCTTGCTTCGACGGCCACAAAAAAAAATCTACGAACATTGCTTCTTTTTATAACTAAATACTTCTTTTTAAAAATAAATTAAGTAAGGTATAGCGTACGTGCTCTGCTTACACTACCTACCTTTATTTTTAACTGTTTTTATTTGTGAAATACTCGCAATAGATCTTTAAGTCCGTTAAATTAGCTGCAGGTCGAATTTTTTCATGAAATAATCGCGTTTATAACTAATTTCTATATTTGTTTATAACTAGGTCCGATTTTATCAGACTTTTTAGCTCGAGCACTAAACCATAAATTATTGGATTTCTTCATTCTCGTAAAAAAAAACTTCTTAGAATAACCCATTATTCTCGAGTAAGACTTACTCGAGAGTAATGAATAGTATTTTTTTTATCTTGGTGAAATTGATATCAAATAAAGAGGCCGATTACCAACCAAGTGTTTTTTATTTATTTAAAAACATTAAAAAGTTAGCCCACTAATATACACAATTAAATGGCCAATTGTCATAAAGCCCGATCGGTTACAAAAACATAAAATTTTACTAAAACACTTATATGAAAAAGAAGAGAAATATGTTATATTATGCCTCGAAGTCACGCTACGCCTTTAATCTCGACTAATACCCAGTCTGGTAAATGTTACGAGCGACGTCAAGAAAAAACTTACCAAGCTGGTTCAATGATAGAAAATTACTATAGGTATCTACTCTCTACCAATCTAGACAATATTACTATTATTATACCATTTATTCCTTTAGGTACTATATTTTATGATAGTTATAATATTAAAGGTCTATAGGTTTATAGGATTTGATCTGGATCCGCGTGGAGTATAACCTATTTTATTTTTCTTTTTAATTTCAGCCGTACAGCCTAATACTTTAAATATTGTATTTCTACTCAAATTCAGTAGTAACGAGTAGAATAATAAATATAATCTATATAATTATTAAAAGTAATTTCCATTACATAATAATGATAATTTATGCATAAATAAATTTATGCAATTAAAAGCGTCAAATCAAAAGTAATCCCCAAATATTTTTTTCTTCAATATAATATCTATATTTTATTAAAGAGATATATTTCATCACTTTAAAAATTTAAAATAATCCAAAACCAAACCCTAAAAAAAATTTTTTTATACAGTAATTATATACAAAAATTCCTTACCGAGTAAAATTAATTTTAACTGATCCAGAATCAATGCACCACCTCACAAATATTGAACTTAAAGACGCGGAAATCTCAACAAGTACGCCAATTTATTATAAGTTTTTACAGTCCACCATAATCACAGAGAAAACACATTTTTTACGAGGCCATAATATAAAATACAAATAAAAAGTTTATTTTTATTTACACTCACTAGGAATATTGTTCTATATTTTTTTAGTTGCGTTCACGAGTCGTTCGAGTTTCGAATTTTGAATCGGGACATAACGCAGATCCGTTCGGAAAGAGCACGAGCGTCGAGCAGACTGGAGGCCGCGGCCGGCGCTGCTCAACGCGCATGTGCACACAACCTCTTATAATTTGATATCTCACATCACCGCCCCTGTGACATTCTGTGGTAAAACCTACTCGTAAATTATTCAATTTTATTTACTTATTCGTTCGTTTCTGTCGAATATTATGACATGGGTCGTGTGATTTTTTCATCGGCGTGTGATTTGCGTCTTCTCACGGTAACTTATGTTTATGAACTAACTTTGCTTTATGCTTAACTTTGTAAATTTTAAAACATTTAATTTATTTACAACTTTCGGATTAGCTTGTTTCAGAGTTTTTATTTAGCGAACAGAATGTAAATATATTATTATTACAATTAAATTTTGCTTGAATTCATATAATAATAATTGATGAATAAATTCCGATTTAACTTTCAAATGCTTGAAATTTCTAAAAAATAAAGTTTAAAGGTTCATACATTTTGTCTTTTATACGACATTGTTTTGTCCTTCAAGAGACAACTTTATTCTAGCTTTGAGGCACGTTTAAATTTCTATTTCCAGTCATTAAAATTACAGCTATTGCCTGAAAATAAATGTTACCTGTGATTGGAAAAACGTTAAATAAATGATTATGTTCTTAAAAAAAATATGTGGAGAAAATAGAACTGGGTCGATAATCTTGTAGAAAATACCGTGATTGCTCAGCAGTCAAGGTTTTGGCTTCGTTTCCCATGTTTTTTTTCTGAAAACCTTCGGTTGCAGCATGGACTTTGTTACTGGGTCTGATATAATATAACACATTACTGGGAAAATAACAAGGTTGTGTAGTTCCTCTCTCTAGCCCTTCTGGGAATTAAAATTATAAAATTAATTTTGGGAGATTAAATACAAATACTAGTAGAACTTAACTACTAGTATTTGTATGGAAAGTCGTTATCTAGATATATTGGACTAAGAGCGGGCGTAAAGAGATTGTCGCTCGGTAAGCTGACTACAAATAAAGAGTACGGTTGAATAGTACGATCGGTTTTGGCAGTATGCCCGCATCCCTAGTTATTCCATCTCGCTCAGACTGTTACGACTCTGCCGAAAAACCTCCGTGACTCTTTTTCCGCTCGACGTTTTTTATAGGAAATAGCTGTGCAATAAGCGTGGATAAACCTCATCGGAAAGGTAGAATGCAAAAAGGAAATACTAAACACCAAAAATAAAAAAAATATTAAATTCAGTGTATGATTAATTATTTCGTTAAAAAAATTTATTGGTCCTATTTTTATACTGATATATATTTCTTTTATTCCATTAATTTCCTTTAACACTGTCAAAAGGACAGGCAATGACATTTTCAAAACCGTAGTGCCTAACTTGGAACTTTCATAAATGGAAGTGAAGCTTTCGGAACAATCGGGGCGTAGGGGCAGAGCCCTGAGAGGGAGCCCCCCCTCAAAAGGTGCTCGTAATAATGGGCTGATTGTTGAAATTAAACGAGTAACTCCAAATTTATTTCCCGACAAGAACTGTCAAATGAGAAAGAAATGTCAAACTGCCGTTGACACATCATAATTGACATTGGGTAGATACTTAGAATAGTATTGGAGTAGCACTCTTGTTCTGCGAACTCAATCCCAATGTTTACACGAACTTAATGCAACGTTTAGGTGCAAAAGTGCATGCCAATGCGCGCATTATTTCCTGGCTGAACCAACCCAATTTTTAATTCTAGTTCAGAGAAAATCGCCTTTAAAAATAATTACATCAAACTAAAATCAATTGATCAAGGATGACAATTGAACAATGACCTAAGTTACCTTTACATAAGTCGAAAACGTTTGTGTGAACAAGTAACAAGCTAAGTTTACGCTCAAGTAAGCGTTTGTCCAATGTTTGGACTAGTTGGTTCAGTGTCGTCGACCAATATTGGTATTCCTTTAAGAGCTGTATATCCAAAAAGCTAAACAAGATACCTATTGTATATAACCTGACCTAACAACGACAATTTGTACCCATATTTTATAGGTACGATAGAATAAGGTAAGTTGAATAGAATGTTGTTTACTACCAGACCAGATCCGGGCCCAATAAAACCCATATTATTTT
Organism: Protodeltote pygarga; assembly: GCA_936450705.2. NCBI lineage: Eukaryota > Metazoa > Arthropoda > Insecta > Lepidoptera > Noctuidae > Protodeltote > Protodeltote pygarga. Next base: position 9,819,086 of record OW388263.2, read on the forward strand.
GCATTTGCGTTTACATAATGACTGATCGCATCGCAGCAGGCCGAAAATGTAAAAGTTGACGAAAATCCAGGAGCTCTCAGAGTTACTCATCATCATTATCATCATCAAAGGCCTTTATACATCTACAAGAGATGATTTATATAGCGTCCGATTGGTTGCACCTACGCTCATGGCTAATCAAGCCGATACGAGAGAGTTACTAGGTATGAAATAAATCAAAATTTCATAGAAAAGCTAGGGTATTGATACATTATTAAATAAACAATAATAATGAAAAAAGAAAAAAAATATTAGGTTTCTAATTTATATTTTTAAATGTATATTTTTATTTTTTATATATATTTAAAAATGTATTTTATATGTTTAAAAATGAATAAAAGAATAAAAATATATTTTTTAGTTTTGTTTGCCGCTTGGCATCTGGCGTTTAAATCTAGCATTATCATAACCTAGCATTTAAATCTAGACAATTACTGTCACAGTAGCTGTTATACTGTGACTTTATACAAGTAATCCAATTAAACATTCTAATCCTAGATAGCTGAACTTACCTCTTAGTGTCCAAAAGCCTCGTTTCCAACCACAAGACGACAAGGCAACAATTTATGAAAAATTATTTCCTTTCATCCATCAATGTAGGTACCCGTCTGCAGCAATATAACTAGATTTTTATATACATTCTTTACCTCGTAGCCTACTTTCAAAGCTGCCTCTTCCCCGGTGGTATGCAACCTCGTGTTATAAATATCTAGACGAATTTATCTCAGTTTGCCGCCGACTTTGGTCAAGTATTAAACTTCATGTTAGGCATAAGTTGCTCTCATACATCTAGACAAAACTTAAGGTGTTACTGATAAAGTAGGCCGTACAGTACCGAGTCAGGAGTCACCTCCTTTTTTAAATCGAATAGCAAAAAGGAGGAAGTTTGCAATTATTAAGACGCTTATTTTTTTTTGTATGGAAACTACGAACAAACGCTCGAAGGGCATACTCACATAAACATGCATAATATTGCGTAACGACGAGACTCCTAAGCGAACGTCGCGGTACTCGCAGTATCGCCGCAGTAGGTATCAACCGAACGCGTCGTTGCGCATGGATGTGTGTGTGCCGTTTTCGAGCGTTTGTTCGTAGTTTCCATACTGCGTTTACATACTACAGGGCCAACAGCTTAACATGCTTTCTGAGGCACGAAGTAAGTGATAATTACCTAATTTACAATCCGCAGGTAACTTACGAAAAGTCAGAGGTGCGCACCTCTGACTTGGGTTCGAACCTGAGACTTGACTTGCCAGCCAATGGCCATACCATTAGGCTATCACGCAAGAGTTATATACACTCTGATTGGTCCCTTTCCATATAACTTTGGAGATACAGAACGGGAACTTCTCATCATTTCTGGTGATTGCAAACTTCTCGTAACTTATTTGACGGTTTGTATGTGTTGTTGACAACTAACTTCCGAGAAAGTAGGGGGGGGAGGTTAGCCTTTGAAGTAAAAGTGCCACTCAAAATTTAAAAAAAAATACCAAGGAAAATAATCAAAACTGACTTCAAAAACCCCAAAACTAAACAAATATCTACTACTATCTGGATCAGACAAATAAATGTCCCGTGCCGGAATCGAACCCGCGACACCAACCACTGCGTCAATCGTGTATTTTATTTTTATATTTGTCTTTTGTGCGTGATAAGGTTTGTTTTAATGCGGGTGATTTCCCTACATTGTGGGTAAATTAATGCACAAACACCCAAACCGAAACAAATATGTGTGGGTCCCGCAAATATTTGATAACGAGGATCGAACCCCTGCGACTATTTGTACGAACATATGTCTCGATTTTACGGTTCCTTATAATATAATGGTGCTGATTCTCTTATGCATCGCACTAAACTAATTTTAGTTTATTAAATACTAACGGCTTTACTCACGGATTGATTTCGGAAATGCCCGACTAGTTTCGGACTCAAACGGAGTTCATTTTTAAGAGCGAGTGTAGTCGCAGCGGCGTCGCTTACCTTACTCTGGTCGGGTATTCCCCTGTTAGTATTTAATAGTTTTAGTTTTACTATACCTATCTCTTTCTAATTAACATCATCGAAATCTATTCCTCTGAACAAAAATATGGTCACACTTCGTATAATTTTCTCAATGGAATTTATATAAGATAGATTAATCCTATTATCAAATCAAATCCCAAATAATTTATTTGCAAACTAAGTGTACAATTTTGAGTCTTAAAGTAATACAACTACTTATAACTTAGCGGCCCTGTATGGACGTAGCAAATTGAACAGTTTAATTTTTTCAGAAAAACAGTAAAGATAGGTTTACACATTGATATATTATTTTGTATAGGTATCAATGGGTATATATTATTATTATCCGACATGTATTTGTATTGCTTACTATGTAAGTATGTTTGTAATTATGTGAGCACCATGTAGTCCTTCCAACTTAGTTTTTATTAACGTGATGATTGCTGTACGGCTTGGGTATGTCATGCTCACAGAAATGTTCTGATAGCGGTGGCGTTGTGTGTCGGGTCGTTTGATTCCCTACAATATGGTTGAGTTAGGCGATGGCTGATGCATGCGTCATACTCGTGAACGGGTGCCGTCTGTTGGGACTGGTCAGCTCATAGCTGTTACGGTAATTTTATCAAAAGCATAAATATATTTAAGATGTACTTGTGTTTAGTCGACTGACATTGTTCTCACATAAGACCTCAGAACAATGTAACCTAAAATATTGTAAGCCATTTATTTAAGAGAGCAACCATGGAGTTTCTTTCCAGGTTCTTCTCCATGAAGGGTAGGCTGCCCTAGGAACTGGCAACTAGAGTCACTCTTATAACAAACAATATTAGAATTATGACTATTCATAAGTGTCTAATGGTCTACATGAATAAAAATATTTTGATTTTGATTTTGATTATATAATAGGATTAATCATGAGACCTCTGACTCACCAATCAGCGGCCATACTGCTAGACTATGACGACTCGGCTTCAATTATGTATTGACAGGTACCAATAATGACAAATTAATTGCTTCAACACAAATATTTGGTATAGCCCAATGAATGTTATCGTTGTTGTTACCTATATTACTATTATGTAGTGATTCTAATTATTATGGATAATGAGTTTCATTTCAATCGTGTAATATGAAACACTACATTGATTGTTTAATTATTATTTCGTTAGCATCTGCCTGCAGATACATCGGCATTATTTGTAGATAGTAAATAGAATAGTAAATCAAAGTTCCTAGTTGATTTAATTCAAAATATAAACTAATTAAGTTATAAGTTTTATTCAAAGCTGTAAAAACCTACTTTATGTGCATATGTAGGTATTAACATAAGGATTTCCTTGTTTGATGTTTTGAACAGCTGGTATTTTTTCGCGTAATGATGAGCACATACCCCTTGAAGTTGTGGTCGTATTGGTGACTCCACTCTGTAGATATGTTCCTAAAGTGTAAGTACCTTGACTGCCTCGTTGAAGTCGTTGATCTAGTAGTAGCAAGAGCGACTGCTGAACACGAGGTCCTGGGTTCGATCCCCGGGTCGAGCAAAGGGTTATTGGGTTTTTCCATTAGGCAATTCTCAGTAGCAGCACGGAGTCTGGAATTGTGCCCGGTTTATAGCATAGGCTCGCCCTATATTACATGGGAATTATTACATAGCTGGCGAAACGTAGGTGTACTGCACACCTCTGCCTACCCCCTCTAGGGAATACAGGCGTGAAGTTATTATTAAAAATAGTGTACTTTCCCTCGATGAAAACCTAGTCTCTAAAATACAAGTAAGTACATCAATAACTTCAGCTCATTCACCTTGCGATATCTGATATTGCTGTTACGACAAACCGTTAATATTAATGGACTTTAGCAAGATCTAGCTATAAACCTAGGTCAAACGCTAGTCTAGACGGTGAGTACAAAGGTGGCAAGACTGATATAAAGAAATATGTCTTGTCTTGTTTTTATTTTTATCATTTTAGTTGTTGTAGAGCAAATTAAAAATTTATCTGTCTACCTTCGATCAACTATAAATTGATCGAAATTCTCTGCACATTTATCTGTATAAAGGTAGATATGTTTATTTGTAAGAACTAAGTAGCTATATTATAATGCAATACAATACAAATACTCGTTATTGCAAACAAAAAAAAACATCATATTAAAAAAGAAAAATAGAAAAGAATATAAAAAAGAAATAGAAAAGTACAATTGGCCAAATGTTTTTTGTGTGGGTTGGAATGGGATGGATGATTTATATTCACAATTGGACCCGGTAGGTGGCGCTGCGATTGGGTAAATTAGAACCACAGGGGCGAAACCGCGTGGGGGTCAGCTAGTCTATAATATAAATAAAAATAAATTGCCAAATTTATTTCCTGACAAAATTCCTATAAATACATTATTTTTAAGAAATCTGACAAACTGACATTACTCTTTAATCTTGTTTACAAAACATTTATTTTTATCATCATCATCAGCCTGTATTAGTACACTGCTCAACATAGGCCTCTCCCAATGCGTGCCACTATTGTCTGGGGGAGCGGGTTGGCGATCGCAGTAGCAAATGACACAGAAGGATGCTGCTGCTCATCCTCCGGATATTTTCCTTTGTCGCTTCTTACGACACCCGTGCCACGAGTAGGGGTGGTTCTATTCTTAAGCCGGAAACCACACGGCATTTATTTTGATTGTGCAATATTTCAATTGAGTTCAAACTCTGCTTGAACAAAGCGCGCTCTGGGGAGACACCTCTTAAAAGTTAAATTAACTTATCTAAAGGGTTAGATAGTGCTAAATAAAGGAAAAAGGTTACTGATTATGGTATATTTGATTGAAAATGTCATAAAAACCTTTATTCAAAAACCTCCATCCAGTTATACCCACTCACTGTCACCGTCCATCTAGTTTGAACGAGGAAATATTTACGGCATTTCGTACTAAATCCTTAATCCACCAGGGTCAAACTAATGCCTGTATTCCACACAGGATCGCACATTTCTACACGCTCCAAAAATTTTAGCGGCATTTATACCTGATGTTTCGTTTTTTGGAGTCAACCCTCATCCATCATCCACCTAGCCTTATTATTCCCATACTTTTTGTTGGAGTTGGCTTCTAATCCAACTGGATGCAGCTGAATATCAGTTTTCTACAGAGCGACTGCCGATGACTTCCGCAACCCAAAAGATTACGATATTCTGAACTTAGATTTGTAGCCAGGATTTTATGAGAGTGAACGGATCAGGTGATAATTAGTTTGTAATACGTACATAACATACGAAAAGTCAGAGGTGCGTGCTTTGGGTCCGAACCTGAGACCTCTGACTTGCCAGTCAAGTCGGAAAACATACTCTCTCATCAACTCTCATCTTGTTTCTAACAGTCCGATATTTAAATACGACCCTAACTAAATATAATAAAGAATATACTTACCATACTTATAACTAAATAAACATTTTTTTGTAAATATAATTTGACCATAATTATTGGATTTTACAATTTAAAAAAATCTCAATAACATTTTTAAACGAAATAAGGTTAATCAAATAATTTGGTGTAATTTAGAAATTAGTGTACTTAGCGCCAATCATATTAATTATCTTTAATGATGAGAAGAATAAATTGCTTAAGGTTCTGCAATATAACAACAAAACTTCTGAAAAAAAAAAACGTCTCAAATAAATAGATAGAGTATAGTTATGCCTTTTGTAAATAAAAAAAAATCTATATGAAAAGAAGCGCATACGCAGACAGAATACCTAACTGTATAAAACATAAAGTGACATAAGACATTTATTTGCCAAGAATATGGTACAGAAGTTCTTATAAAACGTGAGACTATGGAAAAAAGGTATTCAGCCGTAGTTAAGTAATGTATTTTGTATTCTTAAAAAGTTTTGGAAAGACGTATATTTTACCTATGTACAGTCAAGTAAAATGTAAGTAAATAGTATAAATATATTTTATTTGAGTGTTGTATAACAGGAAATTTTTAAACGAACAAGACTTCTACTAAATGCAACATCATCTGGTGGCATTTAAAAAAAAAGAAACCCTCTATCTATATATATAAAAATGAAACCCGTTTTCCGTTGTCACGACATAGCATGAAAACGGCTTGACCGATTTGGCTGATTTTGGTCTTGATTTATTTGTGGAGATCCAGGGAAGGTTTAAAGGTGAGAAAAAGGGGTAGAGTAGGGTAGGGGTAGAGTAGGGTAGGGGTAGAGTAGGGTAGGGGTAGAGTAGGGTAGGGGTAGAGTAGGGTAGGGTAGCGGTAGAGTAGGGTAGGGGTAAAGTAGGGTAGGGGTAGAGTAGGGTAGGGTAGGGGTAGGGTAGGGTAGGGTAGGGTAGGGTAGGGTAGGGGTAGTGTAGGGTAGGGTAGGGGTAGATTAGGGTAGGTTAGGGATATGGTAGTGGGTAAAGTAGGGTAGGGGTAGAGTAGGTTAGGGGTAGAGTAGGGTAGGGGTAGAATAGGGTAGTGGGTAGAGTAGGGTAGGGGTAGAATAGGCCTTGAAGTAGGATAGTAATCACGCGTACGAAGTCGCGCGGGGCAGCTAGTAAATAATAAAGATTAAAAAAAAAACTTTGACGTCCAAAAACCATCACATCTTGCCAAAACATTCCAAATTATACTTTATCAACAATCAAATTCAAACAATGCCTGCTATGACGGCAAGACACGTCTCAGTGAATACATCACGAACTTATCTCGATACCAACTAGGTTACTGGTTGTCTATCCGTTGCAACCGTGAAAAACTACTGCATTGGCAAAAATAGGTCATGAATATCGGAATAAAAACACTAGTGTACCGGTTTGAAATGTACTTTGTGCAGGCGCTGGCTTTATGGGACTTGCAGAGCTAAACTCACTGTTCAAAGTATTTTGAAATTGTGAGAGAATGAAATTGTGAGTTCATTCTGAAGTTAACATTGTTCTAGTGATCGGGAAATAAGAATCGCAATCGTAAACTTTTATTAATCCATTATTTTTGTATGGCTAACTGCCCGTTTTGTATTTTTTTTACTAAAGATACTAAGATGGCAATCATCGTCGACGTCGTATGACGCATTGCCATCCTTAACTGGTGGGTATTCTCTAGGCTTAGACCAGTTCTTTATAAAAAGTTTAACTCCAGTCAATGGATGTTTTCATGTGCATTGTGAAATTATATATCAGTAAATTGAACCCACGATACAAGAGAAAATTCTAGAGAACGACAACTTAAAAAAAAAGAAAGAAAAAAATAACAAATAAAACAATTGAGCCTGCAGTTCATATATCTTCGTCTCTTCTCATTAAAATGTACTGAACCTCCAATGAAAGCTCTGCATTTGATTTCTAACCGTTGAAATGAGCTATTGAATTCGTCATTTCGCGTTTAATTTTCCCAATATGAAGTCGTCACACGTCGATAATATGTCCCGCCACATTTCATTACAAATCGGAGCGCTTAAACTGTTCGGTATTTGGTTTTACATACCGTACCCAATAAAAAATCCTCGATTTTGGATTGGCGTTTTGACGAGAATTGTTCTAGGAATTGCTATGTTTGTTATCCCGACTGGCGGCCAGATTGTGTATGTGGCCCGGTTAATTATGTCCGGCAACGCTGAAATTCAGGAGGTAGCTGGAATGTGAGTATTTTTTTGGTTTTTGCTGTTGCTACTGTAAGCAGAAACATACCTGCTGTTTATTATTCCGAAGCCCAGCTAAAGCCCGTCATACAAATCGCTACATATTATAAAACAAAGTCCTCCGCCGCATCTGTCTGTTTGTCTGCTCGCGATAAACTCAAAAATTACTGCACCGATTTTCATGTTGTTTTCACCAGTAGATAGAGTGGTTCTCGAGAAAGGTTTTAGTATATAAATAATTTGACAAAAATTTGACTTGTATTGAATATTTTTTGGAGGTGTCGGAAAATAAATAAGCTGGGTTGCGGGAACGGCACAAAAATTTCATGATTACTATAGGTCGCGATAGCCGACATTCACTATGGCTAAGTTTAAAAAAAAAGATCTGTTACAGTGTCCAATATAATAGGGTCAGGCTCACTCCCTATTTCATGAGACTCGAATTAACATAATTTTGGCGAAAAGAGGGTAGTGAATACTTCTACTTGACCATCCAAAAAACAAATGTTTTGTTAGGTACTTTAAAACAATCCTTTCTCTAACATTAACATTATAGGGTAAGCTTAGAATTTAAAATGTTATCTGACCTTCTAGTTTAATGTAACTCCAAAAATTATGGAGGCAAAAACTAATCTCTTTCATCAAGAAGTATATTTTTTCAGATGTTAAACCTGCCCTGGGTCCCATAAAGATCGCCTTTAAGGGCGAAAAGGGGTAAAATATTCGTAGTCCCACCCAAACCGGTTTCTAAAGCACATAATATTATGTTAATGTGAAAGAAAAATCAATGAACTTTTATGGGTTATTCAGAGATTCTATTTAGAGACCATTTCGACATTTGTAATGGTTATAAAATTTTGATTGAATCAGTTTTGATTACATGAGAATGGGGACAAAAAAATACTTTGAAAACTGAAAAGCGCCCTTCCGTGCCCATAAATTACATTATAACGACACAATAAATCCACCGTGGCACTGAAATTGCGTGTAGCATACATGACAAACCTAAATGAAACTGGTTTTTTTCGGGCTTTAACTTGTTAAGGTCAAATCTTATCAGTTTTGACCCACTTACATTATACTTACATGAGGCAGCGATAGTCAGATGACAAAAGAATATCTTTGGCAGAAATGATTGCTGGGCAAAGTATTGTAGGTATATTTTCTACTAATACTATAAATGTGAAAGTTTATGAAGATGGATAATTGTTTATTACTCTTTCACGCAAAAACTACTGAACAGATTTTGATAAAACTTTGCAGTAATATAGCTTATATATCAGAATTACATATAAGTTACATTTTATCAACATACCACGAGCGCAAAGCCGCGGGCGGAACCTAGTAATACCTAACATAATAGTAGAAATGTTTACATTTCTCGGTACATGCAACGACAAAACGTTAATGCCTTAATAGCTCTTTATTGGCATAAAATTGTAGTTTACTATTCCACAACCACGATAACACGACTTTAGTGTGCCTGACTGTACTGTTAAATAGCATTTCCACCAATTTTTTTCTATTTAAATTCAAAACTACCCATTTGAATTCCTTAAAAAAAAATTATCGCTTTTTTTGTAATTTTAACAACTATTTCATGAGCTGCAAGATTTTTTAATAACCTTAGTTGAAAAATAACAGTTAATAACAAAATTCATTCAGAATTTATCTCCGTCTCCATAATGGTTTTAGAACAAAAAGGACGAACTTGTCATAAATTAAATCAATTAATTAATTTTTGGGTCGTAATTATAAATTTCAATCGCGCACGGGTCATGAAGTTTAACATTTTTATTTTTAACGAAAACACGACACTTAAAAAAATCATAGTACATTTTGATGTCGAAATCCAATATTCATTTTAAAAATAATTATAATTACGAATTCAATTACGAAAACAAAATAAATGTGTTCTATATAATTTGGATTAAACATTTCATTTTAAGATGCTACAAAGTTATATTTTACGTAAGTCATCTGCCTAGCCTTTTCCCAACTATGTTGGGGTCGGCTTCCAGTCTTACCGGATGCAGCTGAATACCAGTGTTTTACATGGAGCGACTGCCTATCAGACCTCCACAACCCAGATACTGGGTTACACGATACCCCTTGGTAAGACTGGTTGTCAGATTTCGGGCTTCTGACTACCCGTAACGACTGTCAAAGATCTACAATTGACAGCCGGGGCCAACAGCTTAACGTGCTATCCGAGGCACGGAGAGTGATAATTAATTTATAAAACGCACATAACTTACGAAAAGTCAGAGGTGCGCGCCTTGGGTTCGAACCCGAGACCACTGACTTGCCAGTCAACGGTCACCACCACTAGGCTATCACGACTCTTAATTATATTTTACGTAAGTACAATACAAAATACTGAGCTCTAATTACATGTTCAAAATTCCAGCATAAACTTAGTTCTGACGGAGTTGCTCGCATCACTACGGCTTCTGGATTTACGTCTGCGTCGAAATGTACTCTCACAACTGTCAGATCAACTTATGAGCCCTGAGTTCCAATGTCATTCGAAGCCACAGAAAATTATATTAGAAAAAGCAGTTATGCTTTCCAGGTGGCTATTCTGGATATTGATGTGTAGCTGTTCTATGGATGTTATTGGTAAGTTTATTTAAATTTTTCTGAACATAAATTACTAACGATAAAAACAAAAAACTAATTAAAACTATCTATATATACAAATCTAACTAGAAGCCTTAAAAAAAATAAAATAAAAAATAAAACCCTTAATCTAAAAGACCGCTACCAGTAGGCAACGTTCCCAAAATGCTGGCTGCATTGCCTCGTTGAATAGCTATACTTAGCCTTTGGGCCAGGTACAGACCAGCATTTCAGTCACAGGTTGCCTCGACCAGACGCCTAGATAGGTCTTTGTAATTATTTCGGGCTCCCGGACCCCACGGTTCCAGCGTCTCAACCCCAAAAGGCACAAATAAATACCCGCTATCTAGGGTACTTACTATATTTGCGCCTTTTAAGGGTCTCAGTAGATTCTGCAGATTGGTAAGTAAAGTTACTTCAGGAAACTTTTCCTCTTACGTCAGTTCGTAAGACAGATTCGATAATCCATAATAATCTAGACTAGACCATCGTTTCTCAAACTAAAGGTACGCACTCAGAACTCCCAGGGGGGTCGTTATCAGATATAATATAGAAAAACCTTTCACTATTAAGGGGGCGTCCATAAATTACGTGAGGTGTTTTTTTTAATTTTCTGTCCCTCCCTCCCCCCTGGTGAGATGTCGTGAGATTTTATTCAACCCCCTCCCCCATCCCCCAATCTCACGTGAGATTTTTCAAAATGTGGGTTTCTAATGAATGAAATGGTTTCAAATTTTGAATGGTTTCGAAGTATGAATAAAATTATTTTGTTTCGAACGAATTAGTGAATGGTCTTAATCGTATTAAGATTACGCTTAAGATTAAATCTTAAGCATGTACAATCTGGATTAAATGGACCAAAATAGTATAATTTTTTTTTTTCAATCAGAAAAAAAATTGTGTGATATTTGCCGAGACCCCCCTCTCACCAACGTAAGATTAGATGAGATTTGACTCGACCCCCTCCCCCCCTTAAACACCTCACGTAATTTATGGACGCCCCCTAAGTTATATTAAGCGTTACATAATTATTACCAGACTATGAGTTTATAACAACTAATTTCACTAAACGTTATTTATTTAGGGTAACCCAATAAAAGATATTGAGAACATTTAGTGTTTTAGTTTTATACTTCTTTAATTACAGAAGACCACAGCTACACAAGATAAGAACTAAGCTAATATAATAAAATATGTGTTGGTTTTAGGTCGACTTTTTTAAAGAGTTCGGTTTTTAAGAGATTTTATGACGTGATTTTATGATTGATTTATATGACGTATCTGTTTAGATGTCGTGGTGGCGCATTGGTTACGGACCCGCTTTACAAGCGAGTGGGTGTGGGTTCGAACCTGTCACGTACCAATGTGACTTTTTCATGTCATATGTACTTTCTTAGATATTCTAAGACACCACTGACTAACGGTGAAGGAAAACATCGTAAGGAAACCTGGACTTAATAGTCTGAAATTGCCAACACGCAGTGAGCTAGCGCGGTGATTAATGTTCAATCCTTCTCTGTATGAGAAGAGGCCTTTGCCCTACATAGGGACAGTTACAGGCTAATTTATTTATTTATTTATTTTTATATGACGTATCTGACTAAAATCTTTGAGAAACGATGGTCTAGAACTACCCAAAACGATTGTGTGATGAGTTGTGCAAACCTGTACTTAATATTCAAATAGATATAATTATAATTTCAGTACACGTAATCGTTGTACCGGCTTTACATAATTTTGAAACTTTGCCCTTGAAGATGGATCTCATATTGTTTGATGTTAATGAAGAATCGAATTTTAATTATGTTTGCGCTTATCAGGTAAAAGTTTGATAACATTATCGTTGTGGATTGTGTTGTATTACATTAAACTAAATATGTCTAAATATTTAAATTGATATAATTATCTTGTGATTTTGTCTGTTTACAGATATTATATAAACCTATGATGTTGATTACGTTTGTGGCATTACAAACTTTGCCTTGGGCTGCAATGTCTTTTACAAGTAAGAATAATTATTTTATTTAATCAAATTACATCCATCCTCCATCCTCCTAGCCTTATTATTCCCAAACTTTGTTGGGGTCGGCTTCTAATCTAACCATAAGCAGCTAAATATCTGTTATCTACGAGCGACTGCCTATCTGACCCCCGCAACCCAAAGGGATACGATATTCTAAGGTTAGATTAGTTGTCAGGATTTTATGAGGGTACTGACTCCCTATATAGACTGTCAAAGATTTTCATGACAACCGGGGCCAACGGCTTAACGTGCTTTCCGAGACACGGAGCAGGTGATAATTAATTTTTAATTTCAATCAATTTACATATAAAATACATTTTAAAATATATAACAAAAAATATAAAAAAATATAAATATATGTATAAGTAGCTCAACGGTATCGGGAACAGGGTCCAGGTACTGGTGGTCAGGGCTCTAGAGAAAGGAACCTTCTGACTATGTGAGCATTTATTAATATTATTATTCATGTAATTTGATTATGAGTTTAACGTGCATGATAGTAGGAATCTTAACATACGCTCAAGGGAGATTCGGTCAACACGGACCCATATTTTTCGTATAAAATAAAGTAGGATGTTATTCGTATGTTGGATAACGCAGGATTAGCTAAAATCATGGGATATCGTTATAACGTTGCCACAGCAAAACCCGTAGTCCTCGCCGCGGGGTACAAAAAATATATAACATTTTCACCGAAAGTAAGACAACAGAGTTTCCGTTCGCTTTTGAATATTTATAAAAACGTAAACCACATTAAAGGGCGTTGATTCTTCAAAAAAGTAATTTTTCACGTTATTTTTTTTCTTACATCACTTTGATTGAATTGCCTTCTAGTCAGCCAATTGGACGTTTTAATTTATAACTTCGAAAACATGAAAGAGCTCGTTAAAATTACCGCAGCTGAAAGGCAGTGCGGTGAAAATGAAGCCTTCAAGGAGATTTTCAAAAATTGCGTCCTTCATCACTGCTCCATCATAAGGTACAGTTTTTTCTATAAAAAATATTTATAAAGAAACAGAAATTGTTCTTTGTGTAGGTACCTAATATTTTAATCTAAACAATTTTTTTTTATATTTTATGTTACGCCTCAGTTCTTCTAAAAAGTATGTAAATTGACCTGATTTATTCAAATTTAATGCAGCCAAGTTTTCTTTACAGATTTGTAAACATGATTCAAGATGTGTTTGGTGGCCAGTTGTCATCTACGTTATTTATAAATGCTTGTATAGTTTGTACTACTGCTGTGCAAATATTTTCGGTAAGTACTTAGTAGTCCTCGGTTTGGTGTCGCGGAATCGATTCTCACAATGGATTTGTAGGATCGACTGATATTTGTATCGATCTGGGTGTTTGTGTATCGTGATATTGTAGGTCAATTTTGTTGTAAAAAAATATCAAAGCTTGCCTAAGTGGTTGACTGGCAAATCAATCAGGTTTGAACCCAAATCAAAGTTACGAAAAATTGCATACTAGTTATAAATGAATTAATACTTGCTACTAAATTACTATTTATAACAGGTACTGTGTTATGAGTTGAATCCGCCTAATCTACTGTGTAATGGGTTAAGCCATCAGTCCGCCTGATCTCTCTCCCGTTGAGTCGGATTGCCGTCCCATCGAACATGACATCTGCATTTGCGCATATTGTGCACTATAATACCTATTTCTTTCCGTTGATATTGGCTGCAATGTTAAAATTATGTAAAAAAGATATAAATATTGATAAATGTTTATTGTACAGACTATTGAAGGCTAAACGTTTAACGGATATTTTATTAAGAAAATTTTGTGTATTCTTTCCAGATTGAGTCTCCATTGAAAAACATGACAGAAGTAATGTGGGTTTTGGCTTACTTGTCAATTTTTATCGGCAATCTTTTCGTTGATTGTTATTTTGGCAATTCTGTAACCGTTAAAGTAAGTATTTTGAGTATAAACTAATAGTATAATAAACTAATAAATATAAAAGAAACTTTTTTATTTAGGCCTTTTTTAATGTCGAATATTAAATGTCAAAGTATTTTGAGTGTTGAATATAAATTAACACATTTTTATTTAGGTTTTGTTTTCATAGCAAATATTAAATTTAGGTATCTCTTAGCTCTGGAAAAATTTCAAACCATCTGCTTCAAGGTGGATACCAGCCGAGCGCGGCGTGGCAGAACCGAGCGGAGAGTGAAATTAGTATGGCAAAATTTCAATCCACTCCCTGCCCATCTTTGGTGTAAAAGGTCTCGATGCGTGTGGATGTGCGTGACGAGAATTGAAATATTTGTTAGTACAATATTGAACTTTATTACTCCAAGAATAGAGTAGGTATGTATTTACTTTCTAAAACGGATATACTAATCACGCGCCGACCATCGAGGCCCCGCTCGGTCACTCAGTAAAGCGATGGACATCTTTCGGTGTAAAAGGGTCAGCGTGATTTCACTCTCAGCTCGGCTCTGCCACGCCGCGGTCGGCCAGTATAAAACCACCTTTATTCCCTCCTCACTGTAACCCGGTATGGCCGTTACACGTTAGAAACTTAATAATTCATCACGACTTATTATTATATTCTTACGCTACACCAATATCTAGTGCTTTTGGTAAAAATATACCTTTTGTCGTGACCGTGTTACGCTATATTCAGAAGTATGGCTTTTATTTTAGAAGTCAATTGTACCTGAATAAAGTTATATTCATTAGAACTATAGTACCTAGTTAGAATTCCCATTATATTAAAAGCTTTTGCTTGTATATAAAACTAATATGATTTATTTCACAATCCCTTTTGGGTTGACCACTGAACTGAATTTCAAATTATTCTGCCGTCCAGTTACAATAGTTACACCCCTTTTGTAAGTTTTAAGCTTGAACAAACTATATAATACTTATTAACTAATTTATTACCTACCTATTTTAATAAATAACTTTTATAAAATAGTATTTAATACTTACATCAGTCCATCGTCAAGCATCCGATAAGTCAGAGTCACGTTCGTCAAGAGATTTATTGCTTGCGGTTTGAACATGTTTACGTAATATTACTGACTATACAAACGATAAATATGTTCCAAGCTTTAGTCGAAATATTAAAAAAAATACGTGTAGGTAAACTTTTATGTAACACATCATGCAAAAAATGCCAGCAAGATTAATTTTAAATTAAAAAGAAGTACTAAAAAATAATAAGAATTTTTTTCTCGAGTAAAAAATATGCATATCGACATCGTAATACATCAAATTTATAATTATTTAATAAGAAAATTTGAAAAAAACAACTGATTTTGAAAAGTAACTGGTATCAGTTGCTTTTCAAATTTTCTTATTAAATAATTATATTTATTAAACTATCATGTGCAAAAATCACAAAAAAAAATCAAATTTATTTTTTTAGTCATATAAAACACTACATTAGTCAAACATTATTTTATTTAACTATTATACTATTGTTACATACTAAAAAAATAAAATACTTAATTATACTAAATAAGACTACCTATCTATTATATACATTATTATTATCTACATTAGTTACCCAATTTCCTGAATTACAAAGTGTTATTTAACAATGAGAGAAGTCTTTCAAAGGTCCTCAGTGTACTGGTACAATGTGCAATAAACGAGGATAGGCTCGCGTATATCACACGACCCTTGCTACCGGCACGTGCCGAGACAATTCAGTTATTCTTTCTAAGCCCGACCCCTAAGTTAAGCTCCGAGTCTCAAAAGGAGAGCCTTTACCTGTTGTTACTTAGTTTTAAATTCTGTTGAGATTCTTTTGCTATCCCTTTTGTATACAAGTATACAGGCTGTTTTTAGAATAAAAAGTGTAATTACTATTCAACAATATCTAGCCCGCGGTTAATTTGGGGCGATGCTTGGTAAAAGTCAAAAGTCTGTAGACTAGAATCTTTACCATTCCTAGCTATTGTTTATATTATATTCTTCTTTATATTACGTAGGTGATGGCCCACCCGATTGAAGGTAAATAATCACTTATAGAGAAAGAGGGATTATAGAATAGATTTGGAAAAGGTAAATTGGGCGCTCGGCACTCACTGAATGCATGAAATACATTATTATAAATTATTCTGTTATTTTACCCCGATTCCTATTCTGTGAGAGTGTTGTAATACCTCAACCGGGTCATAAGTGCTGGAAACATCATGGCTCTACCTTACCAAAACTAAGTTGTCCATATTGACATTATTTGATTGGCCTTCTATAAAATGTAAGAGTTATAGACCGTGGTGGTGTGGTTGCCAATTATTACATAAAAACAATCGAAGAAAAGCCTCCATAAGTACCTGCATCTACGCCACACATACGGTATAATTGAGTTCAACGTTTTTTTGTAATCTAGTGATGGCAAATAGCTTTGTAGTTAACCTTGATCAGTAATTTATGGTTAGGTTCTAGATTATTCTAGCTTATTGTTCAGCGAGTTATGTTGCTGACCAATTATATTAAACTCTACAAGACAAGAATACAACTTCTAGTCAAAAATTCTTACAATTCAACATACACAAAACATTCGTATACTGTGTCCAAATCACCATAAAAGTACAACTAATTTCCGATGCAAGTCCGCTGACAACTTATCAGAATTAATTCCGAAAACGAGGTTTCAGTGAAAAGACCTAATTAATGTTTGCTTGGCTTGAAGCTATGCCACTGGGGCCACAAAGTTATTAAAAGCAATTCATCGACTAGAAGATCATTGGTGTAGCTTGCTAACTCTGCCTGGAGACTGAGTTTACAAGTACTAAACTATTTGCAATCAACCACTGAGTTATTAACCACTGGCTAGTGGCTACTCACTATTAGTTATTACTACCAATCCGGGGGTGCGAGCACGGATCTTTTTGTCGACTGTTTATCGAACGTTTATCAATTTTAAACGTCAAGTTTGAAATAACAACAAAAATGACGTTTAATATTGATATCCTATTTTCGATAAAAAGATCCATGCTAACGCTACTGTTTCACTAAACAGCGTTAAGTCTAACAAAAATGGTGAGGTACAAAATTAGTACTATTAAGCCATTGTACGCCACCGCGATCACCGATGACCGCGAACAATAAAAATTGCATTTTGTCTTCAGCGTGGCAGTCAAAGTGTTAATTTCGGCACCAGCAGAGCGATTGGTAAATAGCGTAAAACAGCAGCAGCAGCAGTTTGTTAGATAAAGATACTAGATAAAAAAAAAGATACTAGTAGGTCGCTGGTAAAAACCCGCTTAGGATAGATTTTTTTCTTTTTACAAAAATTTGGAAATTTACAGTTCGCGTAGCAAGAATAAATGTTATGCATAAATGCTTTAGAAAAATGGTATATAGATTAGTATTATTAAATGACATATTTGTAGTGTTGTTTCGCTTGGTCAGTTAAAGCTAAGGCCTCCTGGGCCCAATTACTACCTTTCATAATTCCATTTCCGTAATCTTTTCGTAGGCTAACTTGAAATTAATGATTCTTTGGAGGTCAATGACTTTTTTTTTAGAGCTTGCATGTATCGACAGTAGTATATTCTTGCCCCTGGATGGCACTACCAACGGATCAGAAGAAGAACTTGGTTTTATTTATAGCGAAAACGCAAAGGCCTCTCGTGATAACGGCGGCTAAACTCGTCCCTGTCTCCTTGGAAACCTTTACTAAGGTAAGAATAATTAGAAAAAACATAAAACAGACTTCAAAACTTTTAAAAAGAAAAAAAAACTTGTCAAGCTATGTGGGCTTCAGATTTTATTAAACCATCAATTCCAAAGACATAACAATATTTATATGAGACCAACCAGAAAGTAGTTATAATCAATTTAATACACGGAGTAATCAGTGTAACATAAAAATACGATATCAGATTAAGAACCTCCTCCTTTTTGGAAGTCGGATAACATTATTTCACCTAACGACCCAGTTATATGACTTATTTAAGTTTTTAGTATATTACTCAATCAATTGTAGAATGGTACAATAATTTGAGTATCAACATTTTATACGAATCGGTTGTGCAATATTAATATGTAGGTTTATATATATTTTTTAAACGTTTCATATTAGAAGATATAAGTTACATCAAGATTATGGTTATTTTAATACCTTGTCACCACACATTTACACACGTTTTATAGATACCCTCCTTTGTTTCAAAAACTTGTACATAAAGTATACATTAGAGTGACTAGTAATTATGACGGTTAGTGTAGATTCCTGAAAACCGTACAAATAAATGTCGCTGTTGATCAACGTTAGCAAACAGGTAAATTTTCCTGTACTACATTTACTGGAAAAGTGCAAACCGTTAGGAAAAGGTAAATTTTCCTACCCGCTTTGAAAGAGCCAAAAACGTTTGCAACGGCAACTGTCGGATCCAAAAAGTGTCTTTTTTTATTTGTGATAGCAATCTTTTTAGCAGAAAGACCCAATAATTATTTTTTCTAATCAAATACCTACTAGTTAATATCATGGTGGCGCAGTTACGGACCCACTTTGCAAGTACGTGGGTGTGGGTTTGAACCTGGTGTGGTACCAATGTGACTTTTTCAATGTCAATCCTTCCTCAATATTAATCTAAGACACCACGGTGAAGGAAAACACTCAGGAAATCTGGACTTAAAAGTTTGAAATCGCTAACCCGCAGTGAGTTAGCGATTTTATAGATGCCTTTGTCCTGCAGTGGGACAATTACCTACGCACCTACCTAAACAATCTGACACTAGAACAAGAGGTCAGCTTATACTGGAAATGTATATTATGCTTGATAAGTTGTCGTGTGTACTACCAAGAATAAATTATTTCGATGCGGGAAAACAATTGATAATGATTGAGTTAATGATTCAAGAGTAAGCTACTCGATTAACAACACCAGGGGGGTTAGCCAAGTTG
This sequence comes from Protodeltote pygarga, assembly GCA_936450705.2. Lineage (NCBI taxonomy): Eukaryota > Metazoa > Arthropoda > Insecta > Lepidoptera > Noctuidae > Protodeltote > Protodeltote pygarga. Next base: position 9,838,275 of record OW388263.2, read on the forward strand.
ACTATTTACAATCGCTAACGAATAGAAAACGAAAGAAATGTTTGTTTGATTGTAAAATTTTTGATTGTAGATAGTTAACTTGGCTAAGCCCCCTGATTTTAATTGTGTCTGAAAGTGAATAGGTCAAAAGATATTCAAATGATCTAAATCAAGTATTGAAATGACCTAAAAATATCTGGCAGTCGATTTATTTTAATTTTACCAATGACTTTTTAAATTCGCATACGAAACATATTCATACATGAATTTCGTATCGAGTAGTCATGTTTTTCTGTAATTTTTAACCATTAGCTATATTGCCAAGAGATTAATTTTTTTTTTTATATACAGATAACGGTTAGGTTAGGTTATTATTTTGCTTAAGTAGGCAATGAAAAATTTATAATGTGCAACAGAACATAAAACTAATAAATTATTTTATGATACAACATTAATTGAATTTTTATTTGACATTGTAAGGACCACTCGTTACATAATTATTTTGTCATCAGAACGAGAGTTGATCTGAAGAGTCGATTTGTAAGATAGATCAAAATCAAAATATTTTTATTCATGTAGACCATTAGGCACTTATGAATAGTCGTAATTCTAATATTGTTTGTTATAAGAGTGACTCTAGTTGCCAGTTCCTAGGGCAGCCTACCCTTCATGGAGAAGAATAGGAATAGGAAATTTTGTATAGGCCTTCACGATTTTCGTACACATATGACATGCAAAAATCAACCCCCTAAACTCTAGTATTTAAACCAGTGTGTTTAATTAAAATTTTAATGTCAAGAAGTTTGTACCTGTTTGTTGTTTGTAGTTTGTTGTTGAAATTTATTATATTTTGCTCAAATGTTTAGTTAAAATTAGTTCGAATTACACAGTTTATGATTGTGAGACTCGAGTTTATAGTTGGCTTGCTTAGGTGCAGTTTGTAAATACTCTGTTTCATAGTTACAATGTTCTGCTAGGTTAATGTTTAAATTTTATACACTGGCATAAAGTTACATATAATATTTAATTTATTCATAGTTTAATAAAAACAACTTTTTAACGGATAATAATCGCGTTTTTATTGTATTAATTTACTCTTACATTTTGAAACATAGATTTATTATAAAAATATAAGTTTATAATTAAAAGAACCCCGATACAAAAAAAAACATCACCTGCTCTAATCCCATGCTTTTTGGGGACATCGCCAAATGTCTTCTTCTTCTATTCTTCTCTATTAGATCAGCCGTCATCCGAGCATTTACACCTTTCGTATATTGATAAAAAAAAAGATGGAAGGAGTGTGTAAGCATTGGCGCATACTCCATCCATCTTTTCTTGGTCTCCCTCTCCCGTCCCATACATCAACACTTACTACCTATATTCATCCCTCTTTTAATCACATGCGTTTCATCCTTGTTCAACACATAGCCATACCACAGTATAAAGAGCTCTTTATCTAGACTGTGGCCATACCAAGACAAGCGATTTCTTTTCAATTTATCTGTCACTGGCACCAGTTTTAAATCTCCTCAAATATACTCATTTCTTTCTTTATCCCTTCGTGTCACTCCACACATCCATCTCAACATTCTCATCTCTGTTACATGCAAACGTGTTTTATCAGTTTTTTATTTCAAAATACACGTGTATTTAAGATATATAATTTTAATAAATAATTCCTTCAAGATCTTTCCCAATATCTTTATTTGGATAAGTACAAGTGAATGTCGTAAGTTAAGACGTCTTAGACGAGCTTCAAGTAGAAGGACAATCATTATTCATAGTCGTTCGTCATATTTTTTGTCCTCAAATATTTGGGATCACTTCCAAGAAGTCCCTTTTGTTGTACAATCGGAAAAATAAGTTCTAACGGGACGAAATTATTTTATTTGTGGTTTCTATATCCTGTAGGATAAATGTTGTGTTATTATTTTGTAAATGTATAGCCAGAAAATCGCTTTGATGATTACAATAATTTATATACAAAAAAATATTCTTATTAAATAATTATATTTAATAAGCTAACACGTGCTAATCAAATGACTACAAATAAAAAAAGGAAAAACCTAATCTTTGATGTAACATTTAAACAGCTATCGATATATTGTTTCAAATGACATAAATTATCTAAAAATTATGTGTAAAATATCCATATGGTAATCATAGTTACTCCTGTAGCGTAAAAGCTTTTATACCTATATTTAAAACTTTTATTTGAGAATTTGAGTGAAAATGAGAAAGCAACAAAATTTTGATAATTTGACTCATGCCTAAAACAATGTACAACAAAATTCGTAGTTGTTTCATATTAATCAACGATATTAATTTGAAATAGAATTAGAATATTACTATACTGTACTGTACTGTGTACTGTAATACTATACTGTACTGCTTTAATAATTTTACTTTTATCATTACCTTTTAGACATTACCTTTATCGTTATGTCACGTGACATATTGATCGAAGGTAATGTCATCCTATACATTTGTTTCGTTTTCTATAGTGTTAGCGATTATAGATAGTCAACTTGGCTAACCCCCCAGCTCTGTATATCAGATTACCGATTACCCGCCGGGCAGCTCGGTGTGTGACTTGCTTTAGGAAGCTGACCCCATATAGCAAAAAATTAGGTAGCTTACAACCTCTACCTACCTTTCCCTGTCTACCTTATAAAGTAGGTAACCTTTTTGTTCATAAATATATAATCTTATTTATTAAACCAAAGGTAGAGAAGGATAATTAGGTAGGCGTAGATTAGACAATAGGTAATTTTTACGTAGGACACCATTATTGTTACCATGAAAGGAAAGCTATAAGGAAATAATGGAATTATCTACGCATTGATCTAAGGCTGTATAAGGATATTGTGATGAGATTAAAATATTTTCCTTTTTTTTTCTACGATAGCCTCTCTTCCGCATACGTAATACTTGAGTAAAGTCTTGCTTGAGTTTAGTCGTGATAGCCTAGTGGTTGTGACCGTTGACTGGCAAGTCAGAGGTCTCGGGTTCGAACACAAGGCCTCGACCTCTGACTTTTCGTAAGTTATGTGCGTTTTATAAATTAATTATCACTTACTCCGTGCCTCGGAAAGCACGTAAAGCCGTTGGCCCTGCGCCTGATCTCTCTCCGATCGTGTCGGAAGGCCGTCCCATCGGACTATGAGAGTGAGGGAATAGAGAGTGCACCTGTGTTTGCGCACACACTTGTGCACTATAATATCTCCTGCGTAGTTGGCTAATCTCCGTTGAGGTTGGCCGCTGTGACCGAAATTCGGTCAGGAGGATTATTATTATTACTTGAGTAAAACAAACATAAAATAGTTGAAAACAATACTTGTGACGGTTCTCTGTGTCTATGAAGTTAGCCGCGAATTCTGAGAAAGATTCTATTCTGTTGAAATAGACTGTTACATAATATTATCAAACGAAAGGTTAGACATAAGTGGTAAGTTGTAGGTATACGTTTGATACGTTTTTTTTTTAATTTTCAGCTGGCGTAATTTTATTTCGGATATACGTGTAAATTTTACCTAAAACTCTCTTAATAACCTCATTAAAAAAATCAACTATTAAAAAGCCAATCAAGTGCAGAAGTAACGCATCGAAAATTGTGCACCATTATGCTTATTAAAATATTCATATAGCTTTAAAATTATTAATAAAGTTAACTTAAGGTTAAAAACAAATATTTTCAAATTTTTTTTAGCTGGCAACTTTAGAATACAAAGTTATGTTTACGGGTGCTCGCTTAGTAGAATATATAAAATCAACCGCAAATATAAGTCTGTTACGCGAGACTAATAATTTTAGGATTTTCCTTTTCTTGTACCACAGTCAACACGACCTTACTTTATTATTTTTTATTGCGTTAAGCTAGACTCTTGAACTTTTTACAGCAATTGGAAGCCATTGACCTTAGTATTCATTTATTTTATTTTATTTTTTTATTTCATACCACCTCTACAAACATACAGCATGCCTGATGCTTAGCAGCTACCGTAACCTATTAGACACCTGCAACACCAGAGATATCAATCTCGTACGTTGTTGACCCTGTCTGGGACGGATTATGGAAGGGGGTGTGATTTAGAATGCGGGAGGAGATTATAGAAGGGGGAACTTAGACTCTGCACTGACGTCGATATTCTACAAGAGGATAGTAGTAGCCCGGTCGAGCATGCATTAGTGCTGAAACCACCAATAATACCTTTAGCCGTTTTTAAGAAAAAAGAAACTTTCGTGACATATTAACAACAAAACCGTCAAATAAGGGCTCTAATTAAAAAAACTGCCTCGTTGGTCTAGTGGTAGCAAGCGCGACTGCTGAGCACGAGGTCCTGGGTTCGATCCCCGGGTCGGGCAAAGTGTTATTGGGTTTTTCCATTAGGAAATTCTCAGTAGCAGCACGGAGTCTGGAATTGTGCCCGGTTAATGGCAATAGGCTCGCCCCCTATTACATGGGACTTATTACAAAGCCGGCGAAACGTGGGTGTACTACACACCTCTGCCTACCCCCTCTGGGGAATACAGGCGTGAGTCTATAAATAAAATAAAAAATTAAAAAAATTAAGGTACAGAGACTTAAAAAATAGTAAGTGATTCGCTGCTTAAGGTAAAACTTTTGTCGTCGACTGTGTAATTGTGTATTGTATATTTGTTTTCTCAGAATACGTAGTTTATTAAACAAGTTTCATTAGCTGCTTCTAAGATACCGTGTAGTATTTTCACGAAATTGTTCAAAATTAATTGTTTCGTTTTTTCGAGGAACAGGGCATTCCTTTTCTTTGTATTTATGAAGCAAAACGATCGGTTATACATGATTGGATTTCTTCGTAAATTTAAAAAAACTTTTACTTATTCTGTTTTCTAAAGCTACACTATTCATTTCTAAACTACGTACTCTGTAAACATATTTTTTATTTAAGCAAATTGCTTTTACAAAGGACTTCGTAAAGAGTACAAATCGTGAATAAAACTTTTTTGGGTAATTTTTTATTAAAACCAGAATAATATACTGACTGGGAAGTATTTCCTGAAATTCAAACTTAACCCTAATTCTATATTTACTATCCAAAAGTTTCACATTCCTTTATGAATGGTTAATGACGTCACTTCACTTACATCGAAGGGGACTTAAATGAAACACATTGTTTCACTTGAGTATCTATCGATCACTTAAGAACTACCAACCTAGTTTTTATGGTTCTCTAAGACCTGTCGGTTACCCGGATGGACTGGTTCACCCACCCAAAATAGTCTGGTAGTACCACCCTCTCGCAAAATATTGGCGTGAAATAACTGTATTCGTACGGTCAGTGAAGAGAACTAGATGCTCGATCCCCCCAAAGGACGGCCACGCCCCTTCTGATGTTGAAAGGCCTGTTTTTCCCCACATTTTTCATAAAAACGAAAAAAAGGCTATACCTCATCCTGACCCTTTAAAAAAACAATCTAATAACTTTTTATATACACAATTATTTATAAATTAAATATACACTTGCCTATAAAAAAGACTTAAAAAAGAAATTAAAATAAAAAGGGTAATTATTATGCATCAAAGTACTCCTCCACAACACTGTCATCTAATATTAAATACTATTTGTTTACGCTTTTATACAAAAACACGTATATAAAAACTTTTTCGCCTAAAACAAAGATTACCAAACTTTGTATTACAACCATCATAATAAATCACAACAACTTTATTTTATTTTATAATTGGATCCATTAACATATTTAGAAAAAGTTTGAGATTAAACTTATTACTCTTATTTTAATATTCACGAAGTTTACTGGCGATAGCAATCAGAATATTTATACCAGTTGTACAAAGTATTTAAAATGGCCTTAAAAGCAAAAACTTACCTAAATAACGTTGTGTTTAATACTTTCAGATAAAAGTTTATCTTTGTTTTTAGGAGTCCATATTTATGAGGCGTTCTTGTTATTTTGGCGGATCTATTCTTTAACAAATTTCTTAAATTAAGTAGTAAATGAGATCCCACCAAAAACATTTCATGTAAAATCGTAGCCAAGACTCGCAAACTTCAAAAAGTTATAAGATTTATTGAGGAGACAAGCTTTGATCCGGTCTGCATCTTAGTCAAAAATATGTGTAAGTTTCAGTCGTTTAATATGTTTCGTTTAATGGTCGTTTAAGGTCGTTTACTGTATAAATTATAAGAAATCATTTTTTTTGCCGTAGTACATTATAAAATTATATCATTATCTATGAAAAAGAGAATCGCGGCTGATCTTCTCCTAACTTCTGATCCAATTGAGTACAAAACAGCCTCATACATAAGGCATCAAGAATTCTTTTGTAGGATTCGATATACGGTTCAAAAATACGCTGAAACTTTAGGAATTAGTAGCACTCATGTAGGTTTGTCTTGGCGGGGATATTTTCGTGCCCCCATATAGCTGCATTTATTAGTACTTCTCTGCGTATAAATGAAATCTTTATACTAGAGACAGACCTTCTTGCTTTAAGCCACCAGACAAAGGACATTGCATCTTATTCTCCCGGGAGCAATGTATCTGAGACGTCCGTTGAGAATACTGTTTATGGGATTCTGTAACTATTCAGCATTACGTGTTCACAATGTATGCTCTTGTGTAGATTCTCTCTCTCTTGTGTAGACTTTCTTATTTTAAATTAAGTGAATATTTTCAGAAAATATCATATACATAATATAGTATAATAATACTATGTCATGAAATCAAGCCTGTGATGTCTTTGTCTTGTCTTATCAGGGATTAATTAGTAGATATTTATCACCCACAATTCGCTATCATCAAGGAACAATCTATATTTTGGGAGATCTCGAGTCAAGTCGAACTGTTTAATGTTATGTGCGTATATTCTAAATAATAACTAAGTATTTTAAGTCATGATAGCCTAGTGGTATGACCATTGACTGGCAAGTCAGAGATCTCAAGTTCGAATCCCAAGGCATGCACCTCTAACTTTTTGTAGATTATTATAATATATGTGTATTCTCACTTATTTTGTGCCTTGGAAAGTGAATAAAGCCGTTGGTCCTGCGCCTGAATTCTCTCTAGTCGTATTGGATTGCCGTCCCATTGGATTATGAGAGTGAAGTAATAGAGAGTGCGCCTATGTTTGCGCACACATTTGTGCACTATAATATCTCCTGCGTCGCGCTGTGTCCGAAATTCGGTCGGACAAAGGTTGTGGCAGTATCCAGAGACCTTTTGTTTTGTTCAAAAGTTCCACGAAACAAAAATAATCAAATCATTTATTTCGACTAATTGTCACCTAGACTTCACAGTCCGCAAACCTTAATTAATTAGCTTAAGAATCAAGATGGCGTAATCTTAAGCGAGAGGATTATATCTCTAAAGGGTTATCTTCCCCTAAATTTGCTTCGTCATTGTACACCTTGTTGTTTTTGATTTTCCTTATCGTCTGACGTCTTCTCTTCGTTATATAGGGTGGCCCATTTATAGTGGTCCAAAAATTTTTTTTACATCTAGGACATCCCAATGATTAATCTAAACGCAACATATGTTCCGCGAAAATCAGTAGTTTAGAAGTTATGATTTTTTAAATTTAATTTCTTAAAATTTCTACTTTAGTCATGTAAACCTCTTTAGATTGAAAGTGATTGCACTAAATCGAATCAAATTTGGTGTGTAAGTACTATAGATATGTAGCAAGCAAGCAATGAGCTATTTTTAAGGTTAACCTTAAATCGTAACATGGTTTTAGACCTTTCGGTGAATTATTTGTAATTTTCGATTGATTAAGCACATTTTTCGAAAAATTCTAAAGACAAAAAAAAAGTACTACACGAATTTTGCTTATGGTTGTAAAAACTACCTTGAAGTGTGAGGATAACATAAATAAAAAAATACTGCGGTGTAACTACAGTAAGTTCTTCAGAAATGAACATTGTATGCACTAGGTCATTAAAAACTTAAAATTTTAATTTTTGCCTAAAACATCATTTGAATAAATCCAACTTAATTATGAAAATAAAAACTCTGGAATTAGTTAAATAAAGGATATTTATTTAAAATAACAACCAACAATGACAAAATAAACGCTATTACAATAATTTTTCGAAATGTCTGCCTCTATTTTCAATGCAAATCTTTTTAAGCCTGTTGAAAGCCTGTTGTAATTCGGCCATCATCATCATCATCTGCCTAGCCTTTTCCCAACTATGTTCAGGTCGGCTTCCAGTCTTACCGGGTGCAGCTGAATACCAGTGTTTTACATGGAGCGACTGCCTATCAGACCTCCACAACCCAGATACTGGGTTACACGATACCCCTTGGTAAGACTGGGTTGTCAGACTTTCGGGCTTCTGACTAACCGTAACGATTGTCAAATATCTACTAATAATTGACAGCCGGGGCCAACAGCTTAACGTGCTATCCGAGGCACGGAGAGTAATTATTAATTTATAAAACGCACAGACCTTACGAAAAGTCAGAAATGCGCGCCTTGGGTTCGAACCCGAGACCTCTGATTTGTCTGTCAACGGTCACCACCTCTAGGCTATCACGACGAAAGCAAATAGACAGCTTTTCAACAGGCATAAAAGGATTTTTTTGCGACGTTGCTGTTTAATGTTTATGCATTGAAAATAGAGACAGACATTCCGAAAACTTATTGTATTAGCGTTTATTTTGTCATTGTGGGTTGTTATTTTAAATAAATATCCTTTATTTAACTAATTCCAGTGTTTTTATTTTCATAATAAAGTTGGATTTATTCAAATGATGTTTTAGGCAAAAATTAAAATTTTAAGTTTTTAATGAACTAGTGCATACAATATTCATTTCTGAAGAACTTACTGTAGTTACACCACAGTATTTTTTTATTTATGTTATCCTCACACTTCAAGGTAGTTTTTACAACCATAAGCAAAATTCGTGGAGTACATTTTTTTGTCTTTAGAATTTTTTGAAAAATGTGCTTAATCAATCGAAAATTACAAATAATTCACCGAAAGGTCTAAAACCATGTTACGATTTAAGGTTAACCTTAAAAATAGCTCATTGCTTGCTTGCTACATATCTATAGTACATACACACCAAATTTGATTCGATTTAGTGCGATCACTTTCAATCTAAAGAGGTTTAGATGACTAAAGTAGAAATTTTAAGAAATTAAATTTAAAAAATCATAACTTCTAAACTACTGATTTTCGCGGAACATATGTTGCGTTTAGATTAATCATCGGGATGTCCTAGATGTAAAAAAAATTTTTGGACCACTATAAATGGGCCACCCTGTATCAGAATCTTAGACAATTCGTAAAACGTAAACCTAAAATGTTTATCTGTTACCCTCATTTTGTAAGGACGAAAATACTTTGACAATGATTATCCTTATAATAATATTACCATTAGCTTGGACCCTGTTCCCGATACCGGTGGGCTACTATATTTTATATTTTTAAATGTATATTTTTATTTTTTATATATATTTAAAAATGTATTTTATTTATTTATTTATTTATTTATTTATTTATTTATTTATTTATTTATTTATTTATTTATTTATGTACACACACACAATAAACATAAAAAATAAAAAGGCATTTTAAAACTATGAGTACAAAGGCACTGCTTATTTCAATTAGAAATTTCTTCCAACAGGCCTGTGATAGGAGAAACTAATAAAACATTTGTAGTCACTGCGTGTATGATAAAAAAAAAAAAAACACATATAATATATACCTACTTACATATAATTACATACATATGCATAAATATTTCTATCTAAAATATATAAATAAATATATACTTAAAATAATAATAAAATATATATTTAACGATGAAATTAAGATGACAGATAATGCTCCTTAACTCTCTTTTTAAAAAGAGAAAGTGAACTAGATTCCCGAATATCAGGCGGCAGCAAGTTCCACAGTCTTACTGCATGAACGGTAAAGGAGAAGGAGTAGAAGTTGGATTTATGGGGCTGGAATTTAAGAAGGGATTTAAGGTGGGATCTACAAAGTGCGTCGGAGGAACGCGTGTATGAAAAACGCTCCCGCAAGTAGGAAGGGTAAATGGGATTGTGAAGGATGTTGTATAGAAGACATACAATGCGAGAATTCCTGCGCAAACGGATAGGGAGCCATTTGAGTTGTTTGCGAAACTCGGAAACGTGGTCATACTTTCGGAGACCAAAGACAAAACGTATACACAAGTTCTGCAAACGCTCAAGCTTGTTTAAAAGTTCCTCTGTGGCATCCAAACAGCACGCATCAGCGTAATCAATGATCGGCTGTATGAGTGACTGAGCAAGAGTGATCCGGGTTTTGAAGGGCAAGAAACTCTGGAGGCACTTCAAAGAATGAAAAGAGTAATGAACTTTTCGACTAACCTCATTGACCTGAGCATGCCATGAAAGATTAGAATCGATAAGGATACCAAGATTCTTAGCAGTATCCGTATAAGGGATTGGGATTCCATTTAAGGTTAACGGCGACACGGAGCGTAAATCAAGCGCATTGCGCATGATTCTACTGCCGATGATCAAAGCCTGAGATTTTAAGGGATTGACTAATAAGCCGTACGATCTGGCCCACTCATTAATACAGTCCAGGTCCTTATTCATACCAGCAATAGCATCATTTGCATCGGCCAGTCTAAAGTGTCTATAGATTTGTAAATCGTCTGCGTAGAGATGGAAGTTGGAGGAGATGACTTTGGTGATAGAATTAATAAAAATAGAGAATAAGAGAGGAGAGAGAACGCCACCCTGAGGCACACCAGCAGTGAGATCACACCACTCAGAGGAAAGCTCTTTATGGCGGACGCACTGCGAGCGCCCTCGAAGGTAAGAGTTAAACCAGGATATAGTCGAAGGAGAGAAATTTAAAGAATGAAGAGTGCCAAGTAAAACGTCAAAGTCCACTGAGTTGAAGGCACAACTGAAATCTAAGAGAACGAGCACCGTTAGAGACTTATTCTCCATAGCCAGACGGATGTCGTCAGTGACCTTCAAAAGAGCAGTAACGGTACTGTGTCCAGGACGAAAACCAGATTGAAGAGGGGAAATAAGAGAGTTGGTGGTTAGAAAAGTCGAAATCTGTTTGTGGACAATGTGCTCAAGAACCTTGGAAAGAAAAGGTAGGATTGATATAGGTCTATAGTGAGATAAAGAAGAGGGATTGGTCGATTTAGGAAGAGGTATTATGTGAGCACGTTTCCATGCGGAAGGGAAAGAGCAAGAGAATAAAGAGAAATTAAAGATGTGAGTGAGAATAGGAAGTAACAGTGGTAGGATAAGGAGTATCATTCTTGAACATAAATTGTCATCACCGATAGCAGAGGAAGTAATAGCTACAATAGATTTTTTAGCATCATCCTCAGATATGGCACAAAGATTTAAAAGAGGACAGTTAGGTACAAATACACTAGAAAGAGCATTTAGAGTTAACCCTCTGATGGCAGGATTTAATGATGTCGGTGGCAGGCAAAAATGCTTGTTCAGTGCATTTAAATTGACACCGTTGCAGGCATCAGCAGGAGACTTACCGATACCAACCGACCTCAGAAACCTCCAGACATCAGAAGATTTACGATTAATTAGAGAGTCATGGAAGTAGCGCCTCTTGGCATCTCTACACAGACGATTACAACGATTGCGTAGTGTCTTATAGCGTGAGAAATTCTGATCCATAGGTCGACGCTTGTATCTTCTCCTCGCTTTATCCCTGTTAGCCATTGCATCTTTGATGTATGACGTGATCCATGGGGCAGGGTTGCGCTTGACTTTTACACGTCGCAGAGGAGCATGTCTGTCGAAAAGGTTAAGGATTACCCTATTAAAATAGTTAACCATAACATCAATACAGGTGCTCTCTACCAGAGGAGTCCAATCAATCTCACCCACATCATGTTGCAGCGCCTCCAGATTAATACCCTTATAACTACGGAGAAGTAGGACATCAGCTTTACGTTTGGGAGGACGAATACGGTATGAAAGATATATAAGATCATGATACGAAAATTAGAAGTAAGTTGACCATACTGTACCACATTGGTAGGAGAAGAGGTGATTAAAAGATCAAGAAGAGAAGGAGTACAGTTAGGGAAATGGTGAGTGGCAGCTAAGGGAAGAATATGAAAATTGAAAGATGAGAAGAGGGATTGCAGTTTGAGCGATCGTGAGTCGTTTTTCAACAAACATGTATTGAAATCACCCATTATTTTTGTGTGCTCATACATTGGTCCAAGATCATTAAGCACAGATTCTAAAGTATCAAAATAATTAATATGGAGATTAGGACTATAGAAGACAGCAAGTAAGATTTTAATATGATTGATGGTTAGTTCTAGAAAAAGAAATTCTGCCGATTCTGAGTATAAGCTAGGAGATGACCGAACAATCCTGTGGGTAATGTCAGAGCGCAGATAGACAGCCACGCCGCCACCACCCTTACCAGTTCGGTCATTCCGAATTAGCGCGTAACCGGGGAGAGCGTATAGAGATGAAGAAAGAGAAGGTTTGAGAAAAGATTCGGAAATCAAGAGTGCATCAACATGGCTATCGCTAAAGGATGCCAAAAGATCCGTATAATGAGCAGGAATACTCTGAGCATTGATGTGAGCTATATTAAAATACTTGGGACAGTTGGAAAAGAGGGAGGAAATGTCATGCAAAGTAGTGTTCTGGGAAGACTCACTGCTAGCACTGACAAAACTACAATTCGTGGAAGAACAAGAGAAGAAGCTATCGTTGAGTTCAATATCATCATCCATTACAATAAATATATAATAAATAGTATAAAAATAAACTTAAATATCACGTAAAAACTAAGTACCTAATAAATTATTATAAAACGACTAATTTCCTAAAAAGGCCGTGTAGTTAACTCCCAGCTCAGCTCACTGGGCGTGGTGGAAGACTTAGTATATTAAAGAAACAAAATGTATATATATATATCAAAAGGATAACATATCAGAAGTAACTTAATCTATTTTAGAGCAACATCAAAATAAAAACAATAATAGTTATAACAATAGACAATAATAAAAAGAAATACAAGCAAAGGAACGCACGGAATAATTGACATCAAGCCATCAAGCCTAGGTGTCAAACTGGTCGGGCAAGTGACATTCATTCAACACTTGTCAAAGTTGTCAGTGTCATAATTACAATATTGATAGGCTACGAGTGAATATATTATTGAAAAATAAAGAATAATACCTACAACATACAAAAATAAGGTCACTACATTGCAATGACAGTGCAATATATTGTAGTATTTTATATTTTTGGTGAAATTTTTTACATGTTTTAGCACATGTTAGCTTATTCGTATGCACTTTCGATTTCGGTTCGAATCCCATCCGTATCAGTTGTTTTTTCAAATTTCTTATTAAATATTTATAATGTATTTTATATTATGTTTAAAAATGAATAAAAGAGATATATTACCATTACAAAATTGTGACAGTTTTTCTAAATCTTTGTTGCTCAATTACGATTGATCGGAACAAGTTTTTGTAAATACAAATGGTAATAATAAAAAATCATTAAAGGTATTTGTAAGTATGAAAACTTATACCGACCAAACTGATATTTTTGCTGAACCTTTGTCATGTCATTCTCCTTCGTATTAGAAATTAATGATCACTTACTGTTCCTTTTTGGATCACCTTTTTGGATATCTATTTTGTATTCTAAATTCAAAAAATAATGACAATGGTGAAAACTAGGAGTTCATGCGGGTTCACCTTTGTATTAGTTGGTTATAAGAGTATTTTAAAATAAACTGTGGTTTAATCAATTCCAGCGCCTTATTTTTTCGTTCGTTACACGCCGTCAGTAACACTTACTAAAACGGTGAAAGAAAACATCGTGAGAAAACCAACACACCTGAAACTGTTTCAACGGTGTGTAAAGCCATGTCAGAGGCCTACGGGTGGTTTAAATTCTGACACCAGGTTATTCATCAACCATACGATAAAGAAAGAAGATTGTCCGTTAATAAGACGTGCAAACCCGTACCCTAACCATACAATCTTGGCAAACAGAGTTTCACATAGCTTCCGAGCTATCGAATTCAAGGCGCGCAGCCATTTTTATTAGGGAAACTCATCACGTACGTATGTACCAACACATTAATAGATACAAACTGCTAAATTATTCATCAGGAGTCACAGTGGCCTCTAGAAAACCGACCCACTGTCCCTGTAGGATGACCTCGGCTTCTCCAGTTTAATCTTTGCCAATTAAGCTTGGATAGAGGATGATACCATAAAATATGCTATCGTTTTTGTTGACAAAAGAATATTTTGAAATTATTTTTTGGCTTCAAGATCTGTTAATTTTTTTACCACGCAATTTTATTGCCGTTTTTATGAATTAATATTACTATATTATGTGTTACTTTTTAGTAACAATATAACCTTAGAATATTCGATCCTAACGGTCCTACGTAATAGGGGGCAAGCCGAGCACAATTCCAAACTCCGTACTGCTACTGAGAATTTCCTAATGGAAAAACCCAATAACACTTTGCCCAACCTGAGGATCGAACCCAGGACCTCGTGCTCAGCAGTCGCGCTAGCTACCACTAGACTAACGATAAAACCAATCTCACATAATGTAGACAAGAACAATATTTTCCCTCAATTGTTAGAAGCTTTATGGATAAACCCTCATTATTTTAGTTGCCAACATATTTTGTTTCCCGATCCACCTCTCTGACTTTTCCATTTAATACTACTGTCAATGAATGAAAGATTTCAAATTAAATGTTTCCTTTACAGGTAATGAATTGGACTTACAAAGGATTCGCTGTCATGAATCAAATGAAGAAATAAGTACCTTTTGACTTGGATTATACTCGTAAATTGACGGATATTTTAGGAAGATATTTTAGATGACATGCAGAATAAATGATAAATTATATACCGGAGGCAACAAATACATTTAACTAATTATTCAGTACAACGTTCTAAGTTCTCTGATTGCATATTATTCACATATTATAAGTCACTGGATTACAAAATTCTAAATCTTTAATTGTTGCTGTATTTGTTGTAAAAGTAGTTGTCTGTATTTGCTTTATTTGTTGTTATAAAAGTAGGATAAACAAATTCTAATGTCCAGTCTCAAATTAAAGTTATAGGTATATATTACTGATATGGAAGATATAATTATATTCTGCCAGCAATTCAAATAGATACATAAGTCGAGCCCATCAAGAGAAAAAATTTATTAAATCTACTTACAGCATCCGTGTGATACAAACTATAGTCAGATTTAAAACGATTTTTTTCCGTATAACGACATCTAGTTAATATTTTAGAAATCAATTTTCTTAGCAATTAAAATATATTGGACAAGGATAATGGTAATTATTTTATTAAAATAGATATTATTAAGCTAAGTTTAAAGATATCGTGAAGTAATTACAATTCACTTAGTTACTTAACACTTAATTATCATAATTGTTTAATTAATTGTAATATATTTTAATGACTCAAATGGCGTAGCGGTTAAGTAATTAACTTTCTTGCCCTTTACGTCTCAGGTGCGATCCCGTACGGGATCTGTGTGATTGGTTTCAGTCTAGGTAAGTCTAGTATGTATTAATATAATGATATAGCTAATATTTATAGACCCTCGGTAGAGGAGAAAATGTTAGTGTAGAGCTACATTCTTTTATTTAAAGAAATTTCTAAGTTTTTTGAGTCCCGGGACTAGTCTGCGAACACCTCCTTAGTGAATCCTCTGTAACATTTATCGCCTACATAAGAAGACGAGTGGGGTCGTGCTCTTTCTAACGTTTTCGAATGAATTTAGAAAATAAAGTAGCAAACCTTTTTTTAGCGCTGAGTTATTATCTCTTTATTCACAGCCAAAGGTAACACTGCCCGAGCATTGTTGACTTTCAGAGGGCAAAGTTCAAAAATATCGATTAATACTGAATGCGTTTGATTGAAAATGTCGAACGTCAGTTGTTTTTTCAATTTTTTAATAAGATTTAATGAAAATTTCGACTTGGCACATTAAAAAAAAATTCACATAATTTCATCGCAGATTTATTTTAGTATTAAGTACCTACCTACATAATTATAAGAACGACGAAGAGTTATCTAAATTCGGACTAAACTGAGTTCTTTTTTTTTCTATAGAATTTTTGACAGGATAAGGCCTATCGGGTCAGCTAGTATTTAAATTTATTTATTTTCATAACTATGACAGTTTACAAACAACTGGATAAACATAGGATTTACCTAATTGTTTTAATAAGAATTTAATAAGCTATCATGTGCTATATATAACATGTAAAAAATTCACAAAAAACATAGGATTACTAAAATCCTGGATTCTATGCTAGCAGTACAAATTGTATTGTAGGAACCAGTGCATTCTCCATAAATAGCTACAGGCATTTTGTCTACAAAATACATAAACTTTACATTATAAATAATGATGATCACAATTCCTTGCATTACATAGATGCAGTATATGTTTATAATATGCAGTATCCTTGATAACGGATTCAAGTCTTTCTTTTCAATAAACATATTATTAAAAATGTCGAGTGAAATGATGAAATATCACAATTGACATACATAATTTTATTTGAATATTGAGTCAATATCAAATACGCCTGAAACTATTTACGTGTACAGTTGAACATTGAACAAAGTAATATAGTTTCATTATGCTTGTTCATAAAAAGGGCTATTCCATGTTAGGCAAGCAAAAGGTAAATCTTAAATACAACTCTAGGGCGTAATAGTACTTTTTATTTTATTAATCCAAGCCATAAAATGCAAGTTTAAGCAATGGGTTCCAATACTAAACAAAATTACCTGTACAAAATTTTAAGAAAAATTGCATGCTTGAAAAAAACATCAATAAATAATATGTCAAAATGATTCTTAGAGAAATGTTACGCATGCGCAGTAGCCATCTGCATTAAAAACCGGTGATTTTATTGTTAATTACAAATATTGTGCATTATTTTGCCGTTTATTTACTCAAAGATGAAAAACGTTTTATCTCACACAGGCGGTACGACAATTATTACATTGGACGATTATTATAGCCCTTGCCTTCAAATCGGCCTTTGAATGTCCATCGATAATAGTAATAAGAATTGTGGTTTTACTACCCTTATAACAAAATGTACTATAACTGTTAAGAACTACGAGTATGTCAATTATGTAAGTTATATTTGTATTTTAACTAAACAGAAATTTAGCCAAAGGCGATGGAACTTTATCTGTGCTGTGGCTTAGAAGTATGTGTAATGAAGAACCTCGATCAATCAAGTAGATTGGTCTAATTAACCTTTAGGAGTTTGATCGTAATTAGGTTTTATTTTTTATTTAATATAATTAGTATTGTAGAACAATAAAGATTGAAATACTTTGAGTCTGTTGTTTTAATTTGAGTGTTATTGAAGTTATTTATATTAACAAATCATGTCTTTTTCTGTCTTATTAATTTTTAATTTATTTAATAGGCTTCAGTTTAAATAGTGGGTAAGTATTTACAAACTAAATATAACTATTAAAGGCGCGTGCCCTTTTCCGGGATATTGCAAAGCGTCTTGTCGACGCTTCACGAGACCAGAGAGCTGGCTTATTCTTTGGAGAAATAATAAGTATTGCCATTCAACGTGGCAATGCTGCCAGTCTTCTGGGCACTTTGCCGGATGACAGTGATGCGGAGGAGTAATTGACGCATAATAAATAGTAGGTAAGAGAAGTTGTACTTAAATAATAATATTTATAAAAACATTGCATTACCTACACTAAACATGATTCATGTCACGAATTACTGAAAATCAATGACCATTTAAAACCCTCCCAAATACCTCCACTAAACCCAAATAGACCTACTTCCTATACCAATCAATCGAACATCCATAACCAGTTCATCGCAATAATCGACGATGGTGTCGAATTATGAGGAATAAGCGTTTCATCCATTAGTGACAAATGTTTGCTGCAATCAGACGAGATGCGGCCGGACGTTAGCAATTAATCAACACATATATCCACTAATACGCTGCAACGCATTGCCGTAACAATGGATATGGGAGATGAGACAATAGGAATGCGACTACAATGTAATACGATCGTATGATATTACCTAACTTGCGTATAAAAAAGTAAATTTTATGCTCGTTGGGAAATTTTCGTACTTTCTTTTTTGTCATCATCATTTCGTATGGCATTCATCCTGCGTGGATCAGATCTCTATATCCAAGTTTTTCAGCCAGCCTACGGCGGCAGTTGTAAGTTTGTGGACTTCCGACATTACACCGGGAAAACAGCGAAGTGGGCATTCTCCGAGTCAAAACCAGGCAACTTTTTAGTGGGGTCTGATATGAGATTCTTGTTTATGTCCTCAAAAAGGCCCCACTCCGAACGCCATGCCTCGTTTAGATTGAACTGGCTTTTGATCCGCTCGTCTGTCCAATTGGGGACCTTGAACTTAGACGGTGATATGGAAGCTCGTCCAGTGTCTCTCTGATGGGCAGGGGTTTGGAGCGGTTTGACTGGGAACATTTCTCCAATTCGCTGGCAGCTGCTCTACATCCACGAAGCTTAGGCACCAGCTCATTTTCTTTATTCAGCTCAGTTTCTTTATTGTATAGTTCATGAACATCCTAGTGATAGAGTTTTAACCGCTTGTAGGCGTCTGACATGGCTTTGCACACCGATGATTTCCTTCACCGTTTTTCCTTTATAAAAATGTATAGTAACGACTTAATTTCGATCGTGATTCATCTTTATCATAACAACAAACTGATTGGAATTGTAATAATATTGTACCACCACATAATATAAATATTACAAATTATAATATAATAAATTGATATTACATTAATAAATTATTAACGTGGAAAAATTCCAATTAAGTATGACTATTTTGTCAGTTAATTGGATTATGTTGTTGTTTCAGTTTGATGGTTTAATAATATTATTAAATAATTATTATTTTATTAATTTTAAATTATGTAAGGATGTTTTGTTTACCTTAGATATAAATTTTTCAGCTTCCAGCAGTTAATGAATTGTAGCTAATGTGTTATTTTGATGCATAAGCTATATTACTGGAAAGTTTCATAAAATTTAGCAGTTTTTGCGTGAAAGAGTAACAAACACCCATCAAATAAACAAACTTTCTCACTAACTTTTACATTTATAAAAATAAAAGGATAGGATAAGACAAAGATTCAATTCTTCAAAAAATAACAAAAGATTTATTCAGACCAAATCTTTAAAATACAGATCTTCATAAGTTTTATAAACCATTAACAAATATGACATCAAAAAGCGCAAATCACCGTATCCTGCACAAGGTTTAATTTTATTTCAAGTCAATTAGCGTCATCATATACTGCAGATCAAATTAGAAATGAAAAGCGCCCCCTAGTGTCGAAAACACGCGACGGGACATGGCCGTCTCCCGTCGACAATTCAATTTGCGGCCACCTCCCATCACAAATACGTAACAAACCAACGGCAAACAGGACAAAATGCTTTCACGGTATCCTAAATAAACGAATTCTACTCGACGATGTTGAAAAATGCTAATATTATGGTTTTGTCTTAAAACAATATTTTTTTTCACTCTTAATGCACAGAAAGGTCAATTAGAGGTCGTCTGTAAATGGATGTTGCTTTTTGTAGTAGACTAGCTGTCGCCCGCGATTTCGTCCGTGTGATATTAAATTTTGAATCTTCATTTGAAAGACACGTGGCGCCATCTATAATCATTAGAATATAATTGATGTGTTCTTCGAGAACAGTACTCTTTTTTGGGATGAAAAGTACCCTATGTCTGTTTCTGCACACCTGACAACGTATTTTATTGCCTATTTTTCTGTAATCTGAAATTTTACTTAAACTTTACTTTTTATATGCTAAAGAAGATGATTGGTTCAATAGTTTAGGCGTAAAAAGGTAACAAATAAACAAACTTAGTTTCGCATTTATAATATCAGTTAAGATTAGGATTACTATATTCCTCGAAAACAAAAAATCCTATACCCAACTCTCCTGTAATTAAGGTGGGTATATTGTAAATCCAGAATCGATCATTAATTTGAATTGGAATCCGGTACATCCCGTTACCTCCATCTCGATATTCGGCATCGTAGTTTCTAGGTATCTGGATCCCAATAGTATACAATATGTATACTCTCGTCGATAGCGATAACGGTACGTGGCGCATGTGATCTGACATATTATGCTAGCTTGATAGCCAATTGTTTTTCATTCCTACGTTTTGTCTTTAGATTATTGTATTCGTAGCATTCTGCTACACGTTAATCATAGCGTAGTGCTACGAAATATTCGTAGCGTACTACTACAAATTATTCGTAGCAAACGGCTAGGCATTCTTTGTAGAATGCATTGTAATTATTCAAAGTATACTGTTACAAATTATTTGGTAGCGTAGCATGCTGTTTGCTACACTTCATTTGTAGCATGCTGTTACGCTTTATTTGTAACATTCTGCCATTAATTATTTTTAGCATGCTGCTATGTTTTATTAATAGCATGCTGCTCCGCTTTTTTCGTTTCATGCTGCTACGCTTTATTCGTTTCAGACTGCAAGGCATTATTTGTAGCAGTAATGCGAGCGACAGAGATAGCGATACACTTGTAGCACCCTTAGTGGCAAAGTTAGTCAGCACAACTATTAGTTACTACAACTGCAAAAATACGAATAATTCACTCTGATCTGTTATCCCGTTGCAACCCAGTACCTAACGCATTGTAGATTTAAAAGATACGACCACAAAATAAATGGAGCCATAAAATATGACTCCAAAAATATAAAAAGGTACTAAAAAAAACTAAAACCGAACTTACACTACGTACTACATTTTATATAAACACTTGAGAAAATTAACGGCACATTGTATGAAACTCCAGACGACAGTACCAAAGAGACAATAGCTCAAAGTTTATTTTGAGACGGCGCGGGCGTGCCAACTTCCAGAAAATGTATCAGCGTCTGTACATCCATACACTCTGTTGGATGAAATATTTGGACAATGAGCAAAGATGGAGGAGGTGTCAAAAGTTCAGAACGTCCGTTTTCTGTGCGATTCGTTAGTAAATAGCATTTCGCAGCTCCGCTTGAGGGATGAGGCTTTGAATTCAGCGATTTAGACACGCGATCGTATAAAACCGCATATTTGAGCGTCTTCATTACTCTGATAACTGATAGCCTATTTGTATGACCGTCAACTGACAAGTCAGAGGTCTCGAGTTCGATCCCAAGGCGCACCTCTGAGTTTTCGTAAGTTATAATAATAATAATAATAAACCCCCTCTGGGACACGCGTCATCTCCCCATGAGATTGACGTAAAACCGGAGGGTAAATTAGATAAGCTTTCTTCTTCATTATTCTTCTGACATAAATAAAAACTGTGTCATGGAGGTAAAATAGAAAGCGCACAAAACGCAGGGCAGCTTGTGGCGGGCTGATTGTGATTGGCGACACTGCGTTCCCGAATGCTCCAGAGAGTCGGTCAGGGCCTCGTCTCCAGTTTGCCCTAATTGGGTAGCTGGAGTGGAACCCCAAGAGCGCCCGCAGGACTCTCAACCCTGTCTTGCCTTAATTGGCTGGCCAGGGAGGGGCCGCAAGAGCTATATGCTCGGGGGTGGAAGTGTAATGTAAGTAATGGCGTAATAACGGGGAAACCCACTCCGGGTCTATGACCCGCGATGGTGAAACCGGGGCCGCTCCTCTCGACACCCCTAGCCGCTCACACCAGTGTTGCCCCCTTGTTGTCTGTTATCAAGACGGCTTTTTGGGGGGCCCATTTAGTGAGTTGGCGAGTCACCACCTGCCAGTTAGTTTCAATATTAGTGTTGAAAGGCAGGTGCCGTTTTCTTCCGGCTATAATAGAGGTTAACCGATCCACCTAACACCCATCTCAATAGACTAGTTAATTTTACCTTTTTTTTTTTTTTTTTGCAATAGTCCTGCACTCGCTGGGAACAATCCAGGACTGCATTCATATAGTGCAGCCGTGGGGAGTTCCCAGCGGGTGCCCCACCCCATTTTAGATTAAAGTTCTCAAAGGGGCCTCTGCGTGTTGGACCTGTGTCCCCAGGCAAGCCCTCCAAAGGACCGGGTCTCTTTCTTTTGAAAGAGAACCCGTGAATTTAAAGAGATACAAATAATAATAATAATAATAATAATTTATTCAAAAAATTCTTGCATTACAGAATATGATAATATGTACAAAGTTTGCTTAGGTATATTATGACACTTACCTGAACTAGGAAATTTAAATCCTGTATCTCAGGCGCAAAAGTACAGAAATATAAAATTAGACATTTAAAAATCTTTAAATAATCATTAGATATGTATAAATAAGTATAATAGGTATAACTGTAAATTAATCATATAATACTATACAATATATTCGGTATAAAATAAAATTTATCATTAGTTTTAAACATGAACAGTAAATTACATAAGAACATACACGAAAATTACGGATCAGCAGAATCGAAGTCTAGGTCATATTCTAAGTAGCATAATTTATTTATTTGTTATATAAAAGTATTGTATTGCTAATTACAGTTAATTTATAAATTAAGGTTAGTAGGACAAATGGAGTTATGTAAACATAAATTTTGTTGTGTTAGGCGCATTCATAATTGACAGAGTTTATGTATCTTTTTTCGGCCATGATTTTCGCAGGGCAATCTGTAGAACCTGTACAATGATTACTTGGTTTTTTAAAGTGCCAGCATGTAGCGCATTTTGGTCCTTCCAATTTCTTTAAGCAGTCCTTTATTGTATGTCCTTTCTCGCCACAGTGGCCGCAGGTGGGGGTTGATTCCCGACATGACTTAGCTGCATGACCGTACTGCTGACACTTATAGCACCTAGTAACCAAAGTAAAATCTTTAATAGGGCACGACGACCAATTCACAAACACTCTTTCCTTATTAATTAGCGCTTTACGCACGGCTGCAGGAATTTCTATTATATAATTACAGGTCTCAGCGTCCTTCTTGCCTGACTTGTGACTCAGCCTTATTGAGGTCAAAAACGTCTCAAGTGTAAAGTTCTGCAGTTTGTCACTCAAATTTTGTTGGTAAAGGCAGGTGAAAACTTCTTTTTCCGTCATGGATGAAGGCACTCCGATTAATACCAATCTAGGCTTTCTTTTATGAGGCTCATCAACTGTAAGTCCGGAATTCTTCAGTAGTGCCGACTGTTTCAGCTTTTCGATGTCGTCCTTCTTGTCAGTGCTGATAACAATACCGCCGTTCTTTGTCTTGCGCAGACCTCTTACTTGCAATTTTAATTGTTCGGGATTGATTATTTTCTGAACTAGCGATTTAGTCTCCTCACTTGATTTGAGCTTGTCCGTAGGATATATAGCTACTGCACTCAAATTTGTTGGCTGGATGAAATGGTCGCTGCTTTTCTTAACCATGTCAGCAAAGGATTTTCCTGAAGATGCTTGGGATGATTCTTCTATGCTTATTTTTAGGTCTTGTAGCCGCTGCGACAAATCAACTTGGTCCTGGAGAGTTTGTAGAGATGTATAGGTCTGCACAGTTCTCACCTTCAGGGCCTGGTATTGCACTGCCATCTGCGAGGTGCCGTGAGCTACTTTACGGCACAAGTTACTGATCTTCAGTTTCTGCTCGGTGTTCAATTTACCTTCGGCTGATATAGAACATACCTCGTTGAGATACTGCTCGATGGACGACATCCAAGTCTGGATTTCCGGCGTCGATATTATTTCTGGAGCATCTTCTTTGCTAGGCTCTGTAGGTCGAGCTGCAGGTCTCGGTGAAGGCGTAGGAGGCGGGGAACGGGCAGTCCTGCGACTTCGACTGAAAGGACTGTCTTCCATCGTCGCACTTGTTTAAAATAGTTTGTTTTTAAAAATACTATTTGAACCGAAACGTATGACACATAGTATCGATAACTAGGTCAGCATTCTTAAAGTGATTATTTAAATATTTTAAATAAACCGATTCGACACGTTTGATCACTACGGAGGTCGGAGATTGTAATTCCGTATTGTTATGTGCGTATTATAAATTAATATCCGTTACTAAAACGGTGAGGGAAAAATCGTGACAAAA
This sequence comes from Protodeltote pygarga, assembly GCA_936450705.2. Taxonomy (NCBI): domain Eukaryota; kingdom Metazoa; phylum Arthropoda; class Insecta; order Lepidoptera; family Noctuidae; genus Protodeltote; species Protodeltote pygarga. The sequence goes on from OW388263.2 coordinate 9,862,366, forward strand.
CCAGTAAACCTGAGAGATTTCTCAATGGTATGTAAAGCCATGTCAGAGGCCTACGGGTGGTTTAAATTCTGACATCAGGCTGTTCATCAACCATACAAAAAAAAAGAGTTATATTGTTATTGTAGCTACTGCTACTGATACTGTTAATGTCACAGTGTTAGGTTGATCTTTCAATTACCGCAAAGTCGGCAAGACTTGTAGCTACTGCTACTGCTACTGATACTTTTAATCTCACAGTGTTAGGTTGATCTTTCAATTACCGCAAAGTCGGCAAGACTTGTAGCTACTGCTACTGCTACTGATACTGTTAATGTCATAGTGTTAGGTTGATCTTTCAATTACCGCAAAGTCGGCAAGACAAGCCGCAAGATCGGCCGGCCTGAAGCCAAGTTCTGAATTGAATCCCTGAATCAGGCAGTGTTATTGGGTCTTTTCATTAGGAAATCCTCAGTAGCAGCACGGAGTCTAGAATTGGTAAATGGCTGTAGGCTCGCCCTGTATTGCATGGGACTTATAACATAGCCGGCAAAACGTGGATCTACTGCATACACCTCTGCCTACCCCCTCTGGGGAATACAGGCGTGAGTTTACGTTATATATTTGCCACTTAGAAAAACAGTTTGGAGACACGCCTTAAGTTTAGTAAAGGACTAGGGTATAATATATTCATTTAATTCTCAAACTTTAGCATGTAACATCTGATCGTAAGGTTTCAATCGCTAGTTTCGAACCCGCGTTTCATAGTTGCCTGGCAAAGTTGCGGAGTGGAGGTACAGAGGGTCGTTTACTTGAATTGAACAGAGATTTTCACACGAATTGTTCTGGTTCTAGAGTTTGTGTAAAAATCTTCATTTCAACTAAAAATGTTTTTTTTTAAATCTATTTATTTATTGAGGCTTTTGTCCACAAGGTGGATATGCCAGCCTCATAGGAACATTCACAAAAAAATCGTAACTATACAAATTCTTAGTTCATCAATAGTTAAAGATTAGAAAAAACAGATTTTATAAGTTTATAAATAGCTACAGATTGGATAGAAAGTAGTAAACCTAAAAAACAATTAATGATAATAATTATTAATAATTTATTTATTTATTTATTAATAATTATCAAATTGTTCTGTTTGCATGGATTCTGGGAATAGTAATTATTGTAAAATCATTTTGATAGTTATACTGGAGGATTAGCCATGTTGACTATCTACAATCGCTAACGAATAGAAAACGAAAAAAATGTATAGATAGACATTACTTTTATCGTTATGTCACGTGGTCAAAACAAACGAATATAATCTAATCCTATACATTTCTTTCGTTTTCTATTCGTTAGCGATTGTAGATAGTCAACTTGGCTTAGCCCCCTGCACTGCTTACTTAAGTGTGAAACTCCTTATCTATTAAAGTGCTTGTACCTTCCGGCCTATTATGTCTCTTTTCTCAACCTTCAACAAAGCCTTCAAACTTCGAGAAATGAGTTTCAGAAAAATGATTTGTTACGCGTCACCGGCGTCCCTGCGGTAGTTAAAAGGACAATTTAGGTTATCATTTTATCGAACAAATCTATCAAAATCAGTTTGTAAACACTGCGGAAAAATCGTGACTCATGACAGAAATTAATTCGACGACATACTAGAATTCCGACGTCTAATTATTATTAATCCAGATTAGTTGCCGAAAAATTACAACGATTATGTTAATTAAACTGGTTTAACGATAAATTATGGCAATAAACGTTACTTTCATCGCGTCACCGCTGACTGCGATTAGTACCGCCTCAGAATATATAACAAACCAGAAGCAACGTACTTTAAGAAATAAAGTCTTAAAAATATTTTTAAATAATCTTTTTAAATATTTTAACGTGAATATTCTAATAGTAGATATAGTCCGAGACAGATCGACATGGCAATCTGCTAGTGACTAATACACAGATACTGAGTGGTGAGTACTTGTACAGGTATATAAGTGAGTGGTTTTAATATCGCTTACGTTGTTTCTTGTAGTTGTAGATTTCCATAACGACTATAATTATTTAACATAATAATTTAATTAGGCCTACGGGCGGTTCAGTCTCTTACATAGTATGTCAGATTTTACTTTGAACATTTTATAACAAGATTAAACCGAGCTCATCATATTATCAAGATTACTAAAGTTAAACAGCTTACTGCATGGTCCGTGAATAGTTATGTTTTATGTATGTTTTGTAAATTTTTGTGCACATATTTTTAATTTTTGTAGTTATATAGCACACGTCAAATTTTCTTATTAAGTTTTTTTTTTCACATGTTTTTAATTATTATTTTTAGTGAAAAGTTAATTAGAGTAATGCACAAACTGATCCATTTAACAACATGCACAACATCCTGCGGTTTCGTCCACACTTACAATATAATCTTATTTCTTGTTCAAGTCGGTCTTTTTAATCCAAATATCACATCATACTGTAAACAATTAAGACACTGTGAGCAATTACTGCATAAAATGAAACGGTTTTGTTTAATTTTTATAGAATTTGTAATCATTTAAAATTGATAGAGAGATTGGAGAGTTTTTTTTACAGTTTCATCACTTTTCAGCTTTAGCGCTTGGAAACGGAATCTTACTAAAAATCTTATGGTACTTAATTTAAATTTATTATATTCACTGTATAATATGGACACAGTAAAAAAATCAAGTTGACAATAGATAAAAAAAACTGTTTAAAAACGGTTATTACACTTGACATATCAGTCTTTCTACGACCATGAGAGCTGGAAAGCTCTCGAAATGTAAGGATTTGACTAATTAATAAAAGTGACGCGACGCATATACGTTAAAAAAATATTTCATTATAATACATGCCTTCTGATTTGTAATGCACTCTGAGGTCGAAAACTAATCAGATCGGTAAGGACGCGTATGCGACACGCGATTCATACATTTTTCACAAACATTATGCCTGCAATGCGAATATACATTCAATAGTAAGAACTGGGCTGAACTCGGTAATGATTTGCATTTTTCAACAATAATTTACTTCCTTTCCGTTTTCATTTGTGTGTTTTTGCATGTTAACGACAAAATGAGACATAGTGGGACAAATTAAAATAGTATTGCATTTATAGTCGAGCAGTTTGTACCAAGTACGTTAAAGCACAGTATCTTTCTTTAGTAAAGCGAAAACTAAAATTTCAAATTTAATGATGACTTTATAATTATTATATTCCTAGAACATATCATCATAATATAAGTGCATGTATGCTTTTATTTAAAATTATGAAAATGAAAATTAATTATTGGAATGAATATTATAATTATTGTTAATTAGTAACTAACGCATAGTTTCAGCTACCACAAAAATCTTTCACATCACGATAACTACGTTTCTGTAACAGACACTACCAATGAAAATAAAAGGAACGTTGATCAAATTATACAAACCAAAACAATATAAAAGAATACTTACTCCCTCATCTGACTTTACGACTAACAAGTCAGCGGCCACGGAACCCTCGATTGCGACAATAATGTAGCATCACAGCCCGACATAAACCTCTTTACGTCACTTTTATGTGCCCAACGTGCAAATGCATCCAATTTGCAGTAAAGTAAAAACGAAGTGTCCACATAATACGCTTCTTGTCGATAATCGTGCGTATAACCGATAAACGCGAGTTGTTCAACTGTTGCACTCCATGTAAGCACCGTACTATGTACTCGTTATCTTCGATTATGCTAACGTTTAATGGTTCTAAGAGTTTCTTTAGTGATGTGCATTATCGATATGTTGAACAAAATGCACGGTACATCGGCCACAGTGTCGTTTAGAAACTTTTTACAAAGAGGCGATTGTAGCGCATATTATTTCACGAACGTTGCATCGGGATGCCAAATGATGTCGTTAAATCCAAATGGTCGCTGGAATGGTTCTACCTCCATTTATAAATATACATATACTTGATGGTGGTTAAAGAGTAGAGTGAATTGTAATTATATGGGCGCAAGACAATGGATTCAAAGGAGTGTCCCCAAGCGCATGAAACGCGCTAAACGGAAACTGATTTTGACCTTAATTTTAATATTATTTCAATCTAAAATAACCTAAATGTTAAAAAAAACAGTTGCAGAACAGTAGGCAGCTGCTTCTTGTCATACAAAGAAGGATCAAACATTAATCACCACGCTAGCTCACTGCGTGTTGACGAACTCTATGCTTGTACTTAAATAATTTCACAATTTCGTACACTAGTTCGACACATTAACATGATTATACTGTTTACACATCTAGGGGAGAAACGATTAAGTATGAAAAGTTGAAGCAATTTACCATTCGCGTCGGTCCCGCCCTCAAATAGGCAACAGCTAACAACATACAATGTCGCGATTGCTGCAAGGTAATTGCATAGCAATTTGGCCCCGTGGTGCAGTTATTAAAGAAATTCTTCAGCGTCGGCAACGAAATTACATTTCATTAAAGGTGGAATGGAATTCTTTTGCTTCGATTGCTGGTAATGATATTAAATGTACCTGAGTTCACCTATTGAAGATTCTAATGAGATTCTTTAGATCTTACTGAATAAAACTTTGATTTTTACCTACGATAACAAGACCGATATAATTTCAGTGGATCATAATAATAATGTCCTCCTTTCCGAGGCACGGAGTAAGTGATAATTAATTTATAAAATGAAAAGTCAGAGGTTTGAACCTCTGACTTGCCAGTCAACGGTCAACACCACTAGGTTATCACGACTCACTACTCAGACTACGAGTCAGTGGATCATACAATCATATTTATCTCGTACGTTATAATAGAATGCATACTTTTTGGTGTTGTTGTATATCATGATATTTTTTTTGTGTTCTGACGCAAATTTTTAAAGGTGTCGGTAACAAAACTTCTTATCCACCTCAAAGTTAAAATAAATAATATTATTTAAGTTAAAAAACCGAAGTTAAAAATAAGAAAAATAATTATACCTCAAGTAAATGTTAGCTCTAAGCAACAACTTAGTATACCTATCTTCACCATAATCTAGAACTCGGCACGTGTAGTTTCACAAAACACGGACAAATTGGAATACAATTTTAATAATTTCTTCAAAGCTATTTTCAATTGCCTCACCATTTTTCCAAAGCGCTTTTATATAAGAAAAACTTAGATATTAAAATAAATAAAGTGGAGTAAATTGTCAGACAACCTACTCCACTTCAGTGAGATGAAAGTATTTAGGTGCTTTATTAAATGGTAGGTAGGTATACCTTGTAGTTATACTTGTGTAAATTATTTTATTTATTTATTCACATAAGAATTTGAACATATTGTGAAAATACTCAGAATTTAATAAACTTATGGAAATCACCGCTTTGTTAACTCAGCAGCACTTTATCATTATCACTATCACAGCTTGTATTAGTCCACTGCTGAACATAGGCCTCTCCCAATACTTTATACTATTCCACTAATGTAAATCAAACTCAATATTAACAATTAGTTTAACTTAAAACTACTGAATTAAACTAAATTTTTCTGACTTAAGTACTTCATACTTATCGTATTATCATGGCCAAATTTCACAAAACCTTTATAAGTTGTAAGCCTATGCGTTATTCTGATATTTAAGCTATATTACAATAAAGTTCATCAAATTCTGTTCAACAGTTTTTGCGTGTAAGAGTAATAAATATCCATCCATTCACCTTCACAAACTTTCGCATTTATAATATTAGTAGGATGCGTTAGTTCAAATTTTTGTAGTAAAAATACTATTACAAGCAGGATTTGAAGCTGAGACCTACTGAGTAAAGCCCTCAGATGTTTTGCTACTACGCTATTCGTAACCCCACCCCGTGATGTTACTCCGATAATTATTAATATAATTATCTATCGGAGTAGAGTATTATCTGAGTTAGTCGATAATTATCGAACTTCAACAATTTTCTATTTAGATAATAATTATTATACGAGATATTTTATGTATGTTTTTAACATATTTATGCACATGTTTTGCTTATTAAATAATATCAATATTATACGAGTTTTAGATGACACTGTTTTATGAGTTATATTCGTTTGTCGAAGTCTAACATATGTCTGAGTGGAATGGTGTCAAAATTACATAATCGTCGGAGTACCGCAATGTCTGAGTTCCATTGTGCAACTGTGTCTGTTGAATATTAATATTTGTCCAAGTTCAGTAGAGTCATGTTTACCTCGTCGTAGTATAGATAACAAAGGATGGTTCTCAAAATGCAGACTTTATAGTTAATAGCTACTTATTCTGCGCATGTTCAAAGTCATCTCAGGAAATAAGAGGCTTACGAATACTGCTGAAATAACGACCTAACAGCTCGTTACTACTTGATGCATTATTGCTAGCTTTTTAGTATTTTACGTGAGGAAAATAATAGTGTTTATAATATATTTATTCTATAAACAGATACATAAATACCTAATTTACTGACTTTGTTGGTTTTAGAGCTATGGAATTATAAACTGAGTAAGAATTTTGTAATTACTCTTATTACTACAAGAACACATCTAAGCACGACATTTCGAAAAAGAATCTGACATCTATTAATTATTCTTCATAAAGAGGTAACAATAACTGAGTATAATTGAAACCTTCATATATAGTAAAATCTATAGTAAAATTTATTTCCAACAGACTCATTAGTGTAGTGGTAGCAAGCGTGACTGCTGAGTACAAGGACGTAGGTGCGATCCAGTTAATGGCAATAGGCTCGCCCCCTATTACATGAGACGGTTAACATAGCTGGCGACGTGGACCGGTGTACTGCATACACCTCTGCCTACCCCCTATGGGGAATACAGGCATATGTTATGTTAAAAACGTATATTTTTCATAAAGACATTCAAATTTATACTAGCAGTAGGCGGAGAATTATTAGACAGGGTAAATAATGGATGAGAAGACAGGTATGTTATTGTTTTCAATTTTTTTACATCTAGTGTCCCATTACCTAGATTTAACTTTTTTGAAAGTCGGTTGTCAACAACACATAATACGCATAAAAAAAAGTAATATTAGCAAATGTTCCGAAATTAATGTTGTAAAAAATAAAACCGATTTTTCTTTTTGTAAAAGTTTAGAACTTTACAGTTCGCATTGCATAAAATCCTGATAACTGATCTAACTTTAGAATATGAATATCCATAGGAATAAAGTTTCAATTTCAAGCCCTGTTTTGTTTTACACAATACACAGATACTAACATATGGCTGGTACACACACTCATGCAATTTATAAAATTGTGTAAGTAACCAAATATTGTTGTGAGAAATGTCTTAGTTTGAAGTATAGTTCACGCAAAGAGACTCGGTTAAGCAAACAAATATCTAGATGCCTCTATTGTGAAAGTTACACAATGACTAAGAAACATAACAATGCCTTGGCTGGCTATAAAGACTGGTTTGCACTGTCAAATTTGAATGAACCCTAAGCTACGTCCAAAGAGATAAGTACTTCCTAACTCTGTAAGCTGATGTGGAGTTCTGACACGTGTGGTACAGTCAGCAACGAAACTTGCTGAACATTAGTTTTATTTACAAATTAGCTGTTGCCGTTCGCGATATAATAATAATAATTTATATCGTAGTAGGTACTGCTGAGGTTTTATGTACTCAATGAGCTTCCAATCTTTTTACACGAAACATAGTGTAATGAGAAAGTTGTATTTTTTTTTTGTAAAAATTGTAAGTAATAAAAAGTTTGTATTTTTTTTTTGTGTAAAGTTGATAAACTCAAAAAGTACTACACCGATTTTCTTTTTGTTTTCACCAATTGATAGAGTGGTTCTCGAGAAAGGTTTTGGTATACAATTTGTCAATTTTTTGTATACCTTGGCTAAAATAAAATGATATTTGTTGGAGGTGTCGGAAAAAAATAAACCAGGTTGCGATAACAGTATGATTGTATGATTACTTTTTGTCGCGACATCCATGCGGACGAAGCCGCGGGCATCACCTAGTTTTTTATATTAAACAAAAACAATTTCGCTCGTATCTGAACATTACATTACACTCGAATGCTCTCGGTGAATGTGCACTCGTAGAAAAAATATCTATTAGATATAGTTAAACTTTTAAAATACTAACAAATACTAACTTACTAAGTAACCAAGTTACTTATATTATAAGTATTATAGTTAGTGGTATCTGCCTTTCTTCTTCGTTTTTACGCACTACTTGGTCTTGTGTAAAACGAAAGTTTTATCCAAAGGCTTTTAGATAGAGAAGTTTTATTTAGACAAATATTGGAAGTTAGTAAATCGAGTAAAAGCCGGCCAAGTGTGAGTCGAATTATGTAACGTATGTACGAAATGTGTAGTCCGTAGTCCGTCGGTAGTCTAGGTTTACGAAATCTATAATAATATCTAGAATTTTATTTAAATTTTCCTTGAAAGTAATATCAAGCCTGCTTTTATTGAGAATTATTCAGATGTTTTTGGCTCGCTGACTTCAGAGATAATAGTGAGACAGATATTTTTGTCATATTTTTAGGAATTTAATTTTATTGCCAAACGACCCGAATAGTTTAAAGCTAAAAATCATAAACTATAATCATACAAAATTATAATGTTTGGGGGACTTCCCCTCAAACTGTCTATCATTGACAGCTGTATCATTGATAGTTGTATCATTCATAGCTGTATCATTCATAGCTGTATCATTCATAGCTGTATCATTCATAGCTGTATCATTCATAGCTGTATCATTCATAGCTGTATCATTGATAGCTGTATCATTGATAGCTGTATCGTTGATAGCTGTATCATTAATAGCTGTATCATTCATAGCTGTATCACTGTACCATTATTTATAGTACAATTACCCAAAGGTTGACTGGTAGAAAATGCCTGTGGCATTAAGTCCGCCTCTGTGCATTTTGTGTGCATAAAGTATAAATAAATAAATAGTACAATTACTGGAACAGACAGAAAGACAGGACAAAACTATAAGGGTTTCTGGTTTATATAAACCTCGCGTGATTAAAAGACGAGGTCAAAGATAGAAAATGTTGTACAACCACAATCTTGTAATATAACTTATCGTTGTCAACAAATCAAAACCATTTATTTCAGTTGAAATAGTTAATGTCAGTGAAATGACTTGAAAGCTAGACGTCGATGTTAGGTAAACATTTGAAATCTAAGATAAAAGACCAGCGTACAATCAAGGTATTAATCAAAACATTCTGAGAAAACCTTGAATGGGCCCTTTATTAAAATCATGATAAATTTAGGCATGATTTTGGTATAAATGTTACTGGAAATAATATGTGAAATCTAGGAATAATGTGCAATTCCTAGGAAATATATCCTACAATTCCGAGCCAATTTGAAAATTGTGTAAAATAACTTGTCCTTGCGAAAGGTCAGGTCAGGATACCCTAAACCGAAGAGCATGTACGAAGAATGTGATGGGAGTGAATGAGGCAAAAGAGGTATGCAAGGATCGTAGCAAGTGGAAATCCGTTCTCTGCCTACCCCTCTGGGAAACAGGAGTGAGTCTATGTATGTATGTAGGTGACTTGTCAAAAAATCTTAATTACATAAATATATACATACATATCCTAGGACATTTATTTCCGAGGTATTGTATTAAATTGTTAAAAGGTATAACTTGGATATAGAGATCTGATCCACGCAGGATGAATGCCATACGCAATGATGAAAAGGTAGATACTAGGAAATGTACAAAACTTTTAATTATAACGTGGAATTCGTAAATTAAAAAAAATGAAAAAAATCAGTCATTTATTTCAAGTTGCAGTGTTGAACGAAAAAACGGCTGCTATTTCTGTGTTCATGGTTAGAAAAAACCTAACATGACGGGGCCGGGGCCTCGGTTCATTCGCTTTGCTAGCTCGCAAGTCCCTGTCATTTAGTTCGAACCTAACCTACCAAGTTGGGGTACCTTAAATTCTTTTTTAAACGGTTTTATTTAGCTGGACCTGTTTATTATAAAACTTGCTCCGTTCACTTATTGACATTTTGAATTTAGCATTTTTACGAGTGATGTTTAGGAAATGAATAGAACTATACACGTTTCCTAAAAAATAAACTAATAAAATTGATTTCCACACATCTGTCAATTTTTTGCATCTATAGACATTTCCTAGGAAATTATTAAAATGACGGAATATATTATTTCCGATAACGTAAACAATTTGTAAAGCCATTTGAACTAAACGGTCACGAAGAGCGTGAAGGTCAAATTAACTATTTGAAACTCTTAAAAATATCTGGAATTGAAGTTTTCTTTTTCTATTTCAGTTAGCAAAGTCTGGCAGGTTTACAAAAAGTAAATTACAAATAAAATGCTTGCCTATAAATCAAATCAAATCAAATGTCTTTATTTGTAAAACATAGGTATAAAATTAGATGTTATATAAAATTACACATAATACATGTTCGCTATGTCTTTATTATTATATATTATATATATATTATATACATGTTCGCTATGTCTTTATTATATATATATATTATAGTGGCTGATATTAAAACTGTTTGCTACCTACCTTTTAGTTAGATACCTACTTAAATTTGATCTAGTGTACTTATAAAGGTCTATATTTTTTTGTTACCAAGCGGCCTTACACGTTTTTTAAATCAGTTTTTTTCTACACGTACCTTAACATGCAGCTGCATTTTCACAATAATTGATCAATAAATTTATCATGTAAGGCATAATGTTGGTCGAGAACTTTTTATTTATTAACGTCATTTCAGTTAACTAAAGGTGCAAGCAATGTCAGCGTGGCAATGCAGCCAGTATTTTGGGAACGTTGCCTTCAGGTAGCGGTCTTTTAGATTAAGGGTTTTATATTTTATTTATTTTTAAGGTTTTAAAGTAAAGTTATAAATAACTGAAGATTAATTGACTTCGGGAATTATAACAATTCTTATAACAGTCACTTACCGTTTTCATTTCTGGAATGGCTATTTCTAATGAGTAAAGGTACCTATAAAAAAAGTTTATCTGAAACCTCGCTCGCTTCATAGACTACAATATCAAATTATAATAGACTCGTTTCTATACAAAGCCAAAAAGAAAACAGATAACCACGAAAATAATAAATCTTATTACCTATATCAAAAATCTATTGAGAACTTTTTGCAGTGATAGCAAAAGCTAACTTAGCAAGATCTATTGTTAATCGCGATTATAGGGTTATACCCATAGAGTATTCAAGAAAATATAGAGTGATAACGTCAACCACATTGCCTTGTGCGGAGCGAAAGCAGGTCTCACCATACAAATGTTAAAATGTCATTTTTTCAAATTATGTTTTCTAAACGTTTTTCAAAATTTAACTCAGCAGTGAACCATGATATAAGCTAAAATGTAACTTTTTCGCTCGTAGAGCCTAGTTGAACCGCAGTCGATCGAGGTATGATCGCAAACGGAGCTCGTGTCGCGGCTGCGTTGTTCATACCCGTGCTCACGGTTCATACTTCTATAGGGTTGCTCTATTTTTTTCTTATATACTCTAAGGTTATACCAGTTCGCCCTCTACTATTATTAAAGAAATTGAACAAAGATAGGTTACCATCTTTACCTATAATACCAGTTTATTGTTTGAGTTCATCTTGAGATCCTTTTTTTGTGTACTTATATAACTTGAAATCGACCTAAACCTGACTGGTGCACTTTGTATGACATTTTTACGTTGCATATTATTATAATTATATAATACTAGTTTGGCCTGCAGCTTCACTCACGTGGTATTTAAAATTAAAAATTTATCATGTTTCGAAAGAAATGCTAAGACAACGTTCTCTGGATAATTTCACAGTTCGCCGTAGGTACTAGTAAAAGATTATTTACATTTGATTGTATGTACCCATTCCCGTTGGGTTGCTCGAGGATAATAGGAGAAAATATTTTCAACATACCCAATGGCCAGACATATTATGATTGCCACCTGAATAGTATAAAGAAAATAAAACAAAATATCAAACAGTAGGTATATATAATATACATAGACTGACCTTTGACTTTTCATAAGTTATGTGCGTATTATAAATTAATTATCAATTGCTAAAACGGTGAAGGAAAACGGCGTAATGAAACCAGCACACCTGAGAGATTTTTTAATGGTGTATAAAGCTATGCCAGAGGTCTACGAGCGGTTTAAACTCTGACAGCGGTACGGTGAATGCGCAATCGAAAGCCGTATTTCCGCCTAGAGGTTCATGGAGGAACACCGTGGGGTTTTTAGGCTGTGCGAGTCGGACATAACCCCATCGCCAGCCCTTAGAGCGGTGGGGTACTCATAAAGAGTTTTCCACACGACAAAAAAAAAAGATTGTTAATCAACCATACGATAAGAAGACGAAGATACGGTATCATTTCAGGGAACTTATAAAATCATATTTTCTAAGTTCAAGTTATCGAATGGTAAAATGGATGTTCTTTCTCTGCCAAACCCTTAAAATAAAGACGCCTCGTTACCTGTACTGCTATAGTTTCTCAACAAATATAGAGAAACAATTCTAGCAAACTGGTATTGTAAACTATCCCTTTGTCAAGGTTCAATGACCTCCACTTGTATTGCTTTGTTAAATCAATAACTTACACAAAAATGTAATATCTTCAACTGCTTCTTCACATATTGTTATTCGTCTTTTGTCGCGAAACTAAAATTGTTCTTAAGATTATTACTGTATTCGTCAAAATGGAACATAAATATTGATATCTGAAAATATAGAGATACCTACAAGAAGAATATGGATAAATGAAAGAATGAAAGCATTTATTTTGGGAGCAAAAAGTGAGACAACAGTACAAATAATAAATAATGGTCTTATAGTCATGTTAAAGGGTTGCTACTATAGCGCTTAAGTTCGTAACTATGGTTAGGAACCCCATAAAAGTCCGGAGTTGTGATGTTCCAAAAACACTCTTATACGAAGGTTGGTGTATACAGGGTTGTTTGTAAAACACCAGCATCCTTAAAAGGGGTCATAAAACTCATCATTATGAACAACTTTTACTATGGTACCAATCCTGAAATCGCAAAAAACAATCAGCTGTTCCATACATCTATGTTCACTTGACTCAACAAAATGGATTGAACAGCTGATTTTTTAAAGGATGCTGTACCCTGTATAATCGTAATCGGCATTATTGAGGTCAAGAGTAGACCTATTTACATTATTAAAAATAATTAGAGGGGGTAACTATACCTCAAACGTGACTTTAATTTAACTTTCAAGGAATTCTCGGAAGCAACATAGAGTTACGCCCCTTATAATAGCGATGGGGTTTTCCCTGTATTTGTACTTGTGTAGATACGAGTGTAAAGATAAATAATAAAATTGAAAAGCCATCCCTTTTTTTATCCTCGTAGTTTTAACGAAGCACTTTCAAGTTACAAACGAGTTGGTTCAAAATCTCTAAATATATTCCCTTGTGTGGAACCCTCCAAACTTAAATTTCTTAAGTAAAACGCGCACTTAATCAGAGACTTTCTTTAGCTAGGTACTACTATTTGTTCAGTTCTAGACTCCTTACTGAAGCTGGTAAGTGCTTAATACTAAATACTAGTTTTAAAAATAAACTATAGTCTGGATTTCTGGATTTGCAATTGTTCACAGAGTACTGTATTAATGTAGCGTTGAATTTAACTCTAGCTTTCAGTTCAGTAAAATTTCAAGACAAAAGTTTAGGTATTTATTTGCGTAAATAGACTTTATTCGCATAGAGCCGTGATAGCCTAGTGGTGTTGACAGTTGACTGACAAGTCAGAGGTCTCGGGTTCGAACCCAAGGCGCGCACCTCTGACTTTTTGTAAGTTATGTGCGTTTTATAAATTAATTATCACTCTCCATGCCTCGGATAGCACGTTAAGCTGTTGGCCCCGGCTGTCAATTGTAGATCTTTGACAGTAGTTACGGGTAGTCAGAAGCCCGAAAGTCTGACAACCAGTCTTACCAAGGGGTATCGTGTAACCCAGTATCTGGGTTGTGGAGGTCTGATAGGCAGGCGCTCTATGTAAAACACTGGTATTCAGCTGCATCCGGTAACACTGGTAGCCGACCCCAACATAGTTGGCAAAAGGCTAGGCAGATGAGATGAGACTTTATTCGCGTATTTTCACGCGAATTTGGGTTTGCACAAGTACATTATACTGCGTAAATTTCCCTGTAACAAAAATCTTCTAACTTGAGTTTCAAAGACTTGCGACGAAATTAATTGAAAAAAAAATACAAGAAGGAATAGGAAGAAAAATCCATTTCTGTTTTTTTAGCGCGAGGTTGATTAGAGAAAAACATTTTTTATAAGACAGCGGAGTGATCATTTCATCATGATTGCATTTGAGAGAAGTTGTTTACAAGATTACGTGCAGTGCGTTTTTTTCAAGTTATTTTCTTTTTTTTTTCATCTCCTTGTTTTTCCAAACTTAAACAGGACGTTAACATGTATGTGTCAGTAACATATAAAAAATGAAATATAAAATATTTGGACATAACAAAAGGCCACACATTATAAAAACTAGGTATATAAAAGAGGGAAAAAAATGGCCAAGTGCGAGTCGGACTCGCACACAATGGGTTCCGTACAAAAATGGAAAAACAGGTTTTATTTTTACATAGAGACCCCCCTTAATTATTAACTTAATTTTATTTTTATTTGTTGTTATAGTGGCGACAGAAATACATTATCTGTGAAAATTTCAACTGTCTAGCTATCGCAGTTAGTTATACCGGACAGACGGACGGACGGATGGACAATGGAGTCTTAGTTATAATGCCCCGTTTTACCCCTTGCGTACGGAACCCTGAAAATGTAGGTTTGTATGTCCAACGGCTTCACCAAATTAGTGTTTAGATAAACTTATGTACCGGTTCCTGACGCTGATTTTCATCATGTTACAGAGGTCATCATGAAACACAGGCATGATGCAATGTTCTGTCATCAAACAAAATGTATTCACAATGGACCCGAAGTATTGAAGCTTCTGTTTACTAAGGCAAGCTATCAGATATGTAGGTCAGTAGGCTGTGGGTAATAAGTTAACGACCAGCCTCTCACGCACTGTTGCAGGTATGTTACCTTTATGTAGATCAAATGGTGCAAAATAATCTTGGATTCAATTGTGCAAAAGTCTACGTAGACTTGGCATAAATCAGGAGAAAATAATTGTTTGTAACGGCTTTCAGATGGCTACCGCTTTAAGGCACAGTTATAAAGTGACCAGAGTTTAGAGTCGTGATAACCTAGTGGTGGTGACCGTTGACTGGCAAGTCAGTGGTCTCGGTTTCGAACCCAAGGCGACCTCTGACTTTTCGTAAGTTATGTGCGTTTTATTAATTAATTATCACTTACTCCGTGCCTCGGAAAGCACGTAAAGCTGTTGGCCCTGCGCCTGATCTCTCTCCGATCGTGTCGGAAGGCCGTCCCATCGGACAATGAGAGTGAGGGAATAGAGAGTGCACCTGTGTTTGCGCACCTGTGCGCACACACTTGTGCACTATAATATCTCCTGCGTAATTGGCTAGTCTCCGTTGAGATTGGCCGCTGTGACCGAAATTCGGTCAGGAGAATATTATTGTTATAAAGTGGCCGCAAGGAAGTCTGCAGGCTAAGCTTGGATTTAGGTTTAATGCCCTGCCTCCTAATTGTGTAATACCTGTGTCGACATCCTTTGAAGAGTTAAACACATCGTGACATCAAGTATTACCGATCCACGTAAAACAGTTACGTGTTGAGTTGATGACTGCGGCGGTGTGTAAGTAGTCCCCAACTTATTGCTCGAAAACAGCCTACTGACCTATTTGAACGGTGGTCTTAGGGATACTTTTTAGACTCTTTTATTTATACAAAAACCTACGTACCTATTATTTTATTAATAAATATATGCCTATTGCCTAATATTTACTTACAGATTGGATTGGGCATTGGAATTTTGTTGTCAGATTTTATTAAATGAATATGAATCAGGCTCTAAAATGAAATTGAATCGGGTTTTCACGGCATTAAATGTACTAGTGGTGCAGTCAAAGGTATTTTAAAAGGTAAAGGTATTCGACCGTATTTTTTTTATATAAAGCTTTCTGCACTTCTTCTCCATTATAAACTTTTACTATGCCAAGTTTCACACTCCTTCGTGTGCACAATATTCTTAAAAAGGGATCCACAGTTTTTGCTTCACGTATTAATATTGCTAAAAAAGCGTAACACTAACATCGTTTTTCAATCAGGATGACACAGGATAAACCCAAAAAGTTAATAATAACAAAAAATGTACTAGAAATAACATACCAAGAAGATTTTATCTCTATCTGAAATGAAAAGTAAATATACTGTTTTTATTTCACAAATTGTTTCTTCCAACTAAGTTATAAAAGTATGCCTACCACATTTCAAAAGGTTTTTATGTAAGTTTTTAGTATAGATCCCGCTGATTAGAAATGATGACTTAAACGTTCAGAAATTATAAGAAACTTGATCAATTCAACCTGATACAGATAACTAAATAACTAAAGAAAGTGCCACGTTTATTTTTGCCCTCGATACAAATAGTTGAGCAGAAATAGATCCCGGTTTTTATGATACATTTTCTGTAAGTACCGGTTTTTCTCCCATCCACTTTAGTGTACTGTACCAGATTTAAGAAAATATCAAATCATTTTTCAAATTTGCGCTAGTCTGCATTAGGTAAGGATTTTAAAAGATGTATCTGGTACATACAGATAAACAAAAACAATCTTACAAAAGTTATTAAAAATTTCTTACTTAGATGATAACAGACGTTTTCAAGCAATTCAAGAAAAAAAATAATTTTCAACAAAGAGTAAGTACTATTATTACTATTTAAAATAAAATCAGTGAACATCGACTTACTAGTATAAGGGAAATTCGTTGAATTTATTGTAGTTAAATATAGAAGACATTTTAAATTCTAATAATTTTAAACAACAAAAAATGTTTTGATTCTTCCAACAGTATAACCATTCATTTAATCACGTTTCAAATCTTCCAATACCCTTTCCGAGATTCACACAACATAATAGCAATAACTTCTATACAATCAACGAGAGATATCTATCGTTGGCAAACAGGGGCGCAGATTGTACTCAGTACCTCTGAAACTCGATGCTCCAATGTTTACACTTCGGACGGCCTGGTGCAGGGGCGAAGTGAGGGCGATCTGTTCGTATAAAGTTCGATCCGATATCTATGTACAGAGTTTGATCGGCACGTGAGATTTGGTTAGGGTTGGTTACGGAAGGTGCTTAAGTGTTTGATAGTTTCTTATTCAGCGAATGCGAGTGATGAAGTCTAATTAAGGCTTTCAATGCGTTAGTTTTAGATGTTTTTCCATGCGTTTTGTCTTAAAAGAATAACTCCAACTAGGGTTGCTAGGTCGCCAAAGCGAACAGATCAGCCAGTTTGGCCGGACATTTGGGCAAAAGAGACTTGCCTACATTATTGAGGATTTTGTATCTTAGTGTATAACAAAAAAATTGTATTAATCAAGCTTTTTGATTAAGGGTAATTTGTAAAATACTAGCATCCTTAAAAGGGGTCATTAAACTCATCATTTACTATGGGTCCAACACTAAAATCGCAAAAAAAATCAGCTGTTCAACACATTTTGTTCAGTCATGTAAACATACATTTATGTATGGAACAGCTGTTTTTTTTTCGCTCGTTTGCGAAATATAAAAATCCTGTTAAAAGGCGGACAAGCCGGACACTGTTTATTTTGGCCGGACACGCAATCAAATCGCCTAACTATGTCCGGCTTAATCCGGACGTTAACTCGAACGCTTCTTCTTTTGCATGTCGTAAAAGGTTCATAGTGAGAGAAAGTTGATAAATTAGCAGCAATCAACACCCAAGCTGCTTCTTGTGGGGAGGCTTCAACCGTGGCTTGTTACTACTCACCGGACAAGACAAAGTCTGGCACCTTGCCACCAAGTGACTTTGTCATGATTTTTGAAACTCAATAGCGCGTGTTGTTGAATTCTGAACATCTTTACGAAATAGCTTATAAAGCAACGTTATGTTTCTAGATTAGACTAGACAAAGCCGCGGGTCTGTATGAAATACACCTGATGTCTGATTCTATTAGAGAACACATCGCCGAAATTGCGTAAAGATTGCGCTTTGAAGGTGCCCCGAAGTGCGAAGTCATAGGCGGAAATTAGTTCTGTATAAATGACGGTACTTTCTAAAAAAAAATTAAAATTTCAAACTATATATATCACAATTTTTCTATAATAATGTTCACAATTACAAAAATGCTCAATCTTAAGGAAAAAAGAATATGTGCATTGTTATTAATCTAGCGTTTTGTTTCCGGGGTTAAAGAAAAAGTTTTTATTAAGGAAACTTAGGTATAATGTTAAATTACCTACAACCAAAAAACTTCATCGTATCAGGTGGGTACCTACTATAAAAAAATACAGCCAGACTTTCTAAAAATCTTACAAAATCTACCATAATTTCCTACTACAGACTTAGTTAAATAATAAAACTTTAACTCCTCGAACTTACGCTATCCGAATCCCGAACTAACTTTTTAATTCAGTGCAGAATGTACTTAATACTTAATGAATACTATAGTGGGGAGACGTGCTTTCCATTCAAGTAGATACATCGTATAACCGATAAAATATAGGTACTTAAGTACATATTTTAATAGGTAGGTAGGTACAATACTTTCTTGCTACCTTAGTATTAAAAAAACTAGTCTATGATATAGGATATAATATAACTTTGTTGCCGTCTAATTCTTGTCCTATTCCCATCACTCTAACGCCACTTATTGTACGCACATTGTATCTTGTTGGACGCACACGTGTCGACAATTTTTTTTAAATTAGAACAGATATTGAATGTCATGTCAATTACAGAACTCATAATTTAATGTCATGTCAATTACAAAACTCATAATTTAAAGTCATGTTTTGTTCTAAAATTGCCTAAAATGAACGATTTTTATGTATAAAAACTAGTTCCGATCAAACAGATATTTTTACTGAAAATATGTAATGTTATTCTCCTTAACTTGTTGTTTTTGCGATTTTTTATAACTATATTTAGTGATTTTATATATTCAATGCGTGAGCGAGGTAGGCATCAAAAGTAGTTTATACAATCAAACAACGAGCAATGAGACACAACGACGTCCTTGCGGCAGTTAACCCCTTAATTTATCACCTTGGCTTTCAACCAATGCAGTCTTCTTCTTCTTCTTATCGTATGGTTGATGAACAACCTGGTGTCAGAGTTTAAACCGCCCGTAGGCCTCTGACATGGCTTTACACACCCTTGAAAAATCTCTTAGGTGTGCTGGTTCTTACTGAGAGCTCTTCAGGCTAGAAAAGTTAAAACACACGGGTGAACTCGCAGACGGAAGCTAATGTGTCATAAATACTTTCGCAATATAACTTTAAACTTCTCATATTTTAAAGTAGTTAAACCAAATTGAATTCTCTTTAATCCTGTTTGTAGAATTAACTTGAGAAAATCCGTTCCAGTTCAATTAACTTAGTCTATTATATTTCAAGATATTAAATACAAATGCACATTCACTGCGTAAACATGACTCACCACTCTTATGACTCTACTCTTCTCTTATCGCCTGTAGTGTAATGCGTCTTTGTGAATCATGTGTTTTAAGTAAAGATTTATCATTATTCTTATTACGACTATCTTGATTTAAAATTTACGGGTTCCTTCCATAAAAAGAGACGCGGTGGTTTGGAGAGATTTCCTAAGAGCACAAGTTTAAAAGAAAGAGGCTTTGAGAATTTTAATCTAACATTGTGTGAAGAAGCACTTACCAGGGACGACTCACAGCTGCATGGAGGTATCTGTATTCAAAAATATATAAAATGGTAACCCAACAAGATCGGAAACAGGGTCCAAGCTACTGCTGGTTAAGGCTCCAGGAAAAAGAGACCTTATAACTATTTAAACCTCGTCTAGGAGTACCGCCCTCTGCATCAAACCCTTTACTCAACGAGACCCTCTTGAGATATTGATCGAGGCTTATAGATTTATTCATTACTATTGGCTTAAGGATAGCTGCTGTATCTACATTACATCCCACATACCAAGCCTCGCGAGCTAAGTCTAGATTATAGATTTGATCATCTCTCTCGGTCTTAACGATTTTCTTTTTTTAACTTTGCAGTGATGATAGATCGGTCCTAGTATAGTGTCATGACCATTTTGGAGAACAAGGTTGGGTGTATCCCTATAATATAGTACTATTAAGGTCACACATGATGTACTTATGATGATGAGGAGTATCAATAAAGGTGCAGTCAAGACATACACCTACTTTTACCTGGTTAGAAATTCAATACAAAATATAAACTACATATTAAGGACCTAACTATAAAGGGTGCGGGGTGACGACCGCTACGCCACGCTAATATGACTGTGCACCTTAAAATAAACTAATGTGACAGCAGTATCCCTACAGAGCTGTGCCTAGTAACTCCAAATCCATAAAGTGGTTAAGTGGATTTTGCCGGATGTCGAGTTCGTCGGCACTCTGTTGAAACGTGTGCCGAAGCTAAAAATTTAGAAAACATCAGGTTCGATCACGTTTCAGTATTCTAGTGAGCTTTATGCTCACCATTTCTGATACCCTCGTGGCCTCTCATTTTACTTATTGTCTATTCTCTGTGTTGCCTGCGACACTTTTATTTCTTTAGTGGTTTGACCGTTGTCTAGTAAGTCGGAGGTCTCAGGTGCGAACCCAAGGCAAGGCAAGGCAAGGTAAATGTGACTTTTCTTAAATTATGCGCGTATTATAAATTTTATCTGCTCCATAAACCACGTTAAGCTGTTGGCCCCGGCCGTCATGAAGATCTTTGACAGTCAATATAGGGATTCGGTTCCCTACTAAAATCCTAGCAACTGATCTAACTTTAGAATATCGTATCCTTTTGGGTTGAAGGGGTCAGATAGGCAGTCGCTTTGTAGAAAACTGATATTCAGCTGCATCTGGTTAGATTAGAATCCGCCCGTAACAAAGTTTGGGAATAATAAGGCTAGGAGGATGAATATATGAATTGTCTACAGCAATGCCTGTTTCTTTCCTTCGATTTATACATCTTAAAAACGCTATTACGGCTACTTTTAGCCAAAGCTAAATTATCTCAAACAGCAACAGAGACGTAAATGCACATTCAGTATGTAAACAAGACTGCGTTGAACCCCTCCTCTTCTACAATGTACTAACATGCAACTGGCGTACTAATTGCATAACCATTGCAGTCTCTTGCTATAATGGAATAAATCCCGCGTTAAGAACCTTATGAGATTATAATTAGTGCGTTTTAATGGCTGACATACATTTAGCTGGGGAACATGCCTTTTCGCTATGCAGATGTGATTAGCGAAGTAATGGCGTGGACTGGACACGTAACTGCCCATTTTAGGCGGCTACGCTGATGTGTACATCATCATACTCTAACTCGAGTTAAAGTGTTTTGGCTTTAAAGCGCTCGACCGCTTACTTTTCATGTAGGTAATAATAATGCCCCCTGACCGAATTTCGGCCACAGCGGTCAATCTTAACAGAGATTAGCCAACTACGCTGTAGATAGTGCGCAAGAATAGAGAGTGCACCTGTACCCTCTATTCTCTCTGTCTCATAATCCGATGGGACGGCAATCCTACACGACCGCAGAGAGATCAGGCGCAGGGCCAATGGCTTAACGTACTTTCTGAGGCACCGAGTGCGTGATAATTAATTTATAATACGCACATAACTTACGAAAAGTCAGAGCTGGCGCCTTAGGTAGGAACCAAGACCTTTGACTTGCCAGTCAACGGTCACCAGCACTAGACTATCACGACTCTAACAGTAGTAAGTAGTAACAAATATAAGATAATTAACTTTACAAAAAGTTATGACGAAATGCATTAGATATTAGTTTTTGATAAAATATAAATAGTACCTACTTTTGTGTATTAAATTTGATCAGAATACAAATTTCCTCGTACGTAAAGTAGCTGGCAGTTGTCTGAACTAAGTTATAGATTAATAAATACAATAATAGGCGTTTCGTATTTGGATAGCGTAATGGCCGATGAAATTTACCTCCGCCTTTGTGCACAAAGCAGTAGTCGTCAAGTCGATTGTTAATGTCCGCCATATTGAATTTACAATGACGTTATCCTATTACCATCTCCGGAACAGTTGGTATTGTTGTTCAACAATACTGAATAACTTGCTAACCCCATTAATTCTGGATGTTTATTGACTGGAGGTCAGTTTCAGTTTACCTCTGCAAGCGCTTCTGAGTTAAATGGATTTCTTTCTTAAATATCATATTTGATTTATCAGGAAGAGTATAGAGAGTGCACCTGTTTTTGCGCAAATACATAATAATAAATCAGCCTGTAACTGTACCACCGCAGCGCAAAAGCCTCTTCTCATACAGACAAAGATCGAGCAATCACCACGCTAGCTCACTGCGGGTTGGCGATTTCAGACTATTAAAGTCGAGGTTTCCTCACGATATTTTTCTTCACCGTTAGTCAGTTGTGTCTTAGATTAACTAAGAAAGTTTATATGAAATTGAAAAAGTCACATTGGTATATGCCAGGTACGAATCCACACCCACGTGCTTAAAAAGAACTAGGTTTTTTAGCCATTGCACCACCATGACTTTGAACAGTAAAGATAAAAATTTAGTAGACACGCTTGGCACTTAACAGTTTAAAGTTAAAAAGAAAATTTATTAAGTATAATTAAAAAGTAATTAACTTTGTGATAATCCGAGTTTTCTTAGCATTATCGCTTGTCACTATGGCAACTAAACCTTAATTGATGAGTTTATTTTTCCAATGTTTATCAAGGTAATGGAAAAGTTACAGACTTGAGTTGCTTTTCTACAGAGATTCTTTTAATATTCATGGTAGGTACCCTCGGGTGGTAATTAGACAAGTAAATTGCAACAATTTGTTGTTACAACAGTTGAGAAGATTATTCTGTTTCACATTTTTAACATTTTCAGAATTCATTGATTGTTTGGTACTTTCTTTATTATGTCTTATTATTCCCAAACTTTGTTAGGGATGGCTTCTAATCTACTACGGAGTGTCTGCCTATCTGACCTCCGCAACCCGAGGATAAACGATATTCTAAAGATAAATTACCTGTCAGGATTTTTATGCATTCAGTAAGACAGTTTACTTTACTGACTCCCTTTAACTTCTGTCAAAGATCGACACGAAAATTATTACACTCACCGGCTAATTCGCTTGGTGTTGATCGCTGCTAGTTCGTGTTTGTCCCATCATTCTTTCTTTATCGAATAGTTGATAAACAACCTGGTGGCAGAGTTTATACCGCATTTAGACTAAAAAGGAGTAAAATGCTGGTTTTCTCACGATGTTTTCCTGCACCGTTATAGCAAGTGATGATTAATTTCTAAAACGCACTTAAATCCGAGAAGTCACAGGTCTGTAGTCCATCAGTCATAGCACTACGCTATTACTACATACAATCCTTGCCTGCAGCCGTCTCATCATTAGTCAACCTTTATGATAAGCAGAGGGAGAAGCCGTTGCTGCCATTCTTCCTTGAAAAACATTGAAGCAGGTGTAACGTGTGCAAATTTGATGAGATCGTTTTTATTATGTAACTGCAAATTGGTGGAAAATATAAATATAAACGCGCTGCGACGATACGTCGATATCGCTTTTCGCAACGAGCGAGCGTGGAATTATCGTTGAAGAAATATTTTATCATACCAAGTAAATACTTCTACAATTTAAATTATAAAAATGTTCCTTCTGAATCTATGTCTCATCTGCACAGCCTAGTAGATTTTTTTTTGGTACCGAGCATCGTATACCAAATCTATTTTTTTTATATCTTTATTTTCAAACTACAAAGGTTCAGAGATAAATAAATACATTAACCTAAATATACACAAACAAATAATAAAAGTTGTAAAAATACCTCCTAAAATATTTTGTATGTGTAAAGTACTTTTGGTATGTTTATAATTTTTTTGTATTATTTGTATGGTCTCCATGTGATGTGCCAGGAAACGAATGTTTTTTTTTCTATTTTTTTATTATTCTTGATCACATTCGCAAGCTGCAAGTGACAGGCTTAACACACATATCCCAAACCTTGAACTTTCTTAACCAAACTGCTGTTGAAACTACACATATCTATAACAGCCTGGGCCTGTTCCAACACGTTGACTATAAAGTGATTTATTGTTATCATAAACAACTAACGCGAAGTGGGGTAAACGGTGGACTACAGAATAGTGCTAGAGAGCTAATGTAAAGGGCGTGTCACCCGCCGGATGCGCCCGGAACGGAAGACTTACCCCACGGGGTAAATACGCCCCTCACTAAAAGCTCTCTTAAGAAATGAAGAAAAATTCTTCCCTTGAAAATAGTGTGGAGAAAATCACTACTCAATCCAATTTATATAATACATTTATGTATAAAAATCAATTCCACTTTTCGTTGTAATTTTATAACTCAAAAACAGCTTGACCGATTTGGATAATTTTGGTTTTGAAATATATGGGAAAGTCCAGGGAAGGTTTAAGGTGAGAAAAAGGGGTAGGGTAGGGTAGGGGTAGAGTAGGGTAGGGTAAGGGTAGGGTAAGGGTAGAGTAAGGGGTAGTGTAGGATAGAGTAGGGGTAGGGTAGAGTAGGGTAGGGGTAGAGTAAACTAGTAAGTTCATATTTTTAGTCCAATTGTTCCCAGATCTTTGACTCACTACCCAAGTTACAAAGTATTTTATAGGAGAAAGTTCAGGAAGTTTCAAGTACATCTGTCGTCACGTAAAGCACATACTCATCGAATTTTATATCCAAACATCTATTTTGTAATTTCCTGAGGACGTGTTATAACGTTGTTACGACATCAGATATCATGCTTACTGCGTATAATAAAATTCATGTTGATACGTGGAACATTATTTTTATTTAGTACGATTATGTTATGTCATCTCAATCGAATCTGTAGCTTAATCAAATGATTAATAATAAGGTTTAATAAATTTAAACAATATTTAGACATAATTAGCGTGGTTAGAGGATTGGATTTATTGATCCAGAAAATACATTAATTATTAATAGAGATCAGACTAGCTATTAATGATTAATAGTTAGTCTTATCTGCCTAGTAGGTATGTGGGATTAACTGACTCTTCATTAAAAATATTGGGAAGACCTTGATAAATACAAATGGAAGGAATGCAGTAGAATAATTATAATAGTCTAATAATAAATAACAAACATGACCACGGATTAATATCCAAGAGCCTCGATCAACCCCTTAAGAAGCTCTTTTCCTTATTTTTGTTACCCCTTAACTATATTTTTACAAATTTAATATTATGTATATCACTATCGGTGATAAAAAATACTCAGAAACGTTCCAAGTTCTAAGATAAACATAAAAAGACCTTTTATAAAAAAACTATTTGACTTCGGCGTTGTTAAGAAGACAAATATAAGTATAATACTAATCATTTGTTATGTTCTTACGAACTCACGTTTGGTAGTAGAAATATGTCAATAGACCACTTTTAGACTAAAGAAACTTCTTCTATAAATTGTATGGTTCTGTCTGCCTCGAGTTGTAGGTTTAGTGGGCGCGAGATTCTTAGTTCAATTTTTATCGCGTCGCGTCGAGCAAAGTAATAATGTATTTTTTTTTGGTCAATAGCAATAGGTACATATTCATGGGACTTTTGACTTTACTGTGGATGTACTATACTGTACTAACTGCGGTACTGAGGAAACCACCTCACATCTTTAAATAATGGTTCAAATATCATTGAAACATTAACTGTACCCAGCAGGTCCCAAGTGGGCGGCAGCAGCTACGTTAAGTTTTTATTGTTGTATTTATTCTTGTAACTTTAGACAGGTCACCAAATGACCAATAAGATAATTTTCAATTTTCTCCCTTGACTTGTCACGCAATTGACAGTTATTTTTCTATTGGGTCTTGTAAGTTGTCTCAAGTTAGTCGGCTCTTGACAGTTCATGCAATGTACAATTATTTCTATTGTCTCTGGTAATTCGCGCCTTCATAGGTCACGCAATGGACCATTTATTTTCTAATGTTTCATGTTAGTCGGCCTTTGATAGGTTACGCAATCAACAATTGTTTTTCTATTGTCTTGTTATTCGGCCCTTCACAGATTACGCAATGTATTATTCATTTTCTAAAGTCTCACTTTAGTCGACCTTTGATAGGTTACGTAACCAACAATTATTTTTACATCGCTTCTTCACTTTATTTTCCCCTTTTAAGATTATGAAAGAAAATTTTAATTCAGTTCAGTTCAGTTTCAGAAATAAAGTTGACGGTGGATGAAAAATAAATTTTAAAACTGTTTCTTGACTCCTCTAATAGGTATATATCGACGGCTCCTACGCATAAAGTCGGAACATGTTTTTTGAGCAAAATTGTATTTTCGTGTCATTATAACCGCAATATTCCATATTATGCATTCATGAAATCAGAATATTAATTTCTTCAATAAATAATGAGTTTTTGAATTGAAAATAGCCTTAACATATATACGTTCCCGCGCATACGGTCGCACTGGTAGTTCCGACGATGTGCTCCGATCTATTGGCCTGCGCCCAGGCCAAGTAGAGTAGAGTACCGACGTCGTATGACGAGATCGGAGTCTCAGTTTTGAATTTTAAAAATATTATTGGAGGAGAGTTTAATGTCGTGTTGTTTTTGTTTACTTTTAATTACTAAGACATAAGCAAGTGAAATGAATAGCTAACGTTCGTCAAAGATTTTAAAATTGGTGTTAAATAAGCCCAACCCAAACGAAGAAGTAACAACGGCCGCTGAACATCTGGGAGATAATAAGTTTTTTTGAATTTTCGTATACTATTAATAAAAATACTTGTTTATCTATGTATATTACTATACGGGTAAATAATATTAGTATGTGATAGTGTTTAATAGGCCTCGAAATATTTTTTTTAATTCCAGCGCATAACGTCGGTACGTCTTTGTTAAGACTGTATGCGCCGTTATCTATCACTTGCAGTAGTCTGTTACGACTTTATACTACTTAACTATTTTATTCTAGGAGTCGTAACTTATATTAACGACCATATGCGTGGTTGTAATTCAAAAATAAATAAACGTAGAAAGATGTATCATGAACATAAGACTTTATGCTTTGTTACGAAATAAAGATACAATGATTTGCATTTCAATAATTGCTAAAAATATCATTAAAAATGATTTTTTTAGTTATGTTTTATATTAAATACAATTGCAGTTATACTGTAATTGTATTGGCACAATGAATTTCATTTATAGGATGTATTTGTTTTTAGAATAACCGGTGCCATTTAAAAGTGAACAGCAGTGAGATTTGTACAAGGCAATGTTCGGGCAATTTTTCAATATTAGTAGCAAAAGTATAGACCATAGAATTATTATAGTAAGTAAGTATTCATAAGATAACACCTACCTCAGCCGCAATTTTACCCTCAACTTAGACTTCTACGCCAAATGAAAACCCTGTAAGATGTATGTATGGATTCAGAGCAATGTGTTGAAGAAATTACACACAAAATATCGGATATATTATAGAACCTTCTTTGGATGTTAACAGCAATGCCCTCCCCGCATTACGATTTTTTTCAAATGTGATGTGGCTACTTTGACTCCGTTATTTAAAAATGTATCTATTTGTGATGCTGATAATTGTTCTTATAGTAGTGTTAGTAGAGCCAATACACCACATCTAAAGTAAAGTACGCGGACAGGCAGAATTGGAAGCAAACGACGGCGCTGTTTTCATGAGTGGAAAGATATAAGGAGAAAATGTTTAAAAAAATTAGGAGAAGCGTATTTGAGTAGAAATGGGGTTCAAAGAGATACAAAGATGTCAAAACAACCATGTTCTAATACTTGTCGTCCTAAATGCTTTCAAAAGTTTAACGCACAAGAACGGTAGCGAATATTTTCTTCATTTTTGCAAATTAGAGATCACTGCACACAATAGGATTACATCGTCAATCATATCGAGGTAGGCGACACTAAGTATTCTTCCACTTCAAATGCTGTATCTAGCAGACTATTGTTTGCAGTGATCTCCAATTTGAAACAAACTTTCGAAAGCATTTTGGACGCAAGTAATAGAACATGGTTGTTTTAAAATCTTTGCAACTCTTTGAACTACTACTGCTTTTCCTACATTTTCTCTTTATATCTTTCCACACGTGTCGTTTTCTTCCAATTGTGCCTGTCGGCGTACTGTAATTAGACGAACAAACAGAAGAATCCTGATTCGAGGCGTAACTCAGATGTGGTGTATTGGCTCTACTACACTACTAGAGGAACAATATTATCAGCATCACAAATTTCTAAATAACGGAGTCGAAGTAGCCACATCACTTTTGAAAAAATCGTAATGCGAGAAGGGCATTGCTATTAACATCCAAAGAAGGTTCTTATATCCGACATTTGTAATTTCTTCAACACATTGCTCTAAATCCATACATACATCTTACAGGGTTTTCATTTGGCGTAGAAGTCTAAGTTGAGGGTAAAATTGCGGCTGAGGTAGGTGTTATCTTATGAATACTTACTTACTATAATATTTTATTACTATTGTCAATACTTTTGCTACTATTATTGAAAGATTGCCGAACATTGCCTTGTACAAATCCCACTGCTGTTCAGCGTCAAACGGTATCGGTGATTCTATTTTTTTTTTGTTAGACTACTGTGTCTTACTGTCTTATGGGTGCCTGAGGACAGACGGAGACGCCCGAGGCCAGCCCAGAAAGAGGTGACGGGATGATTTGGACGCCTATCACGAGGGCTGGTCCGGGGTAGAGCGGCAAAAGAGTACTTGGAAGGACACGGGGGAGGCTTTTGATCAGCAGTGGGACACAGTAGACTAATAATATACTTAAATAAATATTGTTTTTATGCAAAACGTTTTGTCATCAGAACTAAAGGTATATACTAAATATCAGATCAATCAGTCTACAGAAAGGGGGTAAAATTTCAATAATTAAATTTGGACCAAACAAATAACAAACAAGGCAAGCTAAATAAAACCGTTTAAAAACAAAAACATCCTATGAATGAAAATTTGTTGAGGTTTTGGTGTATAAAGTTACTTCATACGACCTTTTTTTTTGTGAGACTTTACAATTTTCACGCAACATAAAGTCGTAATTCAAACATACGACTTTATTTGCGTTGTCTTAATCATCCTGATCAAAAGCATATGGTCGTAACAATAAGATACGACGTTTGTGCGCTAAGTATAAGGTCGTAAGTCACTAAAATGAGTTATTTTTATATAATATATGTTTTTTATTACATCCGGAGCCTTGCATTATGTTCTTAAGCTTATTATTGATAGCATAGAGTAAAAACACCGGTTAAAAATATATCACAAATGAAATATATCAGTAATCTTTACAAAAATGGCTCTCCTGAAAAATATCATTTTTAGCGTTACGACTTAATGCGTTGGAGCCGTCGATATAAGAGTTTATAATTGAATAAATAACACAATAGTATTCATTAAAATGTTGTTTAATTATGTATAGTACTCGCAAAAACCTAAGATATTATTATCGATAAAAATTTTTTTTTTTGGCTCCCCCGCTTCAATAAAAAGAAAGGTTACTTTTATGGCTCCCTCGCTTAAATAAAAAGATTATTTTGTTAGTAACACCACTATGACAGTAGTCGGCCCTTGACACGTCACGCAATTGACATTGAGTTAATATGTTTGAAAGAAGTCCGTGATATGAGGCTTAGGTTCAAACCTACGACTTTTGACGGTCATACCTACAGTGTAGAATGAGTAACAAGCACAGAACAGGCAATTTATAATTTTCCTCCACTGACTATGACAACTGAAATAAAGAGGAACTAACTGTAAGGTATTTTTCTTTCATTTCCCGGTTTTAAATAAAATAGAAATCTCTTTCTTTTATTTAGTACGAAGTTCAAATAAACCTCATTTTCTGTTAAAAGATTTCAAACTATGTAACACAATTACTAAGATTTACTTTCCTTTGTTTTGTTTCACCTGACGTTTGTTGTTTTGACGCGGCTGTTTTTTAAACATTTACCTTATTTCGTGATCAAAGGTAAAGAAAATTAGATTGTCACATCAAATCTCACTGTTTGATTTATAAAAACTTCAGACCTATCGACTTCAGATGCGGGTTTACAAAGCTTTACCCAATTTACCTGTAACTAAACCCCTAAAGGGTCTTTGTACCTTTATTTATTCCCAACATATTTATACCAACTTTAACATTTTGGAATTTTAAGTGAAATAACTTCGCAAACATTGTCTGAGTCGTTAATGCTTTCATTCCATGCATTTAAAAGTCAAATTGTTTAGAAACAAATGCAATACGGTGTCTGCTTGGAATAAGTCCCTTAAATATGTACAGACTTATCACAGAGGAGATAAACATTATTAATTCATCTAACTGAAAAAACTGGCTTAATGCGAGTCAGACTTGCGCACGAAGGGTTCCGTACTATCTATACAACATTTAAATATGCATTAAATATTATATTATATATAACCTTTTTTAATTTCAAGCAACTTCAATTGCCATTATTAGTATCGGACAAAAACGGCAAAAAAAATCACGTTTGTGCCCCTTAAATATTTATTAATTTATTTATGTTAACTTTTTATCTTTAAAGCGAATATACAACTAAATATTCTGTGAATATTTCCAATGTCTACAGCTCCCAACTAATATTGTAAAAGCGAAAATTTTTTTTGTTTGTTTGCTACCTTTTTACACCTAAACTACTGAACCGATCATCGAAATTTTGCATATATGTTGTCAGGTGTACAGAAACGGGCATAGGGTACCTTTCCTCCCGAAAAAAAGTATTGTTCTCGAGGAAAACAACAACAACGTTCTTATGACAATTGATGCCGCCATGTTTTTTCGAATCAGGATTGAATTTTAAATTCTAAAGTAACACGGGCAAAAGCTAATATTGAAATAAATAAAATAAATTGTTCAGATTTATAGTCAGAGCCGTTATACAAAATTAAAAAAAGAATGAAATTAAATTTAAAAAAATTACGTCATTTTTTTTCTAAGTTTTGCTGCTATAGAATTAGGTTAATTGACTTCAGTTGCCGACGGTATAGCTCGGGAAAACTTGTCACAAGACTCGGTATCGTAGTTTTCCGGCATATGGACGGAGCATGTTTGTTTGCGAGATAGTGTAGTGCTGTGACAAATGTTTGGCGACAGATGTATTGACGCTTGGCTCTTTATCCACAAGGCTCTCTGTCATGTTGCGACCTTTCGCAAAGAGCGATTACTAAATTACATTGTGAATTTTTTTACATGTTACATCATGTACATGTTTCGTTTGCCGTTTAGGTAGGGATTTCTTATCTTATACTTAACAACATATCGGGTTAGGTTTGTACATAAACACAATTCTATTTTAATTTCCCCTTTTATTAGTACTGCCATGAAAAATGTGGGGAACTAAATTCGTTGTCAAATTTAGCATATAATACTTTATTATTATTTATTTATTAAATAATTTTATTTATTACAATTTAATTAAGTATAATAAATTCATAATTTTATTTATTAAAAAATGAATTATATGATTTTATTTATTGATTTTAAATCCGCAATAAAAATTCCTCCTTCATGCTGTGTTTTGTTTTCTTATTTTGAATCCAAACACATACAAAAAATTTCTGTTATTTAAAAAAATAAAAGACATATTTACGAAATGATGACTCGGATATACATATTCATTTCGGTTTCAGACTAAATCAAAAAGCGAACAGAAAGGAGGCATCATAATATGGCTTATAGCCGCAATAAACTCATAAAATATAACGTTATTCTCGAACACAAAGCCATTTTATTAGGAAGTGCTGCCTTAATCGTTGCAGTATTCAGACACCAACCGCCACAAATAGCCCGCCTTTGTTAACCGTCGAGGAGTGTGCATGCCTTTGTAACTCCATAATGCAACTATTACAAGACTCACCTAATAACCTTTTTGAAGAATATCGAGGGTTCAAAGCTAATTTAACAGATATCCTAGTGGTATCTATGACCATCAGATTGTCAAGTCAAAGGTCGTAGATTCTAAACTCAAGCATGGACCTCTGATTTTTCGTATTCATGTGCATTTTAGAAATTAGTAAAAAACGCTAAAACAGTGAAAGAAAACATCGTGAGGAAACCAGCACACCTGAGAGATTTTTTAACTGTGCGTAAAGCAATATCAGAGGCCTATAGGAGATTAAAACTCTTCCGGTTGTAATTGGTCATGTTAACTTCATACATAATTGAACAAAAAGCTTTAGTTTCTCTGAATCTATGAAATATGTCAGTTTCTATGAAATTTCGGCTGAATCTTAGCTAGGTGCGGACGCTTAGAAATTGACATCAGGTCCATGGAGCCCGAAAAAGCATCAAAGCTCTTTGCTCCGATACATTTTTTACACCAATTTTCTCTAAACGAGGAGAGATTGCATAAATCCCTTTTTCACTGAAGTAATATTATCTCGCTGCTTGGCATAACCTTACACAGCTCGTGATTTCAGGCCACCATTTTAAAAGTGTTCATATTTTAAAATTATTGAAAATATGGTAGTCGGGACATTTTCACGGGATGTACAGCCTCATCACCCACGATCGGTGGTGATGCATACGATTTGCGGTTAACAGCGTACGGTCTGCAGTCAGCAGGGTATGGTCGAAAAAATTGATACTAATATTAGATAAACAGTTACGTAATTCGAATTGCTACAAATATGAAGATTTTGATGTGAAATTAAGTTTTTCCCATTTTAATCAAGAAAGGCTGAATTAAGAATTCTGTACCTACCTAATTATTTTATACGATAGCCGATCACCAAGCTGAGTGTCATGTCGGCGAAATAGAGATGCTTTACAAAAGCATGCAATATTGCCCCAATTGGTCCCAATCCGAGCACATCCGAACGGATTTGCCGCACGTGACGCCCCGGGCAAGTCCGAGAGTCGCTCGGGATAGCTGGAACATGTTTTGTGTCGATCTGCAAAGTTCTGAAACGTACCTATCCTTAGACGTGATGAGTAGAACCTCAAGGGGAACAAACTTTACAGAAAAACAAAGAGGGTCCAGCCTTTTTTAGTGTTTGTTAAGTCGTCGTGACAGTGTTGGAAGCTTTCGTGACGTCAGATAAAGGTTTTGTCATTTCGTTTTAAGGCAAGAATACACTTGCAAATAACGTTTCTGTGACAATCGCGTCATCGTGCAACTTACACACACGATTATATACATGATTGCTGATGCAATTATTTAGTTTCTTTTTATGGATTTGTTGCGTGCAACGGTGCAACAAAGAATGACTCCTATCGCGTTGCAATAAAACTGTCCAGCCATGCAATTTGTAAAATTGTAGACTAATCCTTTTAAAACTATCGCAATTGTGCCCACACCTACAAACGTCCATACTTTCTTAAGGTCTATTCAACTATCGCACAATTGCAAGTTTGTACCAGCTCTTAGGTTAGGTTTTTTAGACGCGTTTCGTATTGTTTTCACGACCGACGTCGCGGCGTCTCGGCGTCATGTCAAAAATGATAAAAAATACTACCATTCTACGCCTCATCTTTTTTGTTTTTTTAAACATATTTTACCTCAAGTGAAACCTACAAACAAAATGGGTAAACTAGCCAAAAAAATTCCTTTGCGAGAAATTTACGTTCTCAGCTAATAAAAGATAAAATATTTTTCGTCGTCATAATATTCGTCGAGTCCAAATACCGCAACGTTGAGGTATAAAATCCACTATATTTTAAAAACTATTTTATTACGATAAAAATTTTAAGCTTTAAAATGAGCTGAGATGTTTACTAAATATATTTTCAAATATGATTTTTAAAGAGAAGCGGTTTCAAGCTATATTTATTTTGTGTTAGTAATAAAAAATAATGTCTTCCTGACCGAATTTCTGTGACAGCGGCCAATTTTCACGGAGATTAGCCATCGACGCATCGATCTTCGGCCTATCGTGGGTTCAAATCCCATCCGTATCAATTGTTTTTTTAAATTTCTTATTAAATAATTATATTTAATAAGGTAACATGTGCTAACATGTAAAAATATTCCCAAAAAAGTTTTATTGATGTTAAACATTCATGAAAAGTATAATATACTACGGATCTTATAAATTCAACCGAAACATTCTACTACAAATTAGTGATACTTCTACAAATAGCTTAATGTTAGCTGCAAAATTCACTTTTATATCTTGCTCTACGAACACAATCCCAATATTTATTGATTATCCAAAAGTTGCTTATTCCTAAATCAGTCAGAAATTAATCCAAGTCTCTGTGTGGTGTCGAGGCAGATGACTAATGTCAAAGGTCACAAACAAGCAGCAATTAACACCCAAGTGGCTGGCACCCACCGGACAAAGCCTTCCCGCCAAGTAGCTTTGTTGTATTTACCGACGAAAATAAAGGAGGATTTTCCTAGTTCGACTCGTTTATTTTTAGGTAACATAGACAAAGATTTTACTTTCCATAAACAAAATCAAACTTTCCTGTTCGCATAGCATGCATACATACTTTATAAAAATGTTTAAATATAATAGGTTTTATTTTTTTAACAACAGTGATAGCTTAGTGGAAAAGCCGTTAGACTGGCAATTGAAATATTTCAGGTTCTAGAACATGCAGCAATGACTTAACAAAATCATGTTCGTGTTTATAGAAAAAAAAACGATTATTTATTAGCGTGCATACGATATCGATCAATCATTAAACTTGGAACATATTGAAGGATTCTCGTCCCAAATATAGTTGATAATTCATTTAGACTTCATTAACCAAGAAAATATTATTCGTAAGTTCAAGGTATTTGTTAATGTTAAAGGTACAAACGGCTACACATATCAAACTATACAAAACCAGTATGAACTGACCTTACATTCCATAGGCTCTTTGTACAACAAGATGTCAGCTTATACTGGAAATGTATAGCTTGATGTGTAGCCATGTGTACCTAGACCGAAAAGCCGTAAAAGGATTCCCAGATTAATTACTTTAGCTTATTTTAAAAATATACAAAGGAAAATTGATCCTCTACGTACCAAACATCCTAAACCAATATCGATACATTATAAATTCCATATTTTAATTGACATTATACCTAATATTATGCATTGAGAATTATACGGACAGTATCAATTTTCCCAGGTAAATCATGATGATAAAAAAAATACTTACAGGATATAAATTTAAATTACAAGATACATTTTCCTATTACGAATTTGTGACCCTTTGAAAGATTAAATAAAAACGTACCATCCAGTCGAAACATCAAACAAAAATGTCATAAAAATGTAAATTATATTTGCACAGACAATAAACAGTTCTACAAATCGAAATTAAGTACTTCTGTCTTTCTTCTGTCAAATACTTGTCTTTGGAAATAAATTTTGTATTATCGCTTTGTGTTTCTATACTTTTAATTCAGTTCGGTGAAGCCAGAAAGGAATTAATGAGTTTTGCCATAATTTGCCTGTCGCTATTAAAATAAGGTAATGACGTACGGGAATATTGCATAATTGCCAATCGTCATGGCATTGACAATGACGTTTTTATGCGTGAATAAATCAGTGATTTACTTACCTAATAGATAATTCAATGTAATTGGTTATTAATCATATTCAAAACGGGGCGGTATGAACAGTGAATTATGGGGGACAGATAATTATTATAAAAAGTCATGAGATTAGCGAGGGGCGCAGAGTGCACCAAGGAGAAATTCAAACGCAGCCAGAAGAGTTAAAGTATGGTATGGTTCAAGTACAGTTTACACACAATATTTAATTAAATTTGACATATCATATTTGGCCATGAGTCATGATAGTTGTATGACCGTTGACTGGCAAGAGGTCTCAGGTTCGAACCCAAGGCGCGCTCCTCTGACTTTTCTCGTCTGTCCGTCATATCTTGTTCGGCTTTAGCCATGTTCTATACTTGAGCATAATGGTCAATTTGGTCATGTTCTAGTTTAGTTATAATTTTTTTTTAAAACCTGTATGGTGAAACCTGTATGGTAAAGATAAAAACTTTTAAATTGTATTCTTGCTTTATAGTGTAAGTGTAAGTAATAGTGTAAGTGGCTTGTCCGTTCTGTCCATTAAATAAATGATAACTACAGTTTGTGGATCCCAGTTCAAGAAATCACCTAGAAACCTAGAATTTAAAATTTAGGCAACTAACTAACAATATTTATGCTGCGTAAACTACGTCTTTGTGAGTACCTACTAGGAAGTAGCAGATATTATTTCAAAACCTATTTTTTTAAACTATTGCGAAGTCGAGAAAGTTCAACAGCCGTGATTTACACCGTTTTTTTTATTTTCTCCGACTTACGGCGAGCTCTTGGTCGGATAAAGTTTTATTAAAGAAAACGAAGGCTAGCTTTGACTGAGTTCTCAACTCAACTGGGAAGAAATAGAAAAAGGCTTCATAATCAAAATAGTCGATAAAATAGAACGTTGAAAGTTCTGAAGTTGTTTTTAATGCCTTTTCTTGAGTTGAAATGGAAAATAAATTTATTTACAATACATAGACTCGCGCCTGTATTTCCTAGGATAAGTAGAGGTGTATGCAGTATACCCACGTTTCGCCGGCTATGTTATAAGTCCCATGTAATAGGGGGTGAGCCTATTGCTATTAATCGGGCACAATTCTAGTCTCCGTGCTGCTACTAAAAAAACCCAAAAACACTTTGATCGGGGATTGGACCCAGGACCTCGCGGTCAGCAGTCGCGCTTAGTATCACTAGACTAATGAGTCAGTCAACTAGGCAATCAATTAGGTATTTAATCTGTTTATAGTATTTATATTATAAACACCACTATATTATCATAATGGAGTAACTACCCACCCTTTCATTCTAAATCTATAAAATAAGGTATTTTACAAAAAGCGGACCGGGCGGATTGTGGCGCTCGGGAGAAGCTTATGACCAACAGTGGAATGCAATAGGCTGAGCTAAGTAAAAGATCTTTTACGAAAACTTTAAACAACAATCATGCTTATAAGCATACACCTAAAGTTCGTTTTCAGTTGAGCAGATCGTATGATAATGAGAGCGCATCGAACTCAGTAAAGGGGAATATTCGATATTCTAATGCGAAGTAATAAAAGTCCTGTATTAGCATCGGAAACTCTCGACCTGGGATTCGTTCGAGCTCTCACACTTTACCCTCGCGACTAAAGTTTGGTTTAAATTATTGTAATTGCTGTAGCGAATACAGCGAACTTTTAAAGAACACTAAAATAAAATTATCATTGACTCCCTTTCTATAATCCGGGACAATTCGACATAGCAATTCGAATAATAATAATATCTAATAATACACAAATAATATAAGTAAAATTAATTTTTTACGTAAAACGGTTTTGTCATCAAAACTAATGTACCAAATATCAGATCAATCTATCAACAGGAAGGGGGTGAAAACCTTAGAGTATATAAGAAAATATAGAGCAACCCTATAGAAGTATGAACTGTGAGCACGGGTATGAACAACGCGGCCGCGACACGAGCTCCGTTTGCGATCATACCTCAATCGACTGCGGTTCAACTAGGCTCCAAAAGTTACATTTTAGCTTATATCATGGTTAACTGCTGAGTTAAATTTTGAAAAACGTCTAGAAAACATAATATGAAAAAATGACATTTTAACATTTGTATGGTGAGACCTGCATTCGCTCCGCACAAGGCAATGCGGTTGACGTTATCATATCTTGAATACTCTATGGGTGAAAACCAAATAATAAATAGGTCTATCTTATTAAAACCGTTAAATAATACAAAACTCCTATATGATAACTACTACTACATTTAGGTACTGGTTATTACCAGTGCCTACCAGTACCTTTTTGCAAATAAACCCCCAAAACACGATATTTACTTAAAAATGATGATATTATCTAAATATTATTTCTGACAAAAATGAGCCACAAAAGAAAAAGTCATGTGCTTATAACATCAATCTATTCAGTGGCTAATCTCTTCCATCCTCCAAGGAGGACCAAACTTCTGAATTAAGGTCACAAACTTTTTCATTTAGTTGTGAGGTCAGATTGGGGCTATATAGTCATCTTGCCGCTTATCTCGGCCTAAGGTTGGTTTTTTGTAGACTACTTTAGTTTAGGTTGATAAGGCTAAAGCTGATTATGAGCTATGTAGAGACTTTGTAATATTGTACGTCCAATTTTAAATACCTGAGAGGTGAGAAAGGTTTTTCCGTTTTGATAAATTACTTGCATTTTAAAACATGGCTTTTTATTAGATAAGCATCGAATACTTGATATATTTGATGCTCATTAGATAGTAGGTATTCGAATGTTCTCAGTGAAGCATCAAAATTATTCTATCAACTATTTAAGTGCAAAAGAGCTAAAAGTTCTTTAGCTTTACTAAACATAGATAAAAAATGGAGTTAGAATAAGCTCTAAATAAAAATTAAGAGGAGCTTATTCTTGATTACGAACTCCGTCCCAACTTATTTTTACGATGTAAAAGTTGCAAATTCTATAATCTAAAATTCTATAATCAGCCAAGTAATAGTACGTGCATTAATAGGCGTAGAAGCTAGGCGCTATGGTCCCTATCGATGCGTGCAAGACACGAAAATCAACGACTAGTCTAGGCCTGTTACTAACATCCTATACCTTTCAACACAAGACAATAGGTACTATGCGAAATACCGACCCTGTTAAAATCTCTGCTGTTATAAACTTAGAACAATCGAAATGATTGATAAATTAAGCAAATGTAGACTCCGCTTAACATCAAGTTGCGGTCAAGAGGCTCGTCTCGAATACCGTATGTGGCGATTGACTCGAGAATCTCACTTACATGAATACCTATCTATCTAAGGAACTCCATCTCCTTCGAGCTAGCTTAGCTTAGCAAGTTCTAAAGTAAAGAGAACTCTCGCGTCTAAAATAACAGTTTGAACAAGAGTCTATGAAACTGTTTCAATAATGCTGTTATTGGTTATCCTCTTAAATTATTTGCTTTTTGATAAAGAATGAGTTTGAACTTGAGTAGTGAGCTTTGAGAACAAAACGGAATATTTATTGTAAGAAAAGAAGGAGAATGTTGCAAGAAAAGTAATCAAACTTTTTTTGGGCATTTGTTTTTATTTTGTGGCTATATCTAAACCATAATCACACATCTCGAATAAAACGCTCAAATATACGAAATATTGTGATAGTCTTCCGCTTCTGTATATTTACTTTTGTTTATTCGTGTTTGTCAACCACAAGGAAAACTGGTATTTAAATATAATTGTCTTAACAAGTTTTTTAGAGTTCCATAGTAAACCAGAAACCCTATACTTTCGAAGTTTGCGATCCAAAAAATCTGAAATAGTTCTCAATAATAGCTGGCTAGCTAAACTTTCAAAATAAAAAGAAAATTTCAGATATCTACACTTTTCGTGAAAAAAAATTAAAACTGTAAAACTTATATAAGCCCTCTCTTCCTTACTCCTTAATTATTTATGTAAAATACATAAATTAATTCAAATTATACTACAATATTTCGCATGATATTACCCTACGTGCGCGATTCCGACTCGAGCTTGACCGGATTAAATAACACCGGATAATAATATTACCATCATTAAATAATTCCTAATGCAACAGTAATGAAACTTTTCCACTGGAAGTCACAATTTATTAGTTTGCTTCTTCCAAGGTGATTTAGGTGACCTATTTCCGATAATGGCTCTCTCAACAAGATAAGTCTTAAGTGGAATGGCCATTTTTATGCCGAGATCGATGGAAAATTCTATGTAAACGAAGTCTAGGTAACTTAGGATAAGAGTGCTTAAATAAGTCAAGTTATAAGCTTAGACCTGGCCTTGACATTATAATAACCGTGACAGAAGAAAAAAAGAACCGTATTACTATATCCTTATAAAAAAAATCCTTTGAGAACTTGGACTTTGATAACAGGGAAGAGTAGCACAAACGCCAACATATATGTATGTATGTATGATGTCGATTAATGGAGGCAAAAAATGTCACTAACTTTAAAAATCTAGTTTTAAATATAACTGTTATCCAAGAAACTATTTAATTAAATTTTATATTCTTCTTCTCGTGTCACTGACTCATACTTACATTTTTTTTCGACCAGTAACTTGCAATCTCGACAGCACTTTCCGTTGCCTCGTTCAAGTCTTGTCTTGTCTTGACAGGATGGACAAGGAATTAGGTGCGCCATATCCTTTAAAGGAGATTTGTAGTCACATGGCTCCTGAGTTGCATTAATGCCCCATTTTATTTTATATTAATACTGTATGCTATGAGTTCTAATAACACCTGATGGCCCCACTATACCCGCGCTATCATCGTTTACTTACTGTGCATTGTGTATCTATGTGATTTTTACGAATAAAATCTTTTATTCAGTTTAAACTCGAGAAGTCTTGTTTATTATCCCAATCTCAAGTAAACTGGGACTAGATTTCTAGAAAAACAAAATTTAAAACGGAATTTTCAAACATACTCGTATTTCCTGAGCAAAATTTTCATTACTCGTCTTTATGCTTATGTCGTCTTGATTTCCATTCAAAAGTCGTTCGTTTCACTCCCCTGCAAGTAATGATCCGATACGTAACTATACCTACGTCTATGGTATTGAAAACATATTTTAATCTGGCATCTTCCACTGGTATTTGTGCCGCTGCAATATTCATAAAGATCTAGGTATTATACATAGAGGTTCTACTTGTATTTCTTTTGGGATACTTTGTATATTTTTGATTGAAATATATTCTAAATGGTGAAAGCAAAAACTATAATATTTTATTTTTAACTTTAATTGATTTTTGAACAAGTTTTCTCAAAATTCAAATTCAAATATTTATTGCATTCTACAATGTGATACTTTGGTGGTAACTTAAAACTATGAGATCATCGCGGACCCGGTCGGGTACAGCAAAATTAGGTAGATAGTATAGTAGCCAAAGAACAATAAAGAAATTCTTCTTATTATGTGATTGATGAACAAGGTTTTTTTTTTTATCTGGCAGGGACTGGTAAGGGGATTATGACCGATTGGCACGGACTGCAATCCACAAGGTGTTTCTCCATGAACCTCTGGGCGAAAGTAAAGGTTTCATCTTCCGTAGGTACACGTCGAAGCGTGTATTCTGCGTCATACCTATTTCTTTTGCATACTGTTAATAATCAAAAGGCCTTTACCATTTATATCATAGCTTTATTTATTTTAAATTATTTCATTAAAACCTTAAAAAATCACGTTACGATAAAAAAAACACTGCCATTACAGTTTCCAAAGCTACGGATATTGAAACCGGTAGCAAATTTAATTGGGTTTTTTGTTACAAATTAAAGAATTTTTCAAACAAAAACTCCCATTTAACTACAACGACGTAGCTTGCGGTTTGAGCTATGCAAAGTTGAATAGTTTATTCACTTGTACAAATTGTGTTTGAAGGAAAAACAAGGAAGAGTGTTTTACAACATACCTTTTTGTATTTTGTTACTCAGTGTCGCCTAAATGGATGAATGGATTTTGACAAAATTTGGCTTAAAGATAAACCATGAACTGAGTTAACACTTACGGTGATCTGATTTATAATACGCCATGTAGGCAACATCACGGACATTTGTTATAATTCATAATGAAAATATTTTTCCACTCTTCCCTGGGGGTTCCCGACAGGGAACGAAAAATTACAATTTGTGATTGAATATAATTATTATACAGGGTTATTTGTAAAACACCAGCATCCTTAAAAAGGGTCATTAAACTCATCATTATGAACAACTTTTACTATGGGACCAACCTTGAAATCGCAAAAAAAATCAGCTGTTCCATACATTTATGATCACGTGACTCAACAAAATGTATGGAACAGCTGATTTTTTTTGCGATTTCAGGCTTGGTCCCATAGTAAATAGTTGTTCATAGGAGGATACCCTTTTAAGGATGCTGGTGTTTTACAAATAACCCTGTATAGATATGCACGATTCCAGTGTGGATCTACTGGTTAAATCTTCCATGGAATTGTAACTAGAAAGACTGATTGTTACATAGAAAGCGAGACTCATCGAACTAACCGTACAATAAATGCTACCATGGGATTGACCCATGTCAACAACGCGACGCAGATAGCGTTTCACCACAGCTGGCACCAATGCTAGCCTGCTGCTACCATTGATAGTCTTATTATGAAATGGTTCGGATTCAAATAAAATCATGATAATACAACCAAATTAAATATTTTATCACTGTCTTTAATTCTCTCTCTCTCTCTCATTTTTGGATTCATGTGCGTATTAGAAATTAAGTATCACTTGCGAAAACAGTGAAAGAAAACATCGAGAGGAAACCAGCACACCTAAGAGATATTTTAACGTTGTGTAAAGGTATGTCCTATCTGACGCCAGGTTGTTCATCAACCACACGAGAAAGAAAGACTATCTCTAAGGCTATTAAACCTGAAAATTCAACGCAGCTAAAACATTCCGTAGTTGCCTGAAGCACGTACAGTTTTAGCTTCAGAGACTGCAATAGTGCGTACACAGTGACAGATAGTTGGCTCATTGCCTACAAACACCATTAGTTTCCCACCCCCGCGGTCGCGTTTACAACTTCACAGAGAATTAAGCAGTCGTCCTGCTAATAAATATTAACAAGGAAATAAAGTTGTTTAAATTGGATTGGACTCTGTTGTAAATACTGAAAATAGTCCAAAATGTTAAAATATTATTTGGTAAATTGTAAACTTATTAAGGGATTTTTACTTTTCATGCCGTCAGAAGATTTTTGACAGTCGATACAGAGTCAGTAAACTTATTAAACCCTGATAACAGATTTTACTTTAGAATATCATCCCTTTAGATTGCAGGAGTGAGATTTTTCTACACACATAATTGTAGAAAGAGGACAGTGATTTTCCCATCTATTTCCCCCGACTGTAAGATATTTTGCAAATATAAACCCTAAGCATTATTATTTGTATTCAGATATAAGGTAATATGTATTAAATTATGTGTATATATTTTTAACAGAAAATTACTAAAACATTGTAGATATTGTCATGAACATATAGCGCTTTGTCTAATTGATCACGCTAAATATGGCGGTAACCCACCCTATTCGTCATCCATTTAGCGAACTATAATACAGTCTGCTCATTAATCTGAACTGAGCAATTGTGAGCTGCAATCAAAATTTCATGCTGCATCATTTTATAGCCTGAATGAGCTGAAGTGACTAGAATAATTCTATACTAAATATTGTTATGAGACACTGCCGCGTGTCTACACTACCTCTTAATAATAGAGTTTCCGTTTGAGTTCGAAACTGTTCGGTCAATCCCGAAATCAACCCGTGAGTGAAGCCATAATATTTATAAAACAGTACCGTGACAGACTGTCTAACAGACAACGCACTAGAGATCTGAAATTTGGAAGAAAATATTCCTTGAGTTTAAAGGTCAGGAAGAGTTTTTGAAAAAAAAAAGTTCCTCCCCTATGGGTAAAATGATGGGAATGATGAGGATGCAAAATTTCGAATCCACGAGGACAAAGTCGCGTGTAAGCGTATGACTCACGAAAGTAATGATTCTAAAACAAAACTTTTATCTATACTCTCTTCTATATTCTTTTATCGAAGAGAGTCAAATTTAGTGAATTTACGTTACATAACAATCCTTAAAATTCGCTTTTATTAGCCTGAAACCACCCAGCGAAAAGCCATCGTTCCATTGTTCGCATCTCAGCGTCGTTTTCAATTGGGAGTGACTGAAGTTGAATGGCGGTTTCACCACAACCTCTAGTCTAATACCTAAGCTATTGGAACTATCGTCATTATATTGTTATATTATTGACTAGCGCTTTGCCCGCGACTTTCTCTGCGTGGATTTCCCATTTTTATACCCTATTTTAAAAAAAATCTATTTAGCAAGTCATGGTTCTATTCGAACCCAAGGTACTTTTCATAAGTTACCTTCGTGCGTATTACAAAGCCTCGGAGTGCACTTGAAGCCGTCAGTCCTACGTCCTACGAACCCAGGACCTCGTGCTTAGCAGTCGCGCTTGCTACCACTAGACCTTAGTATTTGCTTCGTGCACTAGACCAACGAGGCAGTCATATATTACTAAAATATAATATTTTTTAGTAAAGATATTTAGTAAATCTTAATTTATATCCTACATAAAACAGGATATTTACACTATTTATAACTCAAGAATTGCTGGACCGATTATCGTGGTTTTTAATTTGTTAGTTTTTTCTCCGCCTCGAATAACAATAAATATAAACAACAATGGAATTAATCTGTAGTAGGGCCCACCGACTACGGACAAATTCTATTGTAGGGTAGGGTAAAATAGGGGTAAAGTACAAAGTCTACGTCAAAGTCGCGCCAGGCAGCTAGTTCTTAATAAATAGGTACGTGTAAACGATATTGATATAACAAACAGACTCTAAACTCG
The DNA here is from genome assembly GCA_936450705.2 of Protodeltote pygarga. Lineage (NCBI taxonomy): Eukaryota > Metazoa > Arthropoda > Insecta > Lepidoptera > Noctuidae > Protodeltote > Protodeltote pygarga. The sequence continues at coordinate 9,906,919 of OW388263.2, forward strand.
TCCATTTTGTTCTATTCAATTTTATTATTATGATACTGGATGTGAAGAAGGGTTTGTTTCAAATGGAAAAGCTGGAGGTGAATTCAAATGACTCGTTTATATGTATAAATTCTTTTTGTGTGTATTCTTTACGTACATAAAGGAAATAAAATGATAGATTGGTCTGCGTAGACTTCTGAATTTAATTTATTTTCATGGACTACATATATCGTAGGCTATGCTTTGCAAGCCTATGCTATGCTATGCTTATATATATATGGCTTACCGATGCTTATTCTTTTGTTGCCCTATTGTAATTTTTGTAGCTGTCGGTTTTCCTATGTGAATAAACAAATAATTAAATAGCAGTCCAGTAATCCCGTGTTAGTAGACGCAAAGTTTACAGTTAACCTTGAAGACCGTTAAGTAATAGTAGATATGAAACAACATTTGAGTTGTATATTTATAAACTCAACATGTATTAAAGAAAATAATCAATTGAAATATTTGCAAGTTTATATAATTTTGCTTGTACATCACTTTAAAAAGATAGTTATAGATACTTTAGATAAAAAATAGCCAATTTGCTGTTAAATCACTTGAATATTACTGCAATATGCTACTTAATAGCTCTACTAAAGAACCGATTCCAAGAGCTATTTACGGCAAAAACATAATTTACACACTTCGTTTAATTAAATTTAAAATTATGGCCGCTTTATTGAACGTTGCGGTTTCCCATTGGACAGCTTGCGTGGCAATCAACGCCGTTCCTTATGGGAAACACACCTTAAAAGGGCAATTATTTGTTTTTATGTCACTGCGTCATTGGTTTTTACACAAAAGCTGTGATAGCCTAGTAGTAAGAAGAAGAAGAAAGAGATTCGTAATTTCTAAGCTTAGTTAGTAAAGTGATGGCACGTCAGAGATTGCGGGTTCAAGTCCCGCCCGAGTCAGTTGTTTCTGCTAGTTTCTTCATCACTACTCACTACTTATTATAAAACAAAGTCGCTTTCTCTATCCCTATAACCTTATGTATGCTTAAATCTTTAAAACTACGCAACGGATTTTGATGCGGTTTTTTTTATAGATAGAGTGATTGAAGAGGAAGGTTTATATGTATATATTGCACCCGTGCGAAGCCGGGGCGGGTCGCTAGTATTAAATATTTTCATTTAATAAGCTAAACTTGTGGATATACATGTAACAGCAGAAGAAAAAACAGTAGAACCTGCTGTCGTAAGTCTTAATTAGTTTCAAAGTCAAGGTCTAATAGGTATTTTAACTATTACATAGGAATAATATCGTCAATATATAAATTTATATTTATTATTTCGGTTATTACGTTCAATCAAACACATTAAAGCGAACTTTTTTTTAATTTTGTGAATAAGACAGTATTTATCATTAATTTGACAGATAAACAGAAACACATAGGTTATATTCTTATTCTTTCACAACAAATGTGTTACAATCGTTCTTACATATCGCCAAAAACCACCCGTATAGCATTGAAAATTATTCATATATCAAGTAAATCGTGTTCCTGCTGACAAATGCATACATACCAGGAAACAAATAAACGGCGATATTCGCGCCATATATCCACGTCCGTACGGATTGGGTGCCAGGTGCCTTCCGTTGAAAATTTCATAATAGTTTAATTTTACCGTCCAAAAAAGCAGATTTGCAAAGTTAAAACGTAAATATTATGACTTGCTATTTTATATCTATTGTTTTACGACATGCTTTTAAGTAGGATCGTGATCGTGATATTGTTTATTTATCACGTTTTAAAACGTTTAGATGTCTACAAGTGGGTTTAAATATTTACAAAGCAACGTTTGTGGAACCTTCGGCTTAATTATTTTTAAGTATAGAACGTACGTTCTGAAATAAAATTGAAAAAAAAACCTTTAAAAATCGAAACTAAACAGATTCTAATTTTTGATACAAAAAAAAATCTCTATAAGAATAAGAATAAGAATAAGAATAATTTATTCAAAAACTTCTTGCATTACAGAATATGATAACATGTACAAAGTTTGCTTAGGTATATTATGACACTTACCTGAACTAGGAAATTTAAATCCTGTATCTCAGGCGCAAAAGTACAGAAATATAAAATTAAACATTTAAAAATCTTTAAATAATCATTAGATATGTATAAATAAGTATAATAGGTATAACTGTAAATTAATCATATAATACTATACAATATATTCGGTATAAAATAAAATTTATCATTAGTTTTAAACATGAACACTAAATTACATAAGAACATACACGAAAATTACGGATCAGCAGAATCGAAGTCTAGGTCATGTTCTAAGTAGCATAATTTATTTATTTGTTATATAAAAGTATTGTATTGCTAATTACAGTTAATTTATAAATTAGGGTTAGTAGGACAAATGGAGTAATGTAAACATAAATTTTGTTGTGTTAGGCGCATTCATAATCGACAGAGTTTATGTATCTTTTTTCGGCCATGATTTTCGCAGGGCAATCTGTAGAACCTGTACAATGATTACTTGGTTTTTTAAAGTGCCAGCATGTAGCGCATTTTGGTCCTTCCAATTTCTTTGAGCAGTCCTTTATTGTATGTCCTTTCTCGGCACAGTGGCCGCAGGTGGGGGTTGATTCCCGACATGACTTAGCTGCATGACCGTACTGCTGACACTTATAGCACCTAGTAACCAAAGTAAAGTCTTTAATAGGGCACGACGACCAATTCACAAACACTCTTTCCTTATTAATTAGCGTTTTACGCACGGCTGCAGGAATTTCTATTATATAATTACAGGTCTCCGCGTCCTTCTTGCCTGACTTGTGACTCAGCCTTATTGAGGTCAAAAATGTCTCAAGTGTAAAGTTCTGCAGTTTGTCACTCAAATTTTGTTGGTAAAGGCAGGTGAAAACTTCTTTTTCCGTCATGGATGAAGGCACTCCGATTAATACCAATCTAGGCTTTCTTTTATGAGGCTCATCAACTGTAAGTCCGGAATTCTTCAGTAGTGCCGACTGTTTCAGCTTTTCGATGTCGTCCTTCTTGTCAGTGCTGATAACAATACCGCCGTTCTTTGTCTTGCGCAGACCTCTTACTTGCAATTTTAATTGTTCAGGATTGATTATTTTCTGAACTAGCGATTTAGTCTCCTCACTTGATTTGAGCTTGTCCGTAGGATATATAGCTACTGCACTCAACTTTGTTGGCTGGATGAAATGTTCGCTGCTTTTCTTAACCATGTCAGCGAAGGATTTTCCTGAAGATGCTTGGGATGATTCTTCTATGCTTATTTTTAGGTCTTGTAGCCGCTGCGACAAATCAACTTGGTCCTGGAGAGTTTGTAGAGATGTATAGGTCTGCACAGTTCTCACCTTCAGGGCCTGGTATTGCACTGCCATCTGCGAGGTGCCGTGAGCTACTTTACGGCACAAGTTACTGATCTTCAGTTTCTGCTCGGTGTTCAGTTTACCTTCGGCTGATATAGAACACACCTCGTTGAGGTACTGCTCGATGGACGACATCCAAGTCTGGATTTCCGGCGTCGATATTATTTCTGGAGCATCTTCTTTGCTTGGCTCTGTAGGTCGAGCTGCAGGTCTCGGTGAAGGCGTAGGAGGCGGGGAACGGGCAGTCCTGCGACTTCGACTGAAAGGACTGTCTTCCATCGTCGCACTTGTTTAAAATAGTTTGTTTTTAAAAATACTATTTGAACCGAAACGTATGACACATAGTATCGATAACTAGGTCAGCATTCTTAAAGTGATTATTTAAATATTTTAAATAAACCGATTCGACACGTTTGATCACTACGGAGGTCGGAGATGAATCCGATGAATATAATACAGTTACAGACACGTAATTTAACAAAATAAAACAATTTAAAAATCTAAATTAATTAATTGAAGGAGAACAACATTATAAAGTTTATGCAAAAATTACAGCTTGATAAATAAATAAGAAAATAGCTTTACCAATATGATTTTTTATTTTATGCCTTTTTTTCTACTGTTCTTTAAAACCAGTTCCTTTCATCCAAATAAAACAACTAAACAAAAGATAGATAATACGATTAAGCTCTAAGTAAAACAAAAGAATTACGACTGAGATATCGTAGTACTATCGTATAGCTAAGCCATTGAAAAATGAGAATACTTAAGAACTCGAGAAGGCGTAAGATGCAATATAGAGAGCTTGCTCTGACTAGAATTCAGGTAATAAAGATTTAAACGTTGTAAAAGTAATAAGTTTTTATAAAAACAACGTTTTTAACCAAGCTTTTATATTGGACTAACAAAACTTAGAAACGTAATGCAAAAAAGTACTCGTCAAGACTAATTGAACGAGCCCAAACACGACGGGGTTGTGTCGTATTATTGCGAAGCTCCTACAGCCACCTTCCAGCTCCAGCATCAGATCAGCTCCAGATCATCATAATATTGCATTGTCACCTAATATACATATGCGTACAAAATTTCAGCTCAATCGGAAACCGGGAAGTGGGTTAAATTTACCTTTCAAGATTTCATTACAGACAACGGGACAGGTGAAAGTAATTAAAACCTTTTAATAAAGGCATTACTTATATTCTTTTATATTGTGTACCTATATACTATACAAAAAAAATTGAGTGTAATGTTTTTAACAAAGGCGTGCAGTTCATGTAGACAAAAAGGCACTGCCTAGGGTAGATACGAGGCAGGCGACGAATATTAGCGAAACTAAGTAGGATTTGTAAGTAAGTTGCCTACCCTGTCGACAATATCTGTGCACGCCCTTGGTTTTTAACCCTGAAAACTAAGCTAAGCTGTAATAGCCTAGTGATATGACCGTTGAACTGCTATATCAACGGTCGTAGGTTCAAAACCCAGGCATCGGAATTTTCGAATTTATGTGTGTATTAGAAATTAATTACCACTTGCTAAAACGGTGAGGGAAAACAGCGTGAGGTAACCAGCACTCCTGAGATATTTTTTTCAACGGTGTGTAAAGTCATGTTGCCTACGTGCGGTTTAAACTCCCATACGATAAAGAAAGAAGTATAAACCCTGAAAACTTTGATAACTCAAACCTGAATACGTGAAGATTGACGTCACGTATGCATGTCTATGTGTGAGTTTATCTATTCCACCGCAATTTCAAATGCCTGCCTTGGATCTTTCGAAATCTTGAAACTAAACCTTTGAACCTCATCAAAGACAATGCATATAGCGGACTTAGCAATAATGCAGGAAACCCTCTTAAGCTTGAACCAAGGAAGGCCCTTTCCCTACAATAGAACATAATTGGCTAATAATAATAATCCACCAAAGCGGAGAGCTATTTTTCAAACATTAGGAACGAAACCGCGCCACTTTAGCTGTCATTATTTGTACGAAAAACATCTCCTCCGCTTTGGTGTAAATTTAAAATGAAACTTGCCCCAACCACGGCTGCCGTGCAATTCGCCTCGATCAACTTTAATTTGCCCAGTCACTACTTTTGTTTGACGAGCTAGTTCGTAGTTAGCTGTTAACTCGGACTGACTGACAGGTGAGACTAGCACTCGGCAAACATTAAAGAAGATAAATATTCTTTTTATATTTATTTTTGATACGATAGCGTTAGTTGTCATTAAAAGAAAGATGGCCAATTTGCAAGTAAAAATAATGTTAAAATTTTTGCTAGCTTTTTCTCGCGGCTTCACTTCCGTAGTTCTGATTTTTCCAAGATAGTTAGGATACTATGTCACGTACTTATAGGCTGCTTTATTTGTTTTAATATATTTTGACCGCATTAAAATATATTAAAACAAATAAAGCAGCCTGTAACTGTCTCAATGCGGCAAAGGCCTCTTCTTGAACAGAGAAGGATCGAGCATTAAACACCAGTGTTGATGATTTCAGACTCAAGTACAGGTTTCCTTCGAGTTGATGAAGGACAACACACTTTTGCACTTAAGTGGATGGTAAGAATTACTGAGATTACGATAAGTTGTCTATATGACCACTAACCCGACCTCATGGTACTTAGCGGCCCAATTCCCTTAGAGAGAATTCGCCCCTCCCATCCATAATCCCCATTCTTAAATTTCCCTTCCCCTTCCATAATACTACACCAGGTCGGCAACGCACATGTGATACCCCTCTTTAGCAATTGTTTTTTTTTAAGTTTTATCTGTAAAAGTACCGTAAACATTCAATATCTTAAAGATTTAATTCCTCAGCGAACATTTATACGGCAGTCTTGCCAAATATCAAGAATAATATCCCAACCGTAATCATCGCTTTAATCTATTTCGGATTATAAAGTATTCTGACGGCTTATGAGAGATTACAAAAGATAAATTATGTACTTAAAGTTATGCTGGTAAAATACAGGGTTCTGTTTATACCAAAAGATGGTGATCACCGGGATGGTTTTAGTGAGGTAAGACTACTATACTCTCCGTCTCTTCCCCTGGAGGCGGGTGCCTTTTGAAGGTTTCCCCCCGTAAACAAAAAAAAGGTATACTGTATTCATATTGTTTTTTTTTCTAACCCATACTATAATTTTCTTAATGCGAATTTCAATTTATGTATTTAAGTGAGCTAAGCAAGCTAGTGAAGTTATTTTTTTTAATCTTATGGGCAAAAGCGTCGACAAATAAATAGATTTAAAAAATAAATATTTCGGAAATATTCAACTTTTTTTTTTGCTACATTTTTTCTCATACTAAAACCTCATCATCAATTTAAGAGTTACGCTCTTGTCGATGCAGCTTCTTCGAAATTTACTTTTTAAGAACCAAGAAATTAAAACAATAAGGTCTAATTGGCCAGAAAAACAATTTCCCTACATTATAGAAATGAAAATCCATATTCCACAGGTTCTTCTAATTGGTTGTGGCAATTACATTTGCTCGATATACTCAGCAGTTAAGGACTTTGGTACTCTGTTTTCCTGGTAGCAAACACTATAATGTCACTAATTGGACGGAAAATTTTGGAAAATGACCATTACCTAGATGAGCCAATCGCTGTAACTTGCAACGCTACAACTGATTTACGCCAGCCAGATCTTTCATTTATTTACATGCCAAGATTGACGTTTCCCGTAGCAATTACTGGATGAACAAATTAATAATAAATAAGAAATTTAATAAATAATTTAGGACTGCAGCAAAATTTATCAAAATTTTAATAAGAAACGACTTCAGAAATGTCGTACAGTGTGCTTAAGTTGCGCTCTAAGTAAAACCGTTAAGTCTACTGTTACGAGTATTTTAAGACACCGTAAACCTTACCAAAAAGCCAACCAAAATTAAAGTTATAAAATTAACCTTTTGGCAAGCTTTCTACTTACAGCGTTCATGTTTCTTACGTTCATGTAATGATACTAGGAAATTATGGCGACACGGGCGTGGCGGTAAGGCAGCCGCTAATTGCACCGAGCTGAGACGTTTATAAACTATTACATTTATACACAGCCACTATAGCTAGATATATCTCTCGATATAAGGCACACCCGAAGCTGTGGGATGAACAAGGCCAGTCTAAAGGGGTTTCAGAAGATAATGTTACGCGCGTTTCGGTGTATTTTCAATTCGCTTCAGTACATACCAATACAAATTAATGTTTGCATATAATTAATATTCCAATGTATATTGCAATAGTATAGTTGATAGTATAATATGTATTTTCTATTTTATTACAAGCTAATTATTTATAGCTCAAAGGGTAAACTTTAATTTGGACTGACTTTCTTAAAATAGTAAAGTTTAAACTACAATACATGTTTTTACGTGTAGATATTTTTTTAGCAATAGCGATTTCGTAGCGATATTTAAGACATCTTCAATCGTCTGTGGTATGTAAGTGACCGCGTATATACCCCCAATAGCTTTATTTACTAAATCAGATCATTTTGTCGAAGCTCTAGCACATTTTGCTTCCATATGGACACGTATAAGAAACTATCAGAATCACCTATTTAAATTTATTTGTACACGTTAAATAAACCTCGCTATCGTCAGTGTGGGTAGTCTCTAACAAAACTCTACAACCTCTCTTACCTTGGTCGCGAACCGGAACGAACCTGAACGTGCTCAGCTTAACTTCAAGGAGAACTGTTTTTAATTCTTGTTAGTGTTTATTAAAAATGTTTAGAAAAAGCTACGAATTTAAACGACGAGGTTTTTTTTTGGAAAAAAAGGGCATTCGAACAGATGTTTCACCTAGTACGTAATCACCACCGTCTTTATCCACGGTGCAACAACAGAAGCATTGCAGATACGTAGCTAGTTATGGATAATTGGGCCTCCACGGTTCTTTTCACCGACGGTATGAAACACAACGGTACGAATACTGTTATTTAACGATATTCTGTGAGATACTACCCCGTTTTTTTCTTTTTTTTGTGGCCGGGGGGAGCAAAAAATGATCCCACCGCATAACGTACATCCGAGGACGGGCTTGCATCCACTAAAAACATCTCTCCCCTGCGTGTTCCTCGCACTCTATCGGACGGGGCTAGGTACTGCTAGCGCGCTTCGCAGACCCGTTCAGTGCCTGCTCGTAGGGCCGCTCAAATTTGAGCTGATGCCCTGGCATTGAGGTATAACCCCTACCTATCCGTGCTAAAATGTGTGTTATGATTAGCATTTTAACATAATAGTTATAACTGTATAAAAAGTTAATCAAATAGCCAGCTGCTTTCATTACACGGGCAATATACAGATATGGGCAATTGATTGCCTCGCATACGTAATTAGTTCGAAACTCTAAATGGTAATAACAGAAACTTGATCGACGGCATATTGTTATATGATACAGCGCAATTTAATGACTATCTCAATTACTTGTATTAAATTGCAGTGAAATATGCCTGTAATTTGAGATTTAGGTGTCCTCATTATAATATCAGATTTTTGATGTATCCTGTTGACATTCAAATCTCCCAAAAATACTAATGGTGTTAAGTAGTGTATGCGCTCCGGACGTGACGTATCGAGTCAGTTCTGTAAATCAGTTCAACGACTTGTGCCGCTGTCTTGAGATGCATTTTAACGTGAGGCCTGTTTTAGTGACTGCTCTAGTTCTAGTGATTTTATTTGCATACTAGCCTCGTGTCTAAGCCCATTACATAAGTTAGTCGTTGACATTGCTTTAATATCACTTAACATCATTCTAAATAATGAGAGCCTAACTTATTTAGTGCTATATTTAGAATGATTACCTTATATCAATGTAAATTACGTACTTTAAACGCAAGTAAGCAAACTCTACAGATTTGTCAGTGAGAAAAATTGAGTTGCTAATGTCGACGAATTCAAAAAATCACAATTACATTTTATCTTCAATAAAACATAAACCCATGCTTATATCAAACTAGGCACAAACGTTGAGTAGTATGACCGAGAGACGACAAACAACATGCAAATATATGGAGATCAGCACGGAAGAGAGGCCGCGGCAAATGACACGCGAATCTATTGTCGGGAACAGTCGGTAATAGTCGGGTGCGGTCGGGCGGCTGTTTGACGCGTCACAAGTACCCACCGTTTAAATACTGTGCTTATAGTTAGTAATTTCTATTAACGTTTCTTATTCTGTTAGCTAACAACCAATAACTCACTTAGATCCATTTACGTAATTTTTTACGATACGTGATGTAGATTTTCAGGTCACGACGTCGATAGCAACATTACACATTGTTGTAATGTTACGCCACAACGCGTGACGTCATGCGGACACTGCTGCTTAGTGGCTTAATAGCGGACGGAGCGGTGGTACCTACCAAAAAGTACTCTCATAAAAGTACTACCAGTAAATAAGACCATCATCTGCCTAGCCTTTTCCCAACTATGTTTGGGGTCGGTTTCCAGTCCTACCGGATGCAGCCCATAAAATACATTTTATTGACCCATTTATAGTAAGTGGTAATAAAATAATATACAGACTAGTGGGATTTTATTCTTTCAAATATTATTGAAATGCGATAGTATTTGAATATTCTCAAAAGTCACCAATTACTCTGTCTTTCTACCAAGACATCTAGACACAGAAATGATAGATTTTGTCCTAAGGCCAATATTCAGCCGTCGATCATGTCATATGATCCAACGACAGATCAATTACTCACAACTTTAGCAATTAGGTTACCAAGAAATATTTTAGTCCATATTTTCATGAAAGATAGATTATATCAACTTATGAAGATGGAACTAAAATAAAGCTCTGATCAAACTAACGCGTAGCAGCTACTGCACACACACAGTAGACTGTCAGTTACCGCAATACTAATCGTAGAGACGTGTTCAAACCAACGCGCTCTGCGACAGAACGCGGCGATCAGTACAGCGTTCATCATCGGGCTTTATTTGGGACGGCGCGCGCCACAATATGTGGGCTGACAATGACAGTTCTGATAGATCTTATTACATGGAAAAATTTAAATTGTTGACACTAATAGAAGTGGCAGTGTAGAATAGCAGATGATGACAGCCCAGTCCAATTATGCGACTAGGTGAGCTGAAATTTTTTACCTAACTCTGAAAAGCTGCAAGCAAATACACACACGGCCTAAAAAATAAATTAAAAAATAACTTTTTTATTTTGTTTTATGCTTCTGGCATTAGAATCGCTTCGCCCGCATTCGAAACCCAGACTCAGAACCAGTTTTGAAAACGTAAAAATAATTCTCCTTTCGAAACCCGGTTTCCAAATAACAAGAGATTACTTGCGGTTTATAACAAATCTGCGAAACAGTATTTATTATTGATGTGGGATTTCAACCCTTTGACAGACAAAGGGGCAGATGGATAGTTTTCAGCCGAGAAACCCTTTTTAACTTAACCCTCGTTAGTGTAGGTACTATAACTTCGGCTTGAATCGCAATCCGAGCAGTCTTATAATTACATTTTCTCCGTTGAAACCGACTTTGTATAATGCATTTCCCGCTTGCACGTGGGGAAAATAATTGCACTGTGATTATACAAAAGAATTATTTTTGAATTGAAAAAAGAAATTTCTTTTGTCAACAATAAAGCGCGTGGATTGTAGATTAATATTTTTAAATTTTTGTAAGATGAATTTATGTGTTTTGACTTTCACTGTTAGTCAGAATAGTGGATTATTTGCTTGGTATATTATAGCATTAAGGTGCCATTCCAACCTCGGCTGCAGGCTGCGAATGCAGGCTGCACGAAGCCGGCTGCGGCTGCACGACTGGTTATCTATGAAGTAGTATAGATTTCTTTCAAAAACATTCCGAACGCGGCTGCGGCTGCTCGTGCTGCCTGCATCCGCATCCTGCAGCCGAAGTTGGAATGGCACCTTTAGATACAAACTAACCCCATGCGTACTGCATTCTTTATACTATTACTTTCGGAATCTGTATTCTCAGAACAAAGTCGGTACCACTATATAATAAGCCGCAAAAGTATAAAAAAATAAAAAATTAATCAATAATAATTATATGATAATGATTAGCAAATTGTATCACATATTATTGATTTTATATTTTTAACTAGCTGTCCCGCGCGACGTTGTACGCGTGATTATTCTACCTCTACGCTTTTTCTACCCTATCCTACACTGCCCCACGTTACTCTACCCTACCCTACCCCTACCATACCCAACCCCTACTCTACCCCTAACCTACTCTATATCTACCCTACCCTACACTATCCTACGCTTACTCTACAATACACCTATCCTACCTAACTCCTACTCTACCCTACTTCACATCTACCCTACCCTACCCTACTCTACCTCTATCCTACCGCTCTATTCCTACCCTATCCTACACTATCCTACGCTACTCTACCCTACCCATACCCAAGGGGTATAATTCCAGTTTATTTTTCTTTGATTCTTCTATTATATTATAGGCGGAGACTAATCCAACAAATCAAAAACCATGAAAATCGGTCCAGCAGTTCTCGAGTATACCTACTAATTTTCACGACTTCAACTTTAAAAATGGCAGAATTTCATTCAAACTTTTATCTTCTATATTTTCTCTCCATAGTCATTGAATATCGAGATATACGTGCATTAGTTATGCCACTTTGATGTCTCTTACTAATACCAAATACTCTACACAAACTTTCACCCCCCCCCCCTCCTTTCCCCCCTAATAAGTAGAGTTTTCAAAAAGCTGAAATACGTCTTATTTGTTAACCGAAAAGCTAATTATCAAGTTTAATGACGGATTTTCATAACAACAAACTTTCGTCCCCTTTTATATCTCCTCAGGGGGAAAAAATCCAAATTGTTTGATACACATCTTTCTTATTTTTAGCGAATAAGCTTAATACTAATTTTTACATCTGTAACTTAAAAAATAACGAATCTTCCATACAAACTTTCACCCCCTTTTTTATACACTCAAGGGTAGATTTAAAAAAAAACAATGCTCGTCCTTTCATTTATCAACCGAAAAGCTGAATACCAAGTTTCGTTCATTTAACGTTAAGAACGACGGATTTACATACAAACTGTTACCCCCTTTTTTAGGGGGGGAGTTTCAGAAAATCCTTCCTTAGTGCACCCCTACGGTACTTAAAGAATATTGTCTCAAAATTTCAAGTCCCTAGGTCCACCGGTTTAGGCTGTGCGTTGTCTGTCAGTCAGTCACGTTACCATTTTATAAGTATAGATTAACCCACAAGAGACAAAACCAAAATACATTCTTATAAACCGTCATGCAGTTTTGCGGGCCTGTGGTACTTCGCCAAGATCAATAAATTAATATAAAACAATACAAAATAAAACACCACCTCACCATCAAGTATAGGTATGTTTTTTTATAATAATGAATGCTCCATAATAAGTTAACTTCCTGTCTTTTAAGTAATTTTTTTTTAAAATCTGTCAGTAATTTCAAGTTCCGTTCTTTTATTTACTAGCTAAATACTCTAGACAAGGATGATTAAAAATATATCAAACTCCAAAAGAATTCATAAAAAAAAAATTTCATCCAAGTTTTTTGTCGTTCTTAAACGGAGAATAAATCCTTTGCACGTGCAAAAGCTTATATTTACTAACAATTTATTATATTACTTTTTATATAATGAAAATATTTTTGATGTTCTTTCTAAATCCCATACAAAACAAGGAAATTTTTCACATAATTTTGTAGCTAGAAAAGGACTTTCCTGTATATTTGAACCATTCCAATCTATGTTACCTTCAGTGTCATTTTTTTTATTAATTTCACGCAAAAAATGTTGTGTAATAATGGTAATGAAAATCCGATAATGTATCGCAACATGCATTATGGTATCACGCGTTATACCCGTCTATCATTGAGCACCCCGAATCGATTTGGTTAGGTTCGAAGGAGCGAACGAATTGTGCAAACGTAACCCCCATCATTCTTTTATGTTAGGATACCTTATGACCACAAATTTAGAAAGGAGTCCTGCGAGGCGAGGCTTCGTCTACATAATGACATGGCCAAACGTTAATAGATAAATCGACACAGGATTACAAGTAAGCGATATTAGAATTGGCTATACCTATGTTAGAACGTCGTTTTAGAAAATGGTCGGGCATTATTGATGCCATGACTTTCGAGACCAGCAAACGTCATATCGACAAAATTCAAATTTCTTTGAAATCGATTTAAAAATAAATATTTAAAAAAAAACAGATATTTTTTGCGGATTTATACCTAATATTAGTACCTGTTCCCTAAGGATGTCATCTTGTGAACATAGCTATACCATGAATACTAAATCATAAAGCGGAGATCTTCAATATCCGACGAAAAATCTGTTCTGAACATGTACCGCTCGCGGCTAATATTATGTCTACGTGACAGTGGCTTAATACGTATTCGTGCGTACCGTCCTCCCAAGTCATGCTATATTCATTCGTTTAGTCGTAAATTGAAGGATAAGAAAGTTAGGTCTTAGGAAATCGTAAAAAGCAGACGGAGGGTAATATCTTTATTATGGGCTGAATAGATTTTGTCGATTGATTATATCGCTTTTGTTACTGCCTCTCTCTTATGGAACAGCGCCGAATATATAAAAAGGGCGCAGTTTATATTCGAGAATATATTTGAAGTAAAAAAGTTGGTGAATATATCTCCACTTTGAGATACACAGTGTGCATATTATATTGGCTAGATAAATGAATGATGCGATAAAGCTGCGAGGTATATGAATTTGTCTAACAAAAAAAACTTAACAACATTTACTAATTGCCTTGCAGTCCCGTCTCGCAGTTAGTGTAACCTCTCCATATAATTTACATACAACGCAATATCATTAAAGTTTCGGTGATATATATTTAGTAACATTGTTATATAACAATGTTACTAAATTCAAATCACCACAAGACGCCTGTGTAGGCGTCTTCTTTTCTTCTTTTTCGTATAGTTGATGAACAACCTGGTGTCAGTATTTAAATCGCCCGAAGGCATTGTTTCCACACCGTAAAAAATCTCTCAGGTTGTGCTGGTTTCCTTTTGATGTTTTCTTTCACCGGTTTAGCAAATGATAATTATTAATGTCTAACACGCAAATAAATCCAAAAAGTTAAAAGTTGGGTACCTGGGTCTCGAACCTGCATCCTTTGACTTGGCAGTCCAACGGTCATACCACTAGACTATCACTGTAATAATAGGCTTCATTTTGAAGAAAAATCTATCTCTTACTGGTTTATTAACACCACAGCTACTCGTTGATGAATGTGCGTAACGCACCTTTTTGATATATTTTTATACTTTTTTATTTATTCTTTATTTTGAATTTTAGAATGCTATTGTTTTTTATACAAGACTTTTGTCATTTACTTACAATTATTATACTATTCGAACCAGTCGGTTTTTATTTATTACAGTCAGTGAGTTGATTAACTAAAGCTTTGATGATGCAGTGTAGTGCAATTAATTCCCCTTCACATGCCTGACCAGCTTGAATCTCTGGAAGGATTCCGGAATCTTGAGTGTCCAATTAGTGTAAGAAATCCGTCTCTCACACATAGCTGTGTGAATATCATAATACGCCTATTGTTGCACAGAAGTTAAGCAGTGATTATATTCATCCTTAGTTAACAAATTAGGATTTTTCTACGAAGCGACTATCTGATACGCTACCCACGCAAACCTGATACGCTATTCTGAAGTTAGATCAGTTATCAGGATCTTATAAAAATACTGACTCCCTATATCGACTGTCATAGATCTTCATGACAGCCAATGACTTTGCAGTGACAATGAGCTGGGAGTAATGACAGCTTTCAGTCGTGGAGCAGGTGATAATTAATTTATAATACGCACACAACTTACGAAAAGTCTGAGATAAAGCATGGGCTTCGAACATGAGACCTCTGACTTGCCTGTCTACTGTCACTGCGTCTCTTAAGTGCAATTCTACTGAACTTGTACTCAATCAGGTATTGATCACTGTACTATACTAGGTATATAATTTCATTTCATGGGATCTAAGTCCCAAAAGACAAATAAAATATTACAAACACTGCCTTGACCAACCCTTTTATTGCATAGAATATATTCAATTCAATACCTTCAATATAATATCTGAATTATTAACTCTACTTGTAACGTACTAACGGTACTTATTATAATCCATAGGGCTACTGAAAAGTTATAATTTATACATCGCAAAATCTTTTAGCAAGTATACAAGACTAAAAAGAAAATTAATCCACTTACTAGTTTACTACGAAATATTTGTCTAAAACAACGTCTAAGTTCATAAAGTTTACTAAAAGCTACTTAAGTAGTGTATTACGATGGCAACGACCCCCAATTTTACGTCATTACTTATGTATTTTGAGTTGAAAATTTTACTACCTACTTTGTGCCGATAATAGTGAATATTTAAGATGTAACCTTCACACGAGATATATACATACTTTAAACAACGTGAAAAATAAATAGTGTTGGACCCTTTAGGAGGTCAATCTACAAATAAAACTAAACAATTTGTAGAATATCAATTTGCAAAATTGAATGAAAATATTTTAATAAGGAACTCGCAAAAACCACTGACTCGGGCGGGACTTGAACCCGTGATCTATATACTGAAGCGGGTAGGACTTGGTACCTTAGTTGGTGAAGCGATGGCACGAGAAGCCAAGTCCTACCCGAGTCAGTCTTTTAGTTTCTTATTAATAATTGCAACGCTGGTCTTCTACAGCAGTGAAGTTTGGACAGTTCTTATCAAAATATAATTCAGTAGAAGTAAAAAGAAAGTACTTTAGAAAAAAGGCTTGAAATGTCGGTTTTCTTAACGTTTCATTCAAAGTTTTGTTTATAACAACTTCTAAAAATATTTTTCACAGTAAAAATATATAGCATGTATATACCTATTATTTAAAATATATAAGAGTTTTAGCAATTTCAGAAACATATTATTATCTCTTCGCTATTAAGGCACTCAATATTATACATAATATTATATACATTTACGTAACATAATAATTTAATTAGTAACAACCAGAAATACGAAATAATTATTATAGGTAGGACTGATACCTATTTGTGACCACAAATCATCGGTCCCAAAACTACAGCTACGTGACAAGATTTTACTATTTCAATAATATCACAAAATTGGTGCCAGCTGTAAAGTTGTGATAAATAATATTTGTAATAACATAATATTTTATGTAAGTAAAATCGTTTAGAAAACGCGAATGCCGTCCGAAAATTTTGATCGATATAGGATGAAATGTGTTGGTCGTGCAGCCGAGGCCTACCTGAATGGCCCAGGAAATACTATTAATAATTCCGTTATATTTTTTATTTTACCTACCCTAGGACCCTAGTGATATAGACGTATACACCTAAAATATAAAGTTAGGACCTCATATCTACTGGCTGTGGCAGTATGCGATAACATTATTAGATTTTTCTGCCAAAAAATCTAAGTACGTTGAGATTATAAATATGTCCGGTATTCGGTGTTTAATGTAGGGCAAAGGCCTCTTCTCTTATAGAGAAGGATTGAGCATTAATCACCACGCTAGCTCACTGCGGGTTGGCGATTTCAGACAATTAAAGTCCAGGTTTCCTTACGATGCGATGTTTTCCTTCACCGTTAGTCAGTGGTGTCTTAGATTAACTAAGAAAGTCACATTGGTACATTCCAGGTTCGAATCCACACCCACGCGCTTGCAAAGCGGGTCCGTAACCAATGCGCCACCACGACATATACTATGTACTGCCTATAAAAAATATAAAATGTTTCTTATAAGCTGTCTTCAAATGTAAATGCACATAAATTATACAAAACAAAACATAAATCTTCTGTTACGTAAATAAGTATAAAAATGCGTAAATATTTTTAGTATGAATACTTCATGCCTAAAAATCTGAGCCGCCATGTGATATAATGTACCCTTCATGCTAATTTATGAAATCAGCTGCTAATGTCAGTAAATATTCCAACTTTTACTAAATATTGAATAAACTTTTTCCATTAATCTTTTAAAAGTAAGTCCTGGTAAATATTTTATGCCTAAAAATCTGTACACGCAGCTCTAACGAACCGCTCCATGTGTCGTGAATAGTGATGTTCAATAGTAGAATGTCGATAGTAGAATGTCGATAGATTTCTTCATGAATATGAAGCTAGGTTTTTACCTAATTTGTACGATTGGTGATAAGTCGATTTCGGTCACTGCGGCTTACCTATCTCAACAGAGACAAGACAAAGATGCAGGATTATTAAGTGCAAATACAAGTGCTCAAATGATTCCCTCTTTTTTATAATTCTGTCATTGTCATAGATTACACGAGATCGGACGCAGGACTTCTGTAGCACGAAGCAAATAATAGTAGATTATTAACCAAGGGCTGTATGACATCAATTGCATACGAGGTTTTTGGCGCCTGAGCGAAGCGAAGGCGCTAATTAACCCGAGTATGCAATTGATGCTTACGCCCGAGATAAATACTCTGCTTTACATATCGATTGTGAGGTAAGCAAACAACAAGACAGCAGGTTTCAATGAACATTTATTAAGAAGAAAAAAATGTGTATTTAATTAAAATTAATAGTAAAATTATTACAATTTGTAAGAGATATGGTCACGTTCTTTTTAGGAATCTAGTAGACTGCCTTTTTTTTTTTCACGCACGCAAGCGCGTCAAATCTTGCTGGCCAGTTTGATTTTTAAATCGATTCCATCTAACATACGATGTGGAAACAAATAGTTCCATATTTAAAATAAAATCTTTATAAAATAAATTGTCTAGATTCCGATTCGAGTAATTAATCGATACCAAGAAAAAAAATATTAACTTTTTAAAAATATTCTTCGTGCAGTATGAGTATGACAGTTCTTTTTTCAAATTCCAAAACCTATGCTGTAATGATAGTCATACACCCCGGCATTCAGGGGTGTAAGGGTGTACTTACAGAGCAAGAGATATGTAAAGGTTATTTGTCGTCATAACTTACGGTGAGTCCATAGTATGTAACTTGGATTTGAAACTAATATCATACCTCTTAAAGCTATCACAAATATGCAGCACAAATATCCATAAAGCTGATTGACGATGTAGCCATCATTCATCATTTCAATAAAATTGTAAAAGGAAAAATTTAATCAATTCTTATGCAACTATTGATAACATTTAATAATTTATCATATTAACATTTAACTTATAATATTTTTTGGTATAAAGATTTTCATAGTCAACTATCGCCATCTAGCTAGACTATCAATAGCTCAGCATCACTAGCTATTTTGAAGATCAACACAGATATAATTTCATCACAGTCTGGTTGACGCGTAAATTGGAACGTAACATATTTTCTGCATAATTACGTTCAAATGTATACCTAATTGATATTTTTTACAAAAATTACAAACCGCGACACAATTGTTGTTAACACAATACAGGCAAAAATCTTTTTGCCCGATCGTTAAAAATAAAGCGAAAGCTGCCGAGCGATTTTTTTTTCTGAGCGATTTTTACAGTTCTGCTGGTGTTCGCCCGAAACAGAAAATGTCAGCACTAGTCCTAATCAAAAGCTCATTTTTAAATAGTTTAAACGTAAAAGTCCTCAGAGTAGATACTGGGAGTCGATTTATACATTTTACCAATGACTATTTAAATATTCTCAAAACATTTTTAAAACCCATCAATTTTATGCCGAATAGTCATGTTTGCCTGTTTTTTGAAACATTTCAAACTACGTCGCTAACAAATTAAAATGAAAAATATTTCATTCATTTTACGCAGAAAAATCTATTTCTTTTCGACATTCATTTTGATACGTTGAAAACGTAAGGGAAGTTGCGAGACGACCCTAACGGCAGTTTAATTATCACTATTTAGGGCCGCCTCAATTTTATTATTACATACTTTTATTACCTTGCAATTGCAATGTATGCTTGTTAGGCTGGAATCTTGTAAGCTGAATTAATACCACTTCCTCTCATCCTACGGACTAGATTTTTTGCATGTTAGTTCAGTTCCGATGACAATGAATTTTTATGGTAAATATGACCTGAATCGACATCCAGAATTATCACCAGATAAAGGAACACTTCAATGGTCAATAGCACAGATATAATATATACTACTCAAAACAAAATAAGAGCCACTCGTTATTTTCACATTTGAGTATAATTTAATGAACATAAATTAATTATTAAGTAGCAAAATATTAATGTTACAAACTCTTCGATATTTAACCTCTTTGATTTTGTTCTTAAGACCAAAGGGCTGGCTATCAATTAAAAAAAAATTGTACTATAAAATTTCCATGTTATTTTTTTCGTTTTTTCATTAAGTTTTGTTTTGATTATATGGATGGTAATCCGGATGGTATTCGTAATCTTTGTTTGTTAATTTGTTTAAATAACATCTTATGTTAATGTGCCATTAGTACGAATACATATGAACGCAATTACTGCAACAAGAGCCGTTACAATGATCCAAAAAGGAAATTTGGAGCGATCTGTGGCTTTTCACCTAGGTTTTTCTCGAAAAGCTATCCAAAATGCTTGGAATCGCTTCCAGAAGACTGGCAGTGCTGCAAGAAGACCTGTTTCGGTTAGAGTTCGCATTAAAACTGTTCACGAGGATCGGTACATCCGGTTAAGTGCCTAACGAGAACGCACAGTGACGGCTCTATAATCACAAGATCGCTTACGGTTGACAACAGGTACTCGTGTCAGTGACCAAACGATCCGTAACCGATTGTACGAAGACCAGCAAACTTCAAAACGTCGAGTTGTTCGAATTTCTTTGTCCAGGGTTCAACGTGCAAATCGTTTAAGGTTCTCCCATCAATATTTGGACTGGGTCATAAGCCAGTGGAGCATGGAGCTCTTCACCGACTAGTGCAAAGTAATTTTTTTTAACGACGATCGACGCATTAGGATCTGGAGACGACGTGGCGAGCGATTTTTGGAAGCCTGCATTCACGAAGTCGATCGTTTTCCAGTTTTGGTGGACCCAGTTTTTTTGTTTGGGGTGGGATAAGTTTGCACGGCAAAACTGAACTCGCAATTTAAAATGAGGGTTCCGTAACTGCTCAGTGTTACATTGAGGAAGATATCAGGCCTCATGTGATCCCATTTGGTCAGCGAATGGGTCCTGGATTCATCCTGATGCGAGACAATGTCCGTGCACACACAGCTCAAGCGACCCAGTTTGTACTGGAAATCTCTCACATTCAAGTGTTGCCGTGGCCAGCAAACAGTCCAGACTTAAATCTGATTGAGCACATGTGCGACCAATTAAAACGAAGGGTTAGAGTCGGTTCGCAAGAGGTGTACACCCAGCAGCAACTGATTGGCACTTCGAAAAGTGCCTGGGAAAAATCCCAGCTGAAAACGTGAAACATTTGATCGAAAGCATGCATTCCTGGCTGCAAAAGTGCATAGCCAAAAGAAGAAGGCATACCCATTATTAAAGAATAGAAAAATAAATAAAAAGTAAAGATTTTTTAGTTTTGAGGGACTTTTGTTAAATTTTGTTTTTTACTCTAAATTGTAATTTTTGACAAAAGTTCAATAAAAATGTTAATTAATTAATTAATTTCAACAACAACTAGCCTAAACGGTAAACAATAACATTGTTTTACGTTAACGTAAATGAAACAATGTGATAATTTCATAATTTTTATGATATATCATAAATACGTAGTGGCTCTTATTTTGTTTTGAGTAGTATATATAGAAATCTGTATAGGTATCCTTTATGATTTTATGCATGACATTCAAAAATAGACCCTCGGGCTTCGTCAAAAGACGTACGTACATATTGCTGCGTACCCTTGTCGCTCGGTGTTTCCATTACTTAAATGAACTAGCGAACGAGCATATTGTTCGTTGAATCCAACCAATCATAACCGAACAAACATGTTCGTTTGCTATTCGTCCGTTCGTTTATTTCAGCGAACTATTTCGAATTTTGTAGAGTTATGATAAAAAGTATTTTCCTATTTAAGGTCTGTGTGGCCGCTCTATTGTAGTACGAAAAGTTGTTTAAAATAATAAAATAACTGTAAAAAAGTACATTCAGCGCCCGTAAAGAAGTCAACTTGTTAGCATAATTTTCAGTTCTCGCGGCGCAACAAGAAACATTGAAAAAACAACAAATAAAGGAAACACAAAAAAGGTTTATTAACATAACAACATGTAAATGAAGTCAGAATATAAGATATAAATCATTTATATTCACGCAAAATGAGTTCACGCAGCTAATGTAAAGCTAAAAATCTACGTAAAGTACGAAATGCAATAAATTCAAACATTTTTGCCCTGAAACGCAACGCCGCCTATAAATCGCGACTTGGCTAGTTATACCACCGTTGACTTATTTATTCGTCGTAATATACTGGTATATTTTAAATACAGCTCGGGTTTATTCAAGCGATCACTTCGAACTTAATATAAACATGAAACATGGTCGCGATATTCATTTTTGAATCGTATT
This sequence comes from Protodeltote pygarga, assembly GCA_936450705.2. Classification (NCBI taxonomy): domain Eukaryota; kingdom Metazoa; phylum Arthropoda; class Insecta; order Lepidoptera; family Noctuidae; genus Protodeltote; species Protodeltote pygarga. The sequence goes on from OW388263.2 coordinate 9,928,802, forward strand.
ATGTAGTTAATATATTGTTTGCTCAACATTTGTTCCGTGTTTAAGGCGGAACACAGATAAAATATTGTCGAATCTACATACATTATTTGTCACGCATTTTCTTTTGTGTGGAATATCATATTACCTACCTATTGTTATTGGCGCAGTCGTATAAAAAATAGAATACTGTAAAAGAAAATATATCTTGAAGATAGTGGGATTGTGTATCGTCTCCAAGTGTTGCTCCGTTCGTCTCGTTCAATCGTTCAATCGTTGTCACTGTGATGAGGCTGCCGATGGCCATGGACACCATGGCCTGGCCTGCTGCAGGAGTGCTGGTCTGAGAGTTCATCACGCCAATATTAATGATAATATTATTAACCATGCTCTTGTTACCGCCGGAGTGGTTGCTGTTTACCATTGCTCTAGCCCAACGGCTTGATATGCAACGATGGGAAGAGACCAGACAGTTTGTACCTTGGTACACCTTGGTAGATAGGAAGGCTTTTGGTGTGGGACTCAACCTGTTCCAACACCCTTATTCCACCCCATCTTGCAAGCTAAGGAGGCTGTGCTCATTTGAGACCCTCAAACGGAGCAAATAGCAACATTATTGGTTGCTATATTTTTGAGCCATTTAAGGTTGAAACTCCGGTCCGAGTAAGCGTCTCTTAAATGAGGAAGGACATCATGTCGGCGCAACTAATCTTCCTTGATGGGTCTTAACCACCGCTATCGTGCCTCGTATCAAGCAACATCTGGTGAACTGAATTTTTTACCCTGTGTATTAATTATTACTTAATCGGGCACAGATTCAAAATCTTTAATTTGAAATTAAGTATAATAAATTCATAAAGTGACATTACACTTTCGCCAAGGACTCAAGCGAAGTATTCAAGAAGTTTGCTGATAAGATGTTTGCGGATTACCGAGTAGAGCACTCAAATATTTATAGAAGTACGAATTCTCTTTAGCGGAGGATTTCGCGAAACTTTTCAATACCTTGTGAAACAAGAATTAACTTGAATCAGCTTCCAGAACATGCAGAAGTGCCATTTTGCTTATCTTTATTAAACGATGTTTGTTTAATTAATAACGAGCTACAGATTCGCCTTTAATCCTATATAGAGCAATATTTGTTTGTCGCGTTCTAGAAAACGGCTCTAAGTATTTTGATTAAATTTACAGTTTAGGTTAGGTTTACGGTCTAGATAAGTTTCATTTCTGGAAAATTGGGCAGAACTTGGTCACTCAGGTATTTAAGAATAATGTTTAAAATCATTGTGTAATATGATTATGGGAGTTTAAGTCCACAGGCTGGAGATCCCGACTTACCCGTCTTGCATTCCCCGAGCGGGATGGTATGCATAAGACGCATTTCCCCTCTATAAAAAAAAATCCATCTTTCAACAGTAAAAGAGGTCATTCATCTTTTTAGTTGTTTAGTTATTTTTTAAATAAACTTTTTCTTTCGTATTACTACTCTCAATTTTGTTCTACCCATCTGACGTGCATATTTCATCTTTTTTCTTATAATAATTTATTGTATATCTTTTACTAACAGTATGCTCACGCTCATCTAAAATTCTAAAGAACTGCATGACATTAGTCATAACACATGTGACATAAATGCCCGCAGGGGATGCAAATTATCTACCATTTGTCTTTCTCGTAGTAAGTGAAACAAAAAATATGTTGTAGGAAAATACGACAGAGTACTGTGAAGAGATATCAAGCTTATTATCTATAGATAGAGATAGAGAGTAGCGATGGATTTTTCGCAAGTCTAGAGACAAGGACACGATTGCCATAGAGGTTTATCGATTCGCCTTCTATGCTTGGTGTCTTTGATTATATATAATCAAAGCTTGGTGTCATTGATTCAATTTTCGCAGGGGACAAATATTTATGTAATCCACAGACATTTCTTTCGGTGTGGGTGTTGGTGCATCATAAATTTATTTTTTGTGAAGGGTTTTTGATTATTTTTTAAAGTAGATTTGAGTTATGACTTCATCACAGACTATTTATTATTGTTTAAAACAAAGATCTTTCAATTGGCAACTTAATTTAAATAATGATTGTATTACATTTTCTATTTCACATAGTACATAGACTTTTAAATAGTCTTTTATGTACTGTACTTCTTCTTATATTTAAGAGATAGGCTCTTGTCGGTGGAGCAATCGCCATCTCTCTCTATCCTACTGTATTTAAATGACATAAATCATTTATTCATTCATACACTAGTGTGATAACATAGGTTAAAAAAACATATATCTAGAAAGGAATATTTTATCTCGAGCTGGATTGAAACATGCGTCGCAATCGAATTTTTATTTCCACATTTTTATTAAACTTTGGTGATAAAATATATATATGGCCATGCAAGCCACCTATCTTCACTGTAACCTCATAATGTATGTTCTAGTATGATTCTAGGCCACATGATCTAGATGAAACATCACTGTTGAGAGTAATTCAAAATTCCTATCAAGAGCAAAATTAGACATAAAAACTAGCCAAATAAAGTTATCAAACCAATGCACCAACTTCTTAACATAAAGTGCATCTCAAAAATAAAGTAAGTAAGATCTCAGGAATAAAATATATTTTTAAAGAAGCCCCAATAACCATTTAGCATAAGCCCGCCGCCGCCGCCGCCGCCGCCGCCGCCGCCGCCGCCGCCGCCGCCGGGTTGAAAAATCTCGCCTATTCAATAGTGACACACAACTCAACTGGATCGATCCTATTCTACAACTGTTCCACAACTATAGCCGCACAATCCCGGACCACCTGAGCCACTTGCAACTTGGCGTATTCTTATAATCTAAGCTTTCAAGTACCTACAGGTCATTTTTGCCTCATAATTTATACACTCTCAACTACGAAATAGCAATAATTTAAAATTTTAATTCGCCATAAACATTCAGAAAGAATAATAAGCACGGAAAAGAAAGCGGTTTGTATGTTGAACAAGTGAAATATAAAACTGCGCTCCGGAAACTGGCGTTGTACCAAAACTCTCGTTTTGGACCGATTTGACGCACAAGCCGAGGAGAATTAAACCGCAAAACAAAAAACAGACTCACTGGAACCAAGTTTGAACAATGTGCAGTTGAACTTGTTCGATTTTTGTTTATCAAAACAATAGTTGAAATTATTCTATTTCTATTCGCTTCTAAATTGACTTGTGAGCATTTAAAAAAAAATGTAGCCCCTTTCTTTGTCCTATACAAGGATTTTCTCCTCTTCTTCTTCTTATCGTGTGGTTGGTGAACAACCTGGTGTCAGAGTTAAAACCGCCCGTAGGCCTCTGACATGGCTTTACACACCATTGAAAAATCTCTCAGGTGTGCTGGTTTCATCACGATGTTTTCCCTCACCGTTTTAGCAACTGATCATTAATTTTTAATACACACATAACTTACGAAAAGTCAGCGGTGCGCGCCTTGGGATCGAACTCGAGATCTCTGACTTGTAAGTCGACGGTCATACCACTAGGCTATCAGTGCTTATTTTCTCCTCTAATTGACATGTAGGTATATTTTTACAATATAGAACTGAATAAATATGTGTCGAGCACACAAACATTTGTCCCGAGCATGGATTAAACCCGCGACACTTAACGCCGAAGCGAATCGCTTAACCGCTACGTCAATTTGTGTTCAACGCGCTATGCGTTACCTTTCTTCTTTTTTTTATATTACATTTTCTATTATTTGCCAAACTGCAAAACCGTTTGTCGTCAACGAGTTCTCAGATTTTACAATCTATCAGAGTGAGGTCCGCGACGCGTATACACGGGTGTATACGCGTCGCGCTCTTGAAAATGGACTCCGTTTGAGTTCGAAACTAGTCGGGCATTCCCCGAAAACAATACGTGAGTAAAACCGTATCAATATTTCGTATTTCATCTATCAAAGTGTAACAAGTACCTATTTAAGTAAGCCAAATAAATTAATTGGAAATGAAAATTATACTGAAATAATATCATCTCGATAGCGAACCGAAGCTGAATGTAGAAACAATATCAAACATACATTTGGAATGACATAATTACATACAATTTATACACAACTCCTATTTGTTTAAAGGAGCATTTATCAAAAACCGAATTTTAATTAATCACAAGTACTTCCCACGTCACAACGCTCCAGGAACCACTTTGAATAAACCATTCTGTTATGATAATGTATTCTGCAAAAGACTCAAAGTTAATCTGAATGATAATAAAACATTTTGTTAAAACGTTTAATTTATAAAACATGTTTTAAACACATTGTCCTGGCTGTCAAGAATTAGAACGGTATTTTAAATTAGTTTTAGAAGTTTAACATTAAATTAGATAACTATTTGAACTAAATAAATGCAAATGATGTTTACGCACGAAAACACGCAGTATTTAACGTGTTTCAAATTCTCGTTGTCAGTCAGGGTTGACGTTATTTAGATTGCTTACTGTAACGATTTATGCGTATTCTTGATAAATTCTCATTAAAATGTTACTGATATCTGAAATGAAGCTAAACATTAGTCGGTGTTATTTCTGAATTTGTGTTTAACATTTTAGATAGGACTTGACATCATGACAGTATGAAAAGGAATACTATTATACACATCAGTTTGTGGCCAGCCAACTAGAAATTAGATTTTAATAAAAAAAAATCTAATATCATTCCAAAAACCTTTAAAAAAATATAAAATTAAATGTATACGCGCCTTAAATGTGTACTTTTACGTTTGATGCCGAATTAATTAAACTTCCCCTCTAATAAGTGAAATGTCAAATCGAGTCGATTTATTGTTAGATTTAAATTGGTGTAAGAGTGTTCATTGCTAGATAAAAAATAATTACCATTATATTTTTGACTATCTTAGCGGTTATAATTGCGCTTAGCGCAAAAGCCTGGGTTCGAGCCCGGGTCGGGAGCTGTGTTATTGAATTTTTCTATTAGAAAATTCTCAGTAGCAACACAGAGTAACGAGAAGGGGGAAGTTACTGGCGGGTAGCCCTTAGAATAAAGTTCTCAATCTGGCCTCTGCCATGCAAGCCTTCTAAAGGACCGAATTTCTTTTAAAAGAAAGAAACTGCATGAAATCTACAAAATAATACTAATAAGCAAAACACCAAACCCCAAACAGAGCATTAGCAGTTCGTCACAACAATACTTCATCAACCAATAATTTGGAAAACCAATACGACGGCGTGCACCAAGCCATGCCGCGATCGCATTATTCACGGCGGACCATCAAGCGTGAAAACTGACGGTCGTGTGTACGAACCGCTTTGATACAATAATTGTGCACCAGCCCTAATAGAGACGTGCGCGGTCACAAAGGGAAATCCGATAAATGTCACAACAGGACGCGGCCAAGTTTTGTACCTCGTATAACGTTCGTGCTGCATGGAGTACATAGAATAATGGAGTTACATCTTTTTGTGAGCAGAAAAGCTTCAGACCCATAAGTCTGATCGTGAAAAAAAGAGCCTGTTGACATAATATTGAGCACGGTTTTAGATTTAATTCTTTCCTTATTATTTTCAGATGGAATTTAAACCCACACAACCAAACAAACACTGCGCAACCTGGCAATCATACCCGGGACTTCAAGCATCCAGTAACTGCACTTGCGTTCACTTGACCAATTTTCTTATAATGGACTTGTCCGTATGCACTAGACCAATCTCATCATCATCTGCCTAGCCTTTTCCCAACTATGTTGGGGTCGGCTTTCAGTCTTACCGGACGCAATCAATCTAAAAGACCAATCTACTTTTTTAAATAGTCGACTTGTAGACAAAGGTAATATAGGTACTCAGACTTTAAACTATAATACTGCTCTGGGCTCGTACGGTGAATGCGCGTGAAACCCATATTTCTTGTTTTTTCAGTTTGAAGATCATTCAAAATGTATTGTGTAATTTGTGACCCGCGTGGCATTGTCATGTTTATACTGGTTCAGCATTGACGAACAAATTGGTTAACGAGTTTACAAAACTGAGAAGGGAAAACCCCTCAGCTAAATATTTATTTACTTACATGTCGATCGGACGTCCTTACTTACAGCTCTGTTTACTCTCTCCTCCACGATCCGGGCTTGATACGAGTACGTCTCGGTTCTACGTGACCATTCTCCGACACATTGTGGCTGGGTGTATATCTTAGAGAATATTATTATTATCGACGAACCATTTCTGTGGAACGCTTGATTCTTATGACGTCTACTTTAGTCGAAAAGTGAATGAAAATGGAAAACTAGAAATTTGTTCGCAGAATATCGCTTTCTTGTTGTTGGAGCTTGGGGCGAAATAGTTATTTAGATGTAAGAGTGAACAATGTACCGGCTTAACTGCGGTAGTACCAACCCCTCATAACATGACACAAAATATCAGTATGGATTTTTTAAATTCTACCACTGTAGAAAACATCCAAACATTGCTTAAATCAACTTCAATTATTAAGTTACACTGACACACTAAAATCATCATCAATTTATCAAATTCATCATCAGATTCATCAACCCTTATTTAATATTATTAATCTTAATAACTATATAACTCACACATAGTAACAAAAGAAGGGATTTACTAACATACTTCCAAGGATTTTACTGTAGCTGACATTTTTCAATTGGAAACTTCGATAAAAGCGGTACGGTACAAGAAAAGAAACGTGGTAAGCCAGGTGTTTTAAACATTGCACACATGGACGCAATTTCATTTTATTATTATATATAAGGTGCTTCTAAATTATCTGCCACGGCTGCAATGGGAGATAATATTGGTTATTTATATTACAATAGTGAAGTATTTTTTTTATCTAACGTCATATTTTTTTTTCTTTTGCCTGCGTTTTATTGCGTAGGTCTAATTCTGCTCCATGCTCCAATTTTTTTTTACTGTTCTGGGGTACGAAATTTCTTCACTATTGTAATCTGTATACCCAATACTTTCTCCCATTGCAACCATGGCAGATAATTTACGAGTAGAAGCACATTATATTTCTTGGTTAATAATAAGCCCTTTTCTGTGCTTAGTGTTTATATACGTATAGTCCTCCTCATAATACAATATTTTATATAAGATTCTATTTGTTTATAACCTTATTAAGAAAGACATTTCGAATTAAATTTGTATGTCCTCCTCATCGATTTCGATGACAGCGACCTCAGAAAATGATTAGTATTTATAGGAATAGACCAAAAGCATGAAAAACTGTGATTCCAGAAAAATGCTAGTTAATTTCGTTTTTAATGTCCCTCCTGACCGAAATTCGATCATTGAGCTAATTTCGACGTGATTAGCCCAGGATTTGAATGTGCATAAACACAGGTTCACTATTCTCTCTCTCATAGTCTGATGGGCACCTAGTTACAATAGAAATCTTTCAATCGGAGAGGAAGTCCCAGGCTTTAGTCTCAGGTCAAGTAAAATGGGTTATCAGATATCACCATTTGAAAACTATTCCCAGCAACATAGTCTAGAAATATACTAGATATTTGGTAATAGGTTTCAGATTCATGAGAGTTTTAGAAATTAATTATCAGTTGCTAAAACGGTAAAGTTTTTCAATGGTGTGTAAAGCCATGTCTGAGGCCTACGAGAGGTTTAAACTCTAACACCAGGTTGTTCATCAACCATACGATAAAGAAGAAGTTATTGATATTAGAAAACTTTTGGTAAGTAATCTTGTCCTCGTAAATCATTGAATGTATGTAAGAAATGGAAATTAATGGCGTCGTTTACGAGATCCGACATCGAAAATGAGGTATGATAAATAGGTTTCATATCATAACGTAATATTTCGTATACAGAAAATTTGTTTCGGAATGAGCTCTAAGCTTGAGATAAATTATGTATTTATTGAAGAAGACAATTGTGCTTAGTGAACTCGACAGATATATGCCAACATTTATGATTGTCGTTTTTCCGGAGTTAGATCTACTTTGCTTAATGTTTACTGAACCATGCTGTCATTTGTCGAGTTGTTACAGTTGATGAACAAATTCTTTTTTTTTTAACAGTCGTGAATAGTGAGGTATTAGTATCAAAATATAGCTATAGAACATTAATCTCTAACTAATAGCGACATCTATTTATTTATTATGTATGTCAACCTCTTTTCTATTTTGTATCTGCGTAGTGATACTGGCAATAAATAAAGTATTTAGCTGTTTTAACCTCTCAACCGTTTTTTATTAGGAATATTGAAATTGTTATTGTATTGTTTTTTATTAAATATTTTTCTTGAAGTTTTAAATTCAAATGAATTGTAATATCATTTAAAAATATAAAATCTTAAGAAATAATATAAAACTAAATTATATTTCTTAATAATCTGAATAGAAACTGTTGGTTAAAATTTGTAATTTTATAATATGTTATAAATATTTAATAAGAAATTTGAAAACAAAAAACAACTGATACGGATGGGATTTTTTTTTCAAATTTCTTATTAAATATTTATATTTAATAAGCTAACATGTGCTAAAACATGTAAAAATTTCACAAAAATATTTATAATATGTTCTTTAATTAATATTAAGAATTATAAATTACTAATGCCTGTGAGAATAAAAAAACGACCGTAGTTTAATAGGTCTTCTAAGGGAACTAGACTCTTTAAGCAAGCCGCGTACAAGGCTCAAAACACGTCCCGAATAAAGGACCAGAAAATATTAGATGCGAAACTCAAATTAAGGTCAGCGCCAACCGACTGAGTAGCCGTGAAGCGAGTAATTCTATAACACCTAAAAGTCTATTCTGTTTAGAGCATACAGCTGTTTAAATAACGGCATTATGAGATGGTATAACTGTAAGTATCCAAAATGGCAGTGCAGTCTCTCGTCGCCATGTGCCTTACTTACATGACACTTACACCCAAAATCTTCAAAATAATCTTAGTAAAAAGCGATTTTTAAAAAAAGATACGACATCTAGTAACCCAAAAACCTGGAAAAATTTTGAACAAACGGCTATAAAAATGTAATACCAAATTACTAAATCGAAAATAAAAAAAAATTTGAACTTAAAGTAAGAATTCCTAGTCATAAGATATTAATTTAATCCTCACCCTCCTGTTTCAGTAATATAATATCTGATAATTGATCATTTTCTGTAAAATTAAAATTGTTATAGTTTTTTTTATATTGATGTACAGTAAAGAGGATTTGTTTGTAAATGTTTCACACACTTTTATATCACATCAATTTCACAAACACTTTTTGCACGATTTATATAAATATGTATATGTGTATTTTTTGTTAAACTCATGACCATGTATCGTATGAAAACATTTCGTAGCTGAATGTACAACATTAGTGCTACATCATTATATACCTCGAGCTCAGTACATTACAGCCCGTTCGCTGAATCAGGGCTAATCTCAAGTAACTAATATCTTACAGATGAATGTTACCGCTCGAGCGAACCTGATAATTAGTTACAAGTCGATCCGAATTAAACGTAACGAGGGATAAAATTCACGTTTTCGACACAAGCCAACCAAAACATTGCTGGAATATTTATGAGAAGGTTTGTGTCGGGAATTTGTGTAATTAGGAACTGGAAGTGCAAGCAGGTTCTTTCTACTACTGAAATCTGATTCTAATTTAATTAGACTATTGAAAGAGGTTTCTTAAATTAACTTTTACAATTCCAAAATTAATATAAAAGATTGGATATTCTTTTTTAATTTGGATGTAACAAACATCATCAATCACGTTAACTAAACGGGATGAAATTTGGAACACAGGCAGACCACGACCTGGGTTAGGATATAGACCAGTTTTTTTTTATTGTAACTCTTGATATGGGTATGCTGTTGTTGTATATTTATAAAACATCTTATATGTACACAGCCTACAATAAAAACGTTGACTTTTAGAAATGTAGATCTTATAATAAAAATACTTCCTCATCCTAGAAACCAATATTTAAAAAAAAATCCCCTGTGTCTCAGTACTTGCTTGGTAAATTCATAAATAGAACACAATTTATCAGATTACTATTGTATACTGTTTTAAAATACGCATACTTTTCAAACAAAAAGGTGAAGTGAAGGTTGTAAGGAATAAACTGAAGGTTTGCTTAGCAATTCTGCAGGTAATCGTCATGCGTCAGTGCTACGACAGTGCTACGTCATGCTACGCAGCTACGCGGCATAGAATTATCGTCACTACTACGTAGCACAATATGCTACGTAGTTGTATTATAGAGTGTAGTCAACTGCTATAACACTACTAGGGAAAGATGAGTTCTTTATAATGTGTCACTATGTTAAATATTTTTGATGTGCCAAATTCACATCAAATTATATTATTATCATAACTAATTAACAAATTTTGCCAAAATATCTAGCACACGTGATACCTCTATTAAATTAATAATAGTACCACATTAAGTGCTAATTTGATATAATTAGACGCAGAACCTAATATGATTTAGCGAAATGTGATACCTTAGAGTATATAAGAAAAAAATAGAGCAACCCTATAGAAGTATGAACCGTGAGCACGGGTATGAACAACGCGGCCGCGACACGAGCTCCGTTTGCGATTATACCTCGATCGACTGCGGTTCAACTAGGCTCCAATAGCGAAAAAGTTACATTTTAGCTTATATCATGGTTAACTGCTGAGTAAAATTTTGAAAAACGTCTAGAAAACTTAATTTGAAAAAATGACATTTTAACATTTGTATGGCGAGACCTGCTTTCGCTCCGCACAAGGCAATGTGGTTGACGTTATCACTCTATATTTTCTTTAATACTCTATGTGTGATACTAAGGTTTACGTCGTCATAATATTACATACAATTTTGAATTATTTATGAGGTAAAAAATTTAAAAGTGCTGTTTTTTACAAAATCTTTAAATGTTTGAAACTTTATTTTTGTTTTTAAAATAAATACTATGAAGATTTTTTGTATCTTATCCTATTTGCCCCTATCTATACCACAAATCATAGGCCACAAATGTTTGTCTGTGCATCACTTCAAATCGGCTGGACCGATTTTTATTTTCATGTGTGTTTTAGTGAGTCGCTAAATGGACCCGGTATGGCGCTGGGATTAGATTAAATTAGAAACATGGGGATGATGCCAGATAGATGATGTAAGATAGTTTTTCTTTTATATTTCTACCATTCTATTCTATACCTGCGAGCACATGAGTCCTAGGTCTGAGCTAAATCTCAAATCTATAACAGATAAGACCTATATAATGCTATATGCCAGCTGTGAAAGCCTGTAATTGGCTCTATGTATCCTAATCCACTGTAATTTTACCTATGAATAGCTGTTGGTTTTCTATCCGTAAAAAAATAAATAATTATTTAATAAAAAAAAAATAACATGTGCAATAACAAATTCCCAAAAAAGTTAAACCTATTTTTAAAACATAACATATAATACCTAATAATTACGTAATCCAATCCTTTCCATTAAAACTCATAGCCCTTTGAGATGCGGCTATGATTTAAAAAATAAAACATTATAGCTGCCGCGAACATGAAACCAATGAAGCAGTTTACAATAACAACGAATCACAATAATAATGTTGATACCTTAGAGTATATAAGAAAATATAGAGCAACCCTATAGAAGTATGAACCGTGAGCACGGGTATGAACAACGCGGCCGCGACACGAGCTCCGTTTGCGATCATACCTCGACCGACTGCGGTTCAACTAGGCTCCACGAGCGAAAAAGTTACATTTTAGCTTATATCATGGTTAACTGCTGAGTAAAATTTTGAAAAACGTCTAGAAAACTTAATTTGAAAAAATGACTTTTTAACATTTCTATGGCGAGACCTGCTTTCGCTCCGCACAAGGCAATGTGGTTGACGTTATCACTCTATATTTTCTTGAATACTCTATGGTTAATACCCTCTTTTTCTCCATTTTACAAAAAGCATTTTAAGCGAACGAGCCTCTCAAATACGCATTACCTACGTATTTCGCTAAGTACCTAAGACAACATTATAAAAGAAATATTCTATTAAGGGTCGAAAACAGTCTTACGAGGTCTTTCCAATTGCCATTTGCCTTCAAGCAGGTGTTCTTAAGTAGCAATAACATTTTACCCTCTATTAAATCAATTTGTTCGTTTATAAGTGTGTGTAGGTTACTTTCTGTACAGAGGCATTATAAATATCTAAGCTATTTTGTTAGAACCTTCTCTGAATCTAAAATATAATTAGCTAATTTTAGATAGCTAATTTAAAATTTTTGTGACTCATACTCTAAATTAAATATTATTACGGCATTACTCATGGATTTATTTCGGAATTGTCCGATTTAGTTTAAATCCCGGAATAAATCCGTGGTATTAATGAAAAAATATTAATAGATCTCAAAGTTCTTCAACAACAACAACTTCAACTTATGAATTCCTGTATTTTCATGTGTGCTTCCGCGCACAGTATTACGTACATTTGAGTACGAATCTAAAAAGAAGAACACTACTTATTATATTTTACCCAACTTTCTAGATATCACAAAAAAAGACTTTCTAATTTATTTATTTTTATTTATAGACTCACGCCTGTATTCCCCAGAGGGGGTAGGCAGAGGTGTGCAGTACACCCACGTTTCGCCGACTATTTTATAAGTCCCATGTAATAGGGGGCGAGCCTATTGCCATTAACCGGGCACAATTCCAGACTCCGTGCTGCTACTGAGAATTTCCTAATGGAAAAACCCAATAACACTTTTGCCCGACCCGGGGATCGAACCCAGGACCTCGTGCTCAGCAGTCGCGCTTGCTACCACTAGACCAACGAGGCAGTCAAAGACTTTCTAAATACGACAAAAAAGTCAAAAATTATAAATAATTCTTTACAGATGTGTTTTGCTATCAAATCAATAGATCGATGGTTCAGAACAAATGCTAATGCTTTTATAACTCCGTATATTGTACGTTATTTAATAAACTTAAATCGTCAGCCGTGAAATTACAAACATAATTTGACAATCAGCTAAGTACCAATAAGCTATTACTTCTTGTCTAAAATTGTAAGTCCGGACATTGGTAATTACTGGCAATTAATTGGGAACACCGTGTAGTCCTTGCTAAATACATTCCGCCCCTTTAGTGTCAAAAGAGATCGTAACAATTTATCGTGACATCTTTTTGCCCACTCTATTAGGAACTCTAAGAAGATTGTCAGACGTTGCAATTATTACTCTACCAATGCTAGCAATTTTAAGTTATGTTTGTATTATAAATTAATTATCACTCTCCGTGCCTCGGATAGCACGTTAAGCTGTTGGCCCCGGCTGTCAATTGTAGATCTTTGACAGTCGTTACGGGTGGTCAGAAGCCCGAAAGTCTGTTAACCAGTCTTACCAAGGGGTATCGTGTAACCCAGTATCTGGGTTGTGGAGGTCTGATAGGCAGTCGCTCCATGTAAAACACTGGTATTCAGCTGCATCCGATAAGACTGGAAGCCAACCCCAACGTAGTTGGGAAAAAGGCTAGGCAGATGATGACAATGCTACTAATTTTAGCTGAAAGGGAAATATATTGTGACAAAAGGCGACATAATTGTGACAATATAGTGAGACCCTAAACAAGCTTAATCTAACCTGCATCTCTCTCATCTGAAATCTCTGACTTCGATATTTGAAAAGCAGTTGTTATAAAAGAAATAAAATAATAATGTGTACTTCTGTGTACTGTACTCTACTACTTAATACTTAATGCGTGTGACATTGCGGGCTGCTCGCGCGGCACGGTATATTTTACTGATCGAACGTATGTACGTATGTTACGAGCTACCTTGCAATATTGATACCCAGTTTAACAATATAATTTTAACGCTAAAATATATTTCAAAAAATCGTGAAAGGATTTATCTGGTAAAGATTGTTAAAAAATATTGTGACGTAATAAACAAGTGACGTGTGCGCTAATATTGCATATCGCCGAAAAAACACTGAAGGTGATTGTATCAATTCTGGAACTTTCAGTCACTAAAACGAAATAGAATAAGTAAGTTCAAGAAATTCCAAGAAATCTTTTTAACAAGGACTAAGTAGCCTTTACATTTGTCCGTTCCCGTCTGTAGATACACCGTAGACATATAGAAGATATCTCTTTGACAGACTACCGAGAAAGGCTGCCGTTTAAATAAAAAAAGCAATGAAGAAAGCTGTAGTAGAGAAGCTTCCATCCTCGGGAGAGTAAACAAGTGCCTGAAGGCTTACAACATGTGCGAACAAGTATGCACATGTATAATGTGCTGGTATTTGTTTCAAAGAATTGGTATCTGCTTGATTTATTATATTTTATTTAATCCATAGAAGTAGATAAGTAGTTAGAAGAAACGTAAACTAAGAAACAAAATTTTATTTCAAGGTTTGTGGAAATCAGTGGCTATGTACTATCGTGGACACGAACGGTGCACCACTTTGCGATCAAAATTCTTTGAACGATGCTATGTGCCGGGGCTAGCGCTACGTTCGGACGCCGGGTGCAAGCGATTCTAACCTTATGAGTGGTACACCGGCTTTGTCCACGATAATACCTACATAAAAAACATATTTTGTGTTATAACACAAATGTCTGAAACCAACGCACGAGTGTCATTTTAAAAATACCAAGAGCTATGTCTAGTATTTGTCGTGTGTCAGGAACACTTGTGAATCGGATTCCGGGCGGTCGCTTCGTGACCGCTACAGTCGGATATCTGTCATACAACGGCCAATACGAAATTTCTATCCATTTGTTTCGGAAATTGTGATACATTTTAGTTATTTGTTAAATATAATTACAATTATTGATATTTTTCTGTATACTTACACTGACTATTCTTCTGACTTCTTACAGAGTCGATAACAAACAATTCGGTCCAATATTCTGTTAGCTTTGCATCTATAGTAGGCAACCATCATTTTCGGACAGCCGAAATTTAAGAAATATCTCACAACTTGAAATGTTGTTTATTGGCTCCTTGACTACTCACTAAATAAGGATTTCCGGAAAATCCCTTAGAATCGGGAAATACGAAAAAACTAATATCACGGGCACCACGGTCGCAGTGTCGCAAGGGACAGCTCTCGACATTTAGATACTTTTTAATTGTGTTCAATATGTTACACTGAACTGTGTAAATTAAATGTCACTACTATGGTTACACATCGCATGTATTAGCTTAGCATCGTCTTGGATTATGAAGATATATTCGCCAAATAGATATAGATATATAGTACCTAATAAATACAATAAAAAAAATGTAAATGCGCGCCAATAAAACACCTAATATTTCTGTACAAATATAAAAAGAAAAAACTCTACGATATTAAACTCGGCACTTTCTTTCAAGTTTAAATTTAGTATTCTATTAAAGTTGGAGCCGAAGTTCGCGAACAGAATACTGATAAGTTAAACCTGACCTGTAATCGTATGCCAGCAGTTAGGCCTAAGATAGTGGTTCAGTAGTCCATTAATCATTGGATTTTACTGAACATTTCGTAATATTTCCTAACATTAAAAGCTAAGCTAAAGCATTAAATTGCTACCTGTTTGTACAGGTGGTCGATATTTTCGCGCCTCGAGGTCGAAGCTGAGATTATGAAGCTGTTCGATGTCTACATTTTATCGCTATATTTTAAGTCAAGTCTACGCTTTTGTTGTCTACTTCGCTAAATGGAATTTATTTAGTAAGTGTTCTTGATACTTATTTTAAAGCAAAAAGAGCACATCATCGTTTTCACAACATTTTAACGGTTTTTATTATTTTAAGATGTGGTTTTCTATTATAAAGGTCAAGTTATAACTCAAGCTAGAGGGATTTTTTTAAATGTAGAGAAGGTAAAAAGAAAAATTAATTTAGACCCAACTCGTATCTTGCACTATACAAATTCAAATATACTTACTTATTTCATCTTAGCGTCATTTTGGTCAATACGACATCCCTAAATATAGGACTGTAGGACTGTCCTGTAGGATGTCCCTAGGACTGTATCTTTAAAGTTTAAATCATACCTATTAAGTAGACACTTTATATTTTCAGAGTAAATAATAACTTTCTTAAATAAAATTTCCTCTCTATAAGGTTCCTTTCCCTGGAGTCTGGAGCCCTAACCGCACCCGGTAGCTTGGACCCAGTTCTCGATACCGATGGGTACCTATATTTTTAATTTTTTAATGTAAATTTTTACCCGGGTATTCATTTAATATCCAACACGTAAGTTTCTATTGCAGTTACATACATACCCAGACACACACAATTAAACAACCCCAATAGTACGATAGAGGTTTTATACCAGTCAGGTTACCGCTCAGCACCAGGTGGCCTTTTAACCTATTTCGCCATCTTATGCAATAAAGTAAAAATAAAGCGACAGAAATTTCTAGAAAATATTGTTGAGCAAAATTTAGCTCCTCCCTCGGTTGTCTTCGTGCCGGTTCAGACAGTGTCATTTGCTGCAATTCACCCCACCTTCGCTCGGTGCTCGGTTCAGGCCATTAGCACGGTTTAATGTGGCCTTTTATTAGTTTAATAAATGTCTACGTTCTCGGCAGCCATGTGTGAAAGCGAATTTTTATTAGACTTTTTGTTTGTAGGAATGCCGTATTAGTCGCTTTTGGCGAATGAAGCGATTAGCGTTATGCTAAAGATTATTTTAAATCGTTAGATACATAATTGTGATAAGTAGATGTGTGAAAGCATGTAGGAGATTATTATTTTTATTTTATTATTATTTTGTTAAATGTAAATAATTAGACTGCCTCGTGGGGTAGCCGGCGAAACGTGAGTGTACTGCATACACCTCTGCCTACCCCCTCTGGGGAATACAGGCTTGAGTCTATGTTATGTTATGTTATAAATAATTAGAATCTGAATAAAGAAATAGTTATCTCTCACAGATGTAAAAAAAGTTATAACCTAACCAGATTTTGTAGGTTATTTCAGTAGTTATCATTTTATTAATATCGAACATTGAATGAAACAAGATAAAACTATTATTATTATGTTTATATGTGTTATAAATGTACGTTTTATGTACCTAATACTTTCACACAACTTAAAAACTTATTAGAATAACGCTATTAGAACATACAACTTTTATTATAACAATTATTTATATTACAACTATTTCATAAGTGTCTTTTTATGGTGACACGCGTGAAGCAAATCAAAGTTTCAAAATATGTACTACGCCTATGTTCACCTATCAAACAAGTTTTCTGGTTCACATTCAATGATTACATAAGAGTTTCAAGATATTTTAAATTTCCCCCTCTTTTCTATGGACACCTTTCATTGGCCAGACTAGTGTTCAAATCACCTCATAATCCAAATCCGTACCCGTTCCACGACAATTGTAACCCTCACAAATTTTCATGCACTCAAACATTTAGAACAATTTCACGAATTGATTCACAGAAAACGGCAAAACACAATGGGGACATTCAATTATCTGATACGGGCTTCGGATCCATTGTCCGGTGTGTTTGGCTTCCTATTCTCATTGAAATTCCTTTCAATACAGTTTGTCCCCGTCACATACCCCATACATATGTATGACGTATGTGCCTTCCAAGAATATTTATTTTCCGGGACCTCAATCTTGGTATTGGAATGTATTCTTGTCTAATTATATGGCTTCAAAGAAAACATTCTAATGGTAAACAAGACGTGATGGTAATGGTTACATTTTTTTGTAAAATATCGTCGCAATAGGTTTTCTTTTTCCTTACCGTTTTTATTTAATTTTCAATGTTAAGCCCTATATAAGTATGTATATTCTTTTAAATCTACCATCCATGACATACCATCAAACATCGTGAAATGAGACACAAAAGAAATCAATTGTTCGACGCCAGCATGCTTGCGGTAGTCAAAGGTTTAACCTGCCTGAAGAAAACAAGCAAAAGAAAAAAAAAGGTTCCTATTACTATCTGATTATACATAGTTCTGACTATTTTTTATTTTATTTATCCACTGTCAATAAAAAAGTGTTGCATTTTCATTAGGAAATGTTTAGGTACAAAAGTTTTCATAGACAATTGTGAGAGATTCAATGAGAAAAACAGGATATTGAATTCCTTTGAACGCAGACAGCAACAATTGGTCAGGAAACGGTAGGCGAAGAAACGATTATTGAGTTGCTTGGTTCGACAAACATTGACGGCTTGTAAACTCGGTTTATTGAATAACTGGCTGTACTTGTGCTCGCGCTTGAAAGAAATTGGTTTTCCGACCTGAAAGTGACCGATATACTCAATATTATAAGGATAAAATTTAAGTAAAAGGAAACGTCAGTAATGCTGATTGAATAATGCGTATATTTTTTCACTTTTATTAAGAGTCACAAAAAAAACACCATTAACATAATAATAAATAAAAGGAAAAAAACAGCAATTTTCATATTATGAAACGTAACACACGTAAAACTCAGAACAATCAACATTAACAAAAAAAAATAAAACAGCCTGTAACTGTCCCAATGTAGGGCAAAGGCCTCTTCTCATACACAGAAGGATTGAAAGTAAATAGTGTATACTTATTTCAAAAGTAATTAGGAATCTGATGAAAACAATTTCTTTTTACCCGACTGCCTTGCCCAGCGTGACGATTATGGGGAAATACCTCCACAGCGCACAATAGTGGCGCGTATTGGGAGAGACCTATATTCAACAATGGAAATACAGGCTGATGATGATGATGATTAGGTTATATTAAATAGAAAGTTATATCTAGTGTGCTGTTGAAATAAGTTGAAGTATGCACTTTTGAAATACATTTGATTATGTGTACAGTCGGCAAAGGAGTTAGGTTGGCAGTGCCACTACTTTGGAATGAAGTTATTCATAGAAGTTTGCATGTGGTTGAATAAAATTGTTTAGTTTCGTATAGGATTCAGTCATACCTTTACATAAAATAAAATGAGATGAAATTATATTAATAACTTCTTGAAAAAAATACAACTTTAGCTAGCGTCCCTGCCAACTTAACACCTTTGCCGACTGTACATCAATACAAGTCTCAAGCCTTTGTAAACTAATTCACTGCTCGAATTTGCTGTCAAAAGTAGTAAGGCACTCTTACATAGTGGACTATACAACAAAGCTTCTATTCCTTTGACTTCTTTAACTCAACCAACTGATATTGACAGTCCGTACCCTTGTTTAGCATCTGTGATAACCGCTCAGTATGCGGCTAAGTCTCTCTCAAAGCTAGTGGAGTACTCTTTTTAATTAAGGCTCCGTTGATAGTGATCGTCGAGTAGCGTCCATCACTAAAACCCTGCAGTAAAGCATACTTTGCTTACTAGTGGTTGGTAGCAAAATTCCCTTCTTTGTTTACTTTAAACTCGATCAAAGGGAAGTTGTAAGTTTATGAAGCTTGCTAGAAAATTTGCCTTAATTTCTGTTTGTGTTGCATTTGTTAGTGTTAATTTTAGAGCTGGCTTTTATAATGCTAATGAGTTATTAAGGAATTAATAACTTAAGTCTTCTATCTCATCTGAAGTGTCTAGTATCTGTATTTAATGTGTATTTATTGGTTTATCTTACTTTTAAGCAGCAACGGAGTAACATTTTGTCGTGATTATTTTCTTAAATATAATTTATGAGCCATAGAATGACATAGGCTTTTTATCATGGAAAAATTTGAACCACGGCAGAAAAGCCGCGGAAAAGCTAGTATTATAATAATATCTTGCTAAATTATCTTTAAACTGTATCTGCCTACATTTTTACATTGTGAAATTAATTTATAGTTTCAGAATCTTCTTTTTGTATCTTTTTTTTGTAATTCATTGGGTGTAAATAAAAATGTGTAAATTTTGCTACCATAACTGAAATTTCTTAATTGTATGTCTTATTAGCTGTATGGTTTCCGGCTTAAGAATAGAACCACCCCTACTCGTCCCGCGGGTGTCGTAAGAAGCGACAAAGGGAAAGGTCCGGAGGATGGGCAGCAGCATCCTTCTGTGTAATAGTAATCATCTGCTACTGCGATCGCCAACCCGCTTGCCCAGCATGGCGATTATGGCGCGCATTGGGAGAGGCCTATGTTAAGCAGTGGACTAATACAGGCTGATGATGATGTCTTATTTAATTAAAATTTATAAATAATTAACATCAACAACTAACTACTATCTTAGGATGAGCATAAATTTAATAAAGACTGGTCCATGTAGCTATGGGTAAAGGAGACTCAGGTAGAAAGAGAGTAGCTTCCTATTTTCGCTATTGCATTACGGAGAAAAATTACATGGAAAAAAATACAAGTGGGATTAAAATAATAATAATAACCGCTAATCTCAGTTCCCTATAAAACTCATTTCTACAAATAAAGTTCGAAACACGAAATAATAATAACAATAGCATCAAATAATAACTTTACGAAATGGAATCACAACACAATAAACAAGTTTTAATTAAACTTATTGTAAAACCGTCTTTAATATACGAGTAACAGTGTGCTTCGAAATTATTAGAACGGCCGGCCATTCAATGAAGCCTTTGGTCTTTATTAAGTTCATCGGACGACCCTCAACCAGGTATATAAGGTCTTACTTTATTAACGCAAATTATTTTAGGAGGTAGAGCTGAAGGCTTTAAGATGCCTTGTTACAAAAATAATTTGTCAAAATTAATTTAAATCATCTGCTTAGCCTTTTCCCAACTATGTTGGGGTCGGCTTCCAGTCTCACCGGATGCAGCTGAATACCAGTGTTTTACATGGAGCGACTGCCTATCAGACCTCCACAACCCAGGTACTGGGTTACACGATACCCCTTGGTAAGACTGGTTGTCAGACTTTCGGGCTTCTGACTACCCGTAACGACTGTCAAAGATCTACAATTGTAGCCGGGGCCAACAGCTTAACTATCCGAGGCACGGAGAGTGATAATTAATTTATAAAACGCACATAACTTACGAAAAGTCATAGGTGCACGCCTTGGGTTCGAACCCGAGACCTCTGACTTGCCAGTCAACGGTCCCCACCACTAGGCTATCACGACTCCAAAAAATTAATTCAAATAAATGTTGTTTTTATAATAAATGCTTTCTCATCTCAAATTATTATTTTGTTTTTTATTTTATATATTGAAATGTTTTTTAAGTGGAAAAAAAATAAATACTGAAACCTAAATAGATACTATTCAGGCTGCCTCTTTTTTAATTTCATTTACTTAGTAAGAAATATGTATTTTGTTAGACTAAATTAGTGTCAGTATACTATTTTCTAAATTAAATTGTGTACCTAAGTACTTTGTGTCTCAAACTGTGCACAATAAAGGACTGCTGACTTCGCTGTTTGTACAAAGCATACTCCTAATAAGTTCCTGTGACATTTATGTAACAACATTTTAGCTCTTGTTGTTTGTCTTATTCTAAGTAAAACCATCTAGCATAGCTAGATAAACTAGTGGTAAAGTGCAGCCTTCGGAATTATAAATTTATTAAAAAAACTGGGCGGCAAGTTTTTTTTATACACTAAGGGCTAATTACACATTCTTCGGATAGCCATTAACTACATAGGTAGTAAGTTAATTCAAAAATAGAACAGAATTTACATGAAAAATGGTGTGTCAGTTTAATAAATGTCACTTTATATAATAAGCGGTGTAACAGGGTCAAAAGCAAAAAAAAATTGATTTACAAACAGATAAGAAAATAGTCTACTTAACTATTTTGTCTTTGCTTGTTTATTTAATTTAGATAACTAAAGTTTCTTTGTGGTTTTTTCGTCTAAAATTTGTCTTCCCAATACAAACCATATTGTTCGTATGAGAAAATTAATTTTCAACTTGAATATAGCATTTTTTTTCTTTTACAATGTTTATGTTTTCAAATTCCGAGTAACCTCACAAAATTCTTGAAAACTAATTATTTAACACCTTATATAGGTATAATTTGTATTAAATGAATCACGGACGAATTTCGATTACTCTAGACCACTAGTAATTGCAATAAAGTACATCATAATACAAATACAAATATTCATCTTGTATTACTTTCAGTAATATTCATTTAATGACATCCATAGAAACGTTAAAATGATATCTAAATATATTATAATCATATTATTGGGAGGAGCACGTTAAATGTTATTTCCATCAAAGGCAAGTAGGTTTATGTAAGAACCGTATTCCTATTAACTTATTACCGTGTTCAGTCCACATTTATTACGCAGGTGTGATCATAAAATTTTGTATTTTATGGTAAAATATGTGAAAGTAAGTCTACTATACTACTTACGATACTACTACCTGATGCCCACAGCTTTGCCAGCGTGGATGTCGGAAAATACAACCAAAAGTAATCATGAAATTTTGATCCTGTTCCCGTAACCCACCTTATTTTATTCGAAACCTCCAATAAATTCATTATATTTTAGCTAATATATACAAAAACTAAACAAATGGTGTTCTAAAACTTCTTTCAAGAACTACTCTATCTGTTGGTGAAAACCGCATGAAAATCGGTACAGTAGGTTTTGAGTTTATCGCGTACAGACAAACAGACGCGGCGGAAGACTTTCTTTTGTAATATGTAGTGATATACTGTCTTTCAAATATACAGTCAAATGTATGATACCTACCTTTATTCAATTACCGCCACGTCTAATTTTTATGTTGCATATTATATCGAAGAATGTAATTTTTTTTTTGTCAAAAGTCATTTTACATTTTAAACTAACTTAGGTACAGAGAAGTAGGTGAACTATATACAGTTGAACAGCGGGACAATTAGGTTCAATCATAAACTATAGGGTACATTAATAATGTCGGTAGTCATTGCATCATTAACTTTGTCAAAGGGGCAATTTGTATCTGTAATTACTCCAAATGCAACTCTGATATTATATGACATAATAGCAAATAATAATGCCACGCCATCCTGAGTACCATAAGCAATATAATACTAATAATATAGAGAATAGAATTTAAATTGTGTAATCCTTAGTGTTCGATATGACAAATGCGAATTTTTTTTTTGGTTTGTCCTTTTTCCATACAACCATTTGGTGATGTGCAGGAATTTTACCCTAATTGTGGTAACAGTTCTTACACAGCGACCAAAATGTTTGTAAAGGTTTTTTAGCCAGCAATTCAATGCAAGAGCAATAGATAAATGTTTTTTTTGCATGGAAATAGTTTACGGACATGAGAATGGTTTTTTCTCAAAAAAACATAGCCCATAGCCCGTACTAGGATTTTCTTCTTATATGGTGGTGTCAGATGTACAATTTTACAATGCATAAACACAGACAAAATTGCTTATAATAACAGCTATACTAATTGTGACGTCAAATGCTCGTGACGTTAAGTTCGAAATGACGTTAGTTTCAAGATATTGAAATTTAGACTTAGGTTTTTAGTAGTCTAAGGGTGGTCAACTGATCAATACGTATGTCGAAGAAGTCATTAGTATGGTACATCAACTGACGTTCGT
The DNA here is from genome assembly GCA_936450705.2 of Protodeltote pygarga. Lineage (NCBI taxonomy): Eukaryota > Metazoa > Arthropoda > Insecta > Lepidoptera > Noctuidae > Protodeltote > Protodeltote pygarga. Next base: position 9,952,206 of record OW388263.2, read on the forward strand.
AGCGATTCGACGAGGGTCGAGCCATCGAAGACCAGCCCTCTTTTAGGTTTTTGTTGAGTGTTGAAATTTAATTTGAGATTCCAAATATAACGGTTACATGCGTCATGGAGTTTTCTTCTTACCCGTTTCATTCACCCTTGAATCGACTTCCCTTGCCGATATGTGAAATATTGGCATTCTATTTTCTACAGTGTTTTGTTATATTATGAAGCACTGATAGCCTAGTGGTATGACCGTCGACTGACAAGTCAGAGGTCTCGAGTTCGATCCCAAGGCGGCGCACCTCGCACCTCTGACTTTTCGTAAGTTATGTGCGTATTATAAATTAATTATCAGTTGCTAAAACGGTGAGGGAAAACATTTTGATGAAACCAGCACACCTGAGAGATTTTTCAATTTTTCAAAATTTCAATTCAGGTTGTATATCAACCATACGATAAAAAGAAGATTATTAAAAAGGTCTTTATTTGTCCCTTACACCTGTCTATAAGAAGCGTATTCATTCTTAATTTCCCCAAGATCCCCAATTTCTAGTGTTCAGGGAATACAGATTCTTTCTTGAAATTTTACCCTAAATCATTTTAAGAATTGCTTATTTAATTTTTAGAAAAGTATAATGTTTTACGAAACCCGTCAGTTGACGTTGATATTAAAAAGAGGTGGATAATCAAAACGGGCAGCAAACTTAAAACAAAATATAAGCTTCTTGGTATTATGCAAATGTTATGAAAAGCGTAGTGTAAGAGCTCGCCATTTTGAATATTCATTAGGGCGTCATTACAAAAAGATTTTTTTTTTCTCCGGCTTTTTTGTTCGGGAGCAATAACTAGGATTGGCAATCCTCTTTCTTTTGATGGAATTTATTCTAATGTAAAATTGGAGTTTGACTTTGAAAACCTTAGAATACAACGTATACTACTTTATGTTTCATGGACCTTTTTTTTAATAAAAATTAATTTGAGTTTTAGTCAAAATCAATTTTAAGTTTTTTCTTCTTTCTTTATCGTATGGTTGATGAACAACCATGTCAGAGTTTAAACCACCCGTAGGCCTCTGCTATGGTTTTACATCGTTGACAAATCTATAAGATGTGCTGGTTTCCTTCACCGTTTTAGCAATTGATAATTAATTTCTAATACGCACATAAGTTTCGTGCGTGCCTAGGTTTCGAACCTGCAACCATTGGCAGTCAAACGGGCATACCACTAGGTTATCAGTGCTGAAAATCATTTAAGGCTTGTGTCTACTCAATAGTTACTCAACAATATTCAGGAAGGTAACTAGTTTATCTTTTAAACTTTTTGTACCCTTTTTACGTTTCCCTTAATGGATACAACCAAATCAATGATAGGTTTTAATATTATGTCTGACTCGAACATAATAAAAACACATGTTGTTTCTCAACAAACCTCTGGCCTGTACAAAATACACTTCCGTATTCACCGCATAATATTTTGTACCTAGCTCAGTTGTAATTTAACTGTGAATTATGTGGCTACACTGAGTTAAAACTGAGTTTAAACCAATTTCAAAATGAAGGAAATTTAAAATTCAAATAAAAAATGAGGCATAACTGTAAAACATAACGTGTCGCGTTTATGCAAAAATTTCTTTCTTATTGATAAAAAATGATTTGCAAAACTTACTCAATATATAAATCGCTGTAATTTAAAGTTTGCAATACGCAATGATTTATGAAATAAAAATTGTTTTCGGAGAATGCCCGACTAGTTTCGAAGGGCCGTGAGGTCCGCGACGCCGCCGCGTATACACTTGTTCTTGAAAATGGACTCCGTTTGAGTTCGAAACTAGTTGAGCATTCCCGGAACCATACGTGAGTAAAGCCGTATCAATATTTCATATATTAGTATGACTCACGAAAGTTATTATTCTGAAATAAAAATTGTTTTGCAAACCCCTAATCATTTCAATTAGATATGGCAACCCTGTTACAACTCACTTTAAGAAAGATTTCTTAATAATTAATTACGTCAAGTTTTAATTTTTTTGTGCCTGACCTTTTGTAATAACAATATTGAGAGCAAAAACAAGGCTTTCATTAGAATCTTTATCAGGTTTAAGAATATTTTTCCCATTTTACAATTTACTAATTTTGTTTTCAATCTTAATGTTACACAGTATTCAGAAATAAGCATTGTTTAATTTTAATCCAATTATCGTCCTCTGCTGAACAACTATTACATTTTGTTCTTTTATTTAATTACTATAACGGTTCTTTTAAAAAAGTTTGTAAGAGCCTTATGAAATTAAATAGTCTACTTAATTACTGAGCACAATTAGCTTCATTCTCTAACATTATTAATATCAGACGTTGCTGTTGAACGTTTTAAGAACAAATTCAAGTAAATGTCATACGTAAAAGTGAAGCATATTTTCAACAATATTCATTATTCTTGAAAATGGTACAAACGTCTAACTTAAAATCCCGTCCCGGTAAACAAAAAGCAAAAAAATACAAAAACTTGGCGAATATTACGAGGTGCGATGTAAAAATACCGTGAAGCGCCAAAAAACTTTTGTTAAAATACGATGCGTTGCAGTTTCAAGCTCACTGGACTGGTATGATACGAAACCAGTTGGTTTTTTAAAATATAATATAAAATGTCGAGGCATAACATACAACGCGCCGTCAACCCTTTCGATGGATCTGTCAAGTCGGTATGGTGAATAATAATAATATCCTGGCCTTTCCTGATTCCGACGAAGCTAAAAATTATTATAGTTTTATGTATTAGTTTAGGAATGAGTACTAAGGTAGTATAGTTGTTTTTATATTTTTGTTTTTGGAATGGTTGGTGTTCATGAGAGTCACGATGAGGGTGGCGTAGCATTTAAAACCCTCAATAATAAAAAAGAAATAAAAAAAGACCCTGCCTGTTTAAATATCAGCCAGCCAGTTGTAATTTATGTTATCCGACCTTGTCTCTGCAACAATTTCTTGTAGGTATTATTATTTGCTCACTAGTACTAATTTACTTACTAATCGAAATTCTGGTGAATTAAAAATATGGTAAGACTAGAACCTGGTGAGCTAAGAATCTGGTAAATTGAAAACCTTGTAAACAGATCATAAGACACATGGTTACTCTTAAATTTATTTCGCTATACCTATAACTATCCCAAACGAACTCATTTAGCTGTTTCCCAACTGATTTAATTGCAACTTTTATATACTACGCGATTAAAATAGCAATTTTACACTCTATTTAGCTCTAGACCGCTATTTTGTGACGTCTAATTATTAGGAAATATCAATTAAAACGTTCCTGTTCCCATTAGCTAAAACGTCACAAAATGGCCATCAGTTTTTAAACGGCTTTTAGCTTGCCGTTGGTTATTTATTTGGTTCAAATTTAGTAATTAAAATTTTATCCCCTTCCTGTAGACAGATTGATACGATATTTGGTACATACCTTTAGTTCTGATGACAAAACCGTTACACGTAAAAAAAATGTTTACTTTTATTATTTATTAATAACTAGCTGCCCCGCGCGACTTCGTACGCGTGATTATCCTACTTCAAAGCCTATTCTACCCCTACCCTACTCTACCCACTACCCTATTCTACCCCTAACCTACTCAACCCCTACCCTACTCTACCCCTACCCTACTTTACCCACTACCCTACCCCTAACCTACCCTACACTACCCCTACCCTACCCTACACTACCCCTACCCTACCCTACACTACCCCTACCCTACCCCTACCCTACCCTACCCCTACCCTACCCTACACTACCCCCACCCTACTATACCGCTACCCTACCCTACTATACCGCTACCCTACCCTACTCTACCCCTACCCTACCCTACTCTACCCCGTTTTCTCACCTTTAAACCTTCCCTGGATCTCCACAAATAATTCAAGACCAAAATCAGCCAAATCGGTCTAGCCGTTTTCATGCTATGTCGTGACAACGGAAAACGGGTTTCATTTTTATATATATAGATAATGATAATATTGGAATCGGGTTCTAAGTTCAAGAGTAAACCCCCTGGAAGCAGATTGCTACAAACTAACTTAGTAAAAACTGATTATAGCAGTTTGAACCACTTAGTGGTTATATGGAAGTGTAATAAGGAAAGTCTATCAGCAGCCATACAGGGGCACACTGAATATTGCTCTGAATATTATAATAAAATTGTAAAAGCTTGCAGTGGATTTGCAGCTCTTGTATATGTACAGGAATATTTACGTACGAAACAGGGCGTTACTGTGTAAACTGCAATGGATCCTCCAGATATATTGTCTGTGTAAATAAAACTGAGTATTTACCTATGTAGATATTGTTGTCTTATCTTAAGCTTGACTTTAGTGTAGAGATAACCTAGTATGACCGTTGACTGGCAAATTCAGGTAAAGTAACTTCTGACTTTTCGTAAGTTACGTGCATATTATAATTCAATTCATTTATTTGTGTAGGTACAGATCACATCAAGTTACCCAAAACTGTCAAATTTTCCCAATCAACTTTGAACTTAATGCTTCAGTGAGAAAGTTGAAAATCTATTAAAGAAATTTGACAGAAGTAGCTTGATATGCTGTCTGTAGATAAGTTAATATAATATAGGTGTTACAATGATAAATTAATTATCAGTTGTTTTTTGCCGCAGATAGAATGAAAAGCCGTCGGTTGTTCGCTTGATATCTCTCCGGACTTATTGGTCTGCCATACAAATTATGAGTTAAAGAGATTTTACCTGTTTGCGAACCCACTAACTTGTGCACTAATGTTTCCTGTGTGGCTAGTCTCCGTTGAGATTGGCTGCTATGGGCAAAATTAAGTTACGATGATATAATTATAACTAATAGAACTGTTGCTACTGACATGATGTCAACTGTACAGATTGAAAACTGTAAATTGTAACATGAAATTATGTTTCATTTAATACTAGCTTTTGCCCGCAGCTTCGCCCGCGTGGATGTCGAACCAGGATAAAATTTATATTTTTTGTTAATCCAGGATATATGGTTTTTATGTTTACCGAGTTTTATTCAAATCAAAAGTGGTGGTAACAAACATCTTTACAAACTTTTATTAGTGCAGATTAGTAATGATATGATGACAGTTCAAGTCCCGCCCAAGTCAGTTGTTTTTGCGAGTTTCTTATTAATTATTTTCATTTAATAAGCAAAACATGTGCATAAACATTTAAATTATCCAAAATATTTATTATTGAAAACATTATATATTGCCATTACATTAACTCGTTATTCCCTATAATTATAATTAATTAAATATAATTAATTGTTCCTTTCATTATTAAGCTTTCATTTAAGAATTTACTTACTACATTATGTAGAAACATTTCTCTGTCAGCTAGATATACATAACTTTCCTACATTTTTGTTATGGTAAACTTGTAATATTATGAGGTATTTTTTAAAATATATCTTTATGCACATTTGAGAGCAATTATTCCAACAAAGATCAGTTTTACATTTAAGTCTAACTAATTTATAGGGCAAAAGAAAAAGTTAAGAGTGCGCTTCGCATATTTTATTGCATAATGTCTGACCAAATAAAGCGAAAAACCTATGTAAAAGAACAAAAGTTTCGCATCAATATCAAACCCGAACCAGGATATTTAGAAAAACATACAGATTACTTTGTTTGTAGTTTTGCTCTCGGTAGCTAAAATGTACAGAGAGTCAGGACTGGTGACCCGAGAGCAAACAACATACAGTCTATGTGAGAAGCTGGTCCTGAGATCGACACCCGCAGACTTCTGTGTCTACCTCTGCGACTTATTGATTATCATGGCGAAACAAACGCCTACAGGAAACTACACTCGCTTAAATTGAAAGGGATAATATTGTGGAGAATTAGTGGTACATACGTGGTATAAACACTGTCTCGCCAATACCGAAACCCAATGATGATGTTTCTCTGCAGATAAATTACATTAAGCCCTTGGTCCCTTTACACAATTTCGAAGGCGTTAAGTTACGAAGAAGCATAATCGGGACACCGACCTTCAACTTGATGACGTCCGTCGGAAGTCCACTTGCAGTGAGGGAATTGAGAAATTTGACAGGATAATGAGTGGCGTCATCTTGATTGACAACAGTGTTATAAAATGTGTTAAACACTTCATTCCCTTCCATTTTTAAAAGAATGCATTCGTTGATTGATGCAGCTTGATTATTTTTGGGCGTTTTAAGTTGGAGAATTCTTGAGCATGTGGATTCCTATTCAGCCGCCTATAATTATTGTCAAGCTCAACCTATGAATACAGGATCATAAAAATAATCGTTTCAACGAACCATTCACCTCATCAGCCCCAGTTCCTCGCGTCACCACAGGCAGCGTTCAGCGGAAATTGCCGCTGAACATAACTGTAACACCACCCGTTATGTTTTGGTTCCTACGGATGTCTTGTAGAGTTCTGTGTACCGCATCAACTGCTTTTCTGTTTGCCATTATACATTCATCTCATCATACGATCAAAGAACAATTCCTGAGCAAATGCCTGTCTTGTCACTATTCCGTGACACAGCACAAACAGGTGTTTCGTTGCTCAGTAAATTTATGGGAATCTTAAACATGAAGTGCGCTGTTTTGTCACCTCGTGGCAGTAATCCCCGAAGACGCTACTGCAATTGTAATTTATTGCATTTGTATTGTAATTTTGCCCTGCCTACTGATCATTGTAAGGATACCAGTGGTTATAAATATTTTTCCTGTTCCATCAGGAGTATAAAAAAAAATCGTTTTTTCTCAGATATAAATTGACTCCTAACGCCATCTAGTTAAGAAAAAGGAAACATTACTTATGTTTTAAATAATAATAATTTTAATGCTTCAAATTAAAGCGGTATTTTTTATAAGTTGAAATTTTTAAAAGTATAATTCCACACGATGCGCGTTGTTTCCTTCGGGGTTCAAATTGAAATATTTTAAAAAGAATTTCGCTGATCTAAATAGACTTAACGCCATCTAGAACACTATGTTTTAAATAATATAATTTATTATAATATGGTAAATGTTTTCAAATTAAAGTGGTAACGTTTTTTATAAGTTGAAGAAATATTAAAAAACATGTTTCCTTCGGGTTCCAGCCGGTAAGTAATAAAAGTCATTAAGAATGAAATACCACAAAAATATATAATTTCAATGACAAAAAAAAATACTAAAGAATCCACAAAAAGTTTGCGGAACTGAGGATCGAACCCAAAGCCTTAGCGTAAGCCTTAAGCGTTCGCCCGACCGCTCGACCGGAAGGCTATGAAGTCTGTTGACATGTAGTCAAAATAATCGTTCCTAAAAGATATTATTATGTTATGTTATGTAATGTTTAGCTCCTTGTGAATATAGCGTGATAATATTTTGTAAATTGCAATTTAATAACATTTTTCTCATTGTATTACAACAATTCTGCAGCAAATTCTAGAAATACGCTGCTTACTACAATGCTGCTTATCCCCCATAATTATAAACGTGATAATTTATACCCTATAAGTTGACCAAGAATTTAAAAAGTATATTTGCCGAATTTCAACTAAATCTGCCCAGTAGTTTTCGCGCCAACCCTTTACATACAAACAGACAGACAAAGTTTTTTTTTTCTTCATATTCGGCTTCAGTATCGTTCCCCGAACACGTAGCATTTACTTTTTTCCAAAAATATTCAATGTACAGTTTTTACTTCGTTACGATTTTATTATATGTATAGATGTTCCCGGCACGGTGCGGCGGTGTAAGGAGCACTTAAATTACTTTACCACCGACAAAGTTTACCAAACCTAGTCCGCTTCTTGATTACCCTAGCGTAAACCAACTCCATGTGACATACCCTAGAGATTTTTCTACCCGACGCGGGAAAATTATTGCTGACTACCCGCAACTTACTCTCTGCCTTCTAGAATTAATATACGTTAGCATTCTTGGCTGTTTCTGCTGGTTTTCTTTTTGTGTAGAGAACTTTTGTTTCATCACATAATTATCAAGAGATAATAATTATAAAACCATGTTTCATAAGATGTCTCCTTTTGCACTTGTAAATTGCTTATTAAGTTTCCACGTAAAATAATCCTACCTATACAGATATTTTTAGTTTCTTATTTTTCTCTTCTTATTTGTTTATTAACTTTATTTTAAAAGAATATTACAAACACAGAATTAATTATACGTACAAACTTATTTGTTTAAAATTATACTTACCATAGAATTTCCTGCATTCTGACCAATACGCTAACCTATACAAATCAAACACCAGTTCATCACAAACATTTGATGTGCTATAAATGTTTGCATGCATTGGAACTGAATAACAAGCTACATAACGACACTTTACCTGAATGAATGGTATATAAAAAAAATAGGTATTTGTGTTTTGTAAAACTATATTGTATAAAATTGCACCCACAATAACACGCAATTAAAAAAACGGATTAATAAATTAAAAATCTTTCTTATCGTATTATTATTTTTATACCGTTTTATTCATCTCGGAAAGCACGTTAAGCCGTTGGTCCCGGCTGTCATGAAGGTTTTTGAAAGTCGATATAGGTAATCAGTACCTTCATCCTGAAAACAGATACAACAGGTATTGCTATCGGATGTAATGCATCAGATAAATTTTATGTTTTAAATAGAAATATTTTTCTTTTTGTTTTTGACAAAGCTCTTATCTTATTATCTATATTTTTACGATGAATTTCTGATTTCCTATTCAATTTACTTTTTTAACTTTTAATGAATAGTTATTTCTTTGTTAATGTTCCGATTTTGTATATTTTATAACCAAAATGAATAAATGCGTTTTCTATTTTACCAAACCGCTTACGTTCAAGATTTCAACTCTACCGAGATATTGAAAGACCATTTCGGAACGTTGGCAAAAGGTGGGAAATACGACAAAGTTCCAGAACTTAAGTTGCAGAGCTCTTAGAAACGATTCAATTCTACTAAAGTTTGGGACAAAGTGGACATAGAGCTTGGTAGACCGCTAGGAAAGTGGTTGAATGCCTAGCACTAACAACGTATTAAGACGATTGTTTCGACCTAGTCTATGATTTTGTTGTATAAATCTTTTTAATTTTATGTTCTTAATTTTTTTTTTTTTTAAAGTTTTTAATGTCAACATAGAACATAAACATAGACACGCCTGTATTCCCCAGAGGAGGTAGACAGAGGTGTATGTAGCACATCCACGTTTTGCAGGCTATATTAAAGTCCCATGTAATAGGGGGCGAGCACATGTGTGCGGACCAATGTGACTTTTTCAATGTCATTATGTACTCTTAGTTAATCTAAGACACCAATGACTAAAGGTGAAGGAAAACATCGTAAGGAAACCTGATGTTTAAGTCTGAAATCGCCAACTCGTAGTGAGCTATCGTGGTAATTAATGCCCGATCCTTCGATGTATGAGAAGAGGCCTTTGCCCTGTAGTGGGACAGTTACAGGCTAATTATTATTATATTTAAGCTAATTATTATATATATAATTTATTTTTATTTCATTTTAACATTCGTAAGTCATACTTGTGGAATATTATTAAATATCATAACAACTTCGTCGTCTTTGTCTCACAGAATATTGACGTGAATTTACAGTATTCAAACCACAAACGGTATTTTGTACGGTCGGTAAAGAGAACCTGAGGCCCAATTACATAACCAATTCTACAATAATCTGTTTATTTGCTAGCATAAATGTTTAACCGCAAATAAACGATTGAATCAACAATCAAACAATTTAATATAACAATCAGATCATCAAATCAAATCTAAATCGCTTCCATGAATATTAAACCACAAAATATAGCAACTACTAACCATCTAACACCACTATCAGTAGTACGAGCAAAGCAAAACACTGAATATCACTTACAAGCTAAAACTGCGAACCTATAACAGTAATAACCGTTATCATATCAGCTATAACACTAACGTTTACCATAACTGTCTAAAATAACGTTACGTTAATTAAATATAACACGCGATCGTTGTATTAGCGTTTACATTCCTGATAATGTAGACGGAAATGTCTTGGTATGGTGTTTTTATATTTTTATAGGCTTTTTCAAGTATAAATTGGTAGTTTTGGCAACGCCAAACACTGTCTGTACGTCACTATCGGGAAAAAAAAACATTTACCCATAAAAAAGGAATCTTATTCAATCGTGTAACCCAGTATCTGGGTTGTGGAGGTCTGATAGGCAGTCGCTCCATGTAAAACACTGGTATTCAGCTGCATTCGGTAAGACTGGAAGCCGACCCCAACATAGTTGGGAAAAAGCTAGGTAGATAATGATGAAAAAAGGAATCTTATTTTTAACGCTAACAAAACTTGACGAGGCTGGGAGATATTAGTTTTCAGTTTATTAAAATGTCTTATATGTATAAAGAATTTTGTGTTAATTCAGGACTTGGTCTACCTGTATTCCAAGTTTTATCTAAATCCTTTCGATGGTTTACGCGAGATTGAGTAACAAACATCCTCACACACTTACAGATATAACTTCTACCTAATAAATAATAAATCAGCCTTTAACTGTCCCATTGCAGGGCAAAGGCCTATTCTCATACAAAGAAGAATTGCCCATTAATCACCACGCTAGCTCACTGCGGGTTGGCGATTTCAGACTCTTAAGTCCAGGTTTCCTTACGATGTTTTCCTTCACCGTTAGAAAGTAGTAACTTAGAGCCACATTGGTACATGCCAAGTTCGAACCCTTAATCACGTGTTTGCAAAGCTGGTCACTTAGGATGTTTATAACCCTATAAACATCCTAAGTGACCAGCTTTGCAAAGATATTCTTTTTATTCTTATTCTATTGTTTGGTACCCACCAAACAATAGAATAAGAATAAAAAGAATATCTAATGTATAAGAAAAATCATCCTGCAGCTAACTTCACAGACTTAGAAATCCGTGGTACGTACTGTACTATCGTGAAAAAAGCCGGTGCACCACTCTTAAGATTAGAATCGCTTGCACCCTGCGTCTGAACATAGCGCTAGCCCCGCCCCTACGCACATAGCATCGTTCAAAGCATTTTGATCGCAAAGTGGTGCACCGTTTGTGTCCGCGATAGTACTTCACACTGGTATTCTGTAAGAGTATGGTATTTCCCTAGTCGACTCTAAGCTACCACTAATGTTTGAGTACAGCAAGGCTTTACCACAGAATCTTGAAGTATACTTATAAACCCACATCAACGTAAGCCGAGTGCTGATAATAACTAAGTTACTGTAGGGTTTCTGTAGGCTCTAGGGTCTGACTGACCTATTTAACCCTCACAACAATCACATTGTGAATTGGACCGTAGCGATCCGTCAAATGCTTTAACCCGTCACAATTATCAATAACTATTGGAGCACAGTTATGTTAGAAAACCGCAATCAAGCAATGAACGTTTCATATACAATACAATTGTTACAAGAATTAAGTGTACCGTAATGGGTAACTTGTTTAAGTGCGGTATTAGGTATAGTTTAGGTGTGTTATAAAGCCTGTCTCATCAGCTGTGCGAGGCTTATTAATAAAGATATAAAGCGTTTAAATTATTCTGTGGTGTCAAGGAGATATTATATCTGATAATTTCAAAAAGGTCATTTTACAATATTTATTTATTTATACTTCATGTACAAAGCAGGTACATAAGGCGGACTTAATGCCTTGAGGCATTATCTACCAGTCCATCTTTGGGTCAATAGAGAGGTCTTCGAAAAAGGTACAAAATAAAGTATAGTAAATTATCTAAGTTAATCAAAAAAATAATAATTACTTTTTAACTAGGACTACTACATAATACAATATGAGACTAACCGACTGTTCTAAAAAAAATTCGAATTAACCTAATATATAGTAAAAGATAAGTAGAAAACTATTTATTTTATTAATTATTAATAATACACTCAATTTGCTTTTCTACTTATTTTGTACTATTTATTAGATTTATTCGAATGTTAAAAGTCCTTAAATTAAAGTTATTAAATTGTAATAACGTATTTAAAATTAATAATACTCTAGTATTTTAATTTAAAATAGGTACTTTTAGTATATAAATAAAGGATAGAATAATATATTAAATTTATGTATATATTTTTATTTGACATGATAGTAGAATATCGTTTCCTTTGTCATTTAATCTTTATTATTCACCGCTGTTCACCGTTCAGTCAAGAATCTTCAAGTTACATTCAATTTTCTTTCCAACAAAACTAAAAGTATTCGTATCTCCACTTCTAAAGATATTTAAATAACTATAGATATTTAAATTGTAAAAAAGTTATTCAAAGTTGGACAGTCTTGCATAAGTATTTGCAATTTGTCTAAAAAATCCTGACGTGTCTAGTGGTCGAGAAGACGGATGTCTTGAGCGAACTCCTGGTTGAAGCATGGTATTTTAAACTTTTTAAATAAGAACCTACTTCTAGTCGCCCAGAGAACGCTTTGAATGTGGTGGCCGTGGACAATCTTTTATTATTAATACAGCAGGTGTCTTACAGTCATGATCTGCCTAGCTTTTTCCCAACTACGTTGGAGTCGGCTTCCAGTCTTACCGGATGCAGCGGAATACCAGTGTTTTACATGGAGCGACTGCCTATCAAACCTCCACAACCCAGATACTGGGTTACACGATGCCCCTTGGTAAGACTGGTTGTCAGACTTTCGGGCTTCTGACTACCCGTAACGATTGTCAAAGATCTACAATTGACAGCCGGGGCCAACAGCTTAACGTGCTATCCGAGGTACGGAGAGTTAATTTATAAAACGCACATAACTTACGAAAAGTCATAGGTGCTCGCTTTGTGTTCGAACCCGAGACCTCTGACTTGCCAGTCAACGGTCCTACAGTCACCGTTAAAAAAAAAGGTGATTGTCAGTAGCTCGCCTCTAGTTGGGATTATTTTTCACCAAAATATACTTAAGTAGTACTATTAGGTAAACAGACATCACTGCTTAACCCACCCAAGAAAAACGGACAATGTGAAATCGGACTAATTTGGCTGACACTGACTGTGTGGAATTATGCGACCGTGAGTTAAACCCCTCTCTCGACTATATCTCCCGCTACAATAGGAATATTTCCCATTGAGCTGATTCAATGAAGTGTAAACGGGATAACACGAATGCCTTCACGTCTTACAATAGGTACCTTGTTACCTTAGGCTAGGGACACAAGGATTGTAGGGTTATCTTCATATTGGATATCGTTTCCAGATCTTAGGATAACAATACAGGGTTATTTGTAAAATACCAGCATCCTTAAAAGGGGTCATTAAACTCATCATTATGAACAACTTTTACTATGGGACCAACCCTGAAATCGTAAAAAAATCAGCTGTTCCATACATTTATGTTCACATAACTCAACAAAATGTATGGAACAGCTGATTTTTATTTTGTATCAAGATCACGATTACGATTTAATTAAATGTCGGTTTTAATGTAATGTATGTATGTAATGTAATAAAACTACTCTTTGACCAGATGATTTCGGTCGCAGTGTACCCACGGAGATTGCAGTCTCTGAAACGTAAAACTTTATACGAATACACAAAAGTTATTAATTATTATTGATAAAATTCCATACTTACCGAAGAAGGGTTACATGTTTCGTTATTGTAGCCACAAATTAAGCATTTCAATATGTATAATCAACTAACATTCATAAACCAAAAACGTAAAGAATTCTTTACAAAATAACCATTTTTTTCGAACCCAATACCTAAAAATTAAGACCTAAGTGAAATAAAAATAAAACAAATGTGAAATAATAAAGATTACAGGTCGCTTGCGAACTTTCCAAGTGAAATATATCGAAGCTCTGCCCAACTTTTGGCAATATACAAAGCTGTTAATAAAGAAATACTCGCTCCTCGATCAAACGAGGTCGAAGTATTCTTCCTGTTTTCACGAAACTTTTAACGGAAAATATGATTGAAATGGACGGTCTGGCGATCCATTCGAATGATTTAATGACATATTTATTTCGCCATAAACATTAGTATCGGTTATTAAACGAAAATAGCCGAACGAACCGAACGCAATTAATTGAATTTTAGCTTAGTAAATCATTAGTATGATGGTAGCAGATTTTAATTAACAAATTCTGTTAATATGCTCTGCTGTTTCTTTGACAAAGTTAATGAATAAAAAGTGTTGAGGAATTGTAAAATATTTAGTTTATTATTTTAGGAAATTTAGCACATTGCAAATAATTTCTACTTACGTAAAAGCGTTGTCATTAAGGATTAGAGATAAACATAACTTACTTGATATGAAAAAAAAACTTAAAAAAAAATGACTATTATTGCATTTATTAAATTCTCGAACTTTGACATCCATTTAAAGGTCACGCACGCTTATATTTTTCCAACATTACATTTTGTTAAAAACTTAGATGACAATAGAGTAGAAATCAGTTATAGAAATAAGAATAAGTAGTCACAGACGCAATCCCCATAAAAAGAAAGTAATTTTGTGGCAGAGATATGTGTTTCCATCTAGCCATAAAATGTTTAAATTAAATGCTTTCAAAATTATAAATTTATAGCTACGATATAGGATATAGATTTTTTTTAAATATAGCTCAACATTTCTGAATTTGTCATTTCGTCGTACAGTGTACCAGACCCAGAGTACTGTTTTTGAAAATACTTTACTGACTACTTTATTTTGATTGTCAAGTAATCGTATCAGCTACAGCAGTATGCACTCACCCTAGATGTAAATGACAAGACTTCGTCGCCAAGTAACTTCGCAGACAACACTTTACACGCCAATTCCGTTTTATACAGGCATGTAAAATGCATTTTTATGGAGCGTATCCTGCCCATTTTTGTATTGAAAATATAATGACAACGGCATTCTTCCCGTCCGCACTTGCTTAAGTCGATGCACTATTATGGCTTAATTAACTATTTTATTGAGACGCTGGAAAGGCAAAGAGGTCTGCCAAGTGATTGTAAAAATACATAAGGATGCTTGTAGAAAACAATTTGAACTTAAACAAAAATCTATTCCTATAATTACCACCCGCGCCGGAATGCAAAAGTTATTTCATAGATTTATAAGTTATAAGTTTCATGTTACAGGGAGCTAGAAATTATTTGTACCTGATTGTGCCCAACAATTACAGTTAATTTTAAAATAGTCAAAGTTATAAACAGTAGCTGTCATGGGGATGAATCCGACCAAAAGCTCAGCATGCATAGACGTGAGTATGACTACAAGGCTATATAGTTTATCAATCGTTCTTCTTTTCAATCGTTTTTCAGTTTCCGACATAGAATATAATAGAATATACTTTAATGCACATTCAGTTTTAAAAAAACTCAAAAATACGTAAATAATATGATCGAAATTGTACAATTGGCGGTCTCATCACTATACGGAATTTCTTCCAGACAACTAATGAAGATATCAGAAGCTGATAACACTACAGACAGTTTGGCATCGC
Source organism: Protodeltote pygarga (assembly GCA_936450705.2). Classification (NCBI taxonomy): domain Eukaryota; kingdom Metazoa; phylum Arthropoda; class Insecta; order Lepidoptera; family Noctuidae; genus Protodeltote; species Protodeltote pygarga. The sequence continues at coordinate 9,967,646 of OW388263.2, forward strand.
GCACAAAAACTTGTAAATTAACATCTAAAACTTAACATAAAAGAATGTAACTTTCAAGTACATATGATGATAGAAAAACATAACCTAACCTAACCTCACCACTAGTTCCACAAAAAAAGTAGCAAGCAAATAGCCCAGATACTATATACCAGACACATATTTATTCACTATAGAAATTCGAATACTTAATATTTATGATGGGTACATAATTAATTGTTAACATCTTGTTTCTCTAGTTGGTCTAAGTTTCTCCAAGTAAATGTTTGTTAACCGTACTTTGGTAAATTAACAATTAGGTATCGCGGAAACTGCGAAGAAACTTAAGGCTGTTATCAGTTTCAATGAAGGTATCAATGTAGCGAAATATCGTCACGTAGTAAATGTAATAATACTAGACTCTATTCGACAAGCCAGCCACTTTCGATTATAATTATCTGTATTTTGACTTAACTATTAATACGTGCTTTTGACATACCTATACTATGTATAAAGTTTTGCTCTTTAATGCCTGTAAATGGACATAAAGGCAATTGCTGAATAAACGTTTCTTTCATACTAATTAGTTATTAAAGTATCTGAGATGAGATTCAAAGTGAACATTCACTCACTCACTCTTGCATTCAATAAACCAAGAAGGCACAAACCCTGACATAACACAAATTCAGGAACCTTCCACGCTAAATTGAAACAACATTGTATCAGTAATGAAATTGAAGCCGAAACGTAGCACAAAATAAATAACTTGTAAATTAATACCAACCGCAAATATCACTCCGAATTGAACGTAAATGTATTTCATGAACGGGTGTGTTTTCAATTAGAATGTGATATAGAAACGACCGATTTATCCGTAACGTTGAGTAAACATTATTTAATTTGTTTTAAACTGAACATAAACATAGATTCACGCCTGTATTCCCCAGAGGGAGTAGGTAGAGGTGTATGCAGTACACCCACGTTTCACCGGCTATGTTATAAGCCCCATGTTATAGGAGCCGAGCCTATTGCGTTTAACCGGGCACAATTCCAGACTCCGTGCTGCTACTGAGAATTTCCTTATAGAAAAAACCCAATAAAACTTTGCCCGCTCCGGGGATCGAGCCCTTCGTGCTCAGCAGTCGCGCTTGCTGTCATTAGACCAACGAGGCAGTCAAAACTATTTTAGTTAGTTTTAAACTATTAGGTATAAATAACTGATAGCCTAGTCGTATGACCGTTTACTAGCTAGTCAGAGGTTTCTGATTGGAACCTAAGGCACACATGTCTGACTTTTCGTAAATTATGTGCGTATTAAAAATGAAAATATCACTTGCACGCACTTTGTAAAGCCTGATTTGATATACTGTCGTGTCGGATTGCCGTCCCATCAGAGTGCTAGAGTGCGCGAATAGAGTACACCTGTGTTGCAGCTCGGAATGTATTGTGTACCATAATATTTCCCACGATTTTGGCCAGATCAATTCGGTCAGGTAGACTTTAACTTCATAAAATGCATATGAAAATCTAAAATCATCAAAAAAATATAAAAATCCAAAATTGCCAATAATGTTAGTCGGCGGTTGAATCGATTTTGATGAAATTTTTTGTGTGGGTTTGTATGGGTCTCTGGCTGGTTTATATTTACAATTGGACCTGGTAGGTGGCGCTGCAATCAGGTCTCATTAGAACCACGGAGGCGAAACCGCGTGAGACTAAACTAGTATAATATAAAATATCTTTTCGTCCTTTTCCAACACAAACTATTCCTTCATATCAAACCTAATATGTCTTCATTTCTGGACCCCGTCAATACCGTGTATCTGTATGACATAAAAAAGTTTACGACACCATAAACAGTTGATATATGTTAGTTTTTTATGAATCTTATAAAACGGGTCCCTAATGAATGCTGGCGGTATCTTGACAATTTGTCATGACGCTAGCTTTTGATGACTCCGAACTTTGTTTCATGATTTATGGCCACCAAGTTAAAAAAGTTTTGATTGTGGCTATTTGAGCTTAAAAGGACTTGACGTATAAGAGTCTAAAAGATAGAAAATGGGGACGGAAACGAAGTGGTAATTTTAATGAACTTTCAACACAGCTTAATTCATTTTTGGAAGTTGAATGTTAATAATGAATAAGGTAGCGGTTAATTAAGTGATTTTGGTGCTTGTCACAGTACTAGGTAATTGGAACACATCTTTTAATTATTTGGGAATGTAGGTCATCATCATCATCAGCCTGTATTAGTCCACTGCTGAACATAGCCCTCTCCCAATGCGCGCTACTTTTGTGCGCTCATTAGAGGTATTTGCCCATAGTCGCCACGCTGCTGGGCAAGTGGTTTGGCGATCGCAGTAGCAGATGATTGCTGTTACTCAGAAAGATGCTGCTGCCCATCATCCGGATCTTTCCTTTTGTCGCTTCTTACTACACCCGCGGGACGAGTAAGGGTGGTTCTATTCTTAGGCCGGAAACGACACGGCTCAGGGAATGTAGGTATATTTAGTGTAATTAACGTCAATTTCTTCTTGTGGATTGGTTAGACTTTATAATATGACGGTTATAATTTCTTTAAAGGATATCGGTGTTGTTCTACAGCATTTTCTACACACTCTGCTGGTTTCTTCACGATGTTTGCCTTCACCGTCCTAGCAAATGATTAATAATTTCTAATACGCACATGGGTTCCGAACCTAGTACTTTTGAATTGGCAGTCTAACGGTCATACCACTAAGCTATCACTGCTGTAACCGACTTCAGATTACAATATTTTATTCCACCCAGCAACTATTGTTGAAGGCTGTCAATTAAAATGTTATCCTATTAAAACATTATAAAATCTTTTCATAGTTCAAGCTTCAATCAAAACTTCGGCTCTCGTGACCTTCGAGAGAAGGTAAACAGATTTAAACAAGTTAGCCCTAGTCCAAGAATTTATTAATTACTAAATACAATTTCATGAAAATGTCGGGTATCTCAAAAACCTTTATAGGTCCTCATCAAAATTGAGATTGTAATTGTTGTCATTTCATTAATCTTTAGATTTAAGTAGCATTAAAACATTTTGTGAATAACGAGTTGTTTAATACTGTAATTATATTTCTTATTTTAGAATCATAATTCTTCCTTTATTTTGCTGAGCGTAGTAAACAATTAACTTTCACAATAGCAGCACAAAGGATGATGGCAATACAACTTACGTGACCTCAATTATTCTAATAGTTTTTTTTTATTAATATTAAACTTAAACACTATATACAAAGTCGCTAACGTCGGAACTACATGACAGTTACAATATTAGAAGGATATTGTTATTATCACGTGTTAATTGTTAAACTTAAACTAATCATTTAAAAATAACTTAAGCATGACTGATCAAAATGTATTTTTAATTTAGTTTATTAAACTTATTATATTTGTATTCATTATTAAATACTATAACGGCTTTACACACGAATTGATTTCAGAAATGCCCGACTAGTTTCGGACTCAACCGGAGTCCATTTTCAAGAGCGAGAGAAGTCGCGGCGGCGCTTGGCGCGCGTCGCGGTACTCACTAGTCTTACGGGACTCACGCGGACTCACAAAACTAGTCGGGCATTCCCGAAATCAATCTGTGAGTAAAGCCGTTATATATAGTATTTTATAGTAATTATATTATATTAGTATGATGACTCACAAAAGTTACCTATTGCTATGCTGCATCTGCTACGTCAAGCATCACTTGCTACGTGCTACGCTCGAGGGCACTGCTACGCCGCACACTGTCCAGCAGGTCGTAGAAGCTGCTCAGCAGTTTCGTAGCGCTCCTTGGATGTATCGTGGATTGTCAGAGCAATATTATTATTATTCTCTATCTGAATCAATTGTAACACTGATAATATTGTAATTCATATCTTTTTATTACATACAAAATGTTTCAAATGCACTTAATCATATTGATAGGCGTCGCTATGCGTTTTGAAGGGAAATATTTTTTGTTGAATTCCGTCCCGCTATGACGTATGATACGACAGATCCATCTGACAAAACAAATTCACATATTGAATAGACCGTTCACAATGCATGAATTATTTTTTGTTGGTATAATATATTACTCTATCCTGGTTTCTGCAACAATACAGGTTAGTAGAATATTTTCTACCAAATGTAAATTCTTCTGAAAATATTTCTAAGAAAAGTTTGACTTTGTTTTAACAGTTTAATTGTTATTTATGTAGTCGCATTGTTTATGAACCCGCTTTACAAGCACATGGGTGTGGGTTAGAACCTAGCATGTACATGTACAATAATCCTGTCGATAGCGAAATGAAATAGCAAGTGTTTATTTTTTTAATTTATAGCTAGCTCGATTCCCGGTTTAGGTAAGCTTGTTGAAAAATTTGTGAATGGATTTGAAGTGATTTCCCTCGAAGGCCCATTAATTTTTACCACCTGTATATACTATATAGAATACTCTTTCAAACAAAAAAAATACTCAAATCAGCTCACTGTTCACGGTTTAATTTAGGTTAGAACTTGAAACTTTTTACTTAGCAGTCTGACGATCATACCACTAGCCTGTCACTGTTTATGAAGACCAAACATTCATATTTAACAATGAACTCAACCCGTCTGATGTCCTACCCTCACTCCTAAACTAAGATTAGAACGGCTGTCTGACTTTCAAGCTTTTGACTTCACACAATAACTTTGACGTGATTTATTCCCAGACCCCATTGTTTTCAAGTACAGCGGCATTTAGCTACACGTTTAAAATTAACATTACAATAAGAATGAGTGGTTTGCTAATAAAATACCTATTATACAGCGTGTAACAGAAGTCCGAAATAATACATTAAGGGCGTATAAGGTTCCTCATAAACAATCCTTGAGCATAGGTTTTGGAACCGAACCCCAAACAATACTCGAGTAAACCACGATCAGAGTTTTCACAAAAATCTTTCAAATACAGCCCTAGAAATCAGCTGAAAGGGGAATCAACACGAATCCGGTTATTTACCTTCAATAAATGTCTTAAGTCAGCACTAGGCACGCGTAGGATAATGAAATCTGTCATTATTGAAGAAAATGAAATCAAAAGAATTATTTTGTGTGAAAAAAAAAATGCCTCTTTTGCATTCAATATTTTCACAGGTGATTCTCTTTATGATATACATACATGCCCTTAAGTATTATTTCGGACTTCTGTTACACGCTGTATATGTAATTATTTAATAAGAAAATCTTTAAAAAAAGGAAATGGGATCCAGATCTAGGGTTCAAATTCCATCCGTATGGACATGTAAAACTGAAAAATTTGGAGCATCGAGTCGGATACGTAATGTATTCCGATAGACATTACCACACGCCCTATAGGCGTAGAAAGAGATTTGAAATTTCGACTGGTGCTGGTGGGATACAGTGGCTTAGCGGGCAGAGCGTCGACACGGTACGTCGAAGATCAGGGGTTCAAATCCCATCTATATCAATTATTTTTTTCAAATTTTTTTATTAGATAATTATATTAATTTAATAAGGTAACATGAGCCATTCACAAAAAAATATACATATGATATTCAATAGGGTAACTATCTAAAATTGCTAACACGCAGTAAGCTAGTGTGGTGATTAATGCTCGATCCTTCTCAGTATTTTCTGTCTAAAATACCTAGTCATTAGTATCTTGTCTACTTCCCACAAATAGGATCGTTTATTGCTTATCCATCTTTTTTATGGGGGTAGATAATCCTCGTAGATATGCTCTGCTCAGAATGGGATAAGTTAACGACGCCTTATCGAATTAAGCATGTCGAGAAAAGTACCTATATCACTAAACTACATCTTAAATTATTCGAGAACCTTTTTATTTTATTTTTTAATTATTGAAGTTTATTAATTTTTATATTTTTTAGGTTAATGGCAATAGGCTCGCCCCCTATTACATGGGACTTATTACATAGCCGGCGAAACGTGGGTGTACTACACACCTCTGCCTACCCCCTCTGGGGAATACAGGCGTGAGTCTATCGGTGGGCACGGCAGTGACCACGCCAAGTCGAGCGCGAAGCAAACACTGCCGTACCAACCTTTACTGGAACCATTTCGCCGCATTTTCAGGCCCCTATTTGAGAACCTCTGGATAAGACCAGAACACTGAAATTTTCGTCATCCAGTAAGCTATATACACATACATAATATCCATAATTTCAAGTCTGTAGATCATTTAGTTCCGAAGTTAAGCGAAAGCAAAGTTTCACATTTTCGACACTCACTCACTCATGATCATCAAAATAGAACTAGTACTTCCCATAAACTCAGAGAGCTGAAATTTGGTACAGAGTTAGGGTTAAATGGCCACATAAAGGGAAAACTATCATAACTAGGATAATCGAAGATCTGGGGTACCTGGTGACCCTGAACTTTTTATTTACAAGACCGATTGCTTTCAAAATCGATATCTGAGAGTCCGCATGGTCTTCGAGTACATACCCGTTATCAGAATTAGAAAAAGTGGCCACCATTTTGAACTTTTTATTTAGTGAACCGATTGCTTTTAAAATCGATATCTGAGAGGCCGCATGGTCTCCGAGTATATACCCACTATCAGAATTGGATCAGGTGGCCGCCATTTAGAACTTTTTATTTACTGGACCGATTGCTTTCAAAGTTGAAAAAATATTAAAAAGCATGTTTCCTTCAGGTTTCAGCAGGTAAGTAATAAAAATCATCAAGAATAAAATACCACAAAAATACATAATTGTATTCCTTCTAATCCATTAAAAAAAAAATCTAAAGAATCCACAAAAAGCTTGCGGGACTCGGATCGAACCGAAAGCCTAACTCTTCCAAGGCGTTCGCCCGACCGGAAGGCTATGAAGTCTGTTGACATGTAGTCAAAATAATCGTTCCTTAAAGATATTATTATGTTATGTTATGTAATGTTTAGCTCCTTGTGTGCTCAGTATCGTACCCCGAACACGTAGCATTTACTATTTTCCAAAAATTTTCAATGTACAGTTTTTACTTCGTTACGATTTTATTATATGTATAGATATTCTATATTTACTAACTATTTACAATAAACCTAATAAATAAACATACATAATAAATAATAATTATTCATTTAGATTTATATTTAGATCATAATTAAATAAATAGGTGAAATAAAATTATATACTCTAAGGCGCCGATCTGTCAGAAATTAAACCGTCTAAAAGAATAAATAAATGAACGCCAATGGGCAATACGAAAAACTGTTGCTACTGTACAAGAATAGAACCGGAAAAAAAGAAAAGAAAGATATGTAATAATAAAAAAACTACTCCTAAAAAGAAAAAGAATGTGTCAAAACGTTTCTACAAAAAGAAGTGAAATCCCACCAAAACATTCTGTAAAAACTAGCCAACTCTCGATGGAGCTGTTTGTTTATCTCTAAAAAGTAATGAAATCTAGACAAAGTAGTGCCAGGTCTAAGGTTCCGTACTGCGATTTCTTTATTATTATAGTTAATGTTGTGTGACTTGGCCGTTGAAAGGTACACAAGGGTACAAAACCAGGTACTCCATGACACCACTGCACCAATCTGTCGCCAGAACCGCTACCCATTGACGATGGAAAATTGTCACTAAGTTGATTCAATAACCAGTCGATTGTAGGCTTGATAAAGCTGCGTATTTCAATAATACTTATGTATAGGCGAGCCTGAAACAAACAATATAAAAAAATATTTCCAGTACAGACAGACTTCTAATCATTGATAGAAATCCGTCTGTACGTCTATTTTATGTTAGATCGGTGGTCGATTTGATCCTCCAAAAAGAAGAGAGCAGAAGTCAGCATTGTCAATGCTGAATGCATGTGTTGCACAATCAACAACAGCCTAAAATGAGACACCGTCCAATTACCAATACCAGTATGGGCTATTATCTCGCTTAACAAACATAGGTAGTTACAACAGATATAACATTACGTGTAAACCAAATTGACTTATACCCACTAACGTATAAAGAATGTTCAACGGCCAAGTCACACAACATTAACTATAATAATAAAGAAATCGCAGTACGGAACCTTAGACCTGGCACTACTTTGTCTAGATTTCATTACTTTTTAGAGATAAACAAACAGCTCCATCGAGAGTTGGCTAGTTTTTACAGAATGTTTTGGTGGGATATAAAATACAAATTGAGAAGGTGATATATAAATCAATTTTTAATTCAGCTTTAACGTTAATTAAGTTAATTAAACACTACAAAACTTGTTCATTTCGATTTCACCAAAAGAAATTAACCTCCCCAAAGAGTAAGTCGACCTTCAAATGAAGACAATCCTAACAGGAAGTTACATAGAACACGTTTGCACTTCAAACAAACGTATATAACGGAGGGCATAAGGGTCGGGTAACTCCTTAAGTCCACAACTTAGCCCGTACTATTGTTAAGCAAATACAAGATAACTATTAAAACAATCAAGTCACGAGTGATTTAAATAACGTGATTATTGTGCTTAAGTTTTGTTGAAGGTTTACTTAACCTTACCTATGTTAAATAGGTGAGGAAACAGTTTTGGAGGGTTGGAAGCTAGTTGTTACTTACTAGAGGAATTATAATAGGTACGTCTTGAATGTAGAAACTCCTAGGAGTTATTAAAGTCCGCGAAGTCCGCCAGAAAATAATCTAGATTTGTGAAACATAATGATGAACATATAATATATAGTAATTAAATAGTTACGTCCACGCGACCGGGTTTTCATTCGTTTTTGTTTGGTCCAAGGCGTTGCTATACAACTATTTCCTGTGTGTTACAGCGCACAATGTCAAAAAAATGTTTGGAACCACTACTCCAAAGGTCGGAACCTAAAGACTATAAAAAACCTCTGCAACTAGTGCTCATAAGATATTTACTCGAATTAGGAATACTTCAATTTCTTTACTGATTCGAGGAAGCATTTTGTATAGACCTCTGATAATATAATCTGACATCTTAAATAATATTAACACGTTATAAACCTTTCCCAAAGGAACACAGGTCGGTGCTATCCCATTACGGGAATGTTATTATTTTCACTACCTTCTCTTGCGATGGCTAACCTAACCTATCCTTAAAACGTTTTTTTTTTTAGATATGAAAACTATCAATTTCTGGTACTGAGAAAATAAAAGTATAACAATAATACTGGTGTTTTTGGCAGAAATCCATCACCGTGAGTACTCTTTTAGGTGAAGAATTTAGGCTTACTCTTACCATCACGGTGAACATTTTAATCCCGAGCAGGAGTCTCGTAAAACGCTTGCACTGGCACTCGTCCTATGCAACGTTAGAACACGTCCCAGGGGGAGACATAAAGTTCCAACTATTAGTCTTGTGAACGCCTTCCCATTACCTGGCATAGACCTGGAGAAGTTATTCCACGTAATAATCTAAAAATATCTCAACTATTTGACGGATGTTCATTTTAATACATTTACATTGTGTTTTCCATTATCCTAAAGATATTTGCCTCAAAAGTCTGGAAAAAAATAATATAAAAATATTGTCTATTGTTTTTTTACCGTCTTTGTACGGGTAAACCTAGATTCAATCAGTAGAATAGAAGTTCGGTGAAAATATATCTAAAACGACAACACGAGTGTAATCATCATCAGCTGCATTAGTCCACTGCTGAACGTAGCCCTCTTCCCATAATCGCCACGCTCGCGCTGGGTAAGCGGGTTGGCGATCGCAGTAGCAGATGATTGCTTTACATAGAAGGATGCTGCTGCCCATTCCCCGGATCTTACCGTTTGTCGCTTCTTACGACACACACGACGGACGGGACGAGTAGGGGTAGTTCTATTCTTAGGCCGGAAACCACACGGCACTCATGGCAGATTTTTAGTTAAAAGAAATACATTTTAACAAAATTCAAAACACAAATTAAAAAATCATTCGTTTTAGAGTCGACTATCAACTAAGTACACACAACCAAAGTGAAAAAAAAATACGCAGTGAGAACCTAAAAGAACCTTTTTGAAAAAGCCTTTTAGTCATGTGGTGACATCTACCGGAGTACTTACGCACGCCAGGGATCACGACTTTGGGGAACGCAGTTGTTTTTGCGAGTGTCTTATTAAATCATTTCAAGTTAAAAATAATCTCATAAGTATCTTTAAACCCATTTACAGGACTGATAGCCTAGTGGTATGACCGTCGATTGACAAGTCAGAGGTCTCGAGTTCGATCCCAAGGCGCGCATCTCTGACTTTTCGTAAGTTATGTGCGTATTATAAATTAATTATCAGTTGCTAAAACGGTGAAGGAAAACATCGTGATGAAACCAGCACACCTGAGAAATTTTTCAATGGTGTGTAAAGCCATGTCAGAGGCCTACGGGCGGTTTAAACTCTGACACTAGGTTGTTCATCAACCATACGATAAGAAGAAGAAGAAGAACCCATTTTTTTCACGTTAGATCAGACTAAGTTATTATAATCATAAATACCAACAGTAGATCTACTATGATTCACCCTAGTCACGTTCAAGAACTAAAACATGGCGGCGAATAACTTGTCTGAACCCGTCATGTCTAGCTTTTGCTTATTTTAAACTAGTTTCACTCTCAGACTTAAGAGGCTTTGCAAGTGTAATAGATTTTAATGTTATCTTGAAACACTGAAATTTCCTAAACATTGTGTAAACTTTAAACTATGACCTTGTTATTGAAGTTTCAAAATCTTCGTATTCAATAGGTATTATTGTGTATTTATTGTATGAAAATTTGGATATATCTATATTATACGCTACCCGAGGACAGCGATGCGGAGGAGTTTTTTTGACGCATTAATTTATATTTGTTTTATTAGTAAGTAGTATAGTAGTAAAGTAGTTTATAAGTTTGTATATAAATAAAAATAAATCAGCCTGTAACTGTCCCAATGTAGGGCAAAGGCCTCTTCTCATACAGAGAAAGATTGAGCATTAATCACCACGCTAGCTCAATGCGGGTTGGCGATTTCAGACTATTAAAGTCCAGGTTTCCTTACGATGTTTTCCTTCACCGTTAGTCAGTGGTGTCTCAGATTAACTAAGAAAGTACATATGACATTGAAAAAGTCACATTGGTACATGCCAGGTTCGAACTCACATCCACGCTCTTGCAAAGCGGGTCCGTAACCAATGCGCCACCACGACACTAAGTTTGTATATATTAATTAATAAATTATATATCTATATATTAATTTCTTAATTTAATTGAATAATTATAAGCGCACCACGGACGGCTCCTTGTGAATACTACACACTCCAGTCCATTACCGGTAGTCTGGAAGAGACCGCCATGCTGCTATAAGTCGGCCAATTGTGCTCTTCCCTGTTTTTAAATATTTATTTTAAATGTATTTATGGTGTACAATAAGACGTATAAATGTAAACGCCAATCCTAATAATTATTCAAATTATAATGTTGGTTACGATGAATTAGCTTGCGGATCAAGTGACATTAAAACACTAATATCCTATTCTACTAATATTATAAATGTGAAAGATTGTGAGGATATATGAAATTTTTATTCTCCGATCCACAAAAAAGGACGTATGGGATAGATGGCTGTTTGCTACTCTTTCACAAAAAAACATACTATTCATACATCATTTTGGTTTCATAAACTTCTTTTTTCGAAAAAAAAGGCAAAGGAAATATCAGTTTATATTATTTATAACATACACTAATACCAAACAAGTTATTAAACAAATCTGGTTAACAAATTACCCTTTCCCACGAAAACACCACCAAAGCCGTCATTTTATGACAAATGTATTTATTTGTGTCACAACAATATCATAAACCTTTACAAATTACAATCTAGACAATCTACGGAATATAAAGCAACGTATTACCGACGACGTGCGCGACGCGACGCCTCGTCTCTCTGCGATGAGTTAAGGCTAGTCCATAATAGCGAAGATAGCCTAGTGGTATGACCGTCGACTGATAAGTCAGTGGTTTCGAGTTCGATCCCAAGGCGCGCACCTCTCACTTTTCGTAAGTTATCTGTGTATTATAAATTAATTATCAGTTGCTAAAACGGTGAAGGAAAACATCGTGATGAAACCAGCACACCTGAGAGATTTTTCAATGGTGTGTAAAGCCATGTCAGAGGCCTACGGGCGGTTTAAACTCTGACACCAGGTTGTTAATCAACCATACGATAAGAAGAATAGCGAAGAGTCAATTTGAAGTAAAGCGAATAATACTTTACGCCACAGTCACGTTACTGTAATGCTAACAACTTCTTGTCAGTAGGACGATACAGATACGGATTGAACATTATAGCGGCGTAGTGGGAGAAAGTTCGCGCAGGTTCACGACTAAACATCCAATCGCGTGCGAGACGGCGCGGTCGCGGTAGATTAACTCATCTCTCTTTCGTTTGACATTAGTGAATTAACTTCTCGTGACCATAATCGATGCAACAATACAGTGATAGCCTAGTGGTTTGACCGTTGGACTGCCAAGGCATAGGTCGAAGGTACCGAAATCCAGGCACGCGCCTGAGTTTTTGGATTTATGTGCGTATTAGAAATTAATTATCACTTGCTAAAACGGTAAAGGAAAACACCGTGAGAAAACCAGCACGCCTTAAAGATTTTTAAGCCATGTCAAGAGTCAGAATGTCAGAAGCCTACGGACGGTTTAAACTCTGACACCTAGTTGTTCATCAATCATACGATAAGAAGAATAAAAATGCAACTTAACCGAAACGTCGCCGTCGAGGTAAGCACAAAAATTATATTATTTTAAAATATCTGTGGGCGCAATATATAGGTACCCGAAATAAATTCCAATTTGCTATAATTTAAAATTTTCCAATTACCAAATATCTCTCTCAAAAAGATATTGTTTAAATCAACTCAGCGCTGATGTAAACTGCCCTTACCCGTTCTAATGTTTTTCTTTTATTACCAGATGTTTCGATATCGACACCGAATACGTGACCTTTGACTTAAAAAGGCATTAACGTTGCGACTTTGAGGAAGATTGAGGCCCTTTTGTCTTAAATTGTTATAGACAAATTGTTATAGAACTTTCGCAGTTTTACTGAAAAGTAAGTTTTAAAAAATATACAGGGTTATTTGTAAAACACCAGCATCCTTAAAAGGGGTCATTAAACTGTTGACAGATTGATCTAATATTTGGTACACGGCTTTAGTTTTGATGACAAACCGTTTAACGCAAAATAATATTTACTTATATTATTATAAACACATATTAACACGCACACATTAATTTGCATGTGAATAGTACAAAAGAATAACAACAAAGCATGCTAATGGATTAATGACTCTGACTGTAGATACATGCAGCAGTAACATGTGTACGATAGCCCTACAACATACAACTTAGGGTCAAGGTGCCAGCCTGGAAGGTCAAGGCCCAAGGGTCCTTCTTTGTAAATGTAAGGACACCTCTTTTGTTCATACTACCTGTGGTTTAAATCCACCTTTCGACAGCTATAGGTCGCATATAAATAAAGAATGATCATTATTATTATTAAAAATACATACATAGACTGTATTCCCCAGAGGGAGTAGGCAGAGGTGTATACAATACACCCACGTTTTGCCGGTTATATTATAAGAAGTCCCATGTAATAGGGGGCGAGCCTATTGCCATTAACCGGGCACAATTCCAGACTCAACTGCTATTGAGAATTTCCTAATGGAAAAAACCCAATAACACTTTGCCTGACCCGGGGATCGAACCCAGGACCTCGTGCTCAGCAGTCGCGCTTGCTACCGACCAACGAGCCAACGTAATCTAGCTATTAAGAAAGAGATGCACTTATAAGAAAGTAAGGGATTAAATCATAAATGAAGAAGTCTAAAGTCAAAGAGCTGAAGCCGAACAAGATTTAAGGATTAACAAGTTGAAGCTTAAGTATTCTCGAGCGGCTACCCAGATGACGCGAGCGTCATGACATAGCTAGAACAATGAGTTTTTCGAACAAAACTAAAACTCTGATTTCTTAGAACTGATGCAATTATTGTGGTCGAAGTTATAAGCTATACCTACAATAATACAATAACCCATCATGTACTACTACACTACAATATATTATCACAAATATTTGCAATCAAACATTTGTCCTGCATGCCATAAAAATCAACCCATACCTATGCTAATCTTACGCAAAGATGAACTGGCAGACTGCTTATCTAATTAAGAAAAGTAGGTTACTTTGGACTTAAATTCAATCCCAATCCCAATTTATATAAAAACTACAAAAACGCGTGCCAATGCGTGCATTGTATTCTGGCAAATTAATGAATTTGCAACTTTTGCGTAATAAAAACAAACGGATCCGTTTTTGCAAGCAATTCCTGTCAAACTATTCAATATATATTTAGAGGACTATTCAATGTGACCTGTTTTGTTGTCACACCATTGTATTTACCTATATTCAGTGAATAAAGATTATTGCATTGTATTGTAATGTAACGCTTTTTTGTATTCTGTAAAAAAAATATTCCAAGAGCAGCACAACTAGCTAAAACTAAAAAGGTTTTAAACTAAAAAAGGTTAAATAAATAGATGATTTTATATATTTTTTTATTAAAATGACATTATTATTATATCATGGTGAAAAAAAAAACCTAGTGTGTCCCTATTTTGTCCATCTAGAAATATCCCCTGGAGGTGTAAATGGTATGGTATAAAATCGCATCTGATATCCAAATATTACCAATATTTAAAAAGTCTTTTAGATTTTTGGGATCTTGGTGAGCGGTCTAACGGTGACAACCGAGTTTATTGTTAATTAAAATGATAAAACAGACTTTTTAAATTTATAAACAATTTGAAAATAATAAAATGGCTGCCTTACTTTCCGAATTTTTTAATTATCTTATTTTATTAAAAGTTAATTTACAATTGTTTTTACAGATCGGTTCCAAAACTTTTTGACCAAATTTATTTACCAAATGAATAAACCTTGGAACAAGTTTTTCCTACAAAACGAATCTCCTCAAAAATAAAAAGTTTCCAAAATGTATTACATTTTCGTTGACTATGAAAAGGTTAAATCGAGCTCAATTCGTTAGGATAACTGCCACAAATCTGTCTACCTGATATATTTTGATCCTTTGAAAATGATGGAGTGGTTTTGAAACAAAATTTTATAGTAACAATTAATTATAATACTGTTTCGATACTTTCATTGTCAAATCAAAACTGGGTCTTAAACTTAAACTGGACTTAGTATTTTACGCTATTAAGCTTTTTCATATCAGCTGTTCCGTACATTTTGTTGAGTCACGTGAACATAAATGTATGGAACAGCTGATTTTTTTTTGCGATTTCAGGGTTGGTCCTTTACTAAAAGTTATTCATAATGATGAGTTTAATGACCCTTTTTAAGGATGTTGGTGTTTTACAAATAACCCTATATATTAAAATACAAACATTATCTGACCTAATACGCACATCTATAGTACGCGACAAATAAGGCCCTGAGAGTTATGCTAATCAAAAGGTGTCTCATGAAACCACATGAAACTGTTTACCTTTTATTGATTCAATAAGATCTCCGTTGCGCTACATAAAATTTGTTGCTTTGGCCGCCAGCGCCACCGCGAACTGCTATAGACCTTATATACCCTCAACTTAATTATCAATGCGCTAAGAACGAGGAATCAAAATAAAAAAGTATGAGAAGTTCTCCGAATTGATCGTATCAACATTTGTCGATAAAATAAACAAGAAACTACCGTGATAAGATTTCTTTCCATCCAACAATATTTAATATCTATCTATATCTAGTACATAATCTAGTTTCCTAAACACCGTTTAATTATTGCTAATGGCCATTACACTTCATCAAAGTAAAATACGACGAAATGTTCGGAAAATTCGCAACAATGGAATTTCGGCAATTTCCCATTTAATAGAATTCATGTTGGCAGCAATCGCGTTGGAATTTTCCGAAGGCACAAATTTTCTCTTGTCTTCTGCTTTACTGTTTGGTTTTTCAACGTAAAAACTGTTTTTCGCTCCATTATCTAGTATAGATTTAGGAGCTAGATTAAGTACAGATCCTTTTATAAATCTTGAACCGCTTTTGAAACTTCTGAAGCGTACTAACATTTATTTATTTGTTTGTTTAGATGCAAGAATATCTTTTTACCATTTGTTATTGCAACTTTTAGACCAATAACAATTACCTACATAATTTTATCCAATGGACTGATGTATACATTCATAGAATTTTTGTATATGTTTTAAGACCATATTATGTTTTCCTAGATCACTGATCAATCACCCCTAAATAATCACCTCTAAAATATATTTACTAGTGGTCCAGTCAGTGGTCGAACCTTTTTTTAATACATTTTAGCTTTCTGTACTTCTTCTCCATATAAACTTTAACTATGCCAAGTTTCACACTCCTCCGTGCGCGCACTATTCTTAAAAAGGGATCCACAGTTTTTGCTTTGCATACTTATTGATGTAAAGATAACTATCGCGCATAATAAACTTATATTATCTTTTGATTGATTGATTGAAAATATAGAAACAAAAAAGTACTCAGCCAAATAACTGAGGCTACGAAATAAATTGACAAGGTACCTAAACTTGTAGAGGACCGATACGATGAATGGAGCACAAGTCTAACAATGAAAGTCAAAACAATGTTTTTTGTTCATCTTTTGTTGTTTACGTACAATCCAGTTTATCCTTTGTACAGGATTTACAGAACAAATTTTTACGATACCTGTCCTACTTATTTGATGAAATTTAAAAGTTAAATAGGAAGTCGTCGTCGTTTAAACAAGGTCATACGATGCAATTTACGCATGCTCGATGCACCTCAAAATAAAAATTAAGTTTTATGTATTGATAACATAGGTATAATAATAATTGTTATGTCGTGGTGGCGCATTGGGTCGTGGTGGCATATTGGGGTCGTTGTGGCGTATTGGGTAGTGGTGACGCATTGGTTAAGTCGGTACTTACAAAGCGGCACGTGGGTATGTTCGAACTTAGCATGTACTAATGTGACTTCTTCAATATCACATATATTTTCATAGTTAATCTTAGACACCTTTGACTAATGATGAAGGAAATCTGGACTTAATAGTCTGCAGTCACCAACACGCATGAGCTAGCGTGGTGATTATCACTCGATTCTTCTTACAGTAGAACTGTTACAGGCTGATTTATTTATTATTATTTATTTATGCATAGTTCACTAATAAATAATGTGACCCCAGATCTTGGAAGGACAAATGTTTAACAAAAAGTAACGCACATAATTTTGAAAGAGCACATTGCTCTTATATTTATTTAGTCATGAAGTTACAAAATCTGGTCACGTTGGCGGATACAATTCATTTTTATGATGTCCTGGTATCAGCTGGGGGCAACCAATACGCCGAGTGAGATACGATTGTTTGCATGCTCCATGTGCGTGGGGCAAACACTGCCTTTGAAATAGGTAGGCAAAAGCCTTCAATAACAGCGTTCTTCAAATTCCTATAAATTAGTTAATAGTTTTTTTACTATTATTTTATATTACTAGTATACTCGTACATTAAAATATCAGTGTTTTTTTGTGTTTAAACTGTCATAAAGATTTTTAATAATTGATATGTGGATGATGATAGATGTAGAAGGATGATATCTAGGGTTAGGTATACTGAGTGGCCCCACCATCCCACGCTCTCCGGCAAAGAAGTTGATTTTATTAATCACTCGTAAACGTCACAAATACCCATCCTGACATAATTACTCTTGAACTATGAACCAATCCTATTTTTACTTTACTTTTTACTTCTTCTTTGTAGGTTGTGGGAGTTAAGACAGACGTTCCGTAAAAAAAAAATTCAGGTGCCTTGGGTTGAATTTTTATTGAAGCCGACCACAAGAAAGCTTAGAAATAATGAGACTAGGAAGATTATTTGATTGATAAGATGCTATGAGGAATAAACAAGAAATAAGCTAGGATAAAAAAGTAAGAAGCGGTTCCAGAAGTTCCTGAACCATAAACTATAACATCAACGTCAATTGATTCACATTTTAATTAAAGTTCTATCGCCTGGGCCTCGCCGTTTTGCAAATATTTGCTTCGGCCTAGGTATTCGTTACTTTTACAAGCTATTTATATATTAATTAACTTGCAATGTATGTATGTATGTTCGGGTCAAATCTTGCAAGCTGAATTAGAACCACTTCCTCTTATCCTATGGAGTTGAATTAATACTTGTTAGTTCAGACAATGCATTTTTATGGTAAACTTAACGTGAATCGACATCCAGGATTAGCACCAGATATAGGAACTCTTCAACGGCACAGACACAATTTATTGCTTATTCATTTAGTTTTGGTATTCCAATATAAAAGCTTGTTTAAAAACGTAGTTTTTACATGATAAAGGACAATACCAAAAACAAGTGAGACAGTCTCCATTTATTTTTCAGTGTGATACAAACAAATCCGTAATAAGCTTCACTCCAGGTAGTTTCAAGAACAATTTTCCTGTCCGTAAGTAAAAAGATCCGGTGCAAACGAACTGATTTATTTATAAGAATTCTTCGCAGATGTTTCTCTAATAGAATATTAATTATATTATTTTGTGATTATCCGCGTAGCAACTGTAAGAACATTGTGTTGGCGATTGAGAGAGTGTTGCTTTTTTAACCTTCGATGCAAAAAGAGGGGTGTTATATGTTTCAAACCTATGTCTAATGGCAAAGAATATACAGGGTGGAATGTTGTAATGCCACCTGGAGGGGAAGTACTCTTAATACTTTAGATAGAAAATTTTACTCAAAGGAAACATTCCTTTATTTTTGAAAAGAAAAAAAACTGCATTAAAGATTTTTAAAAATTCGCTTGCCGCACACGGTAATCGAACCGACTAAAATCTGTAAAAGTTGCACCGTGTACTTTTACATTACAAACACGTGCAAATTGCAATCGTCTTATCTAAATAGTAATTCGTCATTTCGATGGATAAATGACGTCAATGATAATAATTAATTAATAACATAAGTACACAGATAGATCTTTGAGTAAAAGTGCTTTAGCTTGACCCATTGAATTAATAATTTAAGATTTCATTGTTTTCCATTCATTTAACTTCTGAAAATGGAGCCCATTTCGAGCAATTAATAAGTTAGTTTAAATTTTTGTGCATAATTAAATTAATTTAAAATTTAATTGTTTTCATGTTATTCAATTTATGAAGTTTGTTAAAGAGATTTCATCCTTATTGACCCTAACAATCAATGCAATAAAAGTACACGGTGCAACTTTTACAGATTTTAGTCGGTTCGATTACCGTGTGCGGCAAGCGAATTTTTAAAAATCTTTAATGCAGTTTTTTTTCTTTTCAAAAATAAAGGAATGTTTCCTTTGAGTAAAATTTTCTATCTAAAGTATTAAGAGTACTTCCCCTCCAGGTGGCATTACAACATTCCACCCTGTATACTATTACTTTGTAAAGAAGCGACACTCACCTCCCCCCGCCAATTTAATGTCCCCGCATCTGCCTGTATTGAAAGAGTGAAGAAAGGGTAAAGCAGAGCGAGAGCGCAGCTTATATTATCGCGTTATCCTTTTCCCGCTCGCTGGTAGGCTGTTAAAGGACCACGTTTCTATGGCGTGTGGGGTGTTGTGACAAAACGGTTTTTTTTTATTTGAAAAGTAATCTAATTATGTTCTTAGTCTTAGCTAAAAAATTCCGACGTCGGAGGCAGACTGACTTAAAGAACACTGGTCTCGATATCAATCTACTTTAGGGGTAATTTATAGCAGTCATTACGTTGTGGTACGAATTCTGCCTAGGTCTAATGATTAATCCGGAAGCGACCGCTTTTCAAACACATGTACCTACATTGTATAAACAAAAAAATACTATCACTTTATTTAAAACGAAATGAAATGTGATGAATCGTGATAAAACAGAGATATTACATGTAGGAAAAGCGGGCGGTAATGTGCGGTACGCACCCGCCATTTTCTCTTGTACAGATTTTACCTCATTGGCCTCGTACAGATTTGAATTCATTATACTAGTTTTTTATATTAATTTATTATTTTTGACTTCATTTTCTTTCTTTTGGAATTAATATAACTTGCACGTTCATAATTACATATTGTACTATGTTGTCTTACGAGCACAAATTGCTACTCCTCCTCCAAACCATAAAAAAATAAAACAACAAATGAAAACGTCGTTTTCATTTGTTTTATTTCCATCCCTAAGCGGTTGGCAGCTGAATGGGAAAATAAATATACAACTTCCGCCATTACATACTTGCCGAAAACGACTCTATTAAGGTATAAATTCCTAAAACGTTTGATGGATCATTCAACGTTTGTGTTGTTTTTAACCAACTTTCAAAAAAGAGGAGGTTATCGATTACATGTAAAGTTTCCTTCGATTTTTTATAAAGTGAGTACCTATTCCGATTCTTATGAGGTAGATGATAGGAAGATTATAATGAGTAAGTATAATGAAAACAAAATACCTTATTTCAAAGTAGATTAACTGCATCTCTTAAACATTAATAAAAATAAGAAGCCATCACACAAATCTCAAGGAAACGCCATTGTCTTTTTTTAAAAGCATCAAATAAATTAAGCATCAAAATGTACTAAAAAAAAATCCTGTTTAAAACGCATCTCTGGCACAACGACACCAACAAAAAAACATTGTTATTCACGATGGTCCTCCGAGCAAAATGTCTGACTTCAATTAACGATGACACGATTTATATTCATCCTGTGGATTATCCAGCTTTGCCTCTGTTTTATTTGCATATTTATCACTGTAACTTTATTTTGTTCTTAGTCGTCGGAATACACAATTACTCTTGGTGTTGAATAAATTCGCCCTGTCTTTTTACATCCAATTACTGCGTCATTTATGAAGCTTAATGAAATATTTCATATTTTAGCTAGATATAAAATTACGCTCTCTACATTTAATAATGCGAGATGAGCACAAAGACAAATCTGTTGGAAGCTATGTTTTATATGAAACTTTCGGAGTTTTAATATTTTGTCAATAACATTGTTAAGGGATTCCGTTAACCGCATAACCACGTTGCGCTCGATATTCGCAATATTTGGTAAATATGAATCACAAAATATATTATGTTAATTGCATTTTAGACTTACTAATGAATTTTAAACGTTAATAAGTTGAACACAATTGTTTTATTTGTTAGTATATTTTCTCGTTTGTTACCAATTGGGAACAATCGGGATTTTTTTTTCCCGATTGTTGCAAGTGGGAACTACTGGGATTTTTTTCTCGATCGTTCCGGGTGGGAATGTTGCCAGTGGGTACAACTGGGAATATACGATTTTTTTAAGCAGTTACCGATGCTTGCAACACGAGGGTTATGACTTGTAAGTTGCTTACCCTGGATTATGGATTAGGCCTCTGATGCTTTTACCGACCGTATAAAACACAAAATTATGAGAGGGTGATACTCCCCCCGGTCAAACCACCCATTCTTGCTGATGGCTCTTCCTCACAACCAATCCTAACTAATTACTATTACTAATTTTATAAATGCGAAAGTTAGTTTGTTACCTTTTCACGCCTAAACCACTAAACCGATCATCTTGAAATTTTGCATATATACGTTGTCAGGTGTACAGAAACGGTTATAAGGTACCTTTTATCTCGAAAAATAGTACTGTTCCCGAGGCAAACAACAGTCGTGATAATTTTTTTTATAAAAACGTTACACATAAGTGTAGTGTTTATAAAAAAAATTGGCTATTCTGTGATTAGGTACGTCTACCATATTCACAGAAAGTACATTTCATAAATCAAATAGTTTATAAAGCAAATTAATTTTAATATAGCACTTTAATGCGAAGCTTAAGTAGTTATGGTTTTGTAGGTAATTTATCAAAGCGTTAGGCCAAACATAATTCCTACAACCCACACAGTACGCGGGAACAACTTCCCTACGCTTTTCAGAAGCTGAAATTACTTTAGGTAAGTTAGTAGCTAATATTACATTTTAATAACGTCTACCGCAAGTTGGACTGCTGGAAACGAGGTCTTCGACGAGGTCAAATGTTGAGATTTTGTATCTGAAAATTCTTAGCACCAAGGTACTGAGATGTCCGCAAGTGTCGTGTCTTGTCAACTCAAAACTGAAATGCTGCCGTGCTATGACAATACACTGTCTTGTTGTCAAATGCATTGTTTTATGATATATTTTTTAACATCAGCAAATATCCATATACTACACCATTTATCTTGCTAATATTATATGGCAATTTTCCTTAGTACTATACTAATAATTGCTTGATGCGGTGGAACGTGTGTGGCATATTTGCCACATTAATAATATAAAAATAAATAAATCCGAAAAGCCTGGGTTTCGAACCTACGATCTTTTTCTTGGCAGTCCAATTGTCATACCACTAGATTTTACCACTGATTGTTGCAAAAAATGAAGTCAACCGCTTTAAGTAAGACTGCGAAAGGTAAAAAATCCCTCCGTCTACTTTAAAGTGAACGAATTCCAAATGAAAAAGAACTCACAGAAACAAAATCATGTTAAATCTTCTATAAATGATAGAAGATTTTATCTCTGAAGTGTTGTCTGTTACCGTCGTCGGTCGTTCACCCCCTATTACTTGGAACTTATTACAAACCTGGAGAAATACGGGGTGCAAGACACCTCTGCTTACCCTTTGGGGAAATTACAGACATGTATTACAAACATACGGACTTAAGCCTTCAGATATGTACCCGCAATGCGGATTACACGGTGTCGATTCATGTCAACGCAACTCAATAATTCATCAGATCGGAATGGTTCTGAACATGACAAATATAATTTAGGTCGACAGCTATAGCCCGCTCTAGTCATCTACGTCATACAAACTGTTCGTTTGTATTCTTCAAAATGTTTGCAAATGATCCTACAAAACGCAATAATAAAATAAATAAATAAACCAGCCTGTATCTGTCACACTGCAGGGCAAAGGCCTCTTCGCATACAGACATAGATCGAACATTAATTTTATCACCACGCTAGCTGTTGCGTGCTGACTATTAAGTCCAGGTTTCCTCTCGATGTTTTCCTTCACCTGAAATCAGTGGTGTCTTACTCGTAGATTAACTAAGAAAGTACATTATGACATTCAAAAGGTCACATTGGTTTCCCGCGAAGCGAATCCGTAACCAATGCGCTACCACGACACCTAGTACTAGTAGCTACGTCTAGTTGTCTATTGATCTAGTTAGGAGCCTACAGTACACCGATTTCAACTGTTTTCTGTTGGCACGTCATTGGAAAACATATTTTCGCCATATGACACATTTGGGAATGTTTTTCCCGATCATTCCCAGTGGATGATTCGATTCGATTCGATGACTCCTAGTGGTAACGTTGCCAGTGGGGACAACTGGGAATACACCCAATAAATAATATTGTTATTACCAATTATGTAGGATAAAATCATACGTCATAATCGAGGATATGGTAGACCATAATTACCCTCGACTATCACTTATATCTATGTGCCAAATTTCATCAAAATATGTGTATCGGTTTACGCGAGATTGATTTACAAACATTCATTTCGTGATTGATTCAGTAATCTCCATTCCACTAAATTACATTTGTTTAACATAAAATGGCAACCAGAAATTTGTTAACAGTTTCCTTTAAGAAAGGTTTAATATGGTTTATGAATAATTTCAAACCTGACAGACGCAATGCTGTTACAACGAGATGCAGCAGTGTCAAGAATTATTAATAAAATACAAGAGCAGCTGCATTAACCATCTGGATATTTAAATGGATACTGCGGACGCTGTTGAATAGCCGAATATCCGTGATTGCCTGCAACACATAGTACACATTACAAGCTACATGTCTAAATTTAAACAGATTTGGACGGAATCCCAAAATTGCCGGAAATTATCGATGTTACAAGAGTTAATGGCTTTTTGAGTAGGTCAGTACGTACCTATTACGTGTGGATAGTGGATTTAGTTCGATTATAAACGATCGTCATTCTGTAGTTTATTATTATAAATTCGGAGGCGTGTTTGTTTGTTATTGACGCTTTAACTACTACACCACTTTTAACGTATTTGGCAAATAATTTCTTGTAAATTAGCGCAAAGGAAGAATAAAAAGTTTTATTTTTAAAAATAAAAGCTACAGCCAAACCGAAGAACGAGTAATAGACAGTCAGTAGGGACTATTTCATCATAATCATCATCAATGGCCGGTCATAAGCCGCCTCTATCTACCGACTCTCTGCGGCCGCGTCAATGTCTTCACTGTCACTGTCAATTTCACTATTTACTAAGCCATTATTCAATGGGAAACCGGTAGGAATCAGCCTTCGCCACTGTAGGATATTTATAATTCTATTTACGACGCCTCGGATATCAGCCATTCATTTGTTCTCCTATTTATTCTGCCCCATTGCTTTGCAGAAACTTTCTCTCGCAAATTAACGTGACAGAACTGAAGAATGATTGGTGTACCCTGATATATTTTTTTAAACTTTTCACCAGTCCATCTAATGTTACGATACAGGAGACGGCCTAATGTGGTCTACTTAGCATATTTATTATCTGTCCCGTGCTGGATCGAACTCACAACTTACCTACTCCAAGAGGTCACCAATCAAACCAAAAAAAAAAAGAGATCTCCATGACGAGTCATACAATTCAAAACCTTGAACAACCACCAAAAATCTTCGTAGAATATCAATAAAAATGAATATCATGAAAGTCCTATCTCAAAATAAAGAGATATTAAGTATTGTCGATTAACTTTGTTCTAGACTGTTAGTAGATACTTATAACATAGTTCATAACTCCAAAATAAGTGCAAACATGTTGCCAATCTTCAAGTCTGTAGACGTTCAGCTTTAGCAAAAAGGTTTCCCAAAAACTTTCGCGTACTAGACTTGAATCCTTAATGTTGAAGATTATAAAAAGAATATTATCAATTCAAGACAAATTCTTTTTTTCATTAGAAGTGTAAGTACAAAAATAACGAGTAACGGTTTCGGTGGATTCACGTTTGGTGTCCGTGTCGCGGGTTCGATTTCCACATGACACAAATATTTTTGACCTACAGATTTTTTTTATTTTTAATAATAATATAAAGTCATTTGTTTGACCACGAACCCCCCTGATGGTAAGCGGCGTTGTAGTCTACTATGGAGTACCTATTCACTCTTGATTTGAAGATCCCCAAATTATATGTTTCGGTATTTATGCCAAAAAAAAGGAAATCAGGCAATATTAGTATGTAAGTATCCTTCTAATAACTACGTTTGCTTACAAAACATCGTTTGATCCCTGAAATGAGGCAGGCCTGAATAAGATTTTTATGTCATCGAAAAAAATTGTCTAACTTTCAGTAATGTTATTAATATGAGACTAAAAGCAGAGCCGTCGACGTGTGCCATCGGAAATATTGTTAATGCTCTAATAATTGTAGCTATTTTAATTAATTATAGATACGAGTATTAATAGGCCTGTTGCTAACAAATGAGAGTCGAGGCAAAAGCGGGGTGCGGGCCGTTATTTCCACACGTTTTCTTTTCGAACACACTTTTGAAAAAAAAGTATGTCGATGCGCTTTAGAATATGAGCTTTTTACTTATCGAAAAATAATCTTAATAAGTATGTATCATATTGACTGACTCTTGGCGCTGTTGTAATAAAGTTACTAAAACGCCGTTAAAAAGAAAAATAAAACAAAAACTGAAAATAGATTTGAAGAAAAAAAAAATGTCATTTCAATTTAAGAATATTTTTTCTTTATAAAAAAAAGAATGGCCAGTTATTAATTAATGAATATTGCGAAACCGTCTATATGGAAACTAATACGAGTAAGTATGACAGAAACAAGAAAAGTTTGAAACAAAGTTACAACATGTTAATTACAATTTTATATGTACTTGATTGTTCAGTTCGCGGCGCGGGCGGCGGACCGCCCCAAAGGATTCATTCAAACAAATTTAAAATGAACTGCCTCAGCAAACCCAATTTACTCTAAACTTTTAGTTCTGGTGTGGACCATTCGCCACAAATACATGAGCGTGTCCATCACATAAATTTAAGTTACATTTCCTAATTTATTAAAATATATAGTGAATAGGTTACTTTTAGGCCAGCGTGCACTATCGTCGACCGCATAATTATTTATTTCAAATCTAGTGAATTTCTCGGAGAACATCAGAGTCGGTCACCGACCAGTGAGCGGTTCCTTTTCACAACAATCCCCCTCAAACACAGCAGTCGGTGTCAAACAAGTTATACCCCTGATGTTATAGTAACCTCTTGCCATCAGACGGGTCGTCTCCTCATCTTAGTAAAATAAAAATAAAATTGAAATGAGTAATGGAAATAGAATCTTCACCTACGTAAGTACAAAACATGCAGCGCACCTAATGACAATCAATCAGGTCCAACCAAACAAATTATTTCCCAATCAAGCTTTGCTCAAAAGCGCAATTCAAAGTCGAACAGTAGCGACGCGTCGCGTCAATGACCACTCAATCAGCGCAAGTTTTACCCGCGTCACATCCATCGAATCACGCAATTAATTTAGAAGGTCACCAGTCTCTGTTTGCTTTGACAACCCCTGTAATCGAGTTTCGAGCGGCGCACACTCCCGCGAACGGCTGTAAATCATTAAATTTAATTCCGGAGCGACGTTTGCATTTGAGGCCAGTCTTGTGCTAGCACTAGCTGTTGTATTGACGTGTTTGGCGCTCGCTGTGAAATTAAATTCTCTCTCCAGTTTACAACACGTTTTTACTCTAAAATGTTTCGGATTTAGAAATGAATATGAATTCGTTTAATTTTTTCGCATGTCAAATGCAAGACGAATTCAATTTGGTTTAAAAATAAGTATTAAAATTTATGGTAGGTACATTGGGACTTAATATAACTAGCTAACATTGCCCTCACACGTTGAAATTTGGGGGAGAGCCGAGCTCAAAATAAGTAGAACAAAACTCAAATTCTCCAATAAAAAAAAGTACGCCTTATTTTTTCTCAACTTAAGTCCTATCTAATTTTTTGAGTTCTAACCGACTACCTATTTCCGTTTTGCTTCACAATGTTCTTGGCAGGCAAAATAAATATTCATCAGTAAAATAATATTTTAAGTGCGCTTTCCGTTATAGACGCGAAAGTGTTTAGTTACCAATGTTAGGTGCAGATAAAAGTATGCAAATGTCTATCAAAGATCCTGAACTTGGTCAGCCAATTTTAGTTAATTTCAGTATAGTCTACATTCAAGGTACACAAACAGAATAAAATGTTGCGCAAAACGTTTTCCTTATAAACCCACAAGTTGACAGGAAAACCATAACCAAACAAGGTACCATTTCATTACCCAATCAAAGTGGAAATCGTGCATAAAATTGTACAAGCCCCTATAATGTATTTGTACTTATTCGGGCGTATTTTTGCTTTCCCAATCATCTGAACAAAACAAACAGTATTCCAACATAATGACTAATAGCCGAACCATTCGAGGTAAAAATTGGAACAAATAAATACAAGAGAAAAGCGAACGTGTTCAAAACCTTTCACCACATATTTTTACGTTGAACAAACAAACGCAGACTATTATCCCCTCTGATTCATGTCAAAGATAAAATCTATTTGTCTGAGTATTTCACTTTGATCTTTGTTTATGCGAAAGTGTGGATCCCAATCCGTACTGCAAACTTCTGAATCTAACTTATCTCATTTCACGTTAGTGGGGATAGGGATTCAATGTTTAGGCCACGCATTGATTTTAATAGTCGTTTACTTTTTTCTTTTATTTAAATAAAGATGAAAACCTCATTGTTTATAACACCATAAAACAAAAATAACTAATTTACCGTCTTCCTAGTCTTATTTTAATACATATAACTCAGAAGTGAAGGCTTATTTTGTCCTAAATCACATTTTGAATTCTTAAATGAAATTCCAGTCTTTAATATTGTTCAGAGATATTATGAAAATAAAATATTTTGATTCCAGAATTCCAAAAATCCTTTTTTGTATTAGGTACTTTGCTCTACTTTACCCTACTCAATGTTTAAGAATTGGTTGGCTAAAGTACTAGGTACATAATTAATGCAAAATATTTTAATTTATGAATATTTTCTATTGTAGTTTAATTTACAGACAACAATTCTAATTTATTTAAATAAACTAATTATATTGTCTGAATATTCAGACCTAAATTCATTGGAGATGCCAAATAGACGTCATTTGTTGTTCTATGAAGCAAACAATCAATTACCAGTCCACTTCTGGACATTGTTACTGAACGTCAAAGTCGCAAGATAATATGTCATAATTACCCTCAAACATTACATTATACGTCAGCTCTTTAACAAAGTTGCCCGATCTTAAGAAAGAATCGCAGACAACAAAGTCTCTTTTCATTTTTAAAAAAGTTTAGAACATTCTATATTCGAAATCCTTTCTGGCCAGTTGTAAAAACAGGCCACGTATTGAAGCCGATGCTAGTGTAGATGAAAGGCAGTGAGCAACGGAACTCGCGCGTCCGGTGTCGTGGGAGCCCGGAGCGGTCACGTATTGCTTCAATGTGCTGCTGGAGGCGATACACTGTTTAATTTGGGATTGGAGCAAGATATGCGCGGACGACTAGTGGAATTTTCATGTAAAGTTATAATGTAGGTAGGATTTTTTTTTTGTCGAACAAAGACTTTTTCTCAAACAGTTGAGATTAAACAACTTATTTCTATACCATGTAAATTATGAGATTGTGTTTTGCCGTAGATACGATTATCGAAGTGTTGACTTCTGCAAAGACGACGTCGGGTAACAATTGATTTCCTTTTGTGTCTCATTTCTCGGTTTAAACTTGGCTTAACGTCTATTAAAATCCCATCTATCATTTGTCATTATCATTGTTGTAGCAATGATTTTATTGTGGTATTCTATACTCAAAATACACAACGTCACTGACAGGAGCGCCATACATACGCAAGTATGTACATTGTACAGCTCGTGTTCCCGCCCAGAGGTAAGTCGAGGTACATCGAGTGGTTTTTGTAAGTGCAATTCGGACATAAAACTACTTTACCTCCATGGTAGTGGAGTGATTGGGATTATTATGATTTACTGTACAATTTCAAGGCTATAAAGACAACTATGTTTCCATCACAGATAAATTTCAATAAAGGTCTGTGGTTTCCATTCACAGTATACAACTTCATCACATAAGATTATAACTTAAATCCCAGTAAGAGAACCAAAGCTTCGTGTCGGTCAGCAATATTAACTTGCCCACCTCGCAGTAGTGATTGAGACACAAACACAACTTTCCTTAGTTTCCACTTACAAAGCTTTTACACCACAAAAATATTGGTCTGCCATTAGCAAACATTTGAAGTATAAATTTAGTCTAAAAGTTCGCGTTAGACTTAAAAGCTTTCTCGATTTGGCAAACGCAAACGCCATGTAGGCCATTGTATTCAAATTAAATGTTTAAATCTCTTTTTTTTTGGAACGCTACCATAACCAATATCTGGATGCTAAGTATAAATAAAAACATTTTCTGAAAAAAAGAATGTTCCTTCTTATTCTTCCTTATTATAAACTGCTGACCCGGCAGACGTTGTCCGGTTAAAATTTTATTAATATGTGAAAAAAGCACATTCAACCTTAATTAAAATCTTATTCGTGTCCTACCCCTACTCTACCATACTTTAATTTTTGTTCTAGCCTCTGCTGCTACTGCCACTGCTACTGCTATTCTGCCCGGTATATGGTGCCCGGGGGATGCGGGACGCGTGTATAATGTGTAAATTGTATAGAATGCTATTTAGTATGTAATTTATTATGCATATTGTTGTATTTTTTTTTATTTATTATTTATTAAGGATTTGTAATTTTATTTTTTATTACGTATTTATAGGTGTGGTTTTGTTATGTCTAATAAATGTTGCTTTCTGTCTTTCTTTCTATTCTAGGCGGAGACAAATTCAACAAATCAGAAACCAGCCAAAATCCTTCCAGCAATTCTCGAGTTATAAGTGGTGTAAATAACCCGACTTTTTTTATGTATACGTATAGTTTTTAAAAAAACAGCGTTCCAAATTTGAAGTCCACACACAGACCACAGATTATAACCACAGATTATAACCACAGATTATACATATATAGAGATAATCATTAAAAAGCAATCTTACATAAAGTACAAATCGCTGGCCGTAGTCACAATAATCTTAAAGTGACGGGTGACGGGATTCTAGCGACAAGTTGAAATTGTTAATAGAAATAAACTATGTAATTGTGTTTAACTTTGTTTAATTAATCGGTTCTTTGACAGAGTTAACTTTGGAAACGGGAAAGGCCTTCATCTTAATTAATTTCAAAAGGGTTTATTACTTTAAGTTCTGTTTGTTACCTCTAATTAGCATAGCTACCAAAGGTCATCTATCTCCAACTACAGGTGACGTGATACTAAACGTTTGATCTGATGCTTTGCTTTCAGTGTGCTTTCAAATTACAGGGTGGTGTCCGGCCTAAGAATATAACCACCCCTACTCATCCCGCGGGTGTCGTAAGAACAGGGGAACAAAGAAGGGGACAAAGGGAAAAATCTGGAGAATGGGCAGCAGCATCCTACTGTTTAACAGCAACTATCTGCACTGCGATCGCCAACCCGCTTGTGTGCGGATCGCACCATCAAACGCAACAAGCGAGCGTCATTTCAGCTGTAGGCGGATCGTGGATCGGCTTGGATGGGTTGGAGCGGCGCGGCAGGATCGCAAGAAATTTCAGCTGCCTGACTTAGTACGTTCCACGATAAGTACGGATCGGCGATCCAAAATTGGACCTTCAGGTGTGGATCCGGCCATTACATATTCAATAAAAAAAAACGGTAAAAACTCAGAAACAGAACTCCCGATCCTACGACGTATCTATACATAATTATTATGATAAAATCGTAACAAAGTAAAAACTGTACATTTAATATTTTTGGAAAAAGTGAGTGTTACATGTTCGATGACCGATACTGAAGCCGAATATGAGTTTTTAGAATCTTTATCTGTCTGTTTGTCTGTCAGAGGTTGGCGCGAAAACTACTGGACAGATTTAGTTGAAATTCGGCAAAAATATTTGTTAAATACCAAGTCAGGTTTTAGGGTACCAATTATTACAATATTTATGGGGGGGATGAGCAGTATTGAAATAAGTAGGGTTACTGAAATTCACACAGACGTAGTCGCGGGAGGAAGCTTGTCTTCAGTAATCGACAATCTGTGTCTCTCTGTGATATCAATTAAGCAGATTTCAATGAGTCCGTTCCATTTGTTATTGCCCGATTTATCCCTGTTTATAACGAAACAAAGCTATTAATTACGCACATAAGTACAACGTTCTTTCAAGTCATTTGTTTTAATTAATTTTAATTTAATGGGCGATTTTGCTTGTGTTTATTAAAGTCAAAACAAAAATAACGTAAAAAACAATTGGCACCTTAATTACAATATAATTTGGCTTCGAATTTATTTAAAATAAATAAAAAATATTAAATATTATTTGACATAAGATAAAATATGATTTAACTCTTTTGTCTGTTTGTTGTATGATGCAATAGAAAGTCAGAGGGTATTTTTAAGAATTAAAGATTATAATGTTATTACTTACCTAACCTTAAAACCAATTTTTTTAAAAATTAATGTTGACTATTTATAGACATTTATGAATAGTCTTGACTGTAATAATAATTATTATAACACTGATTCTAGTTTGTGAACAAGTGCATCAATTTTCAATAACTGATAGATGTAATCCAATATTCGTACATATCAATTTATACAGCAGATATTACAGCGCGTTTATTTGTCTGTTTGTCAAAACAGACAAAAAACAGCACACGTGTATTTTCAGCAAAAATATTTCTCATAAATATTCGTTCCATGTTGCGATTTTATACGTCATCGCTCTCATTGAAGAGAATTAAATTCATCGTTGACATTATTTTTAAAAACTAACTTGACACAATTGATTATATAGATTAATTAGGACGACCCATCAGAATACCAGTGCGGCAGCAACTGCTGCGCATCTTGCTGAGATGGGTACCATTTTTTGTCTCATATTATTCGTACTTTTTTTGTATATTTTCTTGTGCGAGTTCGTTTTCTTTATAGAATAAAAAAAAATTGCCTGTAACTGTCTCACTGCAGGGCAAAGGCTTCTTCTCACACAGAACAGGATCGAGCATTAATCACCACGCTAGCTCACTGCGGGCTGGCGATTTCAGACTATTAAAGTCCAGGTTTCCTTACGACGTTTTCCTTCACCGTTAGTCAGTGGTGTCTTAGAAAAACTAAGAAAGTACATATGACATTGAAAAAGTCACATTGGTACATGCCAGGTTTAAACCCACACCCACGTGCTTAGACGTGCAAAGCGGGTCCGTAATCAATGCGCCACCACGGCATTTTCTTTATAGAGGACATTATAAAAGAAAATAAAAAACAATACACGCTCACCGACCTCAAAGATATAACGCAAAACAAACTTCGAATCGATTCCAATTTTGTTTCATGTTCATTGTCAAGCGATACCCGGCGGGAGGAGGGGAAGGTAGTTACGACATAAAACGAGGGCATCCAGGCATGAAATTAAACAGCTTGCACTAAGTTGTTAATCGTCTGGACTCCTGCCAGCGCCCAATTTGAAGAAATTGCTGACAAGTCCGCTAACTTTCAGCGTCTACTAATTGAAGGCCGTATCTTAAAAGGTATCCAAGAAAAACATTTCGAATGAAAAATTAAAGAAAAACTTTAATGGGTATTGTTATAGAATTAAATTGAAATGGGCTTTTATTATTTAAAAAAAACATCTAGGTACTTACACTAAGAAATTAAAGTAAAATTTTGTTAATTGGTAGGGATTAATCTTTGAACTACTGAACAGAATCAAATACTACTACTTCACCTAATATAAAACTACATTATCCCTGAATACTTTAAAACTACATTATTCCTGAGTACTTTAGACTATATTTATACGGGATATAAAATATCACGCTATATCAGATATTAAAATGTCACGCGAGCGTAGTCGCGGGTCCTGGCAAACTAGACTGACTTGACTTGACATGGCAAAATAATTCCCGCGTGATCCCGTAGACTAATTTGGCAGTTAAATTTTCTGTCCTTTTTCTTTGATGTTTAACAGAAAGAGATATAGTGAGACTAAAATTAGTTATCAACATTTTCGTCTTTTTCACGTAACACTGATAATAAAACCCAGTCCCATACAGAAGCCCGAGGTGAAAGAATAATTAACTTTTAATAACTTCCGCATTTTACAATCAACCAATCCAACCCTTCGCTCAACCTTTTCCACTTAAAATGAAATTTCGAATGGAATAATAACTGTCTAATAGGGTTCCTAACATTTTCTACATGAAATAGCAGTTTATAACACACTTAATTGGTACCGAAGAGCGTACGATTGAATTATTTCGTTTCAATCGAAACATGTTTCTATTGATTGACATATTTCATCTACAGGCTATAGCCGTACAACTCTATATTCTGTCATTTGATTGGGCGGATTTGTGCGCTGACAAATAAAATGTTTGGATTTTAGTTTGGATAAAAATTGAGTTACTTTTCCGCTGTGAGGGTTTTATTAAGCTCTGTATTTGCGCCAATACTGTCGGATTTAGGTCTTTCCTAAATAAAAGAAAAATAAACCAGAAAACTTTCCGTGGCTGCCTGGATAATAATTCCATTACCTAAAAGGTCTTACAACAACAAACACAGTTTGATAACAATCCGAAGTTGGAAGAGCGTACACCGTGTATCACGCTTTCAGCAAAGAATATTGCTTTCAGTGACTATTTTTATAGGAAGTCAGTGTAAGACTGAGTGCTACAATAGAATAGACCTTATATCGAAGAAACCGTTCGGCAACGACTTTAGTGTTTTTGTGTGTAGTGTGCGCACTGCCTAAAATATCATTCCAGTGTAAGTATGAGTCTATCTTTAAGCACAAAAAAAATATTCTAATCTCTAGAATCTAGGATAGACCATCAACATTTTAGAGTTTTTTCTATTTTTACCTTGA
The DNA here is from genome assembly GCA_936450705.2 of Protodeltote pygarga. Taxonomy (NCBI): domain Eukaryota; kingdom Metazoa; phylum Arthropoda; class Insecta; order Lepidoptera; family Noctuidae; genus Protodeltote; species Protodeltote pygarga. The sequence continues at coordinate 10,001,728 of OW388263.2, forward strand.
AATCTTTTAAGCTGTTCACGAAGCTCACCAATGATTAATGTGGTGTGATTTACCGACGATATGCATGTCCTGATTTTGGCGTAAATCTCGAACGAACGATTAACAATGACAGCAAAACTACCAGCCTTCAAGGCAGCTTGCCAAGTGCCTGAGCAGCAAGATGACTTTTTAAATTGGCCTGGACTTTTTTAATGCACTTAAAAGCCATTCTGGAAAATTTATCTCTAGCTTCGATTTGAGGAGGTGACATTTACGAGTGATTAGTAGTATATTAGTAGAGCATGCGATGGTGGGGGCACGGCTAGCGCTGCTAGCCGGTCACTCTCGGTCGGACCGCAAGCAACGCGTATTTACACCTAAACTGTGTTTCATTTAACAAACGTAACCCTGCACATCACAGAGGAAAATTATAAAGTTGTTATGCCAAGGTATCCAACACCCTAAATACAAAAGCTGCAAGTAGGTTGTGCTTTAAGAAACAAATTCGTTGACCTGTTAGCCGTTAGTTCAGTGTGGCCACAACCTTACTAATATATTTCTGTCTAAACAATGCACAACAGCACGTTCAGGTTAAACTATAAAAGAATTTATATTTACTGAAAGCAAATAAAACGAAAATGAAAAAAATCTGTTTTATTGCGTTCCAGAGACGAAATAATTGTTTTCTTGAAAGTAATTTATTTTATAGTGAGGTAAGATATATTTTATTATCTCTCTGAATAAGAAAACTTCTTTTATTTCCTCTTTAAAATAATGGTTTTGCTGAATCGTAACGATCTGTTCAATCTTCCCATTGCCATCATTAAACTTAAGCAAAGCATAAAATTCTTTTCGTCTTTAGTACGCATACCTATATGACTTTTAATCCTACTTTCGAATAAAATTCTATATGTTCAAGCTAAGTTGGTCACCAAAAAATGTCAGGTCATGTCGTAAAATTTTAACAGTATGCAAGCGCATAATACGGTCCATAGTCTATAGATCTGACCGATTTACGACACCTGCATCAAACATAAAAATTGACACTTTTATAGATTCGCTGTTCTATACAGAACACAAGACTACGACGATTTTATGTACACAATAAAATCGTTCCTAACTAAACTAAACTATTTATTTTTTTACTTATATAAGTCACCGTAAAAACAAAACAAAAATCAACGGTATTTGAAAAAGCACCTGACTATTACCAACGGAAAAAGGTAATCACGGAAATTACCTAGATTTTTCGACGCCACAATACCGGAAATCCCAATTCGTATATCTACATAGCATTGGATAGCTCAAAGACCTGAAAGAAATTTACATAACGACTCCGCCTTTATATCAAAACCCTTCCCGCGAAAATGTAGTTCTGCCGTGCAAAGTGGCGTAATTTTTATGATAAATACCAACACTCAGAGGTAATGCTGGGAGAAAGTTTTGGGGCCAATGCAAGCTATGTTCCGTGAAACACGAAGATAAAGGATATTCTAAAAGTTAGCTGTATTGTTTTTAAAGTGTTGTTAACGTGTGATGTGTTGCTCCGTACGTTTATTACCCCTAAAGTAAAGTTGTTTTTGAAGAAAGTGCAAAGTTTAACCTGTTATCTAAAACACGTAGCTGCTGTTTAACTTTTATTATGCTTTATTTTCCGGATAAAATGAGACTTCATTAACGAGATTATATTTTCATAAGTATATAAGGCCGTAAAATTGAAGTGGGATTGGGCTGGCCACGCCCGCGCCTGTCTTATGGCTGATGAGCTGTGGGCTAAAGTCACCACAAAGTGGAGCCCTGACATAGTGAGAAGGCGTCGCGGCCAATCACGTAGAAGACTGATGTCGAGACGAATTAGATAAGACAAACGATCAATGGTCCACAATAGCCTGGAACAGAAAGCAGAAAAAAATCAACTGTTCCATACATTTTGTTGAGTCATGTGAACATGAATGTATGGAACTGCTGATCTTTTTTTGCGATTTTAGGGTTGGTCCCATAGTAAAAGTTGTTCATAATGATGAGTTTAAGGACCCTTTTTAAGGATGTTGATGTTTTACAAATAATATGGTCGGATATGATATGACATATCCGTAGCGTTCCTAACTTACGTGCGTGACGCTAACTTAACCGTAGTGTTCGTAGAGCGCAGCGCTATGAGCGCTACTATATTCGATATAAAAAAAGAATCTTTTATAAAGGAGTTGCAAGATTTGTTGATAAAGCCAATTTCGGACAAACAAGAACCCGATAAGGAAGATGATCAAATCTTAAGGCCGGAACTGACAAGTCAAACTTTAAGTGAAGTTTTTCCTTCAGTTAATGGAAAAAGTGTTTGATATCGATTCAATGAGGGAGACCCAAATATTTTTCAGAAAACTTGGCACAAAGAAGTCACGTTCAAAGATTTAACAAAAGAAAAGAAAGAAAGAAACTAATTTTTCGACTAAATCATTCGAAATTCAATCAGAACCTTCGTTCGGACAATGTTGGTCGTACCTTACATCATTATTAAAGGAAATCCATTGTTATGTGGCGCTAGGATGCAAAAGACCTTTCATTGGTTAACCATTTACCAGTTAAATATAAAAGGTAAGTAGGTACGTTCCGAATGAAATTCTGTTTGTCTTTCAAAACTCACACAACAGAACCTGATTGCTACAGCAACACAGCACACACTGTTCGACGCTTCAAGAGTTGTACCCAGGAATCGATTCTTTACTCTAACTTCTGAGAAAACCGCTCCCAATGGGTATATACAACATTCTATTTGATCGCGAAAAGTTCCACTCGGTTTCCAACCAACAATTCACGATAATAAACTATCTTTAGGAGCTACTACGATAAGTACTGACAAATGGACACTAACATTAAAACTAACAAGTCCAGGCAAGTGTGATAACACGAAATCTCCAGTGGTCATACATTACAGTCTAGTCGAGCTACTAGCCTCAATTACTGGAATCCCAAGTAAGGAACATTGTTTTTTGTACCAACTATAAAATTAATGCGCCAAACTTTAACAAAATGGCGGTGTTCTCGACTGTCGCTAGCGAGCAAAAAGTACGAGTTTCTTTCATTCGTCACGACAAGCGAGCTGTGAATAAATTCGGAGTTCACTGTGGTTAGTTCAAATCGTAATGCGACCGCCTGTGCGGTTTGTAGCAAACTTTGAACAAGTTTAACTCCAATTAGTCATAAAACAGGTTACAAAACGAATCGAGGTGTTACCTCCTCATGACAGATTTGATTTATCGGATCCCCGACACGGAAGTACGGAAACTTTTGTAATATTCATTCGTGTTGCGTGTTTGTTTTGCTACATAAGAGGCAATTAAACAAGTTTGTTGGTTTAAATTATGATTTTTTATAAGTCTCGAACCTGAGCAACAGGCTTCTGTCACAAATCGAGATGAGAGACATTAGATCAAACTCCACCACACTGATCTAGAAAGTGTTGCACTGAAAAAAAAAAGTTTGAGTGAATCAATCATTTTTCTTTCAGTGCAACACTCTCTTCCTTAATAAAATAATAATTAATTATAAAATAATATAATGTTGTAGGTATATAATTAATCATATTATATTTGACGGTGACGCATTAGTCACAATCTCCTTTTACCTGCCTTTATTTACATTTTTATTAATTAATGCCTTTGCCCTGCAATGGGCCAATTATTACAAACTGATTTATTTAATTATATTTTAATTAAGTACTACATACTTGATGTATATTTTAACATGTTTATGCAAGAGATTTTATTAAATGAAAATATTTTCAAATTCGTGATATTGTTTCTATGACTACTAAGCTGGAAAGTTTGGAACATGGGACCGGCAGTGCGTAAGTACTCCGGTAGATGTCACCACACGCCTATATGGCGTTAAGAAAGAAATTCGTAATGTCAACTAAAGCAGACGGGACTCGGTAGCTTAGTTGGCACGAAAACGATCGCGGGTTCAAGTCAGCTGTTTTTGCGAGTTTCTTATTAAATATTTTCAAATTACAAATTCTTAATGAAGGAAATGTTTTCAGTTCTTTACTCGCATTACATTAAGGCCTGTTCAGTCTAATAAGATAACGTTTATTTTCCTCGTAGCTTACACGTAATGCGCCTGTGGAAGAGAAGAATTAGGAGGTGTGAAACACGAGTAAATAGTTAATATAAAGTGAATTGAGTCTTAACTAAGTATCAAATTTAAATTATAGGAATTGTAATTAACTTGAAAATCTTCTTAACGTTTACCAAATAATGTTTAATTAACTAGCTGTTGATCACAAATTCAATCTCATACATATTACTCTGGGGAAGTGTCTTTCTTTCATTATAGCGTGGTTGATAAGCAACCAAATAGAGTTTAAACCACTCATAGGCCACAGTTTTAAGCAAATTGTGAAGATACAAAACTATCAAGTGTTTAAGGTTGTTACTTTTTGTTAGTGAAATATTTTTTTCGTTTAATAGTCCCGTAGAATTACCCTACATTCTAACAAATTTTACGTTTTTATAAAATTAGTGTTTAGTTTTTATATAAAAATGTACCTAATATACAAAAAAAACACTTCCCATACAAACTTGCCAATCAGCTGACGCTCTTTGTATGAAGAACCAAAAACTGATGTTTCACAAGTTGTTCAGTTTCATGGATAAATTGACCTCCTTAAAAGTCCAACACTATTTATTTTACACACACATAGTATGTATCAGGAAGTCAAAAGGCAAGCGGAGAATAGAGAGAGGTGGCGATTGCTCCACAGACAGAGCCTAGCTCTTAAATATAAGAAGAAGAATGTATCTAGTAAAAATAAAAATAAATACATCGCTATCACGCACCTGAACATTTTACGAACGCCAGAAAGAACCGTTCTTATTCTCACGTAATTCCCCAAAGCAATGTAAATCTAAAAGACTACTTTGTTTTGATTTGGTGGCGTCAGCATATACATTCCTTTGTCAAATCAATCCTATGTAGTAGTGACATGTTTCTTTTATTTACCCAAACTTATGATGAGTTTATTCCTGGCGGGAACACCTCACTATGGACAATACCTACCTTATTTCAAAGAATGAAACTCCTCCTGAATAACACACTTCTAACTTTTCGGATTCATGTGCGTATTAGAAATTAATTATTATCACTTGCAATAACGATGAAGGAAAACATCGTGAGGAAACCAACACAGCTGAGAGATTTTTCAACGGTGTGTAAAGCCATGATAGAGGCATTCGGGTGGTTTAAACTCTGACACCTGGTTATTCATCAACCATACGATGAAGAAAAAGAAATAATTAAGCTTATTATAAATAACTATATTATAAACTACCTATGTTCAAATTCTCAGCCAAATCCGTTCAGACAAAGTGCTCTAGCTTCTGCCAGCAACTATATCCATGTTTCACTGGAAACCTTTTTAAACCAAGCTTTTATATTGAAATATCAAAACTAAATATATGCAATATGTGTCTGTGCTGTTGACCGTTAAAGAATTACTTCACCTGGAGCTAACCCTGATTCAGCCCATGCTAACCATAAAAATTATCATTATGGGAACTAAACCAATATGCAAAAATTAAACTCGTTAGGATAAGAGGGAGTAATTCTGCGAAACGAAAACGCAACAATCTATTTAATCTATCTTAGTAAATGTTTTTTTAATTTCAGAAACTATGTTTAACAATTCACAAAATATAGAGAGCAATGACATTTAAATTTAATATTTATTAATGACCAGTTACTATAAGTACAACTTCCTCTAATGCACCAGTGCTCGGAGCTAAATGAACTACAATTAGTTATAACTACAAACCACACCACGGCGCTGCTGCAATTAGAAGTTTAATATTAAAACTCATTTATTCATGGTAACCTAATTTAAATGAATAATATAATAAATTAATCATTAAAGTTTGTGTGTTCTAGTTGTGCAGCTACAAAACATTCTGAATCGAATATGTCTGTTATTGTCTCTACCTTATTGTCTATTATCAATTATTATTACTGAGAGTCGTGATAGACTAGTGTATGACTGTTGACTGGCAAGTCAGAAGTCTTAGATTCGAACCCAAGGCCAACCTCTGACTTTTCGTAAGTTATGTGCGATTTATAAATTAATACCTGGCCTTGCGCCTGATCTCTCTACGGTTGGGTCCGATTGTCTGAAATATTTTGGTAACCAGACATGGTAGAGCGATAAGGAGCATTCACTAGTGATTCTAATTAAGTACTTTAAATAATTAAGTAAAACAGCCAATAACAATATAATAGTCCCATGTTGGGCAAAGGTCTCTTCTCACACAGAGAAGGATCGAGCATTAATCACCACGCTAGCTCACTGAGTGTTGGCGATTAACAAACACATAAATTACCTAAAATAAAATATCTAATCACACAAATATAAACGTAGACCAATTGGTTAGAGTAACTGCTGTTCAAATGTTTTGTTAAAATTGAAGTGTGAGCGATCACCAAACTAAGGGCGGTGGTGATCACTTACTACCAGATGACGCGCCTATTAGTTTGCTTCTTTTTGATACAAAAAAAAACTTTAAAGTTATCGTGTTCAGAAAAATTGGAAAAAACATTCTGGAGAAGTTTAGCATTACCTACATTACCATAATTCATATGCGTTAGCGCACATCTGACCGCTGCTAACCGCTGCATTCTTGGCCTCAGCTCTAAGCAACACTTGATGTAGAATTAGACACGCCTTCTGCATTAAGCTGGCTTCGAGAGCCGGTTATTGTGGCAACATAAAGCGAAGCGCCGGAGCTAATTGCACGACGAACGTGCTAAGAATAATGGCGGTTTTCATGAGATATTGCCTGGAGTTCTTACGCGCCCTTTTATTTTAGCTTTTTCAGATTGGAAACTTAAGATGTGTGGGGGCTGTAAAAGGTTTTTAGTTTAAGAAAAATGTAGTGATTTCTATAGCATTTTCTATAAGATAGGTTTAGTAAAGAAAAGGTTTTTCTTATTTTAAAAGAAGAGAACTGAAGTTGCTACATCCGAAAAATAAACTTTAACAAAACTTGTATTTATAAAGTAAAAACTACACTATTTTCTTCGTGAAAATATATTATATTTTTCTTTAAAAATTTACTTACTGTAAATTTACATATTAGGTATTTCTTTTGGCCATATAAATAAAAAGTTTTGCTCAGGTTTGGTAGTTATGGGTGCAATGTTCAAGATAAAAAAGATCACTTTTTAAAATACGAGTACATAAACATATATGTGTATAAATGAACATTCAACTTCATTACAAGGTAGTATGCAAACAAACAGAGTATAAAACTAGACCGGTCTTCAGGCGTGTCTAACAAACTACCTAACCTCCTTACAAAGTTCGTTATAAATTTTACGACGCCGCAAACGTAAAGAACTTAAACCAAGGTTGAACTTGAGTTAACCGTCTCTTTATACCATTTTTGTTCACCAAACTACAACTAAGTTTCAGAGAATACGAACTTAGTTTTAACCATGAGGTACGTTAAGGCTACTAACCTGATGAATATTTATGTTCAATGTAAGAATTTCAATCCTCAGAGACTACACTCGTATTCACAAGTATTACTACGAAGTCTTATACTACCCTCAAACGCATAGAACTAATAAAACAAACATTATATTTTTATAAACAATTCCAATTCCAATTTTAGGGTAATGGCTTCATCGTCCTCGGTCCTCGAAATGGTCACGATGGGTACGTTGTTGCATTTTCACACACATCACTTATGTTTGTAAATATTGTGCCACATGAGCTATGGCACTAAATATACACCAACTAAGCCACCACGTATCGTTCAAAGGTATTACGGTAGGTCTAGAAAAAGATGGTGAGACGAACGAACTAGACGCTTTCAGAAAGAATCCCATTCTTCGGAATTATCCCATTCTTGCTAACAAATGGAAAGAGTGAAAGAAAAAAAGCCAAGAGATACAAAATAGGGTGAAATTATAATATTGCCGAACAAGAACGCTTCTGCAGTCTGATTGATAGACACCAACCTTGAGAATCTTCTCTGAAAGTAATTCCTTGTGTACTCACCAAAGAGGACAAAGAAAGTTTCCAGAAAATAGTATAGGTCTTCCCTGCCTTTTTTTTTCTTCTGTAACGTGATATAAAAAGAAATTAAACCGCTGACTTGTATATTAGGTCTGACGGTCACGAAAACAGATTTTAATTGTGTCTGTAAATTAGCAGCTCTCATCGAACTCTACTCATCTACTTCAACTCTACATCTACATCAACTCTACATCGCAGTGAGCGTCGGTACTTTCTGAGCCGCTTCAATATGATAAAAAAAATAATTAAAAGTTTTGCTTTCGAAACGATAAGAAGAGATCAAACTCTACCATCTTTATCTATTTTTGTCGCTCCTGATCAGAAGGTCTAAGTAGCAAAAGGTCCAACAGCGCAAAACGTCCAATGAGTAATAAGTCTAAATAGCAAAAGGTCCATGTAGCAAAACGTCCAACTATCAGATGGTCTATATCGCAGAACGTCTAATTAGCAAATCGTCATTGTTACAAAACATACATAATTTGCTGAAGTGCCTAGAAAGATTTATTTAATTATTTTTTTTTACGCAATTTTGTTTTACTTAATATAAAAGATACAAATGAATATAAACACAAATTGACGTCAGTTATAACCGGCCATTATGTTACAAAATACGAGCAACAAAAAACGGCTCTAGCTTTTCCAGTCCGTGATTTTCTGTACTCCTATTTTTTCATAATACCTACCACGTTCTGACGTTAAGGTGCTTACATGATATCGTAAGTAACGTTCATTATATTTCTACCAAATTACCTTTATACACATACATCTGATACAATTATTCTCGGCTGGATGAAAATATTTTATCTTTTGTAATAAGAAATACTGCCGAGGAGTGATACCTTTAAAAATAAATTATTATTATGTTGTGCATATCGCAGGACCATAAGCGAACCTTATTAGGTTGATAAAAAAAGAAATTATGTTTATTTAGAAGAATGTTACAGGGTGTACGTCACGTAACTTTTTTTTTTATAATACTAGGCTTTTATCACATTCGGTCGCGTCGTTATTGCCGGTTCTTTGGGGCAAGTGAATATTCTGTCATTTAAAAAATTAGGTAGATACCCACCATTACTTTGTGTTATATTTGCCTTAAGCCGAAATAAGTAGAGACTAAAAGAGTCGCGAAGAGGTACAAGCAGCACAACTCTACCGACTTGAATACAATTTTCATTAAAATATATGCACTATTTAACTGATTCTTTTCTATATCGTTTCTGAGGCGAACGTATAAATGTGTATTTGTAGCTTAATAATATAATACACGCACAGTATTGTTGGTAAGTATAAAAACTGCTGCTTGCTTATAGAGAAAAATATTTAAAAATATAGTTACTCCAGCTTTACTAGTTACTTAGCTCAATTAGGTATCTTTAGGTGAGTTTGTTCTTTAAAATTGAAAATCAACATTAGAGGTTATCCACAAGGCTTCAAGAGAAAAACATTATTTTAAACTTATTGCAAAAATCCACTCAATATCACAAATTGTCTTATTTCAAAGATATTTAAAAGAAATCTGACATCAAGTTTTCCACCAACGCTGTATATGCGTGCTGAAGCGAAAATATAAAAAGGCTATTCATGAAAATAGTGAAAAATGTGCATTTCTATTTACCTACCCACTCTTCTCTAAATTTTTGAGGAAGTCGTGAATTTTGGACTCTTAAACTAGCTCCTTTTTTTTCCTTTGGCTTCTTGACGATTTGCCAATATCAGGTATATTATAAATCTTAAAAATACAATATAACTATGATATTTTTATTTCTAAGCCGGTTTTATTTATTTTTATTTGAAAAAATTTAGGTTCGATTTTTGAATTAGATAGGTACTCAAATTATCCGCCCGTCTAATCTTGAAACAAAAGGTGCCAATTTTTATAGGTACAAACATTTAAAAAGTTTCGATTAGGGATGTCACGTTTCCCTATTTTATGTCGGTTAACTTTTCCATAAACATGAATTTCAACTGAAGGAAACGTTTCCGCATTCATTTTTACTGTTCCGCTTTGTCTGGAAACCCTTACAAAGTATTCAGTTACGAGCACTCCATGCACCTAAGTTTTGCAGTTTGCACTCACACTTGACAGCAGGATTTTTATACATTTTGCTATTAATGTTAGAACTTAAGAAGTTTAGGTTACGTTGTAAAGCATTTTATTGCTCTCCAAAAATAAGACTTTTAATAAGAAGAAGGTTACTTACTTACCTTAAGTTAGAAACTATTTAAATAGGTTTAATGTAGCACTGATAGCCTAGTGGTATGATTGTATGAACGTCGATTGACAAGTCAGAGGTCTCGAGTTCAATCCCAAGGCACGCGCACCTCTGACTTTTCGAAAGTTATTGCGTGTGATAAATTCATAATCAGTTGCTTAAACGGCGAGGGAAAACATCGTGATAAAACCAGCACACCTGAGAGATTTTTCAATGGTGTGTAAAGCCATGTCAGAGGCCTACAGGCGGTTTAAACTCTGACACCAGGTTGTTCATCAATCAACCATACGATAAGAAAGAAGAAGAAGAATATGTTTAATTTAATCTTCCTAAAGTCAGTCAAGAACTAAAGAAGTTAGCATTGCAGTCGTAGTCTAGCAAGTTGGCCTAATGGACGACCTACAATCAGTCTTTTTAAGCGTCGCATTATGTCGAGTTCAGCCTTCGCGGAGTGAGCAACTTCGATATTCATTAAAACTGGGATTTCATTACAAATCTCCAGTGTCTGAATAATTTAGTTCCATGAAGATGATTTGTAGCTATAAGTACCTACTAGCTTTAGGCACAATTTAGGTATTGTGGATATTGTACCTAATGGCAGTAGTTCATTTCGAAAAGTCATTTAAAAATGTATTTTAAAATGTTAGTTGTAGGTAACTACTAAACAAACAATCATTTCGTTCCAACGCTGTAACGCTGCTGAGACAATACAAGTATGAAATGAAATACAAAAAACGAAAACGGCGAGATGGGTTCAACTAAGTAAATTATGTATTCGGTAGCCGTTCTCAATCGACATCTATCGACATCTAACTTTCTTTATGATAAATATTCTGAGAGATACTGCTTAATCTGTTCTATGCGTTTATATCTGTGTTCTCATAGATGTCGCTACTGATACTAACAGTTTAAGTAGTTTGCCAAAAAAGAGTCTGGAAAAATTGAGGGCGCCACTGGCGCAATTCTCAAACTACAATTCAAAATTAGAAGGTATTTGGTACACACGTAATTCTATGACTAATTTTATGTCATCAAATATAATGAAATAAATCGCTTTTAATTAATTATTGTTTTGTAATTAGACTCTTTTTTGCCAACCCGTATTTTTGTAAAATAACGGGGTGCATGGTCGGAACTATAACAATGTAAAAATACCACCAAATACACAAAAATACACCAATACCATTTTTTGCCCAAAGGAAATAACTAAGATTCCTTAAAGATTCTCAATCAACGGATTTATGTGATACCGTAGAATAACTGTGCTGTAATCTGTGGGTTTCATTTTTAATAAGTATAAATTAATTAATGTAGTAGCAACACTTAGTATATCCAAGTTAAGCCGTATTTCATGAATGTTTTTAGATATTTCTTTTATTTTTTACAAAAATACGTTTATAATTAATATTAATAAAGCAAGTTTTACATAAAATGAATAATTGAAGAAAAAAATAATTAATTTTGTTTTAAAAATGCTAGGCTTGCAAGTAAAAAAAAAACATTTAACGATAGACGCGCCCTCTTGCGGAAATGTCTTCAGAAAAGTACATCGTGAATGTGGCGTGTGTTGTTTGGAATACTGTGAGTCGTAAATAAAAATGCTTTTGATGCATTACTAAATCTTGTTGTAAGTGAACTTCGTGAGTGTTAAAACATTAAACAGTCAAGAATCCTTTTGTGAATAACAAGATATAGCCCTAAAAAGTGATTTACTTTTGGAATTTTGTCATATGTTGCACGCCTGCCTTGGGATCTCAATGAAGACAAAAAAAAGTAATCAGTATTCCTGATGCTAAATTGATAATGCAGTAAGTTTTATATTATTGTTTTGAACATACCTTAACGAATTTAGGTAGAATCAACTTTAAATGTATCTGAATGTCTTTCCAACATTTTATTATTGGCAGGTTACTTTCGTTAGATGTCAATCCTGGGAATCGAAAATTCGTAACCATCATCGTCAACAAAATTTTGGCAATTATTGAAATGAGACACCATGTTATTGTACAATATCTATATTTGTCAATGATATATTAATTGTACCTAGTGTTTAGTGAAATTATTAAAACTGAAATATTTTTTGTTACAGAAATAGACACAACCAGTCTTCCGGCACGTTATTGCGCTTTCTCGTGACAATGCGGTGCCTTATGTGCGAATATATTTTCTAAAGTGTTCATGTCATCGATTCGTGATCATGGTTGTTAGAGTCGAAACTGAATAAAATCAGGATGAGTCATAATCTGGCTGGGATGCCATCCTACAGGCTGCCAGGCCCAGGACTAGGGCCTCCAGACTTTAAGCCTCCGATGGATACGCCGACACCTCCGGCGCCAGCACCAAGCAATCCAAAAAAGAGAAGGAAAACATCGAATGCTAACAATGCACTAACACCTCCGCAACCTACTCCCACAGTACAAGACCTCTTGCCTCCCCCTTTAACTGGATATGGGGACACAATTGTTGCATCAAACCCTTTTGATGACTCTCCATCCACTGTATCACACAATGGCCCAATGATGAGTCAGAATGGATCAATGATGAGTCAAAATGGCCCTATGGGAATGATGGGACAGATGCACAGTATGGGTGGGCCACCTATGAGACTTATGAGCCCCCATGGTATGAGTCCAATGAACCAGCAAATGCCACCAAGAGGTGGAATAAGTCCTATGGGTAACATGAGCCCCATGGGACATATGGGAGGCATGTCACCTATGGGAGGCCCAAATATGAGTATGAGTAATCATGGCATGGGACCAGGCATGGGCCCAACATCAAGATCTATGGGTAGTCCAATGAGTCCTATGAATTCTATGCCAATGGGCTCACCTATGTCTTCTGGGCCTATGGGCAGCCCTATGAATATGGGTTCAATGGCAGGAAGTCACATGGGCAACAGCCCTATGGGGCCACCCATGCACAGTCCCCTTGGTGCTGGCTCAATGAATGGGCCAATGAATGGTCCTATGGGGGGTGGGGGACCTGGCATGAATGTTCCTCGTATGAATGGACCAATGGGGCCCAGTTGTTCAAATGGTTCCATGGGGCCAAGTAATTCTATCATGTCTTCTAATCCAATGCAAGGTGGTGGTATGGGGCCTGGCCATTGTGGTCCAATGAGACATGGTAGTCCTATGCCTTCTGGCATGGGAAGTGGCCCAATGGGTGGAAACGGACCGATGACCTCCATGGGACCAGGTCCCCCTTATTCTAGCAGCCACATGGGGCATGGTGGACCGATGGGAATGGCAGGAAATGGATCTATGGGGATGGGTCCTGGTCCTGGAAATATGGGTAATTGTGGTCCACTAGCAGGTATGAGTGGAATGGCAATGGGTGGCCCTGGAGGCCAAGGAGTAGGTCCGATGGGACAGAATATGGGAATGTTTGGACCAAAACCTATGCCAGTAAGTGCGGGAAAAGTGTACCCACCTGACCAACCTATGGTGTTCAATCCTCAAAACCCTAATGCTCCACCAATTTACCCTTGTGGAGTTTGCCACAAAGAAGTACATGATAATGATCAAGCAATACTATGTGAATCTGGGTGTAACTTTTGGTTTCATAGGTAAGTTTTTATATATTCCAATAATAACTGTAACTCTATCATTCATCAAAATTACTGAACCCTTTAGCCGCTACAGACACCTATTGAAGCTAAATTAATTGCCCTCCAGGCCACAACTTTATATAGAACATGTTTTATAGTAAGAAAATTTTGTGTTGGGTCTGGAAATTGGTTAATTCTGGCTAACTTGGTGTTCAAAAGTGAACCTTACAACCTTTTGTTTATTGTTTAAAGACTGCCCATGGTCTGGCATTGCTTTTAAGATTAAAAAATATATAATAAAGTTGTCACTTGTAATATCAATATAATTATAATATCAATAGTATCACATAACTCCAAATGATTTTCTTTTAACTACTGATCAAGTACTTCTGTGCAGATGTCAAAATTAATCCAATGCACAATAGGTATATTACTGATAAGCTGAGTCACAACCTAAAATAAAATAAATTATAATAGGCAAGTGGGAAATTACATAAGCTTATCAATCCACATTGGTTTTCCTTGTTCACAGTGAAAGATGGGGAAAATAATACTAAAATTAAATATTAACCCAATATTTTCTGCTAAATTTGGTTTAAAACATTTCCAGGGGCTGCACAGGGCTAACGGAGCCAGCGTTCCAGTTGCTGACGGCAGAAGTGTATGCAGAATGGGTGTGTGACAAGTGCCTGCACTCCAAGAACATACCACTAGTGAAGTTTAAGCCATAGCGGTGCGCCGCGCCCCCCTCGCCCCTCCTCATACCACCAATTTGAGTCAAACCCCCTCCCCCTTCCCTAACATCACAATGTATTTATTTCACTTCATCAAGTAAGATGGACACTATATAACTGTGTAGACAAGTATAGTAGGCTTGGGCATAAAATTGGTCTGTTGGTACCCTAGCTAAGAAAGATCTCATGTTGGATAATTACATTAAATTAAGAAACAAAATGTATTGAAGACTTAAATCGATTTTAATTTTATGTTAAATCAATTTACAATTTGATTGCTAGTAACACAACAGAACGGTTGGTGAATAGGTTATTGATGAAATTGCAGACGGTCCTGATATGTCTAGTCTGTTATGATTGTCATTTTATTTATTTTTAACCTAAATCTAAGAAATTGTGGTTTATAAAACTTGTACGGAATATATTATATAACATGTGTTCCTCATAACGCATATCTGTTGAAGCAAATAAATGTTGAAGTATTGGTAGCACATAAATGAGCAATAAAGATGTCTGCCCAAGAAATTTTTGATGCCTGTTATGCGTGTTTGCATATTGTAAATATTTTTTAGATAAATAAGTTATAAACATTCTCCGCCTTATGAAAATGGTGACCTATAGTTATACATTCAATTTTGAATGGGAGTACACATGAGATCCGTAGATAGGTCTTTTACTTAGTGTATTATTGTAATCATTCAGTGTATTGAATGTTACGGTCAGAGCAATAAATAGTTATTATCATGTAAGGATGAGCAATAAGTAGGAAATCCAGTTACGTGCTACGGGAATGCAAAGACCCTTTCATGGGCTATTTAATGAAATCTTGAAGTTTTCTTAGATTTCAAGTTATAAATAAATCACACTGACTGGTGGCAAATGAAAATAAAATTTTAAAAAGATTTAGCATTTTAAACAGGCTACCATTTGTAGTTGTAGGGAAGAACTACATAGGTCCACTTCTACTAAACTTACGTCGGTCAATCGCTTTGTATTCGCTTCTGATTACAAATTAGAAATCCCAAGTCCCAAGCTACAACTCAGTTCTAACATCAGCTACACAGTAAAACACAGTGTAGGCTGTATGTAAGTAATTAACAAAGCAAAACACTATATTAAAACCAAACCTGATAAGAATTAATCAACTCAGCCTATATAGGCCTCTCCCGAGATAATTAATATTAATTAACTGAGGTTTTACAATTATTAATTTCTCCGGCCGTAACTTAACATTGATAAAAAGATAATAACACAGTATAATAATCATACAGTACGGTAACTACGTACAAACGTTCGAAAACGGCACACTCACACAAACATGCGCAACGACGCGTGGTTGATACTGCAGCTGCAGGTACCGCGGCGTTCGCTTAGGAGTCTCGTCGTTTCGCAATATTACGCGTGTTTGTGTGAGTGAGGTGGTGTACTGTAAAGTTATTATACTGTGATAATAATGTACTCTGGTGCCCTAGTTTGCATGTAACATTGCGCGCGTTATGTACTTGTAAATATGATGAATCCATACGCTTTGTTCGGTAATCGCTGATAATTGTACAGTTACATATAATTTAGAACTTTAACGCTTTTTTTTAAGTATAAGGGTGTTAAATGTGTTTGTCAATTTTTTAACTTTTGGAGATTTTTAATAATAAACTTGTAATATAAGTTCTGTAAATATTAAGTAGCAATATAGCGAACCGAGATTATACACTGGTGATGCTGGCTCCACATGCGTGGTTGTGACATCACTTTAATCGCATCGTAAGGTAGTCGCGTGCAGCTTGTTTTTATTTTGTTTAAAGTAATTTTTGGAGCCAGTACTTAAAACGAATCGTTGTTTCAGTCATTACAATTAATTTATAGAAACCAAAATAAATTATGCCTACATTGTGGATTGGGCATATTTATCCTTACAATAACTTTATGTAAATTTAAGGTGTCAACGTGATGGCTTACTTAAAAAATAATAATTTAAATATTACATAGTTAAAACTGTCATTTGTTTACCAAATGTTAATCTGTGAAAGTTTAATGATATATTTTGAAGTTAAACGCTTACTTATTGTCGTCTGTCTAACGCATTATTATCGCCTTAAAAGTTAAAAACATACTCATCAAGAAAAGCACTTAGTATTTCAAAGAAACTTAAGTAAACCAAGTTAAAAAAATGTTGAAAGGAAAGTGGATCTTCGTGCATCATTTGTTAAGTACAATTAGATAATCTCCAATTGAAATGTACGTTATTAATTAAATATTTTTACAAATACCGATTTAGTTTAATAACCTTGGAAACGCACCTAAATGTTTATACTATGCTTAAGTTATGCAATAATAGGGATGTTTATGTTTGAATCATCTCAAAAAAAGTCGAGTAAAGAATAGTTTAAATAATCCAACAAAAGATTTGAGGGATATTCTTTGAAAAACGTTAAAATTATCTTTATAGGTAAATAATTTTCTTCCAGTGATTTAAAATATCTTAACTTCGAGCGGAAGTACAAATGATACGCTTAATTTTTTATTAAAATTTTCAAAGAAGCACCCTTGAATATTCTTTACTAAACAGGGATGGCATTACGAACAGATGACGTCACCTGTTCTAATATTGAATTCAGAGCTGTCACTTCATACTTTACATTTTGCGGGAAGAGGATAGCAATAACCTCCGGCCTCCCCCACAAATTTTGAAAATTAGGCAATGAGCGACCGATTTAAATTATTTATTTACATGTCGTTTTATTTTTAACAGATTCACTGTCCCCGCAAGAATAGCATGAATCATATGTGATTCACGGGACAGCGAAAAGGTTAAACCTCCTTTGAGGTGATATTTAATATGATTATATACTTTTTTTTACAGTAGGCAATTACCCTATTGCAATATTTCTTAACATTCGTCATAGTCCGCATTGAGGACTGATTACTTACCAGTTCGGATGATATGATCTAACTTTTGAAGCTTAATTTATTTTTTAATCTCTGTCGTTTTGTGATTCTATTCGAGTTAATAATATTTAAATGAATGACTGTAAAATTTATAAAAATAATATGATTAATTCCAGACAATATTGTTACTACAAATTATTATTTTAACATAAAATGTTGCATTATGTTTAAACAAATGCAAATTTAGACTTTAAGTACAGTACCTACGACAGATCTCTAAGTTTGTGAAGTTAGCTGCGGGATGATTTATCTCATGAAATAAGTAGTCCTATTAAAAAAAAAAGAATAAATAAAGAGGCCGATAAGCACCCACTTGTTGTAATGCATACTTAAACGCGAGTGTTCTATGCGCAAATGCCAAATACCCTTAGCTAACTTCACAGTCTTGGTGATCCGTGGCGCTACTGTAACTCATATTTTAAAATAATAAGTTGTATTTGGTCATCCAAAAACCAATGATTTGACTTTTTCAAGTTATGATTTTATTTTGAGAATAATAATTATGGATCCTTTACTGACTTACAGCATAATTAATTGAAGATTTTACATTTTGATAAAATATATTTACATTATATTGTATATCTTTATTTTCACAACCATGACATTGATTTAATTAGGCACCATTAATTTGTAAAAGGTCCTGAAATTTGAATTTGGTAATGGTGAAATTTTATCTGTTTTACTATTTTATGTGTGACTTATTTCTTACGCAAAATGTATTTGTACGGCATGTGTTTTGTGCAAAATGTTTTTATCGTCTTGAAACGAGAGAAGCATAAGTATTTATATTTGTGTAAATATATTTAATACAACTCCCCGAATAATTGCTGGTAAATTGTACAGTTACTTATAAATTAGAACTTTATCTAGGATATTCGGCCATGAATGTAATAATAATTATGCCGTGAGCACATCACAATTAGTTGGCGGGGACTGCTGCTATTGTACCTATATTAATTTAACTTGTAAATGTGACTTACGCGTTACTTCTTCACAAGCATCGTAACCGTTGTAAATGACAGTGAGTTGTAATTCAGAATATTTTATGAAGTCTATAATAGAATAACAGCGGTCTTTAACTTGTGCATAGTTTATTTTGTATTATGTGAATAAATAACAAGCAATAATAAAATTGTTATTGAGGATTTCTGAACATTTATTTTGTTATGGTTACCCAATAGCTTTCCCACTTAATAGGAACTTCTTTACACTTAATAGGAACATAAAATCTTGGCGTCAGATTTTAAACTGCCCGTAGGCTGTTAGAGGCCTTTATACACCATTAAAAAACTTAGGTATTCTGGTTTCCTCGCGATGTTTTTCTGCATTTAATATGAGCCCAGGTTTTTCTAGTCAAACTGGATACTATGTCATCACTACTCGCTTGCTCGGTGTTAGGACCACTGACACCCTCCGACAAAAATATTTTAGCACCCATACATATCATGGCGTAGCCCCCCGTTCTCCATACGCTCAACACTTATTGAGGGCGTAGAGCACGGGGTGCAGGAGACTATTGCGACTTTTATATCGTCAAATAAAATCAAATGACTAGTTTATAACTTACAAATGCGATCCGACTCCTAAGAGCTAACCTAAGATCTGTAAGGCTTAATTCACACTGAGGATGACAAAAGCCACTCCGGTAGGCAACGCTTCTTTCCATATCCAGTCGCTGCGGGTGGCCGCTAAACTACTCCCAGTGGCGTACGCGGCCACTATATGGAGTGATTATAAATCTCGAGCGATAGAATTTATTATAGCAATGAAGAAAATTTTCGAATCGATCTTTGTAACTGAGCCAGCTCGCGGCATCGAGCGTGTATCGGTCACTGCTGCCGTCTGCGTCCTCAGAGTAGATAATAAAAGTTTTTTTTATCTAAATAAATATAAAAGATACCTCGGAAGATACAATAGTGGTGGGATCCGCAAAATAGTTGCAACTAGTTCTCTTGTTTTCAGTTCTATTAACTATAGCTTTAAATTTTGAAGACGTTGACAAAGATTAAAACAATCGCTAGCATTGGCATGTAATTACTTCAAATTCTAAAATATTTTATTACCTATATAGTTTATTTTTTATTATAGTGTGTTTTAGACTGCCTCGTTGGTCTAGTGGTAGCAAGCGCGACCGCTGAACACGAGGTCCTGGGTTCGATCCCCGGGTCGGAAAGTGTTATTGGGGTTTTCCCATTAGGAAATTCTTAGTAGCTGCTGCTACTGAGAATTTCCTGTTAATGTCAATAGGCTCGCTCCCTATTACATGAGACCTAAAGCATAGCCGGCTAAATGTGGATGTACTGCATACAACTCTGCCTAACCCCTCTGGGGAATACAGGCGTGAGTCTGTGTTATGTTAAAAAGTTTGCCAATGGCAAATCGTCTAAGGAAGTCTCACAGCATCATCGCATAAACTGTATACCTATGTGCATATATAGTAAGTTGAGTAAGGGAATTAAATTACCTTTATCTATTTCAGCAAAACTTGGTTGAGTATCATTTTATTGACTGTAATGTCAGTATGGCATACATGTACACTAATACTATGTTATAGAAGTTTCTAATCCTCGCGATATAATATTTGTATGAATACAACAAGTAATATAAGTATACAATCAGCTAAAACTCTAAATAAAAATGCATTGACCATAATTATTATACAAAAACATTTTACAGTAAGTAATAAAAAATTAAGATATACCAAATTAAATCTAATATCTAAAGATAATGGACAGATTACACTTAAATGATATTGGACAAGCTATTATTAAAATATGTATTGGTAATGTAAAAAAATCGAGTCCATAATGAGTCCATATTTTAAAATCAGTCACTTGATATGTTTCAAAACAATGAAACTTTGTACTTTTCTACAACATATTTTGACACCAGTACAGTAGTTTCTCTGGGGATTTTAAAATATCACAATAATACATTCTATTTACATGATTTCGTAATGAACTAATAGATGTAAATTTTGGGGTAGGTACTATAATTTATTATGTTAAAATACTGATTTAATGGCAGAACTGCACCACTTTCGTAATTCTATTTGTGCCTATTAAGTCTTTATAAGCAACATAAATCTATAATAAAAATTTTGTGTCTTGAAATAGAACAAAATATTTAGCCATAATCAGTTCCGAATGTGGTCAATCCTTTACTTTGTATGGCAAACATAACAGCTGCATCAACAAATTCGCAGTGATTATCAACCGTGCCAGCATCATATGCAGCATTAGAATGTTGGTTGTTCTCATTCAGATATTGGTATGATGAACTAGATGAATCTGGAAACAATGGAGATGGCGCCATATCATTACTCTCATTTTTGTGATCATCTGAGTAAGACCACGGTAAGTCTAAATAATTTGAGGAATTGTCAGTATCACATTGATTGTTGTTATTCAGCTGTTCATGAGATTCATCGTCAGATGGCAAGGGTGATAAACTCTTTTGTGGAGAATGAGAACTGTTCGCAATATTAGGAGGTTCACAATCATCGTCCGTGTCCTCCCCACTAATACTGCTAGAATTTGAAGTGTTTTGTAATCCATGTGCAGATATTGCCATAAGTATTCCTTCATTTTCAATGCTATTATCTTCAGGGAGGTTGTTAATGAAATCTGCTACCTCAAAGGCTAGAAATCGTGGTGTGCCATATTCTTCTGATTCCACTGGGGCATTTATCCAGGATTCCAAAATACGATTTAATATATTGTCAAGAAACCCATTAGACAGCTGGAAAAGAGAAACACCAAATGTTATAATTTTAAGAATGTGCTATAATATAGGTATATAAAAGAATATATAATTTTAAGAATGCTTAACAAACTAGAAATGGAACAACAACAACTAGAATAGAAATGTAAACAACTGACTTAAAATAATTGTGATAATAAAGTAATGATGTAGTTATATCATAACTAGGTAATTTATAGAGAATTAGTTAATTGTCTACCTGTTTAGATTGCCATTTATCTATGCACTGATCTTCTTCAGTATTTTGTGACACCACCATAGACTTAGGGAGAGACTCAATTTCATCATTTTTGTCATTAGTCCTTTGCACATTGTTAGTGGTCTTATTTTCTTGAGAACTAACATATCTAGGATACTGTAACGTATCAGCTGTTGATACACTTGTACTTGGCTTGAGAAGAGAATTGTCAGGGTCTGCAATTACAGAGTCTAGGATATTGAAGTCTTGTTTCAATAAGTAATCACCTAATATCTCAAGGTTTTGTTCTGAGCCCATGTTACTACTGCTTCCACTACTTGATGAACCAGCTAAGTCAGGTTCTATGGCTTCAGAAGTAGATGCCTTCGCTGTTTCACTTGCATCATTCTTTAAGTGATATTTCCCTTTAACTTGCCACGCAAAACGTGCTTTCTTGAGTGGGCGCTCAGATCCATTCGATGCGTCGCCATTTTCTTGTCCCTTACACGACGAACCTTCTGCTGTATCTGCTATATTCATTACGAAAAATTAGCAAATCTATACTCTTCAGCCTAATGTATCATTAGTAAACAAACTGACATCGCTAATTGCTAACATATGATTGAGTGACAAGTAGATAATTACAATAACTACTCTTATTAGCTTCACCTCCTATGGTACTTTTAAATGAAATCTCACAAAACAATATGCTCTATTTTTATTAGCCTGTCTTTATTTGAAATATTTATATCACAAGAATAAATTGATATTTTTTCTATTGTTTATTCCTTAGAAATTAGGAAACGAACAAGTCAAATACATATCTCAGAAAATCTATCTATAATCTGTGGTACCAGTTTGCGAAAGAAAACTCAAATAAAAAATCTGTGACCTCGATAACTTTCTAAAAATTCAAACTACACGTAGTTTTATAATATTTTTAATAGTATTGTTTATTTCAAATTATTACTCAATATTTATTTAATTATACTCTTCTAATGGCATAGCAATATTTATTTCACAAACAAAATGGAATGCTGTTTCAACTTCCGATCCAGCGCCATTTTTAGAAGCTTTGAACGTGTTCGAAGCCGGCAAATTTGAAATCGCTGAGAAGAGTTACAATTTATTTACTACTGGACTGGTATTAAAATTTTATTTTAGAGTAGGTAGATTATTTTATTTATGACTTCATACGCGAACGACAACTATAACCTTGAATTGTTCAAGTTAATTTACTGAATGTATTATGAGCATAGGATGGGTCAGCAAAAGTCTAACTATTGGCTTGTAGATAAATAAATGAATGAGATAATTAGGTAATCACCATTTATCATCATCATTTTATTAAATAATTGATATAAGTACGTACGTACATCTGCATAAGTGCTGTATTTAATTACTGTAGTAATCTATACATATAATAAAATCGTAACGAAGTATGTATGTAATTGATTGGCGCGAAAACTACTGGACAGATTTAGTTGAAATTCGGCAAATATACTTTTTAAATTCTTGGTCAACTTATAGGGTATAAATTATCACGTTTATAATTATGGGGGATGAGCAGTATTGTAGTAAGCAGCGTATTTCTAGAATTTGCTGCGGAATTGTGGTTGTTGTTGAAAAAAATGTTATTAAATTGCAATTTACAAAATATTATCACGCTATATCCACAAGGAGCTAAACATTACATAACATAACATAATAATATCTTTTAGGAACGATTATTTTGACTACATGTCAACAGACTTCATAGGCTTCCGGTCGGGCGAACGCCTTGGAAGTGTAAGGCTTTCGGTTCGATCCTCAGTCCCGCCAACTTTTTGTGGATTCTTTAGTATTTTTTTTTTGTCATTAAAATTATGTATTTTTATGTTATTTCATTCTTAATAACTTTTTTTTCTTACCGGCTGAAACCCGAAGGAAACATGCTTTTTAATATTTTTTCAACTTATAAAAAACGTTATACCACTTTAATTTGAAACATTTATAATTATATTATTTAAAACATAGTGTTCTAGATGGCGTTAGAGTCTATTTACATCAGCGGAATTCTTTTTTAAACATTTCAATTTGAAACCCGAAGGAAACAAGGTGCATCGTGTGGAATTATAGTTTTAAAAATTTCAGCTTATAAAAAAATTAACGCTTTAATATGAAATTTAATAATTATATTATTATTTAAAACATAATGTTTCCTTTTTCTTAACTAGATGGCATTAGGAGTCGATTTACATCTAAGGAAAAATTATTTTCTGGAATACTCCTGATGGAACAGGAAAAATATTTATAACCACTGGCATCCTTGCAGTGATCCTTGCAGGAGGCAGGGCAAAATTGCAATTGCAGTAGCGTCGTCGGGGATTACTGCCACGTTGTTTTCTGGTGACAAAACAGCGCACACCATGTTTAGGATTCCCATCAATTTACAGAGCAACAAAACACCTGTTTGTGATGTGTCACGGAATAGTGACAAGGCAGGCACTTGCTCAAGAATTGTTCTTTGATCGTATGATGGGATGAATTAATGAATGTATAATGGCAAACAGAAAAGCAGTTGATGCGGTACACATAACTCTACAAGACATCCGTAGGAACCAACACATAATGGGTGGTGGTGTCACAGTTATGTTCAGCGGCAATTTCCGCTGAACGCTGCCTGTGGTGACGCGAGGAACTGGGGCTGATGAGGTGAATGGTTCGTTGAAACGATTATTTTTATGATCCTGTATTCATAGGTTGAGCTTGACAATAATTATGGGCGGCTGAGTAGGAATCCACATGCTCAAGAATTTTCCAACTCAAAACGCCCAAAAATAATCAAGCTGCAGCAATCAACGAATGCATTCTTTTATAAATGAAAGGGAATGAAGTGTTTTACACATTTATAAACACTGTTGTCAATCAAGATGACGCCACTCATTATCCTGTAAAATTTCTCTTGCAAGTGGTCTCACTGCAAGTGGTCTTCCGACGGACGTCATCAAGTTGAAGGTCGGTGTCCCGATTATGCTTCTTCGGAACTTAACGCCTTCGAAATTGTGTAAAGGGACCCGGCTTAATGTAATTTTTCTGCAGAGAAACATCATCAAGGCGCAAATTCTAACGGGTTTCGGTATTTGCGAGACAGTGTTTATACCACGTACCACTAATTCTCCACAATTATCCCTTTCAATTTAAGCGAGTGTTGTTTCCTGTGGGCGTTTGTTTCGCCACGATAATCAATAAGTCGCAGAGGTAGACACTGAAGTCTGCGGGTGTCGATCTCAGGACCAGCTTCTCCTCACATAGACAACTGTATGTCGCTTGCTCTCGGGTCACCAGTCCTGACTCTCTGTAGGCATTTTAGCTACCGAGAGCAAAACTACAAACAAAATGGTTGGTACGTTTTTCTAAATATCCTGGTTCGGGTTTGAAATTGATGCGAAACTTTTGTTCTTTTACATAGGTTTTTCGCTTTATTTGGTCAGACATTATTATGCAATAAAATATGCGAAGCGCACTCTTAACTTTTGCCCTATAAATTAGTTAGACTTAAATGTAAAACTAATCTTTGTTGGAATAATTGCTCTCAAATGTGCATAACGATATATTTAAAAAAATACCTCATAATATTACAAGTTTACCATAACAGAAATGTAGGAAAGTTCTATATATCTAGCTGACAGAGAATACGTCATAATGTAAATAAATTCTTAAATGAAAGCTAAATAATGAAAGGAAAAATTAATATATTTGATTAATTGTAATTATAGGGAATAACGAGTTAATGTAACGGCAATATACAACCTTATTTTGAGTATAACCGAAAACCGAAACACGTGTCAAATATTTTCATATATAGAATCTTTATAAGTAAAATTTAAAAATGTATAATAAAAACTTACAAAGTTATAAACATGTTGTGTTGCATCATTGTCCTCGCGTAAACATGGTCACTGCGAGCGCGCAGGCGCGGGGCGGCCCGGCCTGCTCTTAGCAGGGTAGGTCGTGCCCGACACCAGACCAGTATTAGCCTTGACGAAAGTAATCACTGTACACTAATTACACTTAAACACTAATTACACTTAAACATAACGTAACATTTGTTTAAAGTGTCTGCCTCTTTGTCAAATGCACAGACGGGCGCGCTTTCGTAAATTCCTACTTAGTTTTAGTTAGAAAATTAAAACGCCATTTTCACTTCCAAAAAAAAAACAAAACAATAATCGACACTCAATCGAAACACGTGATTTGGCGGGACGCGGGCGCAAGCGACACATGCGCAGTACTCTCTAGCTTTCGGGCGACTGACGCAGCTGCGCGGGCAGCGCGGGGCGACGCACGCTCTGTCGGCTCGCTAGCGATGCCCCCGCCGCGGACAGCTGGCAGCGGTCATTCAACTGATTTGCGCGTGTGTCCAAACTTGCACCATTTAAGTAATTTTTTTGGACAAAATATAACATGGTGTAAAAATTATTGCGATCGATTCAGTTACTGATTCTGAACAAACTACTTTCAGGTTTAGGTCATACTAAAAATAAGGTTGTATAATGTTTTCAATAATAAATATTTTGGATAATTTAAATGTTTATGCACATGTTTTGCTTATTAAATGAAAATAATTAATAAGAAAGTCGCAAAAACAACTGACTTGGGCGGGACTTGAACTGTCATATCATGTCATTACTAATCTGCACTAATAAAAGTTTGTGAAGATGTTTGTTACCTAACCACTTTTGATTTGAATAAAACTCGGTAAACATAAAAACCATATATCCTGGATTAACAAAAAATATAAATTTTATCCTGGTTCGACATCCACGCAGGCGAAGCTGCGGGCAAAAGCTAGTAAATAATAAACCTAGGTATACATGTCTTATTTATATTACAGCTGACCCGACATACATTGTCCTATCAAAATTATAATAAATATGTGAAAAACAGCCCATTCAACCTTAATTAACCTTACCTTACCCTATCCTACCCTACCTATCCTACCCTACCCTACACTACTTGTCTCTACGCCTACCCTACGCTATCCTACTCTACCCCTACCCTACCCTACCATACCCTAGCGATATAATTTCATGTATTTTTTCTTTATTCTGTTCTATTATATTCTAGGCGAAGACAAATCCAACAAATCAAAAACCATGTAAATCGGTCCAGCAGTTCTCGAGTTATAAATGGTTTCAATCACCCGATTTTATTTTTATTTTAACTATATAATATATAGTTCAGTAATTAGTTATGAAATATTATTGATTTACCTTTCTTTGATATAATTCGTTGGTCTCAATTCAATTGAATTCCTAGTACTTAGCTATATTTAACTAAGTACTTATCGTTAAGAAGCCCTCTACTCGAACATAATGATCACACAAAGAGGGGAGGGCCGCATTCCCGGTGACAATATTAACGCGATGATTGTTGTCAGTCGCTCCCTAATCGCTGGTCTGGCGTAACCCAAATATTTGACACTGAGGTGCAGTGCAGTTAGGTACACATATTTTTGTGAACAGTGGGTGATACTAATCATGCAGGTAAGAATTAGGAATACTGTTCCGTTTCAACAATTATAGTACACGGTTATTTCTACATAACGTTTCTGTTACAAATCGTGGAATTCCCGATTTACACTCTTGGAGGTCCTCGTGTTAGTTAAAATATTACGTGGTTGTTATTCAATCGGTTTCAACGGAACTTCGTAATCATATTCATTTAAAACAAATCTTTTGAGTGAGTCACGGATGACGGATGCCGTCCCTACTTCATGGCTTTAGAAATAAAATTAGTAGTAACACTTTTTTTAATTATCGTAGTTATAGTGTTATTTATTGGCTGATATAGGTATTGTAACTTCTTATTGTAAATGTTATAGGTACTTAATATGGCTCTTTTATTAGCAAGTGAAGAATTATCACAAGTTTACTATAAATAATTTAAAATCTTAAATTAATTTTTAATAAATGCTGTCTCATATTTATTTGGAAAATATAATACTTAAGTAAAATAGTACTTATACAATACTTTTTTTCGTCAATTTTACTTGATTGTGATAAATAACTGATTGTGATAACCTCTACAACCATTTTAAGGATTTATTTATTTAAGGATTTTACCTACTCCATCAAAAAAATACATTTAAATTCGAAAATTGAACTAATAAAGTGATATCGCATGATATTTCTTTTTTTAAACTTAAGAAGTACATATTATGAGATAATTCAATGAATGATTTAAATCAATCGACCCTGCCCTTTGGTCCGGAACACTAAAAAGGGTAAACCTGTTCTCAAACCATAAACTGGACCGTAACTTTATTTCTTTTCCTACAGGTCGTGGTATTGTTATGCATCGTTTGCGTGAGTATGGTGACGAGTATGCACGTGCAGGCTGGGTCTCAAATGACTGATGCACAGTTGGACCAAACCTTATCTGATAGGAATACGATGCAGCGACACATCAAATGCGCCCTTGGGGAAGGCCCCTGTGACCCTGCAGGAAGAAGACTTCGAAGTAAGTGTTCATTTACGCATTAATTATTTCTTTGATGAAAGTTGAATCCCAATCCACATACCTATTAGGTACATCCCTAAACCTAATTGTAAAGAAGAAATAATTTGATGGTAGGTCAAATGAATAAATATTACGGCCTATAATACAGTCCCTCTGTTGGTCAAATGCTTGCTCTCAGAAATCAAGGTGAGATAGCTGGTAGAGTCGTACTCCACCACGCTGACCATGTTTATGGAGATGATGATAGAGTCCGGTTGAACCGACCCCCGTACTACCACAGTCGAGGTGGCCCATTCATACTTGGCTCTACCACCTAAGGCCCGAACTCTACCAAAGCGGAAATGAGCAGAGAGATGTGTTTCTAAACAAAAGACAACTCGAGCGGCGCCACTTGATCTGTCCACTCTCTGAACTCCGCGCTTCTCCGCTTTAAAAAATCTACGCAACCGATTTAAAAAATTTCTTTAATAGAAAGTTACATTAGCCCCTGGGTGAATTGAAAAAATATTGTAATAACTGTACGGGATAATTAAATTCCAAAGACAGCAATGAATTATACTATAGGCAGTCTGCTCTGTCAGCTACCTATAATGTTAACAACCCTGTTGAGGCTGGCCATGACTCTTGTCACCAGTGATCAAGCGCTTGCGTATTGTAATTTATACAGCACCATCAGGTTTCTGAACGCGTTTATAAAATTGAACACGGAGAGCTCCATAGCACACCCCAAATATTAATCATGTTATCTCTACCTATTTGGTTAGGACTTTTTGAAAAGTTTGTTTTATTTTTTCGTATAAAACATGCTCCAAGAAGGTTTACAATTTAAGACGGGTAATAAAAAAAATGTAAGTACAAACATAAACTTATTTCGAACAAACGACGCCAATTCCTAGTGTTTGTAATAATATTTGTGGTCGTTCAAGCTGTTTACTATCGCGATCGTGGTATTTTTATTGTTGTTTATTTCATATTTATCCCTAACCATCAGTCATGTCTTTTGTTGTATGGTGTTCTTTATGTAACGGCTACAACGTAGTTGTATTGTAACAATAAAATATATCTACTTAATTTATTTTTATGTAGATTTGAAAAATAGATATTAGGTACATATTATGTAGGTATATGTATGTATATTTAGGTTGTGACCTACCTCTTCTTTCTGACCTTCAAGAAGTTGCCTAAATCTTAAATTATTGTCATAGTAGGTATTTAAGGTTAAGATCTAGAAGAGTTTATTTTGCCCTTTGTTTAAACTTGACTTATGTGTAAAACTTGTGTAAATAAAAGATGAAGAAAATGGTAATCTATCAGAATCAGAATTTCAGTTTTATTGTTAGCGTAAAGACTAAAATAAATAACCGATTTTCGTTTGTTTACTCATTATATTGTTTTTTCGAATTGATCGACAATATCACAAAGTGAGTGCTGACAATTTCAGACTATTACCTAAGTCCTGGGGTCCTACTCCCTATAACCAAGACCTACAAACGCAAACCTTACTAGTAAATTACTACTGTTTAATTGTACTAAGTGCTTTCGAATGCACCTTATTTTAAAAACCAATTGACTATAAGGTAATTTAACGAATTTAAAAAACGAACAAGCGTGCGATCCGTCTATCAAAGCTTCGGCGTTCGAATTTTGGAGTAGAGCCCCATGTTTCCTTACGATGTTTTCCTTCACCGTTAGTTTTTTCACAAAGAAATAAATCCAGAAAGAAAATAACGTATGTTTAATTTATTCTTACCCGTCATAAGTTATGCACATCTTTTAACGAACAACGTGATTTATGTCGCATTACCCGTCCATAAAAAGCTCCTTCTTGGGGTTTCCTTGTTATTTTTTCAAAACCGTATTGCAGCAGCGAATAGTCTGTTGTTTAAATTTTTACCACAATGCCTAAACGATTGCAGAATTGGACTCTCTACACCTAACTAGGTTAAGGCTCTACAGTAATGTTCTCGCCGGATAAAAAATACCTACCAACAAAGTTCTTTAGTTCTATTAAGTAAGCGCATTTTATTCACTTTTCCTGGTTTGTCTTTGGCTATTTGGTTTCAAAATCGAAAAATGGTCATTGCTGCTTTGAAATCAATAGTACTTAAATTCAAAAAAGACCTATTAGTTCTATTAAGTAAGCGCGTTTTATTCACTTTTCCTGGTTTGACTTTGGCTATCTGGTTTTAAAATCGAAAAATGGTCATTGCTGCTTTGAAATCAATAATAGTAAGTTCAAAAAAGACCTAAGCTAGGTGCTACTATTTATTATACCCATATGAAAATGTAATACGACTTGTGCTCGAAAGATTTGCAAAAATGCTGTCATTTAAAATCGATATTTTTGAAAGAAGATCAATCTGTCTTGTGCCTTTAAAAAAGATTCTATTACATAGGTACTGAAGGACATAATTATACGACCTCATCATATGCTACGAACGCTACCTACTTAATTTTGATGAAATAGAGTATTCGATCCGTCTTTAAGCAAATTTTTATTTTTATAGTTTTAAAGAAGAGGTGGAACCTCCAGGCCTCTCAGAGCTTCAGGTTTACTGTGGAAATGAAATCTATCTAAATCTACTGTCATGAAAATTTGTAGATCGCACGACAAGCGGCATATACCTAATTGCTAGGATGGCACCGCGCCCACACTGTCTCTATCATAATCTTTATTAAGCGCGCTTTGGGGCCATAGAAAGCTCAAAGATATTATGATAGAACTAAAATAAATATTGACAAGTACCTACATTTATCGTAATAACAGATTACTTGTCTTTGTTTCAGCTCTAGCTCCATTAGTTCTCCGTGGAGCATGCCCGCAATGTTCGATGCAAGAGACCCATCAAATTCGTCGCACCCTGGCGTTCGTGCAAAGAAACTACCCTTGGGAGTGGGCTAAAATTGTCCGCCAATATGGTTGATTTATCAATGTTAATTGTAACCAGATCTTCTTATTTTTTTACTAAATGAAGTTAATGTTATGGAGTTCATATAATTATTCGAAAATATATGTTTTAAGTCCAGGTAGCGTCACTTGCAGGTGTCCCCTTGAGAATATTTTGCTGTAAAACATATTATTATAATTATTTAATTTAAAAAAAATATTAAGTTTTCTGCACCTATTAGTGATGCTATTAGTACCTACTGCACTACTAATGACGTCTCGGTCAACCACTCGAAGAGAATCTTCCTCAATTTTTTTTCTCGTTTTAAACACACGCTTCACCATCACCTCTCAGGTAAGTAAATCGAGACCCCGTTATCCATAAAAAGTATTTGAATTGATATTGTATATGTATTGTTATTTTTATTGTTATAGTATTATCCTCCGATATACCTATATCCGAAGCACGTACAAATGTACACGTGTACACGAGTACGGTCCCTGTTACTTACCTCTCAGAAGTTAGACTTTACACTAAATGAGTGGGTTACATTTTAATTATTACTTACAAGCTTTTATTTATATTGCAATGTTAGTATCGTTAGGCCCAAATCTTGCAAGCTGAATTAGAACCATTATTTCTAAACTTATTCTTTGAAATGTTGCATGCTTCTTCAGTTCTGATAACACTACTATAAAATGATAGAAATAACCTGATGTTGCAGCCAAGATAGTCTCCTCACGAAGGCAATACTCAACGGTTAAAAACACGGACTCGCATTAATTATACCTATTATCACCATTGAAACTATAAGGTTATTGGCCAATCCTACAAAAAAATATTTAAGAGGAAAAAAATGCCATACACTAATCGTAAAAAAAGGGCACAAAAAATATTTCCGCAACGTTTGCACACTCTGCGGCAGAATAATTTTTGTGCCCTGTTTTATATCGTGCCATGCTTTTTCCTACTATTCTTTTGTTTCTTTCCTACTAACCTTTAGGTTGAGATTTTACGTTTGTTTTTGCTTTACTACTCTTAAGTATAAGTTCTTTGAATTAGACTTGAATTAAAAAAAATAGAATTATATATCGCCAGTGCCACCCAACATGGGCCACACACGGACAATTTTACTATAGTCTGTATTTTTCCTGGAAAATTACATTCTAGAATATATTTTGAAGAATTACCTCATGCATAAGTGACCCAGTATCAAAAGGCGTAACTTCGCTCTAATTGAGCATTGTATAATATCAAAACAATAATGGGAAAAGCTAGTTTAAATATTATTAATTTTACTAACATTTGTAAAACATGTGTATATTATAATAATCATAAAAAATAGAACAGATTATAAAATAGGTACTTACATCTACAAATTCGATAGATACCTGTCTCAATAAACTAGGTTAATATAATTTGCTAATAAATACTTACAATAAATAAATTAGAGACAGAATTCGACACAATTAATGTTATTATTGTTTAATTAATATCTCATTAGTTCGTTTGTTTACCTAATTATCAGTTAATTGTTATTGACCCACTATAATAATTGTGCGTTCAAATAAATTAACAAAATATTGCTGTATCTACTGTTTGTTGTATCCTAGTATTTTTGTTATGTGTTATGTAGTAACCTACTAAACTCCTAACCGTCAAAACAATAAACAAAAGCATTTGGTTACGCTTTTCCTCACAAAACCGAAACTTTTAGATCCGTTATCGATCTTCCTGTTATCGATATTTGCCGAAATAAAATGATATTTAAATTGAGGCTACAATAATTTGTGTTTTATTTATTGTGAGCGTTCACGTAACGTTGACGCACAATCTCGGTGCAGCCCGTTCGAGTACGTACAACCAACTTGAAATAGAGGGGATCGTTAAGTAAGAGGTTACGGCACCACGGCTCGCTCCAGCATTCTCTACCCAGACGTACGCTTAAACGCTTCACTGGCTTCGAGAAAATATCGTGAAATATTGTAGAAATCATAATACCGAGATCCGGGTCAATCGCTAACTAAACGGCTCACTAGTGCATCAAAAGTAAAAGTGTTTCGACTTCCCTGGCTCGGCACTACGTCACACCTAACATGCAAGTAAGTTGCAATTTCTCTATAATATCTGTTTTCCTGTTGGCGACACGTTTCGAGCTTTTGATAATGTTGGTAAGCTGTCGAAGGACAGTTGGTTTCTCGATTTTACTACCTGTTATGGTACACACTGAGTTTAAATAAATTTGTACAGGTTTCTGTTAATATTTTGCTTGTCTGTAATTTATGTATGTCGTGCAGCGTGCTCCTTTAACAAGCCGAATTTCTTATTCGGAAAATTGATTGAAATGAGGTTGCAGTTATCTAATTTTCTAAATAATTTGCGCAAAAATTATAGCAATCATATGCACGCGTCATAGTTTTGTTTGTGTCGGTCAGTGTAATCTTACATAAGTTTATGTTAGCGGTGTGCCAGTTAAAATCGTATTAGGGACTATGATCTACTTAACTCACCATTTCGTTATTACAAAGACATTATTTATTTCCCAATTTGCGTAACACGTGCAGATTACCTAGTCGGCATAAAAGTGCGCGTGCGTCCTCTTTTGTCAACAACATAGAGTACGTACTAATTCGGACGTTCTTAGAAATTATTCTGATTGTTTACCAACTTTTAATATGTTATGGTAGTAAGGTATCATGATGGCGAAACATTATGGCACTTGCATATTCAATAATATAAAAAAATATACTAATAATAACATAAGTAATTTGCGCGGGAGTCTGTTCTCTCTGCTAAGTAAATTGTTTCTCATTTATCAATCAGTAAATAGATACTCATATCTTTTAAGACATATAAAATGAGTAGGTAGGTATACCTTTTTATTTGTTACCTACCTACTTAAAAATTATAAATAAAAAACATTCGACAAAAATAAATAAATACACACCTACTTATGTTTTTCCATAATTTAGAATTCATATGAGGTCAAACTTAAACATAAGTGAGTTCTATTTAAACACGCTAGATCTTGTTTCAGAACTGGTTTTTTATCAATATCAGATCATATTGGTCCTTTTATGTGAGATTAATTAGCTACTTTTAGCTTTTAATTATCCTGTTTCTATAATAATAATCAACTCAGTTTAGTAACGTCTTTTTTTGTTAAATAATAATTCTATTGTGAGGACTCTATGCGACCTTTTTATTGAAA
This sequence comes from Protodeltote pygarga, assembly GCA_936450705.2. Taxonomy (NCBI): domain Eukaryota; kingdom Metazoa; phylum Arthropoda; class Insecta; order Lepidoptera; family Noctuidae; genus Protodeltote; species Protodeltote pygarga. Next base: position 10,035,764 of record OW388263.2, read on the forward strand.
ACATCAGCTGCTCTGCCAACATCCATTGTACTCCAAATTTGTGTCTAGTAAAGCATTTAAAAAAAATCTTAACTTAACGTCATTATCATCTAAAATTCTGCTTTCATACTTGTCTACATTTGCCTGCAAGTAAAAGGTTTTTAAAAATATATATATTTTCCATAATATTATTGATGTAAATGTTGTCACTAACGCTAGTTACGCGACTTCTATGAAAGATACAATAACTACCCTACTTATTACTAAACTTATTCAATCAATTCCGCTAAAATATATTCAAATAAAAAATGTTGTTTTGAGTTTTGATACTCTAAATAACATTTCTTTCGCCTTCTATTACTGTAAGGATAATCCGAAGTACCCTTTTATAGACCCTACCCTACAGTCTACACTCTGTGCCTATGCAAAAGTAACTCTCTAAATGATTTCACAAAGGCTTATCAAAAACTTCCATGAAATCAGACGCTGGTTACGCCCATAAGCCATGTGGGCTGGTATATAGGATGTAACAGATTATACGAAAGACCTCTCGTTAGGTGATACGCCAATGAAACTAAATTGGTTCTACGAATTTTCGAAATTTGAAAAATAAAGGACACTATACAAATGCGTACAAGTACGTTCAGCTGATAAATTTGTATAGGAATTAATTTCTTTTTCGATTTTCGGAAACTCGTATAAGAGCTAAATTAAATGTTGTTTAGTTTTATGGGTTGAGTCACCTAACGAGAGTTCTTGAGTTTAATCTGTTACATAAATAGATGTACAGGATATCTAGTATAGTCGAGATAAAATCATAATCCTCTCATTTGTAGTCTCCGCCGTCATTTTAAAGTAGGCGAAGGGCGACAATTTCGTTTATTTACCACGTCAGTGCAATTTTACATCGTTTGTGAGAATGATGGGTCCTATTACGGGATTGTTTGAATGTATTACATGGTCGCTCTTAACAAAAAATAAGCATTAACGGAGTTATACAAGGTTCTATCTCAATATGCTTTTTACGCAAACATCACCTTAATGCCTCAATGTGCACCTTTGAATAGTTCCACTTGGTTAATCGTTATGGGACTGGAAAAATATCCATCTAAATTATCTATTGTAAAGCTCTTTTTTTCTGTGAGGTGACAAACAAGCGTACGGCCAGCCTGATAGTAAGCGGTTACCGTATCATACGGATACTTTTACCTCAAGTCTTGTCACAAGGGGTAAAACCCCTGAGCTTCCATTACGACACACCATGCGAATTGTAGCAATACAATGTTGTTACTTTACGATGGTATTCTGTGAGTATTTTTTGTCGTGTCGAAAACTCTTTATGAGTACCCCATCACTAAGGGCATGGCACCTGGGGTCAAGTCGGCCCTATGAGCTATTATAGCTTTATGTAAATCCTTCCATCTTTGCATATCTCTGTAAACTAGTTAATAGTACAAGCTGTAGATGTTCAGTAGTAGTAGCTGGCCACAGCAGGCTCTACACTACACTATTTCGGTAAGTTCCTAGGCTCTACCACAGAAAGAATAGCTTTATAATATTGGACTTATGATTTATGTTTTCGGCGACTCTAGTACCATAATATACATAATACTATATTGCAATGATCATAAGCTCTAAAAACTCTTTCGATTAGGTACCTAATTAATCATGGATACTAATTTTATTAAATATCAAAGTATTTTAGAAATAATGAAAGCAAGGTTTAACAGGTTTGGTAGATCCATTCGTTTTAACAAACAAATCGGAAATGTAACGGGTTTTCGCGACAGCCCCTTACAAAAACGTACAGAGAGAAACAGTGGGACTTTCTGCCCGCATTCCGTTACAATGCACATCAAAACAGTTTGAAAGAGAGAGTATTTATACATATCATGTTTAAAAAATCTTTTTTTGTCTTTAAAATTTGGCCAAAATACAGGTAATCGTCGTTAAAAATTAATGACCTACAACATCTGCCGCATTACTGACGAACTGAGTGCTGTACTCACAGCGTTTCATGACACGATATCATGATACGCCCAGGAGAAATGGCTTTATTGAGAGGATTGGCCGCAAAACTTATAAACCGAGAGGAGTGAAAAGAGGGTAGGAAGATCTTTGCCCTGTATTGGAACGATAACGATAGTAATAAATAATTAGGTACCCGATACTCAAGTAAGAACATAAAACTCAATTCATGTCATTAGGTAGGTACGTTAGTTATGGGTTTAGTCAACATTGGAAATGGTGTGTAACTGAAACGCTAATTAAGATTTAAGATCATGACTAATACTTTTACTTCTTCATGCAAATAATTACCTATAAGTAGATACGTTATACTTAATTACTTTAAAGTTTTATTTTCCCGATAACAGCACCTAGCGACCGTGATAATAAATTTTCTGCTGGCACATGGTGCTCAGTGTGAAACACCCTTATTAATTATAATACCTAGTAGCCATTCTGATTTGCACGATCTCCAAGATTGTGGGGCTATTATAATTATGGGCAATTTTGGCATAATTATTAGAATAACTCAGCATAATTAGTAGATCAGAACTACAGTGGAACAACCGATTTTTTGCATAAATACCTACAAACTTACTTACCTACTTACAAGCATACAGACTGCCATATTTTTCAATAACTGAGATTTTGATGCCTGAAATTATTTCCTTAGCCCTTTTTTTGGCGTGTGGAAAACCCTTTAAGAGTGCCCCATCACCAAGGGCCGATGATGGGGATGTCCGTCGCACACGGACTAAAAACCACACGGTGTTCCTCCATAAAACCTTGGAGGGAGGTACAGCTTTCACTTGCAAATTCACGGTACTCCTGCCAGGTTTCGGTTAAGGATGATCTTGAGCTAATGCCGTTTATAAATCACAAATCATTTATTTGCAAACTAATTGAACAATATGGTCTTAATTATTACTAGTGCTTATAACTTATATAGTACTAGTGTTTATATAATCATGTATACATACAAAATATTTTCGACCAACTAAACGAGAGAACTGTGAGATAAACTATAGGTACCTACTATATTTAGTAGGATTGATGTCCGAAATTGATGGTTCAGCCAGGGTTAGGATACAGGGAAACTAAGTAACAATAAGGTAGTGAGCTTAAACTGCGCTACCTATACTTAACAACAGGTACGGCCATAATTATATTGGTGAAGCATCGATCATTTTATTACACATTCATTAGTATCCTGAGCACGTACGGTTCGACGATAGTGACTCTTTTGTACCAACAGTCGTACAGTCCCATTCAAAGAGACAATTCATTTGTTGAATTGGAAATGCTTTTGGATAGAAAGTTGAGTTTTCCTTTCAGTTTAAAACATAAATACGTGAAAATATGTAAGTAGATTATGTGAAATCTCTTCCGTAACTTATTAGGTAGGTTTGTTTCCAAAGTGTAAGTTAGTTAAATTGCTTACTTTCTAGTCTAAAGACTTTTTCTTAAAGAATAAAAGGGACTACCTACATTTAACAAATTCTGGTATACAATTTTCTTTCTTTAAATGAAAACCTTGAAATACGTTTGATACAGAGTACAGATACCTTATGTATTTTTAATTATTCTCGCAATTAAATACAATCTAAAAAATAAAACGTTTTGTGAAAGGTCTTTATAAGGTTCTGGAAGTATTTCTGTTAATATATTTATTTACATAATATATTATCAATACCTTATACTGTGACTCTACCTAACACTGTTGCACAAGGCGACAATTTGTGCCTCCTTGAAGAATATTATAAATTAAAAAGGTACCAATAAATAATAAGTAGTAGGTAATTTAGTACTAAATACTTTTTGGTATTGCCGTTACAAATAAGGAAAAAAAATATTTTAAAAAACTAAGGCCTCGTTCGTTTGTTTTCCAATTGAGTACAACGTTTATCCATCACACACAATAAACGCATTTGATTTGATTTGATTTGATTTGACTTTTGTTTATAACTGTACGGGGCACTTGGAAATCGGACTGTAACTACTGGCTTCGTCCTCACGATTCCCGCAATCCTCACGATTGAGCAATCATCATCATTATTTGGTTCGCTATCAAGTATCAAGCTTGATGAATCAGGCGAATTAAAATGTGTGCCTTCTACTACTTAATCTGTCGAAGGAATAATGACGCGTTAATTGCAAGCCTAAATTAGAAACTTGCTTTTTTTAAACTATTTACTACTACATCTAGAATATTAAGGTTGAATAAGAACCTATGTACTTACCTAGATACTATAATTTATGTTATTTAGGTCTAAATCTAGGAAATTACACCTACACTAATATATTACTAATAATATTATTAAGAGTTAAAGTTTGCTTGTTTGTAGGGAAAATATCTGGAACCACTGAATCGATACCAACATTTTTTTTTAATAGTAAAAATCTGAATAAGTAATAATATTTAAAGGATAATTTTTATCCTTTGAATTTAGATAGAAGCTAGTAAATGAGATACTAGATACTCGCAAAAATTTCATATCTAGTGGCTAGTATGTTATTGTAATAGTTTGCAAAATACAAGGCTAGAATTTAAAACTTCAAGGTTATAGTTTTAATTTCAAATCACGTAATTTACTTAGATATTGCAAAATGGAGTTGATTGTAGAAATAATAAGTAGGTACGATCAACAGCACAGCGGTCATGGCCTGGGTAACCATCGTACACATCATAGTCATAATAGTGAAATTAGTAGAGTATGTAGCGATAGACTAAGTTCGGCGGTTCGGCCAAACATTCGATAGAAAATGTGCCGAAGCCGAAATTCGGCCGAACTGAGTGCCAAGTGCGAGATTTTTTACCTTTTCGATCGCGTGAGCGTTGACTACGATTTGTACTACTTCTATCACGTTTGTCAGTTTTCTAGTGTATCTCGCCCGCCATTCTCTCCCACCGTGCTACCCCCCGTGGCCTCTAATTTCACTTGTTGTTATTATTGTGTAATCCACCGTGACGTCTGCGTAACACACACAATTTAAGTTTTCAATATGTTAGACGCAATAAATTATAGTTTTTAAACTTTTATTCACCCTTATTCTCTCACTTTTAGTTTAAAACTGAAAAGCGTTTTATTTTAGTTGTATTATTTATAAAGGTAGGTTGTACCTATTTAGAAAGTTTCTAATAGATAGGTACGACAGTTAGAATTAGGTTAAAATCAACTTCCAAGTTTTGTTTACTTATTTGGTTAAACTAATAAAAGCTTATGTACGAATTAATATTACCTATGTGCTCGAAATAGATCAACCGAATGGTCGGTCTAAAACCAAACTTCGGCCAATTCTCATAAATCGAAATATGATAAACAGTATCGATAAATAATCGATAAATATGATAAATCGATAAGTATGGGCGAATTTCGGTTTCAGGTAATAAATGCGAAACAAATTTCGATCCATCTCTTGCCTACGTGTTTCCAATTTAAAATCTAACATTGACATGCTGTTTACTGTCCTACCTACAATTTACTCAAGTGATGAATTGAATTGATTAACGATACGACGTGAATTAACAAATTAGTAGGACTTATCAATCAATGCCATTCAGCAGTCGTCGACTCTTTTAAAATTATAACACGTAGAGATCAAGAATCAATAATATTGATTCTAGACGAAAACTTGATGAAGAAGTAGGAAAGGTTAACTTAGTTCACGTAGTAGGTAGTTTTTTCATATTTCGGTACTCCTACTTATCTTTTTTAAACTACTATAATGCGTGAGCGGTTACCGTAACCTGTATGACTCTCTCAACACTAGGGGTTTTGTTGATTATGGAGCAGGTACGATTACTGTTATTATTACTTATTATGAATAACTTCGATTGTTACCAACAGCATGAATCGGGATATGAACACAGTGCTGTTGCACATTCGGCAATACTGAAACTTAACAAATTTTGGTATCGTAGGGCGGGTGAGAAGGAGCAGCATTAAATAGCTGAGGGAGGAGCTCACAAACACATGGTCCAAGTGTAGACAAGTCTAGCGTGACCACGTAGCGCGAAAAACCAACCGCTTTAATTAGTGACGTCAGTCTTCTCACTTGTTTACTACTTTCTGTAACCAAATTTTGTTTCTTTTCAGATCAAATTCGCGCTAGCTTTATGTTGCATGGCGGCCGCGTGCGTCGCGCAGACGCAACGGGGCCCAGTCTCCGACACAGCTCTAGACGAGGCACTCCAGGACAAGCGGTTTATACAGAGACAACTCAAATGTGCGCTCGGTGAAGCACCCTGCGACCCTATCGGCAAAAGACTTAAAAGTTAGTTGAACTTAAACTTTATCATTTTATTACATCATTTTAGGTACCTATATCATATATTTTGTTTGTTTTTTCAATGTCTCTTAAAATCAAATAGGTCTTAACATAATTTTCTGTTGACGGCCAAGCAATAGAGTTGAGTTGAGTCTTGATAGCCTAGTGGTGGTGACCGTTGACTGGCAAGTCAGAGGTCTCGGGTTCGAACCCAAGGCGCGCGCACCTCTGACTTTTCGTAAGATAAGTGCGTTTTATAAATTAATTATCACTCTCCGTGCCTCGGATAGCACATTAAGCTGTTGGCACCGGTTGTCAATTGTAGATCTTTGACAGTCGTTACGGGTAGTCAGAAGCCCAAAAGTCCGACAACCAGTCTTACCAAGGGGTATCGTGTAACCCAGTATCTGGGTTGTGGAGGTCTGATAGGCAGTCGCTCCATGTAAAACACTGGTATTTAGCTGCATCCGGTAAGACTGGAAGCCGACCCCAACATAGTTGGGAAAAGGCTAGGCAGATGATGTCCAAGCAATAGAGAAAGAGAGACTAAAGCAGACGACTAAAATTCTGTATAGTAAATATTATTTGTACATCTTACAATATAATATAATGTAACTTTATTTTCAGCTCTGGCACCTCTGGTCCTTCGTGGTGCATGCCCTCAATGTTCGCCACAAGAGACTAAGCAAATACAGCGCACTCTATCCTACGTTCAGCGAAACTATCCTCAACAATGGGCGAAAATCGTTCGCCAATACGCAGGCTAAACTTTAATCTTCAAATAATATTATGTACATACAAGGCATAATCGGAGAGTATTGTGATTTTGTTTGTGATTTATATAATTTGTAAAATTCCTTAAAAGTACATACCTACTATAGAAAAAAAATTACGCACGCGTAGCATAAATTACCAAAGTGTTAACTAAATTTTTTTATTGATTGGGAGGATCCTAATTAATGATAAATTTTGTAATTTTATATCAATATTTAATAAAGTGGAAGCGAAAGTTATTTGAAAGAATCACAATTCTAATTTTATGTAATTTCGATTGAATAATAGCTTTACTAGTTCTGTATTATTTACAAGTTACATAGAACTTTACCTACGTCGTACTTAACCTTAATCACAATAATTTTAGTGATCTATCTAAATTATATTTTTGTTACATAAATTATGTTTCTGAATAAAAAAATATACTAAGTTTGAAGGAATATAATTTACTCGCAATACCTACATGTTCACCTTGGCAAAAAGAGGCGGTGCCCCCAATATTTGCAGGCTCAACTCAGAAGAAAGTAGTGCCTATAGTTAATTTCTATACCCACTTATTACGAAAATTACAGCTACGAGCCTTGGATCTGAATCTGAGACCATTGACTTGAACCGATACAGGTACCAACTGTGGGAATGTTCTGCACACACATAGTCGATTCGGCACATTGGGTTCGGTATTTTAGAAGAAATTTCATCGGGACTTCTTGGAAAATACCGAACCGAATAGGCCGAGTCGACTATGTGTGTAGCTACCCTTATTTTTTACGCATAAAAGAAATGTAATATTAAATATGTTTATTCCCTATTATATTATATTATTATATCCTATTAGGTACGATAAGATCGGTAAGGACCGATAATTATTTTTAAACTTGCCGCTAATATTTCTGCATCGGAACGGCTCACTGGAATGGCTTGTACTTACAATTCATACAGTACTCGCCAAGTATCTCTAAGTCTGTGAAGTTGGCTACTAATGATTTTTCTCATGGAATTCGTTAAAATGTATTCTTGCTCATGCATAAAATTTTGAATTGTAGTATGAGAAGTGCGCCAGTGGCGTCCCCAATATTTGCAAGCACTTTTTTGCCAACCTGTAATTTGTAGGTACAAAGCTAATTGTAGTACTGATATATGCCATGCCGCATCGCAATTTTGTGTTCGAGCTCTTACTGTTCCTGAAGCTTGAAGCTCCTGATCATACAGTGTGCCAAAAAAATAATCTCGGTGACAAAATCGACGTTTCAAAGTCACTAATAACTTAGAAGTGAGCTTTCAGAACATAGTCGCAACAGAACTATTTGGTGTCAAGAAACAATAGCCAACAAATTTTCTAATAAAATAAATAATTGTTGTTGTAGAAAGAGATGGGCCCTCAATTTTTCATAATCTTTTTTGGTAAACTGTAGAAGTTGATTTAGGCGCGGAACATATTATTTTATACAAGCGGAGTCGGGCGTTTAGACTGAATGGGCCCCGCCGGCGCCGCGCCCGCGCCCGACGCCCCTTATATAATTATGTCCCGCGCCTTAGGTCCTCACATAAAATCACAAGTCACAGTCACATAAATTAAAAATGTAATAGTTTCTCTATGTACAATGACTCTGGTAACACCAAAATTAATACAGTTATGTTGGTATCTGCTGACGCCGACCATTTTGAACATTTCCGGTACATACGATTTTATTCTTTTATTCTTAATTTGTTTCAAAATGTAAAGCATTTTCATTGTTCATCGTTTATTAAACAAAAAAATAATATGGAAGATTTCATAATTCATTGTCATACGCTAATAGTGATTATTGCATATTCTTATTAACTCAATACTACCAACCTACACAAGAAATAAAATAATTTCGTACGCAGTCGGTGATATTTACAAGTAATATTTTGCTACTGTTTTGACAAATAAACGACAAAATCTTACATTTTCTCATTATTTAAGACACATTCGACTGCTTAGGTGATTATTTATTAATATACCAGTTTATTTGAATGAAATGTTGTAATAACTGTTGCACTCGGCATTCAGTGACTATTTGACAAAATATGGTCGTGCGTTTTGTCTGAACTTAGTAGTGGTGATGTGTGAAAAGACTGAAGTTAATTATTTGGATGGGGAGGTGGTATGGGTGAAGCTTGGATCATGCTGGTGGCCTGGCGAGGTGGTCAGTCCAGAGAAGCTGCCACCAGATGTCCTGCCTTCGTTTCGGAAGCCTCCAATAGCCGTTGTCAAGTTCTTCCAGGAGGACACATAGTAAGTTCGCAAGTATAACCTGGAATGTTCTCACAATTTTATAAAAATAAAAACACAAAAAGGATGACTAGTTGCATGAGGTTTGCGATTTCTTTGTTCTACATGTTACCACAGTGATATTTACATAATTAGCGTAAGGGTGCATTCCCGTCATCCTGATAAATTGTGTTAATTTTTAACATCTCTTAAAATATTAACCTGAAAACAAAACATTAATGATGGCTGAACACCATAAGTTGAGTATAGGCATTGACAATAAATAATATAATACATTCTTATTTTTACTATATTTTTTCTTCAACTCCAACTCTGTAAAGTAAATCAATGTATTTATGCAGGCTGAAGGATGCAGGTTAGCATAATTTGCTACATCTGCATATTTATCGTTTTCTCATTTAAAATTAATATTTTTGGAATGTAATAACCATTTTCTCGTGTATCATGCTGTATCTTGTACTATTTTCACTCTTACTATGCACTTTAAGGCCATACTTAAGTTGTACAGATGGTGAGTAAATTATGTTATCTATGTGCGAACCTATCAGCATTTTAAAACTCGTATTACCATTTTAGTCTCCATTGTCCAAAACCATAGATTTAATACTATGTGTTCTGCTTGACCTTTACTGTAATCGCAATATTTCTATTATATTAAATTGGATAAAATTCTATTTTCACATAATATCAGGGCCAGAGCCTCAAGCCTCGCTTGGCACTGAAATTCCATTACCGTTGTTTTTGTGAGTTTATATAAAATGTATGCAAAAATATATTTCGAGCCGCTGATGTATCACGGTCAATCCATGTCTCATGCATGGCCCTGATATGTTTGGATAGACCTTCAGTATCCACCAACCGTGTCAATCCATCCGTTTAATTAAAATATTAATTTTCCATAGCTATGAAAACTGAAACCCGACATGTTGTCAAATTTCTTAGTCCACTGTTTTGTAGTTACTTGATAAATTTAAAGGTTACCAACTTCAGTAGATTTATTAAGGTATTTCAAATGGAATTGCAATAGGTAACGGTGTTAGCCATTCCCATTCCTTTCTAAAGACATATTTAGATTGTAGTTCTCATTTAACAGATTGGTAACAGTTAGTTAGTTAGTTATTGGTAACAGTGCGGTAAAACTGTCAAAATAATTCCTTTACCATTCCAACTGTACACTAGTCAGCGCCGAGATTCTGTTCATGACGATTTATGTTTATTCTGGCTACACCTTTAGTATAATTATATACAAATCTAACTACCTTAAAAAGAAATACATAAAGAAAAATAAAACCTTAATCTAAAAGACCGCTACCAGTTTTTCAGTGAGACAATGCAGCCAGCATTTTGGGAATGTTGCCTATTCCCAAAATGCTGGCTGCATTGTCTCGCTGAAAATTTTCCCACTGCAGTGCAAAGGCCTCTCTTCCCTCTAATGTTAGGAGACAGATATTCTTTAATCCACTGCTGGCCCCAATTACTCAAACACAAATCGCACCAATATGTTATCTGTCAGAAGTATTTGTTGTGAAGGTCAAATGAAAGTTTTATATTAATTAATTTGATTACATTTAAATTTACGTGGTCATAATTTCATATTTTATGCTGACCTGATGAAACTAAAACTATGAATACTTACATTTTTCATATCAACTGACCACAAAAATAAATAACCACTAATGGCTGATAGTATTTCTATAATTAGACTAGTATTGATTATTTGAATTGACTTCTAGAAATTTAATGTGCTACTTGAGGTCTATTTTGCATTGTATTAAAAACTTGTATCAAATTATTGAATTTACTTTAAGCCTGTTTGACAAATGCATTAATATATTGGTTCAATGAGTAGGTACATATGATGCAGGTTAAACTTTGGCATAATATGCTTAACTGTTATGTTTTATATTTTCAGTGAATATGTCAGAAATGAGAACTCTATTTACAAGTACGATTGCAGTCGCAAAAATGAATTCATCATTAAAGGATTGGGTAAGTTTTCCATAATTAGGTAAATTAAGACGTTATCATTTCTTCAAGATTAATACCTATTCATTATTATCATATTTTTGTGGTTAATTGAAACAAAATAACTAATTCCACTTTCAGATATGTTTAGAACCAAACATGGTCCCATGGAAAAGTTTCCAGAAGATATAATTCGTGCTGAAACTGCTGTTGGTGGAGACATAGAAATCCTTTCAAGAGATGAGTTCCAAGAAAAGAAAAAAGAAAGCTATGCAGGCATTTTTGGTGACTCCAAGAAAACACCTAGCTCTGGTAAAAAAGGTAGCTTTTAATCTAGCATTAACCCTTCATAACAGAAATTCTTTTTATTTTACATGTGCTAACAAGTTAACATATTTTGTCAGTGATGTTTTTTCATACAATTCACTCCAGTAACAAATCACTTAAAATTTTATCAGTCCTTTACAAATATTTTACTTTTTGGTTGAAAACACAAAGGTAAAGAAAAAGATAGATCCTGGATATCTAGTAGTACGGAACGCCATCTCCTAATCCACTCATCCGCTTATAGTCCTCGGACTGATTGCAGATTACTAAGATAAACAAAAAAATATGTTTTACTTTTCGGGAGTGTATAGTATTTATGAATGTAAAAAAAAAAACAAATTTTATTTTAGGTAAAGGTGGAAAGGGAAGATCTTCAGAACCATCAAGAATTTCAACTCCATTCAGAAAGGTATAAAACGAATTAACTTCTTATTCATTATCTGTTATTATTTTAATAAAAGGTAGATAAATTGATTAAAATTTTACGAAGATTTTGGATGAGGTCGGAGCGGGTCAATCTCCTCACGGGACAAATGTGTGCTATCTACAGATATTCGTATCCGTTGTCTTTGTATTGCCTTGTAACATTTTATGTCTACAAAATCCACAATAGAGGAAAAAGTTCCAGTGAAATAATTTTAAAAAGCTTTAGCTATCATACTGCGGTATACAAGATATCAAGAGTAGAATTAAACCTAAATTGTATTGTTTCAGGGAAAAGAAAAAGTCGATTACAAAGTGCACATACTGGTCCAAGGTTCTAAAACTCCCAATACTGACACCCCACCTGCAGAAACAAGAGTCACACCATCAACTAGTGCTGAGCCTGGATCAGATAACAAAGACGAAGTGCCACAAGATATTGATGAAATAGAGAAACAAGACAGTAAAGAAAAACCTGTTGCTACAGTTTCGACCCCTACTGCTTCAAGCTCTGGAATTTATTCATGCCATGCATGTCCATTCACTACAACACGTCTAAACGTTTTAATTTTACATAACAAAACACATAGTGTTTCATTTAATCCATACACACCATCACCAGTACGGAAAAAACTTATTACAAAGTTATCAACTAAACCAGCAACTCCGGTATCAACAAAAACACCGAAAGCTCGTCGACCGCGGAAAGAGAAGACGGAAAAGGAGGCCAAGAAACCCTCACAAAATAACAAAAAGCGTGCAGCGGAAGAAGAAACAAGTAATGCGGAAACTAAAAAGGTTAAAACTGACGAAGAAATTAAAAGTAGCCTTTTAGCGGACTGGGATGATGGAGATGAAGAATCTAACGATGAATCTACCACTATGGTCATGGCCGGATCTCCTGAAGTGCCAGAAGCCGCGGAATCTCCTGCAGTGCCAACTTCAGCTGAAGTATCCAGCGTGTTGATACCGCCCGAGCTTACATCACCTACTGAAAAGAAATCAAATAGTTCACCCACAAGTGAAAAACCAGAATCGTCAAGCGATTCAAAATATGAATTTTGTGAGGATGAAGACTGGCCACTTGAAGCTGATGGTGGTAGGAAAATACCTCGTGTTAAGAATCCGAAACGCAAGGAAGATACAAAAAGCTTAAGTTTGGATGATGATGATATGGCTAGGGAAGTTGCCGAATTACTCAATAAGACTACTGTACCCGAGTTACCTTCAGCCCCTGAACCATTAAAAGTCGAGGAAAATTTTCCTGAGCCATCTATCGTTAAATCTCCTGATAAATTAGAGAAGTCGCCAGAGAAATCAGACAAACCAGTCGAAACACCGCCGACTAAAGCAATTTTTAAGACGAAAACATTTTTTCGAAGTCGGCACTCTAGAAGCCAAGATGCCATTGGAAAATATGTCGCTGAACAGCTAAATGCAAACGCGGTCGAGAGAATGGATATTTCTGAAAGTGAACTCAATGGTTCTGAAGTGGTCTCATCTCCTGAGGCCAGAGAGTCTCCGCCAATTGAGCACGTAAAAGTTGCCCGTTTGGCACCAAAAATACAGCTTAAAAAGATGAAAGCAGAACTACGTGAAAAGGAGAAAAGTAATTTCGAGAACTATAGAGATATTCCTGACCTAAGCCAATTCGGCGATGTGACAGTTCCAAAAACTGTAAGTCCACAGTTAGTAACTTCACCTGTTAAGACAAAGCCAGATAAAATACTACAAGATGTATTATATCCGACACAAGAAATAAAGCCTGTAAATACAGATTTGCAAGACACAATGAAAGCTATAACAAACAGAGTAGAAGTTATAGAGGAGACAAGTAAAATTGATGTGATGCAGTACATAACTAACAAAAAAGAGAATAAGAAGAACATAACCGAAACTGATTCACTTGAGTACACAACTATTGAAACGAATACTATGGAATACACAACAAACACTAATGTTACAGAATTCACAACAAACCCAATTGATGATATGGAATACACAAATAAAACCGAAGATACGAAGTACATAACTACTGAAATGGGAGATATAGACTACACAAAAAATAAACCAGAAGATATAGATGGCACTCTAAATCAAACAGAAGATGTAGAGGTCACTCTAAATCAAACCGAAAATACAGACTACACTGCTAACCAAACAGAAATAATTGAAGAAACCACAGTTACAACAGACAAAATACAAGACATAACAATTCAAACCGAGGATGTCGTTGAAAACATAGAAGACATAACTGATAATCAAGTAGAAATTGAACATTCATCAAACGTTCTTGAGCATATTGAAGAGTCAGGAAACAAATATCAAGGCGTAGATGAAATTGTTAGTAAAACTGAAAGTGAAAAAGATACAACAATTAATGAAAATAATATGGTTCAAGACGAAAAAATGGATACCGCTCAAGAACTAGTCGAGCAATTTGAAGAATCAGTACCTGTTGTTAAATTCCCTGAAACAAGCCTTCAGAAGTCTTACGAACCTTATATGAATGAATCTACGGCTTCTGCAGTAGACGCTTTATTAAGTGTGTCAAGAGAAGCGGACAGAGTGACAAGAGTAATTAGTGATGATCCACCAGAAGATTTATTTGAAGATGATAATAGAGACAGCAATGGAATTCCTAACGAAATGAATGGTTTCAATGAAATAGTAAATGACGAAAATATCAATGGCATTAAAGAACCAGAACCAGAGAAATATTTGGAAGAAACTGTTGAGATAAACAATGAATTAAATGAAATAATTACAGAGGAACACAATGAAGTTGTAATTGACAATGTTAGCATTTCTGAAGAAAATATTCCAAATACCGATGAAATGGATGTTCTTGTAGATAATGAAAAAGAAGTTGAAAATCAAGAGGATGTAGTTATTGATAATGTTATAGAAAATATTCCATCTGAATCAGATCTTCAAATCGCAGAAACACTTATAAATTTACCGTCGACAGCTATTCAAAACAAAACGGCCAGCAATAATCAGATCGAAACACCTAGTTTGTCATTTACCGATGAAATTATCCAAGAAGAAGTTGCTACATCTTCTCATCCACCGGAAAATATGATCATAGAAGATAATAATGAAAACATAGTTCCCGAACCAATCATACATAAACCCAAATCTCTCCTGATTTCAAATAATGAAAATATTATTCGGTTTGAAACTGAACAAGAAAAAAGCGAAAATTTAAACGCTGCTCAATCTCTTGTCCAGATGTCAGAATCGATTGATCATAAAATAAATATTGATCATAGTTTATCTAGTGCTGTAAATAACAATAAGGAAATATCAGATAAAGGTGTATTTAATATAAAACAAAATAATGGTTTAGATAGCATGAACACAGTCGAACAAAAAATGGCAATAATATCTAATGATAATAGCAGCGAAAATACTAACAGTAAAGTTGTTAAAATGGAGACTACGACATCAAAACTATTAAAAATTTTGGAAGAGCCGTGCACACCTAAATTTGTTACAAATAGACCTTCAACTGCCAAACAAACCATTATTACTGGGAAGGAGAAGATTTTGAACTTTGATGTCGCTAAGACTTCCTTTAAGGGTAAATCAGATTCACCCAAACAGAAAATAATAATTAGACGCACCACGCCAAGTAAAAATATGATTAACAATATGACCAACATAAGTGAGATAACTACTCCAGATAAAATTATACTGTCACGGAGTAACAATCCTGCACAAGATAGCTCGGTACAAACATACACGATTCAAACAACACCTGAAGCGCCATCAGACGCCAATACAATTATAATACAACAGAAAATAAGGAAAATAGCAAAACCTGCCGCAAAGATTCAGAAGATTAAACCTGCCAATTCATTGATACCTCCACTAAACGAAACATCGAAGATAATTAATGACTCTGCACCCGATGACGCTATGTTTGATATCAATTCAATGCCTATCGTTTTATCAGAAGACCTGTTAACTCCAGAAAGCATCGAGAAAATGCCGATTGTAATGTCGGATGGCAACATTATTACACACACACCGAATCCACCAAAATTAGTGAAAACTAAACAATCCATGGAAAATGAAAAAATTGCAATAACTGCTGTGTCTAAACCTGAAACAAAAACTCTACTGATGAATCCAGTTAGTGAAACTACAAAAGTAACTAGTACTCCAAATATTCTTTCTAAATCTTCAAAATTACGTCAGGCCAAACCTATGTTAGTCATTGATAAAACTACAGGAAAACAGAAAATTATTATGACTAAAGCTGAAACTACTGTAAAAGAAGTGAAACAAACTCCAACATTAATACAATCAGTGCCCCAGAACACGGGGAAAGCTGAAAAGTTTATAATATTGCCCACACCAAGCTCTCCGCGCCCTGGAAGGACACAAAAGATTGTGATAGATCCGCAAACAGGAAAAGCTCATGTTCTTGTGGCAAAAGGGTCAGAGCCTCAATTAGGTTCCACAGATAATAAACCTGTTTCAGCTAAATTAATTCCGTCATCCACGGATTCTGCCACCCCTGGCAACACCGTTATGATTATAACCAACGCACAAGGTGCGCAATCTAGAATAGTTCTCACTCCAGAGCACGAGAAGATGCTATTTCCAAAGAAACAACAGGCTAACGTTTCGCAGTTAAAGACGTTTGCTCATAGAATATCAACGCACTCAGGGGCTGCACAAAAAACTGTCATCACAACAATGGCGCCAGCCAAAACACAAAATGTTGCACCAGTTAAAACTCAAACTAGGATAGTACCCAAGCAAAAGAGTGCTATAATTACATCTAAAGGCCAGTTAATTGTGGGTGGTAGAGTAGCAACGACTGCTCAGAACATAGCGCCGATGCCTGACATAAGACCAGTTCCAAAGCGCATAATAGCATCGGAGCCAAAGAAACTGGTACAGACAATACAGAAAACTTCTTCAGAACCCTTAATATTCTTACAACAAAAGTCTGGTGCAGTTATGCAGCTTACAGCAGCACAGTTTGAACACTTGCAAAGAACTGGGCAAATAGTACAGAAAACGACGGCGCCTGTTCAGGAGAACAAAGTTCTCGTACAAAAAACCATCACAATTTCACCAAATGAATCGGGCGTGAGTACAGTACACAAACCAAGAGTACGAAAAACTGTCTCTGAATCTCCAACTCCTGTTAAAAAATTAAAACAAGAGATAGCCATAGCACCTGCGCCACCCACTTTGTCGGCCATGCCGGCTCTGGCTCCTCTCAGTAATAATACTCCAACCATCGTGCCATCCGTATCCAACACAGTATCTGTTGCTACAACGAACACCTATTCCGATTTCGATAACTTCGAAGAGCTTCTTCCATCGACAGCTATCGTGAGACACCAGCAGGAACCTGTTGTTACAACTGTGACTCAGCCTCAGACAGTGGAGCAGACCGTCGCTCCGCCGCCGGCCGCGCTGGCTGATGGTCAGCTGCTAGCTGTGCCCGGGGAACATTTTGGTGGTCCTCCAGGCTCGTTCTATCTTTGCATGGAAGATAACGGTACATTAACTCCTATTGACAATCGTCCTCTAGTCCTAGATCAAAATCAACTAGTTCCAATGGATTCTCTGCCAGTCATGCCGGCGCAACCTGAGCGCAGAGATATTTTGGAGGCGGCATTAGCTAATAGCGATGTATTCCATGCGGATACAACAAGAGATGAAGCCCCTGATTTTCGGGATTTGAACGCGAATGTGTCGTCGCATAGTCGCGTGTCGGAAACTAGTACTACACTAAACCAGCCTATAATGACACCTGTAGAGGTACCTACTAAAGTGGACAGCGAACCGGCAGTTCCGTCTAATTTAGAGGATGGCCTTGCCGTAATCGGTGTTACTCCTCCGACGATACCGACTTCACTCGAATTACCGATCACTGTGACAGACCCCAGGATAGCACCTGCCAAAACAACGGACCCTTTGAGTAGTCATAATTACGGATCTGCAGGAAGTTTACTGGCTTCTCCCAACACGGAACTAACTTATGTAACCACAGAGGAAGCTGATGTGCCGATCTGTGGTCCTATTTCAATGCCGCTGCTTACGGAGGAAGAATCAGTTGGGAAATCTATGCCGATATTAACGGATGATATAGCAGAGAGGACAGTGTCATCAGTGGACTCGGCGGTAGGTTCTCCCTCGTCCATCGACGTGCGGGAGTCGGAGACGGAGGAAGGCGGCCAGTGGTCGCGGCGCCTGCTGACGCCCGGCTCCGACTCGTCGTCCGAGGCGTCGGCCGAGATCCCGCTGCAGCCCGCCATACAGCTGTCGGTCAATGATCTATCTCGCCACAGTTAAACACACGAGACCAGTCGAACATTAACATCACTTCAAGTTAACGTTTTGGCAGTTGTATTTGATGTTCTTAGAATTTTTATTATTTATTTGTGCCTATTTCATAACTATATGTTACTAGTGCAATAGATTGTTTTAACTTGTTTCTTTGTTCGGTCTTAGTGTGTCAAGTCTATAATACCATTGTAGGAATTAATTGAATCTGTTGTGGAACCTTATGACCGATTTATATTATAAATGGTGCCGCTATTTCTGAGGATTATTTGTATGCGTTTGAAACGCGTGCAGAGACATGATTGTAAATATATCTATTATATAGAATGCAAAGCTAAGAAAACTGAAATGTGTCCGGGTTGGACTTGTCATATAAAACAATTAAGTAAAATGCATTACTGCATACTATATTTAGGCTAAGGATTTACGATTGTAAATTTAAATTGAATTATGATATTTGTTGGATCGTATGTGTAATATATATAAAAAAGTAGTTATATATTATTTTTATAACGTCTAGCGAGGTTGGATATGAGTAAAGCTGTCGCAGACTTGTACATGGAAAGTGCTGTTAAGTTATTGTGAATATTATGTTCACATGTGGACAAGTAACGTTGGAGTATAAGAAAGATATGTGAGTGTGGCGGGATACCGCCAGTAAAAAGATAAAATTCTTATATCAATAATGTAGGATTAATATTAAGTACAATATTGTTGAAGTAATTTTTAAACATAATGTCAAAAGCACTTATTGGTTTGTTTGAGTGATCTATGTTAAATCTAGATCGGACTATAAAAATGGAGTCTTTAGTAATAACCTCTGTGTAGTTTTATTAAATAAATTTTAATCAATATCTTGTTGTTATTTGAAGTAGTGCCACTTCTATTTAACTCAAGTAAAAAAAACACAAGATAAAATTACTTTGATGATTTACTCATTTTCATTCAGGTGACATTTTTATTCTGGGTTCAATAAAACTAAAAAATTGTAATGAATTTAGGAAAATATATTGCATTGTAATCAATAAGGTGTTTTATGGTTTATATACAATGCAAACGATTTGATACAAACTTTATTATATCACAACTCGTGTTTTATAATTTTACTACATACTACACAACTACAAACTACGATAACAATGGTAATTTATAAATTCGTAATATTAAACAGTTGCAATAATATACAACATGGTAATGAATGATACTTAATCTATAATACTTTATCCAATAAAAGATCTGATGCGAAACTTTAGTCTGTTTACAATTTCAAACAAATGTATAACTTAATAAGTTATAACAACCTACAACAGTCAATTGCGTTATTTACTAGGAATATGTATCGTTCGTACTTTCATTTATTTCATAAATAAAAATATTTTTAAATTAATATAAAAACTATTGTACAAATATGTAAAAAAAACTAGTTACATCAATGGATTTTTCGATTTACGCTTATCTCTTAAAATAATGGTACATAATTATATCACATGGCAGGCCGAAGGAACTCAGATAAAATGCTATAATTTTGAAACTTTTTCCAAATTATCTTTACATATAAAAATATTTTTGTACGGCAAGAAAAAGGTGTTAGCATTTCGTCCGAGTTGTGGCGATATTAGGAAAGTGCCTGCCGCGTGGTGTTGGGCAGGAAGAGGCACATGAGACCGCCGCCGGCCAGCAGCACGGCCACGATGAAGGTGGGCGCCGGGCAGTACGTGTCCAGCAGCGCCGCGATCACCACGTTGCCGATGATGCCGCCCAACCGAGCCGCTACCATCGACACCGCTACACCAGTTGCTCTGTAAACGTAACACATAAATTGTACAAAAAACCTGTTTAACCAAAGGATTAGGATAGGTGTTCAATACCTATTTCCGGTTAATAAGAAGTATAGTCTAACAAAGGGAGAGCGAGAGCAGTTATCATATTGAATCATACTGAATTTTCCGAGACACGTAATTACTTTTCTCTGCTCAGTATTCAGTTTTCAAAACTCGTACTGGGCCATTTGACACTTTCAGTATCAATTAAATTGGTACATAGAGCTTAGAACTGCTTCAATGATAGCTATCGAACGACTTAGCTGCTACTGATTACTTATTTCGTTTACCCGCGCAAAATGCGCCTGGCAGTAGATACTTAATCAGTAAACCAACACAACCTTATTATGAAGAGTATAAGGTCTATAACGCATCTTACCGTAAGTTGGTAGGGAAGACTTCTGTGATGAGACAGTCCAGTGAAGCGTTACCGCACGATATCACCGAACTGAAGATGGCGCTTACAATTAAGTTGTTAGTCTTATTGT
Organism: Protodeltote pygarga; assembly: GCA_936450705.2. Classification (NCBI taxonomy): domain Eukaryota; kingdom Metazoa; phylum Arthropoda; class Insecta; order Lepidoptera; family Noctuidae; genus Protodeltote; species Protodeltote pygarga. The sequence continues at coordinate 10,056,388 of OW388263.2, forward strand.
ACACGAAGTACATAGCTGCTGAACATAAACCAGCTGAGAATGTTGCGAACACTGAAAAAATGGAAAGGGACCGGTTAATATAAAGAGTGCAGTGATAAATACCATATTATGATCGTTGTCGGCAAGTCTCAGGTTTATGCCCAAGGCCTTTGACATTTCGTTGGATCAGTGGGAACTATAAATTAATCTTTCTTGCGTCGGGCCTCGTAGAGCACGAAAATGTGCCTGAACTCTGCTCACAGTACGGGTTTGCAAACTACGCAAATACTGAGTGCCTACGAAAATAGGGGTAGGTACTGAGTGCCAAGTGCAAGTTTCACTTTTCAATTTTCGGATGTCTTTATCATCGCGGTAAAATCCAGTTTACGTCAAAGTCAAACGCATCGAGAAACGTAAACAAGTAACCAAAGTTACAAATAAACAATCACTCCAATGTGATGTCCAAGTCCTCCAATGTGAGAACGTTGGCTCTCACATTCAGTATCAATATATACGTAGAAAACTTGCTCTCACAAATTGTATTTCCAACTATTGTCACTAGATGGCGCTAATTCCATTCCACACAATTCGAAGTTAACGTTAACATGATCGGATAGGAAGAACTTGTACTTGGCACTTGTCGTCGGATCGCCCCGTTCCATTGACTATGAAACTAGTATGAGGGAATAGAGAATGCAACTGTGTTTGCACTTCTGAGTAGTAGCTGGCTTCGTTATGATTAGCCGATGTAACCGTAATTCGGTAAGGAGGACATGACGCCTTCCACTTCAAACGAACATTTTTATAAAAAGTGTGTGAGTTCACAAAGTGAAAAGCACCTTGTAAGATAGTAAATCTAAAAAAACAAATACTAACCAAGGAAGAATTTTCTTCCAAGCCTGTCCATCCCAAGTACTGCGAATATGTTGGATGGAATGGCAGCAGCTACAGTGATGAGTGACTCCATAAACACGTCAGAATGTATGTTAGCTTCGCACTGCGCGGTAGCGGAGTGTGTTCCCTGTTGCGTCACGTATTTAGTAACCATGCATATGTCCGCCTCTGCATTGTCATGTGTACGAGACCATTCGTCGAAGCGGTTAAACATTTCGGGGAACCACATCATAAGGCCGTAATACCTGCGAAGTTTAAGATTATGAGGACACGTAACATCACAACTAATTCTCCTGAAAGAACAAGTCTGTTTGATACACCCACAATTATTATAATCTACATTTTTATTACCCCATCGCTTTTTATCCTTAGATTAATGTAACTTTATATACCTTAACTTCTCTACTAAACTGAAAATTGCACTGTGAAATGTACCTGTATATAGGCCAATGAGAAAACAGAATTATGTGCTAAACTTACCCGATATGGAATGTGAAGTTGATTGTAATAGAGATCGTAGTAAACTTGAGTATAGGCGGCACAAATAACTGTTTGCTGTGTTCAACGATGTCGCTCAACATTCTCCTCATCTTAGACTTAGGTTCCTTTGCCTCAATCTGTTTCTCAGGCTTCGTGTGCAAAGGCTCTTCGACCAACAACTGTTTGACTGGATACTCCTCCTTACTGCGTCCAGTGTTCATCATGTAAATGCCCTTAAATACTTCTAAGGCTTCGTCATGGCGACCAGTAGATATTAAGAACTTGGGTGACTCGGGCAGCAGGAAGAGTAGCGCGGCTACCAAGAAGGACGGTAGTGACATAACCAAGAGGAAGATACGCCATGAGTTGTATACGAATCCATTCGTGACTCCTCCGATTTCTGGAAAATAAAATACCTAGGTAAGTAGATGTTTAGACAGCAAACTTTGTCACCAGTAGAAATTTACCCGTGGTGTGGGTTCCTGCCGAAACCGGTGACACATTGTCACCGGTTTCGGCAAAAAAAAGGAATTTACACTTTGATTTCTGAAATATTTGTCTAAACCTACCTGCATTATTTAGATAAATGAGTAGGTCTTAAACTTTTCACTTCGGCTCACCAAACGCACCTAGATTTCCTTAGAAAGTAATTCTTTATTATAACAAAGAACCGACATTAGGTAGGTATAATAAAAAAATATTTACCGCTAGGGATAATGACCCACGCCAAACCAGCGACGAACAAGTTGCCGAGGGTCCAGAAAGCAGCCATGAAGCTCAACATAGCACCTCGCTTGCTTTTCGGCTGGAACTCCGCGAAGTACGACCAGATAACAGGACCCGATCCACCTAACCTGTAATGAAGACATAAAAGAAATCTTATTCATCAACTCTATAATAATTATCAATCTCGGAGCGAGAAGGGTTTTAGATAATTTGAGTTTTTAATTAATGAATTAATTTATTTAATTTCTATAGTACAGGGATTTAAACCCGTGATAGGTATGACTGATATTTCGTCGGACTCAGTACGGCTCTCATTGCCAATTCTTAATTAAATTCTTTAGGAAATACCTACATCATGTTTAATAAATTCGGTATTTAAAATAAATTGTTTTATGGCTTGGGAATTAACTTAAAATATGAGTTTGAATACTATTTTACATAAAACCACCGTTTGACCTCCACAGATTATAATTTGTGAGAAACTCCCATTGTTATAAATTAAAATGATAAGTAACAAAATATTGTACGAAATTACGTAGGTACCTATTATAAACATTTTAATTAGTTCGCTTTCATAAAAAAAACGTCTTTTGCTATAACAAGGTTAACTGAAAAGTATTTTTTGCTCGTTACCTTTAATCATATCCTGAGGTAGATACAAAGTACATTACGAGATATCCTGTGTAATGCAAGCGATAATTTTACTGCAAGAACGAAAATTGTTGGGTACTAAAACCACAGAATAGTGCTATAAAAGTATGCCAACTACTAGGTAACGGGACTAGTACGGGACTAGGACTAGTACTATGGGTCCTCTACGGTATCTTCCCGATCGAACCAGCCCCATAGCGCGAGCATGGATCTATTTATCGAATTCTTATCGAAAATTGATCAATATTAAAGTCAAATTGACACAAATTAATGAACTTTACGTCAAACTTGGCGTTTAAAATTGATAAACATTCGATAAAAAGTCGACAAAAAGATCCTTGCTTGATCCCCATGTTACAATTTTAAATCAATTGTATCTAAAGTTTGGCTCTACCAAAAACGTTCCTCGAGAACGACCCATAAGTAAGTCTGTTTTGTCATTGAGTGAATTCGATATAAACTATACCTATCAGTATTAAGTAGTAGAGATCTATTTATGTTGGATTATTAATCGATATGACCTACCTATAAGGTAGGTTGTACCCTACCTACTTCGTTAGATGACATTAAAGTTATTGCTTACGATTGTCTACAGATCGTAAATCTAAGTAGCTGTTGATAATATTATATTTATGGTTTCTATAGTTAGACTTAGGTACTTAAAGTTACTACCTGCTACTTGAGAAATTGTTAATTGTGTCGCAAAAATGTAAGAACGGGTTACTCGCATCAAGACACATTAGCAGGAATTTTATCGATTCTTTATCAAATGATTATGCAATGAGCCTTTATGTAGTTGGTAACGAGCTGAAAAATCGATAAAATTTCGCTTTTGTTTCAAATACGGTGTTTTGGATACAATGACCTGGATGCTTCAAACAAGTATTTTTAAATTAAAATATACCTCATAAGCATGTTGTGTAATAATTTATTAAGTAATATATTTAGGTAGATACTATGTATTTGTTTTTGCACAAATTGTATTTTAAATAGGTAGGTATGCTATTCATTTTCAGAGATGCAAAACAATGAAACGATTCACAGAACATTGTTTCCAGACTTTTCTAAGAGATTCTCTATCCACACAACAGGCATCATAGTACAAATGACCGTCATCTTATGTCACACACGGAACAAGAGTAGGGTTAGGTAATGTACATAATGTACAGTTTGGCATGGTTATATAATGTATGTTACTTACGCGGCACCGTTGATGAAACGGAAAACCATGAACAGTTCGTAGTTCTGACTGAAGGAGGAGGCGACGATGGCAAGGGCGTTGACTATTGAGATGGCGATGAGTACGCGCTTGCGACCCAGCGAGTCGGCCACGGAACCCCAAGCGTACGCACCCACCATCATCCCGATGAAGATTATACTGTTTAGCCATCCCTGAAAATAAAAATGTTATCTATAGCAGAGGTAGAGTTACACACTAATATAAATGACATGGAAAGTCGATTAATTATGTTTTTTTTTTAATATTCTTGACTCTTTAGGTACTTATTCTATTTATCAATATTTGTATGATAAATTAGATCAGTAAAGACTGGGAAAACTGCCCTTTGAACAATGAGAGATATTTATTAGATTATTTTTTTATTATATATATTACTATTATATGCATAGGTATACATTATTAGATATTATTAATATATTTACAATCAAGATGAGCTCTAAAACCGTAATAGAAAACAGGGTTAAATTGTAGTACCTACTAGTAGTATTTGTCTAATAAAGTTGAAATTTTATTAATAAATTCATTTGTTAAATGATGCAACAATAATAACTTTTTCAGTATCGTGGTTCGATTTACAGAGATATAATTTTAGCTCTCGCTACACCAAGACTGAAAGAAATATCTTTGAATTGTATAAGTATGTCCTGCACAGGGATCGAACCCTTTATTGATATGACTAGCAAGTAAATAAAGTTTAAACAGAGAACTGACAAGAACTTTGAAATACTTTAATTTTTATGACCACATTTTTATAAAACATACCTACCTAGCTACTGATAAATTGACATTCACTAATAACAAACGTGTTCATACAATTTGAGAGGCCTTTGACACGTCCTAAGTAACTACTAAAGCTAATATCACATGATTAAATAAAGTTGAGCCTTGAAAAACAAATCTTAACGTAATCCTCATTGTAGAGTAGCGATAGAGGCGAATTACAAACTGTCGTAGTAAAAGTATTGAATAAAAACAAAAATATTACTGAAATTCCAATATTTTTTACTAACCACTATATAATACGAGCTGTCGAGCTGTAGGTAAGTATTTATCAATGGTCGTCACAGCTGTAAACACAAGAACCTACTATGTTTGCAAATAATTCTCACTGTGTGAAATCGGCTCGCGGTCGAAGCTGAATGACACTATGTCTTTATTGAACACTGCAAACATCAACCAAACGAGAATTTAATAATAAATTTTTCATCATTTTTCTGATTTTGATTTTAATTTTTATTTTTAAATATGGTTGTTTCCAAATAATACCTACTTACATAAAAGATCCACTTCATTGGGCACTTACTAAACGAGAATTTAGTCATAATTACAATTCCAAACATTCTTAAAATATTTAGATACTTAGCACAAAGTTTATCAAATATTTATTAAGAAATTTTAAAAATCAACTGATACGCATGGACTTCGAACCCACGATCTTCGACGTACCGTGTCGATACGTGATCATAATTAGGTACGTCAAATTTCTTATTAAATAATTATATTTTAATCATTCTTATGTTATTTATTTAAAAATATTTTTTTTTATTGTTGTTTCCTATAAGCCTGTACTTTACATCACCGTTCACATGTTCACCACCTTACAACACTAGTTCAACCTTGAAACAGGCTCCGTGTACTATAATCACGGAAATGATTCTGAGATCAATAGGAAACTTAATCACAAAATAGTAGATCAAGGCGTTCTTGTGTCAGAATTTCGTCAAATGTTTTTGGTAAACATAATGTATGTTGACATTAATTTAAATGAGAAACAATAGTTGCGGAAAAATACGACGCGAACGGTCGCCACGTTTAAATACGATAATGCTAAATAGTTGGAACTGATGTAATAATTGATCGGCAACATTGCAATATTCTACACGTGTTTCGTTATTTCCTGATCATCACAATACGTAAGAAGCAGACGAGCTACAGATCCTGTGTTTAAGAATTCAGTCAAGAATCTAGTGTTAGACGCATGACACCGGTATATACGAGACCAATTCGGTGTAGTTACCTTTGTGAAGAGGCCAAGCCATGTCAAAGAGGGGACAAATAAAATTAGACGCACATAAAAATTGGAACCGAACATCATTACAACTCAACAGTCTGTCTATCTTGATAGGTAGGTAGGTACATACCTACATTGTTTTAAGAAGGATAAATCTTGCATAAGTTTTTCCTTCGCATGCGGGTTAGATAGGTACCTATTTATCTTACCTACCCGCATATTATGTGAATCGCTTATGTCTAAGGAATTTTTTTACTTAATTCAATTAACTACAGTATTTACAAAACCTAAACTAAGTAGGTAGTCACTCTCAGCAGTTCCACATGTGTCCTCTATCTTAATATCAACATACATTATAGATTTATCGGCATTAGTAAAAAAACAATGTTCGCATGAAAAATATTCAGAAACAGAAGGTCCTAAGATATACAATTAAAATATTATAATTTAAAAAGGGGTATAGATGGTATGGAAAGGACTTTCTTTCTATACCACCTCCTTATAGTTACACTTATTTAGTTATGTACATTTTGGTCACTATAAGTGTGGTTGTAGTTGCATAGGCCTCAAATAACGTAGACTTTAAAATTTACTTCTGGTAACGCCTTTCTTGGGCTTCATGACGATAAAACTAATCAACATTAAAATTTAATCATGTCACAACATAAGGACAGTGAGCTACTACAGCAGTTCGTAATTACTACCAAAACGAAAAGCAGAAGTAATAAAGAATCCTCAAAAGTAAACCAGCAGGACATGGGCGACGTGACGAAACGTGAAAAATTTCTTTTCGCTCTACAGGAAGTTAAAAGCCACGTCTTGTTTTGTTCTGTCAAATACTTGAACTTCGATCTTATTTTTGGGACCGATATAGAACATTTTTTCTAATTTCAAACAGCTAACATGCGCATTGCGACATTTATCTCTCTCGTTTAGCCTATAAAAGTCTCTACAAGATTTGTTGCGTTGCGCATGTCAGTTCTGCATGCAGTCCAAAAAAAAAGATAAAATAGCTCTACAATACACTAGACAAACTTGCGACTTGTCCAATTTCATGTGCGTCACTACGACGCAGGAGGAAAACATAGTGTGGGGTAACCTGAACCTATAAACAATCAATATGTCTAAACTTGGGTAAGGTCAATAGATATTGACTTAATGGTGCGCGTCCATTTCGTCGGATAGAAACGTCATCGGAGTTGGAGCGTCACCATTTTACAGCTTGTTCATTCAAAATGCTAACGTGCCCGACGACCGACGTTGGTATTTGCCGATCTAGTGAGAGCAGTTCTTAAGGAATTAATACAACAGCAATATACGTCAACGTATGCTCCCGAGTCCGTACGTTCTGATACCAACGAAATGGACATTTAAATTAAAAAAGTTAGTACTTACGATCGGTTATAAAACAAAGTAACTGAACCTCTTGTACTACGGTATAAATATCTAGTAGTAGTTTTTTGGAATTTGCTACTTTTACACAAGTTACTAAAATAAGTTAAGTTACTGTAAACTTTTTTTGGAATTTGCTACTTGTGTAAAAGTAGCAAATTCCAAAAAACTACACTCACTACTCGCTATATATCTCTGTCTGTGGAGTTAACTTCGGATGGCGTTTGCGCATATATGTATATAATACCCGCGTTTAAATGTTCATACCTACATGTATGAAAACACGTGCGATGCTTTTCAGGCTCTTTATTTGATCTCGGTTAAGACAATATATTTTGCACTCGACTATTCTAAAAGAAAAATGATCCTGCAGATAACTTCACAGAGTCAAACTCAACGGTAGCGTAACATTAAATAGTTCATCGTGCACTAAATTGTTAAGATTTACCAAAACTAACTTACTTTAGTCTGTGTGGTAAGGTTTAGGTCGCACTGTGCCGAGGGGAGGATGAAGGACATCGAGATGACGTCCATCTCCTCCGAGGTGCTGACGAGGCCGCATACTGCCAGTAGCAGGTAGTGGAACCGTCCATATCCTGTTCAAACGTAAACAAGTACACGTTTTAAACGATATAAGGACTGACATACACAAATAATTTTTCGACTTAGCCTCTGTCGAGGCATAGGCAGTGTTCAAAGATTTTTTTTGGTAGGTATAAGATTTTTTTTCCATGTCATAAGTACTGTCTTAGGTAATTTAAGATACCACTGACTAAAGGTGAAGGGAAACATCGTGAGGAAACCTGGAGTTAATAGTCTGAAATCGCTAACACGCAGTGAGCTAGCATAAGAAGTGACAGGTAGGACAATTACAGGTGGTTTATTTATTTTTATTTAAGATTAAGAGTAAACAATCATTATTTTAGCAATTAAATTTATAATCTGAAACGTCTTGAAGATATTCCGCGAAATTAATTTGTTTTAAACACAATCAATAATTAACTTCCACTTTTTTGGTGATTCAAATGCTAATTAATCCTCTATACATGCAAGTTTTAACATCTTTTGTTTTTTTTATAAGTAATGACGTGATAATAACAGAAAAACACGTTGAAAACATTACTTAGAGCTCGTGTAAGGGGTCATGTTTCAATCAAGGAGCCCTGATCGTACGATGTATTTCCTAGTAAAGCTAGTGTTTACACCACGGGACGCGCGACGTGTTCGTTGAAGAATGCAATCTGAGCACTCTCCATTCATAAAACTTCGTTCGAGTTACTGTTTTATTTACGAACGAACGGTATTTGGTTTCATATTGTTTTAGTACGTAATTAAATGTCAACAATGCATTGTAATTGCGAATTAGTAATTTAATTTTGTAGGTCGCCGCGTCAATTAACAAAACACGAAGTGACATCGTTTTCTTTGGATATGTTATTTGATAATATTTGAATGCTTTCCATCCAATTTTGTGGCTGGAGAATGCATTTTTACGTTTGTTTAGGTAAATGTTAACTTAAATTTACTTAGCAAAATAAATATTGGTGAGGTACCTAGGTAAGTAGATACCACTAACGAAAAATGGACTCTTCCTTTGTAGGTAGGTAAGTACACTACAGATAAATACAGGCATGTTTATAAACAATGGCAATAATGAATAATAAACAAAGTTATGCTAAGAAGCTGTAGGTATATATTGATCCTGAATTCATGATAAACGTGATTTATTTTGTCAGAAATAGAGTTTTCTTTAAGAGCACGTTATGAGCGCCATAAAGTAAAATAAAAAAGTATTCGCTAATGAGGTTTCAGTTTTTATCTAATTGTAGTCAGAATTATAAACTATCTTCCCTAATGTTATTGTTAAACTGATTATGATATTTTTCCATAATGCACGTTTGTTATTATATTTTCTTTTTTAATATTATTTTTAAATATTGTTTTGAAAAAAAAAACAATCATACAGATACCTACCTGAGCATGTATGTTTTATTATTAATTAAATCATTAAATTACCTTTGGGAAACAATAATAATAAATTAAAAAAAAATATTTGAGATCGATAAAACCTTTTCAACTAAACTTGTTTTAATAATAGGAAAAAAATATGCATTTATTCATACATTGTGTAGCTACAGGAAATATTTTTATTATCTATAAGTTAATTGACACCTAGCCATTCAATATATTCATACACGTTGTTCAGAATGTGTAGTTGTAGTACACACGGCAATTTATTAATACATTTTATATACATTTAGGTATACATTTCCAGTATAAGATGACATCTTGTTGTACCAAGAGCTTATACAATACAAGGTCAGTTCATACTGATAATTAATAGCGGAAGTGTTTCTACAAATTGCTTATAATTTGGGATTGATTAAATCATAATACACAGAATCTTACCGGTTAATTCGATAGCCCTTTCGAAGTCAGCTTTTTCCGAGTTGGAACCTTTCTCGGGATCGAGCTTGACGGGTGTCTTCAATGACGGTACGACGCCTAAAAAGAAAATAAAATAAATAAATAAAATTTAAATACAAAAAACATTGTGGAATTAGTTTTGTGGAACTTCATCATATTTAAAATTAACTTCCTCCCCGAACTTCATCCGCTTGGTATGTTAATAAATTGTAGCCTGTGTATTATTCTGATCAGCTCTATTATGCCTGCTACACATCTTGCGCATATTTATCGAAAATGTGTATGATAATCGTTGCAGATTATCGTTCATCGGTGGCAGTTGCAATTTCTATTTTATCTGCACAGTCTGAAATCGCTACGATATATCGTTACGTGTGTAGCAGGCATTACTGTTAAGTTTCTTCAAAATCCGTTCAGTAGTTTTGCGTGAAAGACTAACAAATACCCTTCCATAGATCCTCACAAACTTTCACATTCAATATGGCAGTGTTAATTCCGCTTATTACCTAAGTAATAGACCTAGTCTTAGTACCTTAGACTTAGTCTTATGGGTGAATTTCATGATTAAGTTAACAATTTCTTAAAATTTCATTAGTGTATCATGTTATTAACATTTCAGGCAAGTCAAAACTTTTTAATTGTTGTCTCATAAGTAAGTTGCCTTGAAAACATTTAGGATTTCACACATTTGTCCTAAACTGAACAGGCTCCCTGTCTTAATAAAGCAGTGATATGAATGAAATCTTTAATTTTTTTTTATTTTCGTGAAATTCACCCTAAAACCTTCTTTAATATTTTATTTTTATTAATACACACTCTGTGAAAATTTTATGTGTCTACCTATTACGATTCAAAAGATGCAACCCTAGGACAAACGGACCGATGGGCAGCGGAGGCTTAATAAAGGATCCCGTTGGCACCTTTTTGGGTACGGACCCTAAGAAATATACCCGAAACACGACATTGGCCAAACCGAATGACATGTTGATACCTCCATACAACCTTTTTCCCTAAGACGTTCATACTCTGACTAACGTTAAATCAAATGGTTTCCGAATGTATTGTAAATATTAGTAGGCATTGGATGCGGAAAGAACTTGACGAGTTTTATATTACGTCTCTGAACCGGTATCAGTAATCTGTTTATTGATACATATAAACGAGTTATAGACCACAGGCAAAAACATAAGCATGTTATTAAAATGCAATATGCATATTATTGAAATACATTACAATCTATTCGGAGTCACAGAGATTTTTAATTAAGACTCCAGTCTCTGTTTATCATAAGTTATGAAGGTGCAAAGAGAAAGTGGTCCTAGCAATATTATTTATTATTATGTATATACAAGAAGAGTTTACAAGGTCGAACTTATTACCATAGACATTGTGTACGACGACGCCGGGATAAAACTATGGTTGAAGCGCAGAAAGATTATTATATTACTAACGTAAACCAACTTGAATTTTACAATATCGATACTGGAAATATGAAATAACGTAAGGGACAATATGTAATCAAATGTCCCTTACGTTATTTCATATTTCCGGTATCGATATATAAAAAAATGAGATAAATGGGAATATACGTAATTTACTAACCAAGCTCGGCGGTTTTGGAACCTGGGCCGTTTAGTTGGAGGTCCCTTTTTACATCACAATCTGTAACAAAACAAAAATAAATATAATATTTATATACATTTAGAAGCAAAAAGTTTTGTATATTTATTTATTTTTAAGGTTTTAGTTTATAGGTTTGTATATATAGATTATTTTAATAAAATACAACGAAATTTATTCATTTTAAAACATCAATTTTATATCTAATTAAAATAATTATTATTATTTTAATTAGATAATAATTGATATTTAATATTGTAATGTATTAACGAAATAAATGTATAATAATTTAGAAGCGTAGGCTACTATTAATATCGAATATTAGGTACTAATAGTATAGAAATAATATACAATATTTTTAATGCTCACACATATCTACATATTCTATAAATCCTACTTATAATTATAATTAGTTAATAATTTGTTTAAAAATTATATTTATAATATGTAAATGGCTAAATGCGAAAGTATGTTTCTTGGTTTGCCTTTCTATCACACACGGACGCAAAGGAATGCAACGCAGCAACGGATCGACCTGATATTCTGTATTATGGACCGGAAAGTGATAGGCCAAAATATTATGAAAAAATATTATGAAGTTGCGGGCGGAAACTACCAGTATATAAAACCGGAAAAATTCTCACTGACCCATCGCGGAATCCGGAAACTATCCGTTGAACAAATTGTTATATTTTTTGGGTTTTATGTGGGATATCTCTAATGCGATCGTCAATGGGTAAAACTAATTTCGCGGATGGAGGAATCGCCGGAAACTACATGATACGCAACAAGACTACCTACGACTGAAGGCGGCGCATTAGATAAATTTATTGTAATGTAATTTTCGGGAAGATTAAACCCGCATATGTACCGGCTACGACTCAGTGAAGCGGAGAAAAATATTTTGCTTACAATTTTACTTTTTGTTACAAAACCTTCATTTGTTTAAAAATGCAATTTACCTACCTGTTCCTTTTTTAATCAGTTGTCAGCGTCATTGATATATGTTGTTCTACTTTAATATCTATTTATATTTAAATTTCAAATGCTCTGAAGGTTTTGGGAGTTATTTTTTTTTAACACGCTGATATTTTTTTTGTAAAAAACAAACTATGTAATAAATCCTTGAAGTCAATTTAAACCTACTTCTAATTGTCGTATAGATATGAACCTTTGCAAATGTAATCCGGATGACAATACAATAATTTAGGACTATCGAACTGATCTCATGATGGAGCTAGGAGGAAGGTAGAAGCACTCTGCCATTGCTACTACCCTAAGTTTGAGCTCATTATTTGTTCCATACATTATAATTGGTAGGTAACGAGAAACCAGAACGTGTTTTTAATTTTTTTCCTTGCTTAATTTGTTGAAAAAATAAAATACTTAATTTAGAGAATAGAAGAAACACTTAATACTTTGTAGAACTGTTGCTGTAAGCATATAAAAAAATGTAACCGCGAATAATTGCAATGTACTTTGCAATAATTCGCGGTTACTATTTATTTACCTGATGGGTAATAATGTGGGACGAACGAGGCAGCATAATCTCTGTTTTATTAAATAAAGAAATAATAAATTCTTGCCTTGAACAAAGCAATGTATTATAAAAACAAATAATAGTTGGAAATTCTTAATTGTGAATCACGGTTTTTTCTTACGAGACGGGGACTTTCTTATTAAATAATTCTAAATAAATAGACAGGTGCAACTGAAGGTCAAAGGACATTTGACAATGACTATATTAGATCATGAAATTACTTAGTTAATTAATAACTTAGAGATGTAAGGTACATAGTAATTTTCAAATATTCCTCCTTAGACCTTCAGCCATGCATTATACGCTGAGAAACGAAACCATGTTGTGTCAAATCAAAATCTATCTATCTACCAAAATCTTTGTTGGGATGGTTATTTTAGAAACTATATATGTTTATGATCGCTTAGGAAAACCTCATTCTGTTCCACATTTTGTATCAAGAAACTTCGCAGCCTTATTTAGACACCCATTGAAATATAATTTTATTCATGCATGCATGCCTTAATTTTCTTTACTTATAGATCCTTTTGTTAGCCGTCCTTTTGTTAATGAAACAAAAGACGTAATTTCACACTAAATAGATTCTTTAATGTAATATTAGAATGTCAAGTCAATGTCTTATCAGCCATGTCATTGTCTTAGCATCGAGGTCTATCGCATGGCGGTTATGGTTACTAATTGTTTTTTCTAAGTAGGTAACTAAGTTTGAATGAATGCGAAAATGAATTTTGATCCAAGCTTTTAAAATATTGCATTTCATAAATTTCCCATCATTTAGTGTACTTATCTATTTAGTGTATCTATCTATGGCAAATCGAATATGAATAATTTTTTTAATGCATTTATATATTATGTATAAGAGCGAGGGTTTAAATTCTACGCATAAACGTATTTTTCTTTCTACAAAATATATTCTTTAGATGTATGTACAAAATTTCTCGTTCGTGCTATAAGCCGTCACGGAGTTCCCACTCAAGGAGACGATCCCGGCTGCAGCATGTCATGACTATTATCATACATGTATTGACAACAAAACTGAACATCTGTGCAAAATTTCAGCTCAGTCAAAACTGGTTTAAAATTCACTAGCTAGATTAGATCCAAAACAAATAAAAGAAAGTTAAATTCATTCTCATATACACGTCAATTACCATTTAAAAACAAATTAAAAACAGTATAATGATGGGCGAGACAGTTGATCTCATATGTCAATTAGGAAAAAGGCTAAAGGGGATCACGACCGTCAATGGTACGATTTTTTTTTTGTGGTCATACGTTAAGTTTTAAGATAATAAATTTTCTAGGGAAAGCCAAAAAAATTAAGTACAATAAGTCTTTAATATTTATATTCAGAACTACATTATTATACAAATATTTACAAACTAAATATAACTACTATTTACATTTGCCTATAAAAAAGTAAGTAAGTAAGTAAGTTTTTGTTAAGTACCATTTTCTCTTCTATTTCTGAATCAACGTTATTATTTTTGTTTATTAGCTGTTTTAGCCGAGTTTTAGAGTTAAAAAAATCAGAAATATTGACGAATAGGTGACCCGAATAATTTTAATAGATTGGCAGACATGTCTGTCTAATATTTTTTGTGAAATTTTTACATGTTTTAGCACATGTTAGCTTATTAAATATAAATATTTAATGTCTGTCTAATACTGTTGATGTTTTAATACACTGCTCGGTACTTGAGTACTGAATTATTTTCCACTCTTTATTAAATTATTATTAACGTAATCTTTTTTGGATTTTTTTAAATACTTACTGTGAGATTTCTTAGGCCCGGGGTCAGTTTCTACCATCCTATGCGGGCAGGTGTCTTTGTATGTCGGCGTTGGCGCTTACTGATTTAATCTCACTGGGCTGTGGGTCGCTTACAACGGCGCACGGCTCGTCTGAAACAATACAAATGGATCATTATTAATGTGGAAACTAATAAATAATAGACAATGTATAGATGGTGATAGGAGCCCTAGACGATAGATACTTCTAGGTCCGCCGACCACTAGGTCTCCGTGAGAATATAATCTAGGTCCGCGACACAAATTACGAATAAGGAACGAAGGGGGCGGGGAGATAAAGAGGTTGCAGCGCACTCCAATTAGTTTTTTTTTTAAGAACTTTGCAAGGGTTCCCAAAAAGTCTAGATGGTACCTGGTCATAAAAAGGTTGGGAACCACTGTTCTAGACCATTGATATGAATAGTAATATTTATATACCTAAATATTCTATGTATATTTATGTATATGTATATATCTAGATATGGCGGCCAAAACTACTTACCTAAGTCATTCGAAAGACAATATGACTTAAATAATTTATCCTTCCAAGTCTAGTCGATATATAGTAGGAAATTTCTTAGAATGTAGAGTGTAGAGTATCCTCATTTGACTATTTAGATCGTCAAACCATTTTCCGTTGGTTATTATGATACCATTATGGTGTTAGGGCATTGTTAGTATAAGGAAACCGATTAAATAGTGGATAATATATTTAATATAATCAACTAAGTTTATAATATGTAAATGATAAGATGCCGTCACGTTATTACAATATGGGAAATCCAAGGAAATCTTAAAGTTGTGGCTTTTTAAACTGGAGGCAAACTGTTATTTATATCATAATTAAATTCAACTTTATTGTGGTAAATTGTTTAAATTTTCGCATTGTATAAACTAACCCAAAGGTAAGGTACTTTTATTGATTGAATTGTTATCAACTTACTATGAGGCTCAACAATTAATGAGACTAGCATCTTTGTGCAGTCTTACACATTTTTCATTTCAATATATTCATAAAATCAGTTTTAGTGCTTAAAACTGTCAATTTTAGAATCCGTGCTGCTACTAAGAATTTTCTAACGGAAAAACCAAATAACACTTTGCCGACTCGGGGATCGAACTTAACCCCTCGTGCTCAGCAGTCACGGTTGCTACCAATACACCAAAGAGGCAGTTTTAATAATAATAAATGAAAATAAAAATACTATTTTCATAATAAAAATAATGAAACCTGTACTCGAATTTAAAACAAGTTCCATTGAATTAAGATTCATTTTGAAGAAATTGATCACCCATCCAACGGACAGACGCAGGTGAATGCAAAGGTAACATCCGATTTATTCATCAACCATTTATCAACGAGCCCTCCTAATGTCATTGACATACATACTTCGAAAAGTAGTCACAGTTAAATGGTTGTACATTTTTTTGAAAAGCGACACTCCTTGCTCTACTTTAATGTTGCATCAATCTATGTCACGTTGGTACCTACTTCTGGTGCATAAATAACTAAGGCCATAGTTATTGACGAATCGGCTTTCATACTAGCGCTGCAAGCCTAAATATCTCGCTACAGCTACGAGTCTGGACATCTTGCTACGGCTACGAGCCTTTTTACGGCTACAAAACTAAATATCTTGCTACGGCTACGAGCCTGCAGATGATGATATTTCTACGGCTACGAGCCTGTATGTCTTGGTACGACTACGAGTCTGGATATCTTGCTACTGCTACGAGTCAAACAATCATGTAATGACTACAAGTCTAGATATCTTGCTACGGCTATAAGCCTGCCGTTCTTGCTACGGCTACGAGGCGGACGTTCTTACTACGGCTACGAGCCTAAGTTTCTTGCTACGGCTACGAGCCCGAGTTTTTTGCTACGGCTACGAGCCTGACTTTCTTGCTACGGCTACGAGCCTGACTTTCTTGCTACGGTTACGAGTTTTTCCTTTATGTTACGACAATGAGCCTCACGGTAATATATATTAAGTGCATTAATACCGGTTTTACGTTACTTATATAGGTTGGTCGGTTAAGAAAAGTTTGGCAAAACATGTAGCTACTTATACATTATTTTTAACATCTACATTGCAGGCTCTGCCTGTATTTCTCATGTTTTACAAAATAAATATACCTTTATCTTTAAGAAAAGAACTGTTGACTAAACAATGTGCAATTATTATGTGAAGTGAGTAATTGAAATGAATTACAAGTTTTGCGGTTCCTACGTCAATTGTTCTGAGTTAGAGAATCTTTCAGATCATTGTTTCATTTACTATAGACAATAAATTGATTATTTAATAAAAATTATAAAGTTCAAGGTTTTGAACATTCTGATACTCTACACTGAGACGGCGCTGACTTCTATCAAATCAAAGAAATTTTAAAATTCTTCTCTCTAAGTAAGTCTATTGTGTCTAACGTAAGACATTTAAATTTTTACCCTTACTTTATGGTCATATAAATACTTTTTAACAGCCGGCCATACTTTTAGTGCCGGTCACTCGTTGTGAGCAAAACTTTGCCAGCACAAAATTGAGAAAAAGGAAGCTGATTTTTTCCGATGTGTAATAATTCTAAATTCGGAACATCAATCGAGTTTTATAGCCTTAACATTGAAATTATAACGAGGAACGTTATAGCTCGTAAATATAATGGATTTTTCTGAGTTTATTCCTCATGTTTAACCAGACACCCCATATAAAAATATATGGTAAAGAAAATGGTAAGTAAACATTGGAAATAGCTAGTTTATTTTTATGGAAGCATGTGCGCAGACGCGTTTCCTTATGAAAAACATAATTGTTTTATTTACTTAACATTGATCGATTTATTTATTTCATGGGTTGTTTTTCTTTACTAGTCATTTATGACGTGAATTATGCAACAGTTATTTTCAGTTTCAGATACTAAAAAATCTGAGATCCAAGGTCGTCGTCAAAATAAACCTAGAATTGGTGTACGCTGCAAGTTAATTGGGTAGATGTAATTAAAAACAGTAAAAATGGTTACAAAGTAAAAATTAGCTATTCTAATAAGTTACGTAAATTTACTTAATATTTGTGCTTATTGCTTTATGTCGCCAAATATTTTACGGAACTAAATCAACGTCAATTTGCTCTTCTATTTTTAAATTTTCAACGATTCTCCAATTTGCATTTCATTAAATAAACGAATAATATATAAATACAATAAGAATAAAATAAAATAGAAAAAGGAGGTTCCTCTCTCTAGAGCCCTGACCACCGGTAGCTGGGACCCTGTAGCTTATTCCTTGTTATATTTTAAAATGGATTTCATATGTATTGTAAATGAATAAAAGAAAATAAAATACATAAATAAAACAAATATTTAACATCAACACTACACTATACCAACTATACATAACACCAGTCACTATGGAATGTTGACATAAACATTATTGGACGACATCATTCTTTACACACTATAGTAGTACAATCAACAGTACGTCAAGTTAGTAGTACCCATTTATAGGAAAACCGCTTTTATTGCTTTGGATTTAAGGTACACCACTATTACCACAGATTTTCCATTGATACTATCATATTTTAAGGTATGTACTGTAACAAATTAGGTGATTTAGTTACCCATACACAAACATACTGACACACGGTTTTATTTCAATGTATGGATAATTCAATTGTTCGAACCGCATAAATTGGCGGTCAATGTTAGCACAGCGGAAATTATTAACAGAAAATCTTTTCCCGAACATGATCGGCTTGTTCCGTTAGGGATATTGAAAAAGATGGCACTAATGGAAGAATTAATAAAAATAGAAATCGAAAACCAAAATAAAAAGGAATTACGTCATTAGCAACAATTAATTTGGTTAGAAAGCTAGTACACCTATCTGGTCAAACTTAGCCTATATATTACATTAATTACATATAGTATAATAAAACGACAATACAAATGAC
The DNA here is from genome assembly GCA_936450705.2 of Protodeltote pygarga. Lineage (NCBI taxonomy): Eukaryota > Metazoa > Arthropoda > Insecta > Lepidoptera > Noctuidae > Protodeltote > Protodeltote pygarga. Next base: position 10,075,083 of record OW388263.2, read on the forward strand.
ATACTTAGTCCTGAGGGTTGAGACCATATTATAATAAATCTAATAAAAAAATAAGGAATTCTTTCGCGCAGAAGCCGAATTCAAAAATCACACGGGCCGGACGCAGCGGCGGCGGCTCGGACATTTGGACATGTTGTCATTGTTACGAAAACATTAGTACCAAACGGATCAGTTACTACTGTGTAGACTGTGCGCTTCGATTGGTAAAGAAATGTTAATAGTTAATATTTTACGTAGTAAGTAAGGTAAGTAAGGACTAAAACCCGTACAAAATACCTACAATAGATTGTTTGAAAACCACGAAATGATCTGCACATTATAAGGTTCATTTTATTAAATTATTTTCCCATCTGTTTAAATAAGATTGATCCATTTACGTTCCATTTTTAATTACCAATATTTAAACAAGATTTCATTTGTTTATGACGTACCTAGCTAAGATATTAATTTAATTTGTATTAGTGTTTTCAACAGCTCAGCTACCGATTTAAATTAGCTCTATGCAGGGTTATCTGTCAAAAACTCTATTATTTTTTAATAGCATACTTAAGTTAACATAATAATAAAATGCCAAGATGAAAAATCATTATACTAAATGAAAGAATGTTAAATGTAATGTAATGTGTAAAAAAGAATGTTACAAAAAATTCACAATAAATGTGATGTACATTTAAAATAAGTTGTGTTTTTTTTTGTAACATTCTTTGTGATAAATAAACTTGTTCTACTGCATATTTCTGTATTGTGATGCTGACATTCTTTGTCTTGGGCTTGATCATTTGTACTGTGTCACATAACAGCCTACAAAGTTTAACTGTTATCTGATTCAATATTCATCGATTTAAATAATTTATAGTTTACTTGCATGTTTTACGCTAAAATGTTATCATGTAAGTGATTTTTTTGTAAATTTGTTATTGAGAAATAAAGATCTTTAACATGAAGTTACGTTAATATATGATTAATTCATAAATTAATCAAAATATCGTGTTAGGAATTCGGATCAATTGGATTCACGCCATCTTAATCTACCGTTACGTCATAGAGGGTTATATAAAAAACCTACAATTTATAATTTGCGTAATTTGTATTGAGAACATGCACATATCCTCACGTTCTCGATGATTTAAAAAAGTCAGGGTTCGACCCGTGACCTCTGATAGGCCATGAACCTCCGGATTTCTAATAATGGTTTATGAACTCAGTCTTTGGCAGTTGAACCTGTATGTAATAAGCTAGGGATCACCAATTAGTTTAGTTGAGGGTTCGTTTAAAAAAAAAGACTGTCAGTCTCAAGGTCCGTTTGACACATGGCTGTCAACCAATCTTTAAAATCTCAAATACTTCTTCCCTACCAATAATAAAAATGTGAAAAAAACAGACAAAACTTCGATCTTCTGACATAAATAAAAATAATTTAAATTTATTGTTCTGATAAGGTCCGCATAATAAAAAGTCTACGGTCCGGAGGTCCGCCATTTGGTGATCCCTGTAATATGCCATGTAACATGAAACTAAGATGATAGCAGTTTTAACAAATGCACTCTGTGATGAGCCACAACAAAAGGCGGGAAGCAGCCGTCAGCGCGCGGTGAGTCGCCTCGCCAGACGTGGCTGGTTCCAATGCTAAATGATGCTGTATCGTTTTTTAAATAAAAATAAGTAGCGTTACATTGTCACCACATTGTAAACTACACTCTAAAATTTTTTTTTCTTTCGTTTTTTTTTTAATAGTAAATAGTTAGTAGTAAATTTAAGAAATTTAGACTTGATATTATGAAATCACCAACTCGCAGTGAGCTAGCGTGGTTTCCCGATCCTTCTCTGTATAAGAAGAGGTCTTTGCCCATCAGTGGTTTAATTACAGGCTAGTTTATTATTATTATGAGGGTACATATTGTACAAGATCTTAAAGTTTTTTGTGGTATCTTTACACATATATGGTTAAACATTCATAAAAAATAAATACTTACTTAGGTAGATACCTAATGGGTTTTTACTGTATGTACTTAATTACAGAGTTCTTTATAAACATGTTTTTCTCTTAAAGTATTTTGGTAAGGTTATCCACAAAATTAAACAACTTTTCCACAAGGTAACATAATACTAACACTATGAAAACTATTAGTTTTTTTATCAGTTCGATTTTAACAAAAGAAAAAGTTAATTTTATCCATATAGTATTGTAGATTTTTTTGTAAGTTTCTACCATTCGCAACGTCACAAACAAATAGGTATTATCTCCAAAAACAGTGTTTTGAGATAATCGCGTTTAAATACGAACAGTTATAGCTGCGGAATTATATAGTAAAAAACACCAGCATCCTTAAAACCAACCTGTAATAACAACCTGTAATAAAAAAGGGGTTATTAAACTTATCATTATGAACAACTTTTACTATGGGACCAACCCTGTAATCGCAAAAAAAAACAGCTGTTCCATACATTTTTTTAAGTCATGATAATATAAATGTATAAAACCTCTGATTTTTTTGGGATTACAGGGTTGGTCCCATAGTAAAAGTTGTTCATAATGATAAGTTTAATAACCCCTTTGAAGGATGCTGGTGATTTACAAATAATCCTGTATATTGAGCCCTTAGTTTGGCAGCTATGAATTTTCGAATTTTTAAACGCAATTATCTCAAAACACTGTTTTTGGAGATACTCTTTTGTTTGTGCCGTGAGCATTCTCAAAAAAAATTTAAGGAAATTAATTCTATCATTTCAAGTGTAGCTGCGTAATTGTTTAATTTGCATAGTGTATTATACGTTAATTGTTAAACAACAGACTACCTCGATGTACTGTGGTGGTGGTGTTAGTCCTTGGCCTTGCATGCATCATGCGATGAAGCTGAAGTTCAGATTCTACTGCGATTTCGTTCTAATTTATATTGCGATTTGTTAATTACTTTATTGGCCCTTATAACGTGCATGCCAAGTTTAAATTTCAATATTACGTGCGAAACTTAATTAATTGCAGTAAATACTTAACGATATCTGCTGCTATAGGTACTCTTCAGTGCGCGGCGGCTCCATACATCTCGATTCCTACCACTACCGCTTCCCATTGAAAAATGGCATAGCTAATAATGGCGTAAACAGGCACAGCTAGATATACAGACAGCCCAAGATTTCTATAGATATATCTTGGCAACTAAAACGAGGAGAGCTGACCCCAAAAAAGGAATAAGGCAATGAAGAAGAAGAAGAGTAATACTTATAGCTTATCTATATATAGATGAGAATAATACAAAGGCTAAGGTTTATCAATTACCATGCGAGCGAATCCGCGGGCGGAAGCGAGTCAAAAATAACGTTTAAAAAATTGTGAAGTGGGTAGGTACTCTTTTATTTACGTTTCGTTTTTTGCTTCGGTCAATATTATTTGATCGTATGAAATCGATGACTTCGATACACACGTGTATTACACGTGCTTCGTGATTGCTATAATATACCTATATGTATAAATTAAATGCTGTTCGTTGGTAAGATCACATCAGTCGCATTACTTTATATTTTAAAAAAGATTGTTCTAGTTTAGATAGGTATCTAAGGTTCTAAGGGAAAGAAAAAGTTTAAAGTTGCCCGGAAAATTGGAAAAACTGAACAGATGCGAAGCCGCGTAAAAAAGCTAATAGTAAATAAATTGTATTTGTTTCCGTTCAGAAATAAATTGATAACATAGGTATTTGTGGTAAAGAGAAAATTTATTTTTACATGAAGGTGCGGTTAAGATCATATTGAATCAATTTGAATCCTTTAGGTAAAACCAATATCTATAAAGGCAGGAAAACTATCGGAAAAGGTAGTGAACCATATAATGTAATGCAAGTCATGTTAAAAAAACCGTAAAAAAACTGCAAATGTATAGATATCATATGAAAGTTTTTATTATTAGTCTATTTAGTTATTAGTTTCTTTTAGTTACATTAGTCCGCTACGACAAGTCGGTATTACTTAATTTTATAGTAAATAAGTTGCTGTATTTTCTCTGTAAGTGATTTTATAAAACTTTTCAGAACTTTTCAGTCTTAAAGCTAAAATTTAACCCAACAAGCCTAGGTTTATTAGTCTAATTGCTATGGATTAGAAGGAATTTACAAACTATTTTAAAAATTCTTGCTATTGTAACCATTTTCATTCTACAAAGGAACCGAAATATAATATACAGAATGAGAAAAAGTGATCTAGTCTAAGAAATTACCATCGTGCAGATACCATTTTGTTTTCGTTGACTGCTAAATTGCAGACAATAATCAAAGTTAATTTTTAAAAAAAAACTTATTTCCCTAACTGAAATATTATTACATTTTGACGTAGCATGTGTTAAGAATAAAAATGTCATTTTCATAATGCCGTTCTTAAAACATGCTATGTTTGATGGAAAATCATAAAAAAACTATACTGATAATATAAGGTTTATAGAAACTTTATTCTCAACTAAAAACATGTTGTCACTTACATTGAGAATAATAATAATCATGCCATATTTTTAAAGTTCGCCGTTTACCACAAAACATTTTTTTTTTTTTTTTTTTTTTTATACCCATCCAATGCATTCATTTTCTTAAGAGTGAATGATCTGTTGTAATATATTCACAGAGCTGAGATTTGAATGCATTAAATAGGTGTACATTCTTTAATTGAGAAGGTAATTTGTTATAAAGCTGTGCTCCTCCAAATGTCAGCATCTTTTTACCGTAGTCTGTTCTAATTTTAGGTAAAACTAAGAAACTAGCTCGTCTTGTACTACGTTTGCTAATTTGACTACGTTTAGTAAAGCTTATGTTTGAATGAATATTTTTATCAAGAACCTTTCGGATAAAGATACAAGTGTTGTATGTATACAACTGTTTGATATTCATAATTTTAGTGTCCTTATAAATTTTGCTTGTTGATGTTAGGTAATGATAATTAAAAATGGTTTTGATTATTTTGTTTTGCATGATTTGTAGTTCTGAAAGCTTAGTTTTATTAGCACTTCCCCAAATTTCTATAAGATATAACAGGTGTGGTTTTACTAACGAATTATAAATATTATGACGTAATTTGTGAGGTATACAACGAGTAATATTTCGCAAAGAACCTATAAGAGCTGAAAGTTTACTTTTTATATGTTCGATATGAATATTCCACGATAGGGTTCTATCCAGCTTCAGGCCAAGATATTTCTCACATTGTTTTAGTTGCAAAGGCTCATCGTTGATTGTTAATGGGGTATATGAGGGGATTAATTTGTTTTTAGCTTTAAATATTATATAACTGGTCTTGGATGCATTTATTGTGAGAAGGTTATACTGAAACCATATATGCAGAGTATTTAAATCTTCTTGAGCTTGCTGGATTAAACTGTGTATAGAAGGTCCAAAATAAAATAGACATGTATCGTCAGCGTATAGAGTAAGATGTCCATGTAGTGTATTTTCACATATATTATTTATATATATCAAAAAGAGTAAAGGGCCCAAAATTGAGCCTTGAGGGACTCCACATGTAATAGGTGATGGATCACTCTGTTGATTGCCTATCTTAACTATTTATATGCTCTCGTATATCTACGCTTACTTTAAATTTTATATTTATTGTCGGACGTTGTTTAAAATAATTTGAAGGTTAAAAGGTTACGAATGTTACGATGCAGTTTGGTCGCCATTCAGCAAGAATTTGAAAAGTTTATTCTATTCAATCATTACATTGAACCAAGCGTTCATTGTGGGCGCTCTAGTTTCGTGATACCATCGAATTTACTTATTTGTGGGTCTGGTCAAATGGTCTTGTTGCATCACTCAAGTACGCAAACCACATACATGTTAGATTATTTAAATTCATTAAAATCAGTATAGATAATGAATTTATGAATTGATCCTTATGATACAAAATTGGTCCTTTGGTAAATCGTATAAAAACCTTTATTTAAAATGTGTTAGCTACTGTTAACCTAGTGATAGTCTAGTGGTATTACCATTGGTAAATCAGGGGTCTTGGTTTTTGTGAGCGTATCGTCGCTGCTTAGCTGCATGGCTCGCCTTTCTACCGATTCCAAAGCTTGAAGCAGGTACTTGACTGAACCTTCCCAAAGATCCAACCTCAGACTTTTAGTAAGTTATGTGTAAATTTTAAAGTAATTAAGTACTTGTTCCTTGCCGCAGAGAGAACGTAAAACCGTTAGTTCTGCGCCTGATCTCTCTCTAATCATGTTTGATTGCTGTTCTACCAGACTATGAGAGTAATATCTCCTGCGCAGTTTTGCCGGCGTGGCCCAAATGAGGTAACATCATCCTCCTAGCCTTATTATTCCCAAACTTTGTTAGGGTCGGCTTCTAATCTAACCAGATGCAGCTAAATATCAGTTTTCTACGGAGCGACTGCCTATCTGACCTCCGCCACCCAAATTGATACGATATTCTATGGTTAGATCAGTTGTCAGGATTTTATGAGTTCTGACTCCCTGTATCGACTGTCAAACATCTTCATGAGTGATAATTATAGCAGGTGATCATTAATTTATAATACGCACGTAACTTACGAAAAGTCAGAGATGCGCGCCTTGGGTTCGAACCTGAGACCTTTGACATGGCAGTCCAACAGTCATACCACTAGGCTATCTCTACTGCTCACCCCAAATGCGGTTACGACGACAATAAATAATAGTGCATACAGAAAATAACTACCATTATCATGAAATATTTATAAATACCTAAAGATCTATCTTAAAATGTGATTGGACATGTGACACCTGACTGGGTGATGCAAACAGACGAAGTGATTTATCTGATAATTAATTGTATATCGCACTACGCATCTCAGGGACATAATATCATTAGGTACATTAAATACTTAGCATATTATATAAATTTATGTAGTTTTCCTTAGAAGATCTGAGACGTTATCTTTGATGAATCTTAATGTATGTTATGTACATTTTTTTTCTGGTCTTTCGAGTACTGCGATCCTGATACCATTGACAAGTGACAAAGGTTGTGACAGCACACAGGTTTAAATAAAAAAATGAAATGTGATAATGAACTCTAATTTGATTGTACTGCGAAATGATATTTTAATCTTATTCTTTTTTAAACTAGTTTTTTTTTTTGGTACCTTTTTTTTTTTTTGGTTAGTTATTTTTTTGTTCATTGCAAACAAATTTAGCATACATAATTTAATTTAAATTTCACTGAATATTTATTATGGTGTGTTTTGCAAGAATTAATCTAAGTTAAAAATATAAGAATATAACTAACGTTGCATACTGGTAGCGGTTTTTTCAGATTAAGGGTTTTATTTTTCTTTATTTATTTTTAAGGTACTTAGATTTGTATAGACAGTTGTTTTTTGCGAGTTTCTTATTAAATCGTATCATTTAATAAGCAAAAACATGTGCATAAACCTCTAAAAACATACTTATATATAATAAAGCCGCCTAAATGGTTTTTTTAATATTCAGTTTGAGACTGGCTGTAATTAGAACATTAAACAGCTACTTTTTACGCAGTTTAAATCTAGAATATAAAATAATCTGATTTACACGTTTGTTCTTGCGTGACTGCTCCGCAAAAAACCGTCCAGTCAATTAGGTTTCAGCTATGTTTGACGTAACATTACTTCTACTTAATATCTAAAGACTCATAATGGTTTATGTAAGCAATATATTACCTCGATCTTAGCAAAATCATAACATTAATAGAGAAACATTGATTGCACGTGTCTATCTACATAGTATTAATATAAAAACACACGACGCAAATGTGGCGGTGGATTAATAAATTAATATAAATAACTTACATTTAAATGAAATTAGTTTAATTTATTACTTTTTACACAATTGCGGTCGCTACGTAGAAAAGGATTGCAGGTGTTGGCTAATTATGATGACTAAAGGGAAATTATGAAAAAAAAAGATGATTCACTATTTCGCGCCCTTTTATAAGCTAATTGATGCGTACTACCATCTGGCTGAATATAATCAGGAAAAAAATATTTAGTGTGCTGGCTAATTATGTTGACTAAAGGGAAATTATGAAAAAAAAAATGAATCATTACTTCGCGCCCTTTTCTATACTAATTGGTGCCTTCTAACATCTGGCTGAATATAATCAGGAAAAGAATATTTAGTTCATAATTTGAATTATAAAACGTCAAGTAGAATAAGAACTTTTTTCTTAAATTGCTCTAGATATGTCACAGAATAAAATAATAGCTGTAAATAAATAAATAGAGATCTGCTGACTAAATTATTCTTATGGCAAAAGAGTAGCAAAACTTGTCGGGTTTTTTGTATGACAATGAAACTACTATGGAACAGGCAGAAAAACAACCTCTTTATAATAATATCGGGTTAAAATCTCAAACTTTGGTACTTATTGTGTTACAAGATTTTACTGAGAATACTTTTTACCTTTTTTCGTTCTTATATTATAATTCGTAATAATGTATTCTTTGGGTAATTTCCTACAAAAATACCTAAGCTTTTTATTTCATTCATGTGCAAATTAGTGTTTTGTACAAATGTTTAAGACTTATAGTAATATAGTAGAGTTACGTGTACAATGTAAGTCGTATACAATGGTAGACATTTTTATATAATAGTACTTGGATAATAACCTCGGAAGCCGCTGGACTGATCTAGATAACTAATTCCGCGTGTAACACAAGGGCTGTTAAATAGTAATTAATTACTTCTAGACAATAAAAAAGGTTCGCCGAACTAGTATTATTTCAAAGAACAACCATGGAATTTCTTGCCAGATTCTTCTCCATGAAGGGTAGGCTGCCCTTAAAACTGGCAACTAGCACTAACTAGCACTCTTACAACAAACAATATTAGAATTATGACTATTCATAAGTGCCTAATGGTCTACATCGCCATGTCTAATCTCTTAGGAAAATATTCTATCTAAAATTCCCTTATTTTGTCCAGTCTTATTCTTTCTTTTTAATCTTTATTATGTCAATTTTTTTTATATGATAATATGAAGAGAAAATATAGTAAGTACTTTTTTTGTGTTTGCAAACTTATTTTATTTTAGTTGACATCGGCTAAACCATGAAGGATTCATTCTTTTTGCATAGGATACATTTATCGATTTTTCTTAAGGCCAAACCTTAGATCATATAAGAAAATGTAGAGTGTGTCGTGAGCAGGTCTTACCATTAAAACCACTGAAACCTCGCGTTGTTCATACCCGTGCTCACGGTTTATACTTCTCTAGGATTGCTCTATACTTTTTTATATACTCTAAGGACCAAACCCTTTTCATTATTTTATTTCACTTTTGACAGCCACATGAGAACGTAATTCTTGCCTAATATTTAAAATTTACTTTGTTTTAAGCTGCCTAATCTTAATGAATTGCCCTATTGATTACGTTTTTAAGACATCAAAACTGTAATTATTTCAGTTTTTACTAAATAAATAAATACGTGGATAAATAATATTCGTAAATAAATAAATAAGTCAAGCTGTCAAAATAAAATAAAAGAATTTAAATTGTTACAGTTCTGTCAGCAGCGGTATTATGTGACTACAGATAATAATTTATGTCATCGACATTACAATTGACACTAATAAAGTGCATACTTAATGAGGATCCTTTCTTTAAAAATAATACAATTAAAAAAATATACAATACCTTCAATAATGTCTCTTTAGTTCCATTCATATATAAAAAATATATTTTAACTTTATTATAAATGCGAAAGTTTGTTTGTTTATTAGATACCTTTTCAGGCCTAAACCACTGAATCTATCATCCTGAAATTTTGCTAAGACGTTGTCAGGTGTACTGAAACGGCCATAGGGTAACTTTCATCCCGAAAAAAGTACTGTTCCTGAGTAAACCAACAATAACGTTTTTTTTTGTTTTTTTTTACATGTTTCAGCACATTTTAGGTTATTAAATATAATTAATTAATAAGAAATTTGCAAAAGCAACTCCCATCCCATCCCATTCCATCCATGTCAGTTGTTTTTTTAAATTTCTTATTAAATAATTATAACAATAACGTTCTTATGATAATAGATGGCGCCAGCGCCAATTTTAAATTCAAAATTAACGCGAGCCAAACCACGGGTAAAAGCTAGTAACAATATTCATTAGTTAGTGATGGTTTTATATGCTTATTAACGGTAAATTGATTATGTAGGGACGTATTGTTTAGTAAATACAAATTAAAGTAAATGAGATCAAATTAGTAAATTATAGTGGTATGGGTATTAGATTAGTAGAAAATGTAATATTATACTTCTCATAAGTAATTGGAGAGGAATAGTGTTATAAAGTAATATTTTGTATGTTCTATTAAAACAGCCGTAGCTGTTTGCAACCTAAATAATTATTTATAATAGGTTCAAAGATATAAGTTTAAATTACTGCATATAATATACAGTTTTGGCATATAAAACATTATAAATAAACTAATCAGATTAGAGAGAAAAGAATCAGAGAATATTTCTTTGCGTTCAATATATGCAATACTGCGCAATTAAAATACCTAATCGTGATACTAAATAATCAAAGGTCAAAACAAGAAATGAACAAAAAATTAATCAGGTACATAAAAAATCCCACATAAGCAGATTCAAACTTACGTCTTGATAAAACAAATTTATACTTTAATTTTTTATAATCAACATCAAAATTACCATAAAAACGATGCGTATCACTGAGTTCAAATAAGACCATGTATAAGATATAATCATTCAGAAAAACACGAGTAAAATAAAAACTTTATTTTAGAAAGCTGTTAATCAAGTCTTTAGTTATGAATAACATATGTCAGTACATGAATGGCCTCTACCACACACATACAGATTTGTATAGAGCTATAATTACAGGTACACTTCCTACTCAGTAGGCGTAGGTCACTAGTCGACCTAGGGCCCTAAAGAAAGGTCATTCGTTCTAGTAACACCGAAACTTATATCAGAAAGTGCCCAATATTATTTTTACCTGCACTATCTTTTCAATATTAATTTATTTTTACCTGCACTAACTTTTTTAAGATCAGACAAGACAATGAAGTCACTTAAATTTTTTATCTTGATAAAACAACTTTCCAATGCGCCTTTCGCGGAATTTAAATTTAAATAATCAGTCTTTAAAGGTGACAAACGGCTATTAACGTGAATCAATTCGCTTTTTACTGTTATTATTTAATAAATTAGTATCTAGAAAAATAAATAGAGCACAACAATTAGCGGTACTCAGTCAATGACGATTAGAATCAACAACATTGTTTTCTGATGAAAATTTATACCAAGAATAAACTACGCACAATACTCGGAACATTAGGTATTACTTGATTGGTAAACACTATATAACACTTGGACTAACTTATCGATCACATATTACTCGGTACGTACCTTTATAATGTTATTTTATTGTCAAACAATCACAAGCTGGTTTACTCAAGGACTCTGTCAGTAGATTTATTAGTTTTGTTTAATTTTGTCTTGCATTTGAAGAGGCAAGGACTTTTTACTATCTTGAAACGACTGACTTGCACCGATCGGCCATAGAAACAACGGATTTAATAAATTAAACTACCTTTTTTGATAATTTAAAAAGTTATATTTTTACAAAATCCGATAAAAAATTGTTTTGCGAAAAGTACTATTTTATTAGACCAAGCTATTGGATGCAACACCAGGGGTTTTACTTGCGTGTTGCCAACCTTGTCCTTTATATGAATGCGGGGAGGAAAGATTAAGGAAGAGGTAATAATTATGGAGGGGGTAGAATACGAGCCTCCTAATTCTCTGACCGTACGAAACAGTACGAATACTGTTATTGAACATTTTTCTGTGCGATTCGGTACTACCCCGGTAAACCGACCCAACCATAAGCTCTACCACATAAAAAAATGCTGTGGACTAGCACAAACTCAGTAGCCTTTACCATCACTTAACGCATTACAGTGCTAACCGCATCTATGTATATTTTTCTGTTTGTAGTTATACGTAGTTTTTATCTAACAGGGTACAGCATCAATCATTTTTGATTTATTACAAAACATAGCCTTGAGATAGTCTTTTTTAAACTACTAATTTATAATATAAAAGTAAAGATGCGCGTCTAAAACTAAATCGAAAACCATCTGAAAAGATGGTTTTCGATTTAGTTTTAGACGCGGTTTATTGGGACTCTATAAGTATGTACTCTGCCATGTATTTTTTTAAACCGTAACAGATAGTCAATTCACAAACGTATTTTTTTGATAGAATAATACATAATATTTGTGCTACTTTAATGACAAATACAATAAAAATAAAAATTCAATCCATAAAAGAAGATTATGTATTAAAAGACACTTGTAAAAATTCTGCTACAGAACAATCGCTATAACTTTGCCTTTCCAAAGACAGGATTTCTACTGATTGAGCGGGACGCGAGACAGCGTGTGACAGAAACAACAATGTTTATATTTGTTACGCACTTCAGGGGGTAATCTTATAACGTTCGTATTGTATAGGCCTCCATTCAGGACTACTCGGATATCATGTGTGGAATGCCAGTGTAGAAACCAGCATAAGCAAACGACCCGTCAGTGACGCGCTTCAGTGTATTACGTTATATCAGTACAATAGTAAACAATAAACATGCACAGATTCAGGGTTATTGGTACATTGGACCTGCCGAATTTATTTATACTAGGTAATGGAACTACTAGCACTGTATAATAGCTACAGAACACTAAATATAAGTGTTAAAAAAAATGTTATAAAACAATGTTGGGGGGTCCGGGTTATTTAATTAATTAATTTAAAAATGTGGGTTTGCAAACCATATATAAATAAAATAACATTACCAATTGTTAATTTATGTTACATGTTAGAAGATTTAGCCTGCATAACAATACTCGGATCATAATATATTAGTTCACACTTAGAATAAGATCTTTTTGTAAATTTGTCTTTTGTAATTTATGTTAATAAAGACCTTTAAAAATCAAAAAAATCAATCAAGTTTGATGTATCTGCAATATGCAAAAGGAATATCCGAAATATGCAATCGATTCTAAAAAAATGTATATCAACAAATATTTCTGTTTATAAAGAGTTAATGTTGATTTCGTACAAATTTGTTTTATAATCATGAAAAGGATTTATTAATCTTTTTTTATGTACTTAATCTTTATAGTTTTCAGGTACCTACCTAATTATTTTGCGTAACCTAAGTTAATGATTATTTAGCAACATTTTAATTGGTAAATTATGCATTAGTACCTATGTCTTAAATCTTTATTATCTTGGGATTTGCATTATTTTAAAACTAACTTTGGTTATAGTAGTCACTAAATTTATTTTTAAATTAGGTACTCAATTTATCTATTGTTTGTTACGAACGTGGTACGGTACTTATATTTCTAGAAAACGACTCTTTAAGTTTTTCTTGAAGTTTATCGGATTTAATTTAAATAATTAATTATTTATAAATATAAATTACTCAAACTCAATTTAATTAATGTTTGTTACAAACGTGGTACGATACTTATATTTCCAGAAAACTACTCATTAAGTTTTAACATTATTTTTAGTACCTACTATGCAATAACTTTTTTTTAAATTTTAAATCAGGGATATTTATCCATGAAAATATATACATATGAAATATGAAGAGAAAATTCAAAAAGGTATGTCCATATGTTTTTATTTCTGGATGAAACGGAAATTATTTAAGAAAATATTTAATCTCACACTCCCTGATCAGACATAAAAATTCTGTACAAATAATTGCAAAGTCTGTTTAAGCATTGTATTTAAAAGGTAATTGACTATCTCTGCCTAACTGCCTGCCTAAATACAAGCGTGATATTATGTTATGACAACATAACATCATATTAATGTATTGTATACCTACAATACATCAATATGTTGATATTATATACAGAATGTTTACACACAGTTTTTTTTCCGTACGTTTGCAATATAAAACGCAATGAACAGGTCGTAATTGTGGTGGTTAATTAAATTACGAGTACAACTATTGAAATACATTGAGAGCTACCGATAGTTATGTGGTTCTGTAATTTGGTTAAATTCTTTAAAAAAATACTCGTTACAATTATATTTTTTCAAGAAAATGCTATAAAGTATCAAAATAATGTTGACTTACCAATACAGTGGCGTAAGGCAAAAACAAAAAAAACGGTTTTCAGTCAAAAGTTCCAAACATGCGCATGAGCATGTTTTCGTAAACTAATTTGTAGCGAGAATTATTTATAGTCACAATAAAAAGTGATAAAAACTCGCGTCAAATAACACTTTTGAGAAACATTTCACGTCACTTCCGGTTGTCGTGTGCATAGGAGGTGAAAATTTCCGCGGTTCCACAGACACCGACGTTCGGGCAGGAGCGCTGGCGCACTGTTTGTTGTGGTCGGACTCGTGAGAACTATGGTACTTAGGTACTGCGGCCACGGTACGTCGAGGCGTGTTGTCGGACACAAGCGGCGCCGGATTGTGACGTGCGAAGGCTTGCGACTACACTTTTGCACCTCCTTACAAACATAGCCCCACTCTCATATTGTTTCTGATAATCATAATTAACTTATTTTAAAGGTTGCAATAGTTCTCGCAAATAGGAAAACGTTTATTGATTCAAGGTGTCAGATGTCATCATTCGTTTCAGGAAATAAATCTTCTTTGGATATCATTCCTGATATTACATGCGGGTAATGATATAAAAGAGTCAACACTAATGAGGTTCACTAAATTAAAGACGCCTATATATAGAGTATATATTATGCATATATATATATAGGCTATATATATATAGCCTATATATATATATGCATAATAATATTATTCTCATTTATTCAATTTATTAGGCATTTATGTATATTTGTGGGGCACCCTAAACTACCCTTGGTTTTTCATATGTAGGTATTACTATATTTTATAGTTTTAAATTTATATCTTAATTTTTGATATACAGGGTGTCCAGTCGCACGACATACTGCGCGGGGGTATAGCTTGGGTCAATAACTACCATAAGTTTATCATGTGTCTGTGGCATCGTAGCTTCCAAAGTCCCAAATGGTTGAACCGATTTTTTTTAAAGGTGACTTGGTCGAAGTCTGAATTGACTTTTCATACAATGTTACTGGTCACATGACTCCCTTTTGTATGAGAAGTGAAATTTTCGTTTTCAGATTTCGACAGACGATCGACGATCGACAGATGTTCCGCGTGAACCCCGTTTTCCCGTCCAGAGGTCCGTCAAAGAACACCGTGTGGTTTTTAGTCCGTGCGAGTCGGACATAACTCCATGCCTAGCACTGGCACTGAGCCAAAAAAAAGGTATGTGTATGCGCATAATAAATGGTTTTTAAAAGTTATGTTGAGCCACTTTCGTTGCTAACAGTACTTGTTTTTAGCGAGGAATTACAAGGATATTTTATCACAGTAAAATAAATATTACTGTCTCGTAATAATAGATTGATTGTAGTTGCAACAAAAAACTGCGGAGAAAAAATATTCCCCCAAAATTGACGCCTTGCGCAGGCGCTTCTCGTAGCTGTAAATACTTTGTGATGGATTGCCTGTCTCCACTCTCTTTGGATTGTGTTACATCTCCACGTAGATAAAAATAATAACATGAATAACATATCTCTACATTGTGTTACAACGGCGGTACGTATGCAATTACTATCGAAGGGACATTCGAAGCCCGAGCCATAGACAAGCGTTATAATAAATGAAGCCTGCCAGCCATGGCTGCAGTATTTTATATTTATTATTTCAATACTGTAAAATTTATTAACGATAGTTGATCTAATAAATGATTTTATCACAAATCGAATAATATTATTCGATTTTTTAATCATTAAAATTCCTTTCCCGAAATAAATATTTTACCGACAGTCAATGTTTATGTGTAGAGTGATCAAACTCATTGCGTATATTTTACGGCATGAATAAAAAAAAACTATTGCGCTCTAGGGTCAAATTTAACTTAGATTTGAGTAGGATAGATCAACTTTTTGAACTATTTATTTATTTTTCACTCCTCTTGCTGAAAAGTCTATCATTGTAGATTGTAGCGTACCAGAACGGGGATAAAATTGCATATTTTCCTCTACGGGAAAAAGTTTTATTTTTTATTTTTGTCTACGAGTCTACAAATACGAAAAGTCGTCATTAGTTATTCATAAGTAGAATAATCATGAATATAGACGTGACTTAAGTATTAATACTGTTTCATAAAAAAAAATTGAAAATAGAACTAAAAGCGTGCATTGCGTTGCGGGTACAGAAGAAATTAAAAAAAAGGCATTGGCGGGAAATCTTTAGAATTTTTCTCTAAATACAAATTGAATTAGTGTACTCGTAGGTATGTTATTTATTTTTGATCTTGTATTGGATTATTTTATTTTTTACAATCGTAGTGAAAAGTTGAGCGTAAAACATGGCGCTCAAAACTTGTTATAACTCGGTTTCTATTTACATGTCGTATATAATGGGTCATTTTTATGGGTTACCTTTATTCTGACTATAAAATTAAGTCCTTATTATGTCTTATTCCTCAATAAACGAATTAAGTTATATTGATGTTGCAACATTGTATTTTAATTTTATACTGTCTATAATTATTTAAAATAGAGATAATTACATAAAAATCTTTAGCGAACGTTTAAAAATACATTTTTTATAAACAACCTCGTAAAGTACCTATATACCTACATAATCGAGTGACGTTTATTTTTTATTTTTTATTTATAGACTCACGCCTGTATTCCTCAGAGGAAGTATGCAGAGGTGTGCAGTACACCCACGTTTCGCCGGATTGTAAGTTCCATGTAATAGGGGGCGATCCTATTGCCATTAACCGGGCACAATTCCAGACTCCGTGCTGCTACTGAGAATTTCCTAATAGAAAAACCCAATAACACTTTGCCCGACCCGGGATCGAACCAGGACGTCGTCATGCTCAGAAGTCGCGCTTGCTACCACTAGACCAATGAGGCAGTCAGAATGACGTTTAATTATAAATAAATACAGGGAAATATTATCTCCCATTTTGTTTTACAAAGTTTTTATTAAATCGATGTCTTCATTGAGTTACCATTGATTTCTAGGAACAATTGTGTTATTATTTATGGTGTAATTTATTGTAAGCTGTGTGTTATTGAGATTAATGATAGATAAACTATTGGTAGATATAGTTACCTTCGATTATTGATTTGTCATTTGTCACGCTAACGATCGTGATCTATAAATCTAGATCTTCTGTTAACTATTATATGACCTTATTGATTTATTTATAGGATGGACAATTAATTACAATTCATCTTTTAATTTATTGTGTGAATCAATCATCTAATACAATTCCATAATTATTAGAAATAGCTGATATCTGTATTGTATTTAAATTGTTAAATGTATTTAAATTATAAATAATACAAACGAACTAGAAAGCTGTGATAGCCTAGTGGTATGACGGTTGACTGCCAAGTCAGAGGTCTCAGGTTCTCAAAAGGCACGCACATCTGACTTTTCGTAAGTCTTGCGCGTATTATAAATTGACTATCTCCTGCTCTGTGCCTCGGAAAGCACGTTAAGCCCTTGGCCCCGGCTGTCATGAAGATCTTTGACAGTCGTTGTAGGAAGTCAGTCATAAAATTCTGATAATTGATCTAACTTTAAAACATCGCACCCCTTTAAGTAGCGGGGGTCATATGGGCAGTCGTTTCGTAGAAAACTGATATTCAGCAGCATCAGGTTAGATTAGAAGCCGACCCCAACACAGTTTGGGAATGAAGATGACAAACAAACTATAGAATATTGTTGTATAGTTTTTTCCCACTAAATTATGTAGAGTCAATTTCATGCCTCTTGTTTGTATTGACGTTTTGCAATAAATCGCATAAATATGTCAAGTTATAGGTACCTATAACTTGACATATTTATAGCAACAAATACGAAGATATATGACCTTAAATATGTCAAACACATAATCATTAGCACATTGTTTGGTACATGTAGAGACAAAAGGATTACTGTGAATAAGTTACAGTTAAGTAAGTACAGTAATAAGTTAAGTTGGGTTACTTATGTCTTAACTACTTACAAAAAGTAGCAGTGGATATAAAATACATACATACATACACTCACGCCTGTATTCCCCAGAGGTAGGTAGAGGTGTATGCAGTACACCCACGTTTTGCCAGCTATGTTATAAGTCCCATGTAATAGGGGGCGAGCCTTTGCCATTAACCGGGCACAATTCCAGACTCCGTGCTGCTACTAAGAATTTTTTAATGGATAAACCTGCTTTGCCCAACCCGGGGATCGAACCCAGGACCCCGTGCTCAGCAGTCGCGCTTGCTACCACTAAACCAATGAAGCAGTAGATATAAAACTTATGTTTTAAAGACATTATTTAATAAGAAACTCGCACAAACAAAAAAAAACACTTTTGTTTTTAGCTAAGAACACTCTCGATCAATTTACCTTTCAAATAAAAAACTAAATCAAAAATGGTTCATCCGTTTAGGAGCTACGATGCTACACACAGACACACAGACACGTCAAACTTATACCACCCCTCTTTTTACACAGGGGATAAAAAAGTCAACTTTAATTTTAAAATTTTAAAGATGTTTGAACTTGTACATACTTCCATGTACAATGCTTAAATAAAGTGACACAACATCAATGTCAATAAAGTAATATTTACCGAATACAGATACAAAAAATGTTTACTGAATGTGTTCATTGGTGTTTTCCAATTGGTACCTATAGTGTGATTTCCCGGGAAAGATGTATTTACAAGTATAGTCTCGTTGAGGACATTATGTCAATATTAGAACTTTTAATTATTTCAAAATAGTTCCTGTCACTATCTCAAAACATAATCAGCCAGAAACAATATTTTTTTTCATTTTTAGCGAGGATAATCGTCCCACTAGACTGATGTAATTAATAGTGTAGATATTTATTAATAGAGTTTTGCATTTGTAGATACATACATAAATATAGGTACATATAAATAGAATTCGACCATATTTGTTTATTATAAATTTAAGCTTCCTATAAACTTTTACAAGTTTCACACTCCTCCGTGCGCACAATTAACTAATTATTTTTTATTCGCTTCACGTATTAATAATATATAGATATATAATTAGTTTATCGTGCCTTTGTCTCAAGTCGACGTAGATATTATCACCAAAAAAAGTTCTAATAACAAGAAATAAAATTCGAAAAATCCTTGTTTATCTCGCTTAGTAATCTGGATTGCGTTAGTTAGACACTTAAGTGTCACCTCACTATCCCTATCGATCAAGCCACGTCCCCATGTGTCTCGTATAAATCACCTAGCCGGGACGTTGCTGGGACAGACCAGTGAACAATGTGAAGGCTGCTTGCTTAAATGCGCGTCGCAGTCAATATTATATACTCCGATCAAACTACTACTACTAAAGACTACACACAAATCTTAACTAGGTACTAAAGATATATATATATTATATAGGTACTCTCCCAGTTTCAAAAGAATAATTTAGTGCATTTTGAACAGAACAAGAAAGAAATTATTTGTCTACATATTTAAATGTACACGGGAATTAAATATGTCACGTTAATTAAAAATAAATAAAAGTCAATTCAATTTATCAGAAAAGAAAATTTAGTAAAATATAACCATTTGTTTGTTTTATTAATAAATTACCAAAGCAATTCGTAAAGTATCATAAAAAGGGCTTGCTTAAGAAATACCTACAAAAAAAAAAATACCTACTACTATTTTTGGTTTATTACTTTTCGACTTATATCTAAAAAATGTTCGTCTTGGGCTCGAACCTAAAACCTCCTGCCAGTCAACGAACATTAACACGACACTCAATACCTAATTACGCTAAGTAATCTGTAAATCTTGTTCTGAAATATTTATCTAGAAAGCTATCAACAGCTAAACTTTCTCTGTCAAACTAAAAATAAATTTTAGGTCATTTTTATTTTCATAAATAAGATCGATAGGTATGTTCTTTAGATAATGATTGATTCAGAGAACTAGTTCAATAAAGAAATGCAAGCAAATGTAAGAATATTTAAAATTGCATGACATACCTATTCAGTCTCGCTAATTACCGTCGCGCGCCGCTGTCGTGTCGTCTAATTATGCTACCATTATTTTGATTTTAGAAAAACAACATCAAAAATGCATCTATGAAAAACAAGCTATTATTTAAAAAATAAAATTGTCATTTTGGTTATAAATATTCATTAAAAGTTTTATGTAAGATAATAGCTATCTATTCCGTGAATGGTCCACTTGACCTTAAAAAGTATATATATATATATATATATATATATATATATATATACTGTATATGTATATATATATATATATATATATATATATATATATACTTGATTTCCAAATTTACTTGGAAGTGTTTGTCAAATGGCAATGTAATGGATTATACTGAATGTAGATTTATATTTATTAGGTTTTAGGTCAGACCCAGATGTACCTATATCATTCTGTGAGGACGATTCACACCAAAAGTAAAGAGCAACACACACTAAACAGTTTCACAGCAGAATTTGGTCGTATCGGGCGGCCTACACGACTTGATCTGATCTTAGATCTGTTATGGACTCTATTGAATCCATAACTGCTTATGACAGTCAGCCGCTGATGTACGAATATTAACAGCAAATAACCGCATAAAACCTAAAACGTAGATACTTTTCGGAGTAGGCGTTAGTTTCGGTGTAATTAAATCCCTTTACTTCATTAATTAAAATTGATTACTTTTTTAGCAAAACAATTTTTACCATTGCATTTAGAACAATCAATTTCCAGTTTTGTATTTTTTCATTATGACCGTGTAAATGTGCTGCACAAGTTTACAGCTACTTAGTTAAGTATTACTTATTACGCAGGAATATAATAGGTCTCGCCTATTGTTCTTATGGTATTATTTCCTATTTTCATTGCGATCCGTCGATAACATTACTCGCAAACGCTTAGCGCATTGCGAGCTTATGCAATGGATAATTAGAATCCTATTAGGTCAATCCATTGCATTATAGTCACGTGACTGTAATAATATTAGCGAAATAGATCGCTTAGCACGCTTTCAGGGTAAACTTAAGTCACGCTAAGTTGCGTTTCTTTGATCATTTATTCAATATTAATCTGAATTGTTTAAATCGATATACTAGGAAAGTTAAAAAGTTAAAAATCCCAGACACAAAAACCTTTGAAATTATTTATTGTTTTAGCTAACAACACTCACAATCACGTCACCTTTCAAATAAAAAAAAGTAAATCAAAATAAGTTATTCTGATGGGGAGCCACGATGCCACAAACACACATACCTATATACCTACATGCGCCCCTCTGTGGCTCTGTCTTCGTTGGGAGTTAAAAACGGTCACGTGAGCGCTTCCTAATGCTTCTAGCAAAAGCGTCATACAAACAAATGACGTCGAACAATGGATATCGTTATTTACGTCCAACTTCGTAACCTTTCAGGCACTAAGACCGAGTTGACGACCTCAACCCACAGGTTTTTGTGCATATTTTTAGCAACAGGAAAATCTTTTAATAGGTATCTCATCATGATCGAAAATATTGGAAACTTAACCCTTTGGTAATATTCGACAAGAATGACGTGACGTTTAAACAAACAACTTAGTCGTAATTGTGAGTAAACAAAATTCAATTTTCAAGCCAAGAATATTATCCAGACTTATTTCAAGTCAATCATGCATGAGTTGGTTATTTTTAGCACGCCGTGCATGCAGGTGTCACTTATTTATGCTCGAATAACAAGGCTTGGCTTAGCGATATTTTGACAATCTGTTGTTGATTAAAAATTTGCGACATCATGTTTTGTCTGTCACTTCTGATGATTGGTTTTCGAAGTCCTTTTTTAATTAAAAAGGGAATCACAGTTAGTCAGTTTACATGATTGTTTTTGGCAGACATTTTTATATTAAAATTAGATTTTAATGTAATAACAATAACGTAACTTTAAAACTACAAATATAATAGACTTAAAAATAGTGTTAAGGCGGCTTTAAGTACATATTTCGATCTCGAAATTCAGTTACTGATTGATGGGTAATGACCATTTCCTTTGCACTGAGACCTCGGTATTTAGAATTCTATACACTCATACTACGCATAGTGCTGTATATTTTAGTACAATACCTATAGATCTATAGGTACAGCGTGTAACAGAAGTCCGAATAATACATTAAGGGCGTATAAGGTACCCTATATACAATCCTTGAGCATAGGTTTTGGAACCGAACCCCGAACAATACTCGAGTAAACCACGGTCAAAGTTTTTACCAAAATCTTTGAAATACAGCCCTAGAAATTAGCTGAAAGGTGAATCAACACGAATCCGGTTATTTACCTTCAATAAATTGTTTAAGTAAGCACTAGGCACGCGTAGAATAATGAAATCTGTTATTATTGAAGAAAATGAAATCAAAAGAATTATTTTTTATTTAAAAAAATGCCTCATTTGCATTCAATATTTTCAGAGGTGATTCTCTTCATGATATACATACATGCCCTTAAGTATTATTTCGGACTTCTGTTACACGCTGTATATGGAATAGGCTCTTATTGCCACGCGGTGTTGTCAAAAATTCCATGAGTAAAGTTTTCGAAGATAATATGCCGATAGCATATTTTGTCCACGGATGTGAATTAAATATTGACTCAGCGATGTATGTCGCCGTGATTTATCATTGTTTGTCATTTTATTCCTGTTTGAGCTCGTGATTGCTGATAGAGATAACGCGCAGGATGCTGTCAGCTACCGCTCTACGAATCAACACAGACGCGCAAAAATAGACAAGATCACGTAAAACAATGACAAATATTATGTGTCGTTTGTGAACATTGTTACAATGTTGTTATGATTGATAAACTGTGTAAGTATATATTTATAATAAGTAATGTTTTGGTAATCTAAACAATAATAAAATTAACTTAGTCGAATTATTCGCTAGCCTTTATTCCCCGCGAACGAAGTGGGCTTCAAAACAGAAACTGAGTCAGCCCATCGCGTGAGGCAATTTTTTAAATGTTCTCGTAAACACCTCCACAAAGGATGATTTATCTTGTTAAAGACTTATACCGAGTATGTTAGTATGTAGCACAAATTCTAAATCAAGTTCCTGTTTGATAACATCATAGCTAGCTAAAAATAAGATACTTAATAGATACAACTTAAAAATAAAGCTAGTTGTGGTTCTTTGAATGTAACCGCATAAGGGCTCCAACAATCATCGCACAAAGTAAGTAATGACGACCAATAAATTGGTCACGCGGGAAATAGGACACGCTGTCTAGCGTATGACCGGTGGCGACTACGTGCAACAATAAACGTAGGACAAAGAGCTTAGATACAAACTATGTATCTCATTGTTAATAAAACAACAATCTTAAACGTACGCGTAGTTACTATACAAATAGAATTAAATTTTCACTAATATTTAAAACGATGAGGAAAATTTTAAATCATTTTTACGAATTATGACATGTACGTGTAAAATTTGAGATATGACTAAGCTACGCTAATGTTGAGATGGAGGTCTGGTACTTCGTGCACTAACAATTATCGAGGTTCACTCACCGGTCGGTCTGATGTGCCTCTCCTGCTGCTTCGTGAAGTGAGGTTGTTCTGCCACTGAGGTGGCTATGAACAAAAACTTGGATGAAAGGTGATGAACTTAAGTCTAGTGTGGTCGTCTCAGAGAACACTCTCAGAAGAGTGTGAGGCCACACGTCGGTATCTCCTCTATATATCGAGAGGCCTCGCAGCAAATCAACATCGACGATCCTACAGCAAATACGACGTAAAACACCTAAATACTATTTGATCTAAGATTTATTACGTTGCGGAGTAAAAACTAAACCTTTGATTCTGACAAATTTTCTTCAATATTTGTGAAATATCATTTACATCTATCACGCTTTGTCGCATCCAGTGTAGACAGAACTTCAGCTTATATATACTTATAATACTTATATTGATAGAAATAATAATAGCGATAATTGCAAGTTAACCGATCGCCTACGTGCAGTACCACTAACTGTATTCATCCAATTTTCCTCGCAGCACTTACAGCTCGGGTCAACTACGTCTCGTATTTATCAAATCTACTAACAAATCTAACAATGATCCTATGCTAGCTATCTAATACTATGTGATTTGATGAATACGAATATTATGAAGATTTTTGGCTCTAGTTCTATGGTGTTATTGATCTATATTTTCGAAATTAAATTGTCTTGTTATCTTTAGAACAAAACAAGAAGATCTTCATAGATTATATTACTAAAACTAAGACGTAAAAATATTGTCAGTCTTCTTTTTTTAACCTCCGACGCAAAAAAGAGGGATGTTATAGGTTTGACGTGTCTGTGTGTCTGTCTGTGGCATTGTAGCTCCCAAACAGATGAAATGAACTCATTTTCCTTTATTTTTCATTTTATTTGAAAGGTAAATTGATCGAGAGTGTTCTTAGCTAATAAAAAATGGTGGTTTTCGTTATCGGCGGTTTTTTAATTTTACATTTATAGTTTAATCATATTGTTGATGAACCTAGACCCGTAGGTCATTTACATAGGGACTCTACCTAGAGCTGCAATTATTAATAGTTAGTTATGTAACTAATTACTAAATGAATTACCCTTTATTTACCAGATATATACAATACACATGTCTGCTCTTGCATCACCATCAGGGATAGTGGCTTTCAACATTTTAGCTATCGAAGGCAAGAATGTAAACATTGTTTATACGTACATGACTTTAGTAATGTTATTTTTAAGGTACGTTTGATGAAAATTACTCCGTGCTATAGATATATTATATTTAGAAACTAACTATCTACTTGTATTGCAAATATAAGCGTAGAGCATTGAGCGCTCAGTCGACGCTTTTGAGCATTGAAGACTCAAGTGTTTAACGATATCTGCCAAACGCAGTCTGATTTAATTTTACCTAAGTATATTTAATAAGAAATTTGAAAAAACATCTGATACGGATGGGATTGACAGTTGTTTTTTCAAATTTCTTATTAAATATTTATATTTAATAAGCTAACATGTGCTAAAACATGTAAAAATTTCACAAAAATATTTACCTAAGTAGATTTTTATGAGGTCGGCCCAGATGATCTGTGCAGAGTCGGCACTGTTCAGGCAGCACTAACTCTGCACTCTCTGCGGACTTTACCAATACGTCAATGACATCTAGGAAAATAAATAAAACAAGCAATGACGTGGAGGGTTTTCCAAAAAGTTGAAAACGAAAAGTGTACAAAAAAACGGTTCGCACCTTTGTAATAATTAATGCACAACTAATGAATTCGACATTATGGTAATATTATCTGCCCACATTTTACCTGTTGTGGAAACTTTTTAGGATTTCATTCCCAAAGGGTGCCACCTATATTAGGTTCTTAAATTCTGCCTTCTATTTGTCCGTCGTCAGTTTTTTTGCCTATCACAAGGCTATCTGTCTCTGGACTGAGTCCAGGCATAAAGATATGAGCAAATCGCAAAATAATCCACATCAAATCCCGCAGTCCCTATAAGCTTGTCCCCAAGCAACGCCCTAAGCTAAACCCCCAGTCCCATTAAGGATCACCGGCCGTTAGCTGCTGTTGATTTAGACTTAGCTGGAGGCCTTTTAGATATCGCTAGAAGTCCGGTAAATCAGCCTAAAGTCCTTAGAAAAATACATTTTTATTTATATTTTTACAAGGTTTTTAATTTATATTTTTACATATCTTCGATAAACAACATTGCCTTTTGCATATAAATACCCGAATTACATGCTACTTAGATTAATTGAGCAATTAAAGTGAACTAAAAACACCTTCAAAATAACCGGTTAGTTATATTACTTTTCTATAAGAGTTAGGCTAAAACAATTAAAAATATAGGTCAAAGAAGATAGTCAAATAATTTCTCGTCGACCTACTTTGTGAAGATAATAGCCATTAATATTAATTTTAGTTCTAGCTTACTCAATTAAGTTGTAGTTAAGTAAAATGCTGAAATAATCAACGTCTTTTTTTAAAACTTTTTTTGTTGTTTAAAAAATTATGATAACCTCGCTAATGATCCAATCATCTGAGAGGTTAATTTCATGTATTAAGTTAATAATTTCTTAAAATTTCATTGGTTGTCATTGGTTAATATTTTCAATGAAAAACCTAATTGTTGATTTTGGATGATCAGTCTCCAGTCTCTACAAATTCTCTACAATAGGGTCAAATACCCTATTGTAGAGAATTTGTTTGATCACTGTTGGAGAAGATATTTGACATTGTTTTTTATATTTAACGCACTTAAAAACATTTCCGAGATTTCTGTTACATTTTAATTTTGTGGCAAAAGTCACCGTCAAAGTTTCTTTAACATTATTTATTTTGTATGATGGCTCTAATTCCTGAAACATGCGACGTCACATCACAGTAAGCATGTTAAGTAACGTCACCAGAGATAACACTTAAAAAAAAGCTTTTTCGCCGCCCAGGGAAAACTTAAAATCGACCCCCCCCCCCCATTTTCATTATTAGCCCGTTTTTGAATGCTTTCAAAATTTAATATTCATATTATTTCAAATCAAAGACTTTTTCATCTCGCCTCTTCTACATAGGGGCGCAAATACGAATAAATTTTCCCGCCTTTCATTTCATATGCCGCCCGGGGACCAAACGCTATGCGATGTTAAGCCACGAAACAAGGCATTAATAAACAAATTTTCTTCATTTTTGTTAACACAAGCAATTGTTAAACTTACTAGTAAGTAGTACTTTTGTGTTTTATGTAAAAATTGCATCGCCCTAATGGGCACCCGCGTTTGGCTAACGGGGTGCATGGTTGGAACAATAACATGTAATAGAACCTAAGATACCATAATATACATAATATAATAAATAAAATAGAATTAAATACAGAGAGCATAGTAGTCAAAGAAGGCACGATGCTACTTCGCAGTAATTATATTCTTTGTTGCTACAGAGTTATGATTGCACTAATAAATATTCTGCGTAGAATTTTACCAAGAACTTTGTACCACCTACTTACCTACTTCTATGTAGGTACTCAAACGACAGTATCTATAGGTAGATATAGATATTTTGTGCTGTTTTCCGTCTTTAAATTTATTATGTCCAGTTTACGTGACAAAATTAATAAAACATCATAATTAAATAAATACATTGTTGTGGCATGTATTTTAACTATTTAACTTAGCATAAAATTAAAACTTCCTGAACGAATTCTATAAAATTAGCTGCGCTAAAAGTGGCATATGATATAAACATATTTTTCAAGGTCTTGTTTTACAAATAATATTATAATATTCTCGTTTTTTAATCGATCAATGAAGAAAACGTTGATCATACTTATCGGAAATATCTACCTATTTGCTGATGAGCAAAAAACAGGTTCTTAATTTTTTTCTTAAACCTACAGGTGCAAGAAGTCGTGTAAGGCATATCACTTTAACACGGATAGTTACCTATATAGATAATATTAATACGTGAAGCGAAAACTGTGGAACCCTTTTTAAGAATTTGGTGCGCACGGAGGAGTGTGAAACTTGTCATACCTAGTAAAAGTTTTTATGGCGAAGAAGTGCAGAAAGCTAAAATTTATAAAAAAAAAAACTGACTGAAGCACGTTTGTGCCTTTAGAAATTATACTATATGTGATTGCAAGCACGATAAAAAAAATTCCGTAAACCAAATGATTTGGCTTTGATTTATTTTTTAAGCTATCAGTTTAAATTGATATTGAGTTCGTGTGTTGCAATCAAAGATTTAAATTAAAACCACAAAACGTGAAAAGATAACATATCACAGTTTAATTCTTTGTAAATCATCGAATTATAGAACCAAAATGATGTGTACTGTTTTTGTAATTTGTTCTCATTATACTTAAATATATAAAATATTTGTACAATGATTGTGAATTCTCATAAAATCCTTTATTAGCCCTTACTTTAATAGATAAGGAGTTTAGAAAACAAGTAATAGTGACGATTTTGACGTTAGTAAAAATCTTTAGATGCTGCTCGTATTTAAAGATTTTTACTAACGTCGGACTTACTTACACAAGAATGTCACATCAGCATGTACATTGTACAATCTACATAGGATCCGGACTTGTCGAGCCTTTTGACCTACCATCCGGATTTTTCCGGACTTGCTAATTAGCATTCCGGATTTTTCATTTAAGAGAAAATGTGGTGAAATATTATCAGAATTTTAACTTTAATTTCACGAAATAATTTTCTTTAAGCTTTGGATAAGCAGTATCAAATCCATCCCTGAAGGTGACATCAAATAGGTATTAATTTTACGGTAGTGAATTAAGTAGCGAAACAGTTGTCATGTACCCCATTGCTTATCTAGTTACTAGGTATATCAATGCAACGAGATCACAAACGTGCCAAAGACGTTAGGACGATAACTATCATAGATACCTACATGCAGTTATCTCAATAAAGTGACAAGAAAATAAGTGAGATGTTGCTTGTTTTTCCGAGCCGTGGGGTTGCACTCGACGTGACAAGCGACAGATTAAGAAGCGACAAATTGACTCCGCGGCAATTTATCAATAACGACAGTATCAAGTGTTCCGGCTGCGTGTGCGACGCGATTTCGGCCATCATCATCGGCTGCGTCCGCTCGATGCTATTATCACGCGATAGTGTTAGATGAGTTACTATTCCTAGAATTGCGATCCATCTTCGTGGAATAACACGTTTTTAAGCAAACAGGAAATCATTTGCAACGGGCACGCTATTCCAGCAATGTTGATGATAACCATTCAGAGGACGGAAGACTTGATTTTTCTCGGTACCTGATTCGCCTCTGTATTTAGCACTAGCACAAATAATTAGTATGTTGTATAGATAATGTTGTGTAGATAATAATTTATTAGAGCCTAGACGAGTAGATACAGAATAGGCACCCGGCTGGTACCTATATTAGATTTATTAGCCCGTATTAGATTATCTAATTTAGGTTCATAAATCTAATAGAAACAAGTCATTCGGCTCACTGGCGCGCGCTCAATGATGCGCTTATGGAGACTCTGGACTGAGTCTTGATTGTCCCAAAGTTACAAGGCTTTCTGTAATTTTTTTACCTACTAACTACGCTGTCTGCGAGGAAAAAACCATTCGCGTTAACTTTCCTATGATTGTGTACCGTCAGCTAAAGTTTTTAGCATTTATGATTTCCATCTATGTATTTCCAGAACATCTTGATCTTTAAATCAAGAGTGAAATAACAAAGGCAAATTATAATGTTCCACTGTGGGGCACAACCACAATATACCTACGAATTAATTTTGAGATCAAACGCCTTTTTGCATATAAAACCTAAGTACGTTTTACGGTGCCCTATGGCCACAATAGGATTTTTTTCTTTATCTAAGTAGTACCATTCTACCATCCTGTACCTTTTACAGAAATTTTACAATGAACAAACACCTAAACCGAAACAAATATCTGTGGATCATACAAATATCTGTGGATCATACAATTATCTGTGTATCATACAAATATTCGCCCCGTGGCCGTAACTCGCGACACTAAGCGCAGAAAGCGAAAAAGCTACGTCATCGATATCTGTTAATATAATAGGCAAAGAGAAAATAGTTATCGCCATATTATAAGTAGGCATTTTCTCTTCTGTTTGTAAATCGATTGTTTTTAAAAGATGATAATAATGAAGACGGTTCTTAAAAAAATTAATAAAATTACGGGCAAATTTCGACCTATAGGCGACCTCTAGTAAGTAACTATATTGATATAGATATCTATTAAATACTTACAATGAAGTTTTAGATTTAGTAGATGAGAAGAGATGCTTTTTAAAAGCTATAGAAATCAGAAGAGGAAAGATGATAGGACACTTGTTACGACATGACACCTTTATGAAAAACATCATAGAAGGTAAATAGAGGGAAAGAGAGGAAGAGGTAGACCAAGAAGAACATATTTCAAACAAATTCAGGAAAAAGTGAATGTCATGTCGTATCAAGAAGTTAAAGAATTGGCAGAGAATAGAGAAACTTGGAGGAAGCTCTACCGACAAGAACAAAGCTCTTAAATAAAAAAAACTTACAATGAGGAAATGAGTATTACTTTCACGAGACGAAGGAATGCGGTGATTGACACCTCATTGATCAAAACCAATGAAGGCTACCCAGAAATACGTAAATGGACCTGTTTGCACAGATTTATATATCCTTTATCAAAATAAACATTATTTATAGACTGATTGAAACAGATTAAAATTATATCTGGTGCTAATGTTGATTTAAATTATGAAATTTAAACTATTCAAACAATTAATAATATAAACCTGATGTATTTACAACGCGAATGTCTTCCTTTGAAGATAAACTTTGCACGAGTTGGTTGATACCTTGAAGAGATATGAGGAGTAGGTACCTAAGTTTTATAATATATTATAATAATAAAGCTATAGGTACCTATTTATAAAACAGTACCGTGACTGACTGACCGACTGACAACGCATAGCCTAAACAGATGGACCTAGAGATTTGAAATTTTGAGGAAATATCCCTAGAGATCTTAGAAACGTACAAAGAAAGGATTTCTGGAAATTTCACCCCTAAGCCGGTTAATTTTAATAAAGGATGAAAACCTGAAATCCTCGCGGATAAAAGGCGAAGCGATAATAAGCAATAAAGTAAAAATAAACTATTGTAATTTTTCAACGAATTGAAGCCTTAGTCCATAGCTGAGTACCTACATAAATATTTATTTAAGGAAAAACGTTGATCCTTGTAAGTACTTAGTACCAACATGACTTGAAATATTTTCCGCACATAGTAGGTATCCAAATAAAGGAAATAGGTATTTTATACAATGTTTAGTATGAGTTGGTTCCATCTTCTTGTTCCTATTTCTTTTTTGAAAAAAACATAGTCCCACACCAGGATTTTCCCCCATCATTTTCCAAATCACCAACACCCAGACCAAGACCGGAACATAATTATTTTTATATCTTGCCGGAAACAAACCCGCACATCCAGCGTGGAGTACCTACCTTTATCTCGAGAGCATAGAGCGCGCTAAACGTTAACTAATATTTTTATAGATTTATTATTCCCAAACTTTGTTTAGGTTGGCTTCTAATCGAACCAAGCACATGGATCTTTTTATCGATTTCTTATCATTAAGGCGCTGTGCACAGTCAAGTTTGGTATTACAAAGGGGGTGAAGCAGGATGAAGTGGGAACGAGCCGCCCCGCCCATGGGTCCCGCCCCTTCCGTCTATTGCAAGCTTGAAGCAAAATAATAGATTGCGAGGCATCGCGCAAAACTCGCCATTGCGTAACGTCCATTATAAATAAAAGCGTAATTTCGTCAGTAATATCACAAGTGCATTTGACCTATCGCGGCAATGACCCGCTTGAAATGAGCGTGCCCGCGGCAACCTCTAGGTTCGAACCCTATCAGACATCGTATATTTTTGAATTTTTATAATACGCAATATAATAATTAGTAATTACCTACATATCTTCTTTTTGTTATTTTTTAAAATATTTATGTTCATAATTTTGTTTTCTTATTTTTAAAATAATGAAACAATAATTGTTATTTTCTAGAAAAGATTACATCAAAAATGTGCAAAATTGAAAAAAAAACTGTAAAATTTTGAAAATAATTATTTATGTACATATATTATATTTATATCAAACAAAAAAATAGACAAAAAGTAAAAAAACAATTTATTTAAAAAAGAAATCTTTTTACTCCAAAGAAAAACCATTAAAATTGCATTATAATTGTTTAAAAAATAAGAAAATCAACAAAAATAAAAAAAAATAAATAAAAAAAAGTAAAATAACAAATAAGAAAATCAGCAAAAAGTAATGCTCGATGCAGGATCGAACTCTACTCATACACTATAGTGATTGACTACATCAACAATCTAGTCCGCTAAACCATTTAGACAGTAATGGTAGTGACCAAATTACATTTCTCCTTGATGGTCAGAAGCTTGAATAAGGTAGATGTCTGATTTAGATGTCAGACATCGTACATTTTTGTATTTTTATAATACACAATATAATAATAAGTTGGTACTTACACCTACATATTTTCTTTTTGTTATTTTTTAAAATATTTATGTTAATATTTTTTTTTTCTTATTTTTAAAATAATGAAACAATAATTGTTATTTTCTAGAAAAGATTATATCAAAATTGTGCAAAATTAAAAAAAAATTAAAATTGTATAAACAATCATTTTATGTACCTATATTATATTTATCAAACTAAAAATAGACAAAAAGTAAAAAACTATTTATTTAAAAAAAAACTTTTTAGGTACTCTAAAGAAAAGCCATTAAAATTGCATTATAATTGTTTAAAAATAAGAAAATCAACAAAAATAAATACTGAACATTTATTTCAGACAAGAAAATAGAAAAAAAAGTAAAATAATAATTAATAACAATTATTTCAAATAAGATAATCAACAAAAAGAATCGCTCGATGCGGGGATGGAACTCCTAACCGGTCGCTCTCGTAGGTCACATGTGCAACGTTCAAGACCACTAAACCAATTGGACGGTATTGGTGGTGACGAAATTACATTTCCCAATATACAGCTTTCAACAACAAACAAGATACGTAAATAATTTCTGAGCGGGGGCGGAACAAAATGACATAGGTCCATCTAGCAGCGCGCCTCAGCGGTCACTGTCGCTCCGCGTAGAAATGAAAGAGAAGGGATAATGGCGTGACGTTTGGTTCGACTCGTCTGAATTATTTATCAGTAAATATATTAATTCCTACTAATATCTTATTTCAATCGATAAATACAAGTGAGGGCTCCCTTTATTATTATTTATTACGTAACTGTTATAAATTTCATCAAGATTGGTTTATAAATAATAGAGATAAAATTGCAGGAATGTTAATTTTAATGGTTGTTTTATGATTTTTTTTTATCGAAAAAAAATACCAAAAACGTGTTTTGAAGCCGTGAGTTCTCTCATAAATATGATCGAGAATAACATATATTTTTTTTGCTACTCTAAAATGTATACATTAGGCTAAAAAACTGTTTAATTAAGCCTATTTTGACTGTGCACAGCGCCTTAAATGCTGTCAAATTTGACACTATTTAATAAATATTATGTCAAACTTGACGGTTAAAATTGATAAATGTTCGCTTAAACTCGACAAAAAGATCCCTTCTCATACCCCAGATGCAGTTGAATATTATTTTTCTACAGATCAACTGCCTATCTGACCCCGCAACCCAAAGGGATACCTACTGACTCCCTATATCGACTGTCAAAGATCTCCATGACAGCCGGGACCAACGACTTAACGTGCTTTACGAAGCGCGGAGCAGGTGATAATTATTTTATAATAGCCTATAACTTCCGAAAAGTAAAGAGGTGCGTGCCTTAGTTCTTGGTGCCTTAGTTCTTCTTAGTGCCTTAATGCTTCAATGGAATCCTGACACAAAAATTGAAAACTGACAAACCCACGACAAACCACAGGCACAGATTACCCAGTCTCTAGCAGTGGTGGAGGGTGAATTTTTCCAAGAGGTAAGCTGGAGCCAACCCGGAGAAAAACCAATGACAGCCAGTAGGCACCTATTGACTGTGCAATTTTTCAAGTGGAAAGCTTAAAAGTTTTAAGCGATTTCACGTGAATTATCCTAATATTATCAATTACATTATACTTAATATCGTTTATATAGCTACCTAAAAGTGGTCTTACGTCATATCAAATTATAAACGTATATACGTCACTCTTTTTCTATCACTATAAGTAGTACCTAAGCTTAGTTTATTTACTACTTAATTCATAAACGTAGGTGTTATTACCAAGCCACCAAGGTAATCTCTTCAAGCATTGTTATCGTGTTTTTAATATTATTATGCTACTCTTATAAAACCTGTGTTCACAGCTCAAAAAAAGGTAAAAAAAAAAACGCGGAAAACCACACAACATAACGATTAACACAACACTGAAATTTTACTACAGGTAATTGATAATTGTAAAACAAATCAATTTAAAATAATGCAACCATTGTTCTAATGCTGGCAGGGAAAAGTATGATTTCGGGTCGGGCATATCAGACAACCTCCCGGAATTAAACGTAGCCAATCAAACCCCAAAGGTTGAAGTAATCTAGGGATGAAAAGAAGTTCCGGATAAATTTGTGACCCCAATAGCAAGTAAAAAGATTTCTTCTTTAATGTAGTCGTCATTATCATAATGCATTAAATGATAACAGTTCAGAGATAAATAGCTCAGTTAATTAAACAATAAAACACCTACAGACATAATAAATTAACGAACTAAGTCGATGTCTACAGAACACGTGAAAGAGATTTGTTCAGCTTCGACGATTGATTTTAACTGTAGGAGTAAAGTAAGTAAAGTCTGAAACTTACGAGATCATTATATTTTCACTTCCAGGTGTTGAAACTGATTTGTAGCACTTGAATATCGATAGTTCCAATGTAGTACGGTGGTTCATGCCGTGTATTGAGAAAGTATATTTTCACTATGAAATACACAAATAATGTTTGTACTTATATGTTTGCTTAATGTTTGGTAACACACGTTTGTATCGCAGTGGAGGACTACAAGACTGTGTCTGGTATGGTACCAGTCGATGTGTGTCCGTAACCAGTGGGCCAGCGCTGTCGTTCACTAAATAATAGCGCAGGATTGCACGTCCTGCCACAGCGACCCTACATCATTTCACTTTATGAAATAATTTTATTATTACAACTACATTACTCATACTTACGTAATTATGGTCAATCAATCAATTACTGCCTAGGACGTTTCTGTACGACTGACTCATAAACTGGATGTGTGCGTGAGTTGAGTTTAATAAATAGGTTGCCTAGTTCAAAATCTAATCGGTATAGGTACATAGGTAAAGAATTATAGGTACTACATTTACCTCCATAATTTTCAACTAAACCGCAAATTTACTTAGATACTTTTTAACCATCTTTGTGCGGTTACCTTCTTACCTATTAACTCTATAATTTTCCATAGGTACCTATGTAAGACATAGGTGGCATTACATGTTGTTCAATTGACCTTGTAGGTATAGTGCGAAGGTACCTACTTTGGCTTTTATAGACTTACCTTACGTAAAAATTGATAGGTTTTTGGTAGTCGTCGATTTTGAGAACTTAGAATTTGCTTAGCACGCACTCAGATGAATTCGAAGATAGTTATGTAATGTCCATGTAAAGTCAAATTAGGTAGGTATGTAGATCTCAGTTAGTCAGCCTGAGTCAATTCTATTAATAATAAATAAATAATAAATAATTTCTTGTTTTTTTAATATTGTTTGTAGTACCTACTTACCTAACTCAATAACACTTATAAATATTGAATGTTCGGCCACAATGTTGCCAGGAACATTGAAACGTAAGTAAACATAAATCTAGGTGTTGTTTATTTATTCCCCAACATTAATGTCACAATAAAATATTATTATAAGTACCTAGATATAATCAGCGCAACTTGACTCAAGCAATGGTTGCTTCCGCTCACACAGTCCTCGCTAACGATGCCGGACACATTTCTTAAATATTTTCCCTTAACATAAACATCCCCAAATATATGTTGCATGGGTACTTTATTGATGTGGAACACGATACGCAGTCATTACAGCTTCCTACTTTTATTTATGTACCTACTGGAACAAAAAATGTTACTGACGATGAGTAATAAAAAAAGCGGAAGTCCTCAACTTGACACGATTGTGTCCATTTGTTTGACCATTGACCGGCAAGTCAGAAGTCTTAGGTTGGAATCCAAGGCGTGCACCTCTGACGTTTTATAAATGAACTAGACCCCTAATTATCAGCCGTTGGCCCTGCGCCTGATCTCTCTCCGGTCGTGTCGAATTGCTGTCCCATCGGACTATGAGAGTGACGGAATAGACACTGCACCTGTATTTGCTAATCGTATGGTTGGTTCCTATTGGCTAAGACGTAGGTATACATAGGTAGTATTTATCACTGATTTTTTTTCCCCCAAAAGTTCTGGATAGGCTTAAAAACATGTAACTCCTAGCTAGTAAACAGGGCATCAAGTAAATAAATGTAATGATGCGTACGCCGCATGAGGGCGGACGCTGCGCCCAATCTTCTCATTGCGAGTGACCCCAGTCACGCAGCCGAGCGGCAGGCGCAGCCCCGGGACAAATCGTAAACGTGAATTGTTATTTAAGGTCAATGTTAATCCATACATTTGGTAGAGGTATCTACCTACTTCTGCTACGAACAAAGAAGTAGATGTCCATATAATCTAAAATTGTTGGAAAAGACTAAACTTTTCAAGAAACTTGAAGAAGAACGTTAATGATCGAACATGGCCCCTATTTGCAAGTTATGCACGTTATTTTATTAAGAACAACAACTGTCTTACCTAAAGATATCTAGTTTTTAAATTATGTCGATCAGTTTTCTCTATCATAGGTCTTCCATAATCACTTTCCTTTTTTGGGACATGTAGGTAAAGAACCCAAAATGGTGACAAAAGGAAAGTCTTGGTGTCTAAACACACTATGCCGAACGTACGCGACCGAAGTTCGGCATGATTACGCCTGCAATGTCATTTGTATTACTGACGGCACATTACGCCGAAGTTTCATTGCGTTATAAACGCAACGTAATTTCGGTCGGGCGTAAGTTCAGCGTAGCGTTCAGCTGTAGTGGACACATTATACGCGACCGAAGTTTATACACACTACACACGCATCAAGTAACGCAACTGAATTTCAGCCGCGTAAGTTCGGCACTTGTAGTGTGTCATATCAGCCGAACACGTCGGAACGTAAAATCAGCCGCGCAACTTCGGTCGCGTACGTTCGGCATAGTGTGTTTAGACACGTCTTGCCGACGTAGGTATCTGACAATGAACAGGAGGGACATGTCAATAGGTACTGGTAAATAGATTTGTGTTTTCTGTGAGTTGATATAAGATAGGTAAGTGGGTAATATCCAGAATTATGTTGTATTGTCTAGCACGCGGAAATACTAATTATAAGTATTAGGTAACTGATTACTGGAGAAATGGTTTTGTATTTCAAAAGCTACAGTGTAGTACCATACCCACCAGATACTACGTAATACATAATACACAAGCCATTATTTATTATCATTTAAATCTGGATGGACTGGAGACACGACTAGATATTAAATTTCTTTGAGAAAAAGCTTAGGTATTAATGTTATCTACCTAAATACAGTGATGATTGATCAAAACCAATGACCCAGTAGTACAATCTAGAGAGGAAAGCTATGCACCGACCGAGACATCCTTTCATAGTTGTCAAGTTAGATAAATTACTATGAGTTCATCCAATTGTCGAGAGAATAAATCACTGTAGGTACTACTGGATATACCTACACTAGCCTAGAAGGTGAATGAACTACAACGTGTCATGTAGCGTATGCTAGTTATTTGTTTACTAGTAGCGCAGTATAATAGCTACCTACCTATATTGTGCTAGTAGATTCCTTACTAGGTAGTAAAACGTACACACTAGTCAAACTCAAGAAATGCTAGATAAGCTAATGTAGGCAACATAGCCCGTGGGAAAAGAAGTAGCACCGCGTGTTAAGTATATAATTATTTATTTAATAATGATAACGCATGTTGTTGCTGCGCCTACGTAACTTTTCAAGGTAAGAACTTACTAACTCGTGTATTCCCAGTTGTTCCCACTGTCAACTACAACTGTTACCACTGGCAAATTTATAGTAGGTAGGTACCTACTAGTATTACTTAGTACGTACAAGCGGAAAAAAAAATCCCAAAAAGAAAAACAAAAGAATATTGTCTTTTGAAATGTTTTCCAACATTACTTAAATTGGTTTTCCGACATTCATTTGTTTTTCCAACATCCATTGGTTTTTTCACCATGGGCAATAAACGTTTAGGTGCAGTTTGGCAAAATAGTCTTGAAAAGTTGGGGCCATACCTACTTCTCATACTACAACACTGGTGCTTACATAGCTATTGCGAATTTTTTGTCATCAAATAAAATCAAATGAATAATCACTTTTAAGTTGTTTTAGTACTCACAAACTAAGTTTTTAAAGTTTTTATTTTTAGTTCCGGCGTGACCGCTTCAGACTCTTTTTTGCCAAGCTGTACCTACATTTGATTATATTTGATGACAAAAAATTCGTCATAGAAATACAAGATAACTTGCAATTCTCAATGTAGTATGAGAAGTGCGGCAGTAGTGACCCCAATTTTTCTACTCTTTTTTGCCAAACTGTACTCATAACTAGGTATTCGTGTATGTATAATATGTATACTATTAAAAACCTCGCCTACTCGTGTTTTTAACCCCTATTATGTGACAGTTTCATAAACTACCTAGGTACATTATACATACTGAATAGTCAGTT
The DNA here is from genome assembly GCA_936450705.2 of Protodeltote pygarga. NCBI lineage: Eukaryota > Metazoa > Arthropoda > Insecta > Lepidoptera > Noctuidae > Protodeltote > Protodeltote pygarga. The sequence goes on from OW388263.2 coordinate 10,113,548, forward strand.
ATTTTAAATAGTTGTTAATGAACCAAAATCCCGTTTAACATATAAATGCTTACTCTTGCAAAAAGAACGAGAGGTTTTAAGCTGCTTTTCTACCAGGATTTAGCGGTGAATGACTACATTTTAGAATTTTGAAACTTATTGTGCTGTAAATAGAGATCACACGTCTTATCTGAAAGTCGTGCTATCAATGAATAGCATAGTAAAAAACTGGATTCGTAAAATGATTAATGGCTGAAGTATGTAAGGCTGAAAATTAAACAAAAATTTGATCCAATTTGATTTAATATTAAAACATGAGTTACAACAAATGGCATCTTAAAACATATAAATAGTAAAGCTGCTCGTTATATCAAATAAGTATTTTATATAATACTTCAAATATCCCTGATATGTGTAAATAGTTTGAAATCATTATAAAGTAACATTTTGTTACATCTTAACACTAACTTGAATTGTAAATTCAATTTGCTTGAATTTATTTTAATAGACAGTTCATTAATATGGGAAATGTGTAATAATTACACATTGTAAATAAATTATTGTTAATAATCAAACTATTTACACTAGTATGAGAGAAATAATAAATTTTGATGTCAATTGTTATAGCAAATATAATTTTGATCCCAAAATTCGATAACTTGAAAGTGGCTTAGTAGTCTGTAATTAAATTAATGCTAATTATATTATTAAAAAATTGAGTCTAGGTGCGTAATACACAAATAGCACAAACAGGCAATGAAAATGTAAATCTTATTTCTAAACTATTTTTGACTATGGAAAACTATTTATGTCTCTAGTTAAGTACATATTTGAAATTTTTCTGAATAACCTAACTGTTACTATATATAAATCACTGGATATTTTAACGGGAATATGTCTATCTGTGGTACAAATGGTAGACTGTATCATACTTAACTACAAGGCGGAAGACCTCTTTAGACATTGGTGTGTGCAAGCAAAAACAAATACAATATGTAAAATATGATACATCAAGTATCTAGCTATAACATTTACTTGTCCTAAGTGCACTTTATTTTAAATCTTAATAACAAAGAACTTTAGGTCACATTCCATTGTAGAATACGTGTATGTAAATTCTCTTCGTTGTCTTAATTCTCAACAATATTATATCATATGACATGGAGTAAGAATGATTATGATTGATATTTGTACTAGATTTTGGGACCAAATGACCTCGACATGCGCTGCTACAATCAATAAGATTAATAAGTGTAAACCACAATAAGGCAAAATACTATAAACGGTTTCCTAATAATAATATTAAAAATCACTGAAATGTTTAAAGTTTCTAAGAATAGTATAAAAACTAACAGTAATTTACAAATAAATTAGAAACAAAAACAACTTTGTTCTCTGTGATCACAATTAGTAAGCTAGCACGAGAGTCATCCTCCAAGGACGCCGATGTCAGTACGACTGTACGACGCTAGTCGGCGAGACGTGCATCTGATAAACAAGCAGAGACATTTTTTAAAGGACTAACATAAGTCCGTACAGTAAGCAATATATTATTATCTCGATTTAAACATAAAACAACCAACCACCTTAAACACTACAATATGTACAACTTAATATAACCAAAAATGTATGTAAAAAAATTAGAGATTTTAGTGCGTGACGTGAGGCATGAGAGTACATCTCGCCTGTTCCCTGCGAGCACGTATATAAATGACCAGACGATTGAAACATACTTCCTCTAACTCTTACCCTAGCGGAAGGTGATTATACAAATAATAATAATTAATCATTAATATTAAATTAACAACCTCCCAAACAACATTCCTGTATCTAACCTCTATTAAAACTCTTCAACATTCAACATCAGTTCGCACCAGTGGTCGTTAACTAATAATTCATTATCCTACTTTATTCCTTATTTCATGGTTCAGTTACATGTATAAATAACTACAACAACTCGCTCGTCTTATGTAAAAATATAATTATTCGCAATATTTTACTACGCTTAGTCGGAAATGGACTAAAATTATGCTGCACTACAACATTCTCAGAGGAAAGAAACTTAAAACAAAAGTTATGATAACTAGTATGGGAGATAATATCCTCAACAGCACTGCGCTACTTGCAGCTCGCGCAGGCGGAGCAGGCACTGCAGGGGGCGGCGCGTCAGGATGCGTCGCGTCGTGCGCGCCGGGCCAATGGCGCAGCGGGGCAACGCGGCGCGGCCGTGGTGGGGCAACGTGGCGCGGCCGTGCTAGAGCAACGCGGCGCGGCCGTGGTGGAGCAACGTGGCGCAGCCGTGGTAGGGCAACGCGGCGCAGGTGTACCAGAGCAACGCGGCGCGGGCGTGGCGGGGCATCGTGGAGCCAGCAGGTACGACGCGTCCAGCGCCGCGCGGCCGCCGCCGCGCTGCAGCAGGCGCCGCGCGATGACGTTGACGCGCTCCTTCTGCGCCACGCGCGAGCGACCCCACGGCGCCGCCACCGCCTGGGGGAAGCACACCTTCACTTGCGACTCAGTTATACTTATTTATTTGTCAAACACATTAATGTACATACAAAATGTGTTGCATTTGCATAATTCCACTTAAACCTCCTGGATGTACTCGTAATAGAAAAATACAGATAAAACTTTTTGCTTAATATAGTTAAATACGAAACTAGTCCTCTTAACTTCTGTATGTAAAAAAAGTTTCCTTCCATAATCAAATGTAGGTAATAAATACCCTTTTTTTAAATAGCCAAAAATGTGAATATTCATTTACTTACCTTAGTAGTATCTGCAATAGAAATAGCCGGCATTTTCTTTTTCACGTCCTTTGATGTGTTTTTATTTGTTTTATCAGCAGTTGCAGCATTTTTGGCAGCTTTGCCTTTGAGATATTCAGGGGACACCTCATGTGGCTATAAATAAAATTTAGGTATGTAAAATTTATAGTATATAAATTAGGTACTGGAGATAATAATAATGATGAATCATGATGTATGCAAGTAACAATGAGCAGGTATACTGACCGCATAGGTGCGCGTGATCTTGAGGCGGTGCGGGAAGTGGTCGAAGGCGTAGGGCTTGGTGCAGATGGGGTACTTGGGGCGCGACACCTTGGTGAACAGGCGCGCGCCGCGGTCCACGCGCAGCTCGCAGATGTACACGTGCGCCTCCGCCGCGCCCACCGGCCGGCCCTGCCACAGAAAGGTTCGTCAGACTTGCATCGCACATTATATTGTATAACAAGATAACAAAGTTCTAAATAGCTTACACCTTTGACCCCTATGTACTTGACATCAACTTAAAAGCTTTTCTATGGTCGGGCTATTAAGAAATTTAGATCTAATCTTTTATATTTATTTGTTAAAGTCTGACAGAAAATCGACATTCAGTAAAAAATGGAGGTAAATTTTAAAACGCATGACATGTAAACAGAAAATATAATGTCAAGATTCTATTTTGCACTAGTAAACAAACACAGGCATTAAGGTGACGAACCTTTTAATTCCCCGACTGTATATATCGGGACTCACGAGGCCAACATTATGCTACAATACAATCATAACTTACCTTGCAGTAAGTATTGAGGTCCATGACCCAACACTGCGACATGACGAGTTCGATGGGCACAGCTTCGTATAATGGGACGCGCATCACCTCATTGTGGAAGAATCTGGTAGGTAAAGTATTGTTATTAAAACACCACGTAGCTAGTATTAAATAAGGAGTATCTGAGAATGCGCAATCTCATTATTCCATGCATATTTTCATCTTTATTTACTTCTGGACAAAACTAAAAACAGCGCTATTCGGTAACTCACTTTCTTGTTGGCTCGTGGAAAGTCTCGTGTGGTCTTAGATAATGATGACCGTAAACATATCTCTCTTGTGTATCCTTATGTTTCCACATCCGCTCCACGCGGAATATGTCCAGTTCCGACACAGGGATCTCGCCAATTGTTTGATACGTGTGCTTGCGAACTTCACCCTCCTAAAAGAACATTTTTTTTTATAATCCAACAAACAAACGTTGTACTATGAATACGGCTTGACGGCACTTACTTTACTCAGTGTGGTTTCTTCAGTCTTCTCTTTGCCTTTGGCAATATTTTTTACCTTCTTCCTATCAACACGCTTAGTCTTAGGCGAGTCGAGTTTATCCCCTTGTTGCTGGCTGACATCGGGATTTTTTTCATCGATAGGGATGTCGCGCAGAACATACACGGTGTCGCCCTGACGCACCTGTAGTTCACCTCGCATCAACGATAGATAGAATTGGTGACCTTCTTCCGTGTATTCATCCAAAGGTATTTCACGATCCACCTGCAACAATTCATGACTATTGACTAATGTTCGCCCGTAACTTTGTACTCGTGTATGTTGGATTTTTCATTCCCTAAAATCTTAAAATCCTGTATTGTATTTGTTACTTTTAAAGGGATCAGCTAAATAAAAACTACTTCCCTCTTAGGAGAGATTTCCAAAATTCTAACCCGCACCGCCGCACTGCACCATCAGACCTTCCTGCACGTGCAGCCCGCAGCTGCACATTATCACAGTACCTGTATGTCCTGGCAGTGATGGCAGTAGTGCGGCGCGCGCGTGTCGGCGACGCGCATGCAGCGCGCGTGCTGCCACACGCCGCAGCCCGCACCGCCGCACTGCACCATCAGACCTTCCTGCACGTGCAGCCCGCAGCTGCACATTATCACAGTACCTGTATGTCCTGGCAGTGATGGCAGTAGTGCGGCGCGCGCGTGTCGGCGACGCGCATGCAGCGCGCGTGCTGCCACACGCCGCAGCCCGCACCGCCGCACTGCACCATCAGACCTTCCTGCACGTGCAGCCCGCAGCTGCACATTATCACAGTACCTGTATGTCCTGGCAGTGATGGCAGTAGTGCGGCGCGCGCGTGTCGGCGACGCGCATGCAGCGCGCGTGCTGCCACACGCCGCAGCCCGCACCGCCGCACTGCACCATCAGACCTTCCTGCACGTGCAGCCCGCAGCTGCACATTATCACAGTACCTGTATGTCCTGGCAGTGATGGCAGTAGTGCGGCGCGCGCGTGTCGGCGACGCGCATGCAGCGCGCGTGCTGCCACACGCCGCAGCCCGCACCGCCGCACTGCACCATCAGACCTTCCTGCACGTGCAGCCCGCAGCTGCACATTATCACAGTACCTGTATGTCCTGGCAGTGATGGCAGTAGTGCGGCGCGCGCGTGTCGGCGACGCGCATGCAGCGCGCGTGCTGCCACACGCCGCAGCCCGCACCGCCGCACTGCACCATCAGACCTTCCTGCACGTGCAGCCCGCAGCTGCACATTATCACAGTACCTGTATGTCCTGGCAGTGATGGCAGTAGTGCGGCGCGCGCGTGTCGGCGACGCGCATGCAGCGCGCGTGCTGCCACACGCCGCAGCCCGCACCGCCGCACTGCACCATCAGACCTTCCTGCACGTGCAGCCCGCAGCTGCACATTATCACAGTACCTGTATGTCCTGGCAGTGATGGCAGTAGTGCGGCGCGCGCGTGTCGGCGACGCGCATGCAGCGCGCGTGCTGCCACACGCCGCAGCCCGCACCGCCGCACTGCACCATCAGACCTTCCTGCACGTGCAGCCCGCAGCTGCACATTATCACAGTACCTGTATGTCCTGGCAGTGATGGCAGTAGTGCGGCGCGCGCGTGTCGGCGACGCGCATGCAGCGCGCGTGCTGCCACACGCCGCAGCCCGCACCGCCGCACTGCACCATCAGACCTTCCTGCACGTGCAGCCCGCAGCTGCACATTATCACAGTACCTGTATGTCCTGGCAGTGATGGCAGTAGTGCGGCGCGCGCGTGTCGGCGACGCGCATGCAGCGCGCGTGCTGCCACACGCCGCAGCCCGCACCGCCGCACTGCACCATCAGACCTTCCTGCACGTGCAGCCCGCAGCTGCACATTATCACAGTACCTGTATGTCCTGGCAGTGATGGCAGTAGTGCGGCGCGCGCGTGTCGGCGACGCGCATGCAGCGCGCGTGCTGCCACACGCCGCAGCCCGCACCGCCGCACTGCACCATCAGACCTTCCTCCACGTGCAGCCCGCAGATGCACATTATCACCTCCTCTGTAGACCAATCATTTCATGAAAACCTCCTTTAATCAATATTTTTTTCTTGAATTCGTTTCGTTTTGCCTTCACTGTTGATTAGCAAAAAGTTCTCTCGATTTTTGAATTTGATGACTTTCAAATTCGCATACCAAATGATTTTACAAATTAATTTCGTAGGAAGTAGTCATGTTTTCCTAATTTCTTTTATTATAATAAAAATGTAAAAAGGCTTAAATATATTTATTTATTTCACGTAGAAAAGGTTAATACGGTGGCAATATAAAACTGATAATTATCGCAGCCCGCAACGGAACGAATGAAATAAACTGCGGTGCGACAGTGACTGTATTAGATTCATTCTATCGCGAAAAATAGAATTCGAGTGTAATTATCCTACTTCCTATAAAACAGAACTAGAAAAGCCGTATCGCGTTTACGATTTTTGTATACATGTAAGATTAAAAACTCGACCCCTAAATTTACAAATTGATGACCACATACCAGTCTTAGATTTCTGCAAGAATCCAGGTGGCAAGGGCTCATCCGGCCCGAGTATTTTTGTCAGCATATCCGCATATTCAGATTTAGCGGAATTGTAAACCTGCAAAGTACATTGAAAACTTTTTTATGAAAATACGATACAATAGAAGAAGAAAGTATAATTCTTAGGATATTTGTAACCTTCTTGATTTGAGCGGCAGTGGTGCCTAACGTGGAGAAGCGTCCGTTCTCCCGCATCACTGCACTAAGCAATGAGTTCACGTCGGTGTCAAATTTCTCCAGTGACGTGTAATGCCCTGCCTCTATATCTGCTTCGATGGTCGCCAGATCAGCCGGTCCGGGTTCTGGTGTTTTACCGCGCTCAGCTTTAGCCCGTACTAATTGTGCACTTAATGGTCTATCTTTATCATCTGTAAAGATAAGGAGTAATAGGTAAATTTGCGGAGGATTTGTTAAACAAAATACTTCGCGATTTAAAATGTTATCCTGTTACTTAAAGTACAAGATGTCATTTCAAAAATAGTATGAACATGAGGACGGCGAAAAGACATTAAAAGCCCAAGCGGTAGGCGAGGATATAATATAATACCTTATAATTTATTTATGTTGCTGTATTTACGAGCAAGTATGATGGAAAAATATTTTTGGGATTAAAATCATGATCAACCTATACGAATTCTAGATGTAGCTAAGTTAACAGATATAATTATAAGAGTAACATTGAAAAAACAAGTGTGAATAGTGGTTTACCAGTTGAGATAAGTAAATATTGACCTTTGAGATGTTTGAGTGCGCGGCAGATGTGAGCCAGCACGGTGGCGAGGCGCTTGTGGCGCGGCGCGCTGGCGTCCAGGCGCGGCCGCTCCTCGCGCCAGCCGCCGCGCAGCGCGCGCAGCCGGGCCAGCGCGCCCGCCTCCGCGCCGCCCGCCAGCAGCGGGTCCACCAGCGCCGCCACGCCCGCCACACCTGCCACGCCCGCCACGCCCGTCACGCCCGTCACGCCCGTCACGCCCGCCACCGCCACGGGTGCCGCGCGCCCGCCCGACGTGCTCAGCGCGAGCGACATCCGCTCACGTATGCGACGCACCTGATCACGATATATAGTCACTAACTATGATAAGATATTACTACAGTCATTCTGACAGAAATCATAACATTTTACAAAATAAGATGAAATTAAAACCGACATAGGATACAAGCGGGACTTGAACCTGCAACACGTACTGTACAATGGCAGCGCAGCGCTCTTATATATGATTTTATAAGATATTACAATTATTACAGCAGTTTAATAATTGTAATATCTTATAAAATCATTATTTTAGAATAATAATAAAGAAACAGTTAAACATTTAGATTATAAACCATACTCACATTATCCAAATTCCTTAGAAGGAAACAATGTCGCTCTCTCACAATATTCTTCTCCTTTACAGTTAAAGGTTTCATCTGGGGCTCTTGCCACAACTTGTTAAAGTGTTGTTGGACCTTAAGCATCGTCATAGTTTTAATATCACAAGCACTAACGGCCTGTTGCTCAGACTTCTTGTTACATTTCATAGCTTTGCGCGGGCGGCCGACACGCGGCTGATTGCCGTTGGAACCTTGCGACTGGTTCGACGCGTTTGATGGAGTCCGCGACTGCGTTTTCACCGGTTGCTTGGTAATTCTTTGCGATTTACCACCAATTACTCCACGACAGTCCTCAGAATCACATTTACATGGCTATGGAAAATTATAACATTACTAGAATAAAAAATATAAAACATATAATTACAAATATACTATATTTAAATATACATACCTGGCCCACAGCTGGATTGAATAGAGAAAAGTTGTAATCATAAGTGAGTTCTTCCCCAGAATCGATGTCTCGAAGAGCAAACAGAGCCATTCTGAAGGTACCTGAGATTCAACATAAATTAATTCATACTCTTTGCTTACATAATATAAAGTGAGTAGGAAAAATGAAGAGAAACTTAGAATAAATGCTAACCATTAGAAGTCCATTTTTGCATCTCACAGTTAGGTCTGCAGGAGTGATTGACAAACCGTCCATCGCCACCCATTCGGTGGCCATCAATGACGAGTCCGCCGTCGAGATGCAGGCAGTAATGGTGAGTGTCGCGGGCGTACCGCGTTGCCATGCGTTCCTGGATACATACAAAATCATAATATTTTATAAGAGCAGTTTATAAAATGCATTCATCCATTAATAACTTTAAATTATAAGTACTAATCATTAATATTATAATTTACCTTAAACTCCTTATCCGAAACAACTTCACCTACATACTCCAATATAAAATCTCCTGAAGTAATCCTATGTTTTGTGCGTACACCCCATCCCTTATTCTCAGTCATGAACTTCTCCAAGCCTGACGCCCATTCGTGTCGCTGTATGCGTTGATTCTTACATCTATCTCTGCAAATAACAAACAATAATTTTATACCGTTCGCACAAATTTGATGGGCAAAACAAATTTGTTATAATTTTTACAAAATATACAAATACGATTAAATAATAATATGAATAATAATTTATTTACGCGCAAGGACACAGCTGTGGGGAACATTCGGCGTATACAAGTCTATTGATACAGTCTTCATTGCATCCCGACGCTGGAGCGCAATTACACGCGACACTCTCACATTCCTCAGCAGACGGTTTCACGTCGTAATAAACGTCTGAAACAATTAAACTTATAACTAAAACTAAATACAAAAAAAGCAATATCGAACAGGAATATAACTTTAGTGAGAAATTTTATAATAGGTATTTTGACGTTTACATTTCCCATTTATTTCAATATGAACATTTTACACGAATAACTTTTGTTAAGTCCTATTAATTTATTTCGGCTTTACTGGCGGTTTGATTTCGGGGTTGACTAGTTTCAAATTCAAACGGAGTCCATTTTCAAGAATACTCACGCGGCGGTTTACACTCAGGACTTATTTAAAAATTTTTACTTACTTGTACGAATCTTTTTATAATTCCATGAAGGCACGGGCTGGTTATAATGCTGTTGCCACCAGATGTCATATGGTAAGGAGAAATGCTGCAGTCTTCGACGAACCCAACGTTCACAATAAGGCGGCGGAGCCAGTAATCCTGGCGGGAATTCCGTTTGAGTCACCAGATTCTTGCCTTTACCTTCAGGTTTAGGACTGAAACAAAAACCACACAGTGATAAAAATATAATATATGGAACAAAAAATACACATATCGAGAAAAAATACTTACTCTTCCTTGTAGTAATCGGAAAATAAACCAGCAGCTAAGAATTTCTTTCGAAGTCGTGGATTCCTTTTCGATATTACAGGTTTATCTCGGTTGTCCACACTACTTGCCGGACTATCGTCGCGAGAGGAGGCCACGCGCTTCTTGCATATAATATTTTTTGACAGCACATCAATACTTTTCTCAAAATCTATTTCCTTTTCATTCAGTGGCAGAGGATCATTTTCGAGAGTATCCAATGACGGTTCTCGCGAATTTGAATCAATTTTTCTGCTCACAACCGTGTCTAAGGAACTTTCTCGAGAGCTTGACTGCACTTCTCTTTTCTTATTGGCAACTTGGCAAGACCTTGACTTTCTTCTAGCAGCTATACCAACAGGTTTAGTTGCTTTATCAGTTTCAGATACTGCTTTTTTATTTTCTGTTTTCTTAGTTTTCGTTTTCGGCTCTTCGGATGTATTTTCCGAGCTTCTAGTCAGTCTTCTTTCACTGGGGCACAAAACTGCGAGGCTTGATTTGGGCCTTAAACCGATTTTACAATTCCTCTCCACGACTTTTCTCTTAGAAAATATTTCTTCGATTTCTTGAGATGGTGATATAGCCCTAGTTTTACGTTTTAATCTTTCAATACTATTTAGCCGACAAACTGGTTTATCAGCTTTTAAGTTCAAAAGACTCAATGGGATACTATCTTCAGGATCATTACTGAGCGAACTTGCAAGAGATGGAATACTATCAGTTTCACTGAGTACTTCCCACTTGTTAACGTGAGTTTTAACCTCTTTTTCAGTCTTACTCTTTAGCTGAAGTGCTGGCGCTCTAAGAATTGATGAATTAACTTTTTTCTCTGTAGTAGTGTCAGAAATATTGGATGTTTTATTATTATTGTCAGTTGGAACTTCCTTTCCTTGTAACTTTTCAAGTGCAACCACTGTTAATCTCCCTTGTTTAGGACATTCGTCTTTATTCAAAACGACTTTGAGTTCAGGCTTCTTGCTAGAAGTTCTCTCCAAGAAACTGCTCATAGCTTCACCATCTTTAGGCACTCTCTCAAATGCTGAATTATTATCCGTATCTGAGGTGAAATGACTGTCCGAAGCAATATTTTGACTGCTATCAATTTTCTTCTTCTTTCTTTTAATACTTGGGAAACCTGTTCTATTTATCGCTTTACGCCGCCTTGCTTTCTTTTTAGACTGATCGACTGTTTTATTATCGCTTGAGTCATTTGATTCCGCCTTTTTCGTAGTTAAGCTAATCTTCTTTGTAGCATCTGTGATCGCAAGGCGCTCAGCCTGTACTTTCGGGACTAGCACTCTACTCGGTAAAACTAGTTTACTTTCTCTTATAATATTGTTGGTCTTCTTCTTTTTCTTGTTATCATTATCATCACTCTCGTTACTGAAATTTCTTTTATGTTGTCTTAAATTGTGACCACCAGTTGTCTCTTGAAGTTTATCGGAAATCACTGCAGCTATAGATTCACCTCTTTTAGGCCTAATTATTGGGTCAGGCGTTTCTGATATCAAAGCCAATGGTATATCAGATTCAGTATCAATAGAATTTTCACTATTTTTACATTTGGATTTAGTTTTGTTTGCGTCAGCTAAAATATTACTAACACAAATTGAAGATTTAGGAATTTGATCTTCTAAATCAATAGATGGTTCAAATATGCCAGTTGGTTTATCAATATTGACAACAGGTGATTGTACTACAGGAGTTTCTGGTACTTTCGACTTTTTGGTATCTATAACTTTACCTTTAGATACTGGAGACTTGATAACTGTAGCTCTTGTATTAATATGTGATGGTTCTTTATTTTTATTCTTCTCTTCAATCACCTTTGTGGCAATTTCTGTACTATTCTTCTCCTTTTCCAAAATACGAGATTCTATAGATTTACGTATATTATTATTTAACAAAGTATCTAAAACTTTTGTAGCTGCACTAGGATTTATTTTTGAAACCAGATTACTCGTTAAACCTTCAAGTCTATTCTTCTTTCGAGTCATTATTTCAGATTTTTGCGCCGGTGGAATGGAACTTTTATACAAAGAACGAGCAGACATGCTTTTCAATGGGTCAATAGGCGTATTTACAGATGAATTATTGCTACTTGCTGACACAGAATCAGACTTTTCAATCTCTTTTGAATCCTCCTCTTTAGAGTCGTTTTGATTTTCATCCTTAGTTTCTTTTGATACTGAAGGTGTAACGGATTTCTCTTCTGATAGTTTCTTGGATAATGACTGCACAACTTGATCTAAACTTGAATGTGATAGAACCTTTTCTGCTTCTAGTCTATGCCGTTTCTTAGGCGTAACGATAGGTGCGGAGTGGCGGGCAGGTGTTGATTTATTTTCAGATCTAGGTGAAGATATTTTGTTGGTTTCCACTTTATTTGATTCTGATTTTACATCAGAATCTTTCTTCGGTAAAGATTTCTCTAAATCATGAACCATTTTATGTACCGCCTTCAACTTTTCAGAAGTTTCATATATTTTTTTTGAGAGTTCAGATTGTTCTGCAGTCGGTTTTCTAATAGGCAAATCATCATCAGTTGTGTTTAGGGAATTTGGAGAATGATTTTTAGTAAGAGTAGAGGTAGGATCATCTTCTTTTACTGTTATATTATCTTCATTTGCAATACCAATTGTTTTTACATTTTTTAATGTTTCAGTACTCTGATTTTTAGGATCAGGAGTACCGGTACTTTGAACAGACGTTTTTGAACTATCACAATTCTTCTTTCCCTTTTCTGGTGGAGTTTTAATTTTAGGCGAATTTTCAGGCGTATTGCTTTGTACTTCTCCGGTACAATCGGTTTCAGTGCATAAAAATTTCTCCGAGCTCGTACCGCTTTTAGAGTTTTCATCAAATTCTGATGTCACTAAACTAAGACTTAATGAATTTCCAGTAGAAGAGTTGATATGATAATGTCGCTTTTTAAGCGGAAGTTTATGCTCGTTAGTATCCTTCCCACCTTTGCTCTGAGATTCTGCTAACTGTTTTTTATGCCTTCGTTTAGAAGTAGGTGTAGCAATTTCTTGGTTATCTGATGTTTTACGTTTTTTCGATCCTCTTTTGACTACTTTAGTAGTTACCGTTTCTAATATACACTTATCAGTAATTTTAGGGGAACTTTGTGCAACATTAGTTATTAATTTTGGAGCTATTTGACATAGCTTTATAAAATTTGATACTAAATTGTCCATATCTTGACCAAATTTTTGATCTACCAGTTCTATAGCTTTAGTGTAAGTCTCGCGACATTTGGAGACTGATCTAGACCGATGTCGTCTTTTACTTCTATGTCTATGATGTTTGTTTTCTGTTTTAACAGTTACTCGTGATAGTCTTTCCGTTGGTTTTAAATTAATTTTAGGGGGAGCTAATACTACAGTTCTCCTATGTCTTTTGATGTGGAAAGACGGCTTTATATGCTGTTTCTTGAAATTTAGAAATACGTTTCTCGATAAGGATTTGTTAGGAACGTAACTATTCTTAGCTTTTTCAAAAATAGAAGGAAGTGGTTTAGGGGTTGCGTCTTTTTTTGATCCACTTGAAAATAAAGTATTGCCATTTTTCAACTGTTTACGGTTTTTCGGTGACAGTGTTCTTGGAAAATATTTAATATTGTTATCACTTTCTTTTTTTGCTACGCTAGCATTAACAGCTGTACAAATTGGTGACGATCCAAACTTATGAGAAAAGGCAGGCTTTAGTGCTGGCAAAGGATTCTCAAGATAGCTAACTTTACTTGGTGACTTTAGTAATGTATTATTGTTGTTATTTTGACTCACTTTGAAAATGTTACATGTTGTGACGGGTCGTTGTAATCCGCTAAATACTGGGCCTGGTGCAAATGGATCCGATGAGTTCAAACGTAACACGTGCTTCTGACTCATTTTAGAAAACCCAAAGTCATACTTTGAGGGCAATGGGTATTTTGTACAAACACTAATGTACTTTGGACTGCCACTAGGTTTCCGCAAATAACTGTCGCACTCGGAATCGCTAGAACTGTGACCCAAAGTTAAGCTACTAAATGTTTTATTTGTTAAAAGCAAGATTTCTTGATCTGACACAAAGTGTTTTTGATTTTTATAATATGACCTATCTCTCACTGACCTAGTTTTCTTAAGTTTTCTCATACGCCTCCGCATACTTCTAACACTGTTGTCCGTTTTATAACCCGATTTATCACTTTTATAGCCGGACTTGTGGTCACTTTTATAGCCAGAACGGTAGTAATCACTTTTATATCCAGATCTACATCCGTAATCGCTTTTGTAGCCCGATTCTATGAGGCGACTACAACTTTTATATGGCTTAAATTCGTGATCACTTTTGTAACCAGACAAAATGTCTTTATATTTAGGATTCAGATCAATTTGTTTCCAAGTTGGATCTAACGGATCATCGGCAGCAGCTTCATTTTCACTTTGATTATCTCTCCAAGTGTTACCAAAAGTTTTATTATTCTTTTTGGGCAAGTTAGCAAGCTTACTATTTAGTTCTTTACGTTTAGCATACACTCCCGATAACACAGACCTATTAGTTGGTACTAAGTCATCGTCACTGTCACCAGAATCATATTGGTTTTTATCTTTTAATGTTTTTGGTGTATTTTTAGGTGATTTCGTCTTACTTTGTGGTTTACGGCCTACTTTCTTTCGAGGTGGATACAATACTCTGTCTGTTGCATACAACATTCTATCTAACGCAGCTATGTCAAGTTTATTGTCATTCTTCTTGTTCTTTTCAAACTTATTTTGTTCTTGCTTTAACGGGACTGGTGATGGAGCTTCTGTTTTAATCTGTTTAATCTCATTTTCTATTCTCTTTTTTTGATAATCACAGTCACTTGAATCTGATCTATTTTGAGCTCGATTTCTGCCTTTGGATTTTGATCGCATTGCTCTTCTGGTAGTGTTTTCTTTTTGAATAGATTTCCGGCCTAACCTGTTATGAGCATCATCTACGTCGTGTCGCCGCAACGGAGAATGTGTAGGTGAGTTGTGATTCGACAGTATTCCTGAATCTGGTGATACGTTTGGTGGATCGTTGTTATTGTGAAAATTTATTACATTCACAGCTGCTTTATCTTCTTTGTGAGATTCTTTGTTATCAAATTCATCGGGTTTTCTTACTTTGCGAGGCCGGCCCCTTTTTCTTCTAGATTCAACGATGACATTTTTTACATCTTCTTGAGATTCAACTGAATTCGTGCTGATACTATCTAATTTTTGTGAATCGATTTGACTTAAATGATTTAAAACAGAACTTACTACAGTAATGGGGGAACTTTTTAATAAATCACTAGCACTTCCTAACTCTGAACTGCCTTGAGTAATATCTAAAGTCATGAAATCATTATTATCGACACAATCTTCGAGACTGGGTGGGTTTGATATTGATATATCCACTGAGTCTGTCACTGAAGTGATTTCTTCAAGGTCTTTATTAATTTGTGAAAGTTCTTCCGTTTGCTGAGGACTCAGATGCTGATTTGAATTTAAAAAGTTTTGCGCTATTGGTGGTATTTCTGGCAAAGAATTAATTTGACCGAGTACACAATCACTTATAGTTCCAACACCATCTATTGTACT
Source organism: Protodeltote pygarga (assembly GCA_936450705.2). Classification (NCBI taxonomy): domain Eukaryota; kingdom Metazoa; phylum Arthropoda; class Insecta; order Lepidoptera; family Noctuidae; genus Protodeltote; species Protodeltote pygarga. The sequence continues at coordinate 10,128,972 of OW388263.2, forward strand.
AGAATTTAATCCGCATGATAACGACGACGATGGTGTGGTATTAATAGACGTTAACGGCGCTGTACTACTCAGTAGTTGTGTTTGAGCAACGAACTGCTGTAGCAAGCTGGACGCGTAGTGCGTTGTGCTCGGATGCCGGGTATCCGAATTTGAACACTCGTTTTCCGATCCCGATGAATCAGCTGTAGCTCTTTGTATAGCTGCTGTCACCAGCTGGGGCGTAAGCTCCATTTCACTACTGGATCCATCGCCTGAAATATTTGCGTTATAATAAAACAATATTATTTTCATCAAAAAAAAACTTCAATCAAAAGTTAAGTTCATTGTAATGCAAAGCTCACCATTATCAGCGATTGACTTGTCGTCGTTGTCCGGCGCGGCGTTGTGCTCGGTAAAGGTCGAGAAATTGGGCTGTTGCGCCGGCGCGCTCGATGTTTGTTCTGGAAATAGTTCCGCAAGGTCTGCATCGTCGATGACCTGTGAAATATATTTCAGTATAGAGAGGCATACAAATAGATTGATTCGTCCGTTAGTGAAAATGTATACTTATTTTATTTTTTTGGTTTGTTGTGCATAATCGTAACCATTTGTACCGATGATGAGACCCTGAATATTGTATGGAATTTCTAGCAAAACAAGACATTACGAAACACTACAAGAAAAATTTTACTACCTATAAATATTGCATTACCTGCAATTGACACGCAGCTGCGAGTGCAGCGTTGGAGTCATCAGCAGAGGCGTGAGCGGAGCCGCCAGCGGCATCCGCAGTGTCCGAGTCCGACGATGACGATGACGAAGACGATGATGATGAGGAAGATGACGAGCTTGACGATGACGAACTAGTTCCACATGCCGTACTCTCCGCCGCGCCCGATGTGAACTAAAACAATATGAAGTAAAATTTACTCAACGTTTAAAACATAACACTCGTACTCGTCATGTAATTTATATGCGCTTGAATAATAGCATATCTTTTACCAAAACCAATTTTAGATAGTAGGATGACGAAACCGCATCAACCTAAATCACAATAATTTTAATGATGTATTACGTAGGCGAACGTGCAGTTATTGGTACTTATTTTGGTTGAACTACACAGATTTGTGGTTGTTTCATATTGCAAACTATTTGAACGGGACGGCGCGGCGAGAGGTGCGATTAGCGCCCAAGATTGATTTGGCGCAACCAGTACCGACAGTGGGGTGACGCAACGTAGCGAGTAAGTTCCTCGCTGACCGCAATGCACACCTTAACACAGGTAAGTACCCATTCAGATTTCATATACAGCCGCATAAAATTTAACGATCGCCGATTGAGTCTTTATAAAACAGATTGATTTGTAGAGTTAAGTTAAAATTGACATGGTTTCGAGTAACGCATAAACGTGACTATGGCCTTAATACACTTAATTAGTCTGGAGTTAAGCCAGAACCATGCAGCAACGATTATGTGAACCGAGCATGTATTTGTCCTTCTATTCCAGATTGCCTTTTCAAGAATGAATGTACAACTCACGATTCTCGATAGTACAATGAAAGCAAGGGATTTACAACACACTCGTATTATTTGACTTAACTAACACGGCTCGATCGGTGTAACTGGTTCACGCTCGCACGGTTTACTATAAACTAATAATAGGGAACGGCCCTATCTCTATCAAACAGCATTTACTTGCTTCGCAGAAATTCAATAAGCATTTGAATCCGTTAGAGTCTAATGAACCGATGCAATAACTTATTAGTTAGTTATAGAAGTCTAAACACTTATCTCAGCAAATTCAAAATAAAGGAAAGGATAATAAGTAAGGTAGAGAAAGGTGCGTATTACTTTCTTATGATTACCTACTAATCACTAAGGGCTACAAAAGTTTTTATAACTTAAAGACTTGATAATTACATATTTGTTTATTAGGACCACCAGAGTTGTTACAATCAATCAGCAAATATAAATATCCAATCACAATCATTTTAGGCTATTGCACAACTTATTGACGAAATATACAATTGCGCCGACTCTAAATAAATTAGGGTAAGGGCAGGAAGATAATGATAATGTAAACACAAAGTAACAATAGGTAGATATATAATTAAATGTCAATCACAGTCTTTTTTATAAAGATTGATCTGACTTATATATTTTAATCAGAATGTTTAATTTTGTAGCATATAATTGAGAGAAAGAGGTAGTAATTACCAATTTAAAAATTCTACAATTACAAATTTTAGGTAGTATATTGTATGAGTGACCTGCCGCCTGTTTAGTTTTGGTTTAAATAAAAAAAATGAGTAAACCATAGGAGTCCGAAGACGTGTGTTGTTTCACCATTAAGTTAATTCTCTGAGGGTGCTAATCAATAAGGCGGAAGGGCGACCAACCCTTGGCACTGGAAGGGGTTGAGCAAGTGTCGCGTGGCCGCCGGTCTTATCATGGCTAGCATATCAAATACGGCGGAAACTCCCGACCCTAAGTCCCACAATCCATGTAGAATACACTAGGTAAATGTTGCCCCTGCCTTGCAGTGAAAATAAGTTCGTAAAATCTTGATTCATAATGGTTCAAAAAATTATTTGATTCTTAGAATATAAGAATAATTTAAAAATCACTAACCACTTAATTTTGAAATAAAATAGTTTCACACTGCATATCATGGTATTAAGGCATTTTATAGAGTAGAAATTACAATTTCCCATTTAAGTAGGTACCTACGGAGTATATTTATTTTACCTGTACAAAGATCTTATTAATGCTGGCTTTACATGTATTGGAAAGATATCGATCTGCACGGAACTAAATCCTACAATAGCTGTACGTAGACAAATATGAAAGCGTGGAACATTTGAATCGACAATGGGATAACAGTATACCTATCTGAGACGGCGCCGACACGAATATCACATTAACGACCTCGTGATCTACGGAGATTTATATCTGACAGCGAACGCCAAACAAACTGAAAATGAGGTACCTACCACGTCAATGAGATTCTCGTTTGTTTAAAATAATTGATTATAGAGATTCAAAACGTAGCTGCGTATTGTTAGTGTAAGTACATATATAAATAAATCCTTACCCGAAATGAGACAGTCGTCATGTTTGGATTGATAATTAAATTAAATAAAAACTTAGGTAAAGATAATAAGCTGGAAAATAACGTTTTTAGAATACAATAAGTTATGATCAACTCTATGAACAGTTAAGAGAATAAATGAGCAACACTAACTTATGTTTTCTACCATATTAACTGGAAAAGAAAAACATTCCTAGCGATTAAAAAAAAGGATAATTATACACCAAATAGACCAACCTTTTTTAAAATGAACGGAAATTACGGTAGTATTTATACATTTTGTGTCTATTCCAAATCCAAATGAGTTTTAAAATGTCTATAAAATATGAAAAGATAAAATAAAAGCCTGTATCATTCTAATTTTATCATTAGATCTCAGTAAACATTTGATAGATATGGTCATCGACCCTTGCGCCAAATGTCGAGAACAATACACGTGGAGCTCTAAGAGTGGTTGTGTCATATTGAGGCATACTAAAATTAAATCGACTATAATATTGTAATGGACATATTATAAAAAAGGACCTCGATGACAAACGTTCCGTGATGGAACGTGTTTCTGCATTCGTAACTAGGAAACACGGTGGTGTTTAAATTGTCGATCTAGTGTAATTCAAGGAGATGAAAACAATAAAATTACAATATAATAATTGATTGTCGTAAGCAGGCTTTTAATAGCTACAATAGCAATGTGTTCAATTCAATACATTAGCAATAATCAATAACGAGACGGAACGAGGAAATGTTGCCGAACGTTGGCCGAGGAGACCGTGAACTTGACTGTGACTGACTATGGAACGTCGCGCCTCCGGGCAGAGCCGGAGACAGATATTGTCTGCGTAGAGAGAGTAGGTAGGCAAGCACGAGTCATGAGCGACATGAGATGGCTGGCGAACAAAAACATTCACTCGATACCAACAAATTCAGACAAAGGATATTTTAATTAATACATACAAAGCTAATTGGTAATTGTACTACGGATCACTAAAAAATAAGCTGCCTGCTGCTACTACAGAGGAATATGTAAAAAGCAAAAAATATACATATTTCACAAATATGTAAAGCTAGAGTCATTGTCATGTACAAAATTAGTTTCTCGATTTTAGTTATCGTTGCGTTGCCGACGTTACTGCTTAGTCATTATCATGTCGACTTTTTGTTCTGTTGCTATTTATAAAACTACTAATAGTATTAGACTTAGAAGTTGCTAGGTCATAAAAGATTCAAATTTTATTCGTAATTCGTACACAATACCCAGGTCCCAGACACATTTTGTATATTATCATATACAAAATATATTAAATTATAATTTGGTATTACTCTTAGCCCAAGTTCCAGTTTCATTTGTATTCATGAATATAACATTTATCAGATCTTTAAGGTGACAATAAAAACCTACGCATAATGGATGAAAAAAAGTAAATCGCATTTTTTATATCTGAGTCGCCTACCAATTAGCTAAATGTTCTGAATGGCTATCACTCTCACTATCTCTTCAGCTAACTGCTTCAAATCAATTACATATAAGTTTATAACTGCCTGGTGGACTTCGTCGTTTTCCTACAGCGTATCACTTCTGACATCTGTGATCTGATATGAAGATATTATTTTTGTCACGGGACCTAAGATCAATCCTTGAAGCACGCCTCTCTTATGAGTCTTGACTGAGCGATTTCCTTTATCACTTCAATTAAAGTAAGTATATAAATATTGCCACGAGATCTAAGATCGATACATGAGGGGACACCTCTCGAAATTGCATCGACAAGATGCATTTCTAGTATAAACTTAAATAGTGTACTATGATTAATAAGATCCAAATTTGATTTTGATTAATGAGATTGACTTGTGGTAGATTCTATAGGAACTATACAAAACAATGGGACAAGAAGTATAAAATATTATTGGATTGATGATTAGAAAAATAAATAAATGAATAACTGGTATTTTCATGTCATCCTAAACACAGTTAACGCGCTTTAGTTTGTCACACGTGGCCTAAGGTCTATCTAAAATAATAAATTGCGACACTGATTGTACCCTACAGAAGATATTAAACACAACTGGTTTGCCTGTAATGACTCATACAAGATGTGTAATTAACTTTGATCTATTTCATTTTCGGTAGCAACACTTATATAGTGTGCTTAACACTTATACAATACACTACATACTAGTGATGTCGAATGTACCTACCTTTATTGCGCTAATTTATTCATATTCTATTTTCTTATTAGTAAGAACATAGTTTTTGCAGATAGTGACCATAACCGGGAACTTGTCTAATATTAGGGCCATTCTTATCCGCAGTTTGTCAGCGATAGTTTCACAACATCAAGCATTTCTCGCGGTGCCGACGGACTGGCCGCGGCCAGGCGACTGGCGCGCCTCACGACGACGAAGTCGCGAACCAAAAAGACCAATCAAAGTCCCATTCGACAATTCATTTTCTCCCTTACATGCCACCGCAAAAAGATCTTAATCCTTCGTAGTAGTCGTTCGTTGCAGCATTTCTGCAAAGATTGATAGTGCGGTACGAGGCCGAACGCTCACGTAATTGGTAACGATTATTAAGAGAATTTATATTCGATAAGTTGACAGGTCGTGGCTCGAGTTAAATTCAATTTAAGCTGCGGTTGGATTCAACACGTGACATGTTTACGTACTCGTTTAGATTAAAACGTATTACATAGATGGTTGAATGTATGGGTAGATAAATACCGGCTACCGGAAATCTCTTTTATCGTTAATCACGTAATTTTTTTTTTCGTTTTGTCAGTTTTGGTATTTATTTCCAAGAAGTCATATTTAAATCATTACGGGCATTTTATTAAGAATATATTTTTCTTACGGTGTTGTTGTATATTCGTACCTACGTAAACCTTTAATTGACTAAAAAATCCTATTATAGATCAGAACAGAGCAATGGAAATGAAGCATGTAACACAGTAGAGATATTTTTTTACTAGCCGAGGTGCGTATAATCACCTATTTACAAATACGGCTAGTGGTCCGCATTTGAACAAGTATCGCCGGCGACCGCAGCGCTAATAGGCGTTTCGCGCCCATTTATTTTCAATTTTAGTTTTTGTCGTCTTACTTGCTAGCATCTGCGTAATATTGATAATCTAGGGCTGCAATATAATGCTTAAATATACGAGAATACTTCTTTTGCAATTGTACGTTACATTAAAAATTGTATAATAGGTCAAATGTCTTGCAACCACGATCAGAAAGCTAGTAGCGACTAAAATAGATATCAAACAAGTTTACGCAAGTAAATATTGAACAGTTTTATTGAAATAGACTCTGCAACTCGCCTTATATGTAGTTAAAATATTAATTGGCAGCCCTGAACTGAGACAAGTCCGGTGGCGGTTGATTGTACTCATCAAGGATTTCTGCACTCAAGGACGATGGCGGCTAGACGATCGTGGCTGTCGAACGCCTCTTATTATTTCTCCTCAGACACATCTTGTTTTTGTCTTAACTCATTTATATTCATGATACGAATCGACGGTTATCTCTATAAATTAAAATATTTCCATTCGCCTCTGATGGAAATCTATCGAGCAAAATACTTGAATATTCGTTAGACTGATATTGGTCATGTTAATCTTTAATATCGTTAGTGACTTGACAAACGTGATAAAATGGGTTTTTTTTTCTAGCATCATGCAGAAAATATTCTAGCAAGGAGCGAGTCTTGAGTCTTTGACGTCTTGCAATAATACTATTGTTTTTGACGCAACGAACAATAATAGTCAAATGAAATTCTGTTTTACTAAAAGAGCAGTTAATTTCTAAAAGTTAAGCTGGCGAGAATAGGGAAACATCAATATGACCCTGCTCAATTTTGATATAATGCTTTTATTGTGCCCGCGCACGGAGATAAGACTTCCACAACGTTGAATAGGATCAATATGACCCAACCTCGACCGCAACGTAGCACTTTTGTGTCATTGTCTTTTTGTTAAATGTATTAGTATGTTGGGTCTTATTGGCCAAAATAAAAACGAGGAGTGACAATTCGTATTCTGTTGAAATCAAACAGTAAACACGGCTTAATAACGAAAACAAAAACCAAGTGATTCCTTACGCCAGACAGGAAGATAACTCATATTTGCAAAGGATGTCATAGTACCTACCTACATTTGTACAGAATACAGTTCCGTTCTGTCAAAGTTAACAAGACTGATATAAATTACCGCTTTAATCCTAATTTGTTTTAAGGACATAGAGTTAATCATGAGAACAGGGTCATTATAACCCTTCTCAACCTTGACTTGCCCGTTTTGCACTATATACTCGACTCGCCGGGTTAAATACATACCTGCGTATAGTATACGTCATATACCTACTCAACATTCATGTTCTACGTAATGATGTATGACATAGCATAATTTCACTGTCTTTAATCTAATCGCTGTGAAATTATTGTAATAACTGCTACTAGTTCACTTTAATACCATTAGCCACATATTTGAGTTCAAATGATATTATACACATATCAAGCCAAGCGAGCTTGTTGAGATATATTTCATTGCTTGGGGCAATTTATTTAAAGTGGTTTTTGTAAATCAACAAAAACGATTGACTATGTTCTGTACAAGGGTTCACTCACCTCAATATTTTCGAATGTGCGAACCTCATTGTCTGCTACTATTTTTTGTGGCATATGGCTAGTTCATGGCAATTTAAGCAGATGCTAAATATTAAACCGTATATTTGTAATAATGATGACTAGAAACTTAGTTGTTTTACTCGTACATTAAGATTTCGAACTTGGTAATGATGTGTTATGAACATATCATCATGTGAACAATGCAGTTTCATTTGACAAGGCAGTCGTGGAGTCAAGGGTATATGCAAATACATGTCACGTCAACAAAGCGCATTGCTGGCAGACCCAAATAACAAAACAAGTATAACATAAGGACAAAAGGACTGCCAAACAAATCGTAAGTAAGGTTTGTAAGGGTACCAACCAGATATTTGTGTTAAATATTTTTATTCAGACTTTATTTTGAGTCATCTTTTCATATAGGTAGTTTTAAAAGACCAAAAGTGAGTAGGTATTGTGTGCAAAGATGAAAAGTAATAATGAAATAAGAAAAAATATAAAAATGCATCAGCTGCTCATCATGCAACGCGCGCGCAAGGAGTTAACGCTACAGAGCGCGCTGTTATTGGGTTAATTAATATGGCAGGTAGTTGTACGCTGAGTTAGCATTCTGTTAACTAGACTGCTAATTAAAACGCAGTATTTACTGCACTCATTGTAGATGCCGATATTACTACTGCCTGATGATTGTTAAAGCGCATCGTTATCGCATAATTACTTACAAAATAAAATAAAACTTTCTTAATTGTAGAAGTTCGTTATATCAAAAACGATAAAGACAAGGAGAGGCATAAAATTTCAAATACTGTCGTATCGTAGCAGTTAATGGACATGTCCTGGTAAACCCGTGTAAGTAAATAAGCGTAATTTGCAGTGCACTTGCATTCGCTGTAATTCAACAAGGAACCCACGCGATATGTTTAAAAATAAATACTTACTACCACAATTACGAGCACTTAAATGTGTGCCGGATATCTTCCAGCAAGACTGATGAGTAAAGAAAATAATTGATACGACCTAACAACCTTCTTGAACACCAACAAATACGACTCTTTATTCACTCAAATATTCAAAGTGAAATTTATTATGATGATAAAGTTCTAGTAATGTAGTATATTGACGAAATTTTCAACTCATTGAAATAACCAACACGTTTACAACTTTCATCAGTTAACGCGGCGTTCTCGGCGTCTACACAAATGTAATAATTTATTGGCATCCATCTGCTGCTTTATGCTTACATTAAACGCGAATTTCGTGTTATTTAAACCCGGGCACACGTAACGTGCAAGTTTTATGGCGGCATTTGCTCAACCAGAACTTCCTAGCTGCCTAGCCGTCACTATAAATTAATGATGAACACAAACATGAAACTGCATGAATATAAAAGAAACATAATATTGTTTAATGGTTTTTAACATATTTATATCTATAAATAAATAGAACTGCCTCGTTGGTCTAGTGGTAGCAAGCGCGACTGCTGAGCACGAGGTCCTGGGTTCGATCCCCGGGTCGGGCAAAGTGTTATTGGGTTTTTCCATTAGGAAATTCTCAGTAGCAGCACGGAGTCTGGAATAGTGCCCGGTGAATGGCAATAGGCTCGCCCCCTATTACATGGGACTTATAACATAGCCGGCGAAACGTGGGTGTACTGCACACCTCTGCCTACCCCCTCTGGAGAATACAGGCGTGAGTCTATAAATAAATAAAAAAAATAAATAAATAGAAGTCTAACTCTAGGTGATAAATAAAGAATACTTATTATTACAGCTATTGAATAATATATTAGTACTAGTGGTCCTGTGGTCAAATTCGACCGTAATTCAATACCTAGTTTTTTTTTTAAACTTTAATATTATACATATAAGTACCTACCAATTCCAACTTTCTGTATTCCTTCTCTAACTCAACTTTCTCTAACTTTAACTATGTCAAAGCTTACACTCCTCCGTAGACACAACACAATTCTGCTGAAAAAAGGAGAATTATCTCTTTACGTATTTTTAAATAGATTTTGCATATATGCAAAAATACTTGCGGCTTACCTACAGGTTAGCCTGCCTTTTTTTAAGCGAGAGAAATCACGATTTCGCGCTGCTTCATTGTTTAATACCAATAAATCGGCTTAGCTTCCTATAAGTCAATTACTCGATAATTTAATCGATCACTCAATCTGGCTCAGGTTATCTTTTAAAAACGTATATTTTTATCTTAACCGTTATCAAATATTCTGAGGCAAAAGCATTAGGTAAGTCTATTTCAATAAAATGTGATCGTGTGGAATAAATTTAGATTTTCTCAAGTGTTGATTTCAGAAAAAAGAAGTACTTTAAATAATTATGCCAACCACATGTGCCGTTTAGCGTGAAGGTCTTTACACGACTCACTGGAACTCAGACGGAACGCAACGAATAATGACATAATTTAAGACATAACTTGATTAAGTAGGTATTCATAAGTGCAACGTGGTGTGGAATCAAAAAACCGCAGGATTAATTAAGCATGATTAGTCATGTAGTTAAGCCGTATACTAACTCACACCAATCCTACATTAAACCTTTTACCTACTTAAGACCTAGACCTAGGTCTAATTGTCATCCTTAATTCTCAAATTAATAAAAAAAAATCTGATTTAAAAGTGCCGAAGTGCTAAATGTTAATACCTACTGCTATAATTTACTTACTGAAATACTTTTACTTTCAGGAAATCATAGAAAAATACGAAATCCACACTAATGATTAATTTAATTTACCCCTCTAATGTAAGTCTAATTGTAACAGTTATCACTTGCGGTTGCGGTAGAGCTAATTTGAAAACACATGTTAAACATCTGAAATCTCGATGACCTAGCGACCGGAATAAAGAGATTAATTTAATGAAGCCTGGCAAATGGGTGCGGTCAGAAGCTAGCAAATAAATCACGTGTTCCTAAACGGGAATGACTGTGCCAGCGGCGCGGTGCGCTAATGTTACCTACATCCAAATCAATTAGAACTCTTAAAATATCTTAAGTATGTAAGAATAACATTTTAACAATTTCAGAAGCATTTCAAATTCAAATATACTGTTCCTAAAAAGATTTATAGGGTCATTATTTAATGCCATCGCATCGTAAAGAGCAGGTCCAGAAAAATCCAGCGTGGGATGTGTTGTGAGCTCAAGGCTTGTTAGTGAATTAAGTAATTGAACTAATCAAAGATTGTTATGGATGCGAACGAAGGTATCAAGTAAAATATCTTGATGTGATATCACGAACACCATAATAAAATTTTACATTTCATTTTCACCAGTCATTCACAAGCACGGATATTCGTGATACGAGATTTCACTCACGATTTGTCATATTGTGTACACAAGTGCTTGGTCCCGGCGAAATTAAATCATTTATGATTGAGGATTTATCAGACAATTTAAAATTAACGTATAACAACATCCAATAAGAAACAGACACTAACAGCAACTTAAACAAAAAAAATGTAATATCATTCGATTCATATGTCGATTAGCATATTCAAAACATGTCAACATAATGGATACCCATTTCAATCGGTTGATTTGATGCATTGGCATATTATGATTTATTAAATTCGAAAAATGTCTTAAAATTATGTATTTATTTAGATCTGTATCTTACATAATAGCGGACCTAAAAGTGACCCTTGTGGAATCCCATAGCGTAACATTTTAAATTTTTAATCTTTTACAGTAATATTCCTGATAAGAAGACTATTATTATTTTATAAAGATGCAATTTCTCCGTTTTTTAGACAGAACACTTAATGAAATTACACACTTATAAAATAGCCACTTATAAAATAGCCTAAAATAGCCTAAAATACTTATAAAATAAAATAAACTTATAAAATAGCCTAAAATAGAAACACTTATAAAATAGCCGGCGAAACGTGGGTGTACTGCACACCTCTGCCTACCCCCTCTGGGGAATACAGGCGTGAGTCTATACACTTAATGAAACAATCAAAACACTTAGTACCTAATAGAAAATGAACGACTCATGTTAGAACATTAAAGCGATTTTAAAAACAAGTAAATAGAAATCTTCGCGCTACGAAGAAGTATGTATAATTGTACAATATCTCGTAGCCAGGTACGTTCTAAGATTATGATTGAAAGCGTACCTATTGATAAAGCTCAATCAAACTTTATGACCCACGTGGGTTTTCTGTGGCTTTATTTTAGTTTTTTTTTGGGACGATAATCTGAGGGTGGGCCCGTTCCAGACGGGCGAACATAACACAGCGCAGTGCGAGCCACGTCGGCGCCGATCCGTCCGTGACTTGGAATTAGGCGCACTATTACCATAACTGCAATCACAATCTGCCGCCACGGATCCCGACCACACTTAATTAAGGTACATATTTAGGGTGCGAAACGAACGGAAAACCTCACGTAATAATACCCCTAAAAATTAAGTACGTTCGTGCATTAGCCGACGATATGTTTGTTATACTTCATATGCGGTTTAGATACGAGAATTCTGGTTTAATAAACTTTCATTATTATTTGACGCGTACATTGACGCGATTATAAACCGATACCCGGGTAAGTTAATGTAAAGTTACATTCCAATCACATAGAACATAATACTCAGTAACGGGACATTGATAAGCTCTGCGAGGAAATCGTAATTACATAAGTTTATTACTCTGTGGATTTGCTAAGCAAAAGCTTCTAAACCATTAGCTAATTTTCTATCTTTTATTACACTAAATAAACATAGGATTAAGATTTTTCATACCGAAATGACAAGTTTTCAGGCTCTCAGAATGGCGTAGGTGACCTTAATGTTAAATGTGCCAAGTTACATAAAAAATTATCATGTCAGAGGCCTACGGGCGGTTTAAACACTGACACCAGGTTGTTCAACAACCATACTATAAAGAAGAAGAATAATAATAAGATTATTATTAACTTCCACAAACACTATTTTTACTGGTCTTTAACACATTTTTTTGTTTTAAATATTTTATGTCGAAAAAAAGAATTGCCATGTTATGCCAAAACACAATTGCACTTGTTACCCAAAGGCAGTGTGCAGTGGCAGTATACTTGTCGATGACATGATAGCAGCCCGCGACTTCCTTATCCGTTACGCGATACAATCTACTTAAGAACGACGGACGTCTCATTTGAATAACTACCGACCTGCATTTATTACTTGAAAAAATAACTGACATCCTTGAAAAAACACATAACTCCGTATGGAGAGAACGCTCATATTAAGCAGCGAGAATTTAATTAATGTATAATAAATATGAATTTAAAATAGGCATTGTGAACTCGACACCATAACATTTTATTTTATTCTTGATTAGAAAGTTCATAAAAGGGAATCAAGTAATGGAAACGTTGAGTCGTTAAAACAGTCGGGCCGGTGTGTATCGGTGGAGATACCGCCATTAATATCTGTGTAGCATTTACGTTGGAATTCTCTAGAAACTCTCCCGGGTTCCCGCGAGGTTCAGATCGTGACTGCGCGTCGCGTCGGCGCAATTTGCTTACCCATACAGTGCCAGTGTGCGCCGCTCTAATCATGTGTAAAATATTGCCGTGCCTCGTCACTGCAACACGGAATCAGGACGGCACGTCAAAAGTCACAGAAGTGCAAGATTAATTGACTGCGATAGCTGCATCATGATTTAGTTAGGTCGTCGACACTTGTTGCCTTATGAAGTTTAAGACACACGCCACAAAAAGCTTGGGCTTACTTCATATTAGAGAATCACTATTCACAAGTTAATTGTGAATAACAATTACAACACAAGACAAGATTTATTTGATTTCATTGTACTACAACGCAACTTGGGTTAATTAATTATTATTCATTTGTAATAATTAATATGCTTTAAAGTAATACTTTAAAAAAAGGAAAGGAGGGTCGTTTGATCAAATCCCTTCTGATGGTAAATAGTGATATGGTCTATGTAGAAACTTTTTGAATAATGATTATAATGTCTTGAGAATGTTCAAAAGTAGTAAAATGATATGCAGCGAATCCGAAATAAGAAATCCTACAAAATACAAACATTCGAAAGCTATAACAATACTAGCATAAAACGACCGGCAAAGTAGTCGTTCAAACAATTCCCATATAAGCGTAGAAAATCGGCAAGATCAAGTTGAACGCGTGACCTTAAGTCGAGTAACGAGACGGGTGTTAGTATGAGAGGCGCGAGCGAGGGCTGAGGGCCCATTAGAACAATAGTAGCGCGCAAGAAGCGTGCGATCATAAAGTTACACCTACAATCAGCGCGAAGCCGTAAGAATACCCGACCTGCCCCAACTTAGCGCCGCGAGTCTTCGAAGGCTTTCACTGAACTCTGGTTTACTTGACATTACACAACATTTCATTACCAACTTTTGAATCATTCATACGACCCTTTATTGACTGAGATTGAATATGCCTGAATAATATTGACTGAAACAAGTAGATTCTCTAATCAGTTTCGGGTAGTTCTTGTTTGATCATTAAGCGAAGAAACTATGTGACGCTCCTAAATTAATTTTCACATACCTAATTATCGCAGTGAGCTAGCGTGGTGATTAATGCTCAGTCCTTCTCTGTATGAGAAGAGGCCTTTGCCCTATATTGGGACAGTTACAGGCTGATTTTTTTTTTTTTTAATTATATTGCATTGCGTGAACGACTTGCCAGTAATATAAACGAAAGTTATAGGTAGATACAACACAAAATGCTTCAGCGAAAATATAAATGTCAGACTCAAGTCAGCATTTCAATTCTCATCAAAGTGCGATACTAATTTTTTAGATTGAAAATAGCACAAATTCCTCAAGAATATTTGGCAAGGATCCCAAATTTTCTGAGAATTTAACACGTGTATACAAACGAGTTTTAAGAAGGCTACACTAACATACGACTTATACTTTTCGTCTTAGTTTTATAATTTAGGAAACAAAATTATTACATACTTTATCACAGCTTATCATTTCATCTGCGACAAGTTATAAGTTAAAAAGTTTAAATTAAAGTTAAACTTGATTGTAGTTTAACAAACATAAATCCTTTTAAGTCGATACATTTTAGGTAAGTTACTGCGTCTGAAGATGTTCTCTACTATAAGCTTTCATTTACGACTTCCAATTGTTAACAAATGGAGCCATAAAGGTTCTTTGCAACGCCCAGTTTGTGGTGTGTAAAAAGGGTGTGGAGCAATGCTGCTAAGGCATTCCCACGCATACAGTCCGACACACGCGGATACGCCGGTTCCAATCACCGCCCGCACTAATTGAGTAGACGATGCTATGCACGACTACCAAGGACGCTAAACCAACGATGTCGACGAGATCATCTGGATAATAAAGATAATCTAGGTGATCTCGATTGCGATGACATTATTTTAATTTTATTAACTTTCGAGTTGATACCCGCGGATTCGCTCAATTGGCAATTCGATAAAAGTCCTCCTCCGGGTTGTGTTTATCTTTGTGGCAGATTTTGTTGACATTCCTTTAATAATTGTGGCATCAAGTATAAAAACTTACAGACACAATCTTACTGACTGCAGGATAGAACAATAAGGAGCCAAAATCCATTAATTTAATTTTTAAAAGACCAAGAATGAATTTTATCGATAAGTTCTTTTGTATTTTAAAAACCTTTTAAACTGTTGTAGAGAGGGCAAGAACTTTGAAACAACAATATTCGCCGCATTGGATATTTCTTTTAAGTATAAGGTAATTTTTTAAAGTGGTTGAAATAAATAAATACATTGGTTCAATACCTATATTGTATTTACCTACCTACATTTTAATTAAAATAACACTATTTCTTATTTCGCGTTATCGCTAGTTATTTAATCAAGCCGTTCTTACTATTTAAAAAAGGTAAATGTACGAGAGACATTTAATTTTACGCATAGTTACGGAATTAAATGAGTTTAGTTTTGATTGCGTTTTTTTGCGTGAATTTTTAAATAATTATTTTTAAATTAATAACCTATTTCTAACCTTACAGTGGACTGTTACTGTGGTAACATTTGCAAATAGGAACGTTTTTAACCTTTTGGGCATCGGTAATACATAATGTAGGTACCTATAGATAATTTGTAAGAAATGGGAATGGTCCCAGAACACTGCCTTGCGTTACTCAAACTTGGATCTGCTAATAACTTAGAAATACAAACAGATTTTTGATGCCGATACTTGGCCGGGTTTGTTTTTGTTAATTCTATACATTCAATAAATTCTAACGACATTAGATCGCATTGGAGTATCATTTAAATCAGGTTTGTGAATTTTTTCTTACTAAAACGGTTTTGTCATCAAAACTAAAGCCACCAAATTTCACTTTGTGTACCAAATTTCAGATCAATCTGTCAACAGGAAGAGGGTGAAATATCGATTACTAAATTTGATCCAAATAATAAACAGGTCAAGCTAAATAAATCCGTTTAAAAAGAGCTGAAGTGGTTAAAATAAGGTCAATGATTTACACAAAAACATCGTATTGTTCCCCTGATCATAACTAACGAGACAGCGGCAAAATGTTGCGTGGGCGAAAATTATTGGATGTTATCGGCACCAAATGCTCCTCTCCTTTGCTTGATGGAGGTGATGTTTCACCTAAATGACATTATTGCATTCAAGTGTAATAATGTTTTCTATAATATGTTTATGGAAACTATGAGCCAAGATGTTACATAGAAAACAAACAATTTCATCACCATCCTCCTGAATCTACCCACTGCTGAATTTAGGCCTCTCTTTGCTTTTGCCACTTTCCTCGATCCTGTGCTATCTCATCCACATATTCCCTACAACTGTACTGATATCATCGACCTAACGTGCTACTGGCCGCCCAACACTTCGTTTACCAATCATAATGTCTCCATTCAATCAAGATCGCCAACAGCCGTCACTCAGTCTAGCCAAATATGTCCTGCCCAAGTCCATTTTAACGACGCGATGCGACCTCCAACATCGAGAACTTTGTTCGTCGTCGAATATCGATGTTTGAGACTTTGTTTTTAACTTTATTCCAAGCACAGTACATGGCTCTGAGTTTGTACACGTCTGAGCGTCCATGTCTCGGAACCATTTACGTTTACAAACGAACAATTTCCTGTACATAATTACATTAGTAAAGTCGCAATTTGCGATAATTATATAAATATACCTATATGTACGTAATGTTATTGGTACAGCTTAAGTGAAGATAAATCTTAATACTCAACCGCAATAGCCAAAGTAAACGCAAAACTCTTTAACAATACTTCCCTATTAGTTTGGAATATCTTAAAGGCAAAAAAAAACCGCAAAATAATGTATAAAATAAGACCTTGTCGTGGAAGTAAACAGTGGTCAATTACGGTGGTAGCGCCCGACTCTATGGCGCGTTCAGAAACAATCGAAGCGGTGCGATGGGCGAGATACCAGTCTGTAATAACTCTAATGGCGAGATAAGACCGCCACTGCCGCGGATACATGCCGTACCGACCGCACAAATGTATTCCAGAGTAGTGTGTACGCAAAATCCAGATGTGGCATCTGATTTGTATTGTACTAATACTCGGAAATGATTAATTAACTGTTATCTTCACCCTGTATCCATAATACTATATAACATTTCAGACTTTATATTTTATAAAAAAAAATATGACATATAATCTGTAGGAACATGCTTATGTATTTGTACTATGTAAGAGTTTTATCACAAACAGTTCATCTACGATGACTATTCGTAATCGAGTGTGATTTCCTACGTCCGTGTGGTATCGCGCAGAGCCGACCAGCGACCAGCGGGACCAGTTTACGCCGACAACCATGTAAACGATTTATTCCCGAGTCTTGTTTTGCATTACCCGATCGGAAGCCAGGGCTGGATCACGGTCACAACGCTCCCTATAGCAGGTGCTTTTATTGAATAAATTATATTGAAATGTATATTCAATATTGTCAGCCCATTTTCGATTATTTCTTCATTGAATTCAAAATTGATAATAACTTTTTCTTAGGATTGAAATCAAACGAGAACGTTGTATTTTATGCACCAAAAGCTCGCTTTCGGTGCATAATCGTTTTCATGGTCAGTGTGATTTTTTCGTTTATGGCAGCCCTGGTGAAGCACGCAGTTGTCGCGGGGGCTTTATTAAACGACGATGCCATGGTAAGACGGCCGTTGGACCGGCTTCTCCCGACTCACGGTGCACCCTTCTCACTGTTCTCAATACGCAATGCTTGTTTAATACTTGTTTATTTATCTAATCGCATGAAAACACGTTATGTACATTGAGAGTTATTAATAAGTGCCATGCAAGTGTTAATATTTAATGGAAAGGTGGTTATAATATCAAATCTATTTGAGGTAAAATAAAAAGCAATAATATCATCATTCGAAAATGACAGGTGAGCGGGTACAAGTAAGACCATTGAAAGTCAATATTTGTATTAACTTCACTCACTCAAGGAAAGTTGGTTTTTAGAGATAGTCATTATGACATAATCATAACCATCGTATGGTCAAAAGAAAACATACAATAAAGTGTGTCATATAAATATTTAATTGGCACAGAGGACGAGACTGATTGAATGCGTTTATTATTAATACAAAAGGCCCTTACGTGGGTCGGCGAATTATTTATAAAGAGGCCGATTGAATACGAATAGGTATGCGTCGATGGTGCAATATATACCTACATTACATTATATTGATCATTATTATACTGATAATAATAAAAATATTGAGATGAAGCTCAATACAACACGTGTCGAAAGTACCCAATACAGCAATAAGAGATGCTCGATTAGGTTATGAGTTTATGATATTCGTTCCAGTTTGTTTTACACATCTTCTTCGTTTATCACATCACGCTGTCAAGTAGGTAATTAATAAGCAATTAATAATACCCACAATAGTAAATCGATGCCCTTGAATTTACCATAACAATATAACGTCATGTTTTACGTACTATAACAATACAAAATGGTTTTGTACATAAAATTTTAATCGTTAAAAAAATATCCGATCAATTAAATACCTATAACTATTAAATTTTTTTAAAGGATACCAAAATAAAAATGTAAATACAATACTACAAATTTCATAAGATAAAAAATCCTTGGCGTTTTTCAATAGAATTATTACCCGTACGCGTGGAGGGAAGTGAGAACGCGTCTATCAACATAATATACATGGAAAAGATAGGGAAACAACCGGTTTAAATAGCAATTCCAGCAAATCAATGCCTTGTATAATGAGATCGAATATAGCAACTTGGTCGTTAACTGCGATATCTGCGCATCGATTAAGAACCAACCAAACTCACTTCACATGCCATTGCGCACTTTTTGCGGATATCACCAAAAGCCGGTGGTTGCGCGACGACAAAGGTGTCCAACCGGTTTATGTTACCGCCGCCTCCCGCCATCGTCATAGCGCGTCTGCAAATTCAACACTCGTCAAATACCGCAAAATGCAATACAACCGCTATGTCGTTGCGGCATTAATGCAAGCATCTTCTGACGAAATGTCGTATATAACCTGTCGGGCCTCATAATTTTAACGACCATATTACAGGCTATTTTATTATAGTAGGCTATTTTGATCACTATTACCTATTCAATGATCAAAGGTTCCCTAAAAGGCTTTCGTTAGACGCCTGAAGGCACTCGTAACTATCGAAGAATTAGACCCTGCTTCCGAAATCCTTTATGAATTATTTCCTGATTTTAATTAACAAAATGACAGAATTACATCGAGAACAATGCCCAAAAATATTGACGAAACAAAAACTTATAATTATTATCTCCTTTCTTTCTTAGATTACAATATAATTAAAGCATTTTCTTAGCACCACCATCCAGAGAAAAAATCTCAATAGTGCTTATTTTTATTAATATTAGATAAGCTTATTAAGTAGACAATTAATTACGTATTACTGAAAATAGCATGCAACAACAACAAGAAAATAATACACTCGAACAAGCTGCATTGAATCATCGCCTGCATTAGATGAAACTGAATACGTTGCGTAATCGGTCATTAAAGCAGATCGTTATAATAACCGCGGGATCACTCACAATGACAAACAGCGACTTCATCGAACAAAAGAATATTGCAGTACCTATGCATAATAAACACTCGTAACAGTTGTGGTTTGCGTACCTGATTTCCTAGTTTAACATTATTGAAATGTTAAAAGTAGTTAGTCCTAGTTTAAAATGTTACATAGCTATGTATTTACTCACACAAGAGCATTTAGTTAATAAGTGACAATTATTGCTAGTTTATGCTGTCTTCAAAAATACCAGGTGCAGAGCGATCAAGAAAATATTATGTAAATTCCCCGTTGGGTACCGTAATCTCGTTAAACCCATTAGATAGGTAAGATAAGATCAAGCAGGGCTTTAACGGCGAACGACATCAATCAGGATTGCCTCCAAGTCAGCTATTAAATATTAACTACCGGCTTTTTATAGTGGTTTTATTGTGATGAAGACTATCTCCAAGGACTGATTATGTTGTTATATTAAAAAATTATGAAGATATTTCGACGATCTGTGTTTTATTACCGAAACGTCCTTGATCTTGGTAAAATGTTAATGTCTTTTTTAAGTTTATCAAGATAGAGATACTACATTTGAATAAATTTAACGGATTTGTATCACCCAATCTCTAATCGAGTATCTAATAAAATAATAAATATTTTCTTTATGACAAAATAAAAATCGAAGTGCTTTTTTTTTATAGATATACATAAATTTTGAAATAACGATTTTTAAAAGTTCGGAACTATATTATTGAGAGATATTAACGAGCTATCGTCAATTAAAAATATTATTATCTTTGATAATGACAGCATAATAATCATGATATTGATGTGAGTGCGTTCTATAATAAAGAAGGCGAAGTGGTCACGCCCGGTCGATTACAATTTCACGGTCAAATAGACAGCGTTTGATTTGTCTATTACGTGGCACTTCATTGCTTCTATTTGAACAAACAAGTTCAATGAACAGGAGCTATATTCAATGTTCAATTTTCGTGTAACTAATTAATTGATTACTGTTACGTTCAATTTGGGGAGCTTTTAGTTTAAGTACGATTTGAGAACTTTTCAAATCATTATGAAGCTAGTGTGGTCTTTTAAATTATTATCGTTATACAGATCAGGGAATTTATTTTTATTATTAGAAAGGTCAAAGATAGTAAAAAAAATTAAGATCGAAGAAAATCCAATCCGAATAATAAAATTAGTACTATAAACAAGACATCACGCCTGTATATCCACGAAGGTGTAGGCAGAGATATCCACATGACATCATCCATATATCTAATTAAAATAAAGTTGAAAATTGTGGTAAATGAAAAAAATTTGGTTAAAGAAATGATTAATAATCCTGAAGCTATCAGTTATATAAGCCAAAACAAAATTCTTTTCACTGGCTACTGTATACGTTTGTGGTAAGTATTGACAGGAGTGCACACTGCTTAGGATTTTCACATTCTACTTATTAGGTAGGTACCACAGTTACCTACGTAGCGATAACCATAGTAATTATTAGTTTTCGACGCCATGGCCAAGTATCTTCACATTAACTAATCACATCAGCTATGACGCTAACTAGGTCTTGTGCATGTACAACGCTAACATATGAATTACAAGAGGCGTTAATAGACGATGTGAGCCGTGAGTCACACGTGTGTTGTGTTATTATCGATACGCTCGAGTGCTTATGTATGGACGGCGTTATGTTTAGGTAGGAGGGTGGAATGGCACCTGGCAGTCATGTTGATCGTGGTACGAGCTGACGAGTTGGCTGACGTACTCCCAGACCTCGCCGGGCGCCGTCCACGCCGATGTCGCGTTCGCCGCGTGCCGCATCATGCCCACATTTCGCGCCACCTTCTAATCTCCCAACACTAAGGTAAGGTTCCACTGATCACTTCACTCGCACAAAAAATTGTCTGTAACGCACTAGTAAATGCTCGCGGGCGGTTAGTTCTCGCCGCTCACGTCCACTAGCGTTGACGAGCTATTTATATTGTTTTATCCTCAATCACGCGCAACTAGGTCGCGATCTACATCACACACGCTGAAACAGATTTACGTCGGTACAAGCCTTAACACACCTTATTGTAAACAATTACCATTAATAAACTTGTTGCCTGCTCTTGAGATTTAAACTAATTAACGCAATTTTAATAGCTGTCTGTTGTAAAAAAATATCGTTGATATGGCATCAATGAAAAAAAAACGGAATAATCTAGGTACCTATCATATTTAATTGAAAACATTTTACTAACCTGGTCATGGACTTGAAAATAACAAAATTAAGGGTTAAATCTGTGTTTGATCATTTTTGTTTCGAAAGTCTATTTATAATTATAAAATACGATTAATATAGCTGTATCTAGTTAAAAAATCACAAATGCACCGATATGATTAGTGCAGCGATGCGCGCAATCACGGAACGAATCCATTGGAGTCGCACAAGCCGGTGATAACGCTTGACCTTGTGCTGCGCTAAACGTTTGATAAGGGAATTTCGGCGACCGCCCCCGCGACCGTCACCGCGCCGCTCTCAAGCGCTTATCGCACGCTGTTTGTTTTGCATTAAATTAGTGTCGCGGTCTACATTTTAATGCGGTGACATGATCACGAATTAATGAACTGTTGCTTGGTGATAAGTTGATAACGATAGTCAAAGATATTTCCCACGATAGCAATGGGGACATTTGTAATTTATGTATCAAAATATTGAGTAATTCAATCAAATTAAATCATCAAGTAATCTCATCTTTATTGCAAATTAATTTGAAAGCGAATGTTTAGATCCCAAGAGCATCAAATTTAACTAACCACAAGGCTAGACACATTAACACTAGAATGAATAACTCGAAGACACTTTAATAAATTAGTTTTCAATGTATAACATTACTACCTATTATATTTATTTTATGAACACTTGTTTCACATTAAAACACGTCACATCAGCCAATCAATCGCAGAAGACATCGCTCATGTGTACACGATATGACGTTTGTGTGCGGCGTGTAGCGTTCGTAACACCGCGTACGCAAGAGGTCGGGACGCGCGCGCGCGTCTCGCCGCGAACCAGCTAATGACCGGCGTGGCGCGTATTCGCGACCCCCACTCTACCACCGTACGCGCTATCAAACCAGTTTATGTGAAAAATTTTAATTCCACAGCGCGGGTGACGACCGGTCGCGCTTTCCTTGCACGGCGCGGCCTCCCCCGGCACGAGGAAAAAGCGCAGCACCCCCGGGGGCGAGCCGGAAGTGCACCGCGGCCGGCACGCGAGCCAAGCGCACCCACCGCCTTAATTAAATGCTGCACGCTGCACACCTACCCCTTAGTAACGACACTACCCCTATGCACCACCTATTATTTCTATTACTATCACAAACTACTTTTTATTCACCGATTTAATGAATGAACTATCGTCTATTTTAAATAACTTACCTACACATCAGAATTCAGAAGGATCAACAAATCAGAATACTTAGTCACGGTCTACCCTTAATAAATAATAGTAGCCATTTTTAAAGCCCGCAAACAATGTCCAACCCACACTTAACGAGATGAGAATAGCGGTAACGATAAGCAGTAGAAATTAATTCGGTCACGAGTGAATAACCGAGCGACAGGCGCAGTGTTATGATGTGTATATCGATCTAGATACTTTCACGCATCTATCACACCACAATGATTCACTTAGCGCGCAATGTCTTACCTAATTACTTGCGGTGCTACTATAACATGGTAGAAACCTTTCAGCGTAACATAATAATTCCCCGTCTTGTAAAGACACCTATGTAGGTACTTTGAACATACTCGTAGCTGTTCGCTTAAATGTAACAAAAAATCAATAATTTAGCTTAATTAGCTTGAGATAACTATTGATATTAGCGTGCGCGTTTATTTGATATATTTAATACTGACGTCGTATTTGATACAGAAACTGGGGATCATAATGGAAGACAGTAATAATTAATTTAGGGAACTAATTTTTTAAGCTGTTATTTAAATATTCGAGATGTTATTATGATCAGTTGAAAAACTTATTGAGCAGTTATTTAATTTAATGGCGGTTGATTAATTATTGCGACAGTTAAACATGGACAGTAATAAAAAATCTATTAGTCGGTTATTTTATCATACAATGTCAATTCTAAAAATAATTGAGCAGTCCAATAACTGAATGAGCGGTAAAAATGATGGAATGAGCAGTTCGATAAATAGTTCGGCAGATTACGATTCTGTATATGGACTTTAGGGCACTCCGACTCGGACAGGTTAGGTTAGAAGGGGATGGCGGGGTCGTGTGAGCGAGCGAAGCGAGCGAATAGACCTCGCCTTCCCCTTCGTGGTTATTTTTTTTTAAACCACCCAGAAGTAGGAGCCCCGCGAAGCGGGGCTCCGTCCATTATATGATAAAGATTATATGATATAAAGCATACGGTTATATGAATAAAATTAATTAGCAAAAATAAGATTTCTTACCGACAAATTCCGATTTATTACTGCCCACACGTAACCGCTCATTCAATAATTTTTACCGCCCATTTAATTATTTTCCTACTCAATTATATATTCACTGATCCATTTCCTTATTTTTTATTACTCATTTTTGTTTACTTTAATGCTTAGTTTTAACTGCTGAACTAGTTATTAAACGTGCCATTTTTAATTTTTAACTTACCAAAACCGCTATTTACAACTGCCTCTTTAAATCAGTGCCATTAATTTATAAGGCCATTGCTCCTTAAGATGCAATTTTCGGGAATCGCTACACTACACTCGACAACACTTAGGAATTTCTAAAAATTGGGAAATTCGTTATGTCGTCGTCATGAAACGTACAGAAGAATATTTCCACAGCGCAAAAATAAAAACCAAGTAGGTATACTCCAACTTATTGTTAGCCAGATAAGTTTATCTGAGCTACAAGAGTTTTATAATTTCACATGCATTATTCAACATGGCTATTAAAATTATGAAGAATAAGATCACATGACACATCTGTGTCGGCAACGTACGATTAGTAAGAGCGAGGGGGAATTATTGCTTAAGCCAATAGTACCTTCTCATACACCGAATGTAGTCATGTGGTAAATGAGAATAATAAAATGTCAAGAAAAAAAACTGGACCAGATGAAGGCGCCTCAAAGGGTTGCTTTTGATTTGAATGGTAATTCACCCATACATTAACAAGTCCCCTAACTAAACTTATTGCAAAGGGAACTTAAACAAGTTAAACAGTCACTAGCCGCTTTTTCACATCAATTCAGAAGGACTTATGGAGACTGTTAGGGATAATCGTATTAATACAAAGCGTCAATTGTAAATGATCAACAGTATGGTGTTCTTTAGAGAATGAAGAGATAAAAGTGAATTGATGCCGTACTAGATGATTAATTGCAAATTTGGAACTCTCAAATCAATGGGTAGTCATAATAAGCATAATTATGATCTCTTATGTAGACTAAGAATAAGTTACGATTGTATTTTAATCAACCTTTCAAAAGCCAAACTCGACTAAAAGATACAAAATACAGATACAGATCTTATACAGATCTAAAAATTTTGTATATTAAAAGACAAAGAAACCTGTGCAACGAGGCGTATCGGGTCACTGTTGCGTTAATACGGGTCAGTAATCTACGTAAACCGATAGCTATGAATCATTTCTGTTTGACAAAATTGTTAATTTTATTTTCAGTATGTACCTACTAACAATAAAGTTACATTTCGAGTACTTCTTTTGTTAGAGAATCGTTGCCATGTTGCGAAACAACAGTTTTTTATACTTACTCCACAAAAACATTACGTCTAAAAAACATACTGGTTACTGGTGTTACAAGTATTTTTTCATTCTAATTGTTATTTCAGTTTTAGAGTTGTGAAATTTTAGGAATGTTATCGTTGCTATCTACATACCTCTTGATGCGATTTACCATGGAATTTAAATAAGAATATTTAAGATATCTTTAATTTCTTGTACCTAATCAATTTACCTAAATTTTACAGACCGGTATTCGAGGTACTTAACGGCGCATCGACGACATGTGTACAACGACGACTTGTCCGTCTGATGCCATTGCCTGTCCTTCTGATCACAACCTTTAAATAGGTTCGGCCTTACTTCTTAAATAACGTCTGGTAAAATCTATACCTCCTCGCCCGATTTCAGCTTACATATCCGGCGGGAGCTCCATATCTACAGATTTTGATGACATGAGGTATTTTTTTTCATCTTATCCATTGCCGCGGTTTTAGCCTTTATTCAAGATTTCTCATACTGTAGCTCATGTCATGACTATGCTGCATCAACTGAACCAATCTAACTAACAAAACCTAACCAATCCCCGATCGTAATTGCAGTCACTTATTAAGTGTCGATAGCTTAAAAGTAAGTTTAAATTCAGCCCATAGCAAATAAGGCCGTTGACTGACCCTAACTTAGTTATCTCAATACTCAGTATGGGCATGGAACTCATATTAAACAGCAGGCTTATAGCATTAAGCCCAACGCTAACGATCTTTTCAAATGGCAATATGATTTTATCTGAAACAGGTCTATTAGCCTTCTTGCATAATTATACCAATAATATCTGGGGTGCGACGGTCGAGAAATATGAGGAAGCTGCAACCACTTTTTGTCAGTTTGAACCGCTTATAGGCTTCTGGCAAGGCTACACCATCGAAACATCTCTCAGATTTGGTATTTTCTCATCTTCTTTATCGAAGGAGCCAGGAAGTTGCGTGCAAAGACATGTTGGACAGAGTAGACATACATATAAATCTTACTTAGGTGCTAATTCTCTTGCACACGCTCTAAACTAATTTAGACTCGCCATCTCTCTTTCTAACAGGGATCATTAGAAAAGGATAGCAGATTTTTAGAGCTGTCAAACTAGTCCATTTGCGTGATAACAACCAGAATTTAGTCGGCATGTCGTAGCCCTCGTCTGATTTTACGTCAATTGCAAGGAGGTAGAATAATTTGACAGCACTAATTTGGTAGTCCAATTTGTTGTCCTTTTTCGATGGTGTTTATTAGAAAGAGATATAGTTAGACTAAAATTAGTTAGTAGTAGCCTCGTTGGTCTAGTGGTAGCAAGCGCGACTGCTGAGCACGAGGTCCTGGGTTCGATCCCCGGGTCGGGCAAAGTGTTATTGGGTTTTTCCATTAGGAAATTCTCAGTAGCAGCACGGAGTCTGGAATTGTGCCCGGTTAATGGCAATAGGCTCGCCCCCTATTACATGGGACTTATTACATAGCCGGCGAAACGTGGGTGTACTACACACCTCTGCCTACCCCCTCTGGGAAATACAGGCGTGAGTCTATAAAAAATAAAAAAAATAATAAAATTAGTTTAGCGGGATGTACAAGAGAATCAGCACCTTACCTCTGACACCTATTTACCACATCAGGTACTTCGTTAAGCATACGATAAAGAAAGAAAAAAGGCTAACACAAATTCTTGATTAGTAAGCTTCTAGTGAAAAGGCGTAAAATACATAATTTTTAACAGTTCACAGGTTTCAGGATTCCCGGATTCATCAATTCACGTAGGGATTGAGGAGCTGCTAGTTAACCTTGGCTATTACGCCGGAATTCCTCAGGGTCCAAACTCTCTTATAACTTTATTTCTAGCAGTTCATTTTTGTCAAGCGAAACAAACCCGGTCCTTAGTCTTTCGGAGAATTTATGGTCAAGCGCGCCAACCCTACCTTTACAGATTCAATTAAATTACTAGTTAAAGTAGCTAGAATTCTACACCTACCTTGAATTTTGAAAGTAGCAAAAAAAGGCATTAAACAAATGCTACGAGAACGGTTAAATAACATAATAACTAGTCTCGTAATTTATTTTTGTCTTAATTTAGAACTTTTTAATAAGCTACTTAAAGCTTACTTACTCTTTTTTAAAGCCACGAAATTAATAAGATGAAAATAAAAATATTTGTAAAAGATGTAATAAACGGAATTCATCTTCTTATTAAACATTACTTTTTTACGAGGCATAACAATTAACAGAGACTGAGGAAATTATTACTGGGAAACTCCCCGTATCATGGAATAGTACACGAGTGGATAAATTAATTTCGTTGTGGTCAGTTGACGTATATTGCATCGCAGATCGCAACTGAAAGAGATTTCATATTTTGTACCAAATTTTGGCCATAAAAAGCTTTCTGCACGATGTGTGCCAAAAAGGCTCCTGTCTCGGCATAGTTGCTGCAGTAATTCAACTGCAGCGTCTTTCGATAGGGCCTAGTGATCCACGGGCAGTTACGACCTCCTACTTTTTTTTTTTCACAAAGAAAAATTATCATCAAATGAGGGAGTTACAACTGAAACAGAGGCCTATTACAGTTAGGCAGAAAATATACTTGACGGGTTAAAGTTAGAATTTGCTGGCCGGTATAGTTAAAAGGAGATAATCTAGAAGAACAAAGCTTGATTTCTTTCTTTTTATTACTTCTCAGTCATCGACTGATAAAGTAGTTTCAATGTCCAACTATAGGTTCCATTGTCTAATCAATTCATCGCTTTGGTGGTGCGTTTTCTCCTGGTTATTGGGTTACTGTGCTGTGCCCATAGGACCAGACAGCACTGTGGCGGTCCCAGCACCATAAACGCTGGTTTTATGGTCACCATTGTTTCTATGAACAGGAACCAAAACAGGTTACTAACAAAACCACTGCAGTCTTCGCAGAATAGGTCTTGCAGTAATTTGCAGTTTTGCAGATAAGTTATGAGGATGTCATAAACTTGATCATCACGACATCATCCTTATTCTCCTAGCCTTATTACTACCAAAGTTTGTTGGTGTCGGCTTCTAGTCTTACCAGATGCAGCTAAATATCAGTTTACTACGGAGCGGACTACTGCCTATCTGACCTTCGCAACCCAAAGGGATACGATGTTCTAAGGTTAGATCGGTTGTCGGGATTTTATGAGGGTACTGACTCCCTTAACAGACTGTCAAAGATCTTCATGACAACCAGGGCCAATGTGCTATCCGAGGCACGGAGCAGTTAATAATTAATTTATAATACGCAAATAACTTACGAAAGGTTAGAGGTGCGCGCCTTGGGTTCGAGCCTGAGACCATTGAATTGGCAGTCCAACGGTCATACCAATCATACCAATAGGCTATCACTGCTAATTACATTGATCACTTGACATGCATCACATCACATAACATGAAATCAAATTGTGTGGCCCCTCAACAAAAACATTTGACATCTATTGCCTTAAGGGCTAAATTAAATCTAGAAATGCAATGATCAACTACACGAAGTCTAAACTCTAAATAAATCTTTCCTCCATGCCGTAGATTATTAACTGCACGGTGAGCAACCAACTTACGATCATTATAAATTAACGTCGTCATTCGTTCTGGATTATTTTCTAACAATTCGAATTTAACTAGTGTTCTATTACAGTATAATAATCATACAGTATGGAAACTACGTATAAATGCCAAAGTGAGTGTGCCGTTTTCGAGCGTTTGTACGTAGTTTCAGTACCTACTGTATGTTTCTTATACTGTGGTTATATTTTTGCCGTAAAGCCACGTATCCACTATGTTCGAGAACCTTTTGCTCCACATAGTGTGTGCTCCTGGAGCGTGAACGTTTCCACTATGTGGAGTAGTTGCAGGAGCGCGGAGCGGAAGAGGTTCGAGAACATAGTGGATACCCAGCTTAAGGTAGTCCACCACTTATTCTAGGAAAGGCGGCATGCGGCATTTGACATTTTAAAGATATTAAACTGATGTCGTCGTGTCACGTATCGGTTGAAAGGTTTATTATGCACCCATGATGCGTCAACAGTTTACCGAAGTTCTTTGGTCACAAAGGGCGAGCCATTACCAGTATGTATGCTGCGAATGACATTCCTTTAATGAACATCCCAATTATCAAAGAAACTGGGAATACAAACCTAGGTCTAATGTCTGTTGTAATTGACGCTGACGGCTGACCTAGTGAGGCGGCCACTGTCGATTAGAATACCGGAACCATACAAATGGCTTTTCTTACACCGACTTTACAAAAAAAAGTTCCGACATTGTTGGTTTTAACGAAGGCGAGGACATCGGCCGTGTGGCATACGTTCATCATCGAAAAGTATTGGAAAATACGCTTTTGAGCCTCGTCCTCGCCGTAACCTGTGCGAAAAAAAGCCCCCTCGGCTTGCTTCATTTCTTTTCAGTTTTAAATGACAACAGGAAATAAAGATTTTACCCACATCACACTTTATTTCCGATTATACCCTCATTCGGATCCTAGTCAGTCTGCAGTGTATAGGTAATTAAATTTTAATTTGTATACAGTTTTTACTGGATAGCCAGTAGACATCTACTGGCTTTCAATTAAATTTAATAAAAATATAAGTAAATAAAAAACAAACTTACCTTAAACTGTGGTTTACTGGCTATCATGTTTATAATCTGTTATTTTTTTCATTAAATTTTCTACTATTACTTTGTGTATGTTATTTAAGCCAATGTTAACTTTTGGCGCCATATTTATTGTTCTTTCGCCAGAAACGAAACTTAGGTTATATTAGAAGATTATCCAATAAATCCAATTAAAAAAAAATAGTTTTCTAGACCGAAACCTACCAGAGATATGACCATTGTTTCATTTGTAAGTGTTTAGAGAACTTTGTGCCTCAGTAACATCTGCACTAATTGAAATTTTTTAGGTTAAGTTACACCTGGCACGGTTTGTCTATAGGTGGGGGCCCAAGAACAAGCCTTACAGCAAATATTTATGTTGATATTTATCATAATTAGTATTCATCATAAATAGGTATGTGTTGTTACAAAAATTCTGCCTATTAATAACAAAAGATAGTGTTACATCTTTAGTATGCTACAGCTTAGACAGATTTTTTTTTTCTATTAACTTTTTAGGTAGTTCTCTAAATATGATTTAAATCTCGTTTCTGGTGAAGAAATCCATACTAGGTCCATACTAAAGGATTCTGAGTACTTTTCTTTATTTTATCTGGTTTTCAAATAATTACAAAAATATTTGTTCATCTACACTTACCTTCGTCCGTGGTCGGCCCCTTCCTCTCTTCGAAGCTGCATCATTTGATTCATCACTTTTAGTCTTTTTCATATTAGTGTTCGTTTTAGAAGCACTTTGTTTATCCTTGTTGTTAATTTTTGCCCCATTGTCTTTGATTTCACACAGTTTTCTCCCCTCATCAATGTCACTTTTGTTGATATTCTTTATTTTTGCAGATGTTTTAGCTGTGCACTTTGTTGGCAATGTTTTAGAGACTGCTTTAAGTGGCAAATCATCATCACTAGAAGAATCTGATGAGCATTTACTGCAAGACTCAGAACTTGAAGTGGTATCAGAGAGCTGCGATTTATTTTTTACTGGTGTTCTATCTTTACTTTGACTTTTATTATTAGTCAATTTCTTTTTTACAGATGGCTTAGCAGCTCTTTTTGGTGATACCTTTCTTTGTGGTATTGCAGCAATTTTGAGTTTTAAGCCCGTGTCGCACGAAGTTACTGAGAAATGTGCCTTTCGAGATGCACTCTGCTGAGCATCAGAACACTCCCAGTCACTCCTGGATGAATCACTGGAGCTACTGTTCTGTAATAGAAATTGAATACTTTATAATAACATCACATGTCATTTACTTTCAACTACAAAAATAGAAATAATGTATTTTGTAATTTATTCTCCAAAAATATTTAATGAGTTGGATACTTAATCTTATGGTCACTATGATGATTCCATAAAAATAAGTCAAATAAATTAAATTCATGACAAAAGGTACACAAGCTTGACATGTCTTTTTATCATGAATATGCACATATTACCTAATCTGTTATGAAGTTTATGTAATTTAAGTTAAAAAATTAGTTGCATATTATTCTAGACTTTTTATATGCATATTTATAGGAAAACACATGTTAACTTTAGTCTCAAATAAATAACAAGGTACCTACAGTCAATTTAACCAATAAAAGATCATTTGCATCCCAGTGGTATACAACAATGTATTTCCTATTGAGTTGTCTGGACGAAATTAATGTTAGAAAGGTCTAAAGTGATTAAACTGTCAATAGATAAACCTATATCACTGTAACAATCATAACTGCTCAAAATCTAGTTCTCTAACAGTCAGATATATTCATGAACACAATAACAATAAATTGTAGTAAAATATTAGATACAAACCTCACAATCACTATTTGAGTCTGAATCACCACTTGAATCATGAGTTTTTGGCAACTCTGTGCCCATTTCTGGAAAATAATAATGGTCACTATTACATATACATTACCTACAACAAATTATGAATTGATTACATATTATAGCAAATACTGTAATGATGATCTTTAGGTAACCATGAACTTGAAATACAACAAAAACATTGCACATCAGTTACATGCGAAATGTAGGTAAAGCTTATCTAGTTACTATTTGAAGCAATTTATCTAATCATGCTTAAATTCCTAGCATAGATTGGTTAGCAAAATAATAACTAGCAATGACGCTATATCGTTAGCCCCAAATGGTTGAACTAGGTAAGTACTTACTTCAAGGTTGGTCAAGATGTTTCCAAATACAACAGAATATTTGTCTTCATTTCAACCGCAAATCGTCCAAAACATTATAGTAATCTGAAATACGATACCAAATTCAATCACAGTAGTTGTTCTAATGCGTTATTTTGAGATAAATTCTATTTCCACTCAACATAATTTGTTGAAATGACAGATCTGACGACACTTGCAAGACCAGTTATTCACGATGAAACTTGGTGATGTTGTAGAACGCTGTCTAGAAATATCGCTAAAAACTATGGAGTTACATAAAAACAGACATATTTTTAACGTTGTAAATCTAATTATGTGAGCATAACGGTCTTTTAGGACATTGGCGCCAAATATGTGCATACGTTTACATTCCCAAATGCTATTTTTTGTTCACTGTTGATAGGTTACACTTTAAACATTTGATTTTAGAGCCAAAAACCAATAAAGTGTTTTACTAACCACATCAAACAACTTCGAAATGGAAATAATACAAGGCTAAACGATGAAATTACTTCACACTAGCATAACACTTGGCCTCCATGTTTACAAATCATTCCATAAAAATTGTACATCATACCTACGTAACTCAAGAGAAAGTCAGTGAATTTTGCATCTTATTCTTTTGCACATATGAAAGTTACGTATGAAAGAATGAGACTTATTACTATTATATCTATACAAAATGCGATGCAAAATGGCGACCCATACATTATAGTAACGCTATCAATTTATTTTCTCTTACCTCAATATCTTATTAATTACTATCACCATAATTAAAATGAATAGGCAAGCTTTCTGACGTCATTATAATATTTTCTGTTATTGATAAAAGTTAATTAAAAGCTAATTTGATAATTGTTAAATTCATAGACAGTAACGCCATCTTGTAGCACAAAATAAAATAATTTCCTTAAATTCTAACCAATCTTACCGATCAAGGCTCATCAAGTCATCAAAGATGATTTTTATAAAGTCTTCAAGTAAAATCAAATGGCTCGTATTTAGTTTTTAAGATTTTTACGTTTGTAATTTTGAATTGCGATAGAAGTGCGCCAATGGCGCCCCTAATTTTTCCATATTTTTTTTTGCCAAACGAGAGAATTCACTCAAAAAAAAAAACTGTTTTTTTTTTGAGTGAGTTCTCTTCTTTCACAGAATACATAAATTTTCTTTTATATATTTTAGATGGCAAGCTTGCTGCCGTAAGTAAGCGGCTTTCTATCAAACAATTTAGAAATCGAATTTGTTTCAACATTTTTTTAATAAATAATGTTGTTTAGTTTCATGGCTTTAGCAGTTAATCTAATATGTATCCTGCATAAAAATCATTTTTTTTATTAAAATCAAAGTTATAAACAAACAATAGTTAAACAAAGAACTCTGCTGCCCAAAACAGTAACTACTCTAGGTGTTTTGCATCTCAACTTACTTATGCATGCAGCAAGTAGTTTACTAAGATACCTCGTATTTTACTTGAATCGGAACGACCCTACAACTGTCAACTCAACGGTCAAGTGACAGGCGTAAATGATGTCACATCACACGAGTAGTAAAAAAATAAATCGACATTCTATCAGCTAACTAAAAACACTTTTAAATTGTTCGAAAATATCCGTCGTTGTAGCGTTTATTAATTTATTTACGTGTGTGTCTCAAATTCGCAATATTATGCGTATGCCATGCAACAATGAGCTGACTAAAACGTTATTGTTTATACACTCTAGAGCTGTCGTTTAATGATGTAGAATTATTATATGATTAAGAGGAAAATTAGATATTTTAAGTGAAACACGATTTTTGGTTCAAAGTACACAATAATTATAATTACCCACCGGTACAAGTGTGTTACTAAAAAGTGACAAAACTAGAGGCTTTTGGAGTTAAAAATTGCGCTAATAGGTATAATAATTAATAATTTGATAATATATTTCGCATTATTTACATATATGAAAGCTGTTTGTTTATTCATACATTGATGTATTGTTTAAATGATTGTTTCAGAAAATGGATGAACTAGAAGCCTGGGATGATCTGTCCAACATACCAGCTGATCCTCCTGTGATGCGTGAACTGTGCCCTAATTGCAAGTAATTGAAAATCTTTTTTTTGTCTAAGTGTGATCACATCTATGGATCCTAAATATACTTAATCAAGTCAGGTGTAACCAATTGAACTCTACATTAATCATCTTCAGTTTGTACTGTACATAAAACAATAAGATGAGATGACTTAAAGTTTACTAATTGTTTTATGATTTTATCTACATTACTTTTGTTTAAAAAAGTTTATAATTATTTGTTTTAGAAGGCCAGCAGTAGTATGCTGGTGCTCAGCATTACCACCAGTGAGATTGAATCCTCGCAGCACTGTCATTCTTCTACAACATCCAGCTGAAGAGAAAAGATGTCTCCGTACTGCACCAATGCTACAATTAGGTTTAGCTTCTGATAAGTGCCTTATATTCAAAGGAAAAAAGTTTCCACAACCCAAACATGAAGATTTAGAAACTATACTCAAAGAAAGTAACACACTATTATTATATCCAAGCAAAACTGCTATAGATATAAGAGATTTGGAGAATGATACTGACAATTATAATTTAGTACTTATAGATGGAACTTGGCCTCAGGCCAAAGCAATATATGCATCAAGTCCTATACTACATAATATTAAACAAGTCAAACTATTGACTGGCAACTCAAGCAGTTATCTTATAAGGACACAACCAACTGAGGGATGTTTAAGCACACTTGAGACGGCCGCTCAAGCCTTATCACAACTAGAAAAGGATCCAAAATATACTGAGCAACTAATTCAGCCACTGCACACTTTATGCAAGTATCAATTACAAAATGGGGCAGTAACACATCAGTCTAAAGAGTTTTTATTAAAAACTAAAACATACCCCAAGTTGATTGGGAAAAGATTATCTAAACTATTGAGATCTACTAATGAAGAAGTGATCAAGTATGATCATACATGATTTTGTATCCAATAAATAGTTTGGCATTTATTATAAAGTGTTTTTGTGTTTGTAGTGCAAGTGCAATAATCAATGGTATTGCAATGAGGTATTGATAATATTGTTCATATCATAAAATGTAAAACATTAATTTAATTTGCTACCATCAATTTATTGAACCATTTTAACATTATTATATTAACAGCTCTCAAATTTAAAAACAATACTATCAATATTACTGCTTGTTTTACCTATTGATAGTGGCTCATTATTCGATAGGATTGCTAATGAAGGTAGTTTAATTTTTCAATTCAATAGAAGGTGGTGCCATTGTTAATTTCCCTTTTTTGTTTGTTTCCTTGATTGAGTAACAAATTCTTTTCTGCTTGCTTGTTATTATTTCTCTTCTTTTTATAGGTAGTCTTTAATTTTACATACACTTTTATGTATCATAACCGCACCACATTTATTACATTAAGTAAACATTAAGTATCCCAATAGATGAGCTAAGTTTGTCCCACATTTTGTCCTGTTTCCTTTCCTTCCCATACTGAATCTTACCTCTATCAGAAAGAGACCACTGTGGCCATCTAGCGGCTATCTAAGAAAACCGAAAGACGCCTTATTACGCGGCGATTCGTTTGTAACAAGTCGCGGACTCACCGCATAAACTTCTAATCTTAACCAAGACTAAGACCAACTAAGACTCCTGTGGTTACCGCGGCCGACCGCGTAATTCACGCGTGTGATTACGATGTAGCTCAAAAAGAAACCGAAAGGTCAAAAAAGAGTTCGGAAAAGTTGGGAGCGTCACTGGCGTACTTCTCCAAAATAGCAAGTTTCTGGGTACTTAGTACTTACCACAGACTTCCTTTATGTCTGTGGTACTTACAAATCTTTATGACGAGTTTTTTGTTTATAATATATTCAAATATATCACTTTTACGTTATTTTAGTCATAATTTAGTACTCGCAAACTTAGTTTTTAAAAATTTTATTTTTAGTTCCAGCTGTCACCACCTCAGACTCTTTTGCCAAGCTATAGCCCCTCAAAATTTTAAATTACACATCTCCAACTCAGCCCCTCAAAATTTTAAATTACACATCTCCATTGCCTTGGTTCTTCGTCCTTTATCCTCATCCCCATTTCACCAATACCTAGTACAATATTTGAAAATAAACTCAGTAAATAAATGTATTATAACTCGGTTTAAAGTACATAAGTACTTGTTCAGCTTGGCAAAAAAGAGTCTGAGGCGGTGATAGCTGGAACTAAATATAAAAATCTTAAATGCTAAGTTTGTGATTACTAAAACAGCTAAAAATAAAATCGTTTGATTATATTTAGTGACAAAAAAATCGTCATGAAAATATGTAGTACCAAATAACTTGTAATTTTGAGTTATAGAATGGAAAGTGCGCTAGTGGCGCCCTCAATTTATCCACTCTTTTCTTACTCTTTTTTGCCAAACTATACAAAGTTTTTTTTTTGTAGTTATAACTAAGTTTTTATTTTATTTTATAGTGTTGCAATACTGCTTTCCTTCTGTCACTGTCACCTTGACCTATGTCATTCTGTCATTTTGACGTCCGTTCAGTTTTTCTCTTTCCTTTTCTCTCGGTTCTGTCAAACAAATCGGAAACATGGCTGAGGTTTGTAAATTTTATATTGATTATTATCCATTTCTATATCGACAATCGCTCTCAAAAACTTTTATAATGTGATGGTGCTACATCTAAGTGTGGTTAGAGATTCGTGCCCAAGATCTATTTTGGTGAAGTGAGCAACAATGTTTACATTTTACAGGTCGATGAAACTCTCAAGAAAAAGCGTACCTTCAGGAAGTTTACCTTCCGAGGTGTCGATCTCGACCAGCTTTTGGACATGCCAAAGTTAGTATGGTTGCAAGTACCTATTACTTCATAATAACAATATGTAATTAGTTGCAGCGCCTACCCAGTTCTTTTCGGTAATCCTGTCAATTTACCCTTGTAATAAGCCAAATTATTCATTATTTTTTGTGCAAAAGAATTTCTTTAAACTGTCCAAATTCAATTAATTTTGATGCTATACTTTAACGGCGGTATTTATCTCGAATTTTGTTTGCCCACAAACATAACCTCGAAATATAATCAATTTCAGTGAACAACTCATGGAGCTGATGCACGCCCGCGCACGCAGGCGGTTTGCCCGCGGCCTGAAGCGCAAGCCAATGGCTCTGGTCAAGAAATTGCGCCGCGCCAAGAAAGAGGCTCCACCAAATGAGAAGCCAGAAATTGTAAAGACACATTTGAGGAACATGATTATTGTCCCAGAGATGGTTGGATCAATTGTTGGCATTTACAATGGAAAGACTTTCAACCAGGTTGGTAACACATTTCCATTCAATATTTCAGATGATAATAATAATTAAATTATGATATTTTTGTATGATAAAAACATGAAAAATTGTGTTTTAATATTTTATACTGCACAATTAGATCTAGAGTCGTGATTATAAAGTTTTGTAACTAGTGTTTTAATGGAAGTAGTTTAATAAATTATAAAATGGTCTCAAATACAGATATTAAAGAATTCCTTACCCTTGATGTGATACTGCGGTGGTATAACACTATGAAAGGTCCTAAATATGAGCGTAATTGGTTATAAGGTGGAGGATGACCAATCAAAGTCTTGGTTTTGTTGCTGAAGCAGTTGTAATATTGTCAAAGTTAGTTAAGACATAAATGACTGTGTGATGACATTGTGTCTACCAGTGGTGGAGGGTGGATTTTTCTAGAGGTAAGCCAGAACCAACCCAGGAAAAAACCAATGGCACAGTCAGTAGGCATTATTGCTATTTATCAAGCTAATAGGAATTGAGTTGTATGGAGCCTCCTCCACTGGTGTGTACACAAAATTATTACAGAATCTGAATATTATATTGTGCAGGTCCTTGTATTATCCTTAATCTTAATTATATCACCATAATGCAACAATTATTCCGCTTTGTGTCTCTGTGACCTAATTACTATCAAATTATTATATTGTTTAAAATCAATCCACTAAGCACTAGCAGATTTTGCATGCGCAATAATGCACATCAACAATATATTCTTTGAATAATTTTGGAACTTAGACTTGCAGTTCAGTTTTGCTGTTTAGTAAAATAAAACCTTAAGTAAGCTGTGTGTGGAGAAAGCTGGTTTATTCCTGAAGAATGCAACTGGCTGAAGTCCATATAGCTAGCAAATGAATTAATTAAAAGATATTCCATCTTTATTATATTATTCAGCTTTTTCAGGAAGAACATCCTGACCACTAAAACATTTTAGAATCATAGAAATATTTGTTTTTATTTTGGGTGAGAAGTGAGAGTAACCATCTGCTCTATGCCTTGTTGTGATTACAGATTTTGAGATTAAATTGGAATGTGTGTTTGTTACAAAACTTAATGCTTCATTTACAGGTTGAAATCAAGCCTGAGATGATTGGCCACTACCTCGGCGAGTTCTCAGTCACATACAAGCCTGTGAAGCACGGTAGGCCAGGTATTGGTGCTACTCACAGCTCCAGGTTCATTCCACTCAAGTAGTGTGATCACCAACAACTAGGCTTAAGTCTACACTAAAAATGTGCACAGGTGTACAATAAAAGTAACTTGTGTGGCTATATTTGTTTTATTTATTACTAGCGACCCGCCCCGGCTTCGCACGGCTGCAATATACATATACATACCTATAAACCTTTCTTAAGAATCACTCTATCTATTAAAAAAAACCGCATCAAAATCCGTTGCGTAGTTTTAAAGATTAAGCATACATAGGGACAGACAGACTGCGGATAGCGACTTTGTTTTATACCATGTAGTGATATTTTGCCCTGCCATCCAAGGCGTTGGCCACTGGAATTACATTTCCTCATAGGCAAACTGCTACAAAACAGAAAATTTAACCTATCTAGGTCAGTTAGGTTATTTTGTTCTGCAGCAGTTTGTCTACTATGAAGAAATGGCATTAACTTGGTAGTCCAGCTACCACTGATTAGTGGTCTAACAAATAAAAAGTCATCTGCCTAGCCTTTTCCCAACTATGTTAGGGTCGGCTTTCAGTCTTACCAGATGCAGATGAATACCAGTGTTTTACATGGAGCGACTGCTTAACAGACCTCCACAACCCAGATACTGGGTTACACGATACCCCTTGGTAAGACTAATTGTCAGACTTTCGGGCTTCTGACTACCCGTAACGACTGTCAAAGATCTACAATTGACAGCCGGGGCCAACAGCTTAACGTGCTATCCGAGGCACGGAGAGTGATAATTTATAATACGCACATAACTTACGAAAAGTCAGAGGTGCGCGCCTTGGGTTCGAACCCGAGACCCCTGACTTGCCAGTCAACGGTCACCACCACTAGGCTCAATCACGACTATTTTTATAAAGTATACCTTCAAAAATAGCGTATTTAAGCCATACTCATGATTGGCGAAGAGACTTGTTCCGGTATATGTAACTGCGACCATCAATCACGATGCTGGAGAGATCTTAGTGATTGAAAAATAGAGATCGGTTCTATTGGACAAAAAACCAAAGCTCTATATCCTCTTAGCCTTATTATTCCCAAACTTTGTTGGAGTCGCCTTCTAAACTAACCAGATGCAGCTGAATATCAGTTTTCTACGGAGCGACTGCCTATCTGACCCCCGCAACCCAAAGGGATACGATATTCTAAGGTTAGATCAGTTGTCAGGATTTTATGAGGGTACTGACTCCCTATATCGACTGTCAATGATCTTCATGACAACCGAGGCTAACGGCTTAACGTGCTTTCCGAGGCACGGAGCAAGTGACAATTTATAATTCGCACATAACTTACGAAAAGCCAGAGATGCGCGCCTTGGGTTCGAACCTGAGACCTTTGACTTGGCAGTCCAACGGTCATACAACTATAGGTTATCACTGAAAAAAAAACCAAACCTCTATTCATTTTAAAAATATGTATGTCAAGCAACATTTTTATATGAATGGGAAAAGGAAAGGGAAAACAAACCCAATAGAATCGAACCCGCTACGCTAAACGGGTCAACTAAGCGTGTACTAGTGGTTCTTCTGTATACGTACCTACTTCGGTTGATTTGATCGTGTCTTCGTGTTTCCTGGCCGATCGGACCTTATGCGATTCAATTATTATTTAATCTGTAGTGATCGTCCACGATGTGCGTCGTCAGCACCGACTTAACAAATCAGCATTAAGTTCGTTGTTTTAAAATAAGCTCCATGCTGTCGTTGATTCTATCTATGATGGGTTCATAATACGAATTACAAAACTAGTACCTACTAGAACAAGAATTATTTTAACATTGTTGGTTTATTCCACTTTGGTCACCCAGGTGATTTTATGGGTGAAAATAATGGAATGAATTCGTGTCCTTTATTCACCTCGGAATTAAATCACCTGGGTGAACAAAATGTTAATTAGTCTTCTTGGTTTCAATTTTCTTGAAAATATTTAATAAGAAACTCGCAAAAACAATTGAGGCTAGCGGGACTTGAACCAGTAGTCCTAGTAGGTACCTATTACTATTAGTACATCAACAGTCATCAGTCAGACATGACTTAAAAAATATTTTATAATTCTTCGTATCAATTAAAACGCCTGTGACGTAGACCTGAGTAACTCGTTAGGGTCAATCGAAGTGCATTACCCATCAGAATGGCACATCATGTTTGAGTGGACATCATGAATCTAGCTGAAACCGGAGCGAGCCGCCTCAGGCCGACTAACCCCGGTCATGCAGCGCCAAGACTTCGCGAGAGCCGATTATTTAACGACTGTCCCTTTTTGTCTCCCTAAATGGACATACGAATTACACAAATATTATGTTGGCAAATCCTCACCTCGGCCTTTTTAGCTGTTAAATATATGTGTTTAAACAGTTTACGAGGAGCTAATAAAATAAACTGTTCCTACAAGTAACGACTACACCTAATAGGTACCTAGGTAGGTGTTTAAATATATATCTTGCATACATTGTAAACAAAATATGACGGTAGTTACTACTTTAGTTTAAAATTTTAAATATTATATGTTGGCATATTAATTTTTAATCAGCAATTCCTATCATAGTACGGAAATCTCAGCACTTCTACTCAACACTCCCCAATCTAAAGAAGAAAACCTAGATATATTTTTAAGCAGTTTCTTTTGTCGTACTTATCCTACCGAAACTGGCGATTCTACTAAGTCATATGACAATACTGTTCATTAATTATTAATTTCCAGTTGACGGCAGTTCCACTGGACCACT
The DNA here is from genome assembly GCA_936450705.2 of Protodeltote pygarga. Lineage (NCBI taxonomy): Eukaryota > Metazoa > Arthropoda > Insecta > Lepidoptera > Noctuidae > Protodeltote > Protodeltote pygarga. The sequence goes on from OW388263.2 coordinate 10,170,510, forward strand.
GACTTCATCGCTAAGGCACGTTAGTGAAATGATATTGCAATTAATTTGTTTGTCGTATATCTTAATTAGACTTGTCTTATGCTTCATTGTACCTTAGTTCCAGTAAACATATATAATGAAACACGAGGTTGTTTAAAATGTATATGTTTTTTTTACAAAAGGCAGCCTTCCTATTATTGTATAGTTGATGGTGTCAGAGTTTAAAGCAAGAAAATCTTGCAGGTTTGCTGATTTCCTTACGAGGTTTCTTTCACTGTTACAAGCAGGTGATAAAAAAATAAATAAATCAGCCTGTAACAGTCCAAATTGGGGCAAATTTAAGGCCTTCTTCTCAACAGAGAAGGAATGAGCATTAATCACCACGCTAGCTCACTGCGTTTTGGCGATTTCAGACTATTAAGTCCAGGTTTCCTCACGATGTTTTCTTTTACGGTTAGTCAGTGGTGTCTTAGATTAACTAAGAAAGTACATATGACATTTAAAAAGTCACATGGGTACATGTCAGGTTCGAACCCCCAAACACGCGCTTTCAAAGCTGGTCTGTAACCAATGCGCCACCACGATACGTGATAATACAATATTTTTTTTGCACGTGTTTGATTTCGTAGTCAGTGGGGTGCGCGGTGCGTGTCTAGATTCGAACCTGCGACTTTGGCTTCGCGATCTAATACTGCTGGCTGTAAAACATCATACCTAATATTAAGATAAACAATATTTTTACGATTCACTATTAATAAAACAAACTCATTCAGTACCTGTATTAGGTATATTTAAAAAAAATGCAATATAAGTGCCTTTTTTGTTGAATTTTAATAAAGGTATTTAGGGCACGAAATCAGCGCAGTACCTAATTAAAGAGAGATTTTCGAAGAAATAAAATTAGGTACTACGACTCAATTATGTTAGACAGATTATAACACTGATTATTGAAAATGTACCTACTTAGTTATCCTTGTTTAGAAAAACAGTAAGTAGCATAATATTACCTTATACCTAACGTCCATAAAATTTATTTTGTTGTAAATTGAGCTTTTATGCCGTATAGTTTGATGACCTACAATCCATATATGTAAACGTATACCTACATACATATATTAAAGAACTGGATAATCAAGTATTTTACTTACATTTTACCTTGAGATTTTAAAAAACTTTTCAAAACTAGACAAACACATTGGCAATCAAATGCATCTTCATGATTTATTTTTGTCAAATATTGTGTGCCGACACTTCGACACCACACCGACACAAGTACATGTAGTCCACTATACACGTTTAACACGTGACACATTATCATACAACTAGACTAAACTGCCTCGTTGGTCTAGTGGTAGCAAGCGCGACTGCTGAGCACGAGGTCCTGGGTTCGATCCCCGGGTCGGGCAAAGTGTTATTGGGTTTTTCCATTAGGAAATTCTCAGTAGCAGCACGGAGTCTGGAATTGTGCCCGGTTAATGGCAATAGACTCGCCTCCTATTACATGGGACTTTTAACGTAGCCGGCGAAACGTGGGTGTACTGCACACCTCTGCCTCTCTGCCTCTCTGCCCTCAGGGGAATACAGGTGTGAGTCTATAAAAAAAAGACTAAATACAAAAAGAACATGGAGTTCTATGCAGATTGCCTCACGGTTGCGCTAAAAAAGACGCCCAGTTCAAGTGTGCCAGACAAGAGCCTGGCGCTGCACGCAGTACTCTCGGTGTTTTGTGACGCAGGCTTTCAACTGTACCCCACATGACTAGCAGACACACACAAGGCAGACCCTACGGACATATTTTAAAGCAAATAAATAAAAAATACGATTTAAATATTATTATGTGCAGCTTGGGCACTGACCTGGTAATGGAGGCGTTATGGCTGCTGCCTGGTTTATTCATTTATCAAGCTGCCTTATGAATCCTGCAACTTGGCTTTACCACAGTTACTAAATAGTTACTACGTAATTACTAAATAGATACTACGCTTTACGTTCAGTCAGCGCCCATGTTCAATGCGCCTTTCAGATCACAGACTCTCGATATGAAATGCTACAAATGGACACCCATCCACGCAATAAGTGCGCCTAGACACACACACGCACTCAAACACATAAATAACTCGACACTTTTCAACAAACATCAATATTTTTTCTCTCACACTCAGTCCTACTCCCTTGTCACACACATAGATACTACTGTAGGTTTTCATTTTTATTTGTTTTCGCGAGGAGGGATGTCGCTGAAATTGTGCTGTAAGCCTGAAACACCGAATTATATAGGCTATGTAGTTTGTTCGGCTTCAGAAACTTCTTAGTAGGTATATCTGAACAGTCACTCTAAGTCTTATTTTATTTTTATTCTTTTTAACCATTTTGCATGGTTGATACACATAGAGCAACTGTGGCATCACAGTGTGCATGCCATGAACGCCGCAGAAATATAATACTGAATATCACTGAAATACAATGTTCATCTCGACTACCTACTCAATGTTATTTTATCGGCTTTTATGAGCTTGCGGTATGTGGATTACCGAAAATTAGGCGAAGAGAAGATTTATGACCGGGATAAATTCAATGTAACTATGGTTTATGTTTGTAAATACATAACGTAGTATTTTATGGCCGATTCACTTCAGTGCTTTAATGTAAATAATATTCAGTATTGACTAAAAATAAACACAGATGTAAACAAAGCAAACGGCACACTCAAGTTCGGTTGGCTTCACGAGCGGTCACTGAAACTGGCAGAAATCTCGTCCTAACTAGAACGAATAATTGTTGTAATTAAAAACTGCCGTTGGTAAGGGCGCTTGGTGTTGGTGTGTTTATAAAGAGTCGGGGCAGAGGCTTCGCGGGCTCTGGTCGACCGATACTGCGCGCCTGTACGCGCGGACGCGATTTTCCGCCTCGCGAAACACGTCGCCAATTGACGCGGTTTTGTACAATAATAATAATATTAAATTATTGTACACACATAAAGTCATAATAAAAACAATCAAATAGTTTTAATTAAAAACTAGAATCTAGACTATAATATTCCAGTGTTTTAGTGAATAAATAAACAGTGATATTTTTTTAATCTTGTATTTTTGAAAGGACAGTTTCTTCAGTGCAAACATTTTGAGGTAAGGTAAAAAATGTATTTGTTATCTGTTTGCATTAGTATAACGTTTATTTACTGAGCAGGCACCGATATCAAATAGTTGAAGCATTTTATAACATCTGTTTTACTCTACTAAACTAGTGTCAGCATCAATTTTCCAACAATTATTAAAATATATAAAATTAATATAAGCCTATTTTTCAATTCGCAACATGCAGGTCATATACAAGGTGGGGGTTTCCATTTTTATTCTGGATTTTCCTTCGTACTTCATCGTATTTTCCTTTATACAGTTTTTTGATAGAAGATCAAAGATTTTTATAGGATCTCCTATAACTAAAATAGTATAGGTACCCTTATGATATTTACCGACTATTTGTATGAATTGCGACCGCCAGTGCATGTAAAAACACAATAGGAGTAAAATTCATAAATTATGTGCCTGTTAACACTTCGACCAACACAATGCATAAATATAACAAAATTACCTTGAAACTTCAAATTGTTCGTCGTCACATAGAAAATTGACACATTAAGTTAATTGGGATGCTACAAAGTAAATGTTAAGGGATATGAGTATAATCGCTTCGTGTTAATTGCGTAGGATTCATTAGATAAATACTTATTAGTTAGAAACAAAGGTGTTGTAGATAACGAATGAAGGTGCTGATGAGTGCGTCTTTAATACACTTAAACAGAAATTTAATCAATTTGGTCACGTGTTGAAATATAACATTATTTTTTCAAGATTATATTGGTACCTGATTATTATATTAGGTATTGAACTTTACTTAAATTCTTTATAATTTTCGCTCCTCCTTTCCTTGGTGGTGGCCACCCACAATTTTGTTGGTCAATTTCGGTATTTTTTTCGTTTGTATTAGGCTTAGCTTTCTCGAATTAGCTTTTTATACTTACTCAATAGCATGCTATTAAACTACTATACTATAACTATATATGTATTACCTACTAGTACTCTTTTTTATTCTATTAACTTTTTTTGTGTGGAATTTGTTCTCTAAAATTCCTATGAATTTTTATTTTTTTATTAAGAGTAGGTTATCAAAGTATTGGAGGAAAATCATTATTGAAATTCGTCATAAATAATTAAAGCGCTACATAAAAATATACCTGTTTCTATAACGTAGCAGAGAAAAAAGTAAATGACGAGGACGACTGACGAGGAATTGGACGAGGATGACGAAATGAGAATGATTCGAGATTCGAGTGATGTAATTACTTGTATTTCGACTTTCCTTGTTCGGCGTCGACGGCGGGGCTTCCTTTTTTATTGAGCGCACAATATATTCTATGTAAATGATTGCTTACACTTTTTTCCTTACCAGTCTAAGTTGCAAACAATCTTGGCCAATCTTTTTTAGCTTTAGAAAGTTACATTAAGCAAGTAACATGGGCTGTACCTACTTTGTTTTTTTTTTTTATAAATTAGTGAATCCTACAAAATTGCTATAATGTAAATGTAACCCAAGGTATCAAAAATACAAGGGGTATGACATAGATATTACGGAATAAGAATTCAGAAAGATTCACGCAGTCGAAGCGACATCTAGTCTCAAAATCTAGTCTAAAAATGATAATTCGTGTACCTATAAACTTTATGAGAAATGAATTAATAAAAAAACATACTATCGAAGTATAAAGTCCATTTAATCTAGGCAATGAGTATAATTTCTGAGAATACCTTATATGTTAGGGCTACGATGTATAGGTAGCTGAAACCAATACCGCTCTACGTATTTTAATTTGGTTTCCAATACTGTTGATTCATTACCCTGCTTCTGACGTCTATTGTTTTAAAGGGAGCGGTGCGCGATAAAAATTATTACGTAGAGCTACGTAGAGCACGAGTATCGTAATGATTCACTCATTGATCATTACTAATTGGAATTATTGGTGCTCATTGGTAATTACCTTCAAGAAATGAATGGAAACAAAATAGACATTTACTTAATTCACTTTTGAAATACATCTACTACTATCATGTATAATTGTATACATTCTGTAACACACGGGCCTAATAAATAATTTCTCTATCAAACAAACCACTACTAACTACAAACATCATGAGAAAAGGGTAGAAGATCCTCGAAGGGTAGAATTAGAGTAGAAAAAGGGTAGAAGGCCTCTTAAATATGAACATAAAGGACTAACTACTTTTTCGAATAAACTATGCTATACACCAAGATTAAAAAATGATGTAATAAAAAATGGAGTTTACTCTTACTTCCGCACCCAAAGTTATTAGTTAACGCTAATTATTAGGATTAAACTTTGTGAAAATCTGTGCAAAAGTCGATAATGTCGATAGATAAATGTTCCAGTTTTGGTTATTGTGCAGTGGAAAATTTATTACTTGTACTCGTAAGTAACTTTACCCAGGATTCCACGATGCTGGATAATGGGGAAAATCCTAATGTAGGTTTAAAGCTTTTATTGAATTTTGATAGTAACCTGCAAATGGCCGTACCTCCCACACATTGCTATAGGTATGATTATTTTCATCAGACACCCTATTACTTGATTACCCTCAAAGTGCGCCGCGCCCTGACGCGGCGGGCGACGCACCGCGGACGTCACGTCACCACTATGAAACTTTGTTGACACTAGTTGCATGCGCGACCTTGTTTTTATCACTTAGTTCCATTTTAAGCTCATATTTTCTTTTGTAGCTGAAATTTCTGCAGTTTGAATGTAGATTCTAGCGGAATAAGGGTGGGGGCCGAAGGGGGGAGCGTCCGAGGCGAGGATGTACCTACATTTGTGTGTGGCTTGCACCCATTAAAAACATCTCCCCCTTTTTTTTCTATACATCATCTAACAACTCCCCCTGCGAGTTCCTCGCACTGTATCGGACGGGGTAGGTACAACACGCTTCGCAGCCCCGTCCAGTGCCTGCTGCTGTTGTGTCCGCCCTTGTGTGTAGGTGGCTTATATGACCACAGAATAAAAAACTCTAGAGTCTAGACTATCCTACTACTATGACAGTCGTACGGGATATACCTACATAGAAATCTCCCCTCCAATATTTTTGGGGATATACCAAAGATATTGGAAAGTATATTTCTATGGGATATACCTACCTACTACAACATGACATACAGCCACACGCAGCATTAGAGCAACAAATCGTAGCGAGTTTTAACCCCTAACACAAAAAAAGGAGGGGTGTAATAAGTTTGACGTGTCTCTGTGACTGTGTATCTTTTTGACTGTGTGTCTGTCTGTGCTATCGTAGCTCATAAACGAATAGACCGATTTTGATTTAGCTTGTTTTTATTTGAAAGGCGACTTGATCGAGGGTTTTCTAGTTAAAAAACATCAGGTTCACCTAATAGTGTCGCGGGGTCAAAATTTTAAATATACAAGAAAAGAGTTAGGTTAGAAGAATAGTGTAGGTAATTTTTTTTCCGGAAAAATTACCAAGGCTGCGGAAAATAGTTAGTTGATAATAAAATATTAATAAAATGACACTATACCATAGTTTTATTACCTGACACTGAATAATGTGCACGAATTAAAGATTCAGAGATAACCTTATCTCTTCTTTAGTAGTCAGTTGACGGAAGCTAATTTCTGTGTTTGATAAACAAATATTAGTTCTTTATTCTGTAAGAAGCCAGAAAAAATACAGACAACATGCCGCAGTTTGGAAAGATCGTCTTGTCTTATTTTCATTTGGATGACAATTTCCACTTTCGACTTTATTGAATACTAGCGGTTCCCCGCGACTTTGTCCGCATTAAATTAAATTTTCCCGTGAACACGCGATGATAAAGCAAACCACGTGTTGTTTTTTTTTTACTTGAATTACAGATACTGTTATTTTTTACTGAAAACTCAACTTTTTCTAAATAAAAAACAGCCTATAGCACTCGGGGATAAAGTAGCTTCCTATTGGTGAAAAATTTTTTAGGATCAGATCGGTAGTTCCAGAGATTACCTCTGACAATACAAACTTTACCTCTTTATAATATTAGTACAGAAAAAAGGAGGTAACAAATTTACTTGACTTTCATGAACTTTACACAAGGATTTTCTTTATATTTTTCAATATTATGTAGACATGAGATATAATAATATAAGTTTATGTATTGTCTCTTAAGTTCTACTTAACATATCAATATACAAACATGCAAATTTTCTCATTTTGAAAACTGGCCTACAACCAATAGGTATAATTTATGTAGAGTACGATTTTATTGTAAAAATTGTCCGCACAAAAGGATCAGGGTCGCGAGATAACAATGTGAAGCTATCAACTATTATAATATGTTATACTTAATAGTCATAATTATATCTATATTGCTCTCCACTTACGTGCTGTAAATACATTTTTCAAAATAATCACTCTTAACAATCAACAACAACAATGTTATATATGAAATATACCTACGATCCAAAAACTAACTTCGACAAACACTATTGCATCACAATGGAACTCAGACATTAAGCTACTCCGATAATTAAGGAACATCGATACTATTTTACTCCGACGTTAGACTCCGACAAACTATAGCCCGAAGTTACGGGAATAATAAATTAAAATACTTAACAAGTTTAAAGGTAAACAGATAATAGAAATTGGCTACCTACGTGATAGGTATTGCTCGCGTGTTAACACTAAAAACTGAACAGTACCTGTTAACATCTATTTGTATTCGTATTACAATGTAACATAAGGAAAGATATTGCCTCTCAAAATACAAGTAGGTACTTACATAGAAAGTAAATACTTAATTACTAATAAAATAACTTTCTAATTGCTAGTTTACTGTATCGATATAAAACGCATATTTTTCATAAAATATAGCATAATTATAGGTAATTAAATGCTGTATGTACGTACCTCAAAACTCTACCAAAAAGATAGTAAAAAAATTCTGCTGTCACGAAAAATAATTCATAGACCAGTGCTACGCCAAAAATATGAAAAATTCGTAGACCAGTGCTACGCCAAAAATATGAAAAATTCGTAGACCAGTGCTACGACAAAAATATGAAAATTTCGTAGACCAGTGCTACGCCAAAAAAGTAAGGGATAACTTAGTGGTATGACGGTTGGACTGGCAAGTCAAAGGTGGTAGATTCGAACCAAGCCAAGAACGAACCTTTAACTTTAAAAAATCATTATCATTTTAAAAATTAATTAATAATAATCACTTTCTAAAACGATAAGGGAAAACATTGTAGGGAACCAGGAAACTAGAGAGATTTTTTAAAGGCTCATTTTAGTTTTCGTATTTTAAAATCTTATTCATTTTAAATATTATTAGGAATATTAATATAGGAAATAGGATTATTTTATACATTCGAAATTCGACATTTTATACATATTACATAGTTTTATTTAACCTTCGATGCTAGACTTCATAGTTACATAGAACTTAACAGGTAACTGAGATATCTAAGAATATTGTCTGATTTATGGTAATGTGATCTAATTGAACAAACAATGAGACCTTTTTAAGGAAGGTTTACAAAGAATCTTTAAGTTGAGGTGTCACAAACGCTCCCTTTCGTGCAAACATGTGTTTTAAAGCTAAGGTCGTCGGTCGCTTAAGAGCATACGTTTTTAACATGTTTGTAATAGAATTTAACGATACCCAAAATTGTCTTTGTACCTAATTGTTAAATTACGTTGTATAGTCACAGGTGGGTGTTAGTTACGAACTTAACACAGCTACTTTAAAAGGACCTCAAATATTTAGGGTTATTTCAAAAGAGTCTTCTCAATTTTATCACATGTAGATCGTTTATCTACTCATGTGGTTTTATGATAAAAATGTATTGCCATGGGGATGAAGCTTCTCGTCACTGCATTTCGAATGCAGGGTGTTTACCTATATTATTAATACAATGTAGATTTTGGTACACGGAAAGATTACATAAAACACAAAATTAACATAAAAAATGAATACTCTCATAAAATTTGCTAAAGCTTTTTCAGAAAAAACTACATACCTACTCGATTCGGTATATCCACAATCGCTTTACAATACATGTAGGTATACATATAAGCAGCTTATATTGCAGTGTAAATTGCGAAGGCAGTTATCGACCACGCTATGCGACGGACGCGCAATTTACGTGTGCTCTGGCATGCCTGAGTGGTTGTCCGCGCGCTGTGAGTACAGCGCTGGCCGTGTTTCCCCCAGAACCGGCCAAAACCGGCCATAACTGATCGCGAAGGCTCGAATGCCTTCAAAGTGAGCACTAACGAGCTAATAATGTAGTGAATATACATATTTATATTAGAAAGAATTTAATATTGTGCAGAAAGCTTACGTCAAGGGAGATTTAGGTAGTGTAAAATTGACTCTGCAACGATTTTAAGCTTTAAACCAATTTATGTACAACGTATACATTTAGGTACATATGAGATCCGTCATTTTTTAAATTTTTTATGCAAGATTAGGTATTTGTTTCGTTTTGAAACAGTTGTTTTATAGAGCAGTGTAAGTGTTAATATCTTAGAGTAAAAATCCATAATAAGTATAATATATAAAAAAATATGACATCAGACTGGCTACTCAATGACACGAGCTTTAGGGAGATCATACATTACGATTATTGTCATAGCTACCAAATTTTTCTTGCTCACCTTGTCCATAAAGTTTTAAAAAGACGTTAAAAATTAGGTGTATAATTTAGGTAAACCCTACTAAAATAATAAGTAGGCAGGTATTTATCAGTTTTCGAATTAATAGTCATTAGTAAGCAATTTTATAACAAAGTCGCTATACTTTATCATCTATTAATTTGTGGTCCGGTGTTTTAGGAATGAACTTCCTCATAAACCAATACGTAAATAAATATTATATTGGTACTTAAGGTATCAATGGATGGTAGAATGAGTGTACTGGGTAATTAAAGTTCTGTTTCACAATTATGCAATCATAAGTGTGAAGTTTATAACAAAAGATACATATACATAATAATAATGTCCTCCTGACCGAATTTCGGTCACAGCGGCCAATCTCAACGGAGATTAGCCATCGACGCGGGAGATATTATAGTGCACAAATGCTTGCGCAGACACAGGTGCACTCTCTATTCCCTCACTCTCATAGTCCGATGGGACGGCAATCCGACACGACCGGAGAGAAATCAGGCGCAGGGCCAACGGCTTTACGTGCTTTCCGAGGCACGGAGTAAGTGATAATTAATTTATAAAACGCACATAACTTACGAAAAGTCAGAGGTGCGCGCCTTGGGTTCGAACCTGAGACCTCAGACTTACATAATACATATACAGATAAATAAGTACCTATCATATCCAGTACCTAATATCAAACGAGAGTGGTTTCGCTATCTTCTGAAGGACTGAACAATGTTGCTATAAGTATTACTAGACAATCATGATCTCATTGCAACGTTTAATGATAAGATACAGGAATCTTATGAATTGTAACTGCACACCTACGTCCTACAGCTCACTAGGGCAATATCAAGGTAATGATTCAAGGGTGTTTGCTCACACGATTATGCAATGTTCTCTTGCGTAGTGGCTAGTCTCCGTTGAAATTGGCCGTTCTTATCGAAATTAGGAGGATATAAACGGCAATATTTTATATTTCTGAAAAAGGGAAACATACTATTCATTAAGGTGTGCTCCGAATTATTTGTAGACACTGACGTTAGTAGAAAGTTAGAAATTTGAATGTGTCTATAGAATTATTTCTGTACACCGCACTAGTCCACCCTCCGACGACGTACAGTTTATTTATATTACGAGGGTAGTTTAAATTAGCTGTCACAAACTACCGTTTATTAAATAGATACATTTGTACAGTCTAGTGCCTACCCAGTTACCCACAGAAATATATTATGTACAAAAAAGAAACGGAACGATGTGCAAGTAAACAATAATTGTAAACTTAGGCCAAGTTTTAAGTACTTAAAAAAACAAAAATGTAGACAGTCATGTCAATAAAAATTGAAGTTATAGGTATTTTGTTAATAAAAGTGATAGTGTTATTAATGTTATGAGGTTATTTTTTGTAAACCTAAACCACATCCTGAACAGCTTAGCACTGGGAAGCACTTGTGGCCTTTTGCAAGACTTTGGACAAAACAGGTAGGTATTGGTGTTTTAATGATAGATATTACAAGTGTTAAATTAACTAATAAACAGATAATGGTATTAGAATGATGGATATACTTTATAGATATACTATCAATATACCACTTATTCTGATTTTTCCAAATGATTGAAAGAGTCGCAAGTGCAATAAGCTAACTTATTATCTTTATTTGATCATAGGTATTAGACGGCGAAATGATGATGATGAGCGCGGATATGGCTGGCGGAAGCCTTAGGCTTGCATTTTACTATTTAGTGTTGCAGACTAATCTTCATTCATAATCATATTATTTACATCTAATGTGAGGTGGGAAATTGTTTTTTTTTTGTTTTAAGCCGCTTCTTCGCGCTAATCTTCTATCTCGCTCGCACATTGAAGATATAAAATCAATGAATATAGTAATAAAAATTGAAACTACTTATATTACAAAATTTCAGCAAAAATTTCAGCTAGATCAAAACATGTTTTCAAATATAAAATTATGAGTAGCTTTAATGAATTTTTATTATATGCTAAAATTTTTACTCAAAACTTGATTGTTGTTCTCCTTTAATTGGTTTGTATCAAATCATATTAATTTTTTTAAACTTTATGTTGCAATATATTTATGCAACTTTATATACCTAGTTTTCATTATGACCAGTATTTTCGCGCCATTTTTTATAGCCACTGCACAGGCTTTGCTTTGTTAGGCTTTACGGAGCACGCTTTGAGTATTTTACCAGTTTGTTTGAGTATGGAACAGTATTTTTTCTTATATGTATGATCTTGAAATACGATTATTCTATGTAAAATCGATCCAAAGATACGTACTAAACGTAAAATCGGTTTTTAGATCAACGATGACTGCTCAAGCGGTTTTGATTTCATCAGTAGTTCAGTACCCAATAAGATATTAGACAATAAATAGATGTCTATCAGTTTTATCTTATCCTGAAGTACCTAGTAGATACAATCAATCAAAACGTTAATCACATCATTTATAAATACCTACTACCTACTTTAAGAAGATGGAAGTACAGACTAGATTCTAGTAGAAACCTAAAATTATTTTGTGTTTCAATCTTCCCATAAACTGTTTTATTTAGGTGTCCCCTTTATAAAGCGCAAATAAAAATAAATTAGGAACGTATCCATTTGCAAGAGATATATTTTTGCGTGAATTTGACTTGGACCCTATCACGAGGGCTGGTCAAAGGTAGCGCGGGAAAAGTGTAGGTGTGAGTGTAAGCGTTTGGTCAGCAGTGGGACACACAGGCTAACAAAAAAAAGTTATTATAATTTATATCGTTTGTTTCAGATATCTTGCGAAGAAAATTATGTGGTTGCTGGCAACTGCGAGTAAATATTACGTCACTATAAAACTACGCGAAGTAGTTTCATATAAGTGTAGCTTCCGGTAGTCCACCGACCCTTATCTACTATGGAGGAAAATAGGTAAGGAATCAGACCTGTCCATTCATAAGCCATCATAATAAGATACGTATCGTAGGCTGTTTATTTTTTTATTCTTAGTACAAAGTGGACTTAATGCCATAGGCATTTTCTTCCAGTCGACCTTTGGGTGATGCAGAGATAAAAACATGGTATTTACAAAAAATTAACTAGTAGACCTAGGTGTAATCTACACAAATAAATTATATAAATGTAGACAAATATAATAAATAAGACATGGTCGAGTGTTGAGTGAAACTAATAAGTCACTGCAATTAAATTACTTAAGAATGTGCTTGCGTACTCTGTCCTTAACCTTGTTTCACCTTTGCTCGTGACATCTCTTTGTACTCTATGATCACCACCTAGTACCTACATAAGTACATTTTAATGAATATTAGAACACATTCAAATATTATTAAACTCTTAAGATCATGAATAAAGTCATTACTTAGTTATTTTTACGAGTGATTAGTTTTCTTCTTCTAATGCTTTTGTTTGATGACTCTTTGATACCTATCTCGCCATTTCCTTTGTCACGACTTGCACTCTTGCTTTAATTTGGCTCATATAGTCAATTCTAGGTCTCTTCTTTCTCTTTTTCCTTATACCTTTTCTTCCAACTATTTATCATCAGTTCGTCATGTTCTCCAACGCCTGTAACAATGTTCTTTCCTTCCCCATCCGCTTAAATGTTGTACTTTACGTTTGACATCCTTCGGTCCAACTTTCTTCCATCCTCCATCCACACCGAATTTCGAATACCTTCAGTCTTTCTCAGTCAGGGTTTTCTTATTGAATAATCCTTTCACTCGATGTTTTTGGTAATAAATTATAATGAAATGTACCAGCGTTTTGCCACTGCTTCTCTGGTGCTATACCTCCCCAGTACCTACTTGGATAAATCAGTTTGTATTGTGTCGGTCTTATGTAGGTATCTTACAAACTTTAGTCAGTAGATAGAACGTAAGTATAAGATTTATAAACTGATAAGTAACATTTTCATTATCAGGTTTACTGTCTCCACGGTGGAGGCGGAATCCAAGAAGAATGGCATCCACATGGGAGCCAACATCATCACACGACCACTGCGTTCCTCAGCCGAAATTGTTGAGAGAGGAGTTGCGGTGGTGGCTCCTAACGCACAACCAGACACCTGGCTACATGACGCTGGCTGGAGACGGAAGAGGTCACTAGCTCAGCTCACCAGGGAAGCTCTCCCCAGGCTGGACAACTATAGAAATTCTAAGAGAGCTTTAAAAAGGCCTAGCCTTGGAGAGTTACACGGTGACCACTTGATAACTGAAGAGGTAAGTTTCTTGAGAGGATTTCTGAGCGTATTTTATTTTAAATACAATTCTTAAATCAAATACAAGTCAATCACTCAAGTTCTTGGGAAATTGGTCTTCTAATGTGTGGAATTCTAGATATAAACTGTAACTTCTACAGTGTATATCCGGATATCGTGATAAATAAATAAAATAATAATATAGATCAATTCAAAATAAGTACAGAACTAGTATGAAAAGTCGGTTATCGATTGACCAAACATAGAAAAAGCAAAATGATATGTTCATTCAACATACAACATAGATGGGGTAGAAATGTATATTTAGGTAAAATTATTTATCAACTTACAATTAAGATGATTACATTGTAAGTAGCTATTACCCGAAAAATAAAATGTCATCCAACGCATACAAAAGTCATTACGGTATGATAATGATTTCCCTATAATTTAAATGTCGTTAAGATACTTTGATTAGCGATTTGGTGAACAACAGTCATTATAAAATTCTGAAATAATTATTATTCATGATCAGCTAAATGCTTCTAGTTTTTAAATTCTAGTTTAGTATTATTTACTTTAGGTTTCTCTTTAGGCATCATAAATTGGGCGGCAAAGCGAAAACGTTCGTGTCAGTGTAAACCTAAACCCACAATATATATTTCAATACTTATAGTATGTATGTCTGTGCCTAAACCGATAGATCTTAAAATAGTATCTGTTACACTGTGTCAACAACCATGCTGGTCTTGTATCCTTTTGCAACAGTATGATTGTTTATTATTGTTTGTAATTATACCTACGTTGCATCCTTGAAAGTTCCTAAAATAAGACAGTACAAAGTTCATGATTAAAATTTTAACATATAATTTAAGGTATTCGGTCAAAGGAACTTGAGTAGATCTATCAAAGAGTCTATGAAAGTACCTACTTAACGCCTATCGAGTTTTTCTTCTTCAAGGTAATATATGCAACAGAGATGATTTGCGAATAAACATTAAAAGACTCAGTTATGTTTGTCAATATCATGACATGTGTAGAAATACTTGTCATCAATTCATCATGTTCAAGATGTACAGTCTAAAGCCAAAACTTTTAACAAACATAGGTAGGTAATGAAAATAATAATTATTGGGCCTTTTCTTCCCTTCGTATGGTTCATGAACAACCTTGTGTCAGAGTTTAAACCGCTCGTAGGCCCGTGACATGACTTTACACTCAAAAATCTCTCAGGTGTGCTGGTGTCCTCACGATGTTTTTCTTCAGTGTTCCGAGGCATGGAGTAGGTGATAATTAATTTATAACGTCAACGTCCTACGGTCACACCTCTCTAGGCTATCACTGCTTTAGGCTTTATTGGGCGTTAGTTATTAAGATAATTTAAATAACAAAGAAAGCCCACTATCTTTGTTATTGGCGATTTAAAAAACGCAAGTGTAGTGTGTGCATATTTGTGCGATCGTGACTCTACAGAGAAAAACGCATTGTGCACAGCAACAAAATACTTATGTGTACATATTTATAAAACTTTAGTATAAATAAACCATTGTATGTATAATTATGTCTAACTGCCTCGTTAGTCTAGTGATAGCAAGCGCAACTGCTGAGCACGAGGTCTTGGTTTCGATTCCCGGGTCGGGCAAAGTGTTATAGGGTTTTTCTATTAGAACATTCTTAGAAGCAGCACGGAGTCTGGAATAGTACCCGGTTAATGGTAATAGGCTCACTTACATAGGAATTATAACACGTTGGTAATGTCAAGTACCTCAAAAAACAACTTCATTACTTCCTTTTTTTTTAAGCAAAATGCAAATAAGTACCCTTTTGATTTTGCTTTGTTACAATGAACACGTGTATCAATAAGCGGAACATTTTGGTAACATAAAAACTAGCGATTGTTAGCTATTAACTAAAGATAAAGCATTACTTAGTCGTGTGTGACTGTGTAAGACAAGAAAAATGAGCGGTTGTTAGCGGACTAGACCGGTGCGATCCGGCGCGCGCTGCCGAAGTCGACGGAGCAGTGGTCGTAAGCTTACGCATTGACGGATGTAGCGGTACAACCAGGGCCATTCAACATAATTAATATTATTCAAACTTTTTTTTTTCTTGTGTCTGTTAATCTGTTTTTGTGTCTTGATTTATTATATTGAAATAGAATGTTGATATAGGATGGTCTGGGGGTTAGTTTGACAGTCACGTGTTTATGGAAAGGTATTCGATTACGCGATCTCGGCTACACGAGCTGCTATTGCAGTCACCCATGTCATCCAAAGCAATGGTTTTCTACTACCCTAGTCGTCGTCCGCTTAATCCTTTGTCTTCTTATCTCCGTCCATTTTCACAACTCTCTCCTTCTCTCCATTAGGGCTCTCACATAAGCTCGCCCGTCATACATTAAGTACCTATTACATACATTGGGTGACTGTTCTATGTATACCACTCTGCCTACTCCTCCGGGAAATACGCGAAGGTACCAATATCTAAGTATTGTATGTAGGTATGTAAAAAATGTATAGCGGGGATTTCTATAAAATGTAGAGTCACAAATAGGGCTATTATAAGTTTACCTACTTACCATCAGCACCTTAGCAACAATATTTACGTATCCGTTACGTTACGCAGAGTTGGCAGAGTATTTTATACTAAACACAATATGAATCAACTGCAAGTAAACAATATGTTTTTATTTGCCACGGTCTGGTTACAATTCTGCAGCGCATACATTCCTACGTAATTATTACGTTAGATCAACAAAGAACAGCTGATATCTATCACAGGGCTTGCAACCACTGTCGCCTGTCATGGTAACCTAATGATTATTATGATTTGCATCCCACAGATGTTTACATTCGATTCTTATTAAAAGCAGCTGCGTTTGTTCTAAGGTCAACGGCAAATCAATAGAAACTATCATGCACCTTGATTCAATTCTATACTAGTTACTCTAATATGAGTAATTCTTGTATTTAATAATAATTATTTGTTTGCAATCAGTGCGATACATAAGGCATAAGACGCAGACCCGAAGGGACGAAGAAATTACCAATCCAGGAACAACTATTATAATCGGTTTCTTGAAAAGGCTTAAACATTTCAATTAAACTTACTATAGTGGTTTACGGGGGCAAAAAATAAAAAGTAGCTGATCTCGTTTTTGGGAATATTCGTATTTTCAGTGTTTTTACGTATCCTTCTCGACTCTGCTCTCTCGACTCTCCGAGCTCTGCTCAGGGCAGGCCTGAGCAGAGCTCAGTCGCCTAGCTTTTAAATTATAAAATGCGAAAGCGTGTTTGTTGGTTTGTATTCTTTCTCGCAGCACAATAACGAATCGGCGTGATTTTGAAATACTTTATGGGTCAGATCGTGTCATTTTTTATCCTAAAATAATGCGGACAAAGTCAGGGGTAGCTACTAGCTGGTAGACGCTAGTAGCTACTAGAAACTAGTAATATTGCACGATTTTCCTACTGACGACGATGACTTTTGGCGAACGCGACTGTAGTATTAGAAAGTGGATACACATTGTAATTTTTCATCAATTGTTAACATTATCTTTGGTTTTAGGACGAGAAGGAGAAAGAACAACATACCAGAGACACGAAGTCACCGACTCCGATTATTGGAATTAAATTAGGATGGATTCAAGTAAGTGTTATTCTCTACCAAGTGAAATTGATATCGAAAATATATAAACTTTTAGTTTTAGTATCCTCATGACTGTAAAGTTCAATGCCAGCAGCATTGAACTCTACAGACATGAGGAAAAATAAGTTACAAATTAGATTTCTACAAAAGCCATTATGTAATTCTGCAAAAGTTCTTATCTAAAATGTTAAAAATGGGTGTATGTAAAAATTAAAAACGAGTTCTGATAACTCGTAGATATTTAGCAATAATGAAACAACTTTTTAACGGATATAATTCGTGTTTTTATTTTGATAATACAATCCTGACGTTTCGAGTACTTTGCAGCACTCCTGGTCGCAGGTAGACTGAAACGTCAGGATTGTAGTATCAAAATAAAAACGCGAATTATATCCGTTAAAAAGTTGTTTCATTATGTTGAGTGTTCGCGAAAGTTTGAGACTATTTAGCAATATTCGAATTGTCTATTTCTTTATTAACTCAAATTAATATATTTCATAAGAGAACCTCTTGAAGTTTGCTACAAATATATAATTTTGCTCATGACTCTGCCTGCTTTATAGGGCTATTCCGTTCGGTTCAACTAGTAGAAAAATACTGCAAAAATTCCGCCTAAATCTATCGGTAGAACAAATCGGAAAAAAGTTCCGATCTACAACATTCCAAGTATAAATAAAGCGTCTTTTGTAGGGTGTGTTAATACCATGTCTGCTGAACATCTGGGGCGTGATGCTGTTCCTGCGCATATCGTGGGTGGTGTCCCAAGCTGGCATCGGATGGTCTCTCGTCATCATCGCTATATCAGCGTTCGTGTGCGTCATCACCACGCTGTCCATGAGCGCTATATGCACCAATGGCGAAGTAAAAGGAGGTTTGTAACTGCATCATACCTACTAGTGGCGAAGGCTCCGTTTGACTCGATTCATACCAGCTTCCCATTGAAAAATAGTAGGTACAGTTATTAGTAGTGTCTACTGACTAATTGGATTTTCATGTTTGGCTCCGGCTTACTTCGTGCAAAAATTACCCTTCGCTAATGAAATCATCAATGGCATTGTTTAAATAGTTTGTGATAGCCTAGTAATAGTTTGTGGTATGACCGCTGACTGGCGAGTCAGAGGTCTCAGGTTCGAACCCAAGGTACGCTCCTCGGAGGCGTATTATAAATAAATTATCACTTGCTCCATGCCTCGGAAAGCACGTAAAGTCATTAGTCCTGCGTCAGATCTCTTAGGTTGTATCAGATTGCCCTCCCATCGGATTATGAAAGTGAGAGAATAGAGTGCATCCGAGTTGGCTCCCACACTTTTGCACTATAATATCTCCTGCGTAATTGGCTAATCTCCGTTGAGACATTATTATTATTTTCAAAATCAAAATATTTTTATTCATGTAGACCATTTTAGGCACAGTTTATAAATGGTCATAATTCTAGTATTATTTTAAAAGTGACCCCAGTCTCCAGATGGGTAAGAATCTGGCAAAAAGCTCCATGGTTGTTCTTTTAAATAAATTGCTTAAAATACAGGTTCAGGTACAAGTTTAGGGTTTTAAATAGTTCAACAGAAAAACTCATTGTCCAAAATTTACAACTCGTGGATGTGTAAATGAGTAATTCATATCGAATACCTTACTTTACTTACGGTAGTCTTGTCAGAACCTATGTACTTATGTACAGTATTATGCACATTTGAAGTTGTTATCAGGCTATCGACCTAACCGGTCTAAAACAATTTTCTAACCTGGTTGTATCCATGAATACTTGTGTATTATAATTATAATCTGACATTCCAAAGGAGACTTCTTAAAGTAATTTATAATTTTAGCATTATTTTATTAAATCAATATTATTATTATTTCTAGTCTATATTGTCCTACTGCATGGCCATAGAGTCTCTATCCCTTTTCTACTCGTCTCTTATCTCTATTTAGCCCTAATATAGGCCAGTCTTTCTGAAAGGTGTCAAGCATCTTCCGTGATGAGTCCAATCTGTGATGCTTTTAGCCCAAATGTATATGTAATACATACAACAGATGTGTCTGGCCGGTCCCACAACTTCCATTAAATTAATTTAAATTAAGTTCATAAACTTAATTTGGACTTGCACTATGGAAAACCTTGGGCACTTGGGGGAGCAGAGGGCATCTTCCGGCTGAAATTATGATGATTACTTAACTAATTAACTTGAACGGAAATTATAAAGACAATAAAATAATTTCCATATTGTGATTTGGTAATCATATATCTTTTTCTTTAAGATTCCTGATTGATTAGAAAGCAAATTATTATTAAGTATTTAGTAGTCATTGGGTACCTTAGGAAGTTATTAGATAAATTATTCAAATAGAAGTCAACTGATATACAATATTAGGTAGGTATATACCTATTTGGTTTCTTAAACAATTACAAATACACACCAAAAAATAATAGTAAAAAAGAAATACGATTTTATTGGTGGTCTTATCGCTAAAAGCAATTTTCTTCCAGACAACGATTAACTATAGGTACCACAGTGTAATAATACATAAGTATTCTCTTCTGTCAGTTTTCCTCTTTTCCTTTATATTTCATACATATTCTATTAAATAGCTACAGAAAATCTTACATACAATAGTAACAACTAATAAAATGACGTCATCAGTCATGGTTCACACAATAGGCTTAGCACCTAATCTTTATCACTATAATTATACACATAATCTGCAAGTTATGTATGATCGGCTGATCGCACAGCGTAGGTACATAATTGTAGTCTTACGTACTTACATTTATTTATCTGCGACCTTGTGTGAAATTGAGAACTTGTTCATAACTTCAATTTCCTTAGTTCTTCTTATAGTATGGTTGACGGACAACTTGGTGTCAGAGTTTAAACTGCTCGTAGACCATTGTACACCGATGAAAAATCTCTTAGATGTGCTGGTTTCCTCACGATGTTTTCAGTCACCGTTTTAGCAAGTGATAAATAATTTCTGAAATGCGTGGGTTTCCTACTTCCTTTGACTTAGCAGTACAACGGCCATACCACTAGGCTATCACATTACTATCCTTAGTCCGAATTTTCGGTCACAGCTGCTAATGGCCTACAGAAGCTTTAAGACGGCTCTGGAAATTTTAAATTGCTTTTCTGTTACCTGACATTCTTACAACAACAAAAATTTACTTTTAGGTGGTATCTACTACATCATATCGAGGTCTTTGGGCCCCGAATTCGGCGCCTCCGTGGGCATCATTTTCGCTTTTGCTAACGCCGTTGCTGCGAGTATGAACACTATCGGCTTCTGCGACTCTATGAACGACCTGCTGAAGAGTTATGACCTGAAGATCATCGACGGTGGCCTGAATGATGTGAGGATCGTAGGAACCATCGCTCTGTTGGTCATGTGCATCATATGCGCTGTCGGCATGGACTGGGAAAGTAAAGCGCAGGTCAGTATTACATCTAAGTATAAGTTTTATAATCTGTTTCTAATGCTAAATTAACCTTACTTAGTTTGAGTATACTTTTAATATTATATTCATTCACTTATTTTATTTTATAACTCACTGACGCCCGGGCCGCGACTGTCATCTGCGTAAAATTTAAATTTGCTGGTCCGATTTTAATGGAACTTTCCCTAAGGAACATCGAACGGAATCTAAAAATCGAAAATTGACTTTTCATACTCACGTTTATATGAGAAGTTGAATTTTTGTTTTCAGATTTCGACAATTATGTTCCTTGGGGAAGTTGTTCAGTTGTAAAATTCAGGTTGTAGATAAAGGACCCTTGTAATGTAGAGGCAAACCTCGTTCCTAAAACGTATAAAGATATTCTATTAATTGAAATGTCTTCTACCTTAGTAATACTAATAGGCACAGCAAGACGCCACAATCCGACATACTTAAATTAATTAACACGAAACATTTATCGCACATTAATCAAACTTTTATAAATGTTCGATTGTCGGATTGTAAATCAATCTAAAATTGGTTCAGTCGCAAACTTCTGTATTGCCAATTGCCGCGAATAGATTTCCTGATATGATTTACATCGCTTCAACAATCATACTTATTGGCAGTGAACACGTGAGAGTTAAATTTATTTATAGAAATATTCTATTTTAACCATACATAGAAATAAAACATTACAATGTTCATCTTAGCACGCCGACTAGAAACAGAATTTGTGTTACTATGCCACAAATAAACCTATTGTAGGTACCTAGTTCGGAGCCTTTAGTGCGGCAGCCCAACCGTCTTACTTGCGCTTGACCGGTTATTATTTACCATGTTTGAGGCAATTATAATGTCCTCCTGACCGAACTTCGGTCACAGCGGCCAAACTCCAACGGAGATTAGCTAACTATGCAGGAGATATTATAATGAGCGATTCCCTCATTCTGATTATAGTCTAATGAGAGGGTAATCCCACACGACCGGAGAGAGATCAGGCACAGGGCCAAAGGCTTTACGTGCATTTCGAGGCATGGTGTATAACTTCCGAAAAGTCAGAGGTGTGGGCCTTGGGTTCTAACCTGAGACCTCTGACTTGCCAGTCAGTCATACCACTAGGCTATCACGACTCCAATTAAAGCAATTAATGATTGAATTAAAAGTGACCCCGTTTGAAGTTGGTATTAGTCTGACCACACCAAACACGCAGAAAACTTTCCATTTCATTACCAAAATACAATATTGGGACAAATAATAATTATTAGCAATTATTAGAGTAGCTTCGAATATGTCCGTTGGGGCAAACGGGACTAGTCTCTCAGCCCCAATTGACCTCTTGTACTGTAAACAAACTGTCCTTCAACCTACAACGTACAATCAATAGAGTGTTCATTTACTGCGACCTCCGGGAAAATTGGATGAAATATACGCAATGTTGTTATTCCATAAATATGACGTAAAAGTAAACATCATAGACTATAAGTAGTAGATAGACCTATAAATGAAAATAAACTTTTACACACTGTATGCGTAGTGTGAACGCGTAGAGTGGTGGTAACTGGTAGTAAGAAGTCTTGAATACCAGCTATTTTTGATATTCATTCTTGTGTCCTCGTAACCATATCTACTCTGTATACTTGTCTGAAGGTAATAAAAAATATTGTAAACAATAAACAAAGTTTAATTTCTTTTTGTAACTATTATACCACCTAAGAATCTACTTGCGATGTATTGGAATTGGACTTTAGTAGTACGTATGTCTTCAGTAAAAAATATACAATTAGTGACATGCGAGCTCACGTATAATTTTACCGTTATTCAATAAAAAATATACAAATAACTAATCAAACTTAAAATTATTATTGTTAAAGCCTCACTTCTAATTCTCATGTGATTTTTTTAATGGTATTGAAAGCGCACCTGACTGCTCAAACACAGAAAGTGACATACCTGTAGATAGATAATAAATGGGATTTTGAAATATTAAACTGTCCTAAATTATGTAGCTCTAGTATAATTAATTCTTGCATTTTAATTGTCATACGCTTCATCATCCTAAAGCATAATTTACTGGTGTTTTTGTGCGACTGCGACAAGCATTGAAAATTCAGTGTCAATCAGCGCATTATTAGATCTGCTAACAATATGACATACACTTCCACATAAACACAATTTGTTGAACAATAATAATGCATGCATTTCTACTTCACATCATCTGTCTGTCTATGTGAGATGTCCATTATCTGCGCTTGTACAGCAACAAGCAATTTTCATGAAACACAATAAAATAGCACTATAGCAAGTAACATAGAATATTTCATACATTGCTTGTACACAAAGAATAGATTACTTAATAGAGGCATGCATCGCCATATCAAGATTAAGTTAATTGCATTAATTTTACTGTAAAAGCTTGAACTGTTGTGGAACTCTCCACAAATTACAGTTAAAAGTCATTAATCACCTCCTGTTGGGCGTGAGTTAGCTTTTTTAAATAATTGCTTTTGTTTTAATATGCGTATGAATAATAACTAAATATAAAAAATCCATGACATAGTACTCTGAATATTTATATGTATTAGGTATATGTATTTATTTGCCTTTTAGTAATTATATTTTGGTGCGTAATTACCTAATGGTGTAATTACATACAAATTCTTGGTACTCTACAGAGCTTAACGATATTGAATTTACGGAAACATATAGACATAGACTCACACGTCTCTATTCCGCAGAGAGGGTAGGCAGAGGTATATGCAGTTCACCCACATTTCGCCGGCTATGTTATATTAGTGTGGGCGAACATTTTGCTATTATCTGGGCACAATTCTAGACTCCGAGCTGCTACTAAAAATTTCCAAATGGAAAACCTAATAACACTTTGCTCGACCCAGTGATCGAACCCAAGACCTCGTGCTCAGCAGTCGCGCTTGCTACCATTAGACCAACGAAACAGTTTACGGAAACATATTTATTACCTAGTTACATCATTGTTAATGTTATCGTTGGTATTAGACATTTTGAAATGTTGATGTTATTTTTAAAAACTACTGAAACAAAAACGCTAGATCAGGAATTTGTGGAACTAATAAATCTTTTATCGATGGGTTTAAAATTTAGTAAAATTTAGTTTAGACAGACGCAAGCCGTCAATTTTGGTCCATTCTGACTGTATCCAGAATTAAACCCGGAATCTTTTGTTTATGTAATATATATCTCAGAATAGATAACTTTATTTGACCTACGAGTGCTATGAGTCTGCTATGAGTTATAGTTAATATAAATTTTGTGTCAAAGGATATCTATGGACATTCTCACGATTTAACTGCGCGTTAACTAACTGGCGTTTGGCCAACTAGGTTTCGTAACCGCCTTCTAGATTACCTACATTTAAATCCTAGCCTGCATGGTCCATGCAAGAGTAAAGTAAACCAAAATTATTCCTAAAATTATTTCATATTGATTTTCTTTTCTATTTTTTTATTTAGAATACTAATTTAGAGTTTCTTATTAACATTCAAAAGGTTAAGACTTTTGGTCATGTCTTCCACTTGTTTGTTTTCAATGTAAATCCAGTAGTCGATTTTGTAACCTTTTTCCCAGAGCATTTATAAGAAAAATATCTAGAAATTAGCTAAGTGCGATATGCAACAAAATCAGCACCGTATTGTTAAATCGTGATGAAATCCAATTCAAGCTTAATTTTTTATTAGCTAAGAACAGAACTGACTAAAGGAACTTATACCACGAAATGAAACATATTCAGTAGAAAACTAGTAAGTAATGATCACGAAGCAAATACTTAGTACTTATTTGCTTCTGTGTTCAAAGATAGCTATGGTAGAGTCTATATGGAAAGAGAAAGGGAGCGGTTTTTTTGGTATTGACTTTTTTACTGATTTGTGTTCACTGTTCAATATCAGTGATATATTCACCTCCCTGAATATGGCACGGTTACAGATCAACAGCTTGTATGTTGTACTGCACAGAAGTGCAGTAGCTATCGTTTCGTATAATAATTATTGGAACATCTGTGTTTTAGAATACATTCCAATTCTTGCGACGTACGACATGTCCTTTTTCGTTCCTTGCGACTAGACTCTCGGCACACTATGTATTATATTTTCATTTATGGTTTGTGTATGGATGAATGATAAATACAAACAATTGCATGGTAAACAAAATACATGGCTGTCATGATAATAACAAATAAACAACATTACACATAACTTTACAATGATTTGTTTTGTAAAGTCGCACTCTGTTACGTACAGTCAACCGCATGACAGTGGTAACACTTGCACTACGAAAAGCACCTTTATTTCTACGTAAAAAGGGTGCTGTCAATGTCAAATTGTTACCGCTGATGTGCAGTCGACTGTACATTCAAATTAGATTAGTGTCAATTCTGATGCGCCAAAGTAAACTTTAAAGTACTTACAAATAAAAGTGTGTCTATTATTTATTATCATTGATAATAATAAAATAATAAGTAATAAATTATGTTATTCTGGCTAATCCACTTTTAGATGAAATAAAAGCGTTATTTCACTTGTATATCAATGTATCGCCTCAGATCAGCTATACAAAAAATAACTTTTTTATATTATTAGGTAAAATGTGTGTATGTTTTCTTTGATTATTCTGTACTAGACCGACATAATCACACTGTGATCAAAGCTCTCAAAGAAAAAAAAATTGCTCAAAAACATGGTATATACAGAGATGTTAAATACAAATTAAAATGGTTCATATAATTATACTGGCTGAACTTCAGGCGGCTTCGCCCCAGTGGTTCTAATTGAATCCGATCGCAGCGCCTCCTATCGGGTCCCATTGTTAAAATAACTATCCAAGGAGTCAGGGACTCACCTAAACCCACACAAAAATGTCATCAAATTCGGTCCAGTGCAGTTGCTTTAAAGTTATGCGCAGACAAACATTTGTGGCAATTTATTTTTATATTATAAGATAGATCACTAAATATTGGTTGCTAGAGTTGTATTTAAATTACCAGATGATTAAAACTAGTTTTAGGTTATTTTTAATTCCTAACATTTCTTATGATATAATATTGATAACTACTATTTTGTTGATGTCATACGCAGTCGCACAGTGGTTTGATCGTTGCCTGCAGAATTAACATAAATCTACCGATTTCCTTAGGCAGTGTTTAAACTTGAACTTGCTGCAAAACAATTATTTATAAAAAGAAGCTGATGATGCGCTATTACGTTATGAACGATTCATTTAATTAAGTATAAGGAAATACTAAAGACGTTTAGATATGTACATAGGTACCTAGCTATACTTCACATGGTTTTTTGCTTTATTTAAATTGATATTGACCTTCAAATAATTTAATTTAATTGTCTCCAGAATTTCCTGATTGCTATTATCGTTGGTGCCATGGTCGACTTCGTGGTTGGTACTATAATGGGTCCAAGTAGTCACCAAGAGGTCGCCAGCGGATTCGTTGGGCTAAGCAGTGAGTAACTAATACTTTCTATAGGAAAAAAAAAACGCGAGAAAATCTTTGAGTTGCTTTGAAATTTTGAGACGTGCCGTCACGTATAGTATTATGTCTTCTATCTTCTACTCATAATGTACGTACCTACATATCTATTTGTTTACCTTTTTGTTTTTATTTTCTCTACACACCTAATTTTAAATTAATATTGTTCGTCTTAGAGTTAGAGCAAAATTTTCTTCACATGTTGACTTTTACCATTTAACAAGATTACTTAATTTTTATTTTAGCGTCAACCCTGGCGGCAAACTTCAAGCCTGACTACCGATTCAGTGAAGGGTTACATCAAGACTTCTTCAGTGTTTTTGCCATATTCTTCCCGTCTGTCACTGGCATCCAAGCCGGGGCTAATATATCAGGAGATTTAAAGGTATCATACTTTTTACCCAATGTCTATAATTGTTGATGTGTTTAGTAAATATAAATATATGTACGTAGCCTACACTCATCGGTTTGTTTAGACATGTTTGGAATTCATTCATAAAGTATAAATTCATTACGTTTTACTATAGAGCTAAATATTATTGTATCTTCTTTACACAATGCAATCGATCTATCTCGAATGATTGCTCTCCCGAGCACGCGCGAACTCCACGTGCTGGGAAGTGTCAATGACAGCTAATGACATCACGGAGAATGAGGGACTAGGGAAATATATAAATCATGGGAATAATTTAGTCCCGATTGACGTCATTAACCTGCCAGTACCCTTTTAGGTAAAAGTTATTTTAGTATTTTTCTTGGCCGATCAGGATGTATATATATGAGGATTCATTTGTTTGTATTGTTCTGCATTACTTATAAAATGCAAAGATTTTAATAAATAAACACGCTTTCTTTTCAGCGATTAGGTAACTGATACAAAGATCCGGAACGTACCATTTAAACGATATAATATAGGTATCACGCTGAGATACATGCATATACCTACATCAATATAATTATATCAAATAAATCTTTCAATTTATTTAGATGTGAACTCTATGTCATAGATGATTGCCCAGATTGAGTACACTAAATTTAGACAGATTTAAATAGCAAGAAAGGGGATAATTCAATAGTGGTGTCAAGGCAAATCGAATCATACCAAGAGGTGATGACTGATGAGACAGTGACAATTCTATATGAATGTGTCATATTTATTTCGCGTACCACAAATTTAAACAAGCGCATTGGGGGGATCAATTTGTTTAACCTCACAATCTTTCAGTATCTTGTTACTGCTCAACGCTCACTCGATTCAATAAAATCAATTGGTGTTGTGTCGAAGTCGATGTGAGTCATTTCTATTCCCGCTGACATGAAACCATTTGAACAACATGCAATTAAACTTGGATTCTGGAAAGCTCTGATCGTAAATGATTTTTTTTTTGTTGTCGCCTATGTTGCCATTTAGCCAATTATGGACTCAGACAAAACAAAATAATTAGATTGATTTATGATTATTGAGTACATCTTAGTTAAGCCTCAGTTTGATGATGTACTCGTAAGTATTGTTAAGGCTGTACACTTTTATGATGAATACAAAAATCTCGAGGTTGACAACATTATATGTATAAACATGTTCAAGAACACAAAAATCATATTGAAATTCTTTCCTTAAAACCTAAAATTCCTTCTGAATTTAATAGGATCCGGCATCAGCAATTCCGAAGGGTACGATGCTCGCTTTAGCCATTTCGATGGTGAGCTATGCACTTATGGTGCTGTTCTCCGGAGGCGCCGCTCTGCGAGATGCAAGTGGGAACATCACCGACCTGGTGATCTCAAACGGAACTATTATTGACTACAGCGGGGTGTCTAGGTGCGTGGCCAATAATACCTGCGAGTATGGACTACATAACAGCTACTCGGTAAGTTTTTGGGAGGACTAATTTTCATTGGTGATTATTGCATTTCAGCTATTGAAAAGACTATGAAGATTTACATTTGAAACCACGAAACTTTCACACTACAATTTCTATACTAATAAATATATTGTATTACTCAGAGTGGCTAAAACCAAACCATAAATGATTCGTCTCCAGGTCATGCAGCTGATGTCAGCATGGGGACCATTCATCTACGGCGGTTGTTGGGCTGCAACGCTATCCACTGCCCTCACCAACCTGTTGTCAGTACCGAGACTGATTCAGGCGCTTGGCACCGACCGCATCTACCCTGGACTCATATTTTTCTCCAAGCCATACGGAAGACACGGAGAACCTTACAGAGGATATGTGCTTACGTTCTTCGTGTCCCTGCTCTTTTTGCTTATTGGTAAGTATTGTTAACGTTTGCAAAACACGCTGCTTCAACCACTTCTAGTATATTTCAAAGATGGAAATTCTGAAGTACATCTTTGTAAAAGTCCACTATTAAATTGCTGTTCATTAGTCTAATTTCTTGATTTCCTGACATGAAAACTATGTTTTTTTTTCAACAGCGGACCTGAACACGATTGCGCCATTGATTTCTAACTTCTATTTGGCTTCATACGCTCTCATCAACTTCTGCACCTTCCACGCGGCCCTCGTGCGGCCGCTCGGATGGCGACCTACATTCAGAGTAAGCTACAACAATATAAATGCAATTTGATCCCAAATTATGTAGGACAAAATTAATATGTAGAGACATACTCGTATACATAACATGATCTTTTCACGCCTTCTGTTCGTGCTTTAAGAGTAACAAAATATGTTCTCATGAGTGAGTCAATGTCAAGGAAAATGTATGGAATCACTAATCGATTCTGAACATCTATAATTTATTAGAGATACTCGGAAATGATATGTGGTAATAATTTGTCGTACTAATAATTGTGATTTTCAATTTGATTTAGTTGAATTGAAACTGAATATATTTCTAGTCAATCAAATTATCACCAATTAAAATAAAATAGCGGCATTAAATGATTGATGAGTTTCACATTATCGTTACGTTTATGTTTTAACTGTTCTTCAAGAAATTAGCAGCGAACTGAGGCAGAGAACAAAAATTCTTTAAAAATAATCATGATCATCATTCATCAAGATCCTTCGTCCTGAGAGAGTTTCTGAAATGTATAGGTAGGTACTAGAGGGAGGTTGACTTGTCCTTTATACCCTGGTATGTTTTCAGTACTACAACGTATGGCTGTCCCTGGTCGGGTTCCTGAGTTGCGTGGCAATTATGTTGCTGATCAGCTGGATCATGTCGCTGGTCACCTTCGCCATCTTCTTCACGCTCTACCTCATCGTGCACTACAGGGATCCTGGTCAGTTGGCAATTTTTTTGGATGTGCACTAGCGCTTCATGGTATAAATGTACCTAAGATTCACCCGCTCTGTACGGACTAGGTCAAAATAATGCTATTCTTAGACGCTTTTAACCTGTCATTCGTTAGTTTCGCAACTGAATAGGTTAAAGGTCGCTAGATGTCTTGTGCGTCCAATATTTGTATGATGCTATTAAGACTGCCCCGATGCCGTACTGCATCTGAGATATTTGCGCAGTATCTATAACCGTATGACTAAAATACGGGTCAGTATAATATCCTCCTGACCGAATTTCAGTCACGGCAATGCATCTCAACGGAGATTAGCTAACCACGCAAGAGATTATTCCCTCATTCTTATAGTCCGATGGGACGACAATCAGACACGATCGCAAAGTGATCAGGCGCAGGACCAACGGCTTTACGTGCTTTCTAAGGCACGGAGCAGATGATAAGGAAAATATTGAATGCGAGATGATAATTAATTTATAATAAGCTTTTCTAAACTTCTCATTTTTGTGAAAAGCAATCCTCTAATGCAGTTGTCTGATATTAAAACTTTTAATTTAATTACGTCAGTATAAACGAATGTATATGTTGTCGATGGAAGTACCTACCTACACCTGCACCGGTCCACAGGAATAACCAATGTTGACTGAATCTAAATTCGTATCAAACGCCATGGACGCTTACATCATTGGCTCCTTACCCCTCTTACTTGATTCATCACAAAACCGTTCGTTTGTATATATTCCCATTTCCGAATGTTATATTAACTCGAATACTACAAACTATTGGCACGCATCACTAATATGAATCATTGCATTGGGATATTTGGGATTTATGAAAGGTTCAAGTACTGACTGCGAAAGACGTATTGATATATGAACTATTTCACACTTATTTACTGAAATGATAAAAGCTTCTAGAATGTTTTGAATATTACGCCTCACGTAATTTTCAGTCAATTACATTTATATCTACTCTTGTAATGTACATACCTTTTGTAAAGTCTTGTAGCGCAGATCAAAGAGGAAGTGGTCAAGGAATTGGCTCTTGATAGGGAGAGCTGGAAGAAGCTGCATCGACAAGAGCAAAGCTCTTAAATAAATGATGATGAATACAACCATTTATTTATGAATTTAGTTCCTACAAACACCTATCTCAATCTGACTTTCCTTGATAAAGAAGAATTGCGAAAACAAACATACGTAGGTGTCATCGTCTCTTCCTCTAAACATACCTAACTAACCAACAATATATTTTATGTATTTCTAGACGTAAACTGGGGTAGCAGCACTCAAGCTCAAATATACAAGACGGCTCTATCAAGTGCGTATAACTTGGCCAAGACTGGTGAGCACGTTAAGAACTATTGGCCTCAAATGTTGGTGTTGGCTGGCCGGCCACAAACCAGGCCAGCACTCGTCGACCTCGGCAACCTCATCACTAAGGCTGGCTCGTTGATGGTTGTTGGAGATATATCCCAGGTATTTATTTTCTCTTCGTACTTCGTCGTTCGTACTCTTCGACTTCGTAATACCTGTGTTACATAAGTTGTGTAGGTAAATATACTCTTCGGAAAGTTGGATGGAACCAAATATTGCATATATGCTATCGTATTTGATCTTCTACTCCAAAGTTTCACTAGTTTTTTAATAAAATACTGTCAATCATTTTATAGGAGAAGTTATCGTACAAGGAGCGAGCTCACCGCGCGCGACTGGACGCGGAGTGGCTGCGGTCGCGGAAGGTTCGCGCATTCTGTTCGAGCGTGCACGGGTTCGGCTTCGAGGCGGGTGCGCGCGCACTCATACAAGCTGGCGGCATCGGCAGACTGGCGCCCAATGTTCTGCTCATGGGGTACAAAGCGGATTGGACCACCGCTCCCGCAGAAGATCTTGTGTCTTACTTCAATGTACTACAGTCAGTATCTCCTCTTCCTCTCTAGTTATCCCTTTGGATTATAATACTTATCCTGATTAATGGGGTACAAAAGACATCCCAGACTAGACAACTCTGTTTTCTTTATATATAATCCAGTTTGAGATATAACCTAGCAGCAGTAGCAGCTGATCTCTCTGTAGGGGTCTCTAATATTTCTCAGCTTCATCAAGTTCCTTTAACCGACACAATGAAAAAACAATAGCATGCAATATATGTGATTCACAGGACAGGGAACGGGTTAAATGGTTTTGTAACCGACTTCCAAAAAGGAGGAGGTTCTTAATTCGATGCATTTTTTATTATTAATAACGTATATCTTACCAACGTGTGCAGTACTGCCTTCGAGAGTCGGCTAGCAGTGGCAATACTCCGAGTGCAAGGCGGGCTGGACTACGGTGCTCTGAGCGCGGAGATGGCCACCACGAGCTCGTTGACTGGCACGTCCAGCGGCAGTGTGGACGAACTGCGCGTGCGTCGAGCTCCACTCATCATGCACGCTGACTCCGACCTTGATATACGTAATTCCAGTGAGCAACAGCCTCGCCAGAACCTCTCTAGTAAGTTGTGTAAAAACTTAGTGATAGGATAGTCCTAACATAAGCTTAAGAATGGACCACTAATCATCTATTCAGACTACTTAAGAGTGGACTATAATCATCTATTTAGACTAGTAAGACCCTACCATTGAACTGGATACCTAATATTCTAAATGTATCTAAAATAATTTATCTTTAGCATCATCATCAGATTTCTTAGAACATCCAATCCATGCTCTTTAATAAACTTATAAACAGTATTTAAAATACTTACCTAAAACCAAAGTATTGACGATACTTGCAAAACTAGCTTTTCATTCCATTAATATTTCCGTAAATAATGTATCACAAGTAAAGCATTTAAAAAGCAAGGACATATTATTCGTTAGAGTACTTAATTAAAATGTCAAGGGTTTTCCGTATCCAAGACATCTTCCTTATTGGAGGCTTTTCCGCAGATATACTGACTTTAACAACGTCTCGCTCCTTCACGATATCTGAGTGCAACAACACGAAGGATCGCAAAAAGAAAGACAAGAAGAACGATATGCACCGACAGGTTGTGTACAACACATCTACAGGACTAGAACTGTCCAAAGACCAGCTGTCGCAGATGACGATGTTCCAAAGGAAACAGGTAAAAGCCGGCAAAAAATGTAAACGCCTACGTTTTTTTAAAGCGATTTGGTAGCCCAAAAAGCTACCCAGTCACGTATTTTTAAGACGATTTGTAAAATGTTGAGCTTAAAACATCAAATTGCGTTATACAATAATATAATTAATATTCCAAATATCCATAAACAAATGAGACGTGTACAATTAATTGTACAATCCCACATCACAGTATTTTGTTGCACAAATCCAAAGTTAAATCACAGAGATAAATTGAAATGATATTCAGAATTTTGGTTTGAAATGAAATATTCTTTTCAATAATTTATAATAATTTTAACATTTGTTCAGGAGGCTGGTACGTTAGACGTGTGGTGGTTATACGACGACGGTGGTCTCACTATCTTACTGCCGTACATCATCTCGCAGCGCTCCTCTTGGGGCAACTGCAAGCTTCGCATCTTCGCGCTCGCCAACCGACTGCACGAGATGGAACTCGAAGAGAGAAAGTACGTAGAAATAAAAACACCAAAATTATGGTCCTTTGAAAATTAAAAGTTTTGAGCTGAACCTTAATTTTTAGCATGGCGAACTTATTGGCGAAGTTCCGCATAGACTACTCCTCACTGACGATGGTGCAAGACATCACGGAGCCTCCACAGCCAGAGACCATGAAACTTTTTGAGGATGTTACCAAAAAATTTACAGACGAATCTGCTAATCCAGGTACCTACTTTTTGAAGTTAAGATTGCGTAATTTATAGTAATTTTTTTTTATTTACCTTACTTTAATACGAAAAATATTATTTTACTTCAAAAAATGTATGACTTATGGACTATGGTATATAATAAACAATTTAAGTGCTGTAGGTACTACCGTCTTTAAGCCTCTAACTCTTAGTATTTGCTTCGTGCTCTAACCTGACTTACACTTTTACACAGTAAATTCTGTCAGTTTGCTGGTTTTACATTATATCAAGGCGAGTAAATGTTTCGTTTTATTATATTCTTGTATTCGTTATAGATTGTCGTATCACTGAGACCGAGTTGTTGACGTTATCTGAGAAGACGAAGCGCCAGTTGAGGCTGCGTGAATTGCTGCTCGCCAATTCAAAGGAGGCCCGCTTGGTGGTCATGTCTTTACCCATGCCTAGGAAGGTATGTATTTATTCGTGGAAATCTATTCTTCTCTATGAGTTATTGGTGTCTGTATTCGGTGGTAGTCGATAATCCAACAAGCCTATTTTTTATCAATTCTAATTCTCGGTCTAAATCTCGATTAATCCCCCCCCGCCGAGTGTATTAACTTTTTAAAAATAAAATGTAGGTAGGTAGGTACGCTACATTTTATACACGCTGTATTTTTGAGGATACCGGATACCATTTAGTTTGGCCACCCCGAGCCCCTGTCCCCTGACTAGCTTAGCCCGCCACTGCTCGATAAGACAAGGTAAAAATAAAACCATTAGGCGCTCACTGTTCCCGAGGAAAAGAACAATAACATTCTTATGATAAAAAAATAGATGGCGCTACGTGTCTTTCGAATTTATAATTTTACGAGCAAATATAGTAAAAAATATTTAAACTGCCAAACTCAATATAAAACAGACTGGACTTTAATAAATGTTGTACCCAATGCAGGATTTATAGGTATAGATAGTCGATAATAATTGCCGGCCACTCACGAGGCATAGGAGAAAAGGGAATAGAGAGTGTTCAATGACGGAATAGAAAGTGTGCAGTGGCAGGAATACAGCTAGGGAATAGCACCTGTGTTTGCGCACACACTTTTGCCCTGTACCTACTTATCCATGGGCATACCCGGTGGAGGGGCGACTACCTCCTGGATTTGGCTGGCGACCCGTTAGAAATTTCTGATTAGAAAAAGCTGGTTAAGCCCAAAACAATATCTCTTATCTCTGTCTAATATCTATAGTAGACGTATAATTTTATTTAGGATTGCCAAAAAAGGAGGATATGGTAAGATTTGTTTATATTTTATTATTAGTAAGTATGTAATTGTACTTTTTCCTGCAGGACTCGGTGTCGGCTCCATTATACATGGCGTGGTTGGAGATGATGAGTCGCGACCTCCCACCGATGCTGTTCGTACGCGGCAACCATACCTCCGTACTTACGTTCTATTCATAGTCTGGCACAATCACAGCTGAACAATTACAATATTACTGTTGAACAAATCCGATGTAACGCAATATTCTGTTGTACAAATGTAGATATTATATTGATACTTATCTACATGTTTGAATAACACTGTCGTACAACATTGACATAGGTAATTCTAATTTTTAAGTTCAGATATTTAAAAAAACAATAGCCATGAAATAAGTATTAATATTATTTAAGTACATAGTAAGTATAATAATCCAATGCTAATAATTATAAAGTTTTGTAACTGTTAAAATGAAGAAGCATAATATTGACGGCTACATGTAAAAAAATGCCTATTATTTTTAGGAACGTTGACTTTTATTACCTATTTTTATAATGTTGTGTGTATTTTGATTTGAGTTAATTCTCCTGCTCAGGGCCGTATTATCCATAAGGCAGTGTATCTAGGCAATTGCCTCGGTTACGGGCAATCCAACCCGGCTCCTGCTCCACCTGCTTCCAAACCAGTTAATTAATCAACTAATTTTGTTCCTGTATTAGTCAACGTCGTAGGTGGTCATAGTGTCCAACAGACATATGACAGAAAGACACTTATCGCGCTAAATAACCTATTAGAATGAAGGTGGAGCAGTGGCGTTTGTGTAGATAACAATATTGAGTACCTACCTACATACTTAAACAAAATAAAACAACTTAATATCTTATTTACCGCCACGTATAAAGAATATTTCAAAAGTATGAGGCAAACTTAGGGTGGTTGGCGAGGGTTGACGGTACCTATTAAAAAGTACTTATTTAATTATGTTACATACTTACAGTTTAATTTAAACAATTTAGGTTCTCACCTACTAAGATATTTTTAATAGATTCGCTGCCCCGACCACAGACACAATAGAAAGAACAATGGCATGAATCATGATTAATTCACGTAACAGAGAGAAATCGTGTTACGTTCAAGTTAGATATAAAACTTAAAACAATACTAGACTTTAAAATCTAATATGAAACGGGGATTAACGCGCACATACCTTATTATTTTATTATCCCGACCTAAGAGGAAAAATTTTGCCTTGTAAGTATGATGTATGAAGATCCCGACGACGTTTCGAGCAATGTAACCTGCTTGTGGTCACGGGAATAATCATGCAACATGTAATAATGCATGAAAGTAAATAATACTAGACCTACCCAGTTGTTTGGAATATGGTGAAAACAGATGGTCTAGATGAGTCTGGATACAAAGCTAAGCAAAGGTTGAGGGTTGTCTGGAAAACAACAAAGAAATCTACTCTTCTTTTTCTTTTCTTTTCAACAACCAAGCTGTATTGTGAAGTCTACCAGTGCTTAAGTACTTATTTATAATACCTACTTCAAGTAAATAAAATAAAAAATCGCCACGCCAAAATATAGAAAAAAAAACGCCACGTCCAAAAACCAAACAAGAATTTTTTTATCAAATGACGTCATCCAAATTACAATTTTCGAATAGGGGGGACTGAGCTTATTTTTACTGTATAATTTATTACATAATATAAATATAGATAATAGACAAAAAATACCAAAGAACGTAATCAGTAATAATTTCTGACAATCTATAAAAAAAATATATTTCGCAGTATCTACAAGTTGACTTGTCGCCGAATTGTGCAGTCTCGGAAGGACAATGTTTACCAGATTTTAAATTGGACGCCATCATATAGCCAACGATAATATGATACGCGTGCGTGTGCAAATATTAAGATCTAAGATTAATTCTTACATAATTATATTACTTTTCTTTTACTATGTAACATCTTAGAGCATCTAGATGTAATATTGTCAACTAACATATCGGCCATAACGATAGGCTTATCAAAAACAAAAAGAAAATATTTTTCATTATTGCTTAGAATGTAAATCTTTAAATAAATTTCTTATTTTTAGAGACCGGTCGATACTGAAATGTGTAAAATGAATAATAAATATAGAAATAATATTTATAAAGTATTGCACCTTGGATGGTAAACACTCTAAGACCCCGACTGCATAAAAGCCATTGGGTAATTTTATATTTTTTCACGACACGGGACGAGTGTACGACACAATATTTTTTTACCGTCACGATTAATATCATTATGGGCAACAGATCCTACAAATTCCTTACCTACATTTAGCTAATAAAACTGTCGTGTCGTGTCGTGCAGATTTATAAAAGCGACCTTTATCTTAAAATACCTATAGCATGTAGATTTTAGATAAGTATATAGATAAGTATATTTAATTTACAAATAGTTTAGATTTATTTATACGTTGTGATATTATGCTGATTTTAATTATGTTTTTCGTCATGCATTTTATTTTTATATACCTCTTTAGTTTATGTACCTATATCTTAGATTTAGCACTTTGTTTATATGTTGAACTATAATCTTACAAAGTTTAGTAAAAGCGTATTTGTGAACGATAATGCCTAAATGCAATCTAGAGGAAAGACACTACCAATTTTCTGCAATAAAATATTATGTTACCACTGTATTAAAGCGTTTAAATTTCTATGATTAGATACCTACTTTGTAATTTTTTAGATCATTAAAAATAACTTAGTCTTGCCGAATTCTATCTTCTGCGTATGTCACTTAATACCATTGTAATACGATTTGCTTCCAAGAGTAAATCTAATATTGACACCTAAATTAAAGAATTGAAATCACGGGTGGGATCCTGTAAGGTAATATTTTTGGGTCCACGTTAAAAACATTAAAGACATTATTAAAAAATATGCACCCTCAAACAGTGAAGTGGCAAATACACTTTTGGAAATTAAACTGCTCTGCTTTTCCACTCGGATTCATCAAAGAAATAGCACACTAATATTCTTAACTTTCGAGTGATTAACCGATTATGGTACAGCACGTTAGTAATCCTTAGGTGAAAAAAACTAGGTGCTAAGTACACAAATCATAATATAAAGATACAAATCCTTTACTTAATCGTTTTTTTCCAACAAATCTTCTTAAAAAAAACACATGAAAAAGCAACGATCTCTGGATACTTTTAATATTTTTGCTACAATATGATAAACTCAGATTATTTAAACAATGATTGAATCAATATTATACCAAAGAAATTTTACCAAAAATATTTTCGAAATTCATATAATTCCTGCTTTACTTTAAAATAAGTTTATATTTCTGTAACTCTACTTCTGCACCTCTCTGATTGTCACACAGCGAACGACAGATGTCAAAAAGACATGAACACATAAATTATATTAACTATTTTTTATTTAAAATACTATAAATGTATTAGATCTGAAGGAATAAAACGTATCTGCACAAAAAACATTTCTAAAGTGTTTAGTAGATAGCTACTTACGATATGTGCAGCAATAGACTTAGTCCACGTTTATTAATTGTGATTTGACCATGTTCAAAGCGACACTTTTTCAGTGAAAAAGTAAACAAGAATTACAAACATATCGGCGATTGTTCGATTGTATTGGACGACCAGGCATATGAGACGCCAGCTTGATTTTAATTATTGTGCTAATAGCCACTGAAATGTTATTGTAGGGACGAGTCGGGAGGTCAAAATAAATTGGTTAGATAATTAAGGGAAACCGGTAGAGTGCGGTAGTCGAGCAGTTGCTACAAGTCTGCGCCTGAGACTCGACATATTAATTAGCGCACTGTAATTACACGAAATTGAAACGCATTCCTGTGGTTATCAAGTGAAATATTTTTTTCCTGAAATAGTGGTTAATATCACAACGTTTCAATAATGGACGAACGACTGTTAAGTTATGAAGAACTTGGTAAGTACTAACAAGTAATAATTTATGGTATTGTAAAAAATACTTAGGTAATATACCAACTACTAATATATTATTTATCTGTGCTTGATGTATCCAAGACGTACCTACCAATAGTAAATAAATAAATCATAAAGTATATCGGTATCGGTAGGTTGGAGTATCGGACTCCATTTTTCCCAACTTGTCCCAAGTTGTAAACAACCGTAGCAAAGTTTTACCCGAAGTTGAAAACAAAATTTGCCAAATTCGAGTCGGACTCAAAGGGTTCCGTACAAAAACGCCGAAAAAAACTCGTTTCTTTTATAAAATTATGGGGACTATTTTATTTTATTGTTACTTATTATTTCTTGTCTTGTTATTTAATAAAGGTCATAGTAGAGTAGTACACACTGTGAATATCTCAAATGACTACCTATTACGGTTCAATAGATACAGCCCTGGGACATTTACACAGTCACAGACGGACCGAGAGGCGGCGTAGTAATAAGGAGTCATTGGCACCCTTTGGGTTCGGAACCCTGTGATTCTATAAGTATTTAAAGAGTTTTTAGTTAAGTAAGTGATTTTTATACAACATTATCATATTTATTAATTCGTGAGATCTCACTAATTATTTTTTCTTAGGTCTTAATAAAGAATATTATCTTAACGACTAACTGTTTTAACAAGTAAAATTACAAAAATACGAAATATACCATTTCAGCGCTAACGCGTCGAAGAAGAAGCCCTTCAGCGATTGAAAGCGGTTATGCCAATCGCGATGGACTCACCACAATATTACGGCCGTCAGTCAGTGTAGGTACAAAAGTAAATTCTTTTTCGGTTTGTTATCACGGCTAAGCGGCCATTGTGCTAGTCTACCACGATCATTTAGGTATAATCCGATGCAAAAAGAGGGGTGTTATAAATTTGACGTATCAGTGTATCTGTGTGGCTGTATGTCTGTCTCTGACATCGTAGCTCCCAAATCGATGAAATGGTCAATTTTAGGTCTATTATATATGGTAAATTTCAGGTCAAATTGTCATAATCGAACAAATCGATAGGTGTTTTACAGTCCAGTCGATAATGACTAGGAGGAACAGAGAGCTGCAATGCAGTGTTGCTCCTGCTGCCGCTGTCAGTTGCGTGCGAGTTTTAATTACCTACTAGCCCATGGTGATTGGGCAGTCTTAACGAGTTTTCCACGCGTAAAACAAAAGCTAATCTGATAAATTTAGGTACCAAAGCATTTTTTTATTTCCCAGTTACGAGATAAAAAATGCATAATATTTTTATGTGTATAAGTTTTCAGTGATCCTTATTGGAAACTAATTCTACTATGGGTCTCAAAATAAATAATTAACTAGATAGATATCCAAGGCACGACGAGGATGACAATACACGTATAATTTTTTTCTTTATACCTATAGGCGGAGACCATGCCAGAGACGCCATCGTCAGACAAACCCACTCCCGAACTAACGACGTATGGAAACATTAAGTTAGGATGGGTTCAGGTAAGATAAAAAAAGACAATTAACTTAATCTATAGTTAAGTAGGTATATCGCTTTTATTCGCTCAAGAACATCGCATGAGGAGCCTTCCCAAAAGCAGGCATAGATTTGGCTTTACCTCATGACAATGTCAGTCCAGATCATAGAAATATTAAATAAGGTCCAGATTTTCACATTCCATGCAACGTGTTGCGAGCTCGAACCCACATGGGGCAATATCAGTTCTGGGTGTTCCTGAATTGTGTCTAATTAATTAATTTATAATACACTCATAACTGTCGAAAATTTAGAGGTCCGTGACTTGGGTTCGAACCTAAGACCTCTGACTTGCCAGTCAACATTCACAGCAGCAGTGTTAGCCTACTGGGGGTCGGGCTATCGCTGCTCACATACATTTATCAATATTAATTAAATTTACTATAAAATCGTTATATTTTAATTGAGTCGATATTCTCGCAAGCCAGCGACACTTTTATATGTATATTTGTATATATAAGAAGTTCGTGACATACAACAGGGTGTACTGATACCATGCTTGCTGAACATCTGGGGTGTGATGTTGTTTCTTCGCGTGGCGTGGGTAGTCGCGCAAGCTGGCATCGCCCTGACTATTCTCATCATCTTCATCTCCGGCGTAGTCTGCGTCATAACCACACTCTCTCTCAGCGCCATTTGTACTAATGGAGAACTACAGGGAGGTAACACACGAAACTTAAAGCTAAAGGTTACTTAATTAAGTTTTAATCATGAAGCAAATACTATTGTCTCGTGGTTTTAATAGTGTCAATACGATGACGATTATACACATTACGATGATGACTTACTTAGCTGTATCCCTAGTACGTTTGTAAACTACGCAAATACCGCCGTTTTAGTGTCTTCTTCTTCATCATCGTATGGTTGATGCATAACTTGGTGTCAGAGAGACCCGTAGGCGTCTGACATGGCTTTATACACCATTGAAAAATTCTTCCTTCACCGTTTAAGCAAGTGATAATTAATTTCTAAAACGCACATGAGTCCGCAAAGTCAGAGGTGAGTTCGAAACATACGTCAAGCATAATGACCGTAGTATATGACCGTTGGGTCATACCACTGCTGCTTGACGACTTATTGAGAATACTGTTACCTACATCTTAATAAATCTGTCAATATTCACATGGTTTGTGCGTTCAACTCTTACTGGGGCACCTACTTTTCATTAGACTGTATTAACGTGGGTATTTAACTGAATTCTATTAGCTAAACTTTATAAGAGACAAGCTTACTTATGTTTTAAACAGGTGGAGTATATTTCCTCGTATCAAGATCATTAGGAGCAGAGTTAGGAGCGTCAGTCGGACTAATATTTGCATTCGCTAACGCTGTTGCAGCCAGTATGAACACTATCGGCTTCTGCGACTCTCTTAATGAGTTGCTCAAGTTAAATAGCGTTAAAATATTAGACAATGGTCCAAATGATACTCGAATTATTGGAGCCATAGCTCTGTTTGTAATGTGCGTTATTTGTGCTATTGGAATGGACTGGGAAACTCGAACACAAGTAAGTCATAAAGTTTATAGTTGCAAGTTTAAGGAAAATAATATTTTATGAAAAGTTTAAAAAAATCGATTTACCTATCCCATACCATACGTACATTATTGTTTTTCCTTGAAGACAAATGATTACCAAAACATATTAATATAGCGATTATAAAAAATATTTTACCTACATTCGTTGACATATGAATTGAGGACGACGATGAGGGCTTGTTTATATTTTTTATTACCAACCATTTTCACTATTCTTCATTTATAAATAAATAAAAAACCCTGTTTTCTTTTTCAGAATTTCTTGATATTTATAATTGTTACAGCGATATTAAATTATATACTTGGTGCAGCCATTGGACCTAGATCTGACGATGAAAAAGCTAAAGGATTTGGGGGTGTAAGTAGTAAGTATAATTTGTACACCAACCAATGTGAACCAACATCTTATATGACTAAACACTGAATGCAAGGGTTTAATTTGTCTCCATTTTTGTAAATTAAAAGTCCTGGTCTGGAGGTACTGCTGTTAGACTTCGCATAATAAACTGATACTGGTTATAGAAATTTAGTACCATAACATTGCGGTGGCCATAATTTCTCTAGCGGACCAAGAGGAGGAGGGATCCACCCCGGGCGGTCTTAGGGGCCCCCCAAATCTCAATAATCCGCTGAGCGTATTAACTTTTGTTTACAAAATGTACACTGCAAAAACATAAATTTTTGAGAAGTCCAAGGGCCCCATTTAGTTTTACCGCCCCGGGTCCCTGTCAGGCTTAGTCCAGCACTTCACACTTGTCAGGGGTATAGGAAGGTACCTTCCTAATAACTACCAATCCAGTGATGATGTTAGTCAGCGATCGATTTGATAAATATGGTGGACAAGATACCTAATGGGAGGATTATGTTTATGCAGGTGGTATCCCAAAGTAGAGTTCAGATTAGTCGATTGACTTCAATGAGCGGTGAATCTAGGCTTGTCAGATACGATACAGGACCATTACATCCGCAGTACGAGTATATTATAAACTCTACACCTTCTATTCCACATTGCTTAACATTCTTCTTTTCTTTTTTGTGAAGTGGAACTCGCACATCAAAACTGGTTGCCGGATTTTCGCTATAGCGAGGGCGAATACCACAATTTCTTCAGCGTATTTGCAGTGTACTTTCCTGCAGTGACTGGTGTTCAAGCAGGTGCCAATATATGTGGAGATCTTAAGGTAACATATTAGTGAATAAATAGACGATCAATATATAACAGAGCTTTTTTTATATAATTGATAGGCTCGCGACGATAATACCTAAAAGAAGTATTGTGCCTATTCACTAGACTCGACGACCACACCTAGTAAAAAAAAAAATTTTTATTTCTAGGATCCGGCGACAGCTATTCCTAAAGGAACTCTGCTAGCCCTAGCTATTTCGTTAACATCTTACTTGACTATGGCAACCTTAGCCGGAGTGGGTGCCAGGCGAGATGCTTCTGGTTCCACCAACGATCTGGAGAGTGGCATTCTGGACAGCTGCAAGCCACACTGCAACTATGGCCTGCATAATAATTACGAGGTTCTCTGCTATGTGGTCATAATATTTCTTATTTATACTGTTGATATACATGACCAGGATCTAAAATATTTAAAGAATTATAAATGCCCCACACAGAAACTTACTTTTAATACCTAGATATTATAGATTTTGTGAATACATAAAATGTTAATGTTATTTATAATGGTTTTGGGATAGTTTATTTTAGTAAGCATGAATAATATGTTATGATTATAGCATACTCTTCCAGATAATGAACTTGATGGCCTTCTGGCGCCCCCTGATCTATGCAGGCTGCTGGGCGGCGACGCTGTCTACAGCTTTAACGAACTTGCTGTCAGTGCCGCGACTGATCCAAGCCCTCGGTTTAGACCACATATATCCAGGACTCATCTTCTTCTCTAAGCGCTATGGACGTCATGGAGAACCATACAGAGGATACGTCCTTACTTTCCTGGTTTCGGTGACCTTCTTGCTCATTGGTAATAGATACATTATTTTTATTTGCATATTTATATTTTAACTGGCGGAATTAGATAACTTTTATAATGGTAGGCAATGAAGGTTA
Organism: Protodeltote pygarga; assembly: GCA_936450705.2. Classification (NCBI taxonomy): domain Eukaryota; kingdom Metazoa; phylum Arthropoda; class Insecta; order Lepidoptera; family Noctuidae; genus Protodeltote; species Protodeltote pygarga. Next base: position 10,214,429 of record OW388263.2, read on the forward strand.
ATGAGCTAGTGTGTCAGTGAGGCGGAAAGAGTAGGATATACAATGAGCAAAATCTAAGTTTACTTATAAGTTCGGGTTAAATTACCTACTAGAAAATTTCATTCAAATTCTGTTCCATTTTTGTAGGTGCAAATTTGACCCAATTTAATTATTGTATCCGACAGAGTCACTGAACATCTGTCTGATTTTATTTTATTCTATAAGAACTAGTTCTAATCTAAATCTGTCGCAGCGCTACTTACCGGTTATCGGGTCCAATTGTAAATACAACGTGTAACACAGTGTCCCCTAACCCTTTAAGAGGTCAATCTACTCATGAAACTGAATAACTTGTAGATCATTTTTTTGGTTCTTGATACAAAGAGCGCCAACTGATCGACAAGATTGTTTGGGAGGTGCAATATTTTTTCTTGTATTATGCAAACCGACATTCTACAGTTGTTAAAATCCCATGAGAAAATTGACCTCCTAAAGGGTCCATACTATTTATGTCACACGCATATTCAGCAGTTATATGGACATAGGTTAGGTCTCGCTTAATATTAGAAGCCTAAACTGTATGGCTAGACATAATAATTATGTGTATGAATTTTGACAATTAGTACCTAATAATATTTCTTTAAAAAAGGTAAACTTTGATTACAGCTGATTTGAACACAATAGCACCGTTGATCACCAACTTCTACCTGGCGTCGTATGCGCTTATCAACTTTTGCACATTCCACGCAGCCTTCTTCAAACCGATTAGTTGGCGGCCTCGCTTCCGGGTCAGTTATGACTTTCAGTATCCTTAAAAATGTTCTTTTTAACCTTGTTTTTATGGTTGGTGTTGGCTAAAAAGGGACAACAGGTTTGGTACGCTGGCACGTCTTGTAATTAGAACCAAAAGCCTCCAAAAAATGTGGTAAGTAGCTATTCTACAAACGCGATTCATAGCTTTGCATTAAATTATTATTGTGCATTATACTTAGACACAGTGCAGGGTTAAATATATTCGTTTATTTGTAGTACTACAACACGTGGTTATCATTGGCCGGGTTCATCCTGTGTGTCGTTATAATGATGATCATCAGCTGGGTAATGGCGCTCCTCACTACATTCATTTTTATCACGCTCTACCTTTTGGTACTTTACAGAAAGCCAGGTAACGTTTGACATTATAGTTCTCTTACGTATTTAGTACATATTTACTTACTTTTTCAATCGTATATTTCAAATTTAAAAGATGTAAATATCTTATTTATTAATTTATTTCTATTTCATCATGTTTTAAAGAATGGTGTATACGGGTTCGTTCAAAGAGAGGCTCAAGGCATTCTTATTAGAAAGATGTTGCTATTCTGTAGATAATATTTAATAATTGACATTTAGTAGTTAATTAGGTAGTACTTAATGAATAATTAATTAATTTATTGATTTCAATGTTGTTATTGTTTGCATGGATAATTACATTTTATTGGTTTTAATATTTTTTAGCATGTTTAATTTCGAATACATTATATATTGTTATTGAATAAATTGAATTAAATATAAATAATTTCCCAAATATATGAATATAGTACATACCAACCAAAGTTATATCTTAAATAGTCTTTCATCATTTTAGAAGCCAGTTGGGGCAGTAGTAGAGAAGCGCAGCGTTATCAAGAAACAATAGCGAATATATTAAAAATATCGAGCCGCACAATACACATCAAATCGTTCAACCCGCAGCTGTTGGTTCTCGCTGGACGACCTGAAACACGGCCGTGGCTCCTCGATATGGCAGCTCTCATTACGCGTATCAGATCGTTCATGATCGTGGCAGATATTGAATCTGTAAGCACTGTTTTTGACAGCTTTTACATAAAGTGAAGAACTGCAAAAGAAGTCTACAGATTGTGGTGTTTTTTTTTTTAGGAAAAGTTGACTCGTTCGGAACGCGTCATACGGCGGGAACTTGGCGAACAGTGTATACGTGATCGCAAACTGCGCGGTTTCTACATGTTACTTCAAAATTTTGATTACGAGAGTGGGATGTTGGCGCTTTTGCAGGCCGCCGGGCTCGGCAGCATCACACCAAATGTCGTTCTCATGGGCTATAAACATAATTGGGAAGTTAGCCCTCACCCAGACATTCTGACTTACTATCATATGATTCGGTGAGTGAGTAATCTTTTTATTTTCTATCTCTACCAACTGTTCTACTTATGTTTGTCTAGAAATATTTACCTACAATAAACAATAACAATATCAGTTACATACAATACCGGTAGCCGTAGTTTTGTGCTCTTATAAGAAGTATTTATTGTTTAAGAATGGCCTTCCAATTTGAGCATGCAGTTGCAATCCTGCGCGTACCAGTTAATATGCGCCCTGTAGCAAACAAGGGAACAACTCCGAGCGGTCCTTCTATGGTAGAGTTGGATGACCGTGTAAAGTGGGCAGTCCACGATATCATGCACGCCGATTCCGACATCGAACTAGATTCTCAAACGGACGACGATATTAAGGGTAGGTACACACTTTATTTACTCATAGTTTAAAATTAATTAATTGATATCAATAATCTTCATAATTCTATAGTCTGTATACCTACTATTATATTTTAAGTCGTAAGTAGGTAAGTCATTTGGTAGGCTCTCTCCTTCCTTCTGTAAGGCTATCTGGTTTTCCAATAATCAAATGTGTTCAACAGATAATTAGGTAAATTACTTACGTACCCTAACTATAATATTATAAATGCAAAAACAGTTTGTTTGTTTGTTACCTTTTCATACCTAAACCATTGAACTGAATATCCTGAAATTTTGTATTTGGTCGGTGTATCTACGTAATAGTAGGTATTCTATAAGTGTAGGTACCGAAACGGACATAGTATAGGTACCTACCTTTCATTCCGAAAAAAGTACTTAAGTACTTCCCGAGGAAAATAACAATAACGATCTTATGATAATAGATGGCGCCACGTATCTTTCGAATCATGATTAAATTTTATTAATGCGAGCACCTTACGCAATTAATATTATTTGTCAATAATAGTTATGCACAAACTTATGGCCAAAAAGAATTTATATAAATGGCGCCCAACGTGGGACAAAAAAATAGAACATACACACACCGAATACAATACGCTATAGAACCCACCAGACAATCAAGAAAAAAAAAACGTAAAATACGTTTTGTACAATTCGGCTTTCTTGACTTTGAGTCCTAAGTGAAGTATAATTATTTACCTATTTTAAAGTCACAAAAAAAAAGTCTAATTTAAATTTCTATATCGAAACAAGTCTATATTGAGTGTGTGGCCAGCATAACTGTAGTTATACAATATGTGAAAGTAATTTCAGAATACGTTGGTAGCATTGTTTTTGGCATCTTTTATTTTCACGATATTTCAATCCTTCCTATCCTTCTTTTAATATACCTACTACGGAAATAGATACTTATTTTGTTTCTAGCTTCGACTATCGCAATTCCTGAAGCAAAAGAAATCTTTTTTAAGCGTTCCAACACCTCGGCGACTTCACGCAAAAGTGTGGCATTTAGGACTTTACATTTCAACCATGTAAGTAAGAAATAAGTTAATATAATATCACTTTTTCAAAGATAATTTGTACAATGACGAATACAAGATATCGTCAAAAAAACTATTAGGTAATGTTTTGTCTTTTACCTTACCTACGATGCTTGCAAAGTATGCGATGACATAGATTCTTATAACTATGTAGGTACCTACCTATTTAATTTGTATTGATTGATTTAATTCATTAGGTAGGTATGTCATGCTTACCTGTATATTATTACAGAATAGCGTCTTGGATGCGTGGTGGCTATATGACGATGGAGGTATGAATATTCTCCTGCCTTATATAATAGCGCGTCGAGCATCTAAAGACAAAATGGCGCTTAGGATATTCGTTCTACCTCGAAATAAACACAAATACACTGTAGCTGAAAAAAGGTATATACAGTATTATAATATTAAATTTTAGTAGGTATATAGGTACCTAGTCGTTGGAATGACAGGCTGTGATCGAGAGTGTTTATCTACCTTTATCTAAACTGAAGTAGACTTCCATATCTTGTTTTTTTTAAAATCGGATCTATGGATCCGATTTTTTTAAAAAAGCCGTTACATTTTCTCCTGTATCGTTGGTGCAGAGGAACTGGCAATGCGAGGGTGAACGAATCATGCTTAACAAAACGAGTGCAGCTGTATGACGTCCACATAAATAAGATCATGTGGCGGTCTCATAAACGGTTTTATCACCTTTTTTAAGCATACTCGTGGTAGGTATTTGAGGAGAAAAATGAAGTCTCGATAGCTTATTCAGAAATAGAGGACTTCCGTCTGCTGATGGAGGTTTGTAGTACTCCGTCATCCTTCAAATCATAAGTAACTCCCTATCAACGATAAGCTTTGTCGCAGTTCATCTTTCAATGTAATTTTCAGCTTTTGTGTGGTAGACGTCAGCGGCCGGTTATAGACTCAGGCCCGCTGCAGGATTGTGTATAGTGCTGTCGCACTTATAATTTAACACAAATCGTTACGCTGATCATTTGGCTTTTATTTCCAATCCATAGAATGGCGGAACTGCTAAAAAAGTTACGTATTCAGTATTCAGAACTGACAATGATCACAGGAATTGGTGAGAAACCATCCGATGAAACTTGGGCTCTCTTCAATTCGATAACTAAAGACTTCAAGTCATCCGCTGACGATGGTAAAGACATTTTTATTCACATCATCTCACTATTAAAAATAGCTCAAATAGGTACCTTCTCAGTTCCCCGTAGTCGATAGTTGTCTTAATGGGACTCCTGGGAATACCTCCATCACAATCTTCCGTTAATAACTGGACTACCAAGGTATAATTTTGAGATTTTACTATTTTATTTCCCTCTCTATAAATAGGAAAATAATAACGTACTGATAACGGAATATTGGAAACAAAGTTCTTAGTTTAAATCCTCTTGTTCGTTAGTTTTGCTCTAGACTAGACTTTGTTCTAGTCCTTGCATATATGTAGGTATAAACAATTGGATTGAAAATGGCGTCTCCTCCTCATATAACCTGTGGGTGCGAGAACAAATTAACCGGTACAGAACTACAAATTCTTCATGTCTTCCTCAACCTTGCCTCAGCAGTTCGGCTATAAAGGTCTAAGTCGTACAGGCTGAAATATTTTATAATTTTAATTCAGTTTTTTAAAAAATAAGGATTAAATATGCATATGCATAGTGAAAATGGCGCTAAACTATTTGCTTCTCGCTCGCAAACTATGTCTTTGATGTAGGTATCTTGTTTCTACTCGCACCTACAGGTTATATGAGGAGACGTCATTTTCAATCCCATTCTTTATCCTCACGGGGAGTAAGTAATATCTGCAACTATACATATTTAATTTCTTATTTTAATTTTAGAATGTCTAATATCGGACTCTGAAAGCTCAAGACTACACGACAAAACCTGTAGATACTTGAGACTACGCGAGATGTTAATAGAAAACTCTATTGGAGCCGATCTAATCGTGATGACATTGCCTTTTCCTAGACAGGTCAGTTTAATAGTTTCCTATTAAAAAGGGATTTAACTGTGAAGTGTGGTACTACCAAAATTGCCAATTGTCTTGATGTCTTTATTATAGTAGAGTTAAATATCCTAATAACTAAAGTATCGGAATGCTTTCAGAATATATCGGCGGCAATGTACATGGCGTGGTTGGAGGTGATGGGCAGAAACATGCCGCCAATTATGTTCGTGCGCGGCAACTCCAAGGTTGTTCTCGATGGATAGTCTTGAACGTAGGAGCTTCTTATCGTGGAAATCATCACTAATGGACTTGCTTATCAATGGACCTCATTGTATTACCTCCATTTAATTTACTTTGTAAGAATGTTAACTGTTATGTGCTGGGTTCTAGTTATATTTATTATACAATTTTCAAGTGTTACTATGATAGTTACTTTCATTTAAATTGTGATAGTTATATTTCAATCAATCAAAATCGTTAAAATAAAACTATTCATGTAAATATATTACAAGTTTTTTATTTCACACATATTTCACAAGGGGTTTAATTTAAATTTAGATCAGAAAATAATTAAGAAATATTTACAGATACAAGAATCAACAGACGCTCCAGAATAACAATTGACATAATATAAAACAATAATAAAAGAGAAACATGGTTTGATACATTATTAGCTAGCCAGACTAGTGGCGGAGGCTTAATACAAATCGATTCCCACCGGCTTCCCATTAAAAATGGCACAGTCAATAATGCCTACTGACTGTGCTGTTTTTACACAGACGGTTTTTCTACAGGTTCGCTCCGGCTTGCTTCTTGAAAAAATTCACCCTCCGCCACTGAGCCAGACACTTATTATCGTTCCTAGAGTTGCATAACAAATATTTACACCTAGTGCCACATCAAATACCATAATTTGTTCACAAATTATTTTCTGCGATCGAAAATAGAAAGTCACGTAACAGATCGAACGCACATCAACTGATTCGGTCTGTAACGTATTTTGATTAATACACAAGAGATTCACAATGCAGGAAGGAAACGCTGTCCGCGATGGAGAGCAACCAAACATGACTTCTGCGATATGTAAGTTACGTAACAAGGACGGCGATTCAAAATATATAGATCTGTGATTAGATATGTTGCTATGCTTTATTTGAAAAATAAATATTTTTTTCACACATCAAAATATTTTATTTTCTTAAATTTCATATTTATGGTTATTTTAATTGTTTTTTTTTTAAATATCTTCCATAAAAATAATCAAATTAGAAACAATGGCAAAGATTGATTTAAACTTTGAGGTTTTCATAAATTTACGCTAGTACGACGGGCCGCGTGTAAACTTTTAGAACATATTAACATTACTCAGTCTATGTAAAATTTATAATATAATATTTATAATAACTCGTAACGACGTCTAGATGCCTCAGTACATTATCATATATTTATATGTAACTCGATCTGAGCGTTGACGATTATAAAAATGTATGATACATAATGCGACAACTCGCAAATGAAACATTTAAATGATTTACATGAATTATGGCCTGTTTCAAAGTTTACTCATAAGTCCCCGTTAACCTGACAAATCATTTCATACAAATTCTATTCATTTTAAATTAGTAGATCGTGTGTATCCTCTAGACAATGAAACAGGCCCTTAATGTTTTAAGCCTACCAGCACCTCAACGTATGCTAAATCGTACGAAACTTGAAAGTCAGCGGTCACATGTATTGTACATTCAGAAATGTTTGCGGTTATCACTGCTTTCACAAATTGCTTGAGTATAACGACTGATTGCAGCGATAGGCGAGTAAGTAGCGCGAGCTTTTCAATGAACTTTGTGAACAGAATTTACTACCGCTAACATTTTCGACTGTACATTTAATGGAATTTACTAAATAATTTATTGAAATAAATCTAAAAATAACTACATAGGTTACAGACAAAAACTTCACACAGCCATAACTCCTTACATCATATAAATAAATATTAAAATCCTAAATAATCATGGAAATATTTTTTGGTTACAAAGATTTATAATATGCAAATAAATACTTGTGTTAGGAGGCTTCCTTCCCATTACCTGATTTAAATTCAGTTCTTATTCATGCTACAGGAACGTTCATTTTCATTTCATATGTATATTTTCATAATAACGTACTGATAACGGAATATTGGAAACAAAGTTCTTAGTTTAAATCCTCTTGTTCGTTAGTTTTGCTCTAGACTAGACTTTGTTCTAGTCCTTGCATATATGTAGGTATAAACAATTGGATTGAAAATGGCGTCTCCTCCTCATATAACCTGTGGGTGCGAGAACAAATTAACCGGTACAGAACTACAAATTCTTCATGTCTTCCTCAACCTTGCCTCAGCAGTTCGGCTATAAAGGTCTAAGTCGTACAGGCTGAAATATTTTATAATTTTAATTCAGTTTTTTAAAAAATAAGGATTAAATATGCATATGCATAGTGAAAATGGCGCTAAACTATTTGCTTCTCGCTCGCAAACTATGTCTTTGATGTAGGTATCTTGTTTCTACTCGCACCTACAGGTTATATGAGGAGACGTCATTTTCAATCCCATTCTTTATCCTCACGGGGAGTAAGTAATATCTGCAACTATACATATTTAATTTCTTATTTTAATTTTAGAATGTCTAATATCGGACTCTGAAAGCTCAAGACTACACGACAAAACCTGTAGATACTTGAGACTACGCGAGATGTTAATAGAAAACTCTATTGGAGCCGATCTAATCGTGATGACATTGCCTTTTCCTAGACAGGTCAGTTTAATAGTTTCCTATTAAAAAGGGATTTAACTGTGAAGTGTGGTACTACCAAAATTGCCAATTGTCTTGATGTCTTTATTATAGTAGAGTTAAATATCCTAATAACTAAAGTATCGGAATGCTTTCAGAATATATCGGCGGCAATGTACATGGCGTGGTTGGAGGTGATGGGCAGAAACATGCCGCCAATTATGTTCGTGCGCGGCAACTCCAAGGTTGTTCTCGATGGATAGTCTTGAACGTAGGAGCTTCTTATCGTGGAAATCATCACTAATGGACTTGCTTATCAATGGACCTCATTGTATTACCTCCATTTAATTTACTTTGTAAGAATGTTAACTGTTATGTGCTGGGTTCTAGTTATATTTATTATACAATTTTCAAGTGTTACTATGATAGTTACTTTCATTTAAATTGTGATAGTTATATTTCAATCAATCAAAATCGTTAAAATAAAACTATTCATGTAAATATATTACAAGTTTTTTATTTCACACATATTTCACAAGGGGTTTAATTTAAATTTAGATCAGAAAATAATTAAGAAATATTTACAGATACAAGAATCAACAGACGCTCCAGAATAACAATTGACATAATATAAAACAATAATAAAAGAGAAACATGGTTTGATACATTATTAGCTAGCCAGACTAGTGGCGGAGGCTTAATACAAATCGATTCCCACCGGCTTCCCATTAAAAATGGCACAGTCAATAATGCCTACTGACTGTGCTGTTTTTACACAGACGGTTTTTCTACAGGTTCGCTCCGGCTTGCTTCTTGAAAAAATTCACCCTCCGCCACTGAGCCAGACACTTATTATCGTTCCTAGAGTTGCATAACAAATATTTACACCTAGTGCCACATCAAATACCATAATTTGTTCACAAATTATTTTCTGCGATCGAAAATAGAAAGTCACGTAACAGATCGAACGCACATCAACTGATTCGGTCTGTAACGTATTTTGATTAATACACAAGAGATTCACAATGCAGGAAGGAAACGCTGTCCGCGATGGAGAGCAACCAAACATGACTTCTGCGATATGTAAGTTACGTAACAAGGACGGCGATTCAAAATATATAGATCTGTGATTAGATATGTTGCTATGCTTTATTTGAAAAATAAATATTTTTTTCACACATCAAAATATTTTATTTTCTTAAATTTCATATTTATGGTTATTTTAATTGTTTTTTTTTTAAATATCTTCCATAAAAATAATCAAATTAGAAACAATGGCAAAGATTGATTTAAACTTTGAGGTTTTCATAAATTTACGCTAGTACGACGGGCCGCGTGTAAACTTTTAGAACATATTAACATTACTCAGTCTATGTAAAATTTATAATATAATATTTATAATAACTCGTAACGACGTCTAGATGCCTCAGTACATTATCATATATTTATATGTAACTCGATCTGAGCGTTGACGATTATAAAAATGTATGATACATAATGCGACAACTCGCAAATGAAACATTTAAATGATTTACATGAATTATGGCCTGTTTCAAAGTTTACTCATAAGTCCCCGTTAACCTGACAAATCATTTCATACAAATTCTATTCATTTTAAATTAGTAGATCGTGTGTATCCTCTAGACAATGAAACAGGCCCTTAATGTTTTAAGCCTACCAGCACCTCAACGTATGCTAAATCGTACGAAACTTGAAAGTCAGCGGTCACATGTATTGTACATTCAGAAATGTTTGCGGTTATCACTGCTTTCACAAATTGCTTGAGTATAACGACTGATTGCAGCGATAGGCGAGTAAGTAGCGCGAGCTTTTCAATGAACTTTGTGAACAGAATTTACTACCGCTAACATTTTCGACTGTACATTTAATGGAATTTACTAAATAATTTATTGAAATAAATCTAAAAATAACTACATAGGTTACAGACAAAAACTTCACACAGCCATAACTCCTTACATCATATAAATAAATATTAAAATCCTAAATAATCATGGAAATATTTTTTGGTTACAAAGATTTATAATATGCAAATAAATACTTGTGTTAGGAGGCTTCCTTCCCATTACCTGATTTAAATTCAGTTCTTATTCATGCTACAGGAACGTTCATTTTCATTTCATATGTATATTTTTACTTAAGCTATGAGCGGATAGCGTGTTGATTCAGCCGATGGGGGCGCTCCGAGCTCGTCACAATACAAGGTTCATCACTGTGCGCACTAGCAGTGCGCCACTGTCACTGCAGCTATTCTAATGAACACAGATGTTTGTGCACTGTTGCGGCGCAGGTCGGTGCCGTGGTTGTGTATACGCACTACGCACGCTCGTGTAGTGGCACTGCGCGTACAGCGCGTACAACGCGTACAACGCGTACAACGCGAACAGCGCGTACAGCGGGCCGCGCTCACAGCACGACGCAGGACGGACGCGACAGTCTTCATTCGGACTCCTCCTCGTTGTCATCGTCGAAGCCGGTTAAGTCGGCCGAGTCTAGGTAGCCGTGCATCACCTGAAAATATACAAACATTGTTTACTTTTTTTTTATTATAATCTTTTAAGTCTAAAGATATAGTAGACTATTGATCGTTCGTCTTATCTAATTCATCATAGAAGTTTTTTGAAGCGCATTGTTTTTTAGCCGATTAAGGAATTTAAAACTATGTACTAAAAATAGGATTAGAATTGGGTTTGTAGTTGAAGAGAAACTTCCTGCGCTAGAAAACAGTTTTCCTTGGTGTTACGTTCGGCAGTCAACTGCGAAAGTAGTGTTATTCAAACAGGTTTAGAGCGGTTTAACACTACGTCCGATCCGAAGCCTAGATAATACGGACGCAAAGCAAAATATTTATTATTTTTATCTTGTTAAGCTTGCTTCTGAAATTCATCATTTCTAGTCGGACACAAGAAGTAAGTTAGATCATGTCATACAAAGTAATAAAGACTATTATGGTCTGCTTTCGTATAGGTCGGATGCGGATCGGGCGTAGTCAGCCTTGTGGAAGTATGGAGTACTGACCGCGTACTCCAGCAGCGCCAGGTGGCAGAACACGTACTGGTCGGGCATCTGGATGGAGTGCGCGCGCTGCGTGCGGATGCGCTCCACCGTGGCGCGCACGTCGCACACGCCCTCGGCCGCCAGCCGCGCCGCGCACGTGTCCAGCGTCAGGAACGTGCCTGCAACGAGCACGGCTGTAGCACGTGTTACATCTACTGCATACACTCACTGCGAGCTGCTCACCTGTCCTCCCGATGCCGGCCGAACAATGTACTACTATTGGCGGACCTTTTCTGTGTCCGGCCCATGCGTCTCCCAAACTGAAAATGAAAAATTTTTCGTTATTAAATAACAAATAGTCTCGTGTAGTGCGGAGTATGGTGTTAGTGCGTGTATACGTACTCTTGTAGCGCGGAGTCCTGCGCCCGCCGCACGAGCGTCAGGAAGCGCAGCACTGGCGCCGCGCTGCCGCCGCCCGGCACGCCGTAGTCCGGCCAGCGCGTGTACTGGCCGTGCCACACCGCGCGGGACTGAGAGCGCTGCAACATTCATCAAGAATAGCCCTGGACTCCACTAAGATGTCTCCGTGCGCGTTTATAAAGATCAAGAAGCCTCTTAATTTTGTTTTAACTAAGTATTAAAAAAGTTATTGATAACCAAGATCGACTCATATACGAATAATTGAATCACAATATCATTATCTTATGAACTGCCTGTCACTCGATCGCACCGACCAACGGGACCACAATTAATATACCTTCTTAAGTACAGTATTTACGTATCTTATAGATGAGGTGTTACGCCATACGAGAGAATACTAACCCTTAGATCCGTGAGCAGCAGATGCGTGATGGTGTAGTCTTCCTCGACTTCCACAGACTGGGTGGTGACGGCGAAGTCTCCGTAGACCGCGCGTTGTCCCTCGGGGAGCGGCCAGTACTGGCCGCACTTGACGCGGCCGCGCTCCACGGCGCGCGTCGTCATCACTATCACCAGCGTGCCTTGTTCCCACACCATGCGCCAGAAATCTCCGAATGTCTTCGGGAGAGGACCTGCAAAGTTATGGATGATTTGTCATACATATGGCATAAACACTTCCTACGATCTTAACGGCTTTTATTATACCGCCACGAAGCAAGTACTAAGAGGAGATGGCATAAGCGGTGGCGCACTAAATCCAACGGGGCGGCATAGGATCTACCAATGCTGTCCCTGTGGTGAGCGTGGCTTAACTCTCACGTCGCGTACTACCCTGACGCTAAACAAAGTCCTCATAAACTTTTATTATTTTCTTGAGGTAAAATAAGAAAAACATGAAGTGTTATGTTAGGCTGCAAGAATTACACGGATAGACGTTCTGTTATAGAATGAATGTCATTTCATTTCATAGGTAAGAATTTTGAAACGTAATTTATGAAGACGTCTTGAACATTCTTCGCGTCTGTCATTAGTTTCCTTCAGATTTAAGTTTTTCCGATCGACGAAACATCACGGTATTACAAAATTTGTATACTAAGCAAACTTAAATGAAAACAAGATGTACAAATTCGTATATAGATTCAATAAAACACACGGCGCGAACATTGTAGATTTTTACAAACGTAAAGCAATCTATAAAAAGTTGAACTTCATAAAATGAATGCGAGTCATTTAGTACGCCGAGCTAATTCCACGAAGAGAGGATTTCCCCTGCGTTTATTTCTAACTCGAATTCGCGCAACTTGTCTTTATTATATGAAAATTCACGGAAACCGTATTTCCATCGTAAGCGTGTATTGCGAATAATAAAGGTATTGTGGGAATGCAGCCAAATTGGAAACAGGCGAGAGACTGTAATATAATCAATACTCGGACGGTGACGTATCGTTTTTTTAGGGATGGAATATTTATTTTAACAACTAGTAAAAAATGTTTAAAATATTGTTAACAGTTGTTAATTTAAACCCAGTTTTAAAGGGGATAACCGAGTTTTATTTACGACGAAATTTTCTTCTTCTCTCTATTGCATAATTCTCTATTACTGTAAAAATATGTTCTGTTTGCTAACAGAATAAATACTTATTTCTGACTAGCCTCCGCCCTCGTGGTATATTGATAAATTGTAGCCAAAATGTTGACAAATTGTGTTGATAAATTATGTTATTCTGATGTTTAATCTATGTTACTTACTATTATGTTATTATGTTACTTACTTAATCTATGTTAAAGTTTTATCAAAATCCTGTTAGTATTTACGTGAGAGCGTAATAATCTCTCCATCCATATAATTATGTATAAAAATACTAGTAGGATTTTATAATGCAGTAACAAGGAACATGTAACTAACCTTGCGTACAAATATAAGCATTCTTCTGTTTGTACCCGTCTACATAGTTGGCGTTGATGTAGTCAGTGGTAGGGTCGTCGGGGTCAGTCTGAGAGAGCAACACGCGCGAGTGGTCGTAACACAGCACATCCGTGTAGCGGTTCTTGGCTAGATTACTCGGCAATCTGGAAACAATAATAGAGTTCAGTTTGACATATGTTTATTATGACTGTGATCTGAAGTGAGCGAGTGAGCTGCGGTACTGACTTGGCGTGGTTGAAGGTGCCGTGCGGCGGGCGCGCGCGGATGTCCTCGTACTCGGCCAGCAGGCCGCGGCGCCCGAGCTGCTTGACGCGCGCCAGCAGCGCGGGCGCCGCCAGCCCCGCCGCGCCCGCGCCGCCGCACTCCTCGTCCGACAGCCCGGGCGACACCTCGCCTGACGACCATGTACCACGCGCTACAACATCACTCCGTTTCAAAAACAAAATACTAATAATTATATAATATTACAAATTATTTCTGTTTCCCTTACAAAGTACAGATCCTCGGTACGCGAGTCCGACTCACACTTGACTTATTTCTTTTATCAATGCTTTACTGAGAATAAACCACTTCAAATGGGCGTACTCAACTTTTGGCTTTTGGCTCTTTGGGATTCACATTTCCTGTTGGTATCTAGGCGGGTAAGGTATATTCCTGTTGGGGATAATATACTGCCCATAAATGGGTACGTCCATGACCTACATGATGATAGATGCTAAAGTTGACAAAATTAAAAAACAATCTAAATAAATATTTCGTACTGGAATAACTATGATAGATATCTATCTTATTAATTTACTAAATTCAAAACAGAAAGTATATTTCGGTACTTGGTAACAACATGTAAGGTATTCGTGTGAAAAAGGGGACCGTGGCCACATTTAGCTGCAGATCCCTATCACCCGTTCAATCATGTGGACGAACCGTTGCAATGTATCCAGCGTTCGAAATATTTCCATTTCGCCGAAAATCCGCTGTAACCTATTCAAAGAGCTGTGCATAGTTTGGACGACGCTACAACACGTCAAAGCACCACTTCTACGTACACCTGATAAAATAAAAATTGTTTGATGTCGGTGTATAAAACCACTGTTTATTATGTAGATCTATTGAAAAACTCGTACTCACTTTGTAATAGTAATATATATACTAAAAATACAGACACTATTATTTGCACAGATGATAAAACTGTAAACTTCATGTTTACATTAACCCAGATAAGCGATTCTCACACGTCACAACAGTTGCAACTATCGCATTCAAATGAACCTCAACTTTTAAACGAATTGAACAATCGAGATGTTATCCGCTGTTACATATCGATTTCAAGCGCAAATACTTGATGGATCCCTCAGTACGTTTTGCGACTTAATGGTTGAAGTAAAAGATGGAGCTACGAGACAGAATTTCGACAACCAGCTTTATTCGCTTAAATATTTAATACATAGTTTAGATAGATATTGTTACAATATAAACAATGCATAAGCATTAATAATTGGCTTTGCACAATTTTGAAGAACCCATTAACAGATCTAACAAGATTGCAAATATCTTATAATCGATCTGTTAATATCGATCGTTATAGAACTTAATGGAACTCGCCACATTTCTAAATTTAACTGTGGCACTTTGTAAACCAATTTATTATTACGACCATCGGTTTTTATGGACCGACACGATCGTAAAATTTAGTTTATCAGTAGGTATATTTTACTTACCTAACAAAATCTTAAGTGTACTTTCCGTGAACAACACCCAGAATTATCGTATTGATTGAGTTAATACCAATTTCTCGAGATTTGAAGGCATTAAAATCTGTTGCTTTAAAAAATATATGTATTGTCACCAGTGAACGACTGCAACTTACCGCACCGTATAAAAAATTGACCCATTCGATTCGGGTACTAGATTTGTATCACTATTACAAATTTAAAAACATACCACCACGTTTTGCACCAGGGTTCATTTGCACTGTTGTATGATTTTGTATAGATCGCAATATAAATAAAAATAGTAAACAATCATCAAAATCAATGTCACAATAATTGTTTTCTTTTTCTATTTTCGCAAATAACTGTCAGATACAAAAAAGGTGTATACTACAAGCAAAAAGTTTTGAATTATACGAATATACTTACTGCTTATATCTATTTCATCTTCGTCTCCTGAATTTATATGCCTGCCTTTCATGTCACCATTGTAACCTTGTGTATGCCTAGAACAAGCATTAATCGTTCAGGAATCAATTTAATTTTAGAAATAACGACCGTATAATGAGGTAAGCTTCATATTAAGCCTACAAGCTTCTACATCCACATTTATATCTACCTACTATCTGACTCTACAGACGTTGCCTATCAAAATTGTAAAAAGTCTATGAAATAAGCACTTTTAACCTTAATTAAAATCTTACTAACATACCCTACCCTACTCTACCCACACCCTAGGTGTATAATTCCATTTTTTTTTGTTCTGTTATGATATTCTAGACGGAGACAAATCCAACAAATTAAAACCCATGAAAATCGGTCTAGCAGTTCTCGAATTATAAATGGTGTAATTAACCCGACTAACTTTTATGTTAGATTATAGGAACAAGTTCTATAGAATAATACGTCAACTTATCAGAGAACTAGATTCTTTCAGACGTGATATAGGTACTCAACTATTTATTATATGCAGTCGCAATGTTAAAAAGGCTTTAATAATTACAAACAAATAATGTCAGAGTTTAAACATAGCTTAACGCAAAGAGATATCTCTCATTCCTTACAATGTTCCTTCACCATTAAAAAAGTGTTCGTATTTTTTTATACAACATATCTCATGTACAGTAAACTGTTTAGTCGATATTTCGCCAATGAATGACAATGAGTAGACACAATGAAAACTTTATTGTTCTAAGTATCCATCAAACTGTTAATTATCGTAACAGGTCGACATTGTTACCTCCTATTACATCTATATTAACAAGCTGTTACCCGTGACTTCCATTATCGTAAAAGTGGGGCACTTTTATTAGTAAATATCAAAAAAATATTGATTAATGATCCCATTTAATTACAGAGCATAGTGTTGTTTTGTTAGGTAGTATTTCGAAAAAATATATACTTAGGTACTAGTAAAAATGTTTATTAAATCGGATTCTGTCTCTAATTTTAAAGATTTTTTTTTTTTTTACTAGAAACCCAAAATATTTTCGAAGTTTAAAGTAGCATTATATTATGCCGTGTAAAGTCAGCTATCTGTTAGTGAGTTTCATCAAAACCAGTGCACCCGTTTAGAAGATTACCCGATTATTCTGTATGAGACGGGATTACAGCACGGTCGCCCAGCGTAGAGGGATCTCTTGCTTAACATTACCTTGTCTCCCTTTGCTGGGCGTGCGCACTGGGTAATAATGAAAAAGGGTCGGTCCCGTGGGATAAGTATTAATGAATAACCTGAGTGGACTGGGGTCGCAGGTGTACGGAGGGTCGCCGCTGATGTGCATGTCTGTCTTGTTGTCGCCCAGTCGCGTCGCGCGGTCACTGGTCATGTCACATTCACCCTCGTGTTCTATTATACCTGCATAACAAATATTACTTATTTTATTAAGACCGGTTTAGACATGAAAACAAAAATTTAAACAATTCTAATCTGCTACTAGATTTATTACTTTTCTATGTTCTTCTTTGCGAATCGATGGCATAATTAAATTTTTCCACTCCAAAACTCTGCTACGCGGATCGCGTCCCCAGATGCAGTCATTAGGTCATCTAACGTGCAGGTGGCAGGGCATGCAACGCAGGACAAAAGGTGGGCCATTGTCTGCGGGGAGACGCCGCACTCACACCGAAGATCGGCACTGTCCAAGAACTGTTTCTATGTTGAAATACTAAGAAACTTTTGTAATACTGAATTTGATATTTTGTTTATATTGGTTTACATATTCAGTTTACATGGATGTTTGATTGACATTTTTAAAATGAGTAGGTACTTACAAATAGTTACACAAAAAAGTTAATTACACAAAAATTTGAAAATAAAAAAAAACAGTTGGTACAAAACTGATTTAATTAATTAAATTTATTCACATTTACATTTTATGATTATTACCCGTTCTGTACTTTTAATTGGCGTTACATTAGTGCACATTATTAAGACACAAATTAAATTAAGTTAATTGAATTACATCATTCCTTAACAATAATTGGGCGTTTGTCTAATAAATATTCGGTAGTTCAGTAGCTATATTATTATGATATTATGTTATGATGTCACAGATATGAACAAGTAGCGTTTAAATAACTCTTATTGCTTCTTTAAAGGGTAAGAATTTCATTTTTTAGTGATATTTTGTTTAATATTTTCATTTTAACTTACCATTTTGCGGCTTGATAGGTGGTATGTGATTACTGATTACATATTCATCAATAACGCCGTCTAGTTTAGCGTTCTGCAGATTGTTGGTATAGCAGTTTTTACAGTGCTCCAACCTAAACACACAAAATAAACAAAATATTACACATTTGTCTTGTTTTATTTAATACTGTTAACATAAACAGTAGTTATTAGACAAAACTAGACTAAATCAGAGATCATCATCAACTTTGTTAGGGTCGGCTTCTAATCTAACCGGATGCAGCTCCCGCAACCCAAAGGGATACGATATTGTAGTTAAATCAGTTTTAGTAGTAGTAGTAGTTAAGTCAGTCTAGTATTAGACTAAACTAGACATAATCTATACAACGTTAGAATTTCAGAAAATGAATGGCTAAATGTGTTGCTCAGCGTAAACTCGAGACCTAAACAGGTATTGATAAAAAAAATTGCGTGTTTAAGTGGTTCTCTTGATGGTTTATATTCACAATTAATTAATTCACAACCCGGTAAGTGGCTGCAGCGATTGAGTTAAATTAGAATGAAGGGAAAAGCTAATATTATCTACTCACAGAGTAAAATTAAATAACAAAAAAATGGGTCACATTCCCATCAATGCCTAGTTTATCTGAATAAAGATTTGAGGCACTATTTTACCGACTAGGGATATACAATCCCTACAAAAATGGAACAAAATTCGTGTAAAATAACTATGCAACGGGCCTTAAATAATGATCATTGAAAAAAATAAATGGCAAGATGACGACACCGATATTATCATATTTCATTATTATTTCTGAAGGCAACACATATTTCTTAGTGATTACCTGAATTTGAGAAACTTAATGAGGTCTGAAATAACGACGCCGAAATTCAGAAGGTAAGGTAATTCATCAGTATATCATCACAGAACATTACGTAATATGCGTCTGCACGTTTAAAGTAATTTTTAAACTTGGCAAGGTTTTAGACTGAAAATCAATGTGGCGGGTGAGGCGACGGTTTCA
This sequence comes from Protodeltote pygarga, assembly GCA_936450705.2. Classification (NCBI taxonomy): domain Eukaryota; kingdom Metazoa; phylum Arthropoda; class Insecta; order Lepidoptera; family Noctuidae; genus Protodeltote; species Protodeltote pygarga. Next base: position 10,233,444 of record OW388263.2, read on the forward strand.
TAAGATTTATGTAAACAACCATATAATATCAATATGCATATACGGTCCACATGGCGTAGGTAAACTGGCAAATTACTCAGAACTGCGTGGGTATAGACATAAAGAGTAATGAAAAGTATCTATTATGTTAGCACAAATATAATATAAGGAAGTCGCAAATATCAAGTAATATAAGTTACTGTCATAGGCCTTAATAAACAAATCATATTTACGCACACGCTTACCTGCAGCTACATTGCCAACAATGTTTTCGCAAACACTGTTAATACTTTTTTCGCTTCTACCTTACAACATCTAAACATAAATATTTAGCGAATATTACTAATATACTACACTAGTCGGCATAGTATTTATAATACATAGTAAATATTGTATTTTCTCTGTATCTCTGATTATAAATATTTTGAGGAAATAAATATCTTAAACCATAATATCGATTGTAGTTAAGTAATCTAACCTCGAAAGCAGAACGGCCACCACGAACGAACACCACATTGCATCTAATGACACTAAACTTCTATTTGAAATAGTTTTAGAACACAGATACTTACTTACTTATGTAGTTTTATATATCTTCTTTACCCATATTACTGTTGATGAAAAACCTAGTGTCAAAAGTTTAAACCGCTCGTTTTAGCAATTGATAATTAATTTCTTAATACGCAATTGAGTTAAAAAAGGCAAGAGGTGCTTGCCTGGGTTCGGAATCTACGACCTTTGACTTGGCTGTTCAATTAGGACACTACTGCTATAACCCTTATAGTATAGTACCATTATTGCACAGTCACGTAAGTACAATACAATATCGCACGTAGGCCACGAATAAGTTGTGTCACATAACACCCGCTCCTCAGTCTTTCCTGTACAGTTTAACCCAATACTGGTTTTAAAAACGTACATTTCATAGATGTTCACGCTAATTCGGTACTTATTTCGTGTTCCAGATATTATGTAGTTTTCTTAACCTAATTAATACTACGGAATCCGAAATTCGTTATTTTTTTCGTCGTGTACGGTTATGTATTATTTAATGATAATGATGATATAATGTGTATTATTTAAGCATGCTAAAATTACAACAATGCCCAATGCGCTGTAAGCAACGTAACTGGTTCATACTACAGTGCAGCGCAGTGAAAATGGAACATCGTAATCAATGTAAAGTGTTGAGAACCAGCCTTAAGAACAGTTGAGTCGTAGATAAGTTGCTTACAACAGGAAAGTTAGTCGCAGGAAGGAAGTAGCTCGACAACATGCAAGATAGCACCAAAGTTGTGACCGGTGCAACTCTTACCTACATTTTACGAAATGATGGAGTCAACAAAATTAGAAGTTTCTTAACTAGTTAGTTTCTCTTGAAAACTGTTGCGACGCCGGCGCAGCGAGTAATTTAGAATATCAAGCAAAATATTGAGATATTGCCAATGCATGACGTACAGTAACGTTATCGTGGACTGGTTTTGAAGACAAAACCAGTCGTATTAACAGCATATACAGGAAATATTGCGCAACTAAATGTTTTTAGCATTAGAATAGAAGATAAGACGCGTAAAGCGGCGGTAAATGAAGTGTGAAAATATATGATCAAGACACTACAATAATATAAGATCTTACAGTAGTGAAGTAGTTTGTCGTCGTAGTGATAAGCCCAATGCTTGTGGCGTAACATGTGATTGTTGATGACTACTCACATATAGATCACTCGTGCAAAAGTAGAATGCATGAAATTATAGACAAAACAATTACCAAGCTGCGTGATCAGGCTCGTGGAGTCCACCAAGCTGTTTGGGCAGACTGGAGCGCGGGACGTGCAAACCGAGCTGAGGCGCGTTTACCGTGTGCACGCGCTCCCGCAACTTTTCGCGTACGAATAATCGCAGGATACGGAAGGGCGCCTTAAACCACAGTGGCGCTGTCACTATCAACACTTTCTTCAGCTTCGCTGGGTACCCACCCTGCAACAAAGAGAATCTGTGTTATAATGATTACACTTTCAGCTACAGGAAAAATCTGAAAAGTATAACAAATCAGACTTGCGCATCGAGGGATACGTACTGTTGAGGTTCAAGTTAATAAAAAAAATCCACAAATTTTACTATGTATTTTTTAAATATATGAATTTAACAGTTGATTCACAGAACAGCTGGCAGAAATGAAAAGAGAAATTTACGAATGCATCGATTTATTCCAATAAAAAATACAATCTACATTGTTATTTTTTTTTTAAGAATTATTTTCTGGTCGTAACTTTGTCCACATTATTGTGTGACAAAAAGAAAGTTTATGTTTGTACGCGGGACATACTATCTTGGGATACTGTATAGCCGATAAGTCGTGACTGAATAACAAACTTACACATTTAGTTATAATATAGGAGGATTCATGTATTTCAGATGTGGCTGGCGATTAGGGTAAACAAACTCTTATTTGCGGACGCTAGTACGCTGTTTGAAATTAACCGCAACAAAAAAAAATATCGTAATTATTTCACATCGAACGTATCCTAGGCTATAAGTTTGGATATAATAAGTGAGACTACGCTTTGCAAGGCCGTAACTTCAATGGGAAACTTGAAAGAAAAAGCTTTGTAGGTATAGCTTCTACTAAGGTTCTATCTTATACTAAAGTGTACCTTTGTATACCCTATAAACGCACGGATAGACAGTTATAAAAAGACAGACAGAAAAACATGGTGATCCTATAAGATTCATTTTGAGGTAAGTAACCTTTAAAAGTAGAGAAGATAGGTACTGTAGACAGTCGAATGGACAATGTAAGTAATTGTACAAAGTTCAAATGTAATTATTCTGGCTATCTTCGACTTAGTTAAATGATCTAGAGACCTTCGACAAAGCATTGATTCCAAAAAATCAGCCAGTAAGCTAGGTATAATTACACAAACAATTACCAAGAATGTACCTTGGTGAACGAAAAACAACAACGAGATATTTTTAGCTTTGTTTTTTAAATCCGTGGGAAAAATACAACGTCTAACGAGCAATTGTAGCCAAATACTATTTTGTAGTCGACAAGCTGGGCTATTAGGGGCACTTGGCCTCGGGAACTTTACGCCGCTCGAGCCAAAACGTCGCGGCGACACGTATCCAACGACACAATATCGTGAGTCGTGACGCAATCATTGAAATGCCCAACCTACAAACTACTGATAAAAATCATTGCATTATTGAAATATTAATTCCTGTGTATTGTCAATAAGCAGAAGTAATAAACCTCGTCATTCATCATAATTAATCGCAGCTTAAAGTAAAGGTCAAGACCATTTTTTCAAATTTGAATACTTGTAACGTTAAGGGTCCATCTTAAATTAATTTACCTAACGAATTCCCGCAAAGAAGTGACAAACTTGATAATAAATCCAAACGGAATTAAAGCTGGCCTTATAAATATTCAGAGCCAGAGCGATCTGTAAGCGCTCAAGAATAAAATGAGATCTCTGTAAAAAAAAGTCACGACATGAAAACCTTAGGTGAACAATGGTCTTTAATCACTGTCAGAATTTGTGCTCTTCGCTCTACATCTGCACAGCACTTGAAAATATAACACTAACGCGCTTATTTTTAGCTTTGCTTTATATATTCAGTAGCCGTTATCCACTTTTCTGAAAATCCAATATGTATTCCAATGAGTTGCAAATATCAATCGTACCGGTAAGGAATAAAAATAAGTAACATGTTTCAGAATGCCAGTAAGCTTATATAATTTATTTTTTTAAGCCCCCAAGTTTAGTGTAACTAACTTTGCATAAAAACATATTTTTTTTAGAATCTGTCTCAAGGCAATTCCCCTTCAAGTTGAGAAGAAAAGGTCGCCCTTTACGACCGAAAGTCCTTAGTGAGAAAATAGGAAAATCTTGAGTGTTTTGTTGATTGTTATCATTACGTGAGCCAATTTGTAGGTACGGTCAGTCAGGCAGTATATATGGCCATTTGCAGGCGGGTTTGGGCTCGTATTTGGTATATATCATAAACCCCACGAAGGTATACCGGCCCAACGGCCACAATTCATCTTTCAATATATTTTACGACGTGAACCTAAGAAAAGTAACAAGCTTTCTCAAATGTTTCCGTCTGCGGAAAAATATATGAAAACAACCAAAATAAAACAGAAACTGTGTCACTGATCTACAATCATAAAATATTTGTCTCTTACCATATTATGTATTAAACTAGCATACATTTTTTATTTACTTAGTTTTTAGTGCAACAGTGTTTTATACAATTTTTTGTCCCACAACAGTATAATCTAATAAAGTTTATCACCGTTCTGTAAGTAGCTCCAGAATACACTTCTCTGTCTATGAGCAATTTCAAATGTTCTTGTTAAATAATATTAAGTAAAGACCAAAATGTTTGAGGCGTAATCGTAAAGAGCATAGTGCACAGGCAAGCTTATGAACGCTAAGAAAACTAGGGGTGAGAGGTCATTGCCCCCGGGTTTGGGCTCCCTTCAACTCATAGAATCATACCTCGCACAAAGTCCCCTTGCTTCTAAAAACGCACATTCATTTAATATTGTATTATAATATAAACGCGGCCGATATATTAACCACAATATGTCTGTAAATAAAATTAATGAACTTTTTGTAGTCAGTAAATAAATTAAATTGTAAATAGCTCGCGCTTTCTCTATAAGATTTGTTTAAAAAATAACTAATAAATTGTTGGAAACCCAAAACAATTTGTACCTAGTACAATTTATATTTCATATAGACTAAGTGCATTGTCCTGGGTCTTCCTTATTGCAACTGCAGTCTAGACAAGTCCTGTGACGTCAGTGGACACCGGGTTCAATTCTCTAGACAAACGTTTCAGACTCCCATCAATATCTGTACAAATAAACAACATAATTGATTGCCGTCTTAGCAAGATTCAACAAAACCGAAATGATAGACATTGCACAGTGATAGAATACAGTTTAAATACTTAGAAATTTTCATTGGCCCTTCAATAACAAACCAAATTATTTAGTTTGTTGCGCTGAGATTAGTCGCGACTGAAAGACAAATATCCAAACAAACAAACATTCCCGTTTATAATATTAGTAGAATAGATTAAAAATTATTTAAATAGACAGCTAGTAGACAGTTAAAAATTGTTAACGAAATACTCCAATAATAGTTTTTCCCTGTCTAGACTAATTTGTTTATTTGAACGAAGTATAATACTTCGCCACCCGAATAAACTGGGTGTGTTATAAAGAGGCTCAAGGTCCACCCAAATCACCTCCATGTATGTACACGATTTTCTGTGGTCTATTATGATTTATTTTAGTAGTATTTTAAGACATTTGTAGGGAAAGTTCTTAAACAAACTTATTTGAGTGTTATGCTAAAGGTAACCATAGCCCGATAAAATCTACAAGATTTAAAGCTAAATAACCCTAGAAATATTAAATTCTTTCCAATATCTTTGTAAATAACCAAAAAGATTTTAACCTTTAAAAGATTTCATAATTGCTCGGTATCGTCTGTCTTTTAATACTTATTTTTAAACCGTAAAAATCGCATAAAATTAACATACAATGATCGTATTACTTTTAATCTATAGAAAATGGTACTATGATTTTCATAAGCGCTAAATTATCCATTATTTATAACACTCACTGTATGTCAACCCAAGGACGTGGCTCGCAGACACCCCCGCGACCCACGGTGTACCTAAAGTTCAACAATGCATATCTACTAGGGTATTGTGCGAAGTAGGTCGCGGTCTGCGTGGACGGGGCCGCGAGGAAAAATAAACCTTTTCTTTGAGACTACGCCAAAAGCACTCAAGTTGACACCTAGGAACACTCTACACTACGTTTTACTACCACCGACTACTACTACATTGTTCGCTGTTGTGGTTAGGAACCTGAATTCTTCATTCTACTCGTAAAATATATTGCTTATTTATACAAATACAAAAAATTATTATTTTATTCTACTACTGCTTAGACAAAGTAACTCGAACTTAATTCCTAACCAACGATAGTGATATTTTACCGAGTCCAGTTCACTAGGTCACCATTTCCGTACTAATCCGATATAGAAGTTAAAACTGCATTAGTTTAGTTTCTTCACCACTCGCATTGTGATTATTTGAGCTTTATGATCTGAACTCTCTTTTTCAGAATGCAATAATTTGCTTTTTATGATACCGAACGTTAGAATCTTCACTACATAGTATAAAACAAAGTCACTTTCTCTGTCCCTCTATCCTTTTGATGCTTAAATCTTTGAAACTAATGCAACGGATTTTTTAATAGATATAGAGTGATTAAGAGGAAGGTTTATATATGTATATTGCACCCGTGCGAAGCCGGGGCGGGTCGCTAGTTACGTATAAAACAGGTGAACCTAGAGACTTGTTGGAGGAAATATTGCTTAAGTACGCTAGAGATGCACTTAGAAAGGATTTTTGGAAATTTCAACTGTAAGCGGGTAAGAAATCCGATTTCCGCGCGGACAAAGTCGCGGGCGAAGTGCTAGAAGGTTACAAGAAAAATGTTAAATTTTGTATTTTAAATACCAACAGTCTACAGTAAAGTCTCGTTCAAAACCAAACCGAACCGCTACGCGTTGTTTAGCGTGGGTGGAGAGTTTTGCCGCAGAGGCGCCGCGCAACGTTCGCGTGGACCTCAAAGGCAACAGCATAATCCTTGGCGGGCAGCGGGATCCGCTGCTCAGCTGACTCTGACCGCTCTCAGTATCTCTTTCAATCTTGTTCAAAAATCACATTTGGATACAAGGTGTATCCAAATGTGATTTTTATACTTAATGGAATTAGAAAAAAAGAAACAAAATTAGATAACAATAACAGTGCGAGTTGAACGGACTCGCATGTGAAGTTTTGTACTATCACCCCAATTGGATTTTACTTTTTATTATTTGGCATAAAAGCGGCCATAATACTATATTCCATGAACTTGGCTACCTACGTACAGTTAAAAACTGCCGTGTGTCAGTCAGGCCTGTGACAGGGATTAACATGTTAAGCTTAACGTATAGGGTCCCGTTGGACCCTTTGGGTCTCTAACTCAAAAAGGGGCTGATTCTGCAAATAATACCTACTTAATAAATTCTTTGTCATTAATAAATAAAATTAATCAATCTGAAACAATAGCCTTAATCAACTCTCGCGACCCGCTTTTTAAGGGTACAAAAACACGGGTCATATTAATTTGGGTGTCAGAGATAAGTAAACGGTAATTACAAAAAGGGTATAATATAGGTATACGTCAGGTTTGAGTATAGGCAGCTATGAGTTAAAGGGAGGGCTCTCGCAATCACAAAACTTGGGTTGCACCTAAACTACCTACATTCATGTGAGTCGTCATTTGAAAGAGGTTTTTCCTGATTTTACTTCACTCCCAAAAACCTTTAGTCCTTTTTTTTTTCGTTTAATGTTAAAGAAAAAAGCTAAGCTGCTTTTGAATATGAACTTTGCTGGAACTATTCAAATGCAGTATTAAAGAAATTCCATCTACTCCCTACTTAGACAAAGATCAACGGTCGCTAATCAAAAAATGTCCTGTCCTTTCACGTAATTTTACTTTAGAGCAGTGTGTAACGTAGGTACATAGCGTCGAACAGTTTCAAAAGACTCAAAGGTTCAAAGGAGACGCCTTCCATTTCAGCCAAGAAAATGGACGTATTCAGGCTGTAAATGAGAAACGTCTCGGGTGCAACTTATGTATCTACGAAAAGCATTTTGTCTAACACAAGTCATTAATAGTAAAGGGTATTATCCTATTGCGAAGTAGGTAATCTTTGTTAAAAGTCCAGTGGAAATACCGATATTAGCTACATTGATAAAAATGTAATCAAAGACCAATGAACTTTGACAAGCTCAGCGCTACGAATGCAGGTAATGTAAATGCTGTAATATCAATGTGATTAGACTAATTGTTTTTACTTTTAAAGCAAGAGCAAGGTAACGGGCAGTTCAGGCATGATATGCGGTGAAGATTAAACGACGACGACATATAAAATGTTGAGCACATTGGCTATGGGCACGACAATGTGTCAACGATGTTTCGTTAGAATTGATGGAACGATTTCGCAAACAACACGGTGTCGTTGCGACGTCGGATGTCGCTGGCACAGCGCCAGACGTAAATAACACTGATCATCTTTACACTACTTTCTAACTATAAAGGGATATGTAACAAACTTGACTATGATATTCTTTAATATTTGATGTTTAATACTCAGCAAACAGTAAATTTCCAAATTTAGGATAAATTGAGTAAGTGTCTACATAAACAAGATACAAATAAAATCAACAACATCAAAAACAGTAGCTGTCTAAAATTCTGTCATCAAATTTTTAACCATTATAATGTGTTCTTAGTAGAGCACATGGTGTTAGAAAAAACCCTTAACGACATATTAGATTTATATATGCACACCTCCACGTTTTAAAAATTCTAAAAGAGCCTAAAATGTATTATGAGTTCTTTTTCGTAAAAGAGCACTAAATGAAAATGATTGCCAAATGCATCCAACTGGAAAGCTGCCTTTGGTAAATTCAGATGACGCATTTAGGTTTCCGAATACTGCAATACAGCAGTCAGCAGTGTGCAATATAAGCAAATACAATCAGTGTGCCTTTTCAGCTAGCTAACAAAAAATAGTGTCGAAACCTGAAAAGCAGTGTTCTAGTTAGTTAGTAAATGAAGACATCGCTAGTGTTAGTGTGACGACATGATTAGCTTACCGGCTAAGCGATTGTCTTTTTGCAGTTTGTTGGATATAACAAATATTTGTGTGATCCACAGATATTTATTTCAGCCAAAGTGTTTATTCATTTCGATACTGGAGGGAATCCTGATGTGGGATAACATTTTTACTCTGTTAAGCTTAGTTGAATACAATATAGTTAGGTGTCCTTGAAAGCATTGTCCATTTTATAAAGTTTATATTTTTAACTGTCTGTACTTCTTAAGATGATGAAGCCATCTTAATTACAATTAATTATTTTTTTTATATTTTGCTTAGATATGTACGTAACCTATAAGTAGTTTCAGATTAAACCCCAAAATTTTACCTCTCGTAATATTATAATAGTAACGATCTCCTCTGTGTAGATAGAACACTCTAACTAAAATATTTTTTTTGGTTTAATAAGAGATATTCTAAGTAAATAACATGCGAAGATGGCGAATATCCGGTAACCTTTAGAGGTATAATTTTCACCGGTGGCTCTAATTAGTCTAGTCGGACGAACATTACTCAATTTCCTACACTCACGTTCATCGTTGGCTACATACACAACAAGTAGCTACAACCCATCCACGTTTGACCTTTGTATATAAATGCCGCCAGTGTATTTGATCTCATCACTGCTATAAATCCTGCAAAACATCTTTATAGCTAAAAATACCCAACGGCACGTGGAATCGCTAGGTACGTGGGATGTTGCGTTAGAACTGCAATGAAAATCAACTTTTCCAGGAAAATTTACTTACTTTGTTTTTACCTTTAACTATAGCAGGAAACGAACAAAGGTAAAAATCAATGTTTAATAAAAATATACTGCAGTACAGATATCGATATCGATAAGAGTCGTGATAGCCTAGTGGTGGTGACCGTTGACTGGCAAGTCAGTGGTCTCGGGTTCGAACCCAAGGCGCGCACCTCTGACTTTTCGTAAGTTATGTGCGTTTTATAAATTAATTATCACTCTCCGTGCCTCGGATAGCACGTTAAGCTGTTAGCCCCGGCTGTCAATTGTAGATCTTTGACAGTCGTTACGGGTAGTCAGAAGCCCGAAAGTCTGACAACCAGTCTTACCAAGGGGTATCGTGTGACCCAGTATTTGGGTTGTGGAGGTCTGATAGGCAGTCGCTCCACGTAAAACACTGGTATTCAGCTGCATCTGGTAAGACTGGAAGCCGACCCCAACATAGTTGGGAAAAGGCTAGGCAGATGATGATACTGCAGTACAGATATGTTTAAAAATTAGCACTAAAAATATTTGTTGTAAATTCTATTGAGATCTAAATATGGATAGCTAGTTCTTATTTGTAACAATTTGTACAAACACCTGAACAACTATTCTCGCTTGTTCTTCGACAAATCCACAAAAAGAATATTAAGGCGTCTAATTAATATGTTAGCGAAATAATATTTTTCATCGCCTTAATTTATATTACTATCACATTTACTAACTTTATCCAATACAATTAAAATTGTTTCCAGTTAATTTGCATATCATAAGGGAACGTCCAAGCGAATCCAAGTTAAGAAAAACACCGAGAAGTGACATAAGAGTCGACGAAATCGTGTGATAGCAGTGAAGCGTATCGTTGACGGCAATGATGCACCAGCAGACCGACCGCATTTAGTCAAGCCTGTCCCCAATGCATAAATAATCCCTTATCATAGCAACCAACATGCGTGAACATGGCGCATTCACGCCACGCGCGTCGACACGCGAAACCAATGCGATTACACATCACAACATCTGTTCAAACAATAATCGCAAAAGCATCACTATTCATAATCATGACACAAAGACGAATATTACCCGGTTTATTCATAACAGTTGGATACAAAAAAAATATCTACATACTACAGATATTTTGTGCGCAGCAATTCATAATATAACTCCGCGAAATATTTTTACTAAGGTTAGTAGGTACTGTATTGCTTCAATCGAACTCATCTCGACACAATAATTCATCGGAGGACAATATCACATACATGCATAACATTTAGATTGATAGTAGAAAAATATAAGACGCTGAAACGGTAAGAATCGGTTCCCGGTTCATTCCTGCTAAGAACTTTAAGAAGAACAAGGAAAAAAAAGAGTTAAGAAAAGGTAAGTTGTTAAGTGATTGAATCCAATCAAGAGTATGCTGATGAGTATGAAGATACTTCTAATAATCCTTTCTTTTCTAAAGAAGTCCTAAAGGTAAAAAATAAAATCGTTGCATATTTCCTGATGGAACTTTACAACCAAATATACCGTATCCACAACAATGCAGTGCGGTAGTAAGTAAATACGTCATTCGCGCATTCAGCATTTGCTCGCATAAATAATACTCTTAGAGTAAATACTTTAATTAAGTAGTTTATGCAAAATCTTCCGGCCCCAATGTCATAATTTATGGATTGTCGATGTCATGCTTAAGCTTTCCGCAAATAATTTTTTTATTACGTTTAAAACAGGTTAAAATTAAGCTTAATTAAGTTTTAAAAAGTATAAATAAAACAAAAAAAAAGCCCCGATACAAAAAAAAACCTCTATTTTTTTTAAATATTATCTAAGAACTTTCGATCAAGTAACCTTTTAAATAAAAAAAACTAAACCAAAATCGGTTAGGTAATACTTTTGGGAGCTACGATGACACAGTCGGAGGTTTAAAAGGACATTATTTGTCGACCCAGTTTCTAAAACACTATTTTTCCAATATGAAGTGCAGCAAGTTTAAAAACAAAATACTTATTTTCGCTGCATGGCTTATTTGTTCACGCATGATGTTGCAGGGATGGGAGTTGGCGATGTCCCAGACAACCCCGTTGTGATGTAGGTCAGGAATGGCGTCCCCGTTTTCCAGTGCGAGGCTGACAACGGCTCCGGCACCGGGGGCGCCGACGACAAATACGGTAAAGTTTATCCGAGTGTATCACAAAACGAGCGCCACGACAGGAACCATCGGTTATAAACCAATTTGACACGACTGACGTAACATCAACCACACACCCATCCCCCTTCACTCGGAAACTGGCTACATAGATAATACAAACAGGCGATAGCTTTACGACGCTTGTTCATTATATTTAGATCTTAGTTTTTAAATCGTATTAATTATATCTATGGAAGTTCAACACGCTAATTCGCGACAGATAACTTACATAATTATTATTATCTTTTACAGGGATACAGGCAGCGGGCGGCCTACCCACAGCACTCATGTGCTGCCCTATTTAGCTTTTTCTTTTTAGCTGTTTGAACTATTGTCATTCAAAGGCCGGAAGCGATCCGTTTGATATCCGTAAATATTTGATTAGATCATCGCAATCTGAATGCAAACTTATGAATAGAAGACAATGAATCTAATATACTGAATCCAGTACTTACTAATGTTAAAAAACAAATTGATTGATATCGAGCTTATATTTATAAATGCTATTTGATAGGTACATGCTATGTTAATGTGACACTATCTTAGGCTAGCGTGATTGATTATTCAATTTCTGTACTTATTTTCAAGTATCGGTTATCGGGATAAAATTAGTGTTTGTAATCTTTTTCACAATTCTTCTTCAAACTCTAAACGTCAACTTTTGGATACATTATATTTTTTAGTTAATATTTTAGTAGACATAAACAAAATCCTTGCATATCGTTTCTGGCATTTTTTTAAAATTAATATTAAGCAACACGTTGACACAATATATGCGAGGCGACCGGAAGACGTGCTCCCAGCGCTCGTTAGCAAGGCCCGGTACAATGAACTACCTCGCTTGCATAAGCACAAAGATTTGTTCGCCGATCTCATTATACTAGTCGAAAGATGAAAAGCGCATGCCAGCAGCTGGGGACGAACTGCACTCAATAAGTAGGGCAATCCTATTGTCTCAGCGGTCCATATCCTATTGTGCGGCGTATGATTTCCAGATAAGCAGCCGCTCCCAAACAAATGTTCTTTTGACTATTTATAGGATAGATACTACAGGAACAGATTTTTTTTTCTGTAAGTACTTGTGCCGATAGTTGTGTTGAGAAATATTAATTTTGCTCCGTGGCGGTGTCTTATAATATTTTTCGTTACAGACATTACGCACCTCCTTGCCAATATCTACTTACAACAGATTTCATTAAATCATTATAAATTAAGAATTATAGATATTAAAATATTGTAGATAATAAAATATTTAATAAGAAATTTAAAGAAACAACTGATGCGGATGGGACTCGAACCCATCCGATCTTCGGGGTACCGTGCCGACGCACTAACCGCTGAGCCACCATGCGGACTATCATACATATAATCTTAGTTGATCGACTAAGACTAGATAACCCGTATAATTTTTTAAATCCGATTAGAGCGTCAACACGTAATATAACATGTAAAAAAAAATCACAAAAATATTGTAGATAAGTAATGTTTTAAGAGGGTTAAAATTAGTCAAGAGTTAATAATATCAATAGAGCAATATTGTTCCCGATACCGTATCTCTTACGCGATACGCCTGATTTACGGTTGTAATCAAGTTACAGCCATCATTTCTTAAGCTTGATATTATTGATCTAATAATAAACAGTGTATCTGCTACGCCTAAATGCCGAAATGCGGCTACACTAGGTTTAGTCTACAAAAAAAATGTATGTAACACGAAGGGTACGACGACGGCTTAGTTGGCTCACTCTAACCTAAACCCTTAAAATCTAGCTAACAACAAATAGCACCTAGTTGTACTTATAGCCGACTAAACTTAGGTCTGTTTATACGGGTTATCTAGTCTTAGTCAATCAACTAAGATTAAATGTATGATAGTCCGCATAGTAGATAAGAACTAGTGAAAAACAGGAAAACATTGACAATATAATTTCATGGGCAATAAAAATAAAGTTACACAAAGACATATTCTTAAGTATATACCTAGGTAATACAAGCTTGTTAATACTATAAAGGTCAAAGTTTATGAGTTTGCATATTTATCTTTCAATCACAAACAGCTAAACAGATTAGGAAGAGGGCCACATAGCACTGTAGCAGTTTAAAACATAGGCTATCAACTTTTTGGAAAATAAATAACTGTGCAGGGATATTGGTACTTAAGCCATAATTAAGTCCACGTATGGCGAGCGGAAGTAGAGCGCTTGCGGAGGTGACGTCAGGCGCTACGCCAGCCCGCGACCTTCTCCCGGCGGATATTAATCATCCCGTTGCCGATACCCAATTCCACACACTTCGACGAACGTTGGCTAATTGAAAACTAGACCTTGCTACCTTCATCATGATTAATTATGATAATATAGTAACTCAGCCTCGTGTGACTGCGTATACAGGAAAAAGCTGATCATAAAAGCAAATTTCATTGAATTATTCTTGGGAATGTCGTGTGGAACGCTACTTCGGGGAAGTCCACCCTTTTGAAGTTATGAACAGTGATGTTTTAGATTAATTATTCGATTTTGAGAAAAATATAATATGTAATCATAGCGTACCTTCTTTTAAATTTAAGAGATGTAAAAAAATTAATATAAATACGAAAAACAACGCCGATGTAAGTATCAAAATGATTGTACAAGTCGAGGAATCTTAACTACGCAATAGATGATTTGTGTTTACTAGCAAAGATTCAAATCGTTTTACTAGCATACGAGAGCGAAGTGAGTCAGCGGCACACGTGACTTCAAGGTGAAGATCGAAAGATATCAACTTGACACAGAAACATCCCACCAGTTTCCACATAATATAGCAGAAGAGGAAACATTTCGCCGACATGAGTCAATAAAAATCTTGAATGAACAATCGACCTTCAAGAAATCAGATAAACACTGACACTGGTTTAGCGATGTTAGTCGTGTTTGTATTGGAAAATAAAATAATATATTTAACAGATTTTCACACAATCTTCGGTTTATCTTGAGGACCTTGGAGAGAGTTTGATTATGTCTACTAAAGAATGAATTTGAGTAATTGTTGGTCCATTTTCTGGTCATATTATTGTGACTATTTATCATCGACATTCAATCATAACTTAAGTCTTTGTCTTATTCATGTTTTTTATTATATGTACTGAAATATAGCAAACATATTAACGTTAGCCATTACTATAACTATAATATGTACTAGCTATATACCTACTATATATAAACAGGTGTTAATAAACTTACAAACGACGCAATAATCCTACGATTTGGCAAAGATATGAGACTGGAACGACGTAAACAATACAACAGACTACGCTATAAATCAATCAAATTATGTGTACTGGAAGATAAGAGGATTAAGGTTTATTTCTTAGAAACAATTGGTTCCACTGTAAAATGATATAATCCGCTCACTCGGTATCACTTAACATTCTTTCCATAAAATATTTTACTAAGTTATCAGGGACAAATTAAAGTTATAACTACTTGTTAAGGTCGGTAAAACCATAAACGGTGTAAGCTCGTGAGGAATGTCTCAAAGGCGATAAAGAGGCTATGTGAAGCGGCGAGCGGCACCCGCGTCGCGTCTCGCGCTGTCATGACCTTGCTCTTGACGACTGGTCGGCGAGCCCACAACGGCCTCCGCTATTTTGTCTCATATTCGTATCAACATTGATCCAATCACGATTGAGAGCGCTAATCACAAACAATATTTGTGTCCCTTGATCCGAATAAAGAAATACCACCTAAACGAGTTTGCGAATCAAAACCATTATCTAAACTATACCGCATAAATGTATGTAAACTATACGTAGGTAAGCTAAGAATATTAGAATAAGATGTTTAATTATTCTAGGATCTAAATATTAATAGATTTTGAAGGAGACGAGGACCATACAAAGTTGATACGACAGAGGGGCTTTTCTTTAAACTACATAAACTAGGTACCATTTTCAAGCTTTGTACCAAAAATCAATTAAATAGGAGCAGTAGTTTAGTCGCAAATGATTTTTTAAGTTTTTGCTCCGTTTGAACACGATGTATCTTTCCTAACAGCTGATTATGTCTAGACCCATAGGTCATGCACCTCAAAACGACAAATCTACGATACGTTGTTGCCGCTCCGAAGTCACAAGCACAACCAAATATTTCTATTTCAATAAACATCGGTAATGTAAACAAGGAAGCATTAAATACACACACACCTGTACTTTCATTACGAGAGTGACAATGATAGCGAATCATCCCGCGCGTAAAAGAAATAGAAATAGGTCAGTGTGTTCTTATTGGATCCTAGATTTTTGAGATCGGTAAGTAATTGGGTAAGTGGGGCCTCTTAAAAACTTGTTTTTTCAGTGCGCCGACGCTATCCTTTCGGGACATACGTGACGTAATTATTTTGTTTTGCTATTGTGATAGGACACTAAATAAGTTTAAAACAGTATCTTTCTTTTTTTTGTGACAAGACACGTAATTTGGGATTATTATTATTTAGTGTTAGTGTTTTTTTTTGTGAGTGACTGTTTTTTATTGTGATAGGACACGTAATTAAACTTTGGTGGTGTGTATCAATGCCTCGTGTAACTTACACGGCGTCAGAATACACCGATATTATTTTAATTAATGCCGTGAAAACGCAGCTTTAGCATTTCACAAATTAAAGTGCTTAGCGACGGGAAGTGATTTAATTAGAAAAATAAATAACAATATTCTCCGTCGTCGGTATAATTTGTGTACCTATTGATATGAATGGAGGACACATCGAGAATTTAAAAATTTAGTGTTTTTGTTGTGATTGTTGTTCCTTGAAAAACCTTACCTAACATAAAAGAGCGCGAGCGGAGGCCTAAGCCGCCGCCCGCCCGCCTTGATACCTACGAGGCTGCGCGTGCGACGTTGCCACTTTGTTACCTAGTATCTAAGGTCAGTCAAGTTTATTTACACAGGATGTTTGCGTTTCACTCTGATTTGTAAGCTATTTAGTTTGTTTGAAAAAAACAAATTCTCATTTTTGGCGCTATTTATTTTTGTACTGTATCAAATTAATACTAAACACGTATAGCTTACGCAGTGTAATTTAATGCCCCTCTGTCATATCAACTCTGTATATTGAATTTGGCAGAATTGCTAATATTATTTCATAACTTTTGTAAATTGATTTGGATATAAATACCATCTTAATGATACCGCACCAGTAGACCTATAATAAATTCTCTAACTCAGATGCTTTGGTAACCACAATCTTATTGGTCGGGCTTGTTTTTATGTAAAACTAAGTACAGCAACATTTGTTTAATTAAGGCAATACGCTTGCTGAACAAACGCCCATGAGTTATACACATATAACTTCTAACTCCTGTAATGCATATACAATTTATAAAGTTACGAAGCCCAGAAATGTGTCAGCGAAAGCACCAGATCTTGCATTCAAGTAACGTTTTTACGTGGGTACCTAATATTGTTATGAATTGACCTGAGTTAGCGTGGTCAACAATTTAGTGTTAATTTACTACGTTTTGATGTTACTTTTAATGATGGAATAGAAAGATATGGGGGCTGAAGAACGTTTTATTCGAACAAATATCGCATATACAATAATATGCGTGGTATTTGTTCGAGTTTACGTATGAAATTAGTGATTGTTGAAGGTACCTGCGTTATAAATCTTCTGATGGATCACTAACTTACAGTGTTATTTAAAAGTATATCGTACACATAGACATGCCTCAAAGTAGTATTACTGTGATTAACCGTAAAATATGATTACATTTTCCATTTAATTTGTGTATTTGTTAGGTACTCTGTCAAATAAAAAAGATTTCATAAGAACTTGATAAAATCACCGTAAACGTCCTTGTCGAGTTGTACAACACAAATAAAACTGTTAGGAATTTGAGGCTCGTATTCCATAGAATACAATAGAGTATTAAACAATAGCTTATTACATTGGGTCACTTTAGTGCCAAATAACTGTATGCGATTATCCAATTAAAGGTGTCAAAAGAGTTGACGTGACGTAACTTCCGCTGCGGAGCGTGCCCGACGCTTGCGAGTTGATGACACCAACTTATCGATGAATGGCTTCGATAATACGACGCAATAACGATTTTAGAACCACTAAGTGTTATTATGCGCATTAACGTCTAAAAATATTTAGCCTGTATGATGACTGCATTATTACGGTTACGTCGACCGAACCCAACCCGACTATAACAACACATGTAACAGCGTGTCGCATTGAAGCATTTAAAAGTCAAACTCGAGTAGGGAATGGCTGTATGAACATAGATATCTTCTACACATTAACAAGTTCATCAAAATTAAGAGCTACACTTTTATCGACTTCATAACGAAAATGTCTTAATTTTATGTCAACTTTGTCATAAAGTTCTCACAGCAGCAGCTTTTTCTGGCTAATACATCGCAGAGTAAATAACAAATTTCACCATAATAATTTTATACCTACCTATATAGCCAATTTATTGTTTGTATTTTAGATTGTTTGTATATCTTGAAATTTTGTTTTTCTGGTGAAAAAATAGTTATTACATGCTGAATTAAATAATTGGCAAAATTCTATGTCGCTTGCAGGAAACGGCCAAATATGTAGAACCTGTAGAATGTAACACCTACTTTACTATGTTTGACGCGATACGTGATGCATTGATATGACAGATTGATGTATTTATCGTGATCGTTGTTTTTATTTTAGAGTGTGATAAATTGAATTTCAGGTTTTGTTCATCATGGCATATAAAGTGGCATGGCATAAAAAAAAATTGTGGACAGAAATTCGATCGTAACATTTAAAGCCCAACTCAAAAATAAGTGTTTTGAAGCCTTCTCGAACTGTCTGCATCGTATCGTAGCTCTGAAAGGGAAGCAATTATCTTAATGCAGTTTTTTTTATTCAATGCAGGTAGTTTTATGATATTATTTTCACTATAAATGTTGTTGGATGTGTTAATTAATAAGAAAGAGTTGCCCAAACAGAACTGAGACTGATGAATTTATAAATGACAGGAGTGTTGGATGCAGTCCAGGATGTTTGTATAAAAATATTATAAAATTATTTTAAGGCATTTATTCGTGCGAAGCAAACACGTTCCCATTTTTTGTAGAAAGAATTATATTACCGAATCCGTATAGGTAATACCGTAATCGATTTGACAAATTTAGTGCTCGTAGATTTCAGTATTTGGAACTTTAGTACTTGTATACAGTCTCATTTTTATTCACTTTGGCTTAAAATCGACCGTTAGTTAGTTAGTTTGTTGTACATATAATGTTTCGTCAAAGTAATTAACGTTTGAAGAATTTTCATCCATGTTGTTTTGGTAAAATGTCTAAACCTTGAAGGTTACCCCAATAACCACAGTATAATTTAGTTCATTTAGCTTAATTTAGAAATGTCACGTATTCGTACCAGTGTTTTGTTAATCAAATCAGCTATAGTAATCTTGACCCAGGAAAAATGTGAAATAAATGGTTTATTGTGCAAATTGTTTACCGGCTTTGACAATAGAACTTAAACTGGTAATAAACAGAAGAACAAACCTAATAGCATTTATTTACTATTTCCGCTGAGATCATAATTCTTATCATATTGTGAAAACTTTCTATAATGTTTTTTGCTTTTCTTCAGTATGTTTTTCTTTCCTTTTAAATCGAAGATGCTTTATTATTTAACCGTAGGTAAGAATAACATACATAATTATTGCGACAGATACAGGGCATTGTCAATACAAACAGTAGTTGGAATCAGGTATAAACCTTATAATTACATCATACTATCAGATAAATACGAAACAAAAACGTATTTCTTAGGATGACTTTTTGCCGTGTACGAGACCTTTCGTCAGCAAAACAAACACTTCACAAGGCTAAATGTTTTCATTGTATTTTAAGTGAGGAGAAGAATAGTAAAGACATATTTATTTGTAAACATTTAAAGACCTTGTAGTCTTTAGCAACCGAAAATACTGACACAATATAGTGATATCATTATTTATGTTAGCCTTAGGTCTAAAATTAATTAATTGTTAAATTTTTCATAAAACTCCAAAAGGAACTTTCAATATTTATATGGATGACCTATTTTAATTTCCTAATTACCTTTTATTTATAAAAATTACTTAAGTTACACATATAGTAATAATAGTCACCATACTTATCAGCTAGCGTTAGTCTATCGTAATTATAGATAAAATAGGTCAATGAGACCATATTATCAGCCTACCTTAGATAAGCAATGCGGACAGCGAATACAATCGGCTCAGCTGTTACTATCGATCGGCAGTTACTTCACCGTAAACTGTCGTTACGACCGGGCGACGGGCTCTGCAAACAAATGCACTTCCGTCCACTACGGCTAATAGGCACTGGCACCGAACACCAATCGACGGCAACAACAACCAATAATAGCACTGATATGCAATCACCACCTGTTAGTCCCGCACTCTTCAAGCGTCTTATTACGTCGTAAAAACCACAAAACACAACCCTGAATTATATTTCAGAGCAGATGGTTCGTATTTATTTATTAGCACGAAAACACAAGATGTATATCCGGGTATCGGCGTAAATTAAGCCCGCAATAACGTGACGAACACGTACGTTTACGTCGCCGGCGCGAGCTCGACTGACGTCAGGTTTGCGTTTGCTCGGGCGACGGCGGCCGGCGGCGTAGGGGCGGGCGGCGGCTACGAGAGGACTACGGCTCGCATCCGCCCACCGAGCTACGGCAAAATGAAGCTACGAATTTCGATATGCGATGGGTCTGCTCAAACGGGGAATACAGTTCCCGAAACGGAAACTTTTAACTGGAAACGAGACCCAGATCTGTGTGTTTCAAATTGAGCTTTGATTGTCGTTTAAATTACACCTAGCAGAAACTGAATTAACTGAATATAATATTCATGTAATTAACAGATACAACATACTTATACAATAAATACCAGTTTCACTCACTAACCTACAATTTTCTTATTAAACCATCAAGAATGCACAATTCGTAATATTACAGTCAACACTTGGTGTATTTTATTTATCGACTTTTCCTAGAAATTGATATCACTGACCTGAAGGTGTGCGAAGTTTAGTAAGTATTACTTACTAAACTTACTAAGTAAGGTAACAATGGACGATTATGTAAATGTTTTTCCGCCAGAATCTTAGAGAGTAAACCACTTAGGCAAACCATCTAAATTATGTCCGTCACCAAGTATATTATAATATATATTTTAGACGCTGGACGCCGACCACAACATAGTTGGGAAAAGGCTAGGCAGATTTGATATATTATAGACGCTATATTTTGAACAATTCTATGCCTTGTAGAAGGTAACGATACGAACAACAAAAATAAAATAACGATAATGATAAGTTACGCATTAAAGCTTGCAAAGCAAGCTCTCAAGTACCAATTTTTGTAGAAATAAGTTATACTACTATTTCTAATACAAAGTCTTAAAATAATATCATAATAAAGTTTAAATGCGCATAGTTTGCAGTGGGTGATTTACTTCAAATAATGAAAGCGTAGACTTCGTAGCGCATCGTAGCAGACCTACAAATATGTCGTAGCAACCCCAAAACTTACAAAATGACACACGGGCGCGGGTGAGTCGAGTGCAACCGGTAAGGCGCTTCAGACAGCATCACAGCACTAAAGCTCTCTTAGTATTATACTTTTTGTATTATTGCATCGCTTCATACATAAAGTTTTACAACGTCCGTGTTGTACATCTTTTTACATGCTTTCCGTTTTCGTTTTGACTGTTGGGTCATTTTATTAATTTAATTTCACTTCATCGTAACAAATTGTAATGTATGTGTGCTTTGCGGCAATAGACTAGGTACAGAGTAATTAAGAGTTTCGTTTTGTTTCTCCGAAGTACATCATCAGATAATGAAAATATTTATAATTATGTGAACCAGCTTGAAGGTAAAAGCACAGTATAATAAATATACAGTATTTTGTATCCCATCAAAAACATAAATGTAAAATGAGAGCCAAGTTCAATATATGCCTTGGTTGATGACTTCAACGACAAAAGGAGTGATATCTTAATGGGTGCCAAGTTCGATGGTCAGTCCTGAAATGTATTTACAACATAAAATATTTTATAATAACTTAAAATAATATTGCTTCTTATAACTTAGGATAATATATTGTAGCTTAAGGTCTGACCTGACTAGATTTCATATACGATTTTTTCTATATAATATATTCTACTATATATCTATCTGTATCTATATGTTCTGCAATGTTACGACTAACTGCCTGACTCATCAGCTTCACCGCCCAGCCCAAACCACTTAAGCTAAAAAGTTGAAATTTTGAAATGTTGTTAAACTTATAAGGTAGACGTAGTTTAAGAAAGGGTTTTCCGAACTTTAACCCCAAGAGTAGTTTAACAAAAAATCGTATATGAAAACTAGCCAAGTCAGACTTTAAGCTACAATATATTATCCTAAGTTATAAGAAGCAATATTATTTTAAGTTATTATAAAATATTTTATGTTGTAAATACATTTCAGGACTGACCATTGAACTTGGCACCCATTTAGATATCACTCCTTTTGTCGTTGAAGTCATCAACCAAGGCATATATTGAACTTGGCTCTCATTTTACATTTATGTTTTTGATGGGATATCATAACTTTTTGTAAAGAAAACTAAACTTATTTCATCGTTGAGAAAGAATCATGATGAATATAAATATAATAAAACAATAAATACTACACTGAATCGGTATTCGTAAGCGTTGCCTATGTTTATTATGTGTTGCTCGGGAGAGTTTTTATATAGATATACTTCTTTTCTGTGTATAATTGTTGTTTTGCGCGTATTACAACTTTTTTGTAAGGGGACACCACTTAATTTTTTTGTTTTTTGATTTTTTTCTATTTTTTGATTTTTCCCTACGACACACAATTTCCAAGCTGGATTCCAAATTTCATCCTTCTAGGTCATCTGGAAGTAGGTTAGAATTAGGTACTATAAGTCAGTCATTACTAAAATTTACGATTTTTGGACCTTCATATTTTTATAACCGTTGGAGCTAGCTTCATGAAATTTGGGCTTCTACATGTCCTTATGGATATAATTAAACACACGTAGTTTTATGTGTTTACGTTAAAGAGGTTTTGAGTTATAGAAGGCTAAAAAGTGGCACCAAATGGTTCGTGTAATATTACACTCGGCGCTGGCTAGCCAATGCTTGAACTTGGCTTGACACGCTGCCGCGTGTCTAGATCGGCAGTTTCTTGGATTTCGTTAACTACGGCCGCTCGCTCACGCACGCGCTAGGGCCGCCCACTGACTCTTGGGTTACAGTACGTATTTGATAATGCCATATTTATTGAATTGTCATATTTTATTTTCATTATATTACTTCGCAAAGTTTGTTACGCTTATTATTTTTGAGATATAAATAAACGTCAATATCCAATAAGTTATTTTTCTAATGGGATTTAACTAATTTTGCGGCTCGCATCAGTATTATGGTAGGTCGTCGGAATAACTATAATACCTAACTAATAACTTGTAACATTTACTTCGATAGTTGTCACTCAGGTATACTTCTACCCTCACTTCAAAAAGATGAATAAATAACACTCGTATTACGTAGCTCTGAAGAATTTCTTACCCACAAGAACATTTATTATGTTATACATTTATATGAATGAATCATATTCAAGAGTAATATAAGTGGATATACCTAAGGTAATATAAATTATGAAAAATACCCTTATAGGATACCCTTTAATAGTACTTACTATACTTTTTTACACAAATGTAGGTGTTGTGAGTGTTGATCTTATGACTTGTTGATCTAGTAAACTATTGATATTATAAACTGTTGTTATTTTGAATTGTTGAGTTTATGGTGTTGATCTAGTGAATGTTGTTCGTATAATTTTTGATCTAGCAAATCACTCCCGTAAGTAACTATAAAGTTTTCTATTCACGTATTTAATATACCTACGTACCTACACAAACATTTTTTTTTTCCCCTCCGATCCAATCTCGGTACTTGTTAAGCTACACTAAATACAATAAATATCTCGGTACTTGACACAGAAATAAAAAAAAAGTAAAAATAATGTTATCATCATAAACTTACCGTGCGTACTGAATTAGTTGCTTAAAAAATGATATTTCTGGTTCCGATATAGATGAATCTAAACAACCATACACTGCAAAATAGCGTCGATAACTTCGTGCCATATTTCACGTATTATAATTATTGATGCGCGGGAGCGGCTGACCGTCCGCGAGCATACGTAACTGTGACGCAATCGTGACTGCTGTGTTCCCCGGCATTTACATGTACTAAGACTTCGAAGTGCATCGTTTTGGCCATTTGTATGAAAATAAACTACTGTAAGTATATTTATTATAGGTACTGTGGTAAAAGTATAACCGATTTAATTAAAAAGATCCAACAAAATCTGAAACCTCGAAAAAATTATACGTGACGTGATAATCACATAAAATAATAAAACAAATATACGAAGACTTAGAACTACCTCCTTTTTTCGTCGCAAAAAATGATAATTATACACAGATAGAAACCACAGACCTTTTGACAGACACAGATAGACGGACGGACGGCTTGAGAGATATGGTCCCTATTACACCCTTTGGGTACGAAACCCTGTAAACAAAATTTATTTCTCGTTTGTTTACATGGCAATAGATTTGACCTCTGTCCTCACTGATGGTGGCGAGCAACATAAATTGTGGGTGTAGAACATTGCGCCTTTGCCTGACCTTCGGGGAATACGGGAATGACGTCAATGACGTTATACGTGTATATCAGGCTAAATATAGTAATAATACGTAGACCTATAGTGACATTTCCTAGTCGGGACAGCTGTGGGAGGCTATTAGCAACTAGTACACCCCTATTCGCCCACTTTTATTCGCAGACAATGCCCAAGAGATAAATTAACCACGCCCGTGTAAATATAAATGATGATATAGTATAGAATTTTGTTAATAATAGTAATTGTAGTAAGTCATCCTTGAAGCGAGTTTGCTTTTAAAATAAATATTTCGTAATATAATTGTAACTATACATTACGCAAATAAACACAGTATCAGAAGGTATAAACCAGTCACTCAGTTACTTCTTTATTTATTTAAATTAAATAATTCCTAAACTAGTCCACGTATCAATTCAAAGCGGCTAGTCTGATTTTAAACTTTTTAAATTTTTCTTAAAAATTTACCGTATAGTTGAAAAGCTAGCAGGGGGACACACTTTTGACGACTTTAGAAGCGCATATCTCACTAACTATATAATGTGCTTCTAAATTATCTGCCATGGTTGCAATGGGAGAAAGTTTTGGGTATATAGATTACAATAGTGAAGAAATTTCGTACACCGGAACAGTAAAAAAAAAATTGGAGCATGGAGCAGAATTAGACCTACGCAATAAAACGCAGGCAAAAGAAAAAAAAATGACGTTCGATAAAAAAAATTACTTCACTATTGTAATATAAATAACCAATATTATCTCCCATTGCAGCCGTGGCAGATAATTTAGAAGCACATTATAATTATATACATAAAAAAACGCACCTCCATACTTCTCATTTTAAAATTCATGTCGAAAAATACCCTACTCGCTTATGTACACTGTAAAAAAAACATACCTCAGTCACATGCATGGAATGACACTCTCAATTTCATAATATCAATACACCATTCTGTAGCGGTTCATAAAAGACATCTACCATGAAAATTTCATCGTTATAGTGTCAGTAGTTTCCAAGTAAAATAACCGTGTCATACCGGCGGACAGAACAAAACTACAAGGGTTCCGTATTTCCATTTGGCTCTGGAACTGTAAAAATTTAGGGTTTCAAAGAAGGAGGCTTAAAGTTTGTTTGGGAAAGTTAGAGATGTGAAACTTTTAATATTGTCGTTTAAAAATTAATTATACTGTGTATCAGCTTTTTGAAATAAAACCCCCTTAAAGTGAACATTTTGAAACCAAACGTTTGTAAAGGAAATCGTTATTTTCAAAAGTTTTGAAACAGCACCAATTTAATTAAGTACCTAATAGAGATGACTTTTGTGCCTAGCCCGTAAAATCGAACTATTTATAAAACTAGGTGTCGATGTTATAAGACATTTGTTTTCTCTTATAGCTTTTTTTAAAAATTATACAGTAGTTTGCCGTCGCGAGAAGACAATGTTACAAGTTCACAACAAGATAATTTCTTTTGCATGACGTGTATGTTCCGAGGAACGACAAACAAATCGACAAAAGAAAAGATATTTATTCAAATCAGATGCGAATTAAGTCGCGTCCTATGGCGTGCTCTTGGGCGGCCTAGGTATATCTATACATATATCTCGGAGGTATTTTATTTTTTCCTACATAACATGCTACGACTGACCTTTAACATGGTGAGTATCTTCTGCGAGAGCTCATAATCAAAGTTGGTGTACTTGGAGTCAGTCATGTCATATATGAACACGAGGCCGGCACGTTGCGTCTCCACCGACTGCAGCGCAACGTCTAACTGGTATACGACGCCCTGTGAAAAACAGACTTATAAGCCACATTCATCTTTTTTTTACGATGCGATAAACATAATATTTTCATATTGCACAAAGTTTCAATTATATTAACAATAACAATATTTCGTTAAGTCTCGGTAGCAGATATGGCTGATATCCACACAAGCGGAGAGCAGTTAATACATGTATTTACGAAGCGATGCCGCACGATGTTCTTCGCACTTAGGTGGATACCAGCCCCTATACCGGGGCACAGTTGTAAGCTCCGAGGTTACTATTAAAAATTTCCAGTCTTAAAGCCTAATAAAACTTTGCCCCGGACCTAGTACCTAACAACCGCGCTTGCAATCATTATACAAACGAAGCAATTAAAATTAATAAGGAATTTCAAACATTGAGTATGAACAACTAAATAAAAAAAAAACAAAAATATTTATTTAAAATAAACGTTAATGTGAAGTTATTGTCTTGGGTTTAGCTACACACCTACTGGTCAACTGATTTACTAAACATTCCTAACTTGAAATACTTCTTTATAATATTTATTATTGACCTAATAAAGGTCGCAGGAAGCTGCTGGATGCAGGTTGCTTCCAACCGGCCGATCTGAAAATCATTGGGGGAGGCCTATGTTCAGCAGTGGACGTCTTATGGCTGAAATGATGATGATGATGAATATTTATTTGTTACAGGAAGACCAACAGAATCTGTAAGAACAGATATCATTTTCTGTTGGTCTTCCTGTAAGCTAATAATAGGTCTTTACGATTATTTTTTTGTACTTATACAAAATGCGATGCGTTAGTGAGTGCGATAGTTAAGTTAAACTCAACGATCAACCTAAAAAATAATTCTATAAGAATAATTAGAAAAAATGTTGCTGCAGCTACAGAGACTAGATATAGAACATAAATAAGTCATTAGGTACTCGGTTTAAGTATAGAAAAAACACTCCACAATTGATCAATGAACGAACTACGAACATGGCTAGAAAACACAAAAGATAAGAGAGGTTTGGAATAAGAAGCAGCAGTGGGACATTATATAAGCTATTAAAAAACAGTTACAGATTCCACTAGAGACATACTGAAACAAATATAAATTAAAATTTAAAACACAATAAAAAAGATTTTTTTTAGCTAAAAACACTCGATCAACTCACCTTTCTAATAAACTATACATAACATAACATACTCATGTTAAACTATAACACCCTTCTTTTTTCGTCGGGGGTTAATGATGCAAATGAAAGCAGGTGTCCCACTAGGAAGTGAATAAGGTTCGGTTGTGAAACGTTGTACAGATGCTATATTTTTGTCAAAGTCAACGACCCCGTAATCAGAAATAGTGACAATCCACCGGATTCTGTTGACTTCGTTGGTATGGTATTTAATCTCTTTAGTAAAAGAATGTTATAATAACAATAACACATAAAAACAATAAAACATTAAACATTTAAAACAATAAAATGTTTTAACATTCACGAGATTTATTAAATTTGCCTTAGAAATTAGAATTTTAATATAGCTATTATAAATCAGCCTGTAACTGTCCCAATGTAGGACAAAGGCCTCTTCTCATACAGAGAAAGATTGAGCATTAATCACCACGCTAGCTCACTGCGATATAATTATTATATGCGAATAGCTATTAGACACTATCAATATTAGATTTAATTCTAGATTGAAGTTAGTTTTTTTAAATTATTTTAACTACTTAATTAGATAAAAAATTATACGAAAGAATAAGTTGATAAAATATTTAGTAAATAAGAAGTAAATAATAAATAGTAACTAAATAAGATTCACTAAGAGGTTCATAAATATAAAATTAAACTTTCTCTATTACTACTTCTAGAAATAATTTGTCACTTCCGAATTACTTAATAAATCCGTAGTCATTTTAAATTTGATTTAAAAGTGAAAGCACATTAAATTATTTGATAGAAAAGCAGACAACATCGAATCTCAGCTAATTAGCATATAATCAGTTTTTAATTTAGATAAAATGCTTAAAATTACTATTTATACCATATAGATAGATACAACACAACTATAGATAAATCGTCATAAACTTAGTACTCCTGAACCAATAACTACGTAGTCCCGTAAAGACCGTTTAAAAATGTGGCGATTTTTTAGATTAGGTTTTTCTATATAAATTAGTTAATTTATAATATTAATTATATAGAATTTTAAACTAAGTTGTGCCTAATTTCTGTTAAGTTTCAATAAATGAATATGTCGCAAAGTTAATTTAATAAATAATAAAGATGGCAAATTTGAAAATGCCAAAAGTTGTAAAAACTAGTATGTTTTGCATCAGAAGAGCTATAAACATATTATATAACGGTTAATAGATGAATCATTCAATATTAAAGGAGCTGTGGTTAAAGCAGTACGTAATATAATACGAATAGTAGCGGGTGTTACGTTTCATAATGGAACATGCACCTATGGATTGGCATCCATAGGTGCATGTTCCATTATGAAACTACGTTGGCCAACATCGATATTATGCATGTATGAAGATTAAGCGCTATTTGTCACGGCCATCACTTATAGGTCAATATATCTCAGACAGTCACAAATAAAATATCAAACGAAAAATTATATCCGTGATAAGAATATAATGCAACGTAATAATTATAATAATGTCCTGACGGAATATCGGTCACCGGTATCGGTATCGGACCGATGGCAATCCATCGACGCAGGTATATAATAGTGCACAAGCGTGTACGCAAACAAATATGGACTCTCTATTCTATCCATACTGTATGTTTTCATAGAATAAAGGATACTAGTAGTACTTTTTTGCAGTACCTGCGATCGTCTATTTATTTTAAAACTAATCCGATAACTAGTGCGATCTAGCAAGTCATGTAAGGGCTCACGCTGAAGTAGGTAATCTTTTTCTGGAGTCACCATCCGCGTCATCGAAATCGATGAGCAGGACTTCTTCTTCTTCTTCTTATTGTTGTTTGGTTGATGAACAACCTGGTGTCAGAGTTTATATCGCCCGTAGGCCCCTGACATGGCTTTACACACCATTGAAAAATCTCTCAGGTGTGCTGGTTTCATCAAGATGTTTTCCGTCACCGTTTTAGCAACTGATAATTAATTTATAATACGCACATAACTTACGAAAAGTTAGAGGTGCGCGCCTTGGGATCGAACTCGAGACCTTAGACTTGTTAGTCGACGATCATAACACTAGGCTATCAGTGCTATATAATATGAGGAGGACTATTAAGTATATTAGAGTGGTCCTCTAAAAAATATTCGCGGAAATGGATTTTGCTGCAGATAGCAAAAACTTTAGAACTACTACTATTTAAATGTTTAGAGTGCATGTGGTGCTTACCTATAAGAGATTGTAACACGACTTATTTTTTAAGAAAGTCCTATTGTAATTGCATAAGTGTTAACAATTGTTGGTGAGCCAATAAATAAATAAATGAATAAATAAATAAAAAAACTTGTGTTGCTATAATATACATTTCACATACGCCTATTCAAAAACTCAGAGTGTGTTTTTCCAGTATAACATTATATTTACCTGTAGTGTAATTTGATGTGTTGTCTGCGTAGGAAAATGTTTGTTTGCTGTAAAAACCGCAATAGCAGCACCCGTCGCATCTCGCGTTGGCTGCAAAAATAGAATTTTATTTTATCTTAAATATTTTTTTAGATTTCCATTCCATTCCATTTGATTCGATTTCTATAGTAATATTGTTAATGTATTATAAATATATATATTATTATTATTATTTGCGTAGCTTTTATGATGATGATGATGATAGATATATAATTATTATTATCAGCCTGCTGCATCTCTTTGAAAGGCTAACGCCTAAATGTCTAAAATACCTAGGATATACGAAATCCACCTAAATATTCAGCTTGGGACATGCACAAGGGTACATATTAAATTCTACATATACGTAATGGTAAGATCGGTCAGTAGGCGTAATGCTTAACCTTCTCTTGGTACTTAAGTTAGAGTAATGTACAATATAGAAACATTTATTCGTTCATTTGCACGCTATGTGTTTATAATCCTTTGCACTTACTAATTAGTGAGTTTAATAAATAGTAATCCATTAGCACGTTAAGTTCTTATTCTTGGCACACATTAAATGCGTCTAACTGTACTTAATTTACTCACTTATTTAATTCATTAGAATGGCAATATTTAATTTGTTTAATTCCCTATACATTTAGTAAAGTCGACCCTTAAAATGTAACTTACCAATATAGTAAATTTCCCAGTATCCAATTCCGACTTTAGTGGGTCTTCGAATGGCTCGAATTTGTTTAGCCCCTCCCGGCGGCGAGTGGCTTCGTGTTGCCGCCACAGAGCATGCGCCCGAGCCACATCGAACTTGCGCGCGAGCAGGAATTTGATAGCTGTGGCGCGCGATACGCACGCCGCTCCTGATTCGCTCAACGCGTCCAAAAACGCCTTCGTCGCCTGCAACCAAAAATTATAAATGATTTTTATTTCGTCATATGTGTTCTGATTTTTAAATTAGATTTGTTATCTGTTAAATGGTGAATTGATTCGCCAAAACATAAACTGAAAGATATATCAGTCTATTTGTCTCTGGCAATAATTAGCCAGAGACAATGAGATCACCTTTTATTCGAAACGAAGCCATACCAAAGCACCAAGTTACAATAAATAATAGTAATTAAGTGGTAAGACTTGCGTTTGATGGTCTTCGTTGTTACGTTTCGATCCGAAACATCGATGTTCGATTTTGGGAGTAGGAACTCAGGATATTTTTAAGGGGTACGGAAACTTCGAAGTATGACTCTGACCTGATACTGAACAATATTTTTTACTTATTTCCAACCTATATTTAAGTTGGAAAATCAGGGTGGTATGACCGTTAGACTGCCAACTTACAGGTCGTACAGTAAAAAGCCATGTCAGAAGCCTACAAGCGGTTTCAACTCTGACACCAGGTTGATCATCAACCTATAAATTTTCAACTCGCGTATTGGATTAAGGAGCATGGTCAGAGATACCCTTAAACAAATATCTTGCATATTACAATGATTTATGTGTCTTCGTAAAATAAACTAGGTACCTACTTATAATATTTATCAATATAAATTACAGATAATAGAAGAAAGTAGGTAATACCCGTAGTAATTTAAGGAAACCCTGGATGAAGGAAACTCCCATCTTCGTTCTAATATACTTTGTGTTCATGATTGTCGAACAAACAGTCACTTGTTTTACGCACGGCTGAATATTATTAAATAGCACTTTGATTTCACCATTTCGTCACACTTTCATCGCGAAGACTTAAACCACAATTCAGGGCGGATGGGTGACCCGACCCTAACTAAATCCAAAATTACAATTTAACGCTCATCTGTGTCAAAAAGTTAAACTTCGCAATCAATTTTAATGCGGTTTTCATCAATGTAAAGATTGATTCAAGAGGAAGGTTTATACATGCAATTGGATCCGGTAGGTGGCGCTACGATCGGGTTAAAATAGAGCGAAGCCGCGTAAGGGTCAGCTAGTTCATTGTATAATTTTCACCGCAAAATTGATGGCGTTTTTTTCAAACTTTTGGCGCAACTTAGGTGTCTGCTTGGCCAAATGGCAAAGGCATAGAAGCCAACTCTACTGCTAGATAAACTCGGTGTCGATCCAAGGTTTACCGGTCCAAGGGAGAAAGATACGAAGAAACAAAATGGAAGAACTGAAGGACAAAGAAGATAGCATGCGGTGCGACTGCGCGAGCGTTGCATATGTATATCGATGCAAATAAGACGGGTGGGACGCGTCGGGTTAATTCTTCCGGGATGTATTTCCTGTGAACGGATGAACCCGGGCCCCGAACATTAATATGAGCGAGCACGCACGCCACTCAACTGTGCAGTGTGCTTCTGATATTGATATAACAAATACATTGCCAAACACACGTATTAGCTTGAACTAGATAGTAATCGTAGTACCTACCTACCTACATAACTTAATTTACTTTCCGAATCTCTATGAGGTCCTTAATGCTCCTATTTATTTAATGATTAAAGTGCGCAATATTATTAATAACACAATACTAATATAATATGTTGTACATAAGATATTTCTTATTATATGCTGTTGGTCGGCCCAATACTACTGAAAAATATTAACATTTTTGACGTAATAAATGCTTATTATTGTTAACAACAAAAGCATATTCAAAGCATATCTCGAGTCGACCCTGACGAGCATACCACACTTACTATGTAAACGTACTACTAGGATTTAAATGCTGTTTGATCGCCCTGGAGGTTTAGTGGACCTTACAAAAATAATTAACCTAACAGGTGAAGTCACTGTACAAGGCAAAAATGCATATCAGACCAAGAACGAAATTATTATATACCTATTTTTTTTTTTTTTATTTATCAAATTTTTTCTAATAGACACTAATAAATAAACAAAACTAATTAAAACGAACTGTATATACAAATCTATAACCAAAACCTATAAAATTAATATTATTTATATGACTATGCAACTAACCTCAAGATCTACCAAAAATGTTAATATTTACTTTACTTTTGATATCTAGATATCTTTTGATTCACGAGACAAGGAATGATGTGCCATAGAATAAAGGTATGTGACTTAGTCCAGTACTTTAATAAATGTACGTATCTACATTTGAATGAAAAAAAAATACTGCAAATCTTCCCCCATTAACCAAATCAATTTACTGGTCAATTGAGAAAGACTTGACAATTTAAAACGAAGAGTCATCTGAGCAGTGTCGAGGTTCAAAGAGCACAGTTTAATCAATTTGTTTATAAATACAACAACAACAACAATGCGCACTCGTACATGAACTTGTTTGTAATTCTTCACAATAGTAAAGTACACACTCGTGTACGAAAACGCGAAATAGAAATAAAAACACGCCAATGCCTAAATCGTAGGATCGCACGCACGATCGCACGAGGGCGGCCCCGGTTTGCGACTGTCGGACCCAATAATTGAATGGATTGAATAAGGCAGAAATCACCAAACCAATACAAAACTGCGTTACAAAAAATAGAAAAATAAATATAAATTATACCTGGCCATTTAGCGATCAATATTTTAGGTACTTATACATATAATTTAATTCAAATTTCAATTTACTTATAATAATAAATACCAATAATTTTCATAAGTTATAATTTTCATTTATTTCAATAAGGCATTCATACCAGAAATAATTTATTTTTATTTTTATAGGGCTCGGGGCTTACCAGTTGACCAAAAAATAGAATAGAATTAAAGAAAAAGCAGAAAAAGTTTATTTGCGTTATTAAACGTTGGCTAAAATGTTGTTAAATTTGTATCATTTATACTGCCCATGCCAAAGAATAGTTAAGGTTGTTGTTAAATCTAACCATTGTAGTCCTGCTAAATGGTTCTCCTATCAGAAAGAGAAAAGTTGGATTTAGCAGAGCTAAGTAGTCGTTTTGTGTCAATCAAGTGGGTGGGATTACAAAGAACCTAATAACAACTCAAGTTTACGAAAACGCACTGTTAATATAAGCGAAAATGTACTATTGATGCCAAACTGTCTAGTAAAAACACAATATCTGTCATAGTTCTTCTGTCAATATTTTAGAATAAAATTGCGATAATCTTGACGAAAATTAATTAACGTTTAAATTACCTACTTAAGTAAAAGTCACGTTGAATCATTTAGGCAAACTTCAAGTTCAATTTATTTTTTACTGGAATTGGCGGGATTGTTTACCATCTTGTTTTGCTGATGAAATGAAATTTACGATGTAATATATCATTTGCCATTTGAATTAGCAAGTGGTCAAATTGTGCTAATTTCGAGTACCTGCCATAAAACAAAAATATGCGAGCGCAATTAATCCTAGTGAAATAATCATATAATTCTAGATAGTTTTAACAATATTTAGTTGCTGTAATATTTATTTATGCTCTTAGATAGTCGCAAGTTCGCAACCTAGTAATTTTGAAGACAACTTTTTCCATTGTGTTGTTGTTTTTAGTTTTTCAATGCTATTTATTAGAATATTGAATAATTAGCACTTTTTGGCAAATAATGAACTTTTGCAGTTAGCCTTCTTTTGAATGTCAAGAATGCTGAATATACATCAAAAGAAACAAATGATAAGGCCGAATTCGAAATAGGAAATTTAAGGAAATATCGTTAAACACTATGATCGACACCAATAATCATAACTTTAATCATTTTACGAATTTCATTAAAAAACCAATTGCAGATGAAAACAAACAACGGCGTATTTTACAAGAATCATGGCCGGACTATTGTTTACTAAGTAATTGTTGTTTTCTGCTCCAAAAGGTTCTGTATATACGAAATAATTGAAAGCCTCGTTTCACAATCTACCTACACTACTTTTCCTACCAGGACATCGAAAGTTTTACAGTTCATTAGCTATGTGCTGATATTAGGTGTCTACCAAAAGAAAATGTTGTTTTATTTGCGAGTACTATCTACATATCAAGTTCAAAATAAATAATAAACAATGACACATTGGTATGTACTGTATCTCTTCTAGAGAAATAATAATGTGTAATACCTTGATCACACAGAATCTGCTAAAAAACTGTTTTTATTATGAATATGGCCTGGTCTTCCATTTTCGACGCGAGACGACAGTATCAACTGCTAATGCAAACGTTAGATAGATAGATAGATTATAGGTACTTTATTGCACACCAAAGAAACAACATAGAGTATTACAATTTAGTCAAAAAATGTACAATTGGCGGCCTTATCGCTAAAAGCAATTTCTTCCAGACAACCATTGTTAATCGAACTAAAATTTCGCAAGTATACTAATGGCTTATTGGCAGACTTACTTGGGTCTATCCTGTAATATCTGAACCATATGTAATACATGCATGAGATAGTAATAATTGATAAAGAGATAGCCAAGGACCTGGAGAAGGACAAACGCATTTTTTATGGGATGTACGGAAAACACTGAAATGATAACCATGAAATTTGTGGGTAGCCAGGCACCTAGAAATGAACATGGGCTACTTTTACGGGATATACCTAGGAGAAAATCAATTTTCATGCGGACAGACATTCGCGAAACTACGCTTTCGGGAAAAAAAGGAAGACGGACTAACGGACGTTGCTGGTATTGGAGAATGTATAACTTATGAAGTTAGTAAAAGTAAGTTTGCTAAGGCCTCAACAGCAACTTCTCTTAGTTCCCGATACAGCCATTGCTCCTTCTAATGATTAACTGAAGGAGCTTCTCTCCCGATATTTATATCTCCAGCTGACAGAAGCACAGAGGAGTGGAGGGCACTACAACTTGAATGTCCTCATATTCAGAAGCGGTATCGCGTTTGTTGCGATTGCGACATGTAATTCTACTATTCTTTACCAGGGTAAAGCTGTCTTTGTCCGACGTGACGTAAGGAGGAGATACCATCTTATTTTGAGTAGCAGTTGGGTTTGATCCAGGGCAGTGCTGCACTTTCATCGAGTAGCTCCCCTTTCGAAGTCTCAATGTTTATTCCATTAGAGGGGGTGACGTAATTGTGTCACATATTGCCTGGACTTCCTCGACGCGTGTTTACATACATTGCACAATTTGCGCGATGATGATATTTATGACGCAGCGTTAGTGCTAATACTTGTGATTAATAGGGCAAAATCTTAATCACCTGAGTGATTTTTCAAGAGTGTGTAAAGCCATGTCACGAGGCCTACGGGCGGTTTAAACTCTGACACCAGGTTGTTCATCAACCATACGATACAGAAAGAAAGACATTTCTTTTTTTAAATATAGTCAACATCCTTATTAGTGCTACTTTGGTCTTCAGTGACGCGATGTCTTTCAGAAGCCGCGTTATTAGGCCATGCAATTAAATAATTCGATGTTACGTCCATCCTTCGTTAACCGTTTACACACTGTACAGTGCAATGAGAAAAAAATATAGTATAAAAACTAAAACCCGACTACTTAAAATCTAAAAACAAGCTTCTTAGATTTTAAATAAAATTCTGTAGTCGGAGGCCACCAAATTACAAAGTATTTACCCTTGGAAGATTATCTAGTACCTATTTACCTATAATACATTAAGGCCTCCGACTACAGAATTTTATTTAAAATCTAAGAAGCTTGTTTTTAGATTTTAAGTAGTCGGGTTTTAGTTTTTATACTATATTTTTTTTCAATGATTTTTAGTGGTAAAGAAACCAATAAAATTCATTTTAATCACAATTTTTTAGAATGTGGTAGTTCTTAAATAGGTAGATTTCTTTAACTGTCAACTTCGGTTCAAACCTTTAGTCAATGTCATGTATTTTATAAATTAAATTTATTTCAAAGGTGTCGTCCGCGACTTCGAGCTATTAAAACATGGCCTCATATATTTCTTAGAAGTATACATGAAAAGTAGTAAGAAGTACAGCTTGGCAAAAAAGAGTCTGGAAAAATTGGGGGCGCCGCTGTCGCACTTTTCACACTACAATTCAAATTACAAGTTATTAAGTGCTTACATATTTCTATGACGAGTTTTTTGTCATTAATTATAATCAAACGAATAATTTTTATGTTATTTTAGTACTCACAAACGTAGTTATTTAAGATTTTTATTTTTAGTTCCAGCTGTCACCGCCTCAGACTCTTTTTTGCCAAGCTGTATAAGTACACATGAAACCTTTTTTGTGGGATATCATCATAGATAGAGTACATTTACCTAAAGTTCGAGGAAGTAAGTAACATGGAGTTGATAATACCTGCTCTAAAATCCCGAAATCATAAACATTACAATTAATTCCCGGGAAATAAGAAATTAATTTTACGTATAATTATTTAATAAGAAATTTGAAAAAACAACTGATACGGATGGGATTCGATCCCCGGTGTACCGTGCCGACGCTCTAACCGCTAAGCTACCGTATCCCATCAGAATCAGTCGAAATTTCAAATCTCTTTCTACGCCTTAGGCGTGTGGTAATATCGAACGGAATACATTAATTATCCGACTCAGTGTTCTAAACTTTGCAGTTTTTAGAAGGCACCGATAGATATTACCACACGCCCTAGGCGTAGAAAGAGATTTGAAATTTCGACTGATTCTGATGGGATACGGTGGCTCAGCGGTTAGAGCGTCGGCACGGTACGTCGGAGATCGTGGGTTCGAATCCCTTCCGTATCAGTTGTTTTTCAAATTTCTTATTAAATAATTTATTATATTTAATAAGCAAACATGTGTTAAAACATGTAATAAATTCTCCAAAATATTAATTTAACGTTTTAAATACATATGGACTAAATTATTACAATAAAAAGTCTTTATTATGTTTTTAGACATCGGTAACAGATAATGTAATACTTAAGTAGTTCGGTACTAAAACTGTTAAATTAATGAGTTTTATTTTACATACAAAATTAATTCTAATAAAAACTATAGGTCAAAATCCAGTCCATATTAATAAAATCCCGGGATTTAATTGTTATGTTTACGATTCCGGGATTTTTGAGGAGGTATGTTTAACTCTATGTTACTTACTTCCACAAAACCGCAAACCAACGCCATCTAGTTACGAAAAAGAAATCTCAATTTAATTAACATTATTTTAAAATATAATCATAATTTAATAGGCAGTGATGTGTAGAAACTTTAATTTAATTAGTAAATATTTATTGTTATCACGTTTTCACATTGTATGCAGTGTTATAATCACATATATTTATGATAGTCGTAACGGGTAGTTAGAAGCCTGATATTCTAAGAAGTGGTCCAGAATATATAGATAATATATACATATTCTGAATGTGCTCATCAAGACCTTCCATTTGATATCAAACACGATAAATTTACCTTAACTTTATTTTTTTCGAGCTGACTAATTTATTTTTAAAATCCACCTTATTTGATTTTACGAAATTTCATAAATCCTATAACCCGCATACCATTAAGACGCATCGATAGACACCTTATTTATTGAATTACAACAAATAGTTTAGGAGCTACGAGGGAACAGATGAACAAACTTACATACATACAAACATACATACATACATACATACATAGACTGCTAAAATCATAACCCTCCTTTTTTTTGTAGTCGGGTAAAAATAGGTGCGAATTTTGGCAAACGGAAAAATAAACTAATGCCAAGGGCCCAAGGCAAAACATTTTCTAAACTATTTAAATAGGTATACAAGTACCGTAAGCCATTGTCTTATGTTTTACAAGTGTTCGACTACGGGAAAATACCAAATAAGTACATACAGTTGTATATTAAAATAACAAACTTTGACTTTTCCAAATGAGGTACGTTACGTACGTACCATGTAGTGATCTATTGAATGTAAAAAATGTACGTAAAACACTAATTAAAAAAAAATAAACTTATTTAGGTAAACTAAACTTATTTAGGAAGGAACGTAGGCATATGACGTTTTAAGTCATTGACACTGCAAGCATAAAAAGTCCCGTGTCTAGACAGCGAGAAGAATCAGGCTCTAACCGTATCGTACTCAACAACAGGCATGGTTCCTTGAACACATTGTATACTCGCATGCCAACATAAGTACAAAAACAATTATATGCTCATATTACCTACTTTGTTGGTAACGAAAATGTGACACCGTAACTCTGTTATTTTATTCGTACACAAAAGAGTAACTTGGGAACTTCAAGGTAGTTGGAAGTGACTTGTCATGATGATGCTATGATAACACTAATAGCTTGTAGAAACAGAAGTTAAGCCATTGGGCTTAACTTAGTGAAGCATTGGCTTAGTAATAAAATAAAAATAAATATAAATAAGTACTGAAAAGTGGCACTGGCATGGCATAAAAACTTAAAATATTGATTTCCTGATTGATAGATCATAGTGTAGATGTATGTATTTTTTAACTTTATTTTGATTTAATAAATTGTATAGTCTGTACCTATCAACAAAAAATTCAAATTAAATGTTTCAAAGTCCTAAATTTTGTGTTTGACTAAGATTTGTATACAATATAAAATTTGTATTATCCATCATTCATCAGACCCGGCCGACAACTAAACCTAGATAACTCCTAAAATGCTTTTCATTTATCCATAATATTATATGTACTTATTTATCATAATTTATCCAAAATTGCGGAAAACGTTGGTTTTAGGGCATGACATTTTTTAAAAAATGTGCAAAAGACCCGACCAGAGATGCATGTTCGTTAAGCAAGAAGAGAAAAATATTATCGTGTCGACCAAGACATTAGTCGCTCCACAGAATTTTTAATATACAAACTGATTCGGATATTTCAGAATACTAATACACACTTTTAAATAAATGTATTGATATTCCGTTGTTTAATTATTGTAAGTAGGTACTTGATAACTTTCAAGTGCTAAAATAGCGAAAAAGTGAATTTTAGACATGTCATTTAATAAAAAAAATCTTATCTGGTTCAACATTTAGATTCATATAAGACGGTGGTCTTATCATGGTTTTGTAAATTTCTGATGACAATTTGAATCTAATTAGCCATTATTTTACAATTATGTCCACTCTTCAAACCAAGTTCCTAATTTCTGCTTGGTATTTTTTAGAGCTCATGTTGTACTTTCTGTCTTCTGACTCTTTTACAATACTTTTTACTGTTTCAAAGTGGGTTATCAACAATACATACAAACAAAGTGAAACTCGTTATTACGCGGGCTTTGTTATCATCTGCAGAACACACAAATGCATCCGTCTTTGAGGAGATGCACCCCTAAATAACAATCATTTATTTTCTATCTGTTTCGAGTAAGGTGAACCGGGGCTTTTGTGACTATGGGGTGTATGCGACTAATCGTTTTTTCTATTAAACTAACAGTTGTTGATGAGCATGCCATCTATTGCTGAACAGGGAATTTAGTATTTTCCCAAATAATAACAGGTGTCGCTAGTACCTGTGAAACTGTTTGATCTACAGCGTTTTTTCTGATAGTCGCCATTTTCAAATAAAGTAAGTTGACATCCCGCGCACAAGTTTTTGGCCAAAAAAATAGAAAAAGTGGTTTTTGTGCAGTTTTGGAAGAAGGAAAGAAGAAATGTGAATCGGAAGTTTCTTTTGCTATACTATTTATAATCCTATGTCGTATATTTCGTATGATACTCTTATAGTTACTTTCGCCTCATTTTTCTGTATTGAGGGGTGTTTGTAACTATTTTGAAATATTTGTGGTAGTTGCATTAGCCCATTGGTTTTTATATGGAAAATGCGAATCGCTAGTGATGTTCAGAATCGATGTTTAGTGTTGATAGAAAAGCATGTCGATATTTTATCATTAAAATTAAGCATTTTGATGGAGGCAGCCAATACATAAGATGCAATTTAAAGTACTTAAGTACTATTTAAATTAAGTAAGTAAGTACCACTAATTTAGTCCAAAGTTATGTGGGTTCACAAAAAAATTTTAGTTAGTTTTATACAGACTTTTATATTTTTTGAATAGTTTTTAGTTAAATTTTTAATATTATTTAAAAATATATAAAAAAATGTGCTAAGTATGTTTTATTTTTTATGCTCATCACAACCGGTTCATCAGGCACATAGGAAAAGTTATCGATGAATTCAGTCCCAACACTAACACTAAGAGGCGTAGTTGCATTCACCCCAAAAAAAACTAAATGCATTTTTTTAGGTTATAGAACTGTGTTTTAGAACTTTTCGAAATCATTTATGCGTAAATAATTGTTCAAAGTAAGTGCTATGCAAATATAAGCTATAAACCAATAAGAGCAAACAAGTTATACTATAAAGTCACATTCACCCCAAAGTGAGGCTAATGTAACTTTTTCGTTCTTACAATGATTATATTAATTATTTTATTCTAAGTTTACAATTATTCAACGTTATTTTAAAGTGAAAACATTCATAGATATATGCTTAACCATGTGAGAT
The DNA here is from genome assembly GCA_936450705.2 of Protodeltote pygarga. NCBI lineage: Eukaryota > Metazoa > Arthropoda > Insecta > Lepidoptera > Noctuidae > Protodeltote > Protodeltote pygarga. Next base: position 10,274,526 of record OW388263.2, read on the forward strand.
TATTAGAATGTCAATTTAGACTAAGTGGACGGTTATGGCAAAAGATAAAGTTTAAATTTCAAAATTGATAGTCACAATAGCCTCGGTTCACCTTACTAAAATAACTTGGCCACATTGTATGTATAGTATAAGCTCTAAGAATATTAAAAAGCTAACAGTTACCTACAGACAAAACTATGGTGTGATCATTAGTATCATAGATATAGTAACCATACAAAGAGAACTTCCATCATGTTGCAGAATTCAATTAGCAAGTTTAAAATGGACAAAGAAAATTATGGTTGATGATCTATCTAAATATTATAGGTATACAGGTTCCATTACTATTATGTGTGGTGCAAAAAAAAATATTTTGTGTGACTGTTATTTAGAGAGAGAGAAAAGCTGGGCTTTAATTGCAATTTTTTATGTTGATGGGTTGGCCTACCTAGGGGTGATGCCTGACTGTAGTCAACAGTCAAAACGGATGGGGATAGATAACACCATGTCACTCATTCCATTTTAAAAAGGCCGTAATTAGCTTGATTATACTTTACAGCTTAACAAGACATAACCATTTTAGACCAGATAGGTATATCGAATAATAATACCTAATTATAATAAATTATTATATACCTACTTCATATTACATTCATACTAGGCAGGTACATACTTTAAAATATTTACCATGTAGTTGATAATACATAACCAGACTACAATTTCTAATAGGAGTCGATTCTAAAAAAAGAATGGAGCGGAAATAGGGCTACCTACTTTGGTTTGTTGTACAGATTCACCAGCTATTGTAAAATAATATATCACAGCGGCAATCATATAAATTTACTTAGTTATTCCTAACAGTTCTTAATAATGATAACTGATGTTTAAAAACAAAAATATCGCAGTTATTATAATAGAATATTATAAAGCGAAACAACAAGACTGTAATCAAAACAAACATTGATGACATGGTAAACGAAGCAAGTTACAACCCACTTCCTTTAGAAAATTATTAAGGATATATTATCAAAATACCATCATATACATAACTATTCATAAAAAATCGGTATATAAATTGTAAATACAGCTGAATAACAACTTTAACCTACTGAAATAATTAATATTACTCACCAATTCTTGATCGGGTGACAGAGCCACCGCCATCTTTGCAATAAACTGACAAATAAGTAAAAGTATTACCATACTACAAAAATCAAAACTTAATGTCATGAAATTATTATTACGAATTCATGATGATTGATGAGCTCACGTTTCATCATTATCATCATCCACAACCTAAATCTACCCACTGCTAATAATTATGGGCTTCTCTTAATCTGGTTGGAGTGTACAAAACGGGGCACAGGAAAAAACACTTAGAAAAATTTAGACGAAAATATATATTTTTTTTAATATCGCGTTTTTTCGATTCTATCGTATAGAACACCTAAATTTAAGACTAAAATCATCTGGGTGATTTTTGTCTCCAACCATCGGTTCGCCGTAAAACTGATGAAGAAAGGATTTCATTTACTAAGGCGTAAGGCGACCAAAAAGCCGAAACTGCGGAGTCGAGCATCATAATATGGTTAACACCCCGACTCAGAGTACCCCGACTCGGATAGGTTAGGTTAGAAGGGGATGGCGGGGTCGAATAGACCCCGCCATCCCCTTCGTGGTTATTTTTTTATAAACCACCTAGAAGTAGGAGCCCCGCGAAGCGGGGCTCCGTCGACCAAGCCCACCCTCGACCATGCATAGAATAAAAATAAGTCTTTTTTTCATAGTGCCCCGTTTCGTATCCTCTGACCCTTAATCTCTTTGCTTTCGGCACTATCCTCGATAATGAGTATTTGTGTAATCCTGTCATAGAAATAATACATTGGGTAATCTGATAATCCTGTGATACAATCTCATCAAATCTCATCCACTTAATCCCTGCAACACTACGTCCTATCCTAAATATAAATTTAGTAATATATGAAACAAGATTACTTACATTCGCCGCAATATCGGTCTAGAAAGGTAGCCACTTTCAATCAGCGGTGTCCCTGTATAATATGGTGACCACAATTTTTTCTTTAATTTTATTGTGCATCAGAACATTCATTTTCATACATCAAAATGGCGTATAGATTTATTTTTAGGCAATTTTTACGTAGGAAATCATAATTTTTGCTGAACATTTGTTATGTCTGTCATGTCATTTTCCTGTTTTATTCCGATTTTTCATAACTTCATTCATTATTTTCATCTTCAATGTGCATATCATAATAACGAGTATCCGCGCCTTAGTGATATTAAATTAGGGGCTTATTGTATCACATATCCTGCCACTATCCATCTGCATTTTGCAAAGTCTACAGTTTGGCAAAAAATAGTCTGGAAAAATTGGGGGCGCTACTGGCGCACTTTTCACACTATAATTCAAAATTACAAGTTATTTAGTGCTTACTTTTTTCTATGACGAGTTTTTTGTCATTAATTATAATCAAATGAATCATTTTTATGTTATTTTAGTACTCACAAACTTAGTTTTTAAGATTTTTATTTTTAGTTCCAGCTGCCACCGCCTCAGACTCTTTTTTGCCAAGCGGCTTACATTTTTTTAAAACGATTTTTTGTCATCAAATGTAATGGGATGATTCAATTTATTTGTTTTTTTTTTCAAATATAATCAAATGAATCATTTTAATTTATTTCTCACAAACTTCGTTTTCTGGATTTTTATTCTATTTTTAATTTCAGCTGTCACCGCTTCAGACTCATAAAAGAACGCTTTTAGGCCAAGCTGTAGGTTTTTAAACGTTGACTGAGATTTATAGTTTTAAAAAAGATTTTTTAAACGTTGACTGAGATTTATAGTTTTAAAAAAGATAATTTGACTGAAAACAGGGCAGTATGGTTTATGACTCTAGCCCTATGTCCAATGCAAGTTCCTGAAACGAAAAAAAAAACTGCTATGAAACTTATGAAAGTCTGACAGATGTCAAAAGAACATAACCTAACCTACCTATTTATTTTCGTGTCGAATTGTTGTTAATAATAAAAACGCTTGTGTTATAAACTTATAAAACCTTGTGTTTACCTACTCTCTGCTCTTTGGAGTTGTTGCAGTAGCTGCTCGCCAAATATCTTTAAAAAATATACTCTCCTAATTATACTGTGCAGAAAAATAAATCTGTGACTTATGTTACTCGGAAAATTATAAATCCATTACATATCAGTACATAGTCCAATTAAGACAATGTCTACTCGCTGGTAATATACATTATACATAGCTGGCTATCTGCGGCCAGAAGCTTGCTCGTTCTTTACAATGTGTTAAATAAGACTTAAACCTTCATAATTTTCAGGTATCCTTTATATCAAAGAGGAAATCCGCAATTAAGAGTTTTCTTACCTAACTTCTGGATGAAAATTGTGCAACCTAAATATAAACAACTACCCAATGTAGTACAGTTTCAATGCTCAATGGAGATGACTAAATTTGATATTAAAAATTACTTGGAAAAAATATACAATATCCCTGTTATTGATGTAAGGACTAAAATATCCACTGGCAAGTTTAAAAGAGATATTGGTAAAGGATATGTTATTAAAGAAGATGACATTAAAACCGCATATGTTGTATTAGTAAGTACTCTACTGACTTTGATCTTCATATTTTAATTTTTAAGAAGTCTTTGTGAATTTGTAAAAGGTGATTTCTAAAATGATAATAATTAATTAATAATAATTATAGAATTTATTATAAAATTATAGTTTTTGATGCTATATGGGTTATTACAATTTTCATATAGATCTCCAAATTTTTTTAACAAATAAAATACAGCTCATTGTGATAACTGCTGATAAGGTAGCTTTGTATAGGATTATTTTTTTTCTATTGGTTTAGTAGTTTTTCATACAAAAAATCTATTTTTTTAATAACTATGTGATTTTTTAGTTTTCACTTTATTTATTTATTTTAAAGGTACTCCCAACAACTTATCCACTATTACATGCATTACTATTATTCCTTTCAGCATAAAGACACGAAATTTGAATACCCTGATATATTTGGCAAAAAGAAGGATGGTGAAGAGGATCAGGAAAAAGCATTAGATGATGCTAAGAAATCCTTTAAAAACTACATAGACCGCAATAAGCATAGATCCGATGTCCCCAGTTGGTTCACAATCTAAATATGCAACCTTAAATAGTTCAAAGTAATTATTATTGTACATGTAATTAGTAGTTAATAAAACAATATAAATATAAGTTTATTTTTTTCTCCAACTGCAAGGGATAAAAATGTTGATACTTCCTGCACATGTTAATATTCTGTGATAATAATTCTATTTTTATTATCTGCCCTCCTAATGATATAATTATGAAGAGCAGTGTTTCCCAACCAATTGACAATGTTTTTAAGTGCAACATAAAAAGGTGGTTTAAAAAAAAGTTGCTAAGTGGCATGATCTGCACCTGTCGGTTTTTTCTCCGTTGCTCTTTTTTTTTTGTTGTAGTGCATGAACCATTGTTTAGGAAGCCCTAAACATAGATGATTACAATAACTGCAGTGTTGTGCAATGCAAATGTTTGTGCAATTCTCGAAATACCAAGGTCTAGATCTGTCCATGCAAAACTACTAAAATTAATTATTGAATCTATAATTATAAAGTAGGCATATTTTGGGCACATAGGCCCAGCTTTGTATCATAATAATCTTAAATCATATATTAGAAATAAATTAAGTAGGTAATCAATATTGACAATGTCAATTTAATATTGGCTTGTGGCAATGATAATTTATAAGGAAAATATGCATATAATAATTACCTATGTATTAATTTGTGGTAGGTAGGTACCCCATCACTCATGGATAACAATGATTAACTCTGCTAATTGACAGCTGAGGGTAAAACAGAATTTAATAGCCATCATTCATTAATCCAAAATAATGAAACTCAAGCTATAGTTTCAAAACTATATTAATACACAATAATTAAAGGTTAAGGTTAATTAAATAACAAACAAAATCTGATAAGTAAGTTATGAAACTAAGGTGATTTTAATCATAAAATCATCTAGTTTCACACAGTTATACCTAAAAATAAAATAATAATTAGCAATCAATGCCATCAACAACCGTTTTCTTATCTAAATCAGTATTTAAATGAATGAAAACAATAATATTATTGAGCTATAGTACATTAAGTTACACCATTATTTTAAGATTACTTACTAGTAATTAACTCATTAATTGAGTAAATAATTATTTCAATGATGTAACTTAACAATAGCATATCCTATATAGCATACAGTAGGTACCTAGAAATAGTCAATAAAAAATCAATGATGAAGTGAACAGGTAGAGCGAACTTCAAAGATTGCCGAAGTATTCATCCAAAAATACAGCAGAATGACATCGTGGACATTCAGCTATGTCCAACAGGAAGGTAATCTGTAAACAAGCAAACTAAAAATGCTATACCTATTACTTACAGATCAACTGCTTAGGCAAGCATATATAATAAACATTACTTACGCGCGGATGTATGTCACATTTCAGGCGTATGCGTCCATTGCAATAGTAGCCACATGATCGACAGAAAACTATCGTTTTCTCCCTGTTACAAGAACATTTCTTTGTATACACATCTGTGACTTCTGGAACACCGCGGCCCAAGCGATTAGGAACTTTGTAAATCTTTCCTGCTGCCGAAGCTACGACAGGTGTAGATTGAGAATTAGTATTCATATTTTATAAGTTTTACTTGCACCTAGGCAGCATCAAAAATCATAAAATGTGCTGGGCAAATCTAATTCCCGGTCTAACTGTAACTGACAGATTGAAAACTTTGGCGGGTAGGTAAGGTAGGTACACTAGGTACCTACCCGGTTTCTTTATTCTCAAGCTCGTTAAGCCAAAGATTTTGAGTTTGAATCTTATCAACCTTTTTTAAATTTTATGTTATATTTGTGTATTTAAGTAGATACTCAGTCAAGGATTTAAGTGGTGCTCCCATACAACAAACGTGATTTTTTTGCCGCTTTTTGCTCGATATTACAGCTTGGTAAAAAGAGTGAGGCGGTAGGTTTTTTATCAGCTGTAAAAATAAAAATCTTGAAAACAAAGTTTGTGAGGACTAAAATAACATACCTATATGATTCATTTAATTATATTTGATGACAATAAAAAATTCGTACAAATACTTATGTAAGTAGGTACCAAAAATCTTGTAATTTTGAATTTATTAGAAGTGCGCCAGCGGCGCCCCCAATTTTTCCAGACTCTTCTATTCCAAACTGTAGGTAATAAAGGCAAAGACATGTAATTTTAAGCAATGAAGTTCCTCGATATAAAAAAATAAAATATTTAATGTGTTTAATGTTTTATAGGAAAATGGTACGGAACCCTTCGTACCGTTCGCGTTGGCCTATATTAAATTTATTTCTATGTTTTTGTGGAGCCAATACAGTGTGACGTGTGAGCCACCCTCGAGTGCACTTATGAAAGTACCTATAAATTATTATCATTGGCTCACACTCCATATAAAAGTACTATTATAAAGCAAACAGGTAAGTAGGTAGTTGTAGGAGTTACAACCACAATTTTTTTCATTTTATCTAAGAGGTGGGTGGACGATATCTACCTTGAATTGGCGAACTCAGGTACTTAATCCATGTTTGCTCTCGGGTTAGAAAACTGATACCTACATATTTTTGGTCGGCTAATACAGTTCCACGAATTCAGAAAAGACTACCAGAATAACTTAAGTACAGCGGCACTCAACATTTACAGTAATATTCCAACAAAATTAATCTCAATTAAAAATATTATTAATTTATTTATTTATTTAATCTTTATGCAACATGTACATTGGCGGACTTAATGCCTTGGGCATTCTCTACCAGTCAACCATAGGGTGGTGAAGAGATGAAGAAGCAGGATGAATTAATCTCAGGAACTAAAAATAAAAATCTTAACAACTTTTTGAGTTACTTACTAAAATAACTTGAAAGTGATTATTTTGATTAGGAATATACAACAGTTGAATACTCCAAAAATAGTAAATTAGCAATTGGCAAAATAGTAGCACACATTTGTGCACTATAATATATTATGTTCTGGTTCGATGGCTAATCTCCGTTGAGATTGGCCGCAGTTACCGAAATTCGGTCTGGAGGACCATTTTTTTTTACAATTTATTAACCATTAAACTGTTGCTGTTGATCTAATAAATCGTTGATAAAATGGCTTGTTGATCTATTAAACCTGTTGATCTAATGAATCGTTGATAAAATAGCTTGTTGACTTAATGAACTACTAATCTCTTCATTCGATGACATAGAAAACCTTTGTTATATTAATCTGTTGGTTTAGTCATAGGATTATTATAATCATTCAATTAGCTGCATTTTATAATTTACTAGCTGTTCCCCGCGACTTCGTTCGCGTTAAATTAAATTTTCCCGTTAACACACATTAGAAAAAACAGGCAATTTGGCTGATTATAATCAGCCAAATTGCCTGTTTTTCCAGACTTGAATCACAGATATTGTTACTTTTACTGAAAACTCAAGCATTTTAGAATAAAAAATAGCCTTAAAATAGCATTTAGGGATAAAGTAGCTTCCTATTGGTGAAGTTGAGAATTTTTAGGATCGGATCGGTAGTTCCTCCAGAGATTATATCCTAGAATACTACAGGCCAATCTTTATTAATATTATAAAGAGGTACTTACCTAAAGTTTGTATGTATGTATTTAGGTCAGGGGTAATCTCCTGGAAGTATGTAGGGTTATGTAAGTTTTCATTTTTAGTTTACGGACTATTAACATTATTATTATTTTCAGTCCTACTGCAGGGCATAAGCCTCCTTCAATTCCTCCCGGTTCTGCGCGTTCTGCGACCAATCCTCCCAATAAGCATCTATCTCTTCTATTAACATTGCAATAAAACTTTGCATGCTGAATGTAAATTAAAACAGTTTAAATTGTAATCTTTTAAAACAATCTTACATTCAATTGTTGTTTTTATTAATAAATAATAATTGGTTCCCTACCTTTATGATGAGCTTAATTGCTGTAAGATTGACAATGTGCCCTAACATGTTAGTGAAGGACAATTAACTTTATCACTGCAATAACAATCAACATTTTCACGTTTTATCTCGCATGTATATCACGCAGGAAGTTGTTGCATTGTTTGTCAAACGTTTCCGTTAACTAGGTAACATGCAATCTAGAAGATATAAAAATGTAGGTATCCATCGAGCGAGAAGTCAATAGTAGTGACCAGTGAAGATGAATCGCTTGTTTTATTTAACGGTCTTTGCTATTTGCCTTGCAGCAAAATATGGATTGTTTTCGGTCGCACACGCAGCTCCTTCCGCAGCATCTAACATGATCCTGGGCAGTTATGACTCTCTACATACGTCCAATCGAGTATGTTATTTAATATTTGTATTATTCTATAAATCGATTTATTAGCAAGTACAATTCCCCTACGAAACAAATGCTACAGATATTTGTTTCGGACTCGGTTGCGTTAGGTTCGAACAAGGTTCAAATTGAAGAACCCGGGTTATTGAGGGAGTGAACCAAGCCGGTTAGGTTTTTAAACCATTTAAATTGATCACTGTATCAAAAATAGTCGATCCCATATCCGTCGACACTAACGACGAAGTATTATTTGAGTAAAATAATGTCGAAGAGTAGCGTAAATCGTTATGTCTGACTGAGTTCCATTGTGTTGCAACAGTGTCTGTCGAATAAAAGTCCATTTAGCTTAAGTTTTTCAATCACATACCTACGGCATAAATATTCCCAGGTTAGCCTCCTTAGCTTGGGGTGATCTCGTCGAAGGCCATTAAATATTTAGGTTGGTAATTGGTTATTATTTGGCTATTGTTAGTTTAGCTACGTTGACTGAGTATTTTAGCTACCTCCTTCTCTTATCGCTTCATTTGTTTCGTTGGTCTAGCAGTTATAATAATTAAGTGCGATTGCGCTGGAATCATGAGTTTGGTTTGGTTTACAGATTAAGATGAGAGGCGAGAGGCTGAGAATATCCTGTAATAAAAAAGATTTTTATAGGAGACCTATTTTTCGGCCGCGCCTTTACCCGCGTTTACCTATTTCTCAAAGTAATTGTAATCGGTTAAGTAATTAAGACGAACGTCAGGCAGAACTAATATTTTATTTGAATTTTTTTTTTCTTACAATTATTCTGAGTACATATTATTATGTATTTATTACGTTTTGCTGTCACTTGCAGGTTGTTAGACAAGCAATGCCCACGCAAGATGACTTCACTCCGCCACCATTTCCGCCTCCTCCAGCACCACCAGGAATGTTTGAAGAAAACTTTTCACGGAAACGGAGAGAAGCAAAAGGTGGAGGTTCGATGCCCACAAGAAAAGGATAATTTATTAAATGCGTTTTATTCCGATTCTGATAATGTACAGCGGTCCTTTAAATGTGACAATGGCAATGCTTGCATACCTATAATTATAATCTATATGTTTACTTCTAATTAAACGTAATGGCAAATTATACAATATTCGTTTCCATTTTATCTATATTTATCTTTGTTATTTCAGCGTATTATAATATCATTGCAATGGCACTGAGGTGTAGGTAGGTCCTGTGTTTTTTTAACCAACTCGTTCATTTCCCTGCTAGGAAACTTAATTTTTAGAAAAGCTTACAATTTAGTCAAAATCTGCCAAGAGATTGCTATTAGCATTTATAATAATTATAAGTAAGTAGATATATTTATTTAGAAAATATTATAAATAATTATGTACCTAAGTACTTATTTATTAATATTCTTATGACCACTACCAGTTCTATGCAACGCTGCAACGTTCCAAAAAAAAATTAAATAGAAAAATAAACTTATTTATACTTACAGTTTAATTTTTTTTTAGCTTAGGTGGTGGCGACCGTTGACTGGCAAGTCAGAGGTCTCGGGTTTGAACCCAAGGCGCGCACCTCTGACTTTTCGTTATGTGCGTTTTATATATTAATTACTTATCTCCATGCCTCGGATAGCACATTAAGCTGTTGGCCCCGGCTGTCTTTGATAATCGTTACTATGACTTACGAGCTTTCCAAGGCACTTTTGTGGCCTTGTGAAATTTTAAGTCCTCCAATTAAATAATGGGGTCCATAATGGTCTCAATAATTTTAAGTTACCACCTAAGTATAACATTTTATAATGCAATAAATGTTTGAGTTTAAATCAACAGCCGGTAACACTGACAAAATTTTCTATTTGTTATCCGACTGAAAGACTTTTATCCAGGTCATGAAATAAATTTAAAAAAAAAGCTATTTGTTAGACAGGGTTACCGGGGTTACCGCTGATTTTTCCGCTATTTCGGTAAATGTATTCTATAAACAGACTTACTAGGGATGACTACGCATATTCTATAGTACTTATTAGACTAGATTATTCGATTATTGGACTACTGATAAGCCATTAGCTTCAGTAGTGATGTGGTTCGTTTATTAATTCGAAGTAAAAATAAAATGATTACTATTAACGTGCTAAATAAAAAATAAAAAATTACAGTATTGAGCAGAAACAAAGGCAAATTTTTTCCCTCCAAGCCTAGTCTAAGATCACATTAGATAATCAGTCAACGCTAGTCATAATAACTTACATGTATCCCTAGTAAGTCTGTGTAACTTACAAAGAACGGTGACAGTGACATTCTTATTTCTTAAATTCATATCTGACAGTGACAGATCTGGTATAAAAAAATAACCTTCAAATATCAATTGATAATTTTGTTAATTTTTCATATTTTACTGTGTGAATTGATACTTCGGAAATGTTAAAAAGTCTCACTAAAGCCCCAAGTATTATACTTAGGATTAAAAGTAAAATAAAATTACCCGAAAAGTGTAAAGGAACTATTATAGAAAAGTGGACTAATTATTGGAAGAACTTGTTTATAGACTATCGTCAGATGTTGCATGACCTCAGAACCGATATTCAAGATGATCCGAGGAGAGCCATGAGGTGGACTGCAGGAATAGCAACTTTATATGGTCTAGCCTTGAACAATCCTGATGAACTCGATTTTAAAGATAACTTAAAACGAATTAATAATGAGGCAGTTATGATAAGTGAAGACTGTCTTAATCAGGAAACAGCTGAACATTTATGGTTTCTGGACACATGTTATAACCAAGGAATAATCCATTATAGAAGTTTAGGTATTCTATCTATCATGTATCTCACAGACATGAATGATGCTTGCGATTTATACAAAGCACATTGTTCCTATATACAACCTTCATATCTAAGTTTTGCTTCACGGATTATTGATGTGGGAATTGTGGGTAAATGGTGGAACCTTTTTATTAAAACCCATAATTACGATGTCAAACGAGATTGATTAATGAACAATTATAATTTATTCTGTTGTATAAAATAAAATTACTTGTTTTGCTGTAGTGTTATTATAATTTAAAACATTAATAGTGTTGTTTTATATCTCTTATACAAATATATGAGTAAGATCAATACTGCAAATTTCAGGAGTTGTAATAAAATTACATATTTGTTGAAGAAAATCTTTTATATTCCGGTTCTTACTAATATGTTAAAACAATTAATGTATAAAAACTATTAAGTTTCACAAATCATCTCATGCTTTAGGTTTTTGACCAAAATGCAACTCTAAAAACATAAATCACCACTAAGTGAACCCTGCAAATATACATAATATAATATTCTTCTATAAACATTACAACATTGAACACATTCAGAAATAAGTGATGATGGTATTATATTGAAAACAAACCAACAAACAAAACTTTTTCATATTCTTGTTATCTGAGGTTGACTAATGTAAAATCGAATTAACATCACTGAAAAATAGAGAAACGCACAGCTCACATGTTTTTACATAACACAAAGATAATTGAAAAAACTAGTTTGGTAAGAATAAAAACGTAATAATATATATGCATGAAACATAGTGGCAGCTCTCTGATATGGAATAAAAACATGTAAGCTTCAGCAAAATAAATAATGTGACAAAGCTTCTGCTCCCCTAACTAAAATGAGTGAATGTTTGTTTTGAACTAGTAGCATTCTTCATAACTAAGATTGTCCCAATTAACAAAAACTTTCCTCTAATGCCCAGTAAATTAGGGTTTAATAAAGTCTTAAAAAATATAAATAGTCTGTGATTAAAACAAAAATCATTCTTTAATAAAAACAAATAAAAATCACCACTTTGATTGGATTAAGTTCTTATAAAGTGAAAACATCATAAAGTTACAGTAATGTAATAAAAATACCTGAAAAATGACTCTAAACTTAAAACATCCTGTCTAAATCAAGAGCAAAAGAAAACTTTCAATACCTCTATAGTTCACTGCTTCTCTTCTTGGAATAACAACTTATTTATAGTTTATCCAGCTCAATATGATCAGCTATGTGATACCTTCACTGATATGTGAAGTAAATTAACTAACTCAACACAAATAAGTACACAATAATTACGCCATAGAATATATTAGGCCCATAACATTAAATCATACTAAGCTGGTAAACAAATATGGACACATAAATTTGTATAAATCACAATATCACATTTCAATTAGTTGATTATCAATAGTAATACTATAATTATTAATGGTTACTAATATAGCAGAATTTAGTATTTCATTTATTTCCTATGAGGTAAGAACAGTAAGATTTGTTATTGCTTCATTTACATTATATTGAATACTTCTAACAATAAAAATTGAAGTATGGTATCAAAACAAATATATAAGCTTTACTAATATTCTATTTAAGTGTACATACATTGACAATAAAGGACAATCTTTCTCATGAAAACGTCAGCTGTAGTTAATTATTGAATTTACCACTGCAATCAATTATGAGACAATTCATGTTTACATAACAATCAGAAATGAGGTTTGAATAATTTATTTTTATCACAATATTTCAGACTTTGCTTATAGTTATAATACAATACATCAAAACTTTTTATACATAAATAAACAATAATGGCTACAGCTATATGAGGTGTGGCTTCTTCGCAGAAAAATAATGTTTCATCACAGATAATTATAACAATTAAAGTCTTACAGTAATCGATTTCAGTTTCAAGAGCCTAATAACGTTTGTATATTGAATCTACAACCAGCGATTTAATAGCACTCAGATAGCAGCAAATATTATTCATAATTTCAAGGGGCGACTGGGAACACTTCTGATATAAAATAGATACCAGGGTAAATTCTTGTATACTGACTATATTGCTACTTTAAGTCCATATGTATACGGTATATATTATGTCAAAAATATTATATGTATTTTATTTTGTATTGCTTTAAAGGCACTAAACCATTAAAACAATTTTGCTAGAGATTCTACAGATTAAACCCTTTCGTACAGAATCGCCAGCGTCTATGAGATCTAAACAATATAGTTCTTGTACAACAACTTTGCTCTTACTTCAAGAGCATAGTTGCTCCAAGCTTATTGCTTTCTCTGTTGCTCATTATCGTTCATGTTTTGCATTCCATTTGCTGGAAAGGCTAACTTCAGATTTCAATCAATTTCGCGATATCTCAAGATAACTGTGCTATTATGTTTGTGCTATTAATAGTTATTTTGTGATATTTGGTTAAAGAGAGAACTAAACTTAAAAAAATTTGTAGTAAGAAAAATTCGATTACAAGCAGGATTGAACAGAACTCGAAAATTTACAATGTAAATTTTTGCTATAATAATTGTAAACTATGTTACCAGCTACATAACAACATAAAACTTAAAGAATGATATGTTTAAACATTTAATTAACAGACATAACACAACAAAATATTCTCACCGCAAGCCATTCTATACAAATGTGTTTAGTCACAACTGATTGGGTCAAAGCACAAGCAAAAAACAGTATTAACATTACACTGCACATGTTACTAATAACTATGAATCAGGGCCATATTATATTGACTAAGTGCTTGATTAGGGGCATTACAATAAGTCCAGTTAAGAATACTTGTGATATATGATTTAAACCACCTCTTAAAATTACAATCATATTTAAAAAAGCCAAACATTAGTGTTACAAATAAAAAATGATGCTCTCATTTGCATAACAAATAATTGTTACAATAAGGTACATACAAACATGCAAAATTAGAGATGAAAAATAAAATCGGCCTTAAATAAAACCTTGATTTACTTTTTACAAGAAATATAAACAAATCACTGGAACAAAACAACTAATTCTAAAATATTTGCTTCAATAGACGTATGTAACATAAATCATGTTGGATTGCATGACAAGTCCTGTTCATGCAATGAATTGAGTTGTAAATGTTGCAATATGGCGTGGGAAGAGCGACGAACACCGGAGGAGCGTCTACAGCACTAGAGCAGGATAATGTCGGGCGCGTGAAGACCGAACTGGTACAGACCGTCGAAGTCGTCCAAGTCGTCGTCCAGGAACAGTTCCTCATCTGTCGTGTACATATTAGCAATTCATTAAATAATACTACATGAATTTTATTACAACGTGTGACTACAGAAATTATAGACAAGATGAGGCAAAATATTAAGGTACGGGGGTGGGGCGTATCATTAAACCATGTGATTAAACTTCCGATTATAATAAAATAATTTAAAAATACCTGGTCCAAAAAAGTCGTCAAAATCGTCGTGATCGTATAGATCGCCGAGCGAATCGTCCGAACTATCGTCGAAGATACGGTCCACAAAGTCTGGTCGGAGGTGTGGATTACTGCGGTCATCGTGCAAATCCACTGTTAACAGCTTGTGAGTGGGGTATTCCTGCTGCGCCTGAATTAAAATAAATAATAAATAAAATTACGACCTTATTGCAACATTGGTGAAAAGTCTTATTTAATAATGTTTATAATGTTTGAGTAACACATTGGTTGAGTCCAGCGACTCTATTTCAAACTATTTGTGCTTAAGTTGTGTATACTTACATTAATTTCTAAGTCCTGTTATATTGTATTGCTGTTGTATTCCCGAATAAAATAAAATAATTAAAATAAAACGCGTGCTCATGCAGTAGATTTTGCTTTTATAACTTTTTCACAGTAGAAATTGGATTGGGTTTGTATATCAGGACTTCAGGAGTAAGCTTTCTGACATGCATGGCTATTATATATTAGTACTAAGTCCTAGTATTGTGTCATGCCAGTAGTTGTGTTGTCTGCGCCGCACTGCACGTACGTACCTCCATGGGCGCGGCGGCGGTGGCGGCCAGGCGCAGCGTGAGCGCGCGCGGGTGCGCCGCCAGCGCGCGCACGGCGGCGCACACCAGCTCCTCCGACACGCTGTCGCAGCCGCACACGTCCACCTCCTGCAACCGTGCTGCACGTCACACACTATCGGGTACCACACATCGCTAGCGAGCGTAGGCTCGCATCACTTAAGGCGCGGATACTCGCTAAACTGCTATCTCGTTTACACATTGAACATTATATAATCAATGACTGACTTTTCCAACTTTTCTTTTATACACATAGAAGAAAAATTGAAAAAAAAACGTTCAAATTGAATGGAAAGGAAGTCACAGGAAAAAGGTAGTAATATATAAAAATAATTCCAATGGCATAAGAGTGGGTCGTTACCTGCAGCAGCGGGCAGGCGGCCAGGCAGGCGGCCAGCGAGGCGGCCGTGAGCGCGGGGTTGCCGCGCGCCGTGAGGCGGGCCAGGCGCGGCAGGCCGGCGGCGGCGCGCAGGCCGCGGTCGCCCAGCGCGCCCAGGTACGACACGTCCAGCA
This sequence comes from Protodeltote pygarga, assembly GCA_936450705.2. NCBI lineage: Eukaryota > Metazoa > Arthropoda > Insecta > Lepidoptera > Noctuidae > Protodeltote > Protodeltote pygarga. The sequence goes on from OW388263.2 coordinate 10,290,289, forward strand.
CGGCCAGCGCGCGGCAGCCGCGGCACACGGCGCCCACGCCCTCGTCGCCCACGCCTGCCGGGGGGATACCACGCGATGTACTACCCGCCTCATACAGCCCCGCCTCTACAGGAGGCGACAGAAAAACAACCATAAGTACGTGCTCACTGTGCAATATCCACATGTACTAATCGTATAAAGCGGCAAGTGCTAATCTAAGCCTAATCTAAAAACACTGGAAGGAAGGAAGACACTGTAATAAAATATTTCCATTGAGATAAAAAATCAAATAAGTTGTTCAAAATTTAAAAATTCTTATCCTCAAATATTCTATCTTTGGTAAAACGTTCGCGCAGGCCGGTAATTTTTCTTAATAATCCATAGAATAATTGTGTAGTACTCGATTACAATCAAAATCTAATAAAATGAATAATAAATTTTGTACTGTGCCTATTTGGCCCGAATTTTTCAAATCAGACAAGCTAATAACTCCGTTAAATTTAACCATATATTTTTTTTTTATTCACATAATATTATGTGATTTGTATCTTGAAATGGTCTCGTACGTGCCTTTAAATTTTTTACAGTGATTAAAAAATAATGATGACATTTTAATAAGGGAAATTTGATTTTATACGAACGAAGTCGCGGGGGTAGTAGTAGTTTAACCGATTCGTTGCGCGACACCTATAAAAACTAAAAACTAGCTGCGGCGGAGAACAAATATTACGTGACACGGCAATCGTGTGCCATACAAGTTGATGGCACGGCATCAGCCATGAATTAAAACAATACATCCTTTTTATGACTTTTTTATCTTATTTAGACTTGATTACATTTAGTTGATGTCAAATAACACGACGATGCACCCGTCCAGGATAGGTACTTAGTTTTAAGTGGCTAACTGTGTTTTCTTTAAAATTGAGGGTAACTGACTTTTTTGATGCTGCAAAAGTGCAAACAAAAAAGTAATGCTTTTGCCCATTTTTTTTCCTTTTTTTAAATATTTTATAGTAGGTTTATAGGAGTAGGTAAAGAAAACAGGTTACAACATAATTTTCTTTTATTTAAATGTGGGTATTGCATGTTCTATGAGAAAAAATCACTGAAAATTAATTATTTTTATAGAATTTGAAAATGACACTCACTCTCGTGTCAATCGCCACACTGGAATAATAAATGGCCATCCTGTTGTACTATCCGCAAAGAATCGGTTAAACAATCTCTCTAAATCTATTTCTATACAAATAAATAAAATTAAAGTTAAATTAAACTTCGTTCCATGCGCTCAGGAGACACCCCTCTTAATTAGTAAACTATAATCGTAAAAAAATGCTGTAATCAATGCACGGGACTCTTAAGCCTAAGTCTGATTGTTTTTTTAAACTTACCTGGATGAGGGAAGATCCTCCGCGAGTTGCAGCTAGAAATATTTAAGTTCTCCAGTTTAGGGCAACACTGTGCGACTCGTTTTAGAATAGCGTTCGTTATGTAAATGTTCCGGCTCAGGTTCAAAGTTTTCAGTTCCGTGAGGTTCCCAATAGCATCACAAAAAGCTTCGTTGCATTGCGGTGAGAAGCACATCTCCACAGATATGTATTCACTCAATGAAAGTTCTTCAAGTAAAGGTACTTTGTTCAAAATTAAAGGTACAATCTTCCACATCGTATGAGGACAAACATCTAATTTAAGTGTCGTTAATCCAGGTAACGTGTCCATAGCTGCACTGAGCACTGTTCCTTGAAGGCTGTAGCAGTTGTAAAATGCGAGTGAGTTTAGTTTTTGGGGATTTGATCCAGTTAGAAACAGCCCAGTGACGTGCGTGTTATTTGACACTGTTAAGTTTTCTATACAAGATTCACTTTTGACTAGATGTACTAAACTCGCATCTGTCAACTGCAAAATAAAAATGTTTTTATTAGAATAGTTGTCGATTTAAATGAAAAAATACAGCGTGGATTAACAGGACACCTGCTTTAAATACTATTATGATCTCGTGTAACATTAATTCTTTCTTATAACATTTTTTTAAACATTAAAAAAGAAGGAAGAATCAGAATAAATCGGCCTCTACTATCTCAGTGTTGTTGCATCATGCTAGGTAAAATACCTTCGGCCTTGCGGAAGTATGCAATCACGATTTCACGTCCCGTCAATACGCGGATGAGAAATGACATGGGGGGTATTTTAGTCGGTATGCCAGCCGCCATACTATCTCTAGGCCGGATAGCCTCCGAGCGGCACGATATGCATAAGGCGCATTATCCCTTAAAAAGTGTCATATTTACTTGGACTCGCGATATAACTTAAATAAAATCATACCTTATTGCACGACACAAAAGACAAGTTCTTTAGTTGTTTACATCCATAAATTAATGGGTTCCAGTTTCGCGTGTGCATGCCGACAATCTGAAAAAATATCATTACGTCACTTACAAGTTTTATTTCAAAATATTATTAGTTTGCTGAAGGACGCGCAATTATATTGCGTCTGCAAATTGATAGCTTCAGAGTTTCAGTATTTTACCATCCCAAAAAATATATCTATTGTGAGATAATTTTGTTCTGACCAAGTGGTTGCTTGAAATATTTCTTGTAAATTACTACCGACTAAATAAAATTAAAATGAAGTTTCGAGACAAATTAAAAAAAAATACAAAACTGAAAGGGATTGAACATTCTTACACCACCAGTCTTGATAGCCTAGTGGTATGATCGTTAACTGGCAAGTGAGAATTCTCAGTTTCAATCCCGTGCATGACTTTTCGTAAGTAATCGTATTATAAATTAATTATCATTTATTTCGTACCTCGGAAAGCACGTTAAGCTGTTAGCTCTGTACCTGATCTCTCTCCGATCGTGTCGGATTGCCGTCCCAGTCCCATCGGACTATGAGAGTGAGGAAATAGAGAGTGCACCTGGGTATGCTCACACACACGTGCATTATAATATCTCTTGTGTAATTAGCTAATCTCCATTGAGATTGACTGCTGTGACCGAAATTCGGTCAGGAGGATATTATTGCATTTTTTTCATGTGTTATTTTTAAAACTTCACTATTCGCCGCCCTGAAGGCAACAGAACAGAGGTGTACCTTGAGCTCCTCCAGGTTGGGGCAGAACTTGCCCACGGTGTGCGCCGTGCGGTCGTTGAGCGCGGACCAGTGGTGGTCGATGTGCAGGCGCGCCAGCGACGCGCCCACGCGCTGCAGGATGCGGCGCAGCACGGCCGTCGTCAGCATCACCGGCACGTGCTGCCACCACGACGTCTTGAAGATGCGGATGCCTGCGCGTATGTACCACTGTACTCACACAACACTACACAACTACCTTCTGACTTGAAAATACGACTAAGGTGAACCAATAACACTAAGTTAAGTAGTTAACTATTGGAATAGGTTTACTGCACATAACTAAGTATTAAAACACTGGTATGTAACTTCGCATATGACTCGTTTTTTATACTCACACACGTGTTTTTAATAACCCCTATTATGTGACAGTTTCACAAACTATCGTTTTGTATTTATGGTAATGCATTATGATATTTACCTTGAAGGTATTCTCTGACCATATTTTGCCAAGTTTTGCTAACTCTTTCTGACCTGATGAGATCTCTGATAGGAATATAAGCCAGAATATGTGTTAAACAATCTCTATTTAAAACGTCCAAAATTGTGTAACAAGACTCCGTCTCCCTGCCTTTGTCTTCTTCCTGTATATCAACATTTACCTTTTAAAAAAATATATAAAACAGTTATTATAGAAAGTCAAATCACATTATACCATTCAAATCACTCACAACTGGTACTTCTGTTGAACTTGTTGTTGCTTCAGCGATGTCTCCATTAACCGATACCCAATCACAGTTATTAATTGTTTCTAAAACAAAAAAATCTCTTGATGTACTTAATTTAATGTGACGTGATTTCAGACAATAGAATCAGAGTTAAATATATCAATCAACACAAGGGGTGGATGTAACTACCATCTGAGGTGGTTAATTATAGAAGAAAATTACGATAGCACGACAGTATTAAGGATATCTCAGTTGGCAGAGTCTGGTGGCTTTAACCAGTAGGTCATAGGTTCAGTCCTGCACAAATACAATTTTTCTTACTTAAAAAATTTGTAACTTTAGCATTTAAATCAATTAGGTTTAATCGTACCAAGTTCTTGAGTTGCGCTTTCATTGGAAGCCGTATTTCCTTCAGCCCTGCGCTGACCGCGTGGCTTCCATCGTCCGCGGCCGTCCGCGTCTTCAGCAGGCTGGTGCCAACTATCTGCAGGTGATATCCTCAAGTTACGGCCTCGAAGAGTTTTCTCGTGCATTGGGGCTTGAAGTGCTCTGCGTTATAATGTTATAAATGTTATTGTTGTTTAACTACACTTAACAACATTCTTTGAAGTTGTGAAGCCTCTGACTTGCCAGCTAATGGCCATAACACCTAGGCTATCGCTGGACAATAATTAATATACAGTAAAATACCCAATACTGGCACTTTAAGCAATACAATAAAAAGAAACTCCCCACACCTTTTACTAGAAACGGAATTACATATTACTTTTTCAAGGAATTTATTTGCCTATTGAGTTTTCATTCATTCATTCAGCAGGGTTCAGTTTTTGTTTGAAGTAACACAGTTTGAATAATGTTCATAATTTTTAATAAGTGCCAATAATTGGTAAGGTCTCAAAATGGCAACATTACGAAGTAACTTGACATAATGTGGCTTATTTAATACTGGAGGATAATATGTAGACAATAGACAATAGAATAGATAATATGTAGACATAATCATGCCAACCCTTTTTTTCTAAGTGGTTTCTCTCAGTTATAGCACTAGGGAGTTCAGACTGATTAACCAGACTTTTTACGACACCTAAAAAGCCTCCAGCTAAGGCAATTAAACGAAAACACTAAAGGGCACTTAATGGGATTCAGGTCTCGGCTCTGGGCGTTCTTTGGGGACAAGCTAGCGACACCTGATTTTGATTATTTTGCGTCGTGTGCTTAACTCTGACCAATTACATTACCAACTACATAGTCATTGACCAATTACATAGTCAAAGAGGGCAATTACACATAGTCTTCGCGACAAGGACAGAACAGGGGTTTTGTGGAGTGTTTATAGCTTTTGCTTATTCAGTGGTCAGTACCGAAAGATAGTGATATCATATAGACATCCAACAGCGAAAGCAGCGCAGGTCCGCACCACTTTCAAATGCTCTTGGAATGACAGATGGTGGTTGTGAATTATTTTTAGATATTTAGACTTTAGTTCACAAGGGAAGTCTTGACCAAACATAGAAATGGACCTGTCCCATCTGAACCAGGAGCTTTCCTGGGTTTAAGATGTTAGGAATCTCATTTGCACCTCATCTAAGGTGATAAGGGGGCAAGGGATTATCAGGATCCTCCGTGGGTGGAAACCAGTAACCCTGTATGTATATGCCATTGATACTATTATAATGATTTATACTTTCATTTGGAATTCAATCAAGAAAACAATTTGAAACAATTACTTATGTGCATCTGCCGGATTACTGTAGGTCACAAAGGCATATGTGGGTGTAGGTGTTCGGTTTGGACCCTTGTCTCCCATCCGCAGCCAACAGCTCTTGATAAAACCATATGGGGCAAAAACACCAAAAAGTTCTGATCGGGTTGTCTGAAATCAATCAATAATTAATCATTACACAACATTAAGTAATTAAAATTTCATTACATGCTGATGATTCACAATATGATAATATTACAACTACTAAGATAAGGCTTAATATTTATAGTAATTAATAAAAATGTTATACAGTTTTATTTTAAAATCTTTTGTTAGTCAGAGGTTTAAACTCTGACACCAGGTTAAAGATTAGGTGTAAAGTTGACAACTTTATACTCATAAACATTATTTAAAGTGGGTTTTTATGGTTCAACATCAGGACTACAAATCTTCTTCGATGTAGACCAGTCAAAGCAATTTGAGTGGCTTGCGATTGAGTTTTGTTGGGTGCAAGGTTACAAGAACAGCATAATGCATGTTTGATGAAGTTTAAATTCAAATATTCGGTTTTTTTAAGGCTAGATAAATTGATTGCATGAAAGTTGCTATATAGAATATACATAAATTTAACAATATACAAGTAGTATGAGTAACAGTATACAAAGTAGATATGTAGTAGATAGAAAGTAGAGATGTAAGTCTTTGGAAGCATGGTCCAACTTCTAAGGTACAAGAAGCAAGAGAAAAAGTAAGGAGAAGCATTGAAAAAGTGAAGTGATAAAGTTTATAGTATATATTAATACTTCATAATATTATAGTAAATTTATATATAAAATCATAGAGTATTCAAGAAAATATAGAGTGATAACGTCAACCACATTGCCTTGTGCAGAGCGAAAGCAGCTCTCGCCATAGAAATGTTAAAATGTCATTTTTTCAAATTAAGTTTTCTAGACGTTTTTCAAAATTTAACTCAGCAGTTAACCATGATATAAGCTAAAATGTCACTTTTTCGCTCGTGGAGCCTAGTTGAATCGCAGTCGATCGAGGTATGATCGCAAACGGAGCTCGTGTCGCGGCCGCGTTGTTCATACCCGTGCTCACGGTTCATACTTCTATAGGGTTGCTCTATTTTTTTCTTATATACTCTAAGTTTAAATCAATTAAAAAAGGGTTAATTTTATAAGAAAGTGAAAATGTTTAAATTTTTTGTATCTTTCCACAGAACTAAAACAGGGTTCAATCCATATGTACAAATTTTCCCTGCTTTTAATTTACCATTTGTATATGGAGACTTGATATTTAGAGATTATAATATGTAGAGTAACCTAGAGGATTACAGAGTATAGGTATGGAAGTCATGGGGGAGGCTTTTGACCAGTAATGGAATGGCTCAAGTTAATAGTAAGCAAGTAATGAAGTAATCATGATTTTATCTCATTTATTAAAATATATAGATAATAAATAAATAAATCAGCCTGTAACTGTCCCAATATAGGGCAAAGGCCTCTTCTCATACAGAGAAGGATTGAGCATTAAATTTTTTTTTTTTTTAATTTATATTCTTACAAATTTATATTTTTAAATACACATATACCTGTACTATATATATTTTAAATAACATGCATATATTAAAAAATATAAAAAGTAAGAGCCTACCGGCATTTGGAACAAGGTCCAAGCCGGTGGCTCGCGAACCTCATGTTATTTCCTGCCAGTCAGGAAGGAAACAATCCCATTACAATAATAATTTAAGCCCAATACTAGTGCATTATCACCTTTATCGACAAACTAAAAGGTTTTCATTTTAGAATGCTGTCTTTATATTAAAAAATATCATTACCTTTGGGGGTAAATTTGACACATACAACTTTCTGATAGGTATCCCATCTTCAGTATGAGTGGGCACATATTTCAAGCCATAGGGTGTTACTTCAAGGTTCGAATTGATGGCATCTGAAAGATAGTTGAAAGTAAATTTAGTATGTAATGCATTAGTATAACACCATGAGCAGCTGTCATTATGCAACAATGGTTTTAACAGAATTTCACACCTATGCAATACAATCTCTCGATTTTGCTTGCCGAGTTCCCACCAGATAAGCTACAAATAAATCAGAAAAGTTCCATCCATTACAACATGTCAAACATTTTATCGATGATCAAAGCTGCGGGTGTATACTGAGTTAATTTACTTCCTCTAACCAGCAGAAGCATGCCCATATTTGTGAAAAAGCGTTAAATAACAAATAAATACATACACAGTTCGCGACGAACAACGTGAAGTAAATCCGGATTGAGAAATCTCTCCTCTTCGTCGTAATACATGGTGTTATATTACTGTTTCGAACAGCAGCTGGAACTTGTCTGATAACAACAATTAATAATCGAACATGATATCATCAAAATATAAAGCGACACAGAAAATTTAGAGTAAATACTGAAAATAAAATTGATAATTGCAAACGCAGTCAACATACAACGGCCGTGTTATTTTTTAACAATAAATGTTGCCATTATATTTTCTCTTTATCCAAATAATTTGGTAATATTAATCTATCTATCACGCTGAGAATATCCTCTCTTGTTCAATCAGACCAAGAAGTTTTTAATATAAACTGGAGGCCAAGCTTAACAGTGGCACTAATTATTGATCATACGAGACATACGATTCTCCCTCATGCTGTGGTCAACTGACAGGGTTAAACGATCATGATTCATGAATAACATGAATTCATGACGTCAAATATCATATTTTTAAAGGCAGACCAAGTACGGTTTGGCAAAAAGAGTCTGCAAAATTTGGGGGCGCCATTGGCGCACTTTTTAAATTACAATAATTCAAAATTACAAGTTATTTGGTACTTACATATTTCTATGACGAATTCTTTGACATCAAATATAATCAAATGGTTCTCTTTTAAGTTGTTTTAGTACTCACAAACTCAGCATTTGAGATTTTTAATTTTAGTTCCAGCTGTCACCGCCTCGGACTCTTTTTTGCCAAGCTTTGGAATTGGCATCTAACATCACATCACTATTATTTTCGTTTGCCATATGAATGACGTTTGTTGTTGTAGTGAGTGTGACTGTGAGTGACAAATCTGGTGACAAATAAATTTGAAATTCTGCATTCGACCGACATAATTTGGCATTCCATTTTTTTGTAAATAATACGCGAATAATAAAAAAAGTAATATAAATTTTAAAACCAAAAAATAAACAATAAAATCAAAGATATGCTTAATGTTAGGAAAAGAGGCAATACGGATAACAATAAGACCGAAAAAGAAAATGTAACAGATAATGGAAATATAGAAAATAAGAAACAACCGTAAGTATTTTCCCATGGTACACGAGCGCTTATTTACATAAATTTTTATTATGCCTGTTTCTATTGCTTTCCTTATGGTTTTTTATGATTTCAGGACTACTAATAGAAACATATCATTGAGAATTATTTCTCGAGTTGTTATTATATTTTCCCTCCTGATAGTTGTATATTTTTCATCTAAAGATGATAAAGTGAAAACATTCGCCAAACAATCCGAATTATTGCCTGGCAAAGGCTTAGTTATTGAATGTTCACAATCATACAAAGATGAGGTAGACAAATATGAGGGATGTTTCCCTAAAGAATGTAAAAGATTTGTGACTGATAAAGTGATATCTGTAAGAGAAGCAGAAGAACTACTGGCTGTAGCTAAAAAGGGACTCAAGTTTGGAGGATCTGCTGGTGGTGCCTCTATTTTAGACTTACACAGTGGAGCACTGTCTCTGGGACAACACTTTATAAATATTTACAAACATGAAGATGCTAAAAATATATTCAACGAGGATGATTTCAACGTCTATAGGGTAAGATTAAAATTATTTAATACTATTTACTTTCACTTAAAATAGTGACATTTATTACATTTTATAAAAAATCTATTTCTTACAGGTGATTAAAGAAAAAATTAAATATGCTGTGGCTCATCACTTTGGTGTGAACCCTAACTTGATTTATCTGACACATCCAACATTTTTCTCTGAAATCAATTCGAAGAAAGCAGTAACCATTCATGATGAATACTGGCATCCTCATGTTGATAAAGTATGTTGCACAAAATATTTATGTGCCATTTTAAGTATAGAATATTTTTTGGACTTATTATAATATACTTAGCTCTTTTATGGTACAAATTCTAATGTGACTTTTTAAACCTTGTCGGGAACAAGGACACCAGTGTCTAGTAACAATTGATTTTGTGACACTATTAAGGACATTTTGTTCTCCCAATTTTAAAGAAACATGCACCAAATTATAGTTTTATATTATGTTGTACCTATTATTTAAATCCATGTATCATTTTGTTTTCAGGAGACATACAAATCTTTTCACTATACAACACTGTTGTATCTAGGTGATTACAATATTGATTTCAAAGGAGGAAGATTTGTTTTTGTTGATGAAAAGTATAACAGAACTGTGGAACCACGAAAAGCGCGTCTAAGTATGTTTACTAGTGGCCGTGAAAACTTACATTATGTTGAAAAAGTGACATCAGGCATCAGATATGCTATGACAATTTCATTCACTTGTGACAAACAATATGCTATTGAAGATCCCAGTACAAATAATATGTAAACTTACATTCCAATACAAAATTGTTCTAATTAAATTATTTTACTGAATACTCAATTAATCAGTCATAGTATTTTTCCATAATAGTATTAATAATAAATAATTATTTATTTATTAAATAATTATTATCGAAATAAAATACTGTATTGGAGGCCACCAAATTTACAAAATACTTAGGCCTCCAACTACAGTATTTTATTTAAAATCTCAAGCTTGGAAGCTTGTTTTTAGCTTTTAAGTAGTCTGATTTTAATTTTTTAACTGTATTTTATTTCAATGATTTTAAGTGGTTTAAAGTCTTTAAAAGACCAATCGGGTTATGGAAGTCATTGGGGGAGGCCTATGTTCAGCAGTGGACGTCTTGTGGCTGAAATGATGATGAAAGTCTTTAAAGGAACCAATAAGGATAGAGAGAGGTGGCGATTGCTACAAGGATAAGAGCCTAGCTCTTAAATATGTGAGTGAGAGAAAGGAACCACAGCTTGGCAAAAAGAGTCTGAGGCGGTGACAATTTGGAACTAAAAATAAAAATATTAATTTTGTGAGTACTAAAATAACAGTGATTCATTTCATTACAATTGATGACAAGAAATTCGTTATAGAAATAAGTAAGTACCAAATAACTTGTATTTTTAATTGTAGTATGAGAAGTGCGCCAGTGGCGCCCCCAATTTTTGCGGACTTGCTTCCCTGCCAAACTGTATATCTAATGCTTTCTTAGTTATTGTGGTAGTTCATAAATAGGTAGATTTCTTTATTATCTCTAAGCTTTCGTTCAAACTTTCAATCAAATCAATCCCATCCGTATCAGTTGTTTTTTCAAATTTCTTATTAAATATTTATATTTAATAAGCTAACATGTGCTAAAACATGTAAAAATTTCACAATAAGTATTTCAATCAAAGTTAATAAAAAAACTACTAAAATTTCTTATCTGATCGGCGACTTTGTGCATATAAAATGTTCTCGTATGTACAGTTTGGCAAAAAAGAGTTAGGGCGCCACTAGCGCACTGTTTAATTGTACTACAACTCAAAAAAAAATTCGTAAGTACAAAAAATAACTAGTGGAGCCCTCTATATTTGCAGACTTTTTTATCGGTTACGAAGGTTTAATGCTCTAAGGTTACGAACAATATACAATGTACCACCCAGATTTTGAATGTGTTGAGAATGGAGACTGGCAGAGGCGTTGAGAATCTAGGCAGAGGACTTCCGTTTCTTGGCTCCATGTGAGATCTCATAATCATAGTCTTTTTGCGAGTATTGATATTTGTGGGAAAGAGGTGAAGCATAATCAATTATTGGATTAGATGCGTGGATTAAGAATAGTGTGAAAGGTGCTTTTCCAAGTGGACACAAATTGTTTTATAGAATACCGTTCAATAAAGTACAGCTTGGCAAAAAAGAGTCTGAGGCGGTGACAGTTGGAACTAAAAAATTATAATAATGACAACACTGTTTTATTTGTCAACTGCAAGTAGCTTCCTTGTCATCTTTACGTAGTGCAAGTAATTTTCTTTAAAATTTAAAAGATTCGTGTAATTTGCGTGTGATATTCTTACATAATACTAGTTGATATAGTTGTTCGTAATGAATAAAACCGTTTGCAGTAGTGGAAGATCAAGGATATATCAAGTTTTCTTGAGATGTTTGGCCGAAAGCAAAGCCGGACAAATTTTGTCTGAAATTGACAATGTTTACCTGAGAACTGCTCGAATGACAGGTATAGTCCATGCAATTTTTCTTCTAGAATGTAATTAAGTCGTTATATTTACTTTCTGATAGCTGTACCACCAGTTTTTGTCGTCTTGTGTACAAATAATTATTGAGGTTATGTTTTGTAATTCGACGAATCGCGTGTAGTTAAACTGTTTAAATTGATACTTGAAACTTAAGAATAGAGTTAATACAGAGTTATTATTGTTTATTTCAGGTAAATCTGAAAATACAATCAGAGCAATTATTGTCGATGAAGGTGAAAAAAGTAAGAGTATTTTTTCGACACCTGGAAAACACCGAAAAGGTCGCCCGAAGAAAGAACTTGATGATTTTGATTTATGTTGCAAGTTGCCGTTCGTTGTGGCGTTCAATGGGGGAGGCCTTTGTTCAACAGTGGACGTTTTCCGGCTGATGATGATGACATTTATTTTTTTGTATTTTAATAAAATCTAAAATGAAACATGTTATTTAATTTTCCTTGTTGTTAATGATGATTTATTATCATAATCCACAATCCATAAATGACTCTCTGATAGGCTCGCTATATAATTCTAACTCTTGAGATGACCATTCTCAAGAGTCTGAATGATAGCGATTACGTACTTACATAATGGGACTATGCATTGCGTTGTCAGATTTTTCTTGTTCTACTTAGATCTCCCACAGAGCATGCCACCAAGCTTTATATTACATATAAGTAGTTATTGCCGCCAATGTACAATCTTCCTAAATATAATTTGGATGATATCTGTTTTGTACAATAACTACTACCAGACCATGACTATTACAAATAAAGTTTAAATCTTTCTTAATTTTAATTATGTTCAATTTACTTTTTTAATTTGATAAATATTAAAGACTAAAATGATCAAGTATCTTGTCAATTTTAGTCGTGGTATATGGGGTGGCAATCTAAAAGATTAAGGCGCCCTCAATTTATCCAGACTCTTTTTTGCCAAGCTGTACTGTAACTATAACTACAGCTTGGCAAAAAAGAGTCTGAGGCGGTGACAGTTGGAACTAAAAAATTATAATAATGACAACACTGTTTTATTTGTCAACTGCAAGTAGCTTCCTTGTCATCTTTACGTAGTGCAAGTAATTTTCTTTAAAATTTAAAAGATTCGTGTAATTTGCGTGTGATATTCTTACATATTACTAGTTGATATAGTTTTTCGTAATGAATAAAACCGTTTGCAGTAGTGGAAGATCTGTTATATATCAAGTTTTCTTGAGATGTTTGGCCGAAAGCAAAGCCGGACAAATTTTGTCTGAAATTGACAATGTTTACCTGAGAACTGCTCAAATGACAGGTATAGTCCATGCAATTTTTCTTCTAGAATGTAATTAAGTCGTTATATTTACTTTCTGATAGCTGTACCACCAGTTTTTGTCTTCTTGTGTACAAATAATTATTGAGGTTTTGTTTTGTAATTCGACGAATCGCGTGTAGTTAAACTGTTTAAATTGATACTTGAAACTTAAGAATAAAATAGAATTAATACAGTGTTATTATTGTTTATTTCAGGTAAATCTGAAAATACAATCAGAACAATTGTCGATGAAGGTGAAAAAAGTAAGAGTATTTTTTCGACACCTGGAAAACACCGAAAAGGTCGCCCGAAGAAAGAACTTGATGATTTTGATTTATGTTGCAAGTTGCCGTTCGTTGTGGCGTTCAATGGGGGAGGCCTTTGTTCAACAGTGGACGTTTTCCGGCTGATGATGATGACATTTATTTTTTTGTATTTTAATAAAATCTAAAATGAAACATGTTATTTAATTTCCCTTGTTGATAATGATGATTTATTATCATAATCCACAATCCATAAATGACTCTCTGATAGGCTCGCTATAATTCTAACTCTTGAGATGACCATTCTCAAGAGTTTGAATGATAGCGATTACGTAGGTACTTACATAATGGGACTATGCATTGCATTGTCAGATTTTTCTCATTCTACTTAGATCTCCCACAGAGCATACCACCAAGCTTTATATTTACATATAAGTAGTTATTGCCGCCAATGTACAATCTTCCTAAATATAATTTGGATGATATCTGTTTTGTACAATAACTACTACCAGACCATGACTATTACAAATAAAGTTTAAATCTTTCTTAATTTTAATTATGTTCAATTTACTTTTTTAATTTGATAAATATTGAAGACTAAAATGATCAAGTATCTTGTCAATTTTAGTCGTGGTATATGGGGTGGCAATCTAAAAGATAAAGGCGCTCTCAATTTATCCAGACTCTTTTTTGCCAAGCTTGTACAGCTTGGCAAAAAAGAGTCTGAGGCGGTGACAGCTGGAACTAAAAATAAAAATCTTAAAAACTAAGTTTGTGAGTACTAAATTATTTTTAAAATAATTCATTTGATTATAATTAACGACAAAAATCTCTTGATAGAAATATGTAAGCACTAAATAACTTGTAATTATGAATTGTAGTGTGAAAAGTGCGCCAGCGGCGCCCCCAATTTTTCCAGACTCTTTTTTGCCAAGCTGTATAGCTTTATTAAGACACGAAATATCACACGATCACCTCCGTCACGACCGTCAGTACAACAAACCAATAATATTTCTTTTTATTGCGATTGGTTTTAACCCTTAGAGAAGTCAGACTGATCTTGATCTAATTTTTAACCTTTTCTTTATTGTTCTTGATGGAAAGTTTTTTAGACTGAAGTCGAGGCAGTATGGTCTATGACTCTAGCCTGTCCAATGCAAGTTGATGAACGAAGAAAAAAAAATGGTTTGTATGTAACTAACTTCATTCCGGTCCTGGGTGAATGTTGTCGTACTTGTCGTTGTTGTTAATTCAGTCAAAACAAAACATAGTCGCTTTCGTGACGTTGACGTATTTTTTTAGAAAAACAAAATATAAAACATGTCACAAATTTCATAGTTTTTGAAAAAGCTAAATTTCAGTGTAACTGGACCGTTCCAAGCTTATTTGATACACAAAATTTTTGTTTGGAGTTGCACTAAGGTGAGCTTAGATTCTAATGCGCAAATTGTTATTTCGGCATACTTTGTTATCGGCATATTATCCATTTCTCTACTCCGTTCGGCCTTGATGTGTTTGTAATTAATTCACTGTATTTTGGTATTTATTAGATAATTTAAATGGACGGGTCTATAGTGGACCATAGCGATTCAGACTCTGGAGAGAGTTGGACACTTTTGGAACATAGTCCTGCGTATGCTGAAGACGCTCCAGAGTTTACAGAGAATTCCCCACTCGATCCGTAAGAACTACTATAGTTACTCTATTATAAATAACAGACCTTCTTCACATCCTTGACCTTGACCTATTAAAAGGTGTACATACATGCTGCTTGATATATTTACCTTCATAATAATTGTAGCTTAAAATTATTCTGAAATATACCATAACTTTATAATAATATCACAAGTTAATTGACTTTAATGTAAATTACCTAATGTCTAACCAATTATAATATAATAACCAGAAATCATTAATTCCTTCTTTGCAATGATTGTTTTCAAATTATACTAGCTATCTAGATACTTAGAACGATTGGTAAATTGATAAGAACACTATTTATTGACAGGGTAACAATTGAGACAAATATTGAAAAAGATGAAGACACAGATGGAATATCTGTCATCAGTGATAGTGAACCAGAATCATCAGCTCCTTGTGAAATGAAATATGACATATGTCTTACAGAAGAGAGCCGTCCAACAGATGTATTAAATCACCAATATATTTCGGAAAATCCACTATCTCCCAATAGTAATAGTCACCATGAATCTATAAGGAGTGAGAATGACTTTCTTGGAGATAATAATGGAAAACATAAAACTTATGTCCACAGAAGAAATAAAAGGCTCAGTACAGTACTCAATATAATAATGTTGGGAAGTGTCATAACAGCTGCAGGTGTAGCTATTGGACATATGTGGGGTGCTCGAAATGAGTGCTCAATGCACACCACTCCATCAATTAATAAAATATTATCAAACTTATATAAATTGCAAGAGGAGAATGCTTTTCTGCGCAATAAATTAAAAGAACTGACTCTTGCAAGTAGTGTTCAAATGCAACAAAGAAAACTCAATGCAGAAAAAATTCCATTCAAGCAACACAGATGCAAAAAGGTATATGAAGAGCCTTTAATTAGTAAAAATATAGAGAAGGTCACTAAATGTATAGAACATGAAAATATTAATGATGAAAAAATTGTTAATAACCATGTAATACAACCTGAATATGAGAAAGAATTTCTGAATGATATTGAGAAATTAAAAAATATTTATCAACAAAACAAAAGTTGGCTTGATGATGAAGTCACTAAAAGAATGAAAAATGAAGAACAAACATATAAAAAAATGGTAAACAATATGAAAACGCCCTTAAGTAGCATTATTGAAGAACAAAAAGTGTCACAAGATGAAAATATTAAAGATGACCACAGTAAATTGAAATATGATGCTGGTGCAGAACTTATGTCATTAGAATTTGATGCTGCTTCAAATGAGTCACCAATTATGCGAGTTACTTATGCAGATTCTCTTAAATCTGCTCACAAAATAGAAAATAGAGATTTAAACCCAGGAAAAGATCTAGGGACAGAAAAATTATTCAAGGATCACATGATTAGAAGAAAGATTAAAAAAGATATTGATGTAACATATGACATTTTAAGTGAGGAAGAATTAAAAAAAGATGATAGATATGCAGGCCCAAAAATTAAACAAGATAAGAAAAAACGAGACCGACAAAAATTACACAAGAAACAAAAAAGGAGAAATAAATATGAGCAATGGGAAATGAAGGGTGGTTACCTTAAAGACTATGATGAGTTTTCTATTACTTCATCCCAAGAAAATGAGTACATTTTAAAAAAACCTGATAGGAACATTTTGAGTAGAGACTTTGAAAAAAAAAATTATATTAAACAATTTTCGGAAAGTAATGACGGTCTTAATAATAATACAAAAAACGAAACTGAAAAAAGCAAAGATAAGTCGTATAAAGCTGATAAAGCTGGAAAGAATAACAAGAGTGAAGACTTAAACTGGTATGACAAGAGAGCTGTTATCAGAACTGAAGCTAGAAAGAGACTTGAACATGAACTGTTTGGTGAGACAAGCCCCAACAATGCAGGATGGTATTTTCGACGTATGCAGCGACGCGAACAATGCCGTGCTAAGGGAGACAATAGCACCTACAAGAAGCTTTCTAAACGTAATATGAATTTTAAAATGAAACATTAATAGATGCTACAATGTTGCGTTAACACCTAGAAAATTTAAAAACTTACCAGTAGCTGTTAACAACAGTAACCTTAAATACTAAAACTACAATCACATGTTGAGTGTGAATTTTAGAGTGTTGTGATTTTGATTTTTTGGCCATTCAGCATTATGCTGTAAAAACCACAAAACTTAAGGTACACTCAACAATCAGATGAGTTTCAGTATTTAAGGGTGCAATGGCACAGTCATGTAGGATTTAACATTATAAACTTGTAATATTGCTGATATGTAATCAAAATGCGTATCCACACTGAACAGAAAATATTTTATCTATAATTCATAATTCTACCATTAACAGCTGCACAATTATATCGAAAAAGAAATGGTTTAATTTATTTTTGATTGCATAACAGCAATAACTTGACTGTGCATTTCAATTTAATACAAGTATGGTAGTTTAGAAATTTACTGTGTTCATGCATAAATAATTTGTTGTTACAAAGATGAACATAGCTTTATTGGTGCTTTACACCAAAATTTTGGGAATCTGCGTCAATTCTCTATTTTATACAACTAATTTCAGAAAGTTTTTGGCTTTAACATAATTATGGAGAATTTTTTTCTTTCCAAAAAGTCAAAAATCTTTATATTGGAGGTTAGTAATGTTATATACTATATTAATTTAATTATGAACACATGCATTTGCTTATATCTTCTAGGATTTAGAATTTTAAGTAAATATTAGAATTACACTCATAGTTCATGTAATCTTTATTCTACATATAGTACATAGTATTTTACTATACTTGCCCTTATGGATTTCCCATCCCGTGATAATTTAATTCAGTATTTTCAAAATTAGCAGGTACTATTTTAATAAATAAATAAAAGAAATAAGGTTTTACTTTTATTTTATTACAGTGATCACATACAACAATAAAGGCGTTTAATTGTATACTTTTATTGAAGAGAGAAATTTTGATTTCTCTAGTCTTTTCAAAATAATCTAGGAAATAATTATTTTATGAGTAGGTACTGTAATCTTTTTCCATAAAGTATGACACAGCACTTCACTTCATTATTATTAAACCCAATTGTTTGAAATACCTAATCATCACCGATCGCTCCACTAAATACCAAGTTTATAGCCGCGTTTACATCACCTGAAAAAAATAATAATATTAAAATTTCTCCAAACACAGATTCTCTGACACCCTTATTAGATAGTCGATGATCCATTTTTTTTGTCGGGTAGGTATTCAGTCTTTGCATTAACTTGCATTTTACGGTATGAATTAAACACAAGTACAGTAGCGTAGTATTTCATATTCATATTCTTTATTGCAGTGTATTTTACTTTTTAACCCTTTAACCGCCGGAGTCGTAAATATCCGACCACATAGTTTTGTGCCCCCAGCGCCAGCGACGGATATTTACGACTGTATTATAGTTATCCTGTGTAACGACGTTTTTAAACATATTCTGAAACTTTTAAATTATAAACCTAGATAAACTATTTAAGAGACTCTTTGTTTTCTTTCTTTCTTAAATAATCCACTGAAAACACCTAAATTTCTATTCAGAAAAATGTTAAAACTAGTTAGTGGTAAATCATGTTTGTTTTTGAGTTTGTACCGCCGCAGTCGTATAAATCCGACAATAGTGTTGAGGTAAATGTCGACAATTAATATGATAAATTATAATGGTAGTGCGTATTATTCTCAGTTATAAAATGCTAAAATTATTAGTTTCTTTATATATAGTAAGAATTTCTTCATTACAATATATTTTTAATGATTAGGTAGAATTAAAAGACTATTTTGAATTAAAAAATATTCATCGATTATCCTAAAATTTCTTTACGTGCACATCACTAAAAGTTTCAGTAATATCCTGTGTCTCAGCGCCGGAGTCGTTTATATCCGACCGCTTGTGACGTCATAAATGAGGAAAAGATTGTTATAGTGAGGGGAAGTAGCAAAAATTTTACATTATAATTTACCTAGTTGTTAGTGGGTAGTTAGCACAAATTGAATGTTCACTAACTACAGCATAGGTCATCGACATGTCGAGTGTAGAGGAATTATTAAATATTTTGGAAGGCCAAGAAGTAAATACGGAAGTATTTGAATCGGATGAAGAATTGGAGTTAGACGAACCACAGGTACGTTATAGGGTCGTTAAATGGGATTCTCATATTAACGCCTTTTTTAGGGTTGTTTTTTGAGTATTGATTATGAATAGTATTGTACCTATGTACTTTATTTTGCTTGCAGTTTTGATTGTATCAATTTTGTATAGGCATAACCGTATGCTTGTAATCCCTGTATTGTAAATCTACATCTACACATGACGTTGTTAGATCCCATGGTATGAGCCAATTGCCATAATATATCCGGCACGATACTAAAGTCTGTGCTGTTACTTTGAAGTATTAGAAAACCCAAGAACTGTATGCACGACCTAGAGATCAAACCAAAAACCTCACGCTCGGCAGCCGTTTAAATTCATTATTAAATTTAAAAAAAAGATTATATAATGTATTATTTTCAGGTTGAAGACGGCACGTTAGAATGGGCATGGTCAAGAGAAGGAACTAGACCATCTATAGCACCTTTTGATAGTTTCATTTCTGGCTTTACAAACTTAAATTTAACTAAAGATTCCCGTGAGTTGGAATACTTTGAATACTATGCTGACGGAGCGTTGATCGCTAAAATAGCAAGATGCACGAATAAATATTATCAGTATTACATACGCCATGTGGATATTCGAGAACATTCGCGCACCCGTGAATGGCATGTCTTTTACAATTAATGTTGAATATAATATTCTAAATATACTTGTTTAAGTATTACAAAATATTTTAGGCGCAGGCTTTTTTTTGTTGTAAATTTTTTATTCAAATTATTAACTAAAACGACATTATAACTAAATTTTATCACAATTGAAATAAGTAGTTTCCACTCACTATCAACTCCAACATTTTCAAAACTTCCAGCGCCAGAGTCGTATAAATCCGACATGCTGTGACGTCAGGTCCGGACTAGGGATTGCATCATATCGATATTTTACAGAGATCTTTATAAGATCAAATAGCATTTCTTTGCAAGTTTCTGATGCCCTTGCTTATATAAATAATCAGTTATATTTTAAATAACTATATTGATTGGGGTAAAATTAATGAAAACAACTTTTCTTTGATTAAATTTATTTTTTTATACAGAATTTCATCAGTGTTTCACATCACTAGAAATACTAACACGAAAGAGCGCCCGGCGCTAGGGGCACGATTCCTTGAAGTAACGTGCGGCGGTTAAAGGGTTAAGCAAGTATGATGAAAAGTACTTTTACGGTAAATACTGAACCGATCATAATAAAATGAGACAAAGAGGTAGCCAGGGACCTGGAGAACATTTACCATAACATTGCAATAACCAGGGGTATCTGTGTGGGACTATGATAGGGTAGGCTTACGAAAGAAACACAACAGTACAATTACAGTCATTTCTATACAAGGTATGGTAATGTCGATATTCTGCACGAGGTTAGTACCTCTACTTTTACAGGACATACTTCTTAGAAGCTATGGGTCACTTTAAGAATACTGTTTAACTCGCTTTTTATTTAGGGTTGGTACAACGTTTAAAGGCGAGGAGGTCAAGCGACAGTTGGCTAATATAATAACTATCCCCAGCGTCTTTCCCTTGATAAATATGTAACTAATGTCCTCACCTGAACAAATAAGTAATGCACGTATATTGAGTGCATCATCCAATAATCCCATTTCATGCATGTGATTCAGTTGTGTTGCGAAATCTTCGCTACCCTCCCTTGCTACTGGGCTTTGCGACGAAGACGCTGCAAGTTTTGAAACACATAATGGGATTAATTATCTCATTTCACACATGATAGCAGGAATCTCTATTAACCCTCACGATTAGGGTTCCGTAGGATAATAATTGTAGATAATATCTAAAAAATCATAACTAAAAGTTACTTTTTGTAACTATTAAACTTGTAAAGCTCATTTTGGCCTGGCCGCCAATAAAATCTTAAAATCTGATTAAGTATGTATTATAAAAGTTGATAATGATCGCAAAATAACAGATTTTGTGGACTGTTTCACTGTTAGCTAGTTCGTAGACTGTGAAACGAGGCCTTAGTCGGTTCGCCGTCTGAAAGATATATAAGGTAAGGGAATATGTTTTTCGCGCCACAATAATTCCTTTAATGCATTCTTAAAACTCGAAAAAAATTACCCACTAAAAATAAAAAAAACAGAAGCCAGTCACTATCAATAAGTCAAATGGGAATTTATCAGTTAATTTGAAGTGTTTTGAGGCCGGGAGTAAGCTATAATTTTTTGTCGTTACGAATATTTACCAGCAGTACTCTGCTCCATTGGAGTGCCAGCAGCAGTTCTTGTGCCACTAGCTCTGTTCATAGCTTCCGAAATGGCTTCGCTGAACATTTCTGGCGTGATCAGGGAGCGAGCAGGACCTAGGTTGTAAAAAAAAGTCTTTACAAGTCATGATAATGATAACTCGACGCAAAGGCTTTACAATAGTAGTAAATATTATGACTTATGAGTAAATAATATGTAATATTATAAGATAATAAGTACCTAGTAAAGTATAGAGAAATAACCAAAATATCGATACATTGTTCACTGTAATAAATATAAGAACTTGAAACAGGGTAAGCTATTTAACCCATATGTGGGATAATATGGACCGGGCTCTTTGGCTGACGATGTGGTTCGGCTGGAGTCTCCCGCGCGCACTGCAACAGTCTCAGCAGGTTGTCGTTGCCGCTGGCACTAGCATGACTGAACCAGTAGGTGTGCTGGACTCTGTGGCGACGTGGTCCTGCTGGGCACTTCCACGGACTGCCATAGTGTCATCAGGCTATCGTTGTTGCTGACAGTAACATACCTGAGCCAGTAGGCGTGCCGGACTCGGTAGCTGACGACGTGGTCCTGCTGGACTCTCCCGCGGACTGCAACAGTCTCAGGAGGCTGTCGTTGCTGCCCGCACCGCGGCTGCTTGACGTTGACACTGCTTCTGTAGCTGCCTAAAAGTATGTTTATATATATGAATTAATTCATATGAAATAGAAAACGCAACGCCTACCAAGCAGTGACATTTGAGCTATTAGAGTAGATGGGTACAAATGTGAGTTTAGACAATATGAAGATCTAAATAAATAATCTATTAAGCTCAGATAATTTTACACATTTCACACCTGTAAAGCCGCTGCGAATTGTTCTTGAGTGATGGGGTTCCGATCGCTATCTTCGGTGTCATCCTCATCTGCATCCTCGTCTTCTGATAGTGCTTCTAGTGAATACGCAAACCCGGATGTCGGAACTAAAACAAAATGTTTTTAATATAATTGTATGTGGTATGGAGATAATTTTGTTGTTCTTTTAATGCAAAGTGTAAGATCAGACATATTTTTATTCTTTTACTTTAATCAAATTGAAAAGCAGTTATAGCCTAGTGATAATTATGACCGTTGTACTGCCAAGTCAAAGGTCATAGGTTCGAGGCAAGCACCCTGTAACTTTTCGGATTCATGTGCTATTAGAAATTAATTATCACTTGCTAAATCTATGAAGGAAAGCATTGTCAGGAATCCAGCATACCTGAGATATTTTTAACAGTGTGTAAAGCCATGTCAGAGGCCTACAGTTGGTTTACTCTGACACCAGGTTCTTCATCAATCATACAAAAAAGATAGAAAGGTCAAATTGAAACTGCTGGGGATTAATAATATTTCATAGCTTGTACTAGCAAACTTTCAGTAAACTTTGTAGAATATACTAACCACTCTCAGTGGAGGATGTCGTGTTAGACCGAGAGCGCACTAGTCTCGTGAGGTGTCTTAATGCGGCCGGTAACTCCGGGTGAGCAGAGGCTCCCCGCCTCATAGTGTGTGTGTTAGCCCCTAAAGCAGCCAGTAGTTCCACCTCATGCAGGATCGACAGTGCCACACAGTCTTCGCCAATAGAAGGTGCTTGTTCAATGATCTCAGCCATAGCAGAATCATCATTTAAAAGCTGCAATTAAGATAATCATTACTATTTATTATCACATAAAATGTGGTGCATGAGCGATTAATCTGACAACAATCTCTGGCAAGTCGTGTGTCAGTGGATTTTAATGTCACGCGACAACAAGCAATTTTTCACAGTTTTGTCGCTATAACGTGGGTTTCTGAAACGGAATGCTTGAGGTTTTTTTTTTTTTTCTTACATAAGATCCTTAATGGTAAAATTCAGTGTCTTCAGTTTTAGAAGAATATCCTTTCTTTAAATGTTCCTTACAATAAACTATCTCCGATGTAAACAAATATTACAACATGCTTACTCATCTGAGTAAGCTAAATGTTGTATTATTCGTTTACGTCTACCTACCAGGTATCTACCTGATTTGGATATATTCTTTAACAGACTACCTATCCTCAAAAAGAAAATTGCACAGAAATCGCACCAGAAAATCGTGGAGACCATTGACTGGCAAGTTGGAGGTCTTTTCATAAGTTATGTGTGTATTATAAATTATCACTTACTCCATGCCTCAAAAAGCACATAAAGCTGTGGGCCCTGTGATTGATCACGCTCCAGTTGTGTCAGATTGCCATTCCATCACACTATGAGAGTGAGGGATAGAGAGAGCACTTGTGTTTGCGCACACTTGTGCACTATAATATCTCCTGTATTAATATAGTTAGCTAATCTCCATTGAGATTGGCTGCTGTGACCGAAATTCAGTCAGGAGAACATCATCAAATACACCCAAATATAGTGTACCTGCATAGCTCTTGTCCATCCAGGAGCATTGGGAGTACATCCCAATGTTCTCAGAGAAGTATTCAGTTGCTGCAGCTCAGCATCTGAGTAAGTTGGTGGTTGTGCAGCAGGTGTGTGAACTTTCTTCTTGACCACATGCACCATCTCACCACTCTTCACCCCACTGTCTTGAAGAGTGTTGTCTCCCTTCAATATCTTACCATGGTGTATTAGTTCTATAAACATTGACAAGATTATTAGTCTGTTTACCACTTGATTCTATCTTGATAGAAAATCCTATAAAATTACAAAGCTAAAAAAATTATTTAATTGTTATATCATCATTTAATCACATTAGAATGTCCTGGTGACACTGAGGCCTCCTCCAGCTTCTTACATTGCCTTGCCTCTGGCCACCCTGAGCTAAAGATTATGGTGATATGTGGTTATTAATCTAGATTAAACATAGGTACAGTATGTATTACATAAGTATGCCCGCAGCTTAGCCTGGTGGTTTACCTCTATACCAAATTTCATTTCAATGTATTCAGTCATTAAATCATTGAGTAACAAACAAACATCCAAATATTTTTATAAACTTTATTTTCATAAAACATTTAAGTACAAGGATTTTTATAAATTGCAAATTAAATGTAAAATTAAATTGATTCAATCAAAAACTAGAAAAGACTAATAGGTAATTAAACTTTTACTTACCTAAAGAATCTGATGGAACATTTGTCTTTTTCTCCGCTTCAGACTTAAGACTGTCCACAGTATTCTCTAAAGCAAAATTTTCAATCTTGAAGCGCTCTATAGGCCCAGGTTTAATTTTGATGCCTAGAAATATGCAAGGTTGACTATCCATGCTTGTAACTGACACCTGAAGTTAAAACAAATAGTTTCAGAGAATGCATAGAATAAACTAAAATATGTATTGTAAGTGTAACATCTGCAATGCTTGCAACACCAGGCGTATCCTATGTGTTACCAACCCTGTGTGGAATTATGAAAGGGGGAATTCAGCGTTCAGTACTCTCACTGACCATATGAAACCTCTTTACCTATAAAATAATCTAATATTCTGATTCTGTGAGTGTGTATAGAGTGTGGATAGTGGTGTAGTTCCCCAGTCGAGCTGCCCCATTTGTGATGAAACCAGCAAACCTCGACCACACAACAAAGTATAACGAAATCTTATTACGTCTTATGATAGGTGAGTTGAGATAATATTATTTGAAAAAACATTCATTGTCAGCCTAAGACAACCCACTGACCGATTCGTCTAGTGATATTGAAATCAGTAAATTGAACCTAAAGTAAAATTTTCGTTTCATCTTTATCTATCATCAACATGAATGTATTTCTTACGATTTTAATGACGATGATGATAATTAGAATGAGATGTTGGCTTTTAATCACTTTTAGGGGATTATATTTAGTAAAAGTGTGGCTTAGCACATCTTTTATTAATCTTTTAATCTCTGGAACAGTAGGCACGCATAATGAAAAATAAACTTTGAGTGCAAACAAACCTGCTAACCTTCTGTAAATATTTATTAACTTCAGTTTTCTAACATACACTTCTTGCAATGCGTCACGCACTTCAATAATATATATTATTTTTATATTCAGTTTTTCACCCTTCACTTTACTGTAATAAAATCACTTTTGTATTTTGAAGCACTTTTGGATTTTTCGCCCGTCATCTTCGAGATTTGGTCACAGTCACAGAATTCACAAAAGACCACAGAGAACACACAGCTTGCTTTGAATAATCTTTACTAGTGCAGGTGATAATAGAGCTGTAGCTAAACTTAAGTCGATTTTTTAAAGTAATGATTGAATCAATATAATTTATGTTTTCCAATTAACTTTTCAAAATAATTTTACATATAAACTAGGAAAGTCCTGAGGATTCTCCGTTCACGCTAAGGTATCTGTGTATTAATAATCTGTCAATAAGATTCAAATTCTTTGGGCCTTTGTTCAATGAATGATGCACAGACTAGGGATGGGATTCGTTCATTGTAATTTGGAAACTTTATTTTCGTTACTCGTACTCTCTGTCTCTGGTTCATTGTTCATGACCCATCTCACTGTCATATATGCGCAGATCTAAAAAAAACTTATATCAATGTGAAAAATGATGTTATCGAAATGATTTCTGTGAGTTTTGGTACCGTGAGAAAAGCAAAAGAAGTATTTCTGCTATCAACATCTTGACAAGTTGATAAAATGGCTTGAAAATGAAGAACGGATCTACTGAAATTTTGGAGGCTAAAGTTGCCGAGCGCACTGAACGTGCCAAAAAACTCTATCGGTAAGGAATACTCTTCATTCATTACATTAAATTTTCTAGATTGATTCTGTTCTCAGTAATCAAAGAAACTCAAAAGTGATTATTATAAAATTCACGTGGTTTGATTGTTACTCAGAATATCAACGTAAACTTTACCTTCTTGATGTATCATAAATCATTTTTATTTCATAACTGCAGGACAGGCCTTGTTTTCCTTTTCATTGTTCAATCTAAACTGAATACTGATAGCTTTTTATGAATTGCAGCTATGTAAACGACGTAGCACGGCGCATTGGAGATATGACAGCTGCATGTCGTTCCATTACTGACCTGTTTTCAACTCATCTTGAAGTTCAGCGACAAAAACTAAGAGACAACTGCGAAAAACTTATGTTTCTTGACCCCATAAACTATGGAAAAAAATCACTGGAATTACTCTGGAGGAAAGTATACTATGATACCATTTCTACTGCTAAGAAGTTAAGAGAAACAGATACTGAAAATGATGGATATCTGTTTACACACACTGTTTGTGGAATTGGCCACTTTCACCACTTCATTGCAAGGATGGAATCAGAAATGAAGATACAATTTAAAGAATTGGATTACACAGCTTTTCACCTGGACAATGAATACCTAGATAGTAGTGAGCTACCTACTGATGAGGAAATACAGTTTAGCAGATCAGCTTTGCACTCCTGTCTGATATATCTTGGGGATTTGAGTCGTTATCAAGTGGAGATATTTCATGCTTTTGAGCCATCTATAGCAGCTCGATATTATTTGCAAGCTGCGCATGTTGATATGTCATCAGGGATGCCTTATAATCAACTTGGGAATTTATATCTTGATAAAAATTATAACTTAGACTCTGTCTGCTATTATATACACTGTCTTAGTTGCATAACACCATTTGAAGGAGCAATAGGTAATCTGACAAAAATATTTGAAAAAAGTGGCCAATTTTTTGACTCACTGAATAATCCTGAATCATGGACACAAACAGAACATATCCAGAATACAATTACAAACTTTCTCTCTTTAATAGAAATTTGGTATCTTGCTAAGAATGATACCAATATTCCACAAAGATGCAGCACTATAGCTCATGAATTAAAAATAGCAATGGATTTTGTCAAGCCTACATTTCCTGACATGGATAAAAACTATAATGAATACATACAAGCAGTTGATGAAGAAAGTTCAAATCCATCATGTTTGAATGCTAACTTGGTGCATAAAATTGTACTAATTTGCTTGTTCACAATAACAAAAGTGTCTGAAACAGATGAAACAAAAGCTTTTGCTTGTAAGGCCTTTACATTAGCATTACTATCCCAACTTCTTCAAAAACTTTTAAAACAGTTGGAATCACTTGGTCTTAAAAATCCAGCCTACAAATATAAATCAAAAAGTACACTACAGAAACTAAGACCAGAGAATTTTTTTGAAGTTGAAACGAATAATTCTGCTGTTCTCGAACAACCACCAGATATTGTAACTGAAAATGACCATGAAAATGTTGATATAACATTAAATGATGCTGCATCAGAAGAAATTAAGGAAACAATGCAAAATGGTGATACCAAAAGTAACATCAAAAAACCATTAACAAAACGTCGTCGTAGAAGGCGTCTGACTTCTACAGATAGTTCTGATATGAGTGATGTTGATACTGAAAATAGTGATATTGAAGCATATGAGTCATGTTCTGAAGAAAATTTATCAGATTCTACTTGTCAATCAGTTGGGTCTGTAAGTGAAGATTCTTGTTTTGATGCCTCTGATACAGAAGAAATAGTTGAGAAGAATAATGGAGAAGCTGTGAAAGAAAATGAAAAGCATGAACTCAAAGCAAATACTTTAAATGGTGATTTGGATATAAAGGAAACAAAGCAAACTAGTACTGAAAATGAATTACAACATAATAGTTACAACAACAATGTTCTGGATGTTGAAGGATTACAAAATTTTTTGCTTGGTGATAACTTCCTGCCAAGTATCAAATTACTCCAGGACTGGGCTCTCAATGAAAAAGATTTAATATTATCTTGTGGAGACAGTGGGGAATCCCTTTTTCAGTGTGTTGTTGATTTGCTCAATATTTTAACATTTTACTTTAAACCAAAAACCAATGAAAACAAAGAATGTCACATATTAGAATATGCTCGAAGTGTTGCAAAGAAATTAAAACTGGAATTTAAAACCATACCTTTACCTGAAGATATTAATTTACGTGGTACTAATATTTGCAAGTATGACAAACATGCTGCTGAATGGCAAATGTTAGAAAGATATAAATTGTCATTCTATGAAGAAAACATAATACGGATATTGAACTTTGTAGATTTCGGAAATCATATAGCAAAGATAATACCACGAATTAGATTCAACAGGACACTAAAAATATTTTACTTGAAAAAAAATCTTCCCCCTAAAGTTACATCTAAAATCAATCATAAGAAAAGCAGAGAGTGGCACAACTCCAAAAAACCACATGTAAGTTGATTATGTTGAAGGATCCTGATGCTGATTTTAAAGTTTAAAAAAATTCTAATTAGGATTCTAAAAAAGCTTAAAAACTACCATATGAAACTCAACAATGAGTTTCTATCCCATTTTATTGTAAAATATGCTCTCATTCAATGACATAAGTCGGTAACTCTTAATTATACCTCTGGTGTTAGATGCATCTGCAGGTTATGGTAACCGTTTACCATGATGGGGGCCATATACCTGTTTGTCAAACAAGAAGTAAATAAATGTATATTTTATTTTTTAAAAGGTTGAATCAAGTGAAGGAGGATTGTTAAGACGACTAGGGCGTCTTTGGCTAGCATCCCAGGTACGCGAACTAGAACGCAGTGGCCAGTCCCCAGTGCCTGCACTACTGGCTTTGGACACTGATGCTCTACATAAACATTTGCGCCGTGTGAAGCAACTGCTGCGCGCTAAAAACTTTGTACTTCTGATTCCAACTATTGGTAAGACTCATATTTTGTAATTTATATTATTTATGTAAATTGAGGGTTTCATATCGGTATTTAATTGTGAAGTTGAATTATTGCGAGATAAACTTAGAGGGAGTGAAATAAATGACGCCATATTCAGATTTCAAAATATTATTAAAGTTCATAATAAAATTGTCTTTACTCTGTGCAATTTACTCGTAACATGTGGTTGAGCTTATAGGTATAGGATATAAATGGATAAACATAAAGGCGAAAGTAAGTTTGTTTGTTACCTTCTGACGCCTAAACCACTGTACTGGTCATCCTGAAATTTTGCATATACATTGTCAGGTTTACAGAAACTGAATGTTTCTAGTGTAGGACCTTTTCAGGTTTATAGAAACGGACATAATTATGGTACTTTGCACCTTAAAAAAAGGACCGTTCCTGAGAAAAACAACAATAATGTTAATAGATGGCGCCACGTGTCTTTAGAATCATGATGCAAAACCTAGTACTTACGTATAATGTTAATGCATGTGAACGTCAAAATAAACTATTTCTTTTAACTATTTCAGTAAAGTTTTCTTGTACCTCCTGCGGTCCACTAAAAAGAGA
This sequence comes from Protodeltote pygarga, assembly GCA_936450705.2. NCBI lineage: Eukaryota > Metazoa > Arthropoda > Insecta > Lepidoptera > Noctuidae > Protodeltote > Protodeltote pygarga. Next base: position 10,320,018 of record OW388263.2, read on the forward strand.
TCTAAAAATGGAATATTGCTCAAACAAGGTCACTTGTCAAGATGTTTGCCGGTATCTGTACTAATTAGGTACTAAATACTCGTAATAAAACGCAGCGCTGGCAACGCGTAGTGTTTGACGGTTAAATTAAAATTGACTACTAAAAAAATTCACTTCAAATCTACCTTCACATTTTATCACGATATGAAACCCTCAAGATGCGGAACTTTCTTAAATTATTATTAATTTAAATAATTATTTGTATTTGTTTTTTTATTCCTTGTAACCACTTTCAGTGTTACAAGAATTGGATAACTTAAAACGTGAACAAAGCACTGCACGTGATGCCATTCGTTGGCTTGAGGTACAGCTGAGGAGCGGATCGCGGTTCTTACGAGCTCAACGTCCAGGTCAATCGAAACCTCTGCCGCTCCTGAAATACCCTCGGAAAGCTCCGCCGCATATCCACAATTTCATACAAATTATGGAGTTTTGTAACCATTTCATAGCAGATGATAAACAAGTTCAAGGTGGAAATGGTGATCCTGATAATTCTTTTCAAGGAAAATCTTCACCTTTGTTAATATTGCTTGTTGGCAATGAACCCGGCAGTGACGAAGAACAGTATAAAGAATTTAGTATGTCGGGGGCTGCACAAGCTGCCGGCATTTCTGTCGAATACATTGGAGACTTCTACACCAAGTGGCGCCAAACTGTTCATAAAAACGGCAAAAAGAGATGAACATGTTGTCGTGGAACTCAGGACTCGACTGCAGCGAAAGGATGGACATAGAAGTTCTTCGGTTTCGGTAAAAAGAATTGAAACATCTCTTTGAGAAAGATTGATACTATATGCGCATTTCAAATGCAGAGTGCATAAATAAATTAATTGTCATATGGGGTATCAGTAAAGATATACATTTGAAGGGAATTACACCTTGTGGTGGGCAAATACTTCATCCTGGCTATGACTGTCTTTACTAAAAGTTTAGATAATAACATTTTTCACATTTTCATTAGTCATATTTTTACTCCGCAATCATACATTTTGGGAATATGTTTTCATTATTCATCATAGACATTCATTTATTATAATTATTTCAGAATATTCTGATGTTATATTTCATTTAACGATAGTTGCTGTTCACTTAAATTTCTTTTATCTATATTCAAATATTTTTGTTCTAAAGTATGATTTTCATTTTCATTGGAATAAAAGTGTTTTCATTGCAAAAACTTGTATTTCCTTTTAATCCACATTCATCCGCATAACAAGTGTAATAAATGAAAATAGTCACATAATTATTGATTTTAGCTATACATTCTATTGAGTTAGTAACTCATTAACATGTGAGCACATACAGGGGTGTCCCTAGAGCACTAACGAAGTGTAATCTTAATTCGAATATTACCCAATTAATTAGTAAATAATATCTAGAGAGAATATTGTCTGTGTTTGTCAATTTCCTGAAAATAATATTTTAATGGAACTTTGACAAAAAATAAATTATAATAGAAATCTGACAAACCACTGACAGATATTAGTCTTGCTTACAAAATTTCATTAAATTAAATTGAGTAATATTAAAATTACGATCAAACTTAGTTTGCGTTTAGCACGCTTTATGCGCTCCAGGGATACTCCCATACTAAATAGGTTTTTTTTACAAAAGGTGAACTGCTGTTAAAAGAGAAATGCTATATGTAACAGTTAATAAAAATGAGGTATTAAATGCAGGCCTCTGGTTATAATTTCACTTGTAAACAAAGCTCTTACATAATACATCAGATTTAAAATATTTGACTAACTATTCTTGCTGATGAATTAAAGGAACAAAACAATGTAAATTAGTGTACACTCTATTTATTACTCTTTATAATATTCCTAAAATATCGATAAATAAAAAAATAAGTTATGTAACAAATATAATGTACAAGATCAAACCAAGCCAAAATGAGCACTAAAATACTTTTTGAAGAAATTCTCAAATTCTCTCGACATTTTGCTACAAAATTATAGCCAAATCAGTATTCTATTAAATATGTAGTGATGTTTTAAATTACAAGGATATCTTAAAATGAAAATTATGCAATATTGCAATGCCAATTTTTACCAAAAACTTCAATGTTTTTGTTTAGAACTTAAATGTTAAAAGTGCACAAAATTAATAAGTTACCACTACATTTGTGGTAAAATTTAAAATATTAGACTTGACATTACAACTACCTAATCTACAATTATTAACATAGCCTCTCTGATCCCTTCCTGGGTCAATGGAGGTTAATCAAAAACTTTCAAGTTTATTAACTTACTAAATAATGAATCAATACAATAATGTACAAAATATACATTACTTTTAACAATCTTTCAACAGTCTTATAACTTTATATATCTATACAGTATTGCACTTAACACTCAAGTGGCGAGTAATGTGAAGATATCAATAGATAAAACTTTATGAGATTATTGCTAACTTAATTTATGCAACGTCGTAAATAAAAGCAATTCACGTCTGCTCCGCTGCCATCTTTAATTTGTCGCGACAAACATAACAAGTTGCTGTACAAGATGCCATAGTTTGTATCTATCTCTCGAGGCATTATTTACAGGCACAAATAGATGAAGATCATCTCACCACAAACTAGCAACCCACTAGTTGTATAAGCTGTTGTACTGTAGAGCGGTCTAACAAACATAAGTCAAAATCAAAAGTTTGCGTAGTTACTTCATACCGGCCAGTCTCTGCAATAAGATTTACTACCCTTTCTAAATCTTCATTGTTTTTAATTTTCATAATCCGTTGCTGTAAATCGCGAAGCTGCACCATGTAGTCGGGAGAAAGATCTCCAGGCTCCGCATCTTCTCCAAGACTACTTGAGACTCCGTTATCTTGGACTTTAGTCTCTGCAGAAGTAGAGCCACTGCTTTCACCATGTTCAGTATCATTAAAGGAAGGTGCTGTTTCTGAAGTCTTAGCTACCTTCCTATGTTCTATGTTTTCTATATTTTCTCTTTCTTCTTCTGCTGCTTTTCGTTTACGTCGTTTTTCTTCTCTCTTTGCAGACTTATCTTTATGTTTTTGCTTTTTCTCTTTGTGTGGTGGTGGTGGTTCTACTATAGGCTCTGGTTCAGCTTCTAACTCTGGTTCAGGCTCAATTTCTGGTTCTGGTTCTGGAGAAGGTTCATGTTTAACAGGTTCAGGAGATGGATTTTCAATTTTAATTTTGGTATCCTCTTCATCAGCTATAACAGAACTTTCCGAATCTGAATGACTACTGTTAACATCTTCATTGCCAACATGTGAAGATTTAGCCAAACCACTCTTAGAACTGCATTGAGAGGCTGTATCTATAGATATGGGAGATGCTGGTTCAGGAAGGGGACGTTCTTTAGGTATTGGAGTTTCTCTATGTTCAACAACTTCAACTTTTTCAGATGGTAGTTCTCTGATCTTATCATGTTTATGTTTTTTTTCTTTATTCGATTCTTTGTGTTTATCTCTGGATTCATCTCGTTTTTTATCTTTTTTCTTATGTTTGTGTTTTCTTTCAGGATCTGATTTTTCTTTAGATTTATGGTGTTCTATACGTTCTTCAATATCTGGAGGAGGAGTTTTCCTTAGGTTTTCCAAAGAAAATTTGTTTATTGCTTTATCAGGCTTCATAGGTTTTTCTTTTATTGTCGGTGAATCTTTGATTGATTCTTTTTCTTTAGGAACTTCTCTAATTTTGGGTACCTCTTTAGGAATTTCTTTAGGAGGCTCTTTGGGAGATTCTTTTAATTTATGACTTTCTTTTTTGTGCTCTTTCTTTTCTTTTCTTTCTTTATCCCTGTCATGACTTTTCTTTTCCTTCTTTTTCTTTTCTTTTAACTCTTTCTCAATTTTAACATCAAGTGCTTTTTCTTCCACTTTAGGTTTTTTTTGTTCTAAATTGTCAGAACTGTGCTTTGGAGGTTTATATTCTTCTTTAATACTAGAAGCGCTACTGGAGCGTGGGGGGCTAGAGACTCTTCTGATTGGACTTAAGCAACGCTTTTTGGCTACATCTGGTGATGGAGGTCTTTCAATTGGCCTTTTATTAGGTTTATCTTTAGGTTTGTCTTGCTCTTTGTTGTGACTTTTTACTTTATCAGGCCTTCCTTTGTCTTTTTCTTCTTTCACTTTTACTTTATCTGGTTTAATTTCTTTATGCTCATGCTTTTGTTTTTTCTCAGAGCTAGACCTTTCTTTATCTTTTTTGTCTGACTTAAGAGGTACAGCATTTTTTTCGATCTTTTTAGGATCAGGTGACACTTTTGGAGGCTTTTGCAAGGGAGGGCCAAACAAATTTTCAAAATAACTGGTCCTGTGCGGTACTTCTTCTTTGTGCTCCTTAGACTTATGTTTCTTTGTATTATCAGATGACAGTTTAGGCTTGCTAACAAGCTGTTGTTTGTCTTCTGTAAATGAATCTCTACTTCTACTTTCTTGATCTGGATTAGTGTAAAATGCATTATTGCTAATAGGTATACCACCTCCCTTTAATAGCTTTTTCCTAAATTCTTCATTTGGATTTTGGAAAATGTAGCGGTCTTTCAGAAATCCACTTTGTTGTAAAGTGAAATCATATGAGAATTTTATTTTCTTAGGCTCATCTTTATTTTTCAAATATATTTCTATAGGAAATATAAAACCTGCATATCCAGATTCTTTAATAGAAAAGGGTGGTTCTTTTACAACTGCAAAAATAAAAAATATTTTTATACTTCCATAAAAAAGAAAAAGATTCTTACAAGACTATACCAATATAGCAACAAAATATAGGTAAGTAGTTTAGATATACATGATATAAACAACTGAATTTAAAAAATTCTTGTGTAGTACTATGTATATTTGCTATCTTATTATAAAAACAATATAGAAGAAACTTTAAAAATTCTACAAATATTTACCCCTTCTAGGCTTCTTGAAAGTTTCGTGTAAAAGAAAAACCACTTTGTCTACAAAGTGACTTATATCAGCTCCTTCCTGGCCGCGCACAAACACTTCCCAGTCATGAGTAAATCCTTCTGGAGTCTTTTTGGATCTCAATGATGCTTCATGTCCAATTTCGAAATTTACTTTTATTGCAGACATTGCGAATCTGAAATAGCAAAGAAGTAATGAATTTCTAAATTCACGTACTACTCGTAATAAATAACATCCAATAAATACACACTTTTTTAGTCACATAAACCTACCTTCATTTAAGTAGTTCGGACAAAAGGTATTGGATAAACATAACAAGTGCAATGTTATGTGTTAACCAGTCACTGATTTGATAGAAATCACAAATATCCAAAATAATCTTTTAGCGCCCTTGTTATTTTGGTCCGCCATATTATTCTGATCTCTACTCTAGACACATTTACCATAAAGTTTATAATAATTTTATCATAATCTAGCAAAAAAGATTTTTTAATCATAGCCGCATAAAATCGACTAAAATGAAAATATATTTATTTGATTTAAGGGTCGGCGGGCGGCCTGACGATTACTTCTACGTACAGCTTGGCAAAAAAGAGTCTGAGGCGGTGACAGTTGGAACTAAAAATAAAAATCTAAAATGCTAAATAAGTGAGGCACATTAATAATAACTAACTATAATTATATACACCAAGAAATAAACTATCTTTTGTGAGTACATACTAAAACAACCTAAAAGAGAATTATTTGAATATGTTTCATGACTAAAAATTCGTTTTAGAAATATAGTACCGAATAACTTGTTATTTCGAGTAATGATCTTTATGCAAATCACATAATTATGTCATCAAAAGTAATTTAAAATACAAATATAAAACTATCTAAAACGAGTTGTAATTTGTAGTATGTGAAGTGCGCTAGTGGCGCCCTAATTTTGTGCACTCTTATAAACTGTACTTCAAATTCAAATGACGAAGCTCGAAGCTTTGACTGGCGGATGGCACTGGATTTTTTCGTTGACTGAGTATGTTTTTTTCATTTAAATATTCAAAGGTACATAAATCTAAAATGGCCCATAAACTTTTGCTAAAGCCTTGTTGCATTTGACATATTCATAACCGGGCAACATTTAAGTATTCACAACTCATTTCAATTATTGTGAATCAACTGTCAGCGGTATGGTCACAGACCTTAGCCTGCCTATAATAGGCGAAAAAAAGAAAAAAAAAGAATCAACTGTCAATGTCACGTTATTGAAATTCTATCTAACCTAAAACCTAGGATTTGCAATAAATAATACTTTGCATATTATTCCATTATGTCAGGAGTAATGGCAGCAATTTTACAACCACTCAAGTTAGTATTAATAACAGGTGCGTAACTAAATTAAGTTTTTTCACTAATGATTTGAAATAATAAATTGTATTTGCAGGCTTGTTAGGCAGACCCTCCAAGTTGCTTCATCGATTAATCCTACAACCCTAGTGAAACCGGATTGTTTTTCGCTATCATCAATAAGAACTAAAGTACGTTGCTATTTTCCCCGGCCTAACGAAGTCAGGAGAGTACGTCGTCACGGATGGGAAACTAGAATATCAACACCCAACGGTCGCAGGGTTATTATGCGTAGACTACTGAAAGGGAGATTTGTATTATCTCATTAACACCTATAACAAAATTGTACATTATTAGTTTAGATATGTTACTTCAGCACCTAAGCACCCTATATGTGTGAAATTGTAATATGTATCACTTCTAGGATAATAAAATTAAAATAAAGTTTGCTATAAATCAAATCTTTATTTAAAACAGCCTGATTTTTAGTTAACACACCTTGTTGCTAACAAGCTATACATTTCACTTACTTACTAGTTTAACATTACAAAAAGTACCTAATAAAAACATCTTTTATTTGCCTTACTGGTACAAGCAGGCATGTACTGTTGTGCAGTTAGATATTATTTAATAAATAAATAGATTTATTTCTGATTCCATAACTATGATAAAATTCGAATGAATCTACTGCTCTAGCAACACCAAATAGATCCTTTTCACTTATTGTAGTGATGCTCTAAGATGCCATTTGTCTGAGGGAGATTGTAAACTACCTGGAGTCATGAAATTCTGGTTTCCAAAAGTAATGCCATTGTATAATGAAACCCAGATTATGTAATTATTTTAATATTATCTCAAAAACCCTCACAGGACAATACTTTTATAAATTACACTTACATTAAAATTTTAAAAGTATTTACCATGTTCTAGTTGAACAAATATTTAGGTTGTGAATGAAGAGAGTCTTCAGAGTTGGTTGGAGATTTAGCTGGTTTCAAAAGATTGGAAACTTCAGATACCACCAAAGTTGTTAGTTTGATTATTGCCAAGTGTGCAGCCAATTGTAATACTAATGCACCAAAGCCCTTGTACAAGCCTGCCACACCCTCTTTAGCCATGGTTGAGGTGTAACAATCCACGAATCCCTCATATCCAGTCAGTATTGGTATCACTGATGTGCCAGTATCTAAGTTATCTACTATAGTTCTTGTCCCCTGAAATTGAATATAGTTAAAAATAATTTTGTATCAATATCATAAATTTATAATTATGTAAAGGAGTACATTTTGCAAAAAAAAAGTTGAATGTTATGTTATAAGCTAACAAACGTTTTTCATCACAAAATTTAAGTTACCTGTATATGAAGTCTGTGTATAATAGTTTCAACTGGAAAGAATATAATTTCCATTGTGATAAAAGAAAAAATGTTGGCTTTCAGACTAATATCTTCAATCAAAGGGTTAGACGAGTTTTTGCTGCTGTTCATGCTGTATGTGTCACTAAACTCATGTTTGTGTCTTTGTTGAAAACGGAGAACTTTCTCAGTTATTTTTTTTAATGTAATGCTGAAAAAAAAAAGAATATTATAAACATGGTACCTTTAGCAGTACTGCAGGCGACTACTGCAAATTGCGAAATAGAGACATATGGAGCCATCATTAGGGTAATAACAACATCACTAATTAAAATATTAGGGAATGTCATGAATATTGTCTATTATAAGTGTTTAATACTTACTGAGCAAGATATTTAGTAATGCCAAGTGTTACTGTTGGGAACACAATGGCCCAAATCGGCAACATTCGACCCCTGCTAGGTGTGCCCCACTCCAGGATGCGCATGAACCCTTCCCTGAAGACATCTAGCAATGCTGGCTTATCGCTCGCGATGTCACTCTGCACTGTTTCAACTAGGCTCGCTGAGTAGAATGGTGTGATGACTGCTAAACTTACACTGGAAATATATTTAAAAAGTTAAACATTCACAACAAAAACCCAGATCAAATATTTGTAACGTTAAGTGATAAACCCCTGCGAAACTAATCGTCAGTTAGTAATCAATTTATCAGTTAGTATCATAAATGCACAAGGTTGCAGTCTGCTAAAGACCGAGGCCATGCCATGCTACTTCTTTCTTCACATGTACAGTCGGCAAAGGAGTTAGGTTGGCAGGACCGCTAGTTAAGGATCAGTGCCCCATTTCGCACACTCCAACCAAGAATTCTACATGGTAGTTGTACTAAAATATTTTAAAACTTACCATTTTAATGTTATATGTTGAAAGAACTGTAAAACTGAGTCACATTTTCCTATCTCCCTAAAAGAAAAAGAAATACATATTGAATTTTGAAAAATATATGTAAGTATATTTAAGAGATAAAAAGTACCTACTTTAATTAAATAGTATGATTACAAGCATTGGAAATATATTTAACTCCTATTATACATATATTATACCTTATGGGCGCTTTCAATTTAGACGATTGGTGCCGGACTGCTGCAGTCCGGGTATCGTACTGCGCACGGGCGGTTATGATTTTTCATACAAAATGTCTCGACGCAAAGTCGTGCGACAGCAGTGCGGCGCACGTCCGTTGGCGGAACGGCAACAACCTGTCTCAGTCGTTGTTCGCTAGTGCTGTGAACGCATCGTGTTTCTTAGACGTTTTCGTGCATACCTACCTAATTATGGATGATTTAAATACAGAAGATTTTATAAATGAAATAGAGTTGCAGCCCGCCGTTTGGGATTCTAAATGTGATTCCAGATTCCATTTTTAACAAAGTGATATAATTCATAGAAACATTCTCTAGACATTCTAAAATAGTTCAAAAAATCAGCTGAGCTTTCTTTTAATCTAGGGTAAAGTGTAAGCTGAGCTTTCTTTTAATCTAGGGTAAAGTGTATAAAAATCACCACTTCCTCGTCAGAGTCACAGAGACTAAAGTTGGGTTTCGATGGAAATCACTAAAATTCGATCGGACTGCAGCCGCGTATCTCTTCAAATAAGACGATTTACGTCGTACTGCTGTCGTCCGGCAGCAGTACGGCTCATGCTCGTAACAACCGTGCGGCAGCAGTCCGGCACCAACCGTCTAAATTGAAAGCGCCCTATAAGGTTAATGTGGCAAACAGACATACAGCACACCTGATGGCAAGCAATTATTGTAACTTACAACATGGGTCCAATACAGGGTGTCCGTTAAGGGACAATCCAGCATATGCATATAGAGAGGCTCAAGAGTTGTCAGATTCACTCCAAATGTTCTATGATTTACTATGGTTTCAAAGATGATTTGTTTGTTATTTTAAATAGTTTAGTAATCTAACTAAAATTACTATTCTTTGCATTTAAAACACTGACAACTGACTGGTGAAAGCTTTTTTAAATGTCTCGATTTAGTGCAATAAAATAATAATAATAATTGTTTTTCTTTCTTTAAAAAAGTCCAACTGCTTTTTACGATGCCACGCTGGATTTTAATGTTGTTTTTTAAAATTCTGTATTGTCGGCTTAGAGCTTGTACCATTAGTTTGTGTAGGTATTATTTTTTTGTGAAAATTCTACAGAATTTTACAAAATTAGTAAAATGTAATTATGGTTTTACAGTGTATTTACACACAGCTTTAGTATGCTGGTTGTTGAACACCCAGCGTTGATTTTCAATTGGCTCCCTAAATAGGTATTCTCACAGACTTGATGCTACTTAATTTTTTGATGTTATGAATAGCTTTATTCAATGAGGGCTCTGGTTGAAAAATAGGAGTGTTTCATTAATAGTACTCACTTTGGCCACCCAGTGCCCTTAGACACCACATCTTCTACAGCCAAATTGAGACCTTTCACTATACAGGTGGAGCCAATGCCTTTCCATAGAGTAGTGACATCTTGCCGCCTGTGAATTCGCGCTACTACAGGTAGCAGAGTGTATGGTACTATGTGGAAGTTCTTCAAACCATTATGGACCTGCAAGTAAACATTTTAAGATTATTAATGTTTATATTTTTTTATTTCAATTTGACTCATTTTTCTTGGAGCTACCTAGTTAGAGTACTATCATTAGCTGCTCCATTTAGATGTTTTTTTTTTAAATGAGCTTATCACTAGTTACCTAATAGCACTGATAGTCTAGACTGACAAGTTAGAGGTCTCGAGTTCGATCCCAAGGCGTGCACCTCTGACTTTTCGTAAGTTATGTGCGCATTAATTAATTAATTAAATTATCAGTTGCTAAAATGGTGAGGGAAAACATTGTGATGAAACCAGCACACCTAAGAGATTTTTCAATGGTGTGTAAAGTTATGTCAGAGGCCTATGGGTAGTTTAAACTGTGACACCAGGTTGTTCATCAACCACACGATAAGAAGAAGACTAGTTACCTGAAAATGTGCAGAAAAATAATCTATTGTTTTTCTTGACATAAGTTTCACTGCAACTGTGATGCTCTCTACAATAACTTTAAATAATATCATTGAATTCTCTTTTTCTACTTTCAATTATTATCTTTCAGCATAATTGATGTATTATTACTATATCATAGGTACTATAACATAGTCTTACCTGACACTGTCTTCTCAGTACTATAAACGGGTGACTTAATAAATTTTCTGTGACAAGACTTGCAACACTAATAGCTGTTGTAACATAAGCATTGGTATCTGAAAAACAATTAAATAATTTATGAACGGTTGAGAAAAATTTTTTTTCATAAAGAAATAAAAATAGCTTACTAAAATATTTTACACAGAAAAATTAAATCAATTTAGGTCTTTGGCAATCATAACCCACCATAAGGTACTTATGACATATATTTCACCATAAGGTTGAAATATATTATGTGACCAGAAATTCATGAGAATTTTTCTTTCTACAAAAGTTATGAACGTTAGTGTTTGCATAGTATGCATAAACACTTTATAAAATTTCTATGTATTTGTGAATAATTGTATTCATAACTTTTCGCAGTACATTATGTCAAGTTTCGTTTCACTAAATTAGTATAAACAAGCAGTGCTTATATCTAAGGGTTTACATAATAAACAATTTTACACTTACAATTTTCTTTACAATATACTATTGCTCTATATGTATACTTCAACAGCTATCTAATACATAGCTAACAAGTAGGTACTGCTAGGAAGTAATATTATTCATTTTTACATAGGACATTTGATCAAAGAATGTGGTAACATACCATCTTCAGAGACATCGTCCATAATTAAAGGTGGGCCCTGAAATTCTTCGGTTACAGGAGTATGATAACCATATATCTGCTGATAGCGAGTGTCGTATAAATCGTTAGTTTCTCTGTTAGGATCCAAGCCATATGGCCGATTATAAGCGGATAAATCACCAAAACCAGCCATTCTTACAATATTAGAACATTCTGGGAAGTAATTAAATTTCTGCTCTACAAAATAAAATATAAAAAAACAGAGATTGGAGAACCATCAGATCCTTACTATTCTATATTTCTATGTTACAGATTCATAATGCAATTTGCGTCAATTAGCCACAATCTGATACGGAAGTGAAAAGATATTGACCAATAAAATTGTTTTTGGTAAGGGATGTAAAATTTTTAACCAATCACAGTTTACTTTGATTAAAAATATTCTGCAATGCAACACAGAGAACTCGAGAATCGTTAAAGAAATGTCAAAATTGTCAAACTTCGACCATAGAAGTAGTACAGCTTGGCAAAAAAGAGTCTGAGGCGGTGACAGTTGGAACTAAAAAATTATAATAATGACAACACTGTTTTATTTGTCAACTGCAAGTAGCTTCCTTGTCATCTTTACGTAGTGCAAGTAATTTTCTTTAAAAATTTAAAGATTCGTGTAATTTGCGTGTGATATTCTTACATAATACTAGTTGATATAGTTGTTCGTAATGAATAAAACCGTTTGCAGTAGTGGAAGATCTGATATATATCAAGTTTTCTTAAGATGTTTGGCCGAAAGCAAAGCCGGACAAATTTTGTGTGAAATTGACTATGTTTACCTGAGAACTGCTCGAATGACAGGTATATTCCATGCAATTTTTCTTCTAGAATGTAATTAAGTCGTTATATTTACTTTCTGATAGCTGTACCACTAGTTTTTGTCGTCTTGTGTACAAATAATTATTGAGGTTATGTTTTATTTTTCGACGAATCGCGTGTAGTTAAACTGTTTAAATTGATACTTGAAACTTAAGAATAGAGTTAATACAGGTTGTATTGTTTATTTCAGGTAAATCTAAAAATACAATCAGAGCAATTGTCGATGAAGGTGAAAAAAGTAAGAGTATTTTTTCGACACCTGGAAAACACCGAAAAGGTCGCCCGAAGAAAGAACTTGATGATTTTGATTTATGTTGCAAGTTGCCGTTCGTTGTGGCGTTCAATGGGGGAGGCCTTTGTTCAACAGTGGACGTTTTCTGGCTGATGATGATGACATTTATTTTTTTGTATTTTAATAAAATCTAAAATGAAACATGTTATTTAATTTCCCTTGTTGATAATGATGATTTATTATCATAATCCACAATCCATAAATGACTCTCTGATAGGCTCGCAATAATTCTAACTCTTGAGATGACCATTCTCAAGAGTCTGAATGATAGCGATTACGTACTTACATAATGGGACTATGCATTGCGTTGTCAGATTTTTCTTATTCTACTTAGATCTCCCACAGAGCATGCCACCAAGCTTTATATTACATATAAGTAGTTATTGCCGCCAATGTAAATAAAATTCCTAAATATAATTTGGATGATATCTGTTTTGTACAATAACTACTACCAGACCATGACTATTACAAATAAAGTTTAAATCTTTCTTAATTCTAATTATGTTCAATTTACTTTTTTAATTTGATAAATATTGAAGACTAAAATGATCAAGTATCTTGTCAATTTTAGTCGTGGTATATGGGGTGGCAATCTAAAAGATGAAGGCGCCCTCAATTTATCCAGACTCTTTTTTGCCAAGCTGTAAGTACTACTGGAATGGCATTTGACATTTTGGAAATAATGCAAAAAAAATGTTTGGCAAAAAAGAGTCTGAGGCGTTGTCAGCTGGAACTAAAACTAACAATTTAAAAAACTAGGTTTGTGAGTATTAAAAATAACTAAAAAGTGATTCATTGCAAGATGAAATAAAATTCGTCATAAAAATATGTACTTAAGTAGATTGAACCGACGAAGTAGTAACTTGTAATTTTGACGGTGCCCATAATTTTTGCAGACTCTTTTCTGCCAAACTGAACCTATTAATTAGTTATAATTAATTCTTCTCGTTCTCGTTTGTCTCTATTTGAGTCGTTTATTCACGGCTATAACCTTGGAAGAACGATGACAAAGGCAAAATTTTTCTTCTAAGGCTATATCGGCTAAATCGATACTCAGTCAACGGCTATATCCCTTTATGCTATAACGCATAGTGCACTACATTCTTGTCTTTCCATAGACGTCTTGTTTCCTTTGACTGAGAACTTGTTTCACTTATTGACATTTGTTTGACATTGACATTTTATTTAATGATTTGACAGGCGCACGCAAACGCAAAGCTGAGCAAAACAGCCAAGACGCATGATCAAAAAGATTTTTCGGCTACACCAGCGAAGTGATTATCGATTATAAAATAGGACAAAAGTTCTCATTCAGTAACTGAAAATGAGGCTCATAGTTTTAAATGGCATTTAATTTAATTCAAATTGAATAATGCTAGGCAAAGCTGTGTTGTGTTTATCAACTTTATACAGTAAATATTTTATTACATTTTGTGAGGTGACTTATGGCATTTATGTATGTAGTGGCCTGAATCTATTGTGTGGTGTTCATTGCAGGTGTAGTGGCACAGGAGCAATGCACAGATTTGCGCGGAAGGTTGATTTCCCACGGCCTTCATTACGTGCCTGGCCCAGATACATGTACGCTTTGCGTTTGTGACAATGGATTACCTAAAGTTTGTAAAGCTGTGTTGTGTTCACCTCCTCAGGTAAGCCAAAGTGCCTTTGTCATTTATATCCATAGGAATTTAGATATTTAAATAAAATAGTGCCTTCTTCTTCTTCTTAGCGTGTCGATGGCAATCTAAATTGTGTCAGCCCAGAACTGGGCTACGAGATTGGCGCCTCCAGTAGCATCTATCAGTATAGTGCCTGATATAATATGTTACTCAACTAATATTGTACATGTAATTGGATACACCTTGTGTGTGTATGAGTGCGGGAGAAAAAGTTGTCCAGGAAGCATGTGTGTATTCTTTGCGCTGCGTAGCGTCGCCTTCTCAGGCCTGTCATTGATCAGGCGACGGACTCTTCGTATGTTTAACGCCCGCAGGCTGGCAACTCCTTCGGCGCCCGTTGTATGATGTTCGGGAGCGAGAGGACCCCAACTGCTGAATCGAGTGTGTTGCGAGTAAAGCTCGCTCGCCCCGTCTTCGTACATCCCCACTCCACTTGCAGGAAGCGAGGGTTTTAGCCTCGAGATCCTAATGTCGAGGTGCTCAGTCGCAGTCTCATTATTATCATCATCATCAACCTACAGCAGTCCACTGCTAGAAATAGGTCTTGTACGCTATTGAGCACGATTTTTAGCTATTCTCATCCAGTTTGTGCCTTGCCCTGCAAATATCATCACTCCATCTAGTTCGAGGGCGTCCTACACTGGCTACACTATGTTTGCCGATCCATGGTCTCCACACAAGAACTAGCTTACTCTAGTTCGTAGTAATCTGTTTTGTGGCTTATATGGCCGGCACACTGCCACTTCAGCTTGCTAATCCGGTGGGCTATTTCGATTATTTTAGTTCTCTGTCGAATTACTTCGTTCTGGATTCGATCCTTCAGAGAAACTCCGAGCATAGCCCTTTCCATGGCGTGCTAAGCTACTTTAAACTTGTAGACCAGCTCCACGTCTCGGCTTCGTATGCCATAACAGGTAGGACACACTGATTGAAGACTTTCGTCTTTAGGCTCTGTGGAATGGGCGACGAAAATACTCGACGTAAATACTTGACGTAATTTCCTAAATGCTGTATTCTTCTATCAATAATCAAGGTCAATAGACCTACTTCTCTAAGTTGCTTTCACCAAACTGCAGTGTTTGCCCAAGGTAGACTTATTTCTGAACAACTTCAAGAATACTGCCATTTATTCCAGAATTTCGATAGAGTCAAAGGCGTTTTCGTAGCCTACAAATGCACACAGAGGGCATGATTATATTCTTCAGACTTCTGTACAATCTGCCACACTGTGTGGATGTGGTTTATCGTGCCATATCCGCTTCAAAAATCGGCCTGCTCCGGACGTTGAATATAGTCGAGCCTTCTCGTGAGACAATTTGTGATGACTCTTGAAAACAGCTTGTAGACGTGGCTTAACAGTGTAATGGGTCGATAGTTCTTCAAAAGGGTCTTGTCACCCTTTTTGTAGAAAAGAACGTCCACACTCTTACTCCACACCTCAGAAGTTCTCTCTTTCAAAAGGACAGAGTTAAAAATGTCCACTACTAGAGCTCAAGCAATACGGGTCTACGTCAGCAGTATCACCACAAAGGAATTAAAATGAACACTGTGTAACCTCAGAGTAAGTCTGACCTTTATTTATACAGATGTATTTTACAACTCTCCCTTTGGAGAATAGTGCAGCCGGGGCACTTATAGCGTCACGGCACAAAAGGATGCTGCAGATGGTTTAGTCCGGTCGATTCTGACAATAAGGCTTCCTCAACTACTTTTCCACCTTGATGAAGCCATCTTTGTCGCGTCTATCCTTTTCAGGATAAAGCTGGGCAAATCCTTGTATTATATCTATCCTGTCCTATGTATATAATCCTCGTTTTCCTTCTTGCCGCGTAGATTACAACGCAGCAGGTTTGCTTGTGGCTGCAATTCCAGCTTTTGAGGGTCGACATACCTACACGTGTTAATTCTTCTACCAGTGTCGAGGCGGTGACGGCGGGCGGCGGCGGGATACGTCTTCTTTTCAATATTTTGTTTATGACGATAACACATTACACGACGATATTACGCACGAGTACCATCCCTCTTGCTAGACAGTATCTGGGTCCACTTTTCTCAGAGACTGGAACCTTTCCCATAATGTATAGCATAACTATTAATAGCCCGACTCGTCGGGCCATCTCTCGCCTGCGACTCGGGCATCGAATGTCATACGTCCCGCTCTTGTCATTAAATACAATTAACTTCAGACTTTCAAGTTGTCCATGAATGTATAATTTTAAGAATACCTTTCATAATTTACTGGTCAACTGTGTCCATGTCCAACTTAACAGTTTCCTTTTCCATTGTTTTGTATTGTTATGAAACTTTGGATCATGCGCTTTGTTGTGTCTGTGTTCTAATTTCTAAATAGGCAAAGACAAAATAGTTACATTATACCATTTTGCCTTCTGTTTGTAAATAGCTTCTTTTGTTTAGTGGCTACTACTGGCTAATGACGAGCGTGTTATCAATAAAAAAAATTGGATACAATTATGGTTGCTATTTAACCTGTACTTTTTGCCTGTGACTTCGGCACCCTCTTTTAAGGGGTCTAGTCTTTTGTCATTGGGCCTGCCGCAAGAAACTTAAGTAGTATTTTTCTTGTTCAGGACTGCCGGTCATTCCGCGTGGGGAACACATGTTGCGAGTTCATATGTTTGGACGATGTGGTGAAGCCGGCGGAAGGGGCGGAGGCCAATGTGCGTATGGCAGCCGGTGGCGCCGCGGCCGTGGTGCTGCTCACTGTGGCGCTTGTAGTGTACCGCGTCAGGAAGCAGAAGCGACGCAGACCGCCTCATGCTGATGATCAGAGGAGCTTGACTAGCATTGGGTAAGATATGCTATAAATGCTATAATAGGATCAAATCAAGGAAAACAGTATTCGTGGTCTTGTGTTTCGTACGGTTAATGAAGAGAACCGGAGGCCTTATCTCACCCTTCCATAATATACAATTAACGGCACTGTATGTATAAATGATGATGTATGTCAGTATGTAGCTACTACAAAATAACACAAAATTTATAGGTACAATTTAACCAAATTTTGGTTAAAATGTGCAGAACACTAAGAAGACAATTCTAATATTCGATGTAGATTCATAACTTTTGAAGAAATTGTGACAATACAATGTTAGTTAAAGAGCGCAACAGAAGTGCGAAGTGACTAAAGTACGAGATAGACTAAAACTTCCACCGTCATTTTTTTAATATTGAAAAAGGCATGTGCACCCCCCCATTTCAACTTAACTTTGATCCCTGAATACTATAACACCAAATTTTCTAAACCTGTTACCGTCTCAGATTACCGGTAACGAAAAAAGCGGATAGAACCTTTATAATAGTATACTACATTAGTACTACTAGGTACCTATATTATGTAGCTACTATGATTTTATTCAGAAAAGTATAATCGCGTATATCGAGGATATAGCTTCATACAAGTAATTTACATTGGACACCATTCTAATATGCCGCAAAACGCATAGTGCGGAAAGCTGGAAAGCAACTACTACTACCTTCTAGCCTGTCTACTGTGCGTATCGGCTCGCTAATAGTGTATTATCACTACATACACGCTATGCTGTCGGCACTGACCAGCGACACGTTGCCTTTTAGCCGTGCTGCAGAAGCGTATAGGTACCCAATGGAAACGCAACGTAAGTATAGCTCTTTGTATATGCTCCATGGTATAGCTAGGGAATTAAATTTTTTATGTGATAACCCCTAGATGCCCCGACACGAAGATTTGATCGGGTCTGATCAATAGTAGTTCAAGGGTAGGTTCAAGTGACTATCTAAAGTGAAAGTGTATATTTATCTAGTACCACATAACTCCTAAACTATTCATTGTTATCCAAAAAATATGTCCTTGCGGTTCATGTCTGCATGTCTGAGCTGAGGGCATCATTTCGGCCAGACTAGTCTCCATAGCATAAATATTAGGTATTTTTTATTCCTCGCTCAATAAAATTGGCATCCATGAGAACTCATAGAAAATGTCTTTAGATGTGAATCGGTGACTATCAGTGGTTGTACAACGTCACGTGTCTGACATGATCAATATCTATAGATACAACGAACCTATTCGCGTAACCTAACCCGCTGCTATAGCGGTATTTTATTGAATGTAATTGCGAAAAATATACAGCTACGTCTAGATAGATTACATGTCTTATAGCTAACGGATGTCGCAAATTGCTTTAAACAATCATCGGTTGGCGTCCTTGTAACTGATTAATACGTATATAGATACATAGAACCGTTTACTGTGGTGTGTAGCAGGTAATTATATATGTATCATTAAAATTTATAACTCTAGAACTGCTTTGTTGATCTAGCGATCGTGGCTACAGAATGAGTTTTAGGATTTTGATAAATGGAACCGAAATAAACCTGCTGAAATCTCTTTCTAGCGACATCTAGATTGATCTAAACAATCATTATTCAATAGAGTATTCATCATCTTTCGGCCTTTAGAACAATTTTGATTTAGGGTCGGGTCCTCGCATCTCTATTAGCCATTATGTTACTGCTTACTCCCCTTGTAAACATATAGTTTTTCATACAATCCATCTATTTTTTCTTTAACCATCTACATTCTCATACTTAAAAACTTTTCTTACAATATTTCCTTCATCTTTCCGCATCACATGTAACATCCATATATGACTACGAGATATGTATACGAGATACGATATACTTTCAACCTTTCAGTTACTGAATTCGACTCCCTCTCAGAAACTCATTCCTTATTTTGCCCATTCCTGTAACACCACACCCGTCGTGTGAACTAGCTAGTATTGTGTCCTATTGTTTATTTAAGGATATCCTATTTTACGGGGCGACCATAACAACATGATGGTCACTGGTCACAGACGAATGTTTAGATTCAATTGTCTTTTCTAGATATTTATGTTCAAACTATGAAGTGAGGCATCTTGAATCTCTATATCACAGATTACTCATAGAAATAACTAATGTATGACACGGTCGGTTCACGGGTTACCTACGTGATAGGTAACTATTTCCATATATTGCGCATAGTGTTCTCTAATGATGTGCTTCACATGTAAGAAAGAAAGAAAAATATTTTAAAACCAATAAGTAATTAATAATAGAAAAGAAAAATTAATTATGAAATACCTATGTTAGATAATTAATTAAATTCTAGTGAAGAAATTAAAGATTCGTATTTCCTGTAGCCGCTATCTCGCCATTTTCCCTTGTGCGATGATACCTAGCTCTCGTTCTTAGCGGCGATATATACATGAAGGGACACAATGACATTTTAGCTTTTCTTATTGCTGTACTGTAATAGTCTATACTGTCCCACAGTTGGGCAAAGGGAACCTTTAGAGAACTATCAAGTGCGTGTTGGTGGAGGCGCGAGACGGGTTTGCGACCTCCGGCTGTTGGTATTTATCTCACTGTCTAACGATCTAGTGCCTTAAAGAAATGAATTGTCGGAAATGGTCATCCATCCACGGGCTGATCGCGCGAAGCGCTGCTTAAACTTAGTGATTATAGCAACCACTATTGACATTTATATCCCATCGTTTAACGTACGAAATCTTAGAAGGATGGTCTTTATAAATAGACCCTTATCTATGTCATACATAAGTTCAAGACGTAATTAAATGTATCTACTTATATTTAACAAGGGTTCTTTTGTGTAGTTACATAAGCGGCAGTATGGGCTACATGGGAGGCACGTGTGAGACAGCGCTAGCTGCGTGGAAGCCTCCCAGCAACTATCTGCCGCGTGGTGAGGCGCCTCCTCCCTACGATGAGGCCATCGCGCAGTGTCGGCCAGAGAACATGAGGTAATAATTCCGATAATATTTTATGATATATTGTAAAAATAGTTGATGCAACTTTTCATATTTTTACTATAACATAATATACATGGTTGGTTATTGTAGAGTTCCAAATGAGACGTCGTACCATCGCACGTACCCTGCCACAGTGGAGGGTCTCTCACGACCGGACGATCTGCAGTGCAGCGGACACGGCTACGTCAACATGCCGCGACCGGTCACACAGGTCACATATTATGTATGAATTTATTTAAACTAGTTCGTAGTTATAGGGTTTATAACAAAATAATATTCGCCCAGAACACCTCGAACTAGATTTTTAAATTCAAAATGGTATATTTTTCTTCGAAGTGATGTTTTAAATTTAAATCTGATCGTACTTGAGCATCGTTTTGAAAGAAAATAAAAATTACTTACTCTAAAATTCCACAAATGATGCTATCACTGACCCCTACTATACGTCTACAGTGTTGTTTATATTTGACCCCCTTGAGTCATAGAATAGAGGCCAATCCACAAGAAGGAATCCACGAGATTCCATTTCTGAGTAGTGGTGGATATGGTGTGTAAAATCCGTACCGCAATTAGTGATTTATGTAAATTGTTGGGTAGATCGCGAATACTCAAAACTGTTACAACGCACCGTTGCTGCAGCCGGTGCATCAACAAGACAACCGAGAGCCCGCACCAATGACACATCATCCTCTCGCACCTAATAGTAAGTACCTAACTACTTAACAATTTTATAATGAGACATCTTTATTTGACATAGCGCACTTTAGGGACGAAGCACATCGAACTGTTTCCGCCTACTTTTCAAACATCAATAAGTCGATAGAGGGCACTAAACAAAAAAATCAGGAGTTTGATCAGTCATTATTGCAATATTGATATCTCCAATCCGGTCCTTAAGACGGTCTTAAGAGTCATTATTATGAACGTACGACCGCACAAATTAAGAGCGATTTCTCAAGGTCGACATAATATATTTACGTGAGTTGTTTGTAATATATGTACCTGTCATTGTCAATGCTCCATTGTTTTCCTTAATTTCTGGGTGAAGTGATACCTTAGCATAACAATAACAGATGTTTGAATACCAACAAGCTACTGAATACCAAATAACCAATTATATATTTTTTTAAACTCTATAAATTAAAGGCCAGCGATTACTTTACGTAAAGTTTGTTTACTATGAGATTCAAATAACAATGTAACAGTCTGATCGCCATATTGTGTCGTCTTACTCAATAGGCACAGTTAAATAAAACTGTTAGCAGTTCTATTTACATTGTTATTTGAACCGCATTATAGTAGTTAGTTAATTAACTATTTTTATTAATAGACGCTTCATCCATTAACTCAAAATGTGGGTTTGCATTATGAGTTAATAGGAGTGCCTATTAATAATAATAGCTTTGTAGATAATAATGTTCTCTTATCGCTCGGTGTCAACCCGTCTGCATTTTATTGTTTGTTTTTATCATTTTAAATACTATCTTTTTACACTTAAGGGTGCTTTATGCTTCTTAATGCAAACTTATTTGTTTTGTAAAAGATATTTCTTATATGCATTCCTTAATGTTTACGATGTTTTAGCATCTATGTGTAATATTAAAAAATTAATTAGATATTCATAAAACGTCTCGACCTTTTTGGAGTTGTGTTAAGGTAACAATTCAATTGTTACCCTTCAGTGTTGCAATTGGAAAGAGTAACCTCGAGTGATGGCGATGAAATATGCACTATTTTAGATAATTATTTTCATTCCAACTTTCTTACGGATACCGATTTTAATGAGAGTCAGTCGTTGTTATCACTAAATATAGATAGCCCTTGCGAGCCCTTTGACAACGGCACACAGGATATAAATAACGTTGAGATGTGTGAGTGTGAGGCAGTAGCGAAGGGTCCATTTTTGTAAGAGGTAAGCCGGAGTCAACCCAGAGGAAAACTAATGACGCAGTCACAAGACACTACTAACTGTGCCTTTTTCAAATGGGAAGTCGGTAGGAACCGAGTTGTTTGGAGCCTTCGCCACTGTAATACACTATTAGCGAGCCGATACGCACAGTAGACAGGCTAGAAGGTAGTAGTAGTTGCTTTCTAGCTTTCCGCACTATGTGTTTTGCGGCATATTAGAATGGTGTCCAATGTAAATTACTTGTGTGAGGTCTTTATGCTCCTTAAACATCTTGGTCATCCTGTTCGTTCATACGTTCGCTTAAACCTGGTGTAATACCATCGATCTGGAAGTCGGCATATTCTATAACACCGATACATAAGAAGGGGCTCTAAAAAAATGACGAAAATTATATGTAGACCGATCTCTAAGTTAGACGTGTTATGAGGTATTGCAAAATACAGTTCATACTTAAGTTTACTCTGCTCTTAAACGTAGTTTAAGCGCACATCAGCACGTTTTTTAAGAGATCGATCCACATCCAATCTAGTTAGGGTTTGGGTCCCGGGACGTCTCGTTTCTCGAAGTTCCGAGACTTCGTATATTAGTTGTCTTGAGTCCCGGGACTTTCGGGTCGAGTCTCGAGACAAGACATAATTGTCGAAATTGTTATGTAATCATATTTATTTTTAAATAATTGAAGAAGCCTAGCGCCATCTGTTAGTTTAATGAATAATAACTTGGTCTACTTAACTAAGTAACTACTAAATACACAACACAATAAATGCGTTTGCCGTGCCGGCCGCCATGATGCCGCCATATTACAACTTTTTCTATTGTGTTTATCTATATGCTATAAGTTTTGAGGCTTTCTTTAGAACAATAATGATTTGTTATATGGGTCAACCACAGACCATAGCCAGATATCTACTATGCACAAGTAGGTAGTGTAGGTACATTAAAGTCGTAGATCTAAGCAGTTTACTCTAGAACCTACCTTCTCATACCCAGGCATGTAATGGATGGAACTTGTCTAATTGTTTTTATTGTTGTGTCAGTGGTGGGGTTTCCCAGCGCCATTCGTCTGACGGGGTCTCTGGGCGCTATCAGCAACCGAGGCCTGCTGTCAGTGCTGCAGCGCGAGCCCGACCACGAGCGGCCGCACAACGTGCCCGGCTTCTACACCAACACCGCCAACGTGCATACTTCTCTGTAAGTGTGTTCTTCTGTTATGTGTATAGTGCGGGTTCGGCCACGAGCGACTGCCAGCGAGCAGTAATTAATTTCGTCTTGCTAAAATACTGGACTAAACGTCAGCCGTTTTTTTGATAAGATTGTTTAGTAACTAAGTCCGAAATAGGCAGCGGAGGAGACAAAAGTTACTTTAAAATAAGTCTTTTTTATTAAATAGTTACTATTTATAATAACTTCGGATCATGATCTTGAATAACGTTAGTTCTACGACTTTGAGCAAAACTCAAGAGGTTACCAAAATTAAATACTTACGTTCATTTATGTAAAGTTTGTGCGTTTACTTATATGCACGCCCCTGCCTTGTGTCGTTGCTCACGCCCTTGGCTTGTGTCGTTGCTCACGCCCCTGGCTTGTGTCGTTGGTACGCGCAGCCCCGGTCGTCGAACCCGGCCTCTCATTGTATAGTTTTTTTCATATTTTTGCAAAGAAAAAAAGTTAAATGTGAACTGAAAATCCGTAGCTCAAACGTTATCCCGAGTCCATAATACAAAGTTAGTGCCTTAGCACTAAAAAAATAAAATTAAGAGATTTTAGAATTTTTTTCAATTACCCTAATCATTTAATATCTGTTGATTTAATATCGATTAGGTATATACTCATACAGATACTTATTCCGTATGATATATATAAACATATTCATGTTATTCGCACGCGACAGTATACCTTAATAGTGTTTTAAATCCACCGCGGTCTTGCTATCAAACAACTGAGCCAGCTGCTTTGTCGGTACTTCGGTACACAAACTGCAGGCAGGAAATTCTTATATATAATGCTATGCATTCTATGCGTTTTCATTCTATCGAGAACTAAGTTTCACTTACGTAGTAACTATTTAGTAATCTGTGGTATTACTTACAACAATAAAAAAATATTAAATATTAATAAGCAAATATAAAAATTTTAATGTGCATGATAATAGTAATTCAATTTTGTGACATAAAATCAAATGTGATACCTTACCTTCGATTGAATTGTACGAACGCTAAAAATAAAGCGTGAAATACAAACGTCAGTCATCAGTTGTGCTGGGAGCGCATAAAATAAAAGATCGTTATCGAATATAAACTGTAGTTACATATAGGTACGTGTATTTATCTGACAGTATTAAAACATGAATTCTAATGCTTTAATTCCAACGTGACGTCCCCAGCCACCGCACAATCCCCCGCATATCAACGGCTGTGGACGCGACTCTCCTCGACACGCCGATTTCGGGGTTCAACCGCGCGGACCGCTCGCTTCACAACGAAATCCGGCGCTCCTTCCACAAGCCCAGCGACAACAACCGACATAATGCAGATACTGGACGAAGCATGCCGAGGAACCTCAACCTAGCCTCCGCCAATGATATCACGAGGAACATCGACCCGGCATTAGATGACACGTGAGTTATTGTGCCTACAAGTACATGCTTCTTGTGGGAATAAATAATTCGGTTAAAAGGGTTCCGCGGAATTTCAAAACAAACTAACAATAACAACACCAAAACTAAGTTTTGTCATCAGTGATTTTGTAATCGTTTCTCCCTACAAGTAGTAAGTTTAGTTCTTTTAATATAATTTTACCCTTTTAAATTTGTTTGAGTTCTGCTTGCTGATTGGAAACAGTAGTGAGAGCATGGATCTTTTTATCGTATTTTTATCGAAAATGTATCTATATAAAACGTCCAACTTGACACAATTTAATGAACTTTAAACTCTATAAAAAGATAGAATAAACAGAAACTGAAATAACAAGTATATTATATTGGCAGGGGTCACGCGCGGTTGAGTAGTAGCAATGGGTGGCGCGGTCGTACGCACAGCGAGGAGCAGAATGTGGGCGCAGAACGAGCCCCGGTCGGAGACACGGGCGCGCCACCGCCACACGCGGTGCCACACGCGGCGCCACACGCGACGCACGCAGCGCCACACGTAGCGCACGCACCGCCACACGTGGCGCACGTGGCGCCGCTGGTGCCGCCACACGCGCCGCACGCCGCGCCCGCCGCGCCGCAGCCCACACTTCCACTCACCGTGGACAAGGTAATGGCTTTATGCAGCTATATACGTCAATTGGGAACTTACGCAGAACTAGGTGTATGATGATCCTTAATAGCTTTGTGAAGTTGTGTCCCAAAGTAATGAACTTATTCTTATTTTACTTTTACATTATGTAAAACGAAATTAGGTTTCCTTTGTTACTCAATTAAATTTAAATTTTAAATGTACTTTTTTTGACAAATATATTTATTGTCTGCAATGATTACTTTAAAAAAAATCAATGATTGTAACAAAAATAATCATGGCATTCTAATTTATGCGTATGAGTGAGTTCGTCATGAAACAGGTGAGGTCAGTAGTTGTATGGTAAACATTTTCAGCCGTCATGCGTGTGTAGTTACGAGGGAACCGCGCCGGGCGCCGAGGACGCCGACGACTATCGCAGCGAGTGCGAGAACTGCAAGTCTGCCAGCAGCTCTAGGTAAATACCTCTCTTAACTATTACATTGAAATAAAGAAATACAAAAACATCATGCCTGTTTTATACCCACAATTCGTCAGCTTTGATATAAATCCCATACAATAAGCGGCGAGTGTTACCATAGTAGCAGGGACTAGTACTACTACTGAGTACTTCCAGATGACAAAATTGAATATCCGTGCGCAGGTGGGTGCTGGAGGAGGGGTGGGGCGGCGAGGCGGGCGGCGGCACGCAGACGCTGCAGCGCCGCGCGCCGGCGCCCGCGCAGCCGCCGCCCGCCACCGCCACGCTGCCGCAGCCCGTCACCAAGCAGGCGTACGTGCCCTGTGTATATTTTTGTATCGACTTGCTAAACTTACTTAATGCCTGTACTCAAGGATTAGTTTCCGCTGCTTTCAGTCATTCCGAAGTGCATGTCTTTAAATTCATTAGGAGTGTTGGTAGATATAACATGGGTGCGGTACTTTGATGTTGTTAAAAAAAAGATATGCACGATTTACCAAACAAGCGAGCTAATTTTATTCTTTTATTTTAATAAATGTTATGTATATTTCACTTGTTAAGTTGTTATATGAAAATATTTAATAAGAAACTAGCCAAAACAAATAATTCGGGTGAGACTTGAACCCGAGATCTCTAGCAGCGTAACGTGTCGTTGTTTTACCAACTAAGCCACCGAGTCTTACCCACTTCAGTTGAACTTACGAATTTCTTTCTTAACGTCATATAGGTCAGGTTTTTGCGAGTTTTTTATTTAAAAAAATCATTTAATAAGCGAGCTAATTTAAATAACGTTTAAATAATATCCATTTTTTAGCCGAACCGTGATGGGTCCGCCGTCTAACTGGGAGAATTGGTTCAACACGATCCCTGACTCCGACTCCGAGTCTGAGGAAGAATAGACGCACACGACGAACTCGCGTACGCACAACGCACGAATACGTCACGTCGGCGCGGCGATCAGCGCGCACGTGAAAGGTCGACACAGCACAAATCGATTGTCCTATTCAAAAATTGGAAGGAATGTTTAAGAACATCTATTTACAAAAAAAATATATTTAGACTATGAAAAAATAACTAGATTTTAAGTCTGATTTTAGGTATGTTTGAAACATCATCGTATGTGTTCGGGATCCGATTATCGGATCAGACAATCGACGAAGTATTTCAATAAAAAGGTGCCCGTGTCGGCCCATACTACGGAGGAGTAATTAAATGTAGTACTTACAAACCAATCGTTTCTATTTCAATGTAATCTCATTAAATTTTCAAGGTTATTAAAACATATTTTCTATTAATAAACGACGCCAACCGAAATAAACATTTCGCATTAAATCTGATGATATTTTTCGTCATATTATATTATCACTCCATTTAATTACTACTTCGTGTCCAAAGTTTACGCGATAATTTGAGTATAAGCGGTCGGTGACATGACGAATGAATGTCAAAGTGTACTTTATATATAGTATACTTAAGCTAGACGTAATAGCGACGACGACGTAATAGACGATATATCTTGTCCTTTTCAGAGAGTATGAAGGGTAGTCTAAGAGAACCGTCTTATATGAGGGACAAGTCGAAAAAGTGTCCAGCTGTAAGTAGCAAATTACAACTCAACCATTTACGTAGTCAAAAATAATTTACTAAATGCATATAGCAATTTATAAAACTGCTCTGAGATAATGTGGAGGGATTTAATTGTTTTATAAATAACATAGCGGAAGTTTTTGTTTCCTTGTTTAATTTACTATCTACAATAACAACTTTCGGCGCTTTCTTTAAAATTAACCCACTTGCTATCGTGGCGCCACCATAATTTGACGCTTTTCACGGACACTTCTTCATACATAGAGATGGTTCTCCTTACCTCTACTCTCCATACCAGGGAGTAAAAATGAGACATAGATGTTACGTCATGAATGCTCACGTAATTTGCAAACTCGTGTTGGTGGTATAGCTCTCGTAAGACCAATAAATTGAATAAGAAGATCAATAAATTGATTAGTGTAATTAATTTATTTTCAAATTTCATTCAACAAAGAAACATTTTTTTAGATTAAATAGGCATTAGTGAATAATACCGTAATGAGCTAATTTGTACTAAGCGTCGTAAATTCAATAAGTAATTGGATCTTGGAAATAAATCATACTGCACTCTAAATAAGTCCGAAATTCTTCGTGTAAGTTTATAACCGTGGTTGCAAGGATTATCGCGTAAACTATGGGCATTAAATGTAACACCTTTCTTTAAATTGTAAGTTAAACAGTATTTTAGATTTTTATTAAATTCGTCATTAATTTAGTTTTGATGAAATAAAATAAATTACGCCAATATTTTTTTAAAGATGGCTAAATTCGAGAGATAGTTTTAGATTAACAATTCGACTTGTCTTTTTCTATTTTGCTTATGAAGCAAAGTATATATTACGTTTTACGTCATTTCACAGTACCTTATTATATTTATTGACATTCCGTTGTTATATTTTATAGTTTGTTGCCTTTAGAGAAGCAAAGTTGTGTTTTGAAACGATTCTGACAACTTGATTCGCGGAGATACTTAAATGTGCAATATTATTGATCAGTTGTATGATATATTTATTTACTCAGAACAGCCATATTCTAATGGTTTTACTAACCTGTCACTGCCGACAGTGTTAAATGCTTTATTTTCACATCTGATGTGTTCTTATGTTGATAATATATTATTTGTGGCATAATGCACTTTGCCTATTTATGGTATACCAAAGATTTGTTATGTTTTATGTATGTTATTTAATTTGTGTATGTGATTGGTTTCCACCGTGGCGCTATATTCAGTGTGGCTATTACAGTCCTGTTAAATTCTGTCATCTCGGGGCGTCAATAACGTCCGTTACCAATACAACCATTATTATATCATTATAATACTCTACTCAATCAATCTTCTACAATCTGTGTGTCAATACACTACTTTATTGTGACTATCTGGTCACTAAACTATACCTAATATTTTCCCTATAATACGAAGTAATTGTTTTTAGGTGGTATCCCTAAATATTACACCTATCATGCATAAGTGTATGAATTATACTTACAAATATGCTCTATTGGCAATGCGTCGCAACATACTTATCATCATTTACAGAAACTATTAATTAACTATGTTATTGCTGTTATTTTTGAGAATATTTTTCACTTTATTTATATTCTTATTTACTAACTTTTATACCTTTACGGGTTTTATTTTATTTAAATAATTATTTTTGTTTTTTTTTAAGATTTTAGTTCGTTACTTAGTTTGTATAGTTCGTTTTTCTTGCGTATTTTTCTTCTATACCGAGTATAGAGTTTTTTTCTTATGATAAGTATCTTCAATAAGTTTTTCTAATTTCGATGACAAAACACCTCATTTAAGCGCCATGGTGAAGCACTTTGTTAAGCTATTTTTTGTGACTAAGTTAGAAACTACATTCTTTTGTGAGAATACAAAATAATTTTGTAATAATAATAAGTACCTATGTCATAATGATAGTATTTTTAAACAGTGTTGTCACAAATTGATGACGAAATTATCCTAATATCCTATAATCATAGTTCAAATATAAATTAAAGTTCTAGTTTTGAATATTTTGATAGATAAAATAGTGCCAACAAAATAAACAAACTGTAAAATAATGTTTAAACATAACGACAAGGTAGAATAACGAGTTCACGATGATTTGAAGCTACTTTCTACCGCATACCAGCTTTACCAACCAATAACGTTATAGCAGTGATAGCCTAAGGTACGACCGTTGGACTGGCAAGTCAAAAGTTCGTACCCTGGCAGACACCACTGACTTTTCGTTATAAAAAACGTGCGTATTAGAAATTAATTATCAATTACATTGCAACCTAAGTCTTTAGACATCAACCCTGCCTGAGAAGCTACTTGAGTATAGTAATTGGGTCTAAGATTGTCTTGTCAATATTTTAATACAGTTGAACTTTGGACTCATGTGCCGATTCTAAAAAAAATACAAATAACACTTAATATTCTGTCTTTCTGATTCCAATAGCAATAATTAATAACAAAAAATATGTTAGTTTTCAACGCACTCCTATAGTGCAATGTTATAAAATTATCATCGTATCAAGTTAATACATAAATATTTATTATTATTTAAGTTCATACTATGGACTTCTGCTGAACTGTTAAATATTTTTCTACTATTAATGTGAAACGAACGCTTAATGTCGATCCATTCATATCAGGGCCGTGTCCGGACCGTGTTTCGTGACTCAAAAAAAAATTGGCGCATGGTGCATATATGTATGTTATATGAAGTCGTTCTAATATGTTCGTATCACGGACTCCGGGTACCGTCCAGATATGTGTGGATAAAGATGTAGGTAATTTTAAGTGGGGAGAAAAATTCGTCCTCAAGCAAGCAATACATGACCCTGTAAAATGGTCGTATAATTCTCCGACAAATCCTAATTTTGAAGCCTGTACTGTTATACTATGTAGAGATGAATACTCAGTAAATAACGCAAGCTTTTTAAAAATAAACAGTTTTGGAAACATACCTCTCGTCGAGTTGATTATTATTTTTGCTGATTTTATCACCCCTCTTATATCAATTTTATTCACTAGTACTTATTGAATTTGACAGACACTTGTACTTGAGTTGAGAGTGGATCCGGGTAGTGACCAAAAAAAAGTCGAGTAGCCCTGGTAGCTCTCATTGCCATCTGCTTTAATTATTTGAAATATTTATATTACGCATGTAAATTGTGCTTGCGTTCGATTTTTTCTTTCAACAAATAAAATTAACTACATAACTGTATTTATATAATCGGGGACCGCCTCAAATGTTATTAAAAAATAAAAATATAGAGTTTTGAATTAGGTAAAGATATTGTCTGGTAATGCAAATTTGAAATTTATATCTCCTTAAAATGTTTGATGCGGTAGCCTTAGAAACTATCATTAGGTCTGTGTTCGAAGTCCATCAGATCCAATGTAAGTCGAACCAAAGATTGAGAATGAAATTGTGATTAATATCAATAGAGTATTACAGAATTCGCATTGTAGTTGTTCAGGCTCCATAATAGAATTAATAGAATCGTTTGAAATATGATAATATTCGTATGTAAAATATAACACAAAATACCTAAGTAGTTATATATTTTTTTCTAATAAAATTACGAAGATATAAGATTTTCTTAATAGTAAGATCTTTAGAGGTAATAGTTAAGTATTTAATAATATTTCCCATCATCGCCAGTTTACATTTTGTTACGTCAATAAAATTTGTAGGCTGTTCAAAATGAAAGAAAATAGAACATTAAATAGTCTGACTTTCAGGGTTGTAAGTAATAAATAACACGTGTATAAATATTAATGTTTAAAATTACGGAAACATAATCTGCAGTATGATTTGATCATTAATTATATTGAAGCAATATGTTTTATGTGCAAGTGGTAGCCGCAAAGTAGGAGGTACAGAATGACACATTGTAAGGATTTCAAGATATTTGTTCACAGTTGTTCATACAATAACGTTAGTTTATTTTCTAAATACGACGATACTAGAGTGACGTTTATTATTGATGACGTCTGACATCAGCGTTGAATGTTGTGGTCGACATCTATTTTTCAGTAAAAACGCCAGCGTGAGCAAGTTACAGAGACCACGACAGTCATTCATAGCGAGCAGCGTGACACCGCGTATAGTAAGCAACGTACCTAATATTTGATAATTATACTAGGTCACTACTCAAATCTTCATAGATTTACAAGATGTTATGGTGTAGACTTCGATATCGTGAGAATAAAAAAAACCTTATTTTATTAGTCTAATATTGTGGCTCCTTCTGTACCTACTTATTTTGAGTAGAATTCGTATGACGATGTACCTGTAGTTAGGATGTTCAAAAATATTGCAATATAAAATGACTTAATGCTTTGATTCAAATTAATATTTCAATGTCAATATTGAATCATAATGTGGATTTAGGAGAATATTGTGTGCCCGGAACTATCCACTTTGAGTGAATGAAGAAATGTATGAGGTTTTTGTTCGGCGTAGTTTTTTTTTTAAAACGAGCACGTGTGTTTATTTTTGTCACAGTATAACTTCCTACTTTTAACAGTGGTTCAACGTCATTAGTGACAAGCACAGTGCAATCCCACTACGCCGTAATAAAGGCGAGGTCATGGGTTAAGTGACTGACGTGCTGCCGACTGTACAATAATAATGAGTATGTACACAGAGTGATTGTGATGTGACACGTTAAACAAGCGTGCTTGACGATCTGAGTGCTCATTTTACGCGACCATCTTGATTGTAATTATGTAAGCAATAATTGATATATAGACAAGCATGCTTGCGCAAGTATGCTTGATCTTGTGTGCTTGCCAATCAAATTGCAACGATTCATCGTTCAATTCAATTGTTCGTGAATTGTAAGAACTTTGCTGTACGCGCTACGGTTCTGTAATTCTGTAAAGTTAGTTGAGAGACGATTTTTCTAATGAAATATTTGTGTTTAAAATATATTTTTCATTATCCGAGATAATTATAAAGCCCGACAAGTATTACACGTGTTTTTATGCATTTAGGAACACTTAAACGCAAATATTCTATGTGAAAATGGCTTTCACAACTAACTTCACACACCGTGAGAACCGTGCCGTGGTGTGTGTGTATATCTTATTTCCCGCTGCACGATGGCTAAGAATCGAACATTGTATGAAGTTAAACTGTGGTTCGGCGTAATTTACAAATTATAATCTCAAACGTAGCGATCTTAATGATAATATAATTACACGAATGTTTGCTGGAATAAATGAACTTGTATGAAGAAAACTGTAAAATTCATGCATTAATAATTTTAATAGATAGATCCTTTTATAATGTTCTCTGCATGTAATCAATGCATTGCAATCTTTAATATTATTTTTTTTGTCTAAGTTGTGATTGATGAATTTTTCATTATTGTGATTATGTTTAACAGAACAGATATTTCAAAGAAAAGCCTGTTCTCCCGTAACCGTTGATCTACCACACAAACTCCATCCTAAAGTAGAAACGCGTGTCCCTGAATTTACCCTAAACCTGGGTGGATAAATGGAAGTTATTAATTAACATTTTCACCCCATAGATACAGTTTATTAATATCGATATTCCCATTTTCCACTCTAGGGCAGATTCTCATACATAGGTACTCGTACGTTTTTGTATATCTACCTCAGGGTGGATTTTTAAGGGTGGATACACGAAAAAGCTAAGCAACACATCACTGGTTTTCTTACATTCCACTCATTTCTATGATCATGTAATTATATTTACAGCTTAGGTATTAACAAAATGTAACGGATACTAAAAAAATATATTTAAATGTTTGAGAGTAACAGTAATCAGTATTATTATAATTTCCGAATCAAATATCTATGTTCAGATTTTGAAATAAACAAGTTAATGGAAATGTGTTTCAGCTTTGTTTTATTTATGAAGTGAACCTGGGAAGCTATACAGTTACAGGAAGTATTCTTTGAGTATAAACATTGTGATGAACACAGAGAGCAGGGCGTTAGAGGCGGTCATAAATGATGCGGCATCTTCTTCTTCAGGGTCTGGCAGCCATGGACCGCACTGCCTGTAATCTTTTTCCTGCAAAAATATGATAATTTAGAGTTGATGCTGCAGATAGAAAATCATCAAAATAAACGTATTTTGATGATTTTCTATCTTTTCTCTGGGATTAATGAATCCTCATACCTCAAAGTAGTTTTTACGACCATAAGCAAATTTCTTGTAAAACATCATAAGGGTCGATGCTTTTGTTTTTAGGAATAGCGTGATTTTACTTTATTTACTTCAAATATTAAAAATACTTGACACTGGCAGAATTAGTAGATTGTAAGTCCACTTTGTTGCGAAATTAAGAAGAAGAATATAATAAGTTTATTGAATGTGTAGGTACCATTTTGTATTCGTGTCGGTAGCACTGCACGTGCGGCGGCCGCGTGGGCAGCAGCTCGCGGTTGCGCCAGCACGCCAACTTGCTCGCTGACGTTGGCTTCTTACCCATGCTGCTATCCACTTCCAAGTACTACCGTTATTAAAATGATCATTATATTAAACAATGGTCATAATCAAGCATACTACCTATAATTAATCATAATCATAATACAAAAACGAAGATTATAAAGTAAAAAATTCAGATAAATTACCAAGACTAACCTGACGGTTTACTAGAGGATCAGGAATGGGTTTCCCTTTGAATGGACAAAGGTTATACACAGCTATAAGGAGCAGGTTTGTTTTGGGGACTCGCGCTGCTACTAACGGCCAGCTGCACGGCTTTGGATGTCTTTTAAGAGCATCTCTGGATTGTGGAGTGTCCTAAAATATGGTAACCAGTATTACAGGTTATTATTAGCAGTTATACTTAGATTGGTATTAGAATTCGAAAATGTGCCCTTCTGTTTAACGGGAACATGCCCAATGTTTCACAGACTGCAGTAATGTGATAGCTGCAGTAGCACTTTGATTCATTACCAAGATTCCTCCATTCAGTATCCAGAGAAAACAATCCATCGACGAATCCAGTATGCAGCGTAGTTACATTAAGTTATTAATACCAAGTCGTGGCCTATTGGATGACTTTGCAAGATAGTTTTGTTTTTCTTTTGTCCGGTTTTCATTTTCTTTCCATGATTTCATCTTTCAATGATGCACAGGTCGTTTCCCGTAATACTAGTCCAATATAATATAAATACCTACATAATATTATATTTATATAACATACATAATTATTGTACATATAACTTCAATGAGTTTCCCAGTTCCCTTCCACTTCCTAATGCGACATCACTATACCCTGCATCCACGAGTAACCAGTTTGTACATTAGGTAGGTAGGTACTGGTGTCGCTAACGTCGCACGTACATTCTGTTTCACGTGCAAAAATATAAACAAAATCCAAAATAGGTATTCGACACATAGAAAACCTTTTATTTGCATTGATTGATGTTCAAGTTTTCCGGGTTAAATCAAAGATATATTGCCGACACGCTTGTAAATGTTAATAGCTTAGATACTGCATTCAAATCAATTAGATTAATCTTATATTATTTGCTGTACATATGCCAAACTTGTATTTGATTTAATCCGATAGTCTAAACATGGAAATTACATTAATATTATTTGCCATCGAAATTTGATAAAATATTTCCTGCTTATTGCGAATTGGATATTGTAGTACCTAATCATCTATTTATACCTAAGATTATGTTAGACTTGAATACCAAACTCTATTCAAATTTTATCAAATTAAGGCAATGGTTATAAAGGATTTTTACTCGTAAGCGTCGAAATCGATCATTCTTTTAAAAATCATTTTTTTTGAAAATTTCTCTCAAGTCTTGTTCTGACTACCAGCCTAATTTGGTAGTTCAAAAGTATCGGGGTCTTCTTACAGTGGTGCTAATTAATTTCCACCTCACCTGTAAAACATACAGAGCTCTGGTCCTGTCACAAGCTGCGAACCGGGTCCTATTGACAAGTACACGGCTGTCATATAAAGAATCGTACTTTTCGCGTTCATAATCGCGCCATAAACGCTTCTTACGCTTTTGTTTTTCAAACTCAGTATCGCCGGAGACCAAGGTGACACCACCTGAAAAAAAAAAAAATATAATTTAAAATAACGATACGATCACAACACCAATGATCGTGATCCCTCTTGAGATCGGATGGCGACCAGTCGACCAGTCGGTTCTCATAATTTAAGGTACGTGACCACCTTTTCAAATAAAGTTGTGCAAAATAGTATCATTATTTGTCCTGTGAATTATTTGATATTGGTTTGTGTATAAGTATGTCTATATAAAAGTAGTTTATAATAGAATTAAATTCA
The DNA here is from genome assembly GCA_936450705.2 of Protodeltote pygarga. Classification (NCBI taxonomy): domain Eukaryota; kingdom Metazoa; phylum Arthropoda; class Insecta; order Lepidoptera; family Noctuidae; genus Protodeltote; species Protodeltote pygarga. The sequence continues at coordinate 10,355,599 of OW388263.2, forward strand.
AACTCCTATCTCAATTTTTTTGTGCGTCTACCACGTACCTATGTCTCTGCATCACCCAAAGGTTGAGTGGCAGAAAATGCCTACGGCATTAAGTCCGCCTTGTACACTTCATTGTGAAAAATAATAAATAAATAACAATTATATTTTCATCATAATTAACTTACCAGAGCTGAGAATTGTGATCAATATTATAATTTCGTGCGATACTCGGAGTATCAGGCTCACCGACCGCCATAGCGATTGTAATATTGACGGCACTAACTGTAATGTTAAAAAGAAATAACGATACAAAACAGATTTTTTATTTTCAAACGCTTAAAGACATAAAATTTGAAAATTTTTAGAAAGAAAGAAAGAATTACGAGCGGGATTTCAACAGTCACAGAACAAGTTTACCAACTGACATAGAACATAATGATGAACTTACAGTTGCAGCCGCATTACTATCTTCATCTCTTGGTGGAAAGCAGACTCCTTGATAGTCGTGTATATAGTTTAGCTCAAACACACCGGCGTCGATGAGAGCATTCATGGCTGCAGTGTATACGGACGCGAAGTGTTCTCTAAGAGGTTCGTCGGGTTCCCCAGTGAGATTACGACCCTCCCGTGCCACTATCCAACCATTCTCATCGATTAATACGCACGACCACACTTTGCCGTCACATCGAGGCCTCTCACATTCTTCACCCTCTGGGCACTGAAACTGAAATATATCATTAAGTGTAAGTGTTAGAATTAGAAGTTGTGCCGTGTGGTTTCCGGCCCAAGAATAGAACCACCTCTACTCGTCCCGCGGGTGTCGTAAGAAGCAACAAAGGGAAAGATCCGAAGAAGAGGCAGCAGCATCCTTCTGTTTAACAATAATCATTTGCTACTGCGATCGACCCGCTTGCCCAGCGTGGCGATTATGGGCAAATACCTCCAATGAGCGTACAATAGTGGCGCGCATTGGGAGAGGCCTATCTTCATCAGTGAACTAATACGAGCTGATGATGATGATGATGAAGTGTTAGAACATTAATCTATTGAATAATAGTCCATATGTTATTTACTTTCTGCTTGACCTTCGACCGTTTCACGGACGATATCGTAGCAGTCGTAGACACCGTAGCCGTAGCAAGGTTTCGATGACGTAGCAACTATCTCGTAGTCAATCGTAGCAGCGTAGCATTTGTAGTAAAATTGATTTTAAATCATTTTGATTTGAGTAATAAAAATGTATTCATACGAAAACTTTGTTGTTTGCAATATGGTACTATTTGAAATTATTTAGGTTTTTTTGTAGAAGAAAATATTTTCACTTGGCGGAAAAAACAGATTATTTTATCTTGTGTTCTTAGTTTTAAGATTGATAAGATATTATCTACAGTTAAGCATGTGATATCACATTCGAGACAAAGCAAATATTTTTAATAATACCGGTTTAAAATCTAGATAAAAATTGCGTAAATTTTATCTATTTAGTAGTAGTTTTATCTTTTTTCTATTCAATATAATCATAACTAATATTATAAATGCGAAAGTAAGTTCATTTGTTACTTTTCACGCCTAAATTACTGAACCCTCATTCATCACCATCACCCTGAAATTTTGCATAATTATACGTACGTTGGCACGTGTAGGTCAGAAACGAACATAGGATACCTTTCATTCCGAAAAAAAGCGCTGTTTCCGAAGAAATAACAATAAAGTTCTTATTATTACAGATGGCGCCACGTATCGAATTGATTGTCAAATTTTAAATTAACGCGAGCGAAGTCGCGGGCAATAGCTAGTATTGATATAAATTTGATCGCAAAGTGTTGTACAGACGGTTGGAAATCAAAATTTATACTGGAACACGAGTACCTTTGTACAGTGTTCTATTATACTAGTGAGGATAACAAATTGTTATTTGACTTTGTAATCTATTAGTTGTCGTTGTAATGGTTGCTATCATTGTTATTCCTTTTATCGTACTATCCTATTTATGAACTGAAAAACTAATAAAATATCTATTACCTACGAGTATGTTAGGCGATCGTGATTACGATAGTGAATTAAAAGTGAAGAGAAAGACTCATTGGGTTGTTACAAAGACTAAAGACAAATATATTTTAGAATAAATCACTACATATTATAAAAAAAAGATCTCTAAAAAAGTCCTCCGCCGCGTCTGTCTGTCTGTTCGTGATAAACTTAAAAATTACTGCACTGATTTTCATGCTGTTTTTACCAAGAGATAAAGTGGTTCTCAAGGATAATTTTAGTATACCTTTTATGAAGTTTTCGTATAAATTGGCTAAAATATAATGATATTTGTTGGAGGTGTCGGAAAAAATAAGTCGGGTTGCGGGAATGGGACCAAAATTTCATAATTAATTTTTGTCGCGATAACCGACATCCACGCGCGCGAAGCCGCCGGCATCAGCTAGTTATATACCTATATAGAATAAATTCCACTATATTTGTGTACGTACTGGTTCGTAGTGTGCATATAGGTTAGGATTTTTCAAGTGATGACCAATGAACAGCGTTTCATTTATATTTATTTAAGTATAATAAGTATCGTAGTTATGATTTAGGGTCATAAACTGTTATTGCGATTCTGTACCCATTTTCCGCGCTTTTTCATTATGTTTGAAACTACAATCGTAACTCGACTACGGCGACTAGTTAGTAAAAAATGGTTATGTAATTCAGTACTTACTGGGAAATTGGTGATGGATTCGAGTAAGGCTGCTAAATGCTGAGGATGAAAGTGGTACCCCGCGACTCCTATGATGCCGTGTTCCGGAGAGCCGAGCGAGCGTGCGGCTGTCAGCCATTCCGATCGTATGGTGAACTGGAACATTTCCGTTTGAATGATACTTTAAAAGATGCGATGAACCTAATAACCTAACTTTCACTTAATATTAACCCTAAGCTGTATTATTTCATTATTTATAATTTGAGTATTATTTCAATTTTTCTTTGGTCTATATTATATTTATAAAACCTGTGCATTTATAGTGCTGGTTCGATAGCTGAGAAATGAGTTTAATTTAATAGTAAGTAAGTAGTTTATTGCTTTTTGGCACGTTGCCTGTGTGAATAAACCGAAACTTAAAATAGATGGGATAGTTTCCATAGATACCCAAATACGTTTTTTATAACGTGAATACGCCTGAATTACAAAATATAAACACCATATTGCGCCTACTCTTTCTATATTTAATAATAAATTGCTTAATAGTCATTCAATAAAGTGCAAGTTTAGCGATTAGAGATCAATATCATTGATATCAAGTATGATATCCATAATGATTATATTGCATGTTAATTAGATAAAATATTCTGAGAAAATTATTTAATGTATTTACATCGTTTTGAATTGCCTATAGATGTAGATAAATATCAATGTTCGATTAATGCAGTCTGTAAATTCCGCGTATCATACACTATGTACTTCACACCAACTTCTTATAATTATTAATTTTCCTTAATTTTCCTCTGACTTTTCGTAAGTTATGTGCGTTTTATAAATTAATTATCACTTGAGTCGTGATAGCCTAGTGGTTGTGACCGTTGACTGGCAAGTCAGAGGTATCGGGTTTGAACCCAAGGCGCGCACCTCTGACTTTTCGTAAGTTATGTGCGTTTTATAAATTAATTATCACTAACTCCGTGCCTCGGAAAGCACGTAAAGCCGTAGGCCCTGCGCCTGATCTCTCTCCGATCGTATCGGAAGGCCGTCCCATCGGACCATGAGAGTGAGGGAATAGAGAGTGCACCTGTGTTTGCGCACACACTTGTGCACTATAATATCTCCTGCGTAATTGGCTAATCTCCGTTGAGATTGGCCGCTGTGACCGAAATTCGGTCAGGAGGATATATATTATTATTACTTCACACCACAAAGTTATTGTTAAATAATTATGACCTTAATGTCTGTAGATTTAAGAATGTAATTTTGCTTGCAGCTTAACGCCTCCAGATCATCATTGCGTATGGCATTCATCCTGCGTGGATCAGATGGCTAAATCTAAGTTTTTCAGCCAGCCTGCGGCCGCGGCGGCAGGTGTAAGTTTGTGGGCTTCCGACATTCCACTTTTGCATTGACATTTTGGCATTGGTTTACCAAATGGAAAAGGGTCTGGTGGTCTTCTGATTTGCAGTCATTAGATTGATAATAGTCAGATTATATTTCGTAATGAATTGTATGAAACTCTCTTATGGTAAAATGGTGTAGGTATTCTTGTACGTTCTCGATTGTTAAGCGTAGTACTCACGGGCGGTGGGCGTGTCTTACTGACACGCATCTTGCCTATAGGAGAGACAGGCGCGTGTATGACGAGTGTGTTTGGCATAGCTGCGGCGCGGCGGTACCACGGCTCTGACGGGCCCCATGTCCACCACGAGCCTGTCGGCGGGTCGGCATGCGCCACCGTCGCGTGGTACTGCTGCCAGCGAGTTAGACCACTTTCTAACGAACAGACAGGTGGTTATATCGTATTACGTTACTAAAACGTGAACATAATAAAATTATGGAGTGTTAAGACATCGTGTTTAAAGAGTGTACATACACGTAAAAGACAATAATTAAGTAATAAATATTACATTAATAAATCATTTAAATTAAGTAACAATTGAAATAATTAATAATAAAACCAATAGGAGAACAATCATGTCAAATTAAATATAAATTAAGTCAAATTATTATTAAAGATCCTCTGCATCTCATGCCGTCCCGCCCCCCTACAAAGTCCCGCGCTTTGTAGGTTTTACCAAGAATGTATAAGGTAGTAAAGGATTTAAATTACCAAGGACGGGGACGTCAATCGCAAAACGTCAAATAGGAACTTACGAAATATCTTCGTTTTATCATTTCGGGTCAATTGATTTTATTATAATACATAGTTTAGAAGGCCCTAGCCTCGATGTTATCGACGATTTTTAAGTCGGGCTAAATAATAGCGACACGTTGGCATTAGTTCCGGTTACAAATCTAATCACTGATGATTGCAAAATAATAAACAGATAACTGTTTAGCGTGCTGCAGCAGCAGCTGGCAAATGTCTAAATCATTTTGATGATGACTTGAGGGGTAATTTAATGCTCACCACTAGCAAAGAAGGCGGTAGTAGAGCCGAGCTCACACTTGCTGCAGTCACGGTCAGTGTTAGGGATTTCGTGTTCCTTCGCCCACTGGTCCGTCGCAATGGCTTCCTTGCAGAACTTTGCCATTAAATCTTCATTACCTACTCAAATAACGATAACAGGTACATCAAAAAGTAGATAACATCAATTCTTCATAATAAAATCTCTAATAAAATAATTGTAGAAAAAAAATTGATTACGAGCGGGATTTAAACCCGCGACCCATTGCGTACCTCTACCTAGTCGCTCTAGCACTAAGCTATTCGTAACCCGGCTCGTGTTATCGAAATTCTCTTTTACATTCAACCATCTCAGATGATAAACGTAAAGAGAATTGAAAGCTTTTTATGGTAATTTTGTCCATGTTTTAATTTTTAAATTAAATTAAATTAATTTTGTCTAGGGCGTCTGGTAAAAAGAGGTACAGTCAAACGCTGAAAAAGATACTACAATAGCAAGTAAAAACATATTACATCTAGTTAGGGCGAGATTTACGTTTCCATAAGGAATGATTCGCTTACTTCATTAAAATAAATATGCAAATGTTTAAATTATCAGCGCTCTATTGATGAGGCTTGTTTACTTTATAAAACATATTTTTGTCCTAAATTATCATAAAATACATCGAAATAATTGGATTTTGATACCTAAACTAATCTGCTAAGCCATTAAGAAGCTTAACGGATTAGACTGTGTGAGTGCATTGTGCCGATTCGCAGGAAACACAGGAAAATGTACTTATCACACCGGTCGGCTTTAGATAAACTTTGATACGCGATAATGTAATGACTAAGTGAAGAGTCACATCACCGATGCGATCAATAATATTATGTTTTCTATGGCGGTGTCACAAGTTTTGAAACACTGATTTATTTTATTTTAAAATTCAAAACTAAATATCCATCCTAAGGAGCACTTGGTTGAATTGTAACCTGGTTAGCTAATTATAGAAAACAATGAAGTAAGTAGGAAACTTTGTTATAGAATAATATGTAACAAACAAAGCGATTAAAATAAACATAGGTAATACTAATTTACATACATTTATAAGTTTTCTCAAACAAAGATGGCGGAATAGGACTAAAGAGATGCTTTAGTTTTTGCATCGGGAAGTTAGCTTCATCACTGCGGCGTTTAGCAAAGTGTCGTACCTCCGCCTCGCGCGACTCGAAATATGGTTCGATGTGACGACAATATAGCCTGGAAAATAGCCATATAGGTACTTCTATGAATTGCTTATCTTATAAAAGAGATATGCATAGAAAGTAAAATCAATAACAGACGTAAAAAGCACGTAAACTACACAGGACATAGGAAATTTTCAAATTTTGATTCGTCCGCTAATATTTCATGGAACCCAAAACCTCCATGGAAGAAATTCACATTATACATTGAAGATACCTTAGCAATAATAAATATGTTACGTGATAGTTTACATGCTTATTTGTTTTATCTTAATACCACAAAAGTAGGTACATCCATTGATTATGACTGATGAGTGTAATGTATTTAATCTCCATCACCATCTTTTGGACTTCTATTTATTTAGTAAACAAATCGAAAACTAATTACCAATCAGGATGTACCGCAAATTCCGTTGTGGATAATGATTTCCATGCTTCTCCAGCTAATTCTTTGGTGAAGATAGCATCAGGGACCGCGTGTATTCTATTGTACAGAGGTATCACCACTATTGCTGTGTAGTGGTTCAATACTCTTTTCCAATGATATTGTCGCTTTTCCAGAATCGCCCTCATTCCATCTTCGTAAATACTTTTTCCATACATTGTTACATTACCACTCTCTTTATCTATTATCAAAGCTTTGCGGAACTAAAAAAGCAATAGTTTATTCGATTCAATAAATAAAATATTAAAGTAAAAGATAGGTAATATTAAATAAAATCATTATAACATTTCGTTTTACCTTTAGCCATTCTTTAGGATAATGTCGTGGGTAATGTTTTTCTGCTGGTTGTTCCAAGTCTATGAAATCAACTGTCCTGTATCCAGGTTTTAGAATGTCGCCATCGAACTGATCAAGACATATTATGAAGCATGAGATTTTATACAATGAAATTATATGTTAGGTATAACTAGAAAATACTGCATTTTACCATAAAGGTCAAATACGATAATGTTTTTCTACCAGCTTAATTCTTTTTATCACTTCAAATCAAACCTACCTCATGGCATGAATCAGTCCGACAAACAAACAAAAAAACAAGTACAGCTTTTCTAACAATTGATAAAGATAGATGTTAATTGTGAATTGATAGTAGTAATCGGTCTTTGTGAAACTATTAAATAGTTTTAGTACCTACTTAGATACAAAGGTAATACAATATAATCGATAGTGTATCGCTCTCAACATATCATTAAGTATATTATCCTCTAAAATTATGATTACGAGCAAATTGACTCGAGTTATACGTAAGGTATATACGTCGAGTAAGTATGATTGAGACAATTAAATATGCTTACAGTAGGTTTCAAGTTGTCATGTAACACAATGTTGCCTCGATGGTCAATTAGAATTATTGACCCGCCTGCGCCAACCTGTAACGGAAGTAAAGGTATTTATTACGAAAAAATTAAATGAATTCTGATTGACAAATCAATTAAATACTTAAAATTTGTATATTAGGTGCTCATAAGAAAGGATTTCCGAAAAATCCCATGGCATCGTAAATAGGTATAAAAGGAATATGCAGGAGAAAATAACGCGGATAACTAAACTATCGCAGAAAACGTTAAGGAATCCTAATTACTAACAAATATAGATCAATGTTGATAAACAGTTATAATCTTTATAGGCACATTAAATTACAGATTTTTTTCAATCGCGTTTAAGCCTATTATCAATGATTTATGATTCGGAATCATAGAGTGAATGTAAATGATGATAAACTATAAGTAATATAGTTGAATATATCTAAGTAGGCAATACAAGTAATTTAAATCCCAGATTTCGATATCGGGATAAACCTAGATTTATGCTTATTTATATTTGTAAATATTATGAGTGATTATAGACTATAATAGATAACTGCAGGAACTACTTAGTATAAGTTTGACGGTAGAAACGTAATTACCCAAGAAATAAATAGTTTAGAGGCAGTGGAGAGTGTTGACTGTTCCTCATCTTTTTATTTTGCATTGTGATTAAACAAACCTTGCTGCAGGTCTTTAAAAAAAAAAGAAAGAAGTAGTTATAAGAAAGCTTTGAAAACTAGTTTTTTCTATTATGTAAATATTTACTCTTACAAATACAAAATATAAGATCGGTGTTAAAGATTGGTTACAGAAAGTAGATTATATATCTGGTGAAAATCTGAGTAATTGAGATAGAAACTATTGAATTTTAGGTTTAAATTAAACACAACATAAGAAATTAAACGACTTTTGAATTCTATAGATTCCAAAGAAATGTAATATTTCTGAATTAATAAACACAATTTTGTGTATCATATACTTAATAACAAAAAGACATACCTAAATAATTGTATCAATATGTAAAATTGGCCAGTTGTTAGATGAAATAGAGTGAAGGGTGTCTCTATCTGATATTCATATGGTTCGGTAAATCAAGTATTACTATGAATGTATGATAACTAGGCTTCTACTAATTATTACCTGATGATAAGGCATGATTAGTTTCAGGTGGTCGATAGGGATATCTATGCCTGCCACGCCTAACAGCCGGTTTACAGGATACTGTGAAAATATTATAAGTATGTATTATATTACAGATAGAGAGAATAATATATATTATAAGTCCAGTGATAGACTCAAATATAATTGCAATCGTACATATTAAATAAACAATTTATAGGTAAATTACCGTCCTGGTAGAGTTCCTTTGTTTTTCCTGCAACAAATAATAAAGATTAATATAATCTACATTAATTACGTTTATCAATGTAATAACGGAAATTGATTGTGATGTATAATATATCTGTTTAATTCGCGACTTCTGTACACTATTGAAACAAAAAACTAAAATGTTTTTGTCTGTCGTTGTTGTCTGTTGCTGCGAATTTCATTGCTGGTTTAGCCTTTTATAGATTACATGCCTTTTTCAAATCAATCGTAATTTTTTTATTAGCTCCAGTTACTTAGTAGTCCTCCAGTTACTAACTAGAATTTTAGGGATACGCATAATATGACGTCTGACCATTGCTGGTCTTTGATACGTTACTTTTTAAGTCTTATACATTAGAAAAAAGCTTTAAAACAAAGTTTTGTAAAAATATAACATTAATCTTACTTTTAAAACTTTTGCTTGCATCCTATGTAATATTTTAGACGTGAGAGTTTGTGAAGTTTTTTGTTACTCAATCACGCATATACCGTTAAATGGTTTTGGATAAAACTTGGCACACAGATCATGTCTTAAATTAAGATTCCTATAGGATGCCCACTTTTTATCTCAGTGCGACCTCTACGTTTGAGCAAATGCGAGCAAAAGTATTTGTGTACTGCACTGTACAGTAGTGATTATCTATATTGAAGCACTTACCTCGTCGAGTTTTATTGTAATATTCTGTAAAAAAATGAACCCCGTGAGTGTATTAGTTAATAAATTATTATTGAGGCATAGTAGCGCATGTAATTAATGTAATAATGGTAATATTAAAACGACTCATACCTCAGTAGTTTTAAAGTCAAAAACAGGCACTGATACACTTATTTGCAATCTGTAGTTCAAGTCCTCTCCCTCGTAATAATGTCCTAATTCATCCTAAAAATAATTATGTCATTAATTGCATTATAACAATATTTTTTTACTATGAATGGTGTTGTCGTGGTAGCGCATTGGTTACAGACCCTCTTTGCAAGCACGTGGGTGTGGGTGGGAATCTGGCATATACCAATGTGACTTTTTCAATGACATAATTATGCACTTTCTTAGTTAACCTAAGACAACACTAACGGTGAAGGAAAACATCGTGAGGAAACCTGAATTTAATGATCTAAAATCGCCAACAAGTGGTAAGCTAGCGTGATGATAGTTGCTTGACCCTTCTTTGTATTCTTGTATTATAGTGCACAAGTGAGTGCATAAATAAAGATACATTCTCTATTCCCTCGGTCTCAGAGTTCGATGGGATGTTATTTCTACCATGATCAGAGAGAGCTCAGGCGCAGGACCAATAGCTTTCCTCTCCTAGGCAATGGTAGTGTATTAAGTAGGTACTCACATAATTTACTTGGTACATCCAATCTTTATACAGCTGGCTACTGTTAAGCAATTTCTTCTTGTTACGCCTTAAGTCTCTGTATCTATTTAACTGCTCCTTATCCTCCTTAGTCTTCCAATAAGCTTCGCCTCGTCTTGGATCCTAGAATTTTTATTAATTTTATTGAAATATCTGCAAGTTGATGATGCATAGTATATGTAATGTGGATAGCATTAGCAAGGCGCAAAACATAGTAGAAAGCAATGTGTGTTAATCACATTGAGTACCACACTTGTCTTATTTATATTATAAGCTTTTTCTCAATCACTAAACTTTCGATGTTCCTGATTATTGCTTTTAAAATGTGTCTGGCCAAAGAATTTACTCTAAATCCACATTATTTGCCGGAATATAAAATTAATTATATATCTACTTATAAATATAAATAATTTACAAAGAACATATATTTTTAAATACCTCGACATGTGCGTAAATGTCGCTGAACACAGTGAGTCGTTGTTTCCTCTGTGAGACTAAAGGGCGCTCCATGACTTGTAGAATGTTCAGCACTTGTTGAGTGACATCAAACGGCGTGATCAGCTCAGCGAAGTAACCGTCGCGGTCACAGCTAAGAGCTTCACCTAACGGACGCGTCGTGTCTCGTAGCCCAAACAAGTCGTGAAGCCACATTACGAATACTCTACACAGGAATTATAGGTTGGACCATCAATTGTTCTTCTGTTTACAGTTTTTACGACTTGTTTTATCAAAACACTATGGAATTGGATAGGATATTGATTTCGAACCAAGAAAAATAAAACCTAACCATTTTCCAATGTACAGTTCTAACCTTAGCCCAAAATCTCTTTGCTATAAAGTGAAAAACCTCTTCTATGTGAATAAAATTAGGCGAAATAATAAGTTCTAAAATTAGTAAAAATATTTGGTGATTTCAACATCTATCTGAAGTACACAATATTGTGATGAATATTATGTATTTATTTCACAAAAAACGATTTTACATGTGTACAACCCTCTATAGATACTTAAGGCAGGGAACGGGTTTGTGTCCGGCTCCTCCTCCCCTCGTATTGGTAACCTAACCTAACCACAATTCAAGAAAATCTATTCTAATCAATTATTATTGAATAATAATTTCGGTCCACAGATGTTCTTATCAAATTCTGCGAAATAACATGACGCCAGATATTGGTATCAGTTCATTACGTTTGTGTTGTCCAATAAATTGTGGCGCTAGCATGTTTATTGCTTGTTCATACAGCAGCGATTGTATCATGTGATATTAATCGCGGAACTACTTAATATAAATTGTTTTCATGTAAGGATAAATACCTTATAAACCATAGTATTCCCATAATATTTCGATTCTTGAATGGTATTTCTTGAATACGCAAGTATAAAAAATATTTGTGCAATTTAGAGCAAAACGAAATTTAAAATCTGAACGTTAGGGAACATAATATAAGTCAGGATAAAACTTCTCCAACAAGAATCACTACTGTAACTAGCCTTTTGGGTGCTCGATGCAAGCTTTAAATATAACTTGATCCTGGTCTGGTCATTTCTGCACCCGTTCAGGGGGCCTACTCCGAAATTTTAACAACGAAGCTTGGATTGTCGGTTTGCATGTTTGTTCGTTAAATAACCTTCTAATAGATTGTATTTTTTTATGGATTTGTAACGAAACGACAGACGAAACCACCAAGTACAATTAAACAGTGGTAATTTGGTGGTAAGGATTGTGTTTAATGGTTTTCATTATTACGTTCCGATCCGAAACATCGTCGTTCGATTTTCGGAGTTGAGCCCCAGGAGCTGCGTTCGTCTGGGGACTGCTAGCATAGTTATATAGTATATTATATAGTTACAGCATTGCCAATAGCAGACACTGCCTATTGATAAGTGCATCGTCGGAAACCCATACGTCATATACCTAGTGGAATGGAAATTAACGTAAAAGAAAGTTGAAGGTATAAGTATTAAATAATGTTTCCGGACAGGAACGGAACATAATACCTGATGTTCCCTTCGGGGTCCAGATGTCTCATCAAACTGGAGTAGTTAGCGTAGAGGCTGTCAGTCACTAGTACGATAGCTTGCTGACAAGCGCGGGGCCTGTCGGGCGTGCCGCGCTGTCGCTTTAGCATCCGAACCGCGTACTTCAACACATCGGCCATCAAGGTCTCGTTTGTCATTTTAGACTTTTTTAGAGCTGCCATCATTGCTTCCGAGTTTACATGGTTTGCCTAAGACAATTATCGTAAATCTAAGATGTTTTAAACAGTAACAGTAGTTATAATAGCAGGTTATGCTGGTTTGAGGTTGTACCCTAGTACCACCCGATCAAAGAATATTGGCAAGAAAAATATCAAAGGTAGAAATAGGTAGCTCATTGGAGGTACTTGCCCATAATCGCCACGCTGGGCAAGCGGGTTGGCGATCGAACTACATCTGATAAAAACTACATTAAGAAGTAATAAAATTAATAGAAAATTTTCACAAAACTTACGGACACCAATTTTTCATTAAAACAACTGATAGGAGACTCTATCTCGACATTAAAGCGCAGGACGTTGACTCTGTCGTCATCGGTGAGTGCGCTCAACAAGGCCAGCGTGAATCGCTCGGCGATGACTTGGTTCGATGAATTGTCCATAGATCCTGATGCATCAAGCAGTATAAGAACATCACGGGGAGCGCCACCAGCACTCACGTACCACGGCCGGAGGCGACAGTCGTATATTTGATCTGAACCATTGTCAGTATATGGTAGTTTATACATGCTTTCCCATAAAGCCGCTGTAAAAACGTATTGTTTGAAAAGTTGTTTGAAACACTATAAAGTCACCCATTGGATTTGAGATAGTTTTTTTTAAGTATATACCAGGATAATGTCTCAGAAATCCTTTAGCACTGCAGAAGTATTGGAAGTCCAGTGTGGAATCTTGTGCGTAGTTTTTTTGGAAGGTTGGCAGCAAGCCCTCTGACCAGTACAGATGTTCGGTAACCTGAGGATCTGAAAAAACGTTTTTAACTTTTTGGTTAATTTGCATATAAATCAATAAATTACTTACATCATGTAAGTAATTTATTGATTTATATGCAAACTATTTGTAGGCAAATAGAGGAACTTCAACAACTTCTCATCAACGTTGACGTCTTTTGAATAAGATTTAAATATTTAAATGATAGGGTTATTATTTAAGCAATAAATATTTGTTCTTATATACATATAGTCTATACTTATTATACCTATATATTTGTAAGGTAAGGTAAAAATCCGTTATTTGTGAAAATAAATATGTTAATATTGGTATTTAACTAATCGGTAAAAAATGAAATAACACATGTCACCGTTTTTTTTTGTTTCTTAAGAGGGCAGACAATGACCCACCTTTTGGTGGGCCATTGTGGTGGTGGGTCTTTTGTTAAAAATATCAAGGTAATTTACGCACTGCGTCCGATCTGAATCGGCAATAATTCGATCCGAGATCGGATTGGACGCAGTACACAAGCGTTCGTAGAATAGCTGCAGCTATTGCGGACATGTTTCGGTGTTTTTTCAGATTCAGATAGGACGCAGTAACACTTATGCTTACCACAGTCGAAGATTTCAGCAACAGTATGGACGCTGGTGTGGTCTATTGACACTTCAGCGTCAAAATGTTTGCTTTTTTGTAATTTTATTTTATTCAAACTTCTACAGGTGAGAGGCAGTTGATAGTCTTCCAAGTCGTGTGTATTTACCTCCTGTTTAACTTTATTTAATTCCTGAAAAAAATAGACAAATATAATATAAATTTAATTAATTCATAAACCTTTACCTTTTGGTTGGTGTCGTATGGTTTCCGGTCTAAGAATAGCGACCACCTCATAACCCCTACTCACTCTGCGATGTGACAAAGGGAAAGGGAAATCTGGAGGATGGGCAGCAGCAACCTACTGTGTAATAGCAACCATTTGCTACTTTGATCGCCAACCCACCTGCCCCGCGTGGCGTTTCCCTTTGTCGCTTCTTACGACACCCGCGGGACGAGCTGTAGGAGTGGTTCTATTCTTAGGCCAGAATCCACACGGCACACGAAAAACATATAGTAAAATAATTTTGAAATTGAAGTGTTATACAAAAAGATACTAACAACACTGTAATCAAACGTATACTTGTCACCCGGTACCGGTTCCACTGCGGCCAGTTCCTCTGCTTTGCGCATGATTTCCTCTGCAGCATGGGTTCGCCTCGTCAACAGCTCTTCTAATGCTTCCGCCATTTGGTTCACAATAGCTGTTCCATTACGTACTTCGATCTTTATGTCGGAAAAACTTTTCAGAAGTACTTTCCTCCGTACCACAATGCGTTCGTTTTCATATAGTTTGGCTGAGATGTTTGTGGCCCATGCCTGTATTCTGTATAATATTAACATCATTTTTGTAAATCACTAACCTAAAATCCTTATTAACCTAACTCTAACGAATTTTAAAAGTCGAAAAAGTTTTTAATTAAACAACTATGACAAAAAAATACGATCCCACCAAAAACATTCTGTAAAAAACTAGCCAACTCTCGATGGAGCTGTTTGTTTATCTCTAAAAAGTAATGAAATCTAGACAAAGTCGTGCCAGGTCTAAGGTTCCTTACTGCGATTTCTTTATTATTATAGTTAATGTTGTGTGACTTAGCCGGAAATTTACGGCCAAGTGCGTGTTGGACTCTAGAGTGCACAAAGTGTTTCATACTACTATTTCCTTGAGTTTTAATTTTTTAATAATATTTGTTACGATAGCAGTCCTAATAACACATTTTCATTAAAAAAATACAGTTAAAAATACGGTTACAAAGATACAGCCTTACGACAGACTGACAGTCCTACAGACGAATGGGCGGCGAACAGAGGACGACGAACGTAGGCTTAGTAATGAATAGGGTCCCGTTTGGAACTTTAGGGTTTTACGGAAACCTAAAAAGACTTTCCTTGCTTTTTGCTTTTTATTGAGTAATTTTATGCTTTGGACCTTCCGAAAGTTATATAATATTTAGTATAGACTATTTTCTTCTTAATAGACATTTTGCCTAGGTTTGAAAATATTTTTGTTTTTTTATAAAAATATTTTTGGCTTACTTATTGACTTCAGATTATCAGATTTTCCTTAACAAAAAAAATTAAGTAAACTTAGATATTATTTGGATTTTTTTTAAAATCGGGTACGATAAGTACCCGATGAAAAAAATATACTACTTATATAATATAACTACTTATATAATCCTATATAAGTAGTTTCATACAAAACCTCGATATTGGGTGTATCTTGAGTCAGTGGTTACTTACATTTCAGGTGGTATCATTTTAGGAGGCGGTTCAACCTTCTTTACGGCCACAGGCACAAACTTAGTGTCAACAACATTTGTAATTGTAACGGGTTTAACTTCACTTTTGTTTTTTGTTACTTCAGAAAGAACCTCTTCATGTTTTTCTAGATTTTTTTTTATAGCATCGTCTGATTTATTAAACGTTGTGTTTTTTGTTTTTGTTTTAATTCCGTACGATAAATGTATTACAGTGACAAGGATTAGCGGTGTTACATTCATTATTATGAATTTATGTGTTCGTAAGAATTATTGAATTAATTTCTTAGATAAGGAATGGTGAGAGTTCGGTGCGCGTGGTGTGGGCGGGCGGGCGCCGCGCAACGCGTGGACTGTGCAGCCTCCAGCGGCGGCGAGCGTCGCGACGGCTCCCGACATCCTGGCGCCACGCACCCTATTTGGCGCGACCCCATAATATCTTGCTACAACCATGAATCTTGACTTCTGACCTCTTAATTTGTATGTCTGTCTATTTAGTCATTTTTGGAGATCTACTCCACAGTATAAAAAATGTAGGTAGGTATTATAAAATTAAAAAAAAATAACTTTGCATTAATAAAAAGTTAAATCTGATTAAAATGTACTATATGTGTACGTCTGGTATAATACGTTGGCGAGTATTTGACAAGAGTTGTAACTTATAGCGATAATAGACAGAAGAAGAAATCTCATAGTCGTAAGTAAATTTTTCAAGAATAAGAATCTTGATGTCGTGCGTAATTATGATATTTTATCAAAGCATTGACTAAGCATTGTATTTATCAGATTGCTGGTGATAAAATTAATCACAGCTTTGATAGTTAGCTAACGTAAATGCTCCTATTACCGCCAGTTTTAGCTGTCTTAGGATTCACTCTAAAAAAATAGATAAAAGCTGTTATGTTAGGAAAGATGTTATAATTTATAATTAATCTCCACGATATATTCTTTGCGATTCAGAACTTAAATTCAATATTCAATAACACAGTAATTACTAAATAATTATTTAATCCAAAAGAGTAGATGATTCTATTACCGACCCATAGAATGCGGCAAGATTCTATTACCGATTTTTCTACTTCTATTACCGACCGGTCCGACGTTCTCACTACTTCTATATTAAATTTTAAAAAATAAGTTTTAAAGGTATTTACTATATTTATTAACAATAGTTAAGAGATCATTACTATTACAATATGAACATAATTATTTATTTCAACGCTTAGAGCACTCATTTTTTGTTATTTTAATTAATAAAAAGTATAATCAGTCTCAGAAAACAGTCTTCAAATAATGATTATTTCTCTTGTCACGCAGAGTTGTCCTCGGAATGCCATACCTAGGTTTTTGAAGCTTCGTATATGAGCTGGTCCCTTTATTTATAGCTAAAAGCGCAGCTTCTAGTTGAGCAGAGGCATACTGCTTGCGATTCTGCGGTTCCATGATTGTATAAAAAAACACAATCTTTAAAGAGATATAAAATTTAATTCTTCGAAAGAAGCTTTAAAAAGTTACATGTCCCCCATTCCGTCCCGCCATTTTTATTTGATTTAAAAACTTAAGAAATATAGCCAATTCCATGAAGCCATGAATGAAACTGGATAGCAAATATTATTTTACATTAATATATTATTATGACAAAATCTCTCGAAACGTCACGTATGCAAGAAATAAACCAATTTGTTCAAAAATATATAAAAATATACATTTTGTTTTTTTTTTTACCTACCAAAAATATCGTCATAGCTGTGAGTCGGTAATAGAATCAAGTATAAAGGTTACAATATTCTATTAGCGACCAATAAAATTTATAATAAACAGATAAAATATCTGTTTTATCGAATACTGTTAAATTCGATCTCATTGCTATATTATTTATTTTAATGTCAGTTAGTCTTTAATTAAGATAATAAAGGTTATTTACAGTACAATACCATTATAATAATAGGGATATTGTCTAACGTTGAATCGAGTTTTACACAAAAACTTTAAGAAATAGCTTTGTCGTTAATAGATCTAACGAAGTAAAATAATTTGAAGAATTGAACAAGAAAAAAATAAAATTTAATGAGGTAGTTTATAATAGATATTATTTTAAAATAACAAAATGTTCTCAAAATTTAACAACGCCATGGATCGTTATTAGAATCAAGTTTTGAAATTTGGATTCTATTACCGCCTAAAATTAAAACATGATTTTATAACACAAAAACCAATAAAAAGTATTATATTAAGAGTTAGTTTAAAAAACGAATATATAAGTTACAGTTGTAATGTGATAGCAAGAATACAAATCCATTTTTAGTGTGTTATTTTCCTTAAGTAATATTTAGGTGTGCTTACGTGGCTGGAGACGCGACACTATGAAATGTGCGTCCGCTTCGGGCGTGTCCCACTCATTGTCAAATTATTTCTTTCACTGGCTATTTAAACACACAAACTTTACTCTGTTTGTTGTCCAACAAAAATACCTAACTAATTTTTAAGGTATTATTTTTCTGGAACCCTAAATTATGTCTAATATGAGTGATTAAAAAATTAGATCGTTAATAGAGTACACATTTTAGGGGGTCGTTAATAGGAGCTTTTACGTTACCGCTTAATGTTGATAATACATAAATTGATCATCTACTCATCTCAAAGATTATAAAAACACGATTTCCTACTTTATTTTAGGTATAAAACTTATTTCGCCGAGGGCTTCAGTTGTACATTCCGATCTGAAAGTCACAATGAAAGGTTAGTGGCATACAAATTATTTTTTATTTTGGCTAGTGCCAAACAAATTAATTTTTATTTGACTTGAACTTAATCTTAGTGATTATAAATTAATTCATTCTTAAAACATGTGCTCAACATTAGAATTATGTTATTTTTTGTAAATTAATTATGATAATATACAAATTATTAATTTGTTTTCAGGTATTGCTATATTTTGTTTGGTGGTCGTGTGTGCGGCGGTGGGACGCGCGCAGGTGGAGGAGTGCCCAACAGATCAGTCAACTGACTGGTCAATAGAAAAGTTACTCCGACACGAAGACTGCCACAAATTCTACAAATGTACCTTCGGTGAACCCATTGAATACAAGTGCTACGGAGACCTGTTCTTCAATCTTGAAACTTGGCAATGTGACTGGCAAGAGAATGTCGATTGTACCGACAGGAATATACCTACAACTACTGTTGAACCCACAACTACGACCACTACAACACCTGTCCCCACCACCACTACAACAACTACTACCACCCCTGCCCCCACGACTACAACCACAACTACTACCACCCCTGCTCCCACGACTACAACGACTACCACCACCACCACTACTCCTCGCCCTACCACCACGTCTACTACTACCACCACTACTCCTCGCCCTACCACCACGTCTACTACTACAACCACTACTCCTCGCCCTACCACCACGTCTACTACCACCACCACTACTCCTCGCCCTACCACCACGTCTACTACTACCACCACTACTCCTCGCCCTACCACCACATCTACTACTACAACCACTACTGCTGCTCCTACAACTACTGAGGAACCAGAAATCGAATTCGGACCTAACGGATGCCCAGTAAACCCCCACATTCATTGGCTCCTGCCTCATGAGGAGGACTGCAACTCGTTCTACTACTGTGTTTGGGGACAGAAGGTTTTGAGACAGTGCCCAAGTGGTCTTCACTTCAACGCTGTAATTCAGGTAAGCGCCAGTTATTTTCTCATTAAAAACTGACTCATATGAGGTTAGATCGGCTAAGAGGAGACTTTTATTGTATCTGCAGACATTTCAATGTGTGGAATTGTTTGATCTTTGTAATGATAATAAAACTGTGATAAGATCATGTCTGATTATATGTAGATTCTTTATCCGACCGAAGCTTCAGCGTACTGAACTTCGTTTCGGTGTAATGTGGTGTATTTGTCAAATTTCATGACCTGTCTTGACCTTCGGTGACTAACTCCTGAATATTGAAAGGCTAATTAATTTTGAATGACGCATTTTTTTAAATAGGTTTTGCTTTTTGATAAAGTATCGCTTTTTGAGTGATCTTTTATATTGTATCTATAGATAGAACGTCAAACTAACATCATTTATAATTTACCTGACTTGCACTTGCCCGGATCTTTCAAACCTGTCTTAAGTTGTAAACAATCTTGGCTCATCTTTTGAAAGAAAAGTACATAAAAAGTCGGTATAATATATCTTCTTTCTTTATCGTATGGTTAATGAACCACCTGGTGTCAAAGTTTAAACCGTCCGAGGGCCTCTGACATACGAGTAGCTTTACACAGCCTTAAAAAATATCTGTGTGCTGGTTTTCTCACGATGTTTTCCCTCACCGTTTTAGGAAGTGATAATTAATTTCTTAAACGCACATGAAACGGAAAGTCCTTTCGAAGAAAAAAAACCTTTGACTTGGCAGTCCAACGATCATACCACTAGGCTATTTCTGCTTCCCCCGTATAATATAAATAGAATTTATGTAGAATAGTTAAGAAATAATTTAAGGCAGAGATATAAATTTTATAGTTTTATATTTTTTTTACGAAAACTATATATATCTATTTTATGGCGATAGATATTACTTATAATTTTTCTCCAAAATATATTTTATATTTTATAATAATTTAATGTCTTCCAGGTCTGTGACTGGAGATGGGATGCTGGCTGCGAGGTCTCCTTGAACAAACATTTACAATTCAGACAGATGATGAGAGCGTTATAAGTCAAAGGATGTAATATGGTTATTTAAACGAAGTGGAAAATGTATACATTTTTTTATCCTGTACCTAAATGAACAGTATTTTTTATGATTAAAACTAAACCAAGTATTTTATTCAATGTTTTATTTCATAATTATTATATAACAACAAGTACTATTTTCGATGGTGTTTTAAAACTTAGAAATAACATGATTGTTACAAAGTACTTATGGAGCATAAATGGTGATAGTTATTATCAAGAAAGGAAAATCCTAGTGAAGCTTAAAACTGTGAGCGAGGTTCCCTATTCCAATATTAATATGAGTAGATACACAAATTTTTAAGCTCTTTAAAACCTATCCTAAGAAATGTGACTAAACTTTGCAAAAATACTGGGATATCCAGGTCGGGCAAAGTGTTTTTGGGAAGTCTGGAACTGTATCCAGTAATTTATTTAGGTCGTCACCCTTTTTAACTTATCAATGACTTACAAATGAGAAACAATAGGAAGTCCAATTGTTGCGTCCCCGGAATGCAAACCGTGCCTGGGGGCCTACTCCGAAATTTTAACAACGAAGCTTCGATTGTCGGATCGCATGTTTCTTCGTTAAATTACTTTTTATTAAATTGTTTTTTTATGGATTTGTAACGAAACGACAGATGAAAGCACTAAGTACAATTAAACAGTATTAATTTGGTGGTAAGGATTGTATTTGATGATCTTCATTATTACGTTCCGATCCGAAACATCGTTGTTCGATTTTCGAAACAAAACCCCTGATATCGAAACACTAGCAAAACGTCGAAACGCTGTCCAGCATGATACAGAATTTCCCGTTTTCCTAGTATTTCTAGTTTTAGGCGTAAATAGTGTAGTTTTCAATCTTATTCTAACTTAAACGATCGTATTCTATTTCTTCTCTTTTGAATTTTCACCTAACTGATCATCTTTGATAGACAAGATAGACGAGGAACTGCAAAAACACAAATATGAGTATATAAACATTTGCATAGTAGCCCTCTAAATACTCCGCGCTCCGTACTAAGGCTAGGTATGGGTGTAAGTACCTACTGAGATGGATTAATGTAGCAGAGAATTTCTATAATCTGGTGGACGGGGTTACAAATAGCTTAGTAGCAGAACGGCTATGGGGGCTTTACTCAGTAGGTCGCGTGTTTAAATGCCGTGTTTTCTTTTACGAAAAATTCGAAATTTACACAAATATGAATTAAAAATGTTTGTTTATACAAAATTGTACCCTATTGCCACTTACTTAGGGTGTAGTAATGGATGCCTTATTTAACGATGTTATTTATTTATCTAGCGATGTTCATCTGAAGATATCGCTTTTAAGTGTTGTCTAACTGTAGATAACATAACATAGGCTCACGCCTGTATTCCCCAGAGGGGATAGGGATAGGTGTATGTAGTTCACCCACGTTTCGCTGGCAATGCATTATAAGTTCTATGTAATAAGGGGCGAGGTGCGAGACCATTAACCGGACACAATTCCAGACTCCTTGTTGCTACTGTGAATTTCCTAATGGAAACAACCCAATAACACTTTGCCCAATCCGGGGATCAAACCCAGAACCCAGAACTCAGCAGTTGTGCTTGCTACCACTAGACCAACGAGGCAGTTATTTGTGATATCTAACTTTAGATAGGTTATGTTACACAAACCTAAATCCTCCTAATAAAAGAATGGTCTGAGACTATTGTAACAAAATAAAAGATACATGATGTTCAATAAGTATTCATTCATTTCATTTATACATATTCATTTGTTCACTTGTTGGCACTAGGATGTCATGATAAGATGTTATCTCGATATTGGGAAAGTCATCATCTGCCTAGCCTTTTCCCAACTATGTTGGGGTCGGCTTCCAGTCTTACCGGATGCAGCTGAATACCAGTATTTTATATGGAGTGACAATTGACAGCCGGGGCCAATAGCTTAACGTGCTATCTGAGGCACGGAGAGTGATAATTAATTTATAAAACGCACATAACTTACGAAAAGTCAGAGGTGGCGCGCCTTGGGTTCGAACCCGAGACCTCTGAACGGTGTCTTAATAGGGTCTTGTTGCCACCTGAAAACTAGATGCACATAGTCACTTGGAAAACTTAATTATAATGTTGTCCGAATTGACTTAAACGTATATTTCTAAATGTATATAGTGCGAGATCAATTCGACTAGCTTAGTTGGACAAACTGATGGTGTATCACAGGTTCGAATCTTGCACCATGTAATAGTTTTTGTCATTCTACTATCTTGAAGAAAAAAATCCATTTTTGTATCGAAACCATTACGTTTAAGACGAAACGATGCTACAGCTACGGTGCTACGCCGTAGCCACACACCGTAGCAGTCATATACTTATACCTAGATCTCGCTAAACCCGCATATTAAAGATATAAAATTACTTAATATAGTTGTGAAAAATCGCAAAAAAAACAAGATTAAGCAAAATACATTACAAAGGTTTAGTAAAAATATCATCTCACAAAACAAAATTAATTTTTGTTTCAATCTACGCAAATATGATCATGTGTCTGCATTTCGATGTCAGTTAAAATTGATGTCCCTATGTCACCGTAGCACGTATACGGACACAATTACTCTTCTCCTTATTATTTATCTTTCCACTTTTAATACTTATGTAACAAAGCTGGCTGAGGCTGTATTGAGAGTCGTGATAGCCTAGTGGTATGACCGTTGCAGTCGACTGGTAAGTCTGAGGTCTATCTCTAGAGTTCCTCTCACAGTGGTGGCAACCGGGCGATTGCTGCCGGCAAATTCGATACAGGTTTACTTAAAAAAAAAGCTGTGTCCAGTTTTTATCTGCGTCAGGTTAGGTCTTTAGGTTAGGGTGGTATGTTGACGTCTTAGCCGAAACTCCATGATGGACCTTATTGCCGCTATCGTGGCATCCCCGTTTAAGTGAGTGCCCTAGTATTGTAAGCCTTCATATAATTTTAAATAAAAACCTCTTTGTCACCTCAGTTATGTTAAAAAAAAACACAATCGATATCAATTTACACAGTTTAACATTGATAATACATAAATTAATCATGTACTCATTTCATAGATTAAAAAATAACATGATTTCCTACTTTTGTTAAGGTATAAAACTTACTGCGCTGATGCTTCAGGGTACATTCCGATCTGAAAGTCACAATGAAAGGTTAGTTAGTGGGTGCAAGTGATTCTTAAGAAATAATTACTCACCAACTCTCTTGTGTCTCTTAAGATACAGGTTACCCTAGTTTAAGAGACAGGGTTTAAATGTATTGTATACAGATCTCCGCAACAAAACAATTTCCACCTATATAATCTGCTATCTGTAATTTTCATTTAATAAATACTTTTTTACTTTTGCTTTACCTTTACTTTGTTTTTGATTTCATTTTTATTTGTTGCAGGTATTATTGCTATTTGGTTGCTGGTTGCGTGCGTGGTGGTGGAGGGACGCATGTTGGTGGAGGAGTGCCCTGCAAATCAAACAATTGATTGGGAAATAGAAATGTTACTCCGACACGAAGACTGCAACAAATTCTACAAATGTACCTTCGGCAAACCCATTGAATACAAGTGCTACGGAAACCTGTATTTCAATCTTGAAACTTGGCAATGTGACTGGCCAGAGAATGTCGATTGTACCGACAGGAACATACCCGATGAGGATACAACTACTGTTGAACCCACAACTACGACTACTACCACACCTGTCCCCACCACCACTACCACAACTACTACCACCCCTGCCCCCACGACTACAACGACTACCACCACCACCACTACTCCAGCCCCCACTACCACTACCACGACTACTCCAGTCCCCACAACGACCACTACTACTACACCTGTCCCCACTACCACTACAACTACCACCACTACTCCTCGCCCTACCACCACATCTACTACTACAACCACTACTGCTGCTCCCACAACTACTGAAGAACCAGAAATCGAATTCGGGCCAAACGGATGCCCGGTCGACCCCAAGGTTCATTGGCTCCTGCCTCATGAGGAGGATTGCAACTCGTTCTACTACTGTGTTTGGCAACAGAAGGTTTTGAGACAGTGCCCAAGTGGTCTTCACTTCAACGCTGTGCTTCAGGTAAGCACCACTTTTTTATTATTAAGCTATAAGCTTCCGCCCATCGTCTGCGGGGATTTCGGTAACCTTACTTATTACAATACTACTCATCCCCTATAATTATTGTGATAATTTGTACCCTAAAACCTAACTTGATATTTAAAAATATTTTTGCCGAATTTCAACTAAATCTGTCCAGATTTCGCGCCAATCTCAGACAGACAAAGTTTCTAAAAAGTAATCATATTCGGCTCAGTATCGTTCTTACAACACGTAGCGTTTACTTTTTTCCAAATATATTTAACGGACAATTTTTACTTCGTTACAAACATACATCTTGTTACGAGTATATGTAGATTTATTTCTTACTAGTGTTTTGCACGTGACTTCGCTCGCGTGGTATTTGGATTATTTATTACTCGTATTAAAGATAATGTAGCATACTTTATGAAATATTTTTTTGGTTTAGTTGTTCCAAAACATCCTCTTCATATTATTTTTGTACCTTAAATGTAAGCTATTTATACAGTAATTTGTTCCCTAAGCCTAGCCCCGCTAAAGTTTTTTCCGTATCATGAGTGCACTTACAGTCATAAATTCTTATTGCACAATACCGAGACCCGAATAAATATCTGTTGATCACACATTATTTGTCCACGTAAATCGTGAGGATGACCTTACTTGGAGTCAGTTGGAGTGGCGGCGTAGGTTCGATTCCCGCTATAAAAATGTTCTTATTTATGTGCATCTCTTCACGCGTACTTTAGAAAACTTATCTGCACACTAAGATTTTTGGTTGTGTCAATGTGGATTGTTATGACATGGTCGTGCAAAGAACATTATTCTAATGTTTTTATTTGATTGCTTCCAGGTCTGCGACTGGAGGTGGGATGCTGGCTGCGAAGTCGCTTTGAACAAACATTTGGAATCCAGACAGATGATGAGAGCGTTATAAGACCTAGGAGGAATGATTATTTCAACGAAGTGGAAAAGTTTTGTATTTTTTTATCCTGTACCTAAATGAACAGAATTCTTTATGAATAAAACATAGCAAATTATATTATTTCGAGTTTAATTTACTAATTTCATAACAATAATCGTGTGTATTTAAACTTAATCTATTGAACACAATTTAAATTGGTTATAGTTGAAAAAGAACGCAGAAAGGATAACTACATTTTAGCTCATTATGTTGATTAGGTTGCACTTATAGACATACTTGTATAAACACCTAGAACACAATTAAATTGATGATACATTTTTTTGGTCCATGCGGGAACATGTGGTATGCAACCGTGCCACCAAGTGCAGTGAATTGCCTTGCCGCTATGCCAATCGTGTCATAAAACCCTACTTTACTATATTATTACATTTCTCTTCTAATTAATATTCTATACATTTTAGATCACTAGCTCAAATCGCTCAGCTTTGATAGACAAGTTGTAGACAGCCGAAGAATAATTGCAAAAAATATAATTATTCATTCAAAATTGTACCCTGTTACCACTTACTTAGAGTTTAGTAATGGATGCCTAATTTAAAGATGTTAATCATCATATCTTGTGATGTTCATCTCAAGATATCGCTTTTAAGTGATAGTTAGACACTGAAGATATCGCAAATAATTGCTGTTAGTAGATGTCAATCGCAAACTGCATGTTTATAAACATACAATAATTGATTTATATCATCATCAGCTAATGGATTTTTTCTGTTTAATGATAGTCATCACCACCTGGTAATATTTTGCGAAAAGTGAAATTTTAATAATACATTATGTTTCAAGGGCGGTAAGTACACAATTACTAACGAAGGGACATTTGCACGCACAAAGCGCCATTTGAGCACAAACACACTGTACTACATATACTGCACTGTGGCAGTGGCGGTTTCTACCGCCGCTCACTGGGGCATCAGGGTCAGTATTGCGTACGACCCCGCAACAAGAGCGGCACCACTACCGGCACACTATAAGAGACCCCATGATCTGTCATAATATTGCCATCAATGCCATAAAGGTGGCAACACACTGTCGCACTACAGCACACGTAGTGACAAGGTGTGTGGTCAGCACAACAATTTTTTATGTCTCAAGATGACGTTTCTGTGCGACAATAAATGCCCTTTCGTTACTACAGGAAGAGGGGCAACTTTTAGGGCCGACACTCATGCTTCTACAAGTATCGGCTCTTAGTGGTATCTACTATTTACTACAGATACTTTATTATAGATAATGAAGAAGATCACAAATTGGATCAAACGCGAAGTAGGAACTTTTTATACACAATATAATACGTCGATTCTTGCACGTCTCCGTTCGTGGCTCGGCTGTGACTCAATGGAGCTACACCCTAATTGTTGCGGTTGTTAATGGTTGCTACAAGCAAGAATGCCATTTATTTTTTAATATTTTTTAACTGCAAAAAATTACAAACAAGAATCTGATTAACAAAAAATAAAACTGACGGAAAAATCGGTAAACAAACATTTTTGAAAACTCACTTCTTTTAGGAAGTATATTAAAAAGTGATTCAAAGTATGAGTTTAGCGTACAGAAATCTAAATAATTATTATTTGGATTTCTGTGGTTTAGCGTCATCATCATCCTCCTAGGTTTATTGTTCCCAACTTTGTCGGGGTCGGTTTCTAATCTAACCAGATGCGATGAATATCAGTGGTCTACGCTACGAAGCGACTACTTATCTGACCTCCACAATCCAAAGGGGTCACGATTTTATGAGATTGACAGAGTTCTGCATGAAAGCCTTAGTTTAGAGACAAATCAGATAAACAGATAAATATTGTTGTTACTTGTTTTAAATTAAACGTCACAGAAAGTTATACATATTACATAAAGAAAAGTGTGTAAAAAATAAAAATTATGTTAAATTCATGCATGACCTGAATCATACCTTAATATTGAACAAATTCATTATTATTGACTGCCTCGTTGGTCTTGTGGTAGCAAGCGCGACTGCTGATCACGAGGTCCTGGGTTCGATCCCCGGGTCGGGCAAAGTGTTATTGGGTTTTTCCATTAGGAAATTCTCAGTAGCAGCACGGAGTCTGGAATTGTGCCCGGTTAATGGCAATAGGCTCGCCCCCTATTACATGGGACTTATAACATAGCCGGCGAAACGTGGGTGTACTGCACACCTCTGCCTACCCCCTCTGGGGAATACAGGCGTGAGTCTATACAAATTCATTATTATTAATAATTAAATATTAACTATTTATTATATTAATTATTTTAAAAAATCTGACAGCATTTCATCAATATTGTATGTGTAGAGCGTTCTTTCAACGATCCAATTTCACATTTTGATTTAAATGCAGGAAAGCTATGTATTGTGTACTGTGATCTGTTTCGGTAGACGGTTGTAGATTGTTGGTTCTGAGTCAGCTTGTCAGACCGCGCTAGTCTCCTGAACACCATATTATTGGTGTGTTGTACATACCTAAACCTAAAGTATAATTTAATCTGAAAGAAAAAACGAATAGCGCCTGCTTATTTTAAAATACTATTGCAACCCACTATGCTTTTGCTGTGTTTAACCTTACCTTTATGAATTTATTTTAATGTAAATAGATAGTGTTTATCACGAAGCAAATTTGCTTCATGGTGTTTATAGTTAATGCTGAATAAAATTGTTGAACATAAATAAAGCAGAAGAAGAAAGAAGAAAACTTCTGTGTTTATACGATTAATATTAGCTACGTTATATTGCACGTACGTTATATTGTTACATTTGATATTCAGTTATTCTTAAACATTAACGGATAGTATTAGGGGACTAAAAACAAAAAGGAAGATTAGTCGCAGGCACATTATTTAGTTTAGGACATGGTAAAAATATTATTATTCCTGAAAGAATAATAAAGGCAAAATCACACTAATCAACAAAGCTATTTTAAACGGTTTTATATTAGCTTGCCCTATCTGTTTTTGTTTGTTTGGTTCAAATTTAGTGTCTAATTGAAATTTTACCCCCTTCCTGTTGACAGATTGATCTAATATTTTGGTAGTATACCTTTAATTCTGATGACAATACAATTTAACATACCGTATCATTGTAATTCCAAGATTGTGAAGGTGCATAATATATATATATATATATTATATAACATTCCTAAAATATTATTAAAATTTGGTGTGGAGTGACTCAATATGAATGTGAATGTAATGTGAATTTCTTTCTTAAATTTCACATCGCAACAGTGTCTGTCGAAAAAATTTTGTAGGAATTAAGTTTTTGAGTCGCCTTCTGTATAGCAAATTGCTAACTAGTATGGTTAAAAATTGTGGGTAGCTATTTTACATTTATAATTTTACATATCTCTTGCTCTGTAAGTACACCCTTACACCCCTGAATGCCGGGGTGTATGACTATCATTACAGCATAGGTTTTGGAATTTGAAAAAAGAACTGTCATACTCATACTGCACGAAGAATATTTTTAAAAAGATAATTTTTTTTTTCTTGGTATTGATTAATTACTCGAATCGGAATCTAGACAATTTATTTTATAAAGATTTTATTTTAAATATGGAACTATTTGTTTCCACATCGTATGTTAGATGGAATCGATTTAAAAATCAAACTGGCCAGCAAGATTTGACGCGCTTGCGTGCGTGAAAAAAAAAAGGCAGTCTACTAGATTCCTAAAAAGAACGTGACCATATCTCTTACAAATTGTAATAATTTTACTATTAATTTTAATTAAATACACATTTTTTTCTTCTTAATAAATGTTCATTGAAACCTGCTGTCTTGTTGTTTACTTACCTCACAATCGATATGTAAAGCAGAGTATTTATCTCGGGCGTAAGCATCAATTGCATACTCGGGTTAATTAGCGCCTTCGCTTCGCTCAGGCGCCAAAAACCTCGTATGCAATTGATGTCATACAGCCCTTGGTTAATAATCTACTATAACACCATTACATAAAAAGGCTCTTGAGAATAAAAATGGAAATAAATTAGTAGATTATTAACCAAGGGGATAAAGCAGTGTCTTCTGTCACGGGTGACGATTTAAATCGCGAGCGTAACGAAAGACTCGAGGTTTACTCCCGAGCGTAGCGAGGGTGTTAATAACTTAAATCACGAGCGAAGCGAGGGATTTAAGACGAGTCCTGAGTGTAGCGAGGGATTTAAGTTCACCCAAGACTAAGACAGCTTTATCACCTAGGAAAATACTCTACTTTTCGTACCATTTGCGAAAAAAATAACACAATAATACGTACTGATTCTGAAATTGCTAGACCTTTCGCACTTCTCCACGTTGAAAATTCTTCATAAGTTTTAAAATAATTTTCTTTGGGTTTTGTTGGAAGCAAATTTTTTATGATTGCGGCAGCATTTGCACTGATGGAATCCGACAATTCAATGTCACTGTCGCTTTGATTTAACATCGTAACGTATTTTTAGAACATTAACTTATTTATAAAAATAAATTAAAATCGACTTTATGAGTATTTGAAGAAAACAAAAACGCGGCAAATTCCTAGACCAATATTTTTTTGTCGGAAATGCAAAGGCATCAAGCTCATACGGCCTCGTCGGTTTTCGTAATTTTATTTAATAATCATAACTGCATAATAAATGCGTATTCCTTTTTCAAAAAGATGTGTAATGCTTTATATACAAACTCAATGGTGTAAACACAGATGTAGTTCAGTATAAGTTTCGTACTTAGAATAATAACATATAGAAGTGCAATCCGCGCACCGACAATGTCGCACTTCAATTGGTGGAGTACTGGTGGAGGACCGCTCTGCGCGATGACGCCGTCTCAGTGCTTGGTGACGTAAGTTTCAGAACACAGCTCCGCAAAAAAAAAAAAATGCCGCCTTGCGCAGTGAAATTTTGCCCAAACGAATCAAAAAATATTTAAAAATATGATAATGTATCATACCACAGGTAAGTGTTACGTTTTACTTAAATATTTGTACGTAAATCTTTAATCAAAACAAATTATTTCAAACACAATTTAAAAAGACGCCATGATGTCGTAGTGTTGCCAAGTAGGGAAAAAAAGTTTACCAAATTTATTACCCAATAATTGTGGTAATTTTTGAAACTCATTATAATTATAATATTAGTTTTAGTATGTATACAACATTAATATAAGTAGGTATTCTAAAATATAGCAAACTTGCATAATAATATTGTAAAAAGTTTAAAGTAAAACCAAAATGGCTAAAGCATGTATTGCATGTTTTTGCATAAAAAAACATTTAAAAATAAAATTATTCATATATAAAAACATTAGCATCATACTAACATTTACAATAAAAACCCTCGCTATTTTCCAAGTAAATATAAATTAAAATTTGGGGAAAAATTCCTACTGTTGCAACACTACCTATACGTCACCGAAACGTCAACGCTGTTTCGATGTGTGCGTGATTGAGACACTTTTACAACGTCACTTTACAAGGAACTTACTGTCTATATGTTATTAGTTTAAGGTTTCGTAGTAAGTATTCCAAATTTAAATTACATTCTCTCCCTAGAGCATGAATGAAATTCAGTACAATTTTCTTTCCCTGTTTTTGACAGATTAATAATGACTATTGTTATGTTCTCTTTTTGAGGCATAGAATGTCACTTTTTTGAGCAAGTGGTACGAAAAAGAATATTACGTAGATTACTTTAAAAATCATCATGAAAGTTCAGTGCTATCCCTACTAAGCTGCAATTAAAAGCCTCGATGCAGCTAATCTGTATATATTTTAAACTAAAATAGTCATCTAACTCTACAGTAACAGTCTATAACTTTAGCCTGCTGGTTTACTGTTGTCTGTTGGTAATTATGAAGTCCTACAGGGATAAATGATGAAATTCAAATATTTATTGCATTCTACAATGTGATACTTCCACGAGGTGGAAACCTAAAACTATGAAATCATCGTGGACTATTATGAATGCATAAACACAAATTACAGTTAGATATTTTATTAGGAATAACATATAAGTTTGAAAATGTATTCGGCGTACGTTTATTTCTTGTTATCCTTAATTAATTAAATAAATATTATGTAGGTATTACCCACAGCCTGCTGGTTGGTAGTTTATTAATTGATTGCTAGCCTGGTGCCTTATTGTCAATAGTAAATGTCCATCAGTCTGCTGGTTTGTTACTGGTCATTTAGTGATTCCCTAGCGATATCCTTCTGATCTGTTATTGATAAAATTAAGGCCCAATTTCAGCATTCACTTTAAAAACTGAGTTTAATAAAACTAAATTCAGCCCTACGCAAATTGCAGTTCTGAACTCAGTTAAACGCTTGAACCGAGTTTAATTGAATTGATCGCGTTTAGTGTCAGTGGTGAAATTGGCTCTTGGTATTTTCAAGAAAAATACTTATTATTATTGCCTTATTCATAACGCCAAGAAAAGTGAGGTTGTGGTCTCTGAGGCCGACAAAATTTGTATTACAATATTGCCACCTGTTTGGAGTACCACTAAATAGAGTGCAATAATTGAAATATTTAGGACATCACTTCACTGCCGACCTCAGAGATTAAGCAGATGTAGAACGTGAACGTAAAGCGCTGTGTTAGAGAGCGAATATGCTTGCTCGCAGGCAACACCGGGGCATTAGGGCCACTGACGCCCTGGGCAAAGATATTTTGGCGCCCACATACGAGTGTATATTTTTTGCTGGCTTAATACAGTATTGAGGGTATGGAGCACGGGGGGTAAGAGACTCAAGACCTCGGCGCCCCCGCAAATTTGGCGCCCAGGGCGGTCGTCCAACCGCGCGCCCCCCTAAAACCGGTACTGCTCGCAGGTTTGCTAGATGCTCAGCTCACGGCAAGTAAAAGTTATTTCCCTTTAGAGCTTATTGCACATCGCTTTACACGAGAAGCTTGTGGGTGAGCTATACTCAAAAAGTGTACAGCTCTACGGATGCAATATAATAATGCATTCCAGGCGTTGATGGGGCTGCCCCGTTTCTGCAGTGCATCGGGAATGTTCGTAGAAGCCAAAATAGACTATTTCTGTACCACTATTCGCAAGAGAAGCGCATCCATTCTCTGCAGAGTGCGGGCCAGCCCCAATCACGTTCTGGCCATGATAGCCGATTAATAATAAAGAAGACCTCTAGTAAGTTTAACCTAAGAAAGGGCTTAGCAGTTTATTATTGATAAATAACTTGTGTTATAGGAATATCCTTGTTGATTAGTAGTTGGTAATTAAGTGGTTCTCTATCGATAGCTTCGTCATCTGTTGATTAAGTAGTTGTCTACCAACAGCCTGACTGTTTGTTAGTGATAATTTATTTATTTTCCACTGTAAGTAGAAAATAAATAAATTTCACAAAGTAAAGCACAGCGGGGTCGTGGCTAGGGTAATTACAAAAAATTGGAGATAATAATTATGTGCTATGCGGCGCTGATGGCACGGCGCGGGCGTGCTATTACGACTCCGCACTGATTTCATCTCCATGATTGCCTCCATTGCAAAAATAAATGTGAATCACTCCAAATTGATTAAGGTAGTTATTCTTCCTCTTCACGAAACATTATCCACAGAAGCAAAGTTTAAAGTTCTGGTCAAGGTGCGTAGTACTCTAATCTAAATCGGAAACCGCATAAAACTATTGGATATAATACAATATGGATATTAAATAATTAAACCTACATAATTTGATTTTAAACATAACTGATGAAGTACCTTTTTTTGTATACCATGTTTCTGGGTAAATAAACTTTGACATTTTTATTATAAAGGATATTTTTACAAATGATTGAAAGTTTGTCTTAATTTCTATGTTTGACCTCATTATGAGTTAGTGCTTTGGTTAATGTTATTTCTTGCGCTGTAGTAATTTCATAAGGAGTATACTATTTTATTTTTAAGGAGGATACTAGTTTCTTCGTACGAGTAGTTAAATCTTTTATCACATTGGTTCCTCCGTATTCCGTTTTACAATAGTACTAAAACGACATTCTCTAATTCTCAAAATATCTTAATTATAAATCTAGACCCTCATCTATATAAAATTATAATGATACTAGCTTTTCCCGCGTGGCTTCGCTCACGTAGACTATAGAATATTTTGAATAGAATTTATTTATTAAAATCGATTTAATATAATCTAGGTAGTACTGCCCATGAGAACAACTTGTACAGCTTTGAGTCGATGCCACTACTTTTAGTGTCATTGTATAAGCAGAATTAGGTACAGGGCGAATGACAGTCAATTATAATGTCGGTATAGCAATCACAAATAGTCGCCTACAATAATAATCTAATTCTAAAAGATTTCCAAGGAATTTTCAAAGGAAAATCAAGGTACACTTTGGCAAAAAAGAGTCTGTAAAAATTGGAGGCGCCACTGGTGCACTTTTCATACTACAATTCAAAATTTCAAGTTATTTGGTGCTTACGTATTACTAAAACGAATTTTTTGTCATCAATTATTATGTAATGACTCACTTTATGGCTATTTTAGTACTCACAAACTTAGTTTTTAAGATTTTTAGTTTTAGTTCTAGCTGTCACCGCTTTAGACTCTTTTTTGCCAAGCTGTATAAAGTAAGTTTTTCTTTCAAATATAAAAAAAAACAAATAAAATTGAAATATCGAATTCTAATCCGATTTATATTTGACATTCCAATTTTAAAGGGTAATATATTGCACCAAGCCAGTTTAAATCAAAAGCACTAAGGAGTATTGATATCAACTTCGATGCAAATCACCCCCAAAATAACTTTCTACCCCTTTTTAACCCCGTTAGGCGATGAGTTTAAAGAAAATACGAAACACGTGTTCCATCAATTTTGTAAAAGAATGTTTATGCAAAATTTGAAGTAGATTGAACCAAGGAATCACGTTGTCCCGTACAAACTTTGCCCCCGTTTTTCTCCCTCTTAGAGGTGGAATTTCGAAAAATCCTTTCTTATCGGATCCCTACGTCATATAAAGAACACACCCTCCAAGTTTCAGGTCTCTACGTTCAGCGGTTTAGGCTGTGCGTTGATCCGTCAGTCAGTCAATCAGTCAGTCATTCAGGACAAAGCATTTTATATGTATAGATGATGATTGTGAATCCAAATAAAACGATGTAAAATTATTGATTGCTTTATTATTCATATCCAAACGTTGAAAGCAGAAAATAATCTGTTGATTTTAAATTATCTAATTAAATGAACATAAATACAAATATGCAATTTTTGATTAGGTGATTAACTTATGAATTTTTTATCAACTTAATACGAGAATTATTATTTTCTAAGGTTTTGACGGGATTCCAAATGCTTATTGAATGAGACATGTACCATTCTGTTTTCGCAGATGACGTTTTGCGGCCAATCACATGCTTCCTTGTCGATGTTGTAGTGCAGATTAGAGGGACAGAAGCGCGGTTCTGGTGCTCCTTGCATGCATACGTAAAACTGGTTACAATTTTCGTGGGCTATTAGTTTACCATTAGAGTTTGGTTTAGAGCATAGAATGGGTGCATTTCTTGGATTGCATGGACATTCATTGCCTCCAGGGACCACTCTATTGCCGCAATCAACATTACGTGGCCAGTCACATTGCGCAATTAGAGGGTTGTAAAGGAGCTGTCCTGGGCATGTTTGCACTGCAGGTATACCTCCGGAACAAATGTAAAATTGGTTACAATTTTCATGTGCTACTAATACTCCGTTGGATCCACTATCTGCGCAGATTGTAGGAGCTTGGCTGGGATCATCATTAACGTCGATAATGCCGCTATCATTATCAGAGTCGTCTTCGTTGTCATTTTCAGTATCGTTAGATTCTGAGATAACTCTGTCACCACAGTCAACATTATGTGGCCAGTCACATCGTTCTCTGTGAGGGTTATACAAAAGATTTAGTGGACACCTTTGAGTAACTGGTTTACCGTCGGCACATTGGTAGAATCTATTACAAATTTCGTGAGCGATTAGCACACCATCAGAACCATCAACTGCGCAAATTGCAGGAGCTTCTTCAGGGTTGCAGTTGCAAGGACCTTCTATGTCATTTTCACTACTGTCATCTGCAACATCGTTATTGTTATCGTTTTCGTCTTCCTCTGGGATAATTCTATCTCCACACTTAACATTGAAAGGCCAGTCACATTGTTCTATAGCAGGGTTGTATAAAAGATTTGAAGGACATCTTATGGCAGTAGGCCTACCATCGCTACATTGATAGAAATAATTACAGTATTCATGTGCTATAAGCACACCGTCGGAGTCGTAAGCTGCACAAATTGAAGAAGCTTCATCAGGGTCACAGTTGCATTCATAGGGGCAGTCGATATCATTGTCATTGTCCAAGTTATCATCAGGATTGATTTCACTACCATCATCATCATTATCAACGTTATCATCGTTGTCACCGTTGCCACCGTTGCCACCATTATTATTGTCATCGCTGTCAGTGTCGTTCCCTTCATCATCGCCACCAGGCGGCAAATCATCTTCTTCGGGGTCCGGAATCACTCTGTCTCCACAATCCACATTTTCAGGCCAGTCACACACTTCTAGATGGGGGTTGTACAACAGATTTGCTGGACAAATTTGAGGTTCAGGTTTTCCATTGTAACACTTGTAGAATTGGTTGCAATTTTCGTGAGCTACTAGAACACCGTCAGAGCCATCAACTGCACAGATAGAAGGTGCCTCTTCGGGATTGCAGTTACATGTTCCGCCGTTATCATTATCGCTTCCTCCATCGTTGTCATTATCGATACCACTATCGCTGTCGCCGTCATTTCCGTTGTCATTATTGTCATCACTACCATCATTGTTATCACCGTTGCCGTCATTATCGTTTCCATTGTTGTCATCTTCAGGGTTGGGGATGACTCTGTCTCCACAATCCACATTTTCAGGCCAGTCACACACTTCTAGATGGGGGTTGTACAACAGATTTTCTGGACAAATTTTAGGTACAGGTTCTCCATTGTAACATTTGTAGAATTTGTTGCAATTTTCGTGAGCTACTAGAACACCGTCAGAGCCATCTACTGCACAGATAGAAGGTGCTTCTTCGGGATTGCAGTTACATGTTCCACTATTGTCATTGTCATTATCATCATCATCATTTCCTCCGTTGTTATCATTGTTGTCACCACCTTCGCTGCCACCACCATTTCCGTTGTCATTATTGTCACTATCCGGGTCAGGAATCAACCTGTCCCCACATTCAACGTTTTCAGGCCAGTCACATTCATCTTTATTTGGATTGAACAAAAGATTTTCTGGGCATGTCAATACTACCGGTTTACCTCCATTGCAAACATAAAATTGATTGCAGTTTTCATGCGCAACTAATACACCTTCAGAATCATCTGCTGCACAGATTGTAGGTGCTTCACTAGGGTCACAGTTGCCAGCTCCAGTGTTGTCGTTGTCATTATTGTCACCATTACCATTGTCATTGTTATCGCCATTACCATCGTTGTCATTACCATTGTCATTGTTATCGCCATTACCATCGTTGTCATTATTGTCGTCATTACCATTGTCATTGTTAACACCATTACCACCGTTGTCATTATTATCACCGTTGTCACCATTGTCGTTTCCGTTGTCGTTATTGTCACTGTCGGGGTCAGGAATCAATCTGTCCCCGCATTCAACATTATCGGGCCAGTCACAAACGTCTTTTTTTGGATTGAACAAAAGATTTCCTGGACATGTCAATACAACCGGTTTACCTCCATTGCAAACATAGAATTGATTGCAGTTTTCATGCGCAACTAATACACCTTCAGAATCATCTGCTGCACAGATTGTAGGTGCTTCACTAGGGTCACAGTTGCCAGCTCCAGTGTTGCCGTTGTCATTATTGTCACCATTACCATTGTCATTGTTATCGCCATTACCATCGTTGTCATTATTGTCGTCATTACCATTGTCATTGTTATCACCATTACCACCGTTGTCATTATTATCACCGTTGTCACCATTGTCGTTTCCGTTGTCGTTATTGTCACTGTCGGGGTCAGGAATCAATCTGTCCCCGCATTCAACATTATCGGGCCAGTCACAAACGTCTTTTTTTGGATTGAACAAAAGATTTCCTGGACATGTCAATACAACCGGTTTACCTCCATTGCAAACATAGAATTGATTGCAGTTTTCATGCGCAACTAATACACCTTCAGAATCATCTGCTGCACAGATTGTAGGTGCTTCACTAGGGTCACAGTTGCCAGCTCCAGTGTTACCGTTGTCATTATTGTCACCATTATCATTGTCATTGTTATCGCCATTACCATCGTTGTCATTATTGTCGTCATTACCATTGTCATTGTTATCACCATTACCGCCGTTGTCATTATTATCACCGTTGTCACCATTGTCGTTTCCATTGTCATTATTGTCACTGTCGGGGTCAGGAATCAATCTGTCCCCGCATTCAACATTATCGGGCCAGTCACAAACGTCTTTTTTTGGATTGAACAAAAGATTTCCTGGACATGTCAATACAACCGGTTTACCTCCATTGCAAACATAAAATTTATTGCAGTTTTCATGCGCAACTAATACACCTTCAGAATCATCTGCTGCACAGATTGTAGGTGCTTCACTAGGGTCACAGTTGCCAGCTCCAGTGTTACCGTTGTCATTATTGCCATCATTACCATTGTCATTGTTATCGCCATTACCATCGTTGTCATTATTACCATTGTCATTATTATCGCCATTATCACCATTGTCATTGTTGTCACCGTTGCCACCATTATTATTGTCATCGCTGTCAGTGTCGTTCCCTTCATCATCGCCACCAGGCGGCAAATCATCGTCTTCGGGGTCCGGAATCACTCTATCTCCACAATCCACATTTTCAGGCCAGTCACACACTTCTAGATGGGGGTTGTACAACAGATTTTTTGGGCAAGATTGAGGTACAGGTTCTCCATTGTAACATTTGTAGAATTTGTTGCAATTTTCGTGAGCTACTAGAACACCGTCAGAGCCATCAACTGCACAGATAGAAGGTGCCTCTTCGGGATTGCAGTTACATGTTCCGCCGTTATCATTATCGCTTCCTCCATCGTTGTCATTATCGATACCACTATCGCTGTCGCCGTCATTTCCGTTGTCATTATTGTCATCACTACCATCATTGTTATCACCGTTGCCGTCATTATCGTTTCCATTGTTGTCATCTTCAGGGTTGGGGATGACTCTGTCTCCACAATCCACATTTTCAGGCCAGTCACACACTTCTAGATGGGGGTTGTACAACAGATTTTTTGGACAAGATTGAGGTACAGGTTTTCCATTGTAACATTTGTAGAATTTGTTGCAATTTTCGTGAGCTACTAGAACACCGTCAGAGCCATCTACTGCACAGATAGAAGGTGCTTCTTCGGGATTGCAGTTACATGTTCCACTATTGTCATTGTCATTATCATCATCATCATTTCCTCCGTTGTTATCATTGTTGTCACCACCTTCGCTGCCACCACCATTTCCGTTGTCATTATTGTCACTATCCGGGTCAGGAATCAACCTGTCCCCACATTCAACGTTTTCAGGCCAGTCACATTCATCTTTATTTGGATTGAACAAAAGATTTTCTGGGCATGTCAATACTACCGGTTTACCTCCATTGCAAACATAAAATTGATTGCAGTTTTCATGCGCAACTAATACACCTTCAGAATCATCTGCTGCACAGATTGTAGGTGCTTCACTAGGGTCACAGTTGCCAGCTCCAGTGTTGCCGTTGTCATTATTGCCATCATTACCATTGTCATTGTTATCGCCATTACTATCGTTGTCATTATTACCATTGTCATTATTATCGCCATTATCACCATTGTCATTGTTGTCACCGTTGCCACCATTATTATTGTCATCGCTGTCAGTGTCGTTCCCTTCATCATCGCCACCAGGCGGCAAATCATCGTCTTCGGGGTCCGGAATCACTCTATCTCCACAATCCACATTTTCAGGCCAGTCACACACTTCTAGATGGGGGTTGTACAACAGATTTTTTGGGCAAGATTGAGGTACAGGTTCTCCATTGTAACATTTGTAGAATTTGTTGCAATTTTCGTGAGCTACTAGAACACCGTCAGAGCCATCAACTGCACAGATAGAAGGTGCCTCTTCGGGATTGCAGTTACATGTTCCGCCGTTATCATTATCGCTTCCTCCATCGTTGTCATTATCGATACCACTATCGCTGTCGCCGTCATTTCCGTTGTCATTATTGTCATCACTACCATCATTGTTATCACCGTTGCCGTCATTATCGTTTCCATTGTTGTCATCTTCAGGGTTGGGGATGACTCTGTCTCCACAATCCACATTTTCAGGCCAGTCACACACTTCTAGATGGGGGTTGTACAACAGATTTTTTGGGCAAGATTGAGGTACAGGTTCTCCATTGTAACATTTGTAGAATTTGTTGCAATTTTCGTGAGCTACTAGAACACCGTCAGAGCCATCAACTGCACAGATAGAAGGTGCCTCTTCGGGATTGCAGTTACATGTTCCGCCGTTACCATTATCGCTTCCTCCATCGTTGTCATTATCGATACCACTATCGCTGTCGCCGTCATTTCCGTTGTCATTATTGTCATCACTACCATCATTGTTATCACCGTTGCCGTCATTATCGTTTCCATTGTTGTCATCTTCAGGGTTGGGGATGACTCTGTCTCCACAATCCACATTTTCAGGCCAGTCACACACTTCTAGATGGGGGTTGTACAACAGATTTTCTGGACAAGATTGAGGTACAGGTTCTCCATTGTAACATTTGTAGAATTTGTTGCAATTTTCGTGAGCTACTAGAACACCATCAGAGCCATCTACTGCACAAATGGATGGTGCTTCTTCAGGATTACAGTTGCATGTAGCATCATTATCATTGTTATCACCATTATCGTTATCACTGCCATCATTTTCATTGCCACCGGTGCCAATATCGTTGTCTTCATCATCACCTGCTGGAGGCAATTCATCGCTGTCTTCTTCAAAATCCGCTCCAGGATCATCATTATCACTGTCATCACAGTCCTCTTCACTGTTGTCATTGCAATGTTCACAACCTTCGGGTATAGGGACAATTCTGTCGCCGCAGTCTACATTTCTTGGCCAATCACATCGCCGAGTAAAGGGGTTGTACAATAAATTATCTGGGCAGACAAAAACAACTGGTCTACCATCACTGCACATATAGTATTTTTCACAGTTTTCGTGTGCAACAAAAACACCGTTGGAACCAGGTGCAGCGCAGATAGTTGGAGCTTCTTCAGGATTGCAGTTGCATGTACCGTCGTTTTCCTCGGAACCATTGTCATCATTGTCGTTGTCGTTATCATTATCGGGTTCTAAGATTACTCTGTCACCGCACTCTACATT
This sequence comes from Protodeltote pygarga, assembly GCA_936450705.2. Lineage (NCBI taxonomy): Eukaryota > Metazoa > Arthropoda > Insecta > Lepidoptera > Noctuidae > Protodeltote > Protodeltote pygarga. The sequence continues at coordinate 10,396,433 of OW388263.2, forward strand.
CTGCGGCCAATCACAGTTTTCATTGTTAGGGTTATATAAAAGACTTGGTGGACAAAAGTATGCTACTGGTCTTCCATTAGAGCACATATAGTACCTATTACAGTTTTCATGTGCTACGAAGATACCGTCTGAGCCTTCAGCGGCACAAATATAGGGCGCTTCTTCAGGATTACAGTTGATCGTGCCATTATTAGTATTATTATTATCGTTATCTGTATCTCCGCCGATAGTACTATTGTCACAATCGGCATCATCTATTTCACTTCCATCTGAAATGGGCCTGTCCCCGCATTCAACATTTTGAGGCCAGTCACATTGTTCAGTGTAAGGGTCATACAGAAGATCATTAGGACATCTATATGCTACTGGTTTTCCATTTGTGCATTTATAAAATTTATCGCAGTTCTTGTGTGCTATTAAAACATTGTTGTCACCGAAGTTAGCCTCGCAAATCTGCTCCGCTTCGGACGGGTCACAGTTACACTTGGATGATTTTAGGTCTGGATTGAATCCATGTGCTAGTGCAATTGCGCACAGCAATAACAGTACAGCGTCTGAAACAAAAAATAAAACAAAGCGATGGTTATCCTCATCAATTGGTAATTGCAGTTGTATTATATACTTAAAAACCCTGATTTCTTGGATATAACATTACACCACCAAAACAAACTGGGTCAGCTAGATGAAATAGCTCTACCTAGGTAGCCCTACCTAGAGCCTTTTACCTCGATTTAAAAGAAAAGGCAGCAGTTGAACAATACAGGCTCATTTATTTCTTTTATTTATAAAAATACAGAAAAGAACAAATTAAAACACATCTAAATACACACGATAACATTTAAAAAATGTGTTTCTTTAGTAAGGTGACACAGCCAGAGGCGTCTAATATTTCTTAGAAACGTTTGTAAAAAAAGTTATTTCTCCCGAAATATAAGTCAGGAAATAACATTTATTTACAACTACCTTTAATTAAAAAATTAATAACTACCATGTGTGATAAGTAAAGAGCTGCTTTAGTAGGTAGTAGTGTTGTTTCAGGTAATCTAAAGATAATAATTCAGGTAATCTAAAGTGATAGTCGAAGATAAATATTTATCATCTGGTAATAGCATAAAAAACATTTGCAGATTATTATGTGAAAGATTGATTGATATGTCAGAAGCTGATTAAAAGTTCTTTAAGTAGGTAAATGAAAAGAAATCTATTGTTGATTAAACATTATCCAAATGGTATCTTTACACACCTGAACAAAAATTTCAAATGGTAAATCACTGAAGATGTAGGCAATTTCATGCAGTGTTGTGTACACTTTGTGTGTACACTACCTGCCACAATCTTTGTGTCTGTGACAGAACAAATATACATATGTGGCAAGTGTACCTAATATTTTTTTTTTTGGTTTCTGTAGTATCATAAAGTCGAAGTTCAATGCTTAGGTTAAGAAACAAATGTGATTACGAGCGGAACCATGCCATACGTTTTCAGATAATGTATTGAAAAAATGTTTAGGATTTGGCACTCCATATCCAAAATACAAAAAAAAATACATACTTACAGCCGAACATAGAAACCTCCTCCTTTTTGAAGTCGGTTAAAAATAATGTATTTATCGAAATAAAAATTCTCCGAAGTTTACAGTTAAAGAAATCTACCTATTTAAGAACTACCACATTGTAAAGAATTGTGATTAAAGTGATATTGGTTCCTTTACCACTAAAAATCATTGAAATAAAATATACTTAGTTTAAAAACTAAAACCCGACTACTTAAAATCTAAAAATAAGCTTCTTAGATTTGAAATAAAATTTTGTAGTCGGAGGCCTTGATGTATTATAGGTAGGTAAATACTAGAAATTCTTCCAAGGGTATTTTTTTTTTTTTTTTTTTTATAGACTCACGCCTGTATTCCCCAGAAGGGGTAGGCAGAGGTGTGCAGTACACCCACGTTTCGCCTGCTATGTAATAAGTCCCATGTAATAGGGGGCGAGCCTATTGCCATTAACCGGGCACAATTCCAGACTCCGTGCTGCTACTGAGAATTTCCTAATGGAAAAACCCAATAACACTTTGCCCGACCCGGGGATCGAACCCAGGACCTTCCAAGGGTATATACTTTGTAAATTTGGTGGCCTCCGACTACAGAATTTTATTTCAAATCTAAGAAGCTTGTTTTTAGATTTTAAGTCGGGTTTTAGTTTTTAAACTATATTTTATTAAATTTGTGTAAATTGTTTGATGTGCACTTTTTAATAAAAACGGTACCTATTTTTTCTTCGAAAACTACTTCTATGTGTGTATGTGATCACCTAAAATACCATAGTTAATCTTATCACAAACGTTCCTTTGAATTGATGAGTAAACTAAACTGGAGAAGTTCTCATTAATAAATTAAATTTATTAATAATTAAATTAAAGGTTTTTCATTAATAAGTACAGAAAAACGATCCTTAAAAATAACATTAAAAAACATGATCAATCATGAATCATGATCAATGAAAAAAATATAAAATAACATGATCAACAAAAAAGTTAAAACTTTAGGTAAGTATATCTAATAAGTAGTAGTTCTCTATCTTAGGGTAACTATGTTTATAATTACTCGACACTCACCTTGCATTTAGATCCGATTACACTCTAAAAGAGTTTTTTCGTAACGGTGCACTAAAACTGACTAGCAATAATTGATTGCACATTATTATATATACCCTTACCTCAATGTAAATAGTATTCATGGCAGATTATCAGTGTGATTAAAACAGAGATTTAAATCGATTAATTGGAAATATTTTTTTGATAACAGTCTTTCTGACAATAAAGAAGCGTAACAACACAACAAGACTATAATCCCTTAGATTTCGTGTTCCTATGCTTATGTGCATTAAGATTTCATAGATATTACATCTATTACTTTATAATTATACTACTCTAGTCGTGATAGCCCAGTGGTATGACCGTCGACTGGCAAGTCAGAGGTCGCAGGTTTTAACCCATGGCGCGCACCTCTGACTAGGAGGAGTTAGGAGTGTATTATAATTAATTATCTTTTATTCCGTGCCTCGGAAAGCTCGTAAAGCCTTTGGCCCTGCGCCTGAGATCTCTCTGGTCGTGTCGGATTGCCGTCCCATCGGTTTATGAGAGTGACGTAATAGAGAGTGCACCAGTCTTTGCGCACTTGGGCACTATAATACCTATATCCTGCATAAATAGCTAATCTCCGTTGAGATTGGCCGCTGTGACCGCAACTCGGTCCGAAGGACATTATCATTACTCTGTCCCTCTATCTGTCTTGGCCTTGAAAAGGAAAAATAATTACGTAATTTATTAAAGAAAAGAGATTATTTTAAACTCAAACTTCACGTCATCCTGATTCTCGATTTCAAGAATCCGGTATCTTACGAGCCAGGATAAGCCTGATTACAATCCATCGCTTAAACAAACAATCCGAAATTCGGGGAAATTTCGAATGCATACTAATTATCATGAAAATGACAACAAGTAGGTTTGAGTCACGATTGATGCCAAATGATTATGCAACTACCATAGGATCAATTTATATTCAGTACAAGTCAGGTCGCAGGTTGGAACCCAAGCGCCGCACCTCTGATTTTTCGTGTTAAGTATGTACTTATAGATAATTATAATAAATTATCACTTGCTCCGTGCCTCGGAAAGCAAAGCCGTTGGTTATGCCCTTGATCCCAACAACCTACAAGAGTGTGGAAATAGAGAGTGCACCTGTGTTTGCGCGCACAATTCTGTGTTGTATTGCTAACCTCTGTTGAGATTGGCCGCTGTTACCGAAATTCAGTCAAGAGGACATTATTATTACGTTGGGGTTTAGGGTTTAAGAAATATTAGGATAATCCTAGTGAAACCTTGGATAATGACAATTATAAAATGATAAAATTAATATATAATGATAATATCATAATATTATAATAATAGTAATGTTACTAGAGGAAAAGTACCGAATATGGAATACTTAAATAAATTCCTTAAAAAATCAATACAATAGTTTAATTTTAATCATTCTAATGGGTTACAGTTAAATGCAGTCATAATCACTCTCAAGTAATAGTAATTAAATAAAAAAATAAACGGTTTCCGTAATATTATTGACTAAAGTAAATTAACCAAAAATATGCCTCTCAAAAATGTGACCCTTTTGTATTATGTATTGTAGTATGTATTGTATGATGACAGTATTAAGTAGTTAGTACCTAGATGGTGTTGGTTACGTTTTATGGCACTCCAACGTGGTTATACTAATCCATGATATGGTATACTGTCAAAAATTGTAATTTCACCAAATGAGGCTTGGCAAAACACCTTAACTTAATTATTCTAGGTAGCGGCTCTTAGTGTACCCACACCTTAAGGGTAAAATTTAAAACAATAATTACTTCAATGCGTGTTTCTATTCGAAAAGCCATTTACTAACTAATTTTCAACTTTAATAATGGCTGACTCTAATTTGAACTTTTATTTCATAAATTTTGCCCCCTTATGGGTTAACTATCAAATAACCCTTCATAAACGATGTCTATAAAAAAAAATCTACACCCTCTTCTTTTAAATTTAAAGGTTCCATTCCTGGGGGATGATAAGACAGTGAATTTGTCAGGACATTTCCTTACATTTAGTCCGATTGATAGCTCGCGACTTCGTCACCGTGAGAACTATTCTAACTTTCATGGAGTTGGAAGCTAGTCGGTTTGTTAGAATAACAATTCGAATGTTTCGTAGGAATCGAACCCGTGACACCAAGCGCAGAGGGCAAATAGCCTACCCACTGCGTCATTAATAAACTTACATCGTAGATCTAGAATTCTTACATCATTCATACATAAAAATTGCCTAAAATGAAAGGTATGGTAAAACGAGGCTTTTAACCGATAAGGACAACGTAAATAACCTAAGTAATCATCGTAATTTGGCTCTCCTCTAATTTCTTCTCCGGAACTGGACCATTTTTTTTCTTTTTAAGATATTTCATAAACTGAATAAGAAGGATTATGTACTGTGTCCCTATGTTTTTTCTTTTTAAGCGACTTAGTTCTCAATTCGATTCGATTTTTTTTAAAAGTTTGTCTGCCGATTACTCAGTGTTTGAAAGAATATTATATACTCTTTGATTGGTTCTATTAAATATTGTCATGATCTAACGATGGACTTTGAAGATATAGAACAGAACCGATTTCAAACAAAACGTAAGAAAATTCAAAAAAATAATATATTTTTCTCATTCTTAATAATAATCGTGATCGTGATATAAGATGGAAATACAAATAAAAGAATGACAATATTTATAATAATGATTTCTTTTATTATCCAAAATACAAAATATAGACAAGGCAATAAGCTTTATTTAAGTATCTAATACAATAAATATGTATAATATACTAACATGGCAACTGTCTTTAAAATATCTTTTAAATTAACATGAATAACTCCAAAAGGACTATTATAACAAGGCATCTTTTCTACCGGTAACTCATCCGGTACCGTATTCGGTACCTTGTCTATCTATATATAAAAATTATATATATCTAAGACTTTGACGGGATTCAAAATGTTTGTTCAACGATTCATATTCATTGGTAGCAGGAACACAGTTGCAGGTGCCACTGGCACCACAGCCGCAACCACAGTGGCACACTCCATCGGTTTCGGAATTACAGTTGCATGCAGCATTTACAGCAGGAACACAGTTGCAGGTGCCACTGGCACCACAGCCGCAACCACAGTGGCACACTCCGTCGGTTTCGGAATTACAGTTGCATGCAGCATTTACAGCAGGAACACAGTTGCAGGTGCCACTGGCACCACAGCCGCAACCACAGTGGCACACTCCGTCGGTTTCGGAATTACAGTTGCATGCAGCATTTACAGCAGGAACACAGTTGCAGGTGCCACTGGCACCACAGCCGCAACCACAGTGGCACACTCCGTCGGTTTCGGAATTACAGTTGCATGCAGCATTTACAGCAGGAACACAGTTGCAGGTGCCACTGGCACCACAGCCGCAACCACAGTGGCACACTCCGTCGGTTTCGGAATTACAGTTGCATGCAGCATTTACAGCAGGAACACAGTTGCAGGTGCCACTGGCACCACAGCCGCAACCACAGTGGCACACTCCGTCGGTTTCGGAATTACAGTTGCATGCAGCATTTACAGCAGGAACACAGTTGCAGGTACCACTGGCACCACAGCCGCAACCACAGTGGCACACTCCATCGGTTTCAGAATTACAGTTGCATACGGCATTGGTAGCAGGAACACAGTTACAGGTGCCACTGATACCACAGCCGCAATCACAGTGACATTCTATATTTTCTTCATATTCATTACTATCGGTTTGTGAAATAACTCTGTCCCCGCACTCAACATTTTGAGGCCAATCGCATTGTTCAGTGTAAGGGTCGTACAGAAGATTATGAGGACATGTAAACGCTACTGACTTTCCATTTGAACATTTGTAAAACTTATTGCAGTTCTCGTGTGCTATCAATACATTGTTGTTGCCAAAATTAACCTCACAGATCTGCTCCGCTTCAGCCGGGTCGCAGTTACATTTAGGTGAAGTAAGATCTTGATTGAATCCATGTGCTAGTGCAATTGCACACAGCAATAATAGTACAATGTCTGAAAACAAAAAAACAGTTATTTGTCAATTTTGTTTCTTAATCCAGTCTTGTCAGTAATAATTATATGATGATTAAAAGTCTTTGAAGTAATGCAATTCCAAGAGTACGTTTTGCGGGGTTGAAACATTTGCAAACTCAATTTGCAATAATGACTATCGTCCTATTATTTTTGATTGACGAAGGTCAGTGATTTAGTTTAAGCAAAATATGTTTGAATACTCGACAAAAAAGAACATGGACTGTCGTCCTTTATAAAATTATAAGAAAGCTATTTTAATGCTTCAGCTTTTGCCTGCGACTTCGTCCGCGTGGAATAGTGACTTCCGGCAGAAAAGTATAGATAGCTGTGCCCGCGACTCCATCAGCGTGTAACTCCTTGTGTGTTATTAAGTTAATGTATTGGTAATATTGTTTAGATCACGTTCACATGAGGCTTTAGTACATAAAGAACGAAAATACTTCAGCGCAAAGCTTCCGGGTAAAATAAATTGAAAGTTGACCCGTCCGGCACGTGAACATAAAGATTTCTAGAACTGCTAACACGGGAAAGAGCAACGTATAACTGACCATGCGAGAAACAACTGACACCGAGATCTACTCCGGCAACACGAAAAGTCTGCCTTTGAGCTATTAATTGTCATTGCACAACACACCGATACTGGGAATTGCGTCCTTTTAAATTGAAATGGAAAATTATTTGGTATTATGGGAATAAAGACGGTTTCTCCTGCACCGCAACCTGTTAAAATTTGAGCCTCGATTATAAGTATTTTGTTGCAACTGGGTTATTTAGTCGAGTTCCATTGCAAAGTTGTGGTGGTCTTAAATTTCGGAGCAGAATATTCGGAATGCCAATTTTTAAACAAATTTCATGAGAAGGAAGTCCGGGCATATTTAAAGAATTTAAAAATTCTATCGGGTAATTAGTGGCTTCTTGTTCATCGACCATTCTATTTATTGATCTATAAACTTTGCTTTCCCCCTGTATATTCGACAGTATTTTGTTATTAATCTCAGATGTTTGGTACTTGCGAGGAGTTAAAATAGATCTTTTGCATAGCCAAGAATTGTCCCTATTTAATATATTTGTTACGTCGACGATATAAGATGTGGTTGACGATACACAAAAATAATCCTTATAGCATGATTCTGTATTCACGCGCGATGACTTATTAGCGTATTTCATGTATAACTTTGGTATTTCTACACCGATTTATATGATTCTTTTTTTATTGAATAGGTAATAATGTTAACATTTTTTAATTAGGGATGAGTGAGAGTGTTGTCAACGTAAGAGTAGACAAATATAATCATAAAGCTCCGAATTGCTAAGCTATCGGGAGTTTCACGTGTTATTGTGAGTCAACCATAAAAGATAGACATATTCTGTCAAAGAATTTATTTATATAATTTTAAGGAAACCATTTCCGTCATACATGATTTCTATGTAGCTTTAACCATTAAGGCTGCACACGCGACGGAAGCTTAAAAGATGGAGTAACTTCTCCCGTTTTCCCAATATTTCCCTTCACTGCTCTGCTCCTATTGATCGAAGCGTAATGAAAAGTATACTATAACCTGACCAGGAGTATGAAGAACAATTGTGCCAAATTTCGTTAAAATCCGTCAAGTAGTTTTTGTTTCTATAACGAACATACAGACCGACAGACAGACAAAAATTTTACTGATTGCATTTTTGGCATCAGTATCGATCCCTAATCACCCCCTGATAGTTATTTTTTAAATATATTTAATGTACAAAATTGGCCTCTCTACAGATTTATTATAAGTATAGATAGATTTATTCAATCGACTATCGTTAATAATTTATACTCTAACACTATTTCAAACTCTAAAAGCTCTGAGAAAAGTAATAAATCTGTCGATGATTGAGCACCACACACATCCATGTTTGAAACACAGGATTACCTAGTTCAGGCATCCTATTATTTATATACCTACCTACGTAAAAATAAGTTTTTAGTTATATATCATGAACTGTAAAATGGTTTAATAAAGTTAATAGGTTAAAAATTAACGGTTTACATGTGATTAGGTAACAAACATCTTTACAATATTTTACATTTTTATTATTAGTAGGATAGGATATTTGCATTCTACAAAACCCTTGTTTTGGAATTGGTTTCACTCCCACTAATTAGTAATTAAAACGCTCTATGTTACTGTAAGACTATCGTCTACATAATTTTTCTTCAAAAGGGTTGTTCTCTGTAGTTTGAATTTTCGTAGAACCAATAAGGTAATGTATATTAAATCATCTATGCACCCAACACTAGAAAACATACTATTTTGTTTTTGGTATACTTGATGCCTTGGCGTTACTTAGTGAGCTCGCAACACTAACAAAATATCTTAGGACTTCTAGGTCCACTACTAGGACGAAAGTTAATAAATAATATGTATAAAATCTTAAGAATTGTATGAATCATGTCAATTTAAAAACTCAAATTGTACTTGCAACAAAATATAGATGTAAGTATCTAGTTGGTTACAAGAAAATAGTAGATCACTATTAACAGATGTTACACTTACCTTTCATTGAATTATGCAGTTAGCCTTGCTGAGTTTTATTCCCGTTAAAGGCTGCACTAAAACTAATTATTTATAATTTTTTGGACATTATATATACTCTTCCCCTGGGTTTTAATTCAAAAATTATGGCAGATAAAATAGTGATTGACATCGATTAGCTGAGAATTAAGATTTAGATAAATAGTGTCAATTGACAATAAAGAATCACTGAAGCAAAACAATAATATATAATGTTAATCCCTTTTAATTCGTGTGCAATACACGCCCACTTGTTTAAGTTTTAGCTAATTTAAATTGAATTAAAAATCGCTTTGAAACGAAATCGACTTGTCACCTTTTCATGAATGGGATGTTTGTCATAACTGGTGCAAAAGTGTGGCGCAAATTTCCTATGTGGTTGAAAGAGTTGTGTAATCGAGAAAAAGATGTGTATTACCTTTAATCCGAATTAAGTTTAAAACAGTATTAAAGATCCCAATTTTGGTAGTTAAAAAAATATACGTTACGAGCGGTATTGGACCCGCGATCTACTGGTTAAGCCTCCAGTCGCTCTGCCACTTAACTAATTGTAATTCTGTTTTACTTGCATCCATTTCAAAAGGTATACTTATACATACATAATACTAGATAGATACTAAATCAACGGCTGAATTAGCATTTATACCGTTAGCATCAAATCAATATGGCAAGGCAATATTAAAGTGGCTAGGTAAAAAAGCTCAACGTCATCCACCATACTTACTAGACCTTGCGCCTATAGACTTTTACTTTTTCTAGAATTTGGATAACTTTTTGAAAAAAATTCAATACCGAGAAGCAGTACAAAATTACTTTGAAGAATCCAGCTAATTTCTTCAAGACAGGCATAAATAAACTGCAACTGCGTTGGCTAACATTTAAACTTTTTCGGTTAACTTTTCCATAAAATTATTTTTTTACAAGAATAATACCGACTTCAACGCACTAGAAAAGCTAGAAATAACACTAAACCGTTCATTTTGGAGTCGGCGCTAAGCTTAGCGGGTTCCAGATCAAAGCACGTCATCCTGAGCCTTGGCACTAGGGATTGCAATCCGGACATACCTAGTTAGAAATTGGAAAAACGCCGAAAAATTCGGATTTTTGGGCCCTAAATAAATTCGAATATAGACATTGAAATCCGTTTATTTTTTATTTAAATACTAATGACTATAGTTGATGTTTAACTAGAAATTTTCTTTAAATGTCGTACATTTAGGTCAATGTTATTTTGCGGTACATTTTAATTCATAATTATAAACTTTGGGCTTCTTTCATCGCTTGATTTTGTACCTCCGTGCCCGACGCGGCTAAGAAGGGACGTACCTGATATTTTATTTTCTTTATTAATTGATTTTAATAATGTAGATTAGTTTGATCTTGCCTACATGTGAAAGTTTGTGAGGATGGATGGATGTTTATTACTCTTTCACGCAAAACGGATTTTGATGAAATTTTACAGTAGGTACCTAATATAGCTTATAAATCAGAATAAAACATAGCCAACAATTTATCAACATACCACGCGGGCGAAGCCGCAAATGGAAGTTAGTGTATGCATATAGCGAATGTGACGTACGAGTATGTCACAAATAAATAATGTAAGTATTGAGTAAGGCGTATATGCCCCTGCATTCCCCATACGTAGAGATTGATAGCTGATGATGATTAATATAAAACAATGTTAATTATGATCGTAATCTTTTTATTATTGATCATTCGTGTGCATCAAGCTTGACATATCAACTTGATTACTGAAGGTGATGTCACCGATATACATATTACAAAAAATATCATTTTTTTAGATTTGCAGAGATTCGGAAAAATTATTAAATTAATAAGTAAACCTTTTTTAATAACAAATTAAGCAATCTTCATCAGAGTTTACACCATCTAGAAAATCTCTAGAAACCCTAGTTTCTCACGTTGTAATACTTCATCGTTTAAAACTAGTTGTAAGCCTAATACATTTTTGATACGCTCATGATTTCGAAAATGCGATGGTGCGTGTCTTGTTATGATTCTGCGACCATTGTAGTCCTCTATAATTGACATGTCAGTCCAACGCAACGGTATGGTCGGACGGTCTATGGCATACAACTGTGTTAACACTAATTAACAATATCGGTCACGAAAGGAACTTTTTAGTTCCTTTCATGACTTTTTGTACTTTTAGTGGGCATTTGCCTACTCAGCCTATGATGAATAATATTTAAGCATTGTTAGAAATTACCAAATGATACAATACACGCGACATTTTATTCTATATGCTACGGTTTAGCAGAAAAATCAGCTGAATGCGCATTGTTGACTTAGTAGACCAACGGTCATGCCACTAAGATGTCACTGTTACAAGATCGAATAGTTAACAAGCCAGATAATATACAGTTCATGATTCAACCCCTCAAATGGTTTGCAGTACACCCACACATTATTATACACTGCGGTTGTACAGCACACGCCGTCTTTGGAGTAGTCTTTCGACACGAGCGCGCGCGCAGCAGTATCGCTTTGAGTCTTTACAAAGCGCGCAAACCATTTAAAAGGACAAACTGTACGGACCGGTGGTACTGTTACAGAAAACGTTAAAAAGTAGTGGCAAACAAACAGGCAGGACGATGACACCCACAAGACGCGTTGCCGGCCTTTGTGATGGTACACACCTAGGGGAGGAGAGGGATACTGGCGTAGGGCCTTCGCCTCCGGTGCTCTTACTGACCGAAAGAAAAGGCGTGAAAGGGTGGTAGTACTACCCCGGTTGAGACGGGCCATTCGTACTGAAACCAACATGGCTCTACCTATCTGAATAAATCTTGGATTGGATAATGGAAACTTTAAAAGTAATCTGAATAATCAGCGAATTTCATAATATTTCATTTATTCATACAATACGTGGAATATAAAATTAGCAATTCGGATACCTTGTCGGTTACATTACGTTATATCAAGGAAATCTTGATGTTAATCGTTTAGATGTAGATACGATTCCAATTTATTGCTCCAATATAGATGTATAGATACTGTATAATTGTAACTCATCGACTACCAAGAAAATTGATTGATGTATAAAAGTAGTCTGTCAGTCTTTAAGTACTATTGTGTTTATATAAAATTTTGCAAATTGCAACACCCTAATGATATATATGATATCATCTGCCTAGCCTTTTCCCAACTATGTTGGGGTCGGCTCCCAGTCTTACCGAATGCAGCTGAATACCAGTGTTTTACATGGAGCGACTGCCTATCAGACCTCCACCCACAACCCAGATACTGGGTTACACGATACCCCTTGGTAAGACTGGTTGTCAGACTTTCGGGCTTCTGACTACCCGTAACGATTGTCAAAGATCTACAATTGACAGCCGGGGCCAACAGCTTAACGTGCTATCCGAGGCACGGAGAGTGATAATTAATTTATAAAACGCACATAACTTACGAAAAGTCAGAGGTGCGCGCCTTGGGTTCGAACTTGAGACCTCTGACTTGCCAGTCAACGGTTACCACCACTAAGCTATCACGACAATGATATATATGATATGTATGCAATAAATGAATAAATAAAAAAGTATAAACGTGGCTATGGTTGTGTTGTGGCTTACTTGAGAGGGCCAAAGTTATATTATATTGACTATATATCTCTTATCTTATTTATTAATTTATTCTTCATGTACCCTATAACATATATTTTAAGATGGCATGACAAATAAATAAAGTAGCTCAGACCAAAAGAATTTGACCCTATTACCAATTTAATAACAAAACGAACCTATCAAAACTATCCTACCTATCAATCTGAAAATCACATGGTATAGATTAACTCCTTTATTAATCAAATCCACTCAAATACTCCATAGCCGAACACTGTCTCTTAAGATACAGGTTAAGAGGCAGGGTTTAAATGTATTTTGTATACAGATTTCCGCAACAAATATTTTTTTTGTAACTGAGATCGAATTCTACCTATTTATCTGTTATCTGTAATTTTTTGTCAATAAATACTTTTGTTACTTGTTGCTAGCCAATTACTTGCCATCTGCATAATGTTATCCATAAAGAATCTAATCTGTGATTATAATCCAGTTTCATGTAAGTATTACGTACCCACCTCTATTTGTCTGATGCAATTACTAATTAATATTGTTGGAGCACTGATAGCCTAGTGGTACACGTATTAGCAAGATTGTCAAGGTCGCAGGTTCGAATCCAGACACTCCTCACTGACTTTTCACTCACGACTTTAACTTTTCACCTTTTTCTCGATGGTGTGCAAAGCCATGTCAGAAGCCTACTAGTGGTTTCAACTCTGACACCAAGTTTTAGAATAATAAGTATAATAACTTACATACACCCGCTCTTGATAATGGACTCCGTTTGAGTTCGAAACTAGTCGGGCCTTCCCCGAATACAATACGTGAGTAAAGCCGTATCAATATTTATATACTGACACCAAGTTGTTCATCAACCTTAAGATAAGAATATAAGAAGAATTGTTTTTTATTATAAACTATAATTATGTAAGTTCACTAGTGTGAGCGTGTGTTTGGGTTAAATCTTGTTAGCCAAGTTTGAACCACTTCCTCTAAATTTACAAATTTGATATGCTTGTTCTGATGAAAATATACTAATATTCTAGAAATAACCTGATGCTGCTACCAAGATTGTCTCCTCACAAGGACACTTTTCAACGGTTAATACCACGAAGACAGTTTTCAGACTCCCAATATAAAAGCTTGGTTTCAAACGAATACTTACATACTATACAATATATATACACTATAGACTAAGAAAAAGGGGATTAAATAAAACTTTTTTTTTACCCCTTTTTCTTAGTATAAAGCGGTGCCGAGTATATTTACGGACGCCTAAGCGTCCAAAAACTCCTACGCACCATTATCCTCGGGGAGCGTGCCCAGAAGACTGGCAGTAATGTCACGGTGGATGACAATGATGATTCTTTGCTCAAAGAATTAACCAGCTCTCTGGTCACGTGAAAACCGAAACTCTCAATATTCGCGAGGTGTGCAAACTCGTTTTACAAGCAGGTACTGTCTTCTCCGGGTCTGTAATATATGGTATAATATCTCAACTACAACTATCTCAACAACTACAATATAATATAATAACTCAAGTGGCATCTAACCAAACCTGAAAATATTCTATGCATGGAAGGTGGGCTTGGTTAAAAGAGCCGCGCTTTGCGGGGCTCATACTTCTGGGTGGTTTCAAAAAAATTACCACGAAGGGGATGGCAGGCTTTCTTCGACTCCAGTCGTGGGACTCCCTTCTAACCTAACCTGTCCGAGTCAGGGTGCCCTAAAGTCCAGATTGCATCCAGTTTCTCCTGGTAACAATAGTTTGCTAGCACCATACTAGATTATAGTAATTGAACAATATACTAAATGAATATTATGGCAACTGTGCATTATAGTAAATGTTCTTATATCATAAGAATTAGATAAACTGAAATTATATCAAAAATTCATTATCACAACTGTTCGTTATACTAAACAAAATTATATTAAATGAAATTAGGTCAAGTAAACGTTAGATTTTTTTGTTATTATATCATCCGTTACACACCCGTCTTCTCCTGGGGTGAGTTTACCTAATACATGAGCTACGAGTTACGTGCTACGGGGCGCTACGCTTTACTACGCTCGCTACGCTTTACTACGCGCGCTACGCTTTACTACGACCCTGTTCTTTGCGAAACCGCAAAAAAGTATAAAATTATAAATTAAACATTATATTAAAAATTATGTTATTTATATAATTATGAATATATGTATTATTTGGTTATTTTATATTAGCGAACTTTTTCTGAATTAGCAATCAAGGATTTTTTAATGTCATACACGGTATCTTAAACGATAATCGAAAATTTGATAGTATACGGATATAAAGTATTTCTATTTTTCAAATTTATATCGATGATTTAATTAACGATTGGTCTTGTATTGCTTACCACTCGAATTCTTATATCCGGCGATAGAAACTTAGTAAGTGTCAAATATAACATCGATTCTTTATTTAATTAGGTGTAAGATCCATTCTATACATACATACAACTTATATATTCTTCAATATCTACTTCTTCTTCTTCTTATCGTGTGGTTGTTGAACAATCTGGTGTCAGAGTTTAAACCGCCCGTAGGCCTCTGACATGGCTTTACACACCATCGAAAAATCTCTGGTTTCATCACGATGTTTTCCGTCACCGTTTTATCAACTGATAATTAATTTATAATACGCACATAACTTACGAAAAGTCAGAGGTGCGCGCCTTGGGATCGAACTCGAGACCTGTGACTTGTCAGTCGACGGTCATACCACTAGGCTATCTGTGCTATATAATATCTCATTAACATTCTCAACAACATTTTCTGAATAAAATTAATTTAATAATAGTTCAAAAATACAAAAATAAACGTGACTATTCGCTACGAAAATCATCTATGAAAATATTTCGATAGCGAATTTGTTATAAATCGACTTCCAGAACCAAACCAAAGATCGTTTCGTGTATAGTACAGGCAATTATATGAATTTTATCGCATGCGGTTGTATTATAGTATAGGCAAATATAAGAGTTCGTTTATATGGAGTGTCGGTGGCGTAGCCAAACCATAATGAGAATAATGGAGGCTTATAGGCCTTAAATCCAGAGTAGCAGTACAAAATAGTTTTATCAGATAACATAATTATTATTATATTTTCTGAGCATGAGTTGATGGGTTCGATTCCCGGGTCGAGCAAAGTGTTATTGGGTTTTTCCATTAGGAAATTCTCAGCAACAGCACGGAGTCTGGAATTGTGCCCGGTTAATGGCAATAGACTTGCCCCTATTACATGGGACTTAGCCCGCGAAACGTGGGTGTAGGGTACTGCATACACCTCTGGGGAATACAAGCGTGAGTCCATAAAAAAAAATATTTTCCAACCACAGAGGGGATTAGGTAAGGTAAACAAATATTAACATTCAAAAATCAAAGCTTGATCAATGTCATTAAAGTGATTTTGATAAATAATACTTAAGTCGATAAGTATGCTATTAGCGATAGCAGAAGCCAAGCAACATGCTCCTGAACATGATAACGATTCTGAATATGCGTTCTATAATCCAGTGACAGTGATGGCATTGTATGTTACTGATTATATCCTTTTTATACACTTTTAATTTTTATAAATATTTAATAAGAAATTTGAAAAAACAACTGATACGGATGGGATGGAGTTGTTTTTTCAAATTTCTTATTAAATATTTATATTTAATAAGCTAACATGTGCTAAAACATGTAAAAATTTCACAAAAAAAATTTAATTTTTATTTTATTTCGAGATAAAAAACAGTAGTACAATGTGCTGTGCTAGCATTCATAAATTATAAACACTGAGTTTATACAACAGTTACTTAGTAGACTACTAAAATTATTATCCACCTGTTACCTACAAAAAATTAAAACAATGTTCATGCTATGTGAATCAATAGAAACTTAAATTAGATATAAATATATAAGCTAACATGTGCTAAAACATGTAAAAATTTACACAAAAAAAAAAACTTAAATTAGGTTACAAAAGTGAATACATAAATCTCTTTACATATATACATCTCTGTATATACATTTCTATATATACATCTCTACGCCTGTACATTGTACGCCTTGGTCCAAAAGCAAGTACGACTTCTAAATTTAAGGTCTTGGATGCAATCCTAGGACGGGACGAACTAGGTGTTTCATTCGGTAATTCGTAGTAAGCAGGCAGAGTGACTAGGGCGTTTTTTACCTGGTGCTCGCAGATTCGAATCCAAGAATATATTTTGTTTTTATAATTGCAAACTGTGTCAACAAGTTCGTATTATGTGTGAACGATTCCCTATTCTCTGGTTTACATTGGCCGCCAGTCAGAATTAAGTATATCATTGAACTCGTCCTAAACGGCTGGACCGATTTTGATGTTTTTTTAATGTATATTTGAGACTGTGTCTGGATGGATTAGATTTACAATTAAACCCGGTAGGTGGCGGTGGGGTAGTAAACGTTCGGGCTGGATAACGTTTGGTGGGTTATTATTATAAAAACCAAAACTGTATTTCTGTTGTGAGGACCCGATATTCCGTCCTCGTCGACGAGGCCCGTCGTTAAGACCCAGTATTTGCCCTCCCTTACCCTTGCTTTTACCAGCTCGGGCTGCGCTTGTCCAGCTAGTCTAGCATGTCATCAAGCAACGCCCTAAGCCGAGGCCCGAATCCCATTAGGGGACGTCCTTAGCTGCTGTTGCTTAAGGTTTAGTTCAACTGCTTTAGCTGGAGGCCTTTTAGGTCTCACTAGAAGTCTTGTTAATCAGTCTAAGCTCCCTAGAGCTATAACTGAGAATGACCACGTAAAAAAAAATCTGTAGTGAGGTGCTGAGATAGTAAATAAACCATTTGAAATATACTATAATGTATATAATCCTTAAATCAATAATTATTTATTAAAAAACGTTAACGTTCTTCAAAGAAGGCCCTTTAATTAATAGTAGTTGGTTAATAAAAGGGGTAATGTATGACGCATGTGATAATAAGCAATTAATTTCCATTACCGATACATTTCAGCACTTAGGACAGATATTGTATCTGATTTTACGGATAAATTATAATTGATGAATAACCTACCTACTAAGTTTTACCTAATCGTAGATAAAAATCTTTTCTTGGAATTTCTCAGTATTTTAAAATAGCGATACGATTGACTTAGTGGCTAAGCTATTCGCAACTTGAACTACAGTTCCCAAGTTCGATTAATAGATATTTACTTAATAAAAATATTTCTTAATACTATTCCTACTGAAGATTAGTGTTAGAACATCTTCAATTAATTAAAAACCAAAAAATATAATTCGGCGCCTAATAGATTATTGTGAGCAAGAATTAGAAGAATTAGTTCCGACTATAGTATCTTGAACTGAAACACTGTCTCTAAATATAAAGGTTGTTTCAGGTAATCAATCTATTAACAGGTGTTTTATCTCTAAAGGTGGACAGGCGGACAGACCCTTCTTTACCATTAGGCCCTGTGGGCAAGTCCCCAGGGCCCCGAGATCCATATGGTCCCGTAGTTCCTGCCAGATTACTAACTGATAACCAATTTTTACCGATAAAAGACATCAATTTTCCGCAACTCCTTTTGCATACATGCTAATAATAAAAAGGCCTCTACCATTGACATGTCAAAACTATAAAAAGTCCTGGTTACTAAGGAAACCTAAAAATTAAAATACATATTTCCTGTTAGCATCAATGGGAGATGCGACCTACGCTGCAAAATTGAAGGGGAAGAAGATTCGACAAATAACAGCTTCTAAGATAAGGCCTGGATTAATTCATTTTCTATGTGTAATATTGTTTTGGTGATCTGGTCTGCCATAGAAGCATACACGATCGGAGCCACGTCACGACGCGACACAATTCGCTGGCGCATCTGAACAGCTGCTCCCTTCCGTTTCCATTAAATTGCTTTGGCATCCTTTGTAAGGGAAAATATATTATAAATAAATACTATGTTATCGCTACTCCCAAATTATTACCTACCTCTTCTTTGATTTGAAGGTTTTATATCTGCTACGCAACAGCTACTTCCCCCAGTCCACTGGTGGCCCTGATAACCATCAGTCGTCAAGCTAATTTTGCTTTTTAGATAGGTACATTAAACTATATCCGGCAATTACTTTATCAAAGCTAAAAGTTATGTTTCTGATTTTATCTTGTTTTATATTCGCTCATACAAATTAAGTAAATAAAACTAAAGACTTCAAATTCAAACATAATATATTTATAATCCCGCATGTTTTCTATTTAATAATTAATTAATTGTATGTTCTTCCTACTTGCATGTACATAATGAACGGAATACTTTGCGTTCTGTGAAATGGAACGTTATTGGATACACGTCAAGAAAATATGGTGATGTTTAGGTGCGCGCTCTGATCGTGCGCGCAGGCGCGCGCGCTCACGTCACGCCATCACCGTCACCGGCCACCGCGCGCCGCCCGCACCCCGCCCCCCACACCCGCCACGCGCGCGAGCTGATTCAGTGATAAACAAACCTTACCGGTGCCTCCTTGTCAGACATGCTGCGAGTTTGACTTCCCGCCCGGGAATCTAGAGCTGCCTTCATGCATCTTTGTTTACGTACAACACAGCACAAGTGAGATCTAGTGTTTTCGTATCGTGTATAATGTCGCCTGGCGCGCTGAGCTCCAATCTTATGAGTTTATGACCTCGATGGCCTCTTGTTGCAGATGTCAGCCGCCGCCGCACGAACAACGGCGGTTTTATCACATTTTAGAAAATGACTGAAGGTCCCCTATTACACCATGATAAGCCGGTGAGTGTTTGGATAACAGTTACTGCACGATGACCCGTAGAACAGTCAATGCTCGCTGCATCTGTTCCACTGTCATAAGTGAAATTGCAGCTGCCATTGTAGACTTTGTTACTTGTGAGCAGAGTTGATATCTGCATGTATTTGGTAGCACAGGACTTCTACGGAATTAGAAGTATTGGTTGTATGAGCGTTTATTGACCGTGAATATGTGGATTGCCATGAAAATGCAAATTCACCTTGTATGACACTAGTGATACTAAACTAGCCTGTGACAGGCATGCTTTATGATTCATACACATACACACACACCCTCGCACACGAACGATGTGACATTTTTTAAAACTCGTTTTTCCTCATCAAAACATTACCTCAAATTATACACGAATTATTTTATACCTTCCGTCTCTTTAAATTTTAACATAATATTATACATGTATCTGCTTTTATCATTCAAATAAGATATAATATTATATCCAATTTTAGAGCTTCTAAAATAGACTGACTGTTTATTGCTCCACGTCTCTTATCATAGATCATTAGAAAATCATTAGCGTCTACTTCATGTTGATTTGTAAAGTGGTCTATATGTACGATGATATACGTATTAGTATTTTCTTATCTTTCTTATCTCTGGGTAGTTACCTACCACGTACCTACTTACGTATATAATATATTTTTTATAATCCGTATCGTATGCGCATCAATATGTAGTTATTATGTATGTACATAAGAAAGATTATCGTGGGTAAACCGTGTGATTGTGAATATTTTTGTAGCAATATTATAATAGGTATGCGTAAAATACTACTAATATAACTTTATTTATGTACAACACCTTCTCACAGGGAATCCAGATTCCTGAAACATTACCCAATTTGTCATATTTTGTTATTGGAATGTAAAGTTGCCGTCGGTAATGATGCTTCTGAATCTACGATGCTTCTGGTGTTGCAGGCGCCAATGGACGACGGTGATCACTTACCATCAGGAATTTTAAAAAAAGAATTCCAATCAAATCAGTAGACGTTCGTTTTATAGATTGAACTTTTTGGAGCACTTCTTGTTTATTCAACGTAGATACGACTTAAAACTTGAAATAGATAAAAACAAGTAAATAAATATGCACTTGAAATTGCAGTTGATTACTCAATAAAACTACAAGCGAAATGAGCCACGGACAGGTGCCATGGGCGTGGCGGGATACCATGCGAGGTCGGCCTATTACCAACGAACGCGATCGCACTTGAAGTTTGGCCGAACTTCAGCTTCGGCAATTTTTTTTTAAATATTCGGCTGAAATCATTCATTCTTCGTGCTAAACACCTACACATTCGACTCATTACTATTATACACCTCTGCCTATCTCGGAAAATACAAGCGAGGTGTTTTAAATAAATATCATCTCGCACGATATGTAGGGCGTGTCTAAATCGCATTTAATCAATTGTTAAAACCAGTGAAACCGCTGCTCGGTCACGTACCAAAATCGAACAGGTTTTTATATCGTACCTTCCTCGTTACTTGACCTCGACACTTGCTGTTCAGGTTCAGACGTAGGTATAATGCAATAAAAAAAGATACTTTTATTTTTTTATAATTAGTGACGAATTCTACAACAAGCGTAAACTTAAGGAAAGTAAAGTTGTATTTTGTCACTGTATCAGCCCGTAACTGTCCCACAGCAGGACAACAGGCTTCTTCTGAAACAGAGCATTGACCATTAATCGCCACCCACGCTAGCTAACTGCGTGTTGGCGATTTAAAATTCAGATAGTTCAGGTTTCCCCACTATATTTTCCTTCACTTATTTGCTAAAAAAGTACATGAGACATTGAAAAAGACAGGACAAGAACCTGGAATGAACATGCCAGCATTCCCCTACAATTACGTACGTCTTTGCAAAGAGGGTCAGTAAGCAATGAGTCACCACAACTCTACAATAAAGTTAAGGAAAAAAAGACTACATCACAGGACTTAACATGAGGAGGGGTTGGATAAAGCGAGACAGATTCACGCGTGAAAATAATAAAAAAAATAATTACACAAACTATACAACTACAAACAATAAATCTGATTATACAATTAATACACCTTGCTTTCAAAATATTATGACAATAACTATAAAAAAAAATAGAAGGTTACGTAAAGATAACATATTATATTTTTTATGTTTTTTTACATGCTCATACAATTTTTTTTATTTAATAATTATTAATTATTATAAGATAAAAGATTTTGTTACAATTACAATATTTTATCAATAAGTAATAATTATAATCATCACTCTGGTTTTAAACTTGCTTACTTTTAACAACACTTATTATCGATTTATAGAATTATAAATAATGATTATGATGAACTTTCCAAAATATGTAGATGCATAATATATTTAAAGCTTTATTGATGATAGTGACGTTTATGTGGTCATGTCCAAAGCAGCTGTCCTTATCTCATGTGGGTACGCGTCTGGCAAACTGGCTCTGGGGATTTACAAGTTCGTTAGTAAAATCCCACATCATCATCGTAAAAATGCCTGAGGTGAAAGGTTTTTATTTTTAACAACATAACAGTCCAGGGGGTAGGCATAGATGTATAGGACCTACCGTCACTCGCTAGTTATGTGGCCCATAATATAGCCTATTGCCAATTTTCCATTAACCAGGCACACTTCCATACTCCATGGTGCTACTGAGAATTTCCTAATGGGATAACCCAATAATCATGACCTCACGCTCAGCAGTCACTCTTGCGACCACTAGACCAACGTAGGTAGGTAAGAAGATGTCTAAAAAGTGATATAACGACAGTGAGAATCAAAACTATCTTCAGTTACTGCAGAAGAATTTATTTTCTCATGCGATATTAATTTATCAGAAACTATTTTTCACAACTCCGGGCAAAACGAGAAACACACGTTCGCATTTATAATATTAGTAGGATAATATATGTATATTATCAATACCTGAATTATTCTAGTCTGCTAAATGGTGGTAACTTGTTATTACAGGTGCTACTGTCATGATAATGGATACATGTTTTTGAGTAAAAAAATACAAGTCATTGTAGCTTATTATTGATAGTATAATAAGTAGGTATACCTCATATTGACGAATACATAAATAACATACTAATACAGAACATACTGGTTGCATTCACTTACGTGTTCTTTTAATGCTATTTTGTATTAGGTATACTTGATTAATTAAATTTTAATCAGCGCAATTAACTTGCCCATATTGTTGCGTCAGCCATTATGTAATGTTGTTGTACATACCTATACATAATTTACTTGCCCATGGTACAGTAAATGTCTCTACCATGTAAAAATGGGAATGGGCTGACTCTACTAGTACACACACATCAAAGAAGCTATACAAAATCAGTATGAACTGACCTCGCTTTGTACATGTTTTTCGTACAACAAGATGTCAGCATACCTATAATTATATTGGAAATTTGTAGCCATGTGTACCATACATCTCTCTAGGGGGCCTCGACAATAGTAGTCTAAAGTTTAAGTAGGTAATCACTTCCCGTGGTAACAAATGTGTGCACTAATAGTTTACTTTAGTTTATTGCAAATATAATAATTCACTGTAGGTAAATTGTCAAGAACTGCAGACTTTCTCACGGTCTTAATTGTTTTCCTAAGCAATTAAGATTTAAAGCTACATTAGTAATCTTGTATACTGCCATACAAACGGATCATGCACACATATCGGTGAGGAAACCAGCACACATGAGAGATTTTTCAACGGTGTATAAAGCCATGTCAGAGACCTACGGGTGTTTTAAACTCTGACACCAGGTTGTTCATCAACCATACAAAACAACAAGACAAAAAAGAAGACATATTGGTTATATCACCGCCAAGTCGCCGCCGATTTATCACATAGTCAGGGGGCTTGTTCTTGAAGTCTTGAATCACGAACTAAATTCCAATTCTTTTGCCGTGACGTTGCCGGCGCGTCCCAGGACTCCAGGATTTCTAGTGGATACTGTGTAAAGAAAAATAACAAGATTAGAATTAGGTTCTTAATCAAGAGTACAAAATTTTCTCTGAATCGGGATATACGAGGGAAGCTTGTATTACAACGTAAAAATTCTTATGTCTTATTAAATGGCAAATTGCCAACCCACGTGAGAAAATCACTAATAAATTATATGAAAAGATCTGTCTTCTCTCTGTTATACAATTTTTCTCAGAAAGACAATTGGCAATTTGTCTAGGGATACATTTTCTCCACTTTACCTTACCTACTATGACGATGATTTAGTAGTTTTGTTTAATTAGTTAACCAGCTGCCCGGCGCGGCTTCATACATGTGATTATCCTACCCAAAATCCTACCTCTACGCCTACTCCTACTCTACCACTACTCTACTCTACCCCTACTTTATCCTACCCTACGCTACTATGGTGGTATGGTGGGGTATGGGTATACTGGGGTGGACGCTACTTATGGTAGGGTAGTAGGTATCCAACAAATCAAGAACCATGAAAATCTGTCGCAACTATAAGGCAAAAAGGCCGGAAGGGAATAATTTAATGGAAATAATTTAATTAAAAAGGGAATGATATCGGTTTGCCTAAGCACAAATGCAAAAACAATATTATAATACAAGTTTCGTTTTGGAGTCGGACTTAAACTAACTTTATTTTAATAAGAAACAAAACTGCAGCAACTCAGATTTTACGACTAGCTTACCCTAACCGAGAATCGAAATAGCAACTTCAAAATAGGAAACTGCTTAGCTAATGTTGATTTAAATTACCAACTAGCGAATAAGTGTTGTAGGTAATAAATTCTTTTTAGTTTAAATTCTTTAAATACAGTACCAACAAAAAATACTCTATTATGAACCTACCGAGGTTGTTGTGGTTGATTGGAGTCAATCTACGTCATTCATAGGGAAATACGATTTACTTAGGTTCCGAGTTAGTCCCGAATACCTTTTATATATAGAAGCATTAACTGATTGACTGACTGCATTCACTGACTCTGTATACCTACATAATATTTATACACTGTGAATTCTGATAAAAAATGTATGTTCATTTTAATAAAAGGTAATACAATATCGTAATAATGTTTAGCATTACTTTTATTATCGAAAATACATGAAATTATTTTGTAATTTTCATTGTACAATAGATGGTACATTCAGGCATTACTTATGAAATAATGCGCCATACTGTAGTTCTATGTCCTACATGTAACATGCAATAGTGCTTCGAGAATATTTTAGAAATTAGAGTGGAATATCCCAATGTTATAGAAACGCTTACGGCATATTACTCGATGAAAATTGACGTAAGTAGATAAAAATAAATGTTTTATTTAAAATTATTTTGGTACCTAAGGTACAACCATATTTTTTTATTGAATAACAGTTGATGACACAGACACTCCTTTCAGAATATAGATAATTACTTCTACTGCTAAAAACAACCATTTCCAATAAATTCATGTAGGTACTAAGCTCACTTCATAAGTAATTTGCAACCTGCCGTATGCATACAGAATTTTATACAATTTGCCACTACTTGTTAGTAGATAATCAATTTCAAATTATAATAATACTTATAGGTATGAAAATTTTAAAATCGTCGTTGAATAAATTAATTCTGGGAAACATGATAATTGACTAAGAACCAGATAAACACGGTATATTTACTACACTACACATTATTATAATTATTTGCAACTACATACATCATACCTAATGCATACAATACAACTATATTATGTGTAGCAAGAATTACTTTAGGAGCCATCCATAAACTACGGGAGGTGACCAACGTAGTGTGTCATAGTTAATATGACACAAATGTGATACCTATAATATGGCAAGGATGAGGGGGAGGGTCAAAAAATTATGAATTTTGTGTGACGTAATTTATGAATGGCCCCGTATTCATAATGAACGATATCTAGCCCCAAATAACGCTAACTCGAATCACTGTATTTCTTTGTAACCATTATTGACCTTTACTCTATAATCATGGGGCCTTTGCCCAGCTTTGGGATGATTCAAGCTCTAAGAGTAACAGTAACCTTTATGATATTCCCTAAAATATGTAGTATATTTTAGTAAAATAAAAATGTTTTAGCCTTTCGTTTTGGAAGCCTTACTAGAGTCATATATCTCAAATATAATCTTAAATATATTCAGTCAAATCTTTTCGAGATCAATAACGCTAACGCACTATTTGTTGCAACGAATTGATTCGCCATACTCATAGTATAAAATTAATGTTTGAAAGTTTATCCAATTGAATTGAAACTTTTTTATATTACGAAGTGATCAAAATGGAGCGTATTCATTAATAACCAAGCAATATGATGATTACATGATTATCTGGATTACTTATCTTCAATAGAAAGCTTTTACTTATATTATGTTTTTTGTAGCACGATCTATTAAATATAGGTACTTTTCAAATGATATTTTCGATCAATAGACTCCCAATGCTGGAACTGCGACTCATATAAAACTGATAAACTACACCTATTCTTTATACGGTCAGTGTCTAGACTGGTTTGTTACAAAGATAGTAAGTACCAAATAAATGTAATTTATGTATTTCTCTCTTCCAATTACACTTTAACACTTATACACTTTTACATGGTAACAAGGTAAAGATGATAAAGACACTCCAATATGTCATTAAAACGCTCCCAATAAAATAAAACAATAAAATTTGTAATTTTTGTTGTGTATCATGAATTTATTAGTATAAAATATGCTCATAATCAAGGATTGCTTTTCAGTTGAAATAAAAGATATTTATTTATGTTTATCAAATTTGCTGTATATTTTCTTTTTTATTTTATACATCATATACATAGATTCATACATTTAAATACTATTTCGCAAGCTATTAAACATAAACGCTTCCGGCAGATTTGTCGAAGAAAACAGACGTAAGTGGATATTGTTGATAATTTTAATCATGTTGGTTGTCAAGGTAAATATTGTGTACTTATTTACCCATAATATAATATACAATATAATGCTTACATGTGTGCATGTGAACTTTTGAGTCATGTTGGAATAAAAAAAAAATATAAGTATTTATTCATATGAAGAATGTTTATGCATACATTAAAAAAACGGACAAATGCGAGTCGGACATACATCATACATCGAATTAAAGCCAATTACCAATACCACTTATTTAAAATAGCATTTCGCATGAATAGTTAAGGAGTAAGGGAGAGTTATAATTTTTTTTTTTCATAAAAACTTTAAAACTTAATTTTAATTTTATATAAAAGTTTATCAAGCCAGGTGTAATTGATAATTATTTTAGATTTTTTTGGCTCACAGACTACGGAAATTATTATTTAGCTGCAAATCGAAGTCCTAAAAGTTAATAAAAAATGGTTCATAATGGTTACAAGTTACAATGTAACTTTTAAATGATTTCCAATAATACGTATTGCACTTGTGAAAATATATTATCCCCACTTTACATGGTTACATATTAAGTAGGTATATTATCTATTCACACCGAATAGCTTTCTAGCATTAAAAAATTGCAAATAAAATAGCTATGATAGTCAGACAAATGGACGTAATTATAAGGGTTCCTTTTTTTCTAGAGAACCGTAAAAAAGGCTAACAGGTAGATTAGATCTAATGTGCGGATTACTTATACTTGTAGGTATTTAATTTATTCTATTAATTAGCGGATTTAATACTTTGTATATGTTTAGATGCAATCTTTTAGAGATTATGATCTAGTTTGTCAGTATTGTGATAGGTAAAAACTTCCTAAATACGTAGAAAATGGAAGAAAACAATTGCTTTATCGAACACGAATATAAAGGAAAACCACCTGTTCTATCGTATGATTGATAACAAATTTAATTACATTTGTTTTTAATAACAATGCACAGTGCACGATTAGATATGCCTACAGCTTGAATATTTTTCTTACTAATACAAAATAGGATCTACTGCCTAGGGATGACGTTGACGGCCAGACCTCGGCAACCAAACGAAAAAATTTAAATACCTACATTATTTATATTTTTCGTATTTTCTTCAACTCGTATCTACCTAATGCTGAGGCCAGAGTCTCAGTGTTCTTCATCGGACGCCATTCTTGGCGGGATTGTGCTTCCTGAATCCAGTTTTTCCGGGGTACTTGACTAAGGTTCATCTCGCACATGGCCTACCCACGTTCCATTGGCCAGTTCTGGGTCTTTAACAATTCTTTCATCTTTCAACCCTATCAGTTACCTGTTGAATGTTATGTGGTCTTCTCATTTCCACTTCTTTATCGCTGTTAGTAGAGCTGTGTCAGTCAGCTGAATTTTTCTTCTAATCTCTTTATTTTTTACGTAATCCCGATGAAAAATCCTCAGCGTAGCCCTCTGGAGAAGGCTAATGATAGCGCTATGGATGGCGCTATGAGTAGCGCCTTGAATACCTGCAGTTTCGTGATCGCCAAATTTCGAAAGCGACCATGTTTCTGCTACACACACGTACGGGGGGCGAACATATTATAATGAAAGATGCAACGCTTAAGGTTTAAAGGTAGATATGTCTGCCTTGAACACATCAGACAGCTTGCCATAAGCCCCACACTAACTAATTGGATACGACGCGTTTTTATTTCACGATCTGGGCTGCTATTATTAGGCTAATGGTTTGCCCGAAGATAATCTTTCTATATTTTGATAATGCGCTGGCTGCGAACATAGGCTACCTATACAAGCATTTATCTAAGTACCAAATATAGATATTGATATGTGGCCTTCATCTAAATATTAAAATTAGAGCCTTGATCATCATTATCATATCATTTTCCGAAAGATGCTGGCAAAACAAAGGTCTCTACCTAAGTTGCATAATATAAAGAATCAAAAAGTAGGTAGGTACCTATACATACCTAATTAGATATTTTTGGGTTTCGTTTTTTAATAATTGATCGAAGTACATACCTTACCTAATGATAAATTATATCTCAGTACAGTAGCATTCGATTACCCGTGCAGCTAGAGCTTGTAATATTCGTTACGTTTTAAACTATTCGAATATTTCGTATAGAACCTAATCTTTCGTATTCGTGTCTATTACTCGAATATCAATTTTTTTTCAAAAAGCTTTCTGAATACATAAACAACATGCTTTGGTCAATATTATACTAAAAAGAAACGTAATCAAGATAACAGTATGAAGCAACGCAACTCAATATTCAAACAATTCGCTGACCTCATGTTTGAGCAGGACGACGAACTTAGCACGTTAGGGCGTTGCGAAATACCTTCATACATACATATAAAGACATTCAACTAACATACAATGATATTATACATATACCTATAGGTATACGGAAAAAATATCACTGCCTACACTTCACGTCAATAAACAATAACGTTGATTATTAAGGCATAAATAAATTCAATTTCCATTTGTTTCCTTCACAGTTACCATAAATATTTTATTATTTTTTATAATATATGGTTTCTTTATTTCGGATAGATGTTTTTTGACTTTCATGACATCTTGTTTAATGTCAGAAGTAAATGTAATACTACGCGATCTAAAGAAAAATAGTATTGTATTAATTCTAAGGTACAGTACTTACGTTAATTTTTATGGTGATTTAATTTTAACCTTTCTGGTCGGTGATGCTTGTCCTCGGGTCAAAACCCTATCTAAGCTTTCGCTCTTTCTCTTTTCCAACTTATAACTATTAGGTAAACGTGTTTACAATTTGTGCAATTAACAGACAATGAATAGTTAAGACTAAATTAGGAGGTCGTCAAATTATTTTGCCAACAACCTACATTACATACAAAATCCTCGCTGGTCAGTTGCAACTGGATCAATCAAACGTAAATAACAAAGCTGTAACAGATTTCCTGTTATTTGCCTTATAGATTGGTCAAAATTCACCGGATAAAAATGTAGAATATCAATGTTTTAATGCTTTGACGCGATCTTGTAGGCAGGAAAAAATATTGAAAAATATTTGTATTTGTCGCTCATCCCGCTGCTCGTCTCCGCTGAAAGCAATGATACAAATACAAATATATTTATTCGTCAATGTAGGTATGCATTACAATAGATGGTATAATTATATGATAAGCACCTA
This sequence comes from Protodeltote pygarga, assembly GCA_936450705.2. NCBI lineage: Eukaryota > Metazoa > Arthropoda > Insecta > Lepidoptera > Noctuidae > Protodeltote > Protodeltote pygarga. The sequence continues at coordinate 10,426,137 of OW388263.2, forward strand.
ATTTGCCAAACTCGCTTTCCGGGGATAAGACACCATGTATCGGGAATTTTCGTGGTGTAAACCTACCTAGGTGTTAATCTATTAATCTACCTGACCATCCAACCATTCGTCCTACCACCAACCTACATCAGCTGACCAAAAAAAATTCAAGAGTTAATAATGTCTAATATTGAAGATATTTTGAATATTACCTAGTTTGCATGAGAGGCACGAGTGCACGACGGCATAGCAAACCTGTCTGTATTCATGGCCAAGGCCGACTCGGAGCTAACTTGACGTAATTAGTCGTTTTTGGCACAATTCACACGCCCGTACTTGGAGTTTTTGCTTAGCGAGAACCACACGGTTTCTTTTGGTTAATTTACATCTATATTGACCAAAATGTTTCCGCGCATTTTAGAATCATTGTACCAATACAACATTTTTTTCTATTTTTACCCGACTACAAAAAAAAGGAGGGTTATGATTTTAGCAGTCTATGTATGTATGTATGTATGTATGTATGTATGTATGTATGTAAGTTTGTTCATCTGTTCCCTCGTAGCTCCTAAACTATTTGTTGTAATTCAATAAATAAGGTGTCTATCGATGCGTCTTAATGGTCTGCGGGTTATAGGATTTATGAAATTTCGTAAAATCAAATAAGGTGGATTTTAAAAATAAATTAGTCAGCTCGAAAAAAATAAAGTTAAGGTAAATTTATCGTGTTTGATATCAAATGGAAGGTCTTGATGAGCACATTCAGAATATGTATATATTATCTATATATTCTGGACCACTTCTTAGAATATCAGGCTTCTAACTACCCGTTACGACTATCATAAATATATGTGATTATAACACTGCATACAATGTGAAAACGTGATAACAATAAATATTTACTAATTAAATTAAAGTTTCTACACATCACTGCCTATTAAATTATGATTATATTTTAAAATAATGTTAATTAAATTGAGATTTCTTTTTCGTAACTAGATGGCGTTGGTTTGCAGTTTTGTGGAAGTAAGTAACATAGAGTTAAAAATACCTCCTCAAAAATCCCGGAATCGTAAACATAACAATTAAATCCCGGGATTTTATTAATATGGACTGGATTTTGACCTATAGTTTTTATTAGAATTAATTTTGTATGTAAAATAAAACTCATTAATTTAACAGTTTTAGTACCGAACTACTTAAGTATTACATTATCTGTTACCGATGTCTAAAAATATAATAAAGACTTTTTATTATAATAATTTAGTTCATATGTATTTAAAACGTTAAATTAATATTTTGGAGAATTTATTACATGTTTTAACACATGTTTGCTTATTAAATATAATAAATTATTTAATAAGAAATTTGAAAAACAACTGATACGGAAGGGATTCGAACCCACGATCTCCGACGTACCGTGCCGACGCGCTGAGCCACCGTATCCCATCAAAATCAGTCGAAATTTCAAATCTCTTTCTACGCCTAGGGCGTGTGGTAATATCTATCGGTGCCTTCTAAAAACTGCAAAGTTTAGAGCACTGAGTCGGATAATTAATGTATTCCGTTCGATATTACCACACGCCTAAGGCGTAGAAAGAGATTTGAAATTTCGACTGATTCTGATGGGATACGGTAGCTTAGCGGTTAGAGCGTCGGCACGGTACACCGGAGATCGTGGATTCGAATCCCATCCGTATCAGTTGTTTTTTCAAATTTCTTATTAAATAATTATACGTAAAATTAATTTCTTATTTCCCGGGAATTAATTGTAATGTTTACGATTTCGGGATTTTAGAGCAGGTATTATCAACTCCATGTTACTTACTTCCTCGAACTTTAGGTAAATGTACTCTATCTATGATGATATCCCACAAAAAAGGTTTCATGTGTACTTATACAGCTTGGCAAAAAAGAATCTGAGGCGGTGACAGCTAGAACTAAAAATAAAAATCTTAAATAACTACGTTTGTGAGTACTAAAATAACATAAAAATGATTCATTTGATTATAATTAATGACAAAAAACTCGTCATAGAAATATGTAAGCACTTAATAACTTGTAATTTGAATTGTAATGTGAAAAGTGCGACAGCGGCGCCCCCAATTTTTCCAGACTCTTTTTTGCCAAGCTGTACTTCTTACTACTTTTCATGTATACTTCTAAGAAATATATGAGGCCATGTTTTAATAGCTCGAAGTCGCGGACGACACCTTTGAAATAAATTTAATTTAAAAAATACATGACATTGACTAAAGGTTTGAACCGAAGTTGACAGTTAAAGAAATCTACCTATTTAAGAACTACCACATTCTAAAAAAATGTGATTAAAATGAGTTTTATTGGTTTCTTTACCACTAAAAATCATTGAAAAAAAATATAGTATAAAAACTAAAACCCGACTACTTAAAATCTAAAAACAAGCTTCTTAGATTTTAAATAAAATTCTGTAGTCGGAGGCCTTAATGTATTATAGGTAAATAGGTACTAGATAATCTTCCAAGGGTAAATACTTTGTAATTTGGTGGCCTCCGACTACAGAATTTTATTTAAAATCTAAGAAGCTTGTTTTTAGATTTTAAGTAGTCGGGTTTTAGTTTTTATACTATATTTTTTAAGCAACTAATTATGTAGGATAGGAATATTATTATTTTTCCTTATTTAGCAATCTTGTGTTCAACAATCAATCGAGTAAGCTATCAAGTTTCAATCAATCAATCAACGTTAATTCAACAAATTAGAAATAAACGATGATAGGATATCACAGTCCATTGCCATTGTCCATATTTTGTTTAAAATTTATTATTATCTATACCTATTACAATAATTCCGTATACGTAGGATATTTTTAATTATATAATAGTATCAGATAGGTACTATTATTATTGCTATATTATATGAGTAGTTAATATGTTAATTAGCAATGCCGTTTTTGTGTTTGATAACTTCTATCATCATAATACTATCGATTAGACGCAGATAATTATGTAATTTGCAATAAACACGTTTTAGCCAGCATTTTAATGTGGTACCTTGGTGCAAAGTTTATTACATGAAGTGTAAAATCGTAATAATTATGACTATAATTATCTAGTTGCCATCCCAAAGCTTTGATAAAGAATAATATAAAGTGATTTACTTTATCCTAACACTTAGATATTTTTCTGTTTTAATTGCTGTAATAGGTACTCCTGTCTCCAACCGTCTACTAAATACCTACTTCTGCCCGCATCCAGTAAAAACTTGTATAATTAAATAAATTATTGCTGAGATGAATTCAACCCATATTAACAATCAATTAGAGCACCTTAAATATGTGTGGATTTAGCTTTTTTATCAACACAAATATTGTACTAAAGTAAAATCTATAACATCCTGGAAGACGCACAACCTGGACGACGAAAAAAGTGATTTACTGTCTCATTTAAACATGTTTGCTTGGAAACAATACCTTACAACAACGCTTGTGAGATACTTTTACTAAAAATAGGTACGTTAATAATTAAATGATGATAATAGTGTAGTAATAGATACAGCTAAAACCACCTGATAATAGATAGGACATAACAGTTGATTGAGTTTAAAATTTGTTTATATAGCTATAAAATTTTGCAGGTTAAGCCACCAGCCACTCGGCCTACTGATCAGATTCGTAATCCAAAAATACGTAATTCAAAATTTTGTTCTACACTTCAAACGCTTTAAAAAGATGTTATTTATTAAAATTGTAATTGTAAGTTGATCATTACAATAATTAGATGGAAAGTTTATCAGCGAGGGAAGATGAGAATGCCGAGTTTTGAACCTGCCTAAATTCGCTTCAAACTTAACTTTCGCCTGCAGACTCTGCGTTACCTTCGCCACTGATAGGTACCTGGATAGGATGACTCTTATTTCCTACCTAGGATATCTTTACATTTTGCAAACAGCTTTAGGTATAATTTTAAAGTAATGTGTAGGTTCCACAAACTCTTAAAAAAATATTGCGTCGCTGAAAACCAATGCTGTAGTCAATAAACTGTTTTATTACAATTGCAAACGCCACGACTCCTCGGCGCTCAATAGAGTTAATAGAAACTCATTCTGAATGTGTCAGATAATAGCGACCACAGCGTCTTATTTCTTCACCGTTTATCTATAAAGGACAAGGTCAAAATAATATGTGTTTTAATAAGCTTGTATTATTACATGAATAGCTTCTATCTATAAATTCAGTACCATTCGTGACCATTCGGGCAGTATGCCTGTTCCGTTTACCACTTTAGGTATATAAAAAAAAGTAGGTACTTACTTATATCACCTCGTAACAGAAATATACAGGATGGAAAAAGGTGGGGGTCGGAGAGATACTATTTCCACAGTCTAAACATAAAGAGAAGACCTCTTTATACTGTGCTATTTCTATTGGAAATGAACCAGCTTAAACATGAAATAAAAACATCCTGTATTTTTATGATATGGATTGAACTAATTAAACAAAGAAAGTAAAAGTATGTTCAATGAAACTTTAAGTCCATTATAAACTATACAGTAGACAATTTTTTACTTAAAATATAATTTATTTACGTATTTATTAAAATCATCACGGTAAAAAAACAATTACACTAATTTACAAATTACTGGCTCATCAATACCCAGCCTAAACCCTTGGACCTAGAAAGCTGATATTTTTATCAGGTGTTGTTTTTAGGAAATACGCGAGGCAATAAGAAAGGATTTTTCAAACTTCAACCCTATTAAAAAAAAAAAGGGGGTGAAAAAGGAGTTGAAAGTTGATACGGAAGTCCGCCATTTTTGATGCTAGAAGCTTAACAATTAGCTATTCGGTCCAAAATTAAGAAATATGCGTTTCAGTTTTTTTTTAATCTTTCTTTAAGAGAGTAAAAAGGGGGGTGAAAATTTGAGGCGAGGAATAGAGGCTTGAAAATTGGTATTTAGCATATGGATTAAAACTAAAGAAGTAGGTATCATGTTTCCGCTTTCTTGAAAAATGTTTCATAAAGGGGGTGAAAAGGGGTAAAAGTGTTTTTTAGCTTATCTGTTAAATAGTAAGAAACACTCACAAAATTTTTATATTTTAGGTAATGCAAAATCCAATATAGGTAGGTACTCGCGGACGAAGTCACGGTTGACCCTCATAGTATTTAAAATAAGCAGTGTTAGCCTAGTGGTATGGCTGTGGACTGGCAAATCAGTGGTCTCAGGTTTAAACGCATCACAGGCTCTGAATTTTCGAAAGTTGTAGATACTATAAATGTGCATACTATAAATTAATCCGGGTGGCTAGGCTGTTACGAAGATCTTTGACGGTCGATATAGGAAGTAGGGGATCAGTGGGGTACCTACCCTTATAAAATCCTGGCAACTGATCTAACTTTAGAATATTGTAAGTTGTAACCCTCTGGTTTGCGGGGGTTAGATATTATGTAGTCGCTAGATAGAAAACTTAATTTCTGGTTATATTAACAAAGTTTGAGAATAATAAGGCTACGAGATGGTGAATACTTACCACCACTAACCTAACCTAACCTAACCCTTCGGAGAAATACTTATTGATGTGAAAGAATCTATTAGTTTCGATGTATGGAGAAAGCCTGTCATTTGTGTTTGTATTAATGAATGACTGACTGATTATCACGCTTCATATTCTCATAACCGATCACGAAGATTTTGCGTGGCATGAATGACGTATAATTTAATGACATGTATAATCACGTGGCAAATATATTTTGTATGACAGATGTGCGTGCGCGTATGGCTAGAGGTGGGGCACGCGTGCGAACCGCGACGATCTGCGTCCGGCCGCGCACTGGCGCTGGACTGGCGAGTCTGGGTCCGCGGTGTGAGCGGCCACGACATCAGCACCTTCGTACACAAAGTCGTCTTCCATTTGCATCCAGCATCAGCCTTCGTGTATCCCAAAAGAGGCAAGCATCCAATAATAATAATGTGGTCATGATTTTATTTTTTTAACTTGGGAATAACAAACCTTTGCAACTAAATATTGAGTTTAGACATATAAAGTAATAATTTATTTTAAACTAAGGTCAAATAATATTTTTAATTGTTGTAATTGGTATTCATATCATTTTTATAAACATCATTGTACTTATTATAAACATAATAACTATAAATTCTCATCATCATTATCACTAACGCCGATAGTCCGTCTACCTATCGTTTTATCTCAGTGACTTTGCCCTCTGTTATATCTGTTTTTATGGATGTTAATTAACATAAACTTTATTTTTACAGTGCTCCAGGAGCCGCCATACGAAATCCAAGAGTCTGGCTGCGCCTCCATCGATATACCGATACACGTGTACCTGAAATACAGCAACAGACCAAAGAAAATTCGTCTGAGATACAGTCTCCAAATCGAGAACAATAGCAAGAGTAATTCAGAATCGCGTTGCATCTACTACGACTTCGAGAACCCTTCGGAGCAGTTGTGCGCAGCGCTCATGAGTGGCGGCGGCGAGGTGGTGCCACGGGCAGGCGCGGCCGGTGCCACCAACAAGCTGGTGGTGCTGCTGTCAGACAGCGGCGACGACCGCCCCGCCAAGCTGCTGCGGACCAGGAAGTACAAATTTGTTGAACCTATACACTGCAAACACGGATCGAAAAAGCGCACCAAATCCTACATATTCGATGAGATATGCGCAAAATGTGGAAATTCAATTTACGTTGACTTTAGAAAACAACTGAGGTCTGTAGCCATGACAGAGGACGAGATAAATTGTATGTCGCAGTTGTACTTCTCGTACACTAGTTATGAGAAGTCCGTGGATGCTTTAACTCTGCCGCCGATATCGGATCCGATTTATAGAGTGCCCGAACTGCCTGCCTCCTTGAGAAGAGCTCTTAAAGAAGTTGAAGAAGACTACACAATGTTATGAGCCACGACGTGCCTTCTGTTACAGCAATGTGTTGTGATATATTCTGGTGCCATGAGAGACTATTTGCATCAATGTAATAATTGTTGTTAGACTAGACAAAAGCTGTTTAGTAAGCATAATAGTATATTTTATAAAATCTTGATTCTTAAAGACTTTTTTTGTTTGAACGTTGGTTATTAATTAAGCGATTAAATTTAAGGGAAATGTATGTTATTACTTGGTAAATACTTAGTCTATTATTACGAAAACGAAATACGTGTGCTGTGAGTAAGATCTCAATATCATAAGAGAGGTTAGATATCTGTAGGTAACTTGATATTTTATTTGAAATTATATTTTTATATTTACATTTTAACGTAGGTTGTATATAATTTATTAGACGGTAAGGGTTATTCGAGTTATGTAATGAAATTATTTGTGTTTTGTTATCGCGCACAATAAAGGTGCCTCTATCGTTTTAATATGATTGTTGAGTGACAGGGTATTAGACGTAACAAACATAGTTATTAATTCTACACAGCAACGTTTACACAGTTGATCGAAACATATTGTTGATATTAAATTCTAGTGAAACAAATTGTAAGTGTAATGTCTACGTAAAGTACTTGTATTTTAATAATGTGAGTGACACAAGTTCTTGTTACCTACATCTTGTAATAAAAAAACTGTTCATGTTCGTTTTAAATAATTGCTATTATTATTTATCTAGTTGTCTCATTTACCTACTACCTTAATGGTCTGTTGGTTACAAACATAGATTCCTGCTGGTAAGTTTACTTAAGTATGATTTTATTTTGTACTTACCGTACCCAGTATACAGTAAAAACTTTTTTACTTTTTTACACCTATCCCTTAAGATTGCTATACTGTCTCAACTACCGCAAGGCCGCCGGCGACGCGTAACGTAACGTTTCCTTACGTTCACAATACATTTTTGTTATTTTATAACTAAACTTTGAAGAGTCGTGATAGCCTAGTGGTGGTGACCGTTGACTGGCAAGTCAGAGGTCTCGGGTTTGAAGGCGCACCTCTGACTTTTCGTATTTTATGTGCAAAGATATTGGAATGAAGATTATGTGCGTTTTATAAATTAATTATCACTCTCCGTGCCTCGGATAGCACGTTAAGCTGTTGGCCCCGGCTGTCAATTGTAGATCTTTGACAGTCGTTACTGGTAGTCAGAAGCCCGAAAGTCTGACAACTAGTCTTACCAAGGGGTATCGTGTAACCCAGTATCTGGGTTGTGGGTGGAGGTCTGATAGGCAATCGCTCCATGTAAAACACTGGTATTCAGCTGCATCCGGTAAGACTGGAAGCCGACCCCAACATAGTTGGGAAAAGGCTAAGCAGATGATATAACTAAACTTTGTACACACTAGAGACAAAACACGATTAGGTACAGTCAACCGCATGACAGTGGTAACCAAGTGGTAACACTTGCACTAGGTACCTACGCAAAGCACCCCTGCCAAGCTGTATCTGAGATGGTTACGTAGATTTCGATATCATGGGTAAGTGTAGGTATAATATTACCATTGGGCTGGTAACTTTAACCAATAAGGTGGTAGGTAAATGCCTAAAGCTTAAAGCATACCCTCCCTCCATTTTCCACCATTCTTAGGTAGGTATCGGTTAGGCGCCCATTCAATTTATCAATTATTTTAATCGAGCCCTTTATTTTCGAGAATCATTAAAGCTTGGCAAAAAAGAGTAAAGTAGAAAATAATTACGATATCATGGGCTAGTGTATAATATTACTAGCTTTTGCCCGCGACTTCGTTCGCGTGGAATAGTGACTTCGACTCTTGACCAATAGATGGCGCTGTATGTCCGGAATAAATTTTATTTTATTTTTTGTAATAAAAACTATCTTATGTCCTTTCTCAAGTTCCAAACTATGTCTGTACCAAATTTCATACAAATCGGTTCAGTAGTTTAGGCGTGAAGCAAAGACAGACAGACAGAGTTACTTTCGCATTTATAATATTAGTTTGGATCATTGGGCTGGTAGCTTTAATCAGTAAGGTAAATGCCTATGGCCTACCCTCCCTCCAGTTTCCGCTATTCCTTTCGGTTATGCGCCCATTCAGGCCAATTTGAGATCTATTTTAATTGAGCTCCTTATTTTTGAGAAAAGCAAAAAGGAGTGAGGCAGTGACAGTTGGAACTAAAAATAAAAATCTTAAAGGTTAAGTTTGTGAGCACTAAAACAACTTAAAATAGAATCATTTGATTATATTTGATGACAAAAAATTCGTAATAGAAATATCGAAGAACGAAATAACTGCTAATTTTGAGTAGTACCTATGTGAACGCTACGCTAGTGGCGCCTTCAGTTTCTTTTTTGTCAAGTTGTACAATATACTCAGGCAAAACATGAAAGGACGTGGTGTTCCGACGCTTCCGCGGACAAGTACTAAAGGACGGCACATTATAGTTCTATAGTGAAGTGCTTGTGCTACTAAAATATTCTTATGTAAAAATAAAAATATACATTTACCATAACGGGAACAGGGTCCAAGATACCGGTGGTTAGGGCTCCATAGAAAGAAACTAATATTAACAAGGCGATTGTCAACATCGACTATTATCATATCATTTTTTTTTTACTTTAATGTATATATTTTATATTTAGTTAGTACGTATTAAATAAGTTTATTTAGATTTGTCTAAATAGATAGTTTTAGTTAGATTTATTTGTTGTTGATTAAATATTACACCTTATTCTATATCATAGAGATTACCATGATAAGAAAACAAAAATACTCTTTGGCCAAACCCAATTATTAAATCATTTAAATGTCATGTCACTTACTTCTCACTATTCCACAGTGTAAAATAAAATTCCCAAAAAAATACTTGAAAACCAAATTGACAAACTTAAGCTACTCTTCTATAACTTTCTACAAGTAAACACAAAGGATCAAGTTCAGTTGCTCGAATATTTTATCTAATCGACATGGTTTGTGTGCCTTGCTTTATTATTCCTGTATTGTTGTTTCTTTGGCACAAGTTTATCCAACCCTATGTTCTTCGTTACTGGAATCCCTGGGCGGTCAAAGATGCAGATGGCAACGTGAAAACCGAATTTCCATTCAAATGCGAGGGCGGAGTGTGTGCTTTCAACAAAAAGAAAGTTGAACAAAGGGATTATGAAGTGATGTCGACACCAAGTAGAATTAAAGCTGATTAATTAACATTCATGTATTCCTATCCTATTTATTTATATTTTGTGGAAATAGTTACATGTGCAACTACTCTAAGTAACTATATGAATAGGTACTTTTAATATTATTTTAGTCAAACAAGTGACTGTGAATTGTAATTCCAAGTATAACATCAATGATAGAATATATCATTTAAATCTTTAATTTTTATACCGGAACCAATGTCATTATGTACAGTAATGATTCTCTAATTTACATTGAAAAAATGAAAATTGTTTCATAACTCATTTACTTCAAAATTGTAAGGTATTAAAAATAAAAACACTTGCTGGAATTCTGTATTTTATTTCTGCAATTTGAGTTGGTTACAATTAGGGAATCCAATCCCGCATATGCGGGATCCCGCAAATGCGGGATCCCGCACCATTTTTGCGGGATCAGAAATGCGGGATTACATATGCGGGATCCGCGGGACTGAAAAAAATATAAAAAAATATTCATCGCGAACGAAACGTCAATTTAATGTGCGTAAGTGTATCCGAACGCGATCAATGTCAAGTAACGCTTGCACTAAGTAAGAATTATAGGGGATTCCCCGCTTATTATGACAAACTACTGTACTGGGTGATTCGATCAAAATGTTTTGGTTATTACGTGTGAAAGTGCCGATTGAGTGAAAAAGCTTTACTAGTAACAGCGTATTATTGAGTTGTAAATTAGCTATCAGTGAAAATGAGTGTCAGTGTGGTTTATAAAGAGAATAAGAGCTCGAGTGCAGTATGGAAACATTTTTTAAAGTCAGAAGATGGTCTTTCAGCTAAATGTAAATTATGCCCTGCTATTTTAAAGATCTCTGCTCGCTCTACTAAAGGTCTTCACACCCACTTGCGAACAAAGCATAACATGAATTTGAATCACGTTGACGCGCAGAGCACTAGCAGCAGCGTTGAATATCCTCCACTGGGAATAGAAACAAGCAGCCAGAGTCGAAGTAGTTCATTTAGTTCTACTAGTGCTATATGCTTAGATGAAAGTGTTTCTTCTGTGTCTGTGTCGGTCCCAAAAAAAAGAAATTAACAGATTATTATCAATTTTAATCAAATTAAAAAAAAACTAAGTACATTTTTCAAAATATTTAAATGCACTTTTCTTTTTTATCAAATTCTATTCCCAAACAAACCAAAACATCTATGATTCTTAACCTATTAGCTCATATCCGAGTAAGGGTTAAACTAATTATTAATTAAAAGTAACTAATATAATGTATAATTCTCTTTTATATAATAATTTCTTTTTTTTTTCTAATCCCGCAAATCCCGCGGATCCGCGGGATCGATGACTTCGATCCCGCAGGGTTGCGGGATTGAGATTTTGATGCGGGATTGGATTCCCTAGTTACAATCATACTAATAATATGTAGAATACATGCAATAAATAAGAAAATTGCTTTCATAAGAGTTAAAATAATTTCAAGGTCAAATAGCATGAATGCTCAATGCAATATTGAAAAGAAGAACAACAATTTATTGAATGGTAAGTTATGTTAGACTGTGACTCAATGCACAAGTCATGCCTGAATGTGAACTATAATGCCGTCATAGAAAAGGTAAAATCCAGCTGTGTAAAGAGAAAAAAATCCTCATCATTACAACAACTACTATGACAAAACATGTTTAAGATATTCTATATTTGTACTATATCTATTTCTATTAGAACTGTAATCAAAAATAATGATGTAACTTTTTTATTGTAAGTTGATAAGTATGGCAAATATTCATATTGACCTTTTTTTAAAGCTATATTCATGTCCTTTTCATTTACATGTACACTTCATACTAAAGTATTCCAAATACTCGCTATCAAGTGTGGCATACAAAACTTAAAAATTAAAGAATATTCTTATCAATAATAGTCGGAATTAAGAAAATAATGTATATTTAAGTATAGGTATTGTTACACATAGTTACATTGTGCTAGTATTGCTACAAAACCTCAACATAAAACATGGTTATGTTTACACTTCATGTTTTTCTTTTGCCGAGATTTTAAGCTCTAAGTCTATTGAGTTTCAATAACATGACAAAGTAAACACAATTTTGGATTATTCCACAGCTTTTGGGAACAGTTTCTACTTACATCATGTCAACATGCAGTAAGTGTCATGTTATTATGTCCAGTTAAATCCTTACCAACTAACTTTTAATGAACTTACATAGTAATTTGCAAATATGATGTATCTGCAATAAACATTATTAATCACTAAAATATGGTCAGAAGTTGATAATTTAAAATTGAAAGTCAAGCTATTAAAAACTGCAGACCTAAAACTTATGTACACATCTGCATTACAACTAGTCTTCAAAAAGCTCCCGTTTATGTTGCATAATAATAATTTTATTGCAGATACGCCATATTAGAATAGTATCAATCAAACATGCTGTACCGCAACATCCATTCAATGTCAACCTTTCAATAAACATTCATTTTAAAGCAAAACAACAATGTCCATGACATACTGGCAAATTCCTTCGACACTACTTATTTAACATTCTTCAGTTCAACTTCAAATACTAGAGTAGCGTTCGGTGGGATGACTGGGGGCGAGCCTTTGGCTGCATACCTGTAAAATAAATATTTACGTAGTTTAAACATTCTTTGCACAAGCAAAATTGCTTATGTTAAGGCAGTATCTACAAATATTCTTACTTAATTTTAGCTGTACTATATACACACTCTCGATGTATTCCCCAGAGGCAGACTATATACATAGAGTTAGGAGTATGCCGTACAGTACACCCATGTTTCACCGGTTATGTGTTATAGTGGGCGAGCCTATTGCCATTATTAACTGGTCCTAATTCCAGACTCCGTGCTACTACTGAGAATTTCTTAATGGAAAAACGTAATAACAATGAACTCTTGTCGGACCCGGGGATCGAACTCAGGACCGCTCAGCAGTCGCACTAGCTACCACTAGACTAACGAGGCTATCTACTAAATTAGTATAATACGCCAATGTCAAACAACGCTAATATCCCAAATGAATTTATAGGTAAATACTCACGCCATCGCAGGTGGGCAAGTAATCCTCCTCTTGCCTCCAACTTTCATGCCAGCAATACCAACATCCCAGCCAGAGATGACTTCCTTAGAGCCCAACCTGAACTTGAATCCAGGTCCCTTCAAGCAGTTGTCAAACATCTTGTTGTTCTGCTTCAAACGACCCTCGTAATAAACCTATTGTTGCAAAAATATGTGAATAATTAAAAAGTGGATAGTAAATAAAATTTTATAAATATAGTAATTATAAATGAAACTTTTCATATTTCTATATTATGTTGGTGTTTTAAATTTTCAGGCACTAAGATCTTCATATTAACTAGAAATGTACCTAAATGAAGCTGTGGCAAAAGAGGATGCATAAACTGTTACCTACTGTAGTTTGACCTAAGTGTAGTTGTAACTGTAGTATTTATTTTCTTGTGACATACTCACATTCAAAACTTTGCCGGTTTTGGCAACAGGTCCACTTCCAACCTTCAAATCTTCAATAGTGACTCCTCCGCTCAACTGTTTCTTTTCCTTCTTTTCAGCGGATTCCTGAGCATCTTTCTTTGCTTCTGGCTTCTTCTTCTCTGCCTTCTGTTGGCCATCTTCCTTCTATAAAAATTGAATGTTTAAGTTTGTTTCGAAAATTATTAGTTAATTTAGGTAGCAGGCCCTTAGACTGGCAAGTCAAGGTTCATGTTTAAACCCAGGCATGCATGTTAATGCTTACAAAAAGTAAATGTAAAAAATACATTGTCAATACAAAAATCCTGTTAGGCATATTGAACTCACAACTTGAAATTCTTACCTTAACTTTATCAACACCATTTACTTGAGGCTGTTGTTTCGCCTGTTGTTGTAATTTCTTCTTTAGGCGCCTCTTCTGTGACTTTGACAGTTTGGATGTGTCAACAGATTCCTTGCTTGTATCGAGGGTAGTCTCAGCCTCGACAGAAGCATTTTTTTTCTTTTTCTTTGGAGCTTCCTGTACTGCTTCTCTTTCATCGTCGTCATCATCATCGTCATCGTCATCATCATCATCATCTCCTTCGTTCTCATCCTCGTCCTCTTCCTCATCACTAGCAATTCAAAGATTTCATTATTATATTACTAGCGCTAATATTACTAATATATTACTAACTAGCTGTGCCCGCGACTTCGTTCGCATGGAAGTCGAAAAATATCATGGAGAGACAACGAACGACGCCGACGCGCGACGTATGCAACTATGCACCTAGTTTCGGCAACATAAAAATACACAGTACACTACACTTGTACAAAATCTAGCTACTGAACAATATTCGATTCTGTAAATGCAACTTACTTATACCCGACTGTCAGGAAGGGTTATGTTTTTTTAGAATTATTTTCATAAGTAGGTGCGGTTATAACAACATTATATTATTATGATATCAAATTATAATTATAGACCTGACTAACACCATTTAGTGAACTTTTTTATAAACATGAAAAATATAATTTAAAAAAATTACTTTTACTTTATTATTATTACTTTGCATAGAATTGTTACAATAGAAGTAGTACCTTAACTTTACCAATACCTTTGTTTTAGGCAGGTACTAAGATTTAAACGGAATAAACATTGAGATGAAAAGCAGGTAGGTCGTTTAAAAATCTAGATTAAAACTTTAATTAGTAAGGTACCATCCACACATTAAAATAAGTACCTATCGTCTAGGTGATATATACATACTACACTACACCATTTCCAAACACCAATCATGTACCATTAGACACCTATACGGATTAAATGCAGAAATCATCATTTTTTCAATGTCTATTACATCAAATCCTCTTTGTTGTAAGAAACAACATAGGTATTTAATAAAAGAGAGGTAAAGTTGTTAGTTGATCAGAGAAACAGGCCCGCGTCGAACGCTAAATTGGGTATAGGTACTCGGCTTTAGTCGGTCGCCGACGCGAATTTCAATTACCAGTGGATTAAGAACCCAGCGTTCTAAGAAACTGCATACAGTATAGAGGTCAATGGGATGTCGGTAATCATTACCCTCTTCTTTTAAGGTCGGGTAAAAGTAGTTATCCCTATCTCCAAGTCCCAAACTATCTCCATGTACATTTTTATTACAATCGGCACAAAATGGTTTGTCCGGGATTGCATTGCCAGTGGATCAAGACCCCTATGTTCTAGGAAACTGCGTACAATAGAGGGGTCAAGCTGTATCTTGTGATTTACTTGACCGATTTTGATAAAACAAACACCAGTTTTTAAGTTGAGCTAATACCTACTTACTCCTAAAATTTCATTAAAATCCATTCAGCCGTTTTCACGTGATGAGGTAACAAACAGACAGACAGACAGACAGACAGACAGACAAGAATTCTAAAAAAGATAGATTTATGTTTTGTTGCTTATTTTTAGCCTCCCTAGCTGGTTTTTGCAAAAAAATATTCTATGTACAGACTTTTCGACCTTTACGATTTTATTATAGTATAGATAGATTACAATGTTACTAAACTAAAACAAAGCTGTTAGTCACGGTACTGTTTTATAAGTACAGATGAACTTCATTTATAGAAAGGAAACAGGAGACAATTTTTACTACTATTTATTGCTGCCGAAAAACCATAGGCAAGTGATACTAATAATGAAACAAAGAATTCTAAAAAGCTATATTTACCTGTCATCACCTTCCGCAGAAGTGTTCATTTTGAATGACTCGTCATTTTCATCAGTGTCAATATCCTCTCCATCAAGGAATTTCTGGAGCTGATCTTCTTCATCATCATCATCCTCATCGTCTGAACTATCAGCAGCCGGTGCAACTTTACCTTTCTTTTCGGGCTGAAAAATATGTATTTTTATATTACGTACAGAGAATTATTTTATGCAATTTTTTTATTATTCGTTTTCTCAACTGATCTAAGCTAAAAGTAGTATGTGAGTCTGTAAGTGAACAGAAATCATTTATTAAATTGTGACTCCATTTAACAATCCCTGACACAAAACAACTTCAAATTTATTTTTTAAAGTATACTTGATCAAATTACCTTAAAAAAAAACTAAATTAAAATTAGTTTATCCATTGGCGAGCTAAACTGATACACAGACGCGTAAAATTTGTAACATAATATCTCTTTTAGTGTCGGGGATTAAAAATAAAACTTCAAGCAATAGAAAAAAGAGCAATTAAAAATGTTAATGTTTGTAACAGAAGTGCATTCACATTGCACCTAATCGTAGTATTGAACATGTGAGGATAAATGAAATGATGATACCTTGGCTTTCTTGTTAGCTGCGGCGTCATTGCTGTTCTCTAGTTTTCTTTTGTTCTTCGCTGGCACAAGTGCTGGAATTTCGTCCTCTTCGTCATCTTCCTCCGCCGATTCCAAATCATCCTCAAACTCAGGGTCCAAGTAACCAGTCAAGTGGACATTGCATTTACCTGTTTGATTAATTTGAATGAGCATAATAAAGATTTTTTATCACTAATAAAACAAAGTCGCTTTCTCTGTCCCTACATCCCTATGTATGCTTAAATTTTTAGAACTAGTCATAATTATTCTAATAATTTTATAAGAGTGACTCTAGTTGCCAGTTCCACGGGCAGCCTACCCCTCATGGAGAAGAATCTGGCAATAAACTCCATGGTTGCTCTTTTAAATAATGGCTAAGTTACATATACTAATAATAATTTTTGTTCACTCAATTGGCTAATGGTTAAGCAATTCCCCTTCTGCTTGCATGCTTGGTGTCGCAGGTTTGATTCCTGCACAGGTCAAATATTTGGGTGATCCATAGATAATTGTTTCTGTGTTTGTGTATGTATGCAAAACAGGTGTCAAATAATAGTTTAAATTAAAAAACTAAAACCTGTTTTTCATTAACATAATAGTTCCTGCTTTGAAAAAGGTGGTATTAAGTTTTAAGCTATCAAAATAAACTGCTTCTCACAAACCACCACCTAGTTTTACAATGCAGTAACCATTATCTAACTTCATGTAGTTTTTTTCTTTCCTTGTAGTTAGGTTTTAGTTTTTCTAAGTTTAATTTTTTTACTGTAGGTAACAATGACTTCAGAGACCTATGGGCAGTTTGAACTGACACTAAATGGTTGATCAACCACACTGTAGCTTCAAGATCACATTCATCAAATTAACAACATTATAGTCAAAGTACCTACCATTTGTTAAGAAAGAAATGGAGTCCCCTGTCTTAAAGTACAGATCCAAGGGGACCTGAATGATCTTGCCCTTCTGTAATGTGCACACCAGGAAGTTCTTGCCATCAACTACTACCATTACTTGGCAGGCTTCATTATCCCCAGTTGAGATGTCCATAGCTGCCTGTGAGATGTGGAACGGCTTCTCCACCACTTGGGTGTACCGTTTGTTTGGTTCCATAATAAGCCCTGAAAAAATTATTCATATTATTTATATCAATTAAAGCTTACTTAGCTCAGACCAAGCCTTCTCAGCAAGCTTGATTGGTTTTTATCCAGAACTGAAAACTATAGCCTAACAAAAGTTCAGCACTTTTCAAATAGTCACATGTGTGGTTGCGATTATTCTAGAAGATTATTGGAAATTTGGAGCCCTGGGGACGTTGAGTTGATCCTACTAACTAGTACTATGTTTAAAACGCGACTCTGTCAGTAACTTTAAGGAGGCACACGGCACCGGTACACGTTGAAAGCCTGCATGTAGGGACAATGGAAATACCTGAAAACCGGTTTTATTCCTTTAATAACTAAGTCCGGCGCTTCCTAAATTTAGAAAACCTATTAGGGTTCATAGGCAGTTTGATTCTTCAAGCCATAAAATTAGATTATGGGGTATCAACACGTGGTGATAATCCAACCGGCTATATTACTTACCCCAAAACATTTTGATGTAGGTATTTCGCAACTAAATGAAATTAATATATAACTAAAGTAATAGCTCAACGCTTAAGTTCACGTTTATGCAGCACAAGACTAGAATTGACAGCGTCGTTATTTATCTAATTCAACATGCGGATCACTGTGAACGCGGCAAAATCGGCCACATTTATCAATGAAAGAATCCGAAATGGAGTAATCCATAGACAACTATTATTGACACAAGGTCACAGACTACTTATAGATAATATTTAAACACAAGGTTTGGCATTTTTGCTTAGAGAAATACTCTAAGCATTTTTGTGATTTTTTTAGCACTTACGTTATCATAATAAATATGATTTATTTATTAATAGTATAATTATTTTTTTAGTATTCATGTAAATAACAATAATTTTTTCAATAATAATAAACATGCTATGCGATTAATTAGATTATTTTATATACAACCTGTACCTATTATTATAATGATTAAATAAATCCAAAGAAGGAAGTTATTCTATTTTAATCAAGAACCAACTAAGTTAATTAATTTCTCTTTATCATCTTCCAAAAATCCGTCATTTATTATTTGTACCACGACTAGAGCTGCAGTCTGCGGCAGCGGCGTGCCTCGACCGCAGGCTGCGCGCCGCAGCTGCAGACCGCAATAGAGTCGCGCTCGGAATCAATTTCGTAAAGATTCATAGAAAATGTGGTGTAGCTTGCAGTCTGCAGTCGGTCTCGGACTTTTACTTTAAAAGCGTTTTAGAACCTTAAAAAAACTTATGTTCAAAGTGAAAAAAGACTTCCTCCGAAACATCTCATTGCAAAGAAGAACCGTCTTGTCATTTGCAAATATGATGGATTAAAGAATATTACGAGGATAGAACAAAATACTCTCCTGGGGAAGAAAACATATTGTTATTTTATACACCATTACCAACATCATATTATTATGTTCAGCTGTGGACGTCATATGGCTGAAATGATAATGATGATGAATTATTAATTATCCAAATGTAAAAGAAATGTTAAAAGATTAAAATATGTAAAATTGATAATTATCACAACCGGCGAAGTCTATCTTTGTTTGACTGTTCTTTAGAAGAAGCTCGCTGCAAATTCGCACTCTCGACGAGAATATCAGTTTAATGTACATGTGATAATCGACTAAAGAAAAAAGTTCTGTTTGGGACACTATGCAAGTCTCAGTCTGTGGAACTGGTTGTTTCGATTCTTTTGTCAAAAATTCTTTTTGTCTTTCGTATCTGTCAGTGAAGATTGCTGCAGTGTTTTAGCCATGGTAAATGGGAATATTTTACTTTAAATCTTAAAATATCTTAGTGATCATGTAAAAAAGTGATGTATTTGCCTTCAATACTTTTATGTAGATGATGAAAGTACTATATAGAAGTATATTTTGTAAATAACCTATTCGTTTCCAGGGTCGTGTCAGAACTAAGACCGTCAAGAAGGCGGCTAAGATTATCATTGAGAAATACTACACAAGATTGACTCTTGACTTCGACACAAACAAGAGAATATGTGAGGAAATAGCTATTATTCCCACCAAACCCCTTCGTAACAAAATCGCTGGGTGAGTATTAACATATATGTACTACTGTATGTGCACAAAATTTTATATTTTAATTAGTTGTTTTTGCTTTCTAAGATTTAATTTATTACTTTCTGTGCACCTACTATGGTTATATCTCTGCATCACCCTAAGGTCGACTGGGAGAGTATGCCTATGGCATTAAATACGCATGTGTACACTGATTTTGTACATAAAGTTTAAATAAATAAATTTATAAAGTGGATTTGTTATTCACTCACTTTGCTTGATAGATTATTATGATTAATTAAGCTATTTTAAAAAATAACTGAAAATATTTTTGTTGTTGTCACAATTCTATCATAAATGGCATAAATAAATTAAAAACTTGCAGTTTGTTGTTGGTACAATTTGAATTGTTGTATAAACAATGTTCTTAACAAAGATGTTTTGCTTTCTAAAGTATTAAAATTGATGTCATGAATGTGACCACAAAACAAACACACTGGTCTTAGCAACGTGTATTGGTATTGACATGGTGGCTTGGAACATGCTTTGTTCTTATATTACCAAGAAAATAATGTTTGTCCAGCAGAATATGAAATTTAAAAAAAATTGTTTTAGGTTTGCAACCCATTTGATGAGGCGTCTCAGGCATTCCCAAGTCAGAGGAATTTCCATCAAACTGCAGGAGGAGGAGCGTGAGAGGCGTGATAACTACGTGCCCGAGGTCTCTGCCCTGGAGCATGACATTATTGAAGTTGACCCTGACACCAAGGACATGTTAAAGATGCTTGACTTCAACAACATCAATGGTCTGCAACTCACACAGCCTGCCACACAAGGTGGCTATGGTGGCAGACGTAATTAAGGATAATAAATAATTAATATCTATTTCTCTCTATCATTTAAAAGTACACCTGCGTGACGCGGCTCGCACTATTGAAGAAGAGATACAGTACAGAATTATAATTAATAAGCCTGGTTAGTGTCAAAGATTTTCTCCAGGTGGTCATGATGCGTGGGGCCAACGGATTTTCGTACGGTCTGCCGTACATTATCTTTTTTGGCTTGACAGGTTTTTGCTCATGACTGGTTAAATTGTTATTTAATATCCTATTAAGAGTAGGTATGTATGTATGTATACTCTAAAAAAAATACAGTAGTACTACAACCTACCACATGAGTGAGTATAAAATCATGGTAATGCAAACAATTGATGGAAAAGAGTTATGGATGCAAAAAGGTTCAAATTCGCTACTAACAGCTTTAGTACTGCTATACTCGATTATACAAAAATTATTGTGGTTGACACCCATCCTACCCTTACCTATAATAATATTTAAACAAAAATGCATTTTATATATTAATCAGGCTTGCTAGAAACCTTAAGGTGAAGGCAAATAACCCTTCCCGGCAGTTGGGGGTAAAAAGAGTGTCGAATTGAGTGCGCCACTAGCGCTTTTCACATAATACAGGCAGCTTGGCAAAAACGAGTGAGATGGAAAAACTAGAAACGCCGCGCCACTGGCACACTTCTCATAATACAATTTACTGCAATTGAAAATTACATTATAATATACTTCATTGTGAATCATTTGAATAAAATTAATGAAATATGTAATCACCAAATAACTTGCAATTTTGAATTGTAGTATGAAAAGTGCGCCAGTGGTGCCCCCAATTTTTTCAGACTCTTTTTTGCCAAGCTGTAAACTTGATTTTGTTGAAAAGAAAATCAGAGAAAACGACAAAATAATTTTAGTACGGAGGAAAATGAATTATGAATTTGGTAACATATAAAGGTGTATCCGAACGAAGCGTAATTGTTGTGTTTTCCATTTGAGTCTTTTTTCTCTTTCACACTTTCAAAGCTGGCCCATTATATGCGTGAAATAAATATGTCTTTCTCGCTCTTTCATTCGTTTTGGGCTTGCATAAATTGCTTGTGCTTGTTGGAGTAAATTGAGTGAGCTTGAGGCGCTTAGTTGCGCTAAAAATCCATTTTTTTTATTTAATTTTATATGAAATAAATCTATGTGTTACTATTTCGCTTCTATCCTAGTATGAAGAATGGAATGTACACATTTATTAGATAATGTCAAGGTGGATAATTTCAACGTTGAGGACACGACGATCACAAAGAACTTCAATTGTTCAGGTAAATAGATTCATTTTCTTGCAAGCAATACCATTTTGCTTGTTTCATAATAAGAGTATCTGTGAAAAATTGCCGCATTGTACTCATAACGGAAGGTTAGTATAGAAAAATCAATACAACGAACAATAATCAGCTGTTTAGGGGTAACGGGAGGGGGGCGCGGCATGGTTGACCGTGACTGACGATGTCGCGTTTCTGACGCGATGGTTAAAAAAAAATGCTAACCACATCACGCTGAGCTATTTTAAACTTATAGCTAATCGACCACCATGGCGTCGTATGCTATTAAGCTAATGTCACCATTTCCGCTATGATACACAGAGAGCAAACCCCGAATAATCTTAGTACAACCTCCCAAGGTGGATCGCATCTGCGTAGATTAAGTTTAGTTAGATTAAACTAGCATAGGTCAGCGTACATCCGAGAAACAAAATATTATGACCTGCTATCTGTATGACACACACACACATGCTTTAGTATTACCAAAATAAACACAAAATATTTGCCTATACTTACAGTACCTACCTACTCAGAGGGGATAGGATTGGTTTGAACCACTTTTATTTTTCTTCATCCAGTTTGAATTTAATTCCAATCATTTTGGTACTTATTGGTAATTCAGTGCAGGCAGGCTGCAAAAGAAGTGCAGGTACAAAATAGTTAAAAGTATTTTAATCACTATTTCTAGCCTAGAATGTTTAAGTATGTTTTAATTGGTTTGAATAGAATGTGCTGTGGAGGATCAGAATTGGTTATGCCTGCAATGTGGAGCAGTCAACTGTGGCCGTTACGTCAATGGACATGCAAAGCTACATGCAGAGAACTTTGGTCACCAGTTATGTATAAGCTGTGAGGTCTATTCTGTTTACTGGTAAGATCCTACTTACTAACATTGACTTTTACACACACATTATTTTTTTCTTTATCTAATTTACACATACTCTTAGAGCCGATTTCACCATTGACACTAAACATGATCAATTGAGTTAAACTCGGTTCAAGTGTTTAACTGAGTTCAAAACTGCAATTTGTGTATGGCTTAACTTAAGTTTAATTAATCTCGGTTTTTAAAGTGAATGGTGAAATTGTATACTATAGTGTATCTGTAAACTTTTATAATTATAATTTTCAATTAAATAATTTAGAACTTAATAATAATAACATTTAGGTATGTAGGTACCACCTACCATGTGTGACTCAATAAACAAATAAGTATTCTATTCTATTCTTAGGAGTGCAAGTACCTTTTTATAGGTATTGAATGTAGTAGGTATTTAATTTTAAAACACAAATAATCCACTCCGCTTTACGTAGTTCACTGTCAAAAATTCTATACAAGATAATTAATTAATTATTTTCATACTAATTTTAGCTACAAATGTGATGACTATGTATCTAATGATTTGGAATATAATCCAATAGACAAAATAAGGCAAAGTATTATGCAGCATAGAAGGCAACATGATGTAGAAACTAATGGTAATATAGAACAAAGTGAGGAAAACAGCAAAGATGGCAGTGAAGGTGGCAACAGCACTGTGTCCAATGCTTCTGTGTCTGATAAACCCCCCTCGCCCAATAGCTGTGGAGATGACTCAAGATCTGCTGATGTCATACCTCCTTCATCTGTGGGTGACTTACCTATAGTTACTCCAGAAACCAGTGAAAGTAAACCATCGAAAAGTATTAAGGTATGTACCTTTTCTGACACAAACATGATTCACTTGCAAACCAATATGTACATATAAGTTATATAGCTTATTTGTTATAGTGGACAAAATTTACATTAATTTCCACTGGAAATGGCACAAAAATTGCCTATAATGTGGCTTAGTGCTGAGCTGCTCAATTCAATTTTGTTTATATAATGCATGCAATGCAAAGGCTCATAATGTTATCAACAATCTGGCTTATAATAATAATATGTGGGTAAAATATAACACTTAAAGTACCTAAAGTTCGAAATTGGTTTGAAAATGGTTGATAGCTTGCCTTCAATCCAGCATATGCAATGATTTACAAAATGCAACTAAGTGCTATGTTAATGGTAATGTATTTTTAAAGAAATATATATAATAAGCAGAGCAGAAACAACATAATAATTATTAGTGCTATTATTATTTATATAGTACGTGTGTACCTAAATTTTAATGTTTTGTTTCCTGATTTGTATTTGCCTTCCTAATGAGTTGACTTGAACTTTTGTTGTATTTACATATGTTTTTATGGTACTGTAAACATGTGTGCAGCTTATTAAAGTATCAGTCAGTTCAGGTGTAAACTTTAAAATATTCCTTATTAACATTTACACAAAATTTGCAGGATTCTGAAGAACCAGTACGTAGTCTAAGACCTCGTTCCCGAAAGAGAACTCACTCTGGTGACAGCAGTTCTACAGAGAACAGCACAACACAAACACCTAGAATTAAGGAAAAGAAAACATCACCATGCAATGGAAAGAGTCAACGAGAAAAGAAAGTTGTAGGATTAAAAAATTTAGGCAATACATGTTTCATGAATGCGGTACTGCAAAGTCTTAATAATATACAGGAGTTTAGTTGCTACTTTAGTCAATTGCCCTCTTTAGAAATGAAGACGAATGGACGGAAGGTGTATCATTCTAGAAGCTACACAAGACAGGAGATGCATGATGTTGTCATGGCTGAGGAACTGAGAAAGGTAACTTCCTACTATTTTTATACTGCTGGCTTTTCTCGAGGAGCTGGGGTGGCTCGAATAAAATATTGATCCCACCCTCACGCAGAATACGCGCTATGACGTGGACCTGCGGAAAGTAGCGTAAACAATAACATACCAACACCAAATACTATTTTTATATATATTTCAAAAGGTGACCTATGTTGTGACTAAGAACCTAGATCAAATAGATTTTAACATACTACTACTATACTAGGTAACTTTTATATCTTAGCCTAATAAGTCAGGGTACAGTGGATGTAAATGAACAGTTCAAAGAGTTAAATTTGTTTTTGTCATCATAACATCACGCCTTTATTTTGGCGAAGGGCAAGGCAGAGCGGTTATCCAGTTCTGTGTTAAGGGGTAGCAAAAGTCTAATAGAATCAGTTCAGCAATTTCTATCAATTACAAATAATTGTAAGACTCAAAAAAGTTGTGTGAACCCTAATTTCAAAGGAGTCAAGTTTACCATCTATTTAATAGTGATTCAGAGTTGTCTTGTTATTCAATATACCCACAGTAGATACAGCATAATTCTGTAGTTATTAACTATATGTGAATCAGTGGACAAAGTTCATTCTACACAATTAATTGTTCAAACATGCTAACATTTTTTCACATTATAACATTGATTTTTAAACGTTGTTTTTATTTGTCTTGTATACGTATTAAGAGATGACGCGATTGGCGTAGCGGTCCTTCGATTCGCCTTCTGGGCTTGGTGGAACGGGTTCGATTCCCGCACGCGATTTGTTCCGGTTTGGGTGTGAATTCTAAAATTATAACATGACTAACTGCACCTATGAGAAAGGAAAGTATCGTATTGTAGAATCAAAATGTATTAAAAAAAAGTAACTGCGCAATACTTTGTTTCAAGTGCAAGTCACAAACTTCTAACATCTCGTAACTTTATATTCCCTATATTTTTACTCCTCTTCAAAATAAAAAATGCAATCTCGAGACCTTATTCTTAAATTTTGAACCTAAAAATATTAATAATAAATTCATAGTAACATAATAAAGACGGATGTTCCATACAAACTTTTACCCCATTAGGGGTAGAATTTCCAAAAATCGGATTATTAAAGTCACAAAAACCAATGTTACTTTTTTCATAAAAATTTTCCTCTAATTACACACTAAAAATAATGTACTTGACAAAGGGTATTTATTTCATTTACATATTTCAGGTGTTGATAAACCTGAACAGTGGTTGCGGCTCTAAGGGCGCTATTTCACCTGAGTGCTTGTTCCTCGTGATTTGGAAGGTGGTGCCGCGGTTCAGAGGTTACCAGCAGCAGGATGCGCATGAGTTCTTGCGCTATATGCTTGACAGGTTCGCATTTCTCCATCATCACCTCCAACTCGCATACTATTGTACTGATGCAGTGGTGCAATTTTTGTTTGCATTTGTTTGTGTAGGTATATTGAATACCTAATTAAAAAAAAAAAACGATTTGATTGTTAGTATTTATTAATTTCGCATAAATCACGTAAATTAATATAATGAGCGAGACACATTCCGCCATAGTACAATGGCATACAAAATTAATAAGAAAGGACTAGGTAAATGAAATTAATATATGGAATCTAACAACAGACAACAACAATTTTTTCCATAGATAAAAAACTTTAACAAAATTAACTTTTTTTAAATCTTAAAGTTTATAATGCATGTTAATTACTATGACAGCGGCTTGGAATGGTTGTTGCGTTGCTTTTTCTTTTTGACCTGGGGTGTTTGTGGTTGCTGTCTTCTCCTTAGCGTGTCGATGGCAATCTAAATTGTGTCAGCCCAGAACTGGGCTACGAGATTGGCACCTCCAGTAGCATCCATCAGTTCCTGTAAAGAACAAACGACATGCAGGGCAAGATATTAAGTGCCCCATCGTTTGTGGGACAGCACCACATTTACACTCCATGGCAGAGTCATCAATAACGTATACGATTGACTTTAGAAGGAATTATTCAATAGAATAAGTGAATGTTGCCAGGTTACACACGGAGCTGCAGCAGCTGCTGCCGGCGGAGCGCGACGCCAGCTGTCCGCGCGCCGCCGCCTCCATCGTCACCGCGGTGTTCGGCGGTACGCTGCAGAGCGAAGTAATACTCAATCACTTTTTTGTTGGCAAATCTGTAACGTCATTTAATTAAAGCTTAAAGTATCCACCCGGCCAGGGGTGTCGTAAGAAGCGGCCCCTGACCGTCTAATTAAGGCAAGACAGGGTTGTGTGAAAGTCCTACGGGTGTTTTTGGTTTTCCACGCTAGCTACACAGTGAGGGCAAATTGAAGTCAATACCCTGACAGACTCTTCGGAGCATTCGGGTACGCAGTGTCGCCAATCACAATATACTTATGTACCTTTTAATATAGTTTTTATTTATGTCAGAAGAATAATGAATAAAAAACCTTATAATAATATAGTCTCAAACTTTCGCGAACACTCAACGTAATGAAACAACTTTTTAACGGATATAATTCGCGTTTTTATTTATTTTATTTTATTTATTGTTTTTATTTATTTATGTATTTAGTCTGCCTGCGACCACGAGTGCTGCAAAGTACTCGAAACGTCAGGATTGTATTATCAAAATAAAAACGCGAATTATATCCGTTAAATAGTTGTTTCATTAAAAAACCTTATCTTATCTAGCTCCTCCAGCCCATATTGGGAACCCAAAATTTGAAACCACATGCTCAGCCATCGCACTCGTGCTACTAATGTGTAAATTTAAAGAGATACAAATAATAATAATAACAATATTATGAATCTTAATTTGAAAATATTAAAAATAACAATTTATTTTTTTACAAAAAATAAAAACTTTTTTATTCTATGTGAATAAATTCTAAATTTAGTTTCGAATACTTTATTGCGTACTTCAATAAAAAAGGGCACAATTCACTTTTCCTTTCCTTTAGGTTTAATAATACAGATTTGCATAAAATGCACAATTGTAAATACAAGAATATAATATTTCCGTGTCTGTTTGGTCCTTAGGTGCGTTGTTTAGCCTGTGGGACAGACAGTAAAAAGTTCGATCCGTTCTTGGACTTGTCATTGGAGCTGCCGGAGACTGGGCGACATGATGCCCCCGTCGCATTAACCGACTGTCTGTCGAGCTTCGTACAGGTATTGTTATTTGTGTACAGCATTATTAGAATCTTAATATCTAGCTGGGTTCATTCACAACCCTAGTGAAGTTCCTCAAGGATTACTTTTGGGGCACCTGATTTTCGTAATCGTAAGAAAACGACCTCAACCCTTCAAAATGCTCAGTTATTACGTATATCCGAAAACAAAATTCCTATTAAATATATCTTATTTAATCAGTTGCTATACGAAAAGACTTCCGTTAACTGGTGAGTGTCACACTCACAATTCTAAGAAATGTTCTATATTATACATGTATATTGACACTATTCGTGCAAAATCTTTAAAAGATTTAGCTTTAGGTTTATTATGCGCATTAATTATTATTATTATATTATGCGCATATGTGAATGAATGTTCAAAAAACTTCAGCGATATTAAAACCTTTAGAAATTGAACATTTCTTTCTTTTTAGGAGTCAGCTGAGAATCGTATATACAATTATTATACAGGGTTATTTGTAAAACACCAGCATCCTTAAAAGGGGTCATTAAACTCATCATTATGAACAACTTTTACTATGGGACCAACCCTGAATTTGCAAAAAAAAATCAGCTGTTCCATACATATATGTTCACAGGACTCAACAAAATGTATGGAACAGCTGATATTTTTGGGTATACAAAACAGCTTCATTAGAATGATATTTGTGCTTTTTTTAAAAGTAATACTTTTAAATTAAAATATTAACATTACATTTGCATTGCAGGTGGAAGAGTTAGCGGACACGGAACGTTATTTTTGCAGCAGTTGTAAATGCAAGCAGAAGTCCACTAAACAGTTCTGGATTCGCAGACTACCGAACGTTCTGTGCTTACATCTCAAGAGATTCCGGTGGCACAACTACTTCAGGTAACACTTTTTCAAGAGCTTTTTTACTCTTACACAGAAGGATGCTGCTGCCCATACACCGGTTTCCCTTTGTCCCTTCGTACGACACCTGCAGGACGAGTGGTCCAATAAGCAACCATTTCTGAACATAGCTTGATTATTGTCCACAGAACTAAAGTGGACACGAGCATATCGTTTCCGCTGCGTGCGCTGGACATGTCCCGCTTCGTGCTCGACAACGTGCCCGACACGCGGCGCTCCGGCCGAGGGAACAACCTGTACGACCTTGCCGCCGTCATCGTGCACCATGGCTCTGGGTAACCTTTCATAATAAAATAAAATTTCCATATAACTAACTGTATGTTTCCCCCCCCCTCTTATGTTCGGCTTTGTTGATAGCAAACCTCTTTAAGATGGTATGTTCTTGATATCCAACTTCCAAAAAGTGGGGGCGTGTCCCTTTGAAGTTAATATGCTACCGAATATTTGTATTTTACATATAATAATAATAAATCAGCCTGTTACTGTCCCACTGCACTGTATAATTATATTTTTTACAAAATAAAAACTTAACAAAAAAATAAAACCATCTTTCAAACACTAAACATCAACAACAATACTGGTTCTGGTGCCGGTGCCAAGGCTTAGGAATTAGGATAAGATAGTTTTAACTCCAAAAACTTTGTACATAGAGAGAAATGTAGAACCACAGGAACGAAGGTGCGGAATAAAGCTAGTTGTAATGAAGAATAATTGTTGTTATAACAGTGCGGGTTCTGGCCACTACACGGCGTTCGCGATCAACGAGGAGCAATGGTTTCACTTCAACGATCAAACAGTACGCGCCGCCGACGTTTCTGCCGTCGCGGGCTGCAAGCCGTACATACTGTTCTACATCCGCCGGGAACTCACCCTGCCTGCCCTGCCCGCCACGTGACCGACACGCCACGCCCACGACACATCCACGTCACATTACTTGATTAGTGATTCTCGGGACGCCATACTACAACACTCCTGATGTCGATGAAAGTACTTTGCTGCGCGACTTCATATTTTCTGTGGTTTGCGGCCTCTGTAAAACTTTATTAAAAATGTTTATAGATAAAAATTATATTCGGCCTGTCAGACGAACTCGGTTGATATCTCACTACGCCGATGATGTGCTTCTGAAAGCTTTTTTTGACCTGATGACAGAGTGCTCGCGATTCCGCATCTTTATAATATGAGAATAACCGTATATGGATACCACTTTTTAGGGAATTATACAGTTATAGAATTCGTAATTCGTAATCAAATTCTTTACTGAAACTCGATAGTAAACAAATTCAAGCTTTTCTATTTTATTTTTAGTAATTTCTGAGTTGTCTATACATAGCATATGAGACGAAATGTTGTGTAAGGCGCTAGTTTCGCACGTTTTACATGTCACTAGCAAGTTTCACACAAGGATGAATATATTCCATTTTTGTTCTTACTTGTCTTAGGTTTGAAGCAAGTTAAGCACGAATTTTATACAAAAATATCGTTGCCAAAATTAAAACAAGGTACTAAAAAAGCAATGTATAGCAAGTTAGAGCTTAAAATTGCTTTCGATTTCAATGAGTTTTATTTTTACAATAGACAAATAAAAGTTATGCTAAAATTGTTTACAACTTAAGACAAGTAAGAATAAGTGATGATTATATAATTATATATATATATATGACGAGATTTTCAACACTATGAAAAGCATGCCGCAAGGTAACGCTCGACCGATGCGTTATTACGCGTTACGTTTTATTAAACAGGCCCTTATCATCGTGATGAAACATTACCTTTAGTCCTCCTGATTTAATACTAAACGACACTGGAAACAGGCCTTATCGTAGTTGTAACTAGGTCAATAATCGACAAAACTATGGAATTCTATTTATTTCGACTATTTAAAGATTTCGAGTGGGAGATGATTGTGTGATACTTGATCGCAGTGATTAGAAATTTTGATGTTTGGGCATTTTAAAATTAAATCATGTAATAATATATTTATCCGTGATTATTTAACTTATTGCAATATAAAATGTACAACACACTTAGTTCACATTTTACGACGGCATTCCTGTGTGTATGATTGAGCAGGTCTCAATTATTTTGTACGTTTATTATTACTTTGATATAATATAATGTTAGCACATAAGAAAAAGGGCGTACTTTTTACATGGGAACTACCTACTACATTATCATTATGAACTAAAATGATATCTACTTATATACCTGTTATTGGCCAGTTGCGACCTTTTTCATTATGCTTGCAGTTTTTCTAATGTATTTGTCAACTTTTAAATATTGTCAACTTGTGAATATTGTAATGTAATATGCCTTATATACGTCACGTTTCCCTGAAATAGTAGTGAAATTCATTGGCTCAAATAGTGTTTAACATTTTGCTAATCAGTTACATCGATATTTACTAATTAAAGTTTTCTATATTGTAACTACAGTTACTTAAAGAATATCATAGTGGGGTTTGACTTAGATAAAAAGACGATGTAACTTGTGTATTATGATAGCACTATACTTGCCTCCTATAGTTAATTAAAATATTACGTTTTAGATAAGAATAATAAATACTCATACAAATTTAATAGTTTACGCAGTTGTTGACGAATCAATATTATATAGATAATTATGGATTTTTGAGCTTAAAAAAGTGTGAAAGGTTCAATTTCTAAATTACAATATGAATTTACACAAGCGTGATATGTTGCTGACCTAACGACGGGTATCGAGGTGACATGCCATAGTTATGATGCATTTCACTTTAAGATTAGTTTATGAAACTGGGATTTTTTGTTTAGTTAACTATGACCGATTGCAGTAGGAACTATATGTATGATACTTGACATTCCTTGTGCCATAACTGCCTGATCCACGATTATGGCGCCTAACTTTTTATGACATGCTGTAATTCTTTTCTGGGAGCTCTTGATGAACTGGGAGAACTATAATGTACATCGAAGTTTTATAAGCTTTAATATTTCTGGTTGATGTAATGATTAGGTAAAATGTATACGTAGATCGGGCAGTGCGGTAACACCTTAATGGATTGTGAGTTTTTTTTTATTAATCTGACATCCTAGTTTAATAGTGCGTGATGTTTTGAGAGTAAGATATGGAAATCAATATGAAATTAATTGATAGTAAACAATTCCATTATTTTTCGATGATCGATACAAAACATTTCAAAGTTTTAATTTAAAATATTTTTATGGCAATTTAATTATATGCAGACATAGAAAACATTGTGCACTACTGAAATAGGTTATTATAATGCATTACGAGATTAAATGATCGTTCTGTGCGTAAAACATTGTGATAGAATAATTTTCTGTATGTAAAACATAAACTGCTGTTTTCTTTTTGTGTCGTGAATTCTGTTTTGCAAACGTACCTTTGAATATAGCAGGTTTATTTTATGTAAGTACTTCAATTACTGGAAGTTGAAAGTGATTGAATTTAATAAATTCGCCAATTTAAAACACTGCTTGTTTTATTTATAATGCTAATTTGATTCTACTTACAACAGTTAATATATTTCATAAAGCGTTTAAACCACGACTGTCGTTCTTCTATAATGCTACCAAGGGACAAATGTAACGAAAATGGACTATCTGCTATTGGTAAATATTCAGCCCAATGCGAGGGCTTTAAAAGCGGCATGTTATTTTTCATCCATATATGATCAGCAGTTATAATGGGCTCCATTGTATTTGTGGCATAATTGTACGAAGCAGTTTCTTTTTCTTCGTTAGAATTATGTTGCCGAGCAGCATTACTTATATTTTTGTCTGGTTTATTGATGATTTCGTCTGTACTTTGGCATTGAGTTCGCCGACTATATCCATATTTCGTAACGTGATCCCCATGGTCTTGGATACATTCGATGACGTCTTCATTTGCATGTTTGATCTCATTAATTGGACTTTTGGAGATCTCTTCAACTCTTGCTGTCACTATTACATCTGCGGGGTTGAGCACACCAATTGACATTTTGCCAGGAGAATTATCATTTACACTTACATGAACATCGACATCAACTTGTAATCTTAAAGGGTTATCTTGTTTTAATTCACTTCCAATGTTTTGTAAATTTTCTTCAGGCTCGAGTGTCTTAAGAAGACTTGTGTCCCACTCATATTGTTCTTTAACCGTTCGTCTTTTCTCTCTTGGCGATAACGCCATCCAATTAACGACATTATAAACATTTTCATACTTGTGAGTGGTTTTCCTTGTACTATCTAATTTCTCCGTATCAGATGCAATCCAACTGTTTCTTGGTTTTTGAAACTTATTTTTAAGAGATTTATTTGATCCGTTTGAAGAAGGTTGTTTGTTGGGTTCAGATACTTCAGTAACGGTAGACAAAGTTGGTGCTAGGTTAAGTCTAGGTATATATGTAGCTGGGATCGGTGAACCTATTCGACGAACGTTTGTGCTTTTATCTTTAGTAAGTTCTTCCTCACTATCTAAAGAGCAAGTTGAAAAACTATTAGTTTCTTTACCAGCTACATTGGTAATTTCATAATTATCTTCTGTTAATAAGTGCTTATTTTTAAACGAATAGATCCAAATTGTGCGTGTTTCATTGTCTACTTCAGAATCATATGTAATGATATCTTTATCGTAGTGATTGTTACCCATGTCCCAATTATTAGGTTCTTTCATAATATCGTTAGCAGTTATAATTTCAACGTCTGCATATTCTCCATCTGATGAGGTATCAGAATTCATTAAATGATTGTTGATGATGGTAAAGCAGTTTACTTGGTGATTTGTTAATTTACTCTCCTCCATATAGTTTCCTGGGATATCCGAGTAAATATTGTTTAAGAAATGGTTATTCGTATTTGTAGAAGTATTTCTGGAATGGAGATGTTTTTCATGATTCATGCGACGTTTTTCTCTTGCTTTCCTATTTATTTTGTAACTGTCTTCCATCTCTTGGAGGCTGTTTTCTATCTCTTGTAGATTGTCATTGTTAATGTAGTTCCACACATGGTCCATATTATCATTATATTCTGTATCGGGCAAATGAGTAAATTCACCCGAAGAATTTAATTCTGTTATCTCTAGTGGTGGAGGTTCATCATCTTTCAACCAGATCTGTCCTACAAGAATTTCTGGATTGATCGTATTTATGTGAGACGCTTTGCGGCTTAGTTCTGAAACCGGAATATAAGGCCATCATCTGTAAAACTATTACGTACCTAGTACCTAAGTTATAATACCTAAATATTTCGCTACTACATAATTGGTATACGCTTCACTTTTTAAAAGGTATTTTTGGCTTCTCTTGGTTGGGGTTGGGAATAAATTGGTAGGTATCAACTGTCCTCATAACTACAAGCCCCTTTCAAAGACTATAATCAGAGATATGAACTGAGTTTAAAATAAATAGAAGCGAGCTGTCTGGATAAACAAAAGTACCTAACTAGCTCATTCTTTATAGTATCTACGTCTAAAATAGCAACTTACGGTTGTATGAGCTATTAGTGCGATTAAACTTTTTACCCATGTGTATTCTTTTCATTTTAATTGCATGCGATAATCAAAAGAAATTACGTAGGTAAATAACAATATGTCTATGTGGTTTACATAGACTTTCGTAATGTCAATTTATTATTTTCCTTTTTTTTTGTAAAAAGTAGGTGGCTTGTTTTAGGTTTCAATACGCTTTTTACTTTTTACTTTTTAAAATACATTTTTTTAAATATTATTTCAACAATATTTTATCAACTTACATCTGGCAATAGATTTCTATAATCCCCTTTCCATTGCACTATAATTATTTTAAAGTAGAGTGAACGCCAAACTGGTGGGCTTCTGTGACGTAGGTAATAACCAACATGCCAATTAACAAATAGCTGGATACGTTATTGTATATTAATCTATGTCAACGTCGTGAAAAATGGTAAAACGCCAGTTTTTTCTTTTTCAAAATGTAGTACCTACACTTGTATTTCTCCTGAATCAGCGCGCAAACACTCAGATCGCAACTAAGCTGTCGATCATAAATATTTGCCAAGCGCGTATTTGATCAAGCGCATAAGGCGGATCGCTTAACCGTCAATCGTGTTGTAATTTATTATAACCAATAACTCCGCTGTCTAACCCAAAGCAATACCTGTATTAATTATGTTATAGATATTGGTCGATACCGGGGCAAAATTCTAGACTCAGCCCTGCCCAACGCAAGAGCATATATCCCTATCATATCAAAATCGAAAAGAAAACCAGGAAAGAAACCGAATTTTCTTTTTGTTTAAAACGTAGCCCCACACTAGGACTTTCTTCTGGATCGTAGGTACAGTTGCAGATACATTAAATATGTATTGTAGTGTAGTCCTTCACAACATGTATCGCAGCGCGATGCAGGTAGTACGTACCTACTCGTACATCATTACTCTTACTTTACTTACTTTTACTTTGCAGTAAGTAAGTAGGTACCTACTGTTATGTTCTACTGATGACGTTGTTAATTACGTTCAAAGATATATTTCGGTTTTAATTTCACTGTAAGTAGGTACTGATCCGCTTTTGTAAAATATAGAAGTAAGTAGGTTCATCTATTTTATTAAACATAAATAAGTACATTTTGTCGTAACTAACCGGTCTTAATTATTTAATAGAAATATTACTAAGTATTTTAATTTGCAATTTTAAAGCGTCCAGAAAGCTGAAAAATGTCGGGTGGATAGTGCAATACTTAATAGTCGAGAGTACAGTGCATAAATAATCGAGAGGATAGTGCAAAAATCCAGGAAAGCAATTTAGTTGGCGCTAAAAGCCTGTCTTATATGCGGCAGCGGCGGGTAGTGGCACTGTTGGCGAAACAAAGTGTAAATGGATTGATTGCGCCAATTCCCGGCTACAAAGGGAGACGAAATTGCATTAAAAGCTCCGTGGCGCGGGCCATTTGCCAAGCACTTACTCCATTAGGAGCGTCCAAATAATGTTACCTTAGTGCGGTGTTAGGAAATGTAGGTGTTCCAACGACTTAGAAACTTACACTATTTACGTAGACACACTAAGTCATGCATAAAATACATTATTGCTTTGGTTAAAAATAAAGTATTTGAGTAAGGAAGGGCAGCTAGGAAGTAGTAGGTATGATGTATAGCAAAAGAAAATTAATTCGAAGAAAAAATGCTCTAATACCTACGAGTCGAACTTGTACACGCCGCAAACACGTTTCTTGTACTATGGGAACCCCCTTCAATATTTAAGTTTATTTTATTTTTATTATTTGTTATTATAGCAGCCACAACACATAGAAACACTGTGAAAAGAAAAAAATGTGTGAAACGTTCTACGACTTGTGTGAGAAACGCGTGAGTTTCACGCCCGTACCTACGCGCGACAAAGGTTAATTAATTAGATTACGCTGCGCTTGAGTGGCCGGGCACTCATTGCACAACGCTAATTCGCAAATTAGCCGCCGACAAAGCGGGCTTTTATTCGCTCCATTACGGCCCTGACGTGTTTCATCTCTATATTTCGCTTAATTTCTAGTTGATTTTGATTATTGGATTGATATCACTAAATTAGCGCAGCTGATTACTGACAGATAGTTAAATTAACTGTACAAACGATTTCAGTTAGGTAGGTACTAACACTGAAACAGACTTACAAATAAAAAAAGAAAAAATTGCAAGAAAAAATATTAGGTAAGTAGGTACACTTTTCGGGCAGGAGGTAGGTACCTACCTATAACCTAAGTTGTTCTCTGGGCGTAGCATGATAAATAGGTACGATTGGCAAAAATCTCCACGTAATAGGTATATCTTCTTCCAATAAATAACATAATTATAATTATAGGTCCTTCGGATATTAATTAAAATATCCTGAATTACCTACCCCGCTATTTCTAAACATGTGGATTTCTTTAAGGTTTAAAAACTACAATTAGACGTTGGTTTAATTGTTATGCGCTTTGTTTTTAACAACAATAGAGTTCTTATGAATAAATTAAACTTAAATAATATAACACAGATAAAACAACTCTACAGCGGAAGCGAAAATGTTTGACAAACCACCCATTAGTGGACCCTGAGAAGTTAAGACGAAAACAAAATGGCGGCGAGCCGTAACGTACAATTAGAATTTATTTTTGTCTATCAAAATATTTTTAATTGGTTTTAGAGTTGAAAAATACTGTAATATGTGATTAACGCGCTACAAAGCTGTATATTTGCTTAATGGAAGAGTGTTCGAGATAAAAGCTTGCGCTATCGAGGTCGGATCTGAGCGGTAATTAGAGGGGCCATGCCTGCGCCGACGCCGCCGTCTCTTCCTTACATGCCACTTAAAACTATACCGCCTTCTTACATGACATTATCTCATTATGTACTGTAAATATAAAAGTAACAACATGACCAACAACTTTTAAAGCTTGAATAGGTCGATATCTAGGTATAGGAATAGGAAGGGTACCTATTACGAAAACTAAATATCTTTTGGGGATAATCTAATCTAACTAATTAAGGTTAAAAAAAGTCCATTATTCCAAAGTTACCTACATGCATCAAGGCATAAGGCATAGGCTGTCCTATAGTAGCCAAATTCATTCTGCAACAGCAATGAAAATAAAACATCTAAGTAATTGCCGAATAAAAATATTGTAAGTAGTTACATTAGTAGATATTTAAATATGAATAAGACTAAGACCTAAGGTTGCTCAGTATTTTGTCATGGTAAAATATAACCTCAATCAATTGTATATTCTTGCAATAAATTGATCTTATCTTAAATTAATAATAAAAAGTTGATACTTAATATTGTTGGTTATACATTTATAAATACCATTGTATTATATATTTTGTAAAAGTAAATTCAGGCTAAATAATCGTTATGCAAAGTAAAGTGCTTATTCTTCCTTAATCTTAATACCTGATCTGTTGCTTTTAGTGAAATTACCCTATAAATATTCAGGAAGAAGGCAAAAAAACTTAATAACCTAGTATCGGGCGACGTTAATTGCAAATTACATGTGCATTAATGTTGGGCACACTTATGGCAAAGTATAACGGTCAAAGTTCGCTTGAACCCACTTAAACGTCACTTATCATAGCTAGTAGGAAACATGACTTTCAGTTTTATAAGCAGTGGCAATTTTTCAAAAGTTGTATTCCGGATTTTTTGTACAATTTCTGTTGAAGTCATTTACGGTTGAATTACAGGCTTACTCATAAGTACCAAAACCTTCAAACACCGAGAAAAGAGTCACAAAACGAAATCAATAATTGTTACTCGACGCCGCGCGTCCTCGCGGGAGTTAAAGGTTTAAAAAGTAGGTATTGTAGTAAGACTGAGTACTTAAGAAGGAAATATGGAAGTATTTCGAGGTAAAATTGAATCTTTAATTTCTGTGATTTTATTGAGGTTCTTGTCTATTATTTTATTAATAACAGGTTAAGGTACTTTCTTGGAAATAAGTGAAAAATAATAGGTAATATTTAAAAGGAAACTAGCATTTTTTTTTTCTCTAAGTAAATTCGTTTGTAACTTTTCTGCACGAGTCTAACAACGTTTTTCCGTGTTTCATTGAAACAGTTTGGCCGAGTTCTTATCGACAAACTAGAAAAAACATCGGTGTTGTGTGAAAGATTGGTATCGAACTGTGCGTGCTTTGGCGCGGAGTGGTGTAAACAGCCAAACATTACGGACCTAACCTAAAGCAGGAGTCGATAACATTTTCTGTGTTATATTCGGTTGCTAAAGAAAATAAAATGAGGTAGATAGACACGAATACATAATATCAATTTTGAATTAAGAACTTTAGGTGTGATCGTTAGATAGTGAAGAGGACGGTTTTTAAGATGCCTTTGTCAGTTGATTAAACAAGGAACTAAGTTATCTGCAATTAGGGTTCTATACTCTAAGGTTGAAATCTATAGAGCATACTTTCCTTCGCTTAAACTTTACATAAGTAAAACTTGTGAAAATAAAATAGAAATTAGTTAGTAGGTTTTAGGTAAGTTATCGATTTTGTGATGTTGTCAATTTTGGTAAACTTTACTTAGTTCATAGGTACTCAGACGAATTAAAAGATCATTTTATATATGCAGAGTAGGTAAGTATGCTCTATCGATATCAACCTCAACCTAACATTTGGCTAACTTTTTGGAATCGAATATTCAAAAACTTACAGAATAATACTTTTCAACTGACAAGAATTGAGATCCCAAAAAGTTGCCCAGTTTTTACCCAAAAATATTTAGCAAAAAGAACATATCTAAGTATAGCGTTAGTAATAAAAACAAATAGCATTGCATGCCAAAGG
This sequence comes from Protodeltote pygarga, assembly GCA_936450705.2. Classification (NCBI taxonomy): domain Eukaryota; kingdom Metazoa; phylum Arthropoda; class Insecta; order Lepidoptera; family Noctuidae; genus Protodeltote; species Protodeltote pygarga. Next base: position 10,464,791 of record OW388263.2, read on the forward strand.
TTTACAACTCCACAGAAGCAAATGGAAGCCATGATTTGACACTTTTGTCTACAAATGTTTTAGGAAACGTCGATGTTGATGTGATCCAAGACCGCGCCGCCCGCGCCCGCACTGCGGCCGTCTGTCGCTGATGTCGGCTAATTGAAACGTTGCCACACAAAATTACCACTTAATTTAACACTTTCTACAGATAATAGAGCCAATGGACGCAAAGTTTTAACGTGATTTCGTACCTTTTCGTGGTGAAAGGAAATTAGGTAGTGCGAACACATAATTTTACTCTTATGTTCATTTATTCATTCAGAAAGGTACTTTTCTGCCTAATGTATGTTATTTTGGTAATATTATATATTGTGTTCAAATCTATGGAAACTTTTTTTGGACAGGCTTTCAATAAATGCATCCCGAAAAGTTTACCTCAGTTAAATACAGTAATATTAGTTTAATTGCTACAGAATGTAGATTTGTGGGCAGTTAGGAAAGTAATTTTGATTCTTTAATATTACAAATAAAGCAACAACAAAAACTTGCGAAAGTTAAATGAGGAAGTAATGCATAAAAATAATCTTAAAACACAAAAAAAAGAAGCGATCGGAAGATTTTTTCGTTATTAGCACTTAACCCTTAATTCGATAATGGGAAGTATACTGAACATCGAGTTTGAAAAAATGTGCAGCGAATGTTTTTTACTATATTTTATTTATTTTACCTAGATTACAATGCTCATATTCTACATTATTATATAAAAAATAACTTGGTATTGTGCGCGTGCGCACAGAAGGCCAGTCATCACCGCGATATCAGAAGGATTAAAGTGCCGGGATCCCTCTCGGTAAGTCCTGACTTTTTCGTTATTTTTGTTCTAGAACAATTAGCCATTTCTTCAAAATATATTCTACATAAGATATATATGTGTATAGATAAAAATCTATTATAATATTATCCATAGATTTTTTGGTATACTTTATAAAACTTGCGTGTCCAGTATATTTCCCATTGCCAAGTTCTTAGTAATTGAATATGATTTAGTTATGTGCAGTATACTGGACATTGCCAATGACAAGGTAACTAACTTTTAAAGTGGTATTATGAAATAATGTCCATATTACGTATGTAATTTTTAATTTTTTGGTACTTAGTAATAATATTCCTTACAGGTCTTCAAACAAACATCGCTATCATCAAAACTATTGGCGTTAGTGCCACCAAATAAAATATTTATCGTCAGACGCATTAGGTCAGACACGTTCAGATGAAGAGTCAGATTTTCCATGAAATTTAATGAATTTTCATCCAACGCACCATCCATATCATTAGACTGGGAAAACCTGATTTTGTGTGACAGTAACGAAGAAAAAAATACTTCTGAAGATGAAATCCCGAACAGCGTGCAAGGGATGTTTCCAGTGGCAGTGAATACACCAATGATCATAGTGTTTCCTGAACCTTGACTGACGTAAACTTTGAAATCATTCTGCCTTTTTCGTCAATTCCATATCTATACAAGATATCATATCACCAAAGGCTGATTTTGTGAAGACTAGGTCCAGGAGGAGACAAATTCTTACCCACACTCGTATTAAAAACGTCACATCAAAGAAGAGTACTACCAACTACAATCAGAAAAATGGTAGATTCCTGCACAAGGCCGAAATAAGGAGTTGTGTGTTTGTTTCTGATATGCCTGTAAATTAGAAGATACTTCACAAGATTGATAATATAATTCAAGATATAGTTCACAAGGCAAACCTATTCTCAGTCTTAACTACCGGACGGTCAATAAATGTTTCAAAAGAGGAAATACTTAATTTTAATATTGTTAAATGGTGCAACAATATTTTTTTACAAATTAAAACCAATTCTTTTACTTTAACTCTACATTTCATTAAAAAATAAAATTTACAAAATAAATTAAACTAGACTTTAATTCGGCAATGTCCAAAATACTGTACATCATTTTTTTCAGTAACTTTTTGGTTAATCTGGCAATGTCCAGTATACTGGACAGGCATTTTATCAAAATCTAGATTAGCAAGATTTTTTTTATTATTTTTCCTGGTCCTAGTAACTCCTAATGATAACAAAAATATGAAAAAAAATAAAAATTTTCGTCATTTTTGTCTTGCCAGATTAAGGGTTAAAAGTCACCTAACGGTTAGAATGAGTATGTATTTTTTTAAGAAACAAACCAATTAAGATAAAAAATATTTTACTTTAAAACAAAAAGGATCACTATTATTTTTTGTTTAGCTTTTTATGTGATGTGTGGAGTGTCAATTATTTCATCAATGTGCCGACGCCAACATATTGGGGGTTAACGCATCAGCGTTAGAGCTGACACCTTTTGATGTTACGTTTTTATACCTACTCATATTTTTGAGTCCGACATCTGGCGAAATAATGTTTCAAAGAGTTAACTAAATATTTTAAAAAATTAATTAATTTTGAAAAATATATATTTGAGTTTAACAGAATTACACAGCACAGCACACACAGCAGCAGGTCTTCATGCCTTTGATATTATATCTCTAGTCGCGTCTGAGAATCTGGAAGATTTCCTGTGAAGTTGGCACCGATGAGATTGGCTGCTGTGATCGAATTTCAGTTTGAAGGATATATATTTTTCTTATAAATAAGACTTATTTTTCGTGGTTTGAACATATTTCCGTATACTTATTTTCTGTTCTAATAAAGAATTGTATTTATTATTATTTACGTAAATCTAAGCTAAATGAAAGAGAACACACATAATTCTCGTATTCTCAGCTCTATTATTATGACAGACGTTACTTCCGTAGATTAGTGCATCCTCCTAAAACTGTGTAGTTGTGATTAGAGGCGAGCGGCCTCTGATTACAGGCCGCTAATACTGGCCGACTAATGCACGCCGAGCGATCAACATCATGATATAATATGCGTTTTTTTCTATTGCGTTTACTTAGTAAGTTAGTAATACAATTTAGGTCCACTTGAAACAACAGATTTTGTGCATTTACTAAGGAAAATTACTAACGTTCGACTAGTTCCGTTCTCTAGGTTTTTATTTTATTTAGTTTAGTTGGTACCTAGATGTTTTTTAGTAGCACAAGTCGATGTGTTTATAATTGTATTTGTTTAAAATATTTGTTTTGTAACTCTAAAACTTATTGTACAGGTTTGTGTTATTATTCCCACGAAAAGCCGCATACTGGAAGTCCTAATATTAGTAACTAAATGAGAAAAGTAAATATTGTATTTGTAGACAATATTAATTTTTTATTCATGAACAAAAACACAAACATAAAACTATTAAAATACAATTAAAACTAAAACTAAAAACTAAAACTAACACTAAAACTAAAAGTAAAATAAAAAGAGAAAAACTTAATCTAAAAGACCGCTTCCAGTGGGCAATGTCCCCAAAACGCTGGCTGCATTGCCACGTTGAATGGCAATGCTAAGCCTTTGAGCTAGGTATAGGCCAGCGTTTTGATCCCGAGTAGCTTCGACCAGACGCCCCGATAGTTCTTTAAACATTTTTCGGGCTCCCGGCCCCCACGACCCCAGCGTCTCGACCCCAAAAGGCTCAAATAAGTAGCCGCTATCCAGGGTACTATATTTGCGCCTTTTGAGGGCCTCGGCTGATTCCGCCGCTGCGCCTGCCCTACATTGGGTTCCAGGAAGATGAGACGGCGCCAACGTGTCAACGCAGGTGGCGTCCCATACCAAGGGCCGTCCCATCCTCCACGGAATCAATGTCATTCCATCGGGTCTCTTACCATCGTCCCGCGACAAACCACATGGCTCTAAAATTGCTGCGCAGTGGGCGGTGGTAAGAGCCCGACGTAAAATATCATTAATGCAGGCATGGCGGGGAATTCTAATTGTAGACAATTATGTTTGAATAAATAACATTCCCTGAGTACTGTCTATGTGTCGTCACATCGCCGTAGACACCTGCTACGAAGGGTCTACGCGGCTACGAAATCAAGTTTTCATACAAAAGACTTCAAAATAAGAATTATTAAAACCAAATAAAATATTAATACAACATTTTATTTAAACAAAAAGGTAACAATTAAAATTAACAACAAGTGTTTAGTTTGTGAAAAGGGTAACCTATAAGTCAATGGATGCTTAATATTGTTGTGTCTAACAATCGAACAGAAATCACGGCGTAGCGTTAGTCGACACAACGCTTTGTTGAAAATAAAACGCCAGTGAGACTAATTGAAATGCTACATTACGTCAGCGCAGCCCGAATAGGGGCACTGTTCGACGCTTACAAATATAAAACAATCATTTGGACAGTTCAAAGAGCGGAGCCGTGTAGCGCAATGTAAGCGTGTGGTACAAGCCATTGTTTGTAGCGAGGGGGATTAGCTTAGCTTAATGTTTCGTATTTTAGAATAATTTTCGTGAGACATACTAATTTACAAGTGTATTTGGTTTTATTTACGAGTTGATCAAGTGCCCAATCGCGAATTATGACGATCTACGTACGTGACGAAAAGAGTTTGTGACCTGGAGCGTGTAATCCATTTTGGAGTTGTCCGACTATGGATTCAAACGGATTTCATTTTCAGAAGCGTACGACAACTTTGAATTCGTAAAAGCAAAACTAATACTTATGATATGAATCAAGCGGCTTGACTTATGTGAAATTGCCTGCCACCAATTTAAACTAATTTAAATATTCAGAGGCATATGGCAACCTCGATCTAATTTGTGTGTAAAGAAGAAATATAATATTTATGCCATCTATATTATCTATAAATATTATAAATGAGAAACTGTGCATACATGTGGTTTGTAATTTTTTCACGCAATAACCGAGCAACGGGTTGACGAGATTTTTCCAGTTTAATAGTTTTAATTTACTGTAAGTCTTTTTAGAGAGCTGAAGACATTATCAAAATAAAAAAAATCGGACCGGTGCATTTTTAATAAGTATTGCAGACTTATCTCTTGTAACTTGCGCCGCGGCTTGGCTCGCGCCTCGTCATCGCGCGGCGCCTTTCAATTCACATCTCAAACGTTTGGATACTCCCCCACAATGGGCTAGCTACAAAGCGGGCCACGTTTGCCGCCTCGTTATGTAAAATCGGCCAAACAATGCGAGCGGTATCGCTTTCTGTAAGAACTCAATCAAATCAAATTAACAATAGCTCTCAATACAACCGGTTTATGAAGATCCGTGCGTGAGTTTTAATTAGGAGTTGACAGAGTTCTTTTATATTGGATATAATGTGTGATATGTATTGCGGTGCGATGCTGGTGGACAAAGGCGCGCCAATCAACGGCAGACTGACTGGAGACAACATTGCAACCATAGACAATACAGTTACGTTATTTTTTGAACGAATTTTTTGTGTCAAGTCAGAGTCCTATTTTAAAATCTTAGAATTTAAAAACCAATTTATAAAATTTTTCATAGCAACTACGATATCTAATGATGTAGCACTTAAGCGATTTTCTTTCTGCGCTTGGTGTCTTGTGTTCTTCTTTATTGTATGGTTGATGAACAACCTCGACAAGCTGTACCTACACACCCTTAAAAAATCTCTCAGGTGTGCTGGTTTCCTCATGATGATTTTCTTAACCATTTTAGCAAGTGATAAATAATATTTGAGTGTTGGTGTATTGTAAAATTGAATCCTATAGGATAGTGGTGTCTTTTATTTAAAAATTATTTCAATTATATATAGTAAAGCCTCGCTATTTATATTTTAATAAGTTATGTTACTAGCACCATAACTTGTTACGGGATTTCGATATCCAGATAACGAGTGCTGACAGAAAACTGCTACAACAATAGTGAACATAAAACCCGTAACTGAATAAAAAGCTGAAATACTTCATAGGTACATGTAAACGTTTAAAAACAAACCATGAAATATATTCACCCCAATAAAGTAAACGAACACATTCGCGCGGACGCAGACGCCGGGCGGCGAGGCGCGGGCGCGGGCGCGGGCGCGGTATGTAAAGCTTCGTAGACATCGTACATAACAAACATTACCACACAAACAGCACCTCCGTCACCCTCACGACGAGCGAAAGAGAAGTCTCAGTTTGTACAGAAGATAAACTTCCATCTCACTCTTGAAATAAACTTTTTTTTTATTATGAATAAGTTTTTTTAAGAACAACGTTTTTAATCAAGCTTTTACATTGGAATATCAAAAATAAACGTATTTGTAAAATTTTGTGTCTGTGCTAACCGTTGAAGAGTTGCTTTATCTGGAGCTAATCCTGGATGTCGATTCAGGTCATGTTTACCATAAAAATGCATTGTTATCAACCAACATGTAAAATTTCGAATCCATAGGATAAGAGGAAGTGGTTCTTCAGGTTGCAAGATTTGACCCGAACATACTCACATACCATTGCAAAGCTTGTAAAAAGGCATGTACCCACCTAATAGTAAGCGGTGTAGTGGTCTATGGTCGAACGTACCGCTTTTATCGTTATCCAGAACCGTTCACCAAATAGCTTTTATTAAACATCATGCCGGAACACGACAAAGTCACTTGGTGGGTCACATGTGGCTGCATAGCAAACCTACTTACGTTTCTATACCCATTTTGACTTCTGTGTTACCACTGCTCGTTGTACCGACCGCCGAGGCACCCCGAGGCGTCGAGTGGCGCCACATTAGCATACACCCTCCACTTTGTGAGCGCCGGCTAACCTAATACGACGTATGCCAGACGTGGACTCCTCGTACGTGTGGGGAAATTGCTCACACGACCGGACTCCAGCGTGTAGGTGTCAATATATAGTAAAAGCAAATTAACGAACAACTGTTTTTCTTAAATCATGGCTACACGATGGCTGTAAAAATATAGTGATTTTCTGAAAAGGTCACTTTTTTCTGCTAAAAGTGTCTCTTATCACAAAACTACTACGCGATAGAGACGACTCACGCTTTTGCTGTTAAAGGAGCATTTCTTAACTATTGTGTGTTGTAACACAAATGTACGAGATTTGATAAATTATACAGTCTAATTAAAATAACAAATTAACCTTAGACAAATATCCTCAGTACAACTTAAACGTCTTAAAAAGCTCGACTTACGAATATGTAACCGAAAGTATTATTGCATTTAGTTGTCGCTTTGCGATTGACATGCTCCTGAAACCATATCCTTTTTAAACCCCGACACTAAAAGAGGGGTGTTATAAGTTTGACTTGTCTGTGTATTTGTGGCATCGTAGCTCCTAAACGAATGGACCGATTTGATTTAGTTTTTTTTTATTTGAAGGGTGACTAGATCGATAGTGTTATTAGCTAAAAAAATATCCAAATGTGTCGCGGGTTTTATAATTTAAAAATAATATTGTCACTTTAAATACGGGAAGCGACATTCACACATTACGAATTGACACTATGGTTAAAAAAGGTTTAAAAGAAAATTTTGGAAGGTTCGTGGTCGTGGGCAGTGGGGTCATGTGCGGGTTCAAGCATCTCCACAAAAAAAAATGTGAAAGCAAACAGCATGTGTCAAGGAGGCGTCATGCAGGCGCGCAAACCGATGACCAGGAAAACGTTTGAAATCCGTATCGGTATTAATTAGACCAGCATTAAAGCGCATTAATAAAGCATAAACCGTTATTTATTATTAACTATTATTGTGAATGGTCAGTAATCCCACATTTGGTCTGTTTGGTACAAATGCAGTCGATTTTAAACGGGTAGTTAACCCGATATGCTAGAGACTTGATACTTTAAACATACTCAGAACTGGATTACAATGCACTATTAACTCGTTTACTCCTTTGTTTATTCAGTATAATTGTCTATTTTAAAAACGTGGTATTTATAAAAAATTGTTAGCCAAATATTTCTTTATTGTGAATGATCATACCTACCGTGATATGTCTCGAAAAATTTATCATAATAATAGTTGATTTTTATATTCACTCGTATCAAAATTATACATATATTATACAAACCTTTGACCTATATTTAACGTCACACGCCATATTAACTGTTAACCACCCTATGAGGAATAGTTACAAAATATCTTCATTCGTGTAACATGTCAAAAATTCACAAAAAAAATATCTTAATTCGTCTTTATTAAGTCTTACCAACAACCTCATTACTTTGAAGATTGTCTTCTTCATACTCAAAGAAAAAAATGAACTTGTCACTTGACTAACCGAGTAGTTTGCCATGCGTTTGACAATCACACTTTTGAACAAAGTAGCAATGTGAACGCAAACATCTATGACGCCACTTACTTATTTGTTTTTTAAATTATTTAATAATTACAGTTAAGACTGTAGGAATAAGTACCTGACAAGTAAAATTTGTTTGCAAATTGGTGCCTACGTTTTAGATATATAATCATTTCAGATAGTACAACGATAGCCGAATAGTGTCCGAATAGGAGTCGTGATAGCCTAGTGGTGGTGACCGTTGACTGGCAAGTCAGAGGTCTCGGGTTCAAACCCAAGGCGCGCGCCTTGGGTTTGAACCCGAGACCTCTGACTTTTCGTAAGTTATGTGCGTTTTATAAATTAATTATCACTCTCCGTGCCTCGGATAGCACGTTAAGCTGTTGGCCCCGGCTGTCAATTGTAGATCTTTGACAGTCGTTACGGGTAGTCAGAAGCCCGAAAGTCTGATAACCAGTCTTACTAAGGGGTATCGTGTAACCCAGTATCTGGGTTGTGGAGGTCTGATAGGCAGACGCTCCATGTAAAACACTGGTATTCAGCTGCATCCGGTAAGACTGGAAGCCGACCCCGACATAGTTGGGACAAGGCTAGGCAGATGATGAACGATAGCCGAAATGGCTTGGCCGTTGTTACCATGATTATTGTAAAAAAATAAATAGGTATAACAATATATACCATACGGTAACCAATACGAATTTTTTTTCTCAAACAGTCACAGGGTGACAGGATTCAGTAAGACTCGTTGAGAACATACGTATAGTCAGTGATAGCCAGTGGTATGACCGTTGAAATCCAAGCATCTCTGACTTTTCGGATACATGTGCCTTTTAGAAATTATCATTTGGTAAAACGGTGAAAGAAAACATCGTGAGGGAACCAGCTCACCTGAGCGATTTTTCAACGGTGTGTAAAGCCATGTTCGAGGCCTACGGGCGGTTTAAGCTCTGACACCAGGTTATTTTTCAATCATACGATAAAGAAAGGCCAATGTAGTCGCATATGATTCGTTTTATTTATTCGTCAGTCCAATGATAAGCTGATACTTGTACTTCACGCAAAAGGTAGACTATATTCAATTTTCAGCATAAAGTATAAGGACCTGAAGTGCTACTGAGGCTCTACAGTACCTAATTTGTAACAATAGTCAGTTTTATATCAGTTTAATCTAAAATAGTAGGTAGGTATGGGTGCATACCCCATATGTATATCCATAGGTCCATAACATTATTAACTTACCATTACCATATTATACCCACTAGCATAAACAACGAGTACAATATGTGGGCTGTGAAAACAATAGATAAGTACCAGATATCATATGCTCGGCGTATGCGCAGCTTGTTTGCCGTGTCTCGAGATGTAACCCGAGACAGCTACCTCGCTGTTGTCAATGCTCTCCGCGGCTGCCACTTGACGACATAGAAAATAGAAAACACAGATAAATAGCCTGGACGGACGTGTAAATCAAAACTAGCCTTAGAAATATTTTTATATTGTTTGCGAAGATATTTTATATAGAGAAATAAATAAATTTATGCAAATAATAACAAAATTCATAAACCGAAAACGACCTGTTCAGATATGTTGTGTTTCAGTTGATTTCTCAAATTGTTAAATTTTGTCTTGTGCCAATATTGAATTCATCAGCGAAATATACCCTAATAAGCCTTACTACTTACCTACTACCTTTGCATCAAACAAAAACGTTGCGTCTTGAGCGAAGCCGTTTGATTGAGGCGCCTAAATAGATTATTTATTTTAGGCAATATTTATGTGTGAAAGCTTGTTCTGATTAAAATGATATTTATGCTGAAACTTTATTATGTTATTCTCCTTGACTTGAGTTTTACGATATTTCATAAATACTTATATGTATTTTGTGATTTTATATTATCAATGTGCTAACTAGATAGCGGTTTGGCAAGATAATGTATGCTTTAGTATAAGCTCTACAAATTCAAATACATTACAAACAACATTTAATAATACAAATCGTTAGCCAAGAGTGAACTAAACAAACAACATAGATACATTTGTCGTTTTATTATTCGTTTGATCACTGAGCATATTCAACCAGGCTCCATGTTGGAGTGCAAGCATCGACCGCTGAAGATGTTTGGCGTCGCTCGTCTCTCCGCGTATTTATTTACACATGTTGTCCGATGTGTTTCTAATGAGTCCGTCGCACCGTCAATAAATAAATGCTCTGTTATATCAACTACCAGTCTTTGTGCTCCCTGCGACCACAACTCGGTAATTACGATTGTGCCCAACGCTCAAATATTTAGTCAAAACTTTCGTCCATTAATAAGCTACCGATATTATCCACGGCAGAGTTTTTGAACTGTGTTTACGTAATTCAAGTGGAATACGTGTCTCACAAAGCAATTAAGAAAAAATCTTATACTAACAAAATAATGTGTTTGCCGTGTTTGCGTCCGTCGTATTTTGAAATCATGTTTGTTATTGCGGTCGTGGATGCGGTGGATTTACCTGGAATTTATGAGAATTCACCAACAATAACATCGATGGGAAAGTAAACAAAACCTGGCTCAACCTTCTATGTATGCTGGTATGCGGTACCTAGAATAATGTCCGCGTATAATTACGACATTAAACAAACAGTATACATAATAATCAAATATTTAATTTTACAATTCTCAGAGACCGTAAATTTTGTTTATATCTAATGATAAACATTCTTCCTGCTTAATTTATTTATATTTGTTTATATTTCTAAAAGGTAATCAGCTGATCAGTAAACAATAATTGCAAAATTCCGGTTTATTTTGTACCTGAGAATTTACCACGAGTAAGATAATCTACAAAAATATTTTGATTTGTGTAATGCAGCAGCACGTGACATACTTTCGACAACATCTGTATCTTTCTAAAGAATAAGACTACATTTTTACATTAATTTAGTAAACTTAGAAGTTTCGGAGGCCAAACCTGTAATTAGTAAATTTATCGAATAATTCTCTACCACAAAAAATACAAGACAATTTTCGATCATCGTGGGAACGGTAACTATTTGCCACTTTCTTACAAAGCTTTTATAACATTATTATCTACTACGCATATTTGTAAACACGCACATAGTCCAAAATCATATAACAGGTCACACCTCATAATACCATCGAATTACAAAAGTCATCTGGACAAACTTTGGATGGGTCGCCTTTAAAAATAATCTGTTGAAAAGAGTTTACCTTCATTGTGATGGATCCCGAGTAAACACTTTAGGTTCATTCCTCGAAGGGCTTTGTACCAGGTTCGTTTCAAAACTTCACGGTTCTGGTGACCGATACGTGCCACTCCAACTATAATAATATCACACATATTGTATACAACATTATTATAATCAGGTTTAATGTTATCTTATATTATGTGACGCATAAATATTATTGATAATAAAAAATAACGTTGTGGGAGTTAGCGCGAGATTCACTGACAGGACTTGGTCTGATTTTTAAAATTAAAGTCCTCTTTCAAGCCTGTTTTCAATAGAAGATTCTAGTGCGTCAAATATTAAATTATCCTTCAATTGCAATGTTTTTCGCAAATAAAGTCTCGGGCTGGCAATAACACGAGTGCGTCTTATGGGACGGAAATAAAATATGCAAGTTACGTGATGGGCAACAAAAATCGTACATTTTTATTTCTGTATAAAATAATTCTTTTAAGCTCGATACGACCACTGACTGGACCACTAGTATTGTTAACTACATGTTACAAGCACATGTTAGCTTATTAAATAATTATTAAAACCTGTTTGCATGTGTAGAAGTATAATAAGTAAAATAACTTTGGTAGACATTCTAAGCATCCAGAAATACTTTGCTTTGACAAGCAATGTATTTACTTTAGAAAACATCTATGCTTTTACAGTATTGTATACTGGACATCACCCTTGCATTTGGTATTCATAGTTAATACAAACAACGTCGCGATGTGGTCGCCCACTCAACGATGATCGCCGCACAAAAAGCTCATGTTTAACTTATCGTTGCCATAGAAACCTGTATAAATATTTTAATCGTAATGCTTTGTTATTTCGCCTCGGTGGTCTTGGTTGTTATTTGAAGGTATAAATCTGTTAAAATGTATATAACTAATTTTCCAAGCCCAGCCAAATATGCATGGAAAACTTGAGTAGTAATTTAAGTTAAACTTTTTAAAAATGCAAACTAAGTGTACAGAGGTGTTGCCAATGTAAAGGCTATACAAATAAATAAAATAACATAATATGGTAAATAACCACAAAATCGTTTGATGAATAGCATCTCGATGAATATCTTTACTTTTCAGATCGATATTATTTCGAGAAACAATGTTAAAAGATTGTATTAGTAGACATAACCCATAGTTTTTTTTTAAATTCATTTATAGAGTTCCTGCAAACTGTTTATCAAATATAATCTATAAATCTGCGTTTTCTCGACCTGAAGGTTGTTTTTTGAAAATCAAAATAATTATTTAACTCACCCCCTTCATGGTATTGGAAAACCCTCATGAAATACATGTACTTAGATAAAATGCCATCACGCCTTACAAACGTTTAAAAAATGTTTACAAAACAAATCACCACATTCTGCATACGTTAAGGCCTCATCAGCATCTGTTGCTAATATCCCGACACACGGTGCGGCGGCCCCAGCGGTAGTCGACACAATTAAATGTGTCCACACCGCCGGCTCTCAATGCAATACACATCACTGCTCCACGCTATGTCATTTTATTCACTAACATTTTTATTTCATGCGACTCGTACTCGATTTGTATTTGATTCGTTATTTTGTTCCGGAACCGTTGAGCCGGAAAACCCGTGACGTTTCATTCGAGTATTGTGAAATATTTTGTTCACGTTAATAAAGTTTTGGGCAGAAATATTAAGTTGTGTGTTAGTATAGCTTTTTAGTTTTTTGGTGGATTCCGGCAAAATATGGTCAACTAGGCGTGTTTTACTCTCTATTCCGCTCCGCCGCCGTTTTTTTCTAAGATGACGTCCTCACAGAAAGACACAACTGCCTCACCTAGTAATTAATGTAGTATAGTATACGTAATAGTAAAGAAGTATACACTGGAAACTTAAAGTCTACCAAGTCTGGTCGGTGGACACATAGCTAGCTTTTAGTTCTGATTACAAGAATATGGTATTAAACTGTACAAAAGGTATTTTAGTGATTTTTTTACATGTTTTAGCACATGTTAGCTTATTAAATATAATTAATTAAGAAGGTACGCCGAAGATCGTGGGTTCCAATCCCATCCGTATTAGTTATTTTTTCAAATTTCTTATTAAATAATTGTACAAAAGGTTTTCTACCAACTTGCTGGACATAGGCTTCTTAGTTACGTTATAACTCTTATTAGGATAGTCAGGTGGACAATTAAGTAATTATATGTGGTTACCTTATAAAACAGAAATAACGAACACATTTTCGCTTACAACACATTTTTCATCAATTTCAAAAAGATAACTCAACTCTAATGTTGTTCAGGGTACCTAAATACAATATTGGCGTACCTATTATTCAATGGAGCAAAGAAAAGGATTTGAACAGAACAGTTTCACCAATGCGTGTAATACGGATATGAGTCGCTCTGTTGATTTAAGGACAAGATACATTGCTATTGCCAAAGCTAAGTTTTGCATAGATGTGTAGTGCACCACCTACCACTACTGAATTTAAAATTAAAATGACGGTTGCAAAATAGATATACAGATAAACACTTACCAAAATAAATAGGTAAGCTGCAATATCATATAATCACTATTTTTAACTTCACTAATTGTCACTTACGGGAATATCAGTTAATTAATGATTATCGCTTGCTTTCCTCAATGAAGGAAAGTATCGTGATATAACCAGCTCACCTGAGTGATGTTCTTGAAGTTTGTTGAGCCGTGCGAGTGGTCTAGGGCGGTTTAAACTTCTGACACTAGGTTATACAGTAGGTTGTTCATTAACATTTTTATCGTATTATAAGAAAGAGAATCTGGCTTTATTTCAAAGCTTTTCCATAATTTGCTGCTTATTGTTTGTAACCCCATGGCAAATTATTACCTAACTGTAATTATCCTAACCGATCGAGCAATATTCATAACAAATAACAATAGTCGTACGTAGTTGTTTGCAGAACAAACACGTTCGAATACATCTGCCGGTGTCGTATGCCTTGATTCTCTGAACCCCAAAGATGGCGGGAGCAGGACCAGAGTGCGAATCCGCGGGCGGTCCCACTCCAAGCTGTTTGTTTTGCTGGTGTTTAAACTGACAAGTGGCGCCCTCTGTATTGTTTGTACAAGATGTTGACCGGCCTATATTGCGCTATGATGCTTGGCATGTTTGATTTGGTTTTGTAACGTGTTCCTGGTGCGAAGGTATCCTATGTACACTTTCTTCCTTACACAGTTACACTATAATATCTCATTACATGTTTTTTAGGATTGAAAATAATACACACGTTCGTTAGGTAAGTACGTTCTTCTGTGTCTTACCTAACCTACGTTTCACATCTAAAGTTAGCAGTGACTGACAAATACAGATCCAATATAACTTTAACTGTTTTATAAAATTTATTAACAATAACGGTTCATTCATTAAAAATTCAACATAAAACACAATGTTGTCGATCAACGAGTCGATGATTTGTTATAAAAATACTCTGAGACCGTGGGGGCTAACGCGCGCCGTCGTCGTCGCTGGGTACCGCCCGCAGTCGCTTTCATTCACCTTGCTCAGCGAATCACACGCATTAACACGTATTAGGCCGGCGCCCTTTATCCCGGCGCACTTCCACACAAAATACTACACTTTCCTTTTTACTGTTTATTGTTATCGTTTTATTTCGAGTCGCAAACCGTCCGCTGACAATGCGCCTGCCGACACGGCTCGCTAAACGCTTTCAAGAGTCGAAAAGCGGTAATTTGCTTCATTCGCTCATTGTTGACGCTAAAAGTCAGCCTTTGTCGACACTTGACGGAATTGGGACCGTTTAGATTCGGGAGCGGGCAATTCGCGGAGAGTGGACGCGTTTTATCGGTGAACATCCCGGTCACTCTACCCTCTCTCACCTCAATGGCTGCCTAATGGAAGCTTTCAGCGAGTGTTTGAAAAGGTTTTCTCTTTTAAATAACGTACCAATGTATATCTTCTATAGTAGAAGACGAATTTTTTAGGATATGTCGTGTTGGGTAATTGCCTTGAGCCTTTTTTTGAAAAGTATAGAGTTAGATAGGACATATAGGATAGGTTAGATTTATTACATATCTATTTGTCTTCATTTTTACGTTAACTTTATTATAAGTCCAAACCGAATATCTCCACCCAATATTTTTTTCGAATGACAAAGATTAACCAAAGTACACCTATCTCAACTAGTTATTTTCTCGTCTTGTCTTAGTTTAATTTAGTGTCTAACTTTTTTTAAAGTTAGTTAATTAATTCAGATTTTGTCCCGTCGAGCTAGTACACTTACTGAAGGCCTGCAGCCTGTCTGTTTCAAAGAATTATAAAATACAAATTAGTCAAGCAAGCAAAATATAACATTTCCCGCTTATCATATTGATATAGTACGTGGGTACATATTGGCACGTTCATTAGACGCCAGCCTACGCCGTACGTTGGGGCCGGCTGGCTTGGGGCCCGACGCGACTGCGAGGGGCTATTACGGCCCATTTACATGCGTTTACCCACGCTCATTGGATCACTTGTATCGAAGCTCGATTATACTTGATTAGTTGAAGAACCTTGTTAAACTATGTGGTTGTTTTATTTGCAGCGAGAAGTTATTTTTTATCGAATGGTTGATGAATAACCTGAAATCACCAGTAAATCTATGACGAGGCTTTTTGTACCTTTTGAAAAATCTCTCAAGTTTGTAGGGTCCTTTTTCCTCACAGTTCAAACAAATGATCACTAATTTTTAATAGATCTTAATTTCGAGATATCAGTGTGGTGCGTACCTTTTTTGTTGCAGAGGGGAAATACGTCTTATGCATGTCGTCACGCTCGAAGTATGCGAGACGGTTATGCCTAGATATAGTAGACGGCCAGCATAGTGACTAAAACCCCCTTGTGTGACTTCTGATTCGAATAGTGTCGGGAACGCAGAAACGCTTTTCGCATACTCCTGGATTGGAAACATTGACTAGGCAGTCCAACACGACAACACGGTCATACCATTAGAATATTATTGCTTATATAAAAAAGTTTCATGATGTAGGATAAAAATTCCTATGTGTTACTACCTAACGATATAATATTTAACAGATATCCAAAAACAAGTTCTGGTACAAAATTTTGCACACAAATTACCAAAAACAATTCAAAATATTTACGCAATCACAAAAGTTTGAACACAAATACCCGGAGCATAATTCACATTGTGTGAACACTAAAGGATTAAAGTTAACATTGACGGGTACAATGAAAATGAAAACATCGTCATAAAATGATTTATCAATGATTTTATCTGTGGCTAATCCCGGCTTACAAGTAACAAAGGACTTAGTAGAAATTATTCAGGAAGTTGACGCATTGGGCTCATCCTTTGAACACCTACAACCTGTTTTGGTTCAGAAAAAAATCTTTTGTTGTACTGATAACATGTGATAAGAATTTTTGTTGGGGAAACGAGAAAGATAGGAGATACCTCAACTGTGTAGAGTAAATTGCGAAATAGTTCACGTACTATCCTCCTAGCCTTATTATTCCTAAACTTTGTTGGGGTTGGCTTCTAATCTAGTTTTCTACGGAGCGATTGTCTATCTGACCTCCGCAACCCAAAGGGATCCGATGTTCTAAGGTTAGATCAGTTGTCAGGATTTTATAAGGGTACTCTGACGCCCTATATCGACAGCCAATGATCTTCATGACAACCGAGGCTTAATGTGCTTTACGAGGCAGGGAGCAGGTGACAATTAATTTATAATACACACATAACTTACGAAAAGTCAGAGGTGCGCGCCTTGGGTTCGAACTTGAGACCTTTGACTTGGCAGTCCAACGGTCTTACCACTAGGCTATCACTGCGAAATAGTTCACATATCATATAATAATAGTTAAGTAATATCTTGAAAAGAAACAGATTGATCATATGATTGTATTGTTGTAAGTAATGTAAGTATGTAAATTGTAAGTGAAATGAAGGAAGTTACTTGCAATGGATGAGCAGTATCTTACAACAGTTACAACATATCTTATTACTAGCACTTCGCCAATGACTTTGTCCGCGTGGATTTTACGTCCCCTATTTTAATCGTTTAAGAATGGAATTTCCGAAAACCCTTCCTTTTCAAGTCTTTAGGATCAACTGTTTAAGGATGTGCGTTGTCTGTCAGTCAGTCACTGTACTGTTTTAGGCCCTGCGCAGACGACAGACTATCCGTGACGCACTTTTTAGTCTGTGAAAATAGAACCTATGCAATTATATGCAGTAACGCACACGACGCGCAAAAAGTCCGGCGCACAAAAAATCCGTGTAATTCGGGCAGACCGCACCGCGCCGCGGCGCGCCGCTCCGCACAAAAAGTGTGTGAAAAAAATTGAACGTTTGCTTCAACGCGCGCTAACGCAGACGGCGCACACTTTAGTCGGCAATCTGCATTTGCTAGGGGTGGACCAATGCACCTTCTGGACCAATGGACCTCCTCATTGTTGTTTCTGAATGAGTCAAAGCAGGTCTCAAAATAAATAGCAACTCATCAAATGTAGTAACATAACATTTTATAAAATTTGAAAAAAATTGCCGGATGTTGTTTCAGAATTGTATGTTTAGTATGGAACTGTCCCTTCAGTAATCTTTCCGAAAGTATAGGATGTACCCAAAATTCTCTATTTCTTCTTCTTTTTCTGTACTTCATGTACAAAATAATACTTCGCGATCTCTGCACGATTTCCATAGCGTCTACGTCCCTACAGCTCTGCCGACAAAATGATCGAAGATGTGCGTCGTGTGCGTTGAGTCTGTGAAAAATCCGCGACCGACTTTTTGCGCGCCATGCAGACTTTTTGTGCGCCGCAGACTCGATCGCACAAAAAGTGTGCCGTCTGCGCAGGGCCTTATAAGTATAGATAGAAATTACTGGAAATTACTATAATTGTAAATGTGAAAGTTTGTAAAGATCTTTTTTCTCAATCACTTGACATATAGATAGACCATGTCTTGGATTAGCAGATGTGATTATTTAGGTCTTCTTTTCCTGGTCCAGCCTCCACGCGGGGGAAGCAGCGAGAAAAAGCTAATTTGATATATTCGTTTGATATTTACGTAAGAAAAGCCGAACACATTTTTGCCTTCACTATTGTAGAACTACAAAATAAAAAACTTGATAGATAATTAATCGTAGGCAGAAACACGTTCATGCATCGTCCATTCTGATTTGCATTGCACACAGTTTGTTTGGCTAACCACAGAGGCAACAGAATCGCAAATTCGTTGTATAGCGCGCGGTGTCAAGATATCGAAGGCAAATTACAGGCCTGTGCCGCACGTCCGTCCGATTTGATTGACACCGAATAAAACGTACGCGAGCGTAATTAATTAACCAAGTACCACTTACGATGGCCAGGTAGCTATGCATTTTGTATTGTTTTATTACTTTTTTGTGCGAATATTGAGAAGGAAGTGCGAAATTTGTTGAAGTAGCTTACGTCTAGGTGTGTTAGTTAGGTACGTACCGAATTATTACGTACTCTGCTAGTTTTCTTCTTTCCGTTTTAAATAATAACGCAATATTTTAGTTTACATAAAAATACCGGTGGCCGCTAAAAAAATAAAAACCTGCATGGTTCCAAAAAGTGTGCATACAAAAATGAGATTTTTTACGCATTAAGTATTTTAAATTTTCATTCGGTTTAACAAAATTAAGAAATATGTTATGATAAACTAGGCTTAGAGCATTCAGACATACCAGAGCAAGAATAAAAACTTCGTGAGGAGATCAGCATATACCTACATAGGAAGTTAACATAGGTACTTTGCTTAAGAGATGTATGTAATGGTCTTCGTTTTCTCTATGTAATGGTGAAGCCGTGTCAGTGGTATACGATGCCGACATGACACATTAAAATAATCTAGGTATATAAATAAAAATCAATTGCCACTAATATTTGTCCGCGCATCACTTCAAAGCGGCTGGACAGATTATGATTTTAAAAAATGTGTGGGTTTCTGTGGGTCCCTGGATGGTTTATATTTACAATTGGACCGGTAGGTGGCACTGCCATCAGGTTAAATTAAAACGAAGGAGGCGAGGCCGCGAGAGGGTCAGGCGGTCAGTTAGTAATAAATAAAAATGTTTTATTTTATCTCAACAAATTATATTTATATGATAATTCGGTTGACAAGAAATCGCAACCCAAAAATCTGACAATTACAAATGTATTCATACACGCTCCTATTTTGTATTAGATAGGTACTTAAGTATGTACTAGGTAGTCTTAAAATGTTATTGCCTCATCTTGCGAATTGAAACTTGTGTATCTAATGTACTAGTAATTTGGAATGTTGAGTAATTTTACATTGCAATAAACTAACTACATTTATATTTAACGTATGCGAAACAGGAAACTTCCAATGAATTACAAAGCTTTACAAGTGTCAGGTAATATTATTGAAGCGTGAGAAAGCAGAAATTGACAAAGTTAGTGATAACATCAAGAGATTGGAACTTTGGATCGCACGGAATGTGACACCATCACACCACGGATTACCCTTTACGCGTAACTCAACTGTGGACGTAGACGTTATCTTAATCTTTCTTAATTATCTACCTATAATACCTACCTACCTACCTAATAACCTACCTGTACCATGTATATGCCTATGCCTATACCTACAAACAACGCACAGTATAAACCGGGTAGATCTAGATAGGTGGTACTTGAAGGAAAGTTTTCTTGCAGGAATATTCTTTGATATACCTTGCCTATAGGTGCAATAAGAAAGGATTTTTGGAAATTCTATCCCTAAGTGGGTATGGTTCTTTTTGAGGTACGGAAAACTAACTATAGTACTAGAGATAGTATAATAAATATGTACGAAAATGTTTCCTGTTTTCAGCACTACACGTTATTTACCTAATTTTAATTACGTTACCTACCCATTGAATTTGATGATTGAACGGAATTGATTTTAACTATTTTCGAACGCATAAAAACGCTATGCCAAATCTTTTATTCAGTATTATACAGCGTAATTCGTTTAAAAAAAGATACACTGACACTTGTTCATCTGAGCTGTACTTAGTATACCTATAAGTACTTTGTTAGTAAGATTTACTATATTATATTCATTATTATATCTCATTGTGAATACTGGTTCACACGAGAAAATTAGTGCAAAAATTGTGAGTCATCGTCATTCTGACTAATATAGTAGACAAGCAGCTTAAATAACCACAAACCGAACCACAAACAATAGTGTGGGAGAAATATAGAATAGAACTTAGAAACAAAAGAAACAATTACAATAAACTTTAGATAATACTGAGGTAGTAAAACTGTGAAATTTCATGTTGTTTTCTGTATTGTTAAATTCAATTAGTAATAAGCTTCAATACGCTAAATTAGATTTAATTTTTTTTTCTTAGTATTCGGATTTTTATTCTTCTATTTTGTGCGGGTTATTCACTTTGCTTTTCTTTTGTTTCAACTTCATCGTGGCTTTTATGTAAAATTACTACTTCAAATATGTACTTACAAACACACTAAATGTCAAAATAAAAAAACTAGACAACTGCGAACTAATAATAAGTCGCGGACTAATAAGTTCTGTACAACAAAATGTTTTATCATTAAAGTGGTCATAAATAGGGAAGTCCATTCGAGAAAATTGAACATTTGTGTCTTTGGGAAAACGGTTACGGATCCCACAATAACGTATTGTACTCTGTTAATAATTTTAAAATTGACTATACCTTATTAGAAATAATCATTAATGAACTGACCTCGACGTTTCGATCAAGTTGCCTTATTCGGTTAAAAATATTATTAATTACAGGTTTTTACAACAAGCAAGGTTTTTTTATTTGTGCAACAAATAATTAGTTCATATATTATAATTACCATAGGGGTAATATTCACCAGTCGCCCTGTAAAAAACTGGTATTCAGCTGAATGCTGCTTCTAGAAACCGACATCAACAAAGTTTTGGAAAAAAAGGCTATGAGGCTGATGAATTGATGATGGTTGGAGTTTATGACCGATTTATCGCCGATCCGTAGACTTTTGTTTTTTTTTATAATAGTGAATGAATAATATAATATAATAATATAATGTAATAATATAATTATGTCATTGGGGGAGGCCTATGTTCAGCAGTGGACGTCTTATGGCTGAAATGATGATGATGATGATGATGATAATAATATAATTAATAGTGAATCCGACACTATTTTATTAGAAGCTTTAAAAGTATAGAAGATTTTTTAAGTATATTGTTGGTAAATTTAAATATAAATCTACTTATTATTAATATTTAAAAATGACATAAACTATGCGTTAATCTTTATGTCAATAAGTCGTACTTTTATTTAAGAAATTAATGTTTAAAATGTTTGATTTTTGTTTTTTGAGTTTGATAAATAATCCCATAAATAAAATCTATAAAAATAATACAATCATTAGAAACCGATCCTGTTAACATTGAATAAAAAGTCAATCTATTTTTATAAATATAGCAACACCTAGTGATATTAATTGTTTAATAAAATAATTAAAACATAACTAGCAAAAGCTAAGACGAAATTTTAATATTATGAAGTATAGTGTCATAGTCATTATACCACCAATAGGTACCTACTGTGTCATATCTGATTTGATCTTGTGTGATATTATTAAGGTAAGGCAAAACAAAAAATAATATTTACTAAATATTTTTTAAACGACAAGACAGAAAATATGACGTATTATTATTATAACGTTACATACCATGGCTACAATGGTATAACACCAACATCATGAATAAGTTAGTAATCTTCGTTTTAAACCAAATATAACATAACTTTTTTAAGCAAAATAAAGGTGTACTGTTAAGCAATACCTTATAAGGATAATGGTTTAAATTATGTAATTGTAATAATATTATTTTAAGTTGATTGTACCATATTGTGTTAATTCTGTAATTTAACCATTTTGAATCTGGATTTGACTTTTTAAAGTTATAATTTGTGAAAATATTTGAGGCAGAATATTTTGTAGACACGTTTTCCAAATGTTATAAGATACCTATAGTGTTTGATTAGTCGTCCGTGTTTTCATTTAGATGTCAGGTACTTACGTCGATAAATAAAACTGATTAGTGTGGATTGTTTTACTCCAACTCAATATAATAGTGACTGAGGGTATCCAACTGGTTGTATTAATGATGTTTAAAATAAACTACATTAACGTGAGCACCTATTGACGTAGTACCGTATTGTTAAATGGTTCATTTGTGAAATAAAACATGTTGTTAAATTATAATTTCTATTTATTCGGAGATTTTATAGAATTGTTATTCTTTTACTTGATTAATGTCATCTACTAAATTAACAACAGTATGTTTACATGTCAGTAACAACGAAGAGTAGACAACATAATTTTATCTATTTACAAATAGAACTAGGAGACTATCTACATAGCTTGGTCGTTTTCAGACTTTATCCAATAAATCGCTTAATATATCAACTATCACTGTTCTACGTACACAGCTTTAAGTAGAAATAATACTTATAAATTCAATATACAATAATTTACACTTAGAATATCGTTACAGATACATCGTTACGATAAAAGAGAAAAAAAGAAAAGAGTAGGAAAACAGAAATACTCGTAGAAAACAGAGTACGAAAGAAAAGAGTTCAACGCGCCTACACAGAGCAGTTCATTACAGATAAACGAAGATTTACAAAAGAGAATATCACTAGGCAACGATATCGTACCGACGGGATACTTAATACTGGTTATTCACATATATTGTTCAATACGCACAGACGCCTAGGTGTCGGGCGGACGCTGCTGGTCGGTGGGGCTGGCGGGCGGCGCCAGCGCGGAGCGGCGCAACTGCTGCAGCAGCGCGGGCTCCAGCGCCGGCCACCAGCCGCCCAGCAGCGGGTAATGCGCGGCCGGTGCCAGCGGCACGCGCGCCTCCTCTTCGCCGCCACGCTCCTCCGCATCACTTGCCACTACGTCAATATCCTCCTCAGGCTCCTCCTCACAACTACTGTCACGTCTTTGTCGTTTCTCAGGCGCATCGTCCGGCGCCAGTAACGAAGCCACATCGAACTGCCTCTTCCGTGCTTGTGCACCGCCGGGCAGTCGACCCGCTCCCCAAAATGGTAAAGGAAGCGCCGTCGGCGGCGGTGACTGTGGCGGCGGTGACGGTGAGTCTTCTCCATCGTCGTCCACAGCAAGTCCCATGTGTTTCCTCACTTTCCTTTGTGCTTTGCGTCTTCTGAAGTCTCCTTTGCGAAAGTCCTCGATATTAGCCGGGTGGATTGCCCAGTAGTGCCCCTTTCCATTTGCTGATCTTCCAGCTTTGACGAAACAATCGTTTAGTGATAAGTTGTGTCGTATTGAGTTGCGCCAGCCGGGCCCGCGGGATCGGAAGTACGGATAGTTATCCAGGATGTGCTGATAGATATCGGATAGGACTAGTTTTCTTTCTGGTACGCTGAGGATCGCCATGGCGATTAGGCCAATGTAACTGTGTTGTGGCTTCGGCTCCTCGGGCTGAAGGACTCGTTGCTGAAGCAGTGACATGGAGAGAGCGAGCCGCGGGCCATAGGGCGAGTAGCAGGGTGCAACTGTCGGTGGATACAGGCGGAGTCGTTCGGCCACGGCATAGTTGTACAGTTGCAGGCGATAATGGTCGAGGGCCGCGGCGGTGACAGTCGGCGCGTCCTTGCCGAGCGGCCAGGGGCCTCCTTCGGCACCGCTGCACATGTTGCCGAGCGGAGAGCGTAGCGCGGAGTGCCGGCGGCGGGCTGAGGCCGGGTCCGCGCGTCGCGCTGGGGGCGGGGAACTCGCGCGCTGGCCAATCAGCCGCCGCCGCTACTTGTATACGTGTTTTTGTTTAGCGACGCCCCACTCCAGTGGCTTTGCAACTCCACGCACCCTGCCTTGAGGCTATGAGTACTAGCAGCAACGACAATGCTTAAATATGGATTGGCTCCCTTAAAGTTTAAACAATAATCGTTACCTATATTATTTTACAAATTTGGTTAACATTTTTTGTTGAACAGCAAAAATATAAACAAAAAAAGTCGTCATGAAGTCAAGTTTAAAAAAAAATTGTGTAATATGTTTGCATTATATGTACATATTTGAAATATGGTGATCGTATCGTACATAATGTTATTTTACTGACAACATTGCGTGGTACCTAACTGAAAGTACACATTTACGATATAATTTTTTTTTTTAGTTCGATTTCGATTCGATTACCTAGTTCGATTTTATCCAACTAATCGAACATTGCATCGTGGATTATAAGTACTATGCATAAGGGTCGTGAACTTTGTTCTCTTGTAAATACCTACTACGAAGGTGCTACGTGGGTACCTGGAACCTTTGTAGAATTGACTTACTTTGAACTAGCATTACTAGAAATGTTCACCCATCTTCTTGAAAAATGGTCTTCACTACTTCGAAACACAACGATCAAAACAGTAATTAAACTTGTCATTTAATATAATAATAATAATTAATCTTCATAACATACTTTTTTTTGTTATTATGAACAAATCATTAATATTTTCACGTGCATTGAATTTCAGCTAAAGATCTGACACTTCTGCTGTCGGTACTCAGCAAAACCGTTACAAATGACAACTTCGTAGCGAGTGCTTCCCTGTTATTTCAGAGATATCACAACACGCAACAACACATTACTTCCCAGAAGGCGAGCGAGAAAGAGATGCAGATGTAAAAATACTCCACCCTTCCGCGATGGATAGGGACGGAGAATCGTGCAACAGTTTCACATGTCACTGAGGTGCGAAAGGATGGTACTGTCATTTGTCCACGATAAAGTACTATTTCAAAACAAACCTTTGGTTTGCGGCGTAAGGTTGAAATTACAATGACTATGTTGGGTGCTTGTAGCGTTGTTGATATAGTGTATAGGCAATGAAAATAAAGAGGCTCGGAGAGCAAGCGTGGCGGCGAGTGCGAGTAGGGCAGCGAGCGATATCGGTGTAACGCAACGCTCCAACAATGCAGTTGCCGCCCATTTAAATACGCCATTTTGTTTACTGTCTCCACGGCTTGTGCTTTTGTGTTTTATACAGAAAGCAGTGTTTTGTGGAATAAGTAAATTACAGGAAATATTTACTCGTTCAGCGTAGACAATGGCGATACCGTAGCTACGACGCGGCGTAGCAGTGTAGAGCTAATCGATTGTATTTGGTGCGGATATTAAACAATTACTTTTTCTTTTTTGTTTCTGATTTAATTGTATTTTTGAAACGTTAGATAAAAGGGTGTTTAGTAAGTAGTATTTTTTTAGGATACTGATTATTGTAGGTTACTATGTCTTAAAGAAGTTTACAGGGCAGCTTAAATTACGAATGTTATTACTCTATTTGAGATTCAGACAGTTCTTCTAATGCATTTATACAAAGATTTTGCTCAATTGTATTTATATATTGTTCATTGTTAGCTTGTTTTAAACTTCATCGTTTTTTTTTTGACACTCAAACCCTAACCTAACACGTTATTTTTACCCAATTATAGTAACATTTCTTGTCGTAGTGGCGCATTGGTTACGGACACGCTTTGCAAGCGCCTGGGTGTGGGTTCCAAGCACCAATGTGACATTTTCATTCAGAGGTGCGTGCCTTGGGATCGAACTCGAGGCCTCTGTATTGTCAGTCGACGGTTATGCCACTAGGCTATCAGTGCTATCAAAATATACTATATATTAATCGAAACAAAATAATATAATGCAGGCTGAATGTTATTTTGTACGAGCACAAACTCGGTTTAAAACAGTTAAAACAATTTCCCACAAAACCTAAAACATTTTATTTCGATGCCCATTGCTCGTATGTGGGGTAGATTTAATTTTAAATCCGCGTCACGTTCGGGGCAGTTTTAAACAAGCGATTGCCGTTGAAAACAATTGGCATCCACCCAGCACACTACAAACACGCATTTTAATTATTGAGCGCCGAGATTACAGTTTAAAATACAATCCATTACACTTTGTAATTACGATGAATAAAATAAATGTTTTTAACTTTAAGTTGTAGACAAAAATAATTGTTAATGGTTTTGTAGAAAACCATTATTGACCATTATTATTGACTGCCTGGTTGTTCTAGTGGTAGCAAGCGCGACTGCTGAGCACGAGGTCCTGGGTTCGATCCCGGGTCAGGCAAAGTGCTATTGGGTTTTTTCATTAGGAAATTCTCAGTAGCAGCACGGAGTTTTTCTAGCCTTTAGAATGGCAATAGACTCCCGCCTATTACCTACATGGGACTTATAACATAGCCGGCGAAACGTAGGTGTACTGCATATACCTTTGCCTGCTTCCTATGGTGAATACAGGCGTGAGACTAATTATTACTAGTTCATAAAAAGGAGTTTGTGTTCATAATAATCTAGAAAACGTGCCTCGGAAATCACGTAAAGCCGTTGGTCCTGATCTCTCTCCGGTTGTACCTATCTACTATTGAACTCGGACTATGGGAGTGAAAGAATAGAGAGTGCACCTGTGATTGCACAGACACTTGTGCACTATAATATCTCCTGCGTAGTTCGGTAATCTCCTTTGAGATTCGATGAAATTAATCAGGAATACAATATTAATGTTATACGATTATGGATTGTTTTAAGATATTCCCACAAAGATAATGCGTCAATTTTTTTTCTTTATCATCAAACACATTGAGAAAAAAATATATTTTGGGACTTAATAAAAGTATTTAACATTTAGTATCAATTAGTATCAATTAGTGTCAAAAGAAAATATTAAAATGTTTTAGAAACATTTGATAACGTGTAAAAATATTTTAATAATTTCTTACTATTTGGCGCATAAAAGTTATTAATGTATGCAGATTGATTTATTCATACCTGACTGTTTCCCATTGTTGTTCTAATTGCGACGGACCGCGAGCAAGACGGAGAGGCGTGTCGCCCCGCCCACCGCTCCCAAAACTCTTTGTGCCCGACTGTACTCGAGTAAATTCATTTACTTTTAATACTCATTGTACTTACTGCCCTGCAGTTTATTTTATGTTTGCATTGTTTGTTTAACTGTACCCTGTTGAAGGCGTGTCCGAATTTGTATTTATTTTACATAGAAAATTTGGATGCATGGTACTTGGGAGTCCCAAAAGCACTAAATAAACTTAAATAAACGTTCAAAATAAAAAAAATCTCGATTATATCCACTTCTAAATCATTATAACTTAAATCTAGCACTATTAGTCTTTTTAAAGTAAATCATAAGAGGTGGAGGCATGTAATACCTTATCCCTCTCGAAGAATTAAACAAAGTTCATATTTTGTTAAAATCATGGTAATTTTGAACTAATTTTCACTTTGCAAATAACAACAGCAATAAATGTATTACCTAAAAACCAATATGACAAATATACTACATTTATTTAAATTAAATTAGAAATAAAAAATGTGCCCATCACTGTCACCTGCAAGCAGGTAGCGTGCCTAGGACTTAATGAGACATGCACTTAATGAGACTGGTAGCAATGCCACGCTCGCCACATTTATCAGAATAGGAAACAATATGAAGTTTAAAAGAAAATAAATGATATATCAAGGACGAACCATAGGTATAAGTATTTTTTACTAAGAACACTCTCGATCAAGTCATCTTTCAAATAAAAACAATCCAAATCGTCATATCTGGAAGGTACCGTGCCTCATGTATATAATAATAACACACAAATAATAATACACAAACACACCCTCACATATTTATACACACGATAAATAACACCCTTTTCGTCGGTTATAAAAACCAATCAAAACTTCGCTTTGATTCGCCGAAGTATCTAGTATTTCGACCTAAACTACATCTTGTGGTCCTATAAGCGACCATTCTAAAACAATTTTTATTGCAATACCCGACATAAGTAAACTGTTATTAGAATCAATTTGTAAATATAGGTATACAGTTCGAAGAATGAGAGAATAAAAAATGTCCTGTGATGTGAAACCAAAAAATATTCGCAAAAAGAAAAAGCTTAAAACAAGAATCAAAGAGACCGTTATGTTTACAGAGTTTCCATGTAAAACTTGGCGTACAGCGGTATTGAATTAGAGACTTTGTGTGGAAAACTGTTCACAAAATATTTTGGCGTTACAAAGGAGGTATTAGGCGACAAGGAGGGGAGTATAATTTTATGTAAATCGACCGCCACCGCCGCTGGCTGACTTTCGCGATGGTTCCGAATTTGTTTATATCTGCCGGGAAACAAGCCACGTACCTCTTGGCGTTTTGTCGCCTCGATCGATGTGACTGGGGACTTTAATGTAATGTATAAATACGGAAAGTGTACCGAAGTAAAAGTTCCTTTCAAAGAAATCGTATGAAGGTACCATTTGCTCAATATTTTTGTACGCTTTATTTATTAACTTTTCAAAACTCGTGAAATCTTACATCGACCATACCTTTACATTTTTTCGATATTATATTAGACTTCGAGTTTAAATTTAAATTCTAATTCTTGGTTTTACTGAATTATTGTATGGGCTAAATACACAGTTATTGTTACTGTCAGCCCATACTCATCTCAAAGCTTGGCAAAGGCCTCTGGTCACTACCAGAATCCAGAGTCAGTGGGAACCAGTCGCAGTTGGTTCTGTCCAATTCGTCCTGCCATCACCTGCGTGACCAGATATAAGATACTAAAAAGTCAAAAATACCCGAATTATTTATTTAGACATAACACGGGGATTAACGCGCACATACCTTAAGATTTTATTTTCCCGACGTTTCGAACAGGTTACACTGTTCGTGGTCACGGGCAGACTGTCGCAGCGGTGTCAATCTGAATGTGAGGTAGATGTCAATACATCTACCCTCGATGTTTTTTCTGTTCGAATAAGGCCGGTACACACCACACTCACAATATCCGCACTTTTAACCGACTTGCTCCAGCTAGGTTTAGTTTTTGAAATCACTGGATTCCATGTTGCGGATAACTTATAACCATCTTCCCGATTAAAATTTTGGTGTTTTTTTATTTCAATCGCTTCACGCACAATTCTCGAGTAGAAATGGCGATCGGTGGAGAGGACTTGCAAGTTGTGGAATTCTATCCAGTGTTTCGTGTCCGATTGAAGTAAGTGCTCGGCAATCGCTGATTTGCTGGTCTGGCGGTTTTTTACAGCCGCAATATGCTCTTTGACCCTTTCAGCGATGGTTCGCTTCGTTTGGCCTATGTAGGAGCTACCGCAGCTGCAATTTATTTTGTAGACACCTGGTGTCTGTAATGGCAAGATATCCTTTGGAGTGCCCACGAGGTTGTTGACTTTTGTGCCCGATGTGTATACGGTGCGGATGGAGTACTTCTTCAACACCGAGCCGATTTTGTCTGTAACACCTTTTACGTAAGGCATATAGGCTGGTTGTCTGCTAACCTCGGGATGTCTGCTTCGTTTTACAGACTTCTTCAACTGCCCAGCCACTCGATATCCGTTCTTTTTTAGTACCTCCTGAACATGATTTAACTCCTGTTCCAAATGCTCAGGGTCACAGAGGTCGTGAGCTCTATTTTTGAGTGATGTCATAACAGATTGCAAGTGACGAGGATGATGATGTGAAGTTGCATGCAAGTATCTATCAGTGTGTGTAGGTTTCACATGTACATAGTGCGACAATGTTCCATCTGGTCTCACGGTTACTTTGATGTCCAGGAACGACAGCGTTCTGTCCGTTTCCATTTCATACGTGAAACTCATCTTTGAGTGAATGGAGTTGAGATGCTTTATATATAGATCCACATCCTGTCTACTTCCTTTGACTATACAGAAAATATCGTCCATATACCTCTTCCACATCTTGATAATCTTTGGGCCAGTCCTCTGTGCCTTCTCTTCAAAATGTTCCATCCAGAGATTTGCAAGTACCGGGGCTACCGGACTGCCCATTGCGACGCCATCAATCTGGAGGTGATACTGTCCTTGAAAGAGGAAGTAGTTGCCATCTAGACAGTTTTTTAGCAGATCTATATAGTTGAACGGCATCTCACTGTCGCTCAGTCTATCTTTCACGACGTCCAGGCATTCTTTAATTGGAACATTGGTAAAAAGCGACTCCACGTCAAAACTCACCATTATATCATTCGGTTCCAATGAAAGGCTCTGTATCATCTGTACGAAATGCCGTGAGTCCTTCACAAAAGACGGTGATTTCCCCACAAGTGGCTGCAATACTGACGCAACATGCATGACCACGAACAGTGTAACCTGTTCGAAACGTCGGGAAAATAAAATCTTAAGGTATGTGCGCGTTAATCCCCGTGTTATGTCTAAATAAATAATCATGCAACGCGAAAGTTTAAGAGTAAATAATACCCGAATTTTAAACATTTTCCTATGCTTTTCTATTTCTTAGTTTATCAGACAACTAGCCAATCAAAACTATGATATATTACAACATTATTCATCACATTCTTATTGTTAAAAAAAGTATCTACATTATAAGTTACGCTCCCACACAAAATATTTATTGAATGTTACCCTAATCCCAAATTATCGTACTCCACAAAATAAAACATATCAAGAATCCTTAGTCATGTCTAAATCTGCAAATAAAGCCCTATCCTACCTCAGACTAGTCCCAAAGGGATTTTATGCGAGTCTTTTTGTACACATTCAAAGATACCCATACTTACAGTCACAGAATACAAAAATTGTAAGGAAAAAATTTACCAAATATGCAGTAGGGAAACGAGTATGTATGTGAGTGTGCTGTTCTGTGGCGAAGCCGTACATATTTGGATTACAAAGCACGGACGCACGAGTCGATTTAATACGCTTATTTGAAGATAATACCCTTCCCCTCGTAGAATACCTCGGCGATCTGTGAGACTGTGGCGTTTACAGACATGTTTCAGTGACCATCTCGTAATAATATATGTATGATTTTATAACCTTTAGCTTTAATAATAACATTTTGGGCTTCTGATAAAGGTTTATAATTATAATTTAACTAGCTTTTACCCGCCGCTTTACCTGCATAAAGTTAGACTTTTAGGCGCCTCTTCGCGCTATCTGCTATCTCGTTCGCACTTTGAAGTTGATTGAACATATAAAATCAATAAATATAGTTATGAAAAATCGAAAGAAACCAATTGAAGGTGAACAACATTACAAAGCTTCAGCAAAAATTTCACTTGATTTTTTGTAACTATATTAATTGATTTTTTATCTTCAATGACTCAATGTGCGAGTGAGATTACAGATTAGCGAGTATCTGCGCCTTAATCTTTCTGGGTACCATGTTTCAATCAAATCTGTTCAACGGTTTACGCGTGATTTATCATTATCAAATTTTCACTTGTAAAATATTAGTAGTATTAAAAAATGTCATGAATTGTCTAACAGCACCATACACGTTAATAAAACCCTATAGGTATCAATCGTTCGGTTAAAATCTACAGTCGGCATTTTCGCGTAGGCTTGCTACGCGTGCTACGTCGTAGCGTCGTAGGGACGTTTAATTGCGATGTTGTACGTTGCATTTTTTTGTAGTTTTATTTTAAAATAAAATATTTAAAGTATGTTTTTACATGTTTATGCTTATTAAATGAAAATATTTTAAGAAGAACCACTGATGTGGGCGGGGGCTTGAGCCCGCGATCTTTGGCGTGCCGTGCCATCGCTTTACCAACTAAGCCACCAAGTCCTATCCGCTTCAGCTGATCGCGGGTTCAAGTCCCGCCCAAGACAGTTGTTTTTACGAGTTTCTTATTAAATATTTTCATATTTTATGGTTCAAGGAATCGATACGAAAATGCTGTGTAAGTAGACGATGAGTATTATTGAAATCAACTCCAGTTCCTTACAATTATTAAAATACCAAGAAACTCCAATGAACATAGAATTAGAACCAAGAACCAGTCATGTAACACACATTAAGTACGAAACAATACAAAAACGCTACTACATACAAACAGCTTGTTGTTTTCGGGTTGCGTCTGTGTTTTGGGAGGAGGGATACCGAAGTGTGGAGGACGAAGGGGGCTAATTACGAGCCAGCCCTGAGGGGTGAGGGGGAGTGGGGATGTTTGACTCCCGTCTGCCTAGATTCAGATATGTAAGTAGGTACGTATAATGGTTATCTATACTGTTATAAATCTTTAGAAGCTGTTTTGTGGATTCTTTGCGTATTTCGTGTGTATTTTTGAAATGACTACTAATACTTTTTGTACTCTTAGTGATTATGATTATATTGGGTATTAAAAATAAATTAGAGATGCACTATTATATTAATGTATCTTTGAATAATAAGCCTCTTCCGAACCCCACTTGAACTTGAACATCTATCAAAACTTCCTCGAAGAAATAAAAAAATAAGATAATATATCGAGACGCAACACTTGAATAATCACTTATTTTATTAGGGCGAGATATTATTCATATTTTTTGTTACATCAATTGTGTAACAGAAAACTTGAAGCTTCGCTCCATACAAGTACTGTAACTCTATACAAATTGGCACCTCCATTGAGGTCGGTTGACACTTTTATATAACCACGATTAACAGTCAAAGGAAATTAGAACCCAATAATATTATTAAAAGATTTTTTCTGCGTGAAACGGCACAATGCACATTCCCCTTCCTCTTGACTTGTGAATAGGTAATGCTAACTCGGATTACCACCTACGTATTTGTGTAAACACAATAAATATTTTTTGGTCTCTCCCTTTATCTACTAAGTGCAGATCGGGAGATATTTGTCAGTGTTTAAGATACATGTAAAGATAAAAGTTTGAGAACAATTATTGGATTTGAGAGCAGGAAGAGGATATTTGAGTCTTGATAAGTGTAAACTTATTTTACGATCTTTATA
The DNA here is from genome assembly GCA_936450705.2 of Protodeltote pygarga. Taxonomy (NCBI): domain Eukaryota; kingdom Metazoa; phylum Arthropoda; class Insecta; order Lepidoptera; family Noctuidae; genus Protodeltote; species Protodeltote pygarga. The sequence goes on from OW388263.2 coordinate 10,498,002, forward strand.
CTTAAATTATTCGTGGCTTCGCCAATACAGGCGCGGAACAATACGAGATAAATAGTGTAATGTTGCATCATACAATTTAAAGGCTGATTAACAAATTAGTAAAATACATTAATTTCCAGAATAGTTTACAAATGATATATCTTCGTAGAGACTTTTCTAAAAATACTTTATTTTACAGATCCGTGTTTAAATGTATGTTTATGTATATTTATGTATGTTATTGGTTTTTCAACAGCTTTTAATTATTTCCAAATAAATAAACCAGCCTGTAACTGATTAATTAAGAAAGTACAGTTATAACATTGAAAAAGTCACATATTGGTACATGCCATATTGGAACCCACACCTAGTGCTTGCAAAGCGGGTCCGTAACCAATGCTCCCAAAACAAAAAAAAAACCAAATAAAAAAAGACAAAAACAATGTTTGTTTGCTTTAGTACCTACTTAGTAAATTCGTTACTCATATCATAATAATATGCTGGAGTAGTATTAGTATTCTATCTCAGTATCTCTTGGTATTATAATCAGTAATATGTTCAGCAAAAAAAACCGGTGGGTAATGACCTATTTAATATGGTGATTACAAATTACAATTGAGTGATTACAGTTTTAAATCTAAGAGGCTCAACTCAATAAATGCGTACGACAACAGTTGTGATTGAATTAATACAGTCGAACGCACTTCCCGAGTGGACAATAGTGCTGCGGTAACTAAGCGCGAGGATTAACCGACGTTAAGTGGATTAGCACATGGTGCGCCCGGCCCTTCCGACTGCCATTGTGGCCACACTTGAGCTTATGCTCAAGCTTACAGAAGTGATTCGCGAAATCGTGATTCTATTAATATGATTTTAATATTTTTGTAAGTGTTTTTTTTTATATACAGGAAACGGATGCTGTTGGTAATATTGGTCCTACTTATCTGACTTTCTGGATTTTAAGAGTGTGCAAAATTTGAAAATTAGTTTGCATGATTAGTTTCATGTAATCATATAAACGTCTACGGCTATTGTCTACTGCCTAATATTGCTTTTATAAGAGTATTGGGTTAATCATGTATGATTTAATTCTGAATAGAGAATTATAGTCATTTATATCTCACTAAATATTTACTTTTAGAGCATCCGACTACAAAATCAATCACTTCACCAGAACTTACAATAACGGAAGCCCTCGAGTGGTCAGTAGAGCATACTCCACTCACGCGCACACAACAGCACAAGGGAACAATCGCGACAATGCCAAGCCATTGTGCCACGTCACTGTTTTGTCAATAACTAAATACTTCATAAATATTTAAGTGATTTAAAATTGGAACCCTTGCGGTTTTTTTTTTTTTTGCTAAATCTGTCACATTTATGGTGCCAAGAGAACAGCTCCTATTTTGATGGTTTAAGAAAACAAGTTTTGAGTTGAGACGAGACATTGTCTTAAGATATTTATTTATATTTTTTAGTATTAGGTTTTCTTTTAGTCCATTTATTAAGCCTTTATTTAGAAACAGTAGATGATGTATCGATTTAAATTACAAGCTTTTATTTAACTTGCAATGTATGTTTGTATGGGTGGAATCCTGCAAGCTGAATTAAAACCACTTCCTCTTATCCTACGGAGTTGAATTTTTACGTGCTGGTTCATTTCCGATGACAAAGCATTTTATGGTAATGACCTGAATTGATATCCAGGAATAGCAAAGGAACTCTTCAACGTTTGACAGCACAGACACAATTTTTGTATATCCTACGTTAAGTTTTGATATTTCAATAAAAATAGTTTAATTAAAAACGTTGTTTTTATAAAAACTCATTTTATCTGTATTTTAAAGTTAGAAAGATATTAGAACTTGTATAAAAACATTGACCTAAATAAATCATCGTAAATCACATTAAAGTACCTATTAAGTAAATATTCCATAGTTTACACTCAACGGTATAATGTTTAACGTTTCATTGTTAGTACAAATCAGTTTGCGGTCGGTATTTCAGCCGTGATTCAGTATTTTGTTTTACAAAATAATATTGAAATAAATTATCAATTTGTTTGAAAACCTACGGTTAATGATACACAGTAAGAGTCCCTAGACCTAGTTCCAGTAATTGAAGCCTTAATATATTTTAAAGCGTGGGTATAAAAACTTTCTTTTAAATCCTAGACCTAAGACTAGTAATTAATAAAGAGTCTGAAGTTCGAAGGCCGTAAAATCTTAAAATACCTACAGAAAGGATATCTTATAAAAGATAAGTTGCCCTTTTTAATATTTTGGTCTATACGAACACAGCATCTTATCGATGCGAAGAAGTTTAGAATTAATATTTGATTTAAAAAAATACTTTTAGTACTTTTAAGTTGGATAAAGTAAAGACGAAGATTAATTAACCGTGTTCTTCAATAAACTGACAAGAGTAAAAATCCACTAAAACATGTACTTAATAATTAGCTGAAGTTGCTAACATCGAAACATAAAAAATAAGTACCAGTTCAGAAAAACCATATGTTTACAGTAACTTTTCTTACAAAATAAAATTAAGTACACTTTAAAATGTTGTAAAGTTATAACATAGACTGACCAGCTGCATAACGCGTCTAAATATTACATTTTTTTATAAGTTACACATGTACTACACTTTCTAAGAATGGTCTGCGAGATCTTCTAACTCAATTACAGAGCTATTGTCCACAAAGTTTTTGCTCTCCAACATTTTATAGCAACAATGGCGTTATTTTGCCAACAATAACTGTATCCGACGGACAATACTGTCGACACTTGGACATGATGACGAAATAACGTTTCATTCTGGATTGCAGAAGTTTAAGTCGGTACAAAGTGTGTAAAGAATTCAAGTTGTTACTTTACATGCCCAATGCTACCAAAAAAAAAATAGATTTGCGACTGCTGAGGCAGAGAATAGGCGTTGTGGCCTAATATGAATCTAGCAATGGATTGCGATAAGTGAAGTCGATAACTTGGAACAAAACAATTATGCCTTTTTTAAATTTATTAAGCGAATGACGTCGGGAACAGAATTATGTTAGGAGATAATAGAACTGTTTTACACAAAATAAAACAGCTATTATGTGCCGAAAGAAACACACAGCGTTATATTGAAGAAGCAGTTTGAGATATCACCATTGTAGAGCTTATCTATGGAAAAAACATACCTGTTTGTCGATGCTTTAGCCTTTGTTACCTTTTTGCACCACTAGGTAGCGCTGTAATCCTTGGAAAAGCGCTGCTGTCATTCTCTGTCTTCATAGTGTCTTCACAGCAAGGCCCTTGCTCTAACGCTGTGTGTTTCTTTCGGCACATAATAGCTGTTTTATTTTGTGTAAAACAGTTCTATTATATGCCTTGCCGAAACACACAGCGTTATATTGAAGACCTGTTTGATTTCTGCTGGTGAAGGTACAAAGTCTACAAACGCTATGTGATAGTAATGGGCAAATTAATTAAGTATATAGAAATAAAATAATTCCAACTGATAAATTAATGTATTTATTCATACAGTCATACAACAATTAAAATTGTAACAGTATATACTTAAAAGAACATAAAACCAAAGTTCTTAACAACTTAAATAAAACTTTTTGTTATACATTTATTTGTTAACTTTTTTAACATAATTACAATCAATCATTTTAATTATAATTTAAAAACTTAGGATCATTTAATGCAATTAAACTTAGTAATTATATGGCATTAATTTGTTAATAACTAAACAACTTATTCAATTATTCTTTAATTATTGAGATCAACATATTATTTATTAAACACTAGAAAAATTGGAACGTAGTAAATCTTCATTATTCATGTTATCTTTCATAACTTCTTTGCAATAATATTTGCTAAATGTTTTATCATTCTTCCAGTTTCCTCTACTTAGAATTTCTTCAACTGGTAGATTTTCTAGCCAACCTTTAGAGGCCACTGCAGATCTGATACTACCTGGAGGAGCTTTAATATTTACTTCTCTAAAAATAGATTTGATCCATCCACCGATGAGAGTTTTTGAAGCTGGTTTTACATCTCCTTTTATTGAAATAAATAAACTAGTTAGATTAGTATTTAACCGTCTTGGGTATGTGATGTCCAAAAGTTGTTTAATATGCTGAACTGGGCATATGTAGGTATTGGGATGTGCAGACAATGACCAACCTGACTGTCTATGTTTGCTTGAGTCTGTTTTTGATCCAAATTTTGGCCATAACACAATTTTATTTGCTCTTTCTATTAAATTATTATGTGTCATATCTAACAGAGTAAGGTCATGAACTCTGCGACCTGATGCTAATAGCAAAATGATCGCAGTTCTTCTTGAAATGTCAAAAATTGAATTTGTGCAAGGAACTGTATTTAACCAATTGTACAATATTTTTGTATCCCAAATAGGTAATTTGACAGGTGGAGGTTTTGATAATGCAATAGCTTTTAAAATCTGTTGAATGAAAAAATTATTTGGAATTTTGTCTAAGTTAGTTGCACTGTAAGTTGAGATAGCAGATTTATGTAAAAGTATAGTATTATAAGCAAATTTATTATTTATATGGAGGCCCGCTAAGAACCTAGCAATGTCTAAGCCATTTGGGTTTTGGTGGTCCCGGTTATTGGCAACACACCAAGTTACCCATCTCTTAATAGGTGCTTTATAGGTGTTGAGTGTTGTTGTCCGCCAACTACTATTCAACAAACTTAGCTCATCTTGGTTCCAGTGGGTGACCTCACCGGTCCACCCCCAATTTTCCATGCCTGGAGGAACAATTTGTCCACATGAGGTGGAACAGATCCCGTCGTGCGGTCTATTAAGGTCTTCCGAAGATCCTTTATTAGTATTGGCTGTGTTAGGGCTCTCGACCGGAGGTCGCTCAGCCAGAAACATTGGTCCCACTGAGGGGCTATGAGAATGTAAGTTCCCTTGGCTTTGTTTAAATGAGCTAGAACTCTGGGTATTAGGCTGGGTGGGGGAAACACCCATCCCAGCTGATAATTCCAGTTTCGACTGAAGGCGTCGCAAAAACTTGCAGACCCATCTCTGGAATCCCAAGTTACGTACTGAGGGACAACGGCCGTCTCCTTTGACGCAAATAGGTCTACGTCTGGTACTCCCCACTTTTCGAATATAGCTCTCTTTGCTGGAGCCAACAATTGCCACTCGGGTACCGACTTTCCTCTTGAGAGGCGGTCGGCTATTCCGTTTAACCTCCCCGGGAGGTATGCTGCCGATAGCGTCACATTGAGCTGCTCGGCTAACAGAAGGAGTTTGTTCGTTAAAGATAGAAGGGCTAGAGAGCGAGTGCCCCCTTCGTTCTTTATGTATGCAATCAGGGTTCGGTTGTCCGATTGTACTAGAATGTGTGTATTCCTGACATGTGCACCTTGCTGGGCTAAGGCTGCATAAACTGCATACATTTCCTTCAAATTGGAGTGCCAGTTTTTCTGGTTGTAACTCCATTTCCCTGACATGAATAGATTGTTCAGGTGAGCACCCCAGCCCGCGTCCGCCGCGTCTGTGGTGAGAAAGTGTGTCACTTTTTTTGAGTGCATTGACTTTGCACTTTTGTTTATGTTTTTTAGCCACCACTGTAACTCTTGGATTACTAGTGGAGGTAATACCTTTTTCTCTCGTGGTCTGCTCAGTCTGAAGCTTTTTAGAAAAACTTGTGTTCTTCGACAATGCAGACGACCGTTTAAAATTGTAAGATTTGCAAAATTCAGAGTGCCCAACAACCTTTGAGTTATACGGAGACAAGCCATTTTTTTGGTTAAAAGATTTGTTAACATTTCTGTTATTGACTGTACTTTTTTTAGAGGAAGTGACATTAAGTTGATTTTGGTGTTCCAGGTGATGCCCAGGTATTCTAGTTCCTGTGTTGGTGTGACCAGTGATTTTTGAAAATTCACATGCCAACCCAACATCAGAAAGGTGTCTAGAGCTTTTGTGGTTTGCTCTGCAAGCAATGCCTGGTTTTGATTTACTATTAAAAAATCGTCTAAATATACTATTACTCTCATGCCTTGCCTCCGCAGGATTTCCGCAATCCAGTTGGTTACTGTTGCAAATGTACGAGGGGCTGATGACAGGCCAAAGGGTAGGGCTGTTAGTTGAAGTATTTCCCCTCCATAGATTATACGAAGGAAACGCCTGTGGCTCTCCTTTATGCATAAATGAAAATAGGCTTGATGTAAGTCTATTTTTACCATCCAGTCCCCTTTCTGAAGAAACTGAATTACATCTACTCGAGATATTAATTGGAAATGGCGAGTGTACACATGTGAGTTGAGGCTTTTTAAATTGAATATTGGGCGTATCCCCCCATCTGATTTTTTCACTAAAAACATTTTTGAATGAAAGCCTGGTGTCACTTGTTGTGGTTGTTCCAAAATACCTTGTTCTTTTAATTTGTTTATCATCAAGGTCATATCTTTGGAAATACGTGTTGCAAATTTGCTCCGAATTTTTTGATTTGGGTACTGTAAAGGGGGTTTGACTTTGAAGGGTATAGCACCTTTGGATATCATGTTCAGAATGGACTGATTTGCCCCTAACCTTGTCCACACAAGTACTTGGTCTTTTAGGCACCCCCCCCTGAACATACCCCTCGAACAGTCATTTCTTATTGTTATCTTTGGAACTTGTGTGACGAAAGGGCTGATTTTTTTTATATTTATTCTTATTATCACTATCAAAATATTTATTTTTCTTATCAGATTTTTTAATTATATGAGAATGTTTTCCTATTTTCTTATTATTATTGCTATAATTTTGATTTTTATTTGTGTATGTATTGTTGGTCTTATTCTCTTTGAGATACTGTGGCATATTGAGCCACACTTGTGATCCACCTAAAGAATTAACTAAAGGTACTAAACCATCTCGGCTGAATAAATGTTCAGTACTAGGTGGAATATTTTGTAAAGCTACTTTTAGATTGATATTTTTAACTTCTTTGAGAATACGGTCTCGTCTCACCTCAATGCATTCTGCCCGTTTCCCACAGATAACTTGCATAATTGTTTCTTTATTTTTAAAAGAAGGTGAAGTCGGACCAAAAGTTTCTAATATTTTTTCATATAAGGTATTAGCGTTAAGCTCGTTTTTATTCGTTGAAGCCCAATTAACCAAATCCTGTAAACCTGTCTGTAAAAGACGTCTGTCTTCTAAAACAACATTAGACAATCCCGCTAAAAGATTTTCTGTACCGGCAACATAATCAGTACCTTTATTGAGGTGACATAGTTCCTCATTTAATTTTAAGCCAACAAAACCTGGTGATGCAACACATGTTTGTAAGGCCTTTTTGTATCGAATACCCTTCCATGTTGGAGAGTTAAAATTTTGGAGTTTTTTGAGCTCGTCTAGTTTAACTGGGTCGGCAACGGGTAAAATCTTATTTTCATCGAAATTAACTTTAAAATTACCTAAGGAAATATCAGCGAGAGAAATATCGGGTCTACTTATGAATGTTGATTGCGAAGTTGATGGAACTGTACAATTATTATTAAGCATAGTATTACAATCAGTATGATTAGTATTCGTATTATTACTATTTAAATCACTTATAATCTGCGGTATTTGCGACATGTAATTAGAAATATAACTTACTTGATTAATCAGTGAATCCATACGCGGATCCGAGCAGGTCCGAACCTGTTTCGGTTTGCGTTTAGATCTCTTGTTAGGTGGTGGTGAAGCGTATCCTTCTTCATCTTCCGAAGATGAAGAACTAGATACGGATTGGGAGCCCGAGCTCTCGGTGCTTCGCCCTCCCTCCGGAGCAGCGTTTTGCACCTCAGGGTCATCTTGAGAATTCATCTTATGTACTTAGTACTTACCAGTTATCACGTACCACCTTATTACACTTACGAATCTTATTAGATAACGAATTCTTATGTTATATTAATGATTTTTGACCGAAATGATCACTTTTCATGTAAAATAAGGCTAGTAACTATTAGTATTTTCACTTGTGAAAAAGTTAAGCTCTATTCGCGGCAAAAATCACAAACGCTATGAAGACAGAGAATGACAGCAGCGCTTTTCCAAGGATTACAGCGCTACCTAGTGGTGCAAAAAGGTAACAAAGGCTAAAGCATCGACAAACAGGTATGTTTTTTCCATAGATAAGCTCTACAATGGTGATATCTCAAACTGCTTCTTCAATATAACGCTGTGTGTTTCGGCAAGGCATATAATAGACTACCGATATCGGTTACCTCAGCTATGACTAGATCAGGTTTTAAGGGTTTTTACATTCTACTGCATCGAAGAGCTTACAGATTTAATATCCACAATAATAATAATTTGACAATGAAGTTATGTATGTGTATAAACTTTACCGTGTAATTTGTGTGTAATATCTAATAAATTTTGAAATTGAAAGTTTTACTTTGTATCATTTAAAAAATATAAAATAATGGGTAATTTTGCTTCTGTTACTTCTGTCTAGCGACATTTTGTCAATATTTTTTTAACACTCAAAAGTAACTGTTCACGAATCGTGAATTGTATTTATATGTGAAGTGTTTATCATGTCCTGTTCCAGATTCGATCTTAATCTCGGATTAGTGAGGTGTTAGGACGCATTGTTAACGTCAGTTAAGTGATGGTGCCACCTATGGGGGACAATGGTGCCATTCAGTGGTCAAGATACTCCCACGCGCTATAATGGCTATTAGCGTGATCCCTTCCAATCGTAGTGTATCCGGTCTAATGTGGTCAATTGTTGATAGCCTGCTATGTAAGTTTAAGTCACTTGGTGTCCTAACAATTATACTACAAAATAACCATTTAGGTACCATATTGTGAAATTTACAAAACTGCAACTCCAAAATATCTTAAAGATATTCAAAAGTAAGATATTACAAATATTAAAAAGTGTTATCTCCAAGATATTCGAAAGTATTTTAGGGTATAATAATATTTAGGGTTGAAAACAAAGGCAAGGCAAGGAATATGATGATTTAGGGTTAAAAACCTCAATAGGTCAAATCAAAACTTCATCCTAATCAGTTCAGTATACCTAGTCTGAAGATCCAAACATTAGGATTCATTATAAATACTTACTGCAATATTTACCTACAGAGCCCATGTGAGCTTTTATTTCAGGTGTTTGATTTGATTCGGATCTTCACTCTTTGGTGTTACTAGATAAAGTAAATAAATAAATCAGCCTGTAACTATCCCACTGCTGGGCAAAGGCCTCTTCTCATTCAGATAAGGATTGAGCATTAATCACCACGCTAGCTCACTGCGGGTTGGCGATTTCAGACTGTTAGGTCCAGGTTTCCTGCGATGTTTTCCTTCACCGTTAGTCAGTGGTGTCTTAGATTATCTAAGAAAGTACGTAGTAAGAATATGACGTAGAAAAGGTCACATTGGTACATGCCAGGTTCAAACCCACACCCACGTGCTTGAAAAGCGGGTCCGTAACCAATGTACTTTTTATAATATGATTTAGACTTCTTTACCTTGACCTCTTTTCAAATAAAATATCTTTTATTCTTCTTATTTTCTTGTGGCAATTATTGTCACCCACTTGTCATCTTGTCACGATACATTCATCATGTCAATTTTATATTCCCAAAAAGCTTATGTAAAAAATGGCATTTTTGTTAAAATTTCTGTATAATTTAAATTTTCCCGTAAAATACGTGGGATACGTAGTGTTGTTTGGGGGTTTCTTCTTACTTTTACGTCTTCTGCCAATTCGTCACCATGTAAATTACAGAGATATTGTACATGGGATCCAAATGTTTTCTTACAACGACTCGTATCCTCGATATTATTTGCCACCGAAATATATACTTTTATGGGGAAAAGATTACTTAATAGTCGATAACGAAGGACAATCGATATTCCCTAGTTTACAATGTCGAGTCAACAATTGTATTTTTACAGAAGACAAGTACTTGTTGGATTACGATTACATTAATTTTGATGCTTTACTTTTTACTGAATCAGCGTTGAAATCTAACAAAGATCGACCACGAAAGCGGTCACCAGCCCAAATATATATTTTTCATACAATAGAATCAGCGTACAACCAGCCAGCTTGCGAATTATTCAACGATGATTTCTTCAACTGGACATTAACTTATAGACTGGATTCGGATGTACCTTGGAGTTATTTTACAGTGAGTAACGCGACTCGACATACCGTTGCCCCAAGTATGCATGTCAAATGGAAAACTACCTCTAAAGAGAAAAAACCCATCAGTCCCGATATACGGGCCATATTGCGTAAGAAAAAAAGAGCAGCTGCTTGGCTAGTGAGCCACTGTGACGCTGATAGTCTAAGAGATAATTACTTGAGCAGACTTCAAGAACACTTGCACCACTACGCTCTTAAGATCGATGTTTACGGCAGCTGTTCTGAAAATAAATGCACTAACGAGGACTGTGACGAAATGTTTACGAGGGATTATTATTTCTATATGGCGTTTGAGAACTCCTTCTCAGAAGATTACGTCACTGAGAAGGTTCTCCATGGGTACAATAATTATGTTGTTCCTATTGTGTATGGCGGCGCTAATTACACCAGGTAACATGTATTCTAAGTACTATCTGATTCCCACGGGTAGGCAATTGTAATTCCTCGTAGAATTAGCTTACAATCTCAAGTTTGTAGTATTCTCCGTAAAACATAAGCATTGTATTTAATGGTTGTAAACTTTAATCTTTGTTATTTTTCTTTTAATTTACCTGTATGGAATATAAAAACACTAACTGTTGTGATAAATTATTTGATAAATCTAGAAACCCTTCGTAGGTTTCCACGCAGGTAAATTCTAGGGAAAATAATATATTATTGACTAGCTTCCGCTCGCGGCTTCGCCCACGTGGTATATTGATAAATTATAGTCTATGTGTTATTTTGATAAGTTATATCACTGCAAAGTTTCATCAAAATGCGTTCTGTAGTTTTTGCGTAAAAGAGTAACAAACATTCATCCATCCATACATCCTCACAAACTTTCACATTTATAATAAATAGTATGATTAATCATTGTTTTTTATAATCATTATTATTAGTAATGTTGATTATCTTAACAACTAATCGTGATTTACTGATATATCGGTATTATTTTTAGATTCCTACCGCCCGGATCGTATTTAAACGCTCAAGATATCCATCCATACAACTTAGCTTATATGATGCACGAAGCTATAGAGGACCCAGAAAAGTATGAGAATTTCTTTTGGTGGACTCACTTTTACACTATCGATAGTACAGACACCAAGTTGCCGGACACTCACCCGCTTTGTAAACTATGTGAAGCCTTAAATACCAGGGCCACACGTCCGCGAAGATACAAAAAGTTTCGGTTGTGGTGGAACGGCCTGAACGGAATGAAATGGTGCTTGCCCGAAGAATATTGGAATGAAACCTCTATCGTCAATGTAGATGGGGGACATATTTTTAAGACATATTAAGTTTATTACATGGTTTTGAAGATTTTTTACACGTTTTTGAAGTCTTTTACACGATTTGGAAGTCTTTTACACGTAAACGTACGTTTTTTGAAGTTATTTTTACACGTTCTTGATGATTTTGTCATGTTTTTGGGTTTTAATAGGGGTTTTCACATTTAATTTATGTTGTTTTCCATTTTTTTATTATATTTCATACATTGATTTTAACAATGAGGTACATACTTTTTTATTATAACCAAGATGTTGCTAATTCTTTCAATTTACAGTCATGGAAGTTAGTTTTAGATTTTGTTTTTGTGCAGCAATAAAATGACATTAAAACCTCAAAAGTAAAAATACAATATGTAACACATCAAGAAAACGTATCTAAAAAGGTTGCAAACGTTACAAATACCCCACAAATCAATGTTCTAAGATTTCATATCTCCCACGCAGAGAGAGCTTATCGAAAACTCATCAACTCCAAACTAAGGCACCTATAAGAGTTCATTGAGAGCGTGGCCGATAGTTTTGTAATCCCTATACAATAACAGGCCGTTATTAATTTCATATCGCTAACAAAAGAGCATGTTGCTACAAATATGAGCACAAAAGACGGCCAAGTAATTAATGTTAGAGTCGTATTGGTTGAATCCAGTCGTTAGTCCCCGGGGAGGCGCGGGCAAATCGCCGCCGACACAATACGGTAGTTAGGGAACGGGGGTGCTATCGGCGGACGTTTAACGAGCAAATTATTTAGTAAATGTTGCCAAATAATAACATTAATGTGTGCGAGGGGTGCACGGAACTCATCGTCGTCGCCGCGTCATGCGTCACTGCGCTTTCAAATGCGCACTACTTACATTTAGGTAGGTTAGTATGGATTAACTAAAGATCAATTTATTATACTCTGCATTTGAATTGATCGGCAATTATTTATCAGCAGATAAACAATTTGCTACATTCGATATCTTACGTTCAAATTTTCGAATCTAGGAAAGCATTAGAGTAAAAATAGTTTAATAATAGGTAACAATAAGCCAATTCAAAAGTGATTAATAATTCCAATTAATATGTATCGTCTTTTAGTCTATCGTCGGACATAAAAGATGGTATCGGTCGTTAACTTGTTATTATTCGAAATTGTCTGTAGAAGAATATTATAATAATTGAGAATTCACATTAATAATATTAAATATTTAATTTATTAATATTTTTGTTTTACCAAAAAAATATAATAAATAAATGAATCCGCCTGTAACTTGTCCAACTACAGGGCAAAGGCACGAGGCCTCATACAGAGAAGGATCGAGCATTAATCACCACGCTAGCTCACTGCGGATTGATTTCAGACCAGGTTTTCTCACGATGTTTTCCTTCACTGTTCCGTCAAAAATCAAGGGTAGGTAAAATGTCAACTGAATGCTTTACAATCTATCCCGGCTTGAACATTATTTTTTTACGTTTTCAGTTCTATTTCTGTCTTATATAGAATATCACCAACACAAAATGAAATATAATCCAGTAACACTCGACACAGGAGCCTATTGAAGAATCTCAACAATCTAAATATTGATGTGCAAAAATAATAGTGATGTCCACAATGACTGGTGTAGGGTGGCTCCCTCTTGCCTCGGTGAGCCAATGAGAGGTGGCCTCGTAGAGTACCAGTGCAAACACCACCGATCCTGAATGCCACGTAATTGAGTGGCTCCTCGACTTCGCTCCACTGATCCATTGTCAACGCCATTAAAGCAATTATGAGTTAAATGTTCGCGAATTAATTATGGTTTTATAGATGTTTTACGCGCGAATGGTCTTGTCTTTCAAGTTGGGAGTAACGAATTGTTTGGGGATGGGATTTGTACTGGTAGATGGAAAATGCAAACGAATTTATTGCTTCAGATAATGGATATAAGAAACTACACATCTTGATTGCTCTGTATTTTTTCTTTATTGTATGGTTGATGAACGACCTGGTGTCTGGGTTTAAACCGCGCGTAGTATGGCTTTATACACCGCTGAAAAATTTCTCAGGTCACCTCAGGTCAGGCGAGGAAACCAGCACACCTGAGTCAGGTGTGCTGGATTCCTCGCAGAGTTGTCCTTCACCCTTCTTTAGCAAGTGATATTAATTTCTAAAATGCATATGAATCCAAAAAGTCAACGGTGCGTTTCTGGGTTTCGAAGCTACGACCTTTAACTTTGTAGTCTAACGATCATACTAGGTAATCACTGCTTATGCTTATGCGACGGACAGTCTTCATTACAATAGAGCCAACATATGCATGTCTAAAGTGAGCTCTACAAGAGTATCGCAGTCTCTGTCACTCGCTACCGTACCTACATGCTTACTGGCGTCCCACTTCTCGTTGGAAAGACTAACTTCACCATGCTATGTGATGCTATATTGACTACGCTGTACTCTACATATTCACATCAAACATTTAATTTATCTGTATTAAAGCTTAACGTATTTAGTTACAACACAATGTCACTCCAACATTTTGAATTATTTATGCTACTATCTATCTATTTGTAACAGCGTCACCGAGTTAGACACTGTTTACCGCAGCGCTAATTCGCCGCAACGCGCTAAACATCGACTCGTAAACGAAACATAATAACGTATTCACAGTGCGATCGGAACGTTTTGCCGACATTTTGCTGTGTGCCTCTGCCTTACTGACAACCCCTACTAATGTAGCTTGGAAAGTTTCAAAGAGTTGACTATTGAACGACTAGAGTGCTTGTTATAATAGGATTCAGGGGTGTAGTTTGGGATGATGATTTTGATTACTATGAATAAATGTATTATGAATATTTTTTACCGCAAATATCATCAGATAATAGGTATTTATAACTGAAAAGGTAGCGAATAAGGAAAAACTATAATTAGGATTAATCGGAGGAGGACAAAAAACTAACATCTCCGAAAATGAAAAAGTATTCTAGAGTGTAGGTAATTGATCGCACGCTCATGCGCCTTTTACATCAAAAGAGTGAGCATTCATAAAATATTCCTAGAATCCCCGCAAAAGGTACTAGTAGAAACAATGAAACAAAGCTAATTTCATAGAGCGACGATACAATGTTTCTATCTCCAATAAACACCACAGAATACTAGAATATTTACATTGGTAGAGACGATCCTTTAGGATGTGGCATCTACAAAACATTGAATAAACTGAACAGTTCACAAAGAAAATAACCATTTGAAACACAAACGCCTACATCAAAGATGAGCCGAGTTCGAGTCGAGGTACAAGTCTCCTGGGAGAGCCAAGTCCCCGCAAACGGAATGGATAATTCAATAACCGACGGAACGCGCTAGCTAATCCTCAAATTAGCAATACGATATGAATAAATAGATTTTGGTCGAACAAAGCAGGTGCCCTGGGAATACAGTAGGGGACACAGCGGTGTTTAGCGAATCATTAGTTTGCTAATGAAGGGTTGCGTAAAATATTCCAATGTCATTGGAAATGGGGACGTAAGAATTGATGTTCATGCAGTTTTAGATACTGACTAAATTCTAAAATAATAATATCATGTATCTGCATTTCTATATTTAATAAGGATTTTTATCACATTTACTTGTAAATTTGTATCATAATTACTTGTTAGCACTAAACCCAGTGTTACCCGTATTTTCATTTATTTTCTCTTATCATCCGAAAAATATATGAGGTAATTGGTCTTAATAATATTTGATCATTGATGTTTAAACCGGAGTTTTAAAAACCCACCCTGTATTTTTACTTACTTACTCCTGGCCAAGACGTGTAAATACAGTGTTTCCTCTCTGTTTCTACACGTATAATGATCACACAATCACATACAACGTATATAATAGTAGCTACACCATTAATGGAGTAACTAATATAAACAGATAGCAATCTAATCTCATTGTTGCAGCTGACGTCAATTATAACAGATACATTGAGCGCAGAGATACGCCAATTAGGCGAGGTTCAGGAAGCTGGCGCGCGTGCGCACACCCTAATTGTTTCCGACATAGTCTTACCACCCCACCCTCCCCGGCCATAGTAAAGATGGTAGAAGTACAACTTTAGGAATTAAAATAGTGGTTTGTTTGATTTCCGTATTATTAAGGGGAAAACTTTGACGTACGCTAATTGGGCAGACTTTTAGGTTGCTGTTACAGACTAGATTAGTCTATCCCTATTGCATCAATGACGCTGCAATAGGGATAGACTAATCTGTACTAATCTGACTAGTCTATAGTCTCAAATATCCTGCTTAGTTAAAACAGAAATTTATTATGACTAGAGGAAGTTATTAGATATGCTTTTATTGCAATGATAGCCTCTAGTGTAATAATGTTAACACTTTGCTTCTTGCCAGTTCTGTTTGCTTGAACTTGGCTTGAAAGGATACCGTGTGTCTAGATTATAACCAAATGGCAAGTCAAATGTCACAGGTCGTGTATGACATCTTCCATTCATCTCTATTAGCCGTCATGTCACTGCATTCCCTTTAATCTATATCGCCTTTGATACAATTCATCCATCTTTGTTTGGTCTACCTCTGCCCTTATTAACATTAACATTCATACTTAAAACCTTTCTCACAATATATTCTTCATCCCTCCGCATCACATGACCTCGCGATAAACAATTACTTCTTAATTTTGTAATCACTGGCGCCTCTTTTAAACCCTCCCCTCTCTTCTTCCCTCTTGCAAATTATTTTTTTATTTTGTCCATTCTTGTTACATCACACTTCCATCTCAACATTCTTATCTCTGCTGCATGCAATCATCTTTCATCCGTTCCTGTTGTAGCCCAACACTCTGATCCAAACAAGACAGCAGGTCTTTATGGTTGGGTTGGGGCACGGTGAATGCGCAAGCGAAAGCTGTTTTCCGCCCAGAATTTCGTGGAGGAACATCGTGTGGTTTTTAGTCCGTGAGAGTCGGACATAACCCCATCGCTAGCCCTTGATGATGGGGTACTCATAAAGCTTTCAACATGACAAAAAAAAAGAAAAATCCCCGTTTTCCTATTTTTATACATTGTTATTATCTTAAATTTTAATTCAGTACCTACCTGACTTAATATAAATCAGTCTTATGGACTAAACTGGTTAGTAGAGGAAAGTAAACCTTTTGCTTCTTACTTATGTCCCCAGTCTCCTCCCCGTTCGCCTCCCATAGCTGCGAGCGATAACAAGGAAAGGAATATCTGAGCGTAAAGCTGGAACTGCACAATGTTTTCACAGTAGGTACGTTTTGAGGACAACTGCAATGGATTTGCTGTCCCATTAAATTGAATCTGATATGATTTCGATCGGGTATTACTTATGGTATTTAACAAAATTAACTATTTAGAAGCTCTTATTAGTATTTAGAAGCTCTTAGCAATCGTTAATATTTCTTAACTATCGTGACCACGTCTTCTAGTTAGGACGCAGGTAGACTGCGTATCATTAGAGTGTATCTTGTTATGTCTGTTGAACACTATGATTGACACAAACGAACTCAATTTTCGCGTTAATTAACGCGTTAGGACGCAGATGGAGCAAGAGCATAAGGATAAAAACTTAATACGTTATACTTATTTACCATGATTTTATAACAGGTTTTTAGTGCACTAACACCAGCATAATGTATTTACATCGATAATAGACATACAAACCATAAACTTCTATTTATTTTATCGTAACTCAGTTTTGCTCTGAAACATAAAATATTATCCAATATGTCTCCATTACACATACTTTCAATAAAGCATTGTCCTCACACAGTGCACTTTATCGTATCAGTGTACACTGGAAGCCACACAAAATATCAACATTTTTCGACGATGCAACTCGACACTCGGGTCATCCGGAAGCAATCGAGCACAATAGTAAATGCACGCAATTGTACATGGCACGTGCGGGCGTGTGCCCACGATTTGTGCCAAAGAGATGTAACGATTGCGTGCCGAATTAGTGACGTCTCTATTATTGTTAGGTACTGGTTGATGATTTACGCTTGTTAGGCCTCAGTTAATTATATTCTCTCAGTAATTAGGTATCTGGGTAAAGTATCAAGAGGTAAGTCCTACTACTAAGTATAAATCAATGACAAAATCTGTCATGGTTACATATTCTTTCAATATGGTGGTATTATATATTGCAGGACTTTCATTAGGTAGTTGAAGCCGTGGAAAAAGCATTAGCTATAGGACCAGGGTAAAACGTATCCTACGGTCACGGTCCACATGTGTGCTGAATTCATCTAAGTCCGTTTAGTATAGCGTGATTGAGTAACAAACAGATGCACAAACTTTCACATTTATAATACCTATTAGAGGCAATTAGGATTACGTTACGAAGAATTTACCATTAAATCCTAAAAACAATGCCCCTTTTTACCATTTATTAAATAACGGTGACGAGAAGTTTACAATCACATTCAGTAAGTAACTAAGTGGCTGAAAGCAAAAACAACGGTTTAAAAATTTACTAGCTACTGTTGAGAGTGCCATTAATAATTCTCTTGCAATGTAGTTCGTAAGTAGCTTATTGAGACCGCCTCCGTTGGTCGCTAATGATCGCTCCAACAACGTCACACGAATCATGCTAACATTATAAATACCAAAGTATGTTTGTTGGTTTGTCCATCTTTCACTGAGCAACGGATCAACGTAAATTGTAAGGGCAAGGTAATTTATGGGCCGATGAGTGTCAGGTTATTTTCTTTCGAGTAAAAAGAATCATGGGATCGAAGCCGCGGGAAATAGCTATAGTACCTAAATTATAATTAAGCAATACATTTATAAAAGTTGCCTAATTTAAGCTTGCGGACATATCACATGTTGTATACGTGTCTATTTAGTAATGTGGGTACGTAAAAGAGGCCGGACAGAAAGAGATGGTAATGATTTCTAGCTGTGAATAAAAAAAGACTGTCAAAAGAATTATCTTCGTTAGGTTGGTAGCCCAGTTTCATAGTGATGTGCTACATTTATGTGAATCAAAGCTCGTATTCTACTAAACTGATTTTCACTAACAGAATATTAGATGTGTCTCCGGTTGTAGCTACCACAGATTTTGTGTACCTAGAATGGGCAAGTTTCGATTTCATAAGTAAACGAAACTAACTAATTACAAAATTTAATCACAAGTTAAAGCGCGGTCACTTGCTAATCTGCTTATTCGCCCACTAGCTTCAAATGAATTTTTGTTTATGCTATTTTTATGTATGAAAACTTCTTCCGATTACACTGAATTTTTTGATGAAACTTTGTAATGTTGTTCTCCTTGACTTGGTTCGTTGTGATTTTTCATAACTATGTTCATTGACCTTCAATGTGCAAACAAGATAACAGATTATCGAGTGTTCGCGCCTTAAGCGCTACAGTCAAACCATTAAACTTCAATTAAATGAATGTTCTAGCGATTTCTGCTATCAGTATTTTAAAATAATTATCGCAGCAATATTTTATCCAGCAATATGCCGCTAGAAAAAGTGACATGAAACACAAATTACAATCTAACATGTAATTATTTGTCAAAACATTTTTTATGAAACTACAACCCTTTAATAAACGTGATTATCCTGCATCAAATCTCCGAGGAATATCAGGAACATTCGGTGTAATATCACCGTAATACAAATTACTAGCGTGAGAGGGAGGCAAGCGGGGTGGAGCGGGCTCTCGGGGAGGGGGGAGGGTAGGTAATAGTTCATCATCCGATAATAGCGGGATTAACACGATCCAACCCTTTGTGGGCGGCTTGTAAAACTTCACCAAAACATTTGTCCGCACTGATTATTTATTCCTGCATTAAATATTCGCTCAGTGAATACGGTATACCGCTATAAACGCAAAATGAGCAGAATTGTTGTTTTCAAATGTACAGTTTTGATGTTGTTATTGTGGTGCTTTTGTGAGATTTGTAATAGAATGATTCAATACATTTTTCTCCGGTGTGCTTATTGTAAGATTGAGATATTCGACGTTCACTCTCGCATTCGCTTTCCCATAAATAATACTTTTCTTTCTTTTTCGTATGGTTGATATGTGTCAGAGTTTAAACCGCTCTACACCTCTGACATGGCTTTACGCACCGTTGAAAAATCTCTCAGTTGTTTCTCTTCTTGTTGTTGCTCAAGATGTTTGCCCTCACTCAGTGCTGCGTGCCTGCTGTGTTTTGAACTTTTTTTGACCTGTTTTGACTTGACAGTCCAACGGTCAACTTGGCTATCACTGCTTAAATCAGAAAAAAAAATCCTCTAAGGCTTAAATTCTGTCACTACAACATCATTTATTTTCTTAATATCTGAGTAGGTATTTAGTTGATTGCGAGATAAAAATGCTACTCTACCTATTTTTTAACAAACTCTTATTAAATCATCTTAAATAATAATATCACCCTGAGTAACAAAATATATTATTCACATCACACATTCTGAAGCCCTCCATTTCATTCTAACAACTACTTTCACCATCAACTCTGTCAATTTATATTTGCCTGCAATCATTAGAGTAGGCGTCGACATGTTTCACTGTTTTTGCAAAGCGAGCGCTAAACATATCCACTCAAAGTAGGCAGTCCCTTCCCCCCGCGGCCGGTTGATAATCAGGCAGCAGAGGGGTAATGTTACGCTTTTCAAAGTGTTGTATTATAGGCACAGTAAACTAGCCGAATGAATAGGTGTCAGAAGCAATGCGTCAGAGTGTCCCGGCGGGCGCGGGGCTCGTCGGACGTGCCGCGTAACCGGACCCACTCGCATCATAATGCTACGTAATTCAATTGATTCCCCGACACTACCCGCACGCTTCCTTCTAACTTCGTTTAGAACGTTTTGATATCGGATACGCCGTTTTGACGCCTCCTGGCTCCTTGTACAATTCTTTCCCCACTGACCCTCGGTGAAAAATAAAAGCTGCCAAATTCAATTGACTATCTTGTATTTAACAAAATAAATAAGTTTAACAACAATGGTACTTATAACTTAATGATGGTATGAGACGGCGGGGGAGGAGAAGGTAACGTGGCCAAGGTTTTCAGCGTAAGCTACTTTGGCAACTGGAGCAGCGGCGTACGCGACCTTGGCGACGGGAGCTGACGCGTAGGCGACTGGAGCGTGAGCGTAAGACACGGGAGCTGGGGCGTAGGAGATGGGAGCTGGTGCATAGGCGACCTTGGCTACGGGGGCAGCGTAGGCAACCTTGGCTACGGGAGCGGGTGCGTAGGCGATTTTGGCTACGGGGGCGGGCGCGTAGGCGAGCTTGGCTACGGGAGCGGCGTAGGCGAGCTTGGCTACGGGAGCAGCGTAGGCGATCTTGGCGACGGGAGCGGCGTAGGCGATCTTGGCAGGAGCGGCTTGTACGGGGGTACCCTCGTAACGTACGATGGCGTTGAAGCCGTGCTCATGGTCGGCGGTGTATTCCACGATACGGTGCACGCCATCGGGCTGCACGAGCGAGTAAGAACCGTGCACGGCGTCACCGGCGCGCGACTCTTGTTGCTGCTTCACATCACCACTGTGGTCGTCATGCACGGAGTAGGAAAACTCGTAATGGGCAGGTGCCTCGGGCTGAGCGTATGCCAGCTTAGCAACTGGCACCACGGGGATAGCCACGGCAGAAGCGGCTGCCACGAAAGCGAAGAAAGTCAGGAACTGTAAAAAATATATTTTTGTAAGATATGCAGAATTATCAAAGTAAGTAAGTTGAGACTGAAACAATTTTAGACGCGACGGCCTATCGATCTTAAGACGATCAGATATGACATAAAAGTCTTTAACCTTCCAAGTCGAGATTTATGCAGTTGAAATTCCGATAATAATTCACTCTGATTTTCTATCAAAATACTTCTAAAGTAAATTATTAGTATCACGATGGCTACTTACTTTGGCGACCATGTTGACTGGTTTGTTTGTTGCAAATGAGTACTGTTGCACAGAATCTCAGTACTTTTATACTAGACACGCGTAGTTGCGTATAAACATGTATACATACACACATGTAAACATGTGCGTACTTGGGCCTACTCGGTGCCCGCGGCGGAGTCAAAAACTGGATCGACAGCGATAAGATATACGATTATGTAATACGTTTCAAGTTCAATAGTTTTGTTTTCTTACTATTAAATAAATGTTAATTTTAACTTTATCGTCATTATCAACTGCCATTAGACGTCCAATATAGGACATAGGCCTTCCCCTTTGACTTCCATAATTGACTTCAATTTTAACCAAATATTTATGTATCAAGTGACTAGTTTTCTCAACCAATATTTTACGATTGTTATAACGAATTGACAACATAGATATAATTTATAATTGATCGAGTTCTGCGCTTGGTGTCGCAAATTCAAATCCCGGACAGGTCTGGGTATTTGTGCGTGAAATTATATGAATGTAGCTGCACTATTTATAAGAAAATCCTA
Organism: Protodeltote pygarga; assembly: GCA_936450705.2. Taxonomy (NCBI): domain Eukaryota; kingdom Metazoa; phylum Arthropoda; class Insecta; order Lepidoptera; family Noctuidae; genus Protodeltote; species Protodeltote pygarga. Next base: position 10,519,821 of record OW388263.2, read on the forward strand.
GTGGATAAGTTTAAAAAAAAAGTTTATAAGTTCGAAATCAAGTGATATCAATAGGTATTAGGTAACACCCAAACTTTGGAAGCCGTTGTTAACATAGTTTAAATCTAAAGATACATAGTTAGATATCATACATAGTTTAAATAGGGGTATTATTACACTTACCGTCCACCGCGTTGGTGTAATAGATTAGAACGATCAATGATAGAACAGAATGATTGACGTTAAGCGGTCTATAATCGATGCACCCCGGGCGAGCCGGTCAATCCTAGTTGATGGATCACTAGTTACTAATTTGTGTTGTCAATTTGCAAATATAATAAGAATTTCAGATAGGCTGGGCTTAGGTGACAGCCTACAGCCGACAGGTACTGCGAATCAGCTGCTGCTTTATACTGCTTAATAGATAGCTGCAACTACAGACAGACATTTTTACAGGTACATACTGCCTCTTTTCATAATTAACACACAAAAATAATAATGTCCTCGTGACCGAATTTCGGTCACAGCGGCCAATTTCAACGGAGATTAGCCAACTACGCAGGAGATATTATAGTGCACAAGTGTGTGCGAAAACTGTGTTTTGTGTGCACTCTCTATTCCCTCATTTTCTTAGTCCGATGGACGGCAATCCGGTACGACTGACAAAAAATCAGGCGTAGGGCCAAAGCTTTACGTGCTTTCCGAGGCACGGAGTAAGTGATTATTAATTTATATACGCTCATAACTCATGAAAAGTCGGGGGGTGCGCCTTGGTTTCGAACTTGAGACCTCTTACTTGCCAGTCAACGGTAACACTACTAGGATCACGACTACAGAAAGTTTAAATAACATCACAAAAAAAAATAGTTTAATAAAATTAGGTGATTTGAGTCACATCTACAATCACCAATGTATATTTTAGCTTCTAACTTCTAAACATGGGTTAAGTAAAGGTTATACATAACCAAAATATCATGGTAATCACTTTATGACTGCATTAAGTCAATTAGCACTTACCAAGTTTGTCATTTCCTTGGTAAGAAAGAAATTGCATAAATCTTACACCATCGCAACTTACCAGGAACCTCACCAACAATGGTGACGACTAGGTCAAGGCAGAACTTAAGCTCTCACTGTATGTAAATCATATTTAATCACAGTATCAATAAAACTACATTGTAACAGAAGTCACGAACGAAATTTTATTAGCTTATCTACATTCTACCATCTCTTTATACAGATGAATTATGATAGGTACTCTGTATAAGCGGTCTTGATACTATCCTTTGATAGTTTTGAGTGTCGAGATAGCCAGAAGTACTGTTGACTGGCAAGTACGAGATCTCAGGTTTGAACCCAAGCAAGGTGCGACCACTCACTACTACAATTTTCTCATTTCGGGGGTGCTGTGACAAACATAAACTTCAGTCTCGAAATTTCGTCATTGTCAACACACGAAAACCCTGACCCTAACTAAATTTGTCGATCACCCATTTATCTTATTTAAATATCTTATCTTATATTATTTTTATTTATATAATCTCATAGATATTTCGATTCTCCTCCATCATCATCCTCCATTCACTTAAGCTCAAAACTCACTAGTATCAAAATTAGTTCATCGACTATAACTTCTAACTAATTAGAAATATGTATACACAATGAATTATAGTGATATTATCTAACTGCTACCACTCCACAATAGTGCATATTAATCATATCGTTTGGCTTCACAATTGGAATAATTTTGACACACCTGTTAGGTACACATTGACGTGTATTAAAAAGTCAACATCATATAACTAATTAGAATACACAATGATATAGTATTTATCTAACTGCTATCTCTCACAATAGCTAATACCAATCACATTATTTGCCTGCGGTATTTTTAGGTTGCAAGCTTTTATTTTACTTGCAATATTTGCGTACCTACCTATAGGTCAAATCATGCAAGCTGATTTAATTTTTACGTAGTAATTCAGTGGTAGTTCAGTTTCGACGACATCCAATTAGGTAAAGGAAATAAGAAATCTTTTTTTCCTTGTTGCATTACAAAATGTACGGGAAAGGATGAAATCTTATATACCTACTAGAGACCCGCCCCGGCTTCGCACAAGTGTACAGTGTATGTGGCATAATTATGTACATATATATGATACGTATAAAATTTCATGAAGGAATTCTCTAAATAAAAGTAGTAGTAAGTGGAAAAATAGATAGACGAAAACAGCGAGTTTGCTTTATGCTATTTAGTGCGTAGTGAAAAATAAATTGTTTTATTTTTAACGATTGAAACTTATACTATAACTTATAAGTAGGGCCCGGAAAAATATGTATTAAAAATTTCAAAATATGTACATATAATATGGACGAAAAAATGTAAAATATGGAAAAATATGGAGTTAAAATGTAAAATATGGAATAAATATGGAGTAAAAAATAACAGTAGGTACCTTTAAATGGAGGTACTTTACCCTTTTCATTGCCTTTTTGCATTAAAGACATTGAAATGAGTAAAGTACTTAACACATACATTAAAAAAATTATGAAAAGATGTTGAACAATTTATGTAATACAAATAAAAAAATAAGTTTTATTCAAGAATAGGAATCATTTATTTGCTTTGCATTTATCAACTTCCACTACATCAGCCACTACACTACATTACATGGTTACAGTAGACAATCAAGTGCTTTTTTTAAATTATCAAAATTAAATCTGACGATTTGGTCTAAATATTGATTTATTTATTTATTCATTCATTTATTGCATGTATGTGGTATAGCTTTAGGTATATTGGCTGAAAAATCTTTCCACGTGACATGACGTAATGAGAGCAATACATAATGTGGAATGAACTTAGAATCAAAAATCAAAATACGACGAATAAAACGCGAGAGAAATGAAATACGCGCGGCCGGTCATGGTGGCGAGAATGCAAACACGTAAAATTATATCAATTTTTGTGAACTAACTCTTGTTCTATGATATAAAAATGGAAAATATGGAGGATTGTGATATATTTTTGTAAAATATTTATTTATTTATTTATTTATTTACTTACTTAATATGGACTTAACCTTGAAATACCTTAAAATATGGAAAAATATGGAAAATAAAAATTAGTTTTTCACATTGTAAATATGATAATCGATGTAGAGAACACATTCTAGACCGAAAAGCGCGTAAATTAAAAATATGTATTTACATATTAATCCGGGCCCTACTTATAAGTTACCTCATTTAAAAATTATTCAATTTTAATCTTTATACGACCTACATTAGATGACCCAAATTTCTTTGAACTATCAAACCCTGTAAAATTTACATAGTCGAATAAATAGGTAATAATAATTATGACCACGTGAGACGGCTTAGCTACATTTTAATATTAAAGTCTAACGAAAAACTCACATCAGCAACTTATTGGTAATCCAAGCAATGTTGTGTAATAGTTTACACATTTTTACTCCGGAATGGGCTTCAAAACCTTGTCCGAAATCTCGTCGAAGAACAAAACGAGATCAATAATTACTTGCGGAATTAAAATAATTCCGGTTTTACGCACACCCGTAAGAATCACCAACCTTGCCATAAATGGCACCGTACCTTTTGAGGCTATAAAATTAAATGCCATTGAATTTACGTAAATTATTAATACCTACTTGTGACTTTTCTCACGATACTTCACACTTTTAACAGCAATTCGTGAAGAAGTATGGTTCCGTACTTATATTTCAACTTACTTATATCTTAATGATTATCAGGTGGTCTGTGGTTTAGAATGAGACAGAAACAGACTGATAATTTTATTATTCCATTATCTGATATGTATTTACCTACGTTCTTCATTTCCCCCAAGGTTTTCCATACAATATATCGGTCATTTGCTTTTTACACTCAGCGGCCATCCATGACTTAGTATATTAGCAGATACCAATGCGTTGGGTAATTAAACTGGATACTTACTTGGTATCGCCTTTAAAAAGGCGTAAAGGCAACATGTCTGAAATAATCCAAATTAATCCAATAGTGCCTAATTTATAAACATTTGAATTTTTTTGTGGGAGTTATCGCTTTCTTCTTCTCACAAAATGCGGTTCACTCAGATATGAAAAAAAAATTACCACCCTTGACGTCATTTGCTCACAGTGTAGTTTCTCTTAGTAAATAATGTTCAACCCCTAAAATTTTGTAAGTTTTTTAAATATTTAATTTGTTTTTAATAAAACATGGAAAACGTCTAGGTTTAATTTCTTTTTTTTTATTTGTTTCATTATTTTCAATTACGCGCCAATCTTCCTTTGTAATCTGTACTTTGTAACCTACCTTCCCATTTTGGTTTTTATTTCATATTTGCTGAACTCTAAAACTGCGTTCATCTGTTCACACTATAACAGGTTAAGCAGCGTCCACTAAATTGATAATACGAATGCTCCAATTTTTTTCAATTGCTAAACTATTGATTTACGTAACTTGTACTTACATGCGCTTGAGTAAGCCTATCTTTGTATAATATACTTTATTGTCCCTTGAGGGCATGCCAAATTAAGTTAAAACTACCTGCTCTCGTAGAAAACTACTTATTATTAATGTATAATTAATTTATGAATTTGGACTTGAATTTATCAACAATTTATTTCGAACTCCTCTAATTTTTTTTAGGGAATTCATGGCTATTACTTGTAATAAAAATCATTAGATATGTTCGAAGCAAGTCTATTTATGTTTATTTTACTTTGGTTACAAGCCCTATAAATGATTATTTTAACATCTAAAGCGTAACATCTTAAATTCTTCTTTATCGTACGGTCGATGAACAACCTGGTGTTTAGCCAGAGTTTAAACCACCCACAGGCCTCTGACCGTAAAAAAATCTCTCAGGTGTGCTGGTTTTTATTTACCATGTTTTCCGCAAATGATAAATGCACATAAATCCGAAAAGTCAGAGGTGCGTGCCTAGTTATCGAACCTAAGACCTTTGACTTGGCAGTCCAACAGTCATACCACTAGACTATCTCTGCTTCAAAACAACACATCTTTAAAACATCTTAAAAAAATAGCAGAGTACACGTTAAAATTCCGAAACCCATAAAATAATAAATGTCCTTAATGACAGCTATTATACAACGGAAGCTTTAATCATTTTAATGTAATTAAATGTAGTTGTCCTTTGACGACTAATTACATAACATCATATATGTAAGGTGAGCACTTATTTTTGGAACCAAAATCGTTCCACCTTGGCAAACTACACTATTTATTGTTTAAGTAAATTTATATTTTTGAGCACAAGGTATTTTCCTGATTTAGCTTTATAGAAATGGGTAATTATGTACTTTGAATTACATAATCATGGCTATAGAATACCAAATGGTTTGTTATTTTTCATCTTTTTCTAAATACATTTATTATAGCATATTTTACCCAATCTTTACGTTACCCGACTGGTTTCGAACTCAAACGGAGTCCATTTTCAAGAGCTAGTGCAGTCTTGCAATCCCAAAATCAACCCTTGAATAAAGATGTAATCATATTATATAAATACCTAAGTATAACTAACGAAAGCTTATGAAATATTTTCTCTGTAAAAAATTATAATTACTTTTTACCTACATATCACCTAATTTGAAATCATTCGTATAGTACTACAAAGAATGGTAGGAATCAGGCCCATTTAACGCCTTTTTTTTGTGGCCGGGGGGAGTAAAAAATGCCTTCCGCGTGAGGCTCGCACCCACTAAAAACATCTCCCCCCTACGTGTTCCTCGCACTGTGGCCCATTTAACACCTAAGTGACAGGTTGACCCTTATAACAATCATTATTTGTTATCTGCACCACATCAAAATACGCGATCACGATTCCAAGTACCTACTTCACAATTTCATATGCATGTCTCCACATCAATCGATGCACGAGTACATTATGTTACACATTACAGTTGTACCATTGGACCACACCTAAAACAATTCGGTCAAGGCCTTGGTCAACAGTCACCAAACTACTTTTAATTTCTCTACTGGACCACCACGCAACCAATTTAACTAGACCTACCGAACCACTTTTCTAATTAACGCGGAAGAAGCAATGTAGAAAGCGAGAGATCAATTTAAAATGGCTGCTACTTGTTTCTCAAAATCTCGTTCAATAATATTTTTGCAATTTACGTACATACATACTTAATTGCATGTCGCATTTAATTTGTTACATTAGATTTATCGATGCATATGTTATTTTACAAAAGTAATTTAGATAGATTTTGCATTTTAAATACCTAATGGCCTACAGAATATTTAATAAGAATAAATTATGTTATTTTACTAAACGACAGGCTTTTTGGAAAATATACTCGCAACACATTGCGAGTTTATTTTCTGCGTAAGAATTAGATGATCCTTTTACAAGTCTGGGTTTCTGTTGATTTCATTAGTAACAATCGATAAAAACTTTCCAACATAATAGAAGGTAAAAAAAGATCTTGTTAAAATAGAATGGAATTATTTATGACAACATACCTAAGCTTTTTCTTCGTTGCCTATATACCTATATATCTATTCTTCTAGATCAGCATATGCTATTAGTGAATTTTTGAGTCGGATTTGTAACACTTTGATTGTAGGTACTTCAAATATGACAAGAATTCGTCTCCTTAAGTAGTCATTGTGAGACGAAGGCATAAAAATGTTGTTTGTGTAATGGCTTCGGCCCTCCTATATTGTGTTTTATAAATAAAAACTGTTGAATCAATTTAATAATTTAATAGCAACTATTCATTTAATATAAATACAACAGCTTTCTATAAATCTACGTAACAATATTATCTAGTGGTGGTAAGAGATAGCGGGAGAGGAGTAAGAGACCTGAGCCACGGGGGCGGCGTACGCGACCTTAGCGATGGGGGCGGCGTAGGAGACGGGAGCGTGAGCGTAGGAGACAGGGGCGGGCGCGTACGCGACTTTGGCAACGGGCGCGGCGTAGGCGAGCTTGGCTACGGGAGCGGCGTAGGCGATCTTGGCGACGGGAGCGGCGTAGGCGATCTTGGCAGGAGCGGCTTGCACAGGGGTACCCTCGTAACGTACGATGGCGTTGAAACCGTGTTCCTTATCGGCGGTGTAGTCGACGATGCGGTGCACACCATCGGGTTGCACGAGCGAGTACGAGCCGTGCACGGCGTCACCGGCACGTGCCTCTTGCTGTTGCTTTACATCACCGCTGTGGTCATCATGCACGGAGTAGGAGAACTCGTAATGAGCGGGCGCCTCGGGCTCGGCGTATGCCAGTTTGGCGACGGGGATGAGGCCGGCGTAAGCGCTCACAGCCAGAGACAGGACGATGACGAACTGAAATGTAACAAAACCATTATAACACCAAATAATTTAAATCAATACATGTTAATATAACATACTTAGTGGTTAGGTTCAAAATCCAGGCAGGCACGCACTTTTGAATTTTCTAATTCAAATGTATAAGAAATTAACACATGTTTAAACGGTGAGGGAAAACATCGTGAAGACACACGCCTGAAAGATTTTTCATTGGTGTGTAAACCCAGAGGCTTACTATCTACATATTATATCTAAGCTGACATGCATATTGAAGCCATAAAGTTATTTTTGAGTAGTCGTGGTGACAGTTATGGTGAAATTAACTGCATATTAATTGCATTGACTGGTATTTTCGTATAGAAGAGTTGGAAGGAGAGTAGAAAAGCCTTTGGCCTGCATTAGAAGAATATGTAAGTATATAATAATAGTAAATTAACACACCTTGGCTACCATTGTTGAATTAGTGTTGCTGATTTGGAAATCAATGCTGAACTGTGATAATGTTTGACTTGCTCTACTTTTTATACTTGAATTATCGCCTTCAGTAATGTTGGTGACACATACAGCATGCTTGAGGCGATTTACAATAATGGAGTCGAAGGTTGCGCACGCAGTTTTATTTAGATAGATCATGATTCTATATGTGTTATTAGATATAGATATTTATTGGCGAGAAGCTTTCGGTTTTATTTGAACTTAAACTCAACTTAGTGAGTCAAGTTGATGACTTTGTGTTCCACTTCTACCGGTATTCTGCACGTTTTAGCTACTAGCGCTCCCAAAAATTTTCACCTAGCTATTACCAGCGTGAAAAGCCTTGTTTGCACAAATAGTAAGGCCAATTAGACTGAAGATTAAATTAGGTAAAGATTTTGACGGATTTCTGACTTGTTGGAATGAGGCTGTGTAAGACATATTGAATTGGTTATAGAGTTGAAACTGAACATCGTGAGGAATTCTAAAATCTTATTTAATGTCTAACCTAACAAGAAACATTACCGCACAATTAACATAAGTTACAATACTCGCCACGGATCACTCCTGTTTTCATCGGGGGTTAAAATGACATAGAATATTTTCAAGATGTACAAATATTATAAGAAGAAGAAGAAGTTTCGTATAAAATATAAGAAGAAAATTGATATTGTTGATGAGTGTCCAAAGAAGGGGTCAGTGCAAAAACTTAAAACTTATGAAGATACGCTGTTAGAAGAAAAAGTTATTAAGACTAAACCACGATTTTGCATCTGCAATATTGTAAATACTCAGGCAACACTAGAATGAACATTAACATTTGTTTTGATATATGAATAACTAGCTTTTGCCCGCGACTTCGTTCGCGTGGACTTCAGGTTCGTCCCGTCTAGTCTAGTAATCAAAAATTGTAGCCTATGTGTTATTCTGATGTATAAGCTATATTGTGGTGAAGTTTCATTCAAATCCATTCAGTAGTTTTTACGTGAAAGAGTAACAAACATCCATACATCCATACATCCATACTTACAAACTTTCGCCTTTATAATATAGTAGTAGGATAATCCATTAATAGCATTTGTACACCGACACGTCTCTAAGGAATTTGCTGGCAGGTACGACACTAATATGTTTAATAAAATCATGTAGTTCAGATCAAGCAATGCACCTTGTCGACCTTCACCTCTCAATCACCGTGAAGTTTAATGAACGACGCGACGCCTTGGGCGAACTTAAAAAAATACTTTTGGGCGACATTATTCATATAGGTATAAAAGTGTTGCAGGTCATGCATTGTCGTAGTCTACTACTGACACTTACATCAACAACTACACATACCAATTCGCAAACATGGTTGCTAAAGTAAGTCATTGGATTTAAGTGTAATCATAAAATCAATTTTAAATACGCATTAAATAAATGCATTCGGAGCATTTGCTCCAGGGGAAAATTTCGATAGTCACTTGGCAGTACTCAATTGGCAGAGCGCCTGGTTTAATCAGAAGGGAAGGGAAGGGTTAATATCCTGCTGAACATAGATTTTTTTCTTTCTGTAAAAGTTGTTACTTTAAACCGTCTATGTAACGTACATTTAATTTTTCAGTTCGTTATGGTCCTGTCTCTGGCTGTGAGCGCTTACGCCGGCCTGATCCCCGTCGCCAAGGTCGCATACGCCGAGCCCGAAGCACCTGCTCACTACGAGTTCTCCTACTCCGTACATGATGATCACAGTGGTGATGTAAAGCAACAGCAAGAGGCGCGCGCCGGTGACGCCGTGCACGGCTCGTACTCGCTCGTGCAGCCTGATGGCGTGCACCGCATCGTCGACTACACCGCCGACAAGGAGCATGGCTTTAACGCCATCGTGCGTTACGAGGGCACCCCCGTACAAGCCGCACCTGCTAAGATCGCCTACGCCGCGCCCGTCGCCAAGATCGCCTACGCTGCTCCCGTAACTAAGCTCGCCTACGCCGCGCCTGCCACCAAATACGCCTACGCACCCGCTCCTGTCTCCTACGCTCACGCTCCCGTCTCCTATGCCGCCCCCGTCGCCAAAGTCGCGTACGCTGCCCCCGTCACTCACGTCACTTACTCCTCTCCTGCTATCTCCTATCACCACTAGAAAACATTGTTATGTAATAATTAAAAAACTGATGTATTTATAGAAATGAGTAGTTGCTATTAAATTATTGAATTGAATATTTTACACTTTTATTTATCAATATACCTAAGTGTAGTAAGAGTAGAAGTGCATTATTTCTAGACCAATAACCTGATGCTTTTCTGGTGTGATTTGGTCAGATTACGTCTTGGGTCTACTTGTTTAAAAAAACATATTTGTTGCCTGTTTGTTTTATGTATTAAACCTAGTCCTTTTTGCAATTTTGCAATCGTTAAACCAAAGAAGTAAAAATATAATGAAGATATAGAATAGAAATACCAGTTTTTGTACTACACAATAAAATTTAGTTGGTATATAGTGCCATCCGCACCATTTTTTTGTGGCCGAGGGGAGTAAAAAATGTCTTTCGCATATCGCACGTCCAAGGATGTACGGTTATGTGGGGCTCGCACCTTAGATCTCGATATATCACCGCGGTATCCGTATAACACAGCCACCACCACGAGTGCGCTTTTATGACACCCTCTAAAAAAGGATTTTTGAATCTGTAATAAAAGTTTTATTTAACATTTCATTATCTTTGGCTGTCGATAATCATAACCATTTATTAATCTCGGGAAAATATACACATATAATATAAAAATAATTATTAATTTAGGTAATGTCTGCGTCACCAAGTTTTAGTATAAAATTTGTAATTCAGGAGTCAATTATAGAGAAAAGGTTAGCATTATAACATTTGTTTTATAAATTCATTTTTCCAGAAGGTACGAAAAAAAGACCCAAATAATTAAAACATGTGAAAAAAGTATTCATGTTCAGAAACTCCAAAACGGAGCGTATAGGTATAGAGTATCATGCGGTTTGTGTGAAGCACGTTTTATAATTCATCAAACCTATATTTTCCCAAAGGGTTACAGTCTAACCCTTAAAGGCTTAAAGTCTAAACATTAGACTGACTGAGTTGTTATTATAACTCCATTTGCTATTGGAAATTTTCTAACAGAAAAACTTAACATCACTGCCAGCCTTGAGAATCAAACCTGAGGGAGACCAGCTGCTCAACCAAGCATAAGACCTATAGGACGACGACGCTCTCACAATACCTAGCTTGTACCCGAGAAACTGGCTGCCTTGTAAAAAAAATAATTAAAAAACATCCATATTTTAAAAAAAAGAGGCTTGATGCATAAAGCGGTACTCCAAGACACGGCACGCATAGTCAGGTTCCTCTCTCTTGAACCCTAACCACAAAGCATATTTTTTTCAAGTACCTATGTATAATATATTTAAAAATGTGATGTGTTGAAATAAATGAGAATGTAGTAAAAAAAGGTAGGTACATATGCAGCAAGTTTATTGCCTGTGGTACTATGTGGTGCTACGTGGTAGTTGTCATAATGGGCGTGCGGTGTATACCTCGATACGGCATGCAATGAGATGTATCTGTAGGTTAGAATTAGGTCACCTGCGGGCTGCGATATGTAGGTATCGAAGAACAAACCGGATATCGATGCAAAATACTTTAATGAGATCAAACTTAAATCATTAATATGTTTTTGCGGACATACCTATTAAATGAAACAAAGTCAAGGAGAAAGCTCACTCGCTTTACACGTGCAAGTAACCTGATGCAATAATCTTCCAAAGACTACCTATAAAGTGCATTAAGATACTGCAATGTATAACTAGGTTCTGTAACTGTATTATAATATTGCATCATCGTTCTTTAAAGTGGAAGATAAGTCTTATTTCTCATAATAATTACCTAAAGTTTTTTTCAAACTGTCGCGACTCGGAGCTTTTAATCATGAAACTAAAACGTATTAGTGGCCCCGTGACCACATCGTCGGGAAAATTATAATTACAAGGTAATGACGCGATTAATAAGTGCCGTACCCGTTTTAGTTTAATTAGTCATGCGAAAGTTAATAACTCATAAAACTATTTGTTATATTATAACGTATAAGTGTTTTAAAGAAACCTAGAAAGTTAGTACGCTCTACCTACCAAAAATCAAATAATTTAAATAGAAATCGAATGTAGTACAATAATTTGTACTTCATTAGAATCTATTCAAGATAATTAGTACGAGTTTAGTTAATTACCGGCCCAACATCAAGGAATTTACTGACAGGTGTTAATGTACGTGAAATATGTCGTGTATTTCGGCTCTGCCGCAAGCAATGCAGCCTAGCGACCTTTACCTCTCAATCATCGTGAAGTTTACCGAACGACGACGCCTTGGGCGAGCCGTGTGTCACCAACCAGACCCACTGACGACTACTCTTGTATAAAAACTGTAGCAGGTCATGTATTATCATAGTCGACTTTTGACTCTCAAATCAGCAACAACCAAACAATTAGCAAAAATGGTCGCCAAAGTGAGTACTAATTTCATTAATTTATTAAGTGTTTGAGTGACCTGAAATTTACAAAGTGTGTTAATATCTATAGATACGTTTCCCATAAGACTTAAAACTTAACAACCTTTACAATATTAAGGAAATAGAATTTGTTAAACATAGAAACCTTTGCCATTTCAGTTCGTCATCATCCTGTCTTTGGCTGTGAGCGCTTACGCCGGCCTGATTCCCGTCGCTAAGGTGGCGTATGCCGAACCCGAGGCGCCCGCCAACTACGAATTCTCATACTCCGTACATGACGACCACAGCGGTGATGTGAAACAGCAACAAGAGGCGCGCGCTGGTGACGCCGTGCACGGCTCGTACTCACTTGTGCAGCCCGATGGCGTGCACCGCATCGTCGACTACACCGCCGACCATGAGCACGGCTTCAACGCTGTCGTACGTTACGAGGGCACCCCCGTCCAAGCCGCTCCTGCCAAGATCGCCTACGCCGCTCCCGCCAAGATCGCCTACGCCGCTCCCGTCGCCAAGATCGCCTACGCCGCTCCCGTAGCTAAGGTCGCCTACGCCGCGCCCGTTGCCAAAGTCGCCTACGCGCCCGCCCCTGTCTCCTACGCTCACGCACCTATCTCCTACGCCGCCCCCGTCGCTAAGGTCGCGTACGCCGCTCCCGTGGCTCAGGTCTCTTACTCCTCTCCCGCTATCTCTTACCACCACTAGATGATATTGTTACGTAGATCTATAGAAAGCTGTTGTATTTATTGATATGAATAGTTGCTATTAAATTATTTAATTGAATATACTTACTACTTTTGTTTTGAATTCGGTGCCAATTGAACCTTTTAATCTAAACCTTAACCAACTCACTGATAAAAAAAATGCATTTTGGCCATTTTGACGTTTCCAGTTCCTAAAATAAACGTTTCAATTCGGTTAAATCCAACATTCCAAAGATATTATTGTTAGAAGAGAGTATAGTTATAGTTTTGTATTAGAAGTAGGATCTAACCACATGTTATATCGTTGGAATGAATGGTGCAATTTTTTTTAGTATTTAAAATATAATATTTACAAAAAATCCTTTTCATTATAAGTTAGAGATGGTCTCTTTAAACCGTTTCTTTACAAATATTATAGGTAGTTCTAGCTAACGAGCAGGTATAATAAATAAACGTGACATAAAAAGGCTTCGAAGTGTACCTAAATAAAAAAACAAGCTTATTCAGCCATTTCAATAAGCTTATACTAAGCCCTCCCTGCTCAACTGTACCAGTGCAGTGGAGCAGTGAGAGCTGACCTTTGAATTGCAAAGTCGAAGGTCGCAAGTTCGAACCCAGACACACACTACTGACTTTTAAAAATTATATACGTATTAAAAATTAGGTATCTTATGATAACTTGCTTAAAACGATGAAGGAAGCATATTCTCTTTGGTGTGTCCTAAAGCTACATTAGGTATTCATAAGACTAAATAAGAAATTCGTCTGACTGCAATGGTTGCATAGATAGGATCGTCAGATATTAGACGTAGGTAGGTAGGTAGGTACATATTGTTTCGACTTTATATCAATATCGATAGTGGGGGGCATATGGAACGAGGTGATGGTGGGGGCGTAGTCGAACCGCAGCTGAATTATTCATAGAGCCGCATAGTGATTTCATCTCATTGAATGGCGCAGCCGGCGGCGCGGCCGTGATTACGATACCGATACCTCCGTTCTCGACCACTAGCAACTCGTATGTGGACTGCACAATACCTTGTCAACCGCTTGTTAATATCGTAAGCTCAAAATTTAAGAGATCTTTAATTTATATTAATTATAAGATGAGATAATTATGGTTTATATACCTAGGTATCACGCGACGGAGTATTAGAGAACTCAAGACTCAAATATTACTTGAGCTAGCTATGAAACTGTGTAAGATCTTACAGTTTTTTGCTGCTCGAACTTTCAACATAACAAATTCTTACTTAGATTATATATTCGCTTTATTATGTACTATTCGCGCACAGATACCTAAATCAAAATAGTAATTATTGAACTAACCTCAACTGATCGGTCAACATGATTCCAATTCGCGAAAGTTTGAAAACTTCTGTGTGTAATGTGTCTTCTTCTTCTTCTTATCGTGTGGTTGTTGAACAACCTGGCGTCAGAGTTTAAACCGCCCGTAGGCCTCTGACATGGCTTTACACACCATCGAAAAATCTCTCAGGTGTGCTGGTTCACCGTTTTAGCAACTGATAATTAATTTATAATACGCACATAACTTACGAAAAGTCAGAGGTGCGCGCCTTGGGATCGAACTCGAGACCTGTGACTTGTCAGGTCGACGGTCATACCACTAGGCTATCTGTGCTGTAATGTGTCTTATTACAATAGTTATACAGACAAATATTTTACCATTACATATAACATATCTATATACCTATCTATCTATGTATAGTGTATACATGAAATATCTATACCTACCTAGGTATGACTTGTCATATTATTCAGGCGTGTGCTATATAAGTTTCAAGTTTCAAACTCCTTTAAATATTCACGAACATCGGGGTTCTTGCCGGGACAGGTAAAAATGAAGAGATTGGTTTTTATCTGTGCACCGGCGGCAAATTGAATGTAAAGTTGATTTCCCGACGGGCCGTACCGCATAATTCTCCGCAAATTAAGCCGATACCAATTGACTTGCTACCAATGTAAATATTTTTGATAAATGCCTCCCCTTTATGTATGTAGCTTGACAACAGCTCAATAATGTGTTGATGATGCTTACAAAAAGCTGTTTGAATTCAATAGTCCTTTATAATGGCACAATAATTTATTCGTCAACACAATGACTGATTTACTAACTGTTGCATGTTCTATTGGCTGGGTATGTACCTATAGTATAATATTATACTATGTATGTACATGGTATGATATGTCATATTTTTCCTAAATTTTCGTAAACCATTAGATTTTTCGGAACTCCTAGGAGCCAAAAGGAGCAGGTTCTATTGGCTGGGTAGTTTAAGTATAAATATAAATATAGTAGTAGTAGTATTGCTGCTATTGCTATGTAACGTACGTAGTTGAATCATAATGTTTTAATAATCATTTGCGCATTCTCTTTGCATTCTCTTCAACACTTCTTCTCCAATTAGGTTTTACTGTTATTGACATTTTTAGCATCCTCAACATAATCGTCGAGGTAAACAAAAAAAAATAGGTACATATTGTTTAATTTTGGTGTTCATGCACCTTCAAATATTTCTAATTCATTTTTCTCACCTGGTTACATTCGTAATCCCGAAAGGGTATTTTTTACTCGCATTACTCAGGCAGTGCAAATCCTAGGCAAAGAACGTCTGTAATAGGACGGTGGACGAAATCCGCTTACCGCCAAAAATTAATCAAGGCTTGGCTTGACTCCCCATCTTACTGTAGGGGTTGCGCACCCTTGCACGCACTGTATAAAGACCTCTATATTACATTCATTCAGCATCATGATTTTTTCTTTTCTTTATTGTATTTTGTGTTTTGAATTAGCATTGTTAATTTTTTTTTAAGAGGAATAACGTAAAACAATTACCCTGTATGCCCAAAATACATTATTTACCTATTTAATGCTTCATTATTGCTTTGGCGGCTTCTGGAGTTATAATTAGAGAAATAATTAAAGAAAATCAATCAGCCCCGGACCTAGGGGGGGGGGGGGGGTGGACAGAGCCCACGGGGCCCGTGCGTGTCCGTGCAATAAATTCAAGCTTGACAAACGAAAACACTTCTCAGATTATACAGCGCTACACCGCTCCTTGAGGTGTTGTTTGCGGTAGGCCTATGTCCATCAATGGGCACCTTACAATGTCTTATGGCTGAAAAGAGAACGAAAAGGTGCACACGTGTTACTTACCAGAGGTTGCCACGTAGCAGCCGAGAAACAAGATCTCTCCAAAAGGCTGTTAACCTTTCTGGAAGAGCTGAGGTGGAAAAAATGGGTGTTACTCCCTCAAATAAACAATTTATAACTTTATACAAAATTTTATTTGCAAAATAATGCGTTGAATAATTACGCTAATTGAACGCTTAAACGCTATGCATTGGATATGGAGTTCATAAGGTTCTGAATATTTAATTTGAAAAACTAGTAAGTTATAATATTACAGCGCAGTTATCCTGACCAATTATTTTGCTGTCGTTGTCCCGAGCGGCAGAAACCCTTAGTTGTGATATTATTATCTATTCTATTCGGCCTTTTGTCCACGGTAAGAACTTTGCTGGATTTACAAAAGAAATGGATTAAACGTCTTTGTCTATGATAAAATTGTTTGCCGGACGAAGCCATATCGTATGGTCAAAGGTACAGTATGCACCACGAATCTCTAAGTCTGACGCGTATAGTGGGGGAGGTTTCATACAACTCGATTCCTACCGGCTTCTCATTTAAAAATGCCACAGTTAAGAATGTGTAAGTACTTACTAACTATGCCATTGGTTTATCTCCGGGTTACTCTTGGAAAAATTCAGCCCCGCCACTGATACATAATAGTGATTTCGCCGGTTCTATATACATTACCGTGGACAAAAGACCTTATCCAGCTATTGGAGAGAGGATATTTCTAACGGTTTTCGAAAAGTTAATAACGAACAGGAATTAATTAGGCTTATAAAATACAAAACATAATGTAAATACTATTTAGGCACATTTTATCAGTTTTTATTATCTGTTTTTGGTAGCGGTGGGCATTCGTAAATGTTGATACTTTTGTCTTTGGACACGGATAACAGTTTCTTACCGGTGCTGTTGAAGTGGACGCCCCAAACCTGCAAATAAATAAGGATTTTAAATCCTATTTTCAGTAAGCACACCGACTTTGGCCGATATACCAGAAATAAAGGAACTAACTGGATAACTCCTTTACTAATTGATAAAAACTAACATCCAAAATGTTCCTACACCCAAAGGTACCTATGATTCTTCTGGCTAGTTGAACTGTGTGCCGTGAAACAGGGCCTTTAGAACTGAATTTAGCTTCTCTAGCAAAATTCACCTTTACCATCAAACCTAACAAGGTTTGCCTTTGACAGAATATGTCAAGGAGAACATCATCATCGTCATCATCAGTACTGTAAATCAGATCTCCCATCCTTGTACTACAAGGGACTTACCATATCGCTATGTGAGTCTTGAAAGCTGTGTACTACAACGAGGCCGTCAGTGGTCGCTACTCTCACGTCGCCGTCGGCAGTAGCGAGCGCGACTCTCGCCCCCTCCGGCGCGAAACACACGCTATTCACCCAACATTTGTGTTCCAATGAAGATTGGAGATTTGCACTAGCCCTGTGAGAAAATAATATATGATAGTCAAACCTTGGGATGTCAATATGCAAAAGCAATTGATGTTCTGGTTAATCAGACCTATCTAAGTCAGGCGTATAGTGACTTCCGTGCATACGTACTCTCCACGAATAGTCATCAGTCCTGCGCCTGATCTCTCTGCAGTCATGACGGACTGTTGCTATTAAACATACGGAACCTATAATGACATTGAAAAATAAAATTTTATGGCCGACCAGCACCCAAGGTACTGGAAAATATCTAGGAATTTTTATGTTAAATGTATTGTAGATAGATAAAGTTCGCCTTGTTGTACAGTATACTGCATAAAAGTATTAAATAAAAAAATAATAGGCCTACCTTTTTTTAAATGCAATTAGTTATTATTGTTTACTCACACATCATACATCTTGACGAAACCGTCATTTGAAACAGTGGCGAGTCGCTGACTACACGGTGAGAAGGCAAGACTCCGCACTGGCTGCGCGTGCGCTTCTACTGAATGCACCACCTTGCCTTGCGTCACGTTCAGTATACATACGACGCCGTCCTCCGAACCGGTTGCTATGTAGCGCCCGTTGGAACTCTACCAACGATAAATATCCCGTAAATAACAATAGGATAAAATATTGAGTAGGTATGTCTATATAAATTGGCGCAATGGTGAAGCGAATGGCCTGGCTCACTAAATGTGGCGGGATTGATCCTCGAATATGTATTTTTTTATATTTGATTTATTTCATCTAATTGTTGACAACAGTTGTTGTTGTTTAAACAGACAAAAATATACAATGATTATGATATTGTTAATGAATGTTTGTGACATCATTTCTTTTTCATATAGGTTGTAGTACATAATATAGGCTATATTATGTACTACAATCTCTATATTATATTATATATATTATACTATATTATATTATAAAGATACCTATATTATATAGGTACATTCAGTTCGATTATTCAGTGATTGAATACACTAGGGAAGCCAGTGTTATATTATTTTTATATTTTCTGTGAAATTGTTATTAGATGTTGTGACTTTAAAACAAACCTACCCAGGCAACACTCAGTATAAACTTTCCCCTGGTATCCAGCATTTTCTCGAGGGTCCCTGTCTGTACTCCATATATATTAATTTTCCCTGTGTGACCACCAGTAGCTATGTGTTCCCCATCTGGAGAAAATGCTGCTTTCCACACATCTGTGACTCCTGTTGGTATCTCAACCAACTTCTTTCCAGTTGCCAAGTCCCAGAATATGAGGCTTGAATCCAAGGATGAACTTGCTATTACTGAAAAAAGTAATAACCTCTCAACCCTAATAGACTCATGTATGCGCCATATCCAACTTTTGGTTTAGGAAAATAAGAAACTTTTGGTCCTGGGCGGGGAGGGGGGTAAATTTGAATTTTCATGTTTCATTACTCAGCTAAATCTTCACTCAGGTCGAATCAGGAGGGGGGCAGTTGCCCCATTGTAGGTAATATATGGCAAGATGGACCTATGACCTCGAGAAAATCACGGCAATTTGAGGAATGGGAACAGCACAGGACCAACATGAATGGGAAACCTTGGGCATCTTCCAGGTAAAATGATGATGATGAAGATAAATGTTTGGTATGAAGACTTATAGAAACTCACTTGGTGCGGAAGGGCTCACTGCTACAGAAACCACAGCCATTGAGTGTCCCTCCAAGGAGTGTATTAATTCCAATCTATCATTCTCCACAGTCCACACTTTCACCAAACAATCCAGACCTCCGGTCACTATAAACTCTTTTGAAGCATTTCTGAAATATTGTTCTAACTGTAACTTAAGGGTTTAACT
The DNA here is from genome assembly GCA_936450705.2 of Protodeltote pygarga. NCBI lineage: Eukaryota > Metazoa > Arthropoda > Insecta > Lepidoptera > Noctuidae > Protodeltote > Protodeltote pygarga. The sequence continues at coordinate 10,539,246 of OW388263.2, forward strand.
ATCACAAGGACACCGTAATCATTGATTTAATTTAGTATCAATATTACTAGAGAAATACCCTGGCAATAGATATCTAAATATATGTACCTAAACAATAGCAGCTCAAGACTGGTCATTGTAAATACTAATTATAATTCTTCTATACTCATTCTTTTATATTACTTATATCTTCTTAGATCAATTCTTCCATGAATTGGATCATGGAAGAGTTACCTACCTATTTGTTTGATAAAACTTTTTGTAAGAGTGTACTTACGCTGAGTCTCCGGCGGTATTCAATTTAGACCAAGCACAACAGTAAATCGGGTCTTCGTGAGCATTTTCTTTTTTAATTATTAAAGAAAACTGGAAAGAAGAACCGGGTTATATGATTTTTGTTATCTGAAATTCTGAATCGTGAAGTAGGTATTTCATTATTTAAGTGTATTACAAGTACTTACTATGGCTTTGGCAGGCATTTCATAGATTCTTGGCTTGATTTAATTCTGAAACTTGTATTCCTTCTCAATAAAAACATCAAATTTAAAAAATACTTCTTAGTTCTTTCTTTCAGTTTCACATGCATGAATACATCATGAATTTTTGTAAACATTTAGAAAATAAAGAGAGGAATATGATATACCTTGATTGTGATAGATTGAACAAGATAGATTACTTTTCATGCTCAAGTCCTCAAGATAAAAAAAATCACGGATAATACGGAACGCTCATCTGAGTTGTTGTCAAAACTGACATCTAGAAATGACACTGGCAGTTTACTTTCGTTTAGAAACTAAACTTTGGAAAAATAACTAAAATGCGTGGGTGGCAAAAATTTATAGGAAATTGATAATGTGATAGTAATGGGATCGATCTCTTTGATGGGCCGAAGGAGAGCCATTAAGTTTCTAACGGTCCGACGCGGACGTCCAGGAAAAAAATCAATTTCAGCCCCAAAAGTCCTAAGTACCTAGAACTGTCTAAAGAAACTAGGCTGGAACTAGAACCACACAACTAAATAAGAATTAAGTGCTGTTTGTGCCGGTAGACCATCACTCGAATCCTCGACTAATCGACCCAGCCATCCAGCTGGGTCGATTAGTCTAATTCAGGCAAGAAAATATGTAAATGGTATTGTCATTTTTGGTAAAGTAGCAGAATTGGCCCCCTGGAAAATTGTAAATATTAGGAAAACTGACAGTGCTGTTTGTATGGGTTGGGAGATTACATCTGTCGGGTCAACTAGTTACAAATAAAAGAAAATAAATATAGAAAATGGTATGGTATATTCATTACAGTAATTATTATAAAGGACAATCATAAATATTTAAACTCTTATCTTCCGATACAGACATAATTTTGTTACTTTCAGCATTAAACTTCACACCCCAGACCTGAAAACAGAAATGAATATTATGAAATATTGAATCATCTCATATTTTGGGCTTCATAAAATAAGCAATTAAAAATTCATATAAGAAATGTTCAAGTATAAAAAAAAATATAATAAATATTTATTCATATTTATTTTCACTTCACCCGCGACTTTTCCGTCTGGATTTCGGATTTTTCCTTCCATATTTTACCCACTTAGTGATGAAATTTTCAAAATTCGTTTCTTAGTGCACCTCTAGGTTACCCATGAAATATGTGCTTTAAATTTCAAATCTCTAGGCTGTGCATAGTCTATTTGTCTGTCAGTCATTTAGTATTATGTACAATAAATCTATGGTTATAATATTGTTTTAAAGGTTTAGAAGATAACTTAAAACTATAAATCATAATATTACCTGATCACTGTGTTCCTTAAATACATGTTGGCACTGCATACTATCTAAATCCCAGACTCTCACTGTTCGATCAGCACTGCCAGACACAAAGCGTTTACCATCAGGAGAGAATGCCACTGAAAGTACCCATGAAGCATGTCCTGATAATGTACCAGCTAAGTTTGCATGAACCCTGAAATAAAATGTTTCAAATTATTGATATTTCTAGCCTGAATGACTCCACTTCTAGATGAAGACCTCCCCATGATGTCTATTAAAGCTATTGTGCTAAGGGCCGACACACATAAAGTTGCGGCAGTGCAACGCACTTACATGTATTAATTGCGTTGCGGTGCCGGCGCCGTCACGTTTTTGTGTGTCGGTCCTTCCTTAAACCATTTTATAACTTAAGACAAGAATATAAAATAAATGGAGTTGTGATAATTAATTCATATATTACTATATTGACTATAGCTATTGTATACTTTACCTACATGTTTGTAGATATCACTATTTTTTGTAAAATCATATTAACAGTTTTTTTTTGTTATTGCAATTTTTTTTCGCATTACCTGTTTTTTTTGCCTTCTAAATATTAATAACCGTAATTTTTATCTGATATCTAGTGCAATGTACTTCTTTTTATAGTGAGCAATAAAGAATATTCTACTCTAAAAAAGAAACTCACACATCATATAGTTTCATATGTCCATCATCGGAAGCAGTGAGAAGTAGCTGTGAGTCTGGTGAGAAGCATAGACTCCGTATAGGCATGGCGTGGCCTTCTAATGTGTGCACTAACTTTCCTTGTGCCACATCAAAAATGTTGATAATACCATCTAGAGCTCCACTTGCTATATATTTTCCATCTGGACTCTGCAATTAAGAGTTGATCATTATTATTTTTATGACAAGCATGTAAGACTTCAAATAAACAGTTGAATATGTTATAAATAAAAAAAATACTTATTTAAATTATTTATGTATAGGTAAGTCACGCTTAGCTTTGCGTGTTAAAAAAACTAGAAAGAATCCATCTTACATAAGCAACACTCAATGTGAATTTCCCTCTAGTATCTAATGTTTGCTCTTGCTTTCCACTTTCAACTCCGAATATTAATATCTTTCCAGCATTGCTTCCAGAAATAACATGTTTTCCATCAGGAGAGAAGTCTAACGTCCACACGTCAGTAGGGCCAGTTTCCATTGTCTTTATTTTTTCACCATTTGTCAAGTCCCAGATTATTAAAGATGAGTCTTGAGAACTGCTAGCTAGAGCTGAAAAACAATTATTAGGAGTGTGAAATTTTAGAAAAAAGATCTTTTAATCTGTCTGATCAGCAGAAAGTGCTCATTAGAATAAATAATATCTAACATTTTAATTACATATTCCATAACAAGAATTTCTCCATAACAATGATAAAAGCTTTATAATACTTTTTGCCCACCACTTACTTTTCCCATCAGGACTGACAGCAACTGAGATCACTCCAAGTGAATGTCCCTCCAATTGATGCTTTTCCTCAAGTTTGCCATTTTCAAGCTGCCACACCTTAATCAAATCGTCAAGCCCTCCAGTGATCAAATAGTTTTCAGAACTGGTTGTAGAGTGGTTTGAGTCTCTGAAACAATATTTTACAGTGCTACATATTTTTCAACATAGAAAATGTTTTTGGGCATGTTCTATAGGAAATATTCTGAACGATTTTATTCAAAACTGATAGAAAATATTATGAAACTTACTGGGAGTTTTCATTGTTTTCGTTTTCAGGTTCTTTGGGTTTTTCATTGTCAACCTTACTCCAACCACAACACCATATTGAGTCTTCGTGAGCATTTTCTCTTTTTAACTGCATGTAATACTGAAATTAACAGAAATAGCATCAATCTGCCGCAAGCCGATCCAATCAACACACATGTTTTGGAAAGTATAATACATACCAAAGTTGTTATCGACATATTAACTTTTACAATTCTGTAACCCTTTGTGAGAAATTGCGTAAATTACTTTATTTCAAATCCTAAACTTCTTACACAATAATAAATCAATGACTTCGAAGCGAAAAATATCAAAGAGATAAATAAATTGAACTTGAAGAAGTGAAAAAACATCCGAGCCGACACTCGACGACAGTTGATTGACACTGTTGACAGTTGACAACCTACTTGACATTGACAGTTTGCAGTGTTTACTCGAGTTTACGTATAGGAAAAAAATTTCTGTTGTACAATTATTCTTCTAAGTGAGTTTACAATTGTTTGCCATTGTTTTTTTTGCATGATTGGAATCCTGATTCCTGGATTTCCAGTACTCAACGTTTTGAAATTCGGTTAGATAACTGAAAATAGCCTAGCTCTTAAATATAAGAAGAAGAACCGAAAATAGACAAACAAAAGACTAAAACCCATTGTTTCAATAAATTGTTTATGGACATTTAAAAAGTAAAAAAAAATGGCGACGAATGTCTATTCGTTTTCGTTTTCCTGTTGCTGGCGTTGCTGAATTTTAATTATTATTTTTCGTCAATTTTAATTAGTGAATATAAAGACTCATTAGCAACAAATTTGATATGATAATTTGCTATCAGAGACATCGATAATTTCTACTGTCTGGCTGCGTAAATAACAAATAATGGCTGTTTCAAAATCAACAAACACGTACAATCGACAAAATTGGGAAGATTCGGTAAGAAACGAGATAATCTCTTATTAGATATACTGAACTAGTAACTAAGATAAGTGTTATTTATTTATTGATGTAATTAACAAGTGATATTCTTTTCCCAGGACTTTCCGATTTTGTGTCAAACATGTCTTGGAGATAACCCCTACATTCGTATGGTTTGTATGATTTTTATTACTGATTTTGTCTTTCTTTAAACTGTGAGCTTGGCTGTTAACATCTTGCGATAATTTTTATTTCAGACCAAAGAGAAATATGGTAAAGAATGTAAAATATGTGCAAGACCCTTCACTGTATTTCGTTGGTGTCCTGGTGCAAGAATGCGATTCAAAAAGACAGAAATATGTCAAACTTGTTCGAAACTAAAGAATGTTTGTCAGACGTGCCTTCTAGATCTCGAATATGGTTTACCAATTCAAGTAAGAGATGCTGCACTTAAAATACAAGATGATTTACCTCGTAATGAAGTAAATAAAGAATACTATATCCAGAATTTGGATAGTCAAATGTCTAAGTTTGATGCTACTCAACCTAGTAACTCTGCATTGAAATCTAAGGGTGCTTCAGACTTGTTGTTACGATTAGCTAGAACAGCTCCTTATTATAAAAGGAATAGGCCACATGTGTGCTCGTTTTGGGTGAAAGGAGAGTGCAGGCGAGGTGAAGAGTGTCCTTACCGTCATGAAAAGCCAACTGACCCTGATGATCCTCTAGCTGATCAAAATATCAAAGACAGGTGAGTGTACTACTCTTAAAATTAGAATTTAGACAACTCTTATAATTTACTTTGTTAACTACATACAATATATTGCCACATTGACCAACCTATTGCGCCAACCCTAAATAAAATTAGGATGGACAGGAAGATGATGATGAAGATAATTCTACATTGAATGCCAATGACTACTAACCTTGTATCAAACAAAACATTTTCTAATGTGTGCTGCATGTTCTGAATATTATAAATATGTGTATTAAGTTGTAAAGCTTCCAATAAGTCAAATATCTAAACCCGCCTTAAAATATTATACTTTTTATTTTCAGATATTATGGTGTGAATGACCCAGTAGCTGAGAAGTTGATGCGCAGGGCAGCTGCTATGCCAGCACTGCCTCCACCTGAAGACAAAACAGTTACAACTCTGTATATTGGCAATCTGCCTGATAATATAAGTGAAGATGAACTAAGGGGTCATTTCTACCAGTACGGAGAAATAAGGTATGTTAATTTAAATTTTATCATAGCAGAACTTATGTATCAATAGTTAACTCAGCAAGACAATTAAATTAATTAATATCCTAGAGTGATTGTTTATAATAGTGTTCTTGAAAATGGCTACAAAAATTTTCCTTTCTGTTTTCAGATCATTGACTTTAGTGCCTAGAGCACAATGCGCTTTTGTACAGTATACCACCAGGAGTGCTGCAGAGCATGCTGCGGAGAAGACTTTTAACAGATTGGTTATAGGTGGCAAGAGACTCACTATCAAATGGGGCAAATCTCAAGGTCTGTACTCTAATCTATGTTATATACCTAGTACAAGACAAGATTTAGCTGTATGAATATTGAAGATGCATGTAAGGAATCTGATGATGTTAACATTTAACATAACATTGTGTGACCCAGATTTGATACAAATTGGAACTATAATTATATTATCCTCATTGTATTTATTTTTACATTTATTGGCCACTTTATTCCAACAGGTCGTCAAGGTGCTAATGACAAAAACGAAACGGCGCCAGCGCTAGAGCCAGTGCCAGGTCTCCCAGGAACTTTACCACCTCCTCCAGCCTACCTGCATCCATTCCCGCCTCAGGTACTTACGTTGTTTTAATTCTCTCACTAGACTTATTGTCCAGCAAACATATTGAACAATAAGCAGTGTAGAAGCATAAAGTTGTGCGAAGGTTCACAAGTCAATATATTTGCCGATATCTGTAGCTCTGTACATTACATGTTACTTATTCAAAATAAGACAGCTTTAGGCTTAAGGTCACTGTGAAATCTTCAGGCATACATTTTTCTCGTATATTAATTATCGTCATTTGCTAAGCAATAACGAAAAGACAGAAACTTTTATACAAAGTTTTATTACATTTGTTTAATTATGCGCACAGATGCCACCTCCACCAAATCGGCCGAACGACTTCTTCAACCTGCACCACTACGGCGGCGGCGGCTGGCCGGCGTGGGGCGGCGGCGTGGGCGGCGTGGCCGGCGTGCCGCCGCCGCCGGCCCCGCTGGCGCTGCACTACCCCAGCCAGGACCCGGCGCGCCTGGGGGCGCACGCTCACGCCAACCAACCGCAGACATAGTGTACGCCGCCATAATGCCAACCTCCATTGGAAACTAATCTTATCCGGATTAGTGACTATGACTATTACCCCCCTGTTTGGGATAATCCAGTGTCCAGTAGTGGACTGTGATAAGATGGGTAATAAATATGGTAATATTGTTGTACTATTGTTAGTGAAATACTGAAGTGTTGCTGCATATGATACATGAAGAAAATATTTTCAGAGTTTCAGGCCACAGCCAATTCTTCTTTACATGCTGTGGGTCTATACAATTTGAGTGTTCTAATGTAGTACCTATTATAGTTATAAGTTGTAATCAGTTGAAGCTAGAATAAATTGTGAACTTTTAAAATTAAATTACTTTGTACATAACTGTATCGATCTTTCTCCTGATGCCTTAAATGGACAATATTATTAAGATATATGGGTATTATATGTTATCACCTGCTCTGTGCCTCTTGAAAGTGCACGTAAAACTGTCTGTGTCGCGCTTGATCTCTCTCTGGTTGTCCGAATATCCAGTTTCATCTGACAATAAGAATGAGAATAGTGCACCTGTGTTTGTACACACAATGCCAAGCCAAGCCATCTACCGACTGTCATGTGCACTAAATATCCTGGGTAGATGGCTAATCTCTGAGATTGGCCGCTGTAACCGTAATTCAGCCATACGGTCAGCACTTATTTAATTAGAAAATGAATAACTACAATAAAATTAAACAATGGCTTCTGAAACTATATTTATTATTAATCATAAGTTTATAACATGACTTAATCGTTACAAAACAGTTAAACATTTAGATAAATCTACACGCCTTCACTTACCATTTATCTGGGGTAAGGACGGTCTGTTAAACAATTTACATTATGCTAGGCCCAGATTAACATAATATACCTACGTATAGTTTGCGCCCCGATAATGGGCGCAATCGCGCACGTTAGATACAATTTCGTAAGCGGTTGTTTAGTCAGTTTCCGAAAGCGGCTTAGTCCATTGACTAGTTAATAATATGCTTAAATGTTTATCAACTTACATTATTTTATTTTTACAATGATAAATACTAGAATCGAAGTCTTGTGCATCTAATAGTCTCAACGCAGGGCAAGAGGGGTCACACTTGGAAATACTAACAATTAAGTAGATGGTCCAAATACATACATTTATTAGCGACATTACAAGAAATTTTAATATTCATTAATTTTCAAAAGATATTCAATATAAATATACATTAAGCTTTCAAATATTTAAAGGATATTTACATTTATTTTGGAATGTTCACACAAAGACAATAAATAGACTATAAAAGCAAGCAACTAACAGTATATAACATTGCTAATAAACAATAATTTAAATGGTCATCCAATGTCGAGCATTATAACATGTAAGGTTTTCTACTCAAAATTAATTGATTTAAATAAAGCCAAATTGGTGTAGTAAAAATAAAACTGCTTCATAACTTAATGATTCAATGCTAACCCTGGTAAACATTATTTTGTATGAAGACTCACAATTTTTAGTAGGTACATAGGTCTTAAAGCATTTGTAAGCTCATGTCGATTTGAAATAATCATTACAGCTAGCAAATAAAACTAAAATGTGGCGTATTATAATCTTATTTTCATAAATGTTGTTATCATTATTATAATAAAATACTCAAATGCTGTACGTTAGTACAGTGCGACAAAGAATTGAGTTGAAAATAGTGAGTTTATTAAATCGTTGATTCAAAAACAGTTAAGAACAGGCCACACCGTAAACGCAACTAACTTATGCTCATTATTGTTTGTAGTCGGCTTAGCTTTAGTGCTTAGTGACAGACTCAAACCGTAACCGAAAACTCTTCTAGTTACAATCAAAACCGAAACTAATATTGTATACCTTGAGTAAAATAACATTATACACTAAAATTTTCCTAGCTTTGTAAAAAATTATTTAATAAGTTCAATAGAAGACCTTTTTCTACATAATTTATCTTAGCCCTAATATTACAAAAGATATTGAGGAAGAAGTTTAAAAGATGAATTAAAAACAATAAAGAATATGGCGGAAAGTCCGTCCCATTCTTACTCGCATAGTAGACGAGTTAATCCGTTCCGAACATGATCAGAGTCCGACCTCATCCGACAACTAAAGAACGCTAGTTTTGAAACTAGAACCGAAACCAACATTTTGTCAGTATCTAACCGAAATCAAACTTTAATTGGTCACTAATTACTTAGCTTACTTTTTATAGTCTTTTCACTTCGATTGTACTAGGTTCGCGGAGTGAACCAGGATAGAAAGTACGTCGAAGGTACAGAGCTAATCTGCTTAGTTTTTAATATGCCCTGCCTTTAAAACATTAGTAACGCATTATAAATAACTCTACTATTTGTTGCACTATACATTTTATTTTATTAAATAGAACGCCAAAAGTAATAATATAAATAAATTGAAATAAAAATTGTTAAATTACATTTCATACACAGCCATATGACATTTTGGCTGTAACAACAGCTACCTATTCACTTCAATACGAAGGTGTACCGGCAGACTGGTGCATGTACAGAATCATATAAAAGTGACTTACACATTCAAATCACATTTGGCGATATTTTTTCTATGTTAAGTAATTGGATAATGCGAGTTATCGTAATGCTTCTGCTTCACCTGCATTCTATCGCGATAATCATGTTGTCTTTGTCAACGCCATAGTGTCCAACAGAGATAGCAAGATATTTATCGAGTTAGGACGCAGATGTAACAGGAACTTTAGGTAAATAACGAAAATGTTTTCTTTACCCCAAGATATGAAATTTGTTCGTACTTGAGGTAGAACACATGTTGATAACGCGATAGATAATAATTACGATTCGCGATAAAATATCTGTCCGAGAAAAATATGTAAATATATGCATTACAATATCAGAAAAAGCCCTATCAATATGATTGATGAAGAAACTGCGTATTTTCCTGATGTGCACATTCAGAGCGACTCGTTCAACAATCACACCTGCAAAAAATAATTTTAATAAAAATACATAAGAAGATTTACTGGTGAAATCATTGAACTCTGACTAAAAACGCTAGGTTGGACTAAAACAAACACCACTGATGTCATTACGGTAAATACAACATAACTGATAACTTGTGTATTTTGTTGTAAGTCCATGTTAGTATTTTCAATTAGGTTATACCATTTGTTTCTCAACGTTTTTCGATCGATTTTTTGTCGAGTATTCAAACTTTGTTTAAACTTTCATTTAACACTGTGTGTTATTGAATAAAATAATGAGTTGGGTATACTTAGTTCTTGCTTGTTCTAGATTGTAAACAATTTAGGCACGTATTGTACAGGAAAAAATAGAAGTTTCACAAAAAGCAATTTCCAATTTTAAGCTTAAAAGTCTATTTGCCAAGTAAATGTATCAAGATTGTTACCGTAAAAAGTTGTAATTAACTTACATGTCCTATTCAGTAGTCTGCTAATACCGGTTAGCGTTAGCGATCTGCGCGTTGACAGCGGCGGCGGCTGCGCTAGACGCAGCAGTTTGTACGTGTTGGTTGCGTAATATTTCCGTCGTAAACTCAGCTTGAGCCTTTGCGAGAGACGCACCCGTTGATCGGTAGATGCGGTGTACCTGATAAAAAATAAATAATTACAAATCAGTACTAATACTGCCTTATTGGTCTAGTAGTCGCAAGCGCTGCTGAAGGGTAAATTTTTATAAAAAGCAGTCAGTGCCAACAACATAATTGCGTTTTAGCTTTCCTAATAGGCGAAAACTTTAAGATAGCGTAGCTTGGAGCTGCCGCAAGATTTAGGCGAAATAATTTTAAGTGATTAGGCAGCAAAGGCCGTGAATCAGCCTGCTGAATAGAGATAGCGGGACGATTATAACACTCATTTCAAATATTCATAATATGAATTCTTATCCAATGGTTTCAAAAGCCATTCAAGGCCTTAGCTTTATAGTGGAAACGTTTTAATTAAATTTTATTTCGTTGAAATTACAATAAATATAGGTAGGTAGGTTCGTCTAATACCGCGTTATTGATTGTGTAGTTATTAAATAAACAAATATTTTCAATACAAAAGAGGAGTCCAATATTGTTATCAAAGTTATCGAATGTTAGTATATAATACACAGTATTGTTACCTTTGCCATTAGCATGACGTCAGCGACGACACATGTGATGAACCCAATAGTGACCAGCAACGTGATGACGCCAACAGCAATGTTCGTCTTGAACGCGCCGATGCTGGTGATCAGGCCGCTGTAATATAACAAATGATATTTGTTCTATAACCGTTATTATTTTTATTATTACCGTATTAATTAAAAATCTAATTATACTATCTTTTTGCCCGCGGCATAGCTCGCGTTAATCTATAATTTCAATCATGATTCGAAAGACACGTGACGCCATCTATTATCATAAGAATGTTATTGTTGTTTTCGGAAACGGTACCTACTTTTGAACGGTACTTCAGGATGAAAGGTTTCTTTCTGTACACTTGACAATTAATTTAGGAATTTATTCTATACCATTAAAAAAAGTTTTTAACAGAAAACCCTAGGGTAATAATAACTAGAGACATATAATTAGTTTCTTGTGTACAATGCGTATCAATGTGTCTTAAATGCGGCAATGTAATTCACTACGATAAAGCGTTGACGCGTGAAGTGGCTAGGCGCATGGCGGGCCCACCGTTTGAGATTATAAGTCTATCTAATAGGTCAATGTAAATTAATAGTACTATTTTTAAGTATAAAACCACTCACCAAGAACCCCCACCACTGAATCCGATGGACTGCACAACTGTCACAATGATTTGAAACAGGAATATGAAGAAGAAGACCATAAAGTTGAAGGAGGAATCACTTCTAAAGGCCTTGTAGATCGGCCGGTACCAGCAGACGAAACTGAACGGCGTTAAGAGAATAAAGTACAGGATCGAGAGGCCGAATGTTGTGACACCATAGCCGGCGAACATCAACGACATCGCGCCGATTATGTTGAGGGTTAGGACGAGGGCGTGGACTGAAACCAAATAAGCAAATTAAGTAACTGTACATTGTATTACCACAGTCTAGATATAAAGAGCTCTTTATACTGTGGTATTACTATGGACTGCCTCGTTGGTCTAGTGGTAGCAAGCGCGACTGCTGAGCACGAGGTCATGGGTTCGATCCCCGGGTCGGGCAAAAGTGTTATTAGGTTTTTCCATTAGGAAATTCTCAGTAGCAGCACGGAGTCTGGAATTGTGCCCGGTTAATGGCAATAGGCTCGCCCCCTATTACATGGGACTTATAAAATAGCCGGCGAAACGTGGGTGTACCGCACACCTCTGCCTACCCCCTCTGGGGAATACAGGCGTGAGTCAATAAATAAATAAATAAAAAAAATACTATGGGCTGCAAGTACATAATTACTATCGAAGGGACATTCAAAGTCCGAGCTGCAGGTGAGAGTGGGTTATAATGGCCCAACGTTAATAACATATGTACGTACCTAGCGTACCTTCCTAACGTATTTTAGTACTTTTATCAAATAATTGTAAATTATTATTATTTTTAAGAGGAAATATTTTATTTTATTGATAGCCACAATTTAAATAAGTTTGTGATTCTCACTTCCGTTTCAGAGATTACACTATTTATCGAAGTCAAGGACAGCCCGGTTGTTTTGGACTAGCTAAATGCTCGCTATTGCTACACTACCTAATTTAAATTATATAAAATGCAACAGCAAGTATTAGCGGGTCTAATTTACTATTATTACAACATAAGCTAAGTGTTAAATAAATACAACAGACTATATTTTATCTGTAATAATTCATATCTGTCAAGAATGTATCCGTCATTGATTATCTGTACTGTATGCACTTCCTACTTGCTACTTCAGATATTATACTCCATTTGTGATTGTTGCATCTGCTGTTTAATTTATTATTATCCAAACTATCAGTCGTCCATTTCCACAAATAGTTCTATTAGGTTATGGGCCCAGACGCCCGGATAGTTCAGGGAATAAAATAATAGGTTCGGTGAAGTATTTTCGCAGATTAAGTTAGATTACGGTTACCGGCCGGCATCACCGGCATAACCACGTTTTTAGATTCCATTATTTTCAGCTTTTCAGTTCAATATCATACGATATTACGATATCATGACTTCTCACAGTCATTTAGCACAGATTGAGAAGCTTAAGGGCCGGGAAAACTACTCAACATGGAGTTTTGCCATGAGGACGTACCTAGAACATGAGGACTTATGGAAATGCATCGTTAGCGACAATAAGGAAGATGAGCCTTTTACTACAAAAGAAGACACAAAGGCCCGATCCAAAATTGTGCTGTTGGTTGAACCAATAAACTTTATACATGTTCAGGAGGCACGTACGGCGAAAGAGGTATGGCAAAATTTAAGAAAGGCATTTGATGACTCTGGTCTGACTAGAAAGGTGGGTCTTCTTAGAGATTTAATCACTTCAAACCTTGAAAATTGTAACAATGTAGAGGAGTATGTAAATAACAAATTAACTACTGCACACAAACTTCGTAACATAGGTTTTTCTGTCGATGACGAGTGGCTCGGAACACTGCTGCTCGCTGGCTTGCCAGAAACCTATAAGCCGATGGTCATGGCCATGGAAAGTTCAGGTGTGAAGATCAGCGCTGACTTAGTAAAAACTAAGATATTACAAGATGTCAAAGAACAAACTGCGGAGACATCTGCATTTTATTCAAATAATAAGTCTAAGTCATATAGGTCTCAGAAACAGTACAGTAATAATAATAAGCAAAATTATCAGAGCAAGGGCCCCCGATGTTTTTCATGTAATAAATATGGTCACATCAGTACTAATTGTCAAAATAAAAAGAAAAATAACAATAAGGATTCTAATGATAATAATTCTGGTTTTATAGCTGCATTCTCCGCAACCTCCAGCACCGGCTCTTCTGATGGCTGCTGGTACATTGATTCCGGTGCTAGCATGCATATGACTAACTGTCAAGAATGGATGTACAACTTTAAGTCTGCATCAATATCTAGTATTAAAGTAGCTGATAACAAACAATTGGAGGTTAAAGGATGTGGCAGTGTGAATATAAAGGTAACCGGATCCAGTAACAACATGGCACAGATACAGGTCAGAGATGTATTATTTATACCTAAACTCGCACACAACTTGCTATCAGTTAGCCAGATGACAAGAAATGGATGTCAATTAGAATTTACAAAAGAATATTGTAATGTGTACCAAAATAGCAAACTAATTTTGAAAGCTAAATGTCATAATAACATGTATGTGGTCAATAATGTAGCATATGCTCTGCATGCTTCGACTTATCTGTGGCACCAAAGATTAGGTCATCTGAACTTTAATGATCTTGCAAGATTAAATGATAGTGCTTTGGGTGTACAGTTGTCATCACTGAGAACTGATAATATAATATGTGCTACTTGTCTTGAAGGCAAACAAGTGAGACAACCATTTAAGCATCATGGTACAAGAGCTACTGAACCTCTAGGGCTAATTCACTCAGATTTATGTGGGCCTATGGAAAATAAGTCTCTCGGTGGTGCCAAATATTATATATCATTTATTGATGATTACACCCGTAAGGTGTATGTGTATTTTCTTAAGTCAAAAGCTGAAGCATTAGATAAATTTAAGGAATTTAAAGCTCTTGTTGAGAATCAGTTAAGTAGAAAAATTAAAGTATTTAGAACTGATAATGGTACAGAATATATTAATCAGGAATTTAGCAATTTCATAAAGAAATCAGGCATTTTACATCAAACCACTAACCCATATACTCCTGAACAAAATGGGTTAGCCGAAAGAATGAATAGGACCCTTGTCGAACGAGCTCGATGTATGATTGTTAATTGCAGTTTATCCAAGGTGTTTTGGGCAGAGGCAGTGTCTACAGCAGCCTATATTATCAACAGATCGCCCACCAAGTCTCTAACTTATAAGTCTCCTGAAGAAATGTGGACTGGGAAGAAACCTGACTTGAGCAACATGAGAATCTTTGGCTGTAAAGCAATGGTTCACACACCTAAGGAAAACAGAAAGAAATGGGACAGTAAGTCACAAAAAATGATATTTGTTGGATACTGTAATGAGACAAAAGGTTATAGATTGTATGATGAGTCAAAAAATTTAATGGTAAGAAGCAGAAATGTAACATTCTTAGAAGAAAGTGTAAAGAAAGACTATATATTTGTACCACTGAAAGAGAGCATAATAGAAAAGGAATCTGATTTAAATAGTACACATGACAGTTCATCAACACTAGAAGGATCACAGTCTATCAGCAGTTATTCTGATAATGATACTTCTGACACAAGTACTCAAACAGTTATAAAAGTTTCAGATGAAGAAGTTTCTATAGATGAAGATGAAGAATATGTACCGAGTCGTGCCATAGTGGGTTCCCCTTGCAAGATGAATTTGAGACCTAGAATACCTAGAAAAAAGGATGATAAAAAGACCTACCTATGTCAGACTATACCTGAAGCTTCATTTATTGACAGAGACCCAGAGACTCATCAGGAGGCTATGTCATGTAAGAATTCACATCTATGGAAGCAAGCAATGGACTCTGAATACAATTCACTGATAGAAAATAACACATGGACCCTAACTGATTTACCAAAAGGAAAAAAGGCAATACCCAGCAAGTGGGTATTTAAAACCAAAGTTGATTCTGAAGGTAAAATTTTAAAATATAAAGCTAGACTTGTCATCAAGGGCTATGAACAGCAGGAAGGAATAGATTACCAAGAGGTGTTTGCACCTGTTGTACGTCACACTTCAATCAGGTATATGTTTGGTTTGGCTGCCAAACACAGTATGCAAATTGAACAGATGGATGCCCTCACAGCTTTCTTACAGGGAGACATTGATGTTGAACTCTATATGAAACAACCTTCATTGTACGAAAACGGAGATAAAGTGTGCAAATTGAATAAATCTATTTATGGCCTTAAACAGGCTAGCAGGAGATGGAATAAGAAATTAGATGGTGTTCTACATGATATTGGTTTAAAAAAGTCAAAAATAGACCCATGTGTTTATTACCACATCACTCAGAAAAATATATTTATTCTCACTGTGTATGTCGATGACTTATTATTGTTTTTCACAAATAGAGAAGAAGCTAACGAGATAAAAAATAAATTAAAACAGAATTTTAAGATGCAAGATTTGGGTAAAGCTCAATATTGTATTGGTTTGCGAATCACATACAAAGATAATCAAATCTGTGTTGACCAGACTAGATATATAGAACAAGTTCTACGGCGATTTAATATGAGTGAAAGCAAGCCAGTGAGTACACCCATGGAGCCAGGCTTGGTACTCACTTGTACAGGTGAAGATGTACTAAAAGATGTTCCATATCAAGAAGCAATTGGTTGTTTACTCTATATCTCACAAGGAACACGCCCAGATATATCTTTTGCTGTAAATACATTGAGCAGATTTAATAATAAAGTAGAAACACAGCACTGGCAAGCTATTAAGAGGCTTATGCGATACTTACAAGGCACCAGACATGCAAAGTTGGTATACAAAGCTGGAGCAGAACCCATTACAGGATATTGTGACGCCGATTGGGCCTCAAACTGTGATGATCGCCGATCATGCACTGGCTATGTTTTTATATACAGCGGGGCAGCCATATCATGGAGCTCAAAGCGTCAACCGACTATCGCTTTGTCAACAACAGAAGCTGAGTACATGGCTATGTCGGCAGCTACTCAAGAAGCCTTATGGTTACGGCAACTTCACATAGAGCTGTGGCCTAGTGAAGTAGGCACTCCTGTTAAATTATTTTCAGATAATCAAAGTGCTATTAAACTTACAGGTTCTGAAGGTTTTCAGCCTCGCAGTAAACATATAGATGTACGTCATCATTTCGTCAGAGAGCGAGTTACAAATGGAGAAGTTTCCATCCATTATATTGGGACTGACATGATGACAGCGGACAGTCTTACCAAAGCTACACCAAAGGCGAAGCATGAAGAATGTATGAAGCGTATGGGGTTGTATTTAAGGGAGGGTGTTAAATAAATACAACAGACTATATTTTATCTGTAATAATTCATATCTGTCAAGAATGTATCCGTCATTGATTATCTGTACTGTATGCACTTCCTACTTGCTACTTCAGATATTATACTCCATTTGTGATTGTTGCATCTGCTGTTTAATTTATTATTATCCAAACTATCAGTCGTCCATTTCCACAAATAGTTCTATTACTAAGGCGCAAGGCCGATGCAGAATAGCGGCCCCAGATCATTAATGTAGGTACATATCGGTAGATAAAAACTGCCTACAGAATATTCGCTGTAACTTAGCAGTTTGGAGTGCTCTTCAAGGAGAAATTCAGAGAGGCAAAGTAATAGCAACTGTACAGTATGCGCCACGGATCTCCAAGTCTGTGAAGCTAGCTGCGGGTGGCATTTGTGGGTTTCTATATGCAAGAAAACACGTGAATACTTATCGGGCTCTAAATTGATCTCGGTTTATAAACAATATATTTCAAACATTACTATTCACACACTTGTAGCCATGGCGCGTACTGAACTTTTCTGTAATTTCGCTCATCGTATGCTCAAGTTTATGAAAAAGTCTTGTACTCACACATCCATAAATGATAGAGGTGGCGCACGATTCTCTGGAACTCGAGAGGTATATCCACATTGATGTCTTGGTAGAAGCAGGGCTGCGTTGGACAGAAGGCGGGCAAAGGCGGCCAGTTATTCCGTCTCCCGGCCGACCCAGCGCGAAGCTCCGCCTCCCTTCTCGCTAATTCCTCTGCTTTACGTTCTAACTCCTCTTGTCTTCTCTGTAGATCACTCATACCGTTAATCTTTTCTTTCGTTTGCTTCTGAATATCTTCTATTTAGGTATCTTCCTAAACTAGGACTGCTTTGTAGCTCAATTGGCACATTGCTTCTATTTCAAAAAAGAAACTAAGGATGGGACTAAGTTTAAACGAATTGTTGCTGTTAGGGCTAAAATGTTTATAACTTCAATTTACTTATGACTGAATACTTGTAATACTATTTAACATGTGGAGCTCACATCACACAACCGAGGAAAATGACATGTCTTTAATAAAAACCGGAAAGCTACACCTACACTATACAACTACACCTAGTTTACAACAACTAGACCAAGTAATGTAATTTAAAAATTACTAGTTGTGTAGGTGTTTCGTTCAATAATTCAAGTGTAATACTCATATAATGAACCATCATTGGCATAATCGCACCAAAATAAATGGAATTCTAGATTTAATTAAAATAATTAAGAACAAGATGGCGAATAGTTAAAAGGAGATGGTAGAGACATTAGAATCGGATTAGCTCTCTTCTAATACCTTTGGATGTAAGCTATTTGTTAATTGAATATACCATAAAGTTTTATTTATAGTAACAAGATAAACAATAATTGAAATATCATAATGTGTCATAAAATAACTACTAAAGGCCCATTTCATTGATAACAAACGACCATACTAAGCAAATACATTGGTGAGTCAAGCAAGTCTTGAATGAATTATTGAACAAGAGAATTTTATGAGGTTCCTTGACCACTTTGTCAAATTGTGCTCTATTTTTAAATATGGCAACAAATTATATTTTATAGTCATAGACTTAAAAAAAGTTATGCTCTCTTTTTTCTTTGGTCTATGCCGGTCAAGGCTGTAATACACTAAAAAGGTAATAAAACAATTTACATTAAAACTGTATATTTATTTCGCTTCACTTCCTTCAAAACCTGCAAAAGGTTATGGGCCCAGCCCATCAGAAGCGAAATATTCTGGTTTTATGTAACTGCGGTGAAGCAGTACTGCGGTCAAGCAGAAAGCATCAAGGCATCCAAGATGGAGGGCGAAATTGATACGTACGGAACAACGGCGATATCAAACAATCGCATTTTGTTAGAAAATGCCAAGAATTGGCAAACGTGGAAATTCCAAGTCAAGGTAATACTCAAGGCGGTGAATGTCTACAATGTAGTCGACGGATCGTATTTATGTCCGACGACCAACGATGATAATATTAACAAATGGAAAAGGATGGATGCTAAGGCACAAGGAGTTATCGTAACAAGGTTGAGTAGTGGTGCAATGCTACAAGTGCAGAATTGCGATACCGCCAAAGAAATATGGGATAAGTTATGTACGGTGTACGAACAAAAGTCTGACGTTTCGTTACATGTGCTCCAACAACGCTTCTTCGACATAAAATACTCTAACAATGAAGATATAGTAACATTTATTGGAAAAATTGAAGACATAGTATCACAGATTCGTCAAGCAAAAGGAGATATTCCTGATAATATGATCACAACCAAAATAATAACTTCGCTGGGTGAAAAATTCCGACATTTTGTATCTGCATGGGATTCAGTCTCTCACGAAAAACAAACATTGTCTGAATTAACGGCTAGACTCATAGTAGAAGAGCAAAGAAATAAAATATTCGAAGACGGTGAACAGTCTAATCAAACTGCATTCAAAACGGACTCAAAAGAAGCAAGAAAATGTTTTAATTGTGGCAAAGTGGGTCACTATAAAAAGGACTGCAGAGTAAAAAAAGAAAAGCCCAGAAATATGTTTTGTAAACATTGTAAAAAACCCGGACATATAGAAAAGAATTGTTGGTTTAAAGATGACAATAAGTCGGTGAAGAACAAACAAAACGCATTTATATCAGTTAGAGAACTAACCTCAACAACCTACAACAATAAATGGTTTTTAGATAGTGGCGCTTCTGAACATATGTGCTCAACAAAAAACAGTTTCATCAACTATAAAAGTTTGCAAGTTCCAAAAGATGTTGTCATTGGCGACGGTACAACTATAAAAGCTATAGGATATGGTGACATACAACTAGAATTGTTTGATAGTGAACAGTGGCTGAAAACCTCGATCAAAAACGTGTTATTTGTCCCTAACCTAAAAACCAACCTGTTCTCTATGAGTGCGGCCCTAGACAAAGGCTATAAACTATTTTCAACAGCTGCTGAATGTCAGTTCATAAAAAATAACAGTGTTCATGCTATAGCAAAGCGGCTAGGTAAAATGTATGTCATGCTGTTCAGAGAAGTCGATGGGGTTGCCATGGTTGGCAGAGTGGTTACAGATCTCAAGGAATGGCATGCTAAACTGGGTCATCAAGATATAAACCAAGTAAAAAATATTTTATCAAAGCATAAAATAAATTTTGTAAATGGAAAAGAAGAAACCTGTGTATCGTGTCTACAAGGAAAACAACATAGATTTCCTTTCCTGTCTAGTGTAAACAGAGCAACTAACCCAGGTGAAATTATACACATGGATATAGGAGGTCCAGTGGAAGAAATATCACTAGGAGGTGCGAGGTTCTTCCTACTACTAAAGGATGATTTCACAAAATATAGAAAGGTATATTTTCTCAGATATAAAAGTCAATCCATTGACTGTTTGAAGCAATTTATAAAGGAAACTCAAGTGAATCCTGGACATAGATTAAAGTATATACGAAGTGATAATGCAAAGGAATTTTGCAGTAAGGAAATGGAAAATCTATTGAAGTCATATGGTATACAACATCAGAAAAGTGTAGCCTACACTCCACAACAAAACGGATGTGTAGAGCGAGAGATGAGGACTGTGGTTGAATCGGCAAGAACAATGCTTCTGAAAAGTGGCCTTAATAAAAATCTGTGGGCTGAAGCAATAAATACTGCTGTCTTTGTCATTAATAGAAGTGGACCAAGTCGTATTAAAGACAAGACACCTTATGAACTCTGGTGGGGTAAAGAATACAATATCACAAGTTTTCAAGTCTTTGGAAGTAAAGTAACTACACATGTTCCTGAACAAAAACGGTTAAAGTTTGATAGTAAAGCTGAATTAGGATACTTCATTGGGTATGGTGAAAATACAAAGGGATATAGGATATACTATCCTACAAAAAATTTAGTCGAAATTAAACGAGATGTGGTATTTATAAAAGAATCGGAAGAAAACAAATACATTGCTGAAAGACAACCAGAATCAATTAATCCCTTCCTTCCTCACGAAGTATCACAAATAGATGAAGAAATAGAAAATGAAAACTGTCAAGAAATCTCAGAACAGACAGAGGCAGAGGTGATAAACGATACGACGAGAGGTGATAGACCTAGAAGAGAAATAAGAAAGCCTGTGTGGTTTAAAGAATATGAGGTAGAAATAGAAGAAGATCCTGAGAATACTTTCCTAAGTTATTGTTGTGATGAACCTGTTTCCTACCAAAATGCTATGGAAAGACCTGATAAATGTAAATGGGAAGAAGCTATAAACAATGAGTTGAAAACATTACAGGAAAATAACACATGGGAAGAAATAACAGAAGTTCCAAAAGGAGAAAACATAGTAAGCAGCAGGTGGGTGTTTAAAAAGAAACAAACAGAAGAGCAACCTATATACAAAGCTCGTCTCGTGGCTCGTGGTTTTGAACAAAAGAACTGTGATAACCAAACCTACTCTCCTGTCGCCAAATTAACTACGTTTAGAACTCTGATGGCCGTAGCTGTTCAGAAGAGACAGCCAGTGTACCACATGGATGTAACTGGTGCATTTCTCTATGGAGATATAAATGAGACAGTCTTCATGAGATTGCCAAATAATCAGGTATGTAAACTAAATAAGTCAATTTATGGTCTTAAAAAGTCTCCAAAATATTGGAATACTAAGTTCAATGACTTCATGTTAAACCAAAATTTTGTAAGGTCTAAAAATGATCCATGTTTGTATTTGAAACACGTAGATAATGAATATATTTATGTTTTACTGTTTGTCGATGACCTGTTGTTTTTTGGAAATAATGAAGATAAAGTAAATGAGTTTAAAAAAGTATTATGTAAAAACTTCAAAATGAAAGATTTGGGGCAAGCCAGTTATTATTTAGGAATAAATATTAAACAGGATCTTAAGAATTGTATAACTGTAATTAATCAAAAGCAATATTTACAAAAGTTGCTAGATACTTATCAGATGTCAAATTGTAAAACTGTAGCCACCCCAATTGAACAAAACTTTAATTTTGAATTGTTACAGAGAGATAAAAGTGAAAGTCCAAAAATTGAGAAAGATTGTAGAAGTTTAATAGGCAGTCTTCTTTATGCAACTTGTACTAGACCAGATTTATCAGTCGCTGTAGGATTTCTTAGTAGATATGTACATTGTGCTAGTACAGCTTTATTTAAGTGTTTAAAAAGGGTATTAAGATACATAAAAGGATCCATAAATTTATCCCTCACATATGAATGTAATAATAATGAAAGTGTATGTAAATTGCAAGGTTACAGTGATGCAGACTGGGCAGGAGATATTTCAGACCGAAAGTCTACATCAGGTCAGATATTTTATATCTTTAATTGTCCAATTTCCTGGGGCAGTAAGAAGCAGTCTTGTGTATCATTGTCATCTTGTGAAGCTGAGTATATGGCACTTAGTATGGCTATAATGGAAGGTACTTACTTAAGAAAATTGCTAGTTGACTTTGGTTATGATAATGTAAAATTTGAGATATTAGAAGATAATCAAAGTGTAATAAAAATTGCTAATAACTGTGACAGTAATAAAAGATTAAAACACATAGATATTAGATATCAATATATTGTGGAAAATGTGTCTGTTGGTTTGGTAAAAATTAACTATGTAAGTACTAATGATAATGTTGCAGATTTGTTTACTAAGCCATTAGGTAAACAACTTTTTGTTAAATTTAGAAACATGATTTTGTTTAATACATAATGTATGTTAAGTTATGTAAGAGATAGTGTGCCTATGTTCTTAAAGTAAAATTTAAATTTAAAAGTTAGATTACATGTGTGTGATAATTAACTATAAAAGTTGTATGTTAAGGGGGTGTGTTTTTTAAGGGTAAAATATAAATGTTGAGGGGGTGTTTTAAATATGGCAACAAATTATATTTTATAGTCATAGACTTAAAAAAAGTTATGCTCTCTTTTTTCTTTGGTCTATGCCGGTCAAGGCTGTAATACACTAAAAAGGTAATAAAACAATTTACATTAAAACTGTATATTTATTTCGCTTCACTTCCTTCAAAACCTGCAAAAGAACTTTGTATAAATTGCCTACTTTTATACAAAGAAAGGAAATAAGAAAGCTTGAGTTACGGATGCGAAATATGGACATACACAAAGAAAAATATACAACAGTTAAAGGTATGCCGACTTTGAATAGAAAGGAGTATGTTAAATATAAAGAAAAAAGATCATATGGACACTTAGCAAAATTTTGAAAGTAAGTACTAAAATAAGACACCTAATAACCCCAGCAAGGAAGATGAAGAAATGGACTGGTCACAAGATAAGATGTAAAACAGAGAAGTGGACAAAACGCAATGTAATGGAATGATATCCAAGGGATAGGAAAAGAAAGAAGTGAAAGTAATTGAAAGATGGGAAGATGATTTTCCACAAAAATGGAGAAGAGCAGGGCAAGACAGAGACAGGTTGAAGTCGTTAGAGGAGGCCTATGTCAGAGAATGACAACCTGACCAAGAACTGATGTTAAATCCATGTTTCATCTTAGTTTTAAGCAAAAAAAACTGGTCAGTGAAGAAAGGCTATTTGTATTGTATTGTACTTGTTTTTTGTATTTCGCTTCAGTAAAATATGGTGCATGTTTCATCATTCAAGAATGTGAAATCATCATCACTCATCAGTAGATAGTCTAAGGACAGAATGGGGGATAATGTGAGTTCACATTATTCCCACATACTGACCTTAGAATAATGTAACCAAAAATATTGTAAACCATTAAATATTTAAACCATAGATTTCTACTTAACGACTTTAAACAAAAAACTTTGATGGTTGCAATTTCTGAAATATATATGCTGTTAATGTAGTTCCCCAAACATTTCCTAAATCAATAAAAAACTATAATACAGATATCAGGGTAAGTGAATTTTTACATAGTGACTCAAATAGTTAATAATACAGATAATGATAACTATACTATCTACTGATAATACTAAATTGATTCATAATTAAAGTGATTACCTTTAACTCCTTTGTGCGTTTTGAAAAAAGCAAAGTGCATATTAGTTGACATGCAATAACACATGTGCATGTGTTACACTAGGACTAAATCCTCTTGCTTGAGTGTACCAACATCTATGAAAGGATCAATACTAACATTGCAATTTAAAATTAATCAGTTGAGTTACATACAGGCCGATTAGTCAGAAAAGCAATAGAATTTGAACCTTTAAATGTATAAGATAATAGAGTTTATAATTGCAAGGTACTACTGGAACCAACAGTCAACCAAATTCATTAAATTCAATGAGTTATTCCTTTTTTTTATATTACAACTCTAAACTGACTCTATACAAATCTTCTATTGTAAGTAAATAATATAGCCAACAATAATAATAGTCAAGAAAATCATTAATAAAGAGTCTTTTACTCTTTTCTTATATATTATTGTATCTTAATGTAATTAAGATCATATCTCTTAGTAAAGAATATACATAGTATATTGCAATGTTAGAATCAAGCCCCTTATTAACATTATGATGTTCAAATAAATTAGCAAGAGGGAGGAAACACATTTTATAATATTAGGTGCCATAGTAATTGTACCTAACATAATGTATTAACGTAGAATCAACAGTCGTTAGATAATTACAAAAACCTTTAAACTATAATAGAGTTAGGTCAAGAATTTAATATCACAACAAAATACCAAGATTTAAGGTGTTTTTTATGATAAATTTGGTTGCTATCTACTACAAAAGTTTTAGAGTTCATGAAATCTGGACAAATGACTTTCAAAATCATGAACCAAACCATAATAAAATATATTTACCTGAAAGTCGGCTGTGGTAAAGTTTTGTGGTGGTTGTGCCTGCTGTTGGGGCTGAGCAGGCCTTGTGTACTGACCGCTTGCCGGGGGAGACACGGCTTGCATGATTGCTGGCTGTGAAGGCTGCTGGGGGGTGGGTTGTACCTATAATCATAACAAGAAAGAAATATATTAGAATCTTATCTTCACAAGGTATAGTTCTAATAACTTTTTAGTCAGTTGAGTGCCACATACATGTTTGGTTATCTTCTAAAACAAACAACTACCCAATAAGAACTGTATCATTCTGAAAATGTTATTTTAAGAGCTATTATACAACATGCTAAGATAATATATACATATAAGGTGCAATAGCCAGTAATTAAAGCAGGTTCGTTACGCTACGCCGATATCTACCACAGATACCGTTGGCCGTATCGACACCTACAAAAATCGTGCCTAATAAGAACAAGTTACCGTAGCTTGATTTGCATTTTGCTGTCCATCAAAGGGATTATAATCGTCAAGGCCCCGTGTCGCATTATTTGTACTTCTAGCAACTTGCTGCACCGAAGGATCCTAGAACAAGTCAACCGTATAACAAAGTATGAAAACAATATTTTCCGTATCAGCAAAGGGCTACTTACTGAGAATGGGTTGTCTATGGTTGGATCACTAAACGGATTATCCTCGAATTTCGACATTGTTATAAACTTGTTCACGCCACTTTACAATTTGTTATGTACTGTAAATACAAAGGAATGTTTTCTCCACTCCTAAATATATTTTTTTTGCACAAAAATAGAGATAACAGTCAACCGAAATGACAGGTTGCTGATGATGACGAAAATGACAGATGTTTTTGACAGGGCTGCCACTATTGAAAAAAACCAATGAAAGAGTTTCTAGCACAAAAAATTTAGATTCTAATTCGATTATGACAAGATAAAAAAATTAAAATAAAAGGCCTTTCTCGACAATCTCGAACAAATCGATGGGTTTTTTTCTTATATGTCTGTGGTTTTTTTGAGAAAACTATGTGTTTCACCCATAAAGTTTCACCGCTGTGTTCTGGGTACAACTGGTTGTATATTTGATGACAAAAAAAATCGTATTATATTGATGTAAGTACCAAATAGGTAAATTGTAATTTTGAATTATTATAGTACGAGAAGAGCGCCAGAGACGCCCCCAATTATTGCACTTTTTTTTGCCAAACTATACCTTACCTGACAGAAAGTTTTATACATTTTCTGTTCTATTTTTGAATTAACCTTGTAGGTAGTTAATGTAATCTAGAGAGTTTATCTGTTTATACATTGTGAGTAGATCACTGCGAGCAAACTTACTTCCTATTAACGGTGTGACTGAGGCTTACCAATTGATTTGTGTTCTATAACTTTTTTAAAGTATTGCTTACAGCTTGGCAAAAAAGAGTCTGGATAAATTGGGGGCGCTGCTGGCGCACTTTTCACACTACAATTCATAATTACAAGTTATTTAGTACTTACATATTTCTATGAAGAGATTTTTGTCGTTAATTTTATTCAAATGAATCATTTTAATGATAATTTAGTACTCACAAACTTAGTTTTTAAGATTTTTATTTTTAGTTCCAGCTGTCACCGCCTCAGACTCTTTTTTGCCAAGCTGTACCATATAGACAAAAAAATATTTATATTTAGAACAGCTGTTGTTATCACCCAAAGATCTGGACGTACTTGAGCACATATTACTTGTATTTATTCATGTTCTTTTCCTTGCGTAAACAATAAGGTAGGAAGCAATATTATTTACACTTCCAAGTCAAGCAATAACTTTTGTATCGTTGTAAACATTATTTAATTGTCTGAATGTTGGTAGCTACACATTCGTTGAAGGCAGTTGAAGGCGAAAGTGGTTTTGCAGTTGGCAACTGCAAAATAAGTGTCAGTTTATTGGATGATTCTGTCAAAGTAGGTAGCTGTTTACGTTTTGTATCGTTATTTTGCGATCGTTTTGCACAACTTTTGTTATATCTTATTGTTTTTATGATAACGCTTTATCCTTACGTCTATATGGTGAAATATAAATGTGATATTTCTTTATGTTTTATGAACAATGTCAGATGTCAAGAGGTGAATAGTCTGTGTTTTGTGTTCTAACGTGTGAGTGACAGTTTTTATATTGTTTGGGATTTGGAGCGATAAACATATCGGTGAGTATTTCCTCTTTTATTCATGTACAGAGTACTCGTAAACAGAGAAATGTTTCAGGTGTTACGTGGACAGTGGTAGGTATACTAGTGTAGGCTGGTTGTTCGACTGCATGACCGGGTTCTGGTGCTGCTAGGCTTGCGTAATGTTGCAGTAGGTGTAATTGGCTTGCTGGTGGTGGATTTGGGCAGTGATTGCAATGGCTAGTAGGTGTGTTAGGCGGCGCGTGCGTCAGCTGGAGCGCAGAGCGCGCGCGCGCAGCCGCTGCACAGCGAAAGTTGTTTGCTCTTGATATCAAGGAAGTAATGCCAGAGTAACAGAATACCGGTCTTACAACACCATACATAATAGCTGATTTCTTTTAATCATAAGATTTATTCTTATTAGTTTAAAATTAGACTGAGATTATTTTACAATAAAATAAATAAAATTTTAAATTTCAATAAAACTTTTATGGTTCCTAAATTTCTTTAATTGGTATTAAAACTTTCATGGATCACATAAAACTTATATAACATTATTCACCAAACTAAATATTGATAAAATACTGTCTGATAATAGTGTCAGAGGTTAATAAAATACATATAATTATCATTGTTTTATTCGACCCTGGTTTTGTATGTATAATGAAGTGTTACTAAATGATACAAAAGTTGATGCCCTAACTTCTATCATTATTCTTCAAAGAAGTTTTATTCAATGCCATAGCACCCATTAAAAAAAAAACAATATCTTATAAATAAACTTTATCTTATTATTTTGTGCAGACATAATAACAAAATGTCAGTAACAATTTAAATTGTGAACCTATCTGTCAAAAGAATTTATTGACTGTTTTTTTAGTTGACATACCCACTTCTCATGTATTTTTGTTCCATGTAAAGTTACATTGTATTGCATTAAGGTCTAAAGTTGGCTACTCACATACCTGCTGCAATGGCAATCTATGGTGTTAGGGCCCACCCTTATTTTAGGGCCCTGGGGTCTTCCCCAGATGAAAAATTGCATACTAAGTTTTGATTTGCGTAGGCAAGCAGGGGCAATTTCCTGAATAAACTTAATAGGGAAGTAAGGGTCATTCCTGTTCCTACACCCTAGTTAACCTCTGTGGTAGGTGGGTGTGTAACTGACTAGATTTCAGGAGAAAATACCAAACTGGGGATATTTTTTTTCATTATTATTTTTATAGTAAAACTTTTTCAAATTTTTTCTCAGAAGAATAAGTACTGTTATCCATTAATTTCCTTTGCTAGCTTTAAGTAATATTAATTAGGTATTTAATTTATTTTAAATTGATGCTATTTCTGGTAAATATGTTTAGGTTAAGATTTAATTTTTATTTAAGTTTGTGCGGCAGTTATAAAAAAGTAGAAAAAAAGGAGGTCTGATCAGCCATAAAATAAAAAATACAAATTTATATCTGATACTGGTAGCTTAGCATTAGTTGTGTTATGTCCAAATACCAATAAGGATGCTAAAATATAACACAAGATAATGAGATAAATTTATCTAATTAGCTCTCAATGGATGCTGTGAACTTCACATCAATGAAACAATGTGCTCAATGCTGCATACTATCTGAAACTATTCAACAGTTCACATGCTAATCAAAACAACTGGCATGTGTGCAAAACAAATGTGCTATGGAGCAGCCTAATATTGATGTCACTGATTCGCGATTCTGACCCTTATTGGTCAACAGATAAGTATGAGGCATCACAGAAATATTCTTCATTGAGAAGTCTAACTGGCTGTTTGGATTTTATACTTCATGGCTTCCTTTCAATCATAATTGCTCATAGTAGTATTGTTTGTACTGTATTGAAAATAATAGGTTCACAGTACTGTGGTTCGTTGCTTAATGCAGCCACGACGTAAAAACATTCTTTCGATTTCCTGTTAATTAAAATAAAACTGCGAAACATCGACCATTTAATAATATATTTTCTAATATTTCTGATTTTACTCAATAATCTTTTAAAAAGTGTTTTATTCCTGTAATTGTGAAGTTGTCACGTTTGTAGCCACCAATGTAGGTTCCAATGTAGGTCCATAGGGTATAGTACCTACAGTTATTTGCTTAGCTACGACTACGGAAGTTATTTGCCAAGACATTCACTAAATTGGTCGAAGTGGTGACGAAACGAATTCGCTGCAACTGACATGTTACCTAGGAATGAGCTGTTTCATCAATTTATTATTTTGCCAGAAACTATATAGGTATAATATTTGTATAACTGAAAAGATCGACTTCGAAGAAGACTTGTCGCACTCCACAAACAACATAGAAATTTCGAGATTTTTTACGACAACATAAATGGTTCAAGTAAAAAGAAAGATGTTCTAGCATTTTTGCTCTCGTAGAACGTGCCCGAAGCTGTGGAATTTGTAAAACTATGATCGGCACGACTAGACGGGCACCTAACCTCACGTTGCGACCGCTTTAAAGTTATACAGTTTTCTGGCCATGGGACAGGAAAATTTAATCATTTTCTTTTGTACCTACTCTAGATTAGATTCAGAAATTAGATTCAGATTCAGAAATTGTTGCGATAACATTAATATTTAATATTCTGAGCACTGCATAATGCAGACCCATTCTTACTTTTTACTTTCGTTGTTAAGACCCACGCGTGATTATGTTTTCGTAATACAGGGCCGGGTTAATATTTCGAATAATTATCGCGAGCGGACACGACACGATGTAGGTACGTCCATTCAACATGTTGTACCAAGTCGTACAATCGTATATGCCTAAACATTTGTCATGATCGTTTTTTGCTTTTTGGTAGTGAATAATAGAACGCGTTATTGCGTAATGATTTGTGTGGCGTTCCTAGCAATGCAGCATAGTGTTACGGTACCTATCCTTACGGTATCAGTCAGATAGTGTTTACCAGATTTCAAAGTCGGTATTAATATCGTATCAAAATACAATTTGTAGGCCCTCCACCCTATTAACGAGCCGCGCTGCCCAGGTAGGTACCTACATATTTTAAGGCAGGCTGCCAAAAGTAATCTTTGTTATTACCTAGGTACATGAAGTCGCCTTTCGAAATTAAACAAGGGATAGGTACTTAACGTAAACAAAAATAGGTTCTTTTATTAAAGAGACGTTAAAATATGTACGGTTGAAGCAAATTTATCCGAATGAGCATCCCACTCGTAGAAGATAGTCACAATTTGGAAGAGGTCAGTTTTACGGTCGGCTGGGGCGTAATGAATCGACGCGAAAATGCGTTATGTGGGCCGCATTACGTAAAAGAAGCTCGAACTTTCTGGGCGGGTGCACTTGTATAGCTCAACTTCGACGATAAACGGTCCGTCCCGGCGTCATCGTGACGCTGTCGAATGTCCAATATCTATGTGAATACTATTTCTTAGAGTCCTTTCTGTGTTAAAGGATGAATATCTTAGTACATTAGTTGAAATAATGTGAATTTGTCCTGGCAGAGTTTTTCCGCAACTGGGTTGTTTTGTTTGGCAGTTGATATAATCATCTTATACTTCAACCTTCAGGTCGTCTATAGTTGTATACAGAGTACACAAAAAACATCTAGACAAAACATTGTTTTGTGTCCGATGTTTTTGTTGTAGCGTAATTGAGCAAAACATGCACAGGTGACTTGGCTTTAGATAACCTTTATCCGTCCAAAACAGGTAACAATTGAATTTACCATATAACATAGGACACTGAACTGTTTCATTTTAAAGTCAGCTCATTTATCAGTCTCTCTATACATATACCTATGTATATTTTTTAGACGTGTTGGACTAACTCAATAAGTTTAATAAATGATTTTAATAAGATACTACATTCAGATATTAATTACCTTCCTGATAATATGGTGATATGGTGGTGGAACTTACGGCTAATGAAGCCTTCGAGAAACATAATTGCTAAAAGGGAGGTTAAAACTATGGCATGGCAACTCGTGGAAAGCTGAAACTTCAACACCCGGTAGTGGGCTCCGGTGTATCAATTGTATTCGCGCCTAGCATCAATAATTGCTGGAAATCAGTGGTCCTATTTTCTGACGAATTCGGCTTTTATCTTGATTCTCGAAAAATTCTCGAGGCGCGTTTCTGGACGTCAGGCTTCTTTGTCCTCAGGAAGCTCATGTTCTGCCAGAATTCAAGTTTTTAAGAGTTCGAACTGCCTTCGTTTTGATTCGAAACAAAGTTAAAGACGAAAAATACCGCAACAAAGCAGAGGGAGCTACTGTTTCTCGGCACCCTGTACAAATCAGTGCAATTTTCGAGTGATGCTAGTTAATGCTTGCGCTCATACCGCAGGACTGATAATAAACATTTTCTGCAAATACGAAATCTTTCTTAGATTGACCTCCACAATTCGGCGACCTCAATCCTATAGAGCATATTTAGTTAGGGCTTCCTCAAAGATCCAAACATTTTCTAAGAACTGCTTTAAAATTACGCAATATTTTTTTTGCTTTTTTCATATTTGCATGCAGCCCATTACCAAAGAATAATAAAAATTAATGTAAACTACTTATTAACTACCATTATTAACAACCTGATATTTTCAGCATGACATGGCGATGCAGAGTCTCAACCAGTGCTTTAGAAAGCCAAACTATTGAATTCTCTTTCCTTATTTCAAACCGCAGAATGTATTCTACTCTTTTTTTGTTATCTCTTTTTTAATGATGGAAAATTGGAAACATTGTTTTAAATTTATGAAATCTCAACAAAATATGAGCATCGAAAATGTGCCTCATACTATAGGACTCATTATATTCATGACATTTCTGTATACTCGAGTTACCTGCTAAAGGCGGATATGAAAATAGTTAATAAATTTTAAATAGGCAGTGAACGGTTGACCTTGTCTTGTCTGCCAGTCACTTACAATATTTACAATTAGAATATAATATGTTGACTTGTAATCGTAGCCCAAGATCAGTTTTTTCAGTTTTATTACCAATTTTGTCCTTATATTTTGACCTCGAAACTATATCCGTGTTTAATATCATTCAGGTATCTTTGAAAGTCTGCATTTGCGTTGTGGACTACTCAACAATGGGCTCCCCCAACGATCGTTTATTATGTCCATAAATAATTGCATAGATCGCTAATTATTATTACGTTATTTCCTTATGAATTATTTCAACTTTGTCTACGTGAATTTTGGATTTACCCCACTTATGAATAAAAACAAAAAATCGTGGGACACGACTTTTTACATTTTTAACAAGTTCCAATCAGCCACATCAATTTCATTTTAAACTTCAAAAATGTTTTCCTGTATCTACCACCCTTTTTTTACTATTAAACCTTCAAATACAGTGAAAAGAAACCCAAAAGGAAATCAATTGTTACTAGACACCTACGTACTTACGGGAACCAAAGGAAGAGTAGATCTTTAAAAACATGAAAATGTCTTAAAAGTTACATCTATACCCGTAATTCTTTCTGTTGAATGATTCTGCACACGAATAACTATTTAAATCCGAGCGGTTGACTTCTGTTCTAGTTGAATGACGGTTTCTAATTTGTGGCCTTGATTCAAATGTTGATAACCTTTTGGAAATCCCGTACCTCTGTCTCATTTGCATATATTTAAGTCTTTGTTTTATTTTTAAAATTCATTACCTAAAAGGTGCCTAATAAAAATATTCCAGTTTAGGTTTATTTACCTTAGAAGAATTTATTAATACTTACCTAATATTATGGAATGAGTTATGCGGTATGTGGGTTTTAGGTGTTAATAACCTTTAGGTATATTATACAATAAAATGCTCAGAATAAGCCTTTTAGTGTAACGAAACTCTCCTTAATAAGCTGAAGATTGCGCTACTTATCATAAGGTTCAAATCTATTGCTGAAAATACATTCCTCAACTTTGATGGCTAAAGTCGCAGCTGCTTAAGAGTTTGTTATTATCAGAATAGAGCCTTGACATTGAGTAATATCTGCTTCCGCAAATCTCCTCAGCTCTTCAACGGATAATAAATTATCTGTAGTAAGTATTACATCGTAATGGTGATAAATTGTCAGCTGTCATATTTTGGTTTTATTGTCTCGGTAGACGTCTACTGGCCGGTAAGCGCTGGCCGTTTACGTTTCTGTCTCCGATTTATGGAGTTTTCTGATGACATAACTTCGTCGCAAATTGCCCAATAAAAGATATTTGTGTGGGCTCAGTTTCTTCTTTTTTTTCATATAGGTACATTCTGTACATACTTCAATGAAACAATTCTGCAATTATTTTACGTTATAGCGTAACGGGTAGATTGGTTTTTCATGAAATTTAATTACATATCCACGATACGTTTCCGTATGTTTAGTTTTATTCCGTGAGTTATTTGGTTTTATAATGTGATTTATTCATCTAGCTTGCAGCTAATACCTAGGTGGTATTTTTAGTTTATTTTTGGCATGTCGACGATAGGTACTGCATTAACAATTATCTCACGGAACTGACTAATCTACTCTAAACTATGCTAAACCCGCAATTTGAACGCTTGTCACGGAGGTCGTTGCATGCTAAGCGCGACCTTCCTGTGTGAGATCACGACAAAAAATCTTACCACAATGACAATTTTTTTTTCTAGTATATTTCCTCATGTCTGAGTCTTGAATCTTGATAACCCATTGTATTGGAAAGGTGATTAATTCTAAAAATAATTTATTTTTACGAATACCTTGAATGGTCTTACCGTTTTTAACAAGCTAGTCCAGTCATTTTCTGTGTCTGTTTCACCTGTAACTGTCTTACTGCAGGGCAAAGGCCTCTTCTCAAACAGAGAGAGATCGAGAATTAATCATCACGCTAGCTCATTGCCTGTTGGCGATTTCAGACCATTAAGTCCAGATTTCCTCACGATGTTTTCCTTTACCGTTTGTCAGTGGTTTCTTAAATTAACCAAGAAAGTCTAATGACATTGAAAAAGTCACCATCTATATCACATATTACATACCATCAAAATTACAGTCAAAGGTTACGGAAAATAGTTACCATTCACAAAGAGCTTGCTTCCTACGACCCCAGGTGTAGGGTTAAATTCATCAATATCAGCAATTTGTTAAAACAAAATTATGTCTCTCCCTCAATAAGGCCTCGATATCTCAGGGTTACTTACCAAACTTCCTGCATACTTTCGCTAAGATAGAACGTTCATCACAGTATGGACGAGTTAACTTGTAAACTTTAGATCTCGTCATGAATACAATGAAAAGACTGCAGAGAAAGAAACTTGTCCGCAGTTATTTGTAAATAAATATAAGTTCTATTACAAAGGATTGGTAGACTCGTAGTTTGACTGTTATACAAGTAGAAATCTGTCCTATCTCCGGTGTTACTGAAACTTCACGAAAAGTTTCATTATTTTAGTTGCGATTTTATTGTAATCCACGTTAAGTTGTAAATTACTTTTATAAAATGACGATCTTTAATTCTTATTTGAAGACAGTCATAAATTTTATGTGCGAGGAAAACACGCGAACTGATACTTAACTTGGCATGCTAGTGTTGGCCTTATTTTTATTCAATTTACTTCACATAGGAGTTGTTTGGAAGTGGTGTGGTCGATACTGCAGTCATGTTGCTGTGAAACCGCCTCCGTAGACCCTCCTTAGTTCCGCAGACGCTCGCAATGTGGAGTATTTAAGTGTAATCTAATTTGAATGTCTGCTTTGATTCAACTAACCTTAGTTGCCATGAAAACGTCCTTAATGCTAATGAATACACAACTCTGGTCGCGGCTTACCGCTCGGGGAGTCAGATTAATTAAGTCTTTATTCAGCTTGTTTGTAATGATAGTGGGCTTTTATTCAAATGTGCTTTACATTTAGTAGGCGCCTTTAAACTAGATGGAGAACCACACAGCTGCTGTCGAATGTAGTTTGTAAATATAGGAA
The DNA here is from genome assembly GCA_936450705.2 of Protodeltote pygarga. Taxonomy (NCBI): domain Eukaryota; kingdom Metazoa; phylum Arthropoda; class Insecta; order Lepidoptera; family Noctuidae; genus Protodeltote; species Protodeltote pygarga. Next base: position 10,573,920 of record OW388263.2, read on the forward strand.
TATGTACTTACTTTTAATACCTTTATACCTTTATACTTTTTAAGTCTAAGGTGTCCCACTGATGGGCAAAGGCCTCCCTCCTCTCTTTCCATTTTTTCGGTTGAGTGAAACGCTAATTTGCTGTCATGTCTGGTAGTTTCGTACTATAAGCAAATATTTACGTATTATGTAACTTGTTCGTGTAAATAGCAAAAATAAATTAACCTATTTCTTAGTAATACCTACTTTGATGACTAATAGAGCTGCAAGAACGTCTTAACGGATTTTGATCTGGTTACCTACCACTAATCTGTCTAATGTGTCTAATAAGAATAGAATTGCCCATCTTTCTGAAAATAGGGGTTCAGGCAGTTGCCAAAGTTATCTTCAGAAAGGATCCTTGAATTCGATACCGAAATGACTTAAGCCTACCTAAGTAACAATTACTTAACTAAATCGTAACTATATCCGTCAAGTAAGTGTACTGGAGCACTGTAAATGGATCACGAGTAATCTAACAACTTGCTTAGTTAACAACTTGCAATCACGGCCCGAGGACGCCACGCGATCTACTCACCCGGCATTTGCACAATTTCGCCTCAATATTAGATTACATTTTGCCTCATATCTACTTATAGTCACTTCTATGTACTCTAGTCATTACTCGTAGTTTCACCCGCGGGGATTTCAGCATCAAGACTTCAGAAAACCTCTGTCTCTTTCCTGAAAAAAATAACAAACAGATAATGTTACTTTCGCATGTAAGTATTAAAAAGGCTCGTAAGGATTGTCAGATTCCGATAGTCTTGCTAAACTATGCTAACTAACATTGGCTAACGCGTATCAATAGTTTTCACTTTCATTTATCATGTAGAAAGTGGCAGTGCACGAATATTTTATTAAAGAGTTTCATTTGATCATTCTCATTGCATGATTCTTCGGGTTCATTGCGGTCATCCATAGTAAGCGTCAGTTTGAATCCATATCGAAATCCTTCAAGACATTAATCACAAAATAATGATTGTAATGGAACTGGACTAAACTAATAAATAACTTGAATAATTGAATGTTTTGGAAATGTTTCTTTCATAAGTGTATATGTAGTTAGAACGCTCTCTGACGCGCGATCGTATCTTAACCATTATCAGGTTTACGCTGAGCCCGATAGGCCTCATTTCGTTTGCCACTAATTGGCTCATAAACACTTATCTGGGACATTCCGTCCCGTCCTCATTGCTGCTCGGAGCCAAATAGCGAACAACTCAAAATTATTGGCCTTTAATCGCGATCGGCTTATATATCCAATGACATCCATTGGAACATATTTGCGGACGTGTAAGATATGAAATTGCACGCGAAATAGGTCCTGTTATTATTTTCAACAAAATATCGCGTAGATACTAGCGCGAATGACCCCAGAAACTGGAACGCAGTGTAGGAACATATCATAAATTCAACAATATAAGGTTTCCCCGCAGCTAGTTGCCTTTTCGAGTGAACTTCCTTTCAGCTCCGGGAATATGTTCGCTTTGTTTTGTTGTGTTTGCGAGTTAGCAACGGCAAATTGTCGGATTACACAACTCCCTAAGTTGCTAGGTCAACAAAAACATACGATCTCTTTGATTCCGGCTTTTGTCGTGGTTTTTGTGTTTTGGTAATTTGCTTATTGGCATAATAAGTGTAAGTCAAAGACAACATTTGTTACTTATCGCCTGTTATTCCATTACCGCTTCGTTATTTTGCGAGTTAAAAGTTCCGGGCGTTTGTTTCGTAAACAAAGCTTAATTTCCGAAATTGCCTATTAGGGAGAACCTTTCGAGGCACGACCAACTTGTTTGCAAAACCTTGTTTTTCTTTTTAAATAATAACATTTTAGAAGCTTGTCGTAAATTTGGTGATTTATGTCTGTTTCCCTAACTAACATACCATCCGTTTGTTCGGACTTCCTTTTGGCGGCGCCGTGTAAATAAGCTGCCGGCATTTTGTTTGCCAGTTTAACGGTTGTAAATTGTGTGAGAAAAACAGTAGCAACCGACCGTCGCCGTCGTACCGCAAGGCGGACGCGAGCGCCCACTGCACAACTTTACTCCTTACATATTTATGAGATTTTACAAAAAATCTATCTTAATGTAAGACAGAGCGTTTACTTTAAATGTCTAAGCATGGACGTGGTCTACTTTACATTACTAGAGTTTAAACTACTTATAAATATTAAACCATCCTCTTGGTAAACAGCAATGGCAATTGCGTCTGTCCTGACACTGTTTTCTTGACAACTTAAAAGAAACTCTTTGATGTGAGGGTGTGGCGTGTAGGTGAACGGTACGGTACAAACCTAGCTATTTTCTAATAGCGTGGAATTCCCGATAAACAATCAACAAACGTCGTGTGCCCTTTGGCGTGAAATCGGAAGGACACAATGTATTTACGGTAATAATGGTTTGTTTGGTGTTTGCGGGATCTGATGCTATCCGTTGTGGAACTTGTTCTGTGGGTGTAAATACGCGGCTCCTTCCTTTGTTTACCGGTTAACGGTTGTAAATTGTACAATAATAATGGTGCGGTCGTGTCGGGTGTGGGAGAGCTGTGCTCTAGTTCACCAAGCTATACTGCACCACACGTATCAAATTAATGGGCACAGTTAGAGGGAGTTACTTTTTAAGAATAAGTATGTAGGTAAGTACTCTTAATTAAATGTATCGTATTTGGGTGCGTACTAAATAATCTTTTAAAACGTTTAGAAACTAGGTGTGGTGTGTGCTTTGAATACATTTTCTGTATTCAATTTTAATGAGTTGATTAGTATTTTTTGTTGTACCTACTTTAAATATTAGATAGCTGAGATTATCAGAAAATATAGATTGTCATATTATTCCTGACGTCAATATTATTCGGTTAGTTAATGTATTATGAAAAAAATGTATTATATTTAGAAGATAAATACCTAAATACAAACTACTTAGTACTTCTTTTAACAGAAATAGAAAACAAGATTGGGTAGATAAATAAAGCAATGACATTTAGAGGAACATAATTAGCACAGACTATTTTGGAATAAGATATAAACTTAATTATTTAATAAGAAGAATAAGATATAAACGTTATCAAAATACACAGATATAAACAGAATTAGACATTCACATAAGATTCTGATGAAATTACGAATTGACGATGAGATTAAAATACAAATAAACCAACCCATCATCTTCAAGAAGATAAAGTTTGCTCATATTAAATGAGTTTCCTTTTTCAGCCGGGTGTTGATGAATTAATTATGTTATTAGATATTACTTAAAAAATTAAATGCAATGTGAAGAACTGGGCTATAAGATAACTTGGAGAAAAGTTTAATCATATCAAAGTCAAGGCGTCTAAACAACGGTAGAGTCAAAACTTCATTAAAGTCAATCAGTTAGGCAGTTTGCGATGTCGCCGGCCAAGCTTGTTATGGAGGCTCGGCACGTTCGAAGCCTGACGCGACGACTTGACTGTTTTACGTACTTCCGTGGTCAGGAAACTCACATGTAGACGCCGCTTCTTATGCAATCGTGTGATGTGACCTTTATGTATGTGTAAGTTGTTCCGAATACTTGGTGTTCGCTTTTGAATTTCATCGAGTATTAAAAATGTACGTACGTTTTGTACGATTTATTGTGACTTGTTTGACTGCAGTTTGTTGACTGGAGATTATGTGAGGTTACAATTATGTTCTATTTAGATTTTTTGTCTAGATTTTCTTATTGCCTGTTGTTATTTAATACAGATGTTTACGAAATTTCCAATTGTTATAACTTTTTAAAACATGTTTGTCATTGCAAATAAAGAGATAGGATATCTACTTAGTGTCAGTTCACGGTTGATATTCGATATCTCTTTGTCCTATGTTATTTAGTCAACCTTAGTCAATCAAGTCAATGTCCATTCTGTTTACTTTAAGTAATGTAGGTATTTTGGGTTATTTTAGATTTTGTGTGGTACAAAATATTTTTGTCAAGTTTTATGACTCTTTAATGATTTATCTTCTTCCACTGGTGATTATTTCAGATTACTAGTGTGCAGGAAAACAAAACTCCGTTTTATTTTGTAAACGTATTTGTCGCATATCACCGTTTGAGATAAATGGAAACTTTCTATTTCTGATACCGGTAGCTGGACTTCTTTGTTTTGTGATACGCTAACGACCAACTAGGTGTTAATTATTTCTCTTTTACTTTTTATTAAAATTCACGTTTTTATAGAAATTCGAGTAGAAGAAAAACCGTTTCGTAATTCTATCAGGTGAAAATACTAAAAGTTGTTAATTGGAAATCTAAGTAATTAGATTGAGGTGGATATTAAAGCAATTTATGCAAAACGAGAATAAAGAAGGTACTGTTCGATCTCTAGTTTTAATCTTGTACAATAAAACAATTTCTGGCTCCTGAGGTACCGTTTACAATGCAGTAAGAGTCTTTTCTTTATGACGCCACCATCTTATCCGCTGCATACAAATTACACAATGACACTTTCAAGTTTTACTGGGGAAGTTTTTATTTTGAGTCTATTACGTCATTACGTCGCTGCATTTTTTTTTAAACTGCGGTTGATGTCATTTGACATCAAATGTGTCTTACACATGTAGGTAATTGTGATGCAACTATATTTGAAAATAGAAATCGTGATATTATGTTGGCATCAGTCACTCGAAAGCAGGGTTGTCAGATGTTCGGTGCAATGACTTATTTTCGGAGCAATGTTCGGTAACTTTGTGAATTTGATCGGGCTAGTGACAACCCTCGTCGAAAGTCGCCTTCTACTGCCTACTGCATTTTTTCGTATCTTCGAATGTATACCTACTTACCTAGTCGAATAAAAAATACTAATACGTCAATCTTAATAGTTTAATTAATCAGTTCAGGCAGCGCGGACCGTGGTCCAGTATTATATGTACCGTGATTGATTGAAATAGGTTCGACTGATCTGACGTGATTTATATTCTGTTTTAAGTTGAGACTTGAGGTACTTAAATCAAGTTTAACTTTTCTATTTCCAAACATATCCTTTAGACTTTCCGTGAAACCTTCCGAGTTTCTTAAACTTTGCACATTGTTCACCAAATATGGTTAATGCTATGAAAGTAATTACTTATCTTGACAATTTAGGGGCTTACTCTTAAAATTAAATTAAATTAAAATTAAAATGATGAAATCTCTGGGTCCACTGTTAAATGCTGTGCATTATCTGTCAGTCAGTCTGCCACAGTACTTTCTGTTTTATAGGTATAGCTAATTATAATAGCTACATTATATTACTATGGAAATCATTATAATTGTGTTCACAATTGCGGTAGTCAAGGTAAGGAAGTTTACAAGGACAAGTAACAAAATGACTGCTGATTGTAATGGCTGTACTTAACAGGTTGTTTTCAGCCTGGAGAGTGAAGTGTGACGTCATCACATCACAAAAGATATTTTAAAGTAACATTATTTGAACGAAGCACTAAAACATAATTTCGGCCAATTATTTCAAGTAATATTTTGAATAATTGAAATGTTGTTCGTCACACATGAGCGCCCTACGGGTATAAACACCTCATTTACGTATAGGGGTGTCACAGAACTCAAATTAGTGTTAATTGACTTCAGAATGATTCATTGCTTGGTTTGTAAATGTGTATCGACGGCAGTGACTAATTAACCAAGTAATTTGAAGTTTCACTACATGTGTAACAGTTAATACGCTTATTATTTGGTTCGGTGCGAAATTATAACACCTCATTAACAAAACAGTTTTTAAATACTTGGATCGTATAGAAAATATGCCTAAATGTATACCCAGGTGAATATAATCAAATCCTCAAAAATTTTTAAGGAACTCTCGTCCGCTCTCCAATTTTCCAAGACTATAGTATTGTGGCGATAGTCATCAGAGGCCGTCTTGACACGGCCATATTTTCGGACGATACGCGCGTCGAGTACTTTTGAAAAAACAAATTTGTCAAACGGACATCCCTAAAGACCCTGGAGCCGGTCCCTGAAGCCATCACAGTGAGAGTGAAAAAAAAGCGAAGCGAAAACGACTTGTTTGTTAGTCTTTTTTGTAAAGTAAATAAATTTTACTTACATAATAATGACCCCGATAATGAGAGTGCACGGCAATCAGGGTTTTTCATACGGAACATTATAGAGCGCAGCGAGGTAAATGCACCGGAAAATGGTGTCATTCCCAAATATTTCACTGTTAAATCTCCGTATGGACAATATTAAATACATTACTGTTCAATACCTGATATTTAAATAATTTAATATTTTCAACGTCACCTGCATATAAGTAATTATGTATTATTTCATTGAATAAAGCCGTTGTGGTTTTATAATAAAACGTCATGTTCAAAACTTGTATAATACCTACCTAGATACTTATTATGTAAATTAATCACGTCCCAAATTATGGTGGGATCTAAAGAGCTCAGTAATTATTTGCAGAATACGAATTAAGTGAAAATAGCCATGATTGGAATACGAACTTGCAAAGTTTTGTCTGTCAAGTACAGTTATTCAAGACTTCGCCATCTTTCACGGATTATTTGGATTCTTTAGGCGAACCGTTTAATTTGTTAAATTGAAAAGAAACATCGTATTGTTCAGATAGAATTAGGTTTATTTGTGAAACCCATTCGATCGTAAGGAGATCCCTTCGGCGGAAATAAGTGAATGGAATAAATGAAATGACCTATAAAGTGGATAGGATGCGGCAGTTTCGACAGAGCTCAGTATATTTTACTTTCTTATCCTTCTGGCGGTTCTGAAGTCTAACAATATGTTTATGTAGGTAATTTATTTAATCTTAACTCAGCCATTCTTATTATATAAAGTGCATTGATGAATTTTGGTTTCAAATTAAAAGCCTTTGCAAGAACCTCTGACTTTTCGTAACTAACGTGAGGATTATAAATTGTCACCTGCTCCGAGTTTTGAAGAGCACGTGAGGAAGTCCAGGTCCGACGCCTTGCGCCTGATTCTTTGTGATTATGTCGAATTAAATGAGGAAATAGAGAGTGCAACTGTTTTTACGCATACACTAATAATTGTGCGTTATAATAATTTCTGAATAGCAACTGTGGTCGAAATTTGGTCTGTAGGACATTATTATTATTTTGTGAAAAAAATTAAAACATTCGGACTCCAATATTTTAGGTCCTTACAAGACTTATTGTTGTTATGTACGATTGTTATTTGTTGTTATGACTTGTTATTGTACGTTAAGTCGAGCAATACAGTGTGCACCTCTGGTATCACGATGTCTCAAGACTCGGTGACCTTCACGGCAGTGACGTATGTTTGCAGTTTGTAAAAAGCAATACTAAAGTCGAGCGGTTACAAAAGCAAATGCTCCTTGGTCAGTACGTTCAGGTTGCGCTCTATTATAATGAATTGCTGTCCTCTACATCTTTGCTTTGTGAATTATACACGAATACTCCCAGTGCTACTCTACTTTTAGAGTTATTTGTAGAGGAATATTAAGCTATGGATTAGACCTGCTCGCATTGTGTGATGATGACTAGAGTTATGTATACGTAATACGTTGATGTATCTTTGACTCATTGCTGGAACATATTTGTAATCACATAGGATATGTCTTGTTAATTACCTAATTAGGTATTTATCAAGGTACCTATGCCCATATAATTGTCATTTCTATTAAGAATAATTATCAAGTTATAAATAGAAATTCCCAATAAATTGCATACCTATCCGATACTCTGATTCCTTCTTTCTCTTTTTTGTTTGGCGGTAAAATGATTCAATAAAGATTAGTCTTAAATTCGTTCCAATTATACATTAACTCGACCCACACCATTGAAAATAGAAAATGTTAGTGCTTTAATTTCAACAAAACGACGACGTAAAAGAATAATAAGTAGGTACATAATTATTTCCCAACGTTCTGTGAGGTGTAATAAATTGCTTGCTTTTAAATAGATTTTTAATAATTTACCCTATAACATTAGTTGTGGGTGTAACCGCTGTAGTAATTTATTTTCGCGTTGGTGACATACATTATTCGATGGGGATATTTGAAGCTATTTTTGAAATATTTGTAACTCTTGAGAATATTTGTAACTATTTTGGGAATATTTGTTGCTATTTTTAGAATATTTGTTGCTATTTTTGGAATATTTGTAACTATTATGGGAATATGTGTTGCTATTTTGGGAATATTTATAGCTATTTTTGGAATATTTGTAGCTATTTTGTAAACAACCTTACTTCTTAAGGCTGTGTACTAACGAAACTGCACATGCACAGCCGTGGCCCTTCTCCATAAAATGATAGTTTAATTTGTAGTGTCATGTTAAACGTCTTTTGAGCCGACATCGTTAATCTCCTGACGGTGCGACTCTAGTCTGCTGTGACATATTTACATAAATATCACTTAAATAGAGATGTCACCTTACTATATCAATAACGATAATAAATTTAGATGTGTTGGGTTTAGGTTCGTTTTTATTACATAAAACGAATATGTTTATATCATATAAGTTGTTTACCAATCCTTGCTAAAGGAGGGGTTAGACAAAGTCGGTTGAATGAAAAAAAAATTTACATGAGATAGAATAGACAGTGTTTATTTTCCATTGAAGCTTTTTAATGCAATTGTAATTTTAATGTTAATTTAAAAAGTAAACGTGTGTGGTGGTGTCGACCACTCAAACGATATTATTCAATGCATCGGTCACAGTAGAGATTTTGATAGCCACGGATATGTGAGTGAATGAATATTAATTTAATTCGTACATTTAGCTTGAAATACCGTAATTAACATGCGTCGTATCCCGGTCGGTTTACGAGGTGATAAAGTTGTCGGATGACATTTGCGTGGGCACACCGCGTACCATGTAGATTGTATGACGGGATCGCTCGTAACTTTATCATTGACTTCCTGCCTACGATATGATTTACGTAATTGACACCTGATATTTTTTAGTCGAACCTTTTTAATAGTATGTCTTTTTAGGTACTTTTGAATACAGCTCCTTAAATTATTGCATAATTAACACAAGATAATCCTTATTATTATTTATCTTATTGCCGATCTCGCCAGCTCAGCCCTTATTACTAGAGGCAAGAACGAGAAGCTGTTTTTGGTAGGAAGCTTGGGGAGTGGCTAGTTTCCACCTACCAAAGCCTAACCAATAATGATTATATTCTTATTGTGCCGTGTGGTTTCCGGCCTATAGTATAGATCTACGTAATTACGCACACTATGCGATAAGTATAATTCCAAATTTCGTAGAAAATAATAATCTATTAAGAGCTGGATTTGAAACCGCGACCTGCTCGATAAAGCAATTCTGGGTATAGTTAATCGTAATTCCTCCCTATTAGGTATATTAGGAGAGTCGTAACGTAAGTAGGTATATGTATAATTCGACATTTTTTATATTTTAAGACCACACTAGTAATTAATAAATTTCATTATTGATACTCATTGATTCAGTAGATCAATGTTGATAAACAACTCGTTCGTATCCGTATTTTTTTATTTGTCAACAACTAGACAATATTGGCACTGTATCAATATATCTTGTGATCTTAGATTATCTATCTGATATCTAGATTGTCTTTGTTGCAGGTACGTCACTTTTTCCCATCAAAGAACGCGAAACGAGTTTTTGCCCCATCATGAGGTCGTCGCTCGGATGTATTGACAATATAAATAAGGTTGATAGGTAACATACATATATCTACTAGATGTTCATGTATCTATTAGATGAGAAATGTACCGTGAGAATTTTCACGGTTCAAAACAGTTATTGTATCGTTGACATGGCATCGTGCTCGGATATCAACACTGATGTCCTGCTTTACCTAAACGAGTTTAGTTTTTGTGGCTATTGCGAAAGTGTGTAATTTTTTAAATTTTATACCTGATCGATTCTACTTCTTGATCATAAAAATAAAAGTACTATTTCCAATACGAATCCCAAAAAGTAAATCCAGAAAAAGTAAGTGTTTAATACCGTAATTATATTCTTTTTGAATGTTATGTAAATGCCAACGGAATATTTTAAACACCTCTAGTCATGTTGCAACAAAACTTCTTAAAAATTTTGGTAATCACAGAAATCGACGTTGACAAAGAAATTCGGATCTTAGCGTAGTGTTATTTATTCCTTGAAGTGTCTAGGCTTAAGTGACTAATAATATCACCAACTAATCACCAACGAGAAGTCTGAATATGTCATAACTAATCTTAGCATCATAACATTCATAACCTATTCAGTTTTGCGTCATAGTTACATATGATAAAGGTGAGTTAACATAAATCTGCTTAATATCAATGCCGGAAGCACAGGAAACGTGTGTTTGACACCGCATCGGATTTGCCCTATATGCAGACGTTACTATGTAGCTTGTTCCATCGCTACCCCGACATGCAACCGGCCGCGTCCGATTGAAATGTCGTTCGCAATACGCACCATAATGCGATGGCGATTTTCATTCTGGGATCATCTCCATTTAACATTACCAAGAAACGTTGTGAAAGGTTGTAACGAATCTATCAATTTGAGTCTTTGTGCTCCTGGTCTCCGTTTTATCTCTCTTCTTAGATCAAACGTTTATTACAGCTTGTTTTATTACGTTAATTCTCTTCAAAGAGGATTGCTTTTCAACGAACCTGTCAAGTCAGGTCTGTTCTTACACATTTTCGCAATATACAGTCGTATCTTCCTTGATTTGATATTTTACGAAATTGTTTTCGTTCTTTACGATTCATCAATTTGGAAGAGCAATCAACTGAAATTGGATTCGTTACGGAAATGGGCCACAATTGGCACTTTTACACGTCAATTTGAATCTACCGGGTGCATTCGAAACACGACTATGATGTAACGTTTGATGAAGTACCGAACTTTGGTGGTTTGTCATGTTAGATTTATGAGTTGGAGAACTTCTACGTTAACTGTGAATCTATGTAAATAACTACGCTAAGATAGAGCGTATGTAACGTTGAATTTATTGGCTAATGTATCATCACACGGCTCGATTATCATTACTAACAGTTTACGTTACGTAGACGCAGCGAGCGCGGAAGATAAGCAGACAGTTTCCTCTTACAACGTGTCGCTGATATCAACGTCTTCGCCAGTCGCTACGGCCGTCACCGTCGGAAGCGTGCAGCCGGTGTTGCGCTGCGCTCTATTCACCGACCTATTAAGACAACATCTTCTTTGTATTCACTCTAACCTTTAACGTCTTAATATTAAAGTTTAAAATCCCATGTTTAGTCGATACTGGCAATTTGGTGCAATTGTAACTAGTGTCGATTACGCGCCATGTTGTTTAGACGTACCCTTTGTTTACATTGACGTGCGTCGCGCGGCAGGACACGGTGTCAGTTGCTAACAAGCATCTTAAAGTAAAATCTAGACATCCTATTCTTGTTTACTCCATTGTTTGTCTATTGTTTGTTAATACTATATGACCCTAGTATGGTAGGTACATTTCCAATAGGCCAAGAATATCCAAGTCATTCATATTGTGGAACATAGGATTGGTTTTTCTCGGTGATAAAATGCGGTACAGTAAATTCGAAGAAAATAAGATTTAGATGACTGTTGCGATGTAAAATTTTATTTGAAATACAATATCCATTAGAAATTGGTTGGAGTTTGTCCAAAAAGTTGTAACATAAAAAGCTTCGACTAAACTGTTTAATCCATCATTGAAGTATTCCTGTTCCATAAATAGTTTATTCACTGATCTTGTTAGCGAGAAGAGCACATGTATTTTTCCAGACTCGAATTTAACTAGAAACCATCTGCATTCCGAGCTATCGGTTTTTGCAAATCTTGACGTCATCTAGATAGGTACTAGATTCTAGGTATTGTATGAGGTAAATTATTCTGAAATAAAACAACAGATGCTTGGTGTACTGGTTAGCGCCGACGCATAAGATTGGCATTTTTGATGGCTTTACGTTGTGTGGTCGATAATTCAGACACAATAACACTTAACTCTGCAATAGCGGTTTTTGAACTCAACATAAAATAACTGCATATTTATTGCATGCGGATATAACCTGACTGCAGAGTTCAGCGAACAAAATCCAAGAGCTCTCTGCATGTAACATGTAATGTGTCGGCATTAAGTCTTTAATGTGTGTAGTAATTACACACAGAGTGCACTGGAGGAACGTACAACATTAAGCGAAACGAGCATGCCCTATCAGCTGTAGCTGAACTTTCCGCATCGCCGGGTTTGTATCGAGGAACTTCGCCGATTAAACAATTGAGGCCGGCCTGCTCGCCTGGGGGCCTAGATATTGCTCCTCGAATGTACTGCCGCTGTCTCCCGCGAGAGAATACTTCATTCCTACTTATAATTCAACACTGCCAAGTAGTGCCAAGTTAATTCACGACTGTTTTATTACTTTGAACGTTTAAAAATCGCTTCAAAGCGTATCTTAGGGATATGTATAATTATGTATGTATAATAATATAGCAAAGTATTTTTTAGCACGCATTCATTAATTATTATCGGTTATTTCTTTGTATTTCTTTTTATTTTTGTAGTCACGTCATTCTATTACTTAATTTATTTCTGCTTATCTGTAATTGCCATAAAATATAATATATGACGTGTGTGGCATACAGTATTCTAATTGTACATTTTCCGAATTCATTAAAACAAGGTTCATACATAAACCATGTCAGTGTGTTGAAGTCAACAAACTTATTCATAAGTTTATCAATTAAGGGTCAGCTATTTTAACCCGTATACTGCCGTTCTCAGATGTTTGCTCGCCATTTAAAGCCTCTACTTGTAGGCATAGGCACGTGTCTCAAACTTGATGTGTCACGTCCGTCACGCGTCACGTTCAACATGGGATCTTTAGGAAAAATTCTTTTTTGATTTCTTCTATTCATGCCCTCGATAGGTGATATTTTGTCAGGCCGGTGCACCCACTGGCTGTGGTTTTGGACGCGTAATTCATAAGGCCCCCAAATAAGACCGAGGAGGGTATCTGTCAGTACAGTACATTGTAAGTTACAACAGAAACTCGATAATATTATTGACATAATACGATATCCATTAATTAGGCCCGATGATACACAAATCGTTTTAATTTAAACCGGAGTTAGTGCAGCGGCATTTCGTTAAAATGTTTAGCATAATATTTAATGCTTGCGTGGTCGATTTGCGTGTGGCGAGTCGGAAGTAATTTTACTAATTTTCCCCTAACGCCAATAATGGTTGTGCTCGATCATCCGAATAATGGGTCCAAGTGTTAAATTTAAAGCTACTTATCGTCTCTCAATAAAATATCTTCGTTTTGATATCGTTTGTTAAATGGATGGCGATTAATCAGCAGAAAGGACCAATTAAGCGTTTATTCTCGGGCTCGTTTGTTAGTGGTCTCAACCGACAGTGCTGAACACGACGCCAACGTCCCAGATTTGATTTTCGGGTCGGGTAAAGTGTGTTTGGATTTTTAATTTGTAAACATCAGCACAGACTCTAGGACTAGGCTCAGTATACTAGGCACACCGCAAGCTGCATGGGACTATGTGGGTACTAAGAAACTATCGATTTTTATTTTAAAATCAAATTGGTAGGTATATTTATGTATAGTATAAAAAATTAAGAAAGTTTCTTCAGTCGATTGAAGTTATAAAGCTTGCTTCTATACGTCGTTATCTTATTCCAAAATGTTGGCAAAGTTTTTATCTGTAACATTATCATGTGTTTTTGTTGTAAATAGAACAAAAGTGTTCGGTCTGGCATTGTTAGCCTCATACGAATAACGTACGAACCATAGTTAACAAGTGTTATTACGTAAAGCTGTGTGAACATTAAATAATGAGGAACTGGTTACTTAGTATACAACTTTAATACGTAATCCCTCTTTAGGATGGTAACGTGCTTTACCTTAGTATAGAATTTATCATCTGCAGGTTATAAACCTTCAGCAATTTCCACCAAGCGTCTCTGTTTTTCAGGTAATTCCCGCATGCGTTCTTTCTGATCAGTGTCTTCTTTTTAATGATAGCAATGTGTCGACAGCTCGACTTCTTATGCCTGTGTTAATTGTTGACGGTATTAGTTTATTTTTGATGCTATTGGCTCAACACACCAATCGCACGCTCATTGAGAAACTAACCTATTAGGACATAGGTTAGAATTGAGTTTCACATACGCACCAGACTTCTGTCAATGCCATTTATGATTTCTATTACGATTTTATATTTAAAAAAAGTACTATTTTTAGATAATAATTATTTGATAGGCTTTAATTTTAGATTAGTTTATCGCGTTTACTCAAAAATCTACTTTTTTGAGTTAAGTAAGCCAGTATAGTAGTATGGCAGTAGTATGCTAGGGAAAAATAGCAGTTTGGTCGCCGTCATCGAAATCGATGAGGAGGACGATGTTAGCGACGACTGAAGCTAACATTAAGAAATATTACTTGTATATAACATACCTAACTATTTTTCTTATGTAATTAGTTTAAGTTATGTACTTTGAAATAAATAAGGGTTTAACGTTGTTTTATTTATCTAAAAAGATGTCGCCACATGTGGTTTCAGAGTCAAAACCTTAGCTACCTCAAAGCATTACCGAATCGAAAACCATCTGTTTTCGTTCACATATTTCACTAAAGGCGGCGTTACTTGTGGCATCATCGCACCTCGTATAAAGTATGACGAAACTTAACCGCAGCGACAAGACCGCTATTTAGTTCCATATTCTCCCGATGGTGGCGCCACATGTAGCAAGGTATAAGGTTAACTTAAACTTTACCGTAGCGATAAAACCACTAGTGTTTTGACCTCTTGACCTGAAGATGACACCACATGTAGCATCGAAATTAAGGAGCTCAGGTACTAAGGATCGTTACCTAAACGAGAGCCACTAAGAGTTTTTTGTAATTTTTACGTGTTTTAATTAAGGATTTAAGTGAATTTTTTGTAAAATAAAGTAATTTAAGGGTAATATAATGTATTAGAAATAAGGACATTATTGTAAGGTACGCCAAACCATAGAAACTGGCCAACGGTCATTTATCTCCATGTACAAGAAAAGGATAAAAATATGTTAAAAAAGGAGACATTGATTTTAGTGCCGTGTGCAAACAATGACCACTCTGATTGGTCAAGAGAAAATATAAAAGACGGGCTATTTCGATGGTTTGGCATTCCGGAACCAGCAGTATTATCATGAAGAGGAAATAAAGAAAACTAAGAAGCCTTCAAGCACTATTTTTATTTCAAGAAAGTGAAGATTCTTGCTCCCCTAGTCGGCAGCTACACCCCTGACCCCCCGCCGGCACCAATTTATTCATTCAGTTCACAACATTTTCGTGGTCCTTCGCGGACCGGATCGGGGCATTGGGTCAGGAATGCCGATTACTAGGTCGGAGTCATCGCGATCGAAGACTACCGGGGAAAGCTCAGCGTCGACGGATTGGAGTATGAACACACCAGCCGAGACTTCAAGCACGTCTGTTTCAAGTCGATCAACGCTAACGAAGAGAACACCCCCGCCTAGTGCCCGAGGCCGAGCAAGGGATATTGTTGGAGGTGGACCGGCACAGGGGGTAGGAATGCACCGCGCCCAGACCCGTACCACCGAAGAAGGAATCAAGATCATGGAATCCGTCACTCGAGAAGGAACTCATCCACCGCCGCAGAGCGCGGAGAGAAGCATAACTGAAGGGATACGAATAGCTTCGCCGCCATTGGAAGAAGAGCATTCGCAGCGGTCAAGGCCTCAACCTACCAAGGCGGCCCGCGATATAGACACGCAGTCTATTCGCTCGTCGCACAGGAAGAGAGCAGAAGCGCAAGCAAGGATGATTGTCGCAGTAAGAGAACTCGAAGTAGCGGAAGCAAGATCAAGGGTAGCTCGAGCGGAACTAGAATTGCGAGCCGCCGAGTCTGATGAAGACGGCGCTGGCGAAGAAGCGTACGAGCGAACACAGGAAGTCGAACAATGGCTCATCCATACGGGAGTCAAGCCGAATACGAAGGAGCAGATACCGGCCCAGACGGAAAAGAAGAGTGACATTCAAGAGCTGGCTCAAGCTATATTCAAGCTGTCTGAAAAAACGCAAGATTCAACTGCATCGAAGCATATCGAACTCCCCTACTTCAACGGGAACTGCGAGGGATGGTTGGCGTTCAAGAGATCTTATGAAGACAACGCCGCCTCGTTTACCAACGTTCAAAATCTGGCACGCCTACGCAGATCACTCCAAGGAAAAGCAAGAGAAGCCGTTCAGAGCTTGCTGTTCACCGCCGATGACCCGCGGGAAGTAATCCGAGGATTAGAAGCGAGATTTGGAAGGCCTGGAGCACTAGCGTTAGCCGAATTAGAACGATTGAAGAGTTTGCCAAAGGTTGGCGAAACACCAAGCGATATATGCATGTTTGCCAGCAAAGTGAAGAATGCAGTTGCGACCATTAAAGCTCTGAAGAAGCCACAATACCTCAGTTCGCCCGAAACCATGAAAGCTATAGTCGACAAGATGCCGACGTCTATGAAATTCCGCTGGTTTGCCTACCATAGAAGTCGAAGAGATGAAGACCTTCAAGAATTAATATTTATTGAAGCGTTCTTAGACATCGAATCGGACATGTGCGGGGACTTCGCTCCACCTGAAGCGTCCTGGGAGTCGAAGAAAACCTACAAGCCTTATGCTCAACCTGAAGCGCCTAAAGAGCAGAGGAAGCACATGAAGAAACCTGTACACACCGTACAAGAAGCGTCTCAATCACAAGATAATTGGAAGAAATGTCCAATCTGTGAAGAGGAACATTTCTTACTGAATTGTAAGAAATTTATAGAAGCAAGTATTGATGAAAAATGGAACATCGTCAAGAAAGCAAGAATATGTTTCAAGTGTCTTCGACTCAAGCATTCAAGACTGAACTGCAAAGCTCCGACATGCAAGACATGTGGAAGATGGCATCATACAACGCTGCACTCCGATAAACCACCAGTACCTACGGAACAGAAGGACACAAAGAAGCCCTGCTGTTACACTAAGGAACGGGATGAAAGAGATATCCTAGAAGAGAAGGTGGCCTCAATTCATAATACGAAGGGAGAAGAAAAGGCTTACCTAAAAATGGTACCAGTGGATTTATACGGACCTAAGGGACAAGTTCGCGTGCTAGCGCTGTTGGACGAAGGATCGACCGTCACACTCCTGGACTCATCTGTGGCCAAGGAGATTGGAGCCGAAGGACGTCGAGAGACACTCACAATCGAAACAGTCGGTGGAAAGGAAATAAGAAAAGATAGTTCGCAGAAAATCAAGTTGAAAATAAAGGGAGCTCACAAGAGTGAAAAGAGGACTATCGAAGCAAGAACCATCGACGACCTGAAGCTGTCAGATCAAGAAATCAGCAAGGATACCTTGAAGAACTGTCAGCATTTGAAAGGAATCGAAGAACAACTTCTTTATACAAAGGAAAGACCCAAGATGTTGATAGGCCAAGACAACTGGGGACTCATCGTGACTAGAAGACTGAAGAAAGGCAAGGCTAACGAACCTGTGGCCTCCCTTACGAGCCTAGGATGGGTGCTGCACGGATGCGACACAGGAGCAAACACCGTGGTCAACTTCATCCATCATGGCAACCATCCAGTCCAACAAGAAAGCATTGAAGACATTGTACAAAATCACTTCAAGCTAGAGTCTCTCGGAATTCAAGCTCGGTTGCCAAGCATCGACAACGATAGAAGAGCCTTGGATATCTTAGAAAGAAGCACGAAGAAACTGGCGAACGGCCAGTACGAAGCGGGATTGTTGTGGAAAAAAGAAGATGAAACTTTACCTAACAACTACTCTCAAGCCTTTCGACGCCTGGTCAACATTGAAAAGAAGTTGGATCAAGATGAGAGACTGAAAGAGTCTTATAAGAGCCAAATTCAGACTCTGATAGAAAAAGGATACGCCGAGAAAGCTCCGAAGACTACAGCCGAGGGAAGAACCTTCTACTTACCTCATTTCGCTGTTGTTCACCCAGTCAAGAAGAAACCAAGAATCGTCTTCGACGCTGCAGCAAAGTTTGAAGGAAAAAGCCTCAACGACGCTCTACTACCAGGCCCGGACCTACTACAGTCGTTGTTCGGCGTATTGCTGCGCTTCAGACAGGGACCAGTGGCTGTCATGGCTGACATTCAAGACATGTTCCTTCGAATAAAAATAAGAGAAATCGATCGAGATAGCCTGCGATTCCTGTGGCGTGGGGAAGAAAGAAAAGGGAAGCCTGAAGAATATCGCATGACGTCGGTTATTTTTGGAGCAGCGTCGTCGCCAGCAACGGCGATATATGTAATGAACAAGAACGCAGAAAACTTCAAAGAAACTTATCCTGAAGCGGTGAAAGCGATCAACAGAAACCATTACATGGACGACTATCTCCAAAGCTTCGCATCTACGACCGAAGCAAAGAAAATATCGACAGAAGTTGAAGACATACATAGAAAAGCGGGTTTTCATCTGAAAGGTTGGGCTAGCAATTGCCCAGAGATTCTTAAGAAAACTGAGAGTAACAACGTTGAAGAATTACAGTTAACTAAGGAAGAAAAAACTCTGGGACTCAGATGGCTAATAAAAGAAGACTCGCTGGCCTTCAACGTCGGGCTACGCAACACGTCAAAGGATCTGCTAGAAAGAAAGAAGGTTCCTACGAAGAGACAAGTAACAAGCGCCGTCATGTCAACATTCGACCCAATAGGACTCGCTACGCCAATCCTTATACAAGGAAAGAAATTAATTCAAGACATTTGGCGGTCGAAAATAGACTGGGATGAAGAAATTAAGGAAGATCAACAGGAGGCTTGGCTGAAATATTTAACAGAAGTGTCGAATCTCACAAGAATGAAGATTCCAAGGTGCATCTCGCCCAACAACCAAGAAGGGCAACTACACGCATTCACCGACGCCAGTGAAGAGGCTTACGCCGCCGCAATCTACTGGAGGACAATCGAATCCGGTGGAAGAGTCCACGTCTCTCTGATTGCCGGAAAAGCCAGGGTGACGCCGACGAAGCCAGTATCAATTCCAAGGTTGGAGCTGCAAGCGGCCTTGCTAGGAAGCAGATTAGCGGCCACCATAGAGCAAGAAATGGAACTTAGAGTCACAAAGAAAGTTTATTGGACAGACTCAAGTACCGTACTGCAGTGGGTTAAAGCGGACTCAAGAAAAATCGAAGGAAGAGAAACAAGCGATCCAAGAGAAGGCGACATCGTGCTAATAGTAGACGCAACACTACCACGGAACTCATGGCCTCGCGGAGAAGTTGTGAAAATATACCCGGGACCAGATGGAAGAGTCAGAGTTCTGGACGTGCGGACTTCAGGAGGAGTGCTGCGCCGCCCAACCCGAAGAGTCGTCGTGCTGGTACCTGCAACGTCGTCGCTTCAACAGGATGGAGTGCTACGCACTGCGGGGGAGAATGTTAGCGACGACTGAAGCTAACATTAAGAAATATTACTTGTATATAACATACCTAACTATTTTTCTTATGTAATTAGTTTAAGTTATGTACTTTGAAATAAATAAGGGTTTAACGTTGTTTTATTTATCTAAAAAGATGTCGCCACATGTGGTTTCAGAGTCAAAACCTTAGCTACCTCAAAGCATTACCGAATCGAAAACCATCTGTTTTCGTTCACATATTTCACTAAAGGCGGCGTTACTTGTGGCATCATCGCACCTCGTATAAAGTATGACGAAACTTAACCGCAGCGACAAGACCGCTATTTAGTTCCATATTCTCCCGATGGTGGCGCCACATGTAGCAAGGTATAAGGTTAACTTAAACTTTACCGTAGCGATAAAACCACTAGTGTTTTGACCTCTTGACCTGAAGATGACACCACATGTAGCATCGAAATTAAGGAGCTCAGGTACTAAGGATCGTTACCTAAACGAGAGCCACTAAGAGTTTTTTGTAATTTTTACGTGTTTTAATTAAGGATTTAAGTGAATTTTTTGTAAAATAAAGTAATTTAAGGGTAATATAATGTATTAGAAATAAGGACATTATTGTAAGGTACGCCAAACCATAGAAACTGGCCAACGGTCATTTATCTCCATGTACAAGAAAAGGATAAAAATATGTTAAAAAAGGAGACATTGATTTTAGTGCCGTGTGCAAACAATGACCACTCTGATTGGTCAAGAGAAAATATAAAAGACGGGCTATTTCGATGGTTTGGCATTCCGGAACCAGCAGTATTATCATGAAGAGGAAATAAAGAAAACTAAGAAGCCTTCAAGCACTATTTTTATTTCAAGAAAGTGAAGATTCTTGCTCCCCTAGTCGGCAGCTACACCCCTGACCCCCCGCCGGCACCAATTTATTCATTCAGTTCACAACAACGATATTATTAACCATGCAAAATGTCACTAAGTATATTAACTTATTTCGTCAACAAAGTTACAATTCTTAATTCTCAATTAAGAGCGAGACTAGCTGGTCAATATGTGCTGTTATTTTCCTACAAGAGTTTTTTCTCTTCTATTGCTAACAAACTTGTAAAGTATGTATTAATATCAAAGATACAAAATACGTTAAGTAGGTACCTGGTACATATTTCTTTAAATGTAAAATCGCTAGTAAATAATGATAGACTACCAGATCAAGGCTCGCACCAGTCGTTCAAACCGGTTGGGTATGTAACGAGACATATCCTCTAACCTAATAGGGAAGATGCAGATGTAATATTTATGGAATTTGTATGATTAAAACGTTAAAAAAATATAAAAGAAAGGCCACTGCAACGTTTTTATTTTACATATTGTTGTTTTTTTACAATAATTACGATTTAAAAATGACTTGAAACAATACGTATTTTAAAACACGAATTAGCGTTTCGTGACGTCACACTTGTTTTGACAACTTATTTGACGTTATGGTTGTAAAGGTGAATATTATTTTATGGGAATATTAATTGCGTTTTTTAAATAAAAATGGAAGTTGGATTTATAAAAGCAGACTCCAGGAATTTACCGAAAGTTAGTGTTGACATGGTTGTAACTTTTTTATCGAAAGTGCAGAGTTTTCAGGTGTAGAAATGAAAGGGGCTAAATTACTACGGTATGTATACATCATAGTCATTCATAGTTGTTAAACTTTGTATTTTATTCAGCGGCTTCTACATATAGCAGTTATTTCAGCTCGACAAGAGAATCTTATGGCGATAACGCAATCGGCCATGTCCAAATTAAAAGAGATGGAGGAGAATTATGTACAATAAAAAGTAGAGTTACTCCGGAGCACAAAGAACGTAAAGAAGGTTATCGGGTTACAGCCATTATTAATGAAACGCAAAGCTTGGTCGGAGTGTAGCAAAGGGTGTGCACCATTTGTCTTCACAGCTTGAAACCACTTTTTTCTCAGCTTTGGGTCAGAAGGTCCACTCAAAAATAATTTATTTGCAAAAACTTTGTTGAGGTAGATGGACACATTGGCACAAAACATGAGTCAACACGGCTTTTTATCTGAATATTAATGGTATTGTTACAATCACCTGACGTCGATGGATAGTCCATTTTAATTTTTTACAAATAATCTCGAAAAAGCAAAAGTTAAAATGAAAAGTAAATGTAAATTGAAAGTTGTTGACAGACAAGAGTGACGTCATCAGTACCATAGGTCCGTTTTCGCGCGAACTGTCAAACTGTCAATTTAAAACAGCATTTTTTCCGATAAATTACAATATTTTAATTGTTTTAATATATTTGTGGTCTATTCTACATGGAATTCTTTAAAATGAAAACAAAAATAAAAATAGTGCATCTTCCCTATTAAAATACACTAGGCGACATGAGAGGAACTAAACAAGTATCTCGTAATAACACGTCGCTAAATTCTATCTTGTTTAATTTTTTGTTTAGCTAAATTTGTATCTATTCTACCCTTGCAGTTCTATTTACCCCGATTGGTAACATTATCATTACAATTGTCTTTCTTTTGCCTGTTTACGATGAGAAAGCAGCTTTAGATACTCAATCGTAGAAAAATTATTTACCCGCGCTGGGTGAATCAGGCCGGGGCTTGTTTTCCTGGCCTATCCCTCCCCGCCCTGAGCTTTGGCGTTCGGCCAACAATCCCTGATGACGTCTCCCACACGTTAAATTGATATTGGCACTTAGCGCGGATCCCACTGTCGCAGATCATGCTTTAAAACTTTTAACTTTTGACACATTGTGCAGATAACGTGGTAGAATATCCCCAACTTTGTGATATTCTTTTAGCAAATTAAACGTGCGCACTTTAATTCAATATCACATATCTTTATTTACGATATTATTCATTGAACTGTAAGATGAAGAAGAAGAGCATGATATTTACTAACATTCTTTATGTTAAACAACAACATTGAATTGCTCAGAACATCAGCTATCGAATGTACCACATTGTTGCAAAGGTCACGGCTGTGTTGGTTGCGCAAGTCATCAGATGACTTGCATCGACATTCACATCGCGCGTCGTGGCCTAAGCGTTTGATACACACATAACCGTGTAATATTCTAAGACCTTTCCCAAGATGTCTCAAGACGATGCAGACGAACTTAATATAAATTGCAAATGTCTTGCGCTACATCGTTGCACCTTCTGACTAGGATTATGAAACATTCGCCAATTGTTGTCGTATAGTTCAATAGTTAATACTTAGAAATATTGGCTAAGCGGAACGTGTTTTACTTGTATTCCTAACGTAACTTCCTGGTTGTCTATTCCAAAGCAATCGAAAGAAAGTTAATTCGAAGTCGAGCCAGGGTCTTAGTAATCGTCTAAAGTTGTCTCTACAAAGCTTTAGTAAGTTTCGCTATCTCTCTTTAAAGTTAACGGACGGAGAAATTTTAATTTGAAAACGTATTCATGTAGTCTTGTAAGGCAAGAAGATACCGTCTTTTGTGTTGTTTTTGGCTCCGAACGTTTAACTTATCATATTACAGTTGCTTGTCTATTTTGGTTATTCGATGTATTCGAGTAATATAAAGTTCTCTCTATAAATAGAAAAATCAAAGCATTTCTTTCCCGTCCCTTTAGTGGCCTATCCACTATCGCGCAACGACGTTATATATTGGCATTTTGATATCCCCTTTGGATCAAAGTTAAAAAGGCACGTGGAAGACCTTGTTTCTTATCCAACTACTGGATATATTTCGGTAGAATTTGGTTTGAGATCGGATGGCGGTGGAGGCGCCCATCGTTGGAATTTTGCCAGAAGCCACTGCATTGTTGGCTTGCCATGTTAGTAAATTAATATCGCCAATAGAGCTGCACTCTACACGGCAAGTTTCATCTACTTTTGTAGGATCGCCACCTTGTCTGTAAACAATTGGACAACACGCCAACTAACGCTCTGTTGAACAACAGTATATGGGTAATACTGAAGTTAAACGCTACTTACCTACGAATTCATTCAATTGTACTTATAGATGGAATTCATTTATTGGAATTAATTCAGTCGTAATGACCCTAGTTATGGCGAAATCGAGTTCTATATCGCTCTTGTATTTGTGTTATTTGATAAGTGACGTAACCTTTGTAGTAAAACGTTAAGATTTGTTGTGTTTGATTGTTCTTAGCTTCCTATTTTATTTTTTTAAATGTTATACGTTATAGAGGAAAACGCGCAAAGAAAACTTGCGTGGAAAAAAACAAAGACCTTTGTAAATAATATTTTCGTTCAATTATTCTATTAAATTACCGAACAATTATGACGCTGTGGTTTCTGTGGTTTCCTTGTCAAGTACGGCAAATAGATGATGTATATTATACTACTTCATGAAATTTTATTAAGTAGGTATGCCCTGAACATGAAGTTATAATTAATTCATTAAACGCCATGACGGACACATGGTGTCCGACAAACAATAGAATTTGCATTGTGTCTGCTGTCTGGCAGTCAAAGTGTTAAGTAGCCTTTTACCGCGGCTTTGCTTCCGTGGTTCCAGTTTTTCCGGGATAAAATCCTATTTCACTTTCCAACCCAACTACTTATACAAAAATTACATCCATAAGTTGCTGCGTGATATAAAGACAAACCAACAAAAACACTTACTTAAATATTTATAGGATTTCACTTTTGATAAAATTCTATCTAAATACTTCCCTTTTGAGTAAATTCGACTACGTATATCGTCTTGCAGTGAATCATTGTCTAAGTTCTTAGTCATATCCTGAAGAGTGACACATATTATGTGGTTGCACTAGAGCCATGGCTTGGTCAATGTTTGCTCTCACCGTTTGTTTGGCCGTGTGCTGTGTACCTATTTTTGTGAGTGTTTCTGTGTTTCAGTTTGTATGTATTTATGTGTTTTTTAACATTTTCTCTACAGATTAACCATAATTCCGTCACATTAAAGCGTTGTAAGCTCCTCACTAGAATTCTCATTTTTTTCTATTTTTTAAAAATTATGTATGGTTGATGACAACCTTGTGTCGGAGTTTAAACTGGCTTTACACACCATTAAAAAATCTCTGAGGTGTGCTAGTTTATTTCTTGGATTCGACTTCTAATCTAACAACATGCAGCTAAATATCAGTTATCTACGAAGTGAGGCCTATCCGATACCCGCAATACAAAGGGAAACGATATTCTAAAGCTAGATCAGTTGTCAAGATTTAGAGGAACAACGGGTTAGAGTGCTTTTCGAGGCAAGGACTGTAATCAAAAACTTATTCATAATTGAATAACTTAACCTATCTTTAATTTGCTTCGGTAATAGGTCGAGCCCCGACGGCGCTATTTAACAGAATCTTAATTCTGTAACTAAATAATAAAACGTTCGTCTGGGTGGCTCGACAGTTGGCGGGTGACTGTTGTAATCGATGATCTGAAGGCTGTCTTTGTGTTCTTGACACCCATTGAATACTAATTAGCGGTACTAATGTTATTTGTACTAAACCTTTGTTTGTACAGTCGGCAGCACGTCTGTGGGTTACCGCTTAGTAATAACACGATTTCGAATAAACATTAAGTAAAAAAAATATGTTCTTTACTCAATTAGACAGGTGCCTAAACGAATGGACCTATTTTGATTTAGTTTTTTTTTTATTTGAAAGGTGACTTGATCGAGAATGTTCTTGGTTAAAATAAAGTTACCTAATTGTGTCGCAAAATTTTAAATTTTATAGTTATTGATACAAATTACTACGTAATTCTATTGTGAATTGAGTTGAGGGCGCTCACATGACAAACTATAAAAAACTAATGATGTGCCATTGATTGTACGTCTAAGCCTATAGGATTGACACACTTTTTACGTCTACCATTGTTTATTGAATCGGCATTATTTAATCTATTAATACAACGTTCACTTTTGCGTTTTTACACGGATTGCTGAGAAAATCTTTATCAATGTTTTTTAAATACCGTAGTTATATGTTTAGGAAATGCGTAAGAATTTAATCTGGCCGTGAAATGTCGTAACATTAATTAGATACGCTATTATGTATATTTATACATCTGTGACATAGGTGAATGATTCGACACAGTTCACGTAAACTGTTACATGTATAGGAACGCAAGTAGATTTTGTTTTTTGTTTCTGTGAACGTATCCACCTGGACTAATTAGGATTTTTTCCTTTATGTTGCAGTTACAGATATAATTTTGCAACAAATAACTGTCGAACATCTTATATTAATTGTCCCATGTGTAAATCGCTTAACCGCTACGTCAATCGTGTCTCCATGAATGCAAACAATTTAAATATTGGAGAAAACATGTAAATAAGTTGTTTTGATTATGAAATAAAATTATTTAAATAATAAAACAACCAATTCATTCAACATTTCTTGCCTGTCTCTCGCGGTCGGTCCGTCAGATTACCGTGACCGTCAGCATTAATAAATGTGGGTTTCTTTCTTTAGCTCCAACTCAACAACTCTGGAGTTGTCGTAAGTTTATAAATTAATAATCTTTTGCTTCGTACCTCGAAGAGCACATTAAGTCGTTGGTCCTGCGCCTGACCTCTCTCCGGTCGTGTCGAACTTTCGTCCCAACGGAGTGAGAGTAAGGGAATAGAGAATGCTCCATTGTGTGCACATATACTTGTTTGCGCGAACGCACATAGCGTAATTGCCTAATATGCGTTGAGATTTGCTGCTGTATCCGAAATTCGGTCAGGAAAACATTATCTCATTCTACAATGTTGTTCAATTGATGACAGTCTAAAACAGTATTTTCGTACCTTGCTAGAAGAGCAAGAATATAAACGTATTACGGAAACGGAAACGAATACAGACGTATCTGATCCTAAGTTTGTTAATGCTGTTATTGTTTCACTTTACATAAGTTTTAACTAATTGTTTCAAGTTCTCTAGGACCAAGTTTAGGTTGTGCGTTGTCTGCAAAGATATTGGAATTTAATATTTCTATGGTTGTCTGTCAGTCAGTCACGGTACTGTTTTATAATTATAGATTACATCACGAAGACTTAGTAATGGTACCTAAACGTTAAGTTTATCACATTATTGTTTCCTTCCCCGTTTGATGACTTATAACCAGCCAACTTTTATATGCTTTGTTATCGTATCAGTATGAAACTTTACGAACATGCAAATTTCTTACAATACAAGAAACAGATTATTGTTTCAGAAAAATAATTTTACAGCTTTCTTTTCAAGAAAAAAATTAAATATTTTCTATTTATTTTACGTAAACGCACGATTACGTGAAAAAAAACTTTTATAAACAAATACGTATGCAAGGTACCGTCAAAGCACGCAACAAGCGTACGTGTGAAGCGATTACGGGCGCGTGTCACGTTATGCATGTGCATAGAGCACACGTGACGAGGGCGAGTCGCCTCGCGTGTCCACTGCTGTTAATTAGAGCGCGACCACGCAATGATTCAAGGTCGATTTGTTCGTGGATTTAAAAGTAGAGCTAAGAACTAGTGGACTAGTTCACGTATCGGATAAAAAAAGGTGTTAAAATGAAGAAAAAAATGTTTTCAAGTCCGTTTCTTATTAAAATACCTAATTACCACAATGTTTGCAACGTTACAAATTTGTGCGTCAAACAAGTGACTAGTTAAAATTTTGATTGTCGCATTTAATGACAGTAATCCTTTTAAACTTTAATACGTTTTAATAATGTTATAAAATTAATATTTATGTCAAAGTTTAAAAAACTCTTTGTAATTAGTTTTTTTTTTTTAGTTTTTTACAAATGAATATTTCAACGTTATTGTAGCGTCTAGCACTTAAAATTTAGACCATAGATCAGTGAACAACCAAAAGCTTATCGACACCAAAGACTGAACCATCCTAATTTTGATAACAAATAGAAAAGTTTAGATTCGTTTATAAATAATTGATATCAATTTACTTAAAGATGGGGCTCAATATTATAATTACTTTTAAACTTATATACACCTGCAACAGTGCAACAATTTATATGCAACAGTGGCAGAGGGTGAATTTTTCCAAGAAGTAAGCCGGAGCCAACCAGAAGAAAAACCAATGGCACAGTCAGTAGGCATTATATTATAGACTGCCATTTTTTTCAATAGGACTAGAAATCAATGCGAAGCCGGCAGGAATCAGTTGTATAGAGCCTCCGCCATAAAATTGATTAAATTTTCGATTTTTTCCAAGTTTATGTAGTAAAACATTCTATATCGATTAGTTTTCATTTAACGCTGGCTGTCGCACGCCAACTTCGTAGTTGGTACTCGTGAAATTTAATTATCACGATAATCCTGTAGTACTGCCAGAAAATTCTTTCCATTTCTTGTTATACTTTGGGTACTTTTAGCGCCATCTATTTTGTAGTAGTGGTACTGGTTCCTGTTAGCAAAGTTGTGTCCTTGTAAAATTTCAAGTTGAGTTATCCTTGTATAAACAGACAGATAAACAGATATAACTTAAGCTTTATAAATGACAGTTCATTCCATTTCATTGGAATTCCATATTCGCCCTAAAGCCCGGAGAAGCGTCGCCTCCTCTTGGGGTTCCACCACTTAGCTTCACCGTGGTCCGAAGCATCTACCACATCAACTAAGCCCCCAGCCACAACAAGGCGAGCACAAGCGGTTGTTGCAAGATTTGCTACCTTAGAAGTATAATTTAAAAAAAAACAGTTACTAAACCCCTTTTAAATAATAATCTTTCGTTAAATTCGATTGTTAAACTTCACCTTCAAAGTTTTAACGCCTAATGGCAAACATCATGTTACGCTCGACAGACTGAGCAATTCGTAGTGCAAGTGTGTAATCAGCAATCCACAGGGTGGTCCATTAGCTCGTTTAACTTTGCCGAAAGTCAAACGTGGCTATCGTAGTTTTACCGATATTTGCTCCACACCGTATTATATGTTAAACTTTATCAATTATCGAGTTATGTGGCCAAGTTGCTCTGCCCGTCGACAACTTTACGCACATCGAACTTTGCAGTTTCGACATTGATAAGAAATATTTCGGCTTCTATCTGAGGTGCGAGGAATACGAAGTTACTGAGAATTGCCAAGAGATTTTCGAGTAATGGACGTAACCTGACTAGAAATTTAATTTGTGGCTTAGAAACTGTTAAGCTTGTAACTTAATATATGTTGAGAATTGCACGCATATGTAGAACATTCTGATAGAATAGGTATTACTTCTAGTATAATGATGGAATGACTAATTGATGATGGAATGAAAAAACACTCATTTTACACCAATTATATAATTTATAAATTAATGATCACTTACTCAGTGCCTTGTAAAGCACGTAAAGCCATTAGCCCTGCGCCTGATCTCGTTGTGACGGTTTGCCATCCCTTCGTAATATGAGAGTAAGGAAATAGAGAATGCACCTTGTGCACCATAATATATCTCCTGTGACCTGTGACCCTGTGACTGAAATTCGGTCAGGAAGATGTTATTATACCAATTAATTAATTTAATTGGCTTTTGTTTTAGCTGTGAAAATTAATTACCTATTGCATAGGACAAAAACGTTTCGTATCGTTTAACAAAAATAAATCAAAACAGCAACGAGCTGTAGAGCAAGAACGTGAAGAATGACGATCGAGTAAATGTTACCGGAATGCTAGAATCGAAACGCTGCTGTCGAATGCCATTCAATTATTTTGAGTAGGTATGAAATATTCTAAAGGATACAGTTAGGCTTTACTATGGAGGATTTATTTAATTTGCTTTAATAAATATTCTTCAAATGCCTACCTGTGACCAAGAACGAATTACCTAAATTAAAGTAAATTGGCCAACCACAGAATATTAGCGTCAAATTGTTGCGTTATGTGTCTATTTACAGAAGCCCTAGCCCTCTGTATCAGGCGCATCGATAACCCTAGTGCTGAGGTAGTTCATGGTCTGCAGTCATTGTTTACCTCCTTTGGCAAAAAACCCACAATCTATGTAATAAATTATGACGTGACGTTATGTTAGTAAAGGATAAAATCGGATCTCTCTTAACCTCGAATGTCAGTTGCTCGGCTTGAGGTTATAGAAAATCTGAACACGAGGTTGATTCTCATTTGCTTTCTCCTCGCGTGTGACTATTATGTAAACACTGACGAAACTGCTATCGTCTGCGAATCTACTGAGATTGTGCCTGGCGGTGAAATCGAACGATTTTGTGCCAAAATTGAGGAAAACATAAATATTGGTCACAATTGGATGCTTATGTTCCGTACTCAAGCGCTACTTGTAAAGTTTTTACCTCCCTGTAGATAAACTGTTCCATCAATCATGGTAATTTATAATTTAGGGATTGCAAAGGATTTCCTTGTCTTCAGTTTGGGATTAATAACAGCTTGATTAATTGCTAGCATTATTTAGTTGCCTACTTTACATTATTAAAAATATTCTCGCTTATTCTCTTATTATAATTCTCGCGAAATAGTTTACTAAGAATTTATTGAACAATAAAATATTCTTACCTATTTATTTTATCGTTTATTGTTGTTTTTCGAATTATTTAAGTTACCTAATGTATAAGTACCTAGTTGTTGGTCACCCAACTTTCCTTGAACCCAAATATCTTAGAGAACAATGAATGGACAGTTCGCGTCGGATCACCTGTCCAAGTGTCTCAAGCGGGCATCGTTTGTCAACGTCACATCTGGTAGACTCTAGGAATGCTTGGAAGCCGTCCTTTGTCCGCTTGTCCAGTCATCCCCTATTTTTAACCTTCAAAAAGCTTTCTCATATCTTAACGCTTTGAAGAGAGTTCACAGAAAAACACAATGTTACACGTAGCGTACAAATATGTTGTAATATTAGTCGTGGCTTTTATAAGCAAGACGCATTTCGCCATTACCGTGAAATTAGATAGTGTGATCGTCTTTTGTTCTTTGTTTGCAAGCAATTTACTGGGTTACTATTTCTGAATCTTAATATGATATTGCTCAAGATGTATCGAATATACTTTTCATACAAAAAAGCAAGTGTATGAAAATGTAATGTAAAAAGTTTATTTCAGTTGTAATTTCAAGGAATTTTCTTGTAATAGAACAATAGTGCGTGCACGGATCTTTTTTTATCGGCTTCTTATGACATTTTTACCCGACTACAAAAAAAAGGAGGGTTATGATTTTAGCAGTCTATGTATGTATGTATGTATGTATGTAAGTTTGTTCATCTGTTCCCTCGTAGCTCCTAAACTATTTGTTGTAATTCAATAAATAAGGTGTCTATCGACGCGTCTTAATGGTCTGCGAGTTATAGGATTTATGAAATTTCGTAAAATCAAATAAGGTGGATTTTAAAAATAAATTAGTCCGCTCGAAAAAAAAAAAGTTAAGGTAAATTTATCGTGTTTGATATCAAATGGAAGGTCTTGATGAGCACATTTAGAATATGTATATATTATCTATATATTCTGGACCACTTCTTAGAATATCAGGCTTCTAACTACCCGTTACGACTATCATAAATATATGTGATTATAACACTGCATACAATGTGAAAACGTGATAACAATAAATATTTACTAATTAAATTAAAGTTTCTACACATCACTGCCTATTAAATTATGATTATAATTATTTTAAAATAATGATAATTAAATTGAGATTTCTTTTTCGTAACTAGATGGCGTTGGTTTGCGGTTTTGTGGAAGTAAGTAACATAGAGTTAAAAATACCTCCTCAAAAATCCCGGAATCGTAAACATAACAATTAAATCCCGGGATTTTATTAATATGGACTGGATTTTGACCTATAGTTTTTATTAGAATTAATTTTGTATATAATTATTTAATAACAAAATTTGAAAAAACAATTGATACGGATGGGATTCGAACCCACGATCTTCGACATACCGTGTCGACGCTCTAACCGCTGAGCCACCGTATCCCATCGGCATCAATCGAAATTTCAAATCTCTTTTACACGCCTAGGGCGTGTGGCGACATCTATCGGAATACATTACGTATCCCGACTCAGTACGGTGGCTCAGCGGTTAGAGCGTCGACACGGTATGTCGAAGATCGTGGGTTCGAATCCCATCCGTATCAATTGTTTTTTCAAATTTTCTTATTAAATAATTATATTTAATAAGCTATCATGTGCTATAACATGTAAAAAATTCACAAAAAATATTAAGAAAAATGGTAATATCGCATCGGTGTCTACTATAACTGCAAAGTTTGGAGCACTGAGTCGGGATACGTAATGTATTCCGATAGATGTCGCCACACGCCCTAGGCGTGTAAAAGAGATTTGAAATTTCGATTGATGCCGATGGGATACGGTGGCTCAGCGGTTAGAGCGTCGACACGGTATGTCGAAGATCGTGGGTTCGAATCCCATCCGTATCAATTGTTTTTTCAAATTTTCTTATTAAATAATTATATTTAATAAGCTATCATGTGCTATAACATGTAAAAAATTCACAAAAAATATTAATTTTGTATGTAAAATAAAACTCATTAATTTAACAGTTTTAGTACCGAACTACTTAAGTATTACATTATCTGTTACCGATGTCTAAAAACATAATAAAGACTTTTTATTATAATAATTTAGTTCATATGTATTTAAAACGTAAAATTAATATTTTGGAGAATTTATTACATGTTTTAACACATGTTTGCTTATTAAATATAATAAATTATTTAATAAGAAATTTGAAAAACAACTGATACGGAAGGGATTCGAACCCACGATCTCCGACGTACCGTGCCGACGCTCTAACCGCTGAGCCACCGTATCCCATCAAAATCAGTCGAAATTTCAAATCTCTTTCTACGCCTAGGGCGTGTGGTAATATCTATCGGTGCCTTCTAAAAACTGCAAAGTTTAGAACACTGAGTCGGATAATTAATGTAATCCGTTCGATATTACCACACGCCTAAGGCGTAGAAAGAGATTTGAAATTTCGACTGATTCTGATTGGATACGGTAGCTTAGCGGTTAGAGCGTCGGCACGGTACACCGGAGATCGTGGATTCGAATCCCATCCGTATCAGTTGTTTTTTCAAATTTCTTATTAAATAATTATACGTAAAATGAATTTCTTATTTCCCGGAAATTAATTGTAATGTTTATGATTTCGGGATTTTAGAGCAGGTATTATCAACTCCATGTCACTTACTTCCTCGAACTTTAGGTAAATGTACTCTATCTATGATGATATCCCACAAAAAAGGTTTCATGTGTACTTATACAGCTTGGCAAAAAAGAGTCTGAGGCGGTGACAGCTGGAACTAAAAATAAAAATCTTAAATAACTACGTTTGTGAGTACTAAAATAACATAAAAATGATTCATTTGATTATAATTAATGACAAAAAACTCGTCATAGAAATATGTAAGCACTTAATAACTTGTAATTTGAATTGTAGTGTGAAAAGTGCGACAGCGGCGCCCCCAATTTTTCCAGACTCTTTTTTGCCAAGCTGTACTTCTTACTACTTTTCATGTATACTTCTAAGAAATATATGAGGCCATGTTTTAATAGCTCGAAGTCGCGGACGACACCTTTGAAATAAATTTAATTTAAAAAATACATGACATTGACTAAAGGTTTGAACCGAAGTTGACAGTTAAAGAAATCTACCTATTTAAGAACTACCACATTCTAAAAAATTGTGATTAAAATGAATTTTATTGGTTTCTTTACCACTAAAAATCATTGAAAAAAAATATAGTATAAAAACTAAAACCCGACTACTTAAAATCTAAAAACAAGCTTCTTAGATTTGAAATAAAATTCTGTAGTCGGAGGCCTTAATGTATTATAGGTAAATAGGTACTAGATAATCTTCCAAGGGTAAATACTTTGTAATTTGGTGGCCTCCGACTACAGAATTTTATTTCAAATCTAAGAAGCTTGTTTTTAGATTTTAAGTAGTCGGGTTTTAGTTTTTATACTATATTTTTTATCAATTATAAATGTCAAATTTGACACAAATTAATGAACTTAATGTTAAATTTCACTTTTAAAGTTAATAAAACTTTAGTAAAAAGTTGTCAGTCGATATCCGTGCTCGCAACCCATATTACCCAAAGACGTTTGTCACCAAATCCCATTGGCATCCAACTAGTTCCAGCGTAATCCACGTACGTTCTTCGAGTTACTAACAATTAGTTAGTTACTTATTGTCTCATTTAAGTTGTTTCGCTTGAATAACTCGCCAAGTGTGCCGAGTACTGTTGCAAGTTAGGGCGGAACTTGTTTAGAGTGTCAATGACAGTTCTCAGCTTCTTCGTTTCACTCGACAAGTCTGCAACTTTATTGTGTCGTGTTGAATTACAATGGATGCAGTTTGTATGCACGGTATGCGAACTTCATAACTGAATTTGCTAATTTTGTACGGTACGTCATATTCCCGTTTGTTTTACGAGTTGTGGTGTTTGAAGTTTGTAAAGTTTGCTCGTTAGATGGCGCTACAATACATTTGTCAAATAATAGGTACATTAGGTACTGATGCAATAACACGGGTCAGAAATTTAATTAAAATATTTTCAGTGCTTCATTTGAATCGATATCAATATTTATTTTGATGTATCATAGTGGCCAGGGTCGTACGGAGACATTTTCGACAGGGTAGGCATACAAACCTACTTAGCTTTAACTATTTCGTGTAGTTTTCAGGGTAGGCAATGCCTTTTTGCCTATATGAACTGCACGCCCTTGATAGTGGCACCATTTTTTTAATTAACTATATTCTAGCCTAGGATTTCGGTATACTACATTCACTACATAGAATAAAATTCATGGTTTAATTATTCAATAATAGATCATACGATACAATTATTTACATAGATATACTTTCAAAATGTTTTTAACCTACTTTTCAACGAATACAAAATCTATTGATCACAAACAAACCACTTTTTTTAATGCTAACATTAAAGCTCATTAACAGCTACTAAAAAAACAATTCACAAACAGATGAGAAAATGGTAATAAACTATTTAGTGTTTGCCGATTCTAATATACCTACCTAAGTATAGATATTAATAAATTTAGCACCCGTTGCTCGTACCGTCAGCCAGTGTGCGCTAGTCCCAACGCTGATTATATAAAGGCACATGCACCTGCAACGTGTTTTGCCAGTATTAATTAATTGTTTAGCATCGTGACTTCGTGACTTCCTTTTGGGTGAGCTACCTAGTGGCATTAGCTCACATTGACCAAGTGACCAAGCTCAGTCACAGTACCAAGATGCTAAGTGTTAATGGCTGATGGTATTATTCTTGTAATGTCCTATTGGCCAGGACTATAATAGTGTCTGCAAAATGACAGACAAAGGCTACCACTTTTACTTTCCTATTTCCGCCAAGTACTTAAGCACTAGGTATAAACCGATACAAGTATAAAGAAATAAAATAATTGGCAAAGAAAAAATAGCATGTTTTTAAAACGAATATGTATATTAAAATAAGCTAGTTTATTTAAGTTATATTGTATTGTCATTCAGTTCTGAGCTATGTTTAAATATTCAAGTCATCATCTAGTTAGCTCATCGGAAAGTTAGTTTAAAATCGATTGCAAAAACCCACGGCGAGTTTTTCCAGCAAGCTGGTGGTAGGTACTACACACGCCAAACGCACATAAAAGGTAAAGTGCGCTGCCTGGTATAAATTTTGATTTCATCTTCCTTGATTCAACTGATTTTATGAACACCTAACGTCGTTAAAACACTCTGAATATCAAATAATATTGTATTAATCTCACATTTAGTAATCTCTGCGAAGCTTGATAATTTCGGTGTCAATTGGGTTTGCTAACCATTTTAGGAATACGCTCAGAGTGTATTAATTAGTTAGTGTAGTGATTCTTGTCATAAGATACATGTTTTCCTTGTGTAAAGATACTGAGAATTTGTATTTGCGTAATATCTAATAATATGTTTGTGTAAAAGTAATAATATTGTAACCTTTATAAGGCTTATTACATACCTTCTGTTCGGGTCAGATTCTTAATAAGAATTAGGCTGCCTGGAGGCCAGAATCCTATACAAAATTTACTGACCGCCACAGACAGGCTTGGGCCGATCCGGTCAGCAAGCTTAGCCTGCAAGCACAGTACTTAAATACATAATACTGTCCTGCAAGCAACCGAGCGGCGCACAGTGCTCCCGTATATAAAACTGAAAAAAAAAAACTAAGTAATAGTGATGTTAAGGACAGTTTTGTTTTATGATTATAGAACTAATAAATACGGATGTACGATCTTGTAAAAGAATCGGTCTTTATTGAATCGAATTAGGTAATTGAAAAAAAAAAACGATTTTTGCAGTTTAGGAGCAGTCATTCAGTTAGTTTCTCGTTTTATATGCGCAGGTGATCCCTACTCCTTAGTGAACTTGATTCCTATTACAAACCTTATTTTAACTATAAATTAAACACAAATATTTATTGATGTTGTAATCCTTATTTCCAATGAATTGCAGTTAAACAAGCGGTTACGTGTATGACGTCAGCTTAAATTCGCACTTTCTCTTTGAATTCGTGGGTTGCGATTATAGTACGGAATTAAATTGTTTTCTCAACATAATCAGAATTGAAAATGTTTTACCAAACAGGGGGCTTAGCCAAGTTGACTAGCTACAATCGCTAACGCTATAGAAAACGAAAGAAATGTATAGGATGACATTTTATGTCATGTGACATATCAATCGAAGGTAATGTCATCCTATACATTTCTTTCGTTTTCTATTCGTTAGCGATTGTAGATAATCAACTTGGCTAACCCCCCAGGTTGTTTACTTTACTGTCGATTGGAAGCACAGAATAAAGATTAGCAGAATAAATAAATAAATTTAATTTTATAAAAATAAATTTGTCATGTATATCATAATTTATTTAAATGTATTGTAATCGGATCTAAGGGTAAGGTTCTACAGAGTTAAAAATGTTTAGTTCCTTTTGTGAAAATTTGCAAAATTTGAATCATACTAATTAACAAACACGATAGTTGTATGTAAATAATAAAAAGCTTGTAAATATCACTTTTTAAAAATAATAGTAGGGAAGACATCAACGATACAAATACAAATAGACATTGAATCTTCCTCTGAAAATAATCTTAACACTATCCGTTTATAGAAATATTATTTTCTTAATTAGTGGTGAGGGGAGGCCTTTGTTCAGCAGTGGACGTCATATGGCCGAAATGATGATGATGATGATGAAATTAGTTGTTCCCAACCTTTTTATGACCAGGCCGTCAAGATTATTTTGTTTTCAGGCAGCGACCCCAAGGTTTAACAAAAAAGATGCTAAGTGAGCTGCAATCTCTTCCTCACCTCGCCCCGCGTGCCTTATTCGTCATTTATATTTCGCGGACCCAGATTATATTTTCGCGATTATTATATTTTGACCGCCGGTTGGGAACCTCTGTTCTAAATAAACCAGCTTTAATTTATATTTGATTCTATCAAACATGTCACATGTTCCGTACTAAATAAAACAGAGCTTGCAATAAATATAGTAATTTCAGTATCTACCGGATAATCGCAATAGAGAGCGGACAAGAGATGTCCACTCAACTGTGAGAGATTAATAACTAGAACATCTTCGAAGAAATGTGCCAATAGACGTCGATTGTATTATCACAATGCACTGTACCCCGCAATTACACTGTATAGGTGCCATTGTAAGAAATCGTTCACTCTCTCCCCGCTCTTTTATCAGTCACTCAACGGTGAAATGTATGGAGATTGATTTCGGTCGTGTTATCGGATCCCTATTCTTTGTTACCGAGAGATAGGTTAAAGATGGGTGTTTCTGAATTGAGTCTATTCGAGTGATTATCAGGGAGTATTTTATTGAGTCGCGATCTGGTAGCAGTAATTCTTGTCCAGAATTGAAACATCTCGTCTCTGATTTTTGTGTTGAAGTGTTTTATACAGGGTGATTGCACGTGAGAGCTATTTAAGATTATGTGGCATTATGATCAACTTTTACTTTGGATCTAGCTGTTCCATACATTTTGTGGTCAGAGATATTTTTCTAAGAAACAGTAGACTTTTTTATGCAATTTCAGAGTTAGTCCCATAGTAAAAGTTGATTATTATTGTAATAGTCTAACTAATTCTTCGAGTTATGTCCCTCATTCAACGTGTCACCCTGTATTTGTCGAATTAAATTGTAACTATTCCGTATTGGGTAAGTTGTTATGACTGAAGTTGGTTTTGTATACTGAAATAATTATCGTATTACAATGTCACGTCCTCTGTTGTTAATAAATATTTATTTTTGCAAATACTTGATACAATAAACAAAACAATAATAATATTGTTTCACAGAATAACATTGCATCTTAGAAATAAAAATTGACGTAAATTAGTAATTTATTAAAATATGTTATTATGTTATTGAGAGTGGCTACATATTCAGCTGCTGACCCTTTGAAGTAATTATTTGACAGCAAGCTAACTAACACGGAACAAACAATATAATATCCAGACGCTTAACGTCAGTAATCTAATCTAACTAATCTGTAGTTGCATTGGTTTTAAATACTCGGTTTGCTGACCTAAAGTTCGCAGGATGATTTATTCAAGGCATGCTGCCTATGCCCAGTACATCGCACACTTCCAGGACCACGATATCTGTAAGAGTCTATTTGCGCGCCCGCCGCCAGGGCCTTTGTCACCCTAAAAGAAAGAAATGTAATAATTTTATAAAGTTCCCAAGTGGGCTGACAGCAGTGCTTGCAACCAAGCTGAGCTTGACTCTGTGCGCGATACGATCGCAACGTCAATCTGGCTCAGGAAAAGAAATATCGGAAAATAAAGGATTGATTAGTTTCGAGCTACATTGAGGGGTATTCCTCACCTCTGTGCAGCAGGGTCCGGTTGTCCTGGTTCTACTGCAGGTCATCTAAACTCACAAAATAGGCTAAGAGACGTCTAAGAAAGTTGTTGTATTTGAAAGTTGTTTTAATAGTATAATGTTTTTATTTATAAACACATAAAATGTCCAATATATTGAATTAAAAAAGAGACACGTTTAAAACATGTTTTTATTTCAGTTTATCGTGTTACATTCGATGTTCGACAACGCTACATTTTATTGTGACTTTTATCCTCACTAATTCGAAAACTGTAATTTACGACTTTTACTGATACACATATTTTTTTTAGCTGTGAATATAAATAGGCCTATATTCAGCAGTGGACGTCTTATGGCTGAAATTATGATGATGATGATGAATGTAAATATTATTTGTTAAAGGTGTATTAACTTTATTTCTCTATATTTATTAATTCGTTTTGCGAATTGACATACTTTATTATCCAGTGTATTAGTTATTGTAAAATGTCGAAATTACGATTATTGGATTATAAATATTTTTTTAAACGATAAGTACTTATCAACTACCGTAATTTTTTTATTATGCTATTTGCAATGACCGTTAAATTTAACTACCGTTAAAGTATTCAAAAACATTAATGATTGCAGAAAAGTGTTTATTTTATTACAAAGTTTATTACTTGTTTTGAATGTAATTAACTCATTATCGCGTCGACTGTTCAATTATTTTTTTTAATAGGCAGGTACTTGTAATTTAGAATCAAATAATACCTACACGTGACAGTGACGTGATACAGTAAAAAGACATTCTCTGGGCACGCTCGTTCGATTGTAGACCACAACCATCTCATTCCATAGATCTTTTATCCTAAATAGTCCAACATTAAGTCAAATTAAAAAGTGAGCCTAAGGGGATAGTTGTAATAATTATACGTGATGATTCTGAACTAACAAATAGGCCCATTATCCAGCTACATAGCTACTCTCGACCAATCAATAACCATTTGCACCCGATGAGTTAAAGCTAAACGTTAGCGTCATATCAAACTGTGATTAGGAGAGGATCGATAGATGGTGAACACAGCTTCTGAACATTTGATTGTAAAAGGCGACGTGCCAAGTCCCAATTACGAGAGATTGAGTGCCGTCTGGTCATTAAATGATCTCATCAGAGATCAAAGAG
This sequence comes from Protodeltote pygarga, assembly GCA_936450705.2. Taxonomy (NCBI): domain Eukaryota; kingdom Metazoa; phylum Arthropoda; class Insecta; order Lepidoptera; family Noctuidae; genus Protodeltote; species Protodeltote pygarga. Next base: position 10,613,324 of record OW388263.2, read on the forward strand.
TAATCACTAAATGGAGTGCCCCACTCGGTAAGTTTTTTTATATTACTAAGATCAAGATGGCAAACTCGCAAATAAGCAGGCAAACAAGAACGGCCTGCCTAATGGTCAGCGGTTACAGTAACCTATTGATGCTTGCAACACCAGGGGTATTGCTTACGCCCAGTGGGGTGTCTAGTAGGGTATCTAATTCTGTGACTTTCGTAATTTGGTAGTATTTACTTTGAGACCTACTATAAATTTCTCTCAGGCAGTAAAAAAGTTAAAGCACCCAAATTAAGAGTATCGTGGAATTAGATAAGTTTGCTATACCTAACAACAGTGCAAGCACATCAACCTTTCTAATGGTAAAAAGGCTTTTAAAAAAATTGTATTACGTAAGATAAGTACTTTTGTATGACAAGCTTTAGCCGGGTTTCGATAAAATGTATGGTAAGCACGGCCCTACAAGCGCTTTTGCCTTTTTTTTTTTTTTTTGCAGAAGGGGAAATGCGCCTTATGCATACCGTCCCGCTCGGGGATGCGAGACGGTTATGTCGGGCTCTCCGGCCTAGAGATGGTAGGCGGCCAGCATACCGACTAAAACCCCTTCTGTGTCACCTCCTTACCGCATAGTGGCGGGAACGCGGTATCCCTAGTGTACTACATCCGCGAACCCGCCGCGGACGTCCGTCACTGGACCCTCCTTGGGATGGGGTGATTGCCACACCCACCCACCGTGACCACTTAGAGGACCATGTGCAATGAGCGCCAGACGACCCCGAATCTGACGCCCATGGTCCTCACCTCGGCCGCAGAGGATAGGGAGAGCGGCGCATCGTAATACCGACACTCCTCTTCCCCTGCGGCCCCACCGTGTCCGCAATCCAGCGGTTGCGGCCCCGCCGAGGCCGCGGAAGGTAGGGAGAGCGGCGCACCGTAATACCGGCACTCCTCTCCCGCCGCGGCCCCGCACTCCTCAGCCGCGATGTTGTTCCTACAACACCGCGGCCCGCCTTAGTTGCGGTGCTGCCGGGTGCTCCATCCATGCAGCACCGCAACCCGCCAGGGCCGCTCCAACGCGGGCTTCCGGCTCAAAGCCCGCAGGAGCAGCGCCTCCTTGGGGTTCCTCTTAGCTTCGCCGTGTGCCCAACCACGGCTACTAAGCCCCCCCGCCACGACAAGGCGAGAACCCACATTCGGGGCCTACTACAACAAATACTGTTAATTAACCCGTGAGAAGGCGCGCCTTAAAAAATTACACGGATAGGCGCGCGGGAGCAAAACTCTCACACCTATTAAATCATAATTTTTGAGGAAGAGTTATATTATAATGAGATTATAAATTTATAATAATAAATAATAGACCATCATTTATGTATTTAGAGTATTTAATTAAAACTATTTAACAAAAAAAGCAGTCTTATGCTTAAATTAAAAGTATTCTATTTTTTGGCCTCAACTTTTGGCACACATAACAAAAAAAAATCATAAAAAATTAAAAACAACAATAAATAATTTTTTTCAGTCTTCCATGTAATTCAAAGATATACGTCCTTCGAAACACGTACTGCACATAAACGTGACGTGTTCAGTGCAGAGTGATTTTTGACATAAAGTACATGCTTTTTTAGAGCGTCTATTTTTTCCTCTTGGACAGAATGCACAAAAGCCAATCCAGGGTCCAGGCTCAATTTCTACGTCAGAATTAGGTACAAACCGCTTCATTCTGAATTTCATGGGAACTGATAATAACCGAATCATTACTCTCCAAATCATCGACACGACTAGCGACTGTATCCTCCGCAGGGGCGGGACTACCATATAAGCCGAAAAGCCTGGCATGCCCTAGAAAATAACCAACAAAAGTATCACGTCATAATAAATTACGTATCATTATATTATGAATAATATGACATTTTAAATTTCGCGCCACATTTCAATAAAATTATGCAGAGTGCGCGATCTCGTTTAAACTTTAAATCTATGGAAAGTGTTCCGTGCCACCACGTTTTGACAATCCTTTCAATCGCTTCACTCACTGTCATTTTGCCTACACGGTGCGAAGTTAAAGGTACGGTGCGCAGCCTGCTATATTGCTCTCGCTCGCACTTGTTGAATGTAAATGAGGGATGTGGTGGATTTTTTCTTGAATGTAAGTGCATTGGAATCATAGATGTCATTTGAGTACTAAAATCATGAAATGTACCGACAAAATAAGCCTGGATTAGCTGTTTTTTTTTTTAATGTTTGTTGCGTGCGGTGACGTTTATGTTTAAATGTATGAATGAAGTATGTAAATAAACAAGATTTTTAGTTTGCGCGGAATACTGAATGGAGTGCTTTTTTGATAATTTGACTTTGTTGTTTAGAGAAATTGTAATGGTTATAATAGTAGTGCAGTATGATGTGTATAGTGGAAATACAATCTTGAAAAGCGTTTAATAGTTGAGTTTGTTTAAGTTCATATTCATTACATATAAATAATGAATTTCAATTGGCGTAAATGGTTCGCCCCTAAAACGACGCTTTATAAGTATGTGCAAGTTTTATTAGATCGCAGAAAGGTAAATACTTTGAATTTTGCTAAAAAGAAATTTGTGGATTGTCGGTTGTTCTCATTTGAACAAATTATTTTGTTGGTGTTGCATTTTTATCGTGAATGACAAGAAAATACTTCAGACTAGTTGCCATAAAACGACACCACACAGGCATCTCAATATGTAAAAAAATTTAGCCGCTCTTATTAGGTACTTTTCCAATTCTCGTTAGTTATGTATGTGATAGGATCTCAAAGAAGGTATGTACCTATAATGTTTACGTTGACCATAACATTGCATTGTAGTAATAGTATGATAATTCAAACATACTTAAAATCAAGTCAAATGCAACAACATCTATTTAATGTAATTTTTATCAAAGAAATTGTAGTAAATAATTCCTATAGAATATCGATGAGAGATGGAGTGGAGTGGAGTGGAACCTTACTGGGTGGTATTAAAGTTCTGCATAATTTCAAAAGATGGCGCTTTTTACAAATTATTTACTTTTCAGTGCTTTTTTACTTTGGTTGTGTTTTTTAATACTTCATTCATAAGTACCTAAACCTTGAAAAAAATAATGGGCATGCCTTGCTATTTGGGCCTAGGCACGCCACTGATCCTCCGGATTCAATAAAGGTTCTTCATATGTATCAGAATCTTCAAGCCACGCAGATATTTGGTGTGTTAACTGGTCATCCATGACTACTTTAGAATGCTATAATGAATAAACAATATAATCAATAACAATAAAATAGGTTTTGGCATGTTAATATACAATAAAACAAGAAATTAACAATTACATAACAAAAAAAAGTACTTACGTGGATAGGCGCGCGATGAGAAAAATGCCGCAATTCACGGCGCGGTTGCACAACCTGCTCGCTGCGCAGTCGCAGTGCTCCTGACGCGCGTGGGGATGTATTGAGGGGAAAGTGGACGAATACTTAGGAAGGTACTGAGAAGCTCTCCGCGCTAAGGTGTCGGTAACATAGAAAATTATCACAATATTTTTTTGTGTGAGAGAAATACTCATAGCGCGCCTTCTCACGGGTTAACATCGATATTTTTAGATATTGGTCCATATTTGCTGATGGCTCTACCATTATAAAAATTAAAAGATGGAAAGATAGAGTCATTGATCTAAAAGGATTAGACGTATTTTCAACACGGTGTTTTAGTATTTACAGAGATGTGATGATGAAGTCTCTCCATTTGTCTAATATTCTGAATTATGGTTCCATTCAGATGCTAAACGCTGAATCTGCGAACTGCATTGGTTCATTAGCCGACGTGCTTATTGCAATGACGTTCAGTGTAAACATGAATACATGACATGTTGATAATAGATACGAATTAATTGAGAAGTGAGCCTCTATGGTCTAATAATCGCATCATGATTGTAAAACGAGGTCCACGCATTCACCAGGACATGGACATAGATATTTCAGCTGCAGCATGGAGTTTAAAACTGTGCTTAGAATATGGCAACAATTTATTCATTCATTTCATCAATTTATTTCAATATATTTGTAAAATTTGGGTGTAACAAAACCTTAGCCCAACCTCGGTTCTTAAAGAGGTTATTACAGCAAAAATCCTTGTTTATTCATCTCCTTAGCAGGTGACTATAAATTCTTGACACTTGTATTTTTATGTACGAGTCGTTGTGTGCTCGGTTTAATAAAAAAGGCTTCATTGTCAATCATGTGTCTCCGATTTAGGCGTGCGTTCATCACGATAACTTGTGAATAGGCACATAAACTTTGAGCTGGCAATCTTATCTCGCTATCCATATCGTTGATGTTATTCAGACATTACCATAAAATTTATACCGAGCCGAATAAAGAACCAAATTGTACAATAAAACTATTCCGAACACGTACTATTGTCGGGTTTAAATGTGCATGAAAACATCTCTACTAGGCTGTAACGCGTAAAGTTATTTGCTCGACCTGAGTCGACCTACATCCGTTTTACTTAACGAGGTTCAATCAATAGTAAAATCACTAAGGGCCACTTTCACCAAATTCTCTTAATTTGAATTAACGTCTTAAATATGATCAGTATACGTCAAAATTAACAAATTGTTATTTGCTAATGTAAGACGTCTTCAAATTAAGAATTCGGTGAAAGTGGGCCTGAGTGATATACCTTTGTACCCTAGTAAATCTGTTGCAAAAAGTAAAGCTTTTGAAATCTGTTCGAATAAAAATCACGTCTGAATTTTGGCGATGACTTTTCAAATTCCAAAGTATCAAGAGTATATATAGTTCACCATTACTATTTTTTATAGCTTTATCTATTCATGAAACGATTAAACCAATTTTTACACATAATTTGACATTTAATTGACACGTTCAATCGGCATAATATAGAATTCGAATGATAACGACCATTCGTTAACTGTCATTAATCGATATGAATTAAAAAAATAATGAAACTAGAAATCTGTATACGCTTTTACATATATCGTTAAAAATCAAACCCCTGATCGCGTGACTACTTCGACAAACCAGTTTTTACTTTAGTAATTTGTTGTAATCCACTTATTTTGATAGTTATCAATCAATCACGCCATTTGCTAACAGGAGTATTGCTTTCTTTTTTAATTATTTTGGTTTATTATTATATTATATTATTATTTGGTTTATTTGTTGTGGTTTGAGTGATTTATTCATTTTGGTAATGGTCTTCCACTGAGTGTGGAATGATAGCGTATTTATTGTTTTATTGCAACCACGTAATCCATTTATTGGTCAGCGAGCGAGAAAGGGACATCACTTGAAACTGAACTGCTTGCCATGTCTGTCGGTTAGGATTAAAATAGCTCTTATCAGTGGCGAAGGGTAAATTTTTTAAGAGGTAAGATATTTTTTAGGCAACTGTTGACACTACTGAATTACTGAATGTACAGTTTTTAGATGGGAAGCCGTTAGGAAATGAGTTGTACGAAGTCTTAGCCACTGCACTACTTTGGATTGGGTTTTACGTCATCGAATTCACCGTTTACATAAGATTTATATCTTAAATATTTTGATATTTACTTTACATATATATTTACATAACGTATGGTTGCATAATTCTCGTTACGCCAACCGAAAGTACAGACGATTTTGCATTCATTGCATTTATTTTGGTACCCTAATTTCGTTGTCTAGATCCGTAGGTTGCAACGTCGTCGTCGTCGATTTAGAATGGTCGTTCATTTAGTATTTTGATATTATCTAAAACAAGCCACTTATATAAGTTACGATTAGCTACAATAAAGGTGAAATAGATCATTGCTTAGTAGATACAGACTTTAATAGATTTTCAACTTTCTCGCTAAAGCATTAGGTTCAAAGTTAATTGGGATAATTTGACAGTTTCGGGTGGATCAGCTGGCGTCTGTATTTGAATGTTGACAGTTTAAATATATTTGTTTAAAAGAGATTGTAAAAATATTTTTTCTTTTTGGACATATTTGGTTATTTCGACATATTTGTTGGTAGAATAGGGTTTTGTACATTGCATCGTAAATTGTAATATTTCAGCGCTTTTGTTTGAGCTAGTTATTCTGTTCAATAATTATCTACCTCATCATCATCAATTTAAGAGCTACGCTCTTGTTGATGCAGCTTCTTCCAGCTCTCCCTATAAAGAGCCAATTCCTTGAACACTTTACATGTCTCGATCTGTACTTTCTCCTTAATTTTCTCTACATAACTTTGTCTTTGCCTACCTCTTCCTCCCTTTCATCTGCTATTCCTCCTAAAATGTTTATAATAAACTTCTGCGAAATACTTTAAATTTTAAACTTTTTTCTAAATCCCTTGCAGCAAGATAAATCTACACTACTATAGTAATGGCACAGATCTCGCCAAGGATCTTAGGCTGAGATCTATAACCTTTTTTGTACTTTGACTTGCCTTAGACTTTACTTGCAAAATCGGTATTTATAAAATTATCTTCGAATTGGTCTCAGTGCGTACTAGCAGAACCTAAGTTCACAAATCCGACGACTTACCAAAAACTTGGATTAATAACCATAAACCTATTAATTTCTATTTTCACAAGTTTTACTTAACTCAAGTTTATGCTAAGGCACTGTAAGGTACTGTCAGATCTCAGCCTTAGTGTCTGTGAAATTACTGGCGGATGGAATTTGCGCATAGAATACTCGCGTTTACATGATTCTCGAGCACACGAGCACAAAAAGCCCGTGGGATGCTCATCGCCCTCTTTATTTGAACTCTGGTGGCATACAATGAGTTTTGAACGCCGCGACTATTCCATGAGAATATCCCACCAGCAGTTATCTTCACATCCGTGGAGTACTGTAAAATATTTATCTCTCTATTTTTTTCTATTTTTTCTAGTTATATTTTTGTATGTAGATGAATATTTGTGGGATTACTGACCGACTCAAAAAAATCATTCAATAATAAAAAGCTATTATTTCTGAGTAATATAAAATACTTTTTCCAAAAATTAATCGGGCAATCGAGAGCAGAAGACTAGCTTTTGTGTCATACCTAAATGTTAAAATGTGTCCTAACTAATATTATAAATGCGAAAGTAAGTTTGTTACCTTTTCACGCCTAAACCGCTGAACCAATAATCCTGAAGTTTTGCATGTACATTATTAGGTGTCCAGAAAACAGTTCTCAAGGAAAATAACAATTAAAATTTGAAATTCTACTCTAATTAAGTCGTGGGCAAAAGCTAGTATGTTATAATTTCGAACGGTATTCAGGATAAATGATAATACTATTCCAAAAAAATATATACAATAACGTGAGATAATCTAACTATTCCACGTTATCCTAAACAGCAAATACAACACAATTTAGTTGTTATCATAAATCAATGTTGGACTTGGACGAAGCGATAACTTGGGTAATAAGAATTTGACTCATGTATTTGGCACAAAAGCCTGGACTTGCGCCCGGATATTGTACCATATCCCAACGTGTTTGATGTTAGGGGTAACACAACCACCGTAATGGCGTAGGTGAAATCTATATTGCTAACAGATAAACTTCGTTCGGGACTACTTCCGGAACCGCCGGGTCAATTTAAAAAGTTTTGGACGTATAGACCAGTCTCTTTACGTCAAAATTTTAGCTTTGTTAATAAATAATCTCGTCTAGAATTCTAGATAAACGTGAGCTTCATTTTGTGTCAGAAAAGTTTTGAAATCTGTGAACTGGTTATGCAATCTTAATTGTATGTTGGTCTTTTGATTATATTTTTTTAATAGAAAGAGATTTCAAATAGATTGAACTCAAATTTCGAAAGTTATTGGGACATATTGTAAACAATTTACTTAAGGATGTAACCACGACTTGTCGTTTTAATGATGTTATGTAGGTATGCTACTATTTGCTTATACATACTAACTAATACATAAGTAAATTCTACTAACAAAATGTACCGAGGAAAAAATAACAAATCTTGCAAATCCAAAGGGCATTTTGAAACAGGAAACCATTAACAACGTCAACAAGAGATTTGCCCTGGCGAACCTTTGTGAGGCAATTTACTATTGGATCTTTGAATATATGTGAAGAATTGAAAACTTGCTTCGGAGGCACGGCTGCACGGCCCTGGCCGCAGTAACTTGTGATCTGAGTATTCAGAGTTCTGACTAGTTAGATTGCGGCTTTAATCCAATTTGATGTTCATGAACTGCTGTTGATATACGACCCGGAGGGTCTAGCTACCAAGATTTACTACTGGCGTAATGTTTACATGACTGTTTATTTGTAACATTCGCCCCTAAACTACGTATACCTATTAGATTTATTCTAACTTACGCTAGATACTTGTGAAAACATTCCGAATTTTCAAATGCCTTGGCTTCTTCGTATTCTCTAATTAGTAATGTAAAATTAATTTCGTGGAAGCTGGACGTGATAAAAATATCAATTTTAATAGACATTTTGCTTTAAGCTTTATCTCAAGAATGATGTACAACATTCTGAATGATGCACCCATATTTAGTGATGCGCACACTACACCGTCATTAAAGTAAGCATCTGCGTCGGCTACGTAATAAATGTGTACGTAAAAATGTAAACAATACCGTGCTAAGTACTAAGTGCACATGTGCGTCAAGTTCGTGTGCAGCTTTATAATAAACTTAATGACAGCTGTTGCGGTTTCAGCTAACATCCCGCGCATCACAAAGGTACATTGTGCGATCAGTACTCAACTATGATTTGAATTTACTGCATTGTCAGTTCTCTGCTCTGATCAAATATGTATTCTGAGTAGCTTGAATGAGGTCACAACGCGCGCGGTATTGCTCTTTGCGTTTCGATGTAATCCAAAGCCACATAACTATGAAATTAGCCCCATAAACCTATGAATAAATATGGCGCATAAATACATTGATGAATAAACTAGCCAATGTATAATATTTGCAATGTGTAAAATTTACATTTTTGATTGGATGTTTCTTTAAACAAATAAAATTTATTTTTGTAATATTTTGCATTTGTTGCAACAACGATTAGGACACCATACAATTGAGTTTTGCAATTAATAGTCGCTCACTGCTGAACATGGGCACGGCATTAGTGAACTGAAGTGGCGTGTTGTTCTTTTAGAATACCGGTTTTTTCTTGTAGGTAGATTCGGCTCTACCAGGGTATTACCGGTTCGTACAGAATACAGACTGTTGTATACATACTGTTGTGTTTTGTATGGTCAGTAAAAACAACCGGAGGCTTAATCTCCCCCTCATGCTTAATCCCCGCAAAGGGTTGGGAACGCCCAAGTAACAGCAACATCTACCATCAGATGGGCCATAAGCTTGTTTGCTGGCTTACTCCAGTCGAGGCGTCGAGCTGAATTAATCATTTATCATCATCAGCCGGAAGGCGAAAGGTGGCAAGCGCCACGATTTTTCCAATTGAAAATAAAAAATATCCAAATCGTAAGGCAAGTGAAACCACAATGGTGCGAAAGAGATGAGGCGATGCAGTCTCTGATATGAAATGATGTGATAAGATAAACTTGACTGCACTGGAAAAACTGATTAATACCTAATTAAAATGGGGGGGGGGGGAATTTCAGTCTGCCCCGGGCGGCGAATACCCACACTACGCCACTGGTAAACATTGAGATAATAAAACCAAGCTTTTATTGAAATATCAAAACTAAACGTATTTGCAAAATTTCGTGTACTTGCGTGCGTGTTTGCAAAATCGTTCAGGGGTGCCTTCATGAGGAGAAATTCCTGGCTGCAGCATCAGCAAAAATTTCAATGTCGTGTAGCAACAGAGTGGTTCAAATTTGGTTTTTAAAAATTGACCAAAACATACGCATAGACGCAAACAAATGAATTTCAATAAAAGCTTGTAAGATTAGTTAATTAATTAATTGTAATTTTGACACTTACTTTCTGATATATATTAAATAAACATGATAGTGTCAATCATTAGAATATGAGTTCAAAACATATACCTATATTTTGACGGCGACTCTTGGGATTTCGCTAGCAATTTAACAAGAACAATATATTAACACATACCTAAGAACTTAATGCGTGGGGTAGAAACAGCTAGTTATTATAATCCCGAGCTTAAGGTTTTAGTTGTCTATTATATCGTTAACATAACATAACGGCCCGGCACTATTCCCCGAATGGTTTTGGGAGAGGTATAGTTTGTTGAACATACGGACAATTTTCGGTCCACGTGAGGAGGAGTCTAGTGTCATTTATCGCACACGAATTCTGACTGGGCTATAATTACTGAGAAGAGAATATCCTAAAATTAACCAAACAATTGTATTAACATTTAATTACTAAATTAGATTTGGAATATCCGCGTCAAAGTTTATGTCTCGTATTAAGATAGACTACTTTTTATCATTTGATAATGCTGACGAAATCACTGACAGAAGCTAATTAAATTAAAGTAAATTATAACACAGCTCGAGCTACAGCTCGAGCTACAGCTCGAGCTACAGGTTAATTGTGTTACACTCACATAATGAATGTCATCTAAAACGAATCGCGACGAATAATTATCTGCATGGATTATCTACTTTGTGTTTTAATTTAAAACGGATGTATCATCGAAATGCAGTGATTGCTACTGCTAGTAAAGGAATTCAAATTATATAAATTCTGCGATATCATCCAGCGCGATAGCATGTTACAAACTATAGGTACCATCGTTATTTTCCTTCACATCGTAATTTCCTTAAAGCCTCGGTCTTCTGCCAGAGAAATGCGAATGTTGTCTATTATCTACCAGCCGTCGAGAAACTTATTTCACTGAATATTAATGAGCTTCACTGAAAACAATATTGTTCAACTTTGCAACGTTTTACGAGCACAGCTTTTACGTTATATACCTATTAGTTATCTTAAATTAAAAGTGTTTAACTTATTTTTTGCGGAATAGTAAATATAAATTATTACGTACATGTCACTTAAATCTAGGCTGTTGATTTTAACTTTAATATTAAGATGAGTCTGAAGCTTCGCTCAAACTGTCTTGTTTTTCTTAATTTTTTACTTTATAATTAGTTTAGTAGTAACGGTAAGACCGTTGCCGTTGGGGACTGCCAAGGCAAAAGTCGTAGGTTCAAAATCCAGAAATTAATTATCACTTTCTAAAACGTTGAGGGAAAACATCGTGAGGAAATCTGCACACATGAGATTTTTCGATGGTGAATAAGCCATGTCAGAGGCCTACGAGTGGTTTTAATTTAAATATCAGGTAGTTCATCAACCATACGATAAAGAAGCAAACAAGCTTTTAATTAAGAAAAGGCAAACCGTATGTCTGTTTGCCACCTTAGTGGTATAAAACATATAAATACAACATGCTCTCGAAAAGTATCGATAATGTAACTACTTGATTATAAATTTTCGTGTTCATACGCCATTTAATGAGGAGCATCATTATAATAGTGTTGCTCCTGATTGATTAGACACTGTGTTGTGACAATGATACAACTGAGATTTGTAAATAAAACATGAGGTTTTAGTTCAACTTAGCATTTTGTTCCGTGTCGTAGTATTGAAGATTAAACAATTTGAGCTCACCATTTCCTAAAATTCCACATATGTATTTTCCTGCTGATTTTAATCCTAGAAAATTGTTATCTATCAGCTTTAACAGCTCATGTTTTATGCGAGTAATTTGCTATTGAATTTCCCGAGCCTTTCAATATTGCTTTGACATAAATGGACGATGATGACTCCAATGCACTATACATGTCCTCGGCAATATTTATGGTCTGTTTGTTTTTCGATTAAACGTACTAACTGTCGCGTCATCTCCGTCGGACCGGACCACCGAGCTATTTACTCCATTTCAATATCCACGACCGTTTTGTGTTGATTTGTTTGTTTAGATTCAATCTCCAACGTTCGCGTGTAGGGCGAATCTCATTTCAATATGATCGTTACAATGATTGGCAATAAACAGAATTACGCTCGTAAATGGTATCGTTGTTGCGTTTGCAAATGTCAGCCGTTAACGTTTTCCGCTTTTGAGAATTTTAATGTTTTTCGGCTTTATCTTGTTTTTGATGACCCGGATGTGGAAATGGCAGTATCCGCCTTCTGTAATATATGTAGAATTATGTTGTCTCGTACATAGGGGCAAATGTTTTAATCCACATCCGTATGTTACTGAGATATCCTGGTCGTGGTTTGTCTAGCTGTAGTCAAATTTTGAATGTAGCTGGAAATAGAACTGGTTCGATCCGGGAGGTATCACACCCTCACAGAATGAAATACCTAACCTTCTTATGTTGCTACGTTTCACATGCTAATTAATATAAAAAACTTAAGTCTTTATTTTTTCTTTCAGGTACGTTTGAAAGTCACAGCAAAATCGAGTTCTTTCACTACTGGTAAAGTATTAGACGTTTGACTTGTTACCGCAGATCGGGTGTTCAATTTTGCTCGACGAAGTTGCGGGCAATTCCGTCGGGCATCGAATAAAAAGTCGCGAGAAGTGCAATAAGTGCCGCCATCAATGTCGCGTTAGCGCCAACACAATAAAATAGAAAGTCGATTGGCTTTGGAAAAGTCTCAGGCTATACCTCTGACGTTCGAGACTAGAGACGACCCGCTCTTCGTAACGCTAGGAACGCTCTGTAGCCGACACTGAATTGCTTTTTTATTATTGTTCCCGTATTTTATTAGTTCCTATAATGTTTAAGCAAGAATCTCTACGAAATGAAATGATCGTCAATGGAATCGTAAAGGAATTTATTTATATAATATTATATTTCATAAACAACCTTCAAGAAAGAAGCCTTTTGCATATTTCCCATTTATTTGGAAAGTTGGGTTTCTCTAAATTATAAATTAAAACGAGTTACGAATACGAAATCGTGTAACATCAAAATATCGATAAATTGATAAATGAGTTTGTATTGGTTTTTGAAACTCTCTTGTCTATCCGCATCGTGATTGCATACAGTACGATAAAAATAAAAAAGAAAGTCAAGTAATATCCGATAGTACAACTTCCAAACAGTATTGGAGCCTTTGTCTGCTACTATTGGACTATTTCATACTGCATTGTATGCAAATATTTGATTCTTATATCGATGAGCTTGCAATAAACGAGGCATAATCGAGATGTGTTGCGTGAACGTGTTAACATAAAGTTTTATATAATTGCAGTATACGTGATATAATTTACTTGGAGTGCGTTGCCGCCGTCGCCCGTGCCGTGGCCGTTGTTAAGCCGGCGTTGAGTCGGTGACGTCACCCAGCATTATATTTCCCAGATGTGTTAATTCCATTCAATCCTCGCACCGCTTTATGCCGAATGATTACTTGCCTTAATTAATTTTAAATATGGTTGCCTTTTAGATGGTTTCCTTGACATTTTATGTAACTACTAGCTACGCTGTTTGCTTGGTAAATGTACTCGTAGCTGTTTTAATTATACAATTAAAGGCGTCGAGGAGTTATTCATCAACTGGGCCGAAAGAATCTTGTCCGAACGGCCGAGTTGGCACCATTTATTTTTTATTATTTTTCTGTTCATCAACTCGTCCGAGTATCTGTAGTACAGTCTGTTCAAAAGTGCTTAAAGTATTTATGGTCAATAATATTTTGAAATGAAATTTTTACAATCACGTTCCATAGGTACTTATATGAATTTTTCGTTTACACAGAAACACTAATTACTCTCATATAGAAAGTCAAAAGAATTAAGTCAGAACAATTACCATATGATTTTTATAATTTATAATATTTATATATATTTTAATTGTTTTAAAAATTGTGATATTTTTTATTGTTATTAGATTAAGTTTGAAATACGACCTTATTTTATATTATGTTGATTTTTTAAACAAAGAAAATAAGTTGCATTTGATTTATTTTTTTTATGCGACGAAAAACGCAGGGTTTTCAATCATATAAGTACTTACGTATTTTTTGTTTTTATAATTAGTTTGTGTACTGTTTATCAGGCAATAGATAATTTAGTTAATAACTAGCCAAATGCTTTACAAGTTGTGATATTTTTTGATTATTTTTAGATTAAGCTTTAAAATAGACCAAATTTTATATTATGTTGATTTTTTAAACAAAGGTGATATTATGTTAAATTTGATTTAATTTATTTACCGACGAAAAACGCAGAAGGTTTTCAATCCTATTCATATTTTTTGTTTTTATAATTATTTTGTCGACTATTTATCAAGCAATAGAAAATTTAGTTATTAAACTAGCAGAATGCTTAAAAATGTGATATTTTTTGATTATTAATAGAGCTTTAAAAATACTAATTACGTTAATTACTAATTAAGTATATAATGTTAATTAATAATATTATTATAATAAATATATGTTAATTTTTGAAACCAAACTGACATGCTCTACATTTATTCTAAGGCTTTCTTTGAGTTTTGTTTTTACAATTATTGTTTAGTATTCATCAATCTTTAAAAAATTATTCACATTAAGCATAATGCTCAACAAATTGTGATACTATTGATTAACATTAGGTTAAGTTTTATAGACCACATTTTGTATATACATGCTGACTGGTGAGACACTAACAATACTGAAGGAGGGTACTCAGTACCCGATTCTCGTTATATTTACATCATACAAAAGGTACTTAAGTTTTGAAAAAAATATTCTACAAATAATTTAAGTGTGGATAATTTTTCGCTAGGACGTGTCGCTGATAATGTTCAAGTCGATGAAGTGGCCAAGCACGTGCTGTGGGGCCAGCCGCCCCCTAGTTACCGAAGGTAACGGTAACGGTAACTGTAAATAAATTGTAAATTGAAATTATTTAATAAGCAAAACATGTGTATGTATGTATGTAAAAAATATACAAAAAAAATCTTTGTAAAGTGTAAATATAACGAGAATAGAGTACCGAGTACCCTCCTTCAGTATTGAACGTGTCTCACCAGTCAGCCTGTAAATATATCTTTTAAATTAAATCTTTTTTATATAATACATTTAGATTTATTAAGACATATTACTATAATTATCAACAGTTTTGTACTTGACTGTACAAAAATACTTAAAAATTTGACGTCGGCCGAGTTGATGAACGAAAAAATTATTAAAAATAAATGGTGCCAACTCGGCCGTTCGGACAAGATTCCTTCGGCCCAGTTGATGAATAACTCGCGTCGAGTCGTTGGAAATACTTGTCATTGCCGAATATAATGTAATTACAATGTGTGACTGTGACGAAAAGCTACCGATTTCGCAGAAAAATATTAGTTACAAATGAATGATTAAAATTATTGTTAAGGCACTTTAAAAGTCAAAGTTATCAGACGCTTGATATGTTATAGATTACGTCTAACTACACTGATTATAATTTTAAGTTCATTTCCATAACTAGTAACCGAGTAGTAGGAGAATACCAATCACAAACCGGTAAAGCAAGATATAGATTACGTGCGTGTTATAGCATCTATTCAATTATGCCATAAAATGTCTTTGGAAGTATAAACTTATGTTGAAGGTAGTAATAGATCACAGCTGCTCCATTTTCCACATGATTCTTTCCCGTTAAAGGCGACTGTAACTCCAAACCTAATGTTAATGCTATTTAAAGACTAATGTCATAAGAGTTTGATTCGCACACCGCGTCGTTAACCCATTTTCCTTTGTTATAAAACATCCAGTAATTGTACGTGACATTTTTTTATTTATTTCTTATTCAGTCACACTCACACGTATTACTAAATCAGAAACACGCACTGCCTTTATAGCTGGGCACGAGACCTCGAGGCGTGCGAAATCGAGAGTCCGACCGAACTGGCCGACCGTTCACTTTCACTACATCACTACAAAGGCTTGTTGTTACCGTTATCTTATTAGCTAACCGACTCTGTTTGTTTTTGACGTTTCGTTTTGTGGTCAATTAAACTAGATTACGCCGGCCGTCGGGTGAGCGCCGACCGACGACCGACTGACGGTTAAGGGTGTGAGTGATGTGGTTGTTTCGAAACTTAGCGTGGAAATTAGTTAACACTGTATGCGGAGTGCCTGCATGAATTGCAGATTTTGTGATAAGTTGACCCAACTGACAACTGAGTTGGTTTTGTGTTATTTAACTTTGTGTTAATAGGGCGCTTACAGCGTTCTACCTGGAGTTACTTACAGTTCAGGTAAGATGTTTATTTATATTTTCTTCTTTCAATTGAAATCTGTGCAGATTTCGGTGAAGCATTGTTCTGACATTGACTTTTTCTTTGATTACGTAATTTTAGGTCTTATTACTTATTAAAGTTATTTATATAATCTTTCCATAGTGTGATTTTACCTTAAGAATTTGTATTTACAAATTAGTGATATTATACAGAAATTACAAAATATCACGTGCAACTTAAACAGTGATCATAATATGATTATATACGGTATAATATTGTTCTTGAAGTGAAGACAATTTATTAGTGTTTACTGCAATCGTGTGGAATCGATTATGTTGCCACAATAATAATGTTTCCATGACCTATTGTTGGTGATTTGCAATAGGATCTGCGAATATAACAACAATTAACATTTTCTGTCATAGAATCTATTGTAGAATTAACGCTTTTCACACCGTTTAATCATCATCGTTTAGTCATCTCATGTGTTCCTATTGCATGGTGTTAGTCATTAAATGTTTTTATACTATGTACTTATTATACAAATATGCGAACTGACTATTTTATTAGATTTTCGCTAGGTCGCATAATTTAAAAGATATACTGTTAATACAAAAGCAATGATATTTCCAATACATTTATTTCTTACCTTTTAGTGTGATTTGCCGATTTGCGAAACTGAATAGCTATAAAGTTTCACATGAAATGTTAGAGGCGTTGGTAATATAAGGTATCTTTATTGTGCCCGAGACTTGCAATACATTGTTGACATTTGAGTCGGGTCACGATTCAACTTGGCTTTAATCTAGCTTTAATACAAATAGTTGAAATACTTTAATTTTAATTAAGTTATCAGAGACGCTTGTGTGAAGGTTAATGTTTGTTCTAATCTCATTGCTAAATGAAGTTTGCTAAAATACGGTTAGCGTAAGATATAGTTTTATTTTTAACAGTGTTTGTGTCCTATTATTGGATGATTTTCAGTGTCAGTCTTAAATAATTATTTCATTTAACTGTTTTAATCCTACTTTTTGGAGGTTCTTGTTTCGTATTTTAAATGGTCAAGGCTTTTCAATTTCGATGTAACATTAAACAATGTTGAGGCACCCATTCGTAACGATATTGGTTCATATGTAATTGTAAACTATAGTTTGGTTACTCACGGTTTGTGGTGTTGGAATCACAGTAGATTTACTTCAGAGAATATTGTGTCTTGTAACAATTTCCATACATTACATTCACTAGTGTTGGAACAAATAGATCCCTTTACGTTGATACCTTTTGAGCCGCTAGTCCTGTATGTCTAAGTTTATTGGGACGTGAATATTTGTCCTTTAAAGCAGGATATCACACAATAGTGTCAGGTAGCTGACACCTTGTTAGAGAGGTCACCCCTTTTGAATCTTGCCTTCATTGTGTTGAGATGGGTCGTCTGGATTCTGTTTCAAACATCTCATTCCAGTGTTTGACAAATGGGACACCTACTTAATTAAAATTACCTATATCATCAGGTTAATTTACGAATTCATTCAAATGAAACTCAAAGGGTCTTAAAAAAGGCTTTGTGACCACCAAATTATGTAAGGTTCGTCCGTTACAAGTGGTGTTTGATCCGGAAATATATGAGCTGAACGTCGTGTGTAGTCGCGTGTATGTAGGAGAAGCTGTCTAAAACATGCCAGTCTCCAGTCTATAATTCACGCTCGGACGAGCGTCCGACCGGCGCGAGCGGCTTCAATCGCTCAATGTCAATTGGACCTCCCCCGCGCGCGATCTTGCGCGCTCAATGGCACCTCTACAAAGAAATGTACGCCATTTTTCTTCGAGAAATGCAATTAGAACGGATGCATTTCTCTTTCGTTGCTTGTTTTGTGCAACAACGGACAACGATCTTGGATTTTAATTTAAGGTTGTATTTTCTTGGTTTTATGTAACTTGTTATCAAGCAATTATCTGATGACAACGAATGTAGTGCCAATTTCTTTATTGACAAGCTTATTGATATTTATAAATGCCATCGATTTGCTATTGAGGATGAAATAGTGTAATGTTTGCCTTCCCATTGATATTAGGAAACATAAAATATAATTGTCCTGTATCATAAACGTTAACGAGTAAACACGAGAACCGTTAACAGGCGGACAGTAACATAATAACAGTAGATTTAGTGAGGGATGCAAGTTGCGTAATAAGCGAATGTTCCGAAGAGATCGTGCGCGTTAATCAGCTCAGCTTGGTTATAACGACGTTGGGCAACCGTTCGCGACGGAATTTGCAAGTTACGCAAATTCTATAAGCACGTGAATACCTTATCATGCGATATATTAGAAGTCTCTCGAAGTCGAGATGCCTTTGAAAATCTACGCTTAAGCTAGTGGTTCTCATTTTATGGAGGTTTATTGTAAGTTGATACCATATCGGTAAATAAGTTTTAAGATACAATAATATGTAAATTAGGTAGAAAATAAATTAAACAGTAGCTATTTATAGATCGGTAACAGATTCTTCCAACTGAATATCAAAAAGTATTTTGCTGTCTCCAATATGAATATCTGCATTGTTTAAACGGAAAATTAAGTAATGAATTTATATATTTCCAATGGCTATCTCCCGAGTTGGCCATGGGTGAATTACGAGTGAAATTAAACTCGGCCCGTAGCTTGCGAAATTCATCCGGCCTTTTGAATAATGCAAACGCTTTATTGGACCGAACATGGATACCTATGCTGCCATTCTATACAAAGTGTTGTTTTTATTTTAAACGATTTAGTGGAAATTGGACATGCACTATCATTTTATTGTAGCAATATAAAATGTGCGTCCCAATATCAATTCGTTCGCGGCCGCGGAACCAAATCAAATCAAAATCCACTTTAAAAATGCATGGTCCACAACATAAATTTTCATCGATCGAACGTTAGAAAATATGTGCCTCAATGAATTATGCAAAATAAAATTTATTTTTCACTGTCGAATATGTTCCGGATTACAAGCCATCTATCAAGCGTTGGACCATTAAATCTAAGCGACATGAATATTTCAGGCTCGACAAACCTATGTATGTTTGTTATACGTTTTTATTAACACAAGACATTAACGCTAACGGTTGGCTGCACTCCGCTACGCTCCACTGGTATAAATCCATCTGAATTAGCGCAACGACAATGCGAGGACATTACGTTGCGCGCAAGTCCTTGTACTAAATCAAGCGCACTATGTTAGAGGAATAACAGCTGCAAGCGACTACTGCAATAAAAGCAGCCAATTTCATATAAGCAGTGGAGTGTCACCTAAGTTTTGGACTTCGTTTCGATGTTCATCGCTTTATATCTACTACGTGATCAACGAACGATTGCGAAGTCGTTATTGAGAAAACGTAATGGAGTGTAAAACGGACGCGATTTGCCATTCCTGATTTTGTAGTATTACTTAGTACTATAGATTCTAGTGTTCTAATAAGACGAAAACAAGTTGCGAAATGAGAACGTGGTTTATTTACAGTCGTTATTTGTTAGAAGTTCAGTTTTCGCCTTTCTGGTTCCTTTTTTATTTTAATGATAAGGAGTCATGTGTGGTAAACAATACTTCGTGGACAGTTGGTTGCCTTCGCATAACTCCTTTTGAGGCTATGTCCACATTCAAATATTGCAAAATTTACTGTCGATTTTCATATCTACAGAGTACTGAGAGTAGTTAATAGTAAATTTTAAACTTGTGTATACGATTTTGTCGGTTGCATAACTGCATGACTGGTCATGTCCCGGTTTTAGGAAATGTGTCACCACTGACAGCAAAACGAGTTTCCACTGTTACGTTCTTGTATATGTCACTTTTTCTGTATCTGCAATATAACGTATTGTGGATTGCGAATAAATAATACTACGCTGTGTGTGACAACGCACGCGGTCTGCTTTTTCATTCCCAATTCGGTGTTTTTGTTCGCCGGATAACGTTACGTTATTTTGTTTTCAGCTGAACGTGCGTCATTTACGTAAACGAGTTTTTATTTATTCATTTATAATACTTTTGTTACAACAGATTGTTCCTATCGCAACCTGTCGGTGCTTTTTTGACGGCTCCAGTTTGTTATCTTTCAAAACATTGTCCGGACACAATCGGGAAATATAATCCGATCCACGACAGTTTTGATTCATGATTTAATGCTGGCATTAATATGACCAAATACATTAGAGTTGTTTTAGTGGGCTAATCCATAATTATCGGCGTAATGTATTGCGACCGCGTCGCTTATTTGTTTGTTAGCGCGTGACTACGGTAATTACAAATTGTGGTGGTGTGTGATAATGTATGTCTGTTGACTTACTGCAAAATTTAAGCTCGATACAGCTTTCTAAACACTAACGCAACTTCATCATCATCATCATCATCATTTCAGCCATAAGACGTCCACTGCTGAACATAGGCCTCCCCCAATGACTTCCAGATAATAAAACTAATAACTAACTTAATTAATAGTATAAATGTAGTGGTTATTATAATTTTTTGTCTATTGCATCCAAATTTCTAATCAAATTTACAATTTGGTTGACTTATTTGTATAACCTTTTACTCTGTTACAGTTTCAGGTTCATAGCAATAAAAAGCTACCATTCTCAAGAATTTCAAATCATAACCCTATTAAATTATATTATTAACTACTGAAGTATTTATTACCCATAAAATATTACATAAAATCTCAAAGTGTACTTAAAGCAGAGGCAAGTCTTTCTTTATCGGCTTTACTTAAAATTTACAAATTGGTCTTTAACAAACAGTGGTGCTCTAACAGTTTAAAATACGCCCGGAGACCGGCTAAACCTAATTTATAATATAGCTGTAAATTATGCAATGAATTCCCGGTTGAAATTTCCTCGTTGCGAGTGAAAATGGTCGGTGGCCCGGGGAGAGATAAAGCTCACCTGAGCGTGGGCGAGGTCCCTGTACGAGCGGCCTGCTTACACTCTGTGGCTTCGGAGCGACCTCCCTAATCGAATTCGGTGCAAATTGTATTACCCATCCTTCAATGGATGGATCAAACTAGTGAGCCAAGTAGTACAGGAGCCACGTGTTACTTCTATTATGTTTCTAATATATTGAGATGTCTTGTTTTAAATATTAATTTTATATTGATCCCCAGTAACCTTAGTCCCGCAGTAGTGACTGCCAAGTCAAAGTTCCGAAGTCCAGGCACGCACCTCTGATTTTTCGGATTCATGTGCGTATTAGAAATTATTTATCATTTGCTAATACGTTGAACGTAAATATCGTAAAGAAACAGCACACCTGAGAGATTTTTCAACGTTGTGTAAAGCCATGTCAGAGGCGGTTTAAACTTCTGACACCAAGTTGTTCATCAACCACACGATAAAGAAATAAGAAAAAAAAGACCTATGAAGACACTATTGGCGTATTAGCTTAGGAATAATTGACCTGTCGCTCTGGGTCGCAGGTTCTCACAACACACAACATTTGCGTACTCCATTCTGAAAAAAAAAAATGTTTTATTCTGCTTTTAATCGTAATGTTTATGTAGGTAAAAAACCCTAATAGGTAATGTATAGGTATCTACGTATGTAATAGAGGTAGAAATAATTATTACATATCTACAATTTTATTATCCACTATAATTACATCTAGTCATCTATGTCTTACCGAACTAAACCCTAATCCTAACCCTTAGAGGTTATCCGTAAGTTTCAAAATCAATCAAAATTCCTATTCCTATACAGCATTACCAAGCATAATTTGCTTGCCTTTGAAGGGATCCGTAATTTAGATTTCAAAGTTTTGCGATACCACCTTCTGCACACAATGGTTATAACTACGCTTATTACATGGGCCAAGCTTCAGTGGAATCCACATTCCACAGAGGAATTTAGTGGAAGCTTCTTGACTTGCTTTCTTGGGTGCGTTATATGAGAGCTCGTGATTTTCACGAGTCGACTATTTATTGATTTAAGGGATATTACGTCGCAGAAATACCTTCCACAAATATCGCGGTTTATCGGTTCATGCCTCAATTCCATTTAAAACTAGGTATATCAATAGAAACGATCAGACTATTTGCGTTGAACCGTTGCATTCCTATTTAATTAGTACTCGTTCCTCGGGACTTAGTGAGGACTTAAACAACTGTTTGTGAAGCTTACCTTCATTACCCACGCTTTATCTATCTTAATCTATTTAAGCTCAGTACCTGTTAAATATCTCGAGGAAAATAAATCACTTCGAATTATTTCAAGACAAGAAGAAGATTGATAACCATGTCAAATAGGCATGGTTGGAATGGAATACTAAAAAAATTATAGGAGTGGTTATCCTTTATAGATTTTCATCAGGGCGGAAACGTCCGTGCTAAAGTATCGTGTACGAAATTGCCTTGAAGGAAGCTCTGAAAAAAGGGAAAATAAGGCGACATCCGCCAGGGCCGACGGTCATTACGTTAATGCGAGACTAAACTTGATTGATGATCCCGCGCTCTGCGAAAATCGTAGACCTGCTGCTTGGATCTTTGTAGATGTCCCTACGAACAACTCCAGATACATGCTACCTATATTATTTTAGTGCGGCATCTGTCAATAAATGGAAATCTAAGATAACGATTTTGTAAATAACACCTTCCTCATCAAATTCGTATGTTCTTTGTCTTCGAAAGAAAGTTATGTTTATGAAATATTTTAATCATAACGGGCAACATATTTTTGCCAGTGGAACATCGCACGCCGTTCTCTCTGACGGAGTTCTCTGACATTTTTAACTAATAGGTATTAAATCTGCGCTTTAATGCTTTCACGCGTTTAAAACGAATTCAGGGAGCCGAATATCCAGCGGGTACGATATCATCTTTCAACCCTAGAAGCCGAAGAAGTTTCTTCGGTACATAACATACCTTCCGACTAATTGAATTAAATAGCTGTAATATTATCTTCCGTGTTTTCTTAAGATCTTAATTATTAATTAAAATTAGTTAAAAAAAAATATTACTCTCTGAAGCTGCCTGAATATATTCCTATCAAATTCTATGTAAAAACGGTAAAGGAAAACTACAGCATAACATTTTATTAAGGTTCATTTTGCCATTGTTTTACGCGTTCTAAAACAGATTTGCCATTCGATCCCACAACGAGCAAATTGTGCCGCAGGCAGAACTAGCTGAACTAAACGAACAACTTCTTTTATTGCAATCGCGTGCAAATGCTCAATTGCCAAGCGATAAAAAACAAACGCGAGACCTCGGCACACGCAGTGCAAACTACAAAGCGACAAACTTCTGTCATCGTCACAATGATGAGGTTAGAGGTAATAAATGTCGTTGAATTATAAAACAGTCAATCAGTCTTGTGTTACCGTGTGAATGCGTCCCGTTGCTCGGCGCATTGTGCCAGCCGGTGTCCTAATTAGTTCATGATGCAGATATAGCAGTAGGTAATGGACCGACCGTGTAGTAAGCAATGGACGTCGGCTACCTGGACCAAATTTAGGTCCTTCCTGCTTGTTAACGTATAATGTAGAGCCATTGTTGAACGGAGGAACTGGTGTATAGAGGATATTATCTATTGAGACCTCAATATTAAATTAGCTAAGAGATTGTTTGGATTATTGAGGTACTGTGTGAGCCTGTAAATTCAACTATTTCTCGATATCTATCATATTTCTTCTCTTAAGTGTCGTAATGGATCAAGGATGACTGAAGAACAATGACTAAACTTGGTAGTAATAATATCTGTCTTGTGCTCTATTATCAAGTAATTGCATTTATCAATCAATTTGCCAAGCATTTAGCAATTTCCGTCGTGATCATTAATTACTGTGGCTTACACGTTCAGACAATTTGACATCTATAGATCTTATTGTGTGTATAGCATTATTATTATCACAAGCCCGTATTTTCCTACTGCAAGACAAAAGCCTAATCGTGTTTAATATTAATTGCTCTTTATAATTAATAAGGAAAATTATTCTTAAACCCACTAGGATATGTCTATAATAGTTTGTTTAAATATTAAACTCGCTCTCGAGGTTAAAGTCATAGTACAAATTTGTCCAAAGTTGAAATTCAAACATAACGAAATTAAGTTTTGCCTAAAATTTGCATAAAGACAGTGTGTGGCTCTTTAACTAGTTCTGCCAACTGTCATTACGTTTAAAATAGACGTTATTACACTTTAAGTACTGGCAACAAATTGCTTTACATTAAATTTTAAGTGTTCGAAAACGTTTCATTGCCATTTCTTCAGTGGCCTCTCAAGAATGTTGTTGGAAAGTGAAAGGATGAACAATGACATTGGGAACTCGTTCAATTTAAATCACATTTGAAATCGAGCTTACGCAATTTAATAACGATGCTTTCATTTCTGAGTGGAAACCCGTATTTTTTTGCACGATTTAAAAAAAAAACAAAGCCAATATTTTGCCGTTCATATTTTTACTTTTCGACTCAAACGCGGGAAAAAGTTTAATAACGCTCGAAGTGAATAGGGGTATCGGTATATTTTCATATAAAATAAAACCACATTTTAATAAAAATATTTAGGTTCCCGATAAAACGGGAAATTTTATCGTTAAATGGAATAGTCAATTTATACTTATGTGGTTTTTAGGGTATGTACCAAAATGTTAAACTCAACGGACTCCTTATGATGCTACCTTGTCCGTCTGACTGTCTGCTCTTCTGTCACAGCTTTTTCAGGAGCTATTTGAAACGACTTGAAATTAGGAATATTTTGAAATAAAGAACCTGAAGCCTCCGACTTGTCAATCAACGACCTTATCACTAGGTTACCAAGACTTCTACGTCTTTATTGTAGTAATATGCATGACGTAGCTTTGTTCGCGTAATATATGTATTAAACCATCATAAAATAATAACATACGAAGTACGTGCCATATGAATATTCATTAATTACACAATCCATCATTAAAAGGTAAGCAATTTATTTTCCGAACGCAAAATAGCGATTCCCAACAATCCTTCCCCCTCGTGCGTGAATCACCAAAATTTTTCAATTCGTCCATTCGTTTTACTCGATCTGACTAAAGCAATTTTATCCGTCGATTCTACCGCACCAATGATTCACTTACGGTCGTCCTCTTTACTATTTACTAAGTCGAAGAAGTGGCAATAGACTTTATTTTATGGGCTTTATTATGCATGGGTAAATTCTAATAAATGTAGGCTCGTCCCTATACTTTTGTATTCCGTCCGACTGTCCCGGTTGGAAATTTTGTAAAGAAATTAAGATCAAGAGGACTTTTTATTCCTCTCTGGAAATATTTCGTTATTCTTTAGATTTTGTCTATTCTATACAGTTTCTGGTTATTAATATCTCATATTTTTATTGTAGTCACGTTTTTTAAAAGTTAAATAGATTTGGTTGTTTCCATCGTAATTTGAGTTTGCTACTCACAAGTTTTTAAATTCGATGTTTTTTCTTCACTCTTGTTTGGATACTTTTTTTTTCTAATGTATAAATTGTGTGTACTGGAGAGAAAATAATATTTGAATGATAAAACAAGTAAAAAAAGCACAAATTTTTCCAAACTCCGGACAACTTTTGCAAGTTTTCTTTTCACTTTAACTTTATTCTAATTTACTTTCTGTTAGCTTATATTAATTCCACTGCTGGGCAAAAGCCTCCTCCTATGATTTCCATACCTTATTTGGACTATAACGAAAAAAATTATTCAAAATATAATTAGCCATATCGGTCCAGCCGTTCTCAAATGTAAAGTAATTTTTTATAGAAGATAAATAAATAATACACTAACAGTCGATCCATATTATTATATAATATGTTTGTACTAAAACCCTCTCGTTGCTAGTCGTTTGCGGCAATCACTAATCCAGATCCCGGCACACGCCATTAGTTGAATCCTCCCTGTGAAGCTTTATAAATTGACCGCTATTGAGTTAAGGACATGAAGCCTTGAAGACGTCTGGTGACTTGGCTTCTTTATCCAGTGTCTATACTATAATATTAACGTTATATCTTAGTTAATGAATATCTTTTACTTAGCTTAATCTGGGTGTAAGGGTTGTGTGATGGAAACCACAGAACAAATCTTATTACGAAAATTGTCTGAATAGAATATTAAATTGCAAAATAAAGTTACTGTTACTCTTTACTGGGCACAAAGTGTTTGGGACAGATATTATTAAGTCTAGACATACTATAATATAAACGAAAAAAAGAAAAAATCCATACCGTCACACTGCTGGGCAAAGGTCTATCTCCTGATTTCCACGTGTCTAGAGCTAGGTAGGTCCATTTTCTTCGTGGTCTGCTGGGACGCCGCAGCTTCTTGCTGTATAAGGTCAATGCTTGGTGGATATTTTAAGATTAGTTATTATGATTGAATGACATGTGACGAGACACATTTTTATTACAAAGCACGTACTTGTGCGCAAGGGTACAAAAAAGGGTTGATTTAAATTTTTTGGTATGTTCTGTTCGTCGTTAGCAGATGGCGTTAGAAGGTATAGTTTAGAGATAAACCTACACTTTAAAATTGATAGATCTTTCTGATATCACTCACATTATATCATGTACATAAATATTGACAATTTTAAAGATGCATAGAATAATTTTAATTGTTGCATTATATACAAAATAAAAATTTAAAATCTTTCACATCACTAACTTATTTCACTACTAAATTACTCTGAAAATCATCGGATGGCAGAGTAACATTCATTAAAAAAAAATTGTAGAATGGTAACCTCCTGCTTTTGTAGTCGATGAATTAATTTTCACTAGTGAATGTAGTCCATTTTGCATCAATAAATATAATTATGTTGGTTAATAACAAACAAGTTAAAAATAAAACATTACACAGCAATTGAAGGAAAAAAAAATACCAACCACTAATGATGTTTTTTTTAAGGAAGTATTTCAGAGTTAATGAAAACAGTCCTAAAAAAGTAATAAAAATGTATCTTATTTTTCGAACGTTGAAGTAAAAGCAAAGAAAGCAACGGTTGGCTAAAGTTTACCAATATACAGAAGTTGTGATATTGATCTAGTAAGTTAATTTTGCAGCTTTTATTTGTCTTTTATGAAGGCTACTGTCTAAAATGTTGATTTTGGGGAAAAAATACAATGTAATAAGACAAAAAGACTGGAAAAATAAAATAAAACATTCGAAACTTCTTCCTTGTTGTACAGAAAATGTGACGATAACAGTTTAACAGCTGGAATCTAGTGTCAAAGCCAGGATCATAAGAAAGACGGCTGCCCCGCGGCGCTCGTTACTGTAATGCGCGACTAAACTTGATGGATACAGTCGTACGCTGCCGCTCACAGCGACGCCTGCTACTTTTATCTTAACGAAAAAGCTCAAGACAGATGCGACGAGGTTGTTCACCTCACACAGAAGTGTTCGAAATAAAGGATCTTGAAATCCGAATGGCAAACTTTATAAATGCTCATCCGCTTTTACGAAACCCAATTTCAAAAGAACTATTTGTCCCACGAAATAGAGTATTAACGACAAAAACAGACTGAAACAGCGACACACTAACGATCGGTAACGTATAAAATGGGTTTATGTAAATGGCGTCATGCAGAATTCAATTTGTGTGAATCAATCCACTTTGTAGACACAAACTCAACTTTAGGGTTATTTGGGTGTGGTGTGGCGTATGAACATACATATTTTAAATGAAGGGACCGACATATAACACGGACGCTTCGTCCGGACTTTCTTTTAGTCAAATGAGGCATAATAAAATAATGGTAGGAAAAAAGGTTCCTCGAAAAAGTTATGAAAGGGAGATCCAAAAGTTTTAGTAGCGTCCGCCCTTTTACATTTTATACATTCTACTCTCTGCTGGCCTTGTGTTATTATTTACGTTACATTTTCGTCTGACCGCAACCTCTGGACTGCGGTGCTGTTTTTAATTAATGCTACCCATTCCACGTACTTTCCTTGTGTTACAGCAATTATTTTACCAAACTCATTAAGAAGTTTAATGTCGAGAAGAAAAATATTCTCCTGAATCCTCCTTCATGTTTTTCATTCGTTCCGGACGGCGTCCGTTCCTTTTCCTTTGTGCTATTGTGATACCGTCTCGTCGATTTCCGACGCATTTTTGTTTATTCGATCCTTTCTTTCGTTGTTTCTTTCGATTGCTGCTTTTATGTAGCGATTACAAAGTGATTGATACGATCGAACGACTTCCTCTGAAAAGTTTTGTTGAACTTTTCCCTCTGAAGAATTGTGTTTGTCATGGCTTGTTTTTTGGAACATAATTTTTAACACTTATCAGCTCAATAAAATTCAGCGTATGAAACATGCGATGGCTCGTATCGGGATCGTTAGTGGAACGGTTAGGTCGTTTCGTTATTTACCATCGGTCGTCCATCATATTTAATCGCGTCGCGTCGGTTCGTTTTTGCTCTTCGTGTGTTTGTTTCGTTCGGCGCAAACTGCGACACGTGTCGGTGTGACGTTTTGTTTCTGTTGACGTGCTGTGATGGATCGCGCACAGGGATTTTCTAGATTATATTTCAACAGCTTGTTAACAAAACCTATTTAATTGATATGGTGATTCGTTTTCAGGGATATATTTCAATCACTTGTTCTAAATATGTTGGTACTTAATCATTTTCTTTATCTATCTTCATTACATCATTAAGTAAATTATAATTTATAAAGAAAGCAGGAAAAGTAATTTGTAACAGAATGTACACCTAATCTTTTAGAGTTGACAAAACTTTAATGTTCTGCGTTCGTGTTGGAAGTCATTAAATAAAGCCAGACATCAAGTAAACATCGTCACTGTGTTCCTTAATGTCTTAATGTTTTCTGATGAAAATTACTTCAGTGTTCCACGATGAGCCGCCAAGGAAATGGTCATTGCGTATAGCAAATAAGGTAGCCGGATCATGTCAGTTAGGTTCTGTAATGTCTACGGATTTCGTGAACCCGCCAGCTAACGGGGTCTTTAAAGTAATCACCTCAGACATTTGGAGACACGTTCTACTTAATTCAGACAAGTTCTAATATGTTCAGTCGTTACGACCTTTCATAGTTACAGCCTTAATGTTAATACATTTAGGCCTGAATGTAGAACGACAATCATTGAGGTCAGGTGTTAAATAAGTGGATTTTGAATAACCTGCCCTAATGGTGTTTGTTCGTAGTGGTTTGAAACGTCTGGTTATACAAATTAAGTGCTCTTCCATTTGTTCCATAATGTTTGTTCATTAAACTTACATTTCTGGATGATAAATGTAGGTATTGTAATATCATTGTTTGGGATATGTGACACAAGAATTCATGCAAAGAGATAAATTTATCGATGTAGAAGATTAGTCTTCAGCACAAAATCGTCCAAAATGTAATCACCTGTAGGTACTTCCTAAATGCTAGGTAATATTCTATTTCAACCTTTCTTCACTAATAAAGTTTTGAATGAATATGTCCCTCAGGCATCGGGTGTATGGCTGCCTGCTAGGTTTTCAATCCGTCGGTACATCAGCAAAGTAAATAGTATATTCTAAGTCGTAATACAGAAAAAAATACAAAAATAAACAAGTACATGGGACGGTCTTATATTTGTTATCTTCATTGAGATTTATATATAAACGTACTAATAGTTGTCTGCAATATCGTCCACGTAATTTTTTTTTCCGTATTTCCAGATCCTGTAGGATTCATGTCTGTTAGATGAATCGTTTTGAGATTTTGTTATTAGTCTGATATGAGGGAGTGGTTATAATTGAAATAGAATGTGTTTTTAGAATTTGAGTTTAGCTTTCCTTAAACTCAAATTACACGTAAACAAGTTCTAAATACCTGGAATATTGTTCTAATGAATAACAGATGGTCACGGAAAAGGCAACATTTTCATTACGGGTAAGGACTTCCACGAACAATTCGTTAAGATCAATAATATTGGCGGCTTCTGAGGGCTGGCCCGTAGTTACATTTTTCCGTTTAGATTTTTAATTTCATTAAATTTTTTGAAGTAGAAATGGATGATAATATAATCAGTTGCAGTTGCATATAATCAGTGCATATCATGGTAAGTGTACTCCATCGTACACCACAACACTACCATAATTCCAATATTACTATCAGACTGGTTAGTTAGTAGCTAAACATTTATGAGTTTTTATAAAAGCTTTGAACCGTTTTGCTTTGAGCCGTTAATTGACGACAGTTATCTGGCCAGTGGGAGCTTACATATTTTCATATTTGTTATTTCTGTGCGATATCTAAAATAAACTGTCAAATTACCCGCAGGTAATTTGATCGCTTTAGCTGGTTCTCGACAATAACTAACACAATATGTATTTTAACATAAGTATTTTTTTTATCGAGAGCCGGGTTTTTGAGCATTTGAACTTCTCAAAGTTACAATTACTTTTAGAGAATATGAAAATGTCTAGATTATAAAACAAAATAATAAATAAATAAATAAATAAATCAGCCTGTAACTGTCCCAATATAGGGCAAAGGCCTCTTCTCATACAGAGAAGGATTAAGCATTAATCACCACGCTAGCTCACTGCGGGTTGGCGATTTCAGACTATTAAAGTCCAGGTTTCCTTACGATGTTTTCCTTCACCGTTAGTCAGTGGTATCTTAGATTAACTAAGAAAGTACATATGACATTGAAAAAGTCACATTGGTACATGCCAGGTTCGAACCCACACCCACGCGCTTGCAAAGCGGGTCCGTAACCAATGCGCCACCACGACGATAAAAAAAAACAAAATAAGAAGTTTTAAATTCTGGGCCTTCTGAAGACAGCTACATAGTTATAAAGTCTAATGTTTCCCAAATTATGCCTATAACATAAAAAAAGTAATTCTCCCAGCTATATTCATTTCGAAACCCATTAACTTAATATTACGTCCAGGCTCGAACTTTTCCGAGATATTGTTAACAGGAATTTCCTTGACAACCCTGTTCATGAATCAGAGTCGTTGTACTTGTCACGTTTTCAATTAGTATGTTCAGAGATGCTTGGCTTATGGCCCTTGTGCGTCCCTGCTACTTGAGTACCCAGTCATCCATTCATCTGTGGAGATAATTCTGACTATTTGCACCCTGAATGACGGGAGCAGCGAATATATCTTTTTTATGTTCTTAACATTTCTGTTAATGTATTTTGCCGCTAATTTTTTTTATATATAAAACTTGAAAATTGACTTGTGAAGCTTATAAATAAGGTATAAATCTAGTAGGCATGTGTATTTTTTCAAACTTCAATTTAATTTAATTTTTATTTACTTGTGTGTGTGTTTGGGTCAAGTCTTGCAAGCCAAGTTTGAACTACTTCCTCTAAATTTTAATGTTGCATGCTTGTTCAGTTTTAATTACACTACAGTAAAATGATAGAAATAACCTGCAGCCAGGACCAACTTCTCGCGACTCTTCAACGGTTAGTAGCACGGATACGAAACTTTGCTTAGGTATACGTTTAGTTTTGATATTCCTATAGGTATAAAAGCTTGGTTTAAAAACGTTGTTTATTTTTTTTTTATAAGAATTTGCTGTAACAACATTTAAAAATAAGTTATTCGTATTGTTTACCTAATTCATTTAATTTGTATAGGATACTTACCTTTTGTTTACGGGGGGAAACCTTCAAAAGGCACTCGGCTGGGGAAGAGACTAGGGAGTCAGGTCACCATCATTACATGGAGGGAGATCCCGGGTCCTCATAGGATACTAACCTATGTCTGTTTTTTAGTGTAAGTAGATTCTAGATTCCAAGAAGACGTGGTTCTAAGAGAGTGCCAGGAACTAAACTTTCCTTAGCTAATGGTCAAGGCTCCCTAGTTTGAAGTACTTTTTGGTATCTTTAATAGAGATATTCTATAATAATAGTATACCGCATCGTTCCGTCGCGCGTCGAAGCAAACACTCGAAATGCTTAAGCACCAAGGTATTTAATCTGTCGGACATGCCCTTTATTTATTCCTCGTGTACCTTATTCAGTGTAAAGGTAAATGGTCTATAAGCTATAGCTGTATCCGGGTCCGAGTATATTAAAAATCCGATCAGAATCGGTTCAGTGGATCCCACGTTATAAGCGAAGCGGAGCGAACGTTGAATTTTATGAAACACTACCAATGCCCGCTGTGATTAAATCCACTCCGAGCTATTTAGGTTGAAGTTGAACGAACTTTAATAGCCAAGCTACGTAGAAATATGAGATAAAATCTCTTATTATATGTAATATCATATTCGCGATATATTTTCACCAAAAGTATCGTTGTATGTAGGTAATCTAATAATAAGCTATGTAATCAACGTAACTAGACTTTCGCCTGTAGGTACCTCAATGTTTCCGCTCCATGTGTTGATGGTAATCACCGGGGTAGTTTTAGTGAGGTAAGAATCCCACATTACCCTGTCGGCTGTCTCTTCCCCGGAGCCCAGGTGCCTTTTGAGCGATACCTCCGTAAAAAGGTAAATCTTCCCGCTATAAAATAACTAAAAAAATATATTAAAAAGAAATCGTATTTTTCGACTCTTTTCGATTGATTGATTTTCGTATTGATTAGATAAAGCCCCCAATCGCTCTGCCACTGTGATATTTGTATCCTGCCCGTGTTATCCAATAGCAGAGCGATTTTTTCTTTCTACAAAAATTTTGAACTTATGTGTTAGCAATCAGCGTAGTATGCACAAATATTTCATTTAAAAAAATGTGTAAGTTATATTTCAAGTTGAAAGTGGAAATGTCTTAAATCAGTTTATTATGTCTTAGTTACGACCTATTTACTTGCTCACCTCGATGTCTAAGTGAAGGCCCTTGTTCAACCGTGGAATAAACTTTGTCTCAACCTGCCTACTTAGGTCATATAGCTTCATTTACAGTCCCTTGAAATTAGAGCCGTCAATTAAAATAGAACGAAAGCACTAAGGCCAGGAGCATTAGGCTTATGACGTCACAATTTCTCTTTACTCATAGCCGAAAACTACGAACAATTAAAATATATACGTTCTTATTATGCGTCCTTTCTAACCTAGCTATAGTTGCCAAGGTATTTGCATACCTTCAGCTCGAGGTCAGCGTGACGACGTGTACAATTAGTGCGATTAGTTACAATATGTAGGATCAAACGGCCCAAAGGCCCAATCTCCCAATCCGGGACATGCACGCTTATTAACCGAGTCTAGTTACTAATTAGGGTCTAGGAAAGCTTTCAATGTGTGTGTGCGTATACATAGCACATATTATGATGCTTACATTGTTTTAAACTTTAAAATGAGTAAGTGGGTACGTATATACAAGTGAACAAGGCTGTGGTTAGTAGAGCGTCAGAATTTTAGTGCTACTCGATGTACTATCAAGGATTTTATTTAAGGCTAGAAGTCTTCCTCATAAGGTTTGAACTGAATAAAAATAGACGTTTTTACAATTGTGAAATGAACACAATATGTTCTTTATATTTTCTACTTTATGGCATGTCCTTTTCGTGCTTCAATACAATGAGTACTTCGCTTCCAGTCTTAGTATGAAGTGCATTTTCTGCCCCGTCACTTTGCTATTGTGAAAATAAATCTTTTGTGGGCCCTTTCTTGGTTTCATAGCTCGTTTTAGATCTTTGACGCGACTTGTGAGAATGTATAGGTAGAAACTGTTTATTACGTTCTGTTCGTTTATTGTGTATGTATGTGTAGTCTAAGTTTCAAAATACCCTTCGTAGTATTTCTAATAATAATCCCGATATTATTTTTAAAATGGATTTTAAAGTAAATGGGTTTATATGCATTGTTGCCAGATCCAAATGGGTCTGGGACGAAACGTCACGACACAAAAAAAATGCACAGCATAGATACTTACAATCTTTTTTATAAAAATCCCGGAATAAAAATAAACCACAAATGTCAGCCCATCATTTCAAGCGATGCTGGACCGATTATGATTTATTTTTTGTGTGGGATGAGTGGATCCTTGGATGGTTTATATTCACAATTGAACCTGCGATTGAGGTGGCGTTGCGATCTTGTTAAATTAAAACTACGGGGGCGAAGCCGCGAGAGGGGCAGTAGTTTAAAATATATATACCTACGTATATGATATATGTACCTATTTAACGACTCTCATTATTTCGTTTTTATAGTTGATGTTTAGATAATGGGACTATTATGTTTATGCATATAATATATTTTGTTTCATAATGGGGGAAAGTGTTATAATAATTATCATAATGATAGTTAACGTACAAAGTATGAAAATAATTTAATTATGAATATTATCTAATAACCATTAAACGTATCTGGTCGGTGTCCATTAAGTTTCACTAATTAGATAATTATAGCGATTAGTTTTAATTTGTAATTTAATGACTTAATGTCGCTATAATATTATTAGCTGGTTTTTTGTAAAGGCTTTATCTCTAAATTTCAATATTTTATTTCTGGAACGAATTTTATACTGAATGATGACAATGAAACAGAAATGAATGTCCGTTTGACAGTCGCAGAATATCCTCATCGCAAAATGTCTACTGGTAGCAAAATGTCTTTTCTCCCAGAATGTGTCCTTCTCCAAATATCCCTTTCGCAAAAATCCCTTTTTTGCAATTTAAACATTCACTCCTCAGTATCAGTAGAAACTTTTTCTCATACACATTGGTTCATATTTCTTATTTCCATAATTATAATATGAATTGCGCGACCAACAGTGACAATGACGATCGCGCGTGCCATTTATTTAAACAATAAAATGGAAACCAAGACTTAGTAAATTCAATGATTGCTAAAAAGTATGACCGTGGGATTGCCCAAGCAAAAGCAACCAAAAGATTCGTGTTGAACCGCTGACTTTTTGATTAATATATAATTTGCTGGGTGAAGAAAAACATTGTTAACAAATTGGCTTTAGCATGTTTAGCTTCACGTGTGCGTGAAGAACCTTGCGTAAAGCCATCCCAGAAGTCTATGACAGGGTTAAATTCTGACACTACAGATTGTTCATCAAATTGCAACCATCTGTATTACATTATTTAAAAGACTGGCTTCTGCCCGCGACTTCTACTATTACGATGTAGTGCTACTAATAATACGTTGTAGTGCTTCGATGTTGGAGATTGCAACGAGTCTTAAAAATGGACTTGGCTATTCCGTATAAGAATTCCATATAGATGTTGGATGAGTCGTGGAAGGGTCGCAATCTCTTATAGATTAAGGATCACATATAAAAAGTTGTGATTATTTCTCGATTCTAATTGACAGTTCCTGGGTTATGAAACATGAATTGGCATATTTATTAAATTCGAAACGCACATTCATTACAAATGAAAACAATAACGTAGAAAGTATTCACTCATTGTTTTATTCGATGATCAATATTTTTGTATGTATGATTTTTAAAATTAATACTCTTGACAGCACTGTGGTAACCGTTATATTGGGAAAATCCTACTTCCTACTAGTGATGGACCGAAAGTGGGTTCTGTACAGCGTCGTCTGTGGGCGATTTTTTTTTATAATTTAGGGGCTTGTGATTGACCTCTGTCTCACCTGTATGCTGTACGTACAGTCGGCTATAGCTGTTCACGCCTTTACAGTCGGCAATGGAGTTAGGTTGGTAGGGGCGCTAGTTAAGGCTGTAAATTTTTCAAGAAGTCATCAATATAATTTATTTTTACTATATTTTCTGAAAAGGTAAGACTGAAACTTATACAAAACTAAACGATTATATTAGATTATATTAACGATAACTCTTTTGCCGACTGACTTCGGACGAACACTTAGAGTTAGTTTTTAGTTATTTATATGTAGAATCTTAGGTTCGTAGATAGCTATATTTTGCTTAGGGTTGCGTCTGCGCACAAGTGTAGATTGTAGTGAGCTGATTAATATTACTTAACAAAGTGCGCGTGTAAAGAGATACCAGACATACATTGTTGCTAAAACATCAAACATCCAGGCCGCAACATATCTGTCAATCAAACAAATAATAATTGTCTCGTGCGAAAAACAAACCCGTGACGCTCAGTGCAGAAGGCTAATCGCTCAACTGATACGATAATTATGTCTTTATTTTCATTATTGACAAAATAGTTCACTAAGATTCTGAAATATTAATCAACTTCTATTCAAGTGTGTTCGGATCGGAAACAGCAGGTTGTTGACCTTTGGAAAGCTGTACAAGTGCTCCGGAACCAGATGTTTTAAAGTTCCAATACAAGCTATTCAAACTCATTAAGAGTTAAGTGGGGACACTCGTACAAGTGTATAGTATGCACTTGTACTTATATTTAAAGAAAACATGTAGGTAAATAGAGATTTTAAATGATGGTTAAGTCGTCAGGATGAATGGGGTAGCACAAGTCACAGAATATCGGTGTAAATTAACAGTATTCGTGCTATGGCGTTTCGAGTGGTCAGTCAGAGCACCGAAGGTCTATCCAGTACTCCCGTAATCTCTACCTTAATCTCTCCACCCCTTCCATAATCCTGCACTTGGTCAATAACGCCCAAGTGTTAGGGGTAAAAAAAAGTTTTATTGTATTAACTGAAATTGTGATTGTTGCAACATGCCCCACACTGGGTCAATAACGCGCAAGTGATACCACTTACTACTGATATCACTTGTTGCGAACTCACGTTCTCGTAAACAGAGTTTCGG
Organism: Protodeltote pygarga; assembly: GCA_936450705.2. Lineage (NCBI taxonomy): Eukaryota > Metazoa > Arthropoda > Insecta > Lepidoptera > Noctuidae > Protodeltote > Protodeltote pygarga. The sequence continues at coordinate 10,650,041 of OW388263.2, forward strand.
GAAAACCTTGTATTATAATAATTCTGTGATGAATGCAAAATAATACGTAAATACGTTTACTATTTCTGTCCGTGTTCGTATCATCACTCTGAGAGACATCTAACACCAAAGTACAACTGATCAATGTGTATCAAATTAAAAGCATAAAGTGGCTCACTCACGTAAGGTCCAATCGACCAGGAAAATAATAAATAGCAAGGTTTTAATTGTGTTTTTAATTTCTTACTAGCTTGAAAATTGAGAGCTCAAAGGGTTCAAAATACCTCAATCTAAATTCCAGTTAGAGTGAGAACAGTTGCAAGGAAAGCTGATAACTACATAAAATAAATACATCCCTCTCGCAGGCGGGAAGCAAATATTGTTTTATTATTTTAATGAAGAGTGCATTTCGCTCTATCTCCTTTCCGACTAATCACGTTGTTGTTACGTCAGGCTAGTTGTAGTGAAATAAAATAAATAGATTCTGGTTCTTGCAGTTTATGCGAGTCATTTTTAAGGTGTATGTACTTAATTATCACGAAAATTACAAATTTGTTGTTGACTTTGTAGAGTTTAAAAATAGATCACTTATCATGACATCATCAAAGTAGATTAAACATTGATAGAAGAAAGATTTAAGGGCTAGATGCCTGAGATGACTGATATAATATAACCTTCAAATATGGAAGAAATTCTGTTCTATATTCAGCCGCTGAATGTTCATAATAATGTCAATAGTAAGAGCAGGATTACCTACACAACAGCTGAAAAGCAGAGGACTTGTACACAAACTTTACTACATTAAATGTTAAATAACTGTAATTTGAAACTGAACTACCCATAACGATCAAGGGGAGTCGTATCCATGTATCAATTTATACTCGTCCCCTACATCGCAGTGGTGGCTCCAATATTAGTGAGACGAGGGTCGACACGTGTCCATCCATCCGCGGTTATTGTCACTGCATTGATCACACGATACCCAAGCTCTACTGAATACTGAGTCCAGGAAAATGAGACACCTGCTTAAATATACGAGGGTAGCAAGCAAATAAAAATAGTAACAAATAGTATCGTCCTACCAAATGTTACAAGTTTAATATATTCACATGAACCTAAGTAATGAATTCAAGATCTGAAATTTAATATCAAATCTATTAGTTAAAGCTTGTTGCTATTGTATTTCAAAAACATATTACTAATGATTGTTACCCAGTAAAACGGAAGCGAATCCTATTAGGTACTCCCATTCGTAAACGGTAGATAAGATACGTCATACAATTCCTGTGTGAAACCGAATTTACAGGTTGCCGGTTCTCATACCTAAGTAATTTAATGGTACCTACTAAGTCGGTACCTACTAAGTCTTTGATTGAACGTCACCATGTCCCACATTCGTGACGTTAGAGCAAGCTAATGTTTGAGTGTCTGAATTCAAAGAAGCCACAGCTAGTACGTATAGGACTTAAGTACCACTCGCAATGAAATCAAGTATTCCCAAAATACTTTCAATACTCAATAGCATATTATAAAAAGTAAACTTTATTGTCCTTGATTGAGTAAGGTACAGATGTTATTTATACTTATGATAGTGTTACATCAATCAGCCCATTTTGAGCATACAATAATTTTAGAAGAAACTTATTTAGAAGATACTTATACTTAACTTATTATACTTACTATATATTTTGTATAATAATTTCCTATAATCAGAGATAGTAGTTATGCAATATATAATAATAATTGTGTTTCAGTCACCAATCTTAATTAAAAAAAGGCTTATTGAGCTAGTGTTAAAATAATTTATAGAAAAATGCTAAAATTGCACCACTTTAAGAATCGACTGCAGTGATGACTTCAACTTTAGACTGGCTGGCGAATGGCTTTCCAATAGTCCATTACATTTATTTCCTGCACTTACAAGTCTTAAAACACCAGCAAGAGTTTAGAGTAGCATAACGAATAAATGTCTATTCTTTCAAGAATAAAACTCATTTATGATATTCAACAATATTTTTCTCTACGAGCATGAAGCCCGAAAACTCTACCTTTGACGTAGAAAAATACACGGAATATACTTCAATTAAAATGACGGAGTATTTCTATCAAAATCGACCGTATTAACGAAGGTTGTCATGGAAAAAATTGTTAAAAGAAAAACATCAAAACATTTTGAACGTTTATTTTTTTATTAAGATATTATGTCAAAATTTGTCGTTTATACCTTTCTAGGGTTCCGGAGTCAAATCCCGTATTATATGTTTAGTCATGTCATAATTTCTGACCTAAAATAATTCTCTACAAATAATAATCTACAATTAAATTTTGCACAAAAGTCTGTGAAACCTACTATGGTTTGACATACTTTTGTGTAAAATTTTAATGAAGTTTCAGATATGTAAATATATACTTCGTGAAAAAAATATAAAACCCTAATTTAATGCTATATATTTAATGCTGCTATTATTAATTAATAAAAATGATTATAATATCATTAGGATCATTAGAAACACTTTGTCTACACTGTTAGTCTTCTGTGGTCATGCTACCCGTACTTTTCTAGAAAAACTCTAGATGATGCACTCGTATTTTACTAACGTCACCGTATTTTAGGGTTCAGTTCCTACGTCAAAGGGAAAAAAGGAACCCTTATAGAACCATTTCGTTTTTCGTCTGTCTTTCTGCCTGTCAACACTCTTTTTTCTGGAACGCGTGGAGGAATCAAGTTGAAATTAATATGAAATACTCAGATCTGCATACCTTGGAGCAGTGTTTTTATAAATTTATGTACAATGTACTTGTAATTGTACAATGAATACCTAACTACTAACACTGTTTCAGTTACCACTTATAAATTTGTTCAGATTTAATATTTAATTAAGTAATAATTTTACCTATACAGACACTAATATTGTGTTTATACGTTTTGGGGGGAATCTTAAAATGTGGAAAAAAGCGAGAAAAGTCTTAGAGAATCGATTCCTTTGATGGACGAAATAATTATACATATATTATTTAGGTATGTAACCTACAAGTTTGTAAGAAACCCTCGGTGCGCGAGTTTGACTCGCACTTAGCCGTCTTTTTATCTCTTCTAACAGTTTTTTTTTGTTTCAGGTAAGCGCCCCGTAGTCGTTAGCGCGACGTCTCTAGGAAGTCGAATCGTTATCCTGAGTAAGTTTTCTCCAACAAACAAACCTATTGATGTCAAAGCTACAAATCCCTCGTTACCTCAACGAAATACACTCTCATATTTTTTCCTCCACAAGTAAATCTGTTCAATTACATAGCATTACTCGCAAAATTACTTTGAGGCTTACGTCTTGCAAGATGGAATTCTTTTAGATTTATTCCATATCTGTAGAAAGAGGACCAATCAATAATATTTTCAAACAAATTATTAAACTTAGTGAAAACTTTGCAGTTAATTCTGTTTTGTAAATTCAATTATAATAATTTTATGATTTAAACATTTACCTATGGTATAAACCACTTTGTTTTTATATAAACAATTGTCGCTGTTACATCCCTGGTGTTTATGTAAGACGAAAAACTGCGTCTTGGAAAGCGTTGAATTATCTGATAGCAAAAAGCGCGGACGGTAGTATTAGTTTAATGCTACGAAACCAGCGGTTTTAGAAGCAGAGCGGATGGAAACATATTCGAAAAGTTTTTGTTTTACTTAGATTTTTAAAAAGCGAGGACTTAAACAATACTTATCTACGAGATAAAATATTATTGAAGTATAAAATATTATTGGTAGCATACTTTGTCAGACGGAAATTAATACATCTAACTTTATCCATACTATAAACCGCAACATCAAAATTTGTCATTATCGATGTAGGTACGTCAGTGTTGCACTGAAATCACCGCTCAATTTACATAACCCGCTGAAACCAAATTGGATTAGAGGCAGCGGAAGCAATTTCACACAACATCATACATTACTTAGGTTACAAACGCTCACTTTGAGACTGCCAAACATAAAGCGCTGTGTACGGAGACAAAGCGGCATTCGCTTTGGGCGTCCCATTACTGTAATACGGAGCTAAAACTTGACTGATTACTGGTCTGCCTGGATGAATTTTTCCACTGTCACACCACTGCGACGGTTTAGACGGACATTAGTAGTATTAGAGAGATTTTCTCGTCTGTGTAATCGAAATTCTTGGTTAAACGAGCGCGTCCCAGCTGTTATCTTGTTCGTCCATCATTACACAATGTTTGCTGTAGATAATTGAGGAAAATTGCAACTTTTTACTGCTTACTACTGATGAAACATTGCGTGAGTGTATTTCCTTGAAAGAAAATTTTAATTAGTGAATCAAGAACTCTTTTTTTTGAATCTTTAATGTTTTTTAGGCATGCTTTCTTTAAAGCAATGGTAGTGGTATGACTTTAGGACTAGCATTATTTTTACTTAGCATTATTAGCTCATTAGTCGTAGGCTCAAACCCAAGCGCACACCTCTAAATTTTTGAATTCATGTGCGTTTTAGAAAACAATCATCACTTGTTTAAACGATGAAGGACGATGAAGGAAAAGATTGTGAGGAAATCAATAGACCTTACCAACATACTTATACATATCGCCGTAGTACCTTAAGCCATGTCTACGGTCTACGGGGTAATAAACTGTATCACAAGGTCAGTATTAACCTACGATAAATAAAGATGCTTTCTTTGTACTATCACAGAGCTCCATATCAGCACTATTCCTCAATTACCATATTCAAATGTGAACATCAAGTTAATTTACTGTAGGATCTTAAATTACCTTTGAAATTAGATATATTTCGCTGTCACTGCGGATGTCATTTACATTTATTATTGCCCTTGTTGAATATTCATTAATACGTAACTACGCATTATTCCCGGTATTTGGGTCGTGCACGCGAAAAATGTTTTATGACTATCGTTAACTCGATAGTATCTGCAGTTGATGCTAATGCATTTGTTTCAGTATCTTATTAATCTTTTATTTTAATCCTAGTTCTGGTCACGACCGAACTACGAACTGACTTAGTTTTATTTTATCTGTTAAGAATAAAGCTTAGCACGCACTGCGACTAAACGCAGACGGTTTTCGAATAGCTGAAAACGCCAAACCGCGAATGAACACACACTGCTGGATGATTTTTGTAATTCGTTCTTATACAAAAATGTACGCGTTTTCGAGTGTAAATGAATGTACGCTACTTTTTTAAATCAGTTACGAAAAAATAAACCACTAGTGCGAGCCCCATTATAGAAATGTTTCTATAATTTTTCGCCGATTCAAAATCGCCTGCATTCTATTTATTTATTTATTTATTATATACTTTATTGTACACCATTTACATAGCACAAATAAAAAGAAATAATTGTAACAAAAGTTGTACAATGGGCGGTCTTATCGCACAAGGCAATCTCTTCCAGACAACCTTTGGATGGAAAAAGAGTGTACTGAACAAGATATGGGAAGCGTTTGGTGCACATATTAAATAAATATCTATATACTACATTACACAATACTTATACCTACATAGTATAGACATAATAAATATAATACATATATATAAATATACAATATTATACATACATACATTTAGTCATACATAAATATATATATATAAGCAGCATTGTAGCAAGTGAAACAGTGTTATAGCGACAAATAGTGTTCCTTTACTTGTTTTTTAAATACCGCTAAGGATTGAGCACGTCTTATGGGAACTGGCAAAGCATTCCACAAACGAGCAGCCTGAACCGTAAAGGATTTGTCGATAAATTTTGTGGAATGCTTTGGCATTTTCAACTTTAAGTTTTCCGATGATCTTAATGAAAGCGGATGGGTGTCACTAAGGAACTCAAAGCGTTTCTTCAGGTAAAAAGGCGTAGAAGGAGAAAAAAGAATGTTGTACAGGAGTGAAAGATAGTGAGTATTCCGACGAAGACGAATTGGTAGCCACCTGAGCTTCGAACGAAATTCCGAAACATGGTCATATTTGCGTAGGCCAAATATAAATCTAATACAAAAATTTTGAAGTCGTTCAAGCTTCTCCAATTGGTCCTCTGTAAGATCGAGATAGCTGGCATCAGCATAATCTAGGATGGGAAGAAGGAGAGACTGTGCAAGCGCAATCTTGGTGGCAGTGGGAAGAAAGTTGCTGAGTCTTCTTAAAGCTCCAGCAGATGCATACATTTTGCGACTAATCTCCTGTATGTGAGCAGCCCATGTCATATTCCTGTCGATAATAATCCCTAAGTTCTTGACTTTCTCACTATATGGGATAGAAATACCATCGAAAGAAACTTGAGGTATCCCCGCCCAGTCTATTCGCGAAATAATTCTGGAACTGCCCACTACAATAACCTGTGTCTTCGCAGGATTGACCTTCAACCCATACCTTTTACTCCAATCGCAAATACGAAACAGGTCAGAGTTCATCAGGTCGATGGCTTCTGCCAGTTGTGTAAGGGGAGCTTGACAGTAAATTTGAAGATCATCTGCATAAAGGTGGTAGGATGAAGTTAGATGTTTTGAGATAGAATTAATGAAAATTGCGAAGAGTAATGGAGACAACACGCCACCCTGCGGCACACCGGCGGTAGTACTGCACCAGGAAGACGAAGTCTCCTCAATACAAATACGTTGCCGGCGACCAGACAGGTAACTATGGAACCAGTCAATTGCCGATGGAGATATGTTAAGAGAGCATAATATGCCAAGCAAAATGTCGAAATCCACAGTATTAAAAGCATTGCTAAAATCTAACAATGCTAAAACCGTTAGATTACCGACTTCCATGCCTGACCTGATGTCATCCGTAATATGAACCAGAGCTGTAGTAGTGCTATGACCAGTACGGAAACCGGATTGATAGGGATTGAGGAGATCATTTTTGGAGAGGAAAGCGCTAAGTTGATTATGGATCAGACGTTCAAGGACTTTAGAGAGGAATGGAAGTATTGATATAGGACGAAAATCAGATAGGGATAAGGGTTTGGACTTTTTAGGTAAAGGAATTATTCTAGCTTCTTTCCAGTCATACGGAAAGATACCACTAGATACGGAAAAGTTCAAAATATGCGAGATGACAGGAAGGATAATGTCTAGGATAGGAAGGATCATTTTACGGCTGACACAGTCACTCCCAACAGCGTTGGAAGTAATCGATAAAATGCTCTTCTTAACATCACATTCGGCAAAATGACAAAAGAAAAATTGTGCATACGTGGGAGTCGGGAGTGATCTAAAACTACTCAATGTCTCTGATTTAGTTGCCCTATCGAAAGTAGACGACGCTGTGAAGTGTTGATTTAGGGAATTGAGGTCTACGCCCTTAGGGAATGAATCGTGTTGAGATTTCCCAACCCCCATCGTTCTCAGGAATTTCCAGACCTTTGCTGGATCTCCGTCTTGAACAGAATTGTGGATATGTTGGCGTTGAGCGTTTCTACACACCTTACTGCAGTGATTTCTAATCAAAAGATATTTTCCCTTGTTATCCTCAGTCGGCCGACACTTAAATTTAAACTTAGCCATCGCTTTCTTTTGGATAAGAGTTTTTATTTCTTTTGTAAGCCATGGCGATGGCAGATGCTTAACCCTAACTGGTCTAACAGGCGCATGACGGTCGTAGAGCTCAAGAAGTGCTCTTGTAAATGCACGGACCTGGTCTCTAATGCAGTGCAGTGGTTCTAATGCAGTGCGTGCGACGCCTACGAACCTAATAGTACCTAACTTAATTTTAAACAGAGCACTACAAATTGTTTCGGTACATAAATATAGGTGATATAGTTAGTCGGTATCACTTTGACGCAAATAAGTCACACAAGACATAGCGATGGGCCTTTTGATCCCTTTAGTTAACATCGTAATTTCGTTATCTGGGTACCTTAGAGCTTCCATTTTCTTGTCCTAATTACTAACGGAAGCTAGGGATTTTAATAGGGACCGACATCTTACAGTACCTTTGAAAGACGTCAAGAGGATTTGTGAGCATATAGTAATGGCCATTTCATTTGTGGCTGCGTGACTTTCGGTAGGTAGGCCGAGATTTAATGTCGAATAAGGGTATAGCCTGTTGCGTCTTTAGTCTTTGAATATGTGACTTTAGGTATTGCGGTCTTTGCAGACCAGGATGTTTTTGTAAATGATTTAATGTTAAACTTTGTAGCTCAGTCAATATGTATTGTCTGTTTCGTTGACTGTCTTGTTGATCTAGTGACTGCAACTGCAAGGTCATCTGAGCTCGAGGTTCTGCTAAATATTATTGGGTTTCGACTTAAAAAATTATTTAGTACGGAGTCTGAAATTATGCCCGGTTAAAGTGCAATAGGTATGCTCCCTAATACGTGGTACTTATAATAATAATTGACGAAGTGTGGCTGTATTAAACCTCTGTCTACCCCTTTAGAATTCAGGCGTGATGTTATGTTACGTCGGTCCCGATTTCGACTTGTGTATTTTATTAAACCATTTGTTTGCCATATGCCAGACATAGAGTTCAGTGATCAAACAAACCATGCAAACAGAATGGTTTCGAATTGTTCATTTACATTGGTACAAAATGTTTAATTTAGTAAATGAACAATTACTACCACTTCTCTATCGTCTCTAAATGGTAGAAAGCAAAGTTGCTGTTTTTGTCTGTCTGTTTTTCTTCTAAACCACGCAACGGATTTTTATCGAATAACTTAGTTGATTGGAGGCTTTATCCAGTAAGTCACGGGTTTAAATCCCGCTGGTAATGATTTTTCCTTTAAAAAAAATGAAAAAAATGAGTGAAAGTGTGTGTAGTTTGCACCGGTACACACATCACTCACTCAAAACTAAACAAAAAGTTAAAATATCGAGGGTAGACAGACAAAAGTTTACCTCACATTTGAAATATAAGTTGGGAAAATGAAATAGTCTTATAATATCAGATTACATTATCAGATTCTATAGACAGAGACTTGTAATTGGCTAACCGTCTACCTTTTCAGTTATTACTCTGATTGTTTAGCTATAAGTCTACGTGCAACACGAAAGTATAATTTTAAATAATTAACCACCACATTATAATTATAAAACTATCCTATATTTAGCCCCAATTAAAACTTAAAAGCACTGAATTATTTCCAACTATTGTTTTCAATGCTATTATCGTTCGGTATATCCTGGTCGTGTCTGCTCCAGGCACGTCAAGAGCAATTAAAATTAAAATAGCTTGTTCAACAACAACAGCAGCTACCATCGAGGTCGTGTCTCTCATTGTTTATTGTAAAGCTATGTCATTATTTCCAACGTCAATAGTTAGGCACAGAGGTTTTGAACGCGATTGGCTTTATAGCTAGTCGATTTTAGGTGCTTTCTATATTACAGCGAAATTTAATAGATTATAATCTATACGTTGTTAAACCAATAATAGGAAATGGAATTTACGTTAAACTCTCATTATAATAATACATTATTTAATAAGTTTAAAACAGCCTAAGTGATGAGCTTGTGTGCGTGCCTCTATCATCTCTTCGTAATAAACTAACATCCAATAGCAACGGTATTTTCTTTCTAATCTATAAACTCTATATTACCTCACGCTCATTGCCAGATTCAACGCCAATTCTAGAAGAGAAATCAGGCGCAGGACCAACGGCTTTACCTGTTCTCTGAGGCGCGGAACAGATGTTGATTAATTAATAATAAGCACATAAGTTACGAAAAGTTAAAGGTGCGTGCGTTAAATTTAATATTTTTACTGACAAAAAGTTTGGTATATAATAGATTTTCTATTTTATCTCGTTTCTCGGACTTCGATGAAATATAAAATAAATAAACAAATGTTCAAATAACAAGTATTCTGCACAAATCAAACGTATCAAAGAAAACCATTCAGTCAGTTTTCCATAAACCATACAGTGTCGCTGAGCAAAACTCGAGTCAATCTGCAGATTCCGTTGCGAAAGCATGCCTATACATATTGAAGGGTTCATACATCACGGTAACAACGGAGATGTGAGCTTCGTATTAACATGCATCTCGTAAGACAATCGTGCATTCCCGTTTATTCAGATACCCTGTTATTTGAATCTTTGTCTCTTTGAGGCTGGTTGTTGATGTTGGTTTGATTTTAATTCTTTGATGCCTTAATAAGGCATTATTACTAGTGGTTCAGCGAATTCGAAATTTGATTGTAATTCATTAAATAAATTCTGTACTTCTTCATATAAACGTTACCTATGCCAAATCTCACATTAATCGGTAAGCGCAATATTCTTAAAAAAGTATTCGATCGTTTTCGTTTGACGTGTTAATTATAATAATTCATATTTAACGACACGCAGACAAAGAAAAAGAAGCATTGGTGCTATTTTCGATCGTTTAGAGCACCTGAAAAAATAACATTTTTTAAGTAAATATTAATAAGCTTACTAACATTAAACTTTAAATAAAAAAACAAGAAGATATTATATACTCGTATAAGGAGCATTATACCTACTTATATTAATGCAGTATAGCTACAAAATTAAATTCAGTTTGCCTCCCGGCGCGGTGGACGTGGTCTCTTTGCCGGCGCTTATGTTAAAAAAGTTGGCCTATAGTGTGAGTCAAGTAGTCGAGTTTGGTAAAAAACGCCAAAAAATACAATAATGTTTTTGTATGGTCCCTTTATCGTATAATTTTTTTCGCAGTTTTAACACAGTTAAACGCTTGTCCCGAGTTTAACTTCAATTGATCGCGTTTAATGTCAGTGGTGAAATCGGCTCTAAAGCTGTAATATTACAAATTAGGGTTCCTTGCTTTCCATCAACAAACTCGCTTGAATATGCAATACACGATACAGTTATACGAGAAATAATATGAATACAATTTACGAGTATCTTTTGAAATGAAAATTCTACAGATATTCGTATTCAGTTTTCCAAATTGTACTTTTTATTAAAAATTCCCTGCTGTTGCTGTCATATTATAGCTGTGTGGTAGGTAAATGTGGAACTGAAATGTTTACAGAGTCCATTAGCCATTGAACGTAAAAGATGCTCGTGTATTTGTAGCCTGGGTTTGCAATTTGTTATGGGTCATCTACCTTTTTATAAGACAATGTATAATGTACAAACAACTACACATCAAGCTATACAAAACCAATATGAACTGACCCCGCATTGTATAGGCTCTTCATACAACAAGATGTCAGGTTATACTGGAAATGTATAGCTTGATATGTAGCCGTGTGTACGAGTGTCGTGTGAAATTTTAGATAAATTATTAATGTATTGTTCTTCTGACTAAGGTTGTACTGTTTGTTCAAAGTTATTTATTTATGTCGAAGACAATGAACGACAACTGCACATCATGGTAATCTAAATAATTTTGGTAACTAAATATTGTATTGTCATCTTCCGATTAAACGGATTTCAAAGTATAGGACAGGTATTTATGTAATAGTTTATTTACAAAAATATCATGACATGACATGAATATAATTTGTGACTGATCGAATATATAAATATTTCATCTCTAATCCTTCACTATTTTAAAAGCTATATTTATTTGATTTCGCATTCTCGGAAACGGAGAGAAAAAAATTCGTTTATAAATTTCTGTCCTGAGCAGAGCTCAATCGCCCTGCTGGTACTTAATTATTCTGAAGTATTGCGTCTTTATTCAGTAACATTTGTTTGTTTACTTGCTTGAATATGATAGGAATTTGGTCTAATGTCTAAGTTTTGACGCCTTAATACAATACATTACCTATTTACATTGTTTGCAACTTAAGGGACCGTCTCCACGGACAATGGTGTTGCGGCAGGCGGCGAGTCTCGCCATGCCATCAAATTTAATAGTAATAGGACTGCAAGCAGTAGTATCGCGGCAATTTACTTACGCCATTAAAACATTTTGATCTCGCTACGCCTTATTGAAGAAGCGCCTATAGCGCTAAATCGCTATTTCGCTCGCACATTTAAGATATAAAATCTGAATATATTTATATAAGTTGCAAAAAACCATGTTAAAGAAAATAGCATTACTAAGTTTACTAACAAAAATATCAGTTCGATCTTAAAATTACGAGTATGCTTGAAAATATCTTCAAAATGAATGTATTTATGTTTATGGTTGCGTGCGACAAATCGTCGAAGCCTAGCTTCTTTGCAAGTTGAGACGTTCGCTGGTGGAGAATCACAGAAATCTTATCAGTAATCTTATCACTATACAGAAATCTTATAAGATTTCTTGACAGAAATCTTATAAGATTTGGAGAATACTTCTTCTCTGTGGAGATTACCCGGCGATAGTTGGGTGGACTCGTTGCGAGGCTCGCCCGTAGAGGCGGCACGTTACAGCCTGTCGATTCTCTAGCTACCAGAAGTAGTCAGAACATTCTTAAATACTCATGTATTAAATGTGTTTATGTATTAATGTATTGATATATTGTTTACTTTTTTGGTCTCGTCATCAGATGACGATGAGGCCAAATGTTAACAAACGGTTTGTGTGTTTGTAAAATACTCTGACTCAGTCTCGTGAATACATTTTAACTGCATTGTTGGTGCTTACTATTATAATATAATTGTATTATAATATTATTTTTAAAGGAAAACCTAACTTTACACTTAAATGAGCATAATTATGAGTACTACATAGCCTAATTAATTTTAATTGAAGTGCAATTTAATAAATTATATACACGTCTGTGTACCTAGTTATTTTTTATTGTAATCACCTTGATTTTTTATTTCAATGTTATTAAAATTGAATGTAATTTAGCAATCTTAATGGGGCCAGAAAAAAGGTGGATTGTGAAAAAATACCGGTCAAGTACATGTAGTTTTGTACGGGCCATAGTCTTGCTAAGATTGTTTCGTAATTATATTTTTGTATCGCTTGAATGTTGTGGCTCACTGTCTACCACCAATATGGTAAAAGTCAAGATAGTGACAAATGTTCGAAATAATGACTAGATAGATGCAGCTCGTCATTACCATAAATGCAAAAGATATTTTATAGATTCATCAATCAAACTTTTGATTCACTCGAAAACGAATAAAAACATAAATCATGTTAAGTATCCAATTGCAATGTCTCATTATTTCAACTCTATTTCTGATGTAATCAACGTAACAAAACCCACTAAATAACTATACATTTTGTGGCTCATATTATTACGAATACTGACCTCAACGAGTCCATTAGTTTGATTAATTGTTACAATTAATTATGTATCATCATTACTGGCCATGAGAGATAGAATCGAAGAGCTCCTACGACTAGATTAATGATGTTAATGTGTGGAGGTGGCAAGGACATACAATTGGAATTACATTCATTACGTACGCTGGGAAGCGTAGACCAGCTATGCTTTAATTCCGAACAAGCGTTCATAATTACCCCTCAAATAACAAAACTCCATAGTTTATTTATGCATTCAGCACATTAAATTAGGTAGGTCGCAACTGTCGCAAGCCGGACGTTTTGGATATAAATGCATGGTTAATGTCAATCACTCTGATACTGAGCTCAAATATTACACGAATGGGGCAAAAACAAATAGTTACATGACATTCACTAGCCAAAGCCACTCTATGTAATCTGATGTGAAGTGACACGGAGCTTTGACGAGTTCCCGAATTAATCCAATACACAACAGTGTATGATTTCCTCTTTGTATCCCTGTGAACCTACCGGCTGGCTGTTTGAAATTAATAGAATTAGCGAGTAGCTTAGCTCAGTGTACTGATGGCAAATTATTTGACCGTGGGGTAATTACGTCGGCGTTTGATGAGAATAGGTCTAATTAAGTGTCGATTAGAACTTGTATAGTATAGGACAAATAGAATTAAAGCATTTGCTATGCCACTGTTGATGTTGTTTTTTTTGTGTGCGTAATTGATCTGCATATATATTTACATTGTATCTCTGCAGTGTTTACAACTGCTAAAATTCATGAACGGTCGAGAAATGAGACACAATATGAAATCCATAGTTAAATTCTGACGAATGTTATTAGATCTTAAACTGATTCTGATTCAAAGTAATTAGCTGCATCGTAATCCTGAATGCGATGTAATAATTAAAACTGTATCATAGTTCTTTTTTCAAAGGCCTACATTCGGTTTAAACTCCGACACTAGGTTGTTCATCAACCACACGATAGAGAAGGAATAGTTTTAAGTTTATATAGTAGGTATACAAATATTAGTACTAACTCGAAGGTCGGATAAAATGAATGAGTCCTAAATGTGTGTCCTAATCTCCTTCTTCTGCTTCGGTCAACGTTTACAAGTAGTGACAGTATCTGTTAAAAATTAATGCAGCCGTTAAGGCGTTTCACACATAATATTAGTAGGATAATATGACGATTCTAGTTTAAATCTTTCTTCTAAAACCAACTTCTCTTAAATTCAATACTGTGTAGATGTACTTCAATACTGTAGGTACTTGATAGAAAAATAAACCTTACCTATAACATATACTATAACATACACTTTGCACGTTCATCGTAAGATACTTCCGTATGTTCCGAGCCAATCCGATCTCTCGTTGGTCTTCGGGTCTAATCTCGGTCTGTATGGAACGTGTATTACTATCATGTGCATATTGAACGACATCGGCTTGGTTGAGATTTATCGGACCCTATCGGAATATGCCGATTGTAGGTACTAAACGTATAGCGCCATGCTTGAGATGTCTGGGGCATATTGGAAACGTACAAGTGCGCTTTTGTATGAGCAAATTCTAAGCTGATTTATGACTTAAGACCTCCTTGTCCTGATGTGGCTGTAGCTGACTATTCGCTTTCTCTTCTTGACACCTAGCGTCAGATTTTTAATAGCAAAGAAAGAAAAGAAATAAAAAGAAGCGTTTATTCTTTTTTGGGACAAATGGACATGACAATAATACGAACAAAAACCCAAAAAAAGAATAATAAAAGGAAAAGCTTTGAGACGCCACTAAAATATAAAAAAAAAAAACAACTTATATTTGAAACACTAAAAATCTCTCAGCCATGGTGCTTTCCTCGTGTATGAATGAACATAATTTCTAACTCTCAGTGGTGGGGTAAAGAAGTTGCAAGCGTCTATATATAGGACATGGCTTACCATTAGGCGGGCCGTTTGCTTGTTTGCCACAATATTAGTAAAAAAAAAATACGTACATGTATGGAACAGCTATTAGTAACATTTTCTATACGAAATCGTTGTACGGAAATACACGTCCCGTATATAGCAGAAACGTCACGATTCGTTTACGCATCACGTCACGTCCTTAATTCACGCACGTTTCAATCAAGTTGCGATTATGTAACTCCACATGATTGTATATTAAAACATGACTCAAGTATAAATCACGTGCCGTTGAGAAAGGTAGCACAATTAAATTTATATGTTGAAGACTTTGGTTCGGCTTTTCATTACTGACGAGATTTGAACTTTGACTTAACTTGAGGTTTTAAGGTTCCGTACCCAAAGGGTGGGATTAATCAAATGGGATCCTATTACTAAATTAATCAGAATTCAAAATCTGCCCGTTAATGGCGAAGATGTATGCTTTGCAAACGTAACGGCTAAACGGTATCCACCGTGTTATTCATTTGGGTGCATCTATTTGGAAGTTTCATTCTGTTTGTCACAGAGCCAGTATCTTTTTAACTCTAATAAGTAGCCAGCTGTATTTTTTTTAAAGAATAATAATGAATATTAGGGCTTATTTTAAGATAAATAATATGAAAACTAATAATCAAATGCAAGAACAGTGTCGTGGGATTCATGGAGTGAGAGTCTGAATTGCCCTTGGCTAGTAATTTTTCCGGATTCAAATTTTGAACGTACCTTTTTTTTATTTAATAAGAATGGTCATATTAGAAGCGGCCAGTTGGATTAATATCCTCATTCCTAACACAATCAACTTAGTTGGAGGGTTTATCCTTTTATCGTCAGTCTGGCGCCCAACGGTTATGGTTATTGTTGCTTTTACGAGGTCCATGGCCAGAGAGGTCTATTCCTTGTTCGGAACCTCTTTATAATTAAATCATAAGGCATAGCCTTTGTGGTAAAGTTGACCGGACGCACGCTACATCTACTTGAAAAACTTTGTTATTGAAAATGGAAAACGTTTGAGCACAAATTCGTGCTGAAAAGGATGATGATGGCGAAGGGTCAATTTTTATAAGATAATAGCCAGAAACAAGCTGGAAAAAATAATTATTAGGTGGTCATATAGACACTATTCCCTATGCCATTTTTTATGGGAAACTGGTAGAACTCAAGTTGTATGGAGCCTTCGTCACTGCTGAATGGCTGAATGTATACATCAAAATGAGGTTTTGATTCTTCGGCGATATGTGCTACGTGCTAGCTATCCCGCCTTACAACTGGAACACAATAAAGTGGTTCCACGGACTGATAGTACCCACTCAGACGTACTCTCATGAAGAACTACCACCAATGAAAAAATGATTAATACAGAATAACAAACCTAGGTTCGTAGTTAATCATTGCTATTAAGAAGCACCTGTTCGGATTTCTCGAAAATGGGTTACATATGCGTATTTGAGGCTTCATATGATCAAGACAAGTGACTCCAATCTGTTTTTAGAGCAGCGAACTCAATATCACGGCGACATTGAAATCAATTAACCGACGCTTGTTATGTTAATTATAATTAGTCAGTTAATATATAGCTTGAGTGTTTGTGTGACGCTGGTAAATTAATATCGTGTGTATCATGAGTTCACACCCAGGGTTGACACTACATCGCGGCAGTTTAATGTAAAGATATTTTCTTAAATACATAATATATATAATTCTGCATTAAAATGAAATTAACGATTCAGTGGGCCTTTCAAAATGGCAGGACATCGCGCAGACCCAGACAGAGGTGGCGAAGTGAGTTGACTTTTTATGTAAAGACTAATCCTCAGCAGCTCTAAAAAGTTAAAGGTGGAAGGAGAGTAGAGATGCCTTTTCCCTGCAGTGGGAAAATAATAATAATGATCATTCTTCTTTCTATTCATACGGCTAGACCGATTCATGAAATTTTTTATGTGTTTGAGTGGGTCCCTGGACGATTTATATTCATTATTGGACCCGATAGCGCTACGATTTGGTTAAATTTAAGCGAAGGTAAACGGAGGCGAAGCCGCGTGATAAAGCTAGTACTAATAAATAAAGGTACTAAAGATTTCGATGTACATGATTTCTTAGCAAAACTAACTTCAAAAGTCAATCACCAGATTACCTCTGCTGTGCTCAGAAAATGTTAATTTCCCTTGAGATATTTCTTGAATAAGTTTAACATTATTGACGTCCATTTCTTTAGTTCTTAAGTATTCAGAGTAACGTTCTTAGCAGTCGATTAATATTTCAGAATACTGAATATCTTATAAACATTTGTGTAAAGTATTTATGCATGCAATGCAAACACTAAAGGTGTCCACCCACTATCCGTAATGTTTGTCCACGCATCACTTCAAATCGGTTGGGCCGATTTTGATTTTTTGGTGGGTTTGAGTGGATCCTTGGATGGTTTATATTTGCAATTGAACCCGGCAGTTATACTTATAATATAATCCGGGATTAAATTAGAACCACGGACACATACCTGCGTGAGGGTCACTTAGTTTAAAAATAAAACTCACAAATGTAGCAGTCACTACCCACCCTTATAAACTTACTAATATTAAGTACAGATACTGTTTGCGCCACCCGTAATCGAGGCTAATAAGAAAGTATAGCCTCGCGTTACAATCAAGTCAAACAGCCTATACCGCCAACCCTGATCCTCACAATCGGCGGAGTAGAAGTAATTACATGTTCATTAGTGCGACTGGGACACGCCACATCGCGTGACAACTTACTAGGCATATCCGACTTGTACTTGTTACCAAATAATTATATACTTAGTTAGTTGAACTTGATATGACAGATGAGTGAAGCTATTCATCTTAAAATGCTCAGACAAATAAATAGTCTTATCAGTGTAGGTGACAAACCTTCTGATCTGAACAGATCTTAAAACTGTACTGGAGTGACGTTTAAGATCCTAGGCCAATCGACAGCTCACATCAATCCAGTATTTTTGAAATTTTGACATGCGTTCTCTTGTTTACGGAGGTTGTCGACTTGTCTATGAACAACCGCAACTGAATGGTGTGTGTAAAGCCATGTCAGAGGCCATACGGGCCACAATCAACAGGGTAGTAGCCAACTGTTAGTTATAAAGGTTTTAAAAAATAACGCAAAAATGAAATTTCAATCGGTTGCTTAATGTCGAAGTTATGTCCTTCCTAAAATTCTGGAAAATTCTAAGTTCCTAAATTGCTATCATCTTCCTGCAAAAAGAAGTGACAGTTCTTTACTTTTACATTAGAACACACGTCATCTATTTGAAGGGCCGTGTTTGTCTAATAAAGAATGTTAAACCTTTTGACTTTGTACTTTTTTTAAATATTTTTTTCACTGTTTTTTTTATTTTTTGAAAATATTTAAATACTTGATAATACAAAAAAGCCAACATCCCAATTCTGACACGCGGTAACCATACTTAATAAAAGGAGGCTTACTGATGACGGTGTAATTCAATGGTCAATTTTCAATACTTATTGGTTCAATATAATTATAGTTCAAATACAATTTAGTTCTCTAGTCCAGCTTATTAATTAAAGACTGGAATTATTATCACACAACTAGTTCCCATTGCGAACTATTGTTTACCCGACCTATTCGCCCGTGACGCCCCGAATGAGAATTGACGAGCATATGTGACGTAAGCAAATGATGTTGTAGTTCGTTCAGCGTGTTTGGTCGTACGTAATTACGTTTGTTTTCCAATAATACGTTACGATTGGACGAATTGAAAGTCGAATGCGTTTGAGGAGAGTTGGTTCCTAGTGCTGGGAAACTCTTGTTTGCTTTTGGGTAATGAGATTTCCTGCTTTTATTGAGCTGTATAACTTTTATTTTCCTCTTTACCATTCGGTCACTGCGAAATTTCAACTGAGATTAACCAACTACGTAGCTGCGTAGGAGATATTATACCTAGTGTATAAAAGTGTGCGCAAACACAGGTGCTTGATGAGACGGCAATCTAACCCGACCAGAAAGAGATCAGGTGCAGGACTAACGGCTTTACGTATATTCCGTTCCGAGGCACGGTGCATGTGATAATTAATTTATACTACGCACATAACTTACGAAAGAGTCTAAGACCTCTTTGCCAGTCGACAGTCATAGTACTAGGCTATCCCGACTTAATTTAAAGACGTATCGCCCGCTAATATATAGATATAAATAAACATATAAAAATAATGCAGCTTTTGAAAGAACATTAAATACAAGTTATGATTTTAATGTTCTTTCAAGCAATGCGCTATCTACAGTAGTGTTTGTAAATTCACAGTTGGGGAGCTAAAACTTTTCTCCGTGTCGCATTGTACTACTTCTGATGTCTTTGTGCTGTAAATTAGATTATTTAAGAAGGGACTAGCTTTTGGTTACTAGCTTTTAAGATTAATCTGACAATTGAAAACAAAATGTAAACCCAAACTAATTAACCAAACAAACAAAAGATTATTTTCTATCATTTTCTATCATTGTCTCGTAGATGCACAATCCAAAAATAATAAATATCTATATAATAATAATATTTGTACCCGTGCGAACCCGAGATAGGCAGAAGGCCTTAAATAGGCAGAAGGTCTGCTCACAGGGTGATGGACAGTAACGTAAAGTAAACGTAAAGTAAGTAAGTTATTACAATAAAATTCCTTTTGTATCTATACATTGTCCAGGAAAGTGTTCATTACATAAACAATAGTAAAAAAAATTTTGCTTGAAAAAAAAAGTACTGCTATCTCTATTAGAGAAAGGCTGAATAAAAGTTTAGTACTGTTTTACACGCATTACCATAACTAGGGCGACGCCAGCGCTACCCAGGCACAGGGCGCAGAAATGACCAGATCAGGACCAAGCTGTTTATCATGCGTGGGCGCAGTTATTAGCTCGCACCGGGTATATAGAAGGCTAGTTACGGTACTGTGCACACGCCTTGGATTTGACATCACACTGTCATTATAACAACACTGTATATCACGTAACGCACTGATTACAAAATTAAACTACACATTTCATATTTTCTTCCATACATAACGTTTAAGCGTCGATATTTCCGCACATTTTATACTCGCAGTTCTATCCTATATTTATTGGCGCTTGTAAATACGCCTCCCCTATTTCCCTAAATCGAATATCCTAGTGTATCGTTTGTTTGCCTACGTCGGCACGGGAATAAGCTCACATAACACTTAAGCTCTACTTACAACCACTACTATTTTTTATACTAACATTAATAAGTATAAATACTTAATAAATAATCAAAAATAGGTACTAATAAATAAATAAAAATAGGTATTTTTGTGATTTTTTTAAATGTGCATATGTTAGCTTATCAAATATAATAATTTCATAAGAAATTTGAAAAAACAACTGATACTGGATGGGATTAATTAATTGGGATGGATAGAAGAAGTAGGTATTAATAAATAAATAAAAATAGATTAAGTCTATTAATAAATATACCTAATCCTTAATGCTGATTTATATTTATCCAGTATTTCCAGTGATGCTGAATAGTTACTCCAATAGTGACCAATGTAAACACATTTCAATCCAGTATCTAGCGCTGGTTACTGGATTGATATGTGTTAGAGTTACTGGACCAATAGTAACGCTGGATTGAACATTGAATTGAAATACTCCAGGGGTGGCCAACCGGTCGCTCTTGGCTATTAGTGCAAGAGTACTTCAGTAGGTAGTAGTAGATCGTGGCAAGACATAAAAACGTATTGTTTAATATACCTAACAGTAATATTTACGTGTAAATATTATTATTAGGTAATTAATTTTATATTTTTAATGTATATTTTTATTTTTTATATAAATTTAAAAATGTATTTTATATGTTTAAAAGTGAATAAAAGATATTTACGTGTAAAAAACCGTATGTAATTGGTAGATCGCACAAAATCTAGTCAGTAAATAGTAGATCCTTGGTTTAATCAAGTTGGCCACCCGTGATATAGTGGATCCCTGTCATCATCATCATCATCATCAAAGGCCTGTATACATCTACAAGAGATGATTTATATAGCGTCCGATTGGTATTGTAGTGGATCCCTGTAAATCAGCTATTATTATTGTTATAAATTAATGCGAAAGTGTGTTTGTTTGTCAATCTTTTACGCAGCAACGGATAGCAGTGTTTTTTAGCATAGAGATATTTGATGGGCTGGAGAGTCATACAGGACAGTGGCGTGCCTATTATCTAACGACAGCGCATAATCTTTTTAAAGGTTGCATTGGAGTAAATTTAAAATGTGTTACAGTTAACTTAAAACCTACTGTTTTATTACTACATTTGTATGACGTATTGTATTGTATACATATATGTATATTGTATGGCTTTAGAAAAATGTAAGGTAAGCACGCCCCTGATAGGTTAAGTACCTTTAACTGCGCTGATTAAGATTAGTAATCACAACAATAACTGTGTATCACAGTACCACAAACGCCCATAGTCGTTTGTTAATCAGATTAAACCCAAAACTATGTAAGTGAAGGATTCAGTATAGCTTTATTCATGAGTTTAAACCTTGCTACAAGTCAAATGCATGCGAAAGACAAACAACCTTGTGTACCTTGGGTGACGGTTCCGAAGTTGCTCACAGTTGGTATTTGAGTACGAATTGGGGTAAGGATTCTCCAGTGGTGCAGGATGTACTAATTATGATTATATCTTTATTGAAGACTTTACAAATTATAGCGTGTTAGTAAGACTTCTATGTTAGAATTTTTCTATTAGTCGCTTTAAGAGCTACTAAAGGTTCTTAATGCTTAATGCACAAAGGCGAGCTTAACTCAATAATGAGTTTTCTCCCAGCAAACCTTTGATTAAAGAGAAAAATATGTAAAACTAAGTGGGTAAGATGAAGTGTACAGAAGGTAAGGTTAAAGGTTACATTTTTATGTGTTTTTTTAGCCAATAGGTACTCATTAGTCGTAAAATCAATTTGTTAAAACTGAAAAGCTTAGAGCGTGGGATCGGCAGTGCGTAAAGTACTCGGTAGATATCACCAAATGCTTAAATGGCGTTAAGAAAGAGATTTGTAATTTCATCTGAAGCGGGTAGGACTCGGTGGCTTAGTTTGTAAAGCAATGGCGCGGTACGCCAGAGATAAAAAAATAAATAAATAAATATTTTCATTCAATTCGTTCAGTTTAGAACACATAAAATACAAATCAAATAGGTACAATAAAATAAAGTAATGTCAAGTCATATTGTTACTAACGGCGTGTAACTATAAAATAAAGGCGCTGGAAACGGTAACCACGTTTATTTGCTTGACTCAATATTACCATCAGGTGAACCCGTATAAAAACACTAGTCTATCTCTATTGTCATTACTTTTTGAATTTAGAATACAAAATAGAAATCCAAAAAGGTAATCCAAAAAGGTGATGTTACAATGAGTTTGTAACACATATCAAAACACGCGTTTCTATTCTGTATCGTTTTCCAAGCCAATCGCACGTAATGCGAGTCAGCGGTTTAATATTTTGAATTACCCTGGATGTATTTTTGGAAATGTCTTTTCCTCGCCTTTAAATGATAACAATAACGCTAAAGGGAAAGCAATACTTATATCCAAATATTAGCATATGTATCGACGTTTTTCCATATTAAATATTCCTTACAAAGAATGCCTGGCAATATTGCCAGTGCGTAAAAATCCAGAAGAAAATGTACCTATAACAATACAGATACATATAAAAAATATACCTATATTGTTTATCCTCGTGTCGGGGTATATTTGATATCAATCCTTTTTGCTGATTCCAATATTAAAATGCTCTCCTTTATTCCGAATATTCTATTGTAAGGTATTTGTAATAGTTCTTCTTTGTTTTATATTTCTAACTGTACGAGTACCTAGTGTTTTTATGTGTACCTAATATTGGTACGCTTTTAGTTAGAATTCAGATATGTATACTAGGTATAATAAGAATAAATTTTCTGTCTATATTTTAAAGAAATAACCAATGATTTTGGAGTAAATTCCAATCCTGGACAGTGATGGTGAATCGCAATCGCCCATTTGTTCCTAACAAGTTTTATAGTGTAATACATTTAATAAGTACTTTACACAGCTTAAAGGCTACTGACCTGAATTTAGTACAAAATATCCGGAAAAAGAAAACGAAAGAACGTATAAACTATGTTCGTTGGGTTCTATGCTTTGGCAACGTTAATAAATAAAAAAAATGATACGAGAGTGTCCTTTTTCTCATATTTTTATTAAGCAACAACGCATGGAAAGCGCAACTCTGTGCTGAAGTAACATTACATATAAATATTATTTATTATTATTTTTCTTTATTTATTTTTAAGGTAGTCAGATTTGTATATACATTTAGTTTTATTTAGTCAGTTCAGTTAGTCGAAAGCAATTTTAACCTCCAATTTAATAATTATTTTAAAAGTTGCTTTTTAAAAAACATAATATGATTTATTTTTTACGTCAATATTTTCGTCTAAAAGATGTGCTTACATTGTTTATAATTTTGGATAGGTAAGAAAAGAATGGTACTTATGTAAATATTACAAATTATATTCATCGTCTTATTTTTATTGCTATTTTTTCTGTGAATAATGTTTTGCAAAAGTTACTATTTCTCGCATATCATCATTATTAAAGTTCAGAAGTTCCGTAGTGATGCCCTAGCGGTTAGAAGCCATAATTAAAAGTTGCCGGCTAGTTTCACCTTAAACTTCTCTCATTAAAACTTAGCACCTGAAAGGAACAAACATTCTTCTCGTGTAACGTTCACGAATTCCCAAACCACTAAATGAAGTTATTTGGTTCTGCTGCGTTTGTATAAAAGAGTACACCTGTAGCCGCTCGTATTGTAGAAAAGGATGGATGACTTCATTAGCAGTATAAAATGTATACACTATACCTACATAATTATTTGATATCACCTTAATAAAGGTTTAATATTAATAAAAAATCTAAACAATTTTTAAACCCTTTTTATCTTAGCTAATAATTGACTATATTAAATTATTTCTACAGTCTATTTTAACCTTCTTTAAGGTGATATCTAGTAAAGGAGTTAGAGTTCCCATATAGGGCAGTGTTATTGTATTGTTATAAATAAATAAATAAATAAATCAGCCTGTAACTGTCCCAATATAGGGCAAAGGCCTCTTCTCATACAGAGAAGGATTGAGCATTAATCACCACGCTAGCTCACTGCGGGTTGGCGATTTCAGACTATTAAAGTCCAGGTTTCCTTACGATGTTTTCCTTCACCGTTAGTCAGTGGTGTCTTAGATTAACTAAGAAAGTACATATGACATTGAAAAAGTCACATTGGTACATGCCAGGTTCGAACCCACACCCACGCGCTTGCAAAGCGGGTCCGTAACCAATGCGCCACCACGACACACGATTGTATTGTTACAACAAAAAAATCTTATTAGTAACTCAATAACGAACAGTACCTGGTATAATATATGGCAGCAACAGTCTTGTGCCCTGTAACATCAGATGTAACAAAAATGTGCCAAAACACCTCTGCTTATTCCTTCGGTAATACACGCGTGATGTAATGTGATGTTTATACAAATTATATTGATATCAATTCCATTTCTATGAGTCGTATTCGTTGAGTCGTGATGGCCTAGTGGTATGACCGTTGTCTGGCAAATCAGAGGTCGAAAAGGTTCGAACCCAAGGCGCGCACCTCCTCTGACTTTTCGTAAGTTAAGTGCGTATTATAAATTAATTATGATTTACTCCGTGCCTCGAAAAGCATCCTCCGTCCTTCGTCCATCGGACTATGAGAGTGAGTGAATAGAGAGTGCACCTGTGTTTGCACATACACTTGTGCACTATAATATCTCCTACGTAGTTGGCTGATCTCCGTTGAGATTGGCCACTGTGACCGAAATTGGCTCAGGAGGACATTATTATTATTTATATGTATTTCTGAGTATCAATCATTTAAAATGAAATGTCAGAAACAAGCTCTAACAAACAGAACAATCATAATTTCATATTTACGTGTTTTTGTGATAGCTAATAATGGAGTTGTACGTCAAAATTTCTCGTAACACGTCTGCACGTGAGACAGCAGAGGAATAATAAATGCCGACATTATTTTGGCGGGAGGGTGGGCCGGGCTGAGCTTGAGCGGGAGACGCCTAGGGTTACCATTTCGAAATTTGAAGAGTCCTGACAAAAACCCGGACAGAAGAAACGAAAGAATATTAGAAAGAAACTTTTATTCAGCAGATATAAGATAAGCATAATACATAAAAAAAGCAAATAAAAATATTAATAAAATATTAAACTCATATGCCCGTGCCATGATGTTGGACGCCAAAGCTTCCAGCGCTGTTTTTCAGATTTCATCCCATGTAGTGACTACTTACATGTAGCATGCTGTATGCAAAAAGTCTTGACATTTTAGTAGGTAACTAAGTAAAATAAAAAAAATGCCATGTGCCGCGGGAATTTTACCACGTTTCGCTTTTTGCAAGAGTTGACGAGACACAAGAAAGATCATAACCACCTCGTCGTCGTAGCCTTAGGATTTTTCTCTTCAATAAAAAAATCTGGGCAAATGCTAAATCCGGACGCAGGTCAAAAAGCTGACAAATCCGACTAAATGGTAACCCTAGAGATGCCTCCATTCTTCGCATTTTTGCGGCGTCTTTTCAGTCGCGCAAGGAAATACTCGTGAATTTTGAGTCTCAGTCTCTGTAAAAAGGTGCGCTTTGTGTTCTGACACGTTTCGAGTCTGTATTCCGATTCCGCTACAGGTGGGCTCGTGCCCTTTTAGCGTGGCGTGGTGGAAAAGGTCTAAAGTGTACTCAAATAAGAAGAGTTTCTTCTAACTCTCTTTGTTTCATTTAGCTTTTACATACGCGATTTAGAATTCTTCATTAAATTAAAAAAAAAACAGTTTAACGAACGCCTAGCAAGTGACTCATAGATGATGTTTTAATAGCATAGACTAGCCTAGTGGTATAAGCTATGGGAGAAAAAAAAATTATTACGAGCAGGATTTGAACCTGCGAACTATTGGTTAAAGCCACCAGTCGCTCTCCACGAAGCTATTCGTAACCCAGAACCCTGTCCGTGCTTATCAATATACAAATAATAATGTGCATGATGAACCAGATGACGAAGAAGATTGTTGAGGTGTACATAGCTATAGTTCAATTAATTGTGTACAATTGTACATTTTTTTTTAATATGTTATGCATGTAAAAAACGTATAGAGGCGGAATTAATGCCATGGGTATTTTCTACCAGGTCCACGTCATAAGTACACGTCACGTCGTAAGTAAAATTACTTAGGGTTATGCCGCGCTACGACGTGGACCTACGGGAAACAGCACGCCATACCAATACCAAATACCAATAGTGTTATGCCGAGATGGGAACATGGTAGATGAACTAAAGAATGAAAATATACTCTAGAGGTTAATCCAAATAAAATAAATAATACGTATAACAATGTTATAAAATAACATATAGGTATACATAACAATTCTACAACTATATGTAACTGTTCTACTTCCCTTTTGTTTGTCCCTAATTATATAGTATCAGCCCTACGTCCAACAACCATCCAAATATAATAACGAGGTTGATATTTGTTCTTCATTCGTAACTAACGTGTGTATAGCATCGAAGCGAGTGATCAGCGGCATGAAACGTGTTTGCACGAACTTCGCCGTTCTATTTTACGCTATATGTTTGGACAAGCTCCGAAACTAGCCCCAACCGAGAATTATAGAGGTCAGGTTGTTTTTGGCACAATCCGTGAGGATTTATGCTTCGCAGAGACATCAACTGCACTCATAAACAGTGCTATGCGCTCACTGCGACTTGATTCATGGCTCCTCTCTTGTTTTGAATACACAGTTTATTGTACGTCTCGGCGACAATGTGTGCCATGTTTAGTATTTGAGTTTTGATAGTACTGTTATTATTAGTTACATGTTAGATACTTTTGTATAATAGAGTTTGCTAGAATTGCCTTCCCACAGAAATAGATACTTGAAACTGTCATAAAATATTCCAAAAGTGTCCAAATGTTCGTTTCGTTTCAAGTGACATAATATCATAATGTTGTTCTTTTCAGACCGTAATACAATCTAATACGTTCCCCTAAATACACACGCACACATACGGCTCCTACCGTAATGTCAAACGGTTTTCCTCAATAACGAAATAATTAACCTTCATTGTTGTATGAAACAGCCAGCCAGTACTCTATTGGGGCCAGTATTCTGGACTCCGAAGTCACTAAGTCACGTAATTGGCCGGAAATGGTACAGCGCCGCTCGAGATTACATTCGATCACGTTCCCGTAAACAGTTTAGCGCTGAATTTTTTTATTCACCGATCTTTGTGGAAACCAATGGATCTGGTATCGAGTTTATTTTATTAGGAATCGGATAAACTAATTTTGAGATCGCTTTTGAATGTATGGTTAAAGGTCATGATATAATTTATAGAACAACTTACGAGTAGACACGTTATAAAAACTTAATCGTTAAGTCAACTAAATTATTTTGTAACTTTGATTACATGTTATAGTTTTGGGTATACCCGATCCCACCCACGGTATCAGTACCTAATATTTGTAATAGTTTGTAGATAAACCCTCGCCATATTTCGGACATCTGTCGAGGAAAATATGACATTAATAACTAAGTCAATTTCCACTCGAGACCGTTCGGGTACCGACTAATAAATTAATCTGGCGTCGGATCAATGTCAATGTTACATTAGGGTCAGTGACAGAGTTCGTAAGGCGCGAGATAAAGCTGTCTAGCAATTAATGAAAAGCTGATTTCGGGGAATGTCTTGCCAGATAACGACTTCTTAGAGGGGACTGTTATTGGATTAAAAGAGATATTCGCCTCTGTCCCTCTTCGTTCCACAGTAATTTAATTATAATCAAAAGATTGTCTCACTAAATTCCGCTAATGAACCCCTCATTTATCGTTAACATTTCTGTGTTTGTAGTCCGAGATAAGATTGTTTGTTATTGTCTTTGTACAAACATTACTCGCGGAAGCACGTGTATTTTCCGCCCGTTAATATAACTTTACCCCCACATTTACACACATATTTTCAGTAATCGTGTTTTACAGTTTGCATTGCGGAAACAATAGAAAGTGATACATAAATGTTAAGTTTACAGCTCACGTTTCAAGTAAATTAATTAAATGTTTAATTACGAAATTCCGGCTGGAACAGTCTTAATTTACGCTTAATTTCGTCTCGTTTTCAATCTCAACTTTCGTCGAAACTTTTGCATTGTTCTGAACACGGTAGTTGGCAACTATAGCGACCATTTGAACAAAGACTGAAAAGCACTAAATAAACTCTTACTTAACTGGTTTTTGTGCTAGTTGTAAGTGGGATTGTAACACAGGTATTACTGACGATGTCGCCAGAGCCGGGAACATGAAAAAGTGTGCCACCCCCGGTGTTCAAAGTTGTGGCGATGGCGGCGCGGCGGCGGCGGCGGCTCGGCCAGTACTCGGACAAGTTGTTCTTTGACAAGCTAAGTTTCTTTTGTGACCGCCACAGTAATTAATGTTGGGCGTCGAGCGCTCATTCTGTTCAGAGTTTTCTTATCGTTCCGTGTGCTTTGCTATTATTTGCTTATTCGCAACTTTTTCCGATTCCCGAAAGGTTTCGTTTAGTACATATTGTTGTAAATAATGACGTCATTGGTTTTGCTTCGGGGTAGATTTGATCTCCTTGAATAGGTTTTTTTTTGTATTTAATGAAGTTGAAGAAGTAACCTTTTTGTTTATCGTAACTACGTAGCTGCTGGCAATTTGTATTTCACTACGATATGAAACTGTAGAATAAATCTATCTATTCTATTCTATTTTACTCGCAATATGTAGGTACGAGGAAGCACATTATATTAGAAGAAAATTAGACGTTTATTGAAACTGTAATGTGTTTTCTCGTAGGCGCTCGGCTACACGTGATCGGATTTTAATGGAAGATGAACATTTTGTAACTAACAGCATTAGTGTACAATACATTTTGACACCATCATGTATCCTGTGACTTAATGTTAATAGAATAACAATCAACAACAGCAGTTTGCGAATTCGCAAATATACATATAAATATATATTGCAACAAACAATGTAATTACGGTTCCCAGTCTACTTTTTTTCCGGCGCAGGCGTCAATTACATAGATGTTATCGTGACTTCATTTCGACATGGAAACGAAACAACAGGACGGCCGTCAGACTATCCGCACCACGTAATTGACTTGTCGCCATGTCTAATTGTTAAATAAACGTGAGACGTACTATTTAAAAAAAAATCATTCTAGCGACTCGCCTGGCTTCGCACAGGTAACTCAGATTGGAGTAACTCAGAGACTCAGCAAGCTATAAGCCTATACAGGCAGACAGAATAGTCGACAGAAAAATGCGGCAGGAATTTCTATTTCTAATATGTAATGTATTCTGAAAATGTCATTAAATTCAATTTGATTTTTGAGTAAACAAATATATCTATCTTACTCAATATCGCAGCAATATTTGCGACGCGAATCGTACCAAACGTTTCAAAAGAAATATAGAGTTTACTCTTTGCCATAGCGTTCCGACAGCCATCCAGTAACCAAAAGGAAGTGAACAATTCATACTAGTTGCTGTACATTGTACAATGGACACAACACGAAACAAAAGCCCCAGCGTCAACGTCCATTGACACTTTTTAATTGAACCGAACCAGCGATAGTTCTAACAACGCGAGCATCGGATGTGCAAATGGTCCGTAAATCATTCCTCTAGTCAGTCCGTCGAGTCGGCTATCTCGTTCTGTGCCGACTAACGACCCCGCATTCGGAAATTGCAATACTCATATGTCACTAACCGTAGGACTGGGGCTTGTATTGATGCGGAATGCATTGCTCTCTGCCACCCGACCAGCATTCTTTGGGCCCCGCCTCCTCCGCCGTCACTTCTCAACACAAATCGAGGTGGGACATTCCTTTTATGTTCACGTGTCAAACGTAATTGGTCGGATTGAGCCCGCACATATGGAATGTCGCTCCGATGACCGTTTAATATTTCAAATGGTACCTTGATATCCGGCTGCCAGGTGCTCAAAATTAAATTCTTGATGTGCTACATAATTCAGCAGGAGACATCCCAAATATTGGTTATGCAGGATTGATGGAACACGTGAAATGTAACACAATTTGAGCCCTCAATATGAGCCCCCAATATTCCATAGATATTATATCGTTGTCTATTGACAGTTTATATTCTGGGAATTTGAAAAAACTAAGTTAAATGCTGTATGTTTAAAAAAAGAGTTAATCTAATCAAGTGTACGATACAAAGTAAGTAATAAGTCTATTGTGGTTTATTTACAACCCCAAAAACTTCTGTTGTAGTCTGTATTTATGAGACGCTCCATTTTAACTAAATTTTCACTTAATATTATTCAAAAATTTTCCCGCGAGGACAGAAACTTGCCACATAAAAAAACGTGGTCCACAATACAAACTATTAATACGTTACTACGACAAAGCTTAAATCCATTGAACATGTAAGACATACTAACTAATAGGTAGCTAGATAGATAGATATCTACATCATACGATAGATAGGTAGATAGGTAGATAGATAGATATGTATTATCAGTACTTGCCTAATTATTACGTGCTACGGAGGCTTCGTGGCCTTTTGTTCGCGTTACCTTTGAAGCTCACGACTATGTAGGAACAATGTACCTACACTATCGATGATGACATATATTAACATATTGTGTGGTACATGTGTTTCCACTCTATTATTATTCAACAGCCCGCATCAATGTAGCCATCTCCAGACATTTCATTGTTATCAACCACGCATATGTAATGCGACGCGTGTAGTTGACATAATTAGTGATTTTGCTGGCCATGTTGTACTAAATCATAATTTATCCACAATGTGCGCACGATGATACTTGATTGTGTCTGATGTCAATAATTTATTAGGAGTACATCTGTTCTATTAAGAATGTACGTGACTGGATAGAACTGATAAAATGTGCTGTTTAGATTATTCTATATATCTCTCTATAGAGCTGCTCTCTCGGGTTCGAACCCAGGGCGTGCACCTCTGACTTTATGTAAGTTATACAGTGCGTATTATAAATTATTATCACTCTCCGTGTCTCGGATAGCACGTTAAGCTGTTGGCCCCGTCTGTCAAATGTAGAGATCTTTGACAGTCGTTACAGGTAGTCAGAAGCCTGAAAGTCTGTCAACCAGTCTTATGTCTTATCGTACCCAGTATATGGGTTGTGGAGGTCTGATAAGCAGTCGCTCCATGTAAAACATTGGTATGCAGCTGCATCCGGTAAGACTTGAAGCCGACCCCAACATCGTTGGGAAAGGCTAGGCAGATGATGATGAGAGCTGCTCTTAATAGTAAGCTTCCGTACAAATCATTCCTGCAGTCCCCCTATCCCTATCCCATTTGATGAGTGCAAAATGTTGTTTTGCGTCTAAATTGTAATACATTGTGTATGCATACATTCCCTCGAAATACAACTCCATTTGTGTGCAAATAAAGCAATTCAATTTAAAAAGCACGTTCATGTAAAGACCAAGAATTTAAACTATTTTATTTAAATTTGTACGAATGGAAAATGAACATGCAGTTTTCAACACAAGGTATCTTATTCTGTGGCGTTAATTTATAACAAACAAAAGTAAAAATAAACAAAATATATGTACATTTTATTAACTTTATTTTAAAACATTTTTGTTTTAAGCAGAGTTTATTTAATATTATTTTATGTTATTAAAAGTGTAGGTTAGTGTGTGTGTAGGTAGGCAAGTTATTAATAGTTTAAGTTTATTAATAGATTTTTTATTAAAAATCTAAACCATCGTTTTGTGTCATCAATTACAGTAAATATCTGCCCTTAAAAGTTTCAATATATTACCATTTTTATAAAAGTTTTTTTTTATTGGTAGCGTAGTCAAGAAATCTCAAAAAATGTTGTCACTATTGCAATAATATCAATTGATATATTAGCGTACCTACCAAACAGATTGCCTTTATATCTAAAATTCTATTAAACCCTAAAATAACTTCGTTCATCCTCACGTTTTAGGTCCAGACGTACCCTTTTCGCTTAACTTTACTCTCCCTATGCTTCTAATAAATAAACCTTCTAATATTACCTTTTTGTCGCTATCTCCCAATTTTCCCTAGCCCGGTCACAAGTTTATGAGAGGGATATATTATTATTGAAAACTTACTGGGACATTTTTGGATCAGTCTATTATAAGGTTACATAACTTGTACAACCTGTGTGCACCAAATAAATTAATCTTTCTTTATCGTATGGTTTATGAGCAACCTGGTTTCAGAGTTTAAACCACCCGTAGGCCTCTGACATGGCTTTGCACATCGTTGAAAAATTTTTCAGGTGTGCTAGTTTCCTCACGTAGTTTTCCTTCAACGTCTTAACTAGTGATAATGAATTTCTAAAACGCACATGAATACGAAAAGTCAGACGTGGGTGCCTGGGTTTTGACCTTTGACTTGGCAGTCCAATGGTCATACCAATAGGCTATCACTGCTCATAAAAATAATTTGAATTGGAAAAATTGGACAGCTAGTTATTAACTAAAACAATATGTCCAAAGCCGATGAACTTGTAGGTAATCGGTCAATGGAAAGATTATTTCATACAATTTCAACAATGCACATTGCACATACTGGGTGCTGGCTGAAGTAATATCTGTGGATCACACAAATATTATTTTGTCTCGTTCGGGAATCTAACCTGCGACACAAAGCACATAGGGCAAATCGCTTTTGCATTACGCAAATCGTGTCTTCAAAGCTGTTTAATATCCGTGTTTTCCACTATCCAACATTTTAAACTAATGAATTTGGTATCAGTATTACGGTGTTTATTTGTATTGGCCAACATTGGTACACACAAACGTTTTTGGTTGTTCAGAAATGTTCACAGCGTATATTCATTAAATTCTAACACGAATTTTCGCACAGTATGAACTGTATAACTGTGAGCCGCAATTAAAAGTTTGCTTAGAGTATATACGCCAACATTTTGATTTAAAGTTTGTGGTCTCGCTCGACACCCATGCCGTGGGTGGGAGAGCTCACTTTTTACAAGCCAAACGTTTTGTATAGTACCCAATGCTTTCACGCTGCATAAGATTTATGCTCAGAAAGTAGAAAGCTTGCAATGGACGCGAAATTAGTTGCTTAGTCGTGTAGTTTTTTGCTTTCTCGCCGTTACCAAGTAAATTAAGAACTTTTGTTGTCTAGCGCTTAATTGATGCAATGGACTTTGATTGTTATGAGTAGTTAAGAGCAATAAAATCTATTTTGTTTAAGTGCGGTTCTGCGCTTTTTCTAACTTTACCATAATAGTTCAATCAATAATACGATTCTCTATTAAGTCTAACTTTAATGAAACTAGTTAGATGTCTGTATTTATTTGTGGGTGTAAGTTAAGAGGAGTATCGCCCGTGCGCATGGAATGAACCTAAACGCAAACTAAATTCTTAATTTGAATATTACCCAATTAACATCAATGAAATTTGGAAACAAGATATAGAGATGTATTTTTTTTCGTCAAAATTCCACTAACCATTTTTTTTTAATCTGACAAGCCACAGACACAGATTAATGTTCCTATTATAGATCTTGTTTACAAAATTTCATTGATTTTAATTGTGATCAAACTTCTTTTTTATGAAACGCGCTCGAGGGAAACTCTTCTTAATGTATCTTTATTTGAAAAGGTCGACTCTCATTAGTTTAGAACAGAACTCATCATTTGTCACTCATTTAAATGTTGATGTTTCTACACAGTCTTAGTCTCATACATATTCATTATGTATTCAACGTAATTAATTTTTAGATTTGTAACTGCAGTTTTAATAAAAACTTAATTTTATCTGTGTATAAATGATGAAGAACTAGAAAAATGACTAAATACTTGGTTTTCAATTAGTTACAAACAATTTGGCATAAGCTTTTTTTAATCAAATTAATACAGCTTTTATAGCTTAGGCAACTAGGCAAATTGATTTATCAGCGCCAAACGTTCCGTTTTTTTTACTTTTATAAACGCGAAGATGAAAAGGCAAAATATTTATTTAAAAGCTTAATTATTTTTATAAAACTTAGTGTTACAAGTGTCAAAATCTATTTTAACTCTCTCTATTCAAATCCATTACGAACTTACGTGTTCGGCACATTTACATTTCCTTTTGTGCTGCACAATATGAAGTTTTGTTTGTTCGAAAAGTTGGCAGTGGACAGCATCCATTCCATTAGTATGGAACGGAAAGTTTGTGGTTATTTTTAATTAATACCGGGCCGGAGTTGCGCCGGCGGCGACGAGGGAATTCGTTGCGAGTAATATCAGAGGTTTAGCAGATTAAGCAGCTACTAAGTACTGGCAGCCTTACAGTTTTGCGCTCTATTGTGTTAGCTGGAGCTCGTGTTTATGATTTGTATTGCTATTGTTTTTATTTTATTTTAGAAATGAGGTTAAGGAGTTGAGTTCGGGCGCTTGTTGGTACAGCTTTGTGGTATTTGTTTTGTAACAGTTTAATTGGTTTAATAGTAATTCGTTTAACTGTTGTTTATCGGGTAGAGTTACGGGATTAGTGGGTTTTAATGGATTAGATGTGTTATTTATTTTTTCCTCTAGATTTTTTCTAAAGGTTCTAATTATAATTCCTACACGATTTAGCTTTTTATTTGTAAATCGTATCTCATAACTTATATCAGAATCCCGTACACGCTCATTTGTGTTTACAGCTTAATTGGGAGTTGTACAGTACATTGTACACCGGCATCGCTGTTCTCGATGATGTACAAATTATAGAAGTTTTCATTGCTTTTCAACGAAATGCTTGTAGTACCACATGTTCGGTTCATTAGTATTGAGAGAATACTCTGTACGAGTTTGTACGCTGAGTGCAATTTTCTCAGGCTCATTATGCTCGGGTAATACTGAATGCGGAAGGAAAAGTTACCACTTTATGACCATAATTTCGACTTAAGCGATATGAGATGCGACTTAATGGTATACTTAATGGCACTATCAAATGCGAGGGAAATGTTTACGAAAAAGTTTTTGATGTAAGTACCTATGTATGCTTGAGTTTCTGACGTTTAAGCTAGGTAAAACAAGTTAACTGATGTTCTACTAGGTTAGAAATAATTTAGGGTTCAAAGGTAATGTTGTTCAGGTACATGGGTCAAAATAGTGTTGACTGCCTCGTTGGTCTAGTGGTAGCGAGCGCGACTGCTGAGCACGAGGTCCTGGGTTCGATTGTCGGATCGGACGAAGTGATATTGAGTTATTCCATTAGGAAATTGTGCCTGGTTAATGGCAATAGGCTCGCCCCCTATTACATGGGACTCTGAGCACCCCCTCTGGGGAATACAGGCGTGAGTCTATATTATGTCGTGTTCAGAAGTGTATACTGAAATTCCTCTCAAGCAAATACTGATTATAGGTAAGTATCTGTATTTTAAATGGTTGCAGAAGCTAAACACGCTACCTTTTTTTTAGTGTTTAAAACCCCTTATGGGTATTGGGTACTCCACCACCAAAGGGCCAGTGATGGAGTTATGTCCCATTCGCACGGACTAAAAACCACTCTCGATTTTCTTAAGCATCAGTAACCAACAATTAAGCAACAGCAGTGACTTTTAAACTTAATTTCGACCGTTACACGACAAAATTTTATTTTCGTGCATTGTTGAAGTCTTTAAATTAAAACATTCGCTAGCACGTTAACTTTTATTGAAAAGAACAATATAACGAAATGGACAATAATTGAATCTCGCTAAATACACTACAAAGATATGAGTTGTTCTTTACTATACTTGAATTTCGGAAACTTACGATATTCCTTTGTTAAAATTTATCTCGCTTGTAAAATAGTTTAAGTACAAACTTCGCAGTTCAAAAGTAAGTTCTGTGTAGGTCGGCTGCGATGCGCCCGGGCCGCTAATATTGCAAGTGGCGTGGAATGCTCCAACTTCTCTTAATCAGCCGTGGAGACGTCGCCTACAATAGGGAGACGGCACAGACGCGCTGACAAGGATAAATATCCGACAAATTTGTCTCAGACAAAGGTCTACGAGTAAACGGAAGATATTTTTTCACCGGAGCGCTTGCGCAATAAAATACAATGAAATGAATATAAAAGAGAAAGAAGTAAATGTCGACTTAATGATTTGTATACTGCTGTTTTAAATTGTCGGTCGTTATGTCGAAATTGTGTATACTATACAGGTATTGTTGTGTTTTGTACGGGCAGTGAGAATCAGTCACTGGACTCCTAATCTCGTCCGTCCCCCCTTCGTTTTAAGACATGATTATATTATTTACGACCGACCCGCCCCGGCTTCGCACGGTTACGCTAATATGTATGTATTATACATATAAACCTTCCTCTTGAATCACTCTATCTAGTAGTTTTAAAGATCTAAGCATACATAGGGGCAGACAGACGCGGGAAGCGACTTTGTTTTATACTATGTAGTGATGACTATCCTGCGCACAGTTTAGGATTTTCTCGTGTATTCTGGGTGCAGTTATTCTTCTCGGTTGTAACATTCTTGACAGAGTGAACCAATAATATCTACAATAATATAAATGGAATTTCCCGTCAACCCGATACGTTCTACCGTCTATCCTCGGCGCTGAAAACTGACTATTCAATCATCCAGAAAAGCTTTTACCTACCTTCATATTCATATTTTCTCTAGTCTAGTTCGTAGTCATACTACAAGAAGTTCTAACAATAACAAAGTTTCTACTTTAATAATCTCTTTGTCTCAGTTAATAACGTGCACTGAATACCGTAGATGAGATACGATACTTTACATACACGAGCTCGGATATCCAACAAAGTGAAAACATTTTAATATTTTTAATATCCAGGACTTATCTTAAAATATTTGCGACGCGTTGCGACGCTACTGTTCATAAAGGCTACATTTGGGATTAACGTAGTGCCTGGAACTTAGCGTAATATGTAATATTGTGCTGGTGTCACAATCCGACTAAGTTTTCACTTGGTATTCAGCTAGTTTTAGTTAGACAACTACTAACCGATACCTAATACTGGTTACGAACTTCTACAGATTTATTCGGAGTAGTCTAAACGGGGAAGAAGATGTAACATTTACAACTACGAAAAAAATTAATAACTTTTTAAAAATATATTTTTTTTTTATTTGTTTCCTGCAGTTTGTCTATACTGACATTTAACGGAATGTTTTGAGTATGGAACGTTGGTAACGGTAACTATTTATCTTTTTAAGACTGGATCAGTTGCAATTAGGTAAGTACTTAGTGCAAGAACGTTGGGGTGTAGAAAAAAAACTGATGCGTGTATTTAAACATCATCGTTTGCATATACGTTTAGATTTGATATTCTAACATATAAAACGCTGTTATAATAAAAACTTATTTTTCTTTGTTGTCTCATAATGGCCATGATCAATGCAACCGGAACGAAACGCCGAGGTTGGTTCAAGAATTATATTTTTAACAATCTGTGCGCGAATAGACCCGAAATAATATAAATATGTAATAAAAATATTTGCGGAACATTTTCCAACATTGTTCCACGAATTCAAACCAAAACTGGATTACTGTAGTTTTCCCTCATTGTAAAAGCTGCAGTATTGAAATATGGCGTGTTCGTGTTTGTTCTGCCTGTCACTATTACAATGTTACGTACGTTACCAGCTTACTTGAATGCAGTCGAGGGTTTTATTTTAAAACTTGGAATGAAAGAGTCCCTTGCGTGGATTTACGGGATTTATTCAAAGACACTTTAGTTTGTTACAAGATCTATTTGAATAACGCTATAAAATAAAGATAGCTAGACCAATGAGCACAACTTTTTCTTTTCTCGTTTACGTATTCAAATCATTTTTTCTCGGTTCCTACAGTATATCAATGAAGGAAACATCTGAAGATTTATCGCTTCCAATTTGCGTTCATAAAATCGCCTAATTGCCGAAAATAAAGTCAATCAAGTAAGAAAGAGTCTACAAATTCTATAGACACGTGGAAAGTTACTTCTTATATTGCTTATGTATAGTCAGCGACAGTAATCCATTAGCACGCTATGTTTATACTCTATTGCACTACTCACTCTCACACTGATTAATGTGAGTGTTAGTATGTGTAAAGGAATATTAACATAGCGGGCTAATGGACTTATGTCTCCGTACTGTACATCGTTTACTTGAGTTATGCATATTGACATCATACTTACTGCAACATTATACATATATTTTGACAGCGTTGGGGAGCTTCTTCTTCTTTTAGCAACTAGCACTAGCGAGTTATGGACGGGTTGGCGTTTTGTGGTTACTGTCTCTGTTAATTTGATGATACAAATCAACTAATTTTTGGTAGGTATTATATTTAAATACATTTTTATGAATTTCACTATAGCTAAGCTGTCTCCTGACCATGTTTCCGCAGTAGGCTTCGTAATCAGGCCAAACATATTCTAATCTTCCAACAATTTCGAATAAACGAAAAAGAAAATCGTTTTTTCAAAAGTTACAGCTATTAAACAATACGGCCGCTACCATGAAAAAGTACAAGTAGACTTTATGTTAGTTTAGTAGGTCTTAATTGAAATAATATTCCTTTGTCTCCGAGCCAAAGGAGATTGAGGGCGGGACGTGCGGTATTTTCGTTGTTTTTCCTCTCTCGAGCAAATGAGAAATACTTTTCTCTTTGTGACATACGACGCCGACTGTCCGCCGCGCCGGCTAAGTACCAACAAAATAGAAAAAGCGCCTCACACGTAACTCTGGCATTAAACTTCTTGCTCAACATAATATTTACTCTATGCTTTTACATCGTTAGCCGTGTGATTAAATTCTTTACATTAAATATTATAAAACTCATGTTGCCTTTAAAATATGTACAAAGTATTTAATCTCTTTATAGAACAGTCTTGTTTATGTTTTTATAACTTTTCAAGATAATAAATAATTAAAGTGAGAGCTGAAAGGCTGTTCAAAATTGTTTTTAATTATATTATGACTAGAAATGAAAATGGACATATCTGTATTGTGCACGGAAAAGGGAAAAAAATAATTTTACTGTAACAATATTTATGTTTTATTTTTTATAACGACGTAATGTTTATGAGTGAGTGAGTGAATGCGTCATAGAGTACAACAAACATATTTTTGTGTTCTACTGATGCAGTAAAGTTATGAAATTCAAAGTTTGATTGCGTGTTTGTTGGCGCAGGTACTCAAATTAAGTTAAATCATTGCAAGCGTAAATTAACAACAAAAGTTTTCTTTGAAACAGATATTACTTACCAGATAAACCAACCGACAAACCAGTTGTATTATTAACTTACGTTTGAAATCTGAATGAATACAAAAGATAATCATAGTGTTAATGGTAGTTTAGTTAAAAGTAATTTTAATTAACGTTTTAGCTCAGCTCCAAACACTTCACTCAATTTTATTTCTATAACAGCAGTTGATATTGATTTTTTTCTTCTGTCGTTATACATTTCTTATTATCAGCGTGATACTAAATAATTTTAAGTAGTTTATATTGAAAAGTTGTTGGATGTTTAGAATTTCTTGTTTGTTGAATAGCCTAACAGATTTTAAAGTTCAAGGTACCTCATAATTAGGTAGCTATTTGGGTAATATTCGCCTATAAGACAAAGGCCTAAACTGAAATAGAAATATCTTTCAACTTATAAAACTCGGAACACTCTGAATGTAACATTTTATTGAGGTAAAGTGACGTGCTTCACCTACAATAAATTACAAATATTTGTATAATTTTGTTGTTAAATATCAGTATTCGTTCTAGTCACGTCCGCTCCGTCCGGTGAATATTACGACAAATGGAAGCGGACACCCCGGATAGTTTATTACTGCAGATAACATTACTGTTAAGGATATGACCTACGGTCCGTTCGACCTCTGATGGTTATAATTTATGATGTTAACCGCACGGTTTATCGGTCGCATTATGTCTATCTCGACCCGATTTATGTTGAACTTTGATGGTCGCTAATTTGGGTGACACCGACGATCCATTCTATCTATTCATTTATTCAAGCAATATCCTAATTCTCCTGTAATAACATTTAATGGTGCTTCAAAAACTACCTACATAATATTTTGAATTGTCTTTAATTCTGTAATAATAATGTTCCTTCTGCAGATTAATGCAGATTAGCCAACTACGCAGGAGATATTATAGTGCACAAGGGTGTGCACAAACTCAACTCTGTTTCCTCAAAACGGTAATCCGACACAATCAGAGAGAGATCAGGCGCAGGACTAGCGGTTTTATGTGGTTTCCAATGCAAATTCATTTATAATACGCGCATAACTCATGAAAAGTCGCATTGGGCTCGAACCTGACACATGTGACTTGCCAGTCAACGTTCATGTAAGCTATTACGGTTTAACATTTATCTTTGAAATGCACCCATGTGAGTTAAGTTCATGTAGCTCAAATTGCACTACTCTTTTGTAATCGGTCTCTAAAATTCTGGTTAGTTGGCTATAAAATGTTCGTCAAAAGCTTTGACAAGTATTTAACCTATTTTCAACAAACTCTACATGTTAAGCACTACTGTGAACATATTAGTTTTTTTATATACTTAAATTTTGACTTTAGTATTCGCATATTATGGGTAAATACTTTATAAAAATGTTTATGTATTAACATACTAGTTGTCCTATTTATTTCATATTTTGTAAGAATAGTGTTATTATTACTTTCATCGCATCGCAGTGTACGAAGAACGCTTTTACGAACGAAGCCTCTAGAATGGCTTGAGTGCTAAATTTACATTCAGCTAAAATGTGGTTTAGGATGCGCACACAAATGATTCACGATGCTAACTAAGCATTGTAAATATTTGGTGAATGTGCTCTCCACAGCTGACCGCAAACATCACGATGACAACGACAACGGGACGATACGAGGCGGCGACACGAGACTGTCCGCGCGACGCCGTCAGATTGCATCTCACCGTTAACGTGACCACACATAAATCGCCGCACCGGCCGCGTCGTTACCTACCATTCTACACCGAAATTGAATTATACGAAGCCCCGGATTTTATATCTATTAGGAAAACGTTCAACGGTCCCCAGGGCGAGGATTTAGATACCGATAACTTTCTCATTTCCTTCGGGCAGTACCACCCGTTACTTACGCGTAAA
Organism: Protodeltote pygarga; assembly: GCA_936450705.2. Classification (NCBI taxonomy): domain Eukaryota; kingdom Metazoa; phylum Arthropoda; class Insecta; order Lepidoptera; family Noctuidae; genus Protodeltote; species Protodeltote pygarga. The sequence continues at coordinate 10,691,359 of OW388263.2, forward strand.
ACTCGATCCCTCCTAACAAAAAAGGCCGCGTTGTACAGGTTGTGACTTTGAATTAAGCTATCAATCTCTCACCTGTCATGCCGCGTACACTTATATTGCGCCATAGTTTTGTATAGCATTAAATAGACAAATATATCAGAATTTTCCCGTTGACGATAATTTAAAAAAAGCTTACATGTATTTAATTACTTTGTTGTTGTAATAAGTGGTGACAGAACTAAATACAGATGCTAGCGATTAGGAAGACGAATTTAGTTTTTTTTTTTCGTAGATGGCACTATCTACAGGTATTGGTATAAAGCAATCAACCTTTGATGTAAAGTGAAGTGGAAGTGTATATAAGTAAAATAGTGTATGAGACATTGATCTTTTGGGAAACTGAATTCTAAGCAAGGCAAAGCTCTGAAAGCAATGAAGTGAAGCGTTGAGTGTCTTATGCTTGTTTTCATAGGTATGTTTAGGTAGGTGTTCGAAGTAGACATCAAACACCACCTACAGAGAATAGCTTATAAATAGGGGTGGTGAAAGGCTTAATTAAAATACTTTGGCACGTGAACCCCACTCTCCAATGTGCAGATAAACTTGATAAACCTGCTCGTTATAGTCACGTCGCGCGTCGGGCTGGTATATATTTTTAAATCTATTAAGATACAGGCAGTAGTTACATTGTGAATTTTAATGATGTTTTAAGGCGGGTGGCGGTGGCGAGGCGCGCGATTCGGTACGTCTAATCCGCGGGAGCTTCGGAACGTGTTTGTGTAAAGTTTTCCATTACATTAGAGTGAGCTGGCTGCAGCGCACTGCCTCCGGAACTAGAACAAATGGACGGCAGCGCGCTCGGATATCGTAACTGCGACTGTTATTGTAACGGATGTAACTTTGGATAAATGTCAACTGTTCTCGAATTTACTGCGCCACCGGGGCGACTCGCGTTTTATTAGCTCGCTTTGCATACATTACACAAAGTGAGCCGATACATGAGCGTACGTGAATAGCCCAGCAAGAATTCTCCTCGCTTTACGATATATATTTAAAATTTGGGCCTTTTTTCGCCAATTTGCAACAAATAAACGCTTTAAAGTCTATTTACTAAATTATATTCAAAGTTTAACTCTGAGGAATGAAAATTGGCTTCAGTGTAGTTCACGCGGGTAAGGAAACGACTTTTCCACTGTCCAATTTGCAAGAAATTCTCTCTATTTCGCGTAACCAAAGTTAAGAAATAGGATTTGTGGAAAATCCCCCTCATTTCTTCCCCATTATTTTAAATTTGGACTAACATTACCTTTATGCGATAGATATTAAGTTCTCTTAAACCTTTTTCTTTTTCTGTAAAGACTTTTGTAACAGTAAACAGAGATCTAGCCCTAAATTGACGTTTGATCTGATTTCATTTGTTGTATTTTCTTGCCTTCTTATATTCTCTCAATTTATATTGGAGAAAAGAAACTAGTTTCTTCCCTCAACCAAAACCTTATAATACTTACAAGCTCTTACAATATAACTTAATATACACTTAAAATATATAAAGATTAAAAAAAAATCTTATATCACAACTAGTTCTCTACGAAGCGAGTCCAAGCGAAATTAATAAGTTTTAACAATAGAGAACAAAGCATATTCTCCAAATAGCCAGATCAATATCTATGAGTAGTCCCGTATCCAAAGGCGGCACGTCTATCTGCATCCTGAGCGTCTAATTCAAATTGACCGGTGAAAGCAGACGTCCATTTGGACATAGCCGTCGATCACGTTAACGTCATGCTTATGCCTATCTTGGGATTTTGATGTTATTGTTTACACCGATTGCTTTCTGTACCTTAATGGACAGAAACTGGTAGAGCAGGGGTTCCCAACCAGTGGTCCGTGGACCACCAGTGGTCCCCAGAAGCTAAAATATGGTCCGCTAATGATTTTAAATTTGGCGGGCGGTAACGGCTTAGCGGTCGCCTTGCAGTGAGTGAGAAGGCAATTATCCCTTCACAGAGGTCCCTGCTGACAAGAATAACATAAAAGTGGTCCCTGATCAAGAAAAGGTTGGGAACCCCTGTGGTAGAGAGACAGGTACAGAACAGGTAACAGAAGTTATTATAATGCACAAGTTTGTGTACACACACAGTTGCACTGTTTGGAAACAAATTTGAATTAACGCTTACAATTTCATCTATATTAGCATAACAAATAGCTGTGGCTAAGTCTAGTCTTAACTAGAATTTCCTTCTAATTAGTAATTCATTACCAATTAAGTTAGTGGCAGTCAATCCACTACTAAACAATACATCGCATTAAGCCGTCCGTCGTTGGCACCACGACCGCCTTAGTATATTATTATTAGCTAACGCATCATCTTGTGTACCTAAGGGCGATGCCACACAGTGCATTTGGACGTTGCTGGGCAATTTTTGCGGCAAATCTGGAAAACTGCAACACGTTGCTCTGCGGCGGGCGCCCAAGTAATTTTATTAAAACATCACAACATTGCTGGGCACCCCACCGCACCTTGTGGCATCGCCCTAAGGACAATATTCGACTATTGTTATTATTTAACCCTCTCGGAACACCTTAAATATAATTAGGAAGAAAATGTAATTCCATTATATTACACTGATCGGAAAATAAATACGGAATATTATTTTGTCCGTATTTTATTAATTAAGGTTTTAACAATACGGTACTGGGAAAGGATAACGGGTTTGTTGTTATGATACTGGGAAATGTTGTTTTGTTTGGCCCTTTTGCAAAAATGTTTGAAGTCGGATTGATCCTTCAACAATAAATAATAAATTGTTTGTTAGACTATTCTAACAACATGGGAATAGCTGAAAAAAACCCCGAGGTATTGGTTATTAATTCATTAACATGTGCGAAGGTATTCCACCTTAATTAGTTAAGTGAATTATTTCAACAATATTTTACTAATTTAAACCAAAAGCAACCGTCAAACTATTGAAAAATTAGCACTTTAAATTAAAAAAACGTATAAAAGGAATGTATTTTTTTCCAGTACTAACATTATCTGACAGGTATTTTGTCAGGCGGAGTGCTTATATCGAGTCTACCCCGAGACAAATTAAGGCGATGCTCGAGCATTACGCTGTAATCGCAGCAATTTGCGAAAAGATCACGTCGTCGTTGTATTTTTACACTGGTCGTTTAAAAAAATGGACACGATATATATTTTTTGTCTACAGTTTTTTTACTAGTACTTTTTGTAGAATATTCATTTTGTTGGGATTTTTAAAAATGCATACAGTTTTTTAAATGCGACTAGATTAGATTTCGTAGTAATATCTATTTTCATTATTTAGGTGTCATTCTTTTGCGAACAAATGTTGAGTACCTATTTTGTACAAACAAAAACGAACCTTATTAACCTCCTGACTTTAACTTTTACTTCTTCTAAGACGACAGGCCTGCGATGCCGCCAATGACGGCCAGTTGCAATTTGGCACTACAAAGGAGATTTGTATCGAAACAATTAACTTGAATAACGTCTACAAATATTTCCTAACATAAAAAATATTTGATTAGTACTACACTAACATTCTACATGTCTCTTGTCAAGCCTGTATGTTATGGCGAATATTGTTTATCCACCAAAAATGCTGTTTCACAAACATTACGCCATAAATCGTCTGCAATAGACGTAAAGGCCTTATATATAAACTAACATAAAAAACACCAATTTAATTTTCAAAATCAACACGTCGGATTTGTACCAGCGAAATTGGAGCATGAATTATGATTTTTATCCAACAAATACGAAACAGGAACATTTAAAAATTTCGAACTTACACAAACAGTCGAGCAATATCTATTGAACCATACATAACGCTCGCTTGTTTACGTTTAACGGAATTGTTTACGCCCATAGTTATTGAATTTCCTTCAGTGTTTTGATATTTTAGTATTTCATTGCCGGGTTAAGTTGTGGAGGGTTAGTTAATTCATGTCAAAATCAATATATTATGTAAGTTGATATTTATTTTAGATAAATAATATGTTATAACCAAGAAATCACATTTTTGTGTAAGATAAAGAGTCTGAATTGAATGACCTAGATGTATGACGTACGATGACGTAGTCCTAGTGGTATAACTGTTGACTGGCAAGTCAGGGGTCTCAGGTTCGAACTTAAGGCGCGCTCCAACTTTTTGTAAGTTATGTGCGTATTATAAATGAATTATCACTTACTCCGTGCCTCGGAAAGCACGTGAAGCCGTTGGTCCTGCGCCTGATCCCTCTCCGGTCGTGTTGGATTGCCATTCCATCGGACTATGAAAATGAGGGAATAGAGAGTGCATCTGTGTTTGCGCACACACTTGTGCACTATAATATCTCATGCGTTGTTGAAACATTAATTAACATTAATTGAAAGAAAAAACGAATAGTACCTACTTTATAATAAAAATATTAATATTATTTTAAAGTCTTGAATTAAATCAACGATGTTATCAAATACTGAATAGTTATATTTATTAAAGCCTTAGTTTATTCCAATTTAAACTTTCGCTCTTTATGAAGATAAATAAATCTAAAACATAGTAAACCAAATAAATGTCGCTCTAAAAGCTTTTTATAAATTACATTTTGAAGTTTTTAACAAGTCTGATTGGAATCTCGATTTGAATCAACCTTAAGGGCCATCAAATAAATGACAAATGTCATAGACTGTTACGAAACAAAAAAGTTTTAAATAAAAAATGGCTGATAATAATTTTAGAAAGATTTTTAATAAATGTTTTTGAGAGGTATGAAAACATCTATTTTCATTTTCACCTCTTTGAGTTAAAAAAGTTTTATTAAAAAGTGCCATGATTGAACATTTTTCTTTAAAAAAAATCGTTTAAAAATAGGCTGCTATATTTTTAACTTAAATTAATTTTTGAAAAGTAATTTTCGGCCCTGTTCTATCACTTACTAAATCGAGTCTAAATAGTAATTAGAAAGTAACATAGAATAGAATAGAATAGAATAGAATATACTTTATTGCACATCAAAAAAAAAAAATTTTCAAAGATACATAAATAACATGATCGAAAATGTACAATTGGCGGTCATTAACATGTATGCTTCATAAAAATAGCTCTGCCATTTTCCCATATCCATGTACATTGTACAGTGTAGGTATATATGGTACTCGGTGTAAGGGCTGCCGAGCCTTGCATAGCATCAAGTGAGGCTCTTAACCGATACAATAGGGAGCAGCCGACGGCCCTCTCCGCATTTGTGGTCTATCGCGTGGTACAGCTCAGATCATCGGTGAGTGACGATCGATATTAGATTGATTACGACTCGTTGGAGCTGAGTCTTACTACTTGTTCCTCTTTAAATAGTATAAGTTAGTTACATTTCCATACCGAAACAAAAAGTAGAGTTTCAATGTGTTAACTGAATAATAAACAGTAAATTGTCAGATCAGTTGTCAGTTATAATTGGTTAAACTGAAATACATATAGATCTTTATTAACTAGTTAAGATTAAATTAACATTATTTCAGCATATTGAAAAAAATATATTTATATATTATTGCTTACAAACGAAATATATATTTTTTAAACTTCGAAAACTTACAATATGTTCTCACAAGCTACTAGAACGTAGATAGTCTCAAAGGATTAAGTTAAAAGTGTGTAAAATCTTCGTGCTTACATGAGGAGAATCACAAACGTATAAGAAACTCCGCCTGTACCAACACTCCAGGGAACGACGTATATTATTATAATGTTCACAGTTAGCTCTTGCACAATATTATTTTAGTACTGGAGTTATGCTAGTTGTTTCTTTGCTAACATTATGTTGGTAACCTTGTTTGTTTCAAATTTTTAAGAAGAAAAAAATAGTAAGCAAAAGGCTTAGTAAAAGCCTGTCATGTAGAACGAAAGAAAGAAGCATTTATCCTTTTTTTGGACAAACGGTCATGAGAACAATATGAACAAAAACACAAAAAAAAGTAATAATTATGATACATTCGATTTACCAAAAACTGTAGGTTTACATAAAAAAAATGGAAAAGCCTTCAGTCATTCACTAAAAAGTACGAATATATGTGCACGTACATTCGCCAGTCGTAATCACTGCACTAAAAAGGCACCTGCCTTTTAGATGCTTTTTTACTCAAGATTGGTGGTGTTCAACCGTATACCACTATACCGGATTATCATCAGGTCAAATACAATCAATCCTTTATTTCTTACATTAATTAAACAAGTTGAACACAATATGAAATCCGTCGTTTCGTTCGTGTCGCCAGGAATGCAAAAGAGCCTTTCGTAGTTTAGAATAATTTGTGCCTTGGTTGGAACTTGTTTGTCTAATGCAGTAGTTTCCAACCTTTTTTGACCAGGGACCATCTAAGACCTTTTAAGATCTTTTTGTTCAGTGCAAGGTTTAAAAAAAGTTGCTAAGTGGCATAAACTGCCCTTATTTTCTCTCTACCTCCGCGTTCCTTATTCGTCATTTGTTTCGGGGACCTAGATTAACGCGGTGGTACACGAACCATATACAAATATTGAATGCAATATATCAGTGATTAAATATAAGACCCCGTCTGTAATTAACAATTGCTAATGAGGTCAAAATTATCATAACGTCTATTGTATCTGCTAATAAATTCATGCATTAATTAAGGTATTTAATGCACAATAAAACTGTCAAAAAAGTTGAGAATATCATGAAATGCAATTATAAGTGTCTAATTAAATTAATGTCTATAAAACACTCATCATTAGACAATGCTAGATGCTAAATTGCTAACCCGTTATTCATTATATTCTACACAAGAAATTGCCTTAAAATAATAGCTTTTTTTGTATATTAATTACTCTCATTTACATAATTAAGTAACTTGATTTATGGTTTCAAGAGTTTTTCTTAGTAAGCCTCGAGTAGCTGCAATACGTAAGATTTTATTTTTAACGTCCAGTATTAATCAGCTTCACTACTTAGAGGTATAATTAGTATGTTATTACGTATAGTCTAATCTACAATCTTGTTTTAATTATTATATTTTTTATTAAAAAGAGATAAGTATTTGATCTCGAAGTCGTGGTGACGCTTTGCAAGCAAGTGTTGGTTCGAACCTGGCATATGACTTTTTCAATGACATACGTACGTAATCTAAGACTCCACTGACAGCGGTGAAGGAAAACATCGTGAGGAAACCTGGACTTAATATTCTGAAACAGACAACACGCAGTTATTAAGCAAAGTGATTAACGCTCGATCCTTCTTGGTATCAGAAGAGGCCTTTGCCCTACAGTGGGATAGTTACAAGCTGATTTATTATTATATTTGATCCCGAAACTGAACACACAAAAAAAATTGGCTAGAATGCTAAATATTTTTTTTCGTGTCATTAGTTCCAGAGATTATAACCCTACATACAAACAAACATCTTCAATTGTAAGTGTAGATTCGTGTTGTACATGGCCCCATTATATTGACCTGGAATGCCCTAGTTTTCTTCATCTTAAATTACCTTTGACAGCTTACACTGCATCCGATGGATCAAAGTTTATCTTAACAGGGTATAATCTTCTCTTCCGACAAATCTCTTGTTTGCTCACAATTGGGTCAGTGGCTTGATGTAGGTACGTCACTAGCTCACTAGTGCTTACCGCACATTAATAGTTAACCGAACTATTAATTTTTAATGCCCCTCTTTATAGCTGTTGTGGCTAGCGAACGTTTGAGGTTGGCTCGGTCAGTTTGACGACCGAGTTTAATAAACTAGAATAAGTTGAAACGTTTTGGAAAGATAATAACTTGGATAATTAAGTTTGCGATTTAACTCGTTGTGTGATGTCAAAATAGATCTAGATTTAGTTTTTTTTTATTGCTATTCTGGAGTGGGTTTTGTTAGAATCGAAGCGATAGTATCTCCCATCCCCTTGCATAATCCCTTACAGGGTCATCTACACGTAAGTGGTATTGCAAGCTTCTATAGGTCACCTGATAGTACGTAATTAAATCACGTACTATCAGGCGGACCGTATGAAAATCTATATAAATAAATAAATAAATCAGCCTGTAACTGTCCCACTGTAGGACAAAGGCCTCTTCTCATACCGAGAAGGATCGAACATTAATCTATATAATTATATAAAAATATCCGATTCAAAACTTAGGCTAAACTTGACCAATAAGAATTTGTTTATAATTTTAAATACTGTAATATTTTTTTGCGAATTACTTATTGTCCACAATTCCCCAAATAAATTAACAAAAGCAAACCGTACCTTTATTGTCGGAGAATCAAAGTTTTGTAGAGCTTTAAATGTCGTAGACTGAAGTCCGTAGCGGTAACTGTAGCGTCGTAGCCGAGCGTAGCATATTGTGCTACGTCGACCGCACTTCGGGCCACGTGCCTCGGCATAATAAGCCGCCTTGATAATTCCTATTGTTTAAACTGAACTGGGTTTTTCATTTTGTTATTTACTGTTTGTTTTGTTATTTTGAGAAAGTATTTAGCAAAAATTACGTGTTAATCCTATGACTTCATGCTTCAGCCATGAAATACGATAATATTTTTTTCAAAGTTGCGTGATAACATAAAAAAGTCGTATTTTTTATACATGTCACTTTATGGCGCATTCATAACTTTAATTACGGTTCAGTATTCATAAAAATTTAAGTTTCTTAAACGAGCTTTATTAATTACAGTGTAATTACTATCTAGAAACCGGATGAAAAAAACACGTTCCAAATATTTGTTACTTCCAACGAATTAACTCGTGTATTTTACATACATACTAAATCCTGAATCGTGTTCGCTGCATAAAGCGCTGCATTCGCTTCGGGAACCTCCGATACAGCGAAACTTTGTAATATACAGCGCTTTTACGAACAACTAGCTCAAATGTGAAGATTACAATTAGCACACAAACTGCAGTGCTTAGCCAAACATTTTGAAACGAACTATTAGTACAATTGTAGATATTTGTATTAAGATATTATTTGAAAGCCAAATTATATAATAAGTGTATGCAGTACACCTACGTTGCGCCGGCTATGTTATTAGTCCCAGGTAACAGGGGGAGAGCTTATTGCCAATAACCGGGCACAATTCCAGACTCCGTGCTGCTTACAGTTTCTTAATGCATAAACCCAGTAACATTGCCTGACTAGGAGATCGAACCCAGGACCTTGTGCTCAGCAGTCGCACTAGACTAACGAGGCAAAAACTCTATTAAAAACCTCTGGCCGCTCTTCTAATTTTTCCGGTATAAAAATTCCTATGTCTTTCACTCCATGAATTATCTCTACGCAAAAATTCACACCGTTCCGTTGCAAAATTGTCAGGACTTTAAAGCTGCATGCTGCATTGTAGAAACGAGCAATGCATTGTAATTAAACCCATTATAGGTAATAGCAGTGGATGTTATGCACGTCACCGTTTATTTGCCCGATGCCTGTTTGATTTGGCCCGTGCACTCGAAGACCCCGTAAATCAAAGCCAAATTACCTTGACCTGCCAATATTAGCCTGGCTTCCCTATTGCTATACCACATCGTCGCCACAAGAAAGGGGCGGGAGATCATGTTAGATTGGACGTTATAATAGCACTTGTGTTTCGCAAACGATGTTTTATTCATGCCGCGATGCTCGACTGCTGCGAATAACCAGCTAATTATTGAGGTGTTCGGCGGCAAGATTTAGGTGCTCGGAGGAATCTATCGGCGCAGCTTATTATCAATGTGCCACTTCAGTTGTCAGGTTAATAAAATCTTGAGACGTATTTTCAATATGCTTACTCAACGAATTTGGTATCGCTGAATTGATTATGGTAATGTCTTTTGACTTATCTGATTTCCGTTAGAGCTGAGCGCGAAGATAAATCGCACGTTTCGCTAATTTTAGCTTTCTTGAAACTGGGTTTCGCGACAAATAGAACAGGAAAAAATTGTTTGGAAGATTTTGGTAACGGAAAGGCGGAAATAAAATTTTTCTTGATCTACTTTTTAGGTTTCGTTTAAAAATAATTCCGGTATTATCATAACAAGCTGTCGTAACCTATTTCAGTAAAATATTTTAATTTATTATTGATCATTTATTAATCTGTTCACGTGGCCTGTTGAATATAGGTTTATTTATAGATTCCTTAGTGATTGTTTCAATAAAAATCTATCAGCAACATGGCACATGAAGTTATAATTAGAATATGCTTAGTATACCATAATGAGATTTCTAGAATTTATATGTATATGGAATTTAAAAAAGCAAAGACATGTTCTGTATGTTTTGAAATTCCATTATCTTTCAAATGATTGTTAGGCTTTAGGTGCTATTAACTTGTCTTGATGGCACTAGTCATTACACCGGATGAGACACCCAGATGACTTTTACGAGAATGAGATGGAAAAGATAATGTTATAGGCAACTGGAGGTTACATTACCAAATATACGAAAACACAAACTTCAAGAAAACGCCTTTTAGTAAAATAAACCTTGAACAAATTGTAGAACAAACGTTTTATCTAAATAAATATGTCTGTGCGATATTAAGTCGTAAATATCTGGGTTCTCCGCGTCCCGCAATGTACCGATTACAGAGGCTAATGAAATTATCCCCGCTATAACCCGAATTAATTCCAACGACCCATAGACCTTTTAAATATAACCCCGAAGGGTGGACGCGTGACGCGATAAAAATACAACTTCACACCCTTTCGCTGATGTCGTGTTGATGTGAATTTTAAGACTCCGTGGACGACAATCCATAATCATTCTTAATAAATAATTAATCCCATAAACGGCCCGATAGATGTTGTCCTGTCAATTTTTTTATAAATACCTATGTGAAAAAAGCACATTCAACCTTAATTGAAATCTTATTCGTGTTATTAAATTAGGCACCTCTACCCTACCCTACTCCTACCCTACCATACCCTAGGGGTATAATTTTTTTCATTCTATTCTGTTATGTTATTTTAATCAAAATCCATGAAAATCGGTCCTGCAGTTTTGTAGCTATAAATGATTTAAATAACCCAACTTTCTTTTATGTATAAAATATATTAATAATATTACTGATTACCTATATCTAAGCGGTAAACACGATAAATAAATTAAATATCCTTAACAAATTTATTAATATTCCACTGAAAATTGTATTGAAATAAGAAAATTTTCGTGGTATACACAAGTTGGTGTCTTTGAAATTTAGCAGCGTCGCATGGAGGAATACTGTCATCACCAAAGACGAGGTTCTCAAATTCTAATATCCTGTTTGAAAACATCGTAAACTTTACTTGATAATATCTGAGGTACTATTTTCCTTCGAAGCTTCAGAACTTCTTGCGAGACTGTAAGCATACTGCACGTAGTCTTAAGGCTTCAATTGTACCTTACACCGTGATTCAAGTTAGGAGCTAAATAAATATTAACGTGATATTTTCTTAGTAGGTGGAAGTAGTATAAGTTTCATTGCGTTGCTCGATACAAGTTTCATGAACATTATTTTTATATTTTCATGGTAATGTGGCTTGCTTTTATTGTTCCTTTTCTATGAACGACTTTAGTGAATTCAATTTTTTTTCAATTCTTAATTCATCATCATTTATTTAAGAGCTATGCTCTTGTCGATGCAGCTTCTTCCAGTTCTCCCTCATCATCATCATCATAAGACTGTATTAGTCCATTGCTGAACATAGGCCTCTCCCAATGCGCGCCACTATTGTGCGCTTATTGGAGGTATTTGCCAACTCTCCCTATCAAGAGCCAATTTAATTTTCATTAAAGAGAGGCCTATACTCAGCAGTGGGTAGATTCAGGCTGTGGATGATGATGATGAGGTATATAGTTGGCAATTTTGTAAATAGCTTTGGCTTGCCACAAATCAAATATAGGTTTGTTGATCTCCTGATTAACTGACGTCCTAGTTCATAAAGTATATCGTTCACCATTATATTTGAAAAAAAAAAGTGTTCGTGTATAAACTTTGACTTACTTATGTAATGTTGGAAAATGAAATCCTATAATGTCTTTTTAATTCTGCAAATAAACTGATATTGTGTTTATATATTTAATACCAAGTGTATATTTTGTCTATCTGAACGTATTAATTAGAATGCAGTTCCGTAATGAGTTCTCGTAGCGCTAACGCAACACGACATAAGTTCAAATCTACTAAACTTTTAACAATAAAAGTATTATTTTATATTAAACTTTTAAGCAAGTACAATCTCTCGAGTAAATTTTACCCAGTTACGAAGTCAGAAGGCTAACAAGTTAAATTGTTTTTATAGCACCAGGCTTCTGGGAACAACATATGTAAGAAAAAAAGCTTGTTAAATTCTGTGTAGATTACTTGTTGCTGCACTGATACAGCTAAGTTGATACAGTCTCATCAACGTATTTGGAGGAATGTGCGTCTACCTGTCGTGACGTAGGTGATTAATCAAGATTGACGAAATTGTTCAATCAGGTAATGATAGTAATTTCATTGTCTTTAATAAGAACGAGCGTTTTCGTACAACTGGTTCCTAATTTTATCTCATCAGACCGGTTTTAATTTATTCACAAAGACAGTATAAGATAAAAAGGCAGGCTCACAAAGCTAAACTGACGGGGACACAAAGAATTTTGTTCAAAGGTTTTACTTTCACTCATAGCGGACGTCAGATAAATTTCCAAATAAAATTTCATAAATATTTTTGATATATTCACGGTCAGGCCTTTCATACTTTGCCCGCGTGGCTTATCTGGATTATCTCGGGATTTCCCACGGATTTTTTTAACTTGTTCGCGTTTGTGCGTCCGCTTATTGCGTTTTATCTGGCGCGTGATTTGCCGTGGTGGCGCCCGCTCCGTCAGATATGTTTATAGCACCCTAAATTCCCCTTTATGTTTATAGAGTTCGTTCGAACGTAAAAAATAATGCTAAATAAAGAGCGGAGCCTCCGCCGCGGGAGTTACTCTTTATTAAAATTTAATATCTCTCGAGCACCTTTTGTGTTCGAGAGAAGGTACGCGTTACAATTATAGAGATCTTTTTAATTAAGTCCTTTGACGTTCAACACTCATTTAACCACTCTTGTTGCAGGTAATACGAGGTGTGATGACACAGTGTTCGAAGGGGTCAGCGCTGGAGACGTATACCGGGAAATTTTAGTTTGAGTGTGTTTGAGTAATAGTGAGTGGGTGTTCCTTATGTCAAGGATTGCTAGTAGTTAAAACGCGCGGTGTAGTACTGTGTCGGTGGGTCGCAGATGCGGTTGTGATTGTGTAGTGCGGTGGTCATTGTCATGGTGACGTCATGGCGCGCGCTGGCGCTGCTGGCGGCGCTGCACGCATGCGTGGCGCTCCCCGAGCCTGTGTACCACAATCAGTTCGCGGTGCACGTGCCCGCCGGGGCAAACCACGTGGATGACATCGCCAGAAGGCACGGCTTCGACAACCACGGACAGGTAAGTCTAGAAATGTTTACATTTAACCTTCTCTACATAAATAATGCAAACTTAAAGACATACTTAGATAAATGATAAACTCAAAATGGCTTAAACTCAACTGGATATTTCCCAAAAAAAAAAGAAAGTAATGGCTGCTAATACCACGCTGGGCTGGGTTGTTTATGTATACTCTTATGTAATTATATTAGACATATTACGCCAAAGTTTCCGAGCGTAACCAATTAGAACGCAATTACGTTTCTAATTTCTGAGCATTTTGTGTTTTTCTGTTCAGAGTAAGTATCAAGAATTTAAGTGTCACGAAGTTTTTTTGCTGAGAAATGCTGCTGAGTAAAAAGACGTCCATTAATTATAATTAGTATTTTCTTCATTAAGTATTTTATTTTTATCTAGGTTTAGACAGTTTAGTTTTCTCACAGCCTTACGCGTGCCATCTAAAGAAAACAATAACAAAAACTTGATTATCTCACAAGCTTCTAAGTCGTTAATGACTGATTATAATTTAATAAAATGTATACGACACGATAACACCGATACAAAATAATCACTTAAAAAACAACACGATTATATTAACGATTTCGATATTATGTCAATTCATTAATTTAAAATAAATTCATGACCACTTAGTGATTGTTGCACGTTGAGGGCATTATTAAGGTAGGAACAGACTAACACGCGAGGTGTCAATTGTTAATTTTCTTCGCATGTTTTTTGAACGGCATTTTATTTGAATATTATGTGAAATGTAAAAAAAAAGGTAGTGATAGATTTATTGTTTATAATCTTACACGTAATTTATTTTAAAGTTAGTGAAACACTACCTAATGTATGTAGCCACATACGTGATGATGGAATATAATTGGGCCAAACAGCGCTTTTATACAAAATTTCATAGAATTAGTACCTATTGGTATATAAAATGATATCACCCCTCCTGCCATCACAGTCGCAATCACATGTCTGAGCTTTTATACTCACAATATGATCGCTTACTTTACAGTAATAAACCGATTACTTTTAGGTCAAACAACTTTTTAATTACCAATTTACAAGCAATATAATATTTTAATTTAGGTCAATTGGTGTCAAGGGCCTTCATTACGGTTTCCTTACTTAGTTTAGTAGTTTACACAGTTGTATTAATTACTACCTATATCCAAGTTGTTCGCGTGACTGTCTGTCCGGCTGTCCAATTAAGTTTTCTCCTGTGATTAATGGCTCCTAAACTCCCTCACTCTGTACCCGAGGTTTAGTAATACGTAATATTCTGTTTTTTTTTTCTCTGAAAAGTTTTCCAGAATTACAATTGTGTCACGCTGTTCAATTACCAAGAGATAGATTGATGCGCTGTCTGTCAAATTAATATGTTAATTGGTTGCTTTGTAAATATGGTGCAGGATAAATTCATTCTCGTAAGTCATTAAGCAAACTGAATGGCGTGAAACACGCTGGTGAAAGGTTATGTAACGTAATTTTTTAATGTCTTAATTCTATTTAATTTACAACTTCATTACCGTTTGATCGAATCTTAACTTAACTTACTAAATTAACAAAGTTAATTATAACTGCTATAATTCTAGTAATAAACAGTATTTTCTGAACTTTAATATACCCGGCACAGTGTAATTCTTTACTTAATATTGTTAAATTGAGTAAGGTTTTATTTATAACACTGCCGGCTACGCTTTTCCTGTTAATTATATTTTTTATCTTGGCGCTCGTTCTAATTTATCAGCGGCGCAAGGTTAGGTTTCAATTAGGCAGATGTTATATTTAGGTTGGCTGTAAATCTGGCTGGTGACAAAGGACCAGATGAAATTAGCCAGGTATACCGAGATAAATGGCAGGAATACTGCTGTAATGAAAGGGAATAGAATGTCTGGTTAAGTGCTTGGAGAAAATTATACCTTTTCGCCTCCAGAGGCGGTGATTTTACAGTTAGGGAAGTTAATGTTCTTCTTTTATTCAAAGGTTTTTATGGTTTAAAATTTATTTGCGGAGATAAAGTCACTTTCTGTTTGTCAGGAGGAAGCGTTTTTTTGATAATATCTTGTAATAAACCCTGTTATTCGGTAACTTTCCTAACTCCCAAGTGAATTAATAAATGACACGACCATTTTCCAAAGCCCTATATTAAATCACTATCGATAGACAACATTGGGTAGATCTGTTGCTACCCTTTTCGACGAGCAAGGGATGAAAAGAGATTAGGAAGTGTTGTGTATAATTAACTCCCACTTAAACGTAAACATTAGGCTTAGGGGCGGTACTAGGCACAATTCATCACTCCTTTCCCTTAGTTACTTCTAAGGTCGTTAGTACTACGTCGTGCCAATTAGCCGTTGTTGTTATATTTATTATATTTTACTATATTTTTTCGTTAGAGATGTTGTTATGCTATATATTTCCTCTTCAGCGCTCCCCAGTCACATTATGTCTGGGATGTGATAAACGATGTCGCTAATGGACAATCATTTTATTATATGTTATCACAAAGATTTTGCCTAAATCGCAATGCTTATTCTTTGTTTACCGTATTTAGTACTAATTTGGTGCCTACACGATGACTGGGTGAGTTTCAGTGTTCATTATACGATACCTATTAGTACTATAGTATAATTAACGAGTTTTTTTTTACCACCGAATGCTAAAAGGCAATTCGGTCTCTGCTAACTTAAAGTTATGTCATGCAGACGGTTAGTGGCTGAGTATTTCAATAATATCTGCAAATGTATACCTCAAAGAGTCAAAGGGTACATATTTCATAGTTTTAAACATTATATTACGAGTTCATTTCAAAAACAACAATAATATCAAATCAATAACTTTCAAATTCTCCTTAAAAGTAATCAAAAAGCCACAATTTACCTCGTTTATATCCATCAATTCATTTCGATTCCAATACGCACCTAAAATCTGTTAAGCTTCCAATGATTTATTGAAACAACGACCTTCAAACTATTGGTTTCATTTTAACTTTAGGCGGTTTAGTTAGTGAGGTTTTTCAGGACCCTTATGTACCAAAACTAGAAGTCTACAACATACAAGTTGAAAATATACGAAAGTATACTCGATGTTTGTCTTACTTCTTGTTCGTACAAAATGAAACTCCACAGAGATTTAAAGTATTCATTCGTGTCTCGTGCAACATGAACAGCATCGTGTAACTTTTTATGACAGCCGAGTGTTTTACTAACTTTCCGTATACCCATTTCAATGTCCATACTCGTTTCAATCTTCTAGCGTTACACCGTCGCGATCGCGTCGACCGATCTCAAATGTCATGCGCTGTCCAAAAACTGTTGACGCCAACGTTTCCCCAAATTAGATTTTTATCTCCAATGCGAACCGATGATCGGAACGAATGGAATTGAATTCGAAACCGGGAAACGTATCGCGGAGCAGGTTGAGTGCTCAGGTTCGGACTCTGCTGGGAATAACCGGCGCCTGTTCCATGAAACACATTTGAAACATTTCCTGTCGCATTATCGACTGTTTGACTCATACGAGAAACACATAAAGAGGTACGCAGAAAACGTCTTGGGAAAAAGATGTAAGGTAAAACTAGAGTTTTCGATTTCATGTAGTTTGCATTAATAATATGACGGGCGGCTTCAAACTATGTAAACAGGTCGATTTTAGGATTGATATTACGTTGCGTTTGGACTTGTGTACCAAGTCCATAGATACCCGTGCTTAAAACTCATTTTTTATCTGTGATCAATGAAGTCAAAGCTAGTTTAAGAAACGACATCAATAGCGCTTAAATTTAAACGAACAACGCCTCACCCTCTGGGTTAAATAGTCAGAACTAAGTTCCTTAATTAACCCAATTCCGTCTAAGAAGGGTACTTATAGCAAACAAAAACTTGCTTTTATAAGCTTATCATGTGTTCAGTTAATGCTGAAGGGACAGTTTTTGTTGACTCGCGCCTCGTACCGACTGTTTGTTCTACCTTCACTAGTGTATAAAACACAGAATTTATAACCTGACCGAAATAGAGTCTGGAATATAATTCCCTCGGCAACAAGCAAAAAGATTCGTAACTAGATATCTAATTTACTTCAGACACAAAAGCGTTTCTTGTCTCCGTTAACTCGAACAAGTCGTTAGCAAAGGAAAAACTTTAATTTCGATCGAAAAAACTGTCCATGATGCGAAAATAGTTTTCACTTACTCGCTCGTTTTTATTAGCACTCATTCGCGCTGAAATGTGACGTTGACATTTTTTGCCTTTGTTTCTGCCTTTAATTTTAAATTTTTGACAGTTTTGGATTAGTTTTTTTTGTATACTTAAATTCATTATTATTTATATTCTTTATTTTCCTACTAATATGTATTATTAATATAAAAGTTTGTGAGGATGTATGAATGGATGGATTCTTGTTACTCTTTTACGCAGAAACTATAATTCACTTTACAATTCAATACAAACATACTAAATGATTTTAGCTGGAGAACTGGTATTCAATCAAAAGCTCAAGACAAAGAAATTTAATAACTAATAACAACTTTTGACTGCAGCCGACATAAGCAACCAGCTAGTGCACAGCCGTTCCGTGACGACTACGGAACGGAATGCAGCCGAAGTTGACCGCGTCTACTAACGTAACTAGGTATAAATAGCGCGTTAATTGTGTTGCCTTCCGCAAGCCAAAGTCGCTCGACGAAGACTGCACCTAGTTTAAACGTAGCCTCGCCTGCGTCGCCTTACACAAGTTACGTAACTTGTAAAAGTCAGCCTGTCAACTTGATGTTTTGAAGACTGTTCCAACGGCGTTCAACATGCGTGACTCCTTTTTGCGTTACATATAAGTAACGCAAAAAGCTCTCTGGATATGTCTCTAGTTACAGTGAGTATAAAATTCCTTGTCTGTTCAACTGTGAAAGACAAACCTAATCTATATTCACACAGTACCACGTTTAAGTTATAGGATTCGTTCACGTTGACTCAATCCTTCACCAAAAACAGTGTTATGTGAGTAAATCTTAGTGGAGCGAGTGTGTGCACAAACTCGACGCGGTCTGGTGTGCACAAACACTTGAGTGTGCTGTCATTGTCGAGTAAGTGTCGCCAAACACTCGCTCTATTCCGCGAGACGTTCTGAACCGCCTGTGTTTGACATACTCCACCAAATCGACCTACAAGAGCCCTCGACGTGTGTGCGACTTCGTCTACAACACACCATGACACTGTGCTGTAATGTGTCATCCATCACTAACGTAATTCCTAACCGACACGTAATTTAGTTACGTAGTTGGAATACTTCGGGGCGTGTGTGCGTACACGTCGTAAGTTAAGGAATGATTAAGGAGGTTCTGATCGAATTATTATAAAGCAAGTGTTTCGCTGTTGATCGAAGTAGTGTGTTCATGGTATTCGCTTAGTGCTAAAGCTCTCCGTCCACTATACTGTAGCATACCGTCAAAGTGCATAACGTAACAAATAATAATTATTTGCACTACATCATGCACTCATTTCATCACAACAAATCGACCGACAAGGCAAAATTTGCCTTGTTGGTCGGTCACAAATTGTAAACGCGTTGCTGTTTCTTAACTAATACGTTTTAGAAACATTATTTGATAGTTGTGGGCAGAAGGCTTCGAGATCATAAAATATTTGAAACGTAAGAAGATATTTTACGTAATACATATTATAACAGTCAGGTATTTATGTTTACATCATAAAATTCTTATGTTGTTTTATTCATTACCCTAAATTCGTAGCTAAAATATTCAGTTAACGAGCAAAAACGAATATGTACGTAATTAATGTTTTTATGAAACCCGTTGCCAAAATGATCGTGGCCTAAGGTCTTTTTTTTTACTAAAACTAATTTATTTTGTCTATTACCTCGCGAAATACTTACTCGGTTAGAATTAAACGTTTAATTTGTAGTTAATATTCATGTTTTTTTGAGAAGCTTCGTGTTTCAACGACCCTAATGCTCTGGCGGCTTTACCAAACACTAAAACGGGTCTATAAAAACAAAAGGCACCAAATTGCAAAAACAAACTCTATTTTTTTTTCGATTTTATTATTATAGGCACTTATTTGTTTGAAGGTTAGATCACACGAGGCTCTCGTAAAGCTATTATTGTTTGGTATAAATTGTAAGAAATCGAAGATGTTTTAGGGTATACAAATTTTTTTCTGTATTCAACACACTGATGTGCAATATAAAAAAAATACATTAAATTAGTAATCCTGACATCTCACTTTTGTATTCTACCTTTAGAGGGCGTTAACCTGTACCTAACCTGTACCACGTAGGTACAATCTGTTCCTTGATTTCCCTAGACATTTGTCCGAGTTCCATCAGCTATGATCACAGTTAGACAAGTTAATGCAACGTCATCTTCTAAAACAGTTTCGATGTCTCGTTGTCACAAGTAATTTATCTTTTTCTGAAGGAATTCGATAAGTTCATGGCTTTGTTATCTCCTACAGCCCCTTGTCACTCGCACCATAACCCAAAACCACCGCTAAACGTCGCGCGTTTGTTAACTTTGCGTTTCGGGTCACGTTTTTACCGTCAATGGCTCTCAAAGGAGGCCCATTCTTCCCATTCGTTTTATAAGTATTCAATAGTGTTCACAGTTTGTACGTATTCGTTGTGATCGTGACTCAATTGGTTGTTTACTCGACGATTTAGAACTGTTTGGTACAAAGCGAAGATGCTAGGAGAAGATTAATTTCTTTGGACGTTAACATTTGTCTTGGATTAAGTATTCCGTGTGCGAAACCTTTTATCAGAGACTTTATTCAGAATAACAAGGCAATAATGTTATTTAAATACTTCTGAAAGAGGACTCATCATATTGGAATTGTCGAATAAATGCAAGAAAGGGATTTTAATATTGAATTCCTTCCTTCATCATTTACATAATTGAGATATACTGATGAAGATCAATGTGGTTCGGATATAACTACTTGATTTTACAGAATTAAGTTCGGTAGATATCTAAGTATGGTTGTATTGAAAGGTTGACCAAAGAAAATGTGGATGAAATGCAAGAAAGATGTCAGCTATAATGTAGAGAATTACAAGTAAATCTAGTAAAGATGAATAGAAGGGAAAGCTATTGAGTTTAATATAATATAAATTTTAGGCAAGAAGACTATCACGGACTATCGTTTGTACACAGAAGTTTTTTTCTTTAAAGCTTAGGTAAGCTTAGTGCTGTATCGTGATAGAAGCTATGCAGAATTTATTGTGGTTACGTGGGCGAAGATATTCCAGTCACAGCATCGCGACTGTACCGCAGTCTTTTTACGATTGTATCGTTACTTAATCGCTGCAAAAAATCGCTGGGAACTATCCCATAATAATAAAGGTTATTTATTAAAAACGCATGCTGATATGAGTGGTTTTTAACCTTATCAATTAAATGCTAAAAAAAAACATTTCCCTCATATTTATTAAAGAAACCACGTATCGTGCATCAAGTTAATTATCTTGCAAGCATGTAACTGACTGAAACGTGGTTATGCAACGATCGATATTGGTTGTTATTGACCTAGTTTATCGACACACTGCTTATTAGTGGTGACGATTACCTGTAATTTATGTTTGTTTTTTAATTGCAATTGTTGTTTTGTTAATTATAGGTTAAAAACCTCGCCTTATTTGTCAAGCATTAAAATTGTCGCTGTTGATTATATTTAGACAAGGTGTATTTTTAGGCCTAAATACGAACTTTTTGTGATTGTTTTCACGTCTATTAAATTGTCGGTTAACAAGTTAAGGTAATAACTGATGATTCACGTTAAGTTTGAGCAGTTGAAATGTATACATGTATATACTTCTAGATCTTCAGTGAAATGGTTTTTAAATTTAAATAGCTGTTCATTGCCTTGCCAGACGGTAGCAGTGCGCTGTTAAGGTTTAAAGAACTTTATTTCTCATAAGAACACTTAAAATGAGATACAACGTAATTTCTTAATTCTAAATTGATCATCTGCTCTGATGTCTTCATTCGTTCTCTTGCAGACAGCGCAACAACTATCTTTTATTTAAGTTGTATTGTTTATACGGGACTTTAGTTTGGTCTTGTAGATATTTTATCTTCTTGCATTCTCTTAGTTCGTTTAGAGTATATTATTATACAGCTGTTCTCCCTCAAACCTGTTATAAGCATAACTTCAAACAAAAATAATTTAACAGAAATCTTGTTATTACTCTATAATAAAATGAAAACGGCAAGCACGTACTATCAATCTGATTTTTATCACGCAATTGAGAGAAGGCTTAAATTGATTTAGCCCAGCTTTTTCCTGCGTGGAGCCTACATTTTCTGAATACCTGGTATAAAGGCCTGACGTAATGCGGTTACGTTAGAAGCTATTCACAAACTAGGCCTTTTAAAAAAATACATAAAGATGTATGAATTGTGAAATTTACTACGACAAAATTACGATACATTTTGGCGATTTCTTTTCTATTCGAAACAGTTTTTTAACATTGGTTGTGTCAAAAACTACGATTTCTTTACTAAAGCGAAGACTGCAACAAGGTCATCCAAAAACTATTAGGTAACTTATTCATTATTATCGCTTCAACATGACTGGTTTATTACTTGGCGTAGTAAAGTGTAAAGCTATGAAGTTATTAATTATACTCGCTAATTGCGTTCAAAACTTAGAGAGCTAATGTGTTGTTAAAGTTATTTATGTAGTGGTAAACTTGCACGATCGATGGTTGAACCACGAATATTACAATTAGAAACGGTTTAACATTTGAATTTGTGTAGACTTTTTTATAAAGTAGTAGTAAAAAGTTTGAAAAATGGTAAGATAGGTACAACATTTATGGGTTGGCTCGACTGGGATTAGTAGGTACTACCCTCTCGCAGAATATCAGCGTGAAATAACAGTATTCGTATTGTTGTGTTTAGTACGGTCAGTGGAGAAAATCGGAACTCTAAGGCCGCCAACGCATCTGCAATGCTTTATTATAGTTAGAGGTGCCTATGCGAAAGTGTGCTCGTTGGTAAAATCCTTTCTTCCAGTAGTAACGGAGCAACGGATCGGGGTGAATTCCAGCCGTGAAGTTCATGGGCCGGAGAATGACATAGGATAATTTTATCCCTGAAAAACTAGAACCACGGCAGCGAAACCGCGAGAAAAAGCTAGTAAAAAGTATAATAGACACCTACACATAATTTAATATGAAAGGTATGTATTGAGCATACATACAGACCTGTACAACACAGAATCATCAAGTGAAAACATTATAGGTAGGTAGAGGTACTTAGTTCTAAATAATTATTCAGGCCACACTACCTGTTGTATCACATTGATAGCATCAGAATAGGGTATTGACCGCCAGTAACAATTAGGTGTTCAATTTTAGGCATAACATTAGTTCACCGGGTCTATGTACTGACGAAAGCTATCACTAGTGAACTGATTGCTTGATACGAATTGCGAATATTTGTATGCAAATAGATTGACAAATAAAAGCTGGCTGTCGGAAATAAAAGGTGCGTAATTATGCAATAAAAGAGTTTTTATGTATAAGTTAGTAATAAGGTAAATTTAATACATTTGTCACTTCTGTATTGCGACAAAGCCTTTTGTTAAATAAAAAAAAATAAGGCATATTTTTTTTTATTTATAGAAAATGTAGACGTCAAACATTTTCAACAGCCAGCATCATATTGATTCATTTGTTTTTCCAATCTCGGACAAAGAGCTGTTAAGCGTGCTCTAGCTCGTTTGCTATATGCTCGTTTTTATGTATTCACTCGTGTAATGCTCGTATCCGAGCTGTTGTATTACACGCGATTGCTCCCGTCCAGCACCCACTTTTAGAGATAGCATATCTGAACTGTAATTCCACACATTTCATGCAAATTCTTGCTCCATGGTAGTATTTAAAAATTTTCCACACGCGAACGCGAATAGTAAACTTTTTTTTAAATAATACGTCCAATAATATTATTTCCAGGAAACGATATGGCTTACTGAAGCTTTTTATTTTTATAAATAGCAATATGTGCGATACTAATTATAATGGTTGTAGGACCGTCGTCGTTGTGGCTGTCGGCTTAATTTGTAGTTATGTTTCGTGACTCTCACCCTGTGTTGCGATAATTACGTTATAACGCACCACTAGTGTGGCAAAAATGTACGGAAGAAATACCGAGCAATTTGGAAATAGCTTACGTGTTAGCCGTATTTATTTCTTTTGCGGTAGAAATTAGTAGCAATGTTACTAGGCCAACTTTCTAAATTGTAAGGGCATTATTCTTTAATTTATAAATTTCCGTTACTGAAAATTATATTATTAATGTTATGATTATTTCGGGTTTCATCCCATTTGTAATATGTATCATATGCTATTCATCATAACAAAGGAATACAATGATTACAAACGCAACAAAAGGAATTTAAATGTAGTTTTTGAGTTTTGTACAATTTGGAATTATTTATAAAACCACGTACCTAATTGACCAAGTCACGGTCCAAGCCACGCACACACAATGTGTTATTATGTGCTATTATCTATATTTTACCGTCACATTACCCAAGCAGCGGCATGTCATTACAATCGACGCTTTGACAGCGCGGCTGTGGAACGCGACAGCGTCGTTTGCGCCGCGACGCAGCCGCGCCATCGCATCGCCGACGTTCCTTTGAAAGACATAATGTAATATTCCGTTCTGAAAAGGGAACCGTGACAGGTGTGCGGAGCGTACACTTGAAATCTCGCTATGAAAAATGCGCATAGCTCTCAGCTGAATTACATAATGCAGGAATGTGTCAACGCGTCCAGATAAAAGCGGCGCGACGCGACACGACGCGACAAGGAATACAGTTTCGAGATTCTTTGTTTACGTAATAAGCAGCGGAATGTCGTAGGTCAGAGCGGGAGGGTTGCACCTAAAAATTTCATATATAGAGAAGCGTACCCGCCATACTTCACGCGCATGTGTTTATTACGACTTCTATCTCGGTAAATATGATTTTCATTGTGCGTAATAAAGTCATAATAAAGGCGGTCCATGGGTGGGACGGAAGGAAGCCTCGACCTTTCCTGTGGGGCAGGGACCGCCGCTATATCGCCACGAATACGGTCATATTGGTGGAGCACCCGAATGACAATACGAGGCCTTCGTTAAAAATTACGTATTGGAATGGTAACTTTTCGAAAGATTGATTTATTAGAATTTGAAAAATACTTTTAACGAGATCGAGGTGACGAATTTGTTTATATAATTATAACTAGAGGTCGCTTATTAGCCAAAATTCGACCGTATTTTTTTAATTGATAACAACTAAAGCTCGTCAATAGACACTAAAAAGAAAAAAAAATCATTTCACAAACAGAAGAGAAAATTGTACTGAACTTTTTGTGATTGCGTAATTCTACACACAAGTACTCCAAGTCAGTGGTTGAAATTGACCGTATTTTTCCATCCTTATTCTACATACATCGATGACGCATATAATTTGTTTTCATGATTAAGTTTTAATCTAAGTGTCAATCGACTTGAATTTGGGACGAATCCACGTAGGCCGTAGACGCGGTCATCCGAAAATGTGATTGACATTTTACACTCACTGTTTAGTGCTGATATCCGAGTATCAGGACCCTATTCTTTACTGTAGTAATGTTGTCTATGTGAATACCCCTTTATAGTTTTTTATTCTACCTTTTACCTTAGACTATTTTTAATGTCCGACGAAAAAAGAGGGGTGTTATATGTTTAACGTGTCTATATGTGTCTTAGGCAACGAGCTTCTAAATCTAAACGGATGAACTGATTTTGGTTTTGTTTTTTTTTTAAGTTAAAAGGCGACTTGATTGTGTTTTTAGATAGAAACAAAATTAGAGGATTTCATCACGAGTATTTTTTTAAATTCGAACTTGTCTTAAATATTAAAATAGGTGCTAAGCGCGTAAGCAACCACTGCTAAGGTATCACATAGGCGGTTACATGATGATGTAAATGTAATTATGGCATCTGTGGAAGGATGGTGTAATTGATCAAATCAAATTTAATGAACTTGATTCGCGTAGGCACACACTCAATCATAGCCTAGGAATGTGCACATTATATTGAGCCGATTTTCTGTATCTGCCTATTTTGTTGCCGTATGTTCTAGTAATATTGTTATTGAGTGTTAAATCTTTTATAAAAAAAAACTTTTAAGTAAAAGTAAATCTGACTTCAAGGCCATTATATTATCGAATTTTCATATGACACAGTTGAATTCGTTTTGAAATTGGTGCCGATGCCGATTAAGATTAGAAAAAGAAAATTTTTAATTACCATAGCAAAACCAGTCACTCTTTTCCACCCTTCAATACTTTTTTATTTTTTATTCTACTCAAGCTTGACTTAGTCAATATTAAATAATATAAGCAACAACTATTAAGTATCCATCCAGGTAACAAGCACAACTTTGAATGTTTATAATATTAGTTAAAATCGTATGTATTGTTGGAAAGTTGAACAAAATTCAATTGTTTAAAGTTTTGTTTGGATGAAACAAAACAATGCTTCCAGCGAGACCCAGTTCACGTTTTATTCAATTGAATTAATTTTATACTTCAGTCCGCTGGGCTTTCTAAGCGTGCCAGGGGTCAGACGCCTGTGGTTTTCTCTCAGCAAAGATACAATTAGCGCTTACTAATGAGCAGAAGCAATGAAAATTAAATTAATTGCAGAGATCTAGTGGAAGCTTGCTCTACTGACTTTTCGAAACCATGTGCGTATTAAAATTAATTATTACTTGCATAAACGGTAATGGAAACATCGTGACCAATGCATCTAAAGGTTTCTTAATGGTGTCAGTATGTAAAGCCATGGTAGAGGTCTAAGGGACGGTTTAAACTCTAACACCAGATTGTTAATCAATCACACGATAAAAGAATAGCAGTAGTGGAGCAACGAGGGTATTATGAAAATAGTTTCAATATTTTTCACTATTGAAGGCCAGCGAAGCTTAAAATCTATGCAAAACTAAAGTGCATTTTAGAAAATCTTTTAAAAACAGTTATGATGCAAAATTTGAGAATAATGAATATACTAATAATATTGTGAAATAATAATGAGTATGAATGTAGGTTTAAAAAATATTTAGACCTATGGTTGACTGGTAGAGAATGCCCTAAGACATTAAGTCCGCCAATGTACATGTTGCATGAAGATTAAATAAATAAATAAAAGAAGGATTAGAATTGGATTAAAATTAAAAATATAAATAAATAAAAAATTTACGATATTTTATCATAAAGTATTCAGCACTAGAAGCAGAAAATTAATTGGTGCGCTAATGGAAATAAAATATTTATATTTTGTTGCTGTAACGGAAAAGGAAAAAATTGTAGCTATTTTGATTGCAAATCGGTGCTCTAATGACAATGGCTCTAGGAGTGATAGCATTGCTACGCTAATAAATAAATATTCTAGCAATATTAATATTTTCTTTTTTCTGTCTTCGGCTCTTATCGATTGATTAAACTTTTCGTAAAAGTTGAATTGGGATCCTATCAGTTTTCTTTGTAATTTACGGGACAATAGGCACACTTCATTCTTTCATTGACTGTTTCAATCTTAAGACGAATCAAGGATTCGGGTATCTACCTAGATACCATTACAATAGGTACTATATATATATTTAAATCAAAACACTATTTCACATTAAAAATCTGCATCGTGTGCTGGGTTTCCCGGGTTCAAATCCGCAGTTAGTTCTTTCACTCAACACGTCGGACTCGAAAGATAAACGACGTCATAAAGCACCTTCCAATAAGAATTTCTCAATCCATAATTTATAACTAATTTGTACTTCCATGCGGAATGACTGCCATTTGACCTCCGGCCCCTGGAGACTGTACATAGCAAACTGAACTTCGCATTTAATTTATAATTAGTTGGTTATTGGCTTAGAGCAGGTGTGGTGTAATTACCTTATTTCCTATTTGAATGTTACAGTATTCAAGTTTAGGCGCTATAAGTTTCTTACCGCTACTATTTATTAGCTCTGACTTTGAGTCGTGATAGCCTAGTGGTTGTGACCGTTGACTGGTAAGTCAGAGGTCTCGGGTTCGAACCCAAGGCGAGCACCTCTGACTTTTCGTAAGTTATGTGCGTTTAAAAATGAATTATCACTTACTCCGTGCCTCGGAAAGCACGTAAAGCCGTTGGCCCTGCGCCTGATCTTTCTCCGATCGTGTCGGAAGGCCGTCCCATCGGACTATGAGAGTGAGGGAATAGAGAGTGCACCTGTGTTTGCGCACACACTTGTGCACTGTAATATATCCTGCGTATTTGGCTGATCTCCGTTGAGATTGGCCGCTGTGACCGAAATTCGGTCAGGAGGATATTATTATTATATTATTAGCTCTGACTACTTGTAGGTATATTGGGGTCCAGTACCGAAGTACAGAAAGCTAAAAATTTAATGTAAAATTAGACAACATTTTATTTTAATATTGTTACTGTTACTGATAGCTTATATCATCCTACTGCTAGGTAAAGGCCTCTGATTTCTTCGTCTTTTGATCCAGAGCAAGTGTGGATCAGTCGATGTTGGTACTGTCTAATTCGTCCCGCTATATCGCTGTATCAGGGCTGGAGCCGTCAAGCCCTAAGTGGACTACTTGTCCCATAGCTCATCAGGCATGCGACAAACGTGACCGGCAGATTCCCAAGTTAGCTTTGTTTTATTTAAAAAATATTTTATTTATATTTTATCTTAAACCCAATTTACAACATCCAATTTGCTGGTCCGCTTAACGTCAAAACAACACGCACTTTTTTGAACGGGTGACAAGTGGTAGCCGATCTGTTACGTACAAAACTAGTGACTAATTGAATTAGGTGGCCCTTCTGTTCCGGGACGGCCGGCCCTCGATATCCTTTGGAGAAAAAAGAGCTCATTTATTATAGCATATGGTAGGTACTGGCACTGGTTGGAACGGAGACTTATTGCGGTAACGGACGATTTTTCCTTTAGTCGTGCGGTTATTTATATTGATTGATTGATCGTACTAATACGATAATACGTGCCTGACAACTAGTGATCTGTAATGGGTTTTAAAAACCAGTTTTGATGAATTTAGAATAGGCATGGGGTAGTTTTACACCATTACACACTAATGGACGGTGCTCTGCTATAGCAGATAAACTTCTATGGTGTCTATTCATTGTCCAGCCAAGGATGAGCCGGTCTGAATGTATTTTCATGCTGAAACCGTTGTAGTGTAGTCTAACGTGGAGCAGTAGTCTAACGTGGAGCACATCTGTCTTTGAAGCAGAAAGATGGAAGTCAAACGGTATCGTAACCTTTGTAAGAGGCGTTAGTATTATCCTTGCCTGACACCACCCAGGGCAAAGAGGCTATGACATAAAACTATAACCCTTTTTCCTAGACGATATCTACGGTTAGGACGTATAAGTATTTCTTAACTTCGTGTGTCATTTTCAGGTTTGCGTGAAATTATATTACGTTATAAACAAAGAATAAGACTAATATCTTACATATCTTTATACAAGTTAAGGCAGTGCTTCAAAATTTCTATGAAAGGAAGGAAAGGGAATTCGCGTGGAGGGTTAACCATTTAACTACTCGCTGTAAGTCCCAACAAAGCCTTACGCTTTTAAATCCAGCCTACACAAACGGGAAGGTTAAATACGTGCATCAGGCTCGCAAGGCATTCCTTCAGGTTTAACGGGAATTAAATTGACCTAATTTTCTTTTGACCTCCTTTGTGAAGTGGATAACCGTTCTGATGAAACGTGAGAGTGTGGGTTCAACTTCTTGTGGAAATTATAATTAGTGGATGTTTGTAAATAAGGATCCTTTAAGAGGAATTTCTTAACAGGATTTTCACATCACTTAACGTATTCTAAGACATTCATTCATTTGAAGTAAAATTGTATATTTGGTTGTATTATATTTCTACAGTATGTCTATACAATAAATTAAAAACTTGTGTATTATTGGCACAGATGACTAAATAGTTACTACGTAAGTATTGGTAATTCAATTTCAAAAATGTAACAAACCGTATGAAACCAAAAATCAGTTGCCATTAACACAAATGATAAAATTAAGTTGATTCGATTATGATAGACCTTTTTCAATAGATCTCTTGAAATAACGAAATTATGATAATATTTTTTTAGTATGTAAATTTAGTAGAATGAAGTTATGAGAGGTGTAGCGGAATTTTAAATACTTCGTGAAAAAAACAAATTAAATATAATTAAACTCTCTTTATAAGTATCTAAAATGTAAATGAGGCCTTTGAACGCCACCGCGGTCAACGGTGACCGCGAACAATAAAAATTGCATTGTGTCTGCGGCGTGGCAGTCAAAGTGTTAAGGAACTATCACAAATCACAATGTGACTGCTAAAACATTTAGGCTTGAAACCTTACAAAATAAACAGTCAAATTACTTTCTTAAAAAAATATTTATAAGTATAAAAGTTTTTCAGAATCAGGTTTCTTCTGATTTTTATTTACCTAAAACTTTAATCCCATTCTCAAAGTTTTTAAACTTTCGCGAAATAACAATATAATTATGTTTATATTATTTCTTGTCTATTTGCGCACTGTTAAATAATTTAAATTTGTTATTGAAATGTAATATATAATATAATATTGAGTGAAATCTCTGTGTATCAATAGTATAAAGCTGTTTTCTCTCTTCGTCACTATCATTAAGAAATTTCTTTTTCGCTTATCGCAAATCGGTTCATGCGTTTCGGAGCTATGATGCCACATACACACAGATACACACGTCAAACTTATAACATCTCTCTGTTTTCATCAGGGGTTAAAAGCATGATAGATTTTTCCCAACCCTGCTTCGCAAATAAGTTAGTTAATTTCATAATACACCACGTCTTATTTCACCGCTCTCCAATAATTCAATAGGTTCCAATTGAAAGGGTTTTGTAATACCCCCATTCCGTTTTGGCACACAATGTAGTTCGCTTCGTCACACATTAATATAGGGTCTTTATTGAAAATTGTATTATACTGAATGCTGTAGTATCGAACGTGAGAACCGACAGTTGTTCAAAGTAAGAACATAGGGTACGTGACGCTGACGGAACAAAACACGCGAACTATTGCAGATCTCCTTATAATTTACCTACAGGATAATTTCCGCACTACTTCATAGTCAGCTATGATCAATATCTTTTACTTCTCATACTCAATTATATAGGTACCTATCATATCTTTTACTCAATCATATACCTAGGTATTTCAATTGAAAATTCAAAAAAGGAAGCAGGGATAGCTTAGTGTAAAAAGTCAGAGGTGCGGAAGTTATATGCATATTATAAATAAATAATTACTCGCACGTTAAGCCCCAACCCCCAGCGGCGTCATGAATTTTTTTGAAAAAGTCACATATGTAAGACCAGGTGCGAACATACAATTACGTGCTTGCATTATGGGTCCATAACCAATGCTTACAAAGGCTACAGTCCAATAAAAAAAAAAACTAAAAAAAAAACTAACAGTTATGTCATGACTATCTTTATTTATCTTCTAGTTATTGGATTAGATAACTTACGAACAATTGCATTTAACTTTTTCTTTCCCACAAAACATCATGTCTCTAAGATAACATCTATAGAAAATGATGTCAGAGGGTAATATGATGTGTTGTTACACGAGTTTTTAATTTTTTCTGATACGCCACGATCGCGTCAAATATAAACAGGTTTTATTCACATTACATTAAAAACTACTTTCTTTCTTTTTTTTTTGTTTACGGGGGGAAATCTAAAAAAAGCACCCGGCTTCCGGGGAAGAGACAGACTAGTGTGGGATTTTTACCTCACTAAAACCACCCCGGTGATCACCATCAACACATGGAGTGGTACTGGGTCCTTTTAAGACCAGCTCCGGCAATACTCCTGTGCAACGCATCCTATAGTATAAACTATTTTACGTATCCATTAATTAACTATGGTATGTACAGTCGAATGCACAAATATTTATAGGGTCTTAGTTACAAATATAATTAAATAATTATAGATAGTACGACAATCAAGTCTACATTTAGACGTATTACTTCTATTCAGATATACCTATATCAATTTATTGGCGATTTGAAAATAGCAAGTGTATACATATTTGTGCTCATGACTGTAAAGTAAACATCAAAATTTACTATCAGAATAATTATATAATAATTAATAACAGAAGAAAATATTACTATCAGAAGTGTCCAAAAGAATCACATTGTTAAATCCATAAGTAGATACACTGGCTTTAAAAACTTTGTAATACACTTTTAAAATTGCAAAGTACGCAGGATATAAAACTAAAAAATCTTTTCAATTTTTATACGAGATCATACATTTTCACGCGAAAGAAGTCGCGGGCGACATCTAGTAATGTAATAAAATTAAAAGCTAGGAGTATTGTATCATCTACATACCTATACATACTCTATGCTTTTTACCCGACTGCCAGGAAGGGTTATGTTTTTAATTTATTTATCAACGGAATAGCGTGTCAATATTTCCGTGCCACAAACCACTTTTGCCAGAGCCTACTGTAAATATTCTCTTCATCAAACAATTATTTTTCAACCTTAATTACAACATCGATAGTGAATTTAAACTCTTAATTATTTACACATTAATAGCACTGTGGCTGACACTGCACTATTTTGTGGTGACTATATTTTTTTTTTAATATTTGTGGATCGCTTTTATAGAGGCCCGCTTTATTTATTAACTTGGTGGGAAAAACATACCGGTTTATAGCACGCATGGACTGGCGCGGGGTAGTACCACCCTCTCATCGAATATCGACATGAATTAACAGTATTTGTACTGTTGTGTTTTATACGGTTGGTGAAGAGAACCGGAGGTCCATTCCCCTTCAAAAGCCGGCAACGCATCTGCAATGCTTCGGGAATTGCGGGTTACCTGTGGGTGATGATGATCACTTACCATCAATCAGGTGACCCTGACCCGCCTATTCCCTTATCCCCATTTAAAAAAGAAACAGTTCTCCACTACTTCGCACTTACAAACAAAAAACTTCTTTTAGCTACAAAAACCTAAAACTCCCAGTAATCGGACGAAGAATGTTTCACTTTTCAAGTCCCAAGTGTGATTACAACCCGATAAAGGCAGTAAAAATACAAAAAATATAGCTTCAATTCCCATATCCGTGCTGGAGATGCACAAAAATTTTAAAATTTCAGTTGTAAACGATAAAAATGAACGTACCTATGTATGCAACATCGCAAAATAAGGGAATGTTGCCCTCATATTTTTTTCCGTCGACTTGTGAATGGTAACTGCACTGTTTTTTCCTACGTGGATATCGTAATCAATGTATTGAGAGGCTGCACTCATCCGCGATTCGTACCGGAGTGTATTCGTTATTTTTACCGTGTATTCCGTTCTGTATTTACACCGGTGTTTGCTGTTTATATTGCACGCACTACAGTTTGGTTGAATGTGCATTCGAGTAGAGTATTGCCTACTTTTTTTCATGTATGCATTTTTATATCCAGCTTACAATTGTTACGTGCTTGGCTGCATTTTATTAAAGAGTGTCCGACGAAATATCAAATGATATCTAGCGTTTTTAATGTTTTGTAAAACTGTATTAGCGATGTATATATTTTTATCAATATTTTTATATTTGGAAAAACAAGTTTCCATCAGATTACTAAAGCGTTCGTTTGCATGTCGTTCTTCTTCTTTATCGTGTGGTTGATACTTAATAGCTAGACAGACATGGCATTACATACAGTCTTAGAAGTGCTGCTTTCCTCATGATGTTTTCCCTCATCGTTTAAGCAAGTTATAATTAATTTTTCATACGCACATTAATTTTAAATATTATACGTGCTTGCCTGGAGTTTGTTTGTTTTTATTTTATCCGTTGACACCTTTTATTCAATTGTTTTATTGTAAACGACTTTATGTGAAACGAAGCGCGACAGATAAAAGCGCTAAGTACAATTAAACAGTAGTTATTTGGTGGTAAAGTTTGCGTTTGATGGTTTTCGTAATAACGAAAACCGAATAACGTATAACCGAATAATGTATAACCGAATAGTGAACGTAATAACGTTCAGATCCGAAACTTGGATGTTCAATTACGATCTTTGACATACCAAACCAACATCAATCCACTAGACTATCTCTGCAAGTCGTTAAAAAATAGTCACCCCTACTATCCAATGAATATTCACAGAATCCATCCAGTTTTGATATGTTTGGACCGAAGTGTACTATTGGGATTATATAAGGTAGCGTATGTAACAAGCCGCAAGGGAAATAAGTGAGCTGGTATTTTTTGTACACAGTATTTTATTACATACAAATTGAATCAACCAATACCGAACCAGCATAGCGTAACTGCAAGTGCTTACCTACCTTGTAGTGATTATTTGACCTTTTCGTGAGTTTATTTATAGTCGTATTAAGGTCACATGTCGTACGGGAAATCATAAGGTGGCAAACAAACATAACACAACCCGCCTGATGGTAATCGGTTGGTTACTGTAGCTTATAAATGATTGCTATATCAGGGGTATTACTCGCCTGCCGTAGGAACAATCTTGGGTTTTTAGATGCGGAGGAAATTGTCTAAAGAGGTATAGGGAAAGAAAATCGGGACGCAGAAAAATTAGACTAATATAACTCTAATATAAACATCTACTTACTACTCAATTAGAGTTTTTGACGGCCTTCTCTAAATTAGGTTCTTAGATCCAAAAACGGGATTTCGGACGTCCCGTTAAGGGTGGTGGCTGGACGTGTCCTGTGAGGGCTGAAAACCGGGATGTCTTCCCAAAAACGGGAGATCCGGCAACACCACTTGAATTTCCTAAATGAACCTTAGCAGGCAATTTAGGGTCATCCCCACCTAAACACGTGTGATTATCCGGCTTAAGCCACCGTTGCTCTTACTAACCGTAAGGATAAAGTATGTACGGATACTGTTATTTCACGCCCCGGTCGAGCCAACTCAATGAGAGTGGCTCTACCATCACGAATATAAGAAAAACCAATAATACAAACCAGTTACTTATTTCAATTAAAGATTTGTGTAGAGGTGAAGAAAAAAATCGTGAGGAAACCAGCACACGTGACAGATTTTTCAACGGTGTGTAAAGCCATGTCAGAGGCTTACAAGCAGTTTAAACTCTGACACCGGGTTGTTCATCAATCATACGATAAAGAAAGAACATTATAGAGCTACAAAGTTTCCTGGCTCTTATAATTCAATACATCAAAGTAGCCCTGGCCATTTTGTAACCAGTGAAATGATAAATCTGATCCTCTTATAAACTTTCTGATAATTATATGTAATAGTCTATCAACGGCTAGTAACTCTTTGATACATGTTTCACGTCAGGCGCTCAGTATTTCAGTGCGCTATTATTTAAACAAATCTAATATCTTAAGTATGTGAACGTAGACTGAAGTTGCGGTTTCGTTTGTAGGTCAGTGTATTGCAACACGCTATGCAGTTTGACAACTATTTCGAGGAAGTCTATCAGTAGATAGTTACCTAGATACCAGCAGGTATTTGGAACGTTCCATTTAACGAGTACGTAGTAATTAAAGAGCTCGGTAAACCTTGACTTTTACCATATCTGCTTACTTTATATATTATTAATTTACAAATATAAAAAACCTGCTAAAACCAAAAAGTACCTTTCACATTTAACATTGATAAAATTCGGTATTTATAACACAATAATTCCACAGTCTAAATATGGAAGAGTTTTTTTTTGTACTCTAAATAATTCATTGCATTACAGGAACGCATATACGAACGTAATTTGCCTCAATTTAATTTCATGAGACATGGTTTTTATACTGTTTGTCATCTAGAGCATCTGAGAAGGTTTTCTTTATTTTCAATCCCCATCCCTTCGGTTCTTATAATGTGATATTCATTTATTTTATTTCCCGGCGGATGGGCGCGCGCCTGTGGCTTGGCGGAGGAAACAAAGCCATTTCCTAGACGTCGCCAATCCGTGCCTGTGTGGCCACTAGAGATGCGACTACGTACGGTACACATAGTGGGCCCGCGCCTGCTCTTGTCCCAACACTGACGTCTGACGCGAGACGTTATTAAACCTTCCTCTTTTATTTTATTGTATTTCTCTTTGTGTGTTTTTGACGTGTAAGGAGCTGAAGCTAATAGGTTTGTGTGTTTCATTTCTGTAAAGCACAGTAATAAAGTGCCATGTTTGCAGTAGGCAATGTGTAATGTTGCGTTTATGACATACACAAATTCATTTAAATTTACAATTTTTTAGTGAAATACTAATTCAATTTATTTCTGAGGATTCATGTAATATAGGAAATTGAAAATGAAAATTAAAATTACATTGAAAATTTTAAACGGCATAGCCATTGTTTTAGAAAGCCGATTTTATTTGTAAAGATTGTAACTAATAAGTTAAAATAAATACGATTTCGTATTAAGATTCTGTTAATTGTTTATTTAAGCGCCTAATATTATGTTAGAACAATTATATTTAATAAAATTTTCAGCGGGTTCAAATCCCGAACGTAATCTATTTTTACTTTTTACATAAATTTCGCACTTAAAAGTATGCATAAATATTTTATATTATTTTTATGAATTTATAATTTTTTCAGTTTAGGTCAAATAAAAAAAATAGATATATTATATAGAGTTAATATAATAATAAACAGACGCAAAATAAATATCCTCTAATAAGAAATCATCGCTGTCTTTTGGTTATAAAAATCTTGTTACTATAATGCCATACCATACCATC
The DNA here is from genome assembly GCA_936450705.2 of Protodeltote pygarga. NCBI lineage: Eukaryota > Metazoa > Arthropoda > Insecta > Lepidoptera > Noctuidae > Protodeltote > Protodeltote pygarga. The sequence goes on from OW388263.2 coordinate 10,727,549, forward strand.
TACATGCTTACAAATCCACATAAAGCTAAAATGTATGGTAAAGAAACATATCAAATTGAAATTAATGGTGTAAACATAAAATATATTACATGGGATGTATATATTTTTTCACATTAAGACGCCTCTTCGCGCTAATCTGCTATCTCGCTCGCACATTGAAGTTGTTTGAAGAAATAAAATCAGTGAATTTAGTTTTGAAAAATCGAAACAAACCATTTGAAGGAGAACAACTTTACAAAGTTTCAGCAATCATTTCAGCTTGATCGAAACAAATCTAAAAATAGCTTTATATGAAAACATGTTTCGATCAAGTTGTAATTTTTACTAAACTTTGTAATGTTGTTTTCCTTCAATTGGTTTATTTCGATTTTTCATAACGATATTCATTGATTTAATTTCTTCAATGTGCGAGCGAGATAGCAGATTAGCGAGTATCCTTGCCTTAAAGATTTAAAGTGCACGCAAGGAGCACGCTCCCTGCCCTTGTTCCTGTCACTCGTATTATTTCCCGAAGAGGGATACGCTGTCTTAGACGTGTCGATTTAGCATTCCGACTGGATTTGACATCCGCAATGTTTATTGCCATCCCATTTGGCGGGCCTCTTTTGTGTGAATCTTTTTGTGGTATAATTTATCTAATTTGGAACAAAGCGGATTATACGCGGCGATGTTCACTCAATTCACGGTAGAGGCAGTCTTGAATTTTTATTAGAAAATTTTGTTTTGGAGCGAATATTTATAAACCTGGTATACCTAGAGTTTTTTTATCGTAATTCTACGGTGAAATTCTGAATCATTAACTTGCTTAATGAAAAAATATTGGAGTTTTTTTTCGCTTTAACCTAAATAGTGAAGTAGCTTTATTTAATAATTACAAAATCCATTTTCAGAGATTTAATTATGGCCGCGCTAAAGTAACCGAGGGATACCTGAGCCTGACGATAACGATATTTGTTTTAGAATAAAGTTTAATAATTTAAAAAGTTTCGACGAGGATGGGATTCGAACCCACGCGTGCAGAGCACATTGGATTAGCAGTCCAACGCCTTAACCACTCGGCCACCTCGTCATGTGAGTCGGTGGCGAAATAGCGGTTTGCTTTTCTATCGTAACTTGTTACCCATTATCGTTTGTTAGCACAGTTGCTTGTTGTTATAACTTTTTTCATAATCCATTGAAAAGCCCATGATATGCAGCTGTTGTTTTGCGGTTACTTTCGCTGTAATTTATTTAACTTGTTGTTTGGAACTACTATTTAACGAAGATGTAAGGTAATTAATGCAACCGCGAGGAACTAAATAATTTAATCTGATTTATTATTGCTTGTTGGACGTTGGTGTGTTGAATGGATTGTTGAATAGATATGAATATGAGGGTTATGTCAGTAACGTAACTGAATGTTAGATTAAAAATAGAATTTTGTTTTTTTTTTCAGTAATGATCTTATGGACTAAGCCGTGTACGAATGAACGAACAAAATATGGTTGAACATTTGGTTCAAACGTGTGGACCTAAATTAAAATAGCGAACAGGAACTCCTTGCGAACATTTTTGACGAATAGTGTTCGATGTTCTTGTTCGTTCGTACATGTACAAGGCTTAAAGTCGCTAAAACTGATACCACGGGTCCGTTCTCCTTACAAAGGTTGACCCTTTTAAGATTCTTAAGTTTTTGCATTGAATCGTTATTTATGTGACCTTTAGACTAACTTTTGACGAACTTACTTTTGGCTTTATCATAATTTTAAATTTCTTTGAATTTAATATGCATAACATTTACATTCTGTGGTTTACGAAAGCGATTTAAATACTTAATTTGTTTTTTAAAGTAAGTGATTTATTGAACTCTAGAATACTTACTAAGGTAAAATTATGTATAAATATTCGTAGGTATTGTAGTCAAATTCATATTATTTATAATGCCATTATCAATACGAAATCAATACGCAGAAGGCAGGGGCCATAAAACTATCCAGATTCAAATTTAGTTCGGAAATAGAACACAACCCGTTCCAAAAATTAAATGTCAATATGGCAACTGTTACACTCAGCTTCTGTCCACTTACCGTCGCTCAGTATACGACGCGATCGTGAAATGTCCCCATATGGGGCACGGTGCGGCCGTCCTCATCCAACTAAAACCGAGGCACCGAGGCACCGAGCACGGGCATAAACCCGAGGATTTGTCGGAAGCGCTCGCCCAAATACGAAATGCACCTGGACCGATTTAACTTAGCTTGTTCTTCGTTATTTACTTTTAAAGGCTTTATTAGATTGTGTGGTACCATTTTAAAAGGATCACAAATTTATTAATGATAATTTAATGATATATATAATTAATACGACTGCCTCGTTGGTCTAGTGGTAGCAAGCGCGACTGCTGAGCACGAGGTCCTGGGTTCGATCCCCGGGTCGGGCAAAGTGTTATTGGGTTTTTCCATTAGGAAATTCTCAGTAGCAGCACGGAGTCTGGAATTGTGCCCGGTTAATGGCAATAGGCTCGCCCCCTATTACATGGGACTTATAATATAGCTGGCGAAACGTGGGTGTACTGCACACCTCTGCCTACCCCCTCTGGGGAATATAGGCGTGAGTCTATAAATTAATAAAATAAATAAATATAATTAATGGTATTCTTTCATAATGAGCAAAGTATAGTCATGAGCAAATTATGTTGACTTTTTTGGATTGGAATTTTAGAATGTCCTAAGTATTTTAAATGTATAATTATTATTGCATTATTTTATGATACCTATTTATAAATTGACATTGACAAGGTGTTTAAAATGATTCACTTCTAATAAGTAAAACCATTACAAGTAGAATAAATATTCCAGTACCTTCTCTAGTACCATGGGTCATTTGGTGTCCTATTAATGAATGCGCAGCTTGTTAGGTTAAGCAGGAACTGCGCAATGAATAAATTTGCGGCTGGCTACACATGATATTAAATATTAGGCAACTGAATTTGTGTTGCTATAAGCAAGACATAGAGCATTTTTTTATAAAAACTTCTTAAACATAATAACAAGACTGATCTTTGGTAAAAACAAGTCATCATTTCGTATTTGTAAACTTTAAAAAAAATTAACTTATTTAGCCAAAAAAAGGTAATAACATACCTACCAATGAAATTTATTTCGGAATAATACAAATTCGGAACCAAGCCACAGATATAGTGTAACATAATTATAATTCTAGTTTTATTACGGTAGTTAAAAGTGTACATTTCTTTGATAACTATTGGATAAGTTTCTGTAAAGATATGTAATTATCACGAGGTATATTTATCAGCTTACATACCTATACTATAAATAATCAGCAACTGGTAGACTAAGGCTGTGACTGATGACGTAGTTATTAAGCTTGATATCTTCGAATCCTGAGCTCTGATTATAAAAGGAATAATCTAGTACTTACATTTAATTTAGCCAAAGTCAACCCTATTCTGAATACATTGTTTCCGACATCATAACCGCCGCTCATTAAGTATCATAACTTAAACGTCACAGTACCGACCCATGTAGCAAATTGTGCTCGTAGAATTAATTCAGCTTACATAGAAGCTATAACAATAACTGGATATCATTATTATTCGCGCGGCCAGGGCTGCCACTAGTTAGGAAATGAATATTCCATTCCTAATGGACCTGCTTGTGCTTTCTTTCATTAAAACTTACATTATGTGCCCCACTCCGCTGTTGAATAATTACTACACTTCGGAATTTGAATGAGCCGTCGTCGGTAATGAATCGAGATTTTCATCCGTCTATCGTTGCATTCTGTTTGTTCAATTTGAATTATTCATTCTTCTTGTGAGTGTCAGTTGTATAGGTTGTTTCCAAGAGGGCCGCACATAAGGCTTCGTGTCCGAGTCATATCGTTTGTACGTTTCCTAGTAAGGAAATGGGCATATTCGAGTAGTTTGATGAAGTCACGTGCTATATCGTGTTCAGACATTGTAATATTGTAGTTGTGACGAATAGCTTACTAGTACTATGTGAAACGAACATATTTCTCTGAACAAACTTCTACACGTCTTAGCATGGTAACTTGATGATAAGCATAATTATTCTGTACATACCAACTTGAAGTTTTCTCTGGACTTTACCACTTGAATAAAATATACCAACTAAGTACTTTATAAAGTTTATTTTATAAAATTAGTCGCTTCTCTCGAATGCCTGTAGATTATGGAAAAAATAAAATGTTTCCATTATAATTATAAATTCTATTCAGTTCGCCAAAACGTATAGTTGAACCAAAGAATATATAATACAAGCTTCCGCCCGCGGCTTCGTCCTCGTGGGGGTTGGGGGTGTGTAGTTTGTAGTGGGGGGTGAAAGATAGCCTACGACCTATTTTCAGACCTACCAAATATACACAAAAAAAAAATCAAAGAGCTCGTTAACAAAGACTGTCTGTGACACGAGATTTTTATATTTAGATTAGATTTATTAGACAGATATATTGTCTGTGTGGTAACCTTATCTTAGTAACTAAATATTACAAGAGTAATTAATACAGTATACATTTGCTAACAAGTAAATCTTGCAGTAAATTATAATATCTGTGTATCTGTATCACAGAATATCAACACAAAAGAATGATTTCTTTTCGTTGTTTCATACCTTCCTTCTTAATCACTTCTCATCTTCCACTATCGATGTGTAGGAAGTAGGAATTGTTACCTCGTTGTGGTAACAGATCGTACTTAGCGACCAAAATGATTTTATGGGCTGTTGCAGACGTTTATAGGTTACGGTAATTACTATCAGATGGGCCGTGTAATTGTTTGTCACCTTAGAAGTATAAAAAACGTGCTATATCTGTCAAATTTTAATTTATATTGTTGGTAAGTCATATTTATTTTTAATTCATTTTGAAAAGTAGGCTCGACTTGAGCCTTAATTATCATATTATTCATAGTCATTTACTATCCACGTAAATACTTGTGGTTTCTTGGAAAGCTCTAAATGCTGCATACAGTTAAAATTTACAGCGAATTATTCAAGTACCAAGTAAGAATTAGTAGTACTACATTATAAGTATATTTACTTAAATAATTATTTAAATAATGATGTCTGGATCGGATTAAAAAATAATTATGAAAGTATTTGAAATCCTATTTCCCGGAAAAGACATAATGACGTAACGAAAATCGTATTCAAAAGTTCGGCGTTATACGTTCGGCGTATTATGCGCGTTTTACTGTCTGGGACAGTGATACGACGCTTGCTCTACAAACAAGGAGTTATGTTATTTCCATTACTTCTATTAAAACTTTTTAAGCCCTAACAAAATATTGGTGTTCTTCGTGTTTTCTCGTAACTGGAAGCTTGGTTGTTATTTCTTCTGCGTATATATTGACGGCACGCTGCGGTACGCAGTACGCTTAAGTTAACACAAACAATATAATATAAACAACGCGTTTTAGCTTGCTTTGTTTTAGAAGTATTATCATATTGGCTAGATGAATTCGCTAGGCAAATTATATTGAAGTTGCAGATTTACATCGAATCAAAATATTTTTATTCATGTAGACCATTTTACAATTTCTCTTATCATGTTACTGCTCATGGCAAATGAGCAATAAAATGATGAGAGAAATTGTACAGAATTATTTACTGAGTAATTTAATATTAATTACTCTTAATCAAGTTACTCATTAAAATTACAAAAATCATGGATATTTTGTATCTAGATTTATGATGTGTATTATAATCGTCGAAAATCTGTATCTTTCTCAAAGCACGACTTCAAAAGGTTACAAGCGAGACCTCGAAGGTCCACAAGATTGAATGAATTGCCTATGAATGAGTTCAGAAACTAATTTAAATCTTAACTTACAACACCTCACCCAACAACAAACACCCAATATTCAATGGGCATGTGTGCAAATTGTCGATTCCGTTTGGCGTCACGTCTGTCAATGTGCCGTTTACATGTGCACGGATGGTGGCTGATTGGCCTCTCATTTGGCTCGATTGTGCCTCACGAATACATAATTTGAGTTCAGCGTCGTCGCCATTAAGATAATCTCCCTCTGCCCCCTCATTGATTACCACGATGTTCGGTTTACTGCAGTGCGATACAATCAGCCTATTTGTGCGATTGCGCCTTTATTAACAGATCACTGCTTTATTATAACGGTTCTGGTGTTGATTGATATCGAGAGGAGTGAAAATATTAATGATGTCTTCATTATTTTTCATTCTCTTATTTAAATTAAATTTATCGTCGATTCCAAATATTTATTTATTATTTACAGAAAAACCTAACAAGGTTTATGTTTACACCGATTATGTTTGTATTAATGTGTTTAAAAGTATGTATATGAATAAATAAAATAAAATAAATATTGAGTTAAATCAGAAAAAAACAGCACATTTATATAATAGGCTCGCGTAAAACTTCAGAAAACATTAATAATTTAACATTGTACTTCAACTCCTGGTGAGCATGTAATCGTCTTTAATAACACAATTTTGAGTGATGAAACTGAAGGGGTCGGTCAGTAACGGTGCCCGCATCTCTGTGCTCGAAAACCACGTAACTTAGTGAGCCGACAAGTGCCAACCACCATTAAAACTTAGTTCAGTGCGACATAACGCGACACACAGTCGGTGCGGGCGCCGCCGTGCGCCGATGCGAAAGTAATCTCACTGGGGCCGAGAAAATCGCTTTTAAAAGTTTACCTTATTGCTGAATGCTCGCTCCAGGATAAGTAACCGAGTGGAGTGACGTCACAGACTTTTATAATGATTTATGGCCGCGAAAACCGTGAAATATTACCTAAATGCGGACTTTAATGTAATTTGCTTTCCGTCGCCGAATGAATTTACAGTTAGGAATTTAGGAATACGTAACGTTGTTATGCAAGGGAACTAACACAGAATACCGGATTAATAGCTGCAGGCTATCGAGACTATTCGAGACTGTTATTGGCAAAGTCGTTTATCGTACGACACCTTAGGGATGCCTGCATTTTGCTGCCTGACAACACTAACGTTACATGTACTTTGTACCTTGCTATAAAACGTAACGTTTTGTGTACAAGTCTGATCGTCTATATATTTAATTTTGCTGATTTTTACTTATAATTTTTTTTCGAATCCTTCGACTATTCAGATTTTAAGATGTAAAACATCAAAAGGTTTTGTAGTAAACTTTTGAAAGCTTTACTCGTACTATTTAATTATTTCTTTACGGTCTGGTTGATGACTAATCTAGTGTCAGTTTAAACCGTCCCGCTTCTATATCATGGCTTATCACGCTTGATGGTTTCTCTTACTGTTTTATTAGGCGATAATAACCTTTAACTTACTAGTCCAGCGATTATATCATTAAGCTTTCATTGCTCTAACAGATAGAAAAAAATACGTACAAGACAAACCTACCTCTATAGTCGTCATGCCAAAATCCTCTAGAGCAAGTATAACTTCTAAAATCTTGTGAGACATGAATGCTTCATATACCTTGTAGGTACGCATATTTGTTATGAGAGGATTTTTTCGTAATTCACACCCTAAGTGGATGAAAAGGGGTGAAATGTATGTCGCATAAACCCACGCAAACGTAGCTCAGGGAGTAAGTAAAAATATTTTACTTAGAACTGGAATAGTTAATCTCTCCACGAAACAATCTCGACGCATTTATCAGTTCTTTTCATAGCACGCAGGTGTTAAGTTCCAATAAAACATAGTAGCGGGTGGCGACCTCGCCCCCTGGGGCTGTTACTAATGCAGATTGCGTTCAGAAGGTCATATCTAAATCACGGATAGAGCATAACGTCAGTACTTTATCTTTACTCCGCACCTGACTACCCTACGCTTGAGTTATAACGTCGGTTCTCCTTTTGTTGTTTACGAATGAGTTTTTCACGCTTTTCTTCGGCCGCGGACCGGTTCTTCGACACACCTGCTATTCTCCCCCGGCGGTATATTTATTGTACTCATTCTATGTATATTGTGAAGGAATAGTACGCGATGTTGGGAACTTATCACGTTTATATTTTTAGGGGTGCGTTCATCAGACTGAAATATGGGATCGCTTTGTTTTCTTTTTGTCTGTTTCTTTCTTTGTCGCAGAAATGGCCTGACGTATCCAGTTGAAAATAACTTTTCAGATTTTATCTAGTAACAAAATAAGGGTTATATTTTAGTAAAATATTGGACGTGCTCGTAGCTCGCGACCATCGTACTGAGGTGGTCGCCGTAATTACTAGCGTGCTTTATACGATTACCGATCAGTCAGTAGATGGTTGACCATTTGAGCCATTTTATTTTTCTAATTAATTCACACGTAAACCTTTAAGGTGATAACAATTATGTAATAATCACAGCAACATTGCCGTTTCGAGTCACCTGGATTAAGTAAGTAGTACTAAGTTAGTAAGTAGGTGAACGATTAGTAATGTTTTTTAAGGTTAGATAAAGGTCTTTGTCCAACAAAGGGAAAGTATAGGTTGAAGTAGATGGTGTTTCCAGATCTAAAAGCTGCATCTTAATACAAAGAAAGTCTTTAACAGTATTTTTTTAAGGAGTTTCATGAAAATATTTTAAAGTAGGTACAGTACGGAACCTTTAAGACGCGCGTCCTTCTAGTACTTGGCCCTCTTTTTCTCTTGCCCCAAAACTCGGGGATGATGTTTTTATTATAAACACGTGTCAAGACTGGGAAATATTTGCGAATGTTAACGCTGTACTGATGTGCGTCTTTTACGTACGAATACTTCCATTATTCTATCCTTGAATGTATGATTGATAAAATGCGATGGTTTCTTATTTATTGTGCTTCATTTTCCTTTATACGTTTTTCTTATATTACCGCGACATATTTTCGATGACATTTATATTAAGGAAACATACAAATGAATACAAGTTTGTATTTGTCGTTCTTCGGTACATTTTGGTATGGTTGAAACATTACATAATAGTTTCCAATCCTACTAATATAAAAGTGAGGGTGATGTTTAGTAGTTAGTTTGTTACTTAGCTTAAACTGTTGAATGGTTTTTGATAAAACTTAGTACACTGATACACCATAATAGGTGTTTTAAACACCATAATGTCAAAGTCACTATCATACTATAATATAATATTTGTTTAATGATAGCGTAGTGGTAATAGGACCGCGGACTGGCCTATGACTTTATGAAAATTATCTGTGTGCACGTAAAGCAGTCGGTCTTGCCGCCTGGTCTCTCTCCAGTCTCCGGTCGTGTTCGCCGTACCATCGGACTATGACAATGATAGAGAATGCAGCTGTTATTACGCACACATGTAGTCTATACTATCTACTGCACCAATGGCCAATCTCTGTTAAAATTGGCCACTGTGCCAGCGACTCATTATTAATAAAACGTTGAAAATAAAAGTATGTTCATAGATTTTTTGGTATGCAGTAATAGAACAACGAATCGTAGGCGTGCTTTCACGTTGAGATAGTTTACGAGAGTGACGTATGGTATTTTGTAACTCGAAAAAAAAAAAACTCGATAAAAAATCAAATACCTATTTGTATTGAATTTAGTTAAATACATCTGAACAAACCTTCTATCGACAATCACATTCATTTTCAGTAGCACACAAATGGTCATTGAATACAAATATACGAGCGCAAACAAACGAATACATAACATAGGTCGTTACTACGTCAGCTTTTTATCCAAATAAATACAATTAACAAATGGATATGCGACTATAATTTCTGCGTTAGGTAAGTTACACACTGTACGTAAAAATATAAGCTATTACCAATCCGATTACTGTAATCTATTCAGAATTTCAGATAATTATCCTAATTTCGCACTGATGGAACTTTAAGCGTTTACTAAGCGTTTACGTTTACTACGTAAACGCTTAGTAAACGCTTAAAGTTTTATCTAAACAGTTGCAACTATTATGCGTGATAATTGAGTAACAAAAATCTTCAAAAACTTTTACATTTATAATTTTTTTTTCCCGCTCAGGGATTCGCCTATCTTTTGCGAGCGAATTTTGCGAATCTTAATAAATTGTAGCCTATGTATTATTTTGATGTATTTATGCCTTATATGTATTATTGTAAAGTTTAATCAAAATCCCTTCAGTAGTTTTTGCGTGAAAGAGTAACAAACACCTATCCATCCTCACAAACTTTTGCATTTATAATACACTGGCCGCCAAAACAAAGTAGTACACTTTTAAAATTGCAATAACTTTAAAAGTACACAAGATATATTTTCGAAATAAAAAGGATTAGAAAAAGAATTCTTTTTTTTATTTATAAAGTTCATAGTTGATAAAAAAAAATTAGGGAATGGCTAAAAAAAACTTTACAAAACAAAAACACTCCTTTTCAAATTGCTCTCTTACTTTTAACTTTTTGTTTTGTGATTTTTTTTTACATTTATTTCTTGATCTATGAATTTGGATTTAAAAGCCTAGGTAACTACAGCACTTAAACTTTATTTCTCATGCCTCTTTGACCTTAAGGATGTGCAAAAATCATGAAACTTTTCTAAAACTAGGCATCAGTATGTCGGAGTGTAAAAATGGTGGGTGTAACTTTAAAAACGGTCCGAGAGGTAAAGGAAAGGTTCGAAGAAACTGAAAACCATCTGAAAAGATCTTGTAATGGCAGACGCAGGTACACTAGTACTCGAGAAAACCGCTATATTGTTTCCACTGTGTTGAGAAATCGCCACCTCAATGCAGTTAAAGTTCGGCAACAGGTTCTTCAGACGCGAAGAGACTACATCAGTGATAGTGCAGTGAGAAGAAGACTTGGTAAAGCAAACCTGAAACCCAAAAGGCCAGCAGGTGGCCCCAAACTCCACAGGGGGCATCGAGTAGCAAGACTACGCTACGCACGTAAAACATACAGGGGTGTGACTAAGAAAAGGCAAGATTTTTGTTCACTGATGAGTCTTAATTGACACTATTCACTTCAATTAAAGGTGAAGAGTCTACAGGTGACCTGGTGAGCAATACATTTAAGCCTTCTTTACAGAAAGAGCCCAATACGATGAAAGCTCTGTACACGTATGGGCTGACAACTTTTCAGATGGTCGCACAGAGTTAGTGGCTATAGATAATGGCACCATGACTGGAGAGAGATATGCTCAAGAGGTCCTTAAATGAGTATGTAGTAGTATTTAATAAAAATGGTTGATGGATCGATGCTGATGCAGGATAAAGCCCCGCCACACATCGCTCGGATCGTACAAGACATGCACATATGAGGTTGTTATCAGCTGTATGACTTGGCCATTAAGAAGTCCTGATCTCAACCCGATGGAGCATACCTAAGAGGAACTCAGGAGGATAGTCAAAAGCAGCAAGCCACCTCTTATCACCCTCAGGACCCTAAAACAAGCCCTATTGGAAAAATGGGAGAATATTCTCCAATATCGCCTCCAAAACCTAGTATTCAGTATGTCAAACCGGCTTGAAGCTGACACCAGAGCCCGAAGAGGCAATATCATGTATTAAAATGTAAATAAGGTGTAAAACATACTTATAAATGTTGTTTAAGTTTTTTGCCAGTAAGTAAACAATTGCTATATTTTTGGTTTTTTTCTTTTTTTAAGATAATAACGTTATTAATGTATAATAAACTATAGCTTCAAAGAAAGCTGATAAAATTTTCTATAAAACGTTCTATTATTTTAATACTCTAACTTCTATAGTTTAGGAGACATTGCAATTTTAAAAGTGTACTACTTAGTTTTGGCGGCCAGTGTATTTGTAGGATTACCTACCTATTATTTGTTTTTTAAGTTAGGTATATTTTAATAATAATATGTAATTTGCCTTAAGTACTTCTTCGTTCTACTTAGTTTAAAAAAGAGATTTGAAAACAAAAAAAAAATCATTACTATTTTTGTTAACTACGCTAGTTTTTTAAATAAACCCTTTATATTTTAAGTTAGTGACATAAAAAAAGATACATAAAAGATATTTCATGATTATACTGTTTATTATTTGCTATAAGCTTCATTATTTTCATAATTTACAAGAAAACACGCTCTGATAACTTTGAAAACAACTAACCACAACATGTCATTACCAGACTTCAGAAAAACCATTAACAAATGTAAATGGCCGCCGTATCAGGGGACGTTTTGATTGAATTCTGACGGCCTTATTGAGCTATTGGCAGTCGGCCAATTGGGGACATCGTACCGCCTCGCCGCGGCTCGCCTCGCCTCACTTTCTGCGAATGACGCGTGTTGACTCCCTGTATGCAAATGACCGATTTTATTGAAAATTTAATAAGCGATTTATATGGAAACGAAAATTTGGAAAACGTGATAGGTAAATTGATTTGTGTTTACCTGGAAGCTAAGGTTTATGTCGATTTCGTGTCGGAAAAGAATTTTAATAAGAATACTGAAGGTTTTTATCTCATCTGACCTTAAATATTCAAAATTACTGTCATCCGTGATTTTGTTCGCATGTAATTTAATGATCCCGTTTATCCCATATAAATACAGCCTTTAGATGACACAATTGGTGTAGTAGTAATGCGTCTGCCTGGGTGTCGCGGGTACGATTCCTGCGCATAACAAATATTTGTGTGATCCACTCAAAATCCGCGTCGAGGGTTAAAAAATATACTATATCTCTGCACAAATTCCAGCACAGCTAACTTCATAGACACCGTGATCAAGACCTGTCAAGTGTATACCTAAGAATAAATAATTCAAATAAAAATCCGTAGAGTCCCGTTTAGATTTAATTATCATTAGTTTGAGTGGTCCCAACTATAAGTAGACGTACCTATCAATAAGATAAAAGAACAACATTGAAACAAGACGACGGCGACATTAAATCAAATAGCTTAATAATTCAAAAACCCAATATTTTATTATTAGCGAACAGCAAATACTGTCGTTTCTATTCGGAGCAAAATTTTTATTAACCGTAGTCTGTATCGCAATAACACTTATTTATGCCACCGCAATGTGTACATCATTTTATATTGTCCAACTTTACTTCCCGTATTGTTTCTATGCCCGTTAAGGCGGCTACACACGTAACTGCATGCTTGACAAGCATGCATGAACAAGCACGTTTCCACAAGCGTGCTTGACCGTCAGTGTGATCATTTTGTGCTTGTACAATCAAGATTCTTTACTGTAAAGCATGCTTTTTCAGGCTTGTCATGTCAAGTGCTTGTCAAGCAAGCATTATCGTGTGAAGTCGCCTTTAGGATTCTATAGTTGGCGCTATGCAGGATCGTTATAGTTTTCATTTTAGTAAGTACAGGCGTTAACTAGTGGAACACAGTTACTACTCCAACCTGCATTCAGTAAATAAATGAATATGGTATTTGTGCGCTACTGCGGCAGCGACGAGCAAACACAATATCACTCAGCTCTCAGAGCAAGCTTTGTTTGTGGCACGGTAATTAATTAAATTATTGCACTTTATTTTGGTAAAGTGGTTTAGCTGCTAGCTGGTGTTTACCAGATATAAGTAGGAGATCTTTTAGGCTGTTAAGAAGCCTTTAAAACTGAAAAATTACATTTACCCGTTTAGCTAGTATGATGTCAATTTTTATAGGTATTTCTAAGTTGTGCGGGATTATAGAAGGAGTTTCTAGTTGAGAACTCTAACCTAACCTAACCGTACGAAACGACAGTAGGTACGAATACTGTTATTTTGTGTTGATATTCTGTGAGGTACTACCCCAGTAAAGCCGGCTTATTCTTGCTGGTGGCTTTACAATACCAATCGCAGTATTTAAGTAAAGTAAATGAAGTATTTTTTAATACAGGACCAGAAGGGGATTTTTTTTAGCAGTAGATATAACAATTAAAAGAACCTGCCTTAGAAGAGCATGAGTCCTTGAAGAAAATCTGACAAACTTGTAGAGCAGAAATATCTACGAGTTACAAACCTGATTGCTTAACTCAAATAACTAGATATGTTCCCAAATTAATGTGTCAATCAAACTAAATCTCCTGACACTACAGAGTTGACATTGTTTGTAATTCCACAAATTGAACTGCCTGAAGACACAGCGAGATAATTATATTCATCCAATTCTCAGAAACGTGGTTGTCAGCTTGTCAAAACACACCGAATTTTTACTAAGTTAATTACTGTAACTTGTTACGACTTTTATTCGTAGTTTTGAGCATGTCACATATTACGTACCGTCTGAACCGGAGCTATTACATTCAGAAAATATTTTACAAATTTATAGGGACCGGCGAAACTTTTGGAAATTCCTTTTTTCGCAGAAAATTTAAATATTTGTCCTGCCAACATTCCTTTTTGCTTTATTGTGGCGTAGAATTAACTGATGCTAGAAAATATGAGGTCTTTATTTTTGTGTATAAAATTTGTAATCGCTTTATATTTTATCCTAACATGACACCTACATAATAAAGTGCAAAATTCATAAATCTATTATCTTATTGCTAAGATATTTAGCAATTTCATTTACTTTCTATTTCAACGTTTTTTCTACAGAACATTTTCGAGTTTCGCGACTTGACACGATATTGTTACCGGTCGCTGATAGCACTTGCGAGTAACGTAGGTACCTATGCATAATAGCACTGTCCGATAACGATATAATATCGGCAAATGTACAAACGTCATTATATTAAATATTTTATCATATTAATATTATCTCTGAGATAGACCAATTTCAAAGCGGGCCAAGCCAGGTCCCGGTTTAGTAATTTTCGTCAAAAAGTTCCCTATTCAAAGACATTATATAAATCAAGAGTGAATAGCCATCTCAAAGGCAGGTGTGGTCCATCGTAGATTACAACGCCGCTTACCATCAGATGGGTTCGTTGGTCAAACACATGCCTTTACATTAATAAAAAAAAAATTGTAGAAAGCAGTAACTCCAAATACAAAACAACTAAGAAGGTACAACGCGGTTTAATTTTAGTGCTGCACTATTTATGAGGCGGCCTTAAAAACCGTATTAACAAAAGTGGCACACCATTAACACAAGTACTGCACCACGCGGTACAAGCCTGCAATTTGTGGCCATATTGTCGCGGCCCGCTACAGAATGTTCGCTAATGCCCTCCAACATTAAGCCTGCAGATTATCTGGGCAAAGCCCTAAAGTCTCACTGTTCCAATAGACCGTAGGGTTGGCGATAGATTTTTTTAAAACGAGTCTTTGTTTTAATATAATTCTACAATCAGGATCAATTTTTGTGTACGGGATTTCGTCTTAAATCGAAACTAACATAAAAAATTTCCACAGTTAGTCCCTATTAATCCAATCCGAAGTCCTCTTAAAGCTAGCGGTGATGGCACTATTCAGCTATCAGTAGTGTAGTCAGCTTTTCGTTTATGCGGCTAATTGAAAATAAAGAGCATGCGGTGCAAAATGCACTTTACGGGCGTCCGTTCGTTACGTACATGGCTCTGTGGTTTAGCCACGGCCACGATCACACTGCCATGACGGAGAGGAATTTTTTGACCACGACATTATTAAAACAAAAAAGGAAAACGGCATGAAGGAATTACATGTGCGATGAATGCACGTACTTTCGTAATTTTCACTAGATTTTAGACTCAAATTATTTTTTCATAGTAACCAATCCATAAAACAATATGTGGCAACGGAATGCGCAAGTAATAAATAGTAATTTTTCTATTTTACGTTTTTTTTTTTCAGACCCATTTAAAAAAATATATTTATGCGTTATAGTCCGTTTTTGGAGAAAGTGAAATTAGTATATGGGATATATAAAATTTTCGAGGATAATAATGTTGCGGGTGACATCTAGTCATTGATAAATAATTTAAGAAATATACAATGTTGTCTGTTGATTTATATGAAAAAAAAAAATGTTTTTTAATTACGACGTAGGTAGTATCAGCCCTGTTAGTGTCACACCAGGTGACGATTATCGGATTATCGGAGAAAGTAAAGACGGATCTACATCGCGAAGAAATGTATGTATGTCTATACTTAAATATTTTTTATTTAGACATACTTACTTACTAAAAACTTTAAAAAAATATTGTTCAAACTTTTTTATTAATTTAAATATAAAAAATAAAATATACATTTCTAAAAACTAAAATAAAAAATATCTAAAAGAATTGCATCGGCCGGGAATCGAACCTGGGCCGCCCGCGTGGCAGGCGAGCATTCTACCACTGAACCACCGATGCTGTGAAATAGTGAGCCAAATTTATGAACCTATGTTTGATATCATGCCTGAATAAATTACTGGTTGTTACATTTTATTGCTAGGTAAGTATGAATAACGGGGCCGGTGTAGTTTACACGACAGAATATGTGTTTAGCTGTGAATAAATAGGTAATTATGCAAATTGACGCATATTTAATTTACGGTGGTTGACAGATTATACGAACTCAGCCGACACGTGTTATAATCATATTAGTACTTATTCATTATTTGGCAGTAATTATAATTTTATATTGCCTATCATAAATCCATAACTTTAGGTATCATAGTAACCCTCAGATAGTAAGATTGAATGTGAATTTAATTCGGTAGATAAGTAGGCACTAATTCATGAAATTATATTAAAATTTTCTCCTAAATTTTATTTATACATCTTCTCAAAATTTATCTTGCTTAAGCACAATTTAATTTAAACCTTTCGAAAAAGTAGACATGGTGTCATGATTTTTTAAATATTCTGTAATATTTAAATATGCTGGCAGTTTCAACTTTAGCTCACTAGCGAAAAAACGTTGGTGGCACGTTACTCTCAGTACAAAAAAGCGGCTTTAACGATTTTACGTATAAAACGAGGGAAGCGTACTCTTTTATTTCTATTTGTAGCCAATACTATCGGATTTCGTTACGCGCGCGCCGTGGACCGATTTCACAATATCGCGAATTTTCCCAGCTGCATGTTGCACCTGGTTTTTGAGGTGGAAAGTGGTTTTTTAGAGATCTAAGCCTTGTATACATTTCATTCCCTAAATTCCAATTAAAATTGGTCGCGAAGCGATGGTGAGACGATCTTGATACTTATTTAAGAATTTAATTTAAGAATGCCAAAGAAAGAAAAAAGGAGTACGAATTTGGGCTTTGCTAGGCTGTGGGACAGTACAGGTTAAAAAAACCGCCAAACTGATCCGAATGTAGCGCTTATTGGTTTCGTCTCTATTACCAACTCTGGGCTTTTCCTAAACTCTCCTGCTATTTTCTTCATGATTTTCGTATTCGTAAACATAAGTTTCATTTCTCAAGCGAGTTGATTCAAAAACAACTCTGTAAAGAATCTAGTAACAAAAGTCGCTAGTCTTTTGACCGTTCTTATTCCTCATGGCTTCAGTTATTCATCGCAACGCCGGCTAATGCCGAGAGCTCTCCTCGCGAGGGTTGCCTTTGAAATAGTCTCACTCACAGCCTCTTTGCTACTAAAAAGTAAATGACGTTGTGCTACCTAGGCCGTGGTGCATTCACTCGGGCCAAACGACCTATTTTGTCACCTCCCTCGGTAGCTTGATTGGCTCAATCATTTGTTCAAACGGCAGTCCTCAGTCCGTGGACTTAAGTGCATCGTTATTTTGAGTGGTGATTTAATTTTTCTCCTCGTTAATTAGTACCTTTGCAAATTGGACTGCAAACTTTTCATTACTTAAAATGAATCAAACAACGTTTTGGTATTTTATTTTATAATCTACGCGGTCTGTTTTAAGATAAGTACTGTTTATAAAACGTAATAAAGGTTAGTGCTTTCGGATAAATCGCAGCAAAATGGCATTCAATAATTCAATGTGTCAATATTTGGAAAGCAATTTCATAAACGATATTCAATGAATAATAACAGGCAAATGTTTATATTAAAGAATGGCTTGTCAATACCACTCGTGTCGCCAACACTATTGAACGGAATGAACTTTGAAATCCAGATACATTGTATTTATTGACAGCTGGCTTTTGCTACGCATCTAGAGATGAGCCACCTTGCTTTATTTTAATACCGATGCCAATATTGCGATCGCTATCCTCAATGTAATATGATTTATTTGTATTTTATGCTTCCGGTGATCTCTTCTTGTATTTTTATTAGAAACTGGTCGTTCATTTTGTCAATAAAGATTTTGGCTCTTTGTCGTGCTCTTTGTGGACTCACTATGCGACATCCTTTTTGAGGAATTCTTGTTGGAAAATGTAAGTAGATATTTTTAAGAAAAGATCAAACATATTTTAGATGATGTAATAGAAGGGATGAATTTGTTCAGAGGATAAAAGTTATGATGCTTTAGAAATGCTGCAAAAAAGTTAAATTTGCGACGATGCATTGCATCGTAATCGTTCGAACGAAAAAATATGTAAATCATATCGTTACCAAAATGGTTACTTTTGGCCTGATTTTGGAGTAAACCTTCACTGCTGCATTGCGGGAGCCAATGAAAACGTGTGGTATCACGTCTATCATATCGAAGTGAGCATTGAACGAGTTCAGATATCGGAAATAAAACGTTGTCGGCTACGAGAGCGGTTTCCGATATCGGGCGATGCGTCATACAGGGCGTACATTTTGTATGTATTCATCGGAACAAGGCACGAATACCGCGGTCACTCGAACCGAACTCGAATTTCATTGAGTTTTGTATTGTGGAAATTTAGAGGTGTTTTAATTAATGTACCTACCACCCTACACGTCCCGCGGGTGTCGTAAGAAGCGACAAAGGGAAAGGTCCGGAGGATGGGCAGCAGCATCCTTCTGTGTTACAGTAATCATCTGCTACTGCGGTCGCTAACCCGCTTGCCCAACGTGGCGATTAGGGGCAAATACCTCCAATAAGCGCACAATAGTGGCCCGCATTAGAATAGACCTATGTTCAATAGTAGACTAATACAATACAGGCTGATGATGAATGAACTAAATAAATAACAATATACGAGTATAAGTTCTATCCAATTCGCCCCGCCATCATCACCTCTTTCATAGTCTACCACGATGCCGACTTACTTTATCAGAACTCCACTTCATGGTTATTTGAATCAATATTGACTGGTTCACACGCTCTGGATCGAAAGACGTGATTTGGAAATCAATATCTATTTAGTTTTATGGGTCTATCGAAATCTTAAATACATTTATGTCCTCTATTATGTCGAGACTAATTTGACAGTTGATATACAACACTTAATTGGACATCTGATCACATGTCGAATTAGTAATAGTTCATATCATATATGTATGTAGTAATTTGACATGTCATGAGCGCTGTCTAAGGTATAGTAATTAGATATGGTCTCGTAAATATGTTATGAAGGCAATGAAAGCTATAGCGAGGGACAGGTAAGATGGAGACTGAAAAAGACAGAAAGACAAGAAAATAAAGAGAAAAAGAAAGTTAAAAATAGTCTTGGAATGTTACCAATACAAATAATTTATAATCTCATCTGTCGGTAATAATTGGACTGTTATTAATTGCTTTAAAATTTAAATTTCGATTTCTTATAATGCACACTTATCTCGTGTTAATATATCTCCTTTGACTCTTACGAAGCAAGCTGTGCGCCAACGCTCGCGACCCCGTTCACTCATGAATCAATACTTAATTCGACTTGAAAATCGATAACCTAGAGCCTCGTTCTCCACCAACTGCCAGGGCACAGATTTTTTTATCTAATAATTTGAATATCATGCACAAATTTATCGCAGAGTGTATATTCAAGTATTTCACACGCGTCCTCCTTATCCTACAAGAGAGTACACTTGCATGCTGATATTCGAAGCTCTTTATTTCTACTCGGCTCGCGTCACTCACCTGAGCCAGTAAGTGAATGCGCAGCTGGAATACAAATACAATCTTCAGATAATGCTGCTCTACGTGGAAATATTTACTGAAGTGACTGCCAATTGTTGTACTATTTTTATGAAGAATTTTATGTTGGAACTAGAATTTTATTGTGTTAGGAAATTGTAGGTGTCTCGTGGCTTTGTAAGATGGCGTGGTGATTATAGGCTATCTTTTTTTCTTTTTTTTTGTAATAGGTGATAAATAATTTAGTGTCAGTGTATAAACCATCCGTAAACATCTTAACACCCCATGATATTTTTCTTCAAGCAGGTGATAAAATAATGTCAGGGGTGCGTGCCTGGGTCCACCACCACTAGGCTACCACTAATTATGGTCTATCATGGTCAAATTACATAAAAATAATTAAGCGTGTTCAAAATCAAAATATTTTTATTCATGTAGATTGTAGACCATTAGGCACTTATGAATAGTCATAATTCTAATATTGTTTGTTGTAAGAGTGACTCTAGTTGCCAGTTCCAAGGGCAGCCTACCCTTCATGGAGAAGAATCTGGCAAGAAACAGTGTTGCAAGACATGTGAGCGCCTGTAGGTATCTCGGATTGAGATGGTAAAAGTATCTAATAATATTAACGAGGACCTATAATAAAGTAAAAA
Organism: Protodeltote pygarga; assembly: GCA_936450705.2. NCBI lineage: Eukaryota > Metazoa > Arthropoda > Insecta > Lepidoptera > Noctuidae > Protodeltote > Protodeltote pygarga. The sequence goes on from OW388263.2 coordinate 10,747,938, forward strand.
AACCTTTGGATTCTTTAATTGATAATAAAATGTAATAAATGTAATGTAATTGATATTAAATAAATAAAAAATAAATATAATAAATATTAATTAATTGAATTGGCTCTTGAGAGAGTTGGAAGAAGCTGCATCGACAAGAGCGTAGCTCTTAAATAAATGATAATGAATTGATATTAGATAATAAATAGATAGCAGTGGCTATTAGAAAAGATTTCTATGGTAGAGCTATTTTGGTTTCACCACATAAGGTCCGGCTATATCGGGCAATACTAATTACTCACAATATCGACGTAAAATAATTGTTGTGTTTCGTCCGGTTAGTAAGAGCACCGGACTCCAAGCAATTCATATTTGCTGTAAACCTGTACTATCTAAATTCCCGGACATAGTTTAAATGATTCTATTACTATACTATACTATTACTCTCCAACTTGATTCACAAATCCAGTTCGCATCTATATTCCCGCAGTTATCTCTTAGATTGGAGTACCTACGTGTTTGAATATGTTGTGTATTTGCGATATCTATTGGAATACGGTCCGGTTTACCGCCGCTTCTTTTATGACTATACTCTATAAACAGTCTGGATTTTCATGGCGTATCTTTCAAAATACTAGGCTATAATTTTAGGAAACTTTACTTGTTTGTCTCTGGTAAAATGTTTGCATTGTATTTTTTACAATAAATATGTTGAATTCAGCTTTTGTTTAGCTTGAAATCTAATCAGTAGGGCTTTGATAAATATAACTTCTATATATAATCGATAATCTACTTTAATAACCGTTACTCCTAGCAGTCGTTGATATTAGTCTTGCCGAATCCAGCGCATTCACAACTCATCCCAAATATTAAAGCTGAACTTGCAGAGATTAATATGTCGTCAATTATTTATTCAATCAATTATGATAAACCCAGGTTTTCTAATACTAATAATGTAAGAATGTTAACTAAATTCTTGTATTTTATTTAAAACAAAAACCAAAAATATTATTGCATCGGCCGGGAATCGAACCCGGGCCGCCCGCGTGGCAGGCGAGCATTCTACCACTGAACCACCGATGCTTACGACAAGAAATTGAAATTTTATAATCATATTCATTCATTACGGTATCTTCATGCATTGGTATGTAATTTTATTTTAATTGAATAGGAATTTTGTAGATTTGCAAGAATTGCTGGTACAAATTAAACCAGCCCTTTTATAGATATACAAATAACATTAGAAACAATTACGGACAAGGATTTGTAACAAAATTGTCTTTAACTCAAACGGCATAAAGACAATTTTGGGTTTGAATGTTATACCTAATACTATGTTTAGCCAGTCAAAGGTAATAATACTAGCTAAGTCTAATCTCTACTTTAATAACCGTTACTCCTAGCAGTCGTTGATATTAGTCTTGCCGAATCCAGCGCATTCACAACTCATCCCAAATATTAAAGCTGAACTAGCAGAGATTAATATGTCGTCAATGTCGTCATCGCACTTTGCGAATGTGACGCTCTAGATGGCAAGGAATGTGGTGTAGATAGATAGGCGATCGCGGATTTAGGATAAGTCGCAGTTTATTTAAATGGCAGACAATTTAATTCAAGTACATGGTACATTTAATATCAGCGCAAATTATTTTTTTTACGGTTTTGCTTGCTGGTTGTTTTCGAGATTGACATGGATTCCATTTTCTAGAGCGTTTTCACGCAGTGCGGTGGTGCGAGCATCTGTGTAAGGTCTGTAAAGCCGAAATAAATAAATTTGGCTCATGGAGTTCTAAAATACTCTTGCACTCGCTCTAAACTAATTTAGATTCATTCTTTCTCTTTCTAATAGAAATCACGAGAAAAACATAATATTTTTTTAGAGCTGACAAATTAGTCCATTTGCGTGATAAGAATTTGAGCCGCCACCTATATCTCATCTAGTTTTTGGTCTGTTAGAAGGGCATAGTCTAATTTGACATTTAAATTTTCTGTTCTTTTTCGATGATGTTTAATAGAAAGATGTATAGTGAGACTGAAATTTATTTAGTGGTATGTGCAAGAGAGTTAGCACCACTATTTGATCATAAAATATTATCCTTTGATAGGGTAAGATACACCTTTTTCGTATAAGAGCCATGGATGGCGCTTTTTTAACGAATTTTGAAGATTTCATACGCCAAATTCTCAAATCAAGCTGTTCATAATCAACCTGAATAGAAGCAAATGTTTGTATTTCAGTATTTTAATTAATATCGGTTAAGGTATTTAGAATTGATTAAGTTGGAATGCTAACGCGGCTGACAAGGGCTTATGCTGGTATCACAGATTATTTGTTAATACTGCACAGATAGCGATAATATTTGTTTATAATATTCATTTGTTTTGCTATATATTTATAATACTTAGCACCTTTAATGAAAAAAAAACGCTTATTGTGCATTGAATATAAAAAAATGGTATGTGATCCAATAGTGCAATAAGTGATGAGGATGGAAGCCAATTAGCCCAAGAACCACCTAAATAGTACATGCAAATGTAGATATTGAGTCGATCTATGTGTATTGATATATCTGATAAGTGCTTAACTAATCTACAAAAACATAAATCACAGTTTCCTAAAATTCGAGAGCTGCTAGAAATTAATTGCTCTCTGCTCTCGATTCCGTGTTCCATAATCGCATGACGCATAGCTCGCACCTTGCGGCAAGCCCAAACACGGGTAAGGTCTTCGTCGTTGGCCCCCGCTGACAAGGGTCCAAATCAGAGATATTAATTTGTTGGGTGCTCTGTAAATTAACGGTCGCGAGTTCCTGTAACCGAGTTACCCCACAGTCCGTTGGGGCAGAGGGAAGGATAATTTGTAACGCGAGCGAGTAATAATTTCCGCTGGTTGTCCCTTTACTGCGACGTGTGCAGGATTAAACGTTAAGAAGGGTAAATGTGTTCCCTGTATCTATACCACTAGCTCCGTAATATATTTATCCTCCTTGTTTATCCACTGACGCCATCTTTACAGAATCCCCATTTGAGTTCTTGGATTTCCTTTGCAAAGTGCTCTTCGTGTCAATGTTTTTCTGCGGCGGTTATTATTTGTCCCCGGGGAGTGATGCCACCATTAAAGGGGCCTGGTGCATCCATTTATTTAAATTATCTTTTGCTATTTTCTTAATAGATGTAATTTTTAGAATGACGATGGTGGCGGATAATTTTTATGTAAGGAAAGCAAAATATCTTTTGTAATACTGCTATGCTATAAAAAAGTTGCAGTGAAGATCGTATAGTATTTACAAACTACGATATTTGCTGATTTTAATACATTAATGCTATCTAAGTAGTTGGAAAATAAATATGAAGAGTTAATTATAAAAATATATTCTTCCAAATATTATTAGAAAAATAAAGCCATGAAAACACATTATTTTCTTTCTTTCAACAAAATAATTCAGCTTTAAAAAAATAATGCTAACAGTAGATATAAAAACGTTGAAATTAATAACAGTTTAACCCATCTTAATCAAAAGCGTTAATTGTAATTACAACAAATTACGTAGGCACCGTTGACAAATTCATCAAAGTGATCTTAAGAAACAAATTAATATAATTATTTCTGTGTTTGTTTGTACACGCCAAGAATTATTCCAGCAACTCCAACTTATTCAAAACAAAATCAGAATTCCATTTTAATTTAAATTTAATTTCTTAAAATCAAAACATCAAAGCTTTCGAGTTCCAGAATTTGAATTATGTTCAATGAGTTGGAATTCTTGGAATGTAATGCGAATGCCACTTCTAGTCAGTTTGGAACTTAGACAATTAATTAAAAGTTTAAGAAACGCCCCGTCTCGAGACTTGTGACTGATGGGTTACATCACAAACTATCTTTGCTTTGTTTTGCGGCCATATTTAGGTGCCGCAAAGTTTTGAAAGTTTAAATCGGTTTTTATTATTTGTTCCGTGTGTATTTTTTATTAAATCACATTTATTTTTTGTTCCGTGCGTATTTTTTGTGCGTATTATTTAATCAAAAATTCGTTATAAAATATATAATATATTCCATTCCAAAAGGTTCTCGGAGTTGCTCCAGATTATTTCTCGTATAAGATTTATACTTGAATGTATAATATAATCAAATTACCACTTCAATAGAGGTCCAGACGTTTGTATAATAAAGGAAATGCTAAACAATTTCCCTTAAAATTGAGAGGAGAAAGCTACTCAAACAGTCAATTTCTTAACAAATGATTCACGACAAATACACTAGCCCTTGTAAGCACTTTGAAAGTTCAAAGGTCCAATATTTCAGCTCAATACAGTCGATATTAATTTCTAATTTTGATTACAAGTAGAAACGTTAAGGGCTCTTGAACTAAGAAACGGCCACTTGAGATATGGTCCCAGTTTTTCGATTACTCATTTAGGAGCTCTTAACAAATTTAATTAGCTTTTAACTTCTTTCGCTTTAAAAAGCTATGGCTGTTAGATTTTATTGTGTCCAGATGTTTCAGTAATAACTAGGAAATAAATCTATCCTTTAAGTTGCTGAATAGGCACTGTGTTTTGACAGAGTTTCATAGTATTTTGACATATATATTAAAATATTGTAGTTATACATATTCTTACTAGTTAGATTTTTCTGCTAGAATTTTTTGTATTTTTTTTGTAAATTACTGATCTTATAATGTTTAAAGTAGCTTTTTTTCCGAGGCTTTGTTTTCAATGATCTGATTTTTTCGGGATAAAAACCACCCATGTCATTCTCTGGCCTAAAAATTATGTAAAATAACCTGCATTAGGAATACTAACATTGCTAACAAACCAACAAACTTAAATATTTATATTTTAAAATACTAAATAAAAAATAAACTTTACTTAGTAGTGTGTCATACTTTTTGCTCAACGTTAAGGCATGTAGGCACATAATTTTCACATTTTAAGCTATTCTGGACGCTGCACAAAATGTATATTACTGACATAATAGAGCCAACCCATTCTCTGGATAAAGCATATTTTTCCAGAAAAAGGTCGCTCACGCGCCACCGAAAATAGGTTCTGGCCGAACTCCATCTTGCATTAGTCGAACAATCTCTGCGGGAGCGGCTTAACCATAATCAAACTTTAGCAACGCTTTAAGCACAAAACGGATGACAACGCAACAACGGTTTTAAGCAGATAATAAGTTAATCTTGCATCATACATTCGCTGCGGCGTTTTCAAACGAGCCTCATAAATTGTGGGCAATGTGAAAAATAGACCTGACTGCGGCGGCCGGCGCGTGGAACCGGCGCGAATATATGATCTTGAATTTTACAGGTAAACTAGGGGGGAACTATGTTATATTTACGAGGTTTTAATACGATTGGATGAGCTCCATCCGCGGGTGGAACCTAGGTGTTTTAAATATTACATGTTGTACGCAGCCGACTCGAATTGGGATTTTTAGCAGTTGGAGCATTTTTTGCATTTCAATTCCCTTAAAAGCAATTAATTATTAAAGTTTTAACTGAATAATACCACAGGGTATCTACACCAGTGGCGGAGGCTACATACGACTTGATTCCTATCGGCTTCCCATTACAAATTGGCACTGTCAATACTGCCTATTGACTATATTTAATGAATTACGGCTACATTTATATAAAAAAATATAGGGCATAATATGCCTGAAAATATTATATGGCCGAAATACGAACAATAACTTTATCTTTCTTCAAACATTTACAACTTTAGAATTAAAGTCGAATTTGTAGCCTTTCACGCAAATACCACTGAACCGATCATCCTGACTTTTCACATATAAGTTGTCAGGAATACAGAAACGGACTTAGGGTACCTTTCATCCCACAAACAACAATAACTTTCTTATAATAATCGGTGGCGCCACGTGTCTTTCGAATCATGATTGAATTCTAAACTAACGCGGGTGAAGTCGTGAACAAAGTGCTAGTTTAATATACTTTGTAACACACAATCATACAATAAAATAGTTTTGATGTGTATGTACCATGTAATACGAACTTTTTGACAAAATAAATAACTTTTGTACTCATCTCATAATACAAGTTGAAGTTGTCAAACCACCCCAATAAAGTTTATTAGTGCATAAAGTATATCAACAATGGCTGTTACATTTGATATTAAATATCTCCCCAGTAATAAACGTTTGAATATGAATCGTAACCGTTATCTTGGTGTGCTTACCATAAAATTTTAGTCTTAAGAGCAATCTATAACCGGACGTACTCTTAATAGGGTTGTTTCCTAAGATTATTACGTATCGTCGTAATGTCACTGCGGTTAGAGTATCTATACATATAATAAAATCGTAACGAAGTATGTATGTAATTGATTGGCGCGAAAACTACTGGACAGATTTAGTTGAAATTCGGCAAATATACTTTTTAAATTCTTGGTCAACTTATAGGGTATAAATTATCACGTTTATAATTATGGGGGATGAGCAGTATTGTAGTAAGCAGCGTATTTCTAGAATTTGCTGCAGAATTGTTGTTGTTGTGGGGAAAAATATTATTAAATTTCAATTTACAAAATATTACCACGCTATATCCACAAGGAGCTAAACATTACATAACATAACATAATAATATCTTTTAGGAACGATTATTTTGTCTACATGTCAACAGACTTCATAGCCTTCCGGTCGGGCGAACGCCTTGGAAGTGTAAGGCTTTGGGTTCGATCCCCAGTACCGCAAACTTTTTGTGGATTCTTTTGTATTTTTTTTTTGTCATTGAAATGAATATGTATTTTTGTGGTATTTCATTCTTAATGACTTTTATTACATACCGGCTGAAACCCGAAGGAAACATGCTTTTTAATAATTTTTCAACTTATAAAAAACGTATATGCAACGAGGTATGCAAGGATCGTAGCAAGTGGAAATCCGTTGTCTCTGCCTACCCCTCTGGGAAACAGGCGTGAGTCTATGTATGTATGTATGTAAAAAACGTCACCACTTTAATTTGAAACATTTATAAAATTTATATTATTTAAAACATAGTGTTCTAGATGGCGTGAGAGTCTATTTAGATCAGCGGAATTCTTTTTTAAATATTTCAATTTGAAACCCGAAGGAAGCAACGCGCATCGTGTGGGATTATACTTTTAAAAATTTCAGCTTATAAAAAAAATCCGCTTTAATTTGAAGCATTAAAATTATTATTATTTAAAACATAATGTTTCCTTTTTCTTAACTAGATGGCGTTAGGAGTCGATTTAAATCTGAGGAAAAATATTTTTCTTGGATACTCCTGATGGGACAGAAAAAATATTTATAACCACTGGCATCCTTGCAGGGAGGCAGGGCAAAATTACAATTGCAGTAGCGTCTTCGGCGATTACTGCCACGTTGTTTTCTGGTGACAAAACAGCGCACACCATGTTTAGGATTCCCATCAATTTACAGAGCAACGAAACACCTGTTTGTGATGTGTCACGAAATAGTGACAAGGCAGGCATTTGCTTAAGAATTGTTCTTTGATCGTATGATAGGATGAATGTATAATGGCAAACAGAAAAGCAGTTGATGCGGTACACAGAACTCTAAAAGACATCCGTAGGAACCAACACATAATGGGTGGTGTCACAGTTATGTTCAGCGGCAATTTCCACTGAACGCTGCCTGTGGTGACGCGAGGAACTGGGGCTGATGAGGTGAATGGTTCTTTGAAACTATTATTTTTATGATCCTGTATTCATAAGTTGAGCTTGACAATAATTATGGGCGGCTGAGTAGGAATCCACATGCTCAAGAATTTTCCAACTTAAAACGCCCAAAAATAATCAAGCTGCAGCAATCAACGAATGCATTCTTTTATAAATGAAAGGGAATGAAGTGTTTTACACATTTATAAACACTGTTGTCAATCAAGATGACGCCACTCATTATTCTATAAAATTCCTGAATTCCCTCACTGCAAGTGGACTTCCGACGGACGTCATTAAGTTGAAGGTCGGTGTCCCGATTATGCTTCTTCGGAACTTAACGCCTTTGAAATTGTGTAAAGGGACCCAGAAAATGATGGCCTGATGGCTTAATGTAAATTATCTGCAAATCATCAAGGCACAAATTCTAACGGGTTTCGGTATTGGCGAGACAGTGTTTACACCATGTACCACTAATTCTCCACATTTATCCCTTTCAATTTAAGCGAGTGTAGTTTCCTGTGGGCGTTTGTTTCGCCATGAGAAGTCTGCGAGTGTCGATCTCAGGACCAGCTTCTCCTCACATAGACTGTATGTCGTTTGCTCTCGGGTCACCAGTCCTGACTCTCTGTACATTTTAGCTCCCGAGAGCAAAACTACAAACAAAGTAATCTGTATGTTTTTCTAAATATCCTGGTTCGGATTTGATATTGATACGAAACTTTTGTTCTTTTACATAGGTTTTTCGCTTTATTAGGTCAGAAATTATGCAATAAAATATGCGAAGCGCACTTATAACTTTTTCTTTTGCCCTATACATTAGTAAGACTTAAATATAAAACTAATCTTTGTTGGAATAATTGCTCTCACATGTGCAAAACATACACAATACAATAGGTATATTTAAAAAAATCTCTCATTCTCTCCTGTGCAATAATTATTCCCACATGATAGTGGGGTCTGCTTTTCGGGTTTTTCGCTTCCCCTTCGCTCTATCCATTGCATCGTCCTGGATAATGTAATGGCAATATATAATGTTTTCAATAATAAATATTTTGGATAATTTAAATGTTTATGCACATGTTTTGCTTAATAAGAAACTCGCAAAAACAACTGACTTGGGCGGACTTGAACTGTCATATCATAACATTACTAATCTGCACTAATAAAAGTTTGTGAAGATGTTTGTTACCTAAACACTTTTGATTTGAATAGAACTCGGTAAACATAAAAACCATATTTCCTGGATTAACAAAAAATATAAATTTTATCCTGGTTCAACATCCACGCGGGCGAAGCTGCGGGCAAAAGCTAGTAAATAATAAATTATGGAAATATAACGTCCTTCTGACCGAATTTCGTTCATAGCGGTTATATCTCAACGGAGGTTAGCGATCTATGAAGGCGATGTAGTGCACTAGTGTGCGCGCAAAACAGGTCTGGTGCATTCTCTATTCTTTATCATAATTGCATATCATGAAATAAGACTTACGGGTCAAAATAAAACCGAGGGCGAGGGTTACCAACTAGTGGATCGTAGGTCCGGATCTGAACACAATAAACTTATCTAAGTCTGTCAGTTTACATTTTTATTATCGGTAGGAAAGTAATATTTGACATGTTCAAAGCTTCACAGCCATCAACTACCTAGCGGACCCTGACAGTCCTTTAATTTTTTAAAATGGTGATCCCTTAGTTAGGGCCTATATCACTTGGCTTAACAAATCTATATTTAGTGGTAGTCAAGATTAACGATCTGGAAAACTTACATCATGTCACTCACAGTCAAAAAACTTTGGTTGTAAGAAACACATTTACAGCGCTTTAAGCATATTGTACTAGACGGTATTCTAAACACAGAGCAGCATTGAAAAATTGCAGCATTGTGCGAGTAGTGACAGTTTGCTAGATAGTAGCACCCGAAGCCATTTACCGAACCGTATCGACTTGCGCAGAATTATAAGCAGCTGGTGCACTTAGCTGTTTTGTTTTCATTGTTCTGCTAAAGCTGGAAGTGGGAATTTGAAAATTATATTAATAGTTATTTTAATATTACTGATATATTTTGTTATTATAGCTTAAAGCGAAACTTAACTTATGTAATGAATGATATGTTTCTTCGTTAAATGGGTGACTTTTATGGATTGTTCGCATGTCATAGATTCCAAGGCATAGGTATATTATGAGAAATAATTTTATCCAATAATATTTTTGCAGTAATAATATTAGAAAATATCTGCCACATTAATCCCACGATTGTTTTCATAGCCAGTGATACATCAAAGTGAATTGAACGTCACGTACTTGCTGGCAACACGTGGCGAGCGAACTCTATCCTCGAGTCACTTTCCCACCTCTATTCCGAAGCTTTGCAATGCCAAACTTCCAAGAACGTCTTACACTCCAATGCTCTATTTCTGCAACTACCGTTACCGGAATGCTCGCTAAAAACGCAATGGAATGTGAAAAGGTAACCGGAACCGTGTTTCGCGCATTCGCAGCAGATGAATCCTACCGGTTTATTCAGTTCAATAAGAATTTATGCCCTCATATTTCGTATCATCAATACCGTTTATTTTCCACGCGTTTTCCTTGTCGGTTCAGTCGAGCGGCAGAAATACATTTCAGCAAATTTTTCTTTAGCAAAAGATGAGCTAATTTTGCATAGGTGTTCCATCAATGTTACAATATTAAAATCAATGGAAGGAAAATATTTATTTCGCTTTACTGACATATCCTTATCGTACTACAAAACTATCACATAAAATTATTCTAATAGAGCATGTATAGACAGGTAAACTATACCTTAAAAAATACTTCTAATGAATTTTTAAATACCAGTTAGGTTGAAACTAATACTGAACGTACTTACATCTGCACCCTTAGCATCAGACTTTGTCCTAAAAATACTTTCGCTTGTAAAGGAAGCATAATTTTATACTTATACTAGTACTCTTGTGTGTAACCCCAGACATATACGACGCGATTATTATCTCGCTAGTGTGAACACGGCTTATATTTTTATTACTATAAGTAAAGGATAATGGTTATTGTCCTTACGAATGTTCGCGAAAATGGCGCCTGTGGTTGAGGCTACCAGAATTAAAAATCCCGTCGCATTATAAGCAGTTTTAATGTTGTAATAAAAGGTTTAGCTTGAGTACGGTAAGGTCGAACATATGTGTCAAGATTAATTGTAATGAGTTGGTATGTCTGCTGCGAACTTTTGTTTTATTGTGAGGGAAGGTGCTTGGCTCATTGTTCTGCTGTTAGGTCTTGGGTCGAATTTTCAGGTAGAGCTTTGTGTCCAATAAATGGTAAAGCGTCAACATCTACTAACGCTGTTATACAAGAATTATAATACCTTTCATTATGCAGCACAACGAAACTTTAATATACGAAGTATGTATCAACATAAGCTGAGGAATTAAAACATTTTTATCACTCAAGCAAACATTCAAAGCTTCATTCAGACATTAAACACAAAATCAAGTCTTAAACCGAATCTTTACTTGAAAGACAAAGACGTCGACTCAGGAAGGTTCTTTTAGGTGGGAACGTTAGTCTCGGCGTTAGTTAATAGGTGGAACGCTAAACGCAGCGTTATAGTCCTGTCGACCTCATAAAGCATCGGCACGAGAGTTGCCAAATAATTTAATCCCGCTTCTATTTCGGGCAGATACTGGCAGCCGAGATAAATTCTACCTAAATCTAAATTATAATATGAAGTCGGTATCTATAATAAGTTTGGATTAAAGGTTGTATAAGATTGATTGGATATAAAGTTTTTGGGGTTTATTACCTAATCGTATCCGTTGTTAGTTTTTGGTGCTATATTATTTGCGATATAAATAGCGGGCTTTTATACTTACTTCATTCGACTTCATATTTACATGAATGCGATGAAATATATGTATTGTAAAACGATAACTAAGTAAGTCAAAAATACTTTAAAAAAGTATTAGAATATGCTTGTAAATAACAGAGCAATCCTACTTCCTACTACTATTATAAAGGCGAAAGTTTGTAAGTATGGATGTATGGATGTTTGTTACTCTTTCACGTAAAAACTACTGAATGGATTTGAATGAAACTTCACCACAATATAGCTTATACATCAGAATAACACATAGGCTACAATTTATCAACATATCATGCGGGCGAAGCCGCGGGCGGAAGCTAGTAACGAATAAAAACGAAATAAAAACCGTAACGATTGCGATCTTAACTATATAATTATTTTAACACTAGTGTAGGGACGAGATCGCGTGATGCCGATTTATTAGACCTACAGCTATATTTACTAAATATAGTTTATTTTATACGTACGCAACTACTAATTCCATACGGAAAGCAATACGAATAAATTACTATAGCTAATGTTTTTATACTACGTAATCGAGAACATTTTCAGCGTTGTGATTGTTGTGAAGGAAATAAAGTCGCCCGATAAGCTTGGGATAGTTGGGCTGTGCCGTTAGGAAATTCGAATTGCCTCCGTATAAATGTCGTTTAGACATACAGACTTGATTCCGTGCGGAAAATAGGCATTTAAATACAGGAGGGCTTTGAAAAATGGAATATTTTACCAAGTTTAGGGGAATATTGCATATTTTAAGCAGTTGATTATTGCGTTACGAAATGTTTTAGGAAAACGTTTGAGTACTGGATTTACGAATATCTTATATATATTATATAATATATATCTATGTCTTTTGAACAGCATTAAACATATGTTTTATTAGACGTATTTCTGGTTTGAATTTGGGTATAAAAGGGTTTTGGGAAAAAAAGCTTAACCAGTCTTTTTGGCGACCTGAAGGTTAATATATGGTGTACGTAACTATGTCAAACTCGATATGAAATAAATGCTAATTATATTTTCTCTTTGTTACAGATTGGTTCACTAAAAAACTTTTACTTATTGTCGCACCACAACATTGTCAAGCGATCTGCGCAACCCAGCCACGAACACCATCAAAAGTTAAACGACGAACCTCAGGTAAGAATGTTCACAACCATACTTGCATTAATCAGATCATCATTTGTACTAAAGTAATATATTTTTTATACTAACTACCGGAAATTGTGTTATTTTTAGTCGATACAAGATGGTTTTAGTAGGCTATCATTGGCTTCTAAATAATTAGTACCTATACGAGGAGAGACCAGAACCAAATGGTTCTTCTCTTTCAGATCCATCTCTCCTATTCGTCTATGGGTTCTAACAAAAGGTAGAATAGTTAAATATTTTTTAAACTTTCTTGACTCGAAACACGTGATTAAACTGTTTTAAAACGGGTATTAAGTAAAATAATAGCAAGATAATATGACGAAATTAATATCAGTTTTATAACTGTTTTTATCAAAAGCGCTGAAGATAATTACGATACCACAGATTACTATAAGGAAGCTATTCCTTTTCATCATATTATGTATCTATGTTCAAGGCTATTAAATAGTAACGAACAATCACAATCAGGTCTGCCTGTATAAGTAAATCGGGGAGTCCCATAATCTACCATCAGAAATGATCGATAAATTAATTCCAATTTGTCTACATTTGATAGCTTATTTTATTATGTTAACGCCTCATTATTCCTTCTAGACCGAATAAAATATTCTGAAACGGCCTTGTACTTCAAAATGCTTCAATTAATGCCCTCTTCACGCGGGTGTTAACTATTCATTTCCTTTTACGTGTTAATCCGGATTTTTCTTTATAGAGCAATCTCAGTGACAGACTCGCGACGTTGTTCCTTGAATTTGTGGAATTATACGGAATGAGTAATTCAGTTTAAATGTTTCAAAAGAATTTTGTTTTGGAGAAATGTGGGAAGCGTATCGCGATACTTGAATTGATGATCCGATTTGTCTGTGATCTATTTCTTCTGTGATAGATTTTTAAGTACTGACATTAATTTATCCGTATAATAACATCAGATAGGTAGATATTTTGTTTACCATTTTCCTCCTTTTAATCTTAAACAAACACGATACAAAAAGTGTACCTCTTATAATCTTTCTTTTTTAGTATAAACGTGTCTTGGAAGGTTCAACAAAAACAGGACACATTCATTTTTATACTACTTGTGTTTGCAGAGGAGGTATATATGTCAGAAAGAATTATCATGTGCGCTCCGAGATTGCGTGTAGCGACGTCGGAAGTTCTCCAAACCAACCCTTCTGCTAATCCGCGTCACCACTTAATCTTTTTGTCATCCGGCGCGTCTTGGGCGTTCTCCACACTTTATCTTGATCCACTCACACAATGTTTCCGCGTTCCTCCTAATTCTACCGTATATTTACATGCATCACTCGAAATCCAATTTCGTCTACGCTTCTGCTTAGGTTATGTATAGGTACGTTTATATAAAATATTCAGATTATAAAAACGATTCCTCATACAATTTGTTTAGGGACGACATCGTGAAGGATCTCAAAGTCCTCAGTATGTCCGTACGTCCGTCGTAACATTTTTATGGTTTCTTTGTCAAAGACGAGTTTACTCGGGTATCCATGAATAGAACAAGGGCTTAGACTTTGTCGTATTCCTATGTTATGTAGGTACTATAAAAACTTGTTCGTTTTATTTTCCCTCTCAGTCGTTGGTGTTCAACCGAATCATAACAAGCTGTTTTATTATGGTTGTTAAATTATATATTATCCGTAACATTATTCATGTATTTATCTACAATCTCTATACTTGATACCTTTTCATGTTAATTTAAACATAATCCTTTATGTGAAAGATACCGTAAATTTGAGTTTACTTATACTCTTGTTTCTTTTATATTAATTTGTGGAATAAAATATGCTTATTACACGTGTTTGTGCCGCGCCTATGATCGTTTTGTACGAGGCCTTTGCTACAAACTTAGTTTTCATTTCGACTACTTAAATAATGTTTCATTCAGTGAAATGGATACTAAATTTAAATTTTCAACTGTAATTTCGGGAGCTTCTCGGTGTTTACATAACGTAAGAATATTTATTTTGCACGTTTGCTTTATTGTTAATTTACTCCGATGTATTTATACAAAATTTAAAATGTATGCATAAATTGATTACTCGATATGCGCAACATGATTCGATCTAGTACCATGATAGTGTTAGTGATAGACATGATAACATTTAGTCTATCGTATAGAGATATTTAAGAAAATATTTCCCAATAAGCGTTTCACTCATATCTCTATCTGAAACTTTTATTTTTTCTCAGCAAAAGTTCCCAAAAGTAACTGTATTGACCCAGAATCCTCAGTGTAACAGATAAACTGTCGGATTGTGAAGATAACGCATCAAAAACTTATTACTTAGTCCCATTCGGATTATAGGCTTTTTTCTTTGATGTAGTCGCGTAGTGCGTGACAAAGCAAAGAGGGCGAAATATCAGCAATCTACATTAGTTGCGGCGCGGAAGGGTACCCGAGCTTCGTGTTTTTCTTCTAGAAACACAGTGCTCATTGCCAGTGACTCGCACTCAGGTTTCGTGACATTTTGTTCTCCACGTCATCTAAGATATGTGACATTTATTACTATTATACTTTCGCAAGTGCCGTCAGTGCTCCGAGAATATGCAAGCTGTATTCAAGAACGTCTTGAGGAAATATCCTTGAAGCATGTGGCGCCTTTTCGTTTCGAGTGCGCTCTGCAACTGAGTAGAGCATTTTTCAGTTGCATAAAATTAAACTCGAATAGAATATACAATGCTGTGTAGAATAACGAAAGATTTGTTGAGGAATTTGCAATAAAATATGTAGTTCAAACTAAATGTTTGTCTTTTTATATAAAAATAAAAGACGTTTTTTTGTTATTAACATTCTAAAGTAGGCTAAAATATACTTTCTTTATAGTGTTCGATTTATGAAACTTGTGCACTTTAATGTCGCCTGAGCAGATGGTTAATCTCCGTTGAGATTGGCCTCTGTAACCGTAATTCGATAAAAAATACATTATTATTATTATACAAATAAAAACGACATTACGAAACATAAGTATTGATGGACCGAGGGGGAGAGAGACCAAAAAAGATGAATGGATTGTATGCGGGATGATATGAATGAAAGAGGAGTGAATGTGATGACGGCTGATAGAAGAGAATGGACGATAAAGATGTGATATTGAAAGAATATGAAGAAATAAAAAAAAGAAACTTCGTTTGTAGAATCACATTTTGATAGGGTCAGTATTACACAAATTCATTTTGTGCATACAATTTTGAAAAACGATTCTTGTTTTGGCCTATGGAATAACCGAGCTGTGTGCATCTAACCTTATATTGTCAGGAAAAAATGAGTTTTTCGACCGAATAGTTACTTTTCCTTATAACACTACCCAATAAAGCGAAACATGAGCTCTATTTTTTTCATAAAGATGATATTATACGACTCGTAGTATACGACATAGTATTACTTGAAATGAGGTGGTAAAGCTGTCTAGTCCTGGCCACGTTTTAGGTAAGGAATCAATACGTTTTACCGTTTTGTAGGCTTCGTGGAAATAGCGTTAATCCGTAAAGGCTTTATGCGTTCTGACTGATTCGTACGATACTCGTACTGTCGTATTTTGCCATTCCACTTAACTAGTTGTTAACTAGTTGTAGTAGTCTAGCTGTTTAATGACAATAAGATTCAATTCGCGTTTTCACGAAAACACTAATTTAGTGTCGTAAAAATCAATCAGACTGTGTAAACCGATTGACATCAAAATCACAATATTTTTATTCATCTAGACCATTTTAGGCACTTATGAATAGTCATATTTCTAATATTATTATAAGAGTGACTCTGGTTGCCAGTTCCAAGGGCAGCCCACCCCTCATGGAGAAGAATCTGGCAAGAAACTCCATGGTTGGCTTTACCCGATAATGCTATTTTCGCGAAACCGCTGGTAATTTCGTCAAAACGCTATCCTACCACGACGAATATAGTATACAGATATTTTATTGTTAAGAATCAAAGGCCAATGAACTTTACAAAAGTGAAAACATTCACTGAAACTCTAGACACGTACTTTGTTCTTTTTTATGTGATATTTTTACATATCGTATGCTTCGACTTTACACCGTAACTGGGGTTATCCTTAAGTGTACGCGGAAAGAATACTAATGCTATCTCTTGTTGTCACAGCGATAGGGAACGCCATTGCAAAAGTAAAGACATTGTAGCAATTTTTATTACAAGTTTAAGGGAAAGCTTAGATTTTCTTCTACTTAGTCTTACTTAGTAGTATAATTATCTAATGTAGTGTGGTATTTGTAGTATGATGAATGAAACGTATAATTAATTGCTTTTATTGTAGCTCTTGTTTACGTAAAAATAAAATCACTCAAAACTTTTACTTCAACATATTCGACAAACCCTGCTGCGACGTAATAGAACTCAGATATTACGCTACTCCGACAATTTAAACTTTGACATACTCTACTCACACAGGCTATATTTTTTAGTCAAAGTCTAACGAATTGTCGGAATACAATAAGTCGCAATTCCATTATTGTCGGAGTAGCGTAATGTCTGAATATTGTAGCGTCACAACAGTGTCTCTAATTTTTTTCTCGAAATTAAGTTTTTGAGTCCAATAAATTGTGTATAAAATCTTCAATATGAAAGTTTAATCAAGACGCTATTTGCTGAGATTGACATGTTGACGGTCCTTATGAGATGGAATATCAAATAACACAAAATTGCAAGTGGCGTGAATGCTTTTGACAAAATGATGTCTTCGATATTTCAAATTATTCGTAAAACGATACAGGTTCATGAGTGACAGCTTTTTAATATAATACAATTTATCGTGCCATACGAAAAATAAATTGGTAAAATTCTATTCGCTCCGTAGCAACCATTTTAAACGAAGCATCTGTGATCTTAATAAGAAGGCAAATCTCAACTATTTCTATGCATGTATCGCCAGCATTTTCCTTTCTTACTGCAAAAGTCGAGCTCTAAGTGGTGCTCAAATCGTCTCGATGGCATTTGTCGCTAAAGGTAGCAACAATGTTAGATATAAACATTTCAATGCGCAATTTGATGAGGATATAAAGTATTAACATAAGCGTTACACAAACACGTACGCGGAGCATCATTCTCAGTATCATATTTAGCTTCCGTTGAACGAACTGCAATAATAACGAGATTTCTCTTCGGGAATGGCCCTTTTAACCTTTTTTTCTGGGGGAAATGACATCATTCCCTCGGATGGCTTATATTGTTATAAGCCTCTGTATGTTTTGCCCGTGAATCTGTTGAAATTGTACCCACATGTCATTTTCATTTTTGGCAATAGTCGTATGAAACAAATGCCGTCCTAAACGATGTTATTTTCATTTGTTTTTGTTCTGTTTTATTTATTTGCAGCTAATCAGCGTGAGTGCGAGGATGTTTTGTTCCATCAGCAAATTTATTTAAAGGTACAATAACTGGAAAGCTTACAACACGACTACACGAGTACATTGGTTCATTTCTAAGATTTCAATATGCAGGAATTTATTTTTCAGACGTTCAGAAACCTTTGTTTTTTTTTTTGCGTAAATTAATTCACTACAGTAGTAAACTTAGAGTAATAACTAGAGAGATAGTTCCTTGTGAAGCGATGTTTAATGCGTTTCTATTATATGTTTACACAACGATATAGCTTTGTCTTACAAATAAACTTTTTAAATAAGCATTTGCATCTGAAGTCAATAGGCACAAAAGTATTAACAAAGCAACAAAGTAGTTACTCCAATATTAACTCTGCTTGTAGGAATACGTGACCAGCTACAATTTACATGGGGCAAATATTTGGCCGGGTTATTTGTATCATTGGTCAGATTTATTGTGAACCAAAGTTTCCTTGGGCAACGTACCATGACGGTTTTGTATCTTTGTGGCCATTACAAGCTGCGTTTGGGTCAACTTGGGCGGAGTGGGATGTGGACTAATAAAACTGTTGGGCGTGCCGACCCCAACGACCTGCCTTTCTCATGTTGATGAGACCAACACCAACATAGAAGACCTTTATAAGTCTCTCTTACATTTACTTAGTAAACTTACAAGAATACGCCTTGCTAATTATCTTCACCTGTTATGAAGGTTTTTGCGTTTAATTAAAGTCTTATATAAAAAGGCTGCGATTTAACTAAGCGAGGGGTTTTTAAGACGTTTATTTATTAGGGAAGACCACCATTTTAGAGAGATATTTGTTAGTACGTTATTAGATTTTTTTAATGTTTCGTAAATACTGTAGGAATTAAAGCTATGATTATATTATTACGCCTACTTTATACCTCTCTCTATAACGACCGATATCTTGATATCTCTATAAGTAGGTTCTTGCAGAGGTTTTTGGGGAAGGCTTTTGTCTATAATAATTCAATGAATTCATTTTGTCATTCAAATAAGTGAATGATGATAATACTTACTTATCGTTTCTTGAAATAAATCTATGGTAAAAATTTTCACACTTTTTAATGAGTTTTCAAAAACGAAATACGTATCCTTCGGGCATACACGCTGCTACCGCTCCGAACCTTCCGCTTACAAAAATAATATTACAAAAAAAGCCTTTTTTCATAAAGCATGTTTACATAGTAACGAACTAGGTACAAGAAGGAATTTTAATTAGACTAAAACAAATACGTTCAACGGAGCGCAAATTGGGTCGCGCAACAAAACGCGCGACAAGGGTCAACCGCGTAGATGAAGTGCGTTTCTTTTAGGCGTAAATCTGTTTAAACCCGTCCGTGCCGTGGACTTGCGGCGCGCGGCGCCCGTAATAGACCCCTTTGGTCTATTAGTTTAGGACCCTATTACGTTACGGTGTGTTACTACAAAGGAGCTTTATTAAACCTCATTCGGTATGTTCGGCTCTCGTGTCGACTTTTTGCTCGGTCCCAAGTCAGAGGATAACTATGTTTGGTTTGCGCGACATCTGCTGTTTGTTCAGCTGAATGTAGGCGCAAAAAAACAATATGTGAGGCACGAATGTTTGGATGAAACAAAAACTGATTTTTATCAACGTCAGCTGAATAAGAATATTGTTTACCTGCCGACTACAAGTTTCTATATCTATTTGTAGACACATGGCGTTCCACTGTAATGTGTTGATGTAAAGATAAAAACTTTACTTAATGTTGAAAGAAGAAAAATAGAAAGTTTTCTTATTAGATTTAGAGCTCGTGTCTCCGCCACAATGGCTTAGATAAGATTATAAATATAAGCGTTTGTTTTCTTAGTCAGCAAATATTGTTTTAGCAAAAACATTTAAAAATTTTACGCAAGCATAAACCGTGCAGTTAAGACCACAAACACATCGCGTTCCTCTTCCATAATCATGTATTATAAAAAGAGTATTTTAGCGGGGATTTTTATTAAATTACTCTAGCTGCGGTGCTGTTACAAAGAGTGGACGTTTGCTCCTGAGTCGTTCATATGCTGCGGCGACCGCGCCAATAAAATACGTGTGACATTTTGCCCCACGCTCCCCCCGGCAGTGGCCACAAACCACGTAATGCTTTTTGCACAATTTCAATTGTGTACAAACATTTTACACCAGTATTTGACTTGTGATAAGTAAGGACTAAATTCTATGGGGGAGGCCTTTGTACAACAGTGCACGTCTTCCGATGATGACGATGAAGTAAGGATTTATCAAAGATGTAAATAGTGTGATTTTCATAATGTTTTCCTTCACCGTTGTAGCAGGTGATACTTAATTCAGAAAAGTCAGAAGTGCGTGCTGGGTTTTTAACTTACGACCTCTGACTTGCCAGTCAAACGGTCATACCATTAAGCTATCACGACTCCTTTTAAATTACATTCACACACACATATTATACGTATTATATTACATTTATAAACTCGCATTAAAGTGAACTTACATTGTCAGATAAGGCTAAACAATTGTATAAGTTATAGTTAAGATAAATTTAATATATTTGTCACTTCTGTAGCGACAATATCGCCTAATATATATATATATATATATATTAGGCGATATTGTCGCTAAGCGACAAAGCCTTCTTTGTAAAAAAAAAATACTATATACTATACTGTAGGTACTATAGGTGTATATGTATACTAGTTTGAGTAACTTTACATTATAGCCCAGTGACCAAGGGTGAATTTTTATGGCACAGTCCCATTAGACACTATTGACTGTGCTATTTTTCAATGGGAAACCGGTAGTAATCGATTTGTATGGAGCTTTCGCCCAGCGGCGAAGGCTCCGTATTAAAAAATATTATTATAGTCCAAATAAGATTATAAGGGAAAGAAAATAAAAGAAAAGTTGCCCGAAAAATGGAGTGAAGCCGATAGAAAACATTAGATTATATAATTATTATTGAGTTAAGTAATTAGTATGCTAACTAGATTCTGTAATTGCAAAGCTTTGTCCCAACCATAATCTTATATTGACATCAAAATTGCCAGTTTTAACCCAAAAAAAGCTTTAAGTTGTATTTTAAGATATTCCACTGAAATAAACGAAATTTCCTTAAAATTAGAATTTTTCCTTGGCCAAGTAATTCCATTCTCCCTCAAACTATTACGTGGCTTATGAACGCTCCTCCAACGTTTGCTCTCACCACTGTTGCTAATGAAATTAGAGTACCACAGCTAAGACAACACAATTTACAACTGCGGAGAATATTTTTTAAATGGTACCTACATTTTGTTCGACTTTTTTTGGTGTTATGTTTACGTCAGACGAATTGTATCGTTTCGTCTCGACATCGGTACTTGTGAAAAAGCAATGAAACCCGCCGCGGCGCCCTGGAGCTTTCTCATGCTAATACACTACGTTAGCGTTTGCCCCAACCCCCATTGCTGTCTGTTGCCTTCTTCTGTGGAATTGCACTTTCTAAATGTGACATTTACATATTATTTAGTCCGAGGCCACAGTAGTAAATCGAGC
Source organism: Protodeltote pygarga (assembly GCA_936450705.2). Lineage (NCBI taxonomy): Eukaryota > Metazoa > Arthropoda > Insecta > Lepidoptera > Noctuidae > Protodeltote > Protodeltote pygarga. Next base: position 10,769,481 of record OW388263.2, read on the forward strand.
AAACCTAAGGCATCTGGCTTTTTTGGCATGTGCGTATTAAAAAATCGGTCAAATGAGACTTAGAATAGCGCACCGAGGATCTCGATACATTCATATATTATTACAGTAAAACAGTTAAACAGAATCTAGCTAATCATTATGATCATTCCGTATTTTTTATTTACTTTCATAGCGTTGACAGGGGCAGCCTCGGGTCAAAAAAATAATGTGATTACAGTCCAAATCTAATTTGTTTTACATTTTAATTATTTTGCGCTAAAAAATAATTGTAAACCTCTGCGGAATATAAAGGGATGACCTATTTTCAGTAAAGGATTTCAGGCTTTCTATCACGATATACAGTTGCAAATGTTGCTACCGTGAGTGCTAGTATTTTTAGCTTTAGAATGGAAAGAAAGAATCGATACGCCACCCAAATTGGAAAGTTTGGGTAGCTTTTCAGGCTCTGCAGATTTTCGTGCAGAGACACTTCGGGATTACTAGTAAAATTAGAAAGTATAGGGAAAACGATATTGAATAAGTGACTATTTATTATATTAGGTAATAATGTCCTCCTGACCGAATTTCGGTCACCGCGGCCAGTTTAAACGGAGCAAACAGATTGCATAGTAAATCTATACTTATAAAACAGTACCGTGACTGACTGACTGACAGACAACGCACAGCCTAAACCAGTGGACCTAGAGACTTGAAATTTTGAGACAATATTTTTTAAGTACCCTGGGGGTGCACTAAGGAAGGATTTTTGGAAACTCCACCCCTAAGTAGGTAAAAAGGGGGATAAGAGTTTGTATGAAAGTCCGTTATTTTTAAAGTTAAATTTACGAAACTTGGTATTCAGCTTTTCAGTTGATAAATGAAAGACGAGCATAGGTTTTTTTTTTCAAAACTACCCTTGGATGGACAAAAAAGGGGGTTAAAGTTTGTATGGGAAATTCGTTATTTTTTGAGTTACAGGTGTAAAAATGAGTCTTAAGGTTATGCTCTAAAAATAAAAAAGACGTGTATCAAAAAATTTGGATATTTTCCCCCTAAGGAGATATAAAAGGGGACTAAAGTTTGTAGTTATGAAAATCCGTCATTAAACTTGATAATTAGCTTTTCGGTTAACAAATAAGACGTGTTTCACCTTTTTGAAAACTCTACCTATTAGGGGGGAAGGGGGGGGGTGAAAGTTTGTGTAGGAAATTTGGTATTAGTAAGAGACATCAAAGTGGCATAACTAATGCACGTAGATCTCGATATTCAATGACTATGGCGAGAAATATAGAAGATAAAAGTTTGAATGAAATTCTGCCATTTTAAAGTTGAAGCCATGAAAATTAGTAGGTATACTCGAGAACTGCTGGATCGATTTTCATGGTTTTTGATTTGTTGGATTAGTCTCCGCCTATAATATAAAGAATCGAAGAAAAATACAATGGAATTATACCCCTTAGGTATGGTAGGGTATGGGTAAGATAGGGTAGAGGTAGAGTAGGGTAGGGTAGGAATAGAGCGGTAGGATAGAGGTTGAGTAGGGTAGGGTAGGGTAGGGTAGATGTAGAGTAGGGGTTGGGTATGGTAGGGGTAGGGTAGAGTAGGGTAGGGTAGAGTAGGGGTTGGTTATGGTAAGGGTAGGGTAGGGTAGGGTAGAGTAGCGTAAGGTAGAGTAGAAAAAGCGTAGAGGTAGAATAATCACGCGTACAACGTCGCGCGGGACAGCTAGTATACATATAAAAAGACAAAAACTGACGCAGTTCTTAAAAATAAATAGAGGATAATAATAGACACACCAATTACTTAAGCTAACTTATCCAGATTCGCAAGAATAGATGTAAATAAAATAATAGTTTAACGATCAGAGTTTTTGGCAAAACGTTGACCATTCTTCACAATTAATTCGCTATTAATGTCAAAAACAAGATAGAATATCTTTGTTTAGTCTCCCGTTTTGCTTGGCCACCATCCAGAGCTAAGAGCCCTGTAATTACGTCTTACTGCTCGCTAACAGTTCTGTGTCTAATCTTTTACACGTTCTAATGACTGCAAAAGAGATTGTTTTAAATCCCATAACCTCTCATTCTTTTGCGAGAAAAGTCTTAGTGTTTTCAGAAACTATCTTTTGTTATTTTATCCTAGTTGTTACTTAGAATTGTTTGATTAAGTAAGGTTGATGTTCTTGTTTTGTAAATAGTCTCTAATGAACAGTTCTCTGGCTTTTTTCTCTTCCAAGATATCATGGACCTCTTTAGACGTAGAGGAATTTACAATTTTGCAATCAAGAAATAGCGTTATAAAGTAAATATTATGAAACTAAAAATTATGCAATATGTGTTTACAATAGGATATGTTTTGCCGACCTTGGGTGCCTAGCCCGCAATGATATCCATAATTATTGATAATGATTCATATATATTTACATCTAGCTTTTTCCCATGGCTGCCCACCCGGAATTAAAGAACCCTAGTCACTCTTCAGCCTCAGATAAATTTCTATGAAAGAAATTACATCGTTTCTTTACTCTGTGCTCCATTTATAGTATTAGGATTCTAGACTGTCTACCAGTTATGCAAGAGTTTATCCATTATGTTCTTCAAATCGGTTAACGGTGTCCGTTGTACGCATTAATTTATCATCGTCGAATTATCAAACGCTTTTTAGTAGATCGTCTTTTTTGTATGTGCTGACGGATCCTACATTGAATGGTTTCTTTATGCTATTTTGAAAACATAATTCCTTCACCAGGTCCGATGGTTCGAGCAACAGCGAGAGAAGCGGCGTACGAAGCGGGACTACTCCGCGTACGACCGCGCTGCGTTCTCTCAACTGTCGCGAAGACTACAACCACATCGCCCTCACTATCGCGCGCTCTCTTCGTCGCCGTTCTTTCCTGACCCCCTTTTCAAGGAGCAATGGTATTTGGTACGTATTGGTTTCATTGTTTGTCGAAACTGTGCTACTGTGTGTACTGTCGTACTGTGTGCTAGTTAAGGTAAGGATATCTTCAATGTGTTTTATAACTATTCTTGTGCTATTATGTACTTCTAAGATGGACCCCATTCAGTGAATACTCATCCCGTTCTGCTTGAAAAAAAAACCTGTGACTTAACGAAAACCTTTCAAAAGTCTTTCCTTGTTTTATAATACTGAGCTATGAAAATTATCATAATTTTTACTTTTATATATAATAAACAGGAAACAATTAAAACCTTTTTAATTTTTTCTTAACAGCAATTTAATTTGATTATAAGTAAGTATTTTAATTAAACTTTAATTACTATAAAGTATTCTATTTTTGGTTTCGTTTTATTTAATTTCTCAATTGTTTCTCCTAGTGGATAAGCAAAACTTTACAACTTTAAATGAAACGGTAAGGGTTAAATATTATTTTTTAATAGTTCCTATTTAAGTTCTTTTTATCAAAACAAGAAAATAATGGGTGGAAAAAGTTATAACAATATCTTTTCCAGTTGAAGATAGCTTAGATCAGTGAGCTAAAAAAATTTCTAGATATTCAAATGCATAAAATCTTAATTTAGAACGGTGGTGCGAAGGATGGGCTCGATATGAACGTGGCCCCGGCGTGGCAGAAGGGGTACACTGGCAAAGGCGTAGTAGTCTCCATTCTGGATGATGGCATACAGACCAACCATCCAGACTTAGCGCAGAACTATGTAAGTACCTATAATTTATTATGATGAAGAAAACTTCTACTATATTTTAACGCCACCGTTTATTGCGCGTCATGTGTCACGTGTCATGTGTCACGCAAGCAACTTTTCTCGTTTTAGAGAACGATATTTTTTTGTGATTAAAAGGAACAAATCTATGCATAAACATTAGGTAAATAAAGTTGCAAATAAATGTGAATGGGTACTTAAGATTTTTCTGGAATCCAAACTACATCATTAACAGAATTAGTAATCAATCTAAAAACTCTATTTTAAGCCTTTTAAAAAGCATTCAGTCCTCACAATAAATACGAACAAATATCATCCGAGCCGAATATAGCGCTATCACTAAATACCGTCCTCATCCCTTCAGATACAGAAATATAGGATAAAAAATGTTCTGAAATTCCGCAGCGTTTTTAATCTTCCCATTTTCAGTGGCTTCCGATTGTCTTTTTGTCAGCTTTGAGACCAATAAACTACTATAGAGTTATTACCACTCTGAAAAATATTTCTTTTCTACATCCACATTTGTCTGAAAACTGCAAATGGCTACATGTATTCTGGATATAAAGCATTGAATTGAGATTGTAGAGTAATAAAAATCTTTTAGATTAACTAATTAAGCAGGAGATATTTTAGTGCACAAGTGTGTGCGCAAACTCAGGTGCACTCTATATTTCCCCGCACTCGTTCTCTAATAGGACGACAATCCGATACGACCAGATAGAGATCAGGCGCTGGATAAACCATTTACGTGTTTCCCATATTGTTATAAGAAACATAACTTACTTATACTTAGTCAAAAGCGCGTGCCTTAGGTTTAAACCATATATAAATTAACGGTTCATAACAGTTAAGCTGGCACTACACTGAAGATATGATAAATATTGTCATTCTGCTAACAAATTGCATTGCTCCTTCAATCTAGTTGTTCATTTTGGTTTAATTGACGTCTGCAAAATCTATCACAAAGTTTTAAAATGATTAAGATATGAACTATCGACATACGTCACTAAGTTCAAAAGCAACACTATTTCAGTATATATCTAAAGTATCGATAAGTTACAACTAGTTCCATAGTGCCGTTAAAGCAGACTGATAGTGCTATCTACTCGACTAACATTTGTAAAGGTCTAGTGCTAAAGATAAGGTCCCGCATATTAACAAAGTTAGGCTTTGATAGTGAGTTAGTATAAAAGTACCTTATATCTACGAGTAGAGAAGTCATTAAAGCTTGATTGAATGCTTGTTTTTACCCGACTGCGAGAAGTTAAAAGAAGAGTATTGAGTTTACCAGCTTAATAAATGTAGTGTGAACAAAAATCGGTTGTTCCGTTCCACTGTAGCTCCTGAACTATTCGAACGATATTGATTAATAGATATTGTGTATCATAAGATTCATAGAGATCGTGTGAGTGTCTAAGTCTATTTTAGAATTATCTGTTAGCTGATTTTAGTTAATTTCAAGCTATATCTTCCATTTCTGTATAAAATTTAAACTGTACATATGTGATTTCTTGTTGAATTGAGTTCTAAATCAATGAATGAGCTCCCAAATTGTGACTTGTTGGAGACACTTGACAACTAAAGTATCAAATCTATTATATTTATATTTTCTCTAGGATCCCAACGCGTCTACAGATATAAATGGTAACGATGACGATCCCATGCCTCAAGACAACGGCGATAACAAACACGGCACGCGATGTGCTGGTGAAGTTGCCGCCGTTGCATTTAACCAGTACTGTGGCGTTGGAATCGCCTATAACGCCAGTATAGGAGGCGTAAGGATGTTGGACGGTGTCGTCAATGATGCTGTTGAAGCCAGAGCTCTAGGACTTAACCCAGACCATATAGATATCTACAGCGCTTCCTGGGGACCCGAAGATGATGGAAAAACTGTTGATGGTCCAGGCCCGCTTGCTAGAAGGTAAGACAATGTTAAATTATAATCTATTACGTACGTTTTTATATGACGAAAATATTTGGTAAGCAGATTTTACATCGAAGATGGTATTAATGCGTAATTTCGTTCATCAGGGCATTTATCTATGGAGTCACGAGTGGTCGTCGAGGTAAAGGATCCATCTTCGTATGGGCTTCAGGAAACGGGGGAAGACACACAGACTCTTGTAACTGTGACGGTTATACGAACAGTATATTTACTTTATCAATTTCTAGTGCCACTCAAGGTGGTTATAAGCCTTGGTATCTTGAAGAATGCTCTTCAACCTTAGCTACGACATACAGTTCAGGCACTCCAGGACACGATAAGAGTGTAGCTACTGTTGACATGGATGGAAGGTTACGGTCCGATCATATTTGTACAGTAGAACATACAGGAACCTCGGCATCAGCTCCTTTGGCAGCGGGAATATGTGCGTTAGCTCTAGAAGCAAACCCAGAACTCACATGGAGGGATATGCAATACTTAGTTGTTATGACGTCACGACCACAGCCTCTAGAGAAAGAAGGAGGGTGGATCATCAATGGTGTCAAGAGGAAAGTAAGTCACAAATTTGGTTACGGCCTAATGGACGCATCTGAAATGGTCAGCTTGGCTGAACAGTGGGTTTCTGTCCCACCTCAACATATTTGTAAGTCACAAGAAATAAATGAAGATAAGCAGATAGAATCAACATTTGGTTTCACATTGGCAGCACATATGGACGTCAATGGATGTAGCTCAACTGTCAATGAAGTACGTTTTCTTGAACATGTTCAATGTAAAATATCATTAAGGTTTTTCCCTAGAGGGAATCTTCGTATACTCCTAACGTCGCCAATGGGCACTGTATCAACATTATTATTTGAAAGACCGCGTGATGTTGTCAGCTCAAACTTTGATGATTGGCCTTTCTTAAGTGTTCACTTTTGGGGTGAACACGCTGAAGGCAGATGGACGCTACAAGTTGTAAACGCTGGCAACAGACACGTGAACCAACCTGGTTTACTTAAAAAGTGGCAACTGATATTCTACGGAACAGCAATCGATCCAGTGCGAATGAGGTCTAAACGACCGTCGCCTGTAGCACCACCATTTGCATTCCCCACAGCCGCAGATGGCTATGAAACTATCGGGGATTCTTTTTACAACACTGACGCGTTTGCTAATTACCAGAACTTTCCAAATTTATTTGCCGCGGGCTCAGACCCGGAAAAGGCGGTAGCCCGCCTCGATGGACATAATGTTCCTTCTCCGCATGGAGAAAATGTTCTTGCTGATAGTAATGACAAGCGTGTCATACATGACTGTGACCCCGAATGCGATTCTCAAGGATGTTACGGAAAAGGACCTATTCAATGTATTGCGTGCAAACACTATCGTCTGGACGATTCTTGTGTTTCCCGATGTCCTCCAAGGAGTTACGCAAACCAAGGCGGTGTGTGCTGGCCGTGCCACGAGTCTTGTGAGACTTGCGTTGGACCAGGTCAGGACTCATGTTTGACGTGTGCTCCCGCACATCTGCTAGTTGCAGACTTGGCTGTGTGCCTCCAACAATGTCCTGATGGTTACTGGGAAGATAGCGAAGCTTCCGTCTGTCAACCCTGTGCCGCACATTGCGCCACTTGTTCCGAACGAGCTGACGGATGCACATCTTGTGAACATCACCTAGTTCTTCATGACGGAACCTGTTTAGCTTCCTGTCCGCCTTCTCACTACGAAACTGAAGATTACATGTGTGCAAAATGTCACGAATCTTGCGACAGTTGCGAAGGGCCCGGGGATACGCAGTGCGTGACATGTCACCCGTCGACTTATGAATTACAAGGGCGATGTGTTACGTCATGTCCTTCAAGTTATTACGCTGACAAAAAGAGAAAAGAATGTATGAGGTTTGTAACGTAATTATATTTTCATGTTATTCAAATATGAGGTTTTAATGGACTCCTTTTGATGTTTGTGTTTTTTTAAGGTGTCCCGTCGGTTGTTCATCATGCACGAGTGCGTTTTGCCTCTCGTGTGAACCGAACTGGGACCTGAATAAAAAGGGTAAATGTGTACCTGTGGGTACGGATAAGTGTAGCTCGGGCGAGTTCGCAGAGGGACAGAAGTGCAAGCGATGTAATGAAGCGTGCGACTCGTGCTACGGTGAAAACGATGGACATTGTCTAACTTGTCAGATTCCTAACTTACTTCAGGATTACAGGTGGGTAGTGTTACATATTATAAGAACTCGAAAATCTCTAAAATTAAGTCTATCTATCCAATCGTATATCCAAATCAACAAGTAGATCTTTGTTGCTACAAAGATCTGGTGTATTAAAATCCTTATTTTATATTTAATTTTCCTGTGGAAGCTTTTACGAACCACGCTTTCCATGTACATACGTGAACGTGACTGGGTTTTGTATATGTTTTCATTTAATGAGTAAGGTCAACATTTATATTTTCCACTTGTCCACGTTTTTTTGCAAATATTTATTATATTTCTCGGTCTTCTTGTTGAGAATTAATTTGGTTAATAAGATGTACAAACTAAAAACACTGCATTTTCAAACACAAATGTATGCTTTGTTTTAATTTTGTGCTCAGAAAGATGTATTTCTTACTGGCCGTTTAAGTCTGGCTATACATAAGTGCCGGTTTTTGTTTTAAAGAGTAATTCCATTCCGTGTTCTCTAGATGTGTAACAGACTGCAGTAGAGGGTACTACGCAGAGGCCGGCCGTTGTACGCGCTGCGTGCACGGTTGTTCTGAATGCGTGTCACGTCTCAACTGTACTGCCTGCACGGGCACACTTAGACTGCAGTCCGGCGCTTGCAGGACCTCTTGTGCAGATGGGTAAGATCTACTTTATTTAGACTGCTAAAAAGTGCACTAGGCGTAAGGGCGTTGTTCGCGCTGTATGCACGGGTCGGCTCGACTTGCACTGACGGGTAAGTTCTACTCTGTTTAGACTATTGGCATTACGTAGAGGTAGCTCATCTCGATGCATGCACGGATGCTCGCAATGCGTGCTGCATCAGCACGCTCAAACTGCACTTCACTTCACTGTATCTTCAGATCTTCTGTGCGAAAGAGTAGTTCAACAATTCCCAAGCTAATACAGTCGGGAAAAAAAGCATTGAAATTCGAACCTTCTCCTTTTTATATTGCCGGTTGAAAATATGAATAAATTCAGTTACATTTGCATTACTATTGCCACGACAGAAATTCTATAAACGTATTACAGCGTCAAACCAGGAGCGAGTCAATGAATGTTTTTATAAATTCATTTTAGTCTTTTCCTCAAAGGCGATGGAGTTTTTATCGAACTTTCATCGTTCATTTCCCAGTTCTCGGAATTTAGTTAAGAGTCTATTTGTATCAAGAAAATGTTTGTAGGATGGGTATTGGGTACTATTATTTTACTTGTATCGAACATTTTCGCTGCGCGCTGTGTAGACTGTAGTACATATATAAAATTCATCATTGGTGAAGTGTCGTACTGGCCTGCTTAAAGACTAGTCATTGTTAATTAGTTATTTAGTATTCGGTACCGCTAGTTTCTTACTCGTTGTTCTAGTACTGAGAACGAGTATTCCCGGGAAAAACGTTATTGGGTTTATTTATTGGAAAATATCAGTAGAAGGTTGCTTGCCATAAGATAATCTGTGCGTAATTCGGGCTTTGTATATCACGATCAGAGGTGTCCCTCCAAAAATATCCTGTATATTATAAAATATATTTATTTCACAGGTACTACGCGGACCGGGGAACGTGTTCCAAGTGTTATCTATCATGTAGAACTTGTATTGGACCGCGACGAGACCAGTGCGCATCTTGTCCTGAAGGGTGGAGACTGGCTGCGGGAGAGTGCCATCCCGAGTGTCCTCAAGGTAGAAATTAGTTTGCTTGAAGTGTAGGAGTTGCAGTTAGGAGCTCTATGGACGAAAAAAAAAATTTTTTTTGGTCTATTTTAGAAATTAAATGATTAGCTGGAAAACAGTATGTCCTAGACTCCTAAGTTCTTGCTTCTCGGGAAAAAAATAGTTTCTATAAACGATATGAACCCATCGCTTCCATAAATAAGATTTTTAAATTAGAGATAGTCTTAACATACTCTAAACTTCGATCCCATTAGAATCGGCATTAGGGCGCAGCTTTAGGTCTTAATTCACAAAGAAAAACACATAGACAAACATCCAAGTAAAAACTAGTCGGTTATCTAGATATTACTATAAATAATATTAACACTAAAAAAATGTTTTAGAAAAAAAAACAAAAGATAAACATAAAATTCTCTCAACAACAGAAAATATCCTCAATAAGCTATTATGTAACATGTTACATGTTCAACAGAACCTCTAATTTGTTACAAATCAATCATGGCGGAAGCAATATTACCTTATCTATCCATATTTATTTAGTCTATTGTCCACGAACGATGAAAATGAAGATAATCTATGAGTTCATTATTACAGCGATATTTCTAATAGAATCGTGCAGGAAGTGTAGGGGAAAATATGTTTATCCTCATTATTCATTAGCCTTTTATTTTTACACAATGGATAAAATTAATGAAAATGTCCTGAATTGGAGCAATAAAATTTGTTATTATGTAGATGAACTAGGAAAGTTGGACCAGCGCGCTTTGAGCGGACGGTTGCAATACTTTACGGTAGTCATTCGACCATAAATTATGTCTACAATCCTTTTATTAACGTTGATAAGATATAAAAACTGACTCTGAAATTAACCTTCTCTAGTTAAAATGGTGTCAAAACCTCGAAATATATTTTTACTGATAAAGTGATTATCAAAATAATGCCACCATCTGTAATTTTACACCATATTTTTTTATAGTACTTCTTACTAGTGGTAGGTGTGATAATTAAATGTAAAAGAGAATTTCAAAACACGGGCAGGCTTTACCCAGTAGGTTGCAGGTTAAATCCTGCTTGAGGGTGAACTTCATATATGATTTAAAATTATTTTCTTACTTATGAGTTGCGTTGATAATATTTAAGATTTTAAACATCTAATTTAAAATAAATAGGCTTCCTGACTTAATTATGCGATGGCAAATGTGATCCTTATTTTTTTTAAATTTTTGAACTTCAATATTTTATTTTTTTGTTTGGTTCAGGGTTCTACCAAAGCGTCGGCGGTTGTCGGCACTGCCATCACTACTGCCGCGAGTGCGATGGCTCTGGTCCTCTCCACTGCAAGTCCTGCCCACCTCGCTTCATGTTAGATGGCGGGCTTTGTATGGAGTGTCTCGGCTCTCAGTACTATGAAGCCAACAGTGGGTCGTGCCGCACTTGCGACGCGACGTGTCGAACGTGCTCGGGACCTGGACAGTTTAGCTGTACCACGTGTTCGCGGCCGTTAAGACTCGACAGGTGGGTATTTTGCAGTTTGCGAAGTATACTGGGTACAAATGGAAAAACACCGGTATCAATACTATGAACTCGGTAATGCATTACGGTTATAATGTTGTGAAATAAACATATAGATACTCTCAAGGCCTGTTTTAGAGATGGAAGTGGCTTTTGTCTTTGAGTACCTACTTACGTTAGCGGCTGAGGGCCTACTCCGAAACAATGTTTAACTCCGAATCAATGTTTGATCGTTAAATTAATTACCTTCGAATAGATTGTATTTTTTTTATGGATTTGTAACGAAACGCCAGATGAAGCACTAAGTACAATTAAAAAGTGGTAATTTAGTGGTAAGGATTATGTTGGATGATCTTTATTATTACGTTCCGATCCGAAACATCGTTGTTCGATTTTCAGAGTAGAGCCCCTGGTCTTTCACGCAACGTTTGGTTACTAACAGAAAAGCAGTGGGATTCAATAGCCGTCTAATAAAAATTAGTATTTTCCGTAAGCGTTGAATTTAGTTCCACGTGTTACCGTCCGGTACTACAGGTGGGTCATAAGTTTAAAGGTTAGTTTGGAACGCGGGTCATGTATGAAATAGCGCGCCAAATAGCTCTGTGAAGCGAAAGCACCCGGTGCAACGACGAGAGGGCAATATACTTTAGGGTACGTGTTTTTCATAACGGTTAAAAAAATAAATCAACTGTTTTATTTGCGAATAGTTTTTCTGTTAAAAAGAATATATTTAAATGTATGAGTAATTCCTAACGTAGAGTAAATAATAAACTTGTTGTTAGATGTACTCTATGGTTGATGAACAATTTGTGTCAATTTGTCACTGGCATGGATTAATATACAATAGAAAATTCAAGAGATGTGATAAGTAGGGTATCAGGGTTTATAGAAAAAAAGCCACTAGTTTTTTCTACAAGCCCGAATTTTAGAGAATGATTAATATATTTATTGACGTTGAAAAACATTCGAACTTACTACCCTCATTTTTAAGTAAGTAGGTTTAGGTATATCAGAAATGTTAAGTACCCGCATTGTCTAAAGGGCCTTTCTACTGAGAATACTGAGATATAACACTTTAAATCTCGATTGGACTCGAAGTAAGAACGGCACTTCGAAGAAAGATGCTTTTCAATAAACTAGTTGTAAAATGGGACTTGAGCATGCATCGTTTTATACGAGGGTACTTACTTAATTATTTGATCGCTAGGGCATCTGGTGTAGCGTATTGTAGTTGAATCTTTACTATTCTCAATTTTTTTACAAGCTTTTATTTACTTTCACCTGTTTCGTTGTCTGTAATGAAATCTTGCAAGTTAAATTTGACCCACTTCCCGATTTCCGATTGAAATTTGACCCACTTCCCGATTTCCAATTGAGCTGAAATTTAGCACGCATATGTATTTTGCGTGACAATGCAATCTTATGATAATATGGAGCTGTTCTGATGCTGGAGCTGGAAGGTGGCAATAGGAGCTCCGCAATAATGCATCACAACCCCATCGAGTTTGGGCTCGTTTGATTTGTCTTGACGAGTACTTTGTTATGGTAACCATGACTTGAATCGGATTAGCTCTAGATAAAGGAACTCTTCATCTTTTGCTTATACGTCTAATTTTCATATTCCAATATAAAAGCTTAGTCAAACACTTGTTTATTTACTCTCAGAAACTAAATATAAAGTCTCCACATCTTGAAGTATGTAAGAAAGGTGGCGAACGTAAGTGTCCTCAGTGTCTAGCCCCTCTCCACAGACGTAAAGCGCGACTCGAAAGACAAACGCAAAGCTTGACTTGTTCTTAAGGATCTTAAGCTGGTGGAGACTTGCCTTTATCGTATTGAATTGTAATGTTACTAGTTTATTTGGTTTATTCCATTTAAGTGAAGATAAAAAGCTGTTTTGTTGGTCTCTATTCTTATTTAAAGATGGACAAAAATAGGAAACGAATGGAGTATTTGATTTCTTTATAACATATTACATTTCAATTTTTTTATTTTATGTTTATGCTGAGCTGTTTAGCATAAACACTTCTCGGTTGTAGAAATCGCGAAAATATTGCCTTATGGGCTCTCAACTCAGTAAAGTCAGTAATTATTCTGAGGTCCTCCCGCATTTTGGGCAGTCGATAATCTTTTTTTTGGTATGTTTTCTCTTTTGTATACAATTTATTTGCTGTGTCATAAAAAAAATCCTTTCTTTCTTTTTCATCCACGGAAGTCATAGAAAATTTACAGCGAATTAAACCTAAGTGGACAATAGTTCATTGTATGAACGCGACTTTCGAATGCTGCTGATGGACGGGTATTAAGGATGATAGTGGTGAACGGGATTTACAAATGCTGCTGATGGACGGGATTTACGGATGCTACTGATGGACGAGATTTACGGACGTTACTATATCAATCAATAACAATTCGTAGTTACAGTTAACATTAAGTTGTGGATGTGAGTTAGAGCGCCCAGACGTCCAACGAGAATCTGGCCCTCCGAATGTAGGACGAAAACTGCAACCGGTAGTTTGTTTCAAGCTTTAATTTAAAAATGTGAAGTAATTCTAAATACAAATTCGAATTCAAAATACAGTTTTCAACGTAATTTTAAAATAGATACTAGTTAATTGTTTTATGAGCGTGAAGCTTAATTAACGAAAGACTTATAGATTTAATTAAGGTTCCGACTTATAGGTTTAATTACACTGGTTTATTACAGAATTCCCACTCAAGAGTTTGTAGGTAATATTATACTTTTGATGTTTACCTTAGTTGTGATATTGTTTTCAAAGGATTTATTATTGTAGGTAGATACTAATTCAGTATCTAAAAGTATTTATCAGCCGAATGAAAAAACGCTAGGTGTACATTTTATTTAGTGTACAATATAAATAATATTTATTTCTTGAGTTTCTAACATAATGTTAAGACACAAGTTTTTCGATGGTGTGTAAAGCCATGTCAGAGGCCTACGGGTGGTTTAATTTCTGACACCAGGATGTTCATCAACCATACAATAAGAAAAAGAACATATGTAAATTTATAATATATTTATTTCTTAAGTTTCTAAAATAAAAAAATAAATCAGCCTGTAACTGTCCCAATATAGGGCAAAGGCCTCTTCTCATACAGAGAAGGATTGAGTTTGGTTGGTTAATCACCACGCTAGCTCATTGCGGGTTGGCGATTTAAGACTATTAAAGTCCAGGTTTCCTTACGATGTTATCCTTCACCGTTAGTCAGTGGTGTCTTAGATTAACTAAGAAAGTACATATGACATTGAAAAAGTCACATTGGTATATGCCAGGTTCGAACCCACACCCACGCGTTTGCAAAGCGGGTCCGTAACCAATGCGCCACCACGACATACATTCTTAAGTTTCTAACACACGTAAATTTATGCATTTGTCATAGGTTAAACAATCAATGCGTGCCCTGCTGTACTGAGCGCGGCGCGACCAACTCCACTCCAGTGACAGATTGTTGCCACTGTAACCCTGACTCCGGTAAGTACTATTGGTGCTGATTTTCTAACTACATTTAATATCTCTCTTTCTAACAAAGATCATGAGAAAAAGATAGAAGATTTCTAGATCTGTCAAAGTAGTCCATTTGAGAGACTTTTTTTCTTTATGAATTTTATTTCTTACATATAGCGGGGGGTGACCAAATTGCGGACCGCTCGCTAACGTCTTTATTGCAGACATTAATGAAACAATAAATTTATAATCTTTTTTTAAATAAAGTATATCAGAAGATCGAAGAAATGTGTGAATCTATGTGCCAAATTTCTTTTACATCCATTCAACGGTTCGAAAGTGATCGAGTAACAAACATTCATCAATCAAACTTGAACGTAATATTTCTAGAATAGTAGGATAGCATAATATCGTAGAATAGAGAATTTTAAAGCTTGGTCGTCACTGTCAGTCATCACCTACCAGCTGGATCGCAAGTTTTTATATTTTTAAAATGGGTTCCCAGTAAAATTAATTGGTGATCCCTGAGAATAAATTATTTCTATGCTTACAAAAAACCTTATAAACTAAAACTGATAAAAACCCTTCGCACTTGGCCATTTTTTTCATTCTTATCGTTTATCACACAATTCATCCATCTTTTTTTTCGTCTCCATTTCTTTTAGGCACAAAGGTTTTATCTCTTCTTACCGTAAGTACTTTTAATATTTTTTAAATTAATTCCTAGGAGAGTGCATAAACTCGTCGGTGGCGGGTAAGCGCCGCATCGCTGAATGGGGCGCGTTACACGCGGCGCCGAGCGGACGCGCGAGCCCGAGCGCCGCGGTCGTCACGCTCGCCGTGTGCGCGGCAGCCGTGGGGCTGTTCATAGCCGTACTCATGGTACTACAGGTACGTTGTGTATTATCTACTAGCTTTAAAAATAATCGTAAGTAATCATAGCTGGCGCTGTGACCTGTTGTATTATGACTAAGAGTTTATTTCAGGACGTGTAAGAAAGAATTAAGAATATACATATGAGCTGTAGAAGAAAAATAATAGGAACTAAATGGGTTCTAGATGGGGATAGTAGCCACCTTGGTTACGCCATAATTAAAGTTATATATTTAGTTAAAATATATAGTTATGTTTAGTTTTAGCTCATCACAAACACATTGATATTCAATATGTATTCCAATACTCGATTTCTTAACACTGAAAATTCAGCTCTCAAACTTATCGTTACTCTAGATGTTGTGCGGCATGTTACAAGCTACGCCAATAAATATTACTGTTAGCGTATACCATCCCACTGCTGGGCAATGATTTCCATACTTTTCTGTCCAAGGCTATTGTGGACCATTGATCGTTCGTCTTACCTAATTCGTCTCACCATCTTCTACGTGGTATTAGTTCTTCATCTTCTTCTCCTTCAATAAATATACAACATTAAAATATACGTATATCCAATATCTATCTTCCTAGCCTTATTATTCCCAAACTTTGTTGAGGTCGGCTTCTAATCTAACCAGATGCAGCTAAATATCAGTTTTTCTACGGAGCGACTGCCTATCTGACCCCCGCAACCCAAAGGGATACGATATGTTATATTAGTTGTCAGGGATTTACGAGGGTACTGACTCCCTATATCGACTGTCAAAGATCTTCATGACAACCGGGGCCAATGGCTTAACGTGCTTTTCAAAGCACGGGGCAGGTGATAATTATTTTAAAATACGCATATACGAGTAACTTACGAAAAGTCAGAAGTGCACACCTTGGGTTCGAACCTGAGGCCTTTGACTTGGCAGCCTAACGTCATACTACTAGGCTATCACTGCTCTACCATACCATACGTATCCAATAAAGTTATATAAAAAGAGACGCACACGCGGTCAGTCAAGATCAATTGGTAGCCGGTAATGAAACCGCGGCTTATCTGTGATTAAGATTATTGAGTGCCCCAACATTGTGGCCGACACCATTCATTAAAAGATTACGTCTTTATATCAAACAATATCACAATAAGTATTATTATTTTCTCATTAAAGATAACAAAATGTGACATTATATGCCTTGCGAGCACGTTTATTCTCAGTTAGCGTTTGAGCCGTGATAGCCTAGGTATGATCGAGAGAAGATGTCAAGGGCGTGCTTTTGAGTTTTCGTAAGATAATTATGTGGGTATTCTAACTAATATTATAAATGCGAAAGTAATTTTGTTTGTTGTTTCCTATTCACGCCTAAACCACTGGATCGATCAACCTGAAATTTTGCATGTACGTTGTCAAGTGTATAAAAAAGCACATAGGTTATCTTTTCATCCCGAAAAAAAATAGTGTTCCCGAGTAGAACAACAATAACGTTTTTATAATAATAGATGGCGCCACATGTTGGCTAAGTTTAAGTCTTAATAATAAGCAATATAATTGTTTCTATTATTACCTTTGAATGACTCGCTTAATTTTCGACAAAATTTTTTATTAATTCGAGTATTATGTAATTATGTAAAATGCATAAATGTTATTTATTTGCAGGTATTTTTGTTTTTATAGAATTGTTCCTGTTAATAAATGAAAATGACGTACGTACACATAAAAACATATATGTATATACTATATCCTAGTTACAAATAGAATAAAATAGAAGTTTTGACTTCTTGTTATTTCCGTGTTACTAAAACTAAAATACCCGTTTATTATATATAAAATATTTTTCATCTGTGTATGTGTTTGTACAACAAACACAGATAAAAACAACCACATCTCAGATCTTATTTACAAAATTTCATTTATTTTAATATTCAATTAAAAACAATTTTCTTTTGCATGGAGAGCGCTCAGAAGACCCTTCTCTCAATAAAACAAAAGATGGTAACACAAATCTCCAGCTGATATTGCCAACGATGATATAAATAAGTCATATTTATTGCTCTATAGTTGTATACCACACATATGTCGTTCCATGTTCTAATAAACCATAATTATGGTCTACATAATAAAAACATTTATACTTCACTGCGTAGGTATAACCTTATTATTTTTGGTATTGACATTCTGGTAAGATAACATATGAGATGAAACGTTTGATGTCACATAAATACTATTTTATTTTCGTCGGAAGAATAAAATTACTCAACTTCATGTTTATCTTGATGTTGATCGGAGAATATAAGAGGTTTTGTTTTCTTGACATTTATTGATGAACTGTCTAGAAATGTAAACTTTGTTAGGCAATATTAAGTTTTATTATCGTACTATCTATTTCGAGCGGCTCCGCCTCCATGTTCCTAATTGTTTTTTTTGGATAAAATTTCGTTGCTTCGTTGCCGCGTGAAAGAGAACATTGTTAAGTGACTAATATAACGCAAGGGTGGACAAACTGTCGATTGCAAAAATGTTTTTACATTTCCACGAAATACTATTAATAATAAATAATGCTATCGCATTTAGGAGGCGGTACCTTTCTATTAAATTCGTCCTCTATCGAGGGTTGGAGATGGATTTGCCAAAATTTGGACTAAACTTAAGTAGGACTTATTGGTCACAAACTCTACCTGCCCAAGTATCCAAGTAGACTAACACTTAACTTTTAAATATTTTGTGGCAGATCGTCGATTCTATAACGCCTGGGCATATACAAACGTAACCTATTAAAAATAACAATATTAACTAAGTTCCTTTTTGTTAATCAGGCGCACAGTCCACGTGAGCAGCATGCGAGGCGTGCACGCGCACGCGGCGTGGTGTACTCGCCGCTAGCGTGTTCAGACGACGGCGACGTAGCCGTCCTCTCCACACGCACCGCGTTCCCCGCGAGAGAGAGAGAGATAGAGCGAGCCGAGTGTGAACACGAACCGCTCCTCGAACATTCCACATAGCGCGCGCTGTGATCCTAGAAGTAAGTTATGACGTAATGTGTATCATCGGAGTCAAGTGATGCGGCGGTAGGGGTAAGTCAATAAGTGATGTACGGTCACAACTTCCTAGTTATTGAAATTTTTAGTTGTTCAATACGATTTATTACACGATAGAGATATAAGCAGTAAGTCAACTACCCTCGTTTCTAGAATTAGGAAAAACGGCGTTATAATTGTTGAAGTATTGTTTATTTCTTTGCCGTGCTTTGAAGGAGGACCATTACAATTATGTTGGATGTTGTTATAAGACCTACGTTAGCTAAAAGCTCGTTAAAGTCTATAAAGCCGGTCACAAAGCGCGGACTTTTTATCGACATGGTCAATAAGATATAGTTACTTCTGTAAATTATTTATTTACCAGACAAATTATCCATCGATCGGTAAAACGTCCATGCTAGCTTATTTGATAATAGAAAAGTTCGATAAAATACATTTATCGACAAAAGTTGAATGACTTATGTTTGCAGTTACCGTGTTTGCATAATGTTTGGTGTAGCTTTCTGAGTAAGTCTCGAAAGGCTGCGCTGGACTTAATTTTTCCAATATTCGACCATAATACTGACAAAGAATGTTCCAAATTAGATCAATTATCGAAACAAATACGTAGCTATTTATAAAAACGCAAATAATAAAATATTTTTTATACGAATTCTACTGGAATCGTGTTATTTTTCTGTTACAGAAAATCTAACATCAACCGGTAGTAATGTCAACTGGAACTTTTATTATTTGTTTGTGTTATGTTTCGATATAATTTTAATCGAATGACCAGTCGAAGTACTAAGTGTCGTATTTAAAGTAACTATGTATGTATGTAATATAGCTAGTTATAAAATTATAAGTTGAACAAAGAGTTCTTGTAATGGAGACGCCACACTTTGTTATATATTATTGTGATACTTGGATGATTAACTTGAATAGTGTTCCTTTAACATTCTCTAGATAAGTAATCGATTTCATATCATGCATAATGCATTCGATTTAAATATAGCAATAACATTTCGTACTTTCCAAACTTTCCAACAGTAAGGTATTTTACAAAACACCATTTAAGATAAATCGATTACGGTTACTATTCGATTACGTTTACGTCAATTCGATTACGAATACGATAATTCGATTGCTTATTCGTATTAAATTTCGTTATGTTTAAGGAACACAATCCTTATTAGCGGTCTCATGTTTGCTGTTACATTGACACAGCTCTCTTGAATTAATCAGACCTGCCTTTGATGTTAGTCACGGACGTAATTTGCCTACATTATATATGCACTGTCTGTTTCGTACAAATATTCTGTTGACGTAATTATACATTAAGTTTTGATAGACGACTATTGTGTTCCATTCACAAATATACTTGGGCTGTCTTGATTTATCATTGTTTCATTGTCTGATGTATATAATTGCTTTAAACTCACTAATTTTGGCGTGATTGCGTATAGTAAATGTTGTATAGGCAATTATGTCGAAATTGAGTTGACAGGTATAGTTCTCAAACGTTACGTATTATCCTCGTATTAGGTTTCAGCAAACATGACTCCGCTAAGAGTCATTGAAATATAAGCCATAACACATGCCACAAATACATTGTTATGTTATATGAATTTGGTTATAAGATCTGGCTGAGCTCTCTCAGTATGGCGTGAAGACCCTTAACTGTAATTTAAATGTATTTTAATTATAATTTAGTTGATAGGCCCAAAGTTACCATAGCGTTTCAAAAATTGTACAATTTTTAATTTTGAATCCGTTCAAGTTGACGAAAGTAGTTTAAAATGTTGATTCTATTCTATTAGGCAATTTTTTTACGTAGTCCTAAAATAAACTTTGACTCGTCATAATTTTAACATTATTTTATAAGTAGTAAAGCTTCTTAGTTTTAATTGTAATTAGAAAAAAAATCAGACATTTATTTCAGCCGACCGCGACGTTAGGTATATTAAAAGTTAGATTTTTATATTATAAATTGTCACAAATTTCAATCTCAAATACGTTCTCAAATTGATAATGATTTGTATTTGACAGATATATTAATAAATAATGTGATATAAGTACTGTAGGATGATTTAAACACAATTGTAATACCGTCATGTTCAGACGGTTTAGATAAATTGTCAAAGTCAAAGATAAAATGTTACCATTTACCATCACAATAAATTGTATATAAATGTTAGATAGATTGTTAAATTGTTAATAAAAAAATATTGTCAATAAATCCTTATGGTATTTTAAATAATGGATGAATGTCACAATTTGGTTTGGCTTGGAGTTTCGTCAATTAAATGTACTCAGAAATAATTTATTAGGAAACGAATTTTTATAATCGTAAATATTCTAATTTCTGTTTTATATTTAGGAAAACTTCTTGACATCTGATTTGCTAAATATTTTTTGCATTTCCACTACGATTGCATATAATCAAAATTTTCTAACTATTGTATTTGTGTAATATCGATCTATATTGCGGTTTTCTAGTTTGTTTTAGTGGGAATCTTTTTAATTAAGAATATATTTTTGTATGAAATGTTCTTATGTGCAATTAATATTTGTAATAAAAAGGAAGTCTGTGTCAACGATACATGTTTTCTTATTTTTCTAAACCTTTTAAGTTCCTTTAATTTTTATACCACTGAGGTGGCAAGCAAGCACAGCCCCCCTGATCGTAAGCGGTTACCGTAACCTATGGGGCGCCTGCAATAGCTTATTCAACCATTTTGGTCGCTGAGTAGGAACTGTTACCACATCGAGGTAGCAATTCCTACTTTCTACACATCGACTAAAATGGTTGTATGAGAACGATATCACTTGCGCGATGCCGAAATGCCGACCAGCGACTCTGCGCGGGCTTCTGGAAGATGAGAGATGATTAAGAAGAGGGGTAAGATGGAATTTAAATCTATTCACGCCCTTTTTGTACACCCCCTGCTGTAGCTCCTTGGGAAAACATCAGTGGGTAGCTGATTACATAACATGAGCAAGGAAGGAAAGTTCTAAATCCCACGGTGCGAAAGCATTTTGACTTCAATGTATGCATAAAGCTCAATTGAAACATTTCCTTTATTGAAATGTTAAAATCCTTTTGTACGGGAGGGATATTGATAAATAGATATTTTATTTGTAAGAATATGTTACAATATTGATGACAAAAGACAATATTAAAAACAATGCTCATTATACTAATGAACGTATTTTTTTGTGTACCTATAATAAAAAAATATATGCTGCCATGAATACAAAAATATAAAGAACTGTGATGTTTTATATAAATAAGTACTTATTCCCAGAAAGTTTTAATAGTACAGTTAACATCGCAACTCTCACCACCTGCACCGGTGAGTTCAACTCCGAAACCCGAAGTAAAGTGGCGCTGCTCTATACATTACAGATGGTTTCGAAGTAATAGAGGTATTTCTATTTCGGATTTCAGAGTTGAACATTTAGTAAAAGATTTTAGATTCTTTCGTTATACTCCTGTAAGTTTTTAAGACGATGAAAACACGGTATATAGACAGTGTTTAATCTTCTACTAACCAAAAAATGTAATACGTATCCCATCAAAAACATAAATGTAAAATGAGAGCCAAGTTCAATATATGCCTTGGATGATGACTTCAACGACAAAAGGAGTGATATCTAAAGGGGTGCCAAGTTCAATGGTCGGTCCTGAAATTTATTTACAACATAAAAGTTTTTATAACAACTTAAAATAATATTGCTTCTTATAACTTAGGATAATATATTGTAGCCTAAGGTCTAACTTGGCTAGTTTTCATATACAATTTTTTCTATATATATTCTACTATACATCTATAGTATATATAATATAATATTACACTCGGAGCTGGCTAGCCAATGCTTGAACTTGGCTTGACACGCTGCCGCGTGTCTAGATACTGAATAGGTACTTATACTATGCTGCTCGAAAACTCAAGACGCATCTGCAAACTGAGTGAATTCCACCCACGTACCGCAAGCCCTAAAACAACCTTCAAGAAAGAGTTACATCCCCAAAAATACCGATACTCATACATAATAGTAAAAATATTCGCAACACAGGTAACACAATAGTTTGGGTGGCTGCCTGTTATCCCCGCGCATATATTACTGGGCCAATATCGGGGATGATATTTGCATAGTATTGTCCCGTGGTCCACGCATTAACATTTAGACTACAAGTCGATCCCTAGAAAGCAGATGCCAATACATACCTGCTTATTATAGGATTTGGTACGCAAATATGTATCACGCACTTTGATGCTTACTTGTTTTGTATAAGTAATTGGTGCTAATACCCTTTCACACGCTCTAAACTAATTTAGACTCCCTATCTCTCTTTCTAACAGAGGTCATTCATCAGGATAGAAAAGGTCATCAAGGATAGAAAAAAATATCTTCTATCCTTTTCTAATGATCTCTATTAGAACGAAGAGCTGTCAAACTAGTCCATTTTCGTGATAACAACGAGAATTAAGTTGGCATGTTTTAGAGGTCGTCTAATTTCCTACCAATTGCAAGGTCGTAGTTTAATTAGAAATCGAACCCTTAAACTTAGACGAATATCGCTAACCAAATGGAAAAACGCATTCAACTAATATGCCTATTTTTGAACGGCTTATTTGAATTGATTCACAAAGATAAAATAATATAAGTAAGTACTTAAACATTTTTTTCTACGTAAAACGGTTTTGTCATCAAAACTAAAGCTGTGTACTAAATATCAGATCAATCTGACAATAGGAAGAGGGTGAAATATAGATTAATAAATTTGAACCAAATAATAAACAGGTCAAGCTGAATAAAACCGTTTAATGTGCGGGCAACGATAAAAAGTATTACCATCCTATCTCTTTTTCAGTTTCCTACATTTTTTTTAAAACATTACATGGCTTTAACACGTACAACATGTAAAAAACATTTTCATTTAATAAGCAAAAACATGTGCACAAACATGTGAAAAAATACATAGAAAACATGTTTTAAAAATCTATTATTTGGATTGATAATATATAAATCACATCCAATAAGGTAGAAAAGGATTTGGAAAAGGATCGGGTTCTACAAACAACATTTTATAATGCAAATTAAATAATCACAGAGAAAACATGTCCGATGCACGACAAAGTTCATGATGAGGGACTCGACATGGGAAAACAACCCCATTAGACAGGAGGAATTATCCCATATATTAGAAAATTATTTCTATCGCTTCAGATTTATTAATTTATGTTCAGCCTGTATGAATAGACCCCTATGCTTTCTAGAATTAGAATTGAAAGGAGCATTCTAAAAAAAATGGAATACTTTTTCGGAAGAGTCTTTGTTTGAAAGTAATCAGAAGTTAACTAACTACAGTCAGATCATTACCGTAGCGTTTTTTTATTTGTCGGTAATTATACACGTCATTTTAGCTTAGACAATGTAAGTAGCTTACTGGTCAGTAAAAAGTATAAAAGTAAATTTCGTAGGTACATTTGCCGTTTTTCCGATATCTGGCAATCGGCGGTTAGTGTGTTGTAGCATATTTGCTACGCAAAACCGTAGCAAATCTGTAGCGTAGCATACTTGCTACGGTTTTGCGTAGCGGATTTAGCTGACCATGGATGCATGCTAGATTACTATTGTAGGAAACATGAAACAAAGTAATTTATGGCTTTGGTCAAATTAGATTACTGCAAAATTTATAAGTATTAGGTCCAGAATGGCCGAAACTCAAGCGTAATTAATTAAATATTATTATTTTTTAAATATATATATTTTTGATAGGTAAGCCAAATTTCACACTTTTTCGTGCGTGCAATATTCTGAAAAAGGGATCCGAAGTTTTCGTTTCACTTATTATTATTAAAAATAGTGATTTAAATATTAGTTTATTTTTATTTTTGCTACCCAATCCATTGAACTTTTGCCATCATACTTTCTCAACAAACTCAAAGTTTTATAAGTGCGTAGTATATAATAATAAACAATTCTATGCTCAAAATGTTCCATGAAGTTGCGTCGGTAATTGGGTTAAAAAGCTATTAAAAACATCTGGATTGCGTTGTAGGAGAGTGGCGAGTTGGCATTTGTTAACGACGCCTAGGGGAGGCTAACGACTGATTAAAACTAACTATGAGCCGTGAATTATGACGGCAAGTTAGTGCAACCGTTGTTTGCGACGTTGTATCTACCTCTGAAGTGCTACAAGCATCTACGTCCCTAGATAGGCAATCGCTGAGAAAGAATATAATATATTTTATGTATGTTTGTAGGATTCCGCACCCAAAGGGTTAATCGGGACCCTATTGCTAATACTCCGCTGTCCGTCCATCTGTCCGTCTGTCACCAGGCTGTATCTCATGAACCGTGATAGCTAGACAGTTGAAATTTTCACGGTTGAAGTATATTAATGAAATAAAAAACCTGATTTTTTTTATCATTTTTGTGCGCTTGATCTTTTTCCGGTCGTGTCGGATTGCCATTCCATGGAATTTAAGAGTGAAGAAATAAAGAGTACACCTGTGTTTACGTACACACTTATGCACTAAAATTTTCTTGCGGCTAATCTCCTTTGACGCCACTGTAACCGAAACTTTGTCAGGAGGACATTATTATTAATATTGAAACCTCAAATAAAATTAAAATGCTCCATTAGCGAAGTAAGCACCCTCATAACCTATTTACGTAGCTTCATTCAATCGCCTCAATTCAAACTAATTGTAAGAGGTACTTAATGGTCAGAGAACACGACATATTATTCCATACGATCATAAACGGGGTCAATGGGGTACTACCATAAGCTGTAATCGACTTACATTCTGCCAGCGAGGTGCCCAAGTAATTTATTTTACCGATAGTTATAAATGAAATGGGTTTAGGTTAGTCACTTTGAGGGATTTTATGTAAGTAATCTGTGTGTGTAATAAATAAGTATAGTCGACATGAAAAGTAGTTGACCCAGGCTGTCATGAAAGTATTTGACAGTCGATATAGGGAATCAGTACCCTCATGAAGTCCTGACAACTGATCTAACTACAGAGTACCGTATTCCTTTGGGTTGCGGGGGTCAGTCAGGCAGTCACTCCATAGAAAACTGATATTCAGTTGCATGTGGTCAGATTAGAAGACAACCTCAACAATGTTTGGGAATAACAAGGATAAGAAGAAGAAGGATAAGTTATAATAGTAACGCATATTGCTTCATTAACGCTTTACCACATATTCTTAATCCAGTGTTTCATAAATCCAGTCTACATTTCCTCTCGTGTGTGAAAAACACATCGACAAACTCCTCAAACCGAACTCATATCCACATGATATATTATTACTACCACTTTTTGTTCAAAAACCTTTTTTCCGTTATGTATGTATGTAAATATATTCAATAAGTTGGTTCTCTGGACACGACGGTTGTCAAACGTTTCTCGGTGGGCTTAATAATTCAATTTATGCATGTACGTCGTGTCTATACACGTCGTATCCCCAAAGACGGAAACTAGTCTAAGTAAACAAAAGATATGGCAGAATATCACACTGAATATAAATAATGTATGTATTCCAGGAAAGAATGTTTCTTTTACAGAAGTTTTGCGAGTCTCCGTAGCAGTTTACCGATTCGATTTGTGGATTTTTTCTTTTGATTTATTATTTTTTTGTGGAGACACTCATTTGGTCTTGTGAGATCGAGTATTTTGTGAAGTAATAAGTCAGTTTTCCTTGTGTGATTTTGTCGTAATCTAATTGTAAACTTCGGTCATGTATTCATGTAGATATTGATGTACAAAAATATCATCTTGACAGAATTTCGACCAATTTTTCGGTCAATTTCAACTAAAATTAGTAACTACGCAGGAGTCGTCATGTATGAAATTAAATCATAAATATAACACAAACATAGAATATACCTAATTATTTATTATGAACAAACATAGGACTCTTAGAAAACGTATATAACGTACATACTTAACGAATTGCCCGAGTAAATAAAAAAGAAAAGAAACAAAAAAGTAACGTACTACTTATTTTTATATTACCTTGAGTTAACTCAAGTCATTAGGAGAATTTCATATTAAGTAATAGTAAATATTATTATTATATTATCTTGTTGATCCCACAGTCAAACTGTTTGTGCAGTTTTGAGGGACATTGTTTTTAGTTTATAAGCATAAATAAGAAAATAATTATTTTTATTTTTTATATTATTGTAAGTACTTAATTTAGTGTCTTCGTATCGTGCCGTTAGTGCGCTGCTGTCTGCTACGTAACGTTCAAACGTTTATTTAATATCAATAGAGTTAATTAAAATTAGTCTTTATATGCTAAAGGATGTGGAACTAAAGATGAATATAAACCGCCTTATATTTTTGGGTAAAGACCACAAATAATGAACTGAACACAAGGGTACTGCTTACCCTCTTGGCGAGATCGGGAACGATTGGCCCTTTTTGAACGAGATTAAAAAGATAAGTACTTACATACAAAACATAATCATTACCTTAATTTACCTATCCTTTCCTAATAACCTACCATACTGGGTTTAAGAAGATCATGACCCTTCTAATTTGTCAATTTGCAGAAAGCATTCAATATACCTTATTATACATTATAATACAATATATTATATAATGTCCACCTGACCGCATTTCGGTCACAGCGGCCAATCTCAACAGAGATTAGTCATCTGCGCAGATATTATAGTGCACAAGTGTGTGCGCAAACACAGGTGCACTCTCTATTCCTTTACTCTCATAATCCGATGCGACGGCAATCCGATACGACCGGAGAGAGATCAGGCGCATGGCCAACTACAGTAAGTGATAACTGATACAATATTGTGACGTGGTGGCGTATTAGTTGTCCCGCTTTGCAAGTAGGGTGTGAGTTCGAATCTGGCGAGTAGAAATGTGACTTTTTCTATGTCAAAATATCATGTACTTTCTTAGTTTATGTAAGACACCACTGACTAACGGTGAAGGCGAACATCGTTAGGAAACCTGGACTTTTAATAGTCTGAAATCGCCAACACGCAGTGAGCTAGCGTTGGTATTGCCCGATCAATGGAAAAAGGGGGCAAATATACAGGCATCTGACGGCAAATGATCGCCGACGCCCCTATGCACCCACAACACCAGAAGCATTGCCGGCAGGAGATAACAGTAGCCTCGTTTCTTGAAGGTCCCCAAATCATATCGGTGTGCAAATACCACCACCATATTGATTTCTGAGAAAGCTTACCAGATGAACAATATAAATTTAGGTAACTACGTTATTATTTATCCTGAAGCTCCTCATTTACCTAAAATGTGTGCTCATATATCTCAGCAATTAATAACAAAGAGTCATATATCACGATATAGGTACCTAACCCTTAACGGGCACATTCCATTCGCACCCGTGAACACATTATATCATCGACATCCACTCCAAAAACTAATTTATGAGACATTTATCCACTTATTCCAGTGTTTGGGGGTTATTAATTGAATAAATTTGACCGTTATTGATTCGCGGATCCAATTCGGTGGAGTTTGTTAATTTTCATATAATTTCGAAAGCATTGAAATCAAACGGACGGTTGTGTTGTGTTTGGTTTAATATTTGTAGTTTCGATAAACATGCTTATTTATACTAAAATATGTGGGTAGGCAGAGGTGTATGCAGTACACCCACGTTTTGCCGGCTAAGTTGTAAGTCCCATGTAATAGAGGGCTAGCCTATTGCTATTAACCAGGCACAATTCCAGTCTCCGTTCTGCTACTGAGAATTTCCTATCCTGTATGCTCCTATCCTATCCTCCTATCCTATATCTTCTATCCTATCCTATAGGAAAAACCCAATAACATTTTGCCCGACCCGCTTCTATAGTTATATTTTTATTAGAACTAACACCTTTAATTGTTCGTTAAAATATTATTTTAAAGAACAATTAATTACCTACCTTACAAACAATTTTTTTTTTTTTTTCGTATGGAAAACCCCTTATGGGTACTCCACCAACAATTAATTACCTAGAAAAATAATGTAGATCCTTATAAAATAAGTAGGTGTGGTGTTATTTATACAGTTATTATAACATCAATTTAAAAAAAAGTTTAAAGTACGATAAAACACCACGTAAACACCATTCTAAAACAAAGTTTAATTAACAAAAAGTAAAAATGTACTCAAACCACGAAACAAAAAGTGGGTCCGTATTACAAAGGCTAATCAAGTTTCCAACGAAATAATTAACCTGAGCCACTCGGAATCTTCAATACCTTCGCCTAATGTATACAGAACCCAAATGAATGTCTCGAATCCGCCCCAGTGGTCACAGGACTAACAAAAAAGACCTTAATTTATCCTCGGCAAGAGCCCGAAGGGACAAAAAAACGAAGGTACAATTTGGATAGCGAATTTTTCGGGTCCTATCTATATGTTAATGAGAAGCTTGATCAAATGTATGTTAAAATGGGTGATATTATTGAGTTCGAATACGAAATGGAACCGGGTATAAATTGAAATAACAAGGGTCACGGTAATTGTCAATATGTATGAAACTTGTGTGGAAATATCATCTACTAACTGCGAAAATGAGCCGGGTAACAATAATTAATTTTATTTTAATTGAACCGTTTGAGTTTCGGGAGATTAAATGATAACGCTGGTGTAAAAATAATCCTTATTATCCAGCTCAATTATTCAGCTTACATGGTAATTTAATTAAACGCCAGTACGCCTGTAATCCCAAAAGAATATGAAGAGTTGTAAAATCAGGAATTTGCTAACGTCGTTTTTAGCCGCGGTTGAGCCATTGTTGAATGGGCCAGGGTTGACCGAATTTCGGTCACAGCGGTCAAACTTAACGGAGATTAGCCAGAAGTTATTATAGTGCACTAGTATGTGCTCAAACACAGGTCAACAAAAATTTCAGCTTGATTGAAGCATGTTTTCACGCATAAAAATGGCATAAAATAAAAAATCATTTAAATCTATTTTTTTTATTTATTTACCAACCTAATAGTATACAAAATTATGAAGTTCAAACTCTGACCTACTGACAAATCTAGGCATTCTAATTATTTCGTGAGAATACATTAAAAACTTTTAGGAGCGTTTAATATTTATTTAAAATTTTCCATGTTTTGAATATTTTGCAGTATTCTTGAACGCAGAATTTGAGTATTCAAAAGATTTGATTAAGTTGTTTTATTGTAATCTAAAGGTCTGTCTGGACGCCTCAACTTCTGAATTGATTTTAACGAATTTTAGCTCAGAACTTAAATACGACTTAAAGTCCTTCTTTTCTTTTCTTTCTTTCTTTTTTACCGGTCTTTTGACTCGTGTAAAGCCCGATCGAAAAACAACAGGTTACATGTTTGTTTGTAAATTGGCTTAGGCTGTCTATTTTCAGTGGTCAAACGTTATAAAAACAGAATATACTGGGAAATCAAACAGTCTTCAGAACGTTCCCTGTTTTGCTGTACCCATGTCACAGTTCCTTAGAGACCTGGACCATACAGTTCCCGATAACAGTATTAAATATTAATCTGGCGTGCCGAGTTGACGTGAGTCGGTTCTCAATGTTATTTTGGTAAACCTAATGAAAATTTACGTAGGTACCTGGTTGAAATTGCTTTATATTTTCATGAGATCGTTATTAGTTTTTTTTTTACCTTTGACATTCTAGGGACTACTGCTATAAGTGACTGCTAAAAGTGACTAGTCTGCTTTAGCTCTAATAGGTTCAAAAACAACGTGTGGCACTCAGGGACTGCCGCGGTAAAGCTATTGCATAGCATTTTTATCAACTTATGCAATTATAATTATTTATTTATTTATTTACGCAGTCAATAGCTTAAAAACTTAACACAAAATCAAGTCTTGAAAAATCTAAGCAATAATTTAGCATTCGAAATTCGAATGTTTATATTTCTAAATGTTTTGTTTTGTTAATGTGTCAACATTAAATATACCTTATTTGTTAGTTAATAAGGTTTTAAACACTCAATTATATTATTATGCAATAAAGGGTGTTAGGTTTTTTCGTTGCGGAATTTCTTGATTCGGTCGCCGCGCTCAAAGCCCGCGATAAAAACTACGCAATAGCTTAATATTCGTTTCAGTGGAATGTGGATCGCTAGTGACATAATTCCATTGCCATTTGAATTACTGTAATCAGCCTGCGGTCTGCTTGTGTTTGTTTGCTATCGTCGAACCGCCACGTAAGCGATTGCCCTGCGGTTCACTCTCGGTTCACCTGAACGCTGACGTTACAATATTAAGACGATACAGATGACGTTGCTTGTGTTTGTAGGAAATTGTTCCTCAAGAAATCTTATTCTGATGAGGTCTTTATTCTACTTATTTATGGGCATTAAAAAAATCAATTAATAAACATAATATTGTTCTGACAATCAATAGCTCGACTGTCATAAAGATAAAATACCATATACCTACATTATGAAGATGTTATAAAAAAAGTACGATGAGCAAATTCCTAACCACTATTACAAGCTTTTATTTCACTTGCAATATTTAACTTCTATGTATGTTCGGGTCAAATCTTTTTTTAAAATCTATTTATTTATTTAGGCCTTTGTTCACAAGGTGCAAATCTTGTAACTGAATTTTAAAGTGACTCAGGAACGATCCTCAACTCATTAAAGTGAAATTTTGCATGCTTGATTAACTCTGATCATAATACACTAAAAATATAGAACTAACCTGATGCTGCAGCCAGGACTGTTCTTTTCGAAGGCACTCCTCAACGAATAGTTTGTGCACGATTAGTTACTGCACTGATATTTTGGTATTCTAATTTGAAAATATTGTTTAAAAAAAATGGAATAAATATACCCACTTTTTATTTTGCTTAGATACTTTTATAATGAAAGCTATTTTCTATATATTATTCTAACTTTCTACTATCATCTTAGTTTACCTCACGATATTCAATTCCTCTAACCTTTCTATCTAGCGCCACTTAAACCCGACTGTTTGCATAAACTCGGTGACACTCGGCGAAGCCTCGTTAAGCGATAACTGAGGTCTGAGTGTGCACCTGGTTTGTGACGTCACACCATCTCGGGTTATTAGTTTGTTAGCGAACATAATTCTTATATTAGTATTTAGAGTAGAGTAGTTAGAGTAGTGGATACTATCAGAGTTGGCATTATGAAAGAACTGTAAAAAACTTTTATGACATTGTTCGCACTAAACATGTCATCTGTATAGCATTGTATTCTAACTGCAAAGTTAGACGTGCTAGTTCTCTGGTAGTTCTTACCCCTTGTGGGTGGATGTAGTTACTACCTGAGCTAGTTTAGTAAATTGTAAATGAGAAAATTTGGATAGTATGGGCAGGGTTACGAATAACTTAGTGGCAGACCGACTAGTGGCTTGAACGAGTAGATGTAGATGATTTTATCTTTCTATAAAAATTAAGAACTTAAATTAATACCTATTTTATCGGTTTTTGGGGAACTACTTAAAAAAAAAAAAAATATTTAACCTATCAAGCAGTGAAAATTTACAATTAAAAATTAATTCTTTCACGTGATAGCCTACTGGTATGACCGTTGCCTGGCAAGTCAGAGGTCTCAGGTTCGAATCCAAGGCGCGCACCTCTGATTTTACTTAAGTTATGTGCGTAATATAAATTAATTATCGCTTGCTCCGTGCCTCGGAAAGCACGCAAAGCCGTTGGTCCTGCGCCTGATCTCTTTTCCGTTGTATCAGATTGCCGTCTTATCGGACTATGAAAGTGAGGGAATAAAGAGTGCACCTGTGTCTGCGCACACACTTGTGCATTATAATATTTCCGGCATTGTTGAAATGTCAACAGAGATTAACCAATCGGCCGCTGTGACCGAAATTCGGTCAGGAGAACATTACATAGATCTGTTGGAAAGAATTATTGAACATATATAAGTCAGAAATCGTGAGGGAATCGTTGTGCAGCACAAAGAACCGTTCGTTAAGGTAAACGCTCTAGTTATACGCTCCATACGAACTACATTTTGGGGATTTTCACATCGAGATTTAATAGGTATAAATATAATGTCCTCCTGACCGAATTTCGGTCACAGCGGCCATTTCAATGGAGATTAGCCAACTTACACCGGAGATATTATAGTGCACAAGTGTGTGCGCAAACACAGGTGCACTTTCTATTCTCTCGCTATCGTAGTCCGATGGAACGGCAATCGGACACGACCGGAAAGAGATCAAGCGCAGGGCCAACGGCTTTATGTGCTTTTTAATGCACGGAGTAAGTGATTACATAACTTACGAAAACTCAGAGGTACGTGCTTTGGGTACGAACCTGAGACCTCTGACTTGCAAGTCAACGGTCATACCACTAGGCTATCACGACAAATCCTTTTTGTATGAAGTGGAGAATTAGATAATCAAACCACCTTAAGTTACGGTGAGTTAGCGTAGCTCCCGTGCGACCAACAGTTAACTATACTGCGCTTCTAACTTAGTTCTACAATAGCATTACGTCGATATTCAATATAGTTTATTGTCGCTTCCTTGGAATTGTGGAATTGAGGTACGATTGGATTTCAACATTGAAACCAAATCTACGATATTTAGTTTTAAACTTTCGCGTTGCATGATTATTAAAATTGGTATAAAACGGGGATTAACGCGCAGTAAATAAGGTATTTTTCTTCTTCTTACCGTATAAATGAACAACCTAGTGTCAGAGTTTAAACCGCCCGTAGGCATGGCTTTATACATCGTTGAAAAATCTCTCAGGTACGCTGGTTTCCTCACGATGTTTTCCATCACTAAGCTCCATGGATAGCCCGTAGGTTGGCCCAAAACGGGTACTCCGCCTAAAGTGGGTAGGCTTTTAAATTATTGCGCCGTAAGTAACTTCATTATTATAATATATAGATTTTAGTATTTTACAATATTTGCATTAAAAATTCTATAAAACGTCTTGGTGAAGCTTTGATTATTAAAACTAAAATTTAAAAACACAAAATTTCATTGATTTTAATTGTGTAAGTAATATTCAAATTATTTGCGTTCAGTGTTCTCCATGCCCTTAGGTATAAAGAATAAAATATTATAAGAATATTATTCATCTATCAATTACTTCAGAAGCATAATTATTATCGAAAACAACACCCACCTCACATGGGAATCGAACGCACAAATAAATCCACCTCACCCTCAGCCAAGATACTCAACTTACACGAAACTTCAAAACTCCACGCTGCCCTTAATTCTAAAACACACTAAATCATATTTAAGACGACAAAATATCTTAAACATGATAAATTTGTTCCCTAATTAGTGGCAGAGTGAGCAGGGTTATCCGAAAAGATGTAACTGAACTCCAATTAAACTGGGTTGCAACATCAAGCCTTACAGCCCTAATTATTGTGGCCATCTACTCTAATGTTAGACCATAAGGTGTATTTCATAGTACGGTTATGGTTTCCTTTACGATGTATTTAGAACTTGTGTGTATGAAGTAATAATCTGGCTTTATCTTTTAAGTTTACGACTAAGTATGGTGACACGATGATCAGGGGTAGGAAGAGGTTTAGAACCACGATGCAAATGGTTAGGGGTTACTTTTCAAACTTTTCAAATACGTACATAACTCAAATATTTATATCCACTATTGCACTGCCAAGTCAAAGGTCGCAGGTTTGAAGCTCAAACGCGCAGCTCTGACCAATAGGTCCAATAGGGTAGAAATTAATTATCACTTGCTAAAACAACATGTGAAGGAAAATATCGCGAGGAAACCAGCTCATCCGAGAGATTTTCCAAAGGCGCGGTGTGAAAAGACGTGACAAAGAGGCTTACGGGTGGTTATAACTCTGACACTAGTAGGTATCCATCAACCATACGATAAAGAAAAAGACCTAATTTAAATCCCAATTAATGTGACGCACGCATACACTTCGATTGCCACTCAGTAGGCGCATTGCAAAATTTATTTCGTGTGACCTACGTAGCGTTCACGGGGTTAATATCGCGGGGTTAATACGAACTCTTTACAATGTCTTTGGTGCAACAATTGAACTGAAAATTTTCCTCAAGGGCAGATAAAAACCATCCCGATTAAACTAGCTTTGAATTACAATAAACCACATACTTAGTACTGTTTATAAAGGCCTATATAGGCAAAAAGGCACTGCCCACCCTACTAACTATAAATGTATAGATACGATGCAGACGACGAATAGTGAAACTAAGCAAGGTTTGTATGTATGCCTACCCTGTCGAAAATGTCTGTGCACGCCCCTGATTGACATTGGTTCTTCCTGTTGGGAGCTAAGAAACCACATATAGATATAGACGGAGATGTCAAACTCATCAAACTAAAATAGCCTTCGTTTTTCGACGTGGGGGTTAAAAATGTAATCTTTAATAGCGTAAAACGACTTTTATGAAACTATTTATAAAGCGAATATTTTTAATTAAAATATCACCTGAGTGACATCATCCAATTTACTGTTTATGTCAGTAATAAAGTTGATCGTAAAATTCATTAAAATTTCCATGATTTACCGGAGCTGTATCTCAGAAACATGTTCAATTTCCCCCGATATTAGAGGAGTAAGCAAAGCCATAGGGCTGTGCGGACAGCGAAACAAGTTAGTTTTTTTTGACGATGACGCGAGGTCGAGAGATGAAAATGTAATTAAATAAACTTAGGTTTTAATCCCAGAAGAAGTATCGTACTCGTACCTAGATATTTTAAAACAATTACACAATACAAATATTTTACAATATCAATTATTGTGATTTAATTCGGGGTTGACCGATTTATTCCAAATTCTGTGTCTATTCTCAACAGTGTGCTTATGGGGTTGACCAAACTAAAAACCAAAACCAAACTAAACTATTTAAAAGAGCCACCATGGAGTTTCTTGTCAGATTTTTCTTAATGGAGGGAAGGCTACCCTTGGAACTGGCAGCTAGAGTCATTTTAAAATAATATTAGAATTAAAACTACTCATAAGTGCCTAATGGTCTACATGAATAAATATAATTTGATTTTGATTTTAGAAGTCGCTTGAGTGTTAATTGCTGTTGTTTATGACTTTTACTCCATCATTAGTCCACTTATATGAAGCGCAGAGGATTACGTGTTGATGTTATTCTTCCCCGACTCCACACAGAAGGAATCTAGGTTGATCATTTAAATCCCAACTTCGCTCTAATTCTTAAACTCCATCAGGTTTGTATTTGATTAGCTGGCGCCACACTGTGGCGCGGGTGACAGGTAATTAGAATAATGAATGTACCTTCTAATTACACAGTACAATGGGTTTTATTAAAAAGAGCCTGTGAAGTGCGCGGCGTTTATTAATTATAGAGAACATTTTTAATTAAGCCAATATTTACTCGACGAGTGGAAACAATTATGAATAAGTGTTTACTATTGTCTGGTACATATTTTTATAAAAAGAATAATTTAGACAATTAAATTAAATTATAAGGTTTTTATTAATACAATATATCTTAAAAAATAGGCCACTAATATACCTACTCTATAACAAAAAATATCATATAAAATTATCAAACTATTTTATATTTAAATAATGTGATTATAAGGATTGGTCAATTGTAGACCTTTGATAGTCGTTACGGGTAGTCGGAAGCCCGAAAGTCTGACACCCAGTCTTACCAAGGGGTATCGTGTAACCCAGTATGTGGGTTGTGGAGGTCTGATAGGCAGTCGCTCCATGTAAAACACCATGCATCCGGTAAGACTGGAAGCTGACCCCAACAAAGTTGGGAAAAGGCTAGGCATGATGAAGGATTGGTGATGTCATTTCGGTGCCTTTAGAATTGATGAAACGATGTAACACTGAGTTCAGTAAGTAATAAACGTTGCTAGCAGACATTACCAGGCGTTTCTCTAAATTTGAGTTGTAACGATCAGCGCCATGTCTGATTTGCACAAGTGAAATTGACACAACAATTAATGATCTAAAATGAATAAATAATGATTTTCGAGCTCTTGTATTATAGATATCTATCCTACCTAGTCGTATACTAAATTGTTGTAGTTGGTGACCTCTTTGCTCTTTGTCATTGTCTATACCTCATAAAAATAAACCTAATCAAATCACATACTAAAAATTTTGACAAATCACCTACATCGACCTTGTGACATAGATGTGTGCCATGCAATTATGAACCTAAAGGTGGTAAACATTTTCAGACCGTGACTGTACATATAAATAGTGATACAATGTAAAAACTTAACCGTACGATAAAAAAAAAGATAGGAACAAATACATTATGATAAGTATGTAACAAAAACTGCAACTTTGTTTTTCAAACTATAAAAAGATTCTTAGGATATTAAAAAGATCCATTACCAGGCTTACGAGAAAAAGCTTTTAATGAACCAAGCCGAATTTAACCGACACAAAATAGATATGGTTAGCATCTTTTATTTAGATTCGGAGGTTGTGAGGGCATCGAAAAATTCATTTGAGCTAAACTGAATATGTTTCGATGCTGTTTCTAGAGACTAAGTTATTTTAAATAACAATCGCTCTGTCGCCCGCGACTACATCGCGTATTATTTAACGATCCTGTTTATCCCTAATAATAGCTAATATTAATATCTAATATTCTCCTGACCGAACTCGGCCACGTGGCCAATCTCAACGGAGATGAGAGACACTTGTGCACTTATCTCCTGCGTAGTTCGCTACTACGCTGGAGATACGTGCCCAAGTGTGTGCGCAAACACAGGTGCACTCTCTATTCCTTCACTCTCATAGCCCGATGGGACGGCAATCCAACACGACCGGAGAGAGATCAGGCGTAGGGCCAACAGCTTAACGTGCTTTCGAGGCACGGAGTAAGTGATAATTTAATTTATAACACGCACATAACTTACGAAAAGTCAGAGGTGCGCACCTTGGGTTCGAACCTAAGACTTCTAACTTGCTAGTCAACGCAATACCACCTATATTAGTCAGTACAGGGACTGTGTAGGTTCATATAATAAAGAAAATAATTGTAAAATATTTTTTATTTGTTGCCGTATTTAGGCCGTAAATCTTGTAGGTGCTAAAAGAAGCCTAATGTGGAAATCAAACTTGCCTGTAAAGATACCTCTTAATTTTTTGACCCTAATTTTAGATAAGACGAACGATCAATGATCCATTAAACCTACAGAAAAGTATAGAAATCATAGGGGGGGGGGGAGGTAGTTCTTAGAAAAACGTTTACATTTTCTTAATCAATCATTTTTCTCCCAGAGATTTAAAATACAAAAGTACTTTCAGAAGGCTGTTTACTATCTCAACCTGACAACAGGGGTGTAGTTTTAATAAGCAATATAAATGATTTAATTCTAAACTTTGAGTGAAGGATAATGATACGCTTAATTTTTAACTAATTGGTTGTAAGAATTATCCAGAATTTAGCCCAACAGTGGGATGATTCGAGCTAACTATGATGATTATCCGTCTGGAGGTTATACCTCTACCTACATAATCGTATAAAATACAAAAACTTCATATAAAGAATGTAGGTAGGTACAATAAAATAGTATGACGTCACTCAACTCGACGTCATTCAAAATAATGACGTATACAAGCTTATATTAAGTATGACCTAAACCTGAAAGTAGTTTGTTCAGAATCAGTAACGATCGCAATAATTTTTACACCATGTTATATTTTGTCCAAAAAAATTACTTAAATGGTGCAAGTTTGGAACTTAGACACACGCAAATCAGTTGAATGACCGCTACCAGCTGACCGCGGCGGCGGCATCGATAAAGCGAGCCGACAGACTCGGCGGCGCCATTAGATCACGTGCGTCGCCCCGCGCTGCCCGCACGGCTGCGTCAGTCGCCCGAAAGCTAGAGAGTACTGCGCATGTGTCGCTTGCGCCCGCGTTCCCGCCAAATCACGTGTTTGGATTGAGTGTCGATTATTGTTTTGTTTCTTTTGACAGTGAAAATGGCGTTTTAATTTTCTAACTAAAACTAAGTAGGAATTTAGTCACGCGAGAGGCGCCACTTTGAACAATTACTGCGTTATGTTTAAGTGTGAATAGTGCGTAACAGTGCAGTGATTATGTCGAAATTACGTTATCAAAACGTTACCACCACATTACACAAATGCTCAGTGATCGCACACAACCGAGTAGGTACCTACTGCTAGGCGAGACATCTGCGCGGCGGCGCCGCGCTCTCAGTGACCATGTTTACGTGAGGACAACGATGCAACAGAATAAGCTTATAACTTTGTAAGTACATTTTTTAATTTTACTTAAAATTATTGCGATCGATTCAGTTACTGATTCTGAATAAACTACTTTCAGGTTTAGGTCATACTAAAATAAGCTTGTATAAAATTATATTTTAAATTTTAAAATATCCTTTAAGTACCTACTTTTTTATCAATTTGGTGTAGGCACTTCTAATCAATGAATTATTTATGAAAGTGTGAGTAGTTTTTAATTTACTTGTAGACCATTATAGAAAGGTTAAGAGTCACCCACGTTACAAATATTTAACAAACTTAACAGTTTAGGCGTAGGTACCTTTTTTTTTGAATACATCAAAGTTCCACCCCACCTAAAATAAAAAAATAAAAATAAAATATTATATCGGCCGGGGTGGCGGTACGGTTGGTAACGGACCCGCTTTGCAAGCTGTGGGTTCGAAGTTTCGAACCTAGCATGTATCAATGTAATTTTTTAAAATGTCATAATGTACTTTTTTGACTTGACACCACTGACTAACGGTGAAGCAAAAATTTCGTAAGTAAACCTGGACTTCATTGTCCGAAATCGCCAACCCGCAGTGAGCTAGCGTGATGATTAATGCTTGATCTTCCTCTGTATGAGAAGAGGCCTTTGCCCTGCAGTGAGACAGTTTCAGGCTGATTTATTTATTTTCTAAAAATGGATGGAATTGTAACTATTGTTTGATGATAATAACTGGCCGGCTGTCACTTAGCTTTACCCCGTGGTTCTAATTTAACCAATTGCAGCGCCACCTACCGGGTCCAATTAAAAATATAAACCATCTAGGGACGTACTCAAACTTACACGAAAAAATAATCATATTGGTCCAACCGTTATGAAGTGATGAGCTGAATGAGCTGATGAAAAATTTTTGCAATTGATTTTTACTTACACAGATAATACAACTTGGAATGAATCGAATCGAATTGAAAGCTTAAAGTTTATATAGTTGTCTTACACATAATAGAGGCTGTACAAACATATCTGATTGCGAACTATACAAGGAACATGAGCGGTATACCGATACGCTTGGTAAAGCAGGGACGGATGAAGGTAAGTTTTAAAATTACTATTAAGTTCGATAGACTGATTTGTTTAAAATGAGCCTGAAATCTCTGGTCGAGTGGGATTACTGTCATTGGTGAATAAAAATGAAAGTGTTTGTGCACATTCTTGTGCACTATAAGCCCTTCTGCGTAGATGGCTAGTCTCTTTTTAGCTAGAGGCATTTTTAGGTTTCGCTAGATGTCTGATTAATCAGTCTGAGTTTCCTAGAGCTATAACTGAGGGATCACGTTGAAAAAAAACTAGTTTCCATTGAGATTAGCTGCTGTGGCCGATATTCGGTCATGAGATATTAATAATATTATTTATTTAAGTGAATACTAATTTTAAGTGAATTTCACGATGATGATGAAACTTGATTGAAACAAACAGCACCAAATAAGTCGTAAGTCAAAACCATGTTACTGAGATGCAAAACTAATTTTTAATTCACCAACTTCTTATGAGCACTTATTTTTTATTTTTATAATTATAGACCCATTTCCTTGGCTACAATTGTGGCTAAGGTGTTGGACAGTCTGCTTGATCAACGCCTGAATAAGCATATTAATCTACATGATCTACAATTCGGATTCAGGGCAGGTCTGTCAACAGATAGTGCTATCCTATGTCTCAAGCAGACTGTTCAATACTATGTTAATAGAAAAACACCGATCTATGCTTGCTTCTTGGACCTGTCGAGGGCGTTCGACCTGGTGTCGTACAGTAAGTTATGGCTGAAACTGGAAGGTGAGACGTCTTGTGAACATGAAATTGTTTCATTGTTTAAATACTGGTACAATAATCAGAATAATATTGTAAGATGGGCTGGTTCGTCCTCGGATATGTATAGGTTGGACTGCGGAGTGAGACAGAGGGGACTGACCTCACCCCGTTTGTTCAACCTGTACATAAACGGACTGATCGGTGAGCTCAGTAGCACTGGAGTCGGATGCTATGTAGATGGAGTCTGTATTAATAACATTAGTTACGCAGATGATATGGTGCTGCTGAGCCCATCGATCGCCGCCATGCAAAAGTTACTGCGTGTCTGTGAGAATTATGTCGGGACCCATGGGCTCAGATACAACTCTAAAAAGAGTGAACTTGTGGTGTTCAAGGCCGGTAACCAAAGCTACTCAACAGTACCATTAACCTTAGGTGGTAGTGTACTGAAACAAGTTTCACAATTTAAGTATCTGGGCCACTGGGTCTCGGGGGATCTTAGAGACACGGTAGACTTGGAGAGGGAACGTAGGGCGTTGGCTGTCCGGTGCAACATGTTAGCCCGCAGGTTCGGGCGTTGCAGTGACTCGGTAAAGATTACACTTTTTAAGGCGTATTGCCAGTCACTGTACACGTGCGCCCTGTGGGTGAACTATACGCAGGGGACATACAACGCCCTGCGTGTCCAATATAACAACGCATTCAGGGTGCTGTTGGGGCTGCCACGGTTCTGCAGCGCTTCGGGCATGTTTGCCGATGGCCATACTGATGGCTTTCACGCTTTAATTAGAAAGCGATGCGCTTCACTGCTGAGCCGTGTGCGATCAAGTTCTAACAGCATTCTGAACGTGTTCACTGACAGATGGGACTCTCCTCTACTCCAGCACTGGATACGTCTGCATACTGTATGGTAGATGATTGTTTTGAGATAATTTTGTATACCTACATTACCTACTGTTAACTGTATAATATGGACAAAAGTTCTGAAATAAAGTTTTTATTATTATTATTATTATTTTTGATTTTGAGCAAAAATGCTTTAATTTAATATCTATTTACAGCTTTTGAATTCCTTATTTTTTATGTTAATGCGATGGCTTATACACAATAAAGCCTTTATTGCGTCAAAAATATGGTAGATAGAATGAGGCTTACTTTACTTATCTATATTTCAAAGTTATATCAAGAACAGCACTTTTTCCAAATCCGTCCCTGTATTATCTGTGGGTAGATCCATCATATTTTGATTTGACAAGCACACATGTTCCAGGCTGGAAAATAATTTTTCTCATGAAGGAACCGTTTAAAATTCTCTGTTTGTCTGCGAAACTAAAGTTTAAACTGGCAGGAACTTAGTGGCTTAGAGAACTTAAACGGATACTTAAGTTTTTTTACATTATTGATATAGTTCGATAAAAGTTTTGAAGCTGTGCTTGGATTTGAGCTTTATGCAGTATATTGTCATAAATTCATTTGGTATTTATGGGTGATATTAGGATACAGGAGAAAATATTGTCTTTTTAACCGACTTACAAAAAGAAGGAGGTTCTTAATTTGATGCGTATGCTTATTAATTTTTTTGTTTATACTCCAACAACTCCACTCCGTGATAAGGTGGGCTGATTTGAGTAAGTCTTTTTTTTAAAGAGTATAAATACTCTCTGATTGGTCCCATATAAATATTGTCATGATCTAATGATGAACTTCAGAGTTACAGAACGGAACGCCTCATCGTATGATAGCAAACCTTTTGCAACTAATTTCACTTCGAGGGTTTCAATTTGGTACCTCCCCTTTGAAGTTAATGTGCAACTCAAAATTGATAAAAAAAACACTTAATAACAAAAACCGTCCGTTTTGGAGTCGGTGCCAAGGCTTAGAATGTGGAGGTTTAATCTGAAATCCACTTAGCTTGGCAGTTGGCACAACATATACAGATATAATATAGTAGTATGACATCACAAAACCCAAAACCCAACTGATGAATACATTTTTCTAACTCTTAAATCAGAATATCATTTTAAGTAAACAATTTTGGCTTAAATCTAAAAAAAACCAATGCTCATTAAATCATAGCACAACAAGTATAAAGTTGCTCAAAGGACCAATATCCAGTACGGTCTACTCCTAAGATAAGAGTGCTGAAGAGTCCTGCTAATTTGAATTAAATTCCTCAGGATTAAGCTCGCCAAGCTGTAGATTACGGGCGACGACGCGACGGTCTGTAGTACCCGTAAAATATACCGGAATTAAATTTTAATGTTTTTTTTATGTTTTATCGAACGTGATTTTTAGGGTTTTGTATCGGAAGGGTGGTAACGGTACTTTATCATATAATAGTTAATATTATTTGCTATTACTCAGACGAGGCCCGTCTGTGTGTCTGTCTGTCCTACCTTAAAAAGGTCAGTACTCGGCTAAAATGTGTGTTAATGTGACGAATATTCTGTATTATACAAATATATAAGTAACTGTACCACTGCAGGACAAAGGCTTCTTCTCATACAGAGAAGGATACCCTTAAAAATTATTAAGGATTAAGCAAAGGACCCTCCAAAGGACCGGTTTTTCAGTTTTAGCTCTGTCGTAAAAACGGCAGTACCTACCTAAGATTTAAACTTAGAATGACACTTACTAATTTACTCTTGGCAGGTTTTATTATTATTGTAAAATAAAATATAAACCTGCCAAGTGTAAATGGAGCTCAAGCTATTGAGCGGTGGAACGAAATCCTCTGACGCGTGACTCTGACTCGCATTTGGCTGGGTTTTTTATTTTGTTGACGTTTAAACATCGAACGTGATTTTTATGACTACATACGGCGCCAAAATTGCAACTACATTTTTGTGGTTGCCTCAATATTGATTTTGTTACATAAAAGGCATGGTAGCTTTATTCGATGTTAACTAGTCGTACTCCTCATACCACATGGGTATATTTTACTAAAACCGCAACAGTTGACACTGAGCAGACCACATTTTTGCGCTTCAAAATGTATTCTTTATTTTTTTTGCGCACCTTTGAGAACACTACGTTGATAAACTACGCTATACCTACATTTGTAGCACCACAATCTTTGACAGAATATATTTTACTCAAAATAGTTATCCTCTAGGATTCTCAAGCAAGACGCAAATACTAGCGGGGTTACCAGCCACAATGGCGTTCGCTTCAAATATTTATCATGCAATTCCCGCCGCTCTCATTCATCTATGTTGCAATTTATTTTTCAGCGAGCAACCCTGTAAGCCGTGATCCACTTAGGATTAGTGTACATTGCCCACATTTCGTCGACAAAATTGTCGGTGTGTGTATTTAGGGTTTAGTCCAGGTAAGTGTTTAGATTAAGTCGGTTAATAAGTAATTTGCAACGCTTTTTTTTAGAATATAACTTTTTTGCAAGTGCTTTTTTATGGAAAAGTGACACACGAGTGG
The DNA here is from genome assembly GCA_936450705.2 of Protodeltote pygarga. Lineage (NCBI taxonomy): Eukaryota > Metazoa > Arthropoda > Insecta > Lepidoptera > Noctuidae > Protodeltote > Protodeltote pygarga. The sequence goes on from OW388263.2 coordinate 10,813,250, forward strand.
TGCCCATAGGCATCCGCATTAGAAGCATTGCCGATGCGTTGCTGGCCTTTGACCCTTGAAGCAGCGCATTATAACAATTAAAAATATTTTTATATATCGCCAAAATTTTTATAGATACTTAATTGTTCTATTTTGTATTGTATTGAGTATATTACTATTATTATTTATCGATGTTTAACATAATTGTTTTTTAACATTTTGTTAACCCATTAATGAAATAGAATAGAATAGAATAAATTTTATTTGCGAGAATAAAAGAATATAGAAATGAACTCTAAAAATGTGTTTTGTAAAACCCCGAGCAGAAAACAAGCTGATTAAACGTTAGATCGATGGAGAATGTCAGTGTGTACTAGTCCTAACCCCTGATCCATTTAGGGACGAGCGCATTCTCGTGGATTTCAACAAAACAACTGAAAACCCGGGCTATTTAACTTAACTTTGAGGAAATAAGGTCACGATATAAAAAGTTGATCTTAATTAAAAGAAATTTAATTAATGGTGTATTTTTTTTAAATAAAATGAGACTAAAGAACAGTTTTTGGATTTTACATGGTATTTTTTTGTTGATTTTTTTATACGACTAGGTACTACACAGATTCAACAAGATTTCATAAATCCTATAACCCACGTACTATCGAATTACAATGAATATTTTAGGAGGTACGAGGGAACAGATGAACAAACTTCCAAACATACATATAATACTGCTAAAATCCCCCTCCCATCCACCCTCCTTTTTTTGTAGTCGGGTAAAAATTTGACGTAGTAAGGTTGTATTCCAATATTTACATTCCACATTGCTAGTGTTTCTCCGACCTATAACAGCGCCTTTAATCGTAGCAAGCAGAAACCGTACCAAGTTACTGTAGGTACATCATTAACTTACGTTTAAGTACGTAATCAAGTTGTAATAGTCACTTGTTTAGATTAGCGTACGACGTTTTAATTAAGAGAATTTTAGCGGCGTCACTTGTCAAATAAATATCTAGGTCCTCATTTTGTTTAAAGTGGTACAGTTAAGTTAGATTGGGTTAACAGAGAAAAAAAAAACCGCAAGCAGGATCTGAACCTGGAACCTACTCATTGTTTTTGGTACGGTTATATCCCTTTACGCGACTCTGGTGTAACTAGGTGACTTGACGGATAATACCATCAGTAAGCTGTGGAAGCCGGAGTCACCAGGGGCTGGAAAACATGTCACCGATGGCATGTTTACTAGCTGGATCTCTGATATGCGATCTAGATGAGAGTATACACTTGTGTTATTGCTGCGTAAGTGAGAGAAGACATGGAAGTAGGGTGCTAGTGCAGCGAGAAATCGCAGCAGACACATTGGGCTATTCGGTGGGTTCATTGACGATAGAATTGAATTGCAATTGCATTGAATTCCAATCTGACAACTGAGTTAGCTGTGCGTTGTTCCCTACGTCCCACGTTCCTGCACGTGCACTGAAAGTGCTGAGTGGGAGATCGCCTCAACTTGCCCAGGACGAGGTAGGGCCATATTGGCCAATGTAGTCCGACACCTGTCGAGGATTGAGGTAGAAATCCTGTATTTAGGAACGACGATATCGACATCTATCCAGCAACTTGTGAGTTTTAAGAGTCCGCCACGATTTAGCAATATTTCATATATTTTTGTGAAATTTTTACATGTTTTAGCACATGTTAGCTTATTAAATATAAATATTTAATAAGAAATTTGAAATTCTTATTAAATATTTATATTGAATATTCCATATTTTAATACTCATGAATGCATACGCAGAATACGTTATTATACTTCTGTGAAGCAATTTTATTTCCTTCTGCAACAGAAACTTGATAAGCTATAGTTAATCAAAAACTAGTACAGTAGTGCTTACAAAGTATGTAAGTTACGTGACTTAGTGGAGTATGATGAGGGAAACCTAATTCTTTACTGATTGAAGTTGACCTGTAGATAGTTAAACTGGATATGACAAGCGTGACAACAATATGTTTGAAAAATAATAATAAGTTTTTATAAGTTACTAGCTTTTGCCCGCAGCTTCGCCCGCGTGGATGTTGAACCAGGATAAAATTTATATTTTTTGTTAATCCAGGAAATATGGTTTTTATGTTTACCGAGTTCTATTCAAATCAAAAGTGTTTAGGTAACAAATATCTTCACAAACTTTTATTAGTGCAGATTAGTAATGTTATGATATGACAGTTCAAGTCCGCCCAAGTTTTTGCGAGTTTCTTATTAAGCAAAACATGTGCATAAACATTTAAATTATCCAAAATATTTATTATTGAAAACATTATATATTGCCATTAAACATTATTCAGGACGATGCAATGGATAGAGCGAAGGGGAAGCGAAAAACCCGAAAAGCAGACCCCACTATCATGTGGGAATAATTATTGCACAGGAGAGAATGAGAGATTTTTTTAAATATACCTATTGTATTGTATATGTTTTGCACATTTGAGAGCAATTATTCCAACAAAGATTAGTTTTATATTTAAGTCTTACTAATGTATAGGGCAAAAGAAAAAGTTATAAGTGCGCTTCGCATATTTTATTGCATAATATCTGACCTAATAAAGCGAAAAACCTATGTAAAAGAACAAAAGTTTCGTATCAATATCAAATCCGAACCAGGATATTTAGAAAAACATACAGATTACTTTGTTTGTAGTTTTGCTCTCGGGAGCTAAAATGTACAGAGAGTCAGGACTGGTGACCCGAGAGCAAACGACATAGGTACAGTCTATGTGAGGAGAAGCTGGTCCTGAGATCGACACTCGCAGACTTCTCATGGCGAAACAAACGCCCACAGGAAACTACACTCGCTTAAATTGAAAGGGATAAATGTGGAGAATTAGTGGTACATGGTGTAAACACTGTCTCGCCAATACCGAAACCCGTTAGAATTTGCGCCTTGATGATTTGCAGATAATTTACATTAAGCCATCAGGCCATCATTTTCTGGGTCCCTTTACACAATTTCAAAGGCGTTAAGTTCCGAAGAAGCATAATCGGGACACCGACCTTCAACTTAATGACGTCCGTCGGAAGTCCACTTGCAGTGAGGGAATTCAGGAATTTTACAGAATAATGAGTGGCGTCATCTTGATTGACAACAGTGTTTATAAACGTGTAAAACACTTCATTCCCTTTCATTTATAAAAGAATGCATTCGTTGATTGCTGCAGCTTGATTATTTTTGGGCGTTTTGAGTTGGAAAATTCTTGAGCATGTGGATTCCTACTCAGCCGCCCATAATTATTGTCAAGCTCAACTTATGAATACAGGATCATAAAAATAATCGTTTCAAAGAACCATTCACCTCATCAGCCCCAGTTCCTCGCGTCACCACAGGCAGCGTTCAGTGGAAATTGCCGCTGAACATAACTGTGACACCACCCATTATGTGTTGGTTCCTACGGATGTCTTTTAGAGTTCTGTGTACCGCATCAACTGCTTTTCTGTTTGCCATTATACATTCATCCCATCATACGATCAAAGAACAATTCTTAAGCAAATGCCTGCCTTGTCACTATTTCGTGACACATCACAAACAGGTGTTTCGTTGCTCTGTAAATTGATGGGAATCCTAAACATGGTGTGCGCTGTTTTGTCACCAGAAAACAACGTGGCAGTAATCGCCGAAGACGCTACTGCAATTGTAATTTTGCCCTGCCTCCCTGCAAGGATGCCAGTGGTTATAAATATTTTTCCTGTCCCATCAGGAGTATCCAAGAAAATTATTTTTCCTCCGATTTAAATCGACTCCTAACGCCATCTAGTTAAGAAAAAGGAAACATTATGTTTTAAATAATAATAATTTTAATGCTTCAAATTAAAGCGGATTTTTTTTATAAGCTGAAATTTTTAAAAGTATAATCCCACACGATGCGCGTTGCTTCCTTCGGGTTTCAAATTGAAATATTTAAAAAAGAATTCCGCTGATCTAAATAGACTCTAACGCCATCTAGAACACTATGTTTTAAATAATATAAATTTTATAAATGTTTCAAATTAAAGTGGTGACGTTTTTTACATACATACATACATAGACTCACGACTGTTTCCCAGAGGGGTAGGCAGAGACAACGGATTTCCACTTGCTACGATCCTTGCATACCTCGTTGCATATACGTTTTTTATAAGTTGAAAAATTATTAAAAAGCATGTTTCCTTCGGGTTTCAGCCGGTAAGTAATAAAAGTCATTAAGAATGAAATACCAGAAAAATACATATTAATTTCAATGACAAAAAAAAATACAAAAGAATCCACAAAAAGTTTGCGGAACTGTGGATCGAACCCAAAGCCTTACACTTCCAAGGCGTTCGCCCGACCGGAAGGCTATGAAGTCTGTTGACATGTATACAAAATAGTCGTTCCTAAAAGATATTATTATGTTATGTTATGTAATGTTTAGCTCCTTGTGGATATAGCGTGATAATATTTTGTAAATTGAAATTTAATTATATTTTTCCCAACAACAACAACAATTCTGCAGCAAATTCTAGAAATACGCTGCTTACTACAATACTGCTCATCCCCCATAATTATAAACGTGATAATTTATACCCTATAAGTTGACTAAGAATTTAAAAAGTATATTTGCCGAATTTCAACTAAATCTGTCCAGTAGTTTTCGCGCCAATCAATTACATACATACTTCGTTACGATTTTATTATATGTATAGATTTTTGCAGCTGTCCCACTGCAGGACGACGGCCTCTTATACTGAGAAGGATAGAGCATTAATCATACGCTAGCTCGCTGCCTATATGGTACGGTACAATTTTTTTTATTTATTTTTTTATTTAAGAGCTTTGCTCTTGTCGGTGGAGTAACTATTTAGTAATCTGTGGAGGAGCTTCCTCCAAGTTTCTCTATTCACAGCCAATTCTTTAACTTCTTGATAGGACATGGCATTCACTTTTTCCTGGATTTGTTTAAAATATGTTCTGCTTGGTCTGCCTCTTCCTTTCCTTCCCTCTATTTTGCCTTCTATGATGTTTTTCATAAAGATGTCATGTCGTATCAAGTGATCAGGAATTTGGCATATACGTTGTCAGGTGTACAAAAATGGGAGCGGGCCAACAGGCAGGCACTAGACGGGGCTGCGAAGCGCGATTGCAGTACCCGGCCCCGTCCGATACAGTGCGAGGAACACGCAGGGGGATATATTTTTAGTGGGTGCGTGCCCCACATAACTGTACGTCCTCGGACGTGCGGTATGCGGTAGGACATAAAAAAGGTATACAGAAATGGACATAGGGTACTTTTCACCCCGATAAAAAGTATTGTTTCTGAGAAAAACAACAATAACGTTACGATACGATCTTAGATGGCGCCACGTGTCTTTTGAATCATGATTGAATTTGTCTAATTCTAAATTAACGCGAGAAAAGCCACGACAAAAGCTAGTATAATGATAAATAAATCAGCCTGTAACTGTCCCAATATAGGGCAAAGGCCTCTTCTTATACAGAGAAGGATTGAGCATTACTAGCTCACTGCGGGTTGGCGATTTCAGACTGTTAAAGTCCAGGTTTCCTTACGATGTTTTCCTTCACCGTTAGTCAGTGGTGTCTTAGATTAACTAAGAAAGTACATATGACATTGAAAAAGTCACATTGGTACATGCCAGATTCGAACCCACAACCACGCGCTTGCAAAGCGGGTCCGTAACCAATGCGCCACCACGACACTTATATGATGACACAGTATAATGATAAATAATAATATTCAAATAACAATACTAATAATGTCTGATGTACTTCACATTGATGATGACATCGCAGTTTGTTGGGGATTTAACTGTTATTAGTCACTACAAACACAACTTTAATCCCCCTTTTCATGGAAATTTGACAGCCGTGTGCGTATTGAGATACAGAAAATTACCACAAATAATATTTTTATTTTTTATTGTTAGTAACTATCTTTTACTAGCTGTTTAAAAGCAATTAAAATATACATTAAGTAAAATGTGATACCTACTAAACATTAAAAACATGGCGATTAATTAATCCAATTTTAATTACGTCACCATGAACAGTAAGCTACTTAGTCACCTAAGTCAGGATAAAGTTATCTGAAGTACAGGTTATCGTAGATAGTTCATAAGTGCTGCGTTTGCTAGAATATAACGTACGACTACCTGACTTTATAAACTGCATTTGAACTGCTGGACGTGGCCCTATGCAGATTTGGGTGAAACTTAGCACATAGATAGATATTTTCTTTTATAAATTGTTAAAATGTATTTGTTTACGACGTCTATTGCTTCTGCTTCGTCTGATGCTGTCTGTATCATTCTCAGCCCTAACAGAATAACAGCGCTGCTCCATGTAAATGAGGAATATTGGGTAAGCATTATGCTGAGTTCGGGACCGTTTTTGCATCGCACATTTATTTTAAGTTGCAATATTTTTTTAAGTTTAGGTATTATTAACAATGTTTTATTTAAGTATTTAAGTACTTTTTTAACTGTTATTCTGCATGCCATTGTTTTTGTGCGTAAGCAAAATAAATGTTTTTCTTTATTTATTTCTTTCTTTCTAGATATACCATGTCCTGGATTAATACATAGGATACTTTTTACCCAGGTCCGATCACCACGCGAACGAAGCTGTGGGCAATAGTTATTTCCAAATAACTTAGGAGGTAATTAATTAGCTCGCTGATCGATGGGTCAACAATAGTTGAAGTTGTTGAAATACTTGAAGACTACATAGACGGCAAAGTTTTAACACGATAGCGGTATCTTAGGCATGTTCTAGCTTAAATTTGGTATCTCAAACTTTAGTGTTAATGTTGGACTAGAATTTTTGGGTAATATAACATGGATTGAAAAAGACAAGGTTTTCATTTTATTTATGTTAGAATTAGGTGACGCGTTTTTTTTTTATTTTTGCCAAAACGAAATTGAAGTAATTAACCGTTTTCTTCCTATGATTTTAAAGACACATCAAGCTTGATTCCAAAAAGCTTTGTGTGGATAAATGCATTTATTGCTTGCGCTTTTTATTTAGAATCAAAAAACAAAATCAAAATATTAATTAAAATGTATAAATAGGAAAGCAAAAAAAAATTACCTATACGTTCATTGAAACTGCGAAGGTTGTAAATGGAGTTCAAGGCGCAATTTCGGAGTCCGTGCTGGTACTGAAAATATTTAAATAATAAAGACTTATAAGAAAAAAAAAATAAATGATTTGAATGAATGATTTGTTTCAAAACAAATAAATGATTTGATTTGATCAAAGTTTCAAATTGTATACCAAGACAGGTTTCATGCAATTTGCATCTTTATTTTTATATAACTAAAGTGTCAAACAAGGATTCGGTTCGCCTGATTGTAAGCGGTTACTAACCTGGTATCGCTTGCATGTTGCCGATACTGTTCAAGATTATTTAAGATGAAAACTCGGGTGCTTTCACTGATCGTAAGAAACAAAGAATTAACAGTTGGACACTGTTAATCGCTGATATTCAATAAAAGGGGTTTTTATAGCTGAGTAGTGCTGAAATCATGCCTTTACCGCACAACAAAATTTTTATTTTAAAATCATTTACCACTTCTAGTCACTCGACACCTTTATATCCTGGTATCCGATACAATTTCATAGAACTTTACCTGCGGAAACTCGTCAGTGATTACCGGCATCCGTCCCTCGATGCGTTCCTCTTAATAAATCATGACGATGTTATTAGCAACACGTCTTCTTTCTTATAAGAAGTTAGTTAGAGGGTTTAGGTAGATGGTGTACCTAATGGAGTTTGTTTTTTTTATGGCTGAAACTCTCTTCAAAATGTTTGCGGCCTGATTTTACTTCTTACAATTTTGCGATCACTTGACTCGCAGTCAGTCGTACCACAGTATAATAAACATACAGTACGGAAACTAGGTAAAAACGCTCGACAACGGCACACTCACACAAACATGCGCAACGAAGCATTCGTTGATACTGATTACTGATACTGATTCTTTACACAATATTACATTTTTTATTTATTTATTTATAGACTCACGCCTGTATTCCCCAGAGGGGGTAGGCAGAGGTGTGTAGTACACCCACGTTTCGCCGGCTATGTAATAAGTCCCATGAAATAGGGGGCGAGCCTATTGCCATTAACCGGGCACAATTCCAGACTCCGTGCTGCTACTGAGAACTTCCTAATGGAAAAACCCAATAACACTTTGCCCGGCCCGGGGATCGAACCCAGGACCTCGTGCTCAGCAGTCGCGCTTGCTACCACTAGACCAACGAGGCAGTCACAATATTACAAATCGCAAATATATCGATATCGGAAATACCAACTCTATATTTGTCACATTTTAAATCAACAGTATTTTTAAATTGTAACGATAGGACTGGCCACTTAAAAAAAGAATAAAAATTCAATTTTATGGATATCTCTTTGCTCTTATTTTAAAAAATATTCTATTCTTGTTCCATTTACAAAATATTGTGTACAATAAATGCTTTTACCTAAGTGTTATCGCCTAACAAACTCCGAACAGATTGGACTTTGCATAAATAGATTTAAATGTATATACCCATACGGATTACTTAATGGATAAAGTTGTTGAAACCCCAGTTATGAATTCAATTTGGCTAAATTGATACTAGTATTTTAAAATCAACCGCACGTTGGATAATAATTGGAAAAAGGTTATACGCATTTCGAACTAAATGGATAAAATGTGATTACAGTATAGTTTAAATTTGCAATGATGCTACGGAATTATTGAGCTAATTTAGTTGGTAGGTTGAGGTTTAAATTTTATATGATGAGAATAAAGTTTTAATGCACCAACATTTTATGTACAAAGTTATTCATTACTAGCTTTTATTCGTGGTTTCGTTCGCGTTAATAAAACTCAATCGTGATTCGAAAAGCCACGTGGCGCCATCTATTATCATAAAAACGATATTGTTGTTTTCCTCTGGATGAAAAGTACTTACCCTATGTTCGTTTCTGTGACAATGTGTAGGCAAAATTTTATGATGATCGGTTTAGTGGTTTAGGCGTGAAATGGTAACAAACAAACACGCTTACTTGATTTATAACTCAGTGTTCAAAATTCTTTGAATAATGATGATTTTATGCATCGAAAACAAAATGGCTTTTTTTTGAGACAAAATACTAAATAATACAAAAATTTAGATTATTTTTTCCTGTTACAAAGCGTCTTAGAGACCTATACTAAGTGTACCACTTATATTTTTCATTATTAATATAAAACCTTATATGATCCATATTCATTGAACCTCTATTTGCACTGAGAGTTGAAACTAGCTTAATTAAGTAAATCTAGAAACTAGTAAATATAATTCTACTTTCATCATCATCAGCCCGTATCAGTCCACTGCTGGACATAGGCCTCTCCCAATGCGCGCCACTCAGCCCGATCTTCGGCTAATTCTACTTTATTTCACACAAATTTTAAAATGTTAAACAAAACTCGTACCCCACAACCGCAGACCACAATTAATCGTAGCTTATCTCCAAGGACATTGCGTGGTAAATTTTAATTCAGAAATTATTACCACTTTTAAAAATTAAAGCAAAAAAACTGCCATAAAATATAGCTAGGTGCACACCACACCTGTGTAACGTCATGAATAAGTTCACAGTACGTGATGTGAATTCACGAAATAACTATATTATTCAGGTAAATAATTTCGAACATAGAGACCAAGAACTTTACACCTAAAACGTAGGTAACGTAGGTAACATAGGTAACATAAGTAACATAGGTAACATAGGTATACGCAACCACTAAAAATGGGAATGAAATAAGAATTCAGAGAGACAAGACACTTCAGAATCGGCTGTACGTGCTCAGAATCAGAGATGTACCCAATTTTTTTGTAGAATTTGTTTCTTGTTAGAACACATAGAGTATTCAAGGAAATATAGAGTGATAACGTCAACCACATTGCCTTGTGCGGAGCGAAAGCAGGTCTCACCATAGAAATGTTAAAATGTCATTTTTTCAAATTATGTTTTCTAGACGTTTTTCAAAATTTAACTCAGCAGTTAACCATTATATAAGCTAAAATGTAACTTTTTCGCTCGTGGAGCCTAGTTGAACCGCAGTCGATCGAGGTATGATCGCAAACGGAGCTGGTGTCGCGGCCGCGTGGTTCATACCCGTGCTCACAGTTCATACTTCTATAGGGTTGCTCTATATTTTCTTATATACTCTAAGTTAGAGCATCAGTGTTAACATAGGATTTCGCTCTACACCAGCCCGCTCGCGTATTGAAGATATAAAATCAATGAATGTAGTTATGGAAAACCAAAACAAACCAATTGAAGGAGAACAACATTACAAAGTTTCAGCTAAAATTTCAGTTTGATCGGATCAAGTTTTCATACATAAAAATCATCATCATCATTCAATTATCATCAATTTTAAAGGTGGTAGCGTGCATAGACATTTCGACAGGGTAGGCAGTACATACAAATCTTATTACAGTTTCACTAATTCGTCATATGCGTGGTATCTGTCAGGGTAGTGCTTTTTTGCCTGTAAGAACTACACATCCCTGCCCCCTCCCCCCTGGAAGGATTCAAGAATTTACTTTACATTAAACCGATTTGTTGTAGCTATTTGCTACGGCGTAGCAACGTAGCTACTACTATCGACTACGCCGCGCAATAAATAATTTCTAAGAAACGTACAGAAGAAAACCATCCTTATTTTTCTTGTTTTGTTTTTGAAGTCAACGGACTAATGTAAACAGTACTATAAGTATCTTTGTAATACTGTTTTACCGCCCGAGGAAGTTTCAGACTTAATACATCTGTACCTAAAAGAAAATCAAAGTTTGTTTGTATTAAATCTTACGCTTCAACGAATATATTCCTAGTTACTGAGAAACTCTGAATAAAATTTAACTTTATGTTAAGTTAAACGTTTTATCTTAGTCATTAAATGCGTTCAAAACCGCTTTGATTATTAAAATACGGAATATAATATTGTTTTAATAATTACATGCGCGCACAAAGTCGGTTATGTGAAATGAAAATTTTCCAATGAACATCTGTTGTACTTCAAAGGTTTCCTAATAACCCACAAGGCTTTATGGCAGCTATTTCTGTTAAATTAATGCGTTTTCACTGTTCAAAACCGTCGTCGTTTTCACGTTTCATACATTAGTCGAATTATGAACGCAACACCTTTTAATAAGAGCGAGAAGGCTAAGACCGGGTACACATTAAGGTATTTTTCTCGTGCCTCGTGCCAGGTGACACATTACACGTGTTTTATTACCGAAACAGGTGACAGTGGGACGTAGCTGTCACAATGTGATATCCTCTAAAATTATTTTTCTGAAAATCTGCGGGACTTTTCTTGTGTTGTTATATCTCTTTATTTTTCACACCTACCAATCACCTCCTGAAAAGGAGGTGCCTTTTATAACCTCTGACGAATAAAGAGTGGTGTTATAATTTTACCTATTTATCTGTAGGTCTGGACTTTAATAGTCTGAAATCGTCAACCCGCAGTGAGCTAGCGTGGTTATTAATGCTCAATCCTTCTCTGTATGAGAAGAGGCCTTTGCCCTATATTGGGACAGTTACAGGCTGATTTATTATTTATTAACCAGCATGTAACTGTCCCACTGCAGGGCAAAGGCCTCTTCTCTTATAGAGAAGGATCGACCTCGCTACCTCGCTGCGTTTCGGCAATTTCAGCTTAATGGCTTAACGTGCTTTCCGAGGCACGGAGCAGGTGATAATTAATTTCTAATACGCACGTAAGTTATGAAAAGTCAGAGGTGAGAGCCTTGGGTTCGAACCTGAGACCTCTGACTTGCCAGTCAACGGTCATACCATCAGGCTATCATTGCTTACAACGTGATCAATCGTCTCAATATATAATTTTACAAGAAGAAGCTGACTGACTGACATACAAAATATAAATTTTTTGGAATGTCATTAATAACGCAGAGTAGGTATAATTAGAATTTTCGAAATTTGGTTTTACTAGAAAAGAAAAATAGGCAATGCTGCGCAAATACAAAATTTTCCTAAGAAGTTGTTTACTGGTTGCTATAGCAACATCGTTTGTGGTGGCCTTAAAGTGTTTCACATTTTTTACGAGCTACGAAGGAATTTGTCGCTCAATAAAATATACAACGTTCCCAATACGAAAATGTGTACACGCCCTATGAAATTTTCGTTGAAATATGAAATCCTCAAGTTAAATGTTGAGGTCGTTGTGTCGTGATATAATATTTGAGAAACATTATTGGCGACGCGTGTGATGGCAATTAGTTCCTACATCATAACGTGTTTCTAGTGGTTCACGGTTTTATTGATACGACTTTGGGCTCCAGATTTTATAGGTTTGAAAATTTTAATTGATTTGGGTTAAACTTGGTTATATATTAAATTTATCGCATTGATATATTAGGTCGTGAGTCGTGATAGCCTAGTGGTTGTGACCGTTGACTGGCAAGTCAGAGGTATCGGGTTCGAACCCAAGGCGCGCGCACCTCTGACTTTTAGTAAGTTATGTGCGTTTTATAAATTAATTATCACTTACTCCGTGCCTCGGAAAGCACGTAAAGCCGTTGGCCCTGCGCCTGATCTCTCTCCGATCGTGTCGGAAGGCCGTCCCATCGGACCATGAGAGTGAGGGAATAGAGAGTGCACCTGTGTTTGCGCACACACTTGTGCACTATAATATCTCCTGCGTAATTGGCTAATCTCCGTTGAGATTGGCCGCCGTGACCGAAATTCGGTCAGGAGGATATTATATTAGGTGCCCTGGTATATTTTACCGAAAGCTAATAGTTCCACTCTTTATAGATCGTTTATAGTAAAACAAATAAATATTAACTATAAATACATTTCGTTAATAACACAACACTCATAAATTCTAGGCTATATCCCTGCCAAATATCATTAGTATCGGTTCAGTAGTTTAGGTACTGTGAAGTAACAAATAGACAGAGTTTTTTTCGCATTTATTATAATATTAGTTAGGATTTTACTAGTTTCAATATGAACCTCACTATTTTTAAGTGATTAAAAAATTATAAATAAAAGTAAAAAGTCTCGTAAAACTTAATTCTTTTATGTAAGTACCTACATATTTGTAAACCTGAGGTTGAACTTGGTTTTCAAAGTTAAATTGTTTGATCCTAAATAGTTTCAATTGCTCAGATTTAAATGAAGATTAAGATTTTAAGTTACGTTCAACTTCAAAGATAAAATATAGAACGTAGTCTTTTCATTTAGACTTGCTTAAGTAAAGTTGTTTGCTTGCAAAACCCAATTCTAAAAGGCATACTAAAATGCAAAAATATTGAATTTATTGTATCAATAGATATGTACCAATATTCGGGTTGAATAATTTTCTATAAACTGAACCTGTAGGTCAGAATATAAATCACTGGAATTCCGAAAAATTAATTTATAATACATAGACATTGACATAGCTTTCAGAGTATGCAAGTTGAAGTGGCAATGGGCAGGCCACATCACTCGAACAACCGATGGGGAAGAAAGGTTCTCGAGTGGCGACCACGAACCGGAAGACAAAGCATCCCACCAGGTGGACTGAGACATCAAGTTACGGGTTGCCGGTGGATACAAGCGGCAAGTTGCCGTTCGTTTTGGCGTTTGGGAGATGTTTGTTCAACAGTGGACGCTTTCCAACTGATGATGATAATGAATATATAATTTTGTGGAATCGTGTCTCTACAAAATATAGATATTAAATACCGTCTGACATCAAATGTAGTGGAAAAATTTCGATAATACCGGTCACGAATTGAAATTCTATTTGTAATCGATTTTTTTTCTACAAAAATTGATATTTAAATACATAGTTCATTTCGAATAAAATGCGTAAATTTTATTTTTAATCTATAAATATAAAGAAGTATTTATTTTAGTTCGATATAAAAATTCTCGCGTGACATGCAGAACATTTTCTTAGTCAGGGAAGGGGAAATTGAGAGTTGAACATCCATCATATTCATTTTGACAAGCACATGTGTTCTCTGAATCGTACAGTTTCTCTTTTCCAAAAGCGTGGAGTGGATTAAGATGTGAGAGATTGGTTTGTATTTTTTTATTAACGTTTTAGTGCGTTGTAGTACTATAAAAGGTAGCTATAAAAATTAGTATACCCATCTCTATATCACAATTTAGCTTGACATGTAGCGTCAAATCTGTAAAGATTATAAAATTATGGCTTTTATTTTGATAAAATAAGCCAAACGGTTTTGATATAGCTAACTTATTGGCAAGCCAATGAGCCATTGAGCAATTTGAGCTCAATGGCATGCAATTTGTTTATTTTTTATTTAAAAGGATCGATTGTCATAAGATAAAAAAAGAGATCTTTTTTTATCGGGGTTTTTTTTTATTTATACTTGTTTTTCATGCTTAGATAATGACAGACTGGTATCAGCCGTTGTTACTCATGACTTAAGCCAAACCTATCTGCTCAGGTTTGTTTGCTTCTAATCTTTCATACCGCGTGACGCATTTTGATTTTAAATGAGAGATCTTTATCTTTATATCTTCATCTAAATTTTGCGTATTTACACTTGACTGTTTGAAATTTTAACCTACCGAATATACCGAAACCACAGCAAACTTCTGAGAGTTTTTGCTGTAGGTACTATCGTGGACAAAGCCAGTGCACCACTCTTAAGGTTATAATCGCTTGCACCCGACGTCCGAACGTAGCGCTAGCCCCGCTTCTACGCACGTAGCATCGTTCAAAGCATTTTGATCGCATAGTGGTGCACCGTTTGTGTCCGCGATAGTACAGAAAGCGCCAAGAAACTCTAAGACTGTGAAGATTTTTCTTATGGAATAGTCGCCTTTAAAATATATTGTTCACTAGGTTTTGCTCGCGGCTTCGCTCGCATTAAATTAGAATTTGAAAATATTTTAAATTTAATAATGATTCGAAAGACACATGGCGCCATCTATTATCATAAGAGCGTTATTATTGTTTTCCTCGGGAACAGTAATCTTTTTCAGGATGAAAGATATCCTATGTCCGTTTCTATACACCTGACAATGTATATGCAAAATTTTAGGATGATTAGTTCAGTGGTTTAGGCGTGAAAAGGTAACAAACAAACAGACTTTCTTTCGCATTTATAATATCCCTAATATATTCGTTAATATTGAGTCATGATAGCCTAGTGGTTGTGACCGTTGACTGGTAAGTCAGAGGTCTCGGGTTCGAACCCAAGGCGCGCACCTCTGACTTTTCGTAAGTTATGTGCGTTTTATAAATTAATTATCACTTACTCCGTGCCTCGGAAAGCACGTAAGCCGTTGGCCCTGCGCCTGATCTCTCTCTGATTGTGTCGGAAGGCCGTCCCATCGGACTATGAGAGTGAGGGAATAGAGAGTGCACCTGTGTTTGCGCACACACTTGTGCACTATAATACCTATATCCTGCGTATTTGGCTAATCTCCGTTGAAATCAACCGCTGTGACCGAAATTCGGTCAGGTGGAGGATTAATATATTATAGTTAGGAAACTAGGATTAGGATTAACCGATCAAATAAAAAACCCAATACATCCCACGAGTTTTCATTCATAAAGGAATATTTAAACGCGAGTATTCTGTGCGCAAATGCAACCCACAACCTAGTACCAACATAAAATAACAGTGATCAATTTATGTCAGCGCAACTAGATTTTAAATGTCAAACCAATGAAATAACGTTATTATTGCATTCACTGCTTCCTAACTATCGAGGAATACGTACATCTAAAATAAATACCACCCATTCATTGCACTTCATAATTCACATTTTCATTTCTACACCGATTTTCAGAAGCAACCGGGTAGAAATACTAGGTATTTTGAAACATGGGGTATAAATCACAGGTACTTGAAATGTAGTATCTCTTTAGATAAATGCGAAGAGCGGTAGGTCGTAATGAAATATAGTTGTGTGTTTGTTTTGTAAGTACGTGTATTATGTTCAACGATTTTATGGATATGAAATATTGATGTCTAATATACTCGTAAATAATGCAAAATGATTAAGGATGTAGTTCTGTTCTATTATTAAGATGTTTGGTAACAAGAAAAATAAATAAATTATCACATTTGTAACAAAGTCGCACATTAGTCAAAATTTGGCTGTATTTTTTTAATTTTTTTTTATTACACCCCAACTAACAAATTATTTTTTATAATGGAGTAAACTTTGCAAAACATTTATAAAACGTGATTATGGCTATTATTTTCCTATTATGACAATATTATAGTTTAATAGTTATGTAGAATCAGAGTATTAATACAAACATTAAAAAAAAACTTTCTTTACAATAATGTTGAAGATATATCACCTGCATGTACTAGCAGTACTGGCTAGATACAAAACTGTCTGGAGATAAATGACATATGGTTTTGTTAATTATTGTTTTCTAAATATATACTTAACAGTATTTCCTGTTGTTTCGCTCTGTACAGGCCTAACCTAACAAATAAATTATAAATACAATTTTTTTAGCTAAGAACAATATTTCACCATTTAAATAAAAAAAAACTAAATCAGAATCACACAGATACACACATTAAATTTATAATACCCCTCTTTTTTCATCAGGCCTTAAAAATAAAACAAATAAGGCCGTTATGTTTGCCTACACAGCTTTAGTTAAATAAAAAAGAAATAATCTCAAACAAAATGGTTAGAAACTAAACAAAACGCGGCATCTAAGTGAAACAATACATCAACACAGTGATGCAAGTGGAAGTTCGCGACGGAATATAGGAATAACAAAACGTCGGTGCGGAAGGGTGGATATAACCACTTATCAACTGTGAACAGCAGACCAACCACTTACCGCTTAGAAAAGCGGTTGAGCCCTCTCTCCATTGAAAGCTATATTAGCTTTATAAGCTACTACCTTCCGCCCGCGACTACTTCCGCGTAAATTTCAACAACCCTACTTATTATAATACTGCTCATCCCCCATAATTATTGTGATAATTTGTTCCCTAAAACCTGACTTGGTATTTAACAAATACTTTTGCTGAATTTCAACGAAATCTGTCCAGTGTTTTCGCGCCAATCTCTAACAGACAAACGGACAGACAAAGTTTCTAAAAACTGCATATTCGTCTTCAGTATCGTTCATCGGACATGTACCTAGCACTTCCTTTTTTTCAAAATTCTTCAATGCACATTACATGGCCGTAAAATGTATCGTATCAATATAATATGAGTAAACATTATTAGACTAGGTACTGCTATATCATAATTTCTTACAAAAATAATTATAACATAACATGGACTTTCGTGTTATTATGTGACCCATGTGTTATTTTGGTGTATAAGCTATATTACTGTAAAGTTTCATCAAAATCCGTTCAGTAGTTTTTGCGCGATAGAGTTATAAACATCCATTCTTACAAACTTTCACATTAATTTATGATATTAGTGGGATTACTTCTACAGTCACTCTTACAACAAACAATATTAGAATTATGACTATTCATAAGTGCCTAATGGTCTACTTGAATAAAAATATTTTGATTTTGATTAAGATTAAGATTGTTTACTATTTTAGAATAATAACTTTCGTGAGTCATACTAATTATATGAAATATTGATACGGCTTTACTCACGCATTGAGAGTAAGGTCCGCGACTCCGCCGCGTATACACCCGCTCTTGAAAATGGACTCCGTTTGAGTTCAAAACTAGTCGGGCATTCCCGAATATTGCAAACTGGTTTACATTATTTTTTTTCCTAAATTTTTAAATATTTTCCAAAACTAAGTTGTCACTACCTTTTTTTTCTAAAACACTATTAATAAAATTTATTCACCCAGCTAAGTTATTGCATTTCACTGGGACATTTCATTCAGCGGCATGTGGTAGGAATGTGTGAAATAAATCTCTTAGTGCGGCGACTGATCCCGGCCTGTGACAGAATCGGATGTGCGCACTCCCCACGACTTTATTATTTAAAAATGAAATTCACGAAGTTTCTAGAAAATCATTGTTTTTCGTGGAATTTTCAGTTTCTCATGGACATTCAGTTACATTGCTAAATTAAAGGTCGAAAGTTCAAACCCAGGTGCACACCACTGACTTTTTGAAATCGCGATGAAGGGATACGTCGTGAGAAAATCACCATGATTTGCATCAAAATTATTTTGGGAAAATGAAAAACATTGTATGACACACGGGTATGTAAGAAAATTACTAACTTCGGGTCATTATATTCCTGGCCTGCAGCTCGGGCTGCGAATATCCCTTCCTATCCTATCCTTTATTTAATTCAATTAACAATAACAATTATTATAATTTTACCTTTATATTATTTATTTAGTTTAATCTAATCATTACAATAACAGGTAAAACATATTACATTCATTATTACAACATGTACCACTTGAAATAGAGACTGAATTGGACTGAATTGGAATAGAGCCTTCGCCCCAGCTAGTTCTACCATCAGAGCACCAAATATAGGGTATTATTTTAGGCCCTTTATAAATTTCCAAGCTTCCCACATTCCGATAAATCAAAGCCTGTTAATTGGAAAACGAGAACAAAAACAACAAAATAATTACAGGCATTTGGTCGCAACATATCACATATTTAATCACTTGTAATGATATGGTGATATTATGATAACAGTAATTAACAATATCAGTATTATTAACAGTATCAATATCATAATTATCACCCTTATTTTGATAGGTCGAGTGTCAAATATCGGATTAAACTTATCAATAAGGGTGAAATTACCGAATTAAGGCAAAGAATCTTATTTCAGAGCTCTCAAGCTAATATTTATATTGATATTTTTATAGTTTATTTCGATATTTATGACAAAAAAATACGTAAACTTTCATGGGCAAAATGTTACAATTAAATATTGATGAGTCCTCAGAGAAATCCCTTTTCACTGATAAAAAAGTATTATATTATATAGTACCTATACATAATATAGTAAGTGACGAACAGTCAGATATACATTATAGCATAACAATAGGGGCTAATCCTAAAACAGACATGGGGTTACATAAAATACAAATGATTCTTACATTTTATATCCCAAATTGTATACATACATTCATTAAAAGAACAAGCCACGCTTACATTCATATCTCATACTCCTGTAATTCGTGCTAGGCCACAAAAAACAGCGAACGGAAACAAATAACAAAAAAATATAAAAAGCAAAACGAAAAATGAAAACATGGCCGCTCGAATGCCGTGTAATTCGACGATAAAGTTGACTGCGGGAATCATGCCGCGATTAAAGACCTTCCACAATACTTTTTCCTTACTTTTGGCGGAAAAAAATTAACTCTTTTTAGTGCCTGACGGTACCTAATGGAGGCCTAAAACGGGAATCATTCTTTCGTTTGCAATGGGAAATTTTAAAAGTACATTTTGTAGCAATTATCGTTAGCGCGCCTGGCCCGGAATACGTTTTTAATCCTTTCAATTCTTAATCATTTTGCATACTTTATACATTTTCTTTTAGATTTTTTTTTCTGGCGTCTTAAGGCAGAATTAAATACCACTTACCGTGTTAAAAAAATGTCAGCCAGAAATATAATGTTTTTAAAAAGGATTTATGCATTCGGAGCGATTTTTGTTAAAAGATTTTTTTATAATATAGAGCAGGATTTGAACGTTTGGAATAGTATACAGAATTTAGAAGCGATTTTCGATAGCAGGATTACGAATAGCTCAGTTGGCAGAGCGGCTTGTGGTATTAACCAGTAGTCGTAGGTTAGAATCCTCGTAATGGAATTTTTCTTAATACAAAAATTTGGAACTTCAAAAGTCAGTTAGTTAAAAAAGCATGTTGGAATTACATGGACAGTAACCATAGCAACCGCAGCAAGATTAATTCTCACATCACCTATTTAAACTCACAATATTTCATAGCGAAATAAAAAAAAGTTTTTATTCCATATTTTTTTATTATTCAAAACATAAAATCAGTTTCAAAGCAATATATTTAAAACAACAAAAAATATACAGCTGAAATTACGTGCCGGGTACGGACAATAAAAATGAAATTAAAAAGCAACTTTTTTAATAATACCTACTTCAGCTGGATCTAAAAGAGCTTATAACGACAGTAACGACAGTTTAAAACCAATCTGTTTAAACATGTTTTTTTACGTAACTTGCAGGTATGGTACCCAAAAAAAGATGTTTAATATCCTACAAACGAGAGAAGAAAGGGTTATTTTAATATCGTAAAATGTTGTATAAAATTGTATTAAAGTCCATACATTATATAATAATTATCTAATTATGTCAAAATGCATACCAAAATGCTGGTCTGTACCTGGCCCAAAGGCTAAGTATAGTCATACTTTTATATGACCATAAGGCCCTGCGCAGACGACAGACTATCCGTGACGCACTTTTTAGTCCGTGAAAATAGAACCTATGCAATTATATACAGTAACGCACACGACGCGCAAAAAGTCCGGCGCACAAAAAATCCGTGTAATTCGGGCAGACCGCACCGCGCCGCGGCGCGCCGCTCCGCACAAAAAGTGTGTGAAAAAAATTGAACGTTTGCTTCAACGCGCGCTAACACAGACGGCGCACACTTTAGTCGGCAATCTTCGCGATCTCTGCACGATTTTTCCCTACAGCTCTGCCGACAAAATGATCGAAGATGTGCGTCGTGTGCGTTGAGTCTGTGAAAAATCCGCGACCGACTTTTTGCGCGTCATGCTGACTTTTTGTGTGCCGCAGACTCGATCGCACAAAAAGTGTGCCGTCTGCGCAGGGCCTAAAGATATCAGCGAAATGTCCCTGTAATTGCTCTCTAATAAACTATAATATTCTCCTGACCGAATTTCGGTCACAGCGGCCAATTTCAACAGAGACTAGCCAATTACGCAGGAGATATTATAGTGCACAAGTGTGTGCGCAAACACAGGTGCACTCTCTACTCCCTCCAGTCTCATAGTCCGATGGGACGGCCTTCCGACACGATCGGAGAGAGATCAGGCGCAAGGCTTTACGAGCTTTCTGAGGCACGGAGTTAGTGATAAATAATTTATAAAACGCACATAACTTACGAAAAGTCAGAGGTGCGCGCCTTGGGTTCGAACCAGAGACCACTGACTTGCCAGTCAACGGTCACCACCACTAGGCTATCACGACTTAAAACTTAAAAACTTACTACTTACTTACTTAAAAATAAACTACAAACACTTTCTGACTATACAGGAACAATTTCAATCATCTAAACAAAAGCGTTTATATCCGTATCATCGCGAAATACGGAAATCAAACCGGTCTAAACCATAAAAGCACTCATGTTAAAGCGTCTGTAATAAAAACCGGTTTAAAACACCCCTTTTTAATAAATAAATGGTACATATGTCGCGTAACAATGTAGGCACATTACCATTGTTTTCGATTGTGGCCCATATTAAAACCGGTCCGGTTGAAATATCTGACGCGTTTCCGTGTCCGGCCCGGCTATTATCGCGGGCATTACAATCAGGATGCTTTTGTGTCGCGATCTGAAACTTGTGTTGCATTTGTTTTGGTGATTCGAGTTATGCTGTTAAAATGCGTGATGAGAAGTTGTAGGTGAAGGGTGATATAAGGTATTATTTTAATAATGCAAAAAAAAATTAGGAGTAGATCTTTAGGTTGTTTCTTACATTACTTAATTTAAAACATATTGAAATTAGAGAAGAAAATATTTTTAAATACGTAATACGTTTTTAAGTTAATTAAAGTATTTGTTTGTGTCAGTGTGTGTAAAATAAAACCTAGAAAAATTTTTCGTAATTTGAACAATTACAAACAAGGCTTGGCAGAATTATCTCAATTGTGATTCTTTGTCGTAATAATAATTATTTATTTATATAATAGGTATCTACATTGTATATATTATGCATTTGTAGGATTATTTATAAGTATGTTTGTATGTATGTTAATGGTGAAGTCCTGTGCATCTACCATGTTTTTTAAAATCTCTATATCACCTTAAGGTCAACTGGTAGAGAATGCCTATACCATTAGGTCCGCCTTTGTACACTGTTTTTTACACATAAATACTAAATAATAAAATCTGTCGCATTTATTATATAAGCAGTATTGTTTTACTTTCTTGTATTGAAGTCATTCCATACAGTAGTAAAGTAACTTCTCTACCAATACAGTCCGTTATAACAAGATATTTGTGTTATTATCTTTTAGTATTAAACTCGACAGTGCGGGCGTGTATCTAAGAATGGGAGCGATACAATTGCAGTATACAAGCTATTTCACGGGCACTGGCTTGTGTTGTCTTCGTTAGGTACGCATCCACTGAGATATTTTACTTACAAGATTTTTACTTATAAGATTATTTAGTGAATATTTTTTAGTATAATTTTCTCAGTTCTGTGAAGCTTTTTTATGAAAAAAACCCACAATGCTTTGACAGACATAAAATGGACAAAGGAGTATAATTATAGGGATACACTTACATCAAATTCTACCGGTTCATATTCCTAAACTAAGTGGACCACAACAGTTCGCTTATAATCTAATGCAACGTAGCAGAATATCAGCTTTCTACGGAGCGCCTATCTATCTATCAGAAAGGCGTTCCAAAGAATAAGATCTTTTACTTGTGTGTTTACTAACTGAACAAGTGATTATTAATTTAAAATTCAGATGATGAAACTAGTGTTAATAATTACATAGACATAAATGACTATCTAAAGACTAAGTACTGACGACCTAAAGCAAATAAACACAAACATGTAAATATAACCTACCAATGGATGCTTACCTTCAAAACAGACGAAGCAACTCAATCCGAACATTAGTAGTCCAGTCACGCGGCCCAATCGCTGCACTCAGACGGACCAGAATAAATACTGTAAGATAACTCGGCCGCATCCGAACAGAACATACATACTATAAAGGTATAATTCGGATATATTTTAAAAATAATGTTGTCGGCGAAAATAGGAATTACGAAAGAATTAGGAAAAGGTGGAAATAAAATGAAACTCTTAAAGAAATGTCTTTGAGATAGTGATACCCTAGTCCCTGTATAGTGATCACCAATTTAGTTTGATTGGGGATCCATTTTAAATCTATAAAAGACAATCAGAGGTCTTAGAGAAATGTCTTTAGGATAGTGATACCTGAGTCCCAGTGCAGTGATCACCAATTTAGTTTGATTGGGGATCCATTTTAAATCTATAAAAGACAATCAGAGCTCTTAGAGAAATGTCTTTAAGATAGTGATACCCGAGTCCCAGTGCAGTGACCACCAATTTAGTTTGATTGGGGATCCGTTTTAAAACTTTAAAATACAATCAGAGTCCATTTGGTAGGTACCTAAGACCAGGATTTGAACTTGGGCCTTACTGGTCTCTGGCTCTACAAGGAGTAACATCCGCGATAGTTTAATAAAGTAATTTTAACTTACTATCTAAGTATCACATTCTAGAATGCAATTCATATTTGAGTTTTGAGTTTTAAAGAATAGAATTTATTATGATAACACGAGCAGGATTATAAATAGCTCTATTATTCGTTGCGTTAACTTCCCTAAAGTCTTTAAATAGTAATGAAAAACCTTGCGGTCTTCTTCATAGGCCTTATAAAAATTCTACACATAAAAAGCATCTAACTCCCCACACGAAACCCGTAAAAACCTTCCGCACAATACAAAATTCATAACTCACTTTTCCTGTACCTACAGTCGGTCAAAACACTCCTGAGTTCCGTAGATGAGTTACATCACACTCGGTACTTAAAAGAAGATTGCATTAAATATTTATAAGCCCCAACATTTTAATATCAAAAGCTTTTGAATAAAACCATACGTATTCTTTGCAAAGTCTTTGGCAGAAAGACTCGGGAGAAAATTGCTACCTGCGTTTTAAAAATAAATCAGTAATTTATATACTCTCTCTAAGTTATCTTCGCGGGTAGTAGTATTTTTTTAATAGTTTTTTAATGCCGTACTGTTAAGCTGCAAACAGTTTTAGTTTTATAAATGTAGTTTTTATTTAGCCTTAGTATTTATAAGCTTGATTTATTGGATCGTGGTGGCGCATTGGTTACGGACCTGTTTTGCAAACGCGTGGGTGTGGGTTCAAACCTGGCATGTACTAATGTGACTTTTTCAATGTCATATGTACTTTCTTAGTTAATCTAAGACTCCACTGACTAACGGTGAAGGAAAACATCGTAAGGAAACCTGGACTTTAATAGTCTGAAATCGCCAACTCGCAGTGAGCTAGCGTGGTGATTAATGCTCAATCCTTCTCTGTATGAGGCTGATTTATTTATTTATTTTATTTTTTATTTGAAAATAGGTAGCTTTTCTTATGTTACGACTGGTTTATGTTTCATCATCATCCTCCTAGCCTTACTCTTTGTTGGGTTCCAAACATTGTAGAGGTCAGCTTCTAATCTAACTGGATGCAGCTAAATATTAGTTTTCTATGGAGCAAATGTCTGTCTGACCTCCGCAACCCAAAGGGATACAATTTTCAGAAATTAGATTAGCTGTCAGGATTTTATAACGAGTGTCAATTATCTTAATGATAGCCAGGGCCAACGGCTTAATGTGCTTTCCGAGGCACGGAGCAGGTGACAATTAGTATATAAAACGCAGATAACTTACGAAAAGTTAGAGGTGCGTGCCTTGGGTTCGAACCTGGGACCTCTGACTTGCCAGTCAACGGTCATACCACTAGGCTATCACTGCCCTCTCTAAGTTTAGATATCACTACATAAATATAAATTCAAGTACTTACCGTTTTACTTTCATCTGTCCTGTCAGTCTGTAAAGGTTCGGAAACTGCTGTTGCGATTTTGATACGGTTTTCACTAATAATAAGTCTATCTCTTTGTGATTTATGTAGAAGTTTTGTGTTTATGTACTATATTATTTACTTAGTGCTTTTGGAATTTTACATTTCCATTAGTAGCTTCATTATGAAGTCCATAAGGACGAATATTATATTGACGAATATTAAAAGGACACTTAGGACAAAACGTATTTTAACGGATTATTATTACTAACTCGATAATATAATCCACACTCTAACCGGTTACCGTTAATTAACGGTATCGATCATTGCATAATTTTGCATCGAAATTGTAAATTGCTTCAATCTGATTCCTAGCTAATACGAAAACGTTACAAATTGGCTATAAAATCGTTAAGGAAATACCTATAAATTTATTAAGTAGGTAATTATTAAAAGTAAATTAGATCAATGAAATGGATCTTAATTTTTTTTTGTTAACATTTAACAATGTTACAGCACAATCATGTTAGCTTAATAAATATAATTATTTAATAAGAAAATTAAAATGTTTAAATAGTTATTAGAATTCTTGTATTAATTATAAACTTTGCAGACAATAACCATTGCAAAGTCCTTGAACTTCGGATTTCGATTTATTAAACAAATAGGTGGAATTGAGTACATCAAAGTATTTACAATGTAAACAAACACATAACAATGTTTACACGCCGATATGATATAGAGAATATATGATATAGTATGATATAGTTCTAGATATGATATAGTTCTCACATAAGACCTCAGAACAATGTAACCTAAAATATTGTAAGCCACTATATTTAAAAGAGCAACCATGGAGTTTCTTGCCAGATTCTTCTCCATGAAGGGTAGGCTGCCCTAGGAACTGGCAACTAGAGTCACTCTTTTATTAAAAATATTAGAATTACGACTATTCATAAGTGCCTAATGGTCTACATGAATAAAAATATTTTGATTTTGATTTTTAGAAGCAATTCTCCTACTGCCTAAACTATATCTGAATCCAGCTAGAAACAAATCAAGATGATATTGGGAACTTTATCAAAATAATCAGTCAGATTGTTATTGATTGAAATACATTTATAAGCAATTCGGCTTTTTACTTTACAACGAAGTAAAAACGAAGACTTGGTATCCATGGTAACACACCTACGTGTTTTATGATTACGAACATTATAAGGTCTTACGTTTTAAATGCAAAATATTTTAGGAGGTACAAAGTTTTAGGAAGTAGAATAAAATATTTATATAATAAATGAAACAAGCTTTTATATTTGTTCGAAATTAATTTAAATAATTATTGCTTCAGGTTGTTGGTGTCAGGGTGTTACTCCAGCAGTGGACTGCTATAGGTGTATGACGATAATGAATTGTTTGCTTTCTTTGATATTTTTTTTATTTCTCTATGACTTAGCGGTAATAAACTCATGACTGAAATAAAGGTTTTATGCAAACATGAACAAGAAAAATTTAAATCAACTTTTTTTTAAAGTAGTCATAAACATAATGTAATTTTTTTGCTACAGAGCATCTTAGCAACCTATTTTCCCACTTTATATCACAGTTTTATAAGGTCTCATTCTATAAATGCAAAATATATAGAAGATAGATCCTAAATACTTTGAATTCATTAAGTGAGACCTTATACAACGTGATCCATCATTCATAATCTGTCAATCAATACAGATCGTAATATTTATTTAGCGTGTGGCCTTCTCCATTGGTGAAAATGTAAATGTGCCATACTTACGACCTTTGTAAAGGGTTAAACAGTCACTTACGTAGGTACAATAGCATTTTAGGTCGCCTGAGGGAGTTTCTCAACTACTTCGGATGTCAGAAGTTGCCATCGGAATCCGATTAGAATACCTTAGTTTAAGGCCATAACGGATGTCAAAATATTTTTACAGGGTTGGCAATTCGGAAGTGATGATGACCCCTGGTGTTGCTAGCTTCCGTAATAATATGTTACGGTAATCATTTACCATTTTGCGGGTGTTACCCTTTTTACCACCGCGGTTGGTGGTGTAAAATATAATGACGGAGTAGTAAGCAAGTGCTTATAGGTACTGAAGGATAAGTAAGTAGTAAGAAGAAAGGGCCTGACTATTAAAATCTGGTCAGCCAAGATAATATTTAATTGAAAAAAGAAGCCATCGAGTCTCACGCAGAAACAGGGCACATAACATATTTGAACTGTCTGGACAGTATCCTTACTGAAATTAAAAATAATGAGTCAAATTATCCAGTTATGATCTTGAATACCATAATTATGGCACCAATAATAAGTTGACTGTGTTAAAAGCAGTTATAGGCTGTAGCCATAGAAATTAGTGACAAATTATGTCGTCAAATTAACATCACAAAAGATCATTCAGCGCCCAAACCAAAAATAGTATTAATTTCCTAATTCCAGTGAAAGGCTAAAAAGGTCAACCCTCAGATGCCTCGTGCCCTCTAACCGTTTGATACTATTATTAAGATACTTGAACTCCGCCTCGTTCACCGGCAATTTGTCAAAAAGATAAGACATAACGTGACCTGAATTATCTTAAACAGCATTCATCTTTTTGAATAATTACAGAGAATTTTAGCTTTAAAGAAAAATGATACAGAAAGGTAATTTTGCATCTTACGTAATACTGTATTCCGGTTAGTCTTGAACGGAACTTAATCCTAATTTCGCTATACAATATGTAAAGAAAATTCTGTCGTCCGATCCAGAAGGAGCATGTGGGTACCACATTGACATTATCAAAAAAGATCCGTCAAACGAAACGGGTTAATTAATTATAAAATGTTATTGTTATTTAAAATCAGGTTTTTGGTAGCGAATTTTCTAAATCTGACAATGGTCAGCGACAGTACCTATTAACTAGTAGTACCAAGTACGAAAATTATTACATGAATTTAATCATAATCAATTAATCATGATACCTAACAACATCTTCACGGATCAGGCAGCGTTTTTTTACAGTCTATATAAGGTCTAATATCAATAACGCAAAATATTTGCGAAAGTTGACCTTTATTTTCTGTGTTTAGAATTAGGTTACTAAGATATTTGGTAACAGAAAAAAACATCAACGCATACTTACGCATAGTTAACAATTGCATAATAATCAAAATTTCAGTATTAGTAGCGCTTGGTACTATATTTTTTATTTAGATTTATATTGTTCGTAGAATATTCTTATCGAAGTTAGTATGCAATGCAATTCCACAATCAAATTCCTCCATTCTCATTGACCTACGAGTGGGTAATCGAAAACTCATTTCGCAACGACACGTCCGTAGATTAGTTATAAAATCAAAACGAAATTCCGATTGTGTTCCCGCGTTGTATTTACAAGAGCGAAGGAGGCTATGAATAAATTTCCAAGTTCGTTACTGAGGGATCGGGTGCAGTGGTTGCCGGTAAGATGGCGTCAAGTCTCGGCGCAAATTATTTTATAGACTACTTGCCTACCGCCTGATAGATAAATACGATGTTATTGCTACTCGATTACTTCATTTGAATATATCGTGTTATAAATTTTATAAAGCAGTGATTTTTGAAGCCTTTTTCAATTATGTTTACAGGAAGATATTAACACCCTTTGTACCTATATTATAACAGAATACATATATATAGCATGGATATAGGATTTTGTTTATAGAATAGATACGAAATTACGCTATAAAAACAGCAGCTTTTTCAAAATTAATTTCGTTCATTAATGACGTCACGTTGTGTGTCACGTCAATGGCTGTATCGTATACATAGAATGGTCCTGGCTATCTAGATCACTCTCACATCTCTCTTTTTCTTATTGCCTAAATAGTTACGTAATTAGTAATCTATGGTATATACATACATACACACATTCATAGACTGGTAAACCCATTAGGTACCCTTCCTTTACCGTAGTCGAGTAAAAATAGCGGTATTTCGTTCACATAAGTTTCCCAAACAAAACTAACTTTTCTATCGCTCTAAAACAAGCTATTAAACATACAAGTTCAACTTTAAATCTCTGTCAAACTGACATAAAGTACTTAATATCCGTTGAAACCATTACATCAGTGTGGGAGTATATTTTGGTCACAAAATGGACCTCCGCCGCCAGTTCTAGAACTTGGGATGTGGCCAATACAATCTCATTCAAAGTTGGCCGTTCCGGAAAAGCTTGAAATGGTTTGATTCTTCGTGAAACCATATACACATAGAATTTGTTTTTTGTGTGTTTGTTGTTTTATTTGTGTAGAGGGGTGACTGTGATCTATGGAGCGACTTATTGGGAGATTTATTGGGTGTATGACAGTGTTAGGTCAAGTTATATCCCATGTAATTGTCTATATAGTTAATTGTTTTTATTTTTTAAATTATTTGTAAGGCATATTTCACATTCTACGGATAGGTATTATCTTTCACAATCTACGTATAAGTATGTATTAACTACTAGGACATAAATTAAAAATGTAACAGAATTTATTTGTGTGAAACTATCCTTAGGAAACCAGCATATCAGAGCGATTTTTCAATCGGCGCGCAAAGCTATGTCAGAAGCCTACGGGCGATTTAAACTCTAATATTAGGATATTCATCAACCATACGATACAGAAAGTACATGCCGGATAGTTTTATATACATTCGGTTCTATTTTTAATTTACCTTGTAGATAATACCTATCCGTAGACTGTGAAAGGGCGGTTTAAACTCTGACACCAGGTTCTTGATCAACTCTACAGAGTTATTTGTAAAACACCAGCATCCTTAAAAGGGGTCATAAAACTATTTATTTATTATGAACAACTTTTACTATGGACCAACCCTGAAATCGCAAAAAAAATCAGCTGTTCCATACATTTAAGTTCACATGACTCTACAAAATGTATGGAACTGCTGATTGCAATTACAGGGTTGGTCCCATAGTAAAAGTTGTTCATAATGATGAGTTTAATGACCCCTTTTAAGGATGCTGGTGTTTTACAAATAACCCTGTAACTATATTACGACAAAGAAATATCTTCTATCTCCAAATTCACCAAATAAGGTTTGAGATTTCATCACAAATAATTTCGAAACACTTAGTCTGTTTATTTCTTATTAGGCTTTGTTTGTGTCTGTTTTTTGATATCAGCAATAAGAAAAGTTGAAGGGCAAAAGTTTAAGAGATAAACATTTTATGTTTTTGCCGATTTCTGGCCCTTAAAGTTACGGTGACGAGCAAAGAAATGTAAGAGTAATAAACGAAAAACATCTAAAGTTTGTTTTATCTGAATGAATAATACTTAAATTACGTAACAAAAACAGTTTAGATTTAAGAATTTATTTATTTGGGACATAAAACAGTTGCATGCTAATGATTGTACTATCGTAGACAAAGCCGGTAGACCATTCTTAAGTATAGAATCGCTTGCATCCGGCATACGCACATAGCATTGTAGCATCGTTCACAGCATTTTGATCGCAAAGTGGTGCACCGTTCGTGTCCACGATAGTACAAAGAAAGAAAAACTGGCTAAACTAGATAGTTGATTTTTGTTACATGTAACCCACACCATTAGCCACAGAGCCTAAAAACAGTGCCTAAAGCCTTAAAACAGTGCAGGCTAGGTAAGTAGAAGTAGGAATTTTTGAATAACAAAAAAAAAATTGGTTTAAAATTAAAACAGTTTAAAATTCAAACTTCGTGTAATTGAAATCACAATCGACAAACGATTTTAATAACAAGTCCTTTAATAACAGAGCGAATAAAAAATTTTCGCATGTGAATATTTTTTTATTCATATCCGAAAAAATATTTTAGTTACTACCAGTATTTTTTTAATCATTTAGGAAAAAAATCCCAAAAATATATAGCAAAATTTGCTATATATTTTTGGGATTTAATACTGTACTTAATAATAAATTACAACAGTAAATTAACAGTATTAAATAATAATTTAATACTGTATTTAATACTGTACTCGATTTCAGTGAGAATATAAAAGAGCAAGTACAGTCGGGGCTTAAGTCTAACGTTGAAGAAAACAATTTGAAACGTGGAGTGATTGATCATCGTATCAAAGTTTCTTAATGCTTTTGTGAGTCGCAGCTTATCAATACGAAGCAAATTTAACTTCGTACGATTTCTAACGTTGTACGTTACGATTTTTGACGTGTGTTATCTGATAAAAAGAAAGTTGTGTTGTACTTTAAAAAATTTTTTGATTGGCAATGCCAGGGATTTTTTGTGATGTTATGGAAGTATATTTATATGAAACTGTAATTTATTTGTTTTTTTCTAGGGCTCAATAAGTTTCTTCACAAGTTATGACTAGACCTAAATAATATTTGAAATTTTGCTAGGCATTATACTTACCTACAGTCGGCAAAATGAGTTAGGTTAACAGGGGTGCTAGTTAAGATAGTAATTTTTTAAATGTGATATTAAAACTTTCGTGAGGAAACGCACATCTGCGATTTCTTAACGGTGTATAAAGTCATGTCAGAGGCCTACGGGTGGTTTAAACTCTGACACGGCTGTGCGTCAACCACACGATAAGGAGAAAATAGAAAAAAAACTCAATTTTCCCACATCCACCAAAACGCTAACAGCACCATAATAAAAATTGTGGCAAATTTACCGAATTGAGAAACAGCTTGCATTCATGGCGGCATTTAAAACTTTAACTCGTTTTCAGTTTCATTAACGGTTATACCTCAGCTTAACTGCTGTAATTATGTACACAATTTGGCTGAGCTTTAACTACAGGAGCTGACAGGGCTTGCTGTAGCACCACATAATCGCAAGCGCGGTACATTTGCGAGGCATTTTTATGCCCCATTTCGTGTATAAGTGATACCAACTGTTAGGAGTTTCTGCGTTTATTTGAAAATGAAAACGGTGTTAGGAAGTGGTATTTTGTGGTGGTACTAGTACAAGTCGAATGTAACTCATCAGATATACGAGAATTCCACGATATAGATAAAAGATGTTCAAAAGGAAATCGGCAGAGAGATCCAACCGGTGTTAGGAAGTGGTATTTTGTGGTGGTACTAGTGCAAATCGAATGTAACTCATCAGATATACGAGAATTCCACGATATAGATAAAAGATGTTCAAAAGGTAATCGGCAGAGAAATCCAACCGGTGTTAGGAAGTGGTATTTTGTGGTGGTACTAGTACAAGACGAATGTAACTCATCAGATATTAAGAGAATTCCACGATAAAGATAAAAGAGGTTCGAAAGGACATCTTTAGCTGGTAGAGAGGTCCATGTTTTAATTGACTGGCTCAACCTGGGTTCAACACTTTCTCACAGAATATCGGCGTGAAATAAAAGTATTCGTAGGTAATAAATATTGTTACTTGTACGAAGTGAGAGCACGACCCAATCTTTTCTTTTAAAATCCCGCACAGGGTACCTTAAATGATACCTCAGGTTTTGCAAGCGTCTAGGTATAGGTTACGGTTACCGCTTACCATCAAGTATGCTTGTTTGTCACTTAAGTATAATTTGAAAAAATTAGGCATACTAACCGCGCGTTTATTAAGCTAACATTAATTACAAGCCAACTTCTTTTATCTGTTCCTTAAGTTTCTCGATAGATGGCGCTAATACCACCATAAGACGTGATCATTTTGCTTGCAAGATTGCGTATAGCTCAGTCAATATTTTTCAGTCAACTCTTTATATTTTTACCCGACTACAAAAAAAAGGAGGGTTATGAGTTTAGCAGTCTATGTATGTATGTATGTATGTATGTTTGTATGTATGTAAGTTTGTTCATCTGTTCCCTCGTAGCTCCTAAACTATTTGTTGTAATTCAATAAATAAGGTGTCTATCGATGCGTCTTAATGGTCTGCGGGTTATAGGATTTATGAAATTTCGTAAAATCAAATAAGGTGGATTTTAAAAATAAATTAATAAGCTCGAAAAAAATAAAGTTAAGGTAAATTTATCGTGTTTGATATCAAATGGAAGGTCTTGATGAGCACATTCAGAATATGTATATATTATCTATATATTCTGGACCACTTCTTAGAATA
Organism: Protodeltote pygarga; assembly: GCA_936450705.2. NCBI lineage: Eukaryota > Metazoa > Arthropoda > Insecta > Lepidoptera > Noctuidae > Protodeltote > Protodeltote pygarga. Next base: position 10,846,086 of record OW388263.2, read on the forward strand.
TCAGGCTTCTAACTACCCGTTACGACTATCATAAATATATGTGATTATAACACTGCATACAATGTGAAAACGTGATAACAATAAATATTTACTAATTAAATTAAAGTTTTTACACATCACTGCCTATTAAATTATGATTATATTTTAAAATAATGTTAATTAAATTGAGATTTCTTTTTCGTAACTAGATGGCGTTGGTTTGCGGTTTTGTGGAAGTAAGTAACATAGAGTTAAAAATACCTCCTCAAAAATCCCGGAATCGTAAACATAACAATTAAATCCCGGGATTTTATTAATATGGACTGGATTTTGACCTATAGTTTTTATTAGAATTAATTTTGTATGTAAAATAAAACTCATTAATTTAACAGTTTTAGTACCGAACTACTTAAGTATTACATTATCTGTTACCGATGTCTAAAAACATAATAAAGACTTTTTATTGTAATAATTTAGTCTATATGTATTTAAAACGTCAAATTAATATTTTGGAGAATTTATTACATGTTTTAACACATATTTGCTTATTAAATATAATAAATTAAATAATAAGAAATTTGTAAAACAACTGATACGGAAGGGATTCGAACCCACGATCTCTGACGTACCGTGCCGACGCTCTAACCGCTGAGCCACCGTATCCCATCAAAATCAGTCAAAATTACAAATCTCTTTCTACGCCTAGGGCGTGTGGTAATATCTATCGGTGCCTTCTAAAAACTGCAATGTTTAGAACACTGAGTCGGATAATTAATGTATTCCGTTCGATATTACCACACGCCTAAGGCGTAGAAAGAGATTTGAAATTTCGACTGATTCTGATGGGATACGGTAGCTTAGCGGTTAGAGCGTCGGCACGGTACACCGGAGATCGTGGATTCATATCAGTTGTTTTTTCAAATTTCTTATTAAATAATTATACGTAAAATTAATTTCTTATTTCCCGGGAATTAATTGTAATGTTTATGATTTCGGGATTTTAGAGCAGGTATTATCAACTCCATGTTACTTACTTCCTCGAACTTTAGGTAAATGTACTCTATCTATGATGATATCCCACAAAAAAGGTTTCATGTGTACTTATACAGCTTGGCAAAAAAGAGTCGGAGGCGGTGACAGCTGGAACTAAAAATAAAAATCTTAAATAACTACGTTTGTGAGTACTAAAATAACATAAAAATGATTCATTTGATTATAATTAATGACAAAAAACTCGTCATAGAAATATGTAAGCACTTAATCTTGTAATTTTGAATTGTAGTGTGAAAAGTGCGACAGCGGCGCCCCCAATTTTTCCAGACTCTTTTTTGCCAAGCTGTACTTCTTACTACTTTTCATGTATACTTATAAGAAATATTATGAGGCCATGTTTTAATAGCTCGAAGTCGCGGACGACACCTTTGAAATAAATTTAATTTAAAAAATACATGACATTGACTAAAGGTTTGAACCGAAGTTGACAGTTAAAGAAATCTACCTATTTAAGAACTACCACATTCTAAAAAATTGTGATTAAAATGAATTTTATTGGTTTCTTTACCACTAAAAATCATTGAAAAAAAATATAGTATAAAAACTAAAACCCGACTACTTAAAAAGATTTTAAATAAAATTCTGTAGTCGGAGGCCTTAATGTATTATAGGTAAATAGGTACTAGATAATCTTCCAAGGGTAAATACTTTGTAATTTGGTGGCCTCCGACTACAGAATTTTATTTAAAATCTTTTTAAGTAGTCGGGTTTTAGTTTTTATACTATATTTTTTTTAGAAAGAGCTTGACGTTCGCTAAGGAAGATGCTAAGCTATTTAGCTTAGGTCTATATTTAGATTGCAATAGATCCACGTAGATCCCCATTTCGATCATTCGAAATGCACGATTTGCTATGAGCCCTGGTCACCATTTATAGTGGTAACCTTTAAGCAGAGAAGCATATAGAAGAAGAATAGTATACAGAAGAAGATTAGAAGCATAATAGACTTGATAAAATTTAACAACCGGTGTCAACAAACCCGCACGCAAACCCACTAGGTCAATATATACATATATTTAATAAGAAATTTGAAAAAACAACTGATACGGATGATATTTTTCAAATTGGGAGTTGTTTTTGCAAATTTGTGCTAAAACGTAAAAATTTCACAAATACACTAGGTCAAAATGACCTAATCTCTTGAGGATCTTTCCTATAAAGTTTATTAGTATTACAAAAGGTACCACCAACATTAGTAACTACAACTGAACTATTCTTAATGGAAAACCACAGAGCAACTAGTGAATAAATAACTAGTTACCACAAATAGCGAAGACAATGTATAACACGCCGGGGGTCCTTATGTACCGTTTGTGTACGGCACCCTACCGAGATATACGATTCTGAGGTTATTATATACGAGTTGTGGGAATACGGGGATCTCTTTATGATACTGAACTGTACCTAGTGCGTACGAGGTGTGAAATATTAGCACTTTGCCTGTTACCTAAGTTTCTGTGAGTTCTGGACAAGGGACGTGATGTACCGTTACGACTATTGTGGTACAGTCGGGAGGAAAAGTTGATGATGACTTAAAGTTTTACACAAAAAATGAAACAAGAAGATTAATAGAATATTTTTTTATAGTTTCACTAGAAATCGCCTGGGTTAGAGTTGGCTGCTTGCTGACAAATATCGTAGGCAACGATTCTATGTGACCGACTTTTAATATCTGCAATCCAAATCGCGTCCATACCGAACAAGCACACCTTTTTTTTTTTTTTTTTGAAACTAAAAACTTTGTATTTATAAAATCTTTGCGAGTCAAACGGCAATGACTACGCGACTATGGCTACGCGTAGATTATAGACAAAAATGTCCCAATTCTGACTAGACAAAGTCTCATTTAAAATTTTACTCCAAAAATGTAGGTACCTTGTTGAAAAAAGACATAGCTTATAATATATGTATTACAAACTTTTACCAATATGAGACCACGTTCGTTTCATAATTTGGGAGAAAGGTTATATTCTTCGTAACAAGATTATGCTTTTGTGTTCCAAAACCACTTAGGTTCTCAGCAGGGATTCCGAAGTGGAGATGAAAAATGCGTTGCAGTCACCCGCTGGCTAATGACCTGTGTTCCGGGATATGATCATGAGGATGAGATAGCAAATCGCTGTTAGGAACTTAATTATTTTCTACACTCGACTGCAAATCAGCAGTAAAAGTTTCATTGGAAAATCGTCTATATAGTTATCGCGTTAAGGTGTAGTTACCACTGATTTGCCATTTACGGTACCAACAAAGAATTAACGGACTGTGAACTACGATTCACTACGTTTTATTTACTTATTTCCACTGTTTTCAGTTTCCCATTTATAATTCTTTGTATTTTTACTAGCTTGGAATAACATAAATAAAGAAAATTGCTACTACAAATAAAATAAAAGGCCAATATTGTGACTACCATTTTGTATTGAGTGCGTATTCATGTTTTATTTTTTTTAAAGACGCTGATTTAAAAAAAATATCCAATGACAGTTGTATCTGCTCTATAAGTTGACAATTAAGAGTAAGACTATCGTAACATTGATTGTCAATTATTTTAAAAATTTACAGTAAAAAAATACAAAAAAACGTCTCTTGCCGTCGTGAAATTGACTTAATTGACAAGTAAATGTCCGAAAAAAAACTTTCTTCGTCATAATTACGAGTAGCACTTTCTGGAATTAAATTGAGAACCTTACAAGGACATGAGAACTCCATTACAATGCGACCTTTGCTGCACTTGTTTCACTAATGGAACTCCTTTGTGACGACCACTGCGTCCGACCTTACACTGCCCTACTGTGTTATTTATTAGTTTCAAGTTTCGAATAAAAAACACGCTTTATGTTCGATTTTCAAATAAACTTTTTATTTTTATTTTTTCGATTTTAAAATGTTGCTTTAAAACTCGCTGTACAGGGTTAAAGTGCTCATAAAGCAATTGAAATAAAAGGATTTTTATGAGTATCAATATTGTTTATCTATATTATATATAGTCTAGAACTCTAGACCCTTTACCCTTTTAGAAAATAATATTACAGCTGGTTGTAAATCCATTTCAGGTTAGATGTTGAAAAAAAAATTATGGTATCTAAAAATAATTGAAAAAGTCCTCATTTTATTTAAAAAAGAATATCTAACTTTTTATGGAAACGGCTCTTTGGCTTCTCTTCTCTAGCTTCCTCCATTGGTTTCTGTATTCAGTTTGTCCCATCAAAATCAGATCAAATCAAATATTTGTCTATATTTTCATTCCAACGTCTTCGTGGTCTACCCTTAAACCTCTTTGTATCTCACAGTAAAAATTAAAATAACAAAGAAATTCGAAATACCTCAACAGAAAGATATGAGAAATTGGATTGCAAATTAACCTACTAGCCTAAAAACAAAAGGTTATTTTTTTGCCACATGGCAATTAGTAAAATAACAGCAATACATGTAGTTAATGAGCCCCGTGGCCCACAAAACTAATGTCCTCAGCCCTTGAGCATAGAAAATGGACTAAGACTTCTTGAGAGAAGTATGGGAGAGACAAAGCGAACGTGCAAGTGGCTAGTGGTTGCCTTATTCTACAGTACTTACATAGATTTTTTTGGATTTTAAAATGTCTTTATTTCAAAAATAACAATGAATATGTTACACATGAACCTAAAGTACAAAATTTTATAAATATTTTTAAACAAATACTTTAATTAATTTTATAAATAAAGAAATTACTTTTAACACTGAGTTGACATTTGTATTTTAGGAGCATCAAGTTAGATTACAAGTCCATACGTTACTCCATACGTAAGTCCAATTGTACCCCATACGTTTGATATATCTTAAAAATAAAATCGAGACGACATCGACAGAACTAAAACTGCTCACACAAATATATCACCCAGTTATCCTTATATCCCTTTAAAATTGGAAGGCAAACCTGTTTTGAGGTAAGTGTTGATAATAGCGCCACTCCGGGGTCCCGGAAAAATCCCGGGAATCCAACATGAGCGGATTCCACTGCATTTGATCCTTGTTGCGCGGGCCAAATCTCGGATACACCGGGAAATTGTCGTTCGAAAACAATTCTGGGATGTGTATGCCACCAAAATAAATAAAGGTGGAATAAACCAGCAATAAAAGTAAGACCTAGAGGGATTTTATGGATCGATCGTCAAAGAAAACATTGTATGGACCGTCTTTCTTTCGTGCCATTATTATTTTAGAAAAGTATATAAAACTAGCTTTAACCCAAGTCAGACCGGGATAAAAATATCCTATGTGCTAATTATTATTAATCATTTAATTCAGATTATATTTTTTGTGTTAAACTTTAAACTTTCGCATTGTATGATTATTAAAACTGACGTAAAACGAGAATTTACGCCCAAATACTTTATTATTTTATAAACCCGACGTTACGACGTCTTCCCGTGACCACGAGCAGTGAAACCTGCTTGAAACCTCGGTTTAATAAAATAATAAATTATGTGCGCGTTAATTCCCGAAATGGGCATTTCTTAGGAAACCCCACTGACGGATTAATGCGATCATAAGAAAGAGAGCGGCTAACATACAAGCGCCAACAGTATTCTGAAAGTGATTGCAGACAGGTGTGACAATCCAATCAGGCAACAGGCAAGGAGACATCGGATTGCACTCTATGTCCTAAAATAATGTTTAAGTTATTTTGGGACATGGCCATTTCTACTACATTCTAACACAGTTATTAAAACTGGCAAAAAACGGGAATCTGGCATTACATTTCATTACAATGTCTCGGTAGCGAGTACAACTGATCCACAGCTAAAACGCAGTATGACCAGGCTTAATTTTACATCGTTAGTGCAACTTTTGACCTTCCAACTGCCGCAAGGACGCCAGTGACGCGAAATAATTGCTTTACTTTTTTGTCTCCATTTCTTGGTATTTGCCGGCCTAAATCTGCTGGGCAGCATGTTCTGCTGGACAGCCAACGTTCTCCGATCGTTTACCTTATACAAGAAATAGTTTTATTTGCGCCAAGTTCAAATCAAATATGATTTTAAGCAGAGTATTAGCAAGCCGCGACCTCTAACTTCGAATTTAAAGGTTAAATGGCTGGGTCATCACAGTTCACATAGATTAAATGTCAAAACAAAGTTCCTTTACTATTCATTCGGAGCCGAACCCAAAAGGGACAATTCAGTAGGGAATGAATTCATTACAAATGGAATCGTAAACATTTTTGGAATCAACATCCAGGTTATTCGAAATAATAACTTTAGAAATAAAATATACTAGCTTCCCGGCACGACTTCGTACGCGTGATTATCCTACTTCAACGCCTATTCTACCCTACTCTATCTTACCCTACCCTACTCTACCTCTATCCTACACTACCCTACTCTACTCTATCCCTACCCTACTCTATCCCTAACCTACTCTACCCCTACCCTACTCTACCCCTACCATATAACGCTACCTCTACAAATCAAAAACCATGAAAATCGGTCCAGCCGTAAAAAAAACTTAAAAAGTCCTATCATGTATATCCTTTGTCCTTCTCCTGGTTTTAAGCTACCTCCCCATCAATTTTCAGCCAAATCGGTTCAGCTGTTCTTCAGTTATAAATAGTGTTACTAACACGATTTTCGACTCTCTTTTAAGAATATAAATTATAGAATATATATATAGATTATATAATTATATAAATTATAGGTAATTTGCTTTTCAAATGCTTAAGTTCTAGTGACAGTTTGACTGACGAAGGCTCGCTGTATACACGTCGAGTGGCATTTCTATTAGAAGGTCATTTCCATTCGGTAGACTCGGTAGAGTAATTTGAGAAGTTCTGCAACGATTGTCAATGTCAGCTATTAAACTTTGATGATGGCTGGGTCTCTGAGGAGTTAGGTAGGTATACGAAAGTCTGCTCGTTTATTTTTTAAGTTCTAGATGATTTAATTTCTAAACTGGGGGTAGGGTCATCCCTTAATTATTGTCTTCTCAGTTATGATGTCTGTAGGCAAGCAGGGGTTATGATTTACCCTGCTGCAACCGTGTGAGTTTAGGCTTTAGCCCAATAATTGAGTTCTTTACCTGAGTTCGAAATACTATTCTGCGAAAATTGTAGCATTGGTGACAATAAGATCCATGCCGATTAGATAACATGCCTTGACTTCCGGTAAGTGCAGACGCCAGCACATCAAGCTGCTACAATCTGTCAAATTTCTTTAATAGATTTTCAACTTTCTCGCTAAAGCATTAGGTTCAATGTTAATTGGAAAAAATTGACAGTTTCAGGTTGCAAGATTTGTCTGTACAATACGCGGATGCGATAAAACCAAATTAAAAAGTAACGATTCAAAATGCGGGTAGAAACATATTACTCTATTCTTTAAAAGGTTCTTTACGATTCAGGTTTTATTTTAAAGAATTATCTCCGAGACGAGAAGACAGTCTAAAAGATTTTATGTCTGGATATGAAAATTTTAGTGCAAGTAGAAGGAGCCTAGAGTATCTCAACCTACCCTCAGTTATGTGTTGTCATTCGATTGGATGTTATAAGCCAAAATAAATATTTTATTCGTTGTTATAAAATGTGATGGCGGGGCATAATGGACGAATAACGAATGATATTAATGTCGCGATGTAAAGTACCCTCGTATTCATAACAAGATGTCATTTTCGTAATCATTTCGAAACACGCTCCGACATGTTCATATGAAAAAAGGTTTTAATAATATGGGAAAGAGTAGGTATGTTGCTTTTGTTCAGTTTGATGTCGATTTTGAATTTCGAACAAGATTTCATTACTTTTTTTTGTTTTTATTTTGCGCTTAGGTAATGTATAGTACAGTTAATATTATTTTGCCTCTTTGAAGTTAGCCTTGCCACTAAGTGAGATAAACGCTAGCATGAACGCTAGTGAGTGGCAGAGACAGTGATATTTGTAGCTTACTTTTAAGAGGCAAAGTTATATTATTGACGTATGAAGTGTATGTACATACCTACAAGTAGTAGCATAACCACTACAGTTTGTGGACGATTTCAGGTCCAAAAAACATATCAGCGCATAACACTTATTTTCTCTAAAAATACTTTTAGCGCCATGCGCCAGTCCCTTTAAAGTCACTACTTTGACAGATCAGATATGGCTGACAAATTCCCACAACTGCCTGACAATGAAAAATATTTTTGTATCGTGAATTATTCCTACAAATATTTAGTTCCATTTAGTCTAGCTGTGTATTGTAAGGTACACGAAAAGACACAAACACACTTGAACAAGGAAACAATATCTTGGTTCCTAATATATGAATCGGCACGTATTCGAGCGCAGAGCGTCCGCATTTGTACAATATTATTGGGTGTTAATATCGTATCTACACATAAGTGCCAGTTTAAGGATATATTACAGATTAGGATATCACGCAAAAGTGTAATAATGAAACATAACTACAGAAAATAGATAATAATATTTATTAAATATTAATACGGCTTTACGCCCGGGTTGATTTCGGGATTTGCCGACAAGTTGCGAACTCAAACGAAGTCCATTTTCAAGAGTAAGTGTATTCACGCGGCAAGGTGAGGTCCGTGACACCGCCACGTGACTGCATTATTGGTGGGTACGATCGTTGACTGGCAAGTCAGAGGTCTCAGGTTCGAACTCAAGGCACGTCCTTCTGACTTTTCCGAAGTCATGTGCGCATTATGGATTAATTATGCTCTGGAAGTGTTAAGCCGTTGACCCCAGCTGTCATTAAGATTTTTGACAGTACATAGGGAGTCAGTACCCTCATAAAATCCTGACAACTGACACTTTAGAATATCGTATCCTTTTGGATTGCGACTTGCGGGATCTGCGCAGTTGTTCTGTAGATTACTTTTTTGATGTGTTAAATTGATATTCAACTGCATCTGGTTAGATAAGGAGCCGACCCCAACAAAGTTAAGTAATAAAACTCGGAGGGTAAGTTATCAGCAACCTTGCAGCTTCTGCTCTGCTGTCATAATAACCGTCAACCATCGACTGTCTCCTTGTCTTTCGATAAAATAGATTTACGACCAAATGATTTCTATGTACAATAAATTAAAACAGTAGAAATATCCCTTTCTGAAGTATAATAAATCAATCACTAATTCATAATAGCTTCGACCTAGATCTGAATTTACGTAGGCTTTTGAATTGAAATAAAGGCCGGTACATACTATTCATTGAAGTAGACAATTTTAAGATTAGGTACTCAGATTTTAATGCTAAGATTTTTAAAGCTGGATATTTTTTTTGTAATATTTTAAAACAACTATTCCTAAATTCCTGGTTCTCTTATGATCTCAGGAGACCAGTTCCAGAAACTCTCCTGTGCAACGCCTGTTAGGCATACTCCCGGAGAGACTATAAAAGGGTCTCTCCGGAGCACCACTGAACACGGCAGCACGTGACCATTGTGCCACCATCGTCTCTATCTTTATTTATTCTTTTCATCTTTAATCTCTCTATCTCTATCTAACCTCTCTCTTCCTACGGGTGGTTCGTACAAAGCGTTGTATACTAACCACACGATAAAGATATAAATAGTTTGATACCTTCTGGTTTCCAGGCTTAAATTAATTATACTCTCCGTGCTTCGGATAGCACGTTAAGCTGTTGGCCCCGGCTGTCAATTGTGATATTTGACATTCGTTACGGGTAGTCAGAAGCCCGAAAGTCTGACAACTCGTGTAACCCAGTATCTGGGTTGTGGGGGTCTGATAGGCAGTCGCTCCATGTAAAACTGGTATTCAGCTGCATCCGGTAAGACTGGAAGCCGACCCCAACAAGTTGGGAAAAAGGCTAGGCAGATGATGATCTACTGGTTTCCAAGCAACGTGGTTACTGTATCCAAAATCAAATAAAGGTCTCACTACTTTTGAGCGATGACGTAATTTATCACTTCATAAAATTTTAACAACGACACTATAACATACATACGAAGTCGCATCGAGGTATCACTTCATAAATATCGCACGTTGACCGGTCGGAGCTCACAATCGCTTCGTATCGCCATTCGCCACCGATAATTGTCACCGCTACCCATCTATAAAATGTGCAGTCAATTGTACTTACCGCATGATGGATCGGATTCAGTTTGGGTAAACTGATTCGGCTGTTTGGTTTTACATTTCTTTATCATATTGGCAATATGTGTCGTGGTGGCACATTGGTTATGGACCCGCTTTGCAAGCGCGAGAGCGTTTGAACCTGGCATGTAATGCGACTTTTTCAATGTCATATACAGGGTTATTTGTAAAACACCAGCATCCTTAAAAGGGGTCATTACAAATAACCCTGTATACATTCTTAAATAATCTAACACACCACTGACTAACGAAGGAAAACATCGTGAGGAAACCAGTCTGAAATCGTGTGTGAAAGTGATCTAACGTGGTGATTAATGCTCGATCCTTCTCTGTTATTTGTATGAGAAGAGGCCTTAGCCTTAAACTGTGACAGTTACAGGCTGGTTTATTATTTTTATTATTTATTATAGTTTTTTCCGTAATACCGTTATTCGTAAGTCTCGTAGGTCTCAGATTTGGTCTCTAAGCAGTGTAGTGCGTGCCTTGCGTGCCCTCATCTTCCCATAAAAGCCGCACTATTCTTAGTAGCCAAGTTGTATCGGAAGATGAATTTTTAACTTGAATATACATACACTTTGTAACACAAGAGCGTGACCGGCAAAATTAATAAAAAAAATTAAGTCTATGGCTTGATAAATATTAAAACACGAAGTTCATCATGTGCACTAAGATGCTTTATTATTAATAATTGATCCAGTCTTCTCTGTTATTAGTAATGGCCTAGCATCTTCGATGATTATTTTTGACTAATTTTTCAGTGTAATCAGGGGACCTTCATATGAAGTTAATATTGCGAGTAAGCTCGGCGGGGGTAAGGCGGTTTTTTCCTTTGAAGTTTAAGCTACATCAACGCCTAAATGTTTTTGATAGGGTTTGCTTTAGGCGATTGTGAGGGACAGTCCAAAACCTGGGTGCCATTTTCTTGGTTCTGGGCGGTGCCCAGACTTCATCAGTGTTTGGGGTCGTTGTCATCTTATAATAGCCATGATTCATTTGGCCTTGGAAACAGCCTTTTGGTAGAGAGCAACGATGCTTTTAGGTATATTAGGTTTATCTTCAAAGCATTCGGAGAGTCAGTAAATAACCACAAATTGCCAAATCTTCTTTTTGAGTAGCATCTTCAAAAATGCACCTTTATTGGGTGTTTGACAGTACGTTCGAAAAGTTTGGTATCATTAGTAGACCAAACACGAGGTAAGATACTACTTGCCCAAAATGAAGCTTCGTCTGAAAATATAATCTTGGTCCAGTCATGGTCTTTGTTGTGTCGCGCCCAGGCCATCATTTTTTCCACGTGCTTTTCTGAAAGGAGCGGTTTTTTCACTATGCTTCGGTATTTCAACTTGATCTCAGCTAAACATCTTATAATTATAGCTAGAGATATAGTTTATTCTTTTTTTATTAATTCTTCATGTGCAAATCGCAAAAATAGACGTAGATTTTTTTAAAACAGTTGCGGAATCCGTTTTTTCTTAATGAGTGTCGTCTTCCACGTTTCACCTCGTTCTGGTAAGTTATCGGCGTGTTAAGCTTCTAAATATCGGTTAACCAACTTGATCAAGAACGTCTTAGATTTCTTCAAATACATTGCAGCCCGATCGCGCGACATGTTAGGTTGTAGAACCAAAGGGGTATGCATACAAAGAAACACTGCATCGAAACTGGAAGGGTACGCGGTACTCATCTTGGGAAACTTGCGCTCTGAACAAAACGAATGCAAAACCTAATTTTTTTTTTTCAGTAGCATCTTAGGCAAAATATAGGGCTACCTGCTGGTATTTTTTGTTTTGCAAAAAACACAAAAAAAAAATTTTTTTTGCCGGTCACGTTCTTATGAAACACACTGCATTATGGCTTTTTAGGTTTCCGTACCTAAAAAAAGGAAATCTTTTCAATCATATTCTCTTAACTTGTTTTAAAAATACTCTTACCACAATTATTGGTTTCCCAGTATATTTTGTTGCACGTAACTGCATCGGATCGCGTGTTTTCGTCGCACATTAATATCGTGGCTGCGATTGTAACAGCGCGCAGATTATTGCAACCGCTCGCTGTCTATAAATATGCTCCCGATGCTTGCTGTTTAATATATCGCCGAAGAAGAGATTTGTGCGCAAACGGAATACAATACATAATATCCTGTTACTGGGATTTTATTTGGATATGTCACAATCGAAACCCGTTTTTCGTTTGAACGCGTTTTTCCTAGTTAGAACTAGTTTTTACTAAATGCCTTTGTTAATACTAGAATTAACTAAATTGATAAAACCTTCTTAAAAATTGAAATATTTAAATCTATTGTGTCTTGACGCCGGCGTCCTTGCGGGAATCAATGTATCAGTTAAAACTAGTTATTACTAGATAATACCTACACGTTTTTTTGAGCTAGTTAGTTAAAACTGTACCGACCGAGGTTAAGTTTTATACCAAGTAAGGAAGAACGAGGACTTGGGGCTTGGCACCCCCATTATTGAACATTAGTTAATTCTAGTTTTAACAAGGGCATTTAGTAAAAACTAGTTCTAACTAGGAAAAACGCGTTCTACCTAAAACTGGTTTTAACTGTAACAGATAGATACGTATGTAATGATTATGAATTCTATTTTCTCTTTTGTAAAAGGTCACATTGTTGCTATCGAAAGGGCGGACCGCGATACGCCAGATTAATATATTGACTATTTATATTGAAAAGAACTCGCTGAATGTAATTGATTTGTGTTGTTGCTAGCCAATCGAACCAGTATAACTTTACCGGCTACCTCTTATTGATTTTTGGACAAAAAAAAAGTGTTGTAGCCAATTAGTTAGGCAGGTAGGTAGTTAAAAAATGTGTTGTAGTTAATTAGTATTAAAAATAAAATAAGGGGTTGATTGGGTCATCTTTGCACTATTTATAAAACCATTATATGACGTGGATAGAAATAGAAGCAGTGACGCGAGGGCTAATAGATATGAATGGAAGAGGAAACCTATTCCGCCGATAGGTACTAAATAAAATTAGGACAATGGCAGGAAGATGATGATAATGCCTTGTAGTATAAAGCGGTTATAGGTATTTTTATTGTTTCAATTGGACTATTTCGATCTGCTTAATTACAACTGGTCGCTAGTTAACCGCCATTGCATGCCATGGCAATGTTTATGGAGCGATTAAAAAACAAAATATCAATATTTTTTTAGTATCGCATGGTTGATGAACTACCTGATATCAGAGTTTAAACCGCTCGTAAAGTCTGACATACACTGTTAAGAATTATTCTCATGTGTAGTTGATTTCTCATGATGTTTTCTTTGCTGCCTTATTGGTCTAGTAGTAGCAACCGCGACTCCTGAGCACAAGGTCCTAGGTTCGATACCGGAATGGGCAAAGTGTTATTGGGTTTTTTCATTTGTAAATTCTCAATAGCAGCACGGAGTCTGGAATTGTGCCTGGTTAGTGGTAATAGGCTCTCTCCCTATTACATGGGACATAACATAGGCGGCGAAACGTGGGTATACTGCATACACCTCTACCTACCCCTCTGGGGAATACAGGCGTGATCAGTCTATGTATGTTACCATTTTAAGGAAGTGAAAATTAATTTCTAATCTAAATAAAAAAAATAAATGAATGTTAATTTGAATGAATGTATATGTTTACCTAGAGATACAGGGCTTTATAATGTTGAGTCAGTTTACTACCAGTATAAAACCAGTGTGAAAATATTGGATATGATAATATTCACATCACTAACGTACAAAACAAATCACTAAAAATGCTTTTAATTTAATTTATAAATATATTCATTGTACAGCAAAAAACCTGTACAAAATAACACAACGCTATCTATTTCAATCATTTGCGCTTTTGTCGTACAAAAGTTATTTAACGTTTGTAATTTTAATGTGCAGTGTTTGTACGACACGACATTGGAGCAAGTTCTGAGAATGACTGAGTAGATATTGATTTTTTAATTCAATTTTGTTTGCTTAATGTACGGTAGCCTTGTTTATTGACATACATTTGACTTATTTGACTTTTGATAGACAAGAGAATGTCGAGACTTCGAGAGCGATACTTTGTCAAAGGGCCGAAGTTGCAGAGAATTTATTCTTTATATGTATGTCTTTATTTTTTTCATTGGTGACTTTCAATATCTATCTTTACCTATTTTTCGATTATCTTTTCTTTTGATTCATATAGTTAATAATAATAATATAAGTTTAATCTTAGTATATTCACGATTGAGTCCATTAGACTAGACAGGTAATTCAGAGGTCTCAGGTGCGAACCCAAGGCAAGGAATGTATAAATTTATTATCACTTGCTCCATAATAAGCACTTGCTTTATATTATAAAGCCATTGGTCCTGCGCCTGATGTCTATTCGATCGTGTCGGATTGCTGTCCCATCCGATTATAATAGTGAGGGAATAGAAAGTGCACCTGTGTTTGCGCACACACTTGTGCACTATATTATCTCCGCAGTGACTGAAAATCGGTTAAGAGGATATTATAACGATTACACAGTCCTTGCAGATATGTAATTACATCTCTGTCCATAGCTTTAACGGGCCAATCATCCAAATCATCATAATCGTCATTGCGTCATCCCGTGTAGTTCTCTGAAATACATATTACACCTACATAACCAATAACTAAAGCAAAACCAATATAAATTTATTTTGTATGCAAAGAATAATGAAAGTATCGATGCAATGTAGTGTAGCAACATTTGCAACCTGCTATTTGGTAGCTTATTGCGTTCGTAATGCTTGTTAGGTATCAGCTCTTCTATGGGATGTTAATGTGTGGTACAATCCTTACACTGAAGCGAGTTTTTCGTATTCGCTTTATTTATGTTCACTGATGGTAGAGACATTGAAATGAACGGGCCTCGTTGATAAAGTAGTTCCAGTATTCATAATGTTGTATTTTGTACGGCTGTGAGGGCACTGGATACCTATTTACCCATTCATAAATCTCCCCTCCTCTACCATAATCCAGCGATCAATAATGCGCAAGTGATGCTCCTTGCAAGCGTCTAAAAGTTACCATAGCAAAGTTCGTTGTCAAAGGAAAGCGATTGACAACGAACCTATTTTAAATGCTTGTGCATACTTGCGCGTAAAGGCCTTCGCCCACAACCGTGTTTTTCACCAATTTTGAGGGTTTTCTTTGGAAATCGATCTTCTGTAAACTCATGACGTTCAATTAGATAGTGTCCGGTAAATTACGACTGTGTGCGGTCTCAAAATTTATGATAAATATATGTAAAAAAATCGGTCCTAGGCGGAGAGCCTAATATATCGAACATACTGGATGGTACTGACTTATGCATCAATATGAGGTTTTGCATGCCTAGTTCCGCTTTATAACTTAAACATAAAAATGCGAACACATTGCCTTAACGATCGATTAGCGGACGAAGCAGTGACATCGGCTTGATGTATTCTAATAAAAGTACTACCATCGGTAAATTTTAGGACTTAGATTTAAGTAAGCAGTAACGCTCTTTCACTGAGCCGCGACATTAGTAACGTTAAGATAATTATGTCGATACATTCTCGCTACCTCTCATGAATTACCGACGTCTCATAGAGCATCCCGAGGCTGCAAACTACACAATGCCTTCGCATCTAGTTGCTGCATTTGTTGGCTTCGACAATTTGTCGCTGTGCGATCGACTCGATCTATTCTCACTCGAATATATGGGTAAATTGCATTCCTTGAGATTAGTCTACCGAAGTAATATATTAAAGGAAAGTTCTTGATACATATGCTTTGAAGTTGTATGGATAATGTGCTGAGAGGTCCACATATAAACCTTCTCGATGGTTGATATTAATTTATGATGGATGTTGTCCTCTTGAGTTTAAGTCGGATATAAGCTTTCATAATTCGTTCTTCTCGTGATAATTAACAGTACATTGAATAATGCATAGGGGTGGGGCTAGCGCTACTTTCGGACGCCCGGGGTGCAAGCAATTCTAACCTCAAGAGTACACCGGCTTTGTCCAAGTTCCATCATTGTCCACGCATCATCGGAAAATATTAAAAAAAATATAATTTAAACGAGTTTCAAAATTTCATTTATCAATCATTTAACGTTTTTAATATAAAGGTACGCGAATTCTTGAAATCGAAAACTCTGAACGTGTGAACTTCAATTCGAACTAGACCAGGTTTCCTAAATCATTTATCACCAGGCTATAAGGAACCAGAAGAATAAAGGAAATCGACTCACTCAGTTTTATACAGCGTTGTCGAAAAATAGTTCCCGTCGTATCAATCGAAGTGTCCGGAGTCCAGGCGGACGGAAATCATAATCCGGGGCATTTTGCAAAAGCGACGATTTGGCTCCAACGTATTTTAAGTCCACTAAGAAAGCGATCAACTTTGAAAGCTGAAAAGCAGGTACTAATAATGTCTACCGGGAGTACGGTGAATGCGCAAGTGAGAGCCGTATTTCCGCCCAGAGGTTCGTGGAGGAACACCGTGTGATTTTTAGTCTGTGCGAGTCGGAAATAACCCCATCGCCAACCCTTGGTAATATAAAAAAAAGGTACCTACTACATAATGAAACAACTTTTTAACGGATATAATTCGCGTTTTTATTTTGATAATACAATCCTGACGTTTCGAGTACTTTGCAGCACTCGTGGTCGCAGGCAGACTGCTGCACGAGTGCTGCAAAGTACGCGAATTATATCCGTTAAAAAGTTGTTTCATTATGTTGAGTGTTCGCAAAAGTTTGAGACTATATTAGGTACCTACTAATAATGATCTCCTGACCAAATTTCGGTCTCAGCGGCCAATCTCAACGAAGATTAGCTTACTTAGCAGTAGATATTACAGTGCACAAGTGTGTGCGCAAACACCTATTCCCTCACTCTCATAGTCCGATAGGACGACAATCCGACACGACCGGAGAGAGTTTCCGAGGCACGGTGTAAGTAATAATTAATTACAATACACACAAAAAGTCAAGAAGTGGCCTTGGGTTTGAACATGAGACCTCTTACTTACGAGTCAACGATCATACCTACCACTAGGCTATCATGAATTTAAAAAATACTAAGAAAAATTAAACCTACTTTTCATTTTTTTCACTCGTTACTGTAGGAATTCTTGCAGTTCGAAGACGTTTAATTAAGCAGTAGTGGAAGCAAATCTTTATTAAAGAAATTAAATCTTTGGTTCGTTATGCTTTTGTGTATTTTCGCTTTTAATTTGTTATGAATTGGTAATCTCATAATGAAATTGTGTGGAATTTCTATCTGGACGGAAATCTCTGACTTTTGAACTAAGAAATTACTCTGTTGCCATCGAAAACATTCTAAATAAATTGTCCTACTAATATTATAAATGCGAAAGTTTGTGAAGATGAGTGTGAGGATGGATGGATGAATATTTGTTACTCTTTCACGCAAAAACTGCAGACCGGACTTTGATGAAACTTTACAGTCATATAGTTTAAACATCAAAATAACACATAGACTACAATTTATTAACATACCACGCGAGCGAAGCCGCGGGCAGAAGGTAGTTATATTATAAATGCGAGAGTAAATTGTTACCTTTTCACGCCTAAACCACTGAATCGATCATCCTGAAATTTTGCATTTAGGTACCTACTTTTTCAGGTGTATAGAAACGGACATAGGGTAGAAACCTTTCATCCCGAAAAAAATCTGTTTCTGAGGAAAACAACAATAACCTTCATTATGATGGTATATGGCGCTACGTGTTTGCTACAGTTTTTTAACATACCACATGGGCTAAGCCGCGGGTGGAATCCAAAGTCTTCTTCTTATCGTATGGTTGATGAACAACCTGCTATCAGAGTTCAAACCGCTCGTAGGCCTCTGACATGGCTTTACACACTATTGAAAAATCTCTCAGATGTGTGGTTTCAAAAAAGAAAGCTATAGTTTATATATATCTTGGAACCAGGGTGGCTCAATTTAGTATAGGGCTAAAGGCTCTATGTTCAGCAGTGGACTAGTGGTGTGTTCTGCGATTGGATGAGTTTTTAATTAATTAATTGAAATCAGGCGCAGCTCAATCGCATATTTCATGGCCTCGTGATAAATCTCTGCATTTTATTGGTGCTATTTGAGACGCCGGCAGACGTTTAGAATCTTAACACTATCTTGAAGCGCGCTGTTAAACTGATGAAATAACTGGGCGTTTAGCAGTAGTTATTCTTACACAATAAGTGAGAGATATACAGGGTTATTTGTAAAAGACCAGCATCCTTAAATGGGGTTATTAAACTCATCATTATGAACAACTTTTACTATGGGACCAACCATGAAATATAAAAAAAAACAGCTGTTCCATATATTTATGTTCACATGACTCAATAAAATATATGGAACAGCTGATTTTTTTTGCGATTTCAGGATTAGTCCCATATGTTAAATATGTTTTTAGGTATTATTATTTCACAGACATCTTATTGTTAACAGTAAAAATCATACACAATAAGTGATATAAAATTAGGTAGGTACATGATTAATTAAATTACATTAAGTTGTTTATACCCTGAAATAAAATCATTAAAAAATACTCAATTAAAAACTTTGTCAGTGTCCCATTTGAAGTTAAATAATAATTTAAAATTGTAAAATAAATATTATGTGTTAAAATAGTAATAGGTCATATTTAAATTGGCAATTATGTTTCACCACACGCCTTGGTTCTCGAAGTCTGTGAAAAAAGTCAATTTGTAATAGCAATAGCAACCCTATTGCTATTACAAACTGACTCTCTATTACATGGAACCGGGAAAGTAGCTGGTAAAATGTAGGTGAATAATACACCTCTACCTAACTTCGGGAAACAAGCATAAGTCTATGTATCTACAAAACTAGACCTTCAAAGTCTCGATTTTACTCTAAAATATCATTTCTATTGTAGCTACCCTATAAAAAAAAGTTTCAAGAAGAACACGGATCGGATACGGAAATACTGAATATTCGTCTGCATTTCCCGGATTCTATTTTAGCAGTCACTGTTCGATATTCATGGCACTTTTCTACGTTTATTTATTCCGACTTACAGAAGTGCATAAAGGTGCTTTTACACTGGCATTGATGATCTTGTAAAGTGTAAAAATAATTGTTCAGACGCAGAACGTAGCTTTCGCAAAATGTACCCTATTCTCAAAACAATAAACAAATGGTTTGACAGTTTCTTAAACAATATTTTTGCGTTCTGCACCTTTTTGCCCCTTGCACATTTCTCATAGTGCAACTTTCTCAAAATGCCTCTTTCTTATTATGCAAGTGCATCATGGTCCTTGTTGATGTACCTACTTACTTTACTTGAAACTCCAAGTAACCGGAGCTTCATAGTAGAGCATACCACAATATCGCTTATTATGAGATGTCAAACACAAGTCTTTTTCGACGTAAATATTTTCATGCTATTTTCTGCGTCGTATAGGTACATATTAGTTCCAACCAAGATCATAGAAAGTACATAGAAGTTTAGTAGTTAGAGCACAACAAACAGAAAGTTATGTTATAAAATATAGAAGACCGCCAAATCTCGTCAATTATTCTTAATGGGGAAAAAGGATTATGGGGATTGCTGTTCATTCCTCATCAATCAATCAGCACAGAACCTTTTTGCGGTAAAAAAAATATATTGCACACCTATCATGCATGATTGTTTTTTTAAATCTTTATTTACTGGATTTAATTAAGTACCATTTGAGACTGTCAATCCCAATGAATAGTATTAACATGTTTATCTGTTAAGGGAGTGTTTTATCAAATTATTTACCAAAAAGGGATAAAGGTTTCAAACAAACACCATTAGATAACACTATTAAGGATTACGTTGATGACAAAATGTTATAAATAAAAAAAAGAATTTAAGAGAATATTATTAATAAGTTATTTTTAAAATTCCATTTTTTAAATTTATTTTTTATTAATGTGTAAGTAGCTATTATTTAGATTTAAGTTGAATATTTGTACGCCAGTAATGGTAGAATATAATAAACATATTACCAATTGTTAACAACTTTTTTAATAATAATAATAATAATATTCGTTTATTGCGGCACTATATTTTTACAAATAAACTCTATTAATATAATCTATTAATAAATTTTATTCTATTCTATAGATTAGACACCTATCTGTTTTGCATGTCAGCCCACAGTCGGTTTCCGCGTAGTTAGCCACTAATAAGTTTATTGTCGCTAGTGGAGTGCACCTAATGTGGAGAGGGTGCATATCCAATGAGTTCCTACCCTTATCTTTGTTCAACAGCCACTGGGGTAGAAACTTGCAAATATGGAGATATGACTTTATATTTTAATACCTACTATAAATGATTAATTGTCTATATATATTAATTGTCTTATTTATGAATATATCTATCTTATTTGTATCTTGTTTAAACGTTTTTATGTTCACATGACTCAACAAAATGTATGGAACAGATGACTTGTTTTTTGCGATTTCAGGGTTGGTCCCATAGTAAAAGTTGTTCATAATGATGAGTTTAATGACCCCTTTTAAGGGTGCTGGTGTTTTACAAATAACCCTGTATAATTTATATCAGCGTGATGAACGGTGTAGTATCAGAGTTTAAACTATCCATAGGCTTCCGTATGACACGTCTTATAGTTGTACTGTACATCTTAATGTTTTATTTTACCACTTTTAGCAAATTATTAATAGGTAATTTATAATGATTTTTGTAAGCGCGCCTTAAATTACTTACGACCTTCGATTGCTAAAAGTAGATAGCAGATTAGATGAGAATGGTTTTTATAGTAGGTACCTATCCATAATCAGATGGCTACGATTTTATCACGGTTCCGTACCAAAATGGTAAAAATAAACCCTACAGTGCGAGTGTGACATCTGTCTGTTTGTCGCAGCTGGTTAATTTAGCAACTAGTATTTATTTTTGTGTTTTTTTTTTATAATTATTTAATAAGAAAATTTGAAACAAAGTTTGGAGCACTGAGTCGGGATACGTAATGTATTCCGATAGATGTCGCCACACGCCCTAGGCGTGTAAAAGAGATTTAAAATTTCGACTGGTGCCGGTGGGATACGGTGGCTCAGCGGTTAGAGCGTCGACACGGTACGTCGAAGATCGTGGGCTCGAATCCCATCCGTATTAGTTGTTTTTTCAAATTTTCTTATTAAATAATTATAACTAGTATTTAAAACTACCGCTTTCAAGTTTGGAATTCTTTTAAACAATGTTACTTCACTTTTATTGCAGCACATTCGTCAAATTATTCAGCCACTGAGCCTAATGCGTTGTCAATTTTTTTTATGGATACAGATTCATAACTTGCAAGTATTTTATTGAATGTTTACTCTCACGTCACGAGTTCCAAGAACATAATTGTCAGGGTAATGAATAAACAGTACCTCAACCGACTACCAATAAGATCTCATAGCCACACAAACAACGTATCAACTTCATTAACCAACATCAACTAATTATGAAGGCTCACAAACGAAAGTAACTCGGCTATGACCCTTCTGAAGATCTTAATGAACTAAATGTATGAAGAAGGGTTCTCAATTAGGATGGCTCCCAATCTACGTAATCTTATTGTCGGATTCGTCACTGAATGATGGATATAAAGGACGTATTTTGTCTAATTACTCGTATGTTTGGTCGGCTTAGGAATGTTACAGCCAGCTTTTTCGTTAAAATGGTAATGGCTTGGGTGAATTGGGAATATGGTTCGCATTTTCTTGGATATATAATCGTTAACGATGTTCGTTAAAATAAATATTTTTAGTATAAGTATATCTAGGGTAGGCGTAATAAACAAAGCTGTTGACTTGTTTACGTATCGTTAAGATAATATTCACTCTGTGTTAAAAGACAATCAGTCAATTCTTGAATCGGTCGTTTATAGAATTGTACATTTCAAGAATTGGTCATTTATAGACTATTTCTAGTAGGGAGAGTCATGATAGCCTAGTGGTAGTGACCGTTGACTGGCAAGTCAGTGCTCTCGGGTTCGAACCCAAAGCGCGCACCACTGACTTTCCGTACGTTACTCGTATGTGCGTTTTATAAATTAATTATCACTCTCCGTGCCTCGGATAGCACGTTAAGCGGTTGGCCCCGGCTGTCAATTGTAGATCTTTGACAGTCGTTACGGGTAGTCAGAAGCCCGAAAGTCTGAAAACCAGTCTTACCAAGGGGTATCGTGGAACCCAGTATCTGGTTTGTGGAGGTCTGATAGGCAGTCGCTCCATGTAAAACATTCATATTCATTCGTATTCAGCTGCATCCGGCAAGACTGGAAGTGAAAAGGCTAGGCAGATGATGAGACTATTTCTGGTCATTTCGTGAATCGGTCATTCTTAGGCTAAACCACACTAAGTCCGTATCTCGGCGGCAATCCCGATAGATCGCTACTAAGATGTATTGAGTAACATGGAGCAAGTTTGTGCAGTAACTAGTCTACTAGGTTTTAGGCAATTCTCAGTGTATTTTTCTACAAATAATTTAATAGTTATACTAGCTTTATGTACGCCGACCCGGTATGTGAAGATAGAAGGTCCCCACTTCCATCATCATTACATTATTTATATATAGAAACAAGCATTGTTTTATAGCTGTTTAAGGAATTTGCAACTTTTTCAAAGCAAAAATAGGATTGGTAATGGGTTCGTAGCTCAAAAGTAAGCCTTTCCAATACGAGATTGCATATCGCATTAACGGCGACAGTTTTCGTAACATGGGGTCTCGCTTTTTTATCACTTACGTATTTGCAGATGCTACTCGTATAGACACTAAGAAGAAAGCTAGGCCTATTTTACTGCTAAGCTGACCGTTATCAGCAGGCTGTGGCATAACCAACAATTTACTAATGAAATGGGAGTCTAAATGACCTAAGTGTAGCTCCAAAGGTCTAGTAAACGTTATTATTATATTAAATGAAATGGCTACTCGCTGACCCTTATTGAAAGAGCCTTGCTCAATTAAGAGCCTTTTCAAAATGTATACCTAGCAACATATGGATTACTTTTGGGATTAATTTACATTTAAACTCGATGGTTGAAAGAATCATTACGGGGTAGGTATTAATTATTATGTAAAATATTTAGGAATAAGGTCATTTTTACAAGTTGTAAAAGCGTTCGGTTTATTACGTCGAGGGTTGAGTCACAGTATAATAATCATACAGTATGGCAACTATGTATAAGCGCTCGAAACGGTACACTCACCCAACCTATAGACCTTGCAGACGCAGTATCTTACTTGCAGCGCTTGTTTGTGTGAGTGTGCCGTTTTCGAGCATTTGTACGTAGTTACCATACTGAATGATTATTATACTGTGGTACAGTGCTGGAGTCGCTCAGCAACGTCAACTTGAAGGAGTTGGTGCGTGAAACGTAATTATTAATTAGTAATTAATTATCATTTGCTTACCTATACCGTTGAAAGAAAACATCTTGAAGGAAACAACTCACTAGAGAGATATTCTTGATGGTGGGTAAAATTACGTCAGAGACCTACCAGGCGGTTTAAACTCTGACACCAGGTTGTTCATCAACCATACCATAAGAAGTATTAATTGCACTTAAAATACTTAGTTTGTTTTCCTGAAAAATTTCGTAAGTGTTGACTTCATCTTGTTCTCAGTATTTTATCGGCAGTCAGATAGTCAGATGTTTAAAAAAATATTTACATACGCAATTCGATTGCCGATTCTAACGCAATACGGTCACAAAATTTATTCCTTGTTATTGCTTTAGATTAAACTGTGTAAAAAAAAACTACGCATTGCTAAATCTTTCAATTTAAAGATATTACTATTTATTACATTATTTTTATACATCGTGACGTCAGTCTTATTTATTATCTACGGTCTACAAGTGCGTAAATTCGATCAATATAAATTATTAATATATTAATTTTCTAGTATTTATCTTTGCTGTGCCTAATGTGGGTCTAAGATGGTACCTATCTCTATGTTTTACCATTTAATTTACATTATGAAACTGCAATAAAGAATACCTATGAATATAATTTTTGACTGCTTGGTTAATTTAAGTGGCCGCAAGCGCCTTGAGCGTTTCCACTTTGGAATTTTCAGTAGCAGAGTCTGGATTTGTAAGAGGCTTTCACATTTTCCCTTTTTCTTACATGGGAATTAGATGTCAAAATGTACTTACGTGTAAACGCCCAGACCTTTTCAATTTTTATTTTTATTTTAAATCACAGTTTTGTACGACTAAAAAATATTAGCACCTAAACATCTTTCTAGGGTTCAGTTTTTCATACCTCTTATGTTCTTAACTTCAACCTTTTGAACGCCAGGGTCAAAATTTTAGTGAGAGTTAGAAAATTTTAGTCCTCACACAATTTATAAACGTGTGGCGGCACGAAAATTTTTGTCGTACTTATATAGAAGAGTCTGGCACTAAAAATGTTTAGGTAGAACGTCATTTTGTTGTAGGTACATAAATGTGAACATATTGTTTGTCACACGACCTCAGTAATGACGCAATGGTAAGATTCCAGTCAATTAATACACAAGACACTATCTACACAATTATAAACTGACCCCTCGCAGGGGACTGTGATAATTGTACTTGTGACTTGTGATAAGAACAAAATAAGAGAATTATAAAAAGTATCTACTCATTAATTATGTATACATACCTACAATGTGATTTACGATACTACTGGTGAAACGGTAATGGTCCGCTTCGCTTGTTGCCACGGGACGAATATTAGAATAGAATATTAGTGTGCTCGACGATTATGTGAGTACATACATAAGTACACTATGAGGGAGTTCACTTTCCCACGTAAATAAAACGTCCGTATTGAAGTATAACGATCACCGTTTATTCCAAAATGTAGCACATAACTTACACCGACACCCAAGATAATAGGAATTAGGTGAAATATACAATTAACTTCTATAAATTATACATGACAGTAAAATGCATGGTTGGATTTAGGTACGTTGAAAAAGATAGCCCAAAAAGTCTAAAAAGATAGTATTTGTCAGAAATTATCGTACAATCATTAAAATCGAATGAATGGAACGATCAATTATAAGGAATGGCCAAAAAAAAAGGTCGTCACAAGGATACTGAATCGAATCAATCTGAATCATCCACATTGAGTGACCTAAAAAAAAAAAAAGGTCGTCAATGTACCTAGAATATAGTCATCTGTGGTCAAATGCAAGGATTTTGCAATTCAGCACCTTTTTTGGTCATTATTTTGGACTACCTCAAATTATCGTACATTTGCGTACGATCCTTACATATGGATATATACGTATATCGTACCAAGCCTGAAATTATAGTACAAATACGATAAATTAAAATCCAACCCTGGTAAAATGTTGTATCTCCGTATAGTACCTAGTGAGGGGAAGGCAATGTAGTGAACTGTCAAAACTGCTCTTGGCAGGAGGTTCCCGTTAGTGATGCGACATCGAATACTTGATCGATTCGCCACAACTAACACATTGTAAGATTATTTGTTTGGCACCCACCAAAAAAGGTCTTAATGTACCCCTAATAAAGCCCAATTCACGTCTATCTACGCCTTAAGGAAAAATTCTAGTGTGCGGTTACGTTTAAAAAAAGATCAATAACAACTTCTTCTTTAGATGTTTCGATTCGATTCTTTGTTGACTCAACGTGTAAAAACTAATCTTAACGGAGATTAGCCAACTAACGCAGATGATATTATAGTGCGCAAACACAGGGGCACTCTCTATTCCCTCATTTTCGTAGACTGATGGGACGGCAATCCGACACGACCGGAGAGAGATCAGCGCAGAGGAGTAAGGGCTAATTAATCTATAATACGCATATAACTTACGAAACGTCAGAATTGCGCGCCTTGGGTTCAAACCTGAGACCTTTGACTTGACCGTCAATGGTCATACCACTAGGCTATAACGACTCAGTTATACTAGCTTCCGCTTAGCTAGCTTAATACATTTTAGCCTATGTGATATTCTGATGTATCAGCTATATTACTGTAAAGTTTTATCAGTCAGAATCCGTTCAGTAGATTTCATACATCATCACAAACTTTCACATAATTATTAGGTAGTGGGATAGACCAGAGTTTCATACCTACCATTAATTTTTTTATAATACCTCGGTACTTAAATCAAAAGAGCTCTTTCTTAAAAGTGAAAAGCACTTACCTACCTATCTGCTAATTAACTGAAATAACGTTTCCTTTGATTAATCACGCTTGTGAACACGTTTGAACACCTCCTTAATTAAGAAACGTGAGATAAATCCTACCTACTTAGTAGCTTACAAAATAAAGTACCTACTTAAGGTAGGTAGTACCTATGTTGATTTCTACTTAAGGTGCCGTTCCATTGTGGATAATTTGTTATCAGCTTTAAAAATACCTGACATAATATCTAGATAGGTTTCGAACATGTTTCGAATCATAAAGATAGAAAATGGAAATGAGACATGTTTGGACCTACCCAGACTTAGGTCTCACCTTGCTGAAGGCGCTGCCGCAGCTAAACCACAGTATAATAAACATACAGTATGGAAACTATGTACAAACGCTCGAAACAAACACTCACACAAACATGGGTAGGTAATATTGCGTAACAACGAGATTCCTAAGCGAACGTCGCAGTGCTCGCGGTATCAACGACGCGTAGTTTCCGTACTGTATGTTTACTATGCTGTGGCTAAGCTCCACGCGTACAGTCGTGGCCATAAAATTGTTGTTACGTACTTATACCTACTTATAGAATTTTGTACATGCAACACATTTCAAGACGTCAATAAATAGCTTTTTTTAAAATAATCATTTAAATTACACATCAAGCTATACATTTTCAGTATAAACTGACATGTTGTTGTACGAAGAGCCTATACAATGCGAGGTCAGTTCATACTGGACATAGCTTAATAAGTAGCAGTGTGTACCTATCATTAACTAACTACGTCGTAGGTATAAATTATCCTACAAGTACCTACGTATTACGTAGAGAAACTATTAGTTAATCTGTGCCTCAAGGGTTAACAATAGAAAATCGATTATGACGGTCATTACTTACTAATCTTGGGCGTTCGGTTAGCGACGGTTCATACCTACTAAACACACGCAATCTTGAACCTTGTTAAACTCTAAACAATATTCCTTCACATGTGACTTTAAACTGATACGAAGAGATAAGGGGCGCGTCAACGGCTTTGATTAAATACCTACTACTACTACTATTAATACTACGTTAAACTAATTTATGTACTCTACTTTATGAACTTCATTCCTAGCATTAAGAAGCATATTTTTTTTTAACGCTTATTGTACAGTCTCGAGCACAATACACAAAATTTTAACAAACATCCTACTGATAATTATTTTTGCGATTTTTTTACTATAGGTACTATAATTATTTCATAAGAAAATTGGAAAAAAAAAACAACTACTACAACCATTGAAACGGTTGGGATTCGAACCAACGATCTGCGACGTACCGTATGCCCTGAGCGTAGAAAGAGATTTAAAATTAAGTACGTCTGATGCCTTTGCCCTGCAGTGGGATGATATGGGCCGACAGTAACAGTAACAGTAACGTCTGATGCTGGTGGGATACGATGGCTTAGCGGCTGACCGCTAAGCCACCGTATCGACAGCGTCGACACGATGACAGTTGACAGTGCTTGTGAAGTGTCTACTGACATAGGTTTAAGTTTATATAGGGTGGCCCATTTATAGTGGTCCAAAAATTTTTTTTACATCTAGGACATCCCAATGATTAATCTAACCGCAACATATGTTCCGCGAAAATCAGTAGTTTAGAAGTTATGATTTTTTAAATTTAATTTCTTAAAATTTATACTTTAGTCATGTAAACCTCCTTAGATTGAAAGTGATTACACTAAATCGAATCAAATTTGGTGTGTAAGTACTAAAGACATGTAGCAAGCAAGCAATGAGCTAATTTTAAGGTTAACCTTAAATCGTAACATGGTTTTAGACCTTTCGGTGAATTATTTGTAATTTTCGATTGATTAAGCACATTTTTCAAAAAATTCTAAAGACAAAAAAATGTACTACACGAATTTTGCTTATGGTTGTAAAAACTACCTTAAAGTGTGAGGATAACATAAATAAAAAAATACTGCGGTGTAACTACAGTAAGTTCTTCAGAAATAAACATTGTATGCACTAGGTCATTAAAAACTTAAAATTTTATTTTTGCCTAAAACATCATTTGAATAAATCCAACTTTATTATGAAAATAAAAACACTGGAATTAGTTAAATAAAGGATATTTATTTAAAATAACAACCCACAATGACAAAATAAACGCTAAATTTACAATAAGTTTTCGAAATGTCTGCCTCTATTTTCAATGCAAATCTTTTTAAGCCTGTTGAAAGGCTGTATATTAGCTTTAATTTTTGTAATTCGGCCATCATCATCATCTGCCTAGCCTTTTCCCAACTATGTTGGGGTCAGCTTCCAGTCTTACCGGATGCAGCTGAATACCAGTGTTTTACATGGAGCGACTGCCTATCAGACCTCCACAACCCAGATACTGGGTTACACGATACCCCTTGGTAAGACTGTTTGTCAAACTTTCGGGCTTCTGACTACCCGTAACGATTGTCAAAGATCTACAATTGACAGCCGGTGCCAACAGCTTAACGTGCTATCCGAGGCACGGAGAGTGATAATTAAGTTATAAAACGCACAGACCTTTAAAAAAGTCAGAGGTGCGCGCCTTGATTTCGAACCCGAGACCTCTGATTTGCCTGTCAACGGTCACACCACCACTAGGCCATCACACATCAACAGACATAAAAGGATTTTTTTGCGACGTTGCTGTTTAACCTTTATGCATTGAAAATAGAGGCAGACATTTTGAAAACTTATTGTAAAAGCGTTTATTTTGTCATTGTGGGTTGTTATTTTAAATAAATATCCTTTATTTAACTAATTCCAGTGTTTTTATTTTCATAATAAAGTTGGATTTATTCAAATGATGTTTTAGGCAAAAAATAAAATTTTAAGTTTTTAATGACCTAGTGCATACAATGTTCATTTCTGAAGAACTTACTGTAGTTATACCGCAGTATTTTTTTATTTATGTTATCCTCACACTTCAAGGTAGTTTTTACAACCATAAGCAAAATTCGTGTAGTACATTTTTTTGTCTTTAGAATTTTTTGAAAAATGTGCTTAATCAATCGAAAATTACAAATAATTCACCGAAAGGTTTAAAACCATGTTACGATTTAAGGTTAACCTTAAAATTAGCTCATTGCTTGCTTGCTACATGTCTTTAGTACTTACACACCAAATTTGATTCGATTTAGTGTAATCACTTTCAATCTAAGGAGGTTTACATGACTAAAGTAGAAATTTTAAGAAATTACATTTTAAAAATCATAACTTTTAAACTACTGATTTTCGCGGAACATATGTTGCGTTTAGATGAATCATTGGGATGTCCTAGATGTAAAAAAAATTTTTGGACCACTATAAATGGGCCACCCTGTATATAGGTACTAAACTACTAACACAACTGTATTATAATATATATGTTAGTCTATAAGGTATGTATCTATGAGCCACAGTAGCTCGAAAATAAAGAGATTTATTATTATTACTTACCTAATTATTATTTTCTTAAAAGACATTACTAAGAAAAGACAATAGCGATGCTCTCAAAATGTTCAATTGATGTCTGACAACTGAGAATGGTGGCCATTTAGGCAGATACATATTAATGAAACAACTTTTTAACGGATATAATTCGCGTTTTTATTTTGATAATACAATCCTGACGTTTCGAGTACTTTGCAGCACTCGTGGTCTCGTGGTCGTGGTGGCAGCACGAGTGCTGCAAAGTAGGTACTCGAAACGTCAGGATTGTATTATCAAAATAAAAACGCGAATTATATCCGTTAAAAAGTTGTTTCATTATGTTGAGTGTTCGCGAAAGTTTGAGACTATATTAGATAGGTACATATTATTTTATACGCAGCATGTCAATCATCACCCGATTTAATCAGAACCTGACAGACTTGGTATTGCCCGTACATCACTGACGTGTGGTTTCATTCAAGGATACCCGCACGTGTGACGTATGAGGTTACGAATGAAGTGTACAGTCAACAGCAAAATATAATAACCATTTGCTTAATTCATTAAAAGTCGAAATATGAAACAAATAGGAAATTTGTTACATGCCAAGATGCAAACGTTCTTGCATAGGTTAAAACAAAATATGGTTTATATTATAAATATGGTTTGTTCAAGTAAGTAGGTACTTAGGTAATTTTTGGCGGTATTACATTAATATGACCTACCTACATAATAATACCTACATGGGTTCTTATTGATCACAAAATCAATTTTTAATTTAACTTAGATTACCGAGTTTTGACGCTGACTGTACCACCTACGTAGTTTAATTCTGAACGTACCAATTAATAATTAAAATACACCTAAAGTTCAAGTGTAAAGGGAGAGTGTGGTGTCTTTATGGCTGCTTCTCGGAAATGATGTAAAATTGGTTCATTTTATATGGTTGTCGACCGAGCGCCATCATAAATTTTATTAACATTTTATATATTATATCACTCTAATAGAATTATATCTCAACTCGGTGATTTACTCAAAAGTTAAAATTTCAATGTGAAATCTTGGATTCCAAATGCATTTTTTTTTTAAAGAAAAATCTTGCGAAAGCGGCTAGAATCCGCGACCTGGGTTAAGATTCTCGCTAAACCGCTACTTGCTCACAGAAAACATAAAAATTGTTTCAAATTAATTTTTGTTTATGCAATTTTTATGTACCTACCTAAGTATGACAACTTGTTCCAATTCCGCAGGTTTAGTAGATTAAGATTAAGTAGTAGGTACCTACGTAAGATTCAAAATTCGAACCAATTGGAAAAACGTTTTTTTTTTAATCTTTATTTATGTTTAGGGGCTTTTATCCGATAGATATGTCAACCCCATCGTACCTTATTACAGAATTAACTCTAACTAATACAACAAAATCAAGTATAATAGTCCGATTGATCGAACCATGCGGTAGAACCACGTGGCTAGAA
The DNA here is from genome assembly GCA_936450705.2 of Protodeltote pygarga. NCBI lineage: Eukaryota > Metazoa > Arthropoda > Insecta > Lepidoptera > Noctuidae > Protodeltote > Protodeltote pygarga. The sequence goes on from OW388263.2 coordinate 10,877,267, forward strand.
GCGAAATTTTTGCTGGAACTTTAATTTTAATGTTCTTAATTTGTTTTTTTTTGCGATCTTTCATAATTTATTCAGTGTTTTTATATTTTCTAAGTTAAGAAAGGCTTTAGCGCCTCATTTGCTCTGCTAGCTACTAACCTATTCGTAACCTGAACACAGCTATTTTGTCTTTGGTCTTTGGTAGGTACCTAGGCAAATTTCGACACTATGATATAGAAATACCTACGTACAAGATAGGATAGGAAAATATAAATAAAAACAAAAAGTATAATATGTGTAGGTATAATTAAATAATGTAGTTATAACAAAAAACAATTATACAAAATAATACGCCAAGTTGAGTTATCAATTATAATTAATATAAAATGTCTTTTTAAGAAAACGTTCCGTTTCTTCTTTATTCTAGGTATTTGTTGTCCAATATCTTGTACTAAAAAAAACTACAACATTGCTCTTAAGCCAAAAGGATTTATTTTTGTTAAAATGTATCTATTAATATTTCCTCTACATAACATAAGTACTTAATTATCTTGAGTGAAACGAAACGCTTTCATTAATCTTAAAGGTCTCACTGAAATAAATTACACTAACAGTATTTGAACAAAGAATCTATTTTTAACAGCACTGTGGCCAATTATCAACAAATTGAAGTTATTTTGAAGTCAGATATTTAAGTTATAATCATTATGGAAAACTACACTCTATTCTGTTCAACATAAAGTTAAAAATTGCATAATTTACTTCGACATAGTCATTTAGTTTTAATTAAGCTTAAACAGCTGTAAAAATTTACAGCCATTCTTAGATTGAGGAATGTATTGATATAAATTCTTTATATTCAATAGAAAATTTATATAAAAATAATATAGTTACATTAATGTAACAAGAATCTTACGAATAATTAACATACCCTCTCTTATTATAATATTAATTACCTTTATAATACTCAATGATCCTTAAAAACTAAGATATTTTGTACGTACTCTACCTATTTTTTTTAAAAGCAAATTGGAATCTGATTTACTTATTTAATAATTTAAAATTTCATACATTCGAATTTGAGATTCCATCCAAAAATACAATTTTTAATATGCATTAATATTAAAATGAGTTTAAATTTTTTTTGTTGACACAATAACAAAAAACAATCAAAGATTAAGTAGACATTTGAAGACAGGTCTCATTATGGTAGGGAGATATAAAACTATCACTTGGAAGACGATAAGTAATATTGTTTATAATTATTGTTTTTTGAGTCTTTTAGAGTAGTTTTGTAAACATTTAACACAATATTTCAACTGGTTTTTCTAAATTTATCCTGTTTTAAATAGAGGTAGCACAAAAAACATGTCATATCAATATTAAGCCTCTTAAACCTAGGTATATGTATATAATTTACTGTAACAGGGTTTTCTCTCGGAGATGTCTAGCAGCCTGGAAAGTGTTGTGCATCAGCATTGCAACTGTCATCGGGCCTACACCGCCAGGCACTGGCGTCACTGCGCCGGCGACTTTGCTAACCTCTGTTAGGTTGTAAAAAGGAGAAAATTAAAATACTTAATCCAAATACTAAGTATGATATCAAGTAGGTATTTTGAATTCTTTTTATGTATTTTTAAAGATTTTTTTAAACCTCTGTAAAAATTAAAAAGTTTAGTAAATGGTCACTTACCATCATAGTCAACATCTCCAACTAGTCTGGACTTTCCATTCTCATCTATGATCTTAGTAATGCCTACATCAATGATGGTGGCACCAGGTTTAATCATATTCGCCTTGATCAGTTTTGGTACACCTAAGAAAAAAAAATTAAGATAAAACAAAATACCTAGTACCTACAATATTTTATGGTCTTTGGTAATGGTAGGTAATTCTTTTGTTTTAGAAGTTTTATTTATAAACTTAAATGTACTTAAAGTTATACACATACACACCTTTCTGACTCAATCTTTCTATAATATGAAATATATTTTTGTATATTTTTTTAAAATATAAAACAATACTACAATAACATGAAATAATACATAAATAACATGAAATTACCTGTAGCAGTGATAATAATGTCAGCATTTTGGCAGAAAACGTCTAATTGTTCTTTTGGAGTGTACCGATGGCAGATAGTAACAGTAGCGTCCATTCCAAGTCCATTGTCATGTTTTTTGTCACTGTGCAACATCATAGCGATTGGCAAGCCTACATTCTTTGACCGGCCCACTACAACTGCATTGCGACCATGAGTTTCAATGTTGAACCTAAAAGTATATTTGTATTGTCACTTCTTCTAGTTGCATAATCTTTGATACATGCTGTTAATGTTTCTGCATAATTATGGAAAATTTTATATGAAGTAAGTAGGTAATTGGTAGATTTTATTATACCGTAAAACCTAACCATTTAAATATTTTTGCTACACATGAATGACTTTGATAAGTTGATTGCTGCTCATACATAGCCGCAAAGGTATCATCAGTATTGGGAAAGACTGTCGGTTTCAGACAGAACCCAAGTAATAGGAAAATAATATACCAACTTAAATGAAAACCAATTAAAAGTGAAAGTAAAAATTTGCTATTAAATGATTACTAATTAAATTGTAAAAAAATTGCAACTCACCTTTTCAGCATTTCTATAACAGCTAAAGCAGTAGCAGGCACTAACGTTGGCATATCCATACACAGCTGTCCGATGTTCACAATATGGAAACCATCAACATCCTTTTCCGGAGCCACTGCATTGCACACTTTTCTCTCACTCATAGTCTCAGGTATCGGCAACTGAACCAAGATACCATCAACATTACTATCCGCATTAAGGTCCTGTATCTCTCTAATCAATTGATCTTCGGTAATTGTACTTTCATGTTTAATCACTTCGGCATCAATGCCTACGTATCTGGCCGCTATGATCTTGTTGTTGACATATGTATGGCTTGCCGGGTCTGCTCCAACTAGGATGCATCGGATCGAAGGTGCACGGTGTCCACGTTCAACCCAACTTGCTATTAGTTCTTTTAATTCATTCTTTACTTCAGTTGCTAGAGCTTTGCCGTCTAGGATTCGGGCCATGATGCTGTTTAAAGAAAAAAAATTAAGGATCAATGTATGTAATTATATTATACTAAATTATTTCACTAGAAAACAACATAGAACACGTTGAATGTTAATTAGGTTTAGAGCATGTACAATTGCCAAATACTTATTTAGAATTAATTATTACTAATAACCTAGCCATGTGTACTTTAACACTAAAAAACTATTATTTTTCAATTTAATTATATGAAGTAAAGTCTAAAAAAAATACCTACTTTTAAGACTGATTCTAAAAATATTATTAATTAGAAATAAAATACCTAGCTACAAAAAAGCATTAATACAAAAATACAAATTGTTATAAAAGTTTATTATTAACAAAAGTTACTAAAAATGCAAGTGAAGAATTGTGAAAATTTAAGGTATTCAAAACAAGGATAGAAAAGCCACAACACAAATTTGATAATATTTTTTACCTGGCCGAGCCCAAGGAATCAATGTACGTGTGACTTCTCATTTTGGATGTCAGTAGTGAACTGAATACACGGAGGCGGAGGATTTGCCTCATCACTTACTGTCGACGTACATAGGTCATTAGGTCAATACGGCCAAACAATTTACAAGACTGATAACATAAATATTCTGCGTAATGGATTTATCAATGGATATCCCAATTAAACCAGATGAATACAGTTTTAAAATGAGAACAGTGGGTATAGAGTTCAACAAATATCAAAACTGGTCAGGTGGTTACTGCTTATAACAGGAAATATCTAAATAGATAAACCACATAACTGGATTTACAATGACATTAGTGTTTTTTTATAGATAAAATATTGTCGGACTGGCTGGATTTATTATCAATTTGCAGTATTCTATGCTCTATTGCTTTTCCAGCCAGATCAGTTCGATTTAATGAGGAAAAAAAATTACCTTGATTGCTAAAAATGTGTGGGACAAGACAGTCTTCAGCTGTAGTTACTTGAATAATGTCTTAGTACAAGGTTATGTCTATCTCAAGTAAACGTGTTGAATAAACCAAACTCAAATGAATGATTATAAACATCCTCGTGTTTGGTAAGTCAGGTTAAACATAATTATTGTTTCTAGGTAATTTCAAACAATCATACGGATTTTGACGAGGTCAATTTTCGTGTTTATTTAACTTTATATAGTAATTAAATGAATTGTAAGGAATATTTATCTAATAAAAGTGATAATATGTGTTAAAATTGACTACTTACAGCTTATAAATGTGTTTTTTATCCCGAATACTTCAATACCTTTCACTGGGTTAACAACGTGTACACAATCTTGCTGTCGCAAATGAAATTTCCTATTCAATAATAGAAGTCTACACCTTTTATTGGTTTTATTGCTTAGTCCAAACCTAATCAAAACTTGTTGCAAAATTACGTGACAGCTTGTCACTGAGACTAGGTGACAGTTGATAGCACGTGGGAGTCACACTAAGTTTCTAAACGCACCAAAATAAATCGAACACAAATGTGTAACAATAACAAACGAACCGAAATAAATAATGACTGAATGAAATACTGTGGAAACGAGTGAAAATGATTAATTAATTTGTTTTCTTTTTATCATTTGATCAATATGTCTTGCCAAAAACGTAGTTTTCAGTCTGAGGGTTAGAAACATAGTTTTAGAACACATTTTATTTTGACAGATTTTCGGTAAAGTATTTGCGTTTTTTGGCGGGAATTCGAAAAGATAATGCAGTGGTGTAGATTTTTATTCGCGAAAATATGTTATTGCTATCTAACTTTAGATAATTTCGGTGGTATGTTATCAAATTTAGTTTGACTAAAGTGCATTTGAGTGAATATTAAATGAATAGTGCCAAATGTGTTTTTCCGGGTTGACACAAATTGTCCAATTAAGTAAGTCGTAGTAATGTAGCTACCGCTTTACTTTGATACGAATCATCATAGGTACTTCATAATCATGACGAACTGAAGAAAAAATAAGTAAAGTTTATGCTACTAGAGAAAGTCCATATGAGTGAAACGTAACTTAACGTGGATTTAGTTTATGTATGTTTTTTACTTTGATTATATATATGATCAAAGGTTTTTTACATGTTTGCGTTGTTATTAGTCTAAGTTTTGCTTATTAAATGAAATAAGTAATTGAATAAGCAAAACATGTGCATTTGCGAGTTTCATGCAAAAACTAATGACTTGGGCGGGACTTGATCCTTGGCGTGCCGTGCCAGGGATCGCGGGTTCATCGGGGTGTTTTTGTGAGTTTCTTATTAAGTAGATTCCATAGTGTATTTAGGAAAATTAGACAGCTTCGGGTAGCTTGATGTCAGTACCTATAGAGGCTAATGAGCTGGTTAAACCACAGCTATTTTACGCGTGTTGTAGTTTTCCAAAAACTTTCCAAATAATTAATATTTATTTTGATTGAATCATATTTTATTTGAACTTTAAGAGATAATGAAAAAAAAATGAATTATCGTAATTCATTCGAGTAAAAAATACAAACATGACGCACTTGTGTTATCATTTTTCTAAGTAGGTATTGCGATTGCGACATATTTATAGGTAGGTACCAATTATTTTTTAATGCAAGATATTTGGGACGAAAATAAACTTTCGGGCGCAAAAACACAATAACATTTTAATAGGTAGGTAATAATTGAGTTGTTGTTTTGCATTGTTGTTGACGATGCGATGAACTGCCTCCAAAAGCTTGGCAAAAGTCGTTTTTCACGTTATGTTAAGACATTTCACCAACATTTTGACCAAACTTGGGAAAATTTAGTAGGTACACGTATACCTTTCCACATAGAGTATTCAAGAAAATATAGAGTGATAACGTCAACCACATTGCCTTGTGCGGAGCGAAAGCAGGTCTCACCATAGAAATGTTAAAATGTCATTTTTTCAAATTAAGTTTTCTAGACGTTTTTCAAAATTTAACTCAGCAGTTAACCATGATATAAGCTAAAATGTAATTTTTTCGCTCGTGGAACCTAGTTAAACTGCAGTCGATCGAGGTATGTTCGCGGACGGAGCTCGTGTCGCGGCCGCGTTGTTCATACCCATGCTCACGGTTCATACTTCTGTAGGATTGCTCTATTCTATATATACTCTAAGCCTTTCCACATGAAACAATATAGCTTACACCTATACTTAGCTAGTACATAAACTTTTTACCTTTACCTATGGTAGGTACTTTTTGATTGGCTACGCACATGGTATTATTGGCCACGTATTGACTTATCGCAGGCATAGAAATAGAAACTCTTTCTCTCAATAGAAATAGAGACTCTCTAAATTGGTAGAGTGGTGGTCAAGATGTAGAAAATTGATATTCTAACCGACTTCCAAAAGGAAATGGTTATTTAAGTTGCTGCCGACTTTGTTCTCGATGTTTACAGAACACTAGGCCGGAGTATGACGTAGACGTGTTATCAAAATTCTGAAAAATACAAAAAATACAGGAGAATAACATTGAAAAATGAGATACAAAAGGAAATCAATTGTTATTACCTAATAGTTAAAAGTTTAAGTACTTAAAATTTAAAACTTTTAAACAATAAAATAAAACCGAGCTAAAACCACTACAAAACTAGAAAAATATGATTTGTTATTTTTTATCTTCGAGACTACGACTACTTCGAGACGAGAATGATCGGTTGAACATTTCATATTACGACCCCGATTTTATTGAAGCTAGGTAATCAGCTACTGAGTATCATCTACGTAACAACAACAGACGAGTACCTAAGTAGGTACATATTTCTTATAATGGAATATTTTAAGTTTTCTAAAGGTTATCATACCGTGCGTAATTTATAAAACATCCTACTCGTGTTGCTACCGCTGAATTGGAGGTTATCTCTACGTAGAACCGAGAAGCAATAATATTAATTGAAAAACAGGAAGGGATCTATATAAGTGCGTTAGCGAAGTCCGTAGTCCAGTGGCGGACAAGTCTGTCAGGGGCCCAGGGTGGCAAAATCAAATGGCCTCCTCAAAATTTTTGTTACAAAAACGTTTAACGGGGTCCCTAGGCGGACCTCCCCGCTGCCTCTTAGTCCGCTAGAGCCGTAGTACTACTACCACTACTCACTTTAAAATAGAGATATACACAACCTTACTACAGTCAAAGGTCGTATGTTCGAAACTCAGGCACGCACCTCTGACTTTTCGAATTCATGTGCGTTTTAGAAATTAATTATTACAGTGACATCTCGAGGAAACCAGCACACCTGAAAGATTTTTTAACGGTGTGTAAAGCTATATCAGAGGCCTACGGACGGTTTAAACTCTGAAACTAGGTTCTTTACAAACCATACGACATAAAAAGAAAAAAGACTCCTGGATTTTCATGCTTAAAACACTGTTTTCACCCACATTACAGCTGATAAGTAATAAGTCACATGTAACAGGAAGCGATCCGGATACTGGGCATAGTTCCAGACTACGTGCTGCTACTGAGGAATGTGACCTAAGAACTACTGTTATAACAATACTTTATTGGAGCTAAAATATGGCTAAAGCAGTTCCTTTAGCGATCAAAATGTTTTCTCTCAGATACAACGCCAGACGCAATGGCCATGAATAACGGTTTAAACGATAAAAAATTTAGATTTAGAATTGTCCAGTCCAGACATAAGTTTCAGTTACATAAAGCACGTGCTTGCTTCATACTAGAGCATTTAAATCACACTTGTGGTTACGTTTTACGTTAAATCTGTTTTATTATTGTTGTATTATATTGTCTGAGCTGAAGTCAGACAAACATGGACAGGACTATAGACTATTTATATGTTTATTAATAAATCACAGAGTATAGTAAGATTATTTCCTTACAATAGTGTTCCGGATTAGCCACCATGCGTGTGCTAGTCACGCGGGTGTGCGACAGGGGTCAATCCTTGGCCCTTTGTATAGGTAATCTTTATTAATGATCTGTTGTATCTACTTTCTTGTGAAATAATATTTGTGGTGGCCACGTGTTAATGTTGAAGCCATTTTTTACTGGAGAATAGTGTTGCCATTTGATTTATTTATTTTGTTTATTATGTGCGGTTGGAATAAACCTGTTGTAAATTTATTTTTTAGTGCTGGACCGATTGTGGATTCTGCGGCTGAACATGATCTTCCTAGCCTTTTTCCCAACTATGTTGGGGTCGGCTTCCAGGCTTACCGAATTCAGCTGAATACCATTGTTTTACATGGAGCGACTGCCTATCAGACCTCCACAACCCATTCTGCGGCTGAACATTCGGTTGAAACATATGCTGAAGCCGAAGTTCGGCTAAGTTCGGCTAAGTTTGGTTAAGTTTTGCGCGCTTTTAGACGGTGACAGGTTCAATTACGTTAGTTTTTTAGTGTTTCCTGCTTGCTACACCCATCTAGCCTCCCCCCTAGCCTCATTTCAGTTGTTGTTAGTTTTCCTTAATACAATGTGACGTCTATTGCAAATTGCTTTATGTTTTTATGTTACGTGTTGTTAAAAATATGTTTAATAGTTTTTTTATAATGCTAATTTAATATTTCTTGATTAGTTTCACTGGAAATGAGTTCTGATATATAGTTACAAGGTTCTATTACACAAGTCAACAAAAAAAAGGTTTTTTTGTGTCTGTTATTTAATGACTATTGTCTGCTTGTTTACATCGAAAAATAACCAAAAACTCAATTTATAAAAAAAAGTTTGCTTTTGTACTTTATACGATGATTTAAAAATATACGATTTTTTGACAACTTAAGAAATGGTTACTTACAAAAGCAAACTTTATGAGATAAAAATATTTCTCAAAATTCGGGTTCTCAAAACTCAGGCATCAAATTCGTATTGAATAATGTTATCTTATCTGATTTTATCTTGGTTACTTTTAAATATCCAGGTATAATAACATGAAGGTCTACTTATCGTATGCATTTATTAATTACTATAATGACGCTTGTGGGTGTGTTCGTGACGCTTAGGTCAAGAGATAACACACAGAGTCAATGTCTCGACGACTCTGATAATTTAATTAGTTACTGTACTATATTTAGTAATACGCAATAAAAACATCTTGTTTCAAGAGTGTAGGTACTAGGCTGATGATGTATTTGTCGATTTAAAACGCAGACCCTTCTTTCTTTCTTTGTCGTATGGTCGATGAAGTTTAAACTGCCCGTAGATCTCTGACATAGCTTTACACACCGTTGAAAAATCTTTCAGTTGCGCAGCTGGTTTCTTCACGATGTTTTCCTTCACCGTTTTAGCAAGTGATAATTAATTACTAATAAGCACGAAAAGTCAGAGGTGTGTTCCTGGGTTTCTAACCTACGACCTTTGACTTGGCAGTTTAACAGTCATATCACTAGGCTATCACTGCTTTAAAAATAATAAAAAAATTGAAATCGTATTTGTTTAAAAAATATATTTTTTAATCTTTATTAATTATAGAGGGGTTTAAACGATAAAAAAAAATATTTAAATAGCATTTAACAATCAAAACGCTTATGTGAATAAAGCTTTATGTTATCGCTGTTACTACACGCTACAAGTCTCCTCGCGTGATATTTTACTGTAGGTACCTGGTATAAAAATAGCTGCAAATTATATCGATCAAGAAACTGTTGGTTATTACGTCATATAATACTTGACCACCCATGAAGGTTTGAGACCGTCCAGATAAGAAATTTTTATTCAAAGAGATGTCAGTTTTTTAGATGTTTGTTTTTTTTTTATGCCAACTTTAGGAAGATATTCGCATAAAAATGTTAGTTGAATAAACGCCATAAAGTATGTTTCGTATGTCTATCTTTCCTAGTAATTTGTTGCTTTTATTTAAAACTTACCTAAGTAAAGGCACTAGAATACTAGATAGATACAAGCTCTTGTTGTGTCATCATCGACCGGTGTTGCGCTTTATATAAAAACGCATTGCGGTTTGGTCTAAAAATATATTTTTTATCTTCAACAAAAGATAAAAAACCGATATATTTATTATACTAGCCGTCACCCGCGAGTTTGTCCGCGTCTCCAAGTCTCTAGCAACCTCTTTGTCAATGTTAATAATTAATTTACCATTTTAGTCTTTCCTGTAAACCCCGTAAAAGTAGCCTTTGCCCTTTTTTTCAGGTCCCGGGTATTACTGAGACAAAACATTACTATCTGTATAGTAGTCAGTATATGGGTATCTTTGTTTACAGGGACGTGCCTGCCATACATTTTTACGAAGCCAGGCCGATGCCTGTCATAATGTTATATTAAGATAATATCGACGGTGGATCACGACAAAATGTCCCTTACTACATTTAAAATTTCCACCTTCGAAATGCAAATGATAATAATATACAAATGTATGTAGAAATAGAATTCTCAGTCCTCCATTTTTTTTTTTTTGGAAATATATGCAACGTACAGACACACATATACGCGAAACTTATATTCTTGTTAAATGTAGGTAATATTGTTTAGTTTTTATCTTTTGCATACCACATCCTTGAATTCAAGTGATGATAACATGATAATGTATTTATCGATATTACCTAAATGCACTAGAACGTAGCGATTTCAACATCAACACGGCATAGACGTTGGAGTTCTCTTCTCTCTACTCTCTCCATCTCCAGTTAAGAAGATATTTATTTTTAAACTTATGAAGTCAAAACAAAAGGTAAATTCAGTTAAAATTTATTTAAAGATTAATCCAATAATGATGTTTGAGCTGAAAATCCTATTCTATAACTAAATTATATAATTTATATTCGATATTATGTTGAAAAAAAAGAAGCAAAAATGTTTTCAAATATCGTCACCAAATAAATGATTTTGACCTTCAAATCGAAGAAGATAAGGTAAGGCTACAAAAATAGACACGCTCGCTGGAGACCGAAACCAAAACCAAAACCATAAGCTTAGTAGAGCCATTCGTGGCCCAGCAAGCACGCTGCATACTTACTGTTTCATGCATCTGCAATTGAAAAACTATTCCCTCAAAGAAAACTGCACAGCAAGACTATTTCCAGCCAGTGCACTTTGCCGCCTAGTTGTAAAACTTTTGATCCTTCAAATTTAATTACTTTTTTAGCAACTTCTACAGACAACATTTTAAAAAGCTTGAAATTAAATGTCCAAAATAATCACATTAATATAAAACACGAGTGTAGTGTTTTATATCAGAAGTAAAAACCCAAACGACGCAAAAAGAATGGTGTTATATTAAGTGTATGCGTGTCTGTCAAAAATAAATAAATATATACATGGAGATATACCTATTTATGATCGTGTGAGACCTTCTGATGTCATACTACTATTTCGTGTTTAGTAATGTAATTCTCTACAAAATTTCTGACACTAAGCTACTTTTAAATTGACGGTGTCTTTCTTTCATAATGACGTGTTCAGAAATGTGATTTTTATGGTAATTTCAGGGCTAATTTTGATGAAAACAGTACCTATATTATAAATATTTAATAAGAAATTTGAAAAAAAAAAAAAACAATTAAGACAATTGGTAATATCGCATCGGTGCCTTCTAAAACTGCAAAGTTTGGAACACTGAGTCGGATACGTAATGTATTCCAATAGATATTACCGCACGCCCTAGGCGTATAAAGAGATTTGAAATTTCGACTGATTCTGATGGGATACGGTGGCTCAGCGGTTAGAGCGTCGGCACGGTAAGCCGAAGATCGTGGGTTCGTATCCCATCCGTATCAGTTGTTTTTTCAAATTTCTTATTAAATATTTATATTTAATAAGCTAACAGGTGCTAAAACATGTAAAAAAAAAATTTCACACAAAAAAGTACCTATATTTTTGGGCGTACAACTTCAATCTTTAAAGTAACAGGGTACAACCAATGAAGAAAGTAACTTTCCATAACCGCTCAGCTGGCTAATATTCAATTAAAACTTTTAAATTTCACTGAGACCTTTTGCAATATTTTCTGTTTACGCTTCGCCTTGGGTGAAAAATAAACAATCCATAAATAATAAAGTATTGAAATAAGTTCCTTGTTTTGATTTCGATTTGTGAAAGCAATTCTGGAATTGTGGGTATTTGATTTATGAGGTTGTTACAGTACTTGCCTGAACCAGTGATAACCTAGTGGTATGTGTTGGATTGCAAGTCAAAGGTCGTAGATTCGAAACCCAGGCACTTCTGACTTTTTGGATTCATGTGTGTTTTAGAAATTAATTATAACTTGCTAAAACGGTGAAGGAAAACATTGCGAGGAAATCAGCACACCTGAGAGATTTTTCAACGATGTGTAAAGCCATGTCAGAACTTACGGGCGGTTTAATCGTTTAATTTGGTAACTCTGATACCAGGTGGTTCATCAACCATACGATAAGGAAAGAAGAAGAAAGAGTACTTGCCTTGATTTCTCTGCCTGTGAAGTTAACTACAGGTTATGTTTTCCATGGAATAATCGCGTTTAAAATAAATTGTTAAACAAAGATTAAAACTCAGATCCCGATAAGTATTTAACGCGTTTTATGCAAGTTAGGGACTTCAAACGCCAGTATTCTATACGCAACTGCCACCCGCAGGTAATTAAGAAGTTGCAGAAAGATACCTTATCATAAATATCTAGGTAAGACCTATTACTTTATGACCTGAAGATCAGACCAATGGACACTCATAATTTATGAGAGTTTTCAATTGCCTTGCTGGTTTCAGCATGAATGGGCCGGTTCGACCAAGGAACACACGTTTACACATCAAGCTATACAAAACCAGTTTTAAACTGACCTCGCATTGTAAAGGCTCGTCGTACAACACGATGCCAGCTTATACTGGAAATGTATAGTTTGATGTGAAGCTGTGTGCCTCTCACAGAATATCAGCGTTAAATTATTCGCACTGTCGTGTTTTGTATGGGTTAGTGAGAGAAACGGAGTCTTATTCCCCTTTCTTCCATAATCTCACACAGAGTTGGCTAATTGACAGAATGTTACTAGTTGAGAATAAAAATTCGTATCGAGTCACACTGTTACTCGATGAGATTTGTTTTTCCGAACGATTAACACTATTTACGTACCAGTGTTACTAGTTGAGAACAAAAATTCGCATCGAGTCACACTGTTACTCGATGCGAATAATTTTCTCAACCAGTCACAGGGTGACAGGATTCAGTGTGACTCGTTGAGAACATGCGCAGTGGTACTATTGGTCTACTGGTGTTGCAAGCGTCTATAGCTTACGTTAGCGCGTGCTGTCTACCACCTTAAGTTAAGACGTGGATAACCCTTTAAATAACATCAAGAACCTCAACATAAACTAATTTTATTTATCAAGTTGGCAGTATTCCATAACCAAATCCAACGTGCTCTAAGTTAGGCCCTGAACCAATTTTGCGTAACTTAAGTTAAGTGCGTAATCATTTTGAAACCCCTTCATCGAGGTGTAAAGGCCTTGAGCTAAGAGGTTAATAAAATTGTGATGGTTGTTGGGATGTCGACTTTGTGACTAATAATGCGATCTTCGGAAGTTCGTACACATAGGTACTTATTTATAAAAATAACAAAGAATAATTATTACGTAGCTTCTGTCCACGACAGAATAAAAAGTAGGTCCTATTTATAATAAATATACCCATGATAGTCTACCTAAGTGCCCTGTTTAATCTGAAACAACGTACAACAGTTAACGTGTGATAGACAAACTTACATACCTATTAAAATTTTAGTAGGAAGTAGGATATCTTTCCGGATGTTGGAGCGAAGTCGTCTCTCGATGTTCCCATTTGGTACAAAAGTTTAATTAATGTCTATGGTGATAAAGGTAGATTTTTTTTTAAGAAATTTGTTCGCAGAGCATGCATAAATACTTTATTAAAATGAATTAATTTTTCATTTCTTTTATTAATTGTTTTTTTATAGGGAAGTGTTTAAAGTAATGTCTAAGTTATTAATAATGAAATAAGTAAAATATTATACGAAAATGTTTACTTACGTCATGTATTTATGGAGATTTTACATAAAACCAATTTACCATGATCAAAGTTTTGCCCCAAATAGATTCCGAAGTTATAAAATCTGTCCAATTTTAATTCAATACCATTTTGCGGACTCAATTTTAATATCGATATGGTTTTGGTGTCGAGAATAGGAGATTTATTGCCAAGTTACTGATTTATGTGTCTATGAGTGTGCCAAAATCACAGCCAGTATAGTAGGTGTTCTCTTCCTAGTAGAAACAATATTTTAGTATAGGATTTATTGTTAGTTCTGTGTACAGAGTTTGGTCTGCGGTTTCTTGGTTATGTAACCCTGGCTTTGAAAAGTAGTCTTTATTTAAGATAAACGAATTACCTATAATGGTTACTATAGCAGTAATCACTTCAGAGTGTGTCAAAAAAAGTAAAAAAAAAACTGCTTGACTGTCCTTTTAATTATTCAAATTTCTGAACGGCGCTATCGAAATTTACCTGCAATGTAGGTCTTGTATTCACAATGAATATTGAGACAAACAGAGACAGATCAAAAGAACAGTCAAGAAAAGTTGGTTTTTAGTTTTAACCGACACACTCCGAAGTGTCTACTGTTATAATAACCAGGCGGTCGTTCATGATACCAGCTGGTATATCCGGCTCGAAGAACCGTGAACCGCCACCTGGTTATTATACCAGTAGTCACTTCGGAGAGTGTCGGTTATAAGTATAAACCAACTTTGCTTGACTATTCTTTTAATTTTTTAAATTTAGAATGGTTCAGCCGACACTTATTGTTTTCAGAAAAAATCTTAATAGCGACTTCTAGGAATTTCAAATAAATGCACAACGCCATCTAGTACCAATTCTAAACATTGTTTACTAAATAAAATCCGTACAATGACACTAGGGCGTTAAACAATTAATAACATAGAGCTAATTTAGTTAAATATTTCTGTATTGGCAATCCTCCCAGCAGGTGAATTGTTTGTCTTTTAAATTAGCTAGTAAGTATAGTATATTTAAAGTAAGATGACTAGGATTTGTAACAAACTAAACAGTAAAAAGCTATAAAAGAAAATCTACGCAATCGTTCGACTTGAATCCATGCCAAGGTTGGTTATGTTTAATTAAGAGATGGTTACAAACCACTTGGCTAGGCTGAAATGAAAGGCCACGCTACGATAGCGGCGGTAAAGTCTGTCATAGCTGAGGTTGCTGGACAATTGGACATGCTGACTGGACACGGTTGTTTTGAGAAGTATCTGCATCAAATAAGTCGAGAGCAATCGCCCGGTAGTCACCACTGCGAGGACTGCTTTGGAGCCACAGCCCAGCATACACTGAAGGCGTTCCCAATTTAGGCGGAGAAGCGTTTTGTACCCACTGATACAGCAGTTGGTGGTGGCTTCTTACTCCCGAGCAAAACATTTGCGAGATATCGTGGCATCTCCTTGTTTTGAACGTAATCCGTCAGTTAAAAGGAGGATAAATTCATGTAGATAGGGCATTAACACTTTTTGAATAGTTTTTCCCTTGCTTTCCATAAACTTCTTATTCCTTAAATTAATATAAGGGCTTTTGATAGTCCTGCTAAATTACCGTTTTGTTTTTATCCGACTATTTACAAACAAGTTTACAGATGATACCCTAGCAGTCTCCAAGGTGTTAAGCCGTGTTCAGACTGTATGAATGACTGAAAGTATTGTTGGAAAACGTTTGACGTTACCCATTAGCATAATATAACAATTCATTACAAGTGTTGTCATGGACAATCGAAAGTTTGGTGACCGGACCGGTAATATTATTTCTATGTTTAATAACAAGGAGGAATTAAGTAACCCAAAACATTCGAAAATCCTTTTCACTTTTAATTTTATTTTAACAGGTACCTACTTAAGAACAAAAATGTTTATAATTAAAGAAATAATTCTGAAAGCTACTGCTACGCCGCGTGGTTTCTGCCCTAAGAATAGAATCACCCCTACTCGTCCCGCGGGTGTCGTAAGAAGCGAAAAAGAATCCGGAGGATGGGCAGCAGCATAAGGATGCTAATAATAATAATGGATATAAGGATATGTAACAGCAATCATCTGCTACTGCGATCGCCAACCCGCTTGCCCAACGTAGCGATTATGGGTAAATACCTCTAATGAGCGCACAATAGTGGCGCGCATTGGTTGAGGCCTATGTTCAGCAGTAGACGACAGGCTATTTAGGCTGATGATGAAAACTATTAGAGTAGTAATTTATCCTATTAGAGTAGTAAAATAACACTGCAACTACGTCAGTTTTTACAAAACAAATATATAATTGGGCTGTCAAAAGTAAAATAAAAGAATGGGACGAAGATGAAGAGACCGGAACTTCAGGCCTCAATTATCACTTGCTTTGTGTTGAAACCGAGAGATTTTTTAAATTGGTGAGTAAATTAATGTCATAGGCCTACAGGCAGTTTAACTCTGACATTAGTTGATTTATCAATCATTAGATGAGAAGAAGAAACTTCGGGTTGAAATCCGCGCGGGACAAATTAATGTTTGTGTGGTCAACAGATATTTGGTGCGGTGGGTGTTTGAATGTGAATATGTATAGGTATGTATGTCTAATTTTATATCGGCAATATTATATAATAACCTTTGACTCCCGCAATGACGCCGGCGTCGAGTACCATTTGATTTCCTGATTGAGGTTTAAACTTGCGACACAGGTTTTGCGTTTTATATGGTGTACCTAAACAATATAAAAAATGAAATTATTTTGTCAATCTTCTGTCAGTTTATTTAACAACTTGCACAGTGTAAACGCGCCTTTCAAAACAGTAACAAAATCGCGTGCATTTTCTTCGCGCGTGTAAAAAGGGGCGAAAATGATGTACGGTTATTGCATTGTTTTATTATACGTAAAATATATTAAACTGAAACCCGGCGAGGGAGCTAAATTAAAAAGTGAAACTCACTGAAACTTTGTAAACAATGGACATGCGTGTTTACGTTCTAAATTTATTTATGAGACAAATAAGACTTCACGCCTCAATTTTTTTTTGTATAAAAAAGGCATATCGCACGTTACAAACAATGTATACCATATTATAAAACAAAGTCCTCCGCTGCGTCTGTCTGTTTGTCTGTTCGCGGTAAACTCAAAAATTACTGCACCGATTTTTAAGTTGTTTACACTAATAAATAGAATAGTTATTGGGGAAGGTTTTAATATATAATTTGTCAAGTTTTTGTATACATTGACTAAAATATAATAACATTTGTTGGAGGTGTCGGAAAAAAATAGGCAGAATTGCGGAAAAGGGATCGAAATTTCATGATTACTTTTGGTCGCGAAAACCAACATCCACGCGGGCAAAGCCGCGGGCATGAGCTAGTACTATAATATAATAATACTTTCTAAACTAAGCTTAAAATGGACTTCAGAAAAGTTAATTTTGAACTGTCAACTCTACTGTTTAAAAGTTAAACACGATGATGTAAGCCTCAATTTAAATTTAAGTAGACTTTGTAGAATTACAATTTACAGTGAATCCATGATGTAATTGGTTTTCGTGCTTGAAACTTAATGACGTCATCATGATGTGTGAGAATTTTATTATTATGGTGTTGAATCTGAATGGTACTCTTTTTAATGCCTACGGGTCGCCATAAAACGTCGCTCAATGACACAATATACGCAAACGTAACCAGGGTACATGAATACTATAAATGAATACTTTGACATCTCATTAAAGAAGGCTTGAAATATTGAATTGGTTAATTCCGAAGTTAAAGCTCTCGAAATTTCCTCCTCCTCTTATCGCAAAATGACAATCACTTCGATCTGTATGAAGATATACTTAACTTTTGAAGAAAAGTCAGAGGTGCGTCCCTGAGTTTCAAACCTATGACCTTCGACTTACCTGCCAGCGGTCACACCACTAGGCTATCACTCTTTTTTAGTGTTTATTGTAAAACAGAGATTCAGAGTATTCGAGTTAAATGCGGAAAATAAATCAAATGGATGAAAGAGAAATATATATTGTATCTAGACGGAGGGCAAACGAGGACGAGCCTTTACGATTAGCCATGTTTCCAATAAGGGGGAGAGAGTTTGTTTTGATGACGATGAATCCTGTAACAGATTTTATTGAACCATAAATAAAGGTGTACTTGGATGTTTTACCGGCTGTCACTTAACGTGGCAGTCGTTAAATAAGATAACTTGTTGGGTTGCGAATTTCCGACAACAACATCTATAAAGTGGTGTTTATCAATCTGCTCCGAGAGTGGTAACTGTGTATTGAATATTTTCTTTTAGTTGGTTTCGGCATAGGCGGCACGGCAAGGAACATTACAAAATATAAGTAATTTTTTTTAATGTAAAACGGGTTTGTCATCAAATATTAAGCCGTGTGCCAAATATCAGATCAATGTGTCAACGGGAAGGGGGTGAAATATCGATTACTAAATTTGAACCAAATAATAAACAGGGCAAGCTAAATAAAACCGTTTAAAAAAGCACTCGACGCAAAGGAGTTATAAGTTTGATCTGACTATGTACTTGTGTTTTTTAATTTATAGTTAGGTATATTAAATGGCTTTTGTTATTTACTACTAGTAGTAAATAGTTTTGATTAAATGATTGAAATGATTGACATATTATATTTCTACATAATTTTTGATGTGTATAAGCAGCACAGCATAACTAATCATTATAGGTACCTCGTTACAAAATCGTAAGTTTGTAAAAAAAAAACTATATTAGTACTTACACAATATTATACAGGGTGGCATTGTGTAATATCACTTATTATTATTATATAGTATTAAGAGTACTTTTCTTCAGCATTACAAAAGCCCACTCTGCATATTGTGTGTAAGGGGGTGTGTAGAACTACCTAAAACACACAAAGTAACAACTCGTTTGTTATCCAACGTAGTGTTTTCTATATTTTAAGTGGGCACCAAAATTGCCGGTATTTCGTTGTGGGCTTCAACTAAGCGGTTTTTAATGTCATCCGTTCACGGTGCAATAAATGACCGTATATATCACAGCACGGAACTTGCGCAGCTCGAATGGAAAACATGCTTGCTGTGGCATTTATTCTTTGAGCGATGATACTGTTAATGTGAATTGGTCGATACTTTTTAGTGCAAGTTAAAAATATTTATGCTAGATATAAGATAGGTAACTAGATAGATATACAGGGTTATTTATAAAACACCAGCATCCTTAAAAGGGTCATTAAACTCATCATTATGAACAACTTTTACTATGGGACCAACCCTGAAATCGCAAAAAAAAAATCGGCTGTTCCAACTACTCTAAATAACACATAATAATAGTGTGAAAAGTATAGAAACGTGTTAATGTGATCATTAGGGCGTTCGCTCTGATTTTATGGTGTTGTAATGGGTTTGTAGAATTGCCTTATTTGTCTAGCGGTATGGAAGCACGCCTATTGACGTTTTAAAATCAATACCACCGATGCTATTTATTTGTACCCAGTAGTATAATATTTAAGTTTAGTAGTATTATAATTTAAGTGGTCTAACTTTTCACCAGCACTATGGTTCAGTCAGTGTTAATTTATAATTATTTTGCCATTCAAATGAATCTACCTATCCCTACCTATTATAAATTAATTATCAGTTGCTAAAACGGTGAGGGAAAACATCGTGATGAAACCAGCACACCTGAGATATTTTTCAATGGTGTGTAAAGCCATGTCAGAGGCCTACGGGCGGTTTAAACTCTGACACCAGGTTGTTCATCAACCATACGATAAGAAGAAGAAGGTCTAACATTCTTTATGCAAAATATTTTAAGAGGTAGTTTTATTCTATTCTGTTATTACGAGGTAAACAAAAAAAACAAACCTCGTTTATTTATAGAACTTGTCAAAATTATTTCATATAAAATTTGTTTTTGATTGAATTAAATCCTTAACTTTAGCCGCTCGGCCACGCAGTTAAGAGTTTTTAACCGTAGGGCCCATAATTAGAAGAATAATGATAATTTTATGCAAAGAAAACAAAAAAAAATATTAATTTAGAAAAATTACATAAAAAAAATTGATTTTTCATCAGTAACCTTCACATGGTATTGGACATGGATCTGCTTAGCGAGCATGTAGATAGGGGTTCGAATTTGAACCTGGCATATTACCAATGTGATTTGTTTAATGTTAGATGTTTTTTTTTAGTGATTCTAAGACGCTACTGACTAATCGTAAAGCAAAACACCTGGACTTAATGGTCTGAAATCGTCAATAAGCAGTAGTAGCTAGTCATTGCCCTTTTTTTTTTGTTGTGCGTATGTACCCTCTTATGAGTACTCCACCACCAAAGGGCCAGTGATGGAGTTATGTCCGACTCGCGCGGACTAAAACCCCCACGGTGTTCCTCGACGGACCTCTGGACGGGAGAACGGGATTCACTTGTGTATTCCCGCCAGGTCTTGACCCACCAATGTTATAAGCAGTTCCCACCGTTGTCGGCGTCCTGGCCACCGCCGAATCCGTTTGAGAGGCGCGTGTGGAACACGACGCATCGTCCTCTTGGGCCTTTTACTGGTTGGGCGTCTATTGTCCTGCAATAGATCAATTACTAATAATATATAGATTATGAAATAAATTTTCTAAATCAGCACGAACTTGAGCAAACAAATCTCTCCAAGGATAAAAAGTTTTCTCGTATAAACAATAGTTCATTCAAGATAAATAATTCATTATTTCACTTTGAAGTGTAAACTTAAGTTCTTAGCGAGTTTATTTTAAGTAAAGCTGCAAGTGAAGCTTGGATAAAAATGCAATAACTTAGCCTAATGCTTTGAACCGCTAATTTATAGTGGTAGTAAGAAAAATACTAGTGAGAGCCCGTCTTCAGATAAAATTATTGTTTTCAGTCTATTAATATGAAATTCAAAATTACGCTCGTTGACTGCCTTGTTGGTAGCAAGCGCAACTGCTGAGCAAGAGGTCCTGTGTTCGATTATTAGAGATTGCAAAGTGTTATTGAATTTTTTCATTAGGAAATTCTCAGTACAGCATGGATTCTGGAATTGTGTCCGTTTGGGACTTATAGTATAGCCAGCGAAACGTGGTTGTATTGCATACACGGTCAAAATCAATTAGCACGCTATATTTATATTACTTAGCACTACTGAAACACTAAATTAATGAGTGTCTTAGTATCCGCAAAGGAATACCTATAATCACAGCATGCTAATAGATTTATGTCTCTGTATTGTACATGAGTATAGATATCAGTCACGTGACGGTCAAGTCACTGGCGCCGATCAGTTACATGCACATCAAAAAATATAGTTTTAGTAGAAAAAAGGGGAAAAGGCTAGGCAGATGATGATGAGAATTTGTATGACACCGGCCGGCCCCTCACGTCAGTGACGTAGCAACTATCTATGGTCACATTGTTATAACTGATTTATCATTGTGTGCAATTGTGCATAAATCTAACGATTATATACGTGAGGTCCAATCGGCTATAAAAACAACCATTATATGCAAATGACAGCAATTACAAAGGTAAGCCTAACATATAAGTATTAAAACTTCGTGCCGTGTGCTTTACGGCCTAAGAATAGAACCACCCCTATTCATCCCGTAGGTGTCGTAAGGAGTGACAATGGGAAAGATCTGGATAATAGGCAATAGCATCTGCTACTGCGATCGCCAACACGCTTGCTCAGCGTAGCGCTTAGAGGCAAATAACTTCTAATGAGGGCACAAAATAAGTGATTCGTAAAGGGAACAGGTCTATATGCCCAGTAGTGGACTTATACGGGCTGTGTATGTATAAGTATTAAAAATACAGCTATCATCTTATTCTAAAATTAAAACAGACCGAATTAAAGGTCAACAGCTCTTACAAAGGCGTTTAATGAATACAAGACAATTAAAAAGGAACTTGTCGCCGAACTTCATAAAGGAAACTCTTTGAGCGGCAACTAATTAAAAAAAGTTATTTAAAAGCTGAAAACAGCGAGTTTTCGAACGAACTCAATGAATTTCGTTAAAAATTGGTACCTCTTTTTTTCGCTTGTCACTTTTTATTTTTCTGCGATAATTTTTAAATACTTTTTAACCTGCAATTAATTTTATTTGTAACTAGCTTGCGCCCGCGACTTCGTCCCATAATTTAAAGATAAAAAAGATACGAAAATGCGCGCACCCGTGCCACGGGTCCGTGCCAGTTGCATAGATAAACAGTGATAGCCTAGTTGTACAATCCTTGGACTTCTAAGTCAAAAATCGTAGATTTGAAACTCAGGCACGCACCTCTAAAAGGAATTTTTTTTTACATTTGTTAAAACGGTGAGTGAAAGCATCGTGAGAAAACCAGCACACCTAAGAGATTTTTTAACGATCTGTAAAGCCACGTCAGAGACGTATGGGCGGTATAAATTCTGACACCAGGTTGTTCATCAACCATACGATAAAGAAGAAAAAAACTAAGAACTATAAACTATTTAGTAAAAAACTCTTTATTGTATACCCTTTGTACCGATCAAGCAATACATTTTCAGAATCACGCAAAAAAAAGATAGTTACAAATTCCCTCATCCCTCTCAACGAAACTGAAAATACATCTTCTTTATACGTTCGCCGTAACGAGATTTTCTTTAAGCTTCATATAAACAAACGGGGGTAGGATGAAAAATACGTAAAACAAGACAAATGTGGCGGAAACGTATCGTATGAGCGTGATTACTGAAAGATTAGCCCCGCCCGTCTAAGTAAGTTCAATGAACCGGCTAGATGTGTTACTGATATATCTTTCTTTGGAGGCCACGGGTTATCGATGATCGGAAATACAGAAGTTTAATTTGAAACTATGATAAGGCTTTCGTGGTTGTTTGTAGTATTGTGGTAGTTATCACGATTATAATAAAAAAAATTCTATCTTCTGGCCGAATTTTGGTTGCAACGGCTAATCTTAAGTAGCCATTTTCGCGGGAGATAATATAGTGCGTAAGCGTGTGCAAAAACAGATGCATTCTCTATTTCCTCACTTTCGTACTCCGAAGGGACGGCAATTTAACACGACCGGGGAGGGTAATTAATTTACAATACGCACATAACTTACGAAAAGTCCGCCTTGGGTTTGGATTTGAGACCGCTGACTTGTTACCTAAAACAAAAAAAGGGTAATTTCAGATGCACTGCCAATTTTTGAGATGATACCCCCTTAACCCCCAAGGAAGAATTGGCCATCCGTTGCGTTCTTCCGCTCAGCTATTTCCAAATTTACTTTTTCATATTTTGTAGTTTTGTACTATTAAGAATTCGTTTTATGTGTATCAGTGATATTAAGTATGTACACTCGTGGACAAAGCCGGTGCACCACTTTTAAAATTAGAGTCGCTTGCACCCGGGCGTCCGAACGTAGCGCTAACGCCTCTACGCACGTAGCATCATTCAAAGCATTTTGATCGCAAAGTGGTGCACCGTTCGTGTCCGCGATAGTACCTATTCTTTTTTAACAGTAGGTAAAGTACAATATTAGACTAAAGTCCACTTACCCTACTGCAGCCTCCCTGCTTACTGTCCACCCGTGCTACTGATGTATCTTTCGATCCGATAGCCCTGTACCGATGCACGTCTCACTGAGCCTGATTCGCTTTGATACAGTCTTGTTTTTTATACGAATTTATCTTTAATCAATCAGTGTTACTAGGACATACTCGTAGGTATGATACTGTTTGCTTGTTTGTTTTTGACTTTTTTTTTGTAAACGTGGACTGAAATAGTTGTTGGAGACCAAAGAGATATAATTTTTGATATAATTTTATAGAAGGTTTAAAAATGTAATATAAATAATAAAGTTAATAATTAAAAACCCCATACAAAAAACCTGTTTTTGTAAACATTTTTTGTACGGAACCCTTTGTGTGCAAGTCCGACTCGCACTTAGCAAGTTTCTTATTAAATTTATATGCTTAATTATTTCTGGAAGACAATGTTTTTTTTACTGTTTGGCTCCGGTTTACCTAACTCTTTGTATTGCTCCGCTGGATGGCAATGCTGATTCTTTGAGCAAAAAAATGCCAGCCCTCTGGTCACTTAGATACCTACTTATATGATATGATAACCGTCAAAAACAAAAAAAAAACGGGCAACAAGAAATATAATTTTACTATCCCATATAACTTTTTAAATATTTCAAGTTAAAATGTCTGTATTTCCATTTAAATATATTACGAAACTTGTTGAATAAATTACGTACGTTTCCAACTAGGATTCCAGAGTCCGGTAGCCAAGACTTCGGTGAACGTCTGTGAATTTACGCAAAACATCTACTGCTTTGTGCCCATAAAATGGCAAAGTTTATTGTACTAAGCGTTAGGTATTTTTCAAAATTTTTGACCGATTAAATGGACAAAATTGATGTTTTCAATTTGTATGAATTTTTGTTATAATTATGGCAACTAGGCATTTACAAATAGTTTGCGATGATTTAACCACAGTATAATAATCATACAGTATGGTAACTACGTACAAACGCTCGAAAACGGCACACTCACACAAACATGAACTCACACAAATTCTACCATTTCTGGCGTACAAAATATAATCTTAAATCTACACTATTACACATTAATAAAAAATAAATAAAAAAATACTACAAAAATACTTCATATAAAATATTAAATGAGAAGATTCTCAGATAAAAAAAAAACATTATTATTAGAGATCTAACGTAACGATATAAAAATCGATAAAATAATCAGTGACACAAACTTATAAAAAAAAATATCGTACAGAAATAAATACCTTTGAGAAAATATTTATGAAAATATCGAATTCGTGGATAAAACTCCAACGTTAGGAATACGCTTCAAACTAAGCCACAGATAATGGGGACTTTTGAAACCAAACTCCTTTGAAATCAAAAGGTTAAAATACCTCGTACCAAAATAACGAGATGGGACAAAAAACATAAAGTTAAAGGGGTTAAAAGGTCAACCTTCTATCTTAATGAAGGGTTACATTTTAGGACTAAAATAAAACAGAATAATTGCTTGTACCTTATTTAGTTATATAATATCTATAAGTTACCAGATGTTGGATTTAATCAGTCTAGTCGTGGCTTACAATTTGATCAAACGTTTAAGATATAATTAAAGGCGAGTAACATTTATTAGCAGTGATAACCTAGTGGTATGACTGTTGGACTGCCAAGTCAAAGGTTACATTACATTCGAATAATCGATACTTATATTAATAATTCGAAAGTGCGTATGTTGTACGCGAGCAGTTTCCGGCCCCGTCCGATACTTATAGTGAGAGAAACACGTAGAGGGGAGATGTCTTTAGTGGGTGCCAACCCCACATAATCTTACGACCTCAGACATGCAGTATGCGGTCAGAACATCTTTTATTCCCCTCCGCCACAAAAAAGCGTTGTATGATTCGTTTCAAGCACAAATGAAGTATACCTGCGTAAGTTATAGAAAATAGGCTCCTCTTTCAGTTTTAAACTGGTCGTATAATCACTAAATCTTACGTATAATATAGAATGTTGCTCCTTTTTAAAACATCGCGTTTTCAAAGCAAAAAAAAAAAAATTTTAGAATAATAACTTTCGTGAGTCATACTTATACATTAAATATTGATACGGCTTTACTCACGTATAGATTTCAGGGAATGCCCGTATCGATATTTAATAAAAAAAATTGTAGCAATATTCAAACTTAAAAATAGCACACATTCATTTATGTATCTATATAGGTACATCAAACTCAACAAACACTAGACTGTTTAAAAATAAATATAAAACTATAAAATCAAAGTTCGTCGATCTCGGATCGGATATCTGATAAGTGTTCAAATAAGATCGGAGCGTAAGCACGAAACGGCGCATTTGTAGCCTCCGGCCCGACGCGTCCGACCCGACTTTGTATGAAGTCACGTATTGTTCCATATATCGAGATAAACAAAATGCATTAGATCGACTACCCGATAAATATGGAAGTGTTATGTTACGGCAAATGTAAGAAGCCTTTCTATTTAAAGAGAGTCTCTTTTGTTTTTTTTTTCGTGTAGTAGACACGGCTACAGATCAAGCTATACAAATCCAGTATGAACTGACCTCGCATTGTATAGGTTCTTTGTACAACAAGATGTCAGCTGAAACTGGAAATATATAGGTTGTATGTGTAACCGTGTGTACCTACAGCAAGTTCAACCATTAGTAATTTTATGAATGTTTCTGTCTTAAAAAACTGTTCTGGGTGTCAACACGGTTTAATATTCGAGTTGATGCGAAAGACTTTGCGCTGATTTACGAAAAGAATCCAAACAAAATATTGGAAAAAATTAAAAGACCAAGTGAGATGTGAAGTTCTAAATTTTTGTAGCAAAAGCAATCCATTACGATAAGCATTTTTTTGCGAATTATAATCTTTATTATTGGATTTTCCCCTTTCTAGGTTGGATGAAGGGGTAAATCAGCCTCTTACCTACTGAAACCCCTGACGATCTAATCTTAGAACCTACTTATGAGCGTGATCTTATTGCTGCAACTCATGATACGGTTTCAGAGCAAACCTAGGTTTCCACACCCCTAGAGTTAAAAAAGAATTTTCCAAATCGGTTCATAAATGAGCGAGGTTTGAGGTAACAAACATAAAAAAAAACAATCGAATTGAGAACCTTTTCCACCTTTTTGAAGTCGGTTAAAAATATTACGTCATAAGTCTGTAACTTACTATTAAAAATCACGGAGGCCCTCACAAATAAATAGAAAATCTATTCTTTACCTAAAAACTCAAACACAAAGGTATTATCTTGAAATAAATCGTCAATCAACGTTCTTGAGTCAAATCAATTCCTTAGAAATAATATTAAAGCCGTTTTTATTCAAGATAATGGTCTTGATTAAGTTAGCAGAGAATAAAACATTACAATGCTTCATAAAATTGGGAGAATACAATAAGCTCCGAGCCACGTGGATTGTAGCTTTTAACGAAGCTTATGTTATGGCTGTTGTTATATTTGAATATTATCCTTTAACTTGGTTTTGTTTTATAATTATTATTATTTTATTTATTTAGAAAAGCAACGGCAATACTTATGGATATAATAGAAAGACCGTCATTGGCTACTTCAAAGACTCGTACAACCCCAGTGCATATTGGCGCGCCACGCTGAATGATGGTTATGACCAATGAGAGATCTTCAAATTCAGAATAAATATGTCGGACATGCAATTAAAGAGGATAATAAATATTATCGTGTCGAGCAAGACATTCATCTCGACAGAAACTTACACAAAAAGTGATTCAGAGGTTTCATAGACCTACCTACTTATATTAAGATATTTTGACATTCCGTTCTAATATAAAAAAGTGTAAATAGATAAAAATACAAAATGATTAAATTATGTAATTATTTATTTTCAGATGATTCCAAAATAGCTTGCAGGTGTACTGTAGTGTAAAATAAACCAAGTGATATGTTACGTTATTCTTCTTTCAAAATAAGTGCATTACTAAAAATGGCCAAGTCCGGACAATAAAAACAGTTTATCAAAGTAAAAAGTGTAATTAGTACATAGTTTAATTACGGACTGTCCCACGGCCGGTGATTCGGTGAAAATCTTGGCTTGGTTCCTGCAATTAATGCTGGCTTTAACTTGGGCCGGTGGCACGATCCAATTACTAGGCGTTTGGTTCAAGTAATGAGATAAAGCGTGTTAAATCTAAATCTATATTAGGCTTATGTTGTACCACAGATGGTCTAAGTGGTCACGATTTTTTACCACTTTTGACCAGATGTTTGTGGCCGCCCACTGTTGCAATTTATCACATATTTATTTATTTAATTGTTAAGTATGTCATCTATGTTAAGGCATCACTAGGTATAGAAAAACCTACTTAATCCTGACTTCTGTTGATGTTGATTATAAAAAATATCAGATTACCAGCGTTGCAGCAATTACCCAGCTACAAGCAAAACTTCACCTTAGTTTGATCTCACACAACCAACATTAATTTCATATATTTTGAAACTTCACTTTCGTTTATTTAATTATTATTTATCTTTTGTGAAGTTGCAAATTTTTTTATTTATTTATTGCAATTATTATTTCTCTTTCGTTTTTAATTTAATTTTGTGAAGTTTAAAAATATTTTTTTTTATTTTTCTTTTAATGTCGCTATCGCTTGTAAACTATTCCACGCAAAACTGGAGCCCATGCTTTTTGCACTGGTTCATTGTTCAGGTTCGTATACAGATTGTATTCAAAAATTGCATCTGATTGTCGCACTGGACTTTTCTATTCAAAGCACCAGTTTTTAATATAAACGACGTTTTTTTTTTTTTTTTGTGAATTTTTTACATGTTATAGCACATGATAGCTTATTAAATATAATTATTTAATGTATTCCGATAGATGTCGCCACACGCCCTAGGCGTGTAAAAGAGATTTGAAATTTCGATTGATGCCGATGGGATACGGTGGCTCAGCGGTTAGAGCGTCGACACGGTATGTCGAAGATCGTGGGTTCGAATCCCATCCGTATCAGTTGTTTTTTCAAATTTTCTTATTAAATAATTATATTTAATAAGCTATCATGTGCTATAACATGTAAAAAAATATAGTATAAAAACTAAAACCCGACTACTTAAAATCTAAAAACAAGCTTCTTAGATTTGAAATAAAATTCTGTAGTCGGAGGCCACCAAATTACAAAGTATTTACCCTTGGAAGATTATCTAGTACCTATTTACCTATAATACATTAAGGCCTCCGACTACAGAATTTTATTTCAAATCTAAGAAGCTTGTTTTTAGATTTTAAGTAGTCGGGTTTTAGTTTTTATACTATATTTTTTTTCAATGATTTTTAGTGGTAAAGAAACAAATAAAATTCATTTAAATCACAATTTTTTAGAATGTGGTAGTTCTTAAATAGGTAGATTTCTTTAACTGTCAACTTCGGTTCAAACCTTTAGTCAATGTCATGTATTTTTTTAATTAAATTTATTTCAAAGGTGTCGTCCGCGACTTCGAGCTATTAAAACATGGCCTCATATATTTCTTAGAAGTATACATGAAAAGTAGTAAGAAGTACAGCTTGGCAAAAAAGAGTCTGGAAAAATTGGGGGCGCCGCTGTCGCACTTTTCACACTACAATTCAAAATTACAAGTTATTAAGTGCTTACATATTTCTATGACGAGTTTTTTGGTATTAATTATAATCAAATGAATCATTTTTATGTTATTTTAGTACTCACAAACATAGTTATTTAAGATTTTTATTTTTAGTTCCAGCTGTCACCGCCTCAGACTCTTTTTTGCCAAGCTGTATAAGTACACATGAAACCTTTTTTGTGGGATATCTTCATAGATAGAGTACATTTACCTAAAGTTCGAGGAAGTATGTAACATGGAGTTGATAATACCTGCTCTAAAATCCCGAAATCATAAACATTACAATTAATTCCCGGGAAATAAGAAATTAATTTATTTAATAAGAAATTTGAAAAAACAACTGATACGGATGGGATTCGAGTCCACGATCTCCGGTGTACCGTGCCGACGCTCTAACCGCTAAGCTACCGTATCCCATCAGAATCAGTCGAAATTTCAAATCTCTTTCTACGCCTTAGGCGTGTGGTAATATCGATCGGAATACATTAATTATCCGACTCAGTATTCTAAACTTTGCAGTTTTTAGAAGGCACCGATAGATATTACCACACGCCCTAGGCGTAGAAAGAGATTTGAAATTTCGACTGATTTTGATGGGATACGGTGGCTCAGCGGTTAGAGCGTCGGCACGGTACGTCGGAGATGGTGGGTTCGAATCCCTTCCGTATCAGTGGTTTTTCAAATTTCTTATTAAATAATTTATTATATTTAATAAACAAACATGTGTTAAAACATGTATTAAATTCTCCAAAATAGGTATTAATTTAACGTTTTAAATACATATGAACTAAATTATTATAATAAAAAGTCTTTATTATGTTTTTAGACATCGGTAACAGATAATGTAATACTTAAGTAGTTCGGTATTAAAACTGTTAAATTAATAAGTTTTATTTTACATACAAAATTAATTCTAATAAAAACTATAGGTCAAAATCCAGTCCATATTAATAAAATCCCGGGATTTAATTGTTATGTTTACGATTCCGGGATTTTTGAGGAGGTATTGTTAACTCTATGTTACTTACTTCCACAAAACCGCAAACCAACGCCATCTAGTTACGAAAAAGAAATCTCTATTTAATTAACATTATTTTAAAATATAATCATAATTTAATAGGCAGTGATGTGTAAATATTTATTGTTATCACGTTTTCACATTGTATGCAGTGTTATAATCACATATATTTATGATAGTCGTAACGGGTAGTTAGAAGCCTGATATTCTAAGAAGTGGTCCAGAATATGTAGATAATATATACATATTCTGAATGTGCTCATCAAGACCTTCCATTTGATATCAAACACGATAAATTTACCTTAACTTTATTTTTTTCGAGCTGACTAATTTATTTTTAAAATCCACCATATTTGATTTTACGAAATTTCATATATCCTATAACCCGCAGACCATTAAGACGCATCGATAGACACCTTATTTATTGAATTACAACAAATAGTTTAGGAGCTACGAGGGAACAGATGAACAAACTTACATACATACAAACATACATACATACATACATACATAGACTGCTAAAATCATAACCCTCCTTTTTTTTGTAGTCGGGTAAAAAATTCACAAAAAAAAAATATTAAGAAAAATGGTAATATCGCATCGGTGTCTACTATAACTGCAAAGTTTGGAGCACTGAGTCGGGATACGTAATGTATTCCGATAGATGTCGCCACACGCCCTAGGCGTGTAAAAGAGATTTGAAATTTCGATTGATGCCGATGGGATACGGTGGCTCAGCGGTTAGAGCGTCGACACGGTATGTCGAAGATCGTGGGTTCGAATCCCATCCGTATCAGTTGTTTTTTCAAATTTTCTTATTAAATAATTATATAAACGACGTTATTTAAGCTTGTTTGCATAAACATAATTATTATTATGAAGAATCCTAATACGAATTCACGTTTCTTCTTTGTTAAATGGTTAATGGAATTGTGATATTCTAGTGATATGAGCGTTGACTTTTAAGTCTAACCACCCTACAGGTGATTAGCAATTATATTTGTGCACTGATAGCCTAGTGGTATGACCGTCGACTCACAAGTCAGAGGTCTCGAGTTCGATCCCAAGGTACCTCTGACTTTTCGTAAGTTATGTGCGTATTATAAATTAATTATCAGTTGCTCAAACGGTGAAGGAAAACATCGTGATGAAACCAGCACACCTGAGAGAATTTTCGATGGTGTGTAAAGCCATGTCAGAGGCCTACGGGCGGTTTAAACTCTGACACCAGGTTGATCATCAACCACACGATAAGAAGATTTATGTAAGTATACTGAATGATAAGAACGGTTGTTTAGCTCAAAGTAAAATCCTAAATCGAGCTATAGAATTATATTTACACGGGTTTCACTTATTCTTCACCACTTACTGGATATGTAAGGATTCATTATTCGTGAATAATTCAATATTTTAAAGCAGATATTCTGAGCGCAATTCATTATAATTTAACATTAAGTCATTTCAATGAGAACCTTTTTTCAAATCGCTGGAGTCTGCAAATAACAATTCTGTTTGGTTTAAAGTCTAGACTGTGCTCCATTAAAATTAAAAAGGAAAGTTTTAAAGGAAAAATTAATGCTACTTTTCTTAGCCACCAGGGCGGCGCCACTTTAGCGTGGGGTGACTTTGACACTTACATATCTCTATGCTTGACAGAGAACGGTTTAAACTTGGGTATAAAATACTATTTAAATATTCTTCTATCTAAACCAGTTCCCAAAAAAGAATAATAATTAGTATTTATTCTTTTGTCGAAACCTGTTACGAAACTAAGACACGTAGGTATCTACTCGGCTACAATGATCTTATTTTCTAAACAGAATAACTCTGTTTATAGAGTACAGTACTAAACTGACTTAGTCATGTGCCATTTGATTGTACGGAGTATCCTAGTAAGAGGTCTCATGTGGCACGCTTTTATCAAAGTTTAGACTTATAAAACCGAACGCCCTGCGAAGTCCGACGCCCGTATAGCTTGGATTATATTTTACACTTTACACTGAGGTGGCAAACAGACGGTTTGGTAGGGGTTAGCTTGATAACGGAAAGCGGGAAACTATTCTTCTTCTTCTTTGGTTAATGGCTCGAGCTGACTCTTGTCAACAACTCTGCCAGTGTATTACCAGTACCAGTGTAATGCCAGTGCATTACGGACTATTGTAATGTCAAAGTGGCTGACCACTGACTATGTTCTTTCTTGTTTCATATTTAATTTAATAGTTTCTTATATTTGTCAAATATTGAAGTTTTGTGCCAGTTTAATAATTAAAAAAAAAAAATTACAAATAAATATTTGTAATTAATATTAACAAATTATTAACAACATGAGAATCATTTCAGAATTTGAGTTTTTTTACACACGCACGAAAATACTCTTGAACACACACTTGTATCTATGCATGCATTTTCACCTAACATAATTATTTACTTTACTCTAGTATACAAAATATAATTGCAACCCGCGTACATTATTACCTCATCCTCAAACCATGACAAATATAAGTAACTTGGCTAATAAAACGCATGCTTAGTAACGAACTTTTGAACTAATCTGGAGTTGCGTACTTATTTGGACATTAGGAGGTGCCCCTATTCGGGTCACGGCGCGTAACATAAAACATTAACTTAATAGCCCCCCTTTTTGTCTGCCTTGATTATATCGCGGTAGTTTCACAACTAACAAATTGTTGATTACGAACTTATACCATGAATGAGAAAGAAAGAAAGTTAAAATGTAAGGTGTTGTTTTGAAGGTAAAAGTTAGGAATTAGCTTCTGCGGTAGAATGGAATTTTTAACTTCGCATTTGTGTTCCGAATCTTGAATTAATAAGTCGACGGCTTCGGATTCCCTACACGTGTAGCCTTGATTTATAAATCAAATTAGTTTATTCGGAGCTGACGCGTACAAGTACAAATTTAGTTGTATAATTGGTTAGAAAAACAATTTTGGTGTTTGTTTATTTAACAAATTATGAGCAGTATCGAGGGGATTGGGATACATGACCACAGTTTAAAATGTATAAATATTTGACAGTGTATCTATCTCTATTTTAATCTTTTTTAAGGAGAATTAAAACGTCTAAAGATATCATTTCAATTGGTCAAGTTATGACGAGGATAAAAAAGTTTAAAAATTTTAAGCTAAACAGAGATCACTATTAATAAAAAAAAGACGTCATTTTTTCGATCGATCGAATCGATCGATCGATTTTTATTTCTTCTTCCAGAAATTAAAAAATTGAAATAGTCGGTTCTAGTTTCTAACAAATGTTTATTTGTGAGACCGTAACAATAACCCGAACTAGCGTACAGTACAGAGACATAAGTCCATTAGCATGGTTTGTTTTATTCCATGGTTGTTTAAACTCACACTGTTGTTCATCAACCATACGATAAAGAACCATTAAGAACCAATATCAACTATACGAATTTATTAGTGCGCTATGTTAATATTCTTTTATACTAAATACTAAAACGCACACTAATTATTAATGTTTAAATGGGTATTACAAAGGAATATAAATATAGCGTGCAAATGGATTAATGTCACTGACTGTACCTACTTCGTAATAATAGTCTCATAAATAAATATCCGATAAACCAAAATCCACGCGGTCGAGGACGGGTCAAAGTGATAAATTAATTAATTAAATTTAATGACAAATTCCTACACTTTCCTACGTATTACCGACGATCGTTAGGTAGTTTGATTGATTTATTTAAGAATACTAGCAAGTAATCAGATAGTCATTAGCTTCATTAATCAATCAATACAATACACGCACACGAAGTATTGTTCTAATAACAACTTGCTCGCAGTTGAATAGCAAACCAAAGCAATTTTAACTTTACTTTATTATTACTACTTTATTATTATTACTTTATTTTACATATTTACTTAGACTAAACAAATACGAATATTTTAAACGGTTTTATTTTAGCTTGCCCTGTTTATTATTTGGTACAAATGTAGTAATCGATATTTTACCCCCTTCTTGTTGACAGATTGATCTGATATTTGGTACACAGCTTTAGTTCTGATGACAAAACCGTTTTACATGAAACAAAATGTTACTCATATTATTTTTAAAGAAATGAAAAATGACTAAACATTTACTCCAATTTAAAAAATCTGACTGAAAGCAAGAACTTAATAAAATATCATTTTAAAAAAACATAGCAAACACTAGCTGATTCAGTGAAGTGAACGTGATTCCAACGTTACATTCACGAGTGAATGAATATCTATTCATTCGTTCATTAAATCAGTTTCATATCAACCAACCGTCCGCTTTATCGCAGTAAAAGCGTTGGGAACTCTAGCCTAAAATATGGTTTATCCTAACTTTAGTTCACTGTGAGCTCAGGTTGTTGGAAATAATTAATCTAGAAGGCATTTGATTTATCTATATGTACCTATATAAGTATCTGAAGTACAGTTTACGTACTTTCTATATAAGCATATTAGCATAATAAGAGTTGTGATAGCCTAGTGGTGGTGACCGTTGACTGGCAAGCTCGTGTTCGAATCCAAGGACTCAAGGATCCAACCTCTGACTTTTCGTAAGTTACGTGCGTATTATAAATTAATTATCACTTGTTCCGCGCCTCGGAAAGGACGTAAAGCCGTTGGCCCTGCGCCTGATCTCTCTCCGGTCATGTCGGAATGCCGTCCCATCGAACTATGAGAGTGAGGGAATAGAGAGTGCACCTGTGTTTGCGCACACACTTGTGCACTATAAGATATATCCTGCGTAGTTGTAATCTCCGTTGTAAAAAGTAATCTCCGTTGTAAAAAGTAATCTCCGTTGAGATTGGCCGCCGAAATTCGGTCAGGAGAACGTTATTATTTACATAGCATTATTAAATAAGCACGAAGCACGAAAAAATACTGTCGGTAAGCTGATTTTGTTTCAAACGAATCACAACATGCAACGAAAAAATCACTTTGTTTCATGCACTTAAACTGTCATCTTGAATTTTTCCTCAAACTTTGTGCTGCTATGAAGCGGGGAGGAAATTAAACGAGAAAGATTCGCGCGTCACGGGCGAAGAATTCTAATATTTTTAGCGATATAAAACTATGAACAGAGATCGAACACCCAGTGTTTAATTAATAGTTTTTGTTTCAGCAACGTTTCCTGCTATTAGGAATAAGACATCGTCGTTTTTTTATATATCTTTTTAAATCTATTTATTTATCGAGGCTTTTGTCCACAAGGTGGATATGACAGCCTCATAGGTACAATAAAAAAAAATCTTCACTAGACAAATTCTTACTTCATCAATAATTAAAGATTAGAAAAAACATTTTACAAATTTATAAATAGCTACAGATTAGATAGAAAGTGGTTTACTCAAAAAACAATTAATTCTGTCATTATAAATATCAAATTCAATCGAATTAGGTACATAAAATTTCTATAAATGTAGATTTTTTTTATCATGAATAATATAAGTTTTTTTTTTTACATAAAACGGTTTTGTTATCAGAACTAAAGCTGTGTACCAAATATAAGATCAATCTGTGAACAGGAAGGGGGTGCAATGATTACTAAATTTGAACCAAATAATTAACAGGGCAAGCTAAATAAAACCGTTTAAAAAGACACAATATGTGACACGAATCCATCTGATGGATGTATTATAAAATATAATCAGTAGACACACGCCATCCTATTCCCTTTCATACAAACATTACGCTCCAAAACACCTTTCGCTGAAAATATCTCAAAACCGAGAATTCGCAGCAGAATTGAAAGGCAACCTCAACTAATCATTCCTCAGCTTTCCCTCCAAAGATTATATTTACTTCCATATAATATACTCTATGAATATCCAAGCATAATACTCGTATTTCATCAAGAGGTCTCGATGCCGGTCTCGTATGAAAGGATCTAAGATATCGTCGAAGCAAGACTGCATTTTGTTACTATGTAAATTTATACCGTAGTCTGCATGAATTCTGTTGGTGCCACGAATAATGTTTCGCTTAATACGGACCTAACGATTCCGTAATGAGGACCGTGTATCATTTTGATGAGCGTGCCACTTGAGCTAAATTAAGTTCTGTCTAGCTTAGTGCAATGTATAATAGAATAAGTCGTTGTGGTTTTAAAGAGTCTGTTGGGAAAATGTACAAGTAACGATCGTCCTAATTGAAAAACCTAATAACATTTTTTGTACGACCGTGGATTGAACCCTTAGACCTCACACTCAGAAGTCGCACTTGTATTGTACCTACTTATTTTTTTGTGACTTTTTTACATGTTGACTTATTGAATTATAGAATTATTTAATTAGAGAATTTGAAAAACACATCGGCTGAGATTCAAACCTACGATCTTTGACTTGACAATCAAAATGGAACACACCTCTGACTTTTCGGATTTATGTGCGTATTAGAAATTAATTATCACTTAATATTTTTGTGAATTTTTTACATGTTATAGCACATGATAGCTTATTAAATATAATTATTTAATAAGAAAATTTGAAAAAACAACTGATACGGATGGGATTCGAACCCACGATCTTCGACATACCGTGTCGACGCTCTAACCGCTGAGCCACCGTATCCCATCGGCATCAATCGAAATTTCAAATCTCTTTAACACGCCTAGGGCGTGTGGCGACATCTATCGGAATACATTACGTCTCCCGACTCAGTGCTCTAAACTTTGCAGTTTTAGAAGACACCGATGCGACATTACCAATTTTCTTAATATTTTTGTGAATTTTTTACATGTTATAGCACATGATAGCTTATTAAATATAATTATTTAATAAGAAAATTTGAAAAAACAACTGATACGGATGGGATTCGAACCCACGATCTTCGACATACCGTGTCGACGCTCTAACCGCTGAGCCACCGTATCCCATCGGCATCAATCGAAATTTCAAATCTCTTTAACACGCCTAGGGCGTGTGGCGACATCTATCGGAATACATTACGTATCCCGACTCAGTGCTCTAAACTTTGCAGTTTTAGAAGACACCGATGCGATATTACCAATTTTCTTAATATTTTTGTGAATTTTTTACATGTTATAGCACATGATAGCTTATTAAATATAATTATTTAATAAGAAAATTTGAAAAAACAACTGATACGGATGGGATTCGAACCCACGATCTTCGACATACCGTGTCGACGCTCTAACCGCTGAGCCACCGTATCCCATCGGCATCAATCGAAATTTCAAATCTCTTTAACACGCCTAGGGCGTGTGGCGACATCTATCGGAATACATTACGTATCCCGACTCAGTGCTCTAAACTTAAGATCTATCTAAGATCGATCTAAGATCGTGGGTTCGAATCCCATCCGTATCAGTTGTTTTTTCAAATTTTCTTATTAAATAATTATATTTAATTATCACTTGCTAAAACGGAAAAGGAATCTAGTACACCTGAGAGATTTTTTAACGATGTGTAAATCCATGTCAGAGGCCTACGGGTGGTTTAAACTCTGACACAAGGTTGTTCACCCATACCATAAAGCAGCAAGAAAAGAAGATGTAATAGGCCAAAAATGTTTAACTTCTAACATTTTTAACTCTAAAAGCGCTTTTACACGTACGAACGAGACGTGTCGGTCCGAATGACCTATATCCTACTCTAAGCCAAACAAATCCATCAGAGGGTTACGTCTATGCCTCGTACTGTCCATAAACTGTGTGACGTCATCATGCGATCCACTCTCCATGATTTAAAACTATCACACAAGTTGTTGGCACTGTATTGATACTACTTTGACGAGTTTCGATTTGAAATAAATATTGAACAGCTAAGAAAACAGAATGATTTTAATTGTATTTACCAAAAGACTAGGTTCAGTTTCCGAGTTTATGTTGTGAATTCAGTGAAAAGATCAAGATTATAGAACTTCACTGGCTTAAAATGAGTTTCTTGGCTGTACCCGTAGCAGCGTAGCGGGCGTAGCAGCGTAGCTGCGTAGCGTGGTAACCTGTAGCACGCTTGACTGTTGTATGTTTCCTCCTTCGATCAACAATCTATACTTATAAACAGTACCGTGACTGACTGACTGACAGACAACACACAGCCTAAACCGGTGGACCTAGAGACTTGAAATTTTGAGACAATATTCTTTAAGTACCCTAGGGGTGCACTAAATTCAACTACTACACGAAATTCCACCTCTAAATAGGTAAAAAGGGGGATAAGAGCTTCTACCAAATAAAGGATTAAGAACAAAAACTGGTCAATGAAGTGGGCGAGGTTGCATTATACTTCTAAATTTAAACTCTTTACAAAATGTACTTGTAGAAAAAAGTTTCTAAGTGGCCAATTTATTCTTATTTCAAATAGTCCCATAAAATCATTTGTGTTTGCAGTTTTTGAAGCGTTTGTGCTGATAGGAAATTTCATGTTGTTATATTATTATAATTACAATTAAATAGCTGCCTCCCCTTTCCCCCCTCTGGGTACGCTTATGCTTATTATAGTGCGATATACACGCGTACCAACTCGCAATCGAAAAGCTTATGATATACATATACTATAAATTCTTTATCTCCAAAATACAAATAAAATCATCTTAAATAAATATCAACTTAATCAAATAAGGATTATTTCTAAAGAAAAAGGATTTCAAGTAGACCGTTATCTCCTTAACGTCAATCAGACTAAACCAAAACGAATTGTATTCAAATTCCTTTAAAATAAAAATCTAATTAAATGATAAGCTAAGCTACTGAATCTGGATAAATCTAACTAAAAAAATGGGATTGTCTGTGACTGGATTTACAATGCCGAAAAAAGTCCAAGTATATTCGATAAGACGGATTGATTTAAAGTTTGGTGGAGTAGAAATAGCCGTGGTATATGAACGTTAACTGGAACGTCAGAGGTCTCAGGTTCGAACTCAAATCACGCACCTCTGACTTTTCGGAAGTTTCATGCGTATTATCAATTTATTATGGCTTTATTAAATTTATTTACGAGTTTACGTGTCTTCCGAGACACGAAGTAAGTGATAATTATTAATTTATAAAACGCACATAACACACTCCAGTTCAAGGTTGTTTGGAAGAGATCGCCATGCTGCGATAAGAAATGTATATTTTAAATGTATTTTTTAGTGTGCAATAAAGAGTTGTATTATAACGGTGCGTGTTTTGGGTTCGAACCCGAGACCACTGACTTGCCAGTCAACGGTCACCACCACTAAGCTATCACGACTCATATCACATTTGAATAACAAGTATTTAAATTACTAACGTATGGATGCCTAGAGAGTTCGTAATAACACATATTTCCATGTGAAATGTAAAGTATATTTCTTTCTATTGTTTAAGAAACTAGTATGTAAAAAAACAAATACATACTCGTATCATTATTTTATCGTCAACATGTCACAGTTACAATAATCACATGTTTTGTATAAACATAATAATATACTTCCGTAAAAAAAGCTATTAAGTTACAAGCACGTTGAAATGAATAAAAATAGTTTTCTACTTCTCGTATAAATTTTATGAGTTTCAAGGAACTATTGACCATTCTGTGAGCCTCGTTTGATACGCATTCACTGGCTGTCCAGTTTCATAAATTAAAAACATTAAAATAACATAGACTCACGCCTGTATTCCCAGATGGTGTAGGCAGAGGTGTACTTTGTGTACTTGTAAATCTTTTGTCACTCTCATAAAAATTTGACGACTTGGGCTTGTAATACTGATAAACTAGAGCGAAAGAGCCTTACCTAATGTTTTTCAAACTTATTTTTTGCAATATTCTTCATATTTTCTTCAGCCCAACATTTGTCTGGCATCTTGCCACAGTTCCTTTGCTAGTTTTACGCTCATTAGCAGAAAGAAAACGTGAAATATATGTCAGGTTTTATTATTTATCAGTAAGTCTTAACTGAAGAAGCGTTTACTAAATATTTTTGTAGCATAGAAGTCCACACATATCGTAAAGAAGCGCACTTTAAATAGCCATGTTCATTTGACAAATATTTTTTTTTTTTTTTATGGACTCACGCCTGTATTCCCTAGAGGGGGTAGGCAGAGGTGTACAGTACACCCACGTTTCGCCGGCTTTTTTATAAGTCCCATGTAATAGGGGGCGAGCTTATTGCCATTAACCGGGCACAATTCCAGACTCCGTGCTGCTACTGAGAATTTCCTAATGAAAAAACCCAATAACACTTTTGCCCGACCCGGGGATCGAACCCAGGACCTCGTGCTTAGCAGTCGCACTTGCTACCACTAGACCAACGAGGCAGTCTAAAATTTAAGGCATTTAAGGCAGGCAATTTAAAAATTTGTTTAGAAGTTTAAGATATTTCTACTCATATTCTTACTTTAGGCCACAGACACGCTTATTTGTAGAATAAAAGACTAGACTAGGCCGAATAAAAATAGAATACGTAAATATTTCCTAAAAGTTTTTTATATATTTTTCCTCAATACTGAGACTCATCTTTTCCTCCACCGCATCTACATACAAAATATCTTAATTAAACTTTATACACCAATAAATCCCAAATTAATTCGTACCACAAACAGGTAAAACAAAATATTTCAATGGTAGCAATAAAAATAAGTACCGGTACCTTTTGAGAATTAAAGTGCCCGGTTCCTTTATTTTATTTAGGTTTAGGTACTGGAAATGCGTTACGTTTTCAGAATAATAACGACCTATAAAACCAATCGTGTTTCAACGTTCAACGTTTTACTTAGTTATGGCTGGCTTTCAATTAGAGATTATTGTGGATAGACTAATGAACAATGTATTGTTGTAGAGGTCGTGGATGTTGTGGAGGTCTGATAGGTAGTCGCTCCATGTAAAACACTGGTATTCAGCTGCATCCGGTAAGACTGGAAGCCGACCCCAACATAGTTGGGAAAAAGGCTAGGCAGATGAAAAGTAATGAACAATGTATCCGAACTCCTATTAGTCTAGTATGTGTTCTGTGAAATTTAAAAGATTATATTATTCTAATTTCAAAAGCAGCATGATTGACTTTTTTGCATGACTGATCTGTGGTCGATACCTGACTACAGCTTGTAGGAATGTAGGTACTACCCGTTCAGATGAAGAATTCTTTATCCGCACGAGTAGTAATTTGGTTTGCTCAACCAGGGTCTATCACACCGTTGACACAGATTATCTGCGTCAAGTATCAACATTATTTTGCTGCATATCGTTCAGTGAGTGGCGATTACCGATTCTAGTAAATGTAATAAATAACCTCCCCTCTTACGAAGTTGGAATTACCCAAGAGGAGGGATACTTTTGACCTACTAACGCAATTTTAATTTCTTACGAATTCATTGCAACATTGCTAAAGTGCATGCCAATACTCGCATTTTTCCTGGCGTTAGATGCTTATGAAGCTCTGTAATTGATCTCGGCTAATAAACATTATATTAATGCGACTATTCAATGAGAAAATCGTCCCACAGCTAACTTCACAGACTGTGAAGCGCGTTATGTTAAGGTGTATAAGAGGGTAAGTATAAATGTAAGTATAAATACTACAAAAACAATGAAAAAGATAACTAACTAAATTGACTCATACGAATCGTTAGGAATAAGCAAATTTATTTAATTTTTATTGCATTCACAACCTCGATATGATGGAAGATATGGATCATTTTATTACTTTATAGTGAACGAGCCTCAAGTGGTAACAAGCAAGACCTTTGCGTGTTGGACTATCGAAGGAGTATCAGACGTTAAATAATTCATTGTTTCATGGAAGAACGCAACCTTTTGGACGAATCGCTTCCATTGTACCGATGCCGATAAAGTTTTTTGTGGTATTTCCACTTGACTTGAATTGGAAAATACTTGACAAGATAATAGACTTTTTTAAAGCAACAACTTTTATACTTAACTTTAAAATTAACTAATAAAATAAATATATAATATAATAATTTAATAAATATAAGGCCTCATTCTCTCTCTTACTTTTGCTGTGCCCGACAGGGTCCATGATGATCTCATAGTTAATAAGTTACCGTCTAAGACTCACATTGTGGAATGCAATAAAGTTTTTGAATTTGAATTTGAATTACTATTTTAGAATAATATCTAACTTTCATTTATTGATCATTCACATTAGGGTTTTATTCACGGATTGATTTTGAGAATGCCCGACTAGTTTTGAAGTCGAATGGAGTCCATTTTCAAAAGCGAGTGTAGGAATACGCGGTGGCGCGGGCATCGCAAACCTCTCTGTGACAGTCTTAAAAATGGGGTCCGTTCGAGTTCGAAACTAGTCGGACATACCCGAAATTAATCCTTGAGTAAAGCCGTAATCATATTAAATAAAATAAAATAATACTTTTACTAGCGACCCGCCCCGGCTTCGCACGGTTACGCTAATATGCATGTATTATACATATAAACCTTCCTCTTGAATCACTT
This sequence comes from Protodeltote pygarga, assembly GCA_936450705.2. Classification (NCBI taxonomy): domain Eukaryota; kingdom Metazoa; phylum Arthropoda; class Insecta; order Lepidoptera; family Noctuidae; genus Protodeltote; species Protodeltote pygarga. The sequence goes on from OW388263.2 coordinate 10,919,804, forward strand.
TATCTATTAAAAAAACCGCATCAAAATCCGTTGCGTAGTTTTAGAGATCTAAGCATACATAGGGACAGACAGACGCGGGAAGCGACTTTGTTTTATACTATGTAGTGAAGTAAAGTTTACTTTCGTTAAATGAGACAATTTAAAAATATTGTAGAAAGAAGTTTTAAAAATGTTATAAATTTCATGAAAGTTAATTAGTAAGGTAATTATTTACCTGACTAAATATCTTTTTATTAAATTTACGTTACATAGAATGGTGCAATGAAGATTCTGTCTAAAAGTGTAAACTTCTTGTTTTGCCTTTTTTTGTATAGAGGGGAAATGCGCCTTATGCATACCGTACCGCTCGGGGTATGCGAGATGGTTATGGCTTACCGGCCTAGATGCCGACTAAAACCCCCTGTGTCACTTCTCTTTCGCATAGTGACGGGAACGCGCGAACGCTGTTCACGTACTTCCACGAACATCTTTAGTTTTACTCCGAATGTGTCGTTGTTCTGATGTTTAATTTACCAAAGGAGTACTGTTAGAAAACACTGTCATGTTCATTAAGGTAAAAGTTTTATTACATTTTACGGTCCAATGTCATCTAATCAGTTTTATTGCACATACAAAGTTATCAGTTACAAACATTGCACTACCAGTGTCCTCGCTTGTACAGTCACGAGCAAAAACATGTAAACATGTAGAGTTAATCAAAAGCCGTTCTAGAAAAACGCGTACCTATTTAAAATGTAAAAATATTGCAGTAAGCATCAGTAGATATTTACCAATACTTAGGTTATATATTTTTTAACAAATTAATACTGTACTTTAAAAAATAATCATTTGAATTCCTCTACATGTGTACATAATTTTGCGGTTGACTGTACAAATACCTAAACTAATTGCTTAAACAGAGACAGTACGAATTTTGTGAAACACATAGTTCATTTAATTGAGCAAACATTGTCACGCACGCGCAACAAATAAAAAAGTTGCATAACAAAATTTGAAGCGCTCTGATTCGGTGAAAATTGACACGTGTTGCGAGATCGAATCAAAGAGTTTTGTATTGAAGCACATGGCCTGGTTTAGAACTGGCCTGAATCAATTTGAAGGGCCACGAATGTGGTTTTTTTTTGGAATTTCGATAAAGCTTCGTTTTTAGGGTTTTGTCGTAAAACCAGGAACCTCTTAGTTTCGTCATGTTACTCTGTCAATCCGCCCGTCCATCTGTCTGATACCGCAATTTTACTCGCAAGCTATCAATAATAGAAAGCTGCAATTCGGCATGAATATTCACGTATTGTATAATGTACTTTAACATTTGCACCTCATTTACGCCACAATTGACATAGATTTATTTAATTTTTTTTAAATCTTGTAAACATTGGACTGAGATGTTTGTATGATTTATTCATTCGTCTATAAAAGCATTCTGTTTATGGTTGATTCTTATTTTTTTTTATTAAACATTTTCATCGAAACTGAACCAACGTGTAGAAATTCAACTGCCTTAGTTAAAAGGAAATGGTTCTAATTCAGTTTGCAAGAGTTGACCTAAACATACAAACATTTAATTTCAATTTAAATAAAAGCTGTAAAAAGCTTTTAAATTTAAATAAAAGCTGTAAAAAGCTTTAAAATAGCTGCTACTGGCTTTATGGAGTCGTGTGCATGCCAGAACCACTATTCGTGATGGTGAATTGAGCATAAAATAATAATACTCTGACATATACATTTTTAAGTTATAAAACCACCTATATGACACCTCTTATATGATAACTTATTTCTCCAGTATGTAATTGCTACCAACAAACCTACCGTTTACTTCCCTCTAAGTTTTATAGCCGTCTCGAAGTTACTTAGAAGTTTGCAGAGCATCTTAGCAACTTAACGCTAACTTAGAAATCTTTTTCTTTCTGTTTATAAGTTACAAGTTAGCTGTGCTATTCTTAAGGTCGGAGTTTTCTGTGTACAAAAAAGGGCTATGCAGTTCATCTGGTCAATCTGGCCTCTCATGTGGTTTTACAAATGAATTGAGTAAGATTATGTGTTCATGCAAATGTTTCACAAATGTTCTAAGAGGTGTGGAAGAAGGTGGGATCGCAAGCAAATGAATTATTTTTTTCTATTATCTATCATTAGCGGGATTTTAACCCGCGACTGGTCTCCTGTTGCTTTACTACTAAGCTATTTGTAACTCCGCCCATGTCATAAAAAGGATCTTCTACATTCAACCATTTCAAATGGCAGTTATATACACCTTTTGTACAGAGTACTTAGAGAGCTAGCATGTTTAATTCGGGTCCAAATTCCAATCGTAGTAAATTTTTTCTTTCTACAAAAATCTCGAACTTTAGGTTTCGCATAGTAAGCATAAACACTTTATACTTTATTTATAAAAATGGTTACTTAAATACAATTATTTAAATAAGAAACTCGCAAACACAATTGACGCACGGCATCTTGCTGAAGTCCCGCCCAAGTCAGTCGTTTCTGCCCGTTTCTAATTAAAACAATTTCATTTAATAAGCAAAACATGTGCATAAACAAAAAAAAATTCATAAAATGGTTACTTATTTTATAAAAAAAAGCCTTCAAACATTGACAACCTTATAAAATGTCACAGTCGGACATCCATTCAGATTATCGTCGTATGACCTTAACTTTTATAAGGTTTTCAGTCTACAAGCATTTAAAGCCAACCATTAATTGTTATATTATCCAGATGGTAAGTCCTAAGACGCAGTGTAAAAGCCTTCCCATGTATCAAAACTTCGTTGTCGTTGAAAACTTTGACTCAGGTAGAACTCAGTTCAGATACTTTTAAAGGTACTTCGAATTTAAAATCAAATCTTCTAATGGAGTTTTGTGATCTTGGAGGGTTAAGTATCATATATAGTGTTAAAATGAATAAAAATTTTTAGTTGAAGGTCATATTCGACTACGAATCTTATTAATACAAAATAATCCTAACTAAATGCAATAGTACGTAAGTTTGTTTGTTACCTTTCACGTCTTTACCATTTAACCGATCATCTTGAAATTTTGCATATACGTTGTCAAGTGTACAGAAACGGACATAGGGTACCTTTAATTCCGAAAAAAGTACTAATACTTATAAAAATATAAAATAAGTAATAATAAGTTAGGATATTATTACTTCTCAGTTATTACTTCAAGTAGTAATTTTTTGAGTGGACAAACATGTCTAAAATGTTGAACAAAATCAACAAAGTTGTTTCATGAAATCAGTAGTTGCCCCAAATTTAGGACCGTAAAAGTCGAGGGCCATGAGATTCCTGGATATTAAGTCAACAGTAAATACAGACCCATAATACTGCACTAAATTGTAACATAAGGGTTACAATTTCGTTACAAAGAAATATAAGAAGCTTGGAGGCATTATGGTTTTATAAATTCCATCAGAAGTCGATTTCATTGAGGTATTAACCGTAAATGTGAGTACGACTTGGCACTAAGTCTGACTAAGACGGTACACTAAGTTTGTGTACGACCGAGCACTTAGTGCTACTACTCTTGAGCTTTCTATGTGTGCAACAGAGAACTAAATATGTAAACGTGTGAGCACTTAGTACGACTACGACTGAGCACCAAGTACAACTGTGCAAAGTACAAATTTTAATGAGCATAAATATTTTAATAAGAAATATGATAATATGTACCGTGCCGACGCTCTAACCGCTGAGTCACCGGATACGGTACGCCGGAGATAGTGGGTTCGAATCCCATCCGTATCAGTTGTTTTTTCAAATTTCTTATTAAAATATTAATTATATTTAATAAGCTAACATGTGCTAAAACATGTAAAAAAATTCACAAAATTATTAAAAATGAGCACAAAATGTCTACAACTGACTACTACAAGTTTCTTGTTTTTATTTCAAGGGTGGTCACGTGATACTTACTTAGTACATTAATTTTTAGAAGATACTAAGAGCTAATTTGACCACTGACACTAAACGCGATCAATTCAAGTTAAACTCGGTTCAAGCGTTTAATTGACTTCAGAACTGCAATTTACGTAAGGCTAAACTATGTTTTATTAAACTCGGTTTTTAAAGTAAATGGTGAATTCGGGCCTAAAAAACGAGCCGTTTCTTATACCTAGACCTTCTTAGACCTCACCTGAGTTCCGCGACGCCGCGCCGCCGCGTATACACCCGCTCTTGAAAATGGACTCCGTTTAAGTTCGAAACTAGTCGGGCATTTCCCGAAATCAATACGTGAGTAAAGCCGTATCAATATTTAATGTATAAGTATGACTCACGAGAGCCGTTTCTTAACGATGAATTTCAAAAGCTAGCTACAAAATGTAGTTCTTTTCTTACAACATTCACTTAATACCCAACATTTTTGTTCAGTGTATGGTAATGTGATTAGTGTGTGCTATATGTACACAAGGTTACACATCAAGCTATACAAAACCAGTATAAACTGACCTCGCATTGTATAGGCTCTTCAAACAACAAGATGTCAGCTATACTGGAAATATATAGCTTGATGTGTGGCCGTGTGAACGTGGAACCCCAATGTGGGGGCGCGAATGCCGAGGTTATTTATTATTCAAACGATTACCATGAATTCTGTGGCTTCGATGCCCCCATTTTTGTGTAAGTTTATTCCGTAGTTTTTTAAATATACCGAAAACAGTTATTCAACTTTTACTTTTTGATTTTAAGCAGTGATAGCCTAGTAGTATAGCTGTTGGAATGCCTAGTCAAAGGACGTAGTTTCGAAACCCAGGTACGCACTTCTGACTTTTCGGGTTCATTTGCGTTTTAGAAAATAATTATCACTTGCTAAAAAAGAGTTTAAACTCTGACACTAAGTTGTTCATCAACCATTAAGATAAAGAAAGAATTTAACTTATTGAGGAATGAGAAAGTATTTTTAGCTATTGCGATAACTTTTAGAAAACATGTTTTGAACACAACAGTATTCTTAGAAAACCGTTCAAGATTATCATTTTTTTTTAACTTCCACTAACTGAATCAATTCAGCTAAAATTGTTTTTAAGCGAAGTTTGTTTGGCTGATCTTAGCCCCTTATTTATTTATCGTTCATTATTTTAAAAAATATGTAAATAAGTACTATAGATAAGCCTAGCTCCATGCGTTGTCTAGCTACGCGTAACGCTTGGGTGTCCCTAGCTAGGCAGAAAAAACCCATATGCGTGTACATAGCACCTACAAAAAGCAGTATAACAACATCTCTGAAATAGCTCTAAATAAAATGACACAAAACCACCACCTGATCGGGTTCAACCAACTGTGACCGCAGCAGTTGACTTTATAATTGGTCCACAACAGCATGGGTCATTAACTAGGCATCCAGTGTAATGCAATCGCCCGAAAAGCTAATGCTACCAAATTAATTAAAACTAAAACAGTAGGGACTAAGTTTCTGTTTTGAATTTGGAATGCTGAGACGCCAAAGGAATATCTTTACTAATATTCTAAAGGATCTTCAAAATTTACAGGGTGCTGTAAGTTGGATTTTGAATAAATGTTAATAATAGATATAGAATAATGGATAGTGAATATAATAATTCTACGATGGGATGATGAATATGAAGATCAGGATTAAAAACAACACTATATAATTACAGACACATGCAATAATAACGTGGCCCTTAACACCAGCATCCTTAAAAGGGGTCATTAAACTCATCATTATGAACAACTTTTACTATGGGACTAACCTAAAAAAAATCAGCTGTTCCATACATTTTGTTGAGTAATGTGAACATAAATGTATGGAACAGCTGTTTTATTTCTTTCAACGCGTACAAAGTCGCGCCTGGAAGCTATTTTATTATATAATTACAATTAAAATTAAAAAATAAACAAAAAAATGAACTACACTTAGCCAACGATAACATAACATATACTATATACATAAACATATATAACTATATAAATAATACATTAATTAAAATGCTCTTTATAAATTATTACATACCAGGAAATGATGTCATAAAGTAAGTAAAATAGAAGTAAGCTTTGAAAACGGAATATTTAATTTACAGAATCAATTCTACGAATTAAATATTCTTTTCGCAATCTTAACGCAGCTAATTAACTGTGAATGTAATTAGAAACACGCTTCACTTCAGCCATGACCTATTTAGTTGATTAAATCAGTATATGTAAGACGGTTGCTGGAGTCCGACATTATTGCTAATTCGCATAATTTCCCCCGGTCTAATCAAGCAAGTGGTCTGAAGTGCCCTGTTTATTAACACCCTGTGTATCTAAGGAGCAGACCGGCGTTTTTATTTTTAGTTTCGAAGTTCTAAATTTGAATTTGTCTCTGGTTTTTTTTATCTTATAATAATAAACCAGCCTGTAATATAACCAGAACGAAGGTCCCTTCTCGTAAAAAGAAGGATTTTACTGCGTGTTGCCGATGTCAGACTTTTAACTCCAGGTCTTCTCACGATGTCTGCTTTTACCGTCAGTTAGTGGAGTCTTAGTTTAATTAAAAAAGTACATAAATGACGTTGAAAAAGTACATGCCAGGATCGAACTCACCCATGTGCTTGAAAAGTGGATCCGTAACACACACACACATACTAGCAAGTACAAAATTCTCTTCAACCCTCTACATTCAGGGGTATAATAAAACACACATTAATAGTAGAGAACTCTCAAAGTAAATGAAACTTATCCGACACCCTTCGATTTTTTATGTAAATTTTATACGGTTTTTGGTTAAGCATCGTTATTCAATTGAAAGGGTTGTAAGCCAGTAACATTGAGTATATTCGTAAAAATCTGAGTAAATTAGAATTGCCCAATATTGTCTAAAAGGTTTCGTACATAGAACATTAGAGAATTACTTCGGTTTACGTATAAGTTAGCCTTTTTATTGTGCGCAAAATAAATGAATGTTTAGTATTGAGCAAAAATGTTTATATTTTCAATAACGCCTGCTTGAAAAAAAAATGGAGAGGATCAACTGAATAGAAGGAACCAAGGGAGACGCTTTTAAACTATGGACTCAATCCTAATTTCATATACGAACTCGTTGCAAGCCCAGTCTGGAGAGATTTTTCAACGATGTGTAAAGCCATGTCAGAGTCCTACGGGTGGTTTAAAGTCTGTCACCAGGTTGTTCATCAAAGAAAAAAAAAGAAAGAAGTCCTGCGTTGTCGTAGTTGGCCGCTATGATCGAAATTCGTACATGTTCGCTTCAAAGATAGGTTACGTCAGTCACCTGAGTGCACACCAATGAAGTTCTCAATAGTGAAAAGCTAGTCGCTGTGGCCGAATAAGGTAAGGATAGATAGAATTAAATAAATTAGAAAAGAAATAATTGTAACGTAGTAGTGTCGTGGTGGCGCATTGGTTATGGACCCGCTTTGCAAGCGCGTGGGTGTAGGTACCAACCTGCCATGTACCAATATGACTTTTCAATGTCATATATGTAATTTCTTAGTTAATCTAAAACATCATTGACTAACGTTGAAGGAAAAAATCGAAAGGAAACCTAGACCTAATAGTCAGAAATCGCTAACGCAGTGAGCTAGCGTGGTGATTAATGCTCAACCCTCTTTTAGAGAGCCTTTGCCCTGAAGTAGGACAATTACAGGCTTATTTATTAGTAGTGTAGTGAGAAATTAATAAAATAATAAACACCTGTCCCACCCGCTGGTGTATAACAATTATTATTATTGCGAAATTGTTGTGGACTAGTCGCCGTCCGGAATGGTTGTATTAATTTTAAGTAGCCACATTATATTTGCAAGCTTAATATTACCTCTCCAATTGTTTCGCGTGAAATATTGCCGGCAAATACTATTTAATTTACTGTTTTATTTAGATAGCATTGGAATTTGTATGTTATTTAAATAAATTTGGTTATTGCTTGTAAGATTAAGATAAGAGGGTTATTGTTGATAAGATTTATAATTACTGATTCCTAATTATGACGAATCAGAGTAGGAAAATCTGAAATGAATAATAAAATGAACAAAAGTTTAACTACCGCTTGGACGGGGGTATCGAGTAACAATTGATTTCCTTTTGTGTCTCATTGTGTGTGTTTGAAGATTTAACGTTTTAGAAAAACTTAGGACACTTGGATTTTCTTTTCGTCTCGTGCCCGATCAAATTTGCCACACACACAAGGCAAAGCGTCTAACCACTTTGCCAATCGTATCTTCTTTTGAGCGCCAGGGTTTCCTATGGAAGTAAAAAAAAATTGTGCCTGACTAGTCACATTCAAATAAGGAAGTGTCGTATGGGGCACGAGATTTTTTCGTTTCGACGAATGTTGCGGGTTCAAGCCCTGCCTGTATCTGTTTTAGAGATCATTAAATCCCTTATTACTAGAAACCACTTTTTTAAAATCTCCTTTACTTTTGATCACTCTTAACTGCAATAAACAAAATGATACCAATTCACTTAAAAAAGGTCATATTATACGCAGTCTCTTTAAATTTATAACCAGTCTCTAAAGGCAAAGGAAAACATCGTAAAGAGGCCCTAACATTAATAATAAATTATAAACGCGTGCGAATGTGTGTGGAGCCCTTAACTCCTTAAGAAGTTGGGTATTGCTATGAAACTTTAATTGAATATCGGACATTTGATATTCAATTTAAGATTGTGCTTCGATTCGATTAACGAATATTTATTTTATTGGTTTTGATATTTTTGGATAAGAAATTACATTTATCTATTTTTATTTTTAGCCCTTCTTAGAAAGCTTGGCTATATTTGGTCTTTTTTTGTGAGATCGGATAATCGGGTTTATATATTTATTTAAATATAAAGCGAGTCGTGATAGCCTAGTGGTGGTGACCGTTGACTGGCAAGTCAGTGGTCTCGGGTTCGAACCCAAGGCGCGCACCTCTGACTTTTCATAAGTTATGTGCGTTTTATAAATTAATTATCACTCTCCGTGCCTCGGATAGCACGTTAAGCTGTTGGCCCCGGCTGTTAATTGTAGATCTTTGACAGTCGTTACGGGTAGTCAGAAGCCCCAGTCTGACAACCAGTCTTACCAACGGGTATCGTGTAACCCAGTACCTGGGTTGTGGAGGTCTGATGGCAGTCGCTCCATGTAAAACACTGGTATTCAGCTGCATCCGGTAAGACTGGAAGCCGACCCCAACATAGTTGGGAAAAGGCTAGGCAGATGATGATATTTATTTAAATATAAGCTATATTATTAATTAGTTTATTGTTATTTGTACATATAAGTAATTAAATGTGCTAGCTAGACTGTATAAATAAATAAATATTTATTTAAAATTGTTATGCTATTATGAATTCAATTAATCTTAATAATAATGATAACACTTTATATCCTAAAGCTGTCTCTGTACTCACCCACCTCGGATCATGCCAAACGATTTATATATAATTATATATATATGACAGAATAAACCATTGCTCAAAAATAACTTATACCAAATTAAAATTTAAAAAACTATTTTCTCCACAAAAGAAAAAAAGTATACTAAAGAGCAAACAAAATAGCACGGGATTGAAAATAAAATTAAATCAACTCCCTTTCATCTTCGGGTGACTGGCCACAGAATTGACAGACGTACGGTTAATAAAGTTCGAATTTCAAATTCAAATGTTAGGACGAAATGGCATATGTCCATTTAGGGTGTGTTTTAGCAGATGGGTTTCATTGAACCGTATAGTTGGGGTGTCTAGTACTTAGACCGGCTAGTGGGCGGTATTTAAGTACGTAAACTCGTAAATTTCGTTATTTCGAAGTGTATTTTAGGAATAAGTAACATTTTTGCTACCTTATAAAACCTGTGTTTAGTGTGAATTAAGCTTACAACAAACCTTTGGACGTGCCATAATTTACTTTAGTTGCTATTTTTAACTGCACTCAAACATCCGAGAGGCTAGATTTTTGACAGCCGACTGCGTGGTCAATGTCGCGTCCGTGACTTATTGGTGGCAGTGTGCACACGCAATTGACCAGATACGGAATAAGTCGCGCTATCAGTTGCGTCAGTAAGTCACGTCTGATAGAATGCTTCAAACTGAATAAATTTAAGCTGAAAAATTTCGTCATTGCCGTAGCTGGATGCAGCTTTCACTTGCTCATCCACCGCCAGACCTAAAACCCTTGCTTAAACTTGCGGGCCAGTTGCTCCAGTTTGCGATAGACTTTATGCCTTTGAGTGTACATAGATATCTTGAAAGTTATACTAACAGTCACAGAGATATCAAGTTGAGAGCGGTCTCGGTAATGTTTGACACTTCAACTCCGACACTGTCTTTAGTTTACTGTGACATTGACACCGATCTAGGTTGCGGAAATGTTGTTTCACTAATAAGACGAGACCAGAAATTATCAACTAGTCAGAAAAGCCTTTAGAAGAGCGCAATTGAAATATTGCCGTTATATGAGCCAAGTGAAGAATGTAGGTATATTTATATTTCCATGAAACAAAAATTCATTTGAAACAATTTTTATGTATGAAAACTTGTTCCGTTGAAACTGGTTATTTTGTTGAAACTTTGTAATGTTATTCTCCTTAACTTGTTTTTTTGCGAATTTTCATAACTGTACTCAGTGATATAAATCTTCAATGTATAATGAAAGGCGCCTTAAAACGAATTCCTAGAGAGAAAAAAGAAAGAATAGGTTATAGTCATTAATATAGTTTTTGATTAACTGATGCATCAAAATTAGCGACTCCAACTTACAACTGAAAAAAAAAAATCAAAGCACGCAAATGCTCAGAAAGAAATGTCACAAATTGTCACCCATTCAAGATTTGAGCGCCTCAAGCGCTGCTTAACCCTAGATTACAATTACCGCGGAACCGCAGCGCCACAAGCACAATCATATATTTTTAAAATTGGAACACCTCGAAAAACAAAATTACAAACAGATAATAAATATTCAAAAAGTGTTCTAATACTAAATTCCCGACCGCTCACCATTAACGATGCAAACGGTATCACAACAAATCTGCTATCGCGGCAATATTTCACAGCTTAATTTCTATTGCTGGCCCCCATTGATTTTATAAATTCGTTTTCCTCACTGAGAATTTAATGAAAAACGTGCGTAGAAACTTTTTGGTCCATTACTTCGTGGTTATTAATGACAGGGCCTGGTATTCAACGCACCTACATTTTGATAGATAGCCCCATTCGTCTGGTCGAATGCAAACAAAAGAGGGATGTGTTCTACCCCAAGAGTTTGCAAATTATGTTAACGGCAATAGTTTTTCGTGAAGCCGGAATATACCTATTTGTCTCTTTTTACACTCTACAAAACTAGCTGATTTTCACTACTCCGTCTGCGCGAGATTTGTTTTTCCCATATTTCTACATATGTACCTATATTTCAATATACAATATTTTAAATAAATACAGACTGTTTACTACACTGGCCTTCAAAATTTAGTACCACACTACTACTTTTAAAGTAGGTACACAAGATATCAATATTTTCGCAGTAAAAAGGATTAGAAAAAGACCTATACTTAACCTATATTTATTTATTTTATTTAAAAGTTGATGAAATTTGCTATAAAACGTTTTTTATTTCAAATCTCCAACTTCTATAGTTTAGGAGAAATTGCAATTTCAAAAGTATGGTAGTGTATTAATATTTTATTCTTTTACAATTTTCTCAGTCAACTTTTCAACTAAAGTCAAAGAAATCAAGATCCTAGTATACATGTTGACCGTTCAGCGTTTCATTGCAAAAAGAGGACATCTTGTTTGCGTTTGACGCTCGCCAGGCGAGAGCCAGATCAGATCGCACGCCTCGGGTGCCTGTTAAACCTACTACAAAGTTTCCATACCTCTCTTGCGTTTTGAACTTATCAAACAGTACCGTGACTGACTGATAGATAACGCACAGCCTAAACCGTTGCTTTTCTTTGGTGAAATATGTATATGAGATTTAAATTATTATTGCAAAATATTTCAGGAGGGTAGATCTTTAGGTCATAGTCATAGAAATGCTTTGGAACAAAAAAAATGAATCTAAGTTTTTTTTTTAATTTTTCAAAATTAATTCAAATAAATGTTGTTTTTGATTGCATAGGTACATCCTTAATTACAGCTGCCAACTGGTATCGCAGTCATAAGTTCATGTCCGCTTAGTGCCTATAATTAAAATAAAAAAATATTTATTCAATGAAAGCAAAAAAGATCATCATATTTATTTTAATTTTTTAATTATAGTTTAGAGAGAAAAAGAGTTTTTTTTCTGTTACAAAGCTTCTTAGCGATTTTAAAATTTTCTCCTAATTTTTTTGTATTATTCAAGTTAGGTCTTATAAACCTACTTGTGAGTTGTAGTACTCACGATATTTCCAAACAGGTGTTATAAAGAAGTCACGTCGTAAAAAACAAAATATTATGCTGTTCTAAATTACTGTCATAAAGTAGTTCTTCATTATTAAGGAAACAAGGGAAATTGAAACTAGTTTTTCACCTGAAGGTCGCCGTCAGTTTGATGTATGAGTTTGTACGGTGGTTTGTTTCGTGAATAAATATTTGATGGGTAATCAGCAATATTGCGTTATGCTGTAGCGGCGGAAACTCAACTTGTGAAAAGGGGAGAAAATTCAATTCGACAGTATACTACAATGCCGGTACGAAAAAGTCTAGCGAAGAATTTGTTATGTTTTTCGAGTTGCATTCTTTTTTCATAAAAAACATTGCTTCACAGTACTTTATTATAGGTACATAGAATAGTTTAACAAAACAGTTTCTTTAGGAATTTTCCTACAACTATAACAAACAATCCTATTATTTTTGTAGCTTTAGTAAATACTTAAATAGTAATTAGAAAGGAGGTAAAAAGATTATGACCATTGAATTGTCCGCAACCGCATTTAGAGTATAATAAAAAAATTAACACTATTCTGTTCTACTCAGACTCAGACGTCTGCAGATTCTGCAATGAGGAGCGTGAAACCCCTAAACACCTCCTCTGTGACTGCGGACCTCTCATACACAGACGAAACACCCTTTTGGGACACTACATATTGAGACCGGAGGATGTCAAGTCTCTCCCTGCCAGCCACATCATCCGATTTATGGAGGATGTTGGTTTAAGGGAGATATTATAAAATGAGGGCTAATCACAATAGATCTTTTTAGGTCGACGTGAGTATGGCTGTAAAGCTGCATAGCCCCGTCCCTCAATAATAATAATAATATTCTGTTCTACGCCCGGTGCCAAATGTCCAAAATAGGAAAAATTTTAATTTTATTGTTTTTTAAATGTATTATTATCGTGAAGTTTCGCCAACTGATTTGATTTGACTCTGTACCTATATCTAGAGAAAATATTGCTGTGTGAACGATATGCTTATTTTCTTTTTTAGACCGATACCTTCTTCGCTATAAAAGCCTAATATCAATTAAGTAAAGGAAGTAAATTTTGTGCTACCACATTTATTGAACGGTAGACTTTCAATATAAGTTGCAAGACAAGCCCTTGTTCAAACGTGGGGCTACGCGATCGATATTAGTGATTGATGAAATAGGAATTATCAATGAGTATTGTACAGCCTGAAAGTGGTTTTCGATATTGCTTCTGAAATAACCATCATTATAGTTGAAAAGTATTATTAAAAATAAAAAACTCAGCTGTTTTTGTTGTTTTGTATCCAATGCACGTTTTTGGTAAGCTACAAAATGTAAGTATAATATTGATAACGAATTTCGGTCACAGCGGCCAATTTCAATGGAGAATAGCCATCTACGTAAGAGATATTATAGGTCACAAGTGTGTATGCAAATGTAGGTGCAGTCTTTATTCCTCCACTCTCATAATCCGATAGAACAGCAATCCAACGGCACGTGCTTTCCGGGGCATGGAGCAAGTGATAATTAGTTTAAAATACGCACATAATTTACAAAAATTCAGCCCTTTGGTTTTGAACCTGAAACCTCTGACTTGCCAGTCAACAGTCATACCATTAGTCTATCATTTTAGTATAGTACAAATACTATTGATGAAGAAATGTAGAAATGACAGCCATTATCGAAAGGTATGGCAGTTAAACTTTTGCGTGGGACGTTCAGAAGCTAGACGGGATGACGAATTCTAAAAATTCACTAGTACCATTTGATAAAAAGGCCTATTTATCAACCCACATGATCTATCCAGATCATGGTCAAATATGCCAGTCCAGAGAGAGATTTATAAAAGTGTTTGTCTTCTTCTTATCGTATGGTTGATGAACAACCTGGTGTCAGAGTTTAAACCGCCCGTAGGCCTCTGACATGGCTTTACACACCATTGAAAAATCTCTCAGGTGTGCTGGTTTCATCACGATGTTTTCCCTCACCGTTTTAGCAACTGATAATTAATTTATAATACGTACATAACTGCGCGCCTTGGGATCGAATTCGAGACCTCTGACTTGTCAGTCGACGGTCATACCACTAGGCTATCAGTGCTATGTTTGTAAAAAACCTATTTAAAGAGATACATTACTATGACTGTTACTGCCCTTAAGATAAAATGATGAGGGTGCCTTAAAGCAGATCCATATTTACTATGGATTTCATTCACCAAGATCAATAAGCAAATTGCAGATAGAACCTACTTTCTATGAAAAAATATATGCGTTTTGATAAAACAGATATGAAACGCCAAGCAGAACGATCGACGGCCCCAGGCAAACTAAGATTAACCTATCGAGATCAAATACAACGGATTTTTATACAGCGGTTTCTATATTCACGCTTATCTTTATACAGGTTGAGTAGAGTACTAAAATTTATGGCCATTACCTCCGTATTTGTGCGAACTGCGCTGCAGTGATAGGTTAAGTGGTATAACCGTTGACTAGGAAGTCAGCCGTACTCCGAAATTTGAAATTCGAAGCTTCGACTGACGGATCGCACGTTTGTTCGTTTTTAACCGACATCAAAAAAAGGAGGAGGTTCTCATTTCGAAGCGAATTTTTTTTTTGTTTGTGCGCCGATCCCTCCGTGAGTAAAAGGCCGATTTGAGTATTTAATTTTTTGTTTGAAAGAGTATATTTTCCGATTGGTCCCATATAAATATTATCGTGGTCTAATAATGAACTTTGGGGATACAGAACGGAACTCCTAATCGGACGACAGTAAACATCTAGTAACAACTCATTTCACTTTGCTTTGATAGCCATAGTGGTATGATAGTCGACTGACAAGCCAGTGGTCGCGAGTTCGATCCCAAGGCGCGCACTTCTTACTTTTCGTATGTTATGTGCGTATTATAAATTAATAATCAGTTGCTAAAACGGTGAGGGAAAACATCGTGATGAAACCAGCACACCTGAGAGATTTATAAAATATTATCGTGGTAAATTGTACGAGGGCGTATTAAACTCTGATATCAGGTTGTTCATCAACCATACGATAAGAAGAAGATTTCACTTTGTATGTTGTTCATAAATGACTTCTGAAAAAGCAGTAAGTGTCTTCCGGTTGAACTGATGATAACTGTGGGTTGATCGCGGCATGACAGTTTGTTGAAAAACAAAGCGGGTACTGGCAAACTCAAAAGTGTTCCAAACTCAATTAAAATTTCATCTTCACTACAAAACCACATGAAACCTTCATATTGTTTAAAACATCTCTTGACATGAACTAAGTTCACCTGAAGTTTATCTTCTCACTTTTGCAGTCAACTGTACCACTGGCGAAGTTTGCTCTATCGTTCTAAGTTAAAGAACTATTGAATCCACCCGGTATTCTCTGACGGGTGCTTTAGTATTTAAAAACTATTTATTAAGTTTCGCTTAAATGGGGATCGTGGATAAAACGGAGACAGTTGTAAACTTTGAATTGAAAGGGAAGGGAAAGTTGGTTTATCTCCGTTTAGGTTGGAAGGATTTTATTTTGAGATCGATATAGTTTTTAGAACACTAAAGATTAAGGGCGTCTTTTTACAGCCACTGTCACTGTGATACGAGATTATTTCATACTGAAGCGTGTTTTGTATTGCCAACATTTCGGCCCGTCACGATCTGGGCTCGATTTTTGGCGGTAGCACCGAACTACTCACAGAGATGACAGAGCTCAGATGACAGACATGCGATGGACATTCATCCATAGTAAATATTGGTATCTCTGCTTCAGCAACGTTATCTTAATCTTGGTAACGGAGCGGACGGCGGTGGACTAACACCATAATAATTATTTACAAAAATAAGAAGACAACAATTAAACCCACAATAGACATAACATAATAGAAATTTATTATTATTTATTTAAATTTAACAAAGAATTTTAACTTTTCTCAGTTCTCCAGATCAATAGATAGTTATTGGGCAGTTTATTCTCTTATTTGTTGTTACTAACACATAAATATGGATTTGGTTCGATGTAAATATTTATTAAATTAAATCATTCGTATTAAATATTAAAAGCAGAGCTGCTTAAATGTTTTATTGTTGTAATAATTGATATTATTAATTGAATATCAAAAATAATTTAAACATAATAAAATTTACCGTATTAATAATATTCAAAATAACTGGCCAATGACAAATTGGATTCCGTGGTTACAGTTTTAATGTGTAAATTACCCAATACATGGGTTTTTTTAAATATTCGTATTATTTTATTTATTTCCTCGATAACAGAATTAGTTTTAAATATTATTTCGGGTCTATTCGCGCACAGATAATTCAAAATAGTCATTATTGAACTAACCTCGACGTTTCGGTCAAGTTGCATTGACCGTGGTCACGAGAAGACGAGTCTGAAGAGAAGAGAAGAGGAGTCTTCTCGTGACCACGGTCAATGCAACTTGAACGAAACGTCGAGGTTAGTTCAATAATGACTATTTTAATTATCTGTGCGCGAATAGACCTGAAATAATATTTAAAACATGATTCCAAATCGCGAAAGTTTAAGAACAGAATTAGAACTTATTGAGTATTTATAAATATAATAAATAAAAAAGCCTTATATTTCTTGCAATTACATTAAAACAATTTTACATGCGTGTATAATATAAGTAAATATTAGATTTATACTTTTATCTAGAAAAAGGTTTTATTATTATTATTATAATTAAGTATTTACCACACACAATTAAACAATTTCAACTTCTAAATAACATTAGAAAATCTAGGTTTAGAACTGCTTTCTGATTAAAAACATCCTTCCTCTATTTTTCCAGAAAATATTTACAAAAAGCACATATCAAAAGAAGCGTGAAACAGTAATTTACTCGAGACCCTTGACCTCAGAACCTTTGCCATAATACGTAAAACATAAATATGAAAAATGAACGCGTTCCAACCCCCCGCCGGGTACATAAAACATATTACCCGATACACTTATGCACATCCAATAGTTGTTTAGTGAAAGCTTTTCCATGTAGGAGAATTAGTCACGTTTCTTCGGTTTCAGTTTTTGCCTTACCCCTCCTTACCCCGTGATTTATTCACAGTGTGGGAACGATTTGTAACAACAAAATGAGAGATTGTCTTATTTCGTATTCACGGTGCGTTCCCATTGAGCGGTGCAGTACAGATTTTTGTTAAATTGGATCTCGTTTGTGATGTGAGTAATTAATGTTGAGTGATACAGGTTGCGGTGATTCGTTATTCAAAAATCGTGTTTTTGATCTACCCGCTTTTGAAAGTTAATGATTTTATATTTAAAAACAGAGCAGCTGCTAAGATCTTCTGCTGTTACGGGGTGCAATAACATACCTTAGTATTATCATAAAGTAAGAACATCCGATACCATAAAACCTCACTTTTTTTAGCTAAGAAAGCCCTCGATCAAGTTAACTTTCAAATAAATAAACTAAATCGAATCGTTTGGGAGCTACGATGTCTCAGACAGATACACATACGCACATGCAGTCACGTCAGACTTACCCCTCTTTTAACATCAGCGGCTAAAAATTTAAATTACTTCTGCACAATTTTAAACAATATTCGGAACAATATTTCAGTATTGTTTTTTATCTAAAACTTATGCTGTATTTTAAAATTCGACCCTGTATAAATAGAACATCAAAATAATAGACAACAGCGCAACATTATGTGCTGCTCTAAACAAAATAAACGCGACACGATGCGACCGAGCAAATACAGGATGAATGTTTTCGCAAAGAACTCTAGGGCCCTATGTGGCACAATCAGCCGTTTGCATTATGCATGAAACCATCCCGGGGCGACAGATGCTTGAGAAACTTGCAGAAGGAGTGATATTAATATTTGTTTGTCAGGTGCTTTACTAGACCCCCCTGTCCGTATTCCCACGTTGTCGTCGTAGGGGGGCTTGCGTGTTTCGATGATCTCTGGAGCTATACCGGTAGAGTTACTCATGCCGGATTGGTTCAGAGTGAGATTCCAGACAAAGAGGGATACCCGGCGGAGTCTATCCTGGACTTCCGAGTGGGGCGGGACGTCCACCGTTTGGACGCTCTGCCGCTCTCCATGCGACCCTCTGATTAGCAGAGGGCGCAATGGAAGAGCAAGAGGATCCTCTGGAGGGGAGGAATCCTGAAGCGAGCTCGGAGTGCACTTACCCTGCCTCCGAGCGGGCAGCGTAGGAACTAGTCCCCCGCTGTTTTCGCGTATAGATCGTAATCCCAGTAGGAGTGTCGAGTTATGGTCATGTCTCATGACTTGGCACTGGGACCGAGGGTCTTGGCTTAACCGCCCGGACTTCGAGGAATAAACCTCTATAAAAAATTATCTGAATCTCAAGTTCTGGTGCGCGGCGAAGGGATGAATGGCTGACGGATTTTGCTTCTCACCTCAGAGGAGCATCAGTCGTTAGCGCACCCCCAGCTAGAGTAACTGTGGACCCTCTGGTTGGGAAACAAATTTACACTTACCCGGGTACAGGGGGCTCTACCCGGGTGGACATTTTTTCCCCTACACTCGTGGGAATTATATGGAAAAACTAAAAAATATAAAATCCAAGAAGTATGAGGAGGAGAAGGAGTGGGTTGGCGCGGTAACAGACTCAGATACTGCGTCAAGCTTAATGAGCGTGGGTGAAGAAAGCGTTCGAAGTGCTGGACGTAAGAGGCAGCACTGTGAGGATCGCTCGGAGCAAGATTCAGCTCTGAGTGACGAGGCGGTACCAGCCCCTAAGGTCTGCTCCGCCAGACGCGGTCGTGGTAGGCCTCCTACCTCTGGCAAGTATGTTGGCCTGGCGAAGGCCAAAAAGGATCTAGCAGCCGCCAAACAGGCTGTTGAGCAGGCGAAGAAAGATGCCGCTGAAGAGGAAGAGATTAGTGACCAGACTCGAAAAGTCACTACTGGCAGGGTCAGCCGGCTATCAGCGTCTTCCTCTGCTGCCTCAGATGCGGAGGAGGAAGAAAGCTTGACGACAAGGGAGCTGAATTCCAGGGTGCATCTTGCCGTTAAGCGGGTGGCCAAAGCTTCAATGGGCCTTAAAGATACGAGCCAAAAGGCCCTAAAAGAAGCAGTGGCTGAATTTGAAAAGGTTGCAGAGGCGCTGTTAAAGCGGTCATCATTAGCGGAGGTACGACTACAGGCCGAAAATAAGCGACTTGTAGCAGAAATAGCGGAGCTTCGTAAAGACCAAGTGAAGATGCGGTCTGAAATTCAGAAAATTGGGCAGGCGAAGGCGAAAGAAGTGGCCCCCACTCAGCAGGAGGCGGAATCGGAACAGCTCCGACTTGTCTTGGAGGCCGTGTCGAGCCTTAATGCCCGCTTTTCTGTTCTTGAGGGCCGGGTCTTACGCCCACCGCTGGCTGCAGACAAGAGTGCGGCAGGAACGGCTCAATCTACGTTTGCGGCTATGGCTTCTAAACCAAGCACGTCGGCATCCTCAAATTTGAAGGCTGCTAGCCAGAAGGCAACCGAAGCCCCAATATTAAATAAGGGGAAGGGGAAAGGCAAAGGAAAGGTCTCTCAGGCCGTACCTGCCGCACCTGCTGACGCAGGACAAAGTTCCACGGCTGCCAAACCTAACGAGGGTCAATGGCAGACTGCTGGAGCGAAAAAAGAAGCCAAAAAGGCCAAAAAGAAGGCCAAAAAGGCGGCTAAGCTGGCAGCGATTAAAGCCGCCAAGCGGAAGGCTCAGCTTCGTGCCCCTCGTTCTGCGGCTGTAGTAATTACGCTGCAGCCTGAAGCCATAGAAAAGGGCGTCACGTATGCCGAAGTCATCGGAAAGGCCAAGGCAGAAATAAACCTCGTCGAGCTTGGCATTGCGAGCATCCGTTGTAAAAATACAGCGACTGGTGCCCGCATGCTTGAGATTGCGGGTGCCACCAGTGGCCCACAGGCTGATGCTCTCGCTGAAAAGCTAAAAGCGTCGTTGGAATCGGTGGGAGTTCGGGTGTCCAGACCCACAAAAAGCGTTGAGTTGCGCATTTTGGGTCTGGACGACTCAGTTAATACTGAGGAGCTGGTGGCTGCCGCCGCAAGGGCTGGAGACTGTTCCGCGGCCCAGGTCAAGTCAAGTCCAATAACCACGGACTTTACTGGCCTTGGGACAGCTGTGATTAGCTGTCCAGTTGCGGCGGCCAAAAAGCTTGCCGAAGGCGGCCGACTTCTGGTGGGCTGGGTGTCGGCGCAGGTTAAAATCCTGCAACCCAAACCCCGAAGGTGTTACCGATGCCTCATGGAGGGACATGTCGGTGTACAGTGCACCCTGGGAGTAGACCGCAGCAATCTATGCTATCGCTGCGGTCAGCCCGGCCACAAAGCTGGATCATGCGAGGCTACGCCGCACTGCGTCTTATGTGCGGCGGCAGACAAGCCTGCGGAGCACCGGGTAGGCTCTAAGACCTGCGCCGCGCCTAAACATAACGGTAGCAAGGGCAAACAAGCTGAAAAGGGGGCCAAGGCTCCCTTGCAGACACAGCTGGGCCCAACCATCGAAGGGGAGGCAAGTATGGACTGTCAATAATGGCTCCATATCTCCGCTTCCTACAAGCAAACATCAACCACTGTGCCCATGCTCAGGATTTGCTCCTCCAGAGTGTGGCGCAGTGGTCGATCAACGTCGCTGTAGTCGCCGAGCCGTACTTCGTCCCTTCAAGGGACGATTGGGTGAAGGATTTATCCGGCTCGGTGGCTTTGATTTTACGGGCTGCTATTGAGTCTCCGTCCTTTGAACGCGTCACGCGCGGGCGGAGATTCGTGGCAGCAAAAATAGGTGAAGTGGTGGTCGCAGGAGTATACTTCTCACCCAGCGCTCCTTTCGCCGACTTCGAAGTTCTGCTTAGGGATCTAGGCGTCGTCGTCGAACGCAGCCATCCTCACCCCGTGCTTATCCTTGGAGACTTCAATGCCAAGTCTGCGGCTTGGGGAAATCTGAGGGTAAATGAACGGGGAAGGGCTTTGAAGGATTGGGCTGACGAGCAAGGTCTAGTCCTCCTCAACCGAGGTTCAGTCCTCACGTGCGTGCGTCGGTGGGGTGGATCCATACCAGATGTTACGTTTGGTAGCCCCGCTATAGCGCGCCGTGTGCGAGGATGGCGTGTGATGGAGGAGGTAGAGACATCATCGGATCACCGATATATTCGGTTTGATGTCTCCCCTCCAGCCTCAGGCAGTCAGGCACACGCCACCTCAGAGAGGGGTGGCCCGCGTTGGGCATTAAAACGCCTCGATAGGGAGGCGCTCCTGGAAGCCTCTATTGTGCAAGCCTGGGTCTCTGCACCGGACAGGCCTGTCAGCATTGATGAGGAGGCGGAGTGGTTCCGGGAAGCGCTGTCGCAGGTTTGCGATGCGGCGATGCCGCGCATTCTGCGCACTCCTACAAGACGTCAGGTGTACTGGTGGTCGGATGCCATTGCGGAATTGCGAACCGCATGTGTTCGGGCAAGACGCCAGCACGCCAGGCAACGCAGGAGGCGTCGCCGCACTCAGATTGGGGAGGCTATGGAAGCGGAGCTGTACGAGGCGTATAGGGCGGCAAAGCGGGCCCTTCAATCGGCCATCAAGTTGGCCAAAATTAGGGCCCGTGAGGAGCTCTTGGAGACTCTGGACACTGATCCATGGGGGCGTCCCTACCGAATGGTAAGGGGCAAACTTCGCCCGTGGGCGCCCCCACTGACCCAGAGTCTCGGGCCGCAGCTCGTAGAAGATGTGGTGTCCTCCTTGTTTCCTTCAAGAGCAGAGCACACCCCGCCGCCGATGGCTCCACCTTCCGGATTGCCCGGTGCGGACGACGACGACGACATACCCGAGGTGACCCGGGTGGATCTGAGAGTGGCGGTGCAAAGACTTCAGGCCAAAAACACCGCTCCGGGACCGGACGGCATACCTGGCCGAGCCTTGGTCCTGGCCTCGAAGGCTCTCGAACCCCGATTATTAGGGCTCTTTAGCGCATGTTTGGAGCGGGGCCAATTTCCAGTTCGGTGGAAGACTGGAAAACTGGTTCTGCTAAAAAAGGAGGGACGCCCGGCGGATTCTCCGTCTGCCTATCGGCCCATTGTGTTGTTGGACGAGGTGGGAAAGATCTTCGAGAGAATTATTTCGAGCCGCCTCGTCCAGCACTTGGAGAGTGTTGGGCCAAACTTGGCGGACGAGCAGTTCGGTTTTCGCCGCGGTCGCTCCACAGTGGGGGCAATCATGCGCGTGAGGACCCTAGCGGAGGAAGCGGTATCCCGGGGTGAGGTTGTTTTGGCGGTGTCGCTCGACATCGCTAACGCTTTTAACACCATGCCCTGGGGGTGCATAAGGGAGGCGCTCGTCTATCATCGGGTGCCAACTTACCTCCGCAACATAATCGGAGCCTATCTGACGGATAGGGCCATCATCTACCCGGGTCGGGTTACTTGGGGTCGGCGAGAAATGTCGTGCGGTGTTCCGCAGGGATCTGTCTTGGGGCCGCTCCTGTGGAACATCGGTTACGACTGGGTGCTGCGTGGTGCGCTTCTCTGCGGCGTCGGCGTCACATGCTACGCCGATGACACGCTTGTGACAGCGCGTGGAAAGACGTACCGGCAGGCGACGTTATTGGCAACCGCTGGGGTTGCACAGGTCGTAGGGAGGATCCGGCGGTTGGGTCTCGAGGTAGCGCTCAATAAGTCTGAGGCTCTGTGTTTTCATGGGCCTCGGCGTGCGCCTCCTCCGGGATCCCACATCATTGTGGGAGGCGTTCGTATCGGTGTCGAGTCGACGATGAAGTATCTGGGACTCGTCCTCGACAGCCGATGGGACTTTGGGCAGCATCTTAAGCAGCTGATCCCCAAATTAATGGGGGCCGCCGGAGCGCTTGCCCGTTTGCTGCCCAATCTTGGAGGTCCAAACGGCTCCTGTCGGAGGCTCTACACGGGGATCGTGCGATCGATGGCCCTTTACGGGGCACCTGTGTGGGCGGGTCGCCTGACGGCTAGAAATACCGCAATACTGCGGGTGCCGCAGCGAGTGATGGCCGTCAGGGTGATTAGGGGATATCGCACGGTCTCTTTTGAAGCGGCGAGCCTCCTTGCCGGATCTCCGCCATGGGATCTCGAGGCTAAAACCCTCGCCTCCTTATATCAGTGGTCTGAGGAGGCGCGAGGGCGGGGCGAGCGACCGATGCCGCGGGAATACTCGCGGCGTCGCTCTGAGCTCCGACAGATCCTATTGGTGGAATGGGAGGAACGACTTGTGAACCCCAGAGCAGGGCACGCCACGATAGCGGCGGTAAAGCCCGTCATGGAGGATTGGGTGGGGCGCCGTCACGGCGCCCTAACCTTCCGGCTGACGCAGATACTGACCGGACACGGCTGTTTCGGGAAGTATCTGCATCGCATAGGTCGGGAGCAATCGCCCGGTTGTCACCACTGCGAGGAATGCCTCGAGGACACGGCGCAGCACACATTGGAGGTGTGCCCAGCTTGGACAGAGCAGCGTTGTGTACTCGATGCAGCAGTTGGTGGCCTCTCACTCCCGAACATCATTCAAGCGATGGTCCGGAGCGAGACAGCGTGGAATGCCGTCGCCGCCTTTTGTGAGGACGTGATGTCCGCAAAGGAGGCGGCAGAGCGAGAGAGGGAAAGAACGACGACAAATCCCTCTCGCAGGAGACGCACCGGGCGCCGGAGGGCAACCAATGACCTCCGGCCTCCATGAATTGCCGGCCTGCGGGCGTCGGGCTCAGGGGCAGTCCGTCGCCCGATCAGCAACAGGCCCGAGTAGGTGGCGCGCCGTGTTCCGCGCGCGCCTCTCATGAAGAACTCGGCGGTCGCTAGGCCGTCGACGATGGTGGGACTTGCCTGGGCGGGCGAGTCGAAACCTGGCGGGGGTACGGTGAATGCGCAAGCGAAAGCCGTATTTCCGCCTAGAGGTTCATGGAGGAACACCGTGTGGTTTTTAGTCCGTGCGAGTCGGACATAACCCCATCGCCAGCCCTTAGCGGTGGGGTACTCATAAAGAGTTTTCCACACGACAAAAAAAAAAAAAAAAAAAAAAAAAAAGGTGCTTTACTAGAGCTGTTGCTCTTTTGTTTAACTCACTCCCTGGATTAGTAAGGATTTATTCACACTTTAAATTTATTATCTGTTTCAAGTTCTGTTTTATTTGTTTGTGCTTTTGTAGTTATAAGTTGTTCTGTTATATTTAAATTAAAAATTAAAAATTTAATTTAAAATATTTATTGTACGAGTAACAAGGACTCAAAGGGTTAGTAACAATATTAATTACTCAATATTTAAACTCCTTTTTTAACTTTTTAAATAATTGATAACTCAGAATATTGAACAAACTAAATCTGAGATTAATCGTATTTTTTTTGTATTAAAAGCAATCGAAATATTCTGGCAACTGTGATCGGCATCGGAATCATAGCTCATACAACTCTATTGCTCCTAACTTTCCTAATTTTAACTGTGTCAGATAAGCAAAAAAAATAAAAAAATAAGGAGATATGGCACACCACTATGTTCTTCGATTGTCAGAAGAGCCAGAGTAGAATCTTGGATAAACTATCAATATTATTAAGTCGAGTCCAGAATGATATTTGATGTTCTAAAACAACTTCTTAAAATTTAAATTCTGAGTTTGTGCGTATTAATGGCCAGTAGTAAATCATTCTTAACCACGGAAGTTGAGAGTCTTAAGGATCTACGGAACAAAATTACGAAAAAAGTCTTTTTTTTTTAAAGAAATTCTACCAAGACGCAAGAAATCTCGAGATAAATCCAAAGAGGTTTTACAAAAGTGCTAGTCTTTATAAGTCGAATCTATCCTGATACGTCGATTCACGCCAACCAATCATTGTGAACAACTGAACGCTTTTAGTTTATAATACGAAGAAGATTCCATGAATGTGTTCTAAAACATCAGAATTTTTACGAATTCCGAAAATATGAACGCATTTTAAGGTCGAATAACATAACAACTTTTTGGTTATGCTAACGTGAATATAAAATGTTATTGTTAGCCTTTACATTTAACAACAAAGAATATTTTACTATATCTACAACAAAAATATTGAACCGAATTCATAAATTTTAACGTTGATGTGTTATTTTATACTAGAAAAATGTTTTTAAAGATATTTGTTTTTGTTTTTTTTTATCAGTTGGTAGATATAAAAATGGATAATTTGCATGATATATTTATATTTCATGTAAATCATATATTTTTATATCTGGTTTTGTAACAATATAAATAAAAATAATTGAATTGCCCCAAATGTTTTTACGGTCGTGACTGAGGGACTAACTTATGACGATGACGTCATGCTTAGCGAAAGTTTACTGCTGTATGTATAAAATCTTAATTAAAAACAAATGATAAAATACTGTCGAGTTGTAGATAACATTTAAAAAAAATTGTATAACAACCCTATTGTGTTAAAATCTGTGTTTCTGATGTAATTTCCACCTTCTTGATACTTTTTTACAGCAGTGTATTCAAATTTGTAATTATTTTGGATAATTTTAATAAACAATGAACATTCTAGAGATTTGTTTCATAAAAATACTTATTTTGGACTGTAAAATGTAAAATACAGTCCTAACTCTCCACTGGTACTTTTAAAACGAATAATTTTCAAATGCTGCGCAAAATATTATTAAATAGATGTGATAAAATAGTCTTTCTATTTATTTTCTTCATACATTAAAAAAATGTAATCTATGACATATATTTTAATTTTAAAACAAAAAGTTATGACAATCGAAACTCATGAATTCAGACATTTTCATCTAAATCTTGGATTCAAAATTAGATTGGTCTTACGCAGAATAAAAATGGAATTCAAATCCAACAATGGCGGAGCGGAAAGACAGTTCAGATTTGCGATTTTCTTAAGAACCAAGATCCTTTTAGCTGAATATATTTTAAAGGAATCAGTAGACATATGAGAACCGTTTTCACTTAAATTCGGAATTCGTCCTGTCTTCACGACTTTTCTTTATCTGGATGGGCAGAAATGTAGACATATTAATGTGTTTCAGCAGGATTTGTAAAATAAAATATATAAGGTGCTTCTAAATTATCTGCCACGGCTGCAATGGGAGATAATATTGGTTATTTATATTACAATAGTGAAGTAATGCATTTTATTGCGTAGTTCTAATTCTGCTCCATGCTACAATTTTTTTTTATTGTTTCGGGGAACGAAATTTCCTCACTATTGTAATTTATATACCCAATACTTTTTCCCATTGCATCCGTGGCAAATAATTTAGAAGCACATTATATAAAATTGTCATGATCACAAAGGTGAAGCAGTGCTTGTCGCGGCCAGTCTTTAGATAGGTGATCATTATTTCGAGCGTCGAGTGCTTTGGAAAGCATAGAAGATTTTAAACTTTCGCGAATTGGAATCATAAAATTTCAAGAGGTGAAACGGATATCTTTACAGTTATAAGGAACTGTAGACCTTAGTAAATGGTTTTAATTTCAACTGGATAACTCCACGCATTCCCTAGATGAAGCTTCTTAACAGACAGACAACGAAGTGAAGGGTTGTGTTATTACCTTTTGAGTTGCAGAACCCTAAAAACATGATAACAACGAATTCTTAGTACCTTAAAATACATCACATATCAAACAACTCAAATCCAATCGCTTCACATTAGATAAGTAATTAATAAATGACAGTGATAGATGCGCTTTGATGACGCGTCGTACTCATCAGGGAATCGTATTTCGTGCCTATTTCAATATTCCGCTGCGAATACCAATGATTGATCAAATTTCAAGTCCACTCAACATAATGTTATGTGATTGCTGTCAAAGGTATTTAGTTAATAAGGCTGATTTAAAGGGATTTAGTTACTATTTTCACTTCTTTTCTATCTATACCAACTTAAATATCCTAATTAATATTATAAATGCGAAAGTAAGTTTGTTTGTTACCTTTTCACGCCTAAATCACAGAACCGATCATCTTGAAATTTTGCATATACGTTGTCAGGTCCAGACACTGAAAGTACTGTTCCCGAGGAAAACAACAATAACGTTCTTGGCACCACGTGTTAGCTAAAATTTATTAACATACGGCGGAAGCTAGTTAATATATTATTATAATAATATATTAATTAATTATGGGAATAAGCACCAAAAGACCCGAATCATGACGGTATCTATATAGGATATAGATTATCACACATCTTTCGCTCTCACAGACACACTAACACACCCTAGCCATGGCATAATGTCACTACCTAGGACGATTGAATGCAGACGAGAATTTCGATACTGAAGTATAGTTTATATAGGTACAGGCTCCTCATGTGCTACGAACCTACTTGCGCTGATCATAGTGCAGTGAGCGGGTTACGTCAAATTTTTTCTGTGTCGTGTTTAAAAAATATTATTGTGTTCTGGTAAGAATTAATTCTGATAAAATAAACAGCAGTCTTCAATCCGCCTTCAAGGAAACCAGTGGTTTTATTTGTTATAGTATAAAAGAAGTAGT
Source organism: Protodeltote pygarga (assembly GCA_936450705.2). NCBI lineage: Eukaryota > Metazoa > Arthropoda > Insecta > Lepidoptera > Noctuidae > Protodeltote > Protodeltote pygarga. The sequence goes on from OW388263.2 coordinate 10,947,628, forward strand.
GGAACCTCCGGCCCTCTTAGAGGTCCGAGTTTCCATAGTAGGTACCTACATAAATTTAAACATCATCCATCATTTGCGGTCTTATAAAAAATATCCTGAATGTATTTCTCGCTACGAGAGATCCACCATACACCGCTAACAACAATGTATTGGTATTTCTATCGGAACTTATTCTATTGTAAGTAATTTTCGTGGGGTACACACCATAACTTACATAACTCCACCTAACCATACATAACTTATTGTTCGCTCACGTATCTCAAGTACATTATACTGAAGTAGGACAAAGACTGTCACGTTTGGCCAATAAACATCTCTTAACGACTTTACGAGCTCTCTTAATGTGTTGGACCCCGACTAAGTGGCCACTAGCCGTCTGAATTTACGTTTTACAATAGACCACTATCATAGACACGGTGTTAGGGATGTTATGTAAAGTTAAACTATGGAATTAAGACATGATTCTAGATTCCACAGCCTTGACATTTTTCGTCATGGATTACACCTTGTATACTTGTTTTAATCGTCATAGCCGTCATGCCGAGTCGTGATAGCCTAATGGCTTGACCGTTTTACTGGCAAGTCAGAGGTCTCGGGTTCGAACACGCCTTGGGGCACTTCTGACTTTTCGTAAGCTATGTGCGTATTTATAAAATAAATTAATTATCACTCTCCGTGCCTCGGATAGCACGTGAAGATGTTGGCCCCGGCTGTCAATTGTAGATCTTTGATAGTCGTTACGGGTAGTCAGAAGCCCGAAAGTCTGACAACCGGTCTTACCAAGGGGTATCGTGTAACCCAGTATCAGGGTTGTGGAGGTCTGATAGGCAGTCGCTCCATGTAAAACACTGGTATTCAGCTGTATCCGGTAAGACTGGAAGCCGATCCCAACATAGTTGGGAAAAGGCTAGGCAGATGATGACGTGTTTAAATCGTCACTAGGCTAAGGTGGAATCTTAAAAGTTAATAAGAAGCCTGATCAGACTAAGAGTGGTATAACATTATCTAACTCATGACTACTACAAGTATTATTTTTGTATATTTTTAGTTTTTGAGTCGAATTATATTTATTACAATCAAATTTGGATTTGGAAAGGTCGATATTTAAAAAGTATTTCTAACTTCAAAACAACGTTATTGTTCTTTTCCTCGGGAGCAATTTTTTCGAGATGAAAGGTACCCTATGTCTGTTTCTACATCTGATACAGTAGGTAGGTATATGAAAATTTTCAGGATGATCGGTCCAGTGGTTTAGGCGGAAAAGGTAATAAACAGAATATTAAATCTCACATGTAGGTATAATATAGGATTCTACAGATAACGAGCGAATTAGAGTAATATTTTATCGAGCGAAAGTACGAGCACAGAGCGCAGATCCGACATTTGAACAAAAAATAATCGCAAAATTGAAAGGAATGTTACACACTCGCCGTGAGTATTAAAACTTTTGCTTGTTTTGATGTAAAAACATTAGTACATTACATAGAAATGCGCTAGTGTACACTCACTTTTAGAAATTATGCAGCCACTTTGGCACAAAATAGTTTTTGAAAGTGTACAAAGAAACCTCTATTGCAGCTTGTAATCAGGTTTAGGCCTACCGCACACTAAAAATAAAAAGTAAACTCAACAGGTGCTCAAAGCTTTCAGTTTTTAGGTGCGCCACAAACGGACTTTTTCTTATTGCGGTCCGTGTGTGGATGAAATTACTTTTTTGAAACTTTTCAGCTGGTTGGAAAGAATTAAGTGTTCTTTTTTTAAAAATATTTTTTTATTTTACTTTTTCTCGTTTGAGTTTTTCATTTAACCAATGAATAATGAATATCAAAGAACATACAAAGTACAGGATAACTCTTTTAATCTTTTTACATTTTAAATGTCAGAGACTGAAGTTTTCGCTATGGACTCCTTTTATCTGCGTTATATTTTCAGCAAGAATTGCACCTTTTGAAAAGATGAAGGTACTGTAGTGACAATAAATACCTATATGCTATCGGCGCGGCGATGCGTTTGAATATACTTTTCGCCCTTTATAACATGGATTTTATTGAAATTTCAAAAACTTTTGTGAACAATATTACAAATTGTAGGTACCAATTGTTATTTTTTTAAATTAAAAATTATATATTATCTTCTTAATAATAATAAGTCGTTGCGGCGCATTGGTTTGAGCTTTGCAAGCACATTAGGTATGGGTTTGAACGTGGCGTGTACCAATGTGACTTCTAACTTTCTTAGTTAATCTTTGACACCATTGACTAACGGTGAAGGAAAACATCGTAAGGAAACCTGAAATTTAATAGTCTTAAGAAGCATATCCGCAGAGAGCTAGCATGGTGATTACTGCTCGATCCTTCTATGTATCTGAAGAGGCCTTTGCCCTGCTTTGGTACAGCAACAGGCTGATTTATTTATTATCCTGTTTTGTCCTCCACGCGGGCGAAGACAAGTAAAGCTAGCACTTTGTGATTTGTGTTCATTAGTGCCTGACTAACAAATATTGCTGAATTTATTTTCCAAAAATATGATCTTTGTATATTTTACTTAATAACTTTATTATTTGTAATTTCCATTTTTAATCATTAGAGACTTCTATCCACCCCGAATGAAAGCCGACTCCAACATAGTTGGGAAAAAGCTAGGCAGATGATGATGACAGACTTCTATCCACCTGATTTTTCTTAGTGGACACAAGCCCATTGTTGGTAAACATTCAAATAAATAAAAAACCTAACAAAGAAGAAGCCATATTGTAAAAAGTTTTTATTCACATTGTAAATCCGGTTGGGGAAACAGTTTATGTTCTAAGTTTTTCCTATTCTCTACCATAAATGGGACCGTTTATAAATCTTCAAGATTCCACTACTATATTTAATTTAATTTATGAGAAGCCTTTATTCCTCGTAAAAAAAAAAACATGAAACAAATAAACGATTCACAAATTGACAAGCGTCCTTGTTGAAACTTTCTTAAGTTTTGATAACTTTCAATAACTCTCCACGATTGCTGAATAACAACGTTTTTTTTGCGAACCGTTTATTTTTCTTAGATTGCTCACAACAATTGGCTCTCAGATTTTTATTTGAAGGTTTTCTTGTTCAAAAGATCTTTGAACCTTGTGTTTCTTGGCAAAGATAGTGTAATTTTTGCTGATATTGCAATAGAATTGCTTGTGCCTTTGTTTGTCCACTACTCTCATCATCATCTGCCTAGCCTTTTCCCAACTATGTTGGGGTCGGCTTCCAGTCTTACCGGATGCAGCTGAATACCAGTGTTTTACATGGAGCGACTGCCTATCAGACCTCCACAACCCAGTTACTGGGTTACACGATACCCCTTGGCAAGACTGGTTGTCAGACTTTCGGGTTTCTGACTACCCGTAACGACTGTCAAAGATCTACAATTGACAGCCGGGGCCAACAGCTTAACGTGCTATCCGAGGCACGGAGAGTGATAATTAATTTATAAAACGCACATAACTCACGAAAAGTCATAGATGCGCGCATTGGGTTCGACCCCGAGACCTCTGACTTGCCAGTCAACGGTCACCACCACTAGGCTATCACGTCTCAACTACTCTATCCACCACTCTAGTTTAGAGTTTGTCCACTACTCTAACCTAAATAAAATAAACTATGCATTTATTTGTAACACTAAAAACTAAAAATAAATTCAAAAGAAAAACATAATCTAAAAGACCGGCGTGGCATGACATTGCAAAAAATAGGGAGGTTTGGAAGAAAAAGGGGGAGGCCTTTGCCCAGCAGTGGGACATTACGTAGGCTATATAAAAAAAAAAAAAAAAAAAAAGACCGCTACCATTGGGCAACAAAACGCTGGCTGCATTGATTGCATTTTATGGCAATGCCTTCCAGCTAGGTAAAAGCCAGCATTTTGGTTCCGAGTAACTTCAATCGTACCCCACGAATATCATGTCTAGACCCTAAAAGACTCAAATAAGTAGCCGCTATCTTGGGTACTGTATTTGCGTCTTTTCAGGGCCTAAGTTGATTCTACCGCGCTTACCCTACATTGTGATCCGGGAAGATATTACCTAGAAGATGATTGGATAGTGAGATATTAATTTAACTACCTATTAATTTGGCTGCCAATATTACCTTCTGCCGTATTAATTAGTGTTTTTTTTTCGTATTTAGAGCAATTAATTTAGCAAAAGCAATAACGCATCAGCATTTACCACACTGATCACTGGACGCATACAATTGACTTAATTTGTCGCCCACTGATAATTGCAATCATACTAATGATGAACTGGGCCGTGTTATCTCAACTGTGTAAATCAAATTATAATTGAAACACGAATGGAATGCATACGGGATCAATGGCCATGATATAGCTAATTCGTATTCACAATCAATGGCTGCTCGCTACACTGATTGCAATAAGCTTGGAAAATCCAAAGTTGCTAATTGGAATACCTACCGTTTGTTAAAAAAATTATCTTTGACTTTCTCCGATAGGTATTTTGAAGTTTTAATGTCATATGAGAAGTGATAGCTATCACACTGATAGTGATGGGGACTGTCCGCCGGCGCCAAGCAATAATAACTTTTAATTGTCTTTTTTTCCATTGTTTGAAAAATGAAGAAAATCTTGGCCATTAAATCTGCCGTACACCTAAAAGAGGTGGTAATGGAATACTGTAGCAAAAAGAGGAAAAAAGGGATTGATAATTTATTTTTGACATTGACAGCTGTCAATTTTCTTTTCTGTGGCTATGTTTGACCGCTAGTGCTGTAATCGTACCCAGCCAATAGACAATTTGGTATGAAATTGTCATACAAACAATAGGGTAGCATTTTAGTACGCCACGGACTCCCACAATCCAATTAGAAGTTTTCGTCGTGATTTAATTTGAGTAGTGTCAGCGGTACTTAGAGATGAAAAACATTAGATGAACAATTATACAAATGAAGGTAATTTGCTTACCTACCGTCTGGAGACCGAGGCTAGGTGCACCATTCAATTATGTCAGTTTTAGAATTTATCTAGATTTAATTTTTTTTTAGTCATATATTATTTATTAATTTTCTAATATAAACCTAGTAACATTATCATTAAAATACAACTAATACTAAAACTAAAAACTAACACTAAATATAAAAATTAATTAATTTATTTGATTTAATTTATTTTTTTCCGATTTACAGATTTTATTTACAAGATTTGAGAGCATAAGTCTTTAAGAGCTGTAGTTTAACCTTTAAAATCTACGTTAAGAAGATGAAAAAAATTAATTATTAAAAAAAATGCCCAAAAAATTCACGGTTTATGGAAAAATTTACTAAAAGGGAGCACGCTCATTTTTTAAATATTTAATCTGAAACCTAGTGACATTAAAAAAAAGACTACATTTATTTTAGTAAAAGCTGCAAGAAATGCAAGGTAGCCATATTTTATTGAGTGCTAAAAATAAACAGGACTGCATCGACAATGTCCTTTAAATTACAAACGGAAGGAAACCCTACTCTGCACGATTTAATTACTCCTGCTTCTGGCTTCGGATTTAAAATGGTGATTTTATGTACTTGATTTTGTTTACCCGTAGTTTATTTATTTTAAAGGGTTTTATTTTCAAGTGGACAGCTTACTATTTTATTTTCTGAATGTTTTTTTTATATTTATGCACATGTTTTTGCGAGTTTCTTTTTAAATATTTTGTGCGATTTTTTGCTTAGAGATAGTTTATAAACCTTGTAAATTAATTATAGCCTACTCCGTGCTTTGGAAAGCACGTTAAGCTGTTGGCCCCGGCTGTCATGAAGATCTTTGACAGTCAATATAGGAAGTCAGTTCCTTATAAAATCCTGACAACAGATCTAACTTCTTTTGGGTTGTGGAGGTCAGTTAGGCAGAGGCTCCGTAGAAAACTGATATTCGCTGCATATGGTTAGATTAGAAGCCGACAATGATGATGAGACAGTTTATAAACCCAATTATATAGAGTAGGAACCATGAAGACGAAGCTTAAAAAAAACTATACTATATGTAAATATATATAACTATAGTAGTGTATAGATTTGTATTGATAAACCCCATATTCTCCACTTAAGAAAACTCCAGCCCAGTCAACTTAAGTCAAAGACAAAAAAAAACATGAGTTTCATCCTATTTTCCCAAAACAAAAGATGTTCGGTTGTCTCCTACACAAAAATCAACTTTATAACTACAACATGAATAACTATTTCTCATCATCGAACACCTAAGCCAGGTACATAACAGTTTTACATAGGTTCACATGTTGATTTGATTTCCAACACTCAACGAAGTCGAATCCAATTAAGGCAGCTTTTGTTAGCGTTAGATTTATCAACGATATCTACGTACGTTGGTTTTGAATTGTAAGGTTTTTGACATGACAGCGAACGCGCTTCAATTACTGATTTAATGAATGGAATATAATTAATTTTCTGTTTAGTATTGATGTTTTAATATTTAGCTTACATCGGGTAGGCAGATAAAATTAATTGCTTGTTAATTTTTTTGTAGGAAAAGTGTGGTATTTCGCGGTAAGAATCCGCCATTTTGTATTTTATATACTTACATTACAGTACATTGTCTATTTCCTCATTACTATCTATATTTTATACTAGCGACCCGCCCCGGCTTCGCACGGTTACGCTAGATGCATGTATTATACATATAAACCTTTCTCTTGAATCACTCTATCTATTTAAAAAAGAAACCGCATCAAAATCCGTTGCGTAGTTTTAAAGATCTAAGCATACATATGGACAGACAGACGCGGGAAGCGACTTTGTTTTATACTATGTAGTGATGTATGCTTCTATTTTTTTAATAAATATATTTAAAAATATATTTTTAAAGTAAATTATTTAAATAAATGAGAAAATAATATTAACTTAAGGTGCATTCCACTAATGAAGTGCGTAAATCATAATGAGAGAAGAGTAACATTAGAAGATACTATCTGACTCATTGAATCAAGATAGATAGGTACTCTATAGTTTCGAAGTTTCAGACGGTTTGGACTCATTCCGAGTTGCCTCCAAATCGCCTTAAGGAAGGGAAGTTATCATTTTGTAATACTAACTTCAGCCCGACTTCAATTCTCTAGAGCCTTTTGTAATTTATATCATAGTTTCCAATCTTGAACTTGTTAGGCTTGACCGTATGCTTGAAATTTTGAATTATAATTACAAAAATATTCTATATACAATTACATACAGATTAGGATGTATATTTGTCGAACTACCTAATGAAAATCTTATGGAGTTCCAAAAAATTTTCGTAATCAATTATTTCTTCCAGAAAATTAATCGCTACCTTTTTCCCGCAAAGCATAGATTACTTAATATTATTATATTGGACAGTTTTTTTTTATTTTTAATGTTAATAACAATGACGTCATTTCATTCGGTCATAGAACCATTTGTGCATGATAAAGAATATTTCAAATTTTCAACCCTAAATTTTTAACTTCTAAATTTTTTGAACATTTTAATTATTTTTTTAGAAAGATTTAATTATTAAATAATTGAATAAAAATATAGCTAACACCGCTATAGAAATTTTCAATGTAGTCAACATTGCCGCCATGTTGAAGGAAGTCTATAACCTAGACTATTACGAATACAATTTTCGTCCATAAAATTAATAGCACAGAATTTAGGTTAGAAATTTTGTTGCGCTGTGGCCCAATAGTTTGGCCAGAAAATTTGCATTTCCGGAAACACTGTCAGCGTTCTAGACTTCCTACAGTTTAGTGTACTGCTATGGAAATTAATTTAACCTGTACTCGGTTGGTTTTGATTTTCAGCTAAACATTTTGCTGTTAAATCTCTTTGTAATACGAGTGAATTTACTTCACTCGTATTCGTCAATAAGGAAAAACATTTCGAAAAGATAAATTAAATATCAAATATTCTGATAAAAGTGTGTTTTTAAAAATGAAGATTATAAAATGGCCGCTTCCTGGAGCTATTTTTATCCACCATCAATTTCACAGGTCAACGTTTTTCTATTTATTATTAAAATTACCCTTAATATATCAAATATCATTCTCAATAAAGCTACACAATCATAATACAAGTCGCCTCTAAGCCCTCGAGCTCACAACGTGACTTGATAGGTATCGGCACTCAACGTGACCGATCGACGATCGTAGTTTTGCATTACAATTTGTTATTTTTTTTTACAAAACGTCACGCGGACGTAGTCGAAGAGACTCACGTGAAGTGTCACGTAATTCTGAAGTTGTTGGTGTTCTGAATTTGTGTTATATTTACGGTTGTTATTTGTTGTGTTGTTGTTGTCTCTATTGAAGAGACATTTGTGTTCGACCACGAACCCACTTGGAGGCTTATTTTTGAATCACGAATTCTAATTTTGTATTTGCTTCGCAAAAAATTCTTATCAGCCAAGAAATAGCGAAATAGCGAAATGCAATGCGCTTACAATTTGAGATCTGAATTGGGTTCGTGATTCTAAAGCAAGGTCTAAGTCAATGAATGGAGTAAGTAAAGTCGATTTAAGAGTAAATAGCTTTTAATAAATATTAAGGGCATTTGAAAATCCCTTAAATCGAGGTAAGTTCTGGAAATTTAGACGCCGCAGAAGGAATTTTCCAATATTAAAAAACTTATTTAACCACAACCTATTTACTGAAAAATAATTTCTTTAAGAAAATTAAAGAAAAATGTAGCAGAATAATTTATCTCCACTGAACTGATTAATATAACTATCTTTACCTGATAGATGTCTTCTGCTCGGACCACACAATTCGATTTTTTTTTAAATATTATTATCTTTTACAAAGAGATGGTTTCAACTGTCAAGTATCAATGCGATGACAGCACAAAAGAATTTTCCAGACAAATAATTGACACAACGTAGTCCCCCCCTGGTGACGAAAAAATCCTAGTAACCCCCAATCATCTAGCATTTTGTTTACCTCTCATTTTATACAAAAAATAACACCCAAACTAAAAACAAATGCATAAAATTAAAACATCACATTTAAAAAAGCCAAAACAGACGCTTGTTATAAACTTGTAGAAGTAGCAACTTATTACGAGTTACGTTAATATTATTAAGGCTGTATATTCGGCTTGGTTTTATACAGTGGGCGGGCAGTAGATAGAATTTAATTAACCGCTGTGCAGTTGGTAGCCTCACAGACCTGTCTGTTGGGACGCGACTGACGTTGGTGTTAGTGAAAGGATAGAGCGGAGCGATTCAAGGCGTTCGTGGTGCGAGTAATGAATTGTTTTCTGCCCCTCGTCATGGAAAAAGACTTTTGGCCGCAGGATGTGGTATTGCGTCGCTTCGTACAAGTACCATCGGATAGCACAAAGATGATATAGTACGAAGTGAATTGCTACTAACATAATTTTAAGCTCTATTTACTAACACAACTTTGTTTATTTGTACATGTATGTTTAGATTAAGGTATTTATCTCTGAGCCTTTTTAGCTTGATATAAAAAATATATAAATTTAAAAATAAATAGGTTAGAGGAGAGTGATAGTTGGTGTCAGGATAATATAGATATCTCTTTCTATTCCGGGTTTAAAAAGAAGACACATTATCTCACGACTTATTTTAGCATCATTGCAGTTTTGAAACCACTTCATTGACTTCGTAATGAATTAAATTATAAAGCACTACAATTCTAAATCTGAATATAGACTCTTTTAGTTTACCGCCTAATACTAATACTATCTAATCTAATGCCTTTGATTTATAAATATGTCTAACGCCTTTCCATATTGCCCTAGTAAGCACTCTAAATTAAGTGGGCTGACAAAAGTGGACCTAATCTTTAAGACCACTTTAATCTTTGTCTCGATTTAGTGAACGTATAGATTATCTGTATTCGCTAAAGAGATACCTACTTCTACTACTTCAACGCCAACATGGTTCGGTATTAGACTACAAAATATGAAATGCATTATGATATAATTCAGTGCAGAGTTTATGAGGCCAAAAAATCGTTAGAAACATAAGACTTGCGCCCAAACCAAGGCCTCACAATACCCTGGCGCTCACTCACCCTACATAAGTTATTACCCTGCTCATAGTTAAGTTACAACTTGGTTTGTGGGTCAGTCTTAACGTCTTGGGAATAAATGTTAAAGAAAAAAGGGTTCTTCCGACTATATCAAAATATTCGGTAAAATTTTAATTCGTTTGAAGAATATGTGTGGTCACGTAGACCGCCTCGGTGGACGTAGGGTTAAAAATGTAGGATGATGAACGTGGAAGCTCGTGGCGTTTCGTTTTTGTTTCTTTGGGGTGCCGAGTGCATTTTTGTTTATTTTTAGACGAGACTGAATTATGTTTGGCTCGGGATAGAGTAAAATAACTAACTAAAAATAGGTATTATGAACTTTTATATTTTTAGAATAAAGGTTCGTGATAATTAATTTCTTGCAGTCAATCTGCTTTTATTCCGTATCAATGCAAGTATTCTATTTTTCAGAAAATGCATATTTTTAAGACAGTTATTGGCGCGTACTATTTTTAAATATATTTTTTTTACTAGCTATGTATTTGACAGAGTTATTTTTTACAACGGTCTATCATCAGCTATCTATAATTCTCATCATAGCTATCTATCTATCATAAGCGTTTTAGGGTTAAGATGCCTGTTTATAATTTTAGGCATATTCAAATAAATTGGGATTTACCCAGCATTGTAACATTTGTTTTGCTTTCTGGAACATTCTGTCTTTTTTTTATTTTGTTTGTTTTGAATTAAAATTGAGGTGCCACATAAGAAAAATAAGTAAGTACCTCCAGTTTTGTAATTTTATATAGTTTTATTATTTAATAATAAATATTTTTCATCAAATTGTTTCTATACTCAGTTTAAAACTACCAAGTTTTAATGAAAAAACTTTTACATTTCGTATCGTACACGTAAGTCATTTTTCATTAAATTTTGTTTAAATAAGTTTTACCGAATTCAAGTTAAATATTTTATTTTTTACATATTGTTTTTAGATTTCTAATCTATTTATTTGTAGTAATTTATTTGACAATTGAAAATGTACGACGCGTAGTTTTAGATTTGTTTTATTTTCTGTCATATTATACAAATTAAATATAATATACTTAATTAACATCACAGGTGTAGGTAAAGTGTGCATGATAAAAATATTCAAATATAAGACATAATACAAATAAGTCGAGAGCCTAAAAGTCTATTTAAAAAAAAAACATTCTAATGACCTCCATCAACTTCAACTGTTAATTATTATTGATTAAAAGTTTCCCATCTAATTAAAAATAAATATTTCCTGTCTATTTGATTGTTTGGGTTCCTACTTTTATGGGTTCTTATATTTAAGGTTTCTATAGTCTAAACTTTATCCGATTACAATAAAACTTTGATAAGTTGTGGACCGCGCACGCGCAAATATTTCTACCAAAAAAAAAGAGGTTTTACAACGCATTCTGGGCACAACTAGTAGGTACTGTAGGTAGACTGTATTTAACTAGGTAAGCGCTATTTCAAATATATCTACTTGGTAGCATACACTTGGCTTCTAAACCTTTAATAATTGAGCATCGTGCCAACCCTACCTTGTCATCAGAGACAGTGTTACTTCTGTCGTAGGTAAATTAATTAGGCGTTACTGCCCGTTGTCTTGGGATGAAATTAAATAGGAAACGGTAACATTGTGCACTGACCCAATGGAACTTTACGCAAGATTGTGCCGCCATCTTTGCAAAAGTGACAATAATTCAGGTGAGTGAGCGTCCGTTGGTTTGCATTTGAAATTAGGGTTGTCGAAACTGTTTTAGATGCAATGTAAATATTGAACTAAAAAAATTGTTTTGTTTATTAAAACTGGAATAATTAATATTTTTTGTGAATTTTTTACATGTTATAGCACATGATAGCTTATTAAATATAATTATTTAATAAGAAAATTTGAAAAAACAATTGAAAAAACAATTGATACGGATTGATTATCCCATCCGTATCAATTGTTTTTTCAAATTTTCTTATTAAATAATTATATGGAATAATTAAGTCAAATAATTTCAAATTTTTTCAAAATAAAAAATCTGCTGTTCCATACATTTATGTTCACATGACTCAACAAAATGTATGGAAAAGCTGTTTTTTTTTTGCGATTTCAGGGTTGGTCTCATAGTAAAAGTTGTTCATAATGATAAGTTTAATTACCCCTTTTAAGGATGCTGGTGTTTTACAAATAACCCTGTATATAATGATTTAAAACCAAAATTCTTTATGCTTTCATAGAACTTGATATTCATGCAAAATGACTCTAACATATTTACCAGCAAACGTGGCATGTACAAACTTGAAAATACATTTCAGTGTGCTGAAGCACGCTAGCAAGCAATAGAATTTCAACTTTCTCCACCAAGTATTAGAGTTCAAAATGGGATATTAAAGCAAATAACTTGTATATTATTAGTTTGTGTTTCGTGTATGTGGTAATTATTAACAGTATTCGTAGGACAAGCAACTGCGATATTTGGTGTAACAATGTCGCGACCTACATTGAGTGTGCCGAATAGTTAAGCACTTGTGTGTAAAGTGCCTAATTTTGGGCATGCAATGCCATCAATGATGGCTGTGGTAAAAATTTATATCTTTTTTTTAAATCTAAGGCAAAAACACACTGAGACTCGTTGTTCTTTTATGAAATTAAAAAACTAAATAATATGGAGTTACTGCTATTCGCTCTGGTATGAGAAGATCTTCTATTTACTAAATAGTAAAGATTGAATTAAATTTATTGATTAATTAATTATAATTTATTTTGTTTGTTTAATAATTAAACTTAGATATTATATCTAAACAATAATCATAATAAAAAATCATCAGTGTTTGTTTAAAAAAATACTTTGAGATGAGGTGGATACATCAGATTCTTTAAAATTAATTAAATAAAATATAAATAATAAAGTTTGTCAAAGTCGTCTTTTTAATTATAAGTGTGGGGATTTTTAAGACACGCTCTTTTGCACTAACGTTTGAGCGAGTTGATATAGTACAGAGACATAAGTCCTCTATCACGCTTTGTTTCTATTCCTTTACAGTTACTAACACATGTACTAATTAGTGTGTTTATACATGGACACCCATTTGGTCCAGCCGTGAGCAATCCACGTTCACTTATCAACTGTGTTAGTTTAGTTTTTATAATAATAGTAATTCGCTAGCTTGTTATGTTAAAAATACTTTTGCACATAATATTAACACTCACAATTATTAGTGTGTAAGTGAGTAGTGCTTTAGTGCAACTGCTAATGGATTCATGTCGCTGACTATACGTATATAAATTGAGAATGATATTTGGCTCGCAGTTCAACAATAACTCCCCTAGTCCCCTGGCAGTATTAAATTTAAAATACACACGATCTTTTCATATTAAATTTAATACACAGTAATGAACTGTCGAGGTAATGCTGATGAAAGAAGCCAGTTCCTGTGACGCCTGTATATAAGTTGATCAGATTATCCTTTACTATAGGGCCGCGAAGAAAGCGGAAATATAGAAAGTCTATTAAAACATATTTAAAGTTGGTTTCAAACCAATTTAAATGCAGAAATTGGTTCGTACCGGACAATGGATATGGTACGGTAGATTTTGATACAGGATTTGTCCGCTGGATGCAACAGACGACTGGACTAAACCGGACCAACAGAACCAGTAATAATAATTATACAACTGATACTAATGGGCTACTATATTTTATATTCATTTAAAAATGTATTTTATATGTAATTCAATAGAATAAATGAAAATTATACAAGAATATTACATAATTATTTATTATTACTTATTTATTATTCAATATTATTACGGCTGTACTCACGGATAAATTTGAGGAATCTCCGACTAGTTCCGTACTCCAACGGAGTCCATTTTCAAGAATTCACTCTGAGTTCGAAACTAATCGTACATTCCCGAAATCAATCCATGGATAAAGCCATAACAATATTAATTATCTCGATTAATTATGCGTACGTGACATAAAAAAAGAACATTTTGTATTTTAGTTAGAAATTAATTCTTGTATTTTAAGGCCCCACTCTGACTGTAACTTTTTCATAGCCCAATCCAATTTTTCACGAATTAATCTTGGTTTTCTAAAATGCTTTGATGGATTGCTGTGACATGTAGGTTCATTTAGTAAACTTTTGTGAAGCCAAAAATGTACCTCTACATAGAGATATTTTTGATATACGGCTTTTAAAATCAAGTATTCACGTGACAAGCTTTTTTTGTTCCTGTATAGATTTTGTACGTGAGTTAGGATTTTTTTCTTTTGTGGCTTTTCGTAGAATCGACACAACATTCTGTTGCAGTAGGTAGTATAATACTAACTTTAAATAAACAAAAATATTAAGAAAATTGGTAATATCGCATCGGTGTCTACTAAAACTGCAAGGTTTGGAGCACTGAGTCGGATACGTAATGTATTCCGATAGATATTACCACACGCCCTAGGCGTCGAAAAAGAGATTTGAAATTTCGACTGATGCTGGTGGGATACGGTATGTCAGCGGTTAAAGCGTCGACACGGCACGTCGACCGTGGGTTCGAATCCCATCCGTATCAGTTGTTTTTTCAAATTTTCTTATTAAATAATTATACTAACTTTTTTTTTTTTTAACAAATACGTTTTTATATTAAATATTGATACGGATTTACTCACCCCGACCTCAGTGAGGCCTTTGCAGTGCCGCGGCGTTTACACTCGCTCTTGAAAATGGAATTTAGGGTATCTACACACATGGTCAATTCGGCACATTTGGTTTGGTATTTTCAAAGAAGTCCCAATGAAATTTCTTCTAAAACACCGAATTGAATGTGCCGAATCGACTGTGTGTAGCTACCCTTAGAGTTCGAAACAAATCGAGCATTCCCCGAAATCAATGCGTGAGTAAAACCGTATCAATATGTAATATACAGGGTTATTTGTAAAACACCAGCATCCTTAGGTCATTAAACTCATCATCATCATCGCAAAAAAAAACTGTTTTTTTTTGCGATTTCAGGGTTGGTCCCATAGTAAAAGTTGTTCATAATGATGAGTTTAATGACCCCTTTTAAGGATGCTGGTGTTTTACAAATAACCCTGTATACGAGTAGTACCTATGACTTACAAAACTTATTATTCTAGAATACGTTTTTGTAGAGTTGTATGTTTCTAAGCCTGATGGCTTACAAAAAGTTACCGAGCCAACGTCCAGTTAGCAAAGAATATCCTAAATATAACAGTGTGAGGTCATTAGCAGCCCCACAATTTAGTTGTAATTACCAACTGTAGTTCAAACTCAGCGCTGGGTAAGCGTGTTGTGTTGTACTCAGCAATTATCGTACATATTACTGTTGCCTTACTGATACGATATCGTGTTAAAATCGATTGTTTTGTATATAGAACATGCATTTTACGAGCATGCACGTTAATGCGAAACTATTAAGGCAAAAGAGATTCGTAATTTCAACTGAGGCGGGCATGACTCGGTGGCTTATTTGGTAAAGCGATGGCACGGCAAGCCAGGGATCGCGGGTTCAAGTCCCGCCCGGGTCAGTTGTTTTTGCGAGTTTTTTACAAATTAATTTCATGCACGTTAATATAATTAACATTTTTAGGGTTTTTAGGACTACTACATTCTTAATTCTTTATTGTACACAATGTTACATACATAATTAAAAGACAGAAAGTACATGTACAGAGGCGAGATTTCCTCGGTTCTGAGTTCTAATCTGTTGTTGATGCTATTGTTTACAAGAACGTTTAAAACTTCAGGACAGTATAGCCCCAGGATATGAAAATGTTACCTTTTAAGCCTGAGAAATGTGGCTTCAAAAAGGCCATAACAAATACATTCCACTTATCGTGATCTATATCAACGCTTGCACGCAAAATGTTCCAAACATTAGCCGCATAGATCTTCTAACATTATTCATCGCGGTTGCCAAAACCGAATTCTCTAGAATTACAATGTACGCGACGCGATCTAAGGAGACACTTATTTGTAATGCGGTTATTACGGGCTTGGAAACCAGCCAAAACGAAAACTACTTAACTTTAAAAACTGGGGCTACCTGTGCCTCATGAATACTGGCCAGCCCACACCAGTGAGGTTGGATTCGTTAGGTGGACACACCTCATACATAGTACAGTGATTACCCTATTAGTTACCAGGGTCTGTCAATTGAGAGCACTCAGGAAAAAATAAGTAATAAATCGTCATCATCTTCCTGCCCTTGTCCTAATTTTATTTAGGGTCAGCGCATTAGGTTTTTTTTCCATTCATCTCCAGTGACAGAAAAGTTAAAAAGTAATCGTTTACTATGAGGTAGTGAGGTTTAGTATGTGGTACGAACTTGTGATGCGAAGGAATGAAAGTTTTAAGTATGAATATGGATGGTTTTAAGAGTAGAGAAAGACCAATGAAAAGATGGATGAATTGTATAAAAACGACATGGGTAGAAAGGGTGTGAAAATGACAAAAGGGCTAATATTTTTTTATAGACTCACGCCTGTATTCCCCAGAGGGGGTAGGCAGAGGTGCATGCAGTACACCCACGTTTCGCCGGCTATAAGTCCCATGTAATAGGGGGCGAGGAGCCTATTGCCATTAACCGGGCACAATTCCAGACTCCATGCTGCTACTGAGAATTTCCTAATGGAAAACCCCAATAACAATTTGCCCGACCTGGGGATTGAACCCAGGACCTCGTGCTCAGCAGTCGCGCTTGCTACCACTAGACCAGCGAGGCAGTCATAGAGATAAATGGAAATTAAATTATAAATCCAAGTAAAAAAACCGCAAATTTTCCGATTGATTTCAGGTGTTGCAAGCAATAGTCGTACATTAACCTCACGTAGTTTAAAACCGTGATTTTATAAAACAGTTTTTGTGGAAAATAATTTAAAAAATAAGCATGCATTTTAAATAATAATTGTTTACAATTTACTCGTAAGTTTTCTCGAAATGGAATCTAGACACGCGGCAGCGTGTCAAGCCAAGTTCAAGCATTGGCTAGCCAGCGCCGAGTGTAATATTACACGAACCATTTGGTGCCACTTTTCACCCTTCTATAACTCAAAACCTCTTTAACGTAAACACATAAAACTACGTGTGTTTAATTATATCCATAAGGACATGTAGAAGCCCAAATTTCATAAAGCTAACTCCAACGGTTACAAAAATATGAAGGTCCAAAAATCGTATATTTTAGTAATGACTGACTTATAGTACCTAATTCTAACCTACTTCCAGATGACCTAGAAGGATGAAATTTGGAATCCAGCTTGGAAATTCCGTGTAAGCGAAGGAAAAAATCAAAAAATAGAAAAAAATAATAAAAAAAATAAGTGGTGTCCCCATACAAAAAACTTGTAATACGGGCAAAACAACAATTATTCACAGAAAAGAAGTAAATCTATAAAAAAACTCTCCCGAGCAACACATAATAAACATAGGCAACGCTTACGAATACCGATTCAGTGTAGTATTTATTGTTTTATTATATTTATATTCATCATGCTTCTTTCTCAACGATGAAATAAGTGTAGTTTTCTTTACAAAAAGTTATGATATCCCATCAAAAACATAAATGTAAAATGAGAGCCAAGTTCAATACATGCTTTGGTTGATGACTTCAACGACAAAAGGAGTCATATCTAAATGGGTGCCAAGTTCAATGGTCAGTCCTGAAATTTATTTACAACATAAAATATTTTATAATAACTTAAAATAATATTGCTTCTTATAACTTAGGATAATATATTGTAGCTTAAAGTCTGACTTGGCTAGTTTTCATATACGATTTTTTGTTAAACTACTCATGAGGGTTAAAGTTCGGAAAACCCTTTCTTAAACTACGTCTACCTTATAAGTTTAACAACATTTCAAAATTTCAACTTTCTAGCTTAAGTGGTTTGGGCTGGGCGGTGAAGCTGATGAGTCAGGCAGTTAGTCGGAACATTGCAGAACATATAGATACAGATAGATATATAGTAGAATATATTATATAGAAAAAATCGTATATGAAATCTAGTCAGGTCAGACTTTAAGCTACAATATATTATCCTAAGTTATAAGAAGCAATATTATTTTAAGTTATTATAAAATATTTTATGTTGTAAATAAATTTCAGGACTGACCATTGAACTTGGCACCCATTTAGATATGACTCCTTTTGTCGTTGAAGTCATCAACCAAAGCATGTATTGAACTTGGCTCTCATTTTACATTTATGTTTTTGATGGGATATTAAATGTACGTAGCAGTTTATAAAAAAATGAATATTCATTTGATAACAAAAGAATCTCATACAGTTGACAGACGAAATTTAATAAAATTAGTTCACAAATCAGCTTTGCAAAAGCATTTTTGTAAATGTTTACTTTGAACCGTATACTAAATTTATATTTCACTCAAAATTCTAAACTGCGCAACAAATTTTTATCTCGTACGCCTTTGATCCCTAGAAATTTTCACACAAAATAAAATATGTTAGTGTTAAATAAAAACATATCCATTTTAACCGTCAGCCGTATCTTTGAAAAACTTCATTTATTCCCAACACGTCGCAATCCTAAAATAAAAAGAAAATCTTTTATATTTTAGAAACTGAGTACTATATTTCCAACCCCAATGTCACAATTCGACTGCAACGTATAATTTTATACTAGTTTACGAAAAACATATTGCGAATGAAAAGTTCACTGATCTATGTGCTTGCCAAATTCGCTCTTACGACTAATAAAATCCTAACGCAGCAAGAATCAAATTTGCTTGCACTTAAATTAATATAAGTAGGAACTTAGTGGTTGTTATTGCTCCTTATTATTATAGAAATATAAGTGGGTAATGGTTTGAAGGTTGATAATGTAATAAGTCAAAAACTTTGTAATCGAGGACAAAGAAAACGGGTTACTTTCCACGCTTGGTTGCATGTTAGTCGCAATACAGACGGTTAAATTACTTGTAGCGAATTGAGTACATAAAGATAAGGTACAGAAGACTGCGTTTTTTTTCGCTATATTTAATTAAAATATTTATGGGTAAGAAAACAGCACGCTGTAACAAGTAGGTAAGATAGTGAAAATTTAGTTGGCTCATCAGCTGGTGGTTTATTTAATATGTCGCAGGTACTCTTAATTCTTAATAGTTTTTATACAACATTTAAAATTTTTGGAATTAAAGTAAGTCTGTTTGCAGTAGTTTTCTCTATAGAATGATTTAAAGCTTGAATTTATCATACTCATAGCTTTAAGGGTTCAATATATTAAATTTTTTAGTAAATTATTTAGTAAAATTTACTTTATTGAATTTCATTTTAATGAAGAAATATTTCAATTCACGTGTCGCATATCCTCGCCAATCCAGACCTTAATTACCGAAGATGCGCGAGGCGACAAACGAAATATTTGTTCATACGCTATTGAACAATATTGCTTTAACAATAGAATTGAATTTTTCGCTCACCTCGCTGCCTGGTGGGAAGTCACCTTTATGCCTTTATGGTCCTACATGTTAAAACAAAACTTTACATAACATTAAGGTTTCTTGGTTTAACATTTTCCGGAGTAATTTGGAGTTCGGGACTAAGTATAGGTAGACAAAAGTTTGCCCTTTCAGAACATAAATGCTGTAAATAATAAATAGGCAGTACACCTCTGTCTGCCCGTAAATTATCTTCTAAAAGATTTAAATGTAGCTATGGCGTATTATGGACTTGCGTGACCATAGATTACAAACACAGTAACTAAGTTTAGTTGTTATGGCATTCGAACCTAGTGGTTTCAGTCCATAATTACCTATGTTAGCTGTGTTTCAACGACTTTTTAAATCGTGTGGTTTAATCCGTCAGTGGAAGCATAATGTTGCTGTTACTAAGCTTTTTAAGGCCAATGCGGCCTTTTTAGTAAAGGCAGCAGACATTATGCTATTTCTACTATATCCTTCAATTTTTTGCGGACTCTTTTTTGTTGGAGGTTTTTTTTTTATTCTTTATTAATTATAGAGGGTTTTTAAAAAAAAAAAAATATGCCACCCTCATCGTGACACTCCCAAATACTCACCCTTACAAAAACAAAATAATAAAAACAACTAAACTGTTGTTTTGTTAGTTTTTATTTATTTTTACTACAATTATTGTATTTTTAATGCCGTAACTGCCCGTGGAGCCACCAAGGTCCTATCGGAAGACCAGCGCTGTGGTTGTATGACCACAGAATTTTATGCTGAGATAGGTACCTTTTTTGGTCTGCACAGTTACTGTTCTTTTTACATGTTTCACACGTTCTTATTTATTTGTAATTGTGTAAGACTAAAATAAAAATCTTTCTTTCTTTACTATAAATGGGTTTAGAGGTTAAAAATATAATATTAACAATCGACATTGACGACCGACCTCCAAGTAAGATTATGGCAAAAATATCAACTAGAAACCCATGCTTTAAATAATTATTTAATTCTTCTTCATCTTAAGGTTGAAGAAAAAGAAAGAATAATTCATTGGAAATGTTTTGGTACCAATATGTACATAATAAAACATAATATTATAATTATTTAATAAGAAATTTGAAAAAAAAAAACTACTTATACGGGAGGGATTCAAACCCACGATCTTCGACGTACCGTGTCGTAAATAATTATTAATTATATATAATATAAAACATAATATTTACATATAATTTATAGCACATATTAGCTTATATATAATTAATATTAATTATATATAAGCTAACATATGCTATACATTTTATTATAGTGTGGTTTGTGTCTCATTGTTTAAACTGCTCTTTCGTCTTAGATAACTCTCTAAATGTCTTCTTTTGCCTTTTCAGAAACGGCAAATTTATTTCCAATACATTCTTTCTATCTAAACCTTTAATAAACGACTAAGTGAAAGTTATAGAACCATAACAAAGAAGCATTCGGCAGTAAACTCACTCAACGTTAAGAGAGCCAAACGAATAGATACTAAGTAAACATAATAAAATTATATTTTACCCTCTTTGTAACTCAGAGCCATTTGTAAACAAAAAAGCAAATGCGAACGTAAAAATAGGTGAGATAGCCGTAAAAGTCGGTTATTATTGGGGAGCCGAGGAAAATGGCAACACAGCTACAAAAAATATTGAAAGGTTCGTATATTGGCGGACTAATAATAATTGTATACACGTAAAACGTTGTATACTAAATTTATAAAACCTGAATACTATTATACATACGGCATATTTTAAAATCTGTTTTAAATTTATAAAATGTATCTATCTAATTTGCTGTCTATCACAAACAATTTTATTAGATGTACGTACGTAGTACATCATCATCAATCTACAGTAGGCCACTGCTGGACATAGGTCTTTCTTATTTTCGGCCATTCTTATCCAGTTCCCACCTGCCACTTAGTAGATCATCACTTCATGTAGCCTGAGGGCGTCCTAACTTCGTTTGGCGATCTATGATCCCAACTCAAAAACCAGCTTACTCCACCGATAATCTGTTCTGCGGCTTATACATACAGGGTTATTTGTAAAACACCAGCATCCTTAAAAGGGGTCATTAAACTCATCATTATGAACAACTTTTACTATGTGGTCCCCATAGTAAAAGTTGTTCATAATGATGAGTTCGAAATTGCAAAAAAAAATCAGCTGTTCCATACATTTTGTTGAGTCATGTGAACATAAATGTAAGGAACAGCTGATTTTTTTATTGCGATTTCAGGGTTGGTCCAATAGTAAAAGTTGTTCATAATGATGAAGGATGCTGGTGTTTTACAAATAACCCTATATAGCCGTATGTAGTTACAGACATGTAATTTCACAATTCACAAACACCAAGATCGAAACAAATTAATGTCAATCACACGATTTCCCATTTATCCCGGAAACAAACCAATTACAATAACCGCAGAAGGCGTATCGCTTTACCGCTATGCATATCGAATCGGAATTTAAAGAAATTTTTAGTATCATATCAGCATTTTTTTAAAATTTATATACAGCCAGGAGACAGTTTTTTGTGAAGGCTATCTAGAAAACTTCTTATTTTTAATTTTAAATTAAATTGGTTACTTTTAGATAAGAGTCTGTCATCAATTACATATCATTCTCATGGCCATAATATGCCCAAACTTTCTTGGGGTTGGCTGCTAACCAGATGTAGTTGAATATCAGTTTTCTATTTATAACTTTATTAAAAAAACTTAATCCCTAGTACCTACTCTAAATTAGAAATAAGAAACTGTTTTCATTTTAAGTCTAAAAAAAGCCACGCATTTCGTTTCCGCCGTTCCCTACAAGTTGGTCGGTTATGTAAACGTTTTCCTCTAGAAAATCAGTACATTCGTATTCAAATGATTATTGTGCCGACCACACGATTACATTTATTTGGGCTATTTCAGCTGTTCGTGCGTTTGTATATTTCCTACCGGACGTTGCATGTGATAGCGCCTTGTAATGCTATTTTCGTCTATCATAAGTGACTGAATGTTTTGTGAGCAATTAAGACTGATATACGACAAACGACATGACGACGAAAATATTACTCGAAAAATCCTTATCAACCTGGAGGGAAATTTTTCTAGACAGACAGGGGCAGTGTCCTCCAGGTTTTATATACTTAGAGGTGGATGCCATAGATTGGTTCAAGACTCACATATTAAGGCTCTTTCTGTTGAGAGGTTTCAGCCATAAGTTAATTATACCATATGTCTTACAATCGTAGTACACCAAAGCGCGGTTCGAACATGGCATGTAGTATGTACGGTCACCAAAGGAGTTTAGTTAGTAGGGGAGCTAGTTATGGTTGTAATTTTTTCAAGATGTCATCAATACAATTGAATCTACATTTGCTGATCAGGTATGACTGAAACCTATACAAAACTAAACAATTTGACACAACTAACGCAAACTTCTACAAAAACTTCATCTTTAGCGCCCCTGGTAACATAATTAATTTGCTAACTGTACCAATGTGACTTTTTATAAGTCATATTATGTATTTTCTTAGTTAATCTAAGATACCACTGACTAACGGTGTAGAAAAATATCGTGAGGAAACCTGGACTTAATAGTCTGAAATCAGCACACAGCCATCAAGCTAGCGTAGTGATAAATACTCGATCCTTGAGAGCTCAAAGAGGCCTTTGCCCTGCAGTAGGACAGTTGTACGCTGGATTATTTATAACATTTATTTGAAAATCGAACCCATATTTATAAGGTCTGTTGCGTTTTGAGTATAACGATATTCCTTGTACTGTAATCCATTTAGGTACAATTGGGTACAATACAATGCTTTGTGCTCTCTTACTATAAGATATAATAAAGTACATTACTGCCAACAATAGCACAATGCTTTTTGCCTATTTAGAACTCACTACTTTGAATCTGTACGTAATAAAAAGTTTCTGTACCACTCAAAGGGGATACAGTCGACAGGCGCTTAATACAATAATTTTGTTGTTCGAAAATTTAAGTTTGTACTAAATATTTTAAATCGAGTATTTACAAACTGTTGTACATGTAAATAACCAAGTATATACATTATGAACCAAATAATTACATAAATAATCAAGTAGTTATATAAATAACCAAATAGATACATAAATAACCAAGTCATCATCATCATGGCCGTGTATAGGTACATCTACATGATTGAAATAACCAAGATTGTGATGATAATGATGTCCGATTGAAATAACCAAGTCGTGAGTAGATACATAAATAATCAAATAAACATATAAATTACATATTAGTTACAAAAATAACCAAATAGTTACATATAATATTTTATAACCAAGTAGTTACATAAATAATCAAGTAGTTATATAAATAATCAAGTAGTTATATGAATAATCCAGTAGTTACATAAATTATAAACAATATACGTAAATATAAAATGTATGGCGAACTTTATTTAAAAAGCATTCTGGTCATAAACGAATGTTCCTTTAAAAAAAAAATTTTTAACTTGTATGGCGAAGTTACGGAACTATTCATCATAAACAAAAAGCTTGTTCCAGTTATAATTTCGCCCTCACTTTTTATTTCCCGACTATGTCATGACCCTTAAAGCCGGGCGGTTTCGTGCGAGTCACTTTACGATAGCATTTTAAGCTTCCCAAATTAAGAACCTCTGGAATTATGTTAGTAAGGGTTATCAGACAGAAAATTTTTATTTCTTGTTTAAAAAAAGGCCTACTCATCGGTTATACTTTTGGGTTTTAGGGGGTAATTTTTGAATCAGGAACTTCATTCCGATCCTATTAGCTACTGAAATAGTTGCAAATTTTTAAGTGAGCTAGGAAACAATGAGCGCGTTGTTGCATGTTGTTGAATGTTGCAATCAGTTCGAGTTAAAAGTACGATTGGATTCATTATTAAAAAATAAACCCCTATATTATTCGATCTGAAATCTCCTCATGAATCTACTTGGAAAGGGTGACCGATACAGGCATGATATTGTTATTATTGTGTTATGTTATATTTTGTAAAAAATAGAAATAATTAAAAGTACTTTTTATCAGCCTTTTTTTTCTAGCACCCACTAAAAACATCTCCCCTCTGCGTGTTCCTCGCACTGTATCGGGCGGGGCCGAGTACTGCTAGCGCACTTCGCAGCCCCATCCAGTGCCTTTCTATACTTGCTTGTATGTCATGACGTCCAGGTTCCTAGACATCACCCTAACACGCAAACTAGCAACCCTTAACAAACATTTTTATATAGTATTTATGCATACTATGCGAACACTATCAACCCTATTACGAGAGGCACGCTAAAAGCTAGAACTGCGAATATATGCAGTCACTGCGTTCCAGTATAAAATTATGCACGTAGCCATGCATCTAGACGTCGAGGCTTATGAAGTGGCTCCAAGAGAGAGAAGTCTTAATAAATTTGCAAAACAAAGCATTCAATTCTTTATAATTAAAAACTGTTTGTTAAAATTGTTTTGATATATCAATATTACCATAACAATAAAACACACACTGATACTGCTTTGCACACTAATAGCCTAGTGACATGACCGTGGACTGACAAGTTGGTCCCGGGTTCGATCCCAAGGCTCTGACTTTTCGTAAATTATGTGCGTATTATAAATTAATTTATCAGTTGCTAAAACGGTGAAGGTAAACATCGTGATAAAAACAGCACACCTGAGAGGTTTCTCAACGGTGTGTTAAGCCATGTCAGTCAGAGGCCTACGCGCGGTTTAAACTGACACCAGGTTGTTCATCAACCACACGATAAGAAGAAGACCAGAACAATAGGGATGTTGACTTTATATTTATTTATTGCACCTATCATGCAAGTAAAGTTTCGGTCACTAATTTAATTTACCCTTGTAAATAATTATTCTACATTTCTTAATACATTGATTTTTTTAAAATCTAATCTTTAATTATTGATGAACTAAGAATTTATATAGTGAGGATTTTTTGTGAGTGTTCCTATAAGGCTGGCATATCCACCTTGAGGACCAAAGCCTCAAAAAATACATAGATTAAAAAAAAATACATTGATTTTATACTACATTGAGCTGCTAACGAAAATTCTCCGGTCAACTGAAATATTTAAGCAACGAGTATTCCAAAGACCCTTTTATGTTAATAAACGCCAAAGCAAACAATATTAATAAAAATCTCCATTTCCATCCAAAACCATATAATTAACATTAACACCCACAGTATTCAAACAAAAACAAATCCTACCACAATTTAATCAACGTAAGGAGCTCAACATATTACTTATATTTTCCAAATAAAATAAGGTATTAAACACCCTGAATAAATACCTCTGGAACTTATTAGGGTGTTCATAAGCGCTCTTATTTGCCATCAAAACATGAACATTTCTATTCCTTTTGTAAGGTCGAGCTCCGTTGTTCTAAGTATTTATTTAAGGCCCCAAACACACCTGGTTCTTTAGTTCGTATGAAGAATACTACAAATGTTAGTCGCCGCCTAACTAAATAAAGGTACGATAGAGTTTGCTCTGTTGAACAATAGCTGTGTTTAAGGAGTGTTCTCTAACTTTAGTTAGTTTTGATTTATTAGTGAGCTATGTAAAGTGTGTGGGATGTTGACCTACTTGCTCTAATAGCGAGGTTCGACAGTTAAGCAATTAAAGACAGTCAAATAAAAAAAATATCTAAAAATGTAAAGAAAGTGAAAAAGAGATAGGATAGTGCTTACTCAAGAGTAAGCGCCCTGTTTCGTGCAAGTCACGATTCCAATCCTGTATTTTTTTTTTTCCAAAAATTCCATAAACAACCAGACGACAATGCGCCCTGGCACGTTGGAATTGGTGCGCCGCCGCAATAGCAACACGAACGTTCCAAGTATACAAACACGAAGGCAAAATAAGTCCCAAATACAATCATTGCAAAGAACGTGCTTCGGCGAGTCGGCGCGAAGTTTTCGCGGATTGTAGAGTAACTAACTATAGTTCGATAGACTAAACTGATGTTTCGAAAATGTCAAATATTTTGAATGACTTGGAAATAAAGGTTTCTATGGCGTAATTTTACTTTTTGAAACGTCAATTTAGTCTATCGAATTTTAAAACTTTAACTGGTTCGTGATTCAAAAGCTTACTCTCGAATCACGAACTCAATTCTACTTTGTGTACGTGGATGCATACAACCAAAACTGCAATATTGCATACTGTTATTCACTAATATAAACAACATTCTGAATTAATTTCCACTACATCATCACTTAAAAACCACCACATAATATTCACAAACACTACGACTACATTTTGATAAAACTACCCGAAACACTAGCATTATTATTTTCCAGCAATACTGAAACAGACGTCTCTACGATATTATTCATTATTGCGTTTTATATCGAATTAACTGGGTGCAAAGGAGCTGTTTTTATGAAAATATTAACGCTATCTGCTAAATTAGCGCGATGCTTATTATCGTGTTCAACGAGAAATATGCAGGCAGTCACCTGATATCTTAGCAGCTAAGTTTGTGCGGCAATCTAGATAGCACACAGTGGGAGAGATTAATATTTAATGTAGTAAGATTTTTGTTAATTATATTTTGTAAGTTCAATGTTGAAATTCAAGTTCAAGTCTCAAGTGTTCAAGTCTTAAACAGAAGTCAGGGTTTAACATATTAAAACCTTCTTATAAACCTAACATATAATATTTTATCTATATTGTAACAGGTTTTTGTGTCAATAAAGATTTTTATTTTATTATCAAAACACTTATCAAAGTTTCAAATAATATGTATTTAAAATAATTTTTGTATTCAAATAATTGCATGAAAAATATTGAATTTATCACTAATTTTGACGTCCACACACTTAATTAAAAACACTTAATCTAAGGGGTCCCAGCCATTATGAGGTACACAATTTTTATCTGGCCTTTATTCTACCAAGAACAAGCCCGGAGCTTGTGGTTGTCACCTGACAACTCCTCTTAAGCTTGTCTTTCATAATTTTCTTTCTCCTTTTACCGCTACTACTTGGATAATATCTTTTATCTATTTTCAGAATTAAAAGCAGTATTAAGAACGATGTTATTAAAAACGGTGCTTACTTTTGTATGAAAATTAGTTATTAAGTTTTTATTAAAATGCTTTTTTTGTTCGGGAAAACTTTGGAGCACGCTGTGTGCTTTTTGATGTAACAATTTGATGTTTTCTTAGCCTTATTATTTATTTAAAAGGCATTGTTGCTAGCTGTATGAACGTTATTAAGTATAAACATTTTTAAAATGCATTTAGATAAGCTTTCTTTTTATACATATTACTAGCGACCCACCCCGGCTTTGCACGGGTGCAATATACATATAAACCTTCCTCTTCAATCACTCTATTTAATAAAAAAACCGCATTAAAATCCGTTGCGTAATTTTAAAGATTTAAGCCAATTTAAGCATACATAGGGACAGAGAAAGCGACTTTGTTTTATACTATGTAGTGATAGTAAAATATATCCAAAAATTTGTCAAACAACACTGCAACACTGGTGGATTACTTAATTCAAACATTTGACAAAACGGCTATATAGTATTCAGCAGTGTTGTAAATATTGTTACGCTCACATTCTATTATCATTCCTATATATCAGTAAATAGAGATTATATTGTATTACCAATTTAAATTAACAACATGTTGGCGAAAATATTGTGGAATAAAAATGTAATCTAGGTACCTCTTATTTTTGCAGACATATTTGTTGAGCAACAAGCATGCGGTGGAAGTTCCCTGCATTTACTGACGAGGACTTCGGTTGCGTTCATAGTGGGGATTACAGCGAGTTAGGTATATAGCTGGTAAACATTTATGTTTCAAATGTTTATAGAAAGAAAAACAAATGAACGCTATTCGAAAGATACTATTTGAATGAATGATGATGACATACTGAATGTCATAAAAGATAGCTGCCAGTCAGAACTTGATATTATGGATATTTTTTCCACGTACCGTATCTAAGGGAAGGCGCAGCAGGAGGGGTCAGCAAATTGCGTGCGCGCTGCAATCGTTTTTTCAACTCACTTTTAAATACCACCTTTTTCGAATCACAAAAATATCATCTGATTGAAACAAGTTTTCAAACATAAAAATTGCTACAAATGAAAATTTTTTACGCAATTTTTCACTTTTTTAAACGGTTTTTCTTAGCTTGACCTGTTTATTATTTGGTTCAAATTTAGTAATCGATATTTCACCCCCTTCCTGAAGATAGATTGATCTGATATTTGGTAAACAGCTTTAGTTTTGATGACGAAACCGTTTTACGTAAAAAATTTTTTTACTTATATTATTTCACTTTCAATCTCACTTTTTCAATTCTTAGTAAAGTTAATCTAAGACACTAATGATTGACGATAAAGGAAAAATATCGTGAGAAAACCTGGACTTAAATCTAAAATCGCTACCACGCAGTGAGCTAGCGTGGTGATTAATGCTCGATCCTTCTCTGTGTAAAAGAGGCTTTTGCCCTGCAGTAGGACAATTATAGGCTGATTTATTTATTTATTTATTTATTATAACGCTACCTCGCGTCACAATGGTTCCTCCCACACTAGAGCGGTACGGAGTGAAGTGCCCTCACGGTTGTAGGTCGACGGTGTTTACACTAATTGCTGAAGACAACACTGACTCTGGCCTGTGTGAGATTCAGACTAACGCTTGTGTTTTACGTACTGAATTACCTTGTGGCCCTTTGTTGATAAAGAAACTGAAAGAGTGAATGGAAAGTTGATGAAATGTATGATGAGCAAAGGTTATTAATTAGAATAATGTAAGAGTTCGGTTTTTAAATATTTTTTGTAATGGAACATATTGATTGCGAGCAGATTTCGCTCCTGCTACCTTCTGGAAACTTTACCCAGTCATATTACCAATACGCTATTAGATATTGCTCGTCGTGATAGCCATGACAGATAGATGTTTTCGTACACACTTGTGCACTATAATATCTCCTGTGTAGTTTGTGATTGGCCCAATGGCAAAAGGACTAAGTGATTTTTCCTAGATCTCGGATGGAGATGATGATGATGATGTTGAGATGATGATTAGGATAGAGATGATGATGATATAGGTGATGGTCATATTATGGAATTTGCAGGTTCAAAATTCTAGTCGTGTTCGCTGTTTTCGACTTTTCGGTGCCTTAATACATGTTTGTGCCATAACAGATTGACGAGAGCCGATTAAAGCTCTCAATTGTTTTTCCAACAAAGACGTCAGATTTTAATAATGCTTTTCGCAAAAAGCAATTAAAAGTAGCTTGATGATCTAGGTACAGGGATTGCAAACCTAACTAAGCCTAAGGTTTAGTTTTAAATTATATTTACATACACTCATATTCTATTTTGAAGAAGTCTACTTTTAAGAAATGAGACGTTTTTTTAATTTTTACAGTTATAATGGGATATCCTTATCCTATCCTATCCTACTAATATTATAAATTGTGAAAGTTTGTGAGGATGGATGTTTGTTACTCTTTCACAAAAAAATGTTGGACGGATTTTGATGAAATTTAAGAGTAATATAGGTTATACATTAGAATACCACATACTTTTGTATTCTGTATTGCTTTGTAAACCTGCTAAATTTAAGGAGATAATAAGGTCTATAAAACTGAACAACTTTCCTCAAGCAACATAGGTCGAAATCTGAAAACGAAAATTTAACTTTTTATACAAAAGTGAGTCACATGACCAGTCATTTTGTATGAAAAGTCAATTTTCTATTTATAGATTTGTCAGAGTTTAAACCGCTTAAACCTCTATCTTACACACCGTTGTAAAATCTCTCAAATGAACTGGTTTCCTCACGATGTTTTCTTTTACCGTTTTAGCAAGTCATCATTAGTTTCTAATACGTAGATAAATCCGAAAAGGGATGAGTGTCGAACCTACACCTTTGACTTCCCAGTCCAACGTTCATACCACTAGGCTATCATTAATTAAAACTGCAAATAGTAACGCGACCAGAGGTAATAGCCGCGGTGATGACACTAAACCCCAATTATTCACCATCACTTCAATTGAATTCTATTAGGAAACTCTAAATACCAGAAAGTGAGCTAAATTTATTAGAGAATAAAGTCATCACAGTCTTTTGTAGAGCAACGCAACCATCCGATAACGTCCCGATTAACGCCAGCCCACTATACCGAGTTAACCCTCCACCATTCATGTGAAATCGCCGGGACCCATGCGAGCCGCTCGAGGGTTAATCACATATTAGATTCAGCTTTTTGACTGAGCGTCACTTAGAATGAAATATGTCTACTATCTGCTTAAACGGATATTTTGAAAATTGGAATTGCTTTCGTTTTACTTTTAAACGGATATTGGGTGACGCTTTATTCACTACTTATATTTTGTTAGAATAATTATTTTCTTTTTTCATAAGATTTTTTTTTAACAATGCTTAAATACTTAAACTTTTAGACTACGAAATCAATTCCGATCCCAATTTATACACAAACAAATTACAATGTTAATTCAATAGCGTGTGCCAATGCGCGCATTGTTTTTTGGCTGATTAAAGAATTCGCATCGCATAGTAAAAATAGTTTGGGATTGAGTTCATGATCCAAAAGTTAGCCCCCAAATGGCGAAGGCAACCGTAACGTGTCACCATCGATATTTTTATGCTGTTAAATAGCTTTTATCGCTAGGCTTTGAGCGCGGCGACTGAATCAAGAAATTCCGTAACGAAAATAAAAACCCAACACCCTTTATTGCAGAATAATCTATTTAAAACCTTATATTCTAACAAATAAGGTATATTTTATGTTGACACATTAAAAAACAAAACATTTAGAAATATAAACTTTCGAATTTCAAAACTAATTATTTGCTTAGATTTTTAAGACGTGATTTTGTATAAATAAAAAATAAATAAATAATTATAATTGCATAAGTTGATACAAAATGCTATGCAATAGCTTTACCGCGGCAGTCTCCGAGAGCCACACGATTTTTTATTGTGTATTGTGTAACAATGTGGTGTCAGGAAAGAAAATGACTACTGAACTATTTTATGTTTGCCTATTTTGGTTGGTATAAATAAAAAAAAGATAAAAATCCTTTATATACAACCAGTACATACGATAATTCGAAAAACATTTTCCCTAACAAAACTAATCCTCATTTTCAGAACAAAACTCTGTAACGGTCCTGTATCGCCTCATGACTGCAGCGTGTTTGAGGCGAAACTTATTCTATTCATTACAACTTGTACTCTTTAATGTTAAGAAACTTTTTCACTGGCTCTGTTTCTGTTACTACAGCTGATACGGATTTGGATTTTAAAAACTTCTTCTAGAACGTTTCTTTTAAGATTTCGTCTGACTGCGCGTGATTCGTGAGTTGGTTAAGAATATGTGTTGAGAGAACATTTGAAAGTTTGAGTAGAGCGCTATATGTTATGTATGTGTATATGTTATATAAGTATGTGTATGCTAGCGCTTGCGTGCGCTGCGGTACTATCTTCTAAGTTGGTTGTTATTTGAAAGAAAGAAATATTCACAAAAATACCACCTAACAAAAATGGAAATTACAACAACAACCATAAAACATCAGTCAAAATAAATATCAAAAGGATATTTATTTAAGACCGAAATTTAAATTTTGAGAAAATAAAAAATAAGTACACAATAAGTGGCAATGCTGCCAGCCTGCTAGGCACGCTGCCTACAGACGTCGGTGATGGGGAGGAATTCTTTGACGCCTTCGCGTGACTTTTGTATATAATTCCTTAATTTTATTTGTTTTATTTATTAGGTTTAGTGTATTTATAGATTGTTTAATAATAAAAATATCATTTAATGTTTCACACTGCAATAAATAGTACCTACACAAAAGTAATTAGTATAGAAACACACAAATCGTAAAAAACAAATGACAAATTTTTGACATTTGTGACAGACTTTTGATAGAGGGATTGTCCGAGCCAAATTTGATGGTCCAAGCAGTGATAGCCTAGTGGTATGGATTGCCAAGTCAAAGGTCGTAGGTTCGAAACCAAGGCACGCATCTCTGAATTTTCGGATTCATTTGCGTTTAGAAATTAATAATCACTTGCTAAAACGGCGATAGACAACACGACAAGAAACCAGCAAATTGAGAATTTTTTTTTCAATGTGTAGAGTCATGTCAGAGGCCTATGGCCAGTAACCATAACACCAGATTATAACAAAGGAGCATGAATTGAATGATACGAAGTTTTACTCTACTGAAAGTATATGGGACCGACTGCTCAGAGCTGCGCACGCAAACTGTAGATTAACGAGAAAAAGTAGAAATTACTTATAATGCTAGTATAATGTAATGCTAAATTTAAGTGATATGATCGTTAACTGATAAGTCTGAGTACTCCAAGTCTTACTCAAGACATCCATAAGCACAAGTGACATTAGTAAATTACGTGCGAAATATAAAATAATTATAATCCGTTCCATGTTTAAAAGAGCACGACAAGCCGTTGGTCCTGCGCCTGATCTCACTCTAGTCGTATCAGATTGCCATTCCACTGGGCTATGAGAATAAAGAAAAAATAAGTGCATCTGAATTTGCATATGCGTGCAATATCTCCTGCGTAGTTGCCTAATCTCATTTGAAATTGTCCGATGTGTTCGAAATTCGATGAATATTATGTTTTAAAATAAATTCATTTTTTTTAATAGTTTATTTTTATTTAAAATATACTAAAACCTGTTTACTAAGATGTTGATGTGTTAGATTACTATGTTATTTGTTGATGAACATTAAAATACTTTCTCTTGTAAAGTCACGATGAGGATAGCATAGCATTTAAAACCCTCTATAATAAAAAAAGAAATAAAAACAAATTCTCTTGAATATGAATGTTCATGGAATCGTAAACGAGATAAAACTGGCCAGTACAAATTCCTGGAACGAAAAACAAACAACATTCAAAATTCGAAATTCAAATTACCATCAACAATATTTCTAATGCGCAAACCGACAAGCGTTTACCGTTTTCTCGTTACAAAACACTAAAAGCGTCCAATTTTTATTAAAAGCAACATTTATTGGATATCTTTTTAGGTTTATTTGGTTCCGAGCAGTGTGTATTCGCTTTATAATTCTACAAACGCCCATTTTCCTCCATTCCTGTATTGTTTGGTTAGGAGCGGATTAAACCAGTTTTTGCTGGTTACTTAGGTCCTACTTAATTTTAGTAAACCAACACTGCAGGTAGTCGCCTTGAGATTTTTTTTACTTTGTATAAATTGTTCGTTTGTGGAACCTTTTTTGGTTTTTGCCCAATTTGAGGTTGTTATTGTAGGTATGTAATGAAATTTTGTGGTATAACTGTAACGATGAGATTTTTAAAGAGTGTTTTTTTTTGTTACATTGCGTTTTTTTAGAACCACCCTTATCATTATATTATTTTATATGGATTGATGTTTGTTAGTCTTTCACGGAAAAACTACTAAACGGATTTTGATGAAACTTCACAGTTATAAAGCTTATACATTAGAATAACATATAGGTTACTATTTATCAACTTACCACGCGAGCGAAGGAATGGGAGGAAGCTAGTAATCACCCTATAACCAGGAGTGAACATTAGACATCACCGAACTATACCTTACTTAGGATTAGAAAGGAAGAAAGAAAGAAAATAATTATAATTAATTAATTGAAGTTTATTAAAGTATTACTTGAAATTAGTTTCAGTTCAAATAAACTCATTTCAAGTTATACTTCAGTCTCAAGTTAGGTTCTGTAATACAATCCATTAAAAGCTACTAATACTACTTTTTACCGTATAAATAAATACTAACAAACATTATGCAAGTTCATACTGCATTCCAAGATAGAGGTTATTGCATTCCAAGTGCAGTAACCAAATTGATTATGCAGTATATTATTTACTTGCACTGCACGCTCTGACGTGACGACAAGGCGCTACACAGCTACGCGGCGCGCTACGACGTAGTACGTGCTACGAGACGTCTACGAGGTAAGGTGATTGAATAACAGCTTTAGAAAATTAAATAATTAATTTCTGTTGAAAAACGTTTGTAGTCTTGTTTATAGTGTAATGTTGCGTACAATGGCTAATGTTGTTGGAAACTGGGAATAAGAAAAACAAATAGACATTAACATCACTAGTAATAGATTGCTATGGAGTATCCTAGATTAAGCGTCACCGATCATGACGGCTTAGTTTAATAAATTTCCCCGAAAAAGTGTCCATGGTACGCTTAAAGAAGTTTTCACTTTAAAAAAACTATTACTAACAATAACAACACACATTATTAGGTACGTAATAATTTAATTATGTACGATTTAGATCGGACGGAGCGCATCAGTGCGTACCGTAGAGAATTTTAGTACCATTTTTGGTGCCTCATTGAAGTTTCTGTGCATTAGATAAAGTTAATTTTTAAAATTGTGCCATAGTATCTTAAAATACTAGCGACTGCTCGCGCATTTATTTTAAAATACAATAATAGTGCCTTATTGATGTTTCTGTTCATTAAATAAAGTTCAATTTTAATTGTCTCATACATTCTTTAGAAATCCTCGCGCCTGCTCGCGCATTCCACTAAACGTAGTAAACGTTAGATAGCTATAGATCGCGGCGTTTGATTGACTGTTGCTGCAAGCCCTCGGGTCCGTTCGGGTACGCTCGGGTAAAGTCGCCAGTTCTCGCGCTCCCTTGCTGCTTTTTCTGCAGAACATTGACGTCATTTGGCAGGACGCGGGAAGATTCCAGCACACTTAAACCATACAACGGATACGGTCAACTGTTTCATATGCTTTGTACTCCCTCAGGTCTGAGTCGAACTTAATACCAATATAAGTAATAATATATTGGGAATGGCGGTCGTATTCCAAAGCTCTTTGTTGTAACATATAGGAGTACTATATAAATGTTTGATAAGCACCCTGAAATACTATGCAAACACATTTTAACCCTGTGTCGGGTACATTTTATAGTGTAGTGTTGTATAACTTAGGTATAATTTTATGCGGAATAGACATAAAAAGCTAATGTGGGAACTATATTTATATATTATGTATATTTATGTAGCCCTATGGCCTATATCTTTAAAGAGCTATATTCACTACATACATAATATTTAATACATGGCACTAGGATTTTTGAAGCAGTGATAGCCTCGTAGTTTGACCGTTGGACTGCCAAGTCGATGGTTGAAGGTTCAAAACCCAGGCACGTACCTCTTGACTTTTCAGATTCATGTGCGTTTTAGAATTAATTATCACTTGCTAGAACGGTGAAACCAGCACATTTAAGAGATTTTTCTACGGTGTGTAAAGACATGTCAGAGGCCGAGGGTGGTTCAAAGATTTTCTTCTGTATTTTGGTTGCAATACAATAATTATAGCCATAAACTCCTGGACTAGAAAAATAATGTCTGTTGATCACTAAATATTTTTGCCCATGCCCACATTTCCTGGAACCGAAGAGGTCTAGCACCATGCAGTTTCAGAATAGTCACCACACGCGCACACTTAGGTTGTAGAATCATCTCCCCAGTGAGATTTTTCCAAGAGTCTTTAGCATTTATAATTTTAACACGTAAGTTTTGCAAGCCTTTTACGTAACCGCTCTCTATAGTGGTTACTTGCTCTCTATAGTGGTGAAATACTTAATGTAAGCGGTTGCTTACATTAAGTATTTCACCTTAGTAGTACAAAAAACAAACTAACTGAAAAATGCAAATCGCTTAATTGCAACGCAAATACAATACGACAGAAAAAAAGATTTAATTTCGCACATTTATTAGGTCCCAATTACGTTATTGACTTAGTCAAACATCGAGGGGAATAAAGTCACAATAAGCGTTTTTCCTTATCCTCCATTTAGCCGACTCCAACGACAAATTATTATTCAATTGTCTAATAGCGCTTCTGGTTATCCCACTTTATTTTCAACAACAAACAAATTTGTTAGTAGTGTCTAACCTATGCTAAATTTAAAAGCCGAAACCAAACCAACTTTTCGGTTTCGGTCTCATTTTTGGCCGAAATTAACCTAACCTTTTCTTATACGAAGCAACATGTGAAACGCATTTTCAATTCTGTCTACGGCAGCTAACAATTTACGATAACACAACATTTTAATGGCATTTCTAAATGGTGCAAGTCGTTTAATACTCGTTTTTGCAACGTAACGTTTAACTAAAAAATATATATATTATAATAGCTTGCACTAAAAGTCAAGATCAAGTCCTTGATGTCAAGTTTCAAGTATACATTTCAAATCTCAAACCAGTCTCCTCAGTCGCCTTCAAACCAGTCAAAAGAAATTACTTTATAGGTTTTAATGATAGGACTTTTATCACAAAAAACCAAAACCAAACTCCTGACAACACTATTTGTATGAGAATAACTAAGCGTATATTCTATACTCTTTTGTCTATTTTCTCTTTTAGTCGACAGTGAGCCGAGCCTTTTATGTAACAAGCTTATAATTTATTTTAAGTCCTAACATTATTCCATTCGGTTGGCCTAAAGACAACTATTTGATTTAACTTGTTCATTTTATATAACTCAACAAATGTATTGTAGAGCTGACTGTGTATTTTGCTGTATTAAGCGTATTGTTCTGGATTTGTTACAGATTTCAATTCAAGAATTTATCGGTATCGGTTTTGACGGTGAAATAATCACGTTCTTGAAATATTACGTATACCAACTGTTATTTTGTGCCAGTATTTTATGAGATGTATTCCGGTTGAGTTGACTCCGTGTAAAAATCAGCACGGCTGACCACCAGTCGTATGCGTCATATCTAACAAAATTGCAAGACTTTTTTTAAACTTCAGAATTAAATCTTTTGACACGTAAAAATAATCTTCTTTCTTTATCGTATGGTTGATGAATAACAGAGTTTAAACCACACGTAGACCTCTGACATATAGCATTACGTACCGTTGGTTTTCCCACAGTGTTTTCCTTCGCCGTTTAAGCAAGCGATAATTAATTTATGATACGTACATTAATCCGAAAAGTCAGAGGTGCGAGCCTGTATTTCGAACCCACAACCTTTGATTTGGCAGACCAACGACCATACCACTACTTTCTTAAACACTTAAAAATCT
The DNA here is from genome assembly GCA_936450705.2 of Protodeltote pygarga. NCBI lineage: Eukaryota > Metazoa > Arthropoda > Insecta > Lepidoptera > Noctuidae > Protodeltote > Protodeltote pygarga. The sequence goes on from OW388263.2 coordinate 10,985,227, forward strand.
TAAGAGTACGATTACCAAAAACGATCCCTCTACAAACAGGTCAATCTCAGATTAGAGTCAATAATATAGTATATAAAAACTGTTGTCAAGACCTTAATAAAAACCGTACCACCGAATTGTTCTTAATACTTCCACAATCGTAAGTACATAAACATCATTCACTGAAGTTTTTGCTCGAGCATCAAGACATCAATCCACAAAGGAATAGTGAGCCCATTTGGCACATTTCCAAGCAAAAACAATAAGATCTTGGAAAATAAAACTATTGAAAAATCATTTGGAAAACGTCCTACAAAGAAAACGTGGTGAACAAAATTTTATTCTGAATATTCTCCAACAATTGACTATAGAAACAGTGATAGCCTAGTGGTATCTATGACCGTCGACTGGCAAGTAACCATATAAAATTATCAATATGTCTCCAATATGTCTCTAAGTATAGTTTTTCTTAGAAATAATTTTGTAGACTGCTCGTTGGTCTAGTGGTAGCAAGCGCGACTGCTGAGCATGAGGTCCTAGTTACGATCGGATGGGATGTTATTGGGTTTTTCAATTACGAAATTCTCAGTAGCAGCACGGAGTCTGGAATTGTGCCCGGTTAGTGGCAATAGGCTCGCCCCCTATTACTTGGGACTTAAAACATAGCCGGCGTAACGTGGGTGTACTGCACACCTCTGCCTACCCCTTCTGGGGAATACAGGCGTGAGTCTATAAAAAATAATAAAAATATTCATATTTATATACTCTATTTGCAATTCCACAATGTCCACAAACAAATGAGTCGTGATAGCCTAGTGGTGGTGACCGTTGACTGGCAAGTCAGAGGTCTCGGGTTCGAGCCCAAGGCGCGCATCTATGACTTTTCGTGGGTTATGTGCGTTTTATAAATTAATTATCACTCTCCGTGCCTCGGATAGCACGTTAAGCTGTTGGCCCCGGCTGTCAATTGTAGATCTTTGACAGTCGTTACGGGTAGTCAGAAACCCGAAAGTCTGACAACCAGTCTTGCCAAGGGGTATCGTGTAACCCAGTAACTGGGTTGTGGAGGTCTGATAGGCAGTCGCTCCATGTAAAACACTGGTATTCAGCTGCACCCGGTAAGACTGGAAGCCGACCCCAACATAGTTGGGAAAAGGCTAGGCAGATGATTTGCAATTCCACAATGTGTAAAAATAAAATAAAAGTAATTTTGTATATAATCTTTTTCAAGTATTTGAAGAACAAGAACAATTCAAGTATTCTATTTTATTTGTTTGCTTTCGTAAGCTTAATCTACTAGGTATCTTTTACAAATAAAAAAATAGTAAGAGGACACCATGAATTTCATTTATTTACTAATACAACAAAATGTTATTAGATCGAACCACCACAGAATAACTTTATCAGTTCCATAATATCATAGTAGCCGTTATTGCGAGCCTAATACAATTTGCCGGTCCACTGGCCGTCAGTCCCTCGGTCTCCAAACAATTAGTACTGACGACATTATTTTTGTGTCACCCTATTGTACCTTTTACTTTTCTATCCTTGTCTAACGAACACTGAAATTCGTGGTAACCCCCAGGGTGTGCACTCATGTAAACGTGTAGGTATTGTCGCTAATAATGTTATTTTTTTTCTTATTTGGGAATTGTTTGCTGTACTGTTAAGCGTTAGGTATTAATTAGTGGTGGTAGTGTTTTATTTTTAACATTTGGACTATGTTGTGCCGTTATATTCGTTGTTATGGCTAGGTAACATGGTTCATTTTTTTAATATTGCTTCCTGTATTTTTTACGCCAATAGAGGCAAATAAAAGTAATTTTAGAATAGTAAGTTTGAATAACTTTTGGAAATGGTATTACTGACCGATGGGATCCTACTACCTGATCTGACTCAGACGTTTTACTATGAGATAATAATTGTGTGCCTCTAATGGTGTCCACAGAACAAAGCTAGTCCGGTGGCAAAACTCCGACGGGTTTGTGCCAGCGAGTAAGGCCCAATTTCACCATTCACTGTATCGGCCGAGGCCGGGTACTGCTACGCTTAAATTTTCTCTCTGGAGGCAATGACCTGGCGTTTAGGTTTCTGGCCATAACCCCAACATGCTCCGATAAAAGCCACCTGACAACTGAGCGCAAATGAATGCCAGAAAGTGATGACACAATAAAAACTTATTATTTTATCTTCCCACATATCATTACATAATTTTTCCTCAACCATCCTAATGAAGGCTCAACATTTTATAAATCTCATCATGCAGCAGTGATTAAGGGTGGCTGTAGATGCATAATATTAAACTCGTCAGTCCCTAGGGTGTGTCCGTTATTTAATTACTTTGACCCAAACCTTGGAGCACAAGAGATTACAGAAGACATGCCAAATCTCTATTCAATTATGTTTCGAATGACAGTATGTTTGTGACAAAATTGGATTTCATTGTAATTGTAATTGATGGCGACGATTATTTTAGCTATTAGGGGATTTGGTAGCCTTGGGTCGGTCATTGTGTGTTTGATATAATGTATACTAGTTTAGTGTAGGTATATCTACTTATGTATTTGGGTATTAGGATTGTATATTTGGATGTATGGTTTTTATTGATAACATGAAGTTAGCCCAGGGAACTGATTTCAGTGCCTTATTTTTTACTGCCAGATTAACTTTAATTTCTACAAAAATTATGAAAATTTGTGTTGCAAAAATGTTAAACAACACAATACAGTACACTGATATGTTGTCGTTTGCTTTTTCAAAATATCCAAAACCAGCTTATGTTCGCAGCTTCGCCCCCGTTAAATAGAAATAAAAATTCAACTGTGATTCGAAATACACGTGACGCTATCTATTATCATAAGAACGTTCTTGTTGTATTCTTAAAACAAATTCAAATTCTGTAAAAATTACCAACAAGCGTTAACAAGGCGTCTCGTTGAGGAAATTTGATAGGTGCGGCAGCGATACGATAGCTTAGTTGGTAAAAGTGTTGCCATGGTACGGCAAATATCGCTCATTCAAGTCCCGTTTGTATCTTATCTTATTTTACATCTGCTTAAAATTTTTGTTACTCATTACGTGAATGTTAGTTTTTTTTTTAATAATCTAATAATAATAATCTAATTAGTCTAATCGAATTAAGAAATTTTGACGTTGATTTTGTCAAAACTCTCTTGAAAATGGAAATATATGCACAAGGTTGATAAATAATTGACAGTCCGTAACAAACAGTAGTACCTACGTTGCCTTATTTTATTATTAACATCGATTGATTGGAGGACTAACAATCCCTAAGGAATGCAGGCTTACTTGATTACCCGGTTAAACTAAAGGTATTGACTGATTAACCCGTACCTGCTTAAAGTTTAATGAAGTGGCTTAGACAGATTGCAAAGTGGGTATATTGCGGTATTGGAAGCTGAGTCGTTAGTTGAACTCTGCTGGCGTCTAAATTGTTTGATTATATTGTTATGGATTATTTAGTCATGATAGCCAAGTGATATGTCCGTCCGTGGCAAGTCAGAGGTCTCAGGTTCGAACTCAAGGCGCGCACCTCCGACTTTCCGGTCGTGTCAAATTGCCGTCCCAAGACTACGAGAGTGAGGGAGTAGAGAATGCACCTGTGTTTGCGCACACACTTGTGCACTCACACGCACAGCGTCACAGCGGCCAGTATTAACGGAGATTAGACAACTACGCAGGAGATATTATAGTGTACATACAAGTGAGTGCGCAAACACAGGTGCATTGTCTATTCCCTCACTCTCATAATCCGATAGGACGGCAATCTGACACGATCGGAGAAATATCAGGCGCAGGACCAACGGCCTTACGTGCTTTCCGAGGCATGGAGCAAGTGATAATTAATTTATAATACGCACATAACTTACGAAAGTCAGAGGTGCGCGTCTTGGGTTCAAACCTTAGACCACTGACTTGCCAGTCAACGGTCATACCACTTGGTTATAACGACTCATAACACACTGTAAACAAGTGTTACAGTGCAGTTGTTAGCTACCTCAATGTTTTGTCTCCAAAGTAATTAGAGCGAGCATAAAAACGGTTCCTAAAAGCAATTTCCATGGGAGAGACAGATTAAGTGTAGAATTATTTATTTATCAGCCAGGTCAGGATTAAAGCACTTAGGACGACCAATTTGTGACGCAGCAGGTAAGATATTGTGTGGCGAGCTTAAAATAAACTATCCTACCTTTTACTTCTTGGAAAATGTACATCACTACATAGTATAAAACAAAGTCGCTTTCTCTGTCCCCATATCCCTATGTATGCTTAAATCTTTAAAACTACGCAACGGATTTTGATGCAGTTTTTTTTAATAGATAGAGTGATTGAAGATGAAGGTTCATATGTATATTGTACCCGTGCGAAGCCGGGGCGGGTCGCTAGTACTGTATAAATTGCTCACTCTTAGCAATTCCCTATGTTTTACCAAATTAAAACAAAAAAAATCTGCTGTTCCAGACATTTATGTTCACGTGACTCAACAAAATGTATGGAACTGCTTTTTTTTGCGATTTTAGGGTTGGTCCCATAGAAAAGTTGCTCATAATGATGAGTTTAATGACCCCTTTTAAGGATGCTGGTGTTTTACAAATAACTCTGTATATTAAAAATATATAGGAACTCATTGCAACATGCGCTGAAGCGTTCAATGTTTCTATGTTTTTAAGAATTTGCACCTTATGCAAAGTAAAGGATTAGTAATGCATTCGTAGTTCAAGAGTAGGTAATTAATCTCTTGTACTGTTTTTTTCCTAAACTGCAAATAAGCTTACTAATTTCCTTAAATAATAAATGCAGACAAACGGAAAATGATTTATCGTAACCGACAAAGAAATCAGCAAGGAAAATTCAGAACATTAAATACAGCTGACATACTGGCTTTTATAATCAAATATTTTTACGATTCTTACAATCGAATTCATATCTTTTGATCTAAATAAAATGCTGAATATTTTTTTCTCGATTACAATGAAGTTACGTGATAGGTCGACATTATTATTTCATTATATATCCAATATATTATTCAGAGAACAGATCGTTAATATATTCTGATATATTATTCAGTATATTAATAAATTAGATCTTTTAGGGTGAAATATTATGTTCTCCATTTTGTTTTTATTATTTTCTTATATTTTCCGCCCGTGATTTAGCCTATATTATAATCTGGGTCATCTATATTTTGGTCATGTTTTATCCAAATCTGTTCATTGTGTTTGTTGTGTGTATGTTGTTGCGACATGATTAAAAGATTAACATTTAAATATAAAAAACTCACAATCTCTAATTAATCGTATAGGTACATAGGCAACTACAAGTAGGTACACTATTGGTAATTACAGACCATTAAGTCAAGATTTCCTCACGATGTTTTTTGTCACTGTTACTCAGTGTTATCTTAGATTAACCAAAAAAAATTCATATGACATTGAAAAAGTCACATTGGTACATGCCAGGTTAGAATCCAATATCTTAAAATAGAAAAAAAATATTCATTATATATTATTATTATTTTAGCCTATTCCTTCCTGATAGCCTATTCAGAAAAAAGCAGGTACGGTCAGAGAGACTGAATAGCATAAGGCCTCATTTACAGTGACGCAGGGTGTCGCGCGTTGCGTTATGCGGCACGGTTTGCAGTGTATTCAAACATATATTATATGGTGTTGTATGAGTGCGTTTATGTTAAACGCATGCACGCCGGTAACGCGCAACGTCTCGCGTCTATGTAAATAAGGCCTTAGTATCCACACCAAGCAATAAAAACACATCCGATAGTTGTCCCATCCATTCCTTCTTGAAAGCAATATATTTTGCTCTGAGATTTGTGCATTTCACACTGTTACGCTGACAGGCTAGAGTCGAGGAACAAACAAGGCAAAAACTAAATGAATAGTACAGTGTAACCAACCTAACTGTTCAGGTGGTCAAAATTGGAACTAACCCATTCTCTTACAAAATTTCTTCAAATGATATTATTATACTCACCACTAGCGCCGCCCTTGACTGCACAGATAAGTTGGTGCTACTGTAGCTGTACAAACAGCTGACGGCTAGGATAAATGTCAGTTGGTCTAGACGTCTTCACGGTACGTTGTTGTATAAAATTATTGTTTTTATTATTATGTGTGTTTAAGTAGGTAGTTTTTTTGTTATTAAGAAAAAGTGAATGGTTTTTTATTAGTTACGTTAATTTTCTGCGAGATGAGTAGAGTGGGAAGCTTAAACTATAATCATATTTTATTTAAACCTCATACCTCATACGTACTTTCTTGTTCATTAGATATAAATAACTATACCATTTAAGTTATCAGATAGGTTTGTGGTTAAACAATTAATGCCGCTTCATAATTCAATATTTGCAATTTTTTTTGTCGAAGATCGTGGGTTCGAATCCCGTCCGTGTTAGTTGTTTTTTCTTTTATTAAATAATGATTTACAATGACTGCATTAAAAAAAGATTCCATTCCAATTTGCCTTCACCCCTTTATCTTGAAATTATGATTGACTCTTGGAACAAAAATCTAATTTTAGAACTTACTGGAAAAGTTGACGGTAGATCAAAAATAATTTTAAATAACTGTTCAGACGCTTGTCAATCTCAGTTTGCCTGCGACCACGAGTGCTGCAAAGTACTCGAAACGTCAGGATTGTATTAATCAAAATAAAAACGCGCGTTATATCCGTTAAAAAGTTGTTTCATTATGTTTAGTGTTCGCGAAAGTTTGAGACTATTATTACTGGAAAAGCCTAAATATTTTGACTATGTCCCTGCTAATGTATTTATCGTTGAAAGTTTGTACGTCATTGTATATTCTAATGTACCACATCACACCTTTCCCCTAAGCCAACTTGGCACAGTCAACATAATTTAAATAAAAAAACAACACGACGGAAACAAACGATGCGATTTTTTTACCGAACCAATGTAATGTAACACATTTTGTTGATAAATTATTTCTGAGGGCACACCTACTTCATTCAATTTCCCAAATAAATAGCTTATGCCAGTGGCATTGGGGAGAATTATTTATTTACCCACCTCTTTCGCCTTTTGCTCCATATTACGCGCCCAACACCTCAATTTATTCATGAGTTCACTTGTTTTTAAGAAATGCCATTACGCAGTTCAGTGTGTTTGAGTTCGTGTTTGAGTTATTGTGGTGACTAGCTCGTGCGTGACCACTGTGACCAGGCCTAGCTGCTTCTTGAGTGCGCCCCGGGGAGGCTCTCTTCAAGCATCTCAACCGTAGCAACCGCATAAGCAACGCCTGTTATGTACAGTACCTGGATAGACTTAATTACATATTATGCCAATCTCTCTCAACAATAATAAGGCTGTTGGCCTATTTAATATCAAAAACTCGGTAGCACTAGGTAATATATTAAGTTTATGACGTTAATCATAATCTACATAACTCATTTCACCTCCAATCAGAACTGAGATATGCATCTTCATTAATGCTACACTATAGATGCATACGTCACCTCGTTGCTATAGCAACCAATCTAAATTGACCTAATGAGGAACTAATATGTATTAGAGTCATGGCTGAGTGCACGAATTAATTAAATCAGTTTCATGCTCCATAAGTCTTAACCAAGTGCACATTGTATTTAATTGATCAATTAGAAGCTGGATGATTTATTATTAGTGATTGATTAATTGTTTTACCACATTGCACTGATAGCCTAGTGGTATGACCGTCGACTGACAAGTCAGAAGTCTCGAGTTCGATCCCAAGGCGCGCACCTCTGACTTCTCGTATGTTATGTGCGTATTATGAATTAATTATTATCAGTTGCTTAAACGGTGAGGGAAAACATCGTGATGAAACCAGCACACCTGAGAGATTTTTCAATGGTGTGTAAAGCCATGTCAGAGGCCTACGGGCGGCTTAAACTCTGACACCAGGTTGTTCATCAACCATACGATAAGAAGAAGACCACATTGTATAATATTGAACAAGTTCACCTTTGGTGCAGTATTAGTAAAACAAGAGCGGATCGTCAAATCTTTTTTAATGGTTGGTGAAAGAGAGAGTGATAGTTACATAGTTGCCATTACGACAAACTTGAAGTTATAATAATTAAAAAAAAATCTAACTAACTAAATAGAGTTGTTATTATAATGCAATTGCCAACAATTATGATGATAAACTAAATATAATAGCTGTTGATTGCAAGTGTGTGACAATTTTAAAGACAACTGATACACTTTAACATTGAGGAAAGATTTGATCTGTCTTTTAGTTAAATAATATTCATATTCTTTATTTGCAATTCCACAATCTTTGTAGTAGATGTTAACATAAAGAAAAGTATCATTATAGACCCTGTTTGGGCAATTATTTTATATAATAATATATATAATTTATTATATTTAGATAATTTACTATAATTTATGCAGATGATACCCTATTTACGTAGGTATTTAATAGAATGTACCTATAAAAGTTGTTTAAAAATTATTAATAAACAAAATCTAATGTTTTTTGTAATAAATTATAGTAGTATCAATATTTTTCCGATAGTACAAGCCAAATCTCTTTTAAATATGCAGGCAAATAACCTATAACGTTTTTAACCTACACTAACAAAATAACCACGAAATTTCATTATGTAAGGACAATCAAAAAGTCCACCAGCCACTTCCATTCCCCAAAACAAACTTCAAAACGGCAAAACAAATTAATTTTTCAACTCTAACATGTTTGAAGTTACTTGAAAAGCTCAACAGTTCAACCAACTGTCCAAAGCTGTCCTTATCCCGATCTTAAATTGGCCACATTCTAACCTACCAACCGGAACAATTCCAATTACATTTCTACGAAGCACAAACCGGGGTGGGCCGAATTGTGTGAGGAATCCGAGAACTTTGTACCATCTTTAATTAATAACGGAATGGTATTGGACTCGGGTAGAATTCTAAACGACAGTACGGATTGTGAGTTCCATGGACTTAGGCAAGAATCTCAACAAATTTTGTTTTCATGGAGTTTGACGGGAGTAGATTCAATGGCAGCAGATGTCCGAGTATATAAAAGATAATTATGTTTATTTAATCATGGAAAGTGGATGTTTCTTGATGAGAGTAACTTCATAATTTATATTAATAGATAATAATATTATAAACTTATACATATGATATTCAAATCCCTTTTAGTTTATATTTTATTGCGTATATGTGATATCTTAACATCATAATTCTATAATCCTTCATCTTATTATTAGAAATATAAATAATTCTATATAATAATTTCAGTAAGAAAAAACCACTCCTACATTTTCTTAATACTTTTTTTGAAATATTTAAGTTCTAAAAATAGTTATATAATTCAAAAAAATGACTGTTTTGCCTTTGCCTATTTATAATACATTTACATGTCTATTTAGTATTTTATAGTCTATCGGTAAGTAAGTAAGTTTTTTAGAAGGTTTATTTGTAAACAAAAACACAAACTCAGCTCTCGACTTTTTGTTTCTGCTGAAAACGTAAAACAAAACATTAAAAAACCTTGTTGAATATCTAATTTCTTCAAAATCCTTGTGATATCCGAGAAGAGTTTACACCTCAATTTTAGGCTCTAATATTTCTTTTAAAGATTCAGCACCGTTCATTTAGAGAAGGGTTCATTTCCTCCGAATTTTTTTGCTTTAAATTTTTACAATGCTTATGGAGTTATCTCCGCGCCATCTGACAGACTAAAAGGATAGGAAATTAAGACGTTTTTTGTCCCATTTTCGTTTCATAGACGTTTGCACTTTTCAACAACAAAACGCGGAGGGAACAGCGAAAAATGCAACAGCAGCTTTGTTCGAAAGAATTGAATTAAAATGGCGACTGAAAATTTCTCTGTTTTTCGCGGAGCACGCCCGAATGCCCGCAAATGGACAATTAGCCGCTAGCGAGAGATGAATAAAAGCAAGTGTACTTAGTTTTTAGCGAAAACATTATCATTTTTGACTTAAGAAATTATGGTTTGTTCTGTTGATCCGCAAATGCGGTTGAACTTTCTTCAGACAGACTTTATAATAAAACTTTCACTCTTTAAGTTTTAATTTATAAGACAGTTGAAATCTATTACTTTCTTGAATGACAAAACCTTATATTATCTAATTAAACTTAGGTACTTATATCCAAAATTAGACAGAACAAAGGTAGTTGACGATCCATATCACATGAACAAGTGATATGATCATCAAGCAAAACATGTGCATAATCATTTAAAAAAATATACATAAAATTTATATGATTTGGATTAAATTACTAACTGCCAGCTGCCTCGATGGAAGTCAGTTCTCGGCAAGCTGGTGTAAGTTGACCACGCATGCTGGCAATGTTTAACGCGCTCGTGGACACTAAGCTAGAGTTGAATCTGTTTGTTGACGAAAAGAAAAAAATAGAGTATCTGAAGTTTCGTGAGAAGATTAAGAGATTACTTATATTTAAGTATTATTATTTTGCTATTCTATGTCAACGGACATAATATTGTGAGAAGAAAAAAAAAACACTATTTTATCCCAACAGTTCTAGTAATCACACAAAATACGTAGTAGAATTCAACCAGAAATAGTCCATTGTGTAGCCCACGCAACACGCAACAGCACAAACTTGTAGTCCAGTTCTATACAATAGTCCACAAAGCTAGTATGTACCTAGTTTTTTTTATTCAGTTTTGAAGAAGAATTTTTCGCGATGTGTGACGTAATACCACTTTTTACCTATTTGCCGTCTATTTGACATTCCGTATTGTTGGCTTATTATTCGAATCCGATTTATTTAGAAATGGTTTTGTATAAATGTGTCTAGAATACGACAGATGTGCCTACTTTGTTTGTTTAAGGCGTTTTATTATTTTTCTATTATATTTTACTAGCTGCCCGGCGCGACTTCGTACGCGTGATTATCCTACCTCTGCGCCTATTCTACCCTACTCTACCCCTACCCTTCACTACTCTAATCTACCCGTAAACTACTCTCCCCTACCCCCTACCCTATATTACACTACCCCCATACCCTAGGGGTATAATTCCATTATTTTTTGTTTATTCCTCTATTCTAGGCAGAGACAAATTCAACAAATCATAAACCATGAGAATCAAGCAATTCTCGAGTTATAAGTGTTCGAACAAATCCGACTTTGTTTTATATTTACATAGAGATTATTTTATTTTATAGTCCGAAATAATACTTAATAAGAGATCATAGCTTTTAAAAATATCTACAAAGAACTTTTTTTTTCTTACAAAATAATTGTGTTGATTTCATTTCCTTCATTATTGAGAGATTTCATTAACCCACGCGTGCCTAGTCTTCACTTAAAGAATTTATTAAAGGTCATTAACTGGGTTCGTGTTTATTCACCTTTCAGATAATTTCTAAGGCTGTATTTAAAAGATTTTGGTGAAAACTTTGACTGTGGTTCACTCAAGTATTGTTAGGGGTTAGGTTCTATCTAAAACCTATGCTCAAGGATTGTATATAGGGTAATTCATACGCCCTTTAAGTATTATTTCCGACTTCTATTACACGATATATAGGCTAAGAGATAGGTATTGACTGTAGGGTGGGGTAAAAGGCTTCCTGCAACCTTGACCAGGTAGCTCTTCTACCTAGTTAGAGCAATAGGGACAGTAATTAATGATAATTATGCTTCACCATCTACTTCGAAATAACAAATTTACATTGTGATTATAACTTGCGAAGTCAACAAACAAAGTTTTAGTAACAGCTATGTAAACTCGAAATTTGGCCGGTGACATTAAAAATTCTATATTTTCTTTTAAGAGTTTCAAATTAGAAACTGTAATGTAACTTTGCTAAAGTAATTTGTGTACTAGTCTTTTTGATAAAATGTAGCTTTCATCTCTGAAATAGTTTTAACTTATGTTATAAATAATTTGGTGTTGATTGCATTTTTATTTACCACAGTTATATTTTTTAAGTTGTACAAAAGTTTTATTATAGACTTTATATACGTTTAAAATTTTATTTTGTTTTCATAAATGACAGTAAACCGTGTGAGCGTTAAATGTGTTGAGCCATCCTGACGTCAGAATGGCTGAATACCTTTAAAATCCAAATAACTTGATAAATAATACTATATGTATAATTAGACAGCAATTATTTAGTAGAAAGTATCAAATAGCAAGCAAGTAACAAATAGGTAGCATTATTTCGTATACCTACCCTAAACTGACGAGCATGTACAAAGAATGTGATAAGAGTGAATGAGGCAAAAGAAGTATGCAAGGATCGTAGCAAGTGGAAATCCGTTGTCTCTGCCTACCCCTCTGGGAAACAGGCGTGAGTCTATGTATGTGTATTTATGTATTTCGTATAAGTTTAAACGCTAAATGTGGTATCCACTAGCCATCCTGACGCCTACCTATCTTGCTAGATCAAAAACACCCAAAAAAAAGTGTTCAAACCTAATTTTCTCAACACCATTTTACAAACATCTCTATAAAAAGACACATCCTCCAAGATTTTCAAATAATAAATTATAATGAGAAATTCAAAATATCCAAGAGCCGTTGTTTATCCGTTCCCTGTAAATTCATCTCGACGGTAACTCTAGGAGGTAACTTAGTTATCTTTCGGGGTGCGCTAAAGTATCGCATTTACGTATCACACGAGAAAATGAGGAAAAACAGTGAGCGACGTACAAGACAAATTTATTTAGCATAATACTCATAAGATTGTAAACTTTCTTGGATAGGCACGCTGGGGGAGATAGGTAATTGAAGTGGCGGTCCTGAATTGAATGCTGATGTAAAAGGGGGGTAATTAAGGGTAGACTTTGTTCAGTAGAAGAAGGCATTATGCGAGAGACGTCAACGATCTAGTGAGGTTTTTTTACACTACAACGGTGGCTAATAAGGGGAGAGACCCCTCCTGGTAAAAAGTGATTACCATAACCTATAGACGCTTGCAATATCAGGGGTGTCACTACGTTGTCAACCATGTGCGCGATTCCAGAACTCTGAAGTGACATTAAAGATCAGGGTTTATAGAAGCCTCTTAAGAACTATTTTTCGTGGCACATTTGTAATAACCATAAAGTTAAAAAAAAATTGCACTTGAAAAAGAAATACAATCAGACTTTTTAAGCGAAAATTTTAAGCTTTCTTAATTAAATTATTGCTATCTTCTTCCCACAAAAAAGGATATGTATGCGGTGACAGTTCTTTGACTTTGACATCTGAACACAGGACGTCATCTGTTCAAGGTGCAGTATCTGTCTCTTTTAAATTTTGTAATTTTTTGGTACATTTTTATAATTTTATTCTGTATCTGTATTAACACTTTGTCCCCCACACTTCCCACCATACATACAGAAAAAAATCAATACCAAACAGTAATATCATGTTTACGACCTGTCATTATTACGACATAACATTATCAAAGCAATAAAATATAGCTCTTATTTCGTATCGGAAACATCCTATATCACATTTACAATATCTTCATAGCATTGGAATGTGACAGATATCAATAAAGATATGAAAAGGGTCGGGCCCCGTCTCACTTATGTTTCCCGATTGTTATTACCGCAAAAATTGCTATTCAACAGAATATCGACTTGTCTGTCTATTCCTGTAAGGCTAAAATTTACATACGTGGAGTAGGAGACAACACAGTGTAAGAATAACAGTATGGCAAGTCGGGTTTGTGTTTTAATTTTATACAAATAATAATTTCTAAGCTGTAAAGGCTTATGTAGGGTGCGGTGGCGGCCTTTTTTACAGTATTTTTTTTTACTTTATTATATTATTTTGTATTTTAATAATATAGCCTAATACTTAACTAGTTCGAAACACTTTCAGTCACTGAAAGAATAATAAATAGCAATAAGCCTGTATCCCTTAAGGGAATTGTTACGATTTTAGTAAAACTTAACTCTGACCTACTAATATTCGACAGATATACCTCACAATGGTACTCAGACATAACGCTACTCCAACAAATATGGAGCTTTGACACTGTTCTATTCAGACAATGAATACGCGGCTATGACTGTTCTATGCCATAACATATTAAATACTAGTTTGTCGAAGTTTAATATACTGTTTGAGTAGAAATATAAATATATAGTTCTGTAATAATTGTACTACATTTTTGTAGTATTGCAACAGTGTCTGTCGAATAATAGTTTGTCGAAGTTTCGTTTTTGAGTCTCATTTGTTATAAATTTATTTCTCTTCAAATACTGCCACAAAAATTACTATTATTTACTGGGAAAAAAACTAAGTCATGAAGTTTCATCTCTTTTAAAAGGTTTTTATATTGTTTTTGTTAAATTGAAAGAATTTTAGACCATCAAGATCAAAATTGAAGTTTTAAGACTTAAATTTTCAAGTTTTTAATATTAACGACAAACTTAAGGAATTCGCCTTCTGGGCTTGGTGTCGCGGATTCAATTCACGGCATGCTCGAGCGTCCATTACCTACTACACTGCAGTTCTGGTCAGACCAATCGGGGAGCTTACTCTTAAACTACAACCCATTTCCCATTCTATCTATGCAAGAAATGCAAATTTCTTAAATAGCCATGAAACAATGCGCGTTTTGCACAAATATCACAATAAATTCTTAATATATTAGAGTAAACCCTGGATCCTGAATAGTGTATTATTAAAGATAATAATTATACGCAATTTCCCCATAATTACCTAATAGGTTCTGTTAAATAAACAGAAAATAAGGAAAATAATGTTTAATATTTATAGAAAAAATCTTCTTATCATACAAAAAGGCCAATATTGATTTACTGCTTATTACCTTACTGTGCCAGTTTTGACTTTCATACGCTCAGTTAGAGGTCTTATTACAACGCCTTTAGGGTCGAAATAGACGTATCAATTTGTGGAAGTGGCTTAACACTTTTACGGCGATGGGTAAAATGGTCCCTAAGGCGATTTTACGGTGTATTCGCAACGGAAAAAAAACCGTTTTCATTGGGTATAGAGCTGATGTTTTAGTCTAGTGGTAGTAAAATGACAACATAACTTTGGGGTAAATTCGGTTAAGGGTGTTTTGACAGCTTGTTGAGTGGGTAAGTTTGATCCATAGTTGGGTTTTCACAGGTTAAGTAGGGGTAATATCGTTTATATGAGCTAGTAAAGGCATATAAGTCTAGTGGCTGGTAAGTACCAGGTAGATAATATTGACAATACTGTAATTTTCCGTATGTACCGGTTCCCTTCGTTGAACCAAAATCCTATCAGACGTGAAACTCAAAAGAAGATATTTCTTTTTATCATCAATAACCCTTCCTTTGGCAGTCGGGTAAAAAGAGAAGTCATATACAGGGTTAATTGTAAAACACCAGCATCCTTAAAAGGGGTCATTAACCTCATCATTATGAACAACTTTTACTATGGGACCAACCCTGAAATCCAAAAAAAAATCAGCTGTTCCATACATTTATGTTCACATGACTCAAAAAATGTATGGAACTTTTTTTTTTTTTTTTGGATTTCATGGTTGGTGGGTTTCATATAACCGTGTTAACTAGACAGTTGAAATTTTCACAGAGGATATTGTCTTTCTGTTACCGCTATATCTACAAATACTAAAAACAGAATAAAATAAATATTTAAGTGGGGCTCCCATACAACAAACGTGATTTTTTTGCCGTTTTTTTTCGATATTAATAACGGCAACAGGTAGATGCTTGAATGTCTAATATTGTAGGTATAGATAATGGTATGCGCCGCTCCATTGTCTGATAAGGCTAAAACAATTGTATGAGTTAGTATAAGGTAAAAATTTAATATAATTGTCACTTTTGTATTGGGCGATAGTCGCTAAGCGAAAAAGCCTTTTTCGATAAATAAAAAAAAATAAAAAACCCTTCGTGCGCGAGTCCGACTCGCACTTGCCGGTTTTATATATTAGCAATGTCTTCACGTTCTCGCCATCTATACAGTTGTATATATTTAACAAGTTGCAATAATGGCGCCGTTGTCTGCGGCTCACCGCTAGTCAAGCTTGGACTAAACTAGAATTATAAAGCAAGCTAAAGCACGTGTAGAAAGCATTAGAACTTTAAAGGTCCTTTGTCATTTTGTCTTCGTTAGAGCAGTACAGTTCGAGCTAAAAATATGTGAACATGTTATGTATGTTTTTTACATGTTTGTGCACACACTTATTAAATGCAATTTGTAATCGTTTGTTTATAAAAAACATTTATTATAGTTCACAACACAATAGATAATATAAACACGAACAACAATAAAATAGATTTAAACAAGTACGGTTACAACAGCTAAAGTTGCTATGATGCGTGGTCGGCGCACATACAAGTCAAACGTAGCTTATGCGGCGGCGGACCGAGCTGGACTCATTGCGCGGGCGCGCGGCGAGGTACGCTTCGGCGCGGCGCGTGAGCCTCACGTCGTTTGGTCGATCGCGTAAAGTAGATATATTATAACAACAAGACACGAAACGAAAACTCTCCTACAAATTATTTAAAAAGAAACTTGCTAAAACTGATTGGAGCGAGACTTGAACCTGCGAACCCTTTACCAACTAAGCTACTGAGTTTTGTTCGCCTCAGTTGAAATTATGAATCTCTTTCTTAAGGCTTAAGGCGTGCGGTGACGTGTGGCGTAAATACTCCGGTAGATGTCACAACGCACATTTAAGGCGTTAAGATTCGTAAATTTAACCGGTCATTGCAGAATAGACTTTAAAATTAATATCCTTTGATAAATTAATTTAAAAATTACAAAATGTCCACATTTTGTAGCTGACTGTACCAACTTGTAAATGAATGGCGTTTATTTTACGTTTTTTTTTAAAACTAATATTCTAACAAGCTTTAACCGCATTTTTTTGTCCAAATACTAAAATTTAAATGAAACAATGTCTTTTAAACGCTCTGCCGTCCTATCTTTCCCTTTAATAATCTAAGTTTGTCCAGCAGTGAGGGCTCGCATTGCCCGGTTTATTTGCGAAACCCTCCAAACTTCAGTTGGAGCCTTGGAACAAATAGCTTTTGAACTCGTTGCGTTTTTATGAATTTTTAAATATTATTTCTCCGTTAGAACACGCTTCAGGGCACTTTGCGAAATTGCATCTGCTTTTGTTTTAAACAATTTGTTTTATTAAAAAACTAGCGTTTTTTCCGCGACTTCGTCCATGTGAATTTCGAATTTTTGTTTCCTGTTTTACTCTATTAGTGTAAAAGTTTCCAAAAAAAAGAAAAGTTTTCCTTAGCGTAACTTCTTAAAAAATATTTTCTCCAATTCAAACCTCTAATTAGGTAGTTATAAGCCAATCAGTTACGATATTGTTTTATAGGAATAGATTATGTGTTGTTTTAACCGGTTTTACTTAGCTTGCCCTGTTTATTATTTGGTTCTAATTTAGTAATCGATATTTCACCCCCTTCCTGTTGACAGATTGATCTGATATTTGGTACACAGCTTTAGTTTTGATGACAAAACCGTTTTACGTAAAAAGAAATACTTATATTATTTCGTAATAAGCCTAATATATTGTTTTTACACAGCAAATACTATTTAATAAACCTATTAGCGTGTTTTTCTGTCGTAAAATAGCGTCTTAACGAAATTACTCAAGAAAGTAAACCTAATAGATTTTCAGATCAAATCTAATCTCTGTTTATGTATACTTACTCTGTACTTATAGTAATCCAATGCTATTATCGACACAAAGGAACTATGGGCGGTTTTGTTGTGTATTGATTCTAGTAATCACAGGATTAAAGAGAAAAAAAAATGTATATTCTCTAATGGGTAAATATGTACAACAGAATTACTGATCAGCTTAACTAAATTTGTGTTTAATGGTTAACATTTGTTTCTATTGATTAAGGAATGAAAGAAAAGTATTTATTCTAAAATTGGACTAATGGACACAAGTCTAAAAAAAAATTAACAAACTAAAATTAAAAAGAGCCAGCCTTATTTAATAGTATTAGTAGATAAACAGGTTTACAATATAATTTTGATAATAAATGTATACCTTTATTAAAAATACGTTATTAATACCTTTATTGAAGAAAATTATTAACATTTTACAGTACCAACTTATCAAATTATAAAAGCAGTTACGGTTAGCTTATATCGTCCCACTGCTGGGCAAAAGCCTCCTCCCATGATTTCCATACCTTCCTGTCCAAGGCTATTGTGGATCATTGATTGTTCGTCCTATCTAATTCGTTTCACCATCTTCTACGTGGTCTGCCGCGACACCGTCTCGCTATATCAGGGCTCCACTTTGAATAAAGTACCTAGTAAAAAAAAAATCGAATATCGACAACGACAATCACATAAAAAACCCTAAATATTCAAGTTACAAAACATATAAAAGTTAAACGTAAAATACATAAGAAACGATAAAGACTGGCCCCTCAGTGTATCACCGTTGGTACCGCTGAATGAATTTTAAACTCGCGCACAACTGTACCGTCGTAGACAATTGAAACTTTGCATAATGCATGAAACCCACTGTACCCAGGGAGCTATCGAACCACCGCCCGCTAAATATTTGTGGTCTTAAAACTGTAAGTTGAAGAAAATTGTTAGTTGGCGAAGATGGTTTAATCTCGCGTGGGTTTCAAAAGTTGCATCCTAGCAATTTTGTAAGATATTTTTAGCTGAATCTGCAGTTTTGTGGAGTGTGAGAAAGTATTGGGTGGGACTGTTTTAAATTATATTTCCATAATAGCCTGAGACTACGTCCATTTCGGTAACCCTACTTATTACAATACTGTTCATCCCCCATAATTATTGTGATAATAATTTATACCCTAAAACCTATCTTGGTATTTAACAAATCTTTTTGCCGAATTTCAACTAAATCTGTCTTTGCTCCAATCTTTGACAGACAAACAGACAAAGTTTTTCAAAAACTACATATTCGGCTTTAGTATGATTCGCCGAATATGTAGCACTGACTTTTTCCAAAAATATTCAACGTACAATTTTTACTTTGTTATGATTTTATGTGGCTGGCACAAACTGAATGAGAGTAGCCAAAAATCGTGCTCAATGGCGTGCAATGGGAGAGACCTATGTCCAGCAATGGACTGCTATAGGTTGATGATGATGACGATTTTATTATACGTATTATTTTAATTTCAATTTATCGTCGGATGCGTTGATCGGACGTTGTGACCGTCTCTCTCTGCCTCTCTGAAGTAGAGCGTCTCTCTCTGCGTGTCGTAAAAGTCTACTAGTACTAATGATGGGACAAAAGTCACAAAGTAGCAGCGATCAATACCCATGCTGCTTCTAGTGAGAGGCTTTGGTAGTTATGGCCTTAGTTACCGGACAAAGCCTTGCTGCCAAGCGACGTTGTCGTGTTATGGCGTCAAGTACATGCAAGTGCTTGACGCTGATTTTTACAAGATACCTAAGGTACCTATACAAGACTAAATAAATAAAATTAGACACTAATAAACTAGAAAAAATAAGTGTTTAGGGATAACCAAGCTATAGTTTTATCTCCAAGATAACTTTGTTAAGTATCATACTTAATACTTGATTCCTGTAAAAACTTTGAAGAGAAGTCAGACCACTATTATAATTTTTATGTCCTCGTGCCACCTTTTGTGTCTCCTAAACATTTTAGCTGCTATCTTACATTCGGAATCGTGCCAACGACATTTACGATGTGGCGTTCACTCGTATCTTTATCTAGTTGAAAGAAATCTTTGCATAAACATCTAGCATACTTTTTAGTTGACTTGTTGTATATTTGAATAGGAATTTGACTTTTGTTACGAAAACGTGATAGAATAAATAAAATTGTTTAGTTTGGCGTGCGTTAGATCGATAGACAAGCCAACATGTTCTTGCATGTCGATGTTTTGTTATTGATTTATATTATGAATGCAGTTGTAAAGGCAATAATATAAATTATGCATCGGTTTTACGGATCGTTTTTAAGATTTATGCCAAATTTTCAGTTCGGAATTGAAGCATTGAGCTTGACAAACTGTCAACGGTTGACCGGCGGTTAACCGCTGATAGCACATACATTGAGGAAATCTGATCCACCACGATGACCTAGTAATCGCCTATAATCTAAACGTAAACGACCAACAACTCTGTCTATCTGTTTTGTGACCGGAGGAATATAAACATTGGAGGAATAGCAATTTTTATTAATGTTTTCTCTTCAGCTATACTCTGTTATCAACAGAGCCAGAGCACGCGTGATAGAGAGAGATAAATATATGTAAAAATATCCACACCCGACCGTGCGGTAGCCCGTGCAGCTTACCGGTAGCCGCGGTCAGTTCTTAAAGCCGGTCACAAGAAACTTTAAGAAGTAATATCACTAAATGAAGTTTTACAATTCAGACTGAATTTATTTCAAACAATGTTAGAGACAAAATTGTCATAGTAACAAAAGCAACTATGTAAACACACTCATAACAACCGTCCGAATGGTTTAGCACAAAAAACAGAATGACCCCTCATATAAAATCGAAGTGGGAGCCTATCTAAACTTGAAAACTTTATATGGCCCATAATAATATAGAGGACACGACCAACAAAAACCATACAAAACACTTGTAAGACTATACTCTGACTAACTCAATCTAACTTTAAAATAGTTTCGTTTCGTTGACGACCGCAGAAAACTACATAAAACCGAGAGAAAATGGTATTAATTTAGATACACTTTTTACTTTAGATAGCCGTTTTGGGAGGCGTTACATTAAGAAACTTTTTCTAATAGTGAAAATTTGCTGGTTATTTTGTGGGCTTCGAAATATTTTTGGGAACCTATACCAAAGTTTTTAGGGAGATTGTGTAGCAAATATTCATTAGATAAGGTAAGTTACCATTTATTTTAAAGCGACAAGAAAATTTTTAATAATATAAGTAATTTTTTTTTACGTAAAACGGTTTTGTCATCAAAACTAATGCTGTGTACCAAATATCAGATCAATCTGTCAACAGGAAGGGGGTGAAATATCGATTACTAAATTTAAACCAAATAATAAACAGGGTCAAGTTAAGTAAAACCGTTTAAAAACGTCCGATAGTATTGATCTTCTTCCTTTTTTCTTTATCGTATGGTTGATGCCAGAGAAGCCCGTAGTAACCGCCCGTAGGCCCCTAACAACTCATAGCTTTACACACCATTGAAAATATTGTTCAATTAAGTATACAATAATTAGTTCCTATAATATTATCCTAAAAATTTTCCTGTCATTCATACATTTCTCTTGATTTATTATTGAAGAGAATAGAGAGTGCACCTGTGCTTAAGCACACACTTGCATTATCTCAAGCATAGTTGGCTAGATTTGCCACCAACATTTTTCTTATGCAGGAACCAAACTCGTCTGTTCGCAGAGCCACTACGCTCTAAAACGAATCGATGTGCTTGCGTCTTCAAGAGAAGCTTAAAGCCATGCATTATGGTAATCACCTAAGAAGGGTAGGCTTCAATGTACTGTATCAGTTATCAGATGAGTTATAAGTCATTTGGTACACGATTTTATGAACGTTGATAAAGGCGTAAGTATAATTTAATGTTGTGTTTTAAGGCGTCTTCCGCGTGTCGTCGTTTTGATCTCTGTTACGTCTTAAATAAAAACAGCGATTGTTTCTTTCTAGTCTTATACGAAGAAGATATTAGAACCCAGAAGAAGACAAGGAAAAGAAGGTTGAATCAGCCGAAGCGAAGATTGCCGTAAACTTAGACGTAACCTATTTAGTCAAGGCTAAAAGTACCTAGGTGTTTTGTTCAACACTGAAGTTCAGAGCTTAAGGTCATCATCATCTGCCTAGCCTTTTCCCAACTATGTTGGGGTCGGCTTCCAGTCTTACCGGATACAGCTGAATACCAGTGTTTTACATGGAGCGACTGCCTATCAGACCTACACAACCCAGGTACTAGGTTACACGGTACCCCTTGGTAAGACTGGTTGTCAGACTTTCGGGCTTCTGACTACCCGTAACGACTGTCAAAGATCTACAATTATATAAGCTCTGGTTCAGAGCTTAAGGTGACCTAACCTAATTCATTAGATCGTCGCGTCGTGAAAGGTCGAAAATTTTACGATGACACTAAGTTTGGAGCACTCCCTGGCAGAAAATGGACAGAAATAGTCTACCGTTTCTTTTTTTTTGCCATAAAAGTTAGTCTTAGCGATTTCCAAAGCGATACTACTAGGAGACAGTCAAGAAACAATTTTTTTTTTCATCAAAGGTCTGGTAACCCACCTGTAATGCCTCTGGTGTTGTGGATGTATATAGACATCAGTGATTACTCAATATCAGATAATGTTCCTGGTTATTAACACTTTTTTTTCAGGTTTCATTTTTTTTACATAAAAAACGAAACGGTCTTAAAAAAAACTAGCATGCAAATAGCATTGCTGAACTCAAATATCAAACTCAGGGCCGACCAAACCTACGTGCTTACTTGCCACTAGATCACCCACTAAGTATAATATTTTATTACAGTATAAGAGAATGGTGCCCATTATCTTGGTGATATCCCTTAGTAGGCTTTACGACTCCCACAGGAAAAGTAGGAGTGTCCCATTCTTTGCAGGAATATAATTACTTTATTACTTTTTATCACCCCCGTAGGAAACGCCCGAGTGGCTTGTTACAACTATTTAGAGCACACGTATAATTTTACTAATGTTTTTATAGCTGGCCTGTAAAGTAACCTAAATTATTTCATTACTATGGCTTTATTATTGTTTTCTTTAATGCCCGATGTAGGGCAATAGGCTTGCCCTCTGTTTTATGGGACATACAATATATCAGGCAAATATGATATAGCTATAATAGGCTTACCCTCTGGTATATGGGGTATACAACATGTCAGGCATAACTTTAAATATTTTTTTTATATACACACAGAATATCGATATAAAATAAACAATATTTGTACTTGCCTCGCCTTGTTGACTATTACGCTAAAGGCAAGGCGGTGGACACTGTCTCGCGTAACCTCGTGTTACCTCGCCTCGCCTCGCTAGCTACATTTAAAAAGCTTATGTGAAACATAACATTTAATTTTCTTTCATACAGAATTCTTGTAAAAAAGAAAAATAATACGATTTTATAAGGGCAGGATTTCTGTGCTGTATTTTGGGTGTGGTTACAGCGAGGAACTTAAGCGATTTCATAATGTGATATTTTGTATCTGTCTGGCTTGGCATGAGTAAGCTGGTTCTGACCAGAATAAGACCAATAATATCTAATATATTATGAATAGTTACCAGTCTAACCTTTTTTTTGAACCGAATAGTGCCGTAAAACATTTTACTAACTAAGGAATTATTTTTAACAAAATTTTAATAACAATTCCCCCATTATTATATATATAACAAAATATAAAACAGACATAAAAAATATCATGAGTAATAAATAATTTAAATAATTCCAAGTCTATAATTTGAAGAATTAATAATAAATTCATCAATTTATAGGTAAGAAAGCGTGCTGAGGCATACAATCTGTTACTTGTTTTAACATTATAATATTTAATAAATAAAAAATATTTAGATGCTTTTATATAGTCGCTAACCTAGTAATTTTAAGGACGACTTAGTTTCAATTCTTAATTCATTAAACGCCATGACGGGCACATGGTGTCCACTAAACTATGGAATTTGCATTGTGTCTGCTGTCTGGCATTCAAAGTGTTAATAATTAAATTATTGATGGTCATCTCGCCTTTGCCACAAAGGTTGGGGCTCTACCAAGAAATAATCAGGGACGTGGCTATTTCTCACTCGCTTTCTACTTACAAATCACACCACATTACCTTCGGGAGCCTGCACGGAGACGCACTAAAGATACACGTCACCGGTCTAATGGAAAACATCATGAGCCCTGACATTGGGACTCCCCGAAGAGCCCAACTCTTGTTATCTACAGAATTATATAATAAAACAAAATTGTCAAGCGTGAAACGGGATCGTGAAGACGTGAAGGTTTTATTTTCGGATATTTTGACACTTAGAGCTTTCAATTTGCTGTTACTAAAATCTTTTATTTGCCGTGGTCCAATTCTGGGGTCAGTCCCGATTTATACTTATTGTATTTTGGAAGTGATTCTACACAGGTGTGAGGTGAGTTGAACTTCTTGCGTTTTTTTTTAAACTGCGGTGCGGTGTCTTTTCCCTGCAAGGTCGCAATTAATGCGACGACGGGGCGCTGCGTGGCTACATCGTATCTGTCTGGTTCACCAAGATCTGTGTTTCCCTTCTCTCCACCATTAGTATAGGCAGGGGAAGAGCAGGACTAGTACTAACTAACTACTTTGGGGTCATTGCCACCAATTTTTTATTTTTTTGGCACTTTTTTTCCTTTTGAGCAAAGTTTTAGGCACTTTATGAGATGATTAAACAGACGGAATTTTATGGATCATAGAACATACTATAAGGACTTAATATAATAAAAAATATTTTCAAGAATTACACTGCAGAAGAAGAAAAAAAAAACCAAAGTTAGGTGATACTTTACCAAATATTGATTTAAAAAATCTAGCTCTTAAACTATAAATAATCGCTGAATATACATGGGGGTTATTCAAATAGCTATTGGAGAGAGGCATCTAAAAAAAATTTTTGAACCTCTATTCTCCGCCCACCCTGTATACATTATATCTATTGTGTATAGGCCGCCGCTGTCATCTGAAAGGCTTATAAATGAAAAATCTATTATAAAACAATATTTCCTGTTCAACTATAATTATAATTATGGAATCATAATAATACATAGTACCGAACAAATCCATTCGATATGGGAGTTATAATGACGCCCCACGGCTGTTCCGATGATGTCACAAGATAATAAGTTCTACCATTGATATATGGGAATAGTTGTAATACTGATATTACAGGGACTTTGTAAATTATTATAATAACGAGCTATGTATCGAATAGTGTATGTAATGGTAAGGCCGTTGATTTCGGGCTCGATTTGACGAACAAGGCACTCACTCGTTGCATGTCTTGGGCATAGTCAGAGACATAAATAACATTTGTATGACACATGCTCCCTATATTGATCCAATTTTCTTGTTAAATAGTGAAGGAAAACATAGAAAGGAAAATTACCTCAACTCCGGGCATGGTCCATTTTAAATCAATCAAGGCCTTCATCAAAGGCTTCACAAGGCATGTCATAGTGCTGAGTAGAAACAGTTTCACAAGCCTGAACAGGAAGTATCCTGTAGAAGTATGGTGTAGGTAGCAGTGGTCTCCTAAACCACATAATATAACCTCTGAAGGAGCCTTTGAGAACAAATTGCCCTTTAATAATACTCGTACATTTAAAAAAAATTAAACTCATTTAGTTTTTTTTTTACATTTAACATAATAGCACATGTAAGCTTAATAAATATAGTTATTAATAAGAAAATTTGGATTCGAACCCACAATTTCGACGTACCGTGTCGAAGCTCTGGTAAGTCGAAATTGTGTGTGTGTGTGAATATAAATAATACGAACTTAGGCAATAATTTCTATTTTATTTTCCCATTAATTATTCTCTCATATTATTAAGCTGTACGTACCCGTACAATCTCATAATGAAATCTCAAAGCTTGTATTATTTTTCTACTTTAAAAGCAATCTTATAACTTTGATCAAAGCGATCAAAAGCAGAAATTAAAAATGGTCCCTTTAAAACATATTATTATTATGTTGGTTATAATAAATATTAGGTTTATTTAATTTCGTTTTATGCACGTTAATCTTTCGTCTACTTAATTAAAGAACTGTTCTTAGAAAATTGAGAAAAATAAAAAAAAAGTTTTTAAAGAAAGAAAATTAAAAGTAAAAATTAAATTTAAATTCGTTTGGGAGCAGAATTTGGACTTGCGACCTTACTGGTGAGGCACCAGTAAGTATCCTGCTCATGCTATCGAAATAACTTGATACCGTTTTTTAAGAATTTCCAAATGAAAAATCAAATTATACTTTACCCGATCCGGGATTAAATTCAGGAGCTCGCGGTCAGCAGTGGCACTTGAGACTTCTAGACCAACAGGCAGTCTGATGTTTAATTAAATATCGGTATCGAGCGGTTTAAAGTTTCGGCTAAAACCGAAACCAAAACTTACTTAGACATGTGAATTATTTTTAATGTCTTTTTCTAGGCTTATTTTATAAGTAATTAATCATATTAAATGTTGTAAGTAATAAATAAAATAGAAACAAATCTATATTTATTTAGTGCTTAGTAACAAAAAAACAATTTGATTTGCCAAACGTAATCCAAGAATATACAAACATAAGTAAGTTTCGGTCGGTATCTAGCTAAAGCCGAAATTGAGACCAAACCTGGATTTTTCGGCCAAAAACCGGCTAAAACCGAAACCAAACTCGAAACATCGGTCAGTCACTATTGGTAATGTAATTTAAAAAACAAAAATCCGATGCTCTAAAGGTCAACAAATGTGCCAATAAGATAGCACCTTCACAGCATAAACCAAGAAACTTTATTCCACCAAACCAGCTTTTACATAAATTAAGTAAAATATTTCTACAGACGCTCATAATACCTTCAATTTTCAACCACAACCCAGAATTTTGCTAAAAAAGCCTTGAATAAAACGCATCATACGAAACACGCTGAGAATGTGTGAGCATGCTTTTAGTATATTGGTATTCGTGCTCATGCCGGGGCCGTGTGAAGTGCCACTTAAGTCCCAGTCTGCATAGGACTCGTATAGGACTAGTTGTTCATGTTATTATTATGTAACTGGCGACACCGAGCCTTACTAAGTACTGGCTGGTAAACAATCGTTAGTGGAAGAGATTTTTTTTCCTCATAGGCGCGGGACATATATAAGCGGTGCCGGGCGCGGGCGCGCCGCCGGCGCCGGCGGAGCGCGGGCGTGTTTCATGTGAATTGTATAGAAGCGGCGTGGCGCGGGCGCGATGCGGTTGGGGTTTGGACTGAATGCGCCCCGCCGGGGCGCCGCGCCCGCGCCTGACGCCCCTTATATATGTCCCGCGCCTAAGCGTCATGTTAGGCCATGTTCAGACTGAGATTTGTAAATTACCTACTCTATGTGATGTAGGTAAAGAATACCATCAATGCGTTTCATAAAAGTGAACTAATGATGAGATAAAAGTCATAAACTAGCCAGCGGTGACTGGTTACCACCGGATAAAGCCTTACGCCAAGCGACTTAGTAATTTTCTTCTTCTTATCGTATGGTTGATTAACAACCTGAGGCCCGATTCACGTAACGACAAAACGTCTTAATAGAGTGGCAGTGTAATGACATTGGCATTATTTTACATCTTATGGTATTCCGCAAGTACCTACTTTTTGAGGCCAGTGATACAATGACAATAGCATGGTGTCAGAATGGACATTTTTGGTAAAATAGCGGAATTGCACCCCTGGTGTAAGAGTTTAAACCGCCCGTAAACCTCTGACATTGCTTTACACACCATTGAAAAATCTCTCAGGTGTGCTGGTTTCATCACGATGTTTTCCTTCACCGTTTTAGCAACTGATAATAATTAATTTGTAATAGGCACATAACTTAGTCTTACGGATCACTCATCTCTCAATGATTTATCAGTCGACGGTCATACCACTAGGCTATCAGTGCTTTGTAGTGTAGACTTTGTAGTGTTCCGGGATAATGTTCGGTGAAATCCTGAAGACGGAACTTGTCGATACCGTCCAACTTCCATCTTCCTGCTTCAAAGGCAGTTTGCTCCGTCGTAGACCATGATTTTTCAATCAGTTCTTTAGTATGAGATTAAGGCACTGCATCGTCACTCTAAAGGACTTTTGTGTGAGTCTAACTGGAAATAATTTCCGGAACTTCGGACTCTCGTCGATTTTACTGAGCAATTTACCGTAACTATGAAACGAATTTTACCTTCCATTTCAATTTAATTAAAATTCAACAGTATAAAAATGTCGGCGTTACAGAATTCAAGCGTTAAAATTTAACTTCACAGCCGAAAAGCATTACCTACTGCGAAATAAACCCAATAAATATTTTAAAATTAATATTGATGGAAACTTAATGAGGCCCAGTGTAATCTTTTAAAATAGTTTTATTACATTAATAAATGGTTAATGAACAACCTGGTGTCCGAGTTTAAACTGCCCGTAGGCTTCTGACATGGCTTTACACATCGTTGAAAAATCTCTTAGATGTGCTGGTTTCCTCACAATTTTTTCCTTATTCGCCGTATTAGCAAGTGATACTTAATTAATTTATAAAACGCACATAATCCGAAAAGTGAGGGTGCTGGCATGGGCTTTGAACCTATGACCCTTGACTTGGCAGTCCAACGGTCCCACCACTAGGCTATCTTCGCTTTTTTTGTTACCACTACAATATTACATTCAATGTAACAGTTAGTCACTACAGAGTATAAAAACAAAGTCGCTTCCCGCGTTTGTCTGTCCCTATATGCATAGATCTTTAAAAGTAAGCAACGGATTTTGATGCGTTTTTTTTTAATAGATAGAGTAAATCAAGAGGAAGGTTTATATGTATAATACATGCATATTAGCGTAACCGTGCGAAGCCGGGGCGGGTCGCTAGTAAATAATAAGTTGCGAAAACGGTGAGGGAAAACATCGTGATGAAACCAGCACACCTGAGAGATTTTTCAACGGTGTGTAAAGCCATGTCAGAGGCCTAAGGGCGGTTTAAACTCTGACAGCAGGTTGTTCATCAACCATACGATAAGAAAAAGAAAATCATAACTAAGACCGTTGCGTGAGTTTGAATATGATGAAGACGAACTTTTTGCTTTTTTTTTAAACTTTCCTAGTCTCGTATCATAGAATCACTTTAAGTTTTTACATGTGTTCGTTATGTTTTGTTCGGACAAGTTCTGCTAGAGGCGAAGTTTATTTTAACTTTTATATTCAAATCGTTTCTCATTCTGAGCTTGCAACTTTATTTTTTCTTCCTTGAAGCTTTATTCACGTTTGAATGATTAATGTAAAAATCTTTGTATAGCTATTCAACTGTGAATGCGCAGTTTTTGATGGAAAATACCGATATAGTTTATTACAGAGATTGCTAATAATTGTTTTGAATACCGAAAACGTTTTTCTTTTAAAAGCGAAATGTTATTTTCTTAAACCGAAAATGTTTTTTTTTAAACCAAAAATGTTATTTTTTAAAACCGAAAATGTTATCTTTTAAAACCGAGAACGTATTTATTTTAAAACAAAAACGTAACCGTACATTAGAATTCTCTTGTATCGTGGGTACGATTAACGTACAGTAAATTTCACAATGCGCAAACAGCTAGACTGAAGCAAATACCTGTGGATCACACAAATATTTGTTCCTTGCGAGTTTTGAACCTGCAATTTATTACTCTAAGGGCGATTCCCTTAACGCTTACGCCAATTGTGACGTAGTTAGTTTAAAATATATAAGACTACCGCGTCCAATTGGTACAAGACCGCAAGCTTTAAGGCGCTTCTTCGCGCTGGTCTGCTATCTCGCTCGCACATTGAAGTTTATTGGAAAAAAAAAATGAATAGGTATAGTTATTTAAAACCGAAATAAAACAATTGAAGGAGAACAACATTACAAAATTTCAGCAAAAATTTCAGCTTGATCGAAACATGTTATCAAATAAAAAAAGCTTTAAATATTTTATTTATTCTATTTTTACCCGACTACAAAAAAGGAGGGTTATGATTTTAGCAGTCTATGTATGTCCAGATTTTTTTGCCCAGTTTTTTTGCCTATCGAGTTAGATTCTCTACCATTAGCCAACTCTTCAACAAATTAATCTTGTTTCAAGTACACACGGTGTCCAGCACAACCCAGGGAGACTAGCCACTAACCCAACGTGACATACTTCCCGAATAATTAATGATCATAAACACGTTTCATATTAGGGCCACTAAATTTTAGGTTAGACTACGAATAAGGGTTTGGTTTTGCAATTATAAGCTATACTTGCTTCCGCCCGCGGTTTTGCTTGGGTGGTGTGTTGATAATAGCCTGTGTTATCTTGATATATAAGCTATATTACTTCTTCTTCTTATCGTATGATTAATGAACAACCTGGAGTCAGAGTTTAAACCACCCGTAGGCCTCTGACATGGATTTACACACCGTTGAAAAATCTCTCAGGTGTGCTGGTTTCATCACGATGTTTTCCCTCACCGTTTTAGCAACTGATAATTAATTTATGATCGCACATAACTTACGAAAAGACAGGCCTGGGGATCGAACTCGAAACCACTGACTTCTCAGTCGACGGTCGTACCACTAGGCTATCATTACTGAAAAGATTTATCAAAATCCGGTCAATAGTTTTTGAGGAAACATCCATCCATACATCCTCACAAAGATTGTAAGACCGCACGAGACCGAGATTCATGGAAGCTGAAGGAGGCCTACATCTCAAGAAAACCTGACTTCACGAAAGCTGATATTTTTTGAAAGATAATTAATTTACTGAAATGCAGTATCATTTCAGAAAATTAAGTATTATTACTTAATATCTGTAAAATTTAATGGCTATTTTATTTTACTTTATGATTACAAGAGAGATAAAACCACAATCATAATTTGCCTAATTTTACATTTGTTAAAAGCATTAAAATCTAACTTTATGTCTGAACTAACTTTACAAACTAACATATTTAGTATTCCCTAAATATTTTTTATTAGATTTATGTTCGTTACGGGATTTAATTTGACTTTCTGAATTTATTTAGCGAATTAGCAGCCTAATGAAAGGGCATAATTTGATAGTAAAATTATCAAGCTTTTATTAACATTAGAGTTTTCATTCTAGCTAGCGTTTTAATATTAGTTATATGCATTATTTAAAGGCATATTTACGTAATATTTTGTGACGCAATTTGCAAAAATGTCTACCAGTGACCGCAGATAATAATTTATGCTCATATTATTTATTATTATAATTTACATGACTAAACTGTCAAAGGTGAAATGATATATGCGCAAAAAATTAAAATGATATAATATGTCAGAGGCGACTTTAACTCTGACATTAGGTTGTTCATCTAGCATATCAAATAGTTATGAACAAGTAAGCAGAATGATCGATTCAACAACCCCCAATTTCCTAACAACGCCATCTATTGGCCTATACAAAACCTATACCGAAAGGAAGGTGAATTTTCAACAAGATTCATATAAAGATAGTATTCCGACACTGTCGACAGCGACCGACCGCAGTTGCAGCTGCTACAAAATGTATGAACCTTGCTGACGCCGGCGCCGGCTGCAAGGTTCCTATTAAATTATTATTCAGGATCACGAACAGGGCCTTTCGTAGTTTGAGCACTACTTTGTAATACTACTAATATTATAAATGTGAAAGTTTGTGAGGATGGACGGACGGATGGACGTTTGTTATTCTTACACGCAAAAACTACTAAACGAATTTTGATGAAACTTTTCAACATAACAAACGATACGATACGAATAATACGATAACAAATAGACTACAATTTATCAACATAGTACGCAGGTAAAGCTGCGGGTAGAAGCAAGTCTTAGATAAATCAGTTCTAATTTACGTGAACTCAATAACCCTTTTTATTATCGTATGGTTGGTAAACAACCTAGTGTCAGAGTTTAAACCACCCGTAGGCGGCAGACGTGGCTTTACACACCGTTCAAAATTTCCCGGGTGTGCTGGTACAAAACCCCATCGGCAGAAGTCGACACTAAGTTGCTCGGCTATGCCGAATCTGTGTGAGCTGACCGAACGAGCTTTTTGACAACTGTTATATAGGTATACGTTTCTACCGCACCAAATATATCAATCTTATTACAGGGGCCTGTATTCAATATAATTAAAATGTTTCCAATATAAAGCTTAAAGCTTTAAAAAACTAAAATATATAAAAGCAAGTAAGTATACTAAATTAATCTAAGGTTGTAATATTTTGTAGCTATCAAAATGTATATTTCCTAATACTTATGTATTCCATAATAAATTGACTTCTTTGAAGTTGAGCTTTTATAGAAAGTATTTCCATCGTAGTACCTACGCTGAATTTAAAAAACTCGGATTGAATTTCTTAAAAAAATATTATTTGTATTAAAAATAATGAGTACGATAAAACCAAGCATAAATAAGCAACGTGAAACTGCGCTTTGATATAGTTAGTAAGATAAAGTGAATTTTTCATATTAAGCACACAAGTCATGAACTGCGGTCAGACACAGTCAATGAACTAACTTAGTAAAAAAAAACCAAGCCAAGCTCTTGTTTGCAATAAAATATACAAGCGCCACGGATCACTAAGTCCATAAAGTTAGTTGCGGGTGGTATTTTTGCGTTTAGGTATTCCTACATGCCAGAATATACCTACTTAAAATACATACCACCGTATATATTTAACTAGCGACCCGCCCCGGCTTCGCACGGTTACGCTAATATGCATATAAACCTTCCTCTTGATCACTCTATCTATTAAAAAAAACCGCATCAAAATCCGTTGCGTAGTTTTAAAGATCTAAGCATACATAGGGACAGACAGACGCGGGAAGCGACTTTGTTTTATACTATGTAGTGGTAAGCTATCATGTGCTATAACATCATCAAAACACAAAAATGCTTATTGGGCTCAACATATCATTGATGAACAATATATTTAACGCCAAAATTTGTGCTCAATGGCATGCAATAGATAAGACCTATGTCTAGCAGTGGACAAGGTTGATGATGATGATATTTAACGTGACTTGTACTGAGCAGGAATGAAGTGTTGGCCTAAGTGAGATACAGTACAAACGTAATAAAAACGAGTTCACAAGTGGTACAATATCAACCAATTTCCTTAATCCTGAGTCTCGTTAAGTGGTGGGTAGTCGACAAATTGCGGCTCCGGCTGACATCAGTCAAGTCATATCTGACTTTATGATAATGAGCGCTCGGGAACAGACGTGTTTTTTGCTCTTCCACCATTCGACCGTAATTGGGATGTATTTTTTATTCCTCTATCTGTGTTTAAAATCTTAGAAAACCGCAAGTTATCTGGGAATGGATTTCCTCTTGAGTTCACAAAGGAAATGGGGAATTGAGGTTAAAGCTGGTTAACGTTTGATGCTCGTTTTATGCTAGATGAAAGAAAGATTTGTAAGACTGATAATGTAGTAGACAGACGGGCGGCCGCTTTCAGGTTTGGAAAAGTAATCCGACGTATTATCTTTTCATTCTATAAGTATATATGTAACAATGGCCGTGCAAAGAATAACCATTGGACGTTTGGATCTGTTGAATTTTCGCAGAAGATTTGATAGTATCGTTAAATTTACGTAAACTTAGATCAAAAATGAAAACTTTTCGGCAAGTTGTGATATATTTCAAATAGCACAGTTAGCAGAGTAGCTTTTGTATTTAACTAGAAAAGATCGCAGGTTTGAATTTTTATTAAAATCGATTTTCTTCTTTCAGCTTAATTTGTAACTTATACTTCGATAGACTAGTAAATTAATTATCACTCTCCGTGCCTCGGATAACACGTTAAGCTGTTGGCCCCGGCTATCAATTGTAGATCTTTGACAGTCGTTACGGGTAGTCAGAAGCCCGGAGTCTGACAACCAGTCTTACCAAGGGGTATCGTGTAACCCAGTATCTGGGTTGTGGAGACCTGATAGGCAGTCGCTCCATGTAAAACACTGGTATTCAGCTGCATCCGGTAAGACTGGAAGCCGACCCCAACATAGTTAGGAAAAGGCTAGGCAGATGATGATGACTTCGATAGAGTAGTCATAGAAACTAGATATAGATATACAATTAAGTTAACTAGATAGATACAAGATTAATAGTACTAGTAGTACTAATAGAAACAAGATTTATCCACGTTTAATGTAGAATAAACTAGATCAATGTTGTGATAATACTGAAGTCGTTTACAAAGGTGTGCAAATGTTTGCTCAAATCAACTAAACATTCCGATTGTCGTAGGTATTAATTGCCACTGTTCATTTAATTAAAATCTTATCTAACAGTTAGCAAATCAACGACTTAGTAAACTCTAACATTTATTTGGCTTTAAATGATAATGTCGTGTAATCACACAAAGGTTCACATCAAAATTTCCGATCTATTGAACTGCAAAATTCATCGTTTGTTATACAAATTACTAAGAACATAACAATTAGGGGTATTTCATTATTATTATGCGCGTCGCGTTGGAAAATCATAAATTATTGTTCGCCACGTAGATTTTACATAAATAATCAAATTCACATGGCAGGATAGCGAACTGTCGTTACTTATAATTTTGTCAATTTATTAAGTTCGCTTCTTGAATATTAGCTGCATGTAATGAGTGTCAAATGATTGATGTAATATTAGGGGTTCTTATTTTAAACTTAAATCAAAACGTACGAAATTGTTCGTTACTCATATACCTACCTATAATTTATCTATTTATTTTTATACAGGGTTATTTGTAAAACACTCGCAACCTAAAAAGGGGTCATTAAACTCATCATTATGAACAACTTTTACTATGGGACCAATCCTGAAATCGCAAAAAAAATCAGCTGTTCCATACATTTTGTTGAGTTATGTGAACATAAATGTATGGAACGGGTGATTTTTTTTTGGTTTAGCACAATATAATATGTATAAATAATATAATAAAAGTTTAAAAGTTTGTTATACAATATTCGGAGAACTTCCTGGAACTGTTCAATTGATTCAAAATAATGTTTTACTATCTACACTATCTCTGAATATTAGATTTCACGAAGACCAAGTCCCGAGTGGCAGGTGAGGATTAGGCTACCAGTGCTCTCACTATTGTTTAACGCAGATATTCCGTGAAAGGGTGGTACTACAATGACCAGTCGGCCCATTCGTGCCGAAACCAGCATTGTTGGTTTCGGCTCACTCAAGTAACTATACCGATAGATATAATTTAATAAAACAATTGTATGACTTACAAAACGGCATTGCACTAACAAAAGGGTAATGTAACGAGTAACTTTCTACAATAAGCAATGGCCGAACGCAGGGCCGATATATGAGAGGCGTTAAAATGCTTTAAAATGAAGTTTGAAGTGAAAAATCCAATTAGTTTTACAGTACCGGTGAACATCGTAACGGGCAGAGAGCCCAGCGTATATCATATATCTTTAATGGCCTTGCATTGTCTGTCAAATTCAATTTTAGAAGCATTCAAAGCTTTGGAGCAGAAAGAAAGTGACGGTTTAGAAATACAATACAATGGAATGTGTTTGTTTAATTCAAAGAGGTTTAAAAAGGTATATAGAGTTGGCATTGTCAAAATTTTTATACAAAAACTTTTATCTTGGGCTTCAGTACTTGTGATGTCAAGATATGACACTAGATGACGGAGTGAAAACTGGCTTGTTCCTCAAAACTACCTGACGTCACTATTCATTAGTGGTGGGTATAGTATTGACATTTTAAGTTTATTATGAAAACTTGTACACTTGACCACCCGTTGTCTTTTCTTAACATTCCTATTCATCCAAAGGTTGCTTGGAAGAGATCGCTGTGTGCGATAAAGCCGCCCATTGTACCTAAGTATGATTTGTTACATGTATGTTTTTATTTGGTGTACAATAAAGTGTACTTATAATATAATAAATAAATAAATATGAAAGCCGACTACTACGACGACGTATCTAGGTAAATTCAAAAATGGAATAGAATTTGTTTGAAACTTTCTGTCAAGTAACTTATCTACCAATAAACTGTGAATAAACCCATTAAATTTTTTATTTTGTTGATCAAAGCAAAAGACCAAGAAATGTCGAACTATAGCTCTACTAAAGAATACTTTCCCTACCTGTGAACTCGGAACCGTATGGTCAGCAGTGTCAATAGCTTTCACTAGACCATGAGGTACACAAAACAATATTCGGTGACAGAATTTTTAATAAATTTGATTTCCTAGAATTGATTTATTTTATATGATGTTGCCAGCCAGCTTTATTCACGTAATCCTTTTTTCCTTTTCCTTTTGAAATAAATACTGCTCGTGTTCGGATGATTTTTATAGAATTTCGTAAAATAAATGCAAATATATTCTAGAATGTAGACTTACATTCTAGAATATATTTGTATTTATTTTAGTATTTTTTGCAACCGATATTTTTAAAATTACCTTGATAAATCTTTGATATTTTTGAAAAGAAACCACGTGGATCTGAAAAAGAGGTACACACTCGCATTTATGACTTAACTTATAAAAACTTCTGTGATAGAGCACAGAGTAGATTTAGATAACGACACTTAGTTAACTTCGTAAACTATACTATATGTAAATGACAGAGTCACTTTGACACACATACACTAGTGTACAGAGACATTTGGTGTACACATGTACATTCGGTGTATTTCAGATACACTAGTTATTTACCTCAGAGACTCTTGATGTAAACACTGAGGGTATGATATAAGCGACGTATATCTAAACCTAGCTTTATTACTTGGCTTTCAAAACTTAGTACCATCCTTTTATTTCAATTTATCTTATACTATAGAAGTTAGAGTTGAAAATGTTGAAATAAAAAACATTTTATAGCAAATTTCATCGACTTTCTTTGCATTTCTTATTTAAAGTATGTTTTTTTTTTCTTATCCTTTTTATTTCGAAAATATATCTAGTGTAGGTACTTTAAAAGTTAATGCAATTTTAAAAGTGTGCTATTAAGTGTTGAAGACCAGTGTATTTTTACGGGATTAGTGTATTTTTTTTGCCTCTATTTCTATATATATATTTTTTTTTTTATTTATTTATATTGCTAGTCATCAAAGAGCACATGCTCGAAACTAAGAAATAGCTTGGGTCGCTGTCACCGGATACGGTGAAGAGGACTATATATATTTACATTATTATTTATTTAAAAAAATATTTTAAATCTCTTTTAACAACAGATCGACGTGGCCTATCTGCAACAAAATTAAGCGTTGCTAACTAACACATCTATCCACTCCACCTAAATAAAAATAGCTATAAAATAATATTTCGACATCAACTAACCAAATCCTGGAAACCGAGTAATTGGAAACGGAGCCAATACGAACTCTATTTACGTTATTCAAATTTATTTTATTGAAATATGTTTTTTTTTGTATTTTGTTTAACATATTATTCGTTTCGAGTTTTTCAGTTTCAAACGCTTCAATGGACTGCAAATATTGTTGAAGCGCAAAATTGGGGTGATTTTTTTATATTTTCGGTAGTACCTACTGGTAGGTTTTTTTTTATTTGTAAAATAAACGCTTCTTAGTTGCGTTTTTTACCCGACTGCCAAGAAAGGGTTATGTATTTCGCGCGTATCTTGAATGTTTGTAAACTTTATTAAATTCTTCTTTTTGGAGTGGTTCAAATTGTTTCCGAAAGCAACGTTTACTATGTACAGTTTTACTTACAAGTATTACTTACAAAGATCATTAATTGCTTGCGTTCATTCAATAATAGAAGATTATATAACTTTTGGTAACATAAAAACCGGTTTAGATAATATACTATTACAATAGTTATATTATCTATATTATGTTACTACTACTACGATTAAGTTACTATATCATATATAAGTTACTATAATATATCTAACTATTATGTTACTACTACTAGGTTTATGTTACTATACTAACTTATATAAAACTGTTATTCATCATTATAATTATTATGTATTGACAACTATTAGGGATCCATACGTAAATCAAAAACGTGGTTATTTTGATACATTATCTTGCGAAAATGGCAGTTATTTATCTAATGTTATTAGAAGGTATATGTATAACCCCTAAATGTTAACGTCACGAACATTGGAGCATGCTTGATGGAATTTCAACAAAGCCTCAAGCCAATTTCAGTCATGTCAGAAGGAATATGTATATGGTTCGTGGTAAACGATTTTCGATTATATCATGTGGGTGCCCGTATCAAACATGTCTGGCAGAGGAAGATAGATTGCGCAGTCGACGCTTATCTCAGCCACTTTGACGTCATCCAGGCTTTTTTAAATGTACCCGCATTTAGCTGTTTTTCGGTTTTTAAGTCGGATGGTCGAGACAGTTTGATTTGTTTGAGGGTAGTTGATGCGGAAATACTATTTTTCAGATTTAGAAAATAAATCGTAAGTTTAAATTTGTCCGAGGACCAAGTTTCGTAAGATTGTTCATGTAATTTTGGAAACTATACTTTGGTATCAATTGAACTTGAACCAAATAACATAAACCATGTAATTGCCTTAATAAATAATTAGAAAAAATAAATAAATAAGCCTCTAATTGTCTCACTGCAGGGCAAAGGTCTCTTCTGATACTGAGAAGGATCGAGCATTAATCACCACGCTTGCTCACTGCTAAGTCCAGGTTTCCTTACGATGTTTACCTTACCGTCTTTACGATGTTTTAGTTTTCCGTTACTTGTATCTTAGATTAACTAAGAAAGTAATATGACATTGACATGCCAGGTTCAAACTTAGACCCTCGTGCCCGCAAAGCGAGTCCGTAACCAATGCGCCACCACGATAACGCCACACAATGTAATTGCCTTAGAAAAATAACAAAATACGGGCGTGGTTTGAACCTGCCTTTCTTACCGTGGTAATGCTTTAACCAATTGAACGTATCACTGCCCGTCTATCAAAGTTTAAGTATCCTTTAAACACACTCTTGAGGAAAACCTGGTAAAGTCTATTAGCAATTTTAAGATTAATCTACGCAGCAAGTATCCATAATCCCATATTATTTAAGCATAAAAAAATATTGAGATAAGTTATAAATATAAGTTCTGATTATAAGGAGCTGAATACACAAGCCAAGGATGACTATTTCGCTGAATCGTTATAACATTTTATTATTCATACCTATCATATTTTTCATACAAATTCGTATGAAAAAAAAAACCGAATTCTGAGAAAACTCTTCATAGAAGTAATCCTTTGGCTGGGAAATTCCAAAAACTACCTCACTTATCTTTAGCCTTGTAAATAAAGCCAATCTTTCAATATGATTACTGAATTCCGAAAATTCATATCAAATCTTAAAAGGTTGCTTTTATGTCATCAATTTAGTTGGCTTTTTTATATAAAATCTATATATTTTTCTTCAGCTATTTGTATTAGCACAAATAGAATTATTATGTTTTCTCAATATTTTTATTATTATGTAATGTAGAATTATATATATAGAGAAAAAATATACAGACGATATCGAATATTGACAATATAGATACACAATTATTTGCGTCAAAAACTTCATTTATAAATTCTGTTCTATGTTGTAATTAATATATATTATCTGACAATAGATCATTATTATTTATTACATAGAACTACGATAATTATATTTCCATAATATAATACAGTATATTAGTAGTATTTAATATAGTAATTATATTATATTTTAACGATAAATAATTCCTATCCATAGACTGACACAGGCCCTTAGACTTCATTAAATAAAATCCATTGTTACCCTTAAGTCTATGACGTCTGTGTACATTAAAATTCTAAACAAAACTTTTATAATTTTTTTTATTAAGCATAAACTTTAAAACTCAAATTAATTGGTATTCCAAGACCACTCTAACTTTGGAAGGTACTATGATGAATATTTGATTTTTTTTTTATAAATCTTTACCGCTTTTAATTCAGTTATGAACCAAAGGTCGAACTAATGGAATTATTCAAATAGGCCCGTTAGACTCGTCAAATTAAAACATTGATTTAATTTGTCTCCTGATGAACAACTTCGGTTCTGGAATTTATAAACAATTCTTTGAACGATATCAATGAAAATTTAAGAACGCTTCTGCTAGTAAGTTTTATTTGTATGTTCTGATTTTTTTATATAATTATTCATCTGCCTAGCCTTTTCCCAACTATGTTGGGGTCGGCTTCCAGTCTTACCGGATACAGCTGAATACCAGTGTTTTACATGAAGCGATTGCCTTTCAGACCTCAACAACCCAGATACTGGGTTACACAATACGCTTTGGTAAGACTGGTTGTCAGACTTTCCGGCTTCTGACTACCCGTAACGACTGTCAAAGATTTACAATTGACAGCCGGAGCCAACACATCAACGTGCTATCTGAGGCACGGAGAGTGATAATTAATTTATAATAAGCACATAACTTACGAAAAGTCAGAAGTGCGCGTCTTGGGTTCGAACCCCAGACCGAGACCTCTGACTTGCCAGTCAAACAGTCAAACCATTAGGCTATCACGACTCCCGACGATTTTTTATATAATTATTATGGTATTGTATTATTGTGTCGTGATAGCCTAGTCGTTGACTGGCAAGTCAGAGGTCTCAGGTTCGAACCTACGGCGTGCACCTCTGACCTCCTCTCATAATTTTTCGACTTTTCTTCAATAGAGAGACGCCATAAACTTTAGTTTTCGATAATAATTTTAACTAAAATATTATAACCCGTTGTAAGACAAAGGGCTGTGACGAACAGTCAGATACACCAAAAGTAAAAGTATCCTATAATGGTTCCATATTTGTCATTTTGAGGTATAGAACTAAAAAAATATTACTACGGTTGCTAAAGCTATAAGACCACCTATTGTACATTATTCTAAATTGTATAATTTTTTCATGTGTGTTGAACTATGTAATAAAGAGTATTTTGTATTGTATTATACAGTCACGAGCATAAATTTGTATACAATTGCGTTTTTAAATCGCCATTAAATTGTTATCTGATTAGTATAAATAGAATTAATGCCTCTATTTGTAGATTAGATTGTCCTATCTCTGTTACATAATTGTCTTATTAACAAAGGCCCTATTCATTTAATTTGTTTAGTTTGCGTTTATTTCACTTGTTTTTGTTTTCAACTGTACAATCATAGGCAAGTATTTATAAAAAAAATGGTTTTCTAAAACACTTGTAAATTATTCTTAAAAGAAAGAAAAAGCATCGCACTTGGGGTACAGCCAACCGCATGGCAGCGGTTACACTTGCACTACGATAAGAACCTTTACTTCTACGCAATAAGGATACTGACAATGTCAAATTGTTACCACTGATGTGTTTGATTGTACCTAAATGTAGAAATTTGAAAATATTTGATTAGTAAATATTAACTCGATCGGTTTTTTTTATCGTTTTGTTGATTATAACCTGGTATCAGAGTTTAAACCGTATCTAGCATGGTTTGAAACACACCGTTGAAAAATCTTTCAGGTGCAGGTTTCCTTACGTTTTCCCTAGCCGTTTTAGCAAGCGATTATTAACTTCTAATAAGAAGATGATTTTGAAAAGTCAGAGGTTTCGAACCTACAACCTTTGATTTGGCAGTCCAACAGTTATACCACTAGTCTATCAATGCCTTTAAATTGAAACAAATTTTTTCCAAAAAAAATCATTAGAGTTATGTTACGCGTCTTCACATTAATACACCGTGTCAAAAATAACACACATCGAGCGACACAATGGTTTTTTCTTAAGATAGAAAAACATGTATTTTTTGAGTATTAGTGTAATGTAATAAAAAACATTTTCCGGAAGCTCCAAAAATGTGGCTTACAATGTTCTTCCAAAAAGCCTTGATATATAAAAAATATAGATACACGCACGTCTGAAAGGCTTTAGTTACTGCGACAGTGACGCAGATTGATGGTTCAGTAGAATTGACTGCTCCTGGGAAATTAACAGTATGAAACCGGGACAAAAACACTTATATGACCCAGCTATGTAGGACATACACGTAATATATGGTAGGCATTTGTTTCAGGCAATGTTTTTGTGTGGCTTCATAATTGTGTTTGATAACACAAATGACATAGATTCCCCTGCCGGATATTTTGTGTGTTGTTTACTTTGTTATAGATTATTTTGGTCGCGAGTGTATTTAATCAAATAACGTGAATAATACTAATTTGAGGGTTATTTTGGGATATGTTTTATTTATGCACTCGCCCTCCCCTCTTCACCTATTGATTGTAATTTATGTATCAGGTACAGATATTCTAAGGGCTTAATAAACCTATTCTATTGAAAGCACCGATAATTATTGAACACAAACCTTTCTATTCTTTATCGTATGATTGATAAACAACCTGGTGTCAGAGTTTAGACCGCAGGTAGGCTTCTGACGCAGCTTTATACGCCATAGAAAAACCTCTCAGGTGTGCTGGTTTCCTCACGATGTTTTCCTTCGCCGTGATAATTTCTAATACGCTCACGAAGCCGAAAATTCAGAGGTGCGTGCCTGGGTTTTGAACCTTGGCTTTGACTTGGGCAGTCGTACCACTAGGCATTGCTGAAACATCAAGTACAAATTCAATATCATCATCATCACCAACTTACAGCAGTCCATTGTTGGAATAGGACTCTCCTATTGCACAAATTTAATATGCAGAGAGCTATTCTGAATAAATTGCTTGGGAAACGAACCTGAAACTATTTCACTACAACGCACATTAAACGCAAAAACATTAACACACACTCCCAGGAAACGCTTCCGATTTATTCGTACCCATTAAACGTAAATAAAACAAAGGCAAGTGCCGTCCATAAACCGCCTTATCAAACTTGTGCAACTATCGTCTGTCAACGTTAACATGACAACTATAGGCGGCGCCACTTTCCATACATTGTTACAGCGCCACAAACGTATCTGTTCGGGTGGTCAAAATTGGAACTAATCGATTTCTGTAGTAAACTTCTTGAAATGACAATACTATACTCATCACTAGCGACTCCCTAATCTGAACAAATAAGTTGGTTGCTCTGTACTGATTTAGGGCATTATCACTCTTATTATAAGGAAACTATTTTAGTTCCTTTTTTTGCCGCGTACCAACTAATATTGGTCGAACTTTAGCGTCGACTTTAACATACACACTGAATTACATGTTAAAGGGTAAAACTTTTTTACGGTCTTCCCTTATTTGTACGATATGACCGTAATTTTGTTTGTAAGGGTTCGAGTTAGCTTGTTTTGTATTAAAGGCAATGGGGTAGAGTAGGTAGGTAAGATT
Organism: Protodeltote pygarga; assembly: GCA_936450705.2. Taxonomy (NCBI): domain Eukaryota; kingdom Metazoa; phylum Arthropoda; class Insecta; order Lepidoptera; family Noctuidae; genus Protodeltote; species Protodeltote pygarga. The sequence goes on from OW388263.2 coordinate 11,028,183, forward strand.
TAAATTTTGTCGAATGAGAGAAAAAAAATTATAGGTAGGTACTAGCTTCCACTACCTTTTTTAAGCATTTGAATTAGAAATAACTTCCTGAAATTCAATTTTGAAGCATAAAAAAATTATCCATTTCCTTCCTTGACTCATGTTTAATCTGTGTATGTGCCGAAATTCTTTTAATTTTTTTTGATACTTTTTTGATATTTTTTTTTAGATAGATTTCACTTAATGCTGAAGCTGATAAAATCCAAACACAAAAACGTCATTTAATTAGCTTACAAAGATAGTTTATTTTTAGGTGTATATATATGTAGTTAGTTATTACTATTGTGCTCGACCTTTTATCTATTTCAATAAATGTATTTATAAATAAAAAAAACGTCATCTAAAAATAAAAATAAATATCAAGACATTTTCTGATGTCACTATGAAAGTGGCATCTAAATAGGTAATCACTATCCAATCTCATTATCTTGAAAGATTAATAAAAAACAAACGTATACTACTTATATAAATAGACGTGGGTTTACTCGCCCGTTTTACTCCGAAGACTCTATTACGTCACGTCCCAAATCCCGCCACAGCATAAATAACGGGCACTGAGTAAAAAAAAATCGCGCGTAACATGCGTTCATAAAGGAAGCCTAATTCGCTGCGTTCCCGCAACAAGTTAACCAAGATTTATTAGCCGTAACGATCCTTGTAAAATGCTAACATAAATCACTAATACGCTTCACGAAACCGCTCCTTTACTAAAATCGTAAGGAGATACGTTTTGTGCAAGAAATTTTAATGTTTTCGTGTTTTGTCGAGATTTTCCGTGTTTTGCGCTATTTGGTGGTATAAAAAGATTTGGAATGGTGACTCGGTATTTTCCTCATTTAGTGCTATGTAAGGGCAGCTATGTAGGTGTGTTCAAATGGTCTTGATCTTTATGGTAAAAAGTCCATAGATAGTACCCAACTAATAAAAAATATTTTTTATAATGGTCAGTAAACGTTTCTAAAACGTAAAATAAACGTTTATAAAACGCGAATTCGGACTTTGGTTTAATTGTCATGTAGAGGTCAGCCTTCAACTACGTGACTGAAACATCATATACGATAAGCGTCGAAATAACGTCATACTTCGTTAGCTAAATGCCGCTATATAATTGTTATATAACTTGAAGTCGTATAAGACTGGAATTATACGATGTTTTTGCTTATTGGGTAGTTTGCAATAATCAAATTTCAAAGATCTCGGTACTTGATACAAACGCCAACAAAAGTTGGCATTCATGGGTTTGATGGACAATGTTCAATAAAAAATAGGCGAGTCCCATAGGCCCACCACTATAGAAGTGTGACTATTTTTCACCACTACAGTTAAGGGTTAAATTCTTTTTCTTCGTCCTACATATATTTAAAATTAAAATTTCACAAAAAAGTGTGTCTAATAATCGAAGAGTCGTGATAGCCTAGTGGTGGTGACCGTTGACTGGCAAGTCAGTGGTCTCGGGTTCGAACCCAAGGCGCGCACCTCTGACTTTTCGTAAGTTATGTGCGTTTTATAAATTAATTATCACTCTCCGTGCCTCGGATAGCACGTTAAGCTGTTGGCCCCGGCTGTTAATTGTAGATCTTTGACAGTCGTTACGGGTAGTCAGAAGCCCCAGTCTGACAACCAGTCTTACCAACGGGTATCGTGTAACCCAGTACCTGGGTTGTGGAGGTCTGATGGCAGTCGCTCCATGTAAAACATTGGTATTCAGCTGCATCCGGTAAGACTGGAAGCCGACCCCAACATAGTTGGGAAAAGGCTAGGCAGATGATGATGAAAAAAGTGTGTCTAAATCTTTGTCCATAGTCATTAACTTTTCAAGCCGACAACCTGTCAATAGGTATATTAAAATTACAATATGATCGAACTAAAAATTCAATTTACTTTGATCCAAATTTATTACGCGCTCGAGTATTCATCAGTTGGTGCGTAAAAACCTATTAAAATTATTTTAGCTATAATGGTTTCGCAAAAAGTGTGTTTAGCATATCGCGACTAGCTAGAAGAAGGCGCTTAATCGACGCCTCGCTCAGCCTCGCGCCTCGTCTCGTAAATATTCGTACACAGCGGGCCTAAAAAAGTATACAGTAAATGTTTGCTTTCAATATTCAAACGACATGTTTAATCTAGAGAATGAAGAACGTGTGTACTTTCTTCGCAATAAATATTAGCAAACAACGATGGTATGTTTGTGTCATTAGAAATAGTAATATATTTATTTAGATTTGAAATATCGAGAACGGTGTTGAGCTGAGTATACATAATATGTTTAAGCCGTAATAACCTTCAGAGACCTCAGTTAGAGGTCTCAAGTGTAAAACCGTTGGTTCTGCGTCTGATCTCTCTCCGGTCGTGTTGGATTGCTGTCCCATCGGATTACGTAAGAGAGTAGAGTAAGAAAATAGAGAGTGCACTCGTGCACTATAATATCTTCTGCGTGCTTGACTAATCTCCGTTGAGATTGGCGACTGTGATCAAAATTCGGTTAGGAGGACATTATTATGCTTTGTATGTATAAAATATATAAAAACAGTTACTAGGTAGAAATTTTTGACAATTATTTACAACTTAGTGTAATAACGAAGATTGTTGTGTAGTTTTTTAGTCTGCAGCCTGTGCTCAGCATTAAGGTTATGTTAGAAAAAAATCGTTTAGGTACACACGGTTTTATAATTATCAAGCTATACATTACCAGTATGAACTGACCTCGCATATTAAAGGTTTTTCGTACAACAAGATGCCAGCTTATACTGGAAATGTATAGCTTGTAGCTTAGCCGTGTGTAGTGTGTACCACGGGTATGCAAAATGTTTGCGTGCAGCATTAACGTCAAACTTTGATATTTAATATATATATACCTTACCTTATATATTATATAATACTTACTTATTTATATATTACTTATATATTATATTATATAATACCTTACCTAAGTTTTTCTCTTTTTTCACAACTAGCTTTAACCCGCGGCTTCGTTAGCGTTAATTTAGAATTTTTAATTTCAACCATGATTCGAAAACACGTGGCGCCATCTATTATTGTTGTTTTTCTCGGGAACAGTACCTACTTTTTTTTTGGGATGAAAGGTATTCTATGTTTTGTACATCTGACAACGTATATGCAAAATTTCAGGACTATTGGTTCAGTAGTTCAGGCGTGAAAAGCAAGCAAACAAACTTACTTTCGCATTTATAAATAACTAGCGACCCACCCCGGCTTCGCACGGGTGCAATATACATTATAAACCTTCCTTAAGAATCACTCTATCTATTAAAAAAAACCGCATCAAAATCCGTTGTGTAGTTTTAAAGATCTAAGCATACATAGGGACAGACAGAGGGCGGCTTTGTTTTATATTAAGTAGTGATACTAGTTACGATTACTCAAACCTTTACAATTTATAGCACGTTAAAGAATATTTTATTAATATTTATATCTTCATAAATAACAAAAAAAATTCACCTTATTCTTCAATTTCAAAAGCCAAGAGCAAAGTTATTTAGGGTAAGGTATAATTTAAGTTACCTTCTCAAAGCGTTGGCTTTAACGACTATGCTTAATGACCAAACCTACTCATCTTACTCATTAAAACTACGAAAATAATAATTTAAATATAAAATATAGGAGAAAGCGTTCATATTTATATTTAAAGTTTGATGTTCAAAGGGAATTCTCAGAATTTTTTATAGCAAATAAGTATTATCATTAAACGAACTTTGACTTATGCTAAACATACCAAAAATTATATAATTAAGTATTTATACATATCGCATACTATGCGAACATTGAAGTTTAAGAAGTTTTAAGTTGAAGAGAATTTCGATAACACGAGAGGGGTTACGAATAGCACAAAGGTTAGCTGACTGGAGGCTTTACCCAGTAGGTTCAAATCCTGCTCGTAACGATTTTTATTTGTACAAAATTTTGAATTCGTTTTTTTATATGGGTGGATTTTATACATGTACCTTTTTAATCGTTATTTTGTAGCCCTTTCTTCTTTGGTTATTAATCTATAAGCTTCTACTATTTCAATATCTAGGACATTCTTAGTTTATAATCTAGGTGGTAAACCCATGTGCTGACTGGACAGATCTAGTACCTACCTCGGCGTAAAATAACAGTATTTGTTTTGTTGTGTTTTGAATGGTCAGTGAAGAGAGCCAGTGGCTCAATCCCGTCTTCCATAATCTCTCTACCTTAATCTAACTTAAACCGAGGTATATTTTCCACCTGGTCAAAAACAGGAACACGGTTGTGGTATATGGTGTTACATATACAGCGTAATTGAAAAAAATCCTGAAACTTTAAGCAAGAACTTTGTATTATGTCCCTAAAAGTTTTTTTTACGACTTTTTTAAAATTTTGAATTTTCTTCTTCACACAAAAATTTTAAAACACTCGCTAGTTTGCATATATAATGGCCGACGATTGGGGTTGTGAAGTCATTATAAATGGGAAAAGCATGTGTGCCATCGCAAATTGCACACTTCAAATGACCGAAAAAATAATTTTACGAACGTTGTTCAGATCATAATACAAAGTTAGTACTCAGAGGGCATTTTTTCAATTTTCCGGAATATATTTTAGTGATCGCTTTTATGAAGCCTTTTTTTGTTAAATTATTTTTTCACGTTAATATCAAAAAGGAAAAGATACATGTTTGATTTAGAATTAAATACCAATTTCAAAACTAAATACTGCCAAATATTCCACGAATTATATAGGCCACCCATGGACGTATTAATCTTATTCCAAGAACTTGCGAAGTCTGTTCCCAACTCCGGAACATCAGAAATATAATTTAGTTTTCCATTTAAGTTGGAAATAGGACACTTTGCATACAAATTCTCCTTCTAAACTTGTCACGAGAACAGTAACTTGTCCGCGTCGTGTATCCTTACATTCCACTTAGGAGACCGTTGCACCTTCATTTGTTTTGGAGTAAACATCAACTTCAGCCTGAATGACGGCACAAAAACATTTTAGCCCGCGACAGGGCATATTCTGAGGCCCAAACACACGCGTTTACGACGCCTTTGCGGGCAAGCGACATCAAAAACCGCTTAGCGAGTCCCCGACTACCACCTCGGGTTGGCTAGTGTATACTTTATGTTGGCCCGAGTTGTAAAACGTTGGTGTCTCCCCGAAGGGTACTATTTCTAGTTTCATGTTGTGGTGAAGTTTTTGTGTGCGAAGGAAATGTTGTACAATTAACTATGTAAGTACAATTTGACGACGCAAACGTGCCTTGTGAGAGCCCAACTTTATTGCTTGAACTCTTAATGTTAATGTTGTAAACAAAAATTACGCCCTTTTTCATTAAGCTTCAAGTTACACTATATGTCAAGTAGGTTTCTCGAGTTTTATTAATATATTACCACACACTGTTAACGTGTTTATTAATTAAAACTTCACGTAACTTGTCTTCATAGTTGCTTTAATCTGGGGTACGTTGTAAAGGTGTCGTAAAAGAGAGGAGAATTTAATCATAAAATTAAGTAATAACGTAAACATGTAGGTATACCTATTACCTGCATTAATTTCGTTTTATCTGAAGGATTAGATAAAGGTGTACTCGTAAACGCACAGTTTTTGGTAGGTATACAATGTCAAACATTAATAATGCAAAATATTTTACGGGGTAGATCTATAGGTTACTAAGATGCTTTGTAGCTAAAAAAATCTTAACATTAACCAAATATTTTTCATAATGTTTAAAATTAATAACTGAAGTCACGTGACACAGACTACGAGTAGGTACCTGAACATGGTGTCTTGTATTCCTGATAACGGGGAGAATTTACAAATAGCACAAATCGTCTTCCTGGATCGTTTTTGCACCATCCCTGTGTGCATTAATCATGAAAATCACCGCACGCCTTTCTTTTCTATGAAAACATTATTGTATTACTATCGTATTATTGATACATTTGTTTGCGTAGATCATGAACACCAGTCTCGCCATCTGTGCAGCAACAATGAGAGTCAGAACATTTAGATTGGATCACTACCAGTAGACGTGAGCATCCATGAGTTTTGATATTTATTCACATGACTAGCGCAGCAGTAATCACGAACACGCATGAGCGTGAACACTACGAGCTACTAATAATAACTTCAGTGTGCATTATTAAACACTTACCTACCTAGATTACAATTTATTACTGCACTTGATTTTACAAATACCAAAATAACACTGAAACAGTTGACACATGCCATTTTAAAAAAGTTACTCGCAATCTACTCATTACATTATGTTTTAGCGCAAGTAGGTAGGTCCCGAGGATATACGACTTCATTTGTTAAAAACTTAACATAAGTGCCTTTCCCGTAAAAGTATGATAGGTACCTAATAAATCTAAGTCCTTTACTTAATACGGCTAGCATAGGTAGGTGCAACTGTAGCACCTACCTATGCAGTGATTGTTCTAAGTGTAGGTTTTTACTATTGCATTTGCAAGCGGCTGAAAAGTGGCAAAAAAAGCTAGGTAAGTAATTGTACAAAAAAACACGTAAGTAGCACCAAATTGAGATTATTGTGTCAACTTACGTGTGGAAGTCATGATAAAGTGAGTGAATCTGAATTTGATGAATCTTAGCTTAGGCATATTGAAATAAGGTAATAAATTTAATAATGATCAGTCGGTCATTCAGTCTACCTTTATGAATGATCGACGTAAGAGAGTAGGTAGTTGTAAGAGCTGCTAGCATTTAATTATAATTCAGACTACGTACTACTACGTAGTACAGTTTGGCAAAAAAAAGAGTGAAAATTGAGGGCGCCACTAGCGCACTTCACATACTACAACTCAAAATTACAAAGTTATTTGGTCACCTCACCTACACATTTCTGTAACGAATTTTTCGTCATCAATTTAACCCAATGAGTCACTTTTAAGTTATTTTAGTTATTTTTCTTAAAGATTTTTATTTTTGGTTTCAGCTGTTACCGCCTCAGACTCCTTTTTGCCATACCTACATTAAAAAGTTCTTGTTGATAAATGATATTGTGTAATCCATGGAGATTAGAGGAAAAAAATTCCCTTTGATAGGTGTCAATGTTTATTTACAACTCATGCAAGTTTATTTACTTTTGTAATTAATTTGTTATAATTTGGGGCTTTCACACGCCATTCAAAAGAAGTGAAGTGAATAATTAATAGGTATTTATTTATCATTATTTAAACTAGTATCACTGCTAGAAATGACCATGATCTACGTGAATGAACAAATGTATTAATAATACGATGGTAATACAATAATGTTTTCATCGAAAAGAAAGGCGTGCGGTGATTGTCATGATGAATGCACACAGGGATGGTGCAAAAACGATCCAGGAAGACGATTTGTGCTATTTGTAAATTCTCCCCGTTATCAGGAATACAAGACACCATTTTCAGGTACCTACTCGTAGTCTGTGTATCCGTAGATTGGTATTTTCTATGCAAGCTTTAACCATACGTCGCGTCCGCGTGCAAAATTAGTTTGTTGTATAACTACTTATGTAGTTATGTGTACATAGTATCAGGTAGTGGTTTGTGTATCCAGTGTTGTTGTCACGTGACTTCTGTGATTAATTTTAAACATTATGAAAAATATTTGGTTAATGTTAAGATTTTTTTAGCTACAAGGCATCTTAATAACCTATAGATCTACCCCGTTAAATATTTTGCATTATTAAAGTTAAACCTTATATATTATAGTAATTAGATTTTATATTTTATGATATCAGGGTACAACTATAAGAACTTATTATTTTTGGAGACAGATCTTAAGATTGGTTTGTAATAAAAATAATAAACTATTTTACTATTTTTTTAGTTTTCTAAATGAGTTCAAAATAATTGTTTAACAACAATTTTGGCCACCAGGTCATGTGATAACGAGTTCATGACCGTAATGGATATGTGTCTAACTTTTGCTAGACGTCCTAAATAAATAAATAAAAAAAATTAAATTCTAATTAAGTATTACATATTGATGAATGGAATAATATCCAAAAGACTCGATCAACAAGGCTCTTGTTATATGGCTGGATTACGAACTTGAAACAGAAGGCGGTACTTCTGGACACGACACGCTTATTCAGGGGGTTCCTCTCACTGGAGAACTGACCGTTTCCGAAAAATAAAAAATTAAATATTCAAATTGAATAATGTAATACATAATTATCAAAGCCATAGCTTGGTTTCCTCCGTTAACCTGTAGGTACTTCTGTTTACCCTTACAATAACAAACCTCCAAAAAGACGAAAAGATATCTTTTTTAATTAAATTGGTAAATTAGTTTCCATATGCCATTCGGCTCTCACTAGCAATTACCAGCTTTGGGGCTTCGTAATTAACAGACGTAGCACCAGAGGTGTTTGTATATATTATTGCGTGCATTCAAACAGTAAATTACAAGTGGGCCGGAGCAAAGAGGGGAACCCCCTGATTGGCATTGCGATGGACTTCGCGCATCGTTTCGTTCGGAAATCTGATCAATCCGCTGTTAATTTGCCAGGAAATGTTTGTACTATCCCCCATACCCCTGTAATGTTGTTACCGTTTCATTTTATTTTTTCCTGTGAAATTTTCGATGTTTATTTTTGAATATGGATGGTTGATTTTTTTTGAATTGGTAAAAAATTAGCTTGGAGATGGTAGTTTGTTAAAATATGATGGTGATTCAATAACTATTAATTAGGTTCAAGCAAATTGTTATAGGAAAAACAAAAAAGAAAAAACGTTTATTCAGCAATTACTAAATCATTACGTAGACAGAAACAAATTGTTTTTTTTTCTGAAACCTTAAAACAAGTATCTACAATTCTACATTGCCGAGATCAAAATACGAAACCGTACGACAGTACGAAACCTCGAAAACCCTTCAAAGATGCTTTAAAAAATAACTATGCTCGGTACCTAAGCCGCTAAACAGAAACATAAAGTTGCAAATGACGGAGAGAAGGCACATATTTCTCGCCCAAAATCCCAGCTGTTTCTCGAATTCTCATCTCCTTATGCCACCATACAAAACCAACTAGCGTACCCCATTCATCAAAATTATAATTCACAAACATTAGTTAGGGAAGCCCGTGCCTCACCTCTATACAATGGTGGTCGTAACTAAGATATTTCGGGACTCATACAAACATACGACCATTGAGGTACGTCGCCGCGTCTCGTTGACAAAATTATAGGTGTTGGTGTAAGTGTAAAAATGATGCGGTTATGTTATTTGTTTGTGGAAAGTTTACATTATTTATTTTGGATATGTCTTGCAATTGTTTAAGAAAATTGTCTCCGAACGCGCTCCATTTTATTATATTTTAAAAACAAGGAGTAATATCTGTGTATGTGATTTGTAAGATTTTCAAAAACAAATATATTTATATTTACCTATAATTATTTAATAAAAAAATTGGAAAACAACTGATACGTCTGACTACTGGTACCATGTCGACGCTTTGACCGCTAAGCCTTAGTATCCCACCAGAATCAGTTGAAATTTCAAATCTCTTTATACGCCTAGGGCGTGTGTATATTTTTAAAAATAATTTTGTGATATTGGGCCTCTCTTTTTCTGTCTTCACCTCTGTACAGTCGCTTTATTCTTACAACTTGTACCAATATTTTTACGAACCAAGGCCCGTCGTAAAGTCGACAGCAAGTCGCAATGCGCGTCGACTCGGACGTGATATGTCTCGTTCATGGTGTCTGACGGATTTATGTCTTCAATGGCCCTACTGATGTCTTTGTTACATCTTGACGTAAGAAACAATAAACACGCGATCTTGTTGTGTTTGGGGATTTGGATTTTCGTATGTTTGAGTTGGCGATACGTTTTGAAACTAACGCCTGTATTTCCCAGAGGGGGTAGGCAGAGGTGTGCACTACACCCACGTTTCGGCTATGTTATAAGTCCCATGTAATAGGGGGCGAGCCTATTGAAATTAACCGGGCACAATTCCAGACTCCGCGCTGCTACAGAGTATTTCCTAATGGAAAAATCCCCAATAACACTTAACCCGACCCGGGGATCAACCCCAGGACCTTGTGCTCAGCAGTCGCGCTTGCTACTCCTAGACCAACGAGGCAATCTACGAATTGATAACCTTCTCTTTTCTAAAAGTTGGTTAAAAAAGGAGATTTACTCAACATTCTGAAGCAATAGTTTGCAAAGTAAAATTACATAACAAAACACATACTTAATACGCTTTAAAACAATACCATCACCCAGATTCCCCACAATACCCATCAACATTCAATCCACAAACTTTGGGCCAACTGTTGGGAACAAAACAAACACGACAAAAGTTGGGCCAAGACTGACAAACCTGACTTTATATATGGTTTGGTATTCATATTAACCGCTATCTGTGAAGATTACAAAGCCCGTTAGGGTAATTTCGTATGAGTTAGTTTTAACCAAACATTTTGTCGGATTGGATGTTTGTTGGATGGAAGAGCCTTTGTCCGACAGATATTTAAAAACTCGGATATATAAATTGTTGACTTACAACACACAATATGTTCGAAATTCCAATTATCTATAACTAGCTTATACTCGCGGCTTCGCTCGTTAATAAAATTGAATAACGATTCGAAAGATACGTGGCGCCATCTATTATCATAAGAACGTTATTGTTGTTTTCCTCAGGAACAGTACATTTTTTTTGAGATAAAAGTTATGTCCATTTCTGTACACAGGGTAACGTATGTAGGTATATGTATATGCAAAATTTTAGGATAATAGGCATGACGATAGTATCAAAAAATCGTCGATTTAATGATGTTAGGGGAAACATTATTGTACCAAGCCGAAGGTACATTGGGTCGAGCGACAGTTTGCGGTTGAAGTTGGGAACTGTGCTCGCACGATGGGAGAGCTTCGAGCTCACGAAAAGATTATATGAGTACCACGTACCTGATGACCTCCTGTGGCCTAGGTTTTGAGGGAATTGAGGGGTGGCGACAGCAACTTCGGAACTCACGTGGCTTGCTAGTCCACCGCGACCGGCCGGTCCGCTACGTAGGATGTGATGCACCACTATAGCTGAACTACACTTTTGAAGGTTTACGTATTGATTTTAGTCCAGTTTTAACGCGATATTCCGGCGATTATCCCTCAAATACGAATTTTTACAGGGAACGTGCACTCAGAGCGACATCCTCATGCCGCCATCTTTTCGGATCTCTCTTCTCTTTCGCGCAAGCACAGTGCGCGCGAAATTTGAAACTACGGTTACGGAACATTCCGCCCACCAAAATACATAGTATTTTCACTACGTTGAAAGAGCGGAAAGCCAAGAATAACGGAAAATAACGATTAAAAGAAATAAGACTTACTGACATTAACACTAAAAGTTAACACTAAACTAAACTAACTAGAATCTAAATTTGTTGTGGTACGAAAGGTATCTAATCAGTTTGATTTGGCAAAGGACACAACTTTACAAGCGGTCTGGTTAGAAGTGAACCACTTGCCATTCGCACGGTGGCCACACGTACTACGCCGTCAGGACCAGGATGCAAAGCTGTGACTCGAGCAAGAGGCCAATGCAACGGGATAGTGTTTTCGTTTTTGATGACTACGATTGAATCTATTGCTAACTGTTTGCAATGTTTAGTCCACTTTGCTCGCTGAGTTAACGATTGTAAATATTCTACCTTCCAGCGTTTCCAAAATTCTTGCTGAAATCGCTGGATGAGTTGCCATCTTCCTAACCGAGTAAGATTGACGCCCGATAGGTCCTCATCAGGGACTGAAGTGAGTGGCTCTAGAGTTAGGAAATGACCCGGAGTTAATACGTTAAAATCATTAGGATCTGAGCTCAGCGAGTAAAGCGGTCGCGAGTTTAGCATAGCTTCTATTTGCACAAATAATGTTGTCATCTCTTCGAAAGTTAATGTCTGATCACCGATAATACGATAAAGATGCGATTTAACTGCTTTTATTTGTATTTCCCATACACCGCCAAAATGACTACTAGCTGGAGCATTGAATTTAAATGTTATATTCGCGTTATCAGATGCATCCTTCATGTATTCATTCAGTAGATTACAAGCGCCTACAAAGTTGGTCCCACAATCCGAATGGATAACGCTTACACGACCTCGTCTACCGACAAACCGGCGAAGCGCTGCTATAAAAGCATCTGAAGTCAAGTCTGAGACGACTTCCAAATGGACTGCCTTAGTAGTAAAGCAAACGAATAGACAGAGATAGGCTTTACTTATTTTGGCTCCTCTATGTCGTCCTAACTTGATGCGAAAGGGACCGCCATAGTCAACACCGACTATTGAGAAAGGCTTGACTTGGTTGATGCGAGCCGCTGGCAGATCGCTCATGAAGGGCTCAAGCGGTGCAGGGCGCGTACGAAAACACGGTAAGCACTTTGACAAACAATGACGGATTGCACGTTTAGGTGATAGAATCCAAAACTGCTGAGTCAAGAGATACTGCATGGTATTTATACCCGGATGACAGTTTTCACGATGAAGTGCTTCGATGATCATGAACGTTAGTTTGGAATCTTTGGGTAGCAACGCAGGATGCTTATGCTCAAACTCGAGCCCGGAACGAGATAGGCGACCGCCCACCCTAAGAATTCCCGAATTATCCAAAAAAGGGTTAAGTTTTTGCATAGGTTTTGAAAGAGGTTTGGACTCTTTCAAACGAGTTAATTCCTCACTGAAATGTAACGATTGTACTCTACGTACGAAAATCAATAAAGCGCTGTGAAGCTCTGTTCGTTTTAAATGAAGTTCAGAACTACGAGAAGAAATTTTACGAGAGCATTGTACAAAACGAATGCAATACGCGAGTATTCGTTGTGCTTTACGAATCGATGAGAAATTATCGAGTAAAGAATCAATGACGTTGGTGTCGTTATGAATGAACAGGGAAACTGCGCGTTCCTCAGCTGATACATCGGTTTCATTAACATTGACATTATTCTTTGGCCAAGTGTTAGAAGGTTGAGCAAGCCAAGAGGGTCCCGCCCACCATAACAAATTATTAACTAACTCAGCAGGGAAAAGACCTCGAGAGGCAATGTCAGCTGGATTATCAGCACTGGAAACATGGTTCCAGCTAGCTTCTGGAATAGTATCCTGGATATGACTCACCCGGTTGGCGACGAAAGTCTTCCAACGTGACGAGTGAGATCGAATCCACGCCAAGGCTACTGTCGAATCTGACCACGCCCAAGTGTCCGCAATGTTAAACAACGAGGCATAAACGTTTCTGACGAACTTTAGAAGGTCTGCTAGGAGGACTGCCGCGCACAACTCAAGACGAGGTAAGGATATTTTTTTTACAGGTGCTACGCGAGACTTTGAACATAGAAAAAAGATGGATATAGCACCATTGACATGAATGACACGTAAGTACGCTACAGCTCCATATCCAGATTCAGAACTATCAGCAAAGCCATGGATTTCACATGATTTCATCTCTTTTACAGAAATGCATCGAGGGATTTCCAGGGCCCTGATGAGAGGTAACTGTTCAGTGTAACAACGCCATTGTTTTACGATTTCACACGGAGGAGAATCGTCCCAATTAATGCCTAAGATCCACAGCTTTTGAACTAAGCATTTTGCAAGAAATGTTAAAGGAGTAAGGAAACCCAAGGGGTCATAAATACGAGCAAGTTCACTCAGAATCGTGCGCTTTGTACATTGGCGATCGATAGATTTGACCTCAAACAAGAATACGTCTTTTTTGGGACACCATTTTAGGCCCAAAATCTTCAGGGTGCTCGATTTTTCAACGTCCATCGATACAAAGTCTGTTAGACAATGTTCCGGCGGTACATCAGTAAGCACTTCTGGCTTGTTGCTAGCCCACTTACGCAGCTCAAACTGACCTCTACTCAGGAGTTCAATAACTTGAGTTTTGATTTGGATGGCAGACTGGATGTCAGAACTGCCACTGACAATATCGTCGACAAAGATATCAGAAATCATCACTTTACAAGCTAGAGGTAAGTCAGTTTCATCGTCAACAAGTTGTTTGATAGTGCGGCAAGCAAGATAGGGAGCCGAGGATACCCCATAAGTGACAGTATTTAATCGATATTCTTGGATAGGGTCCGTAGGTTTGGAGCGCCAAAATATGCGTTGGTAATCACGATGGTCACGGGACATGGTAATTTGCCTAAACATTTGCCGAATATCGGCGGTAAAGACAACAAAATGCGTTCGAAAGCGAAGTAAGATTTCGGCAATGTTAGTCTGCAGCTTAGGACCTACAAGTAAAGCTTCGTTCAACGACACACCTCGAGTGTCCTTTGCAGAAGCATCGAAGACCACTCTTAATTTTGTCGTTGCGCTGTCAGGTCGTAGAACGCAGTGATGAGGTATGTAATAACAACCCTGGTTGATCTCCTTTGCAGGAACTAGACTCATGTGACCACTTTGCAAGTAATCAGACATGAAGTCGCAATATTGTTCGCGTAAAGCCTCATTTGCGTTTAATTTGCGTTCTAGCGAGTGAAATCGCCGCAGTGCTGATTCTCGCGATCCAGGAAAGGTGAGATTCTTGTCTTTATCCTTAAAAGGCAAGGTAACGATATACCTCCCTGAAGCATCGCGGGAATGCTCGGTAACGAATATTTGTTCACAGAGTTCTTCGTCCGGAGTTAACATTGAAGACTGAGGAATGCTGTCTAACTCCCAGAACTTCTTAACCTGCTCACTGAGAAGATTATCGTAGGTGACGAAGAAGGAGTTTGGTAGTTCGTGATTACCACCGCAACTGACATTTCCTAATAGGACCCAGCCGAACACAGTATTCATTGCAGATGGTTGCTGCAACCCTCCACTAACACTCCCAGGTAATAGGAGTGAAGGGAAGACCTCAGCACCGAGAAGTACATCAATTTGACCAGGTAAGTGACAATCAGGATCCGCTAAGGTAAGATTTCGAATATGATGCCACGCAGATTTGTTTAACTTAACAACTGGCATATTGCCGCAGATCTGAGGCAGCGTGAGCGCTTCGATGTTAAACAAATCGTCGTTATTGACACCAACGCTTAAACGGATTGTACCAGTAGCGGATGTTGACGACTGACCTAAGCCATGAATCCTACGCGTTGACTGTGTTCGTTGGAGACCTAAACGGTCAGCAGCACGATCAGTTATAAAGTGCGCTTGACTTCCCGAATCAATCAGCGCCCGGAAAGTGTGAAAGCGACCCGAAGAATCACGAATTTCGATATTAGCTGTGGACAGCAGAATCATAGAATGATCACCGATGTTGGTAAGTACACTAACCCGCGAGGTAGTGGCCTTTTCGGTAGTATCGGTTTTCGAACTATCTGTATCTTGATGCAGCAGAGTATGATGTCTTTTATGACATATCTGACAAGTAAACATTGATTTACAGTTTTTAATGCCATGCGATGGCTTTAAACAGTTGAAGCACCAATGATTGGTCTTCACATAGTCAAGACGTTCCCGAACGGATTTGTCGGTGAACGATTTACACTGACTAATAGAGTGTTCATCCCCACAGAACGGACACTTGTACTTTCGAGGTTGAGTTGATGGCACAAGAGTAGCTCGTGAAGGACGCGACGATGTTGACGACGATACGGTAGTTGCGTTCGATGTGGATAAATTCGAAGATGAGGGCGCAACAATAGGTTTGTCATCCACGGTATTCGATAAGAAAGTCGAAGTATATTTTTTACTTACGACGTCGGACTTTGATAAACCACTCGACTTATGTGGTTTTTCGATGGCACGGTTTTCACGACCACTTGTGGAAAAGTGTGTATCGCGAACCTGAGCCTCGCATCTGGTGTATAAAAATTCCTTTAGATTTTTATACGCAGGAAACTCTTCGGCAATAGTAACCCGTTCAAAAGCGCAACGTAATTTCGAATCCATTTTCGAGAGTAAGAGGTAACAGATTACGAAATCCCACTGATCCGTCGGTAGTCCTTGCCGTTTGAGAATCGAAAGATTTTCATTGAATGAATCAAGGACTCGTCTTAAATCAAGGGGTGAATTGGCTTTCAGGTTAACGTTCAAGATTTCCTTCCAGCAAGCAAAGGCAAGTTCACGCTTGTCTTGATACCGCGCAACTAATGCAGTATACGCTTCGTGGTAGTATGAGCCCGTCACAGGAAAAGTTCGTATAAGTGCTAACGCATCACCGGTAAGACTTGAAACGAGATAGTGCATGCGCTCCGTATCCGAGAGAGAATCATTCTCATGGATCAACGAGTTAAAGATATCGAAGTATTCGGGCCACAACTTTATGTTACCACTGAAGCTAGGTAAGTTAATTTTAGGTAATTTTACTTTGTTTACATTTGATGATTCACTACGAGACTTATTTGGCGCATCGTTAGATTCGCACGTCTCCGTGACGTTCGTTAATCGTCGGTGAATCGCCAAAATCTCATAATAACAATCGTCAAAGTTCGATCGGATGCTATCTTGTTCCGCTTCTTGTTCATCTGTATGTTCGCATAAACTAAGTAAATCCTCATGGGCTTCTTCAAAATTACTTACTACTTTATTCAAATTTAAGTAATGTGCCATAAATTTACTAATATCACATTGATTATTTTCCGCTAATTGAGCTACTTCGAGCGTTTTAGTTAACCTATTAAACGCCAAAGTACGTCTTCTGCGCAATACCGGCAAGTCGCGTTCAGTATGGTATTCGACTTCAACCGATTTACCTTTACTCAATTTTTGTAATGATTTCTTAGTACAGTAAGGCATCTTGATTAATAATTAGCTTTAAAAACGTTTAAACAATTCAACACAATGCTAATTTTCAATAATAAACTAGTAAAGCACCGTTTTCAAAACAAGTTTCAATAATTTGCAAAGAAAAGTTTCTATAAACATGTAAACAAAGCAATGACGTTTGAACTAAAATACACCCAATCAGATTGCACTTATGAGTGAACGACCGACGTTCATTCATTCAATCACCAATAAAATATTGCCAACGACTAATATTATTGTCCTTGGTCACACAAAAAAAAATAACTAAGTTAAAAAATGACAGAAATTGTCTATGTCACAATCGTCGGTTTATGGTTCAATTTTAAATTTATTGTGGAACAAAGAACGAATATGGCGGTGATGAAAAGTACAAATTCAAAATGGAAGGTTGTTCGAAATATGCAAACACAACTTTCAAATGATGAACTACCTAAGTATGAAATAATGAACAGATATTAACGTTTCGATAATAAATTGTTGTTCCGATTTGTATGACGAACTCAATAGAATACAACAACGTAATACGTGTAGCCAAACGATTATACTGATAGGTAGGTAGGAAACAAGAACGCAACGCTAACACAAAGAATAATTTTGCGATAAAATAGATCGATGTACATTTGAAAATACACTTTTTTGTTTAATATTGAATAATGAAATAAACTATTGGAATGTATTGTGGTAGACCTAAAACCAATATCTATTGCCCAAAAGTGGGAAATAATTGGGAGGTAAACGAGAAAAAAGATTTTTATTCTTTGTGTCGTAGTACAAAATTACGAAAATTACCTAATAAACTTGAACCTACATGGAATATTATTATGATGTAATGGAATATTTCCGTTATTCCCGGGTTTCGGCACCAAAAAATGTACCAAGCCGAAGGTACATTGGGTCGAGCGACAGTTTGCGGTTGAAGTTGGGAACTGTGCTCGCACGATGGGAGAGCTTCGAGCTCACGAAAAGATTATATGAGTACCACGTACCTGATGACCTCCTGTGGCCTAGGTTTTGAGGGAATTGAGGGGTGGCGACAGCAACTTCGGAACTCACGTGGCTTGCTAGTCCACCGCGACCGGCCGGTCCGCTACGTAGGATGTGATGCACCACTATAGCTGAACTACACTTTTGAAGGTTTACGTATTGATTTTAGTCCAGTTTTAACGCGATATTCCGGCGATTATCCCTCAAATACGAATTTTTACAGGGAACGTGCACTCAGAGCGACATCCTCATGCCGCCATCTTTTCGGATCTCTCTTCTCTTTCGCGCAAGCACAGTGCGCGCGAAATTTGAAACTACGGTTACGGAACAATTATATAAAAAAATGTTAAAACACTGCTTAAGTTTTATTTAGAAATATTAGATTATTAAGATTTTCACTAAAATAAAATCTTAAAATATTGCAATCCGCCATTTTGACTGAAACGGCAATCACAGCATATGACGTCACGCTTAGGTAAAATCCGCTGTCAACACTGTTTTGTTGTATTGAATATTTGACATGTTTACCTAAGCGTGACGTCAAAATCGACGCCATAACACCTGAGAGCTTTTTTGACAAATGACTTTTGAAAAATGGCTTTATCCTTCGTTAAACTAAAGTTTATTACCGAAATAAAGGTTTTTTTGTAAATAGTAAATGTGTACTTACCAACATTACGGAAGAAGATTTGAAAATCTTTCGTACCGCCTATTGGTTTAGTAGTTTAGACGTGAAAAAGGTGACAATCAAACAAACTTACTTTCGTATTGGTAATATTAGTTAGGTTAGGATTTTAGCTAATAATTTAATTAATTTACTTCTACTCTTTAGGGTCATTAGTACTGTGAGTGACCCTAACGGCGTTCAAAATGCGTTCAATTTCCTATTGTGTTTCAAATGCGTTCAATTTCCTATTTTGTTTCATATCTCGATCTTTGTCGAATTAAGCAAAGTTCGCTGGTTCAAATTTTGTTTGCAGATGAACTTAAAAAAAAAACATAATTAAATTTCGAGGTACCTACGTTCTTGGCGCGTCCATATACTTTGACTGCCACGCCGCAGACACAATGCAATTTTTATTGTTTGCCGGTCACCAATGACCGGCGTGGCGTTCAAAGGGTTAAATTAATTCTTGAAACTAAAGTAAGAGACTTTGTTTCATCTCAATTACCTACTTATTACTTACAAAGGTAGCTATTATAGTTTTTTATTTATGAAAGTTCTAGTCTTTCATTTAATATATTAATATACACATTTATGTATGTATGTTTATGTATGTAGGTATGTTTGTTTTATACAGCGTGTAACAGAAATCCGAAATAATACATTAAGGGCGTATAAGGTACCCTATAAACAATCCTTGAGCATAGGTTTTGGAGCCGTACCCCAAAAAATACTCGAGTAAACCACGGTCAAAGTTTTCACCAAAATCTTTCAAATATAGCCCTAGACATCAGCTGAAAGGTGAATCAACAAGAATCCGGTTATTTACCATCAATAAATTCTTTAAGTAAGCACTAGACACGAGTAGGATAATGAAATCTGTCATTATTGAAGAAAATGAAATCAAAATAATTATTTTGAATGAAAAAAAAATTCCTCTTTTGCATTCAATATTTTCATATGTGATTCTCTTCATGATACACATACATACCCTTAAGTATTATTTCGGACTTCTGTTACACGATGTATATGTATACGAGCCATCTAATTACGAATCATATTAAGTCAACTGCATATTCATGATACGCGTCAAAGCCAGACAGTCACCTTCATTTTATTACGAGTTATTAAGTAGAGAGATTTATCATAAACATAACTTAGACCTACGCCTAAATTCCACAGAGGGGATAGGCAGAGGTGTATGCAGTACACCCACGTTTTACCAGCTATATTATAAGTCCCAAGTAATAAGGGGCGAGCTTGTTGCCATTAACTGTACACAATTCCAGACTTCGTGCTGCTATCGATAATTTTCTAATGGAAAAAACCAATAACACTTTACCCGACCCGTGGATCGAACCCAAGACATGCTCAGCAGTCGCACTTGCTACCGTCGGGGTAAATAATAATAAATTAATATGGTATCGCTTCTAGTTATTCTACAGCAGCGCCAAGTCCCTTTCGAAGCATACAATCTTATTGGATCAGGCCTTAGCTAATGTTTGCAGAGTCCACGCGAATCTGCTGAGATTCAATTTTATGTTCCATTCTCTTTAGTTGACCCATAAGATTTGCTATCAGCGATACCAAGACCCCTACATCATCTGTTTTCGAAGAATATATTTGAAACCCCTTTCTTGGCCAATTCTTTAACCAAAGAATAGGATGAAGATCGTTCAGCTTTTTTTGTTTACAATTTATTATATTAGACTGTTTATATAAACACTCTTTTATAATCATTTGTAAAAAAAAAGCTTACTTACTTACTTTTAATTTTATTATAACTGGCTGCTTGCTGACCGCATGCTAGCTGCTATCGCTGGTAATTTTAGAGATTTGGTTTAAAGAATAAAATATATATTTATTGCATTAAACATGGTAGGTATTATAGATATATGGTATGTAGTATGTAGGTATAATAGTATAGATAATACAATTTTTAAGTTGAACTTAATTGGCCAAATGATTAAAATATTAAAAAAAAACATAAAACATTTAAAAAATATAACAAAATAAAAAACAGTTTGCAATAATAAGAAAAAAATTAACATCCCGAACTTAAAAAAAATGCATTATCTACAACAAATTATTAACAGGATTATATTATGTATTTACTGACTGCTTCGTTGTTTTGATAGCAAGCGCGACTGCTGAGCACGAGGTCCTGGGTTCGGTCCCACCCGAATAAAGTCTGACACCAGGTTGTTCATTGACCAAAATAAAGGAAGAATATTTTTTTCAATTCACAAACCTTTTACACAACCGGAGAATCTAACCCGCGAAACCAAGCATAGAAGCCCGTCAAACTGACTAGCAATTATTCACAAAACAAAATGCTATCAATACCAATAAAACTTCTTAAACAAAAAAGATTGCTGAAAGCTTAGATCATTTTATATGCAGATCGGGATGCGGGACGGTGTCACATAACGTTGTGAGACGAAACCGAATACGTACATATTTACTGGTATACAAAGTAGGAGGGGGATAGAATTTATACTATACGTCGGAACATGCGATGTTTTGCACTATTGATATATTTGAATTGTATCTTATAAGATTTGCATTGAATGCAATATATTTCTTGATGCCGGAACTTGCATGGCGTTGCACAAGAAATTCCTTCATACCACAGTCTATTAAACATACAGTACGAAAACGACATACAAACGCTCGAAACGGCACACTCACACAAACGTAGGCGTAATATTGCGTAATGACGAGACTCCTAACCGTCGATCGTCGCGGTACTCGCAGTATCAACGTACGCGTCATTGCGCATGTTGGTGTGAGTGTGCCTCTTTCGAACGTTTGTGTGTAGTTTCCGTACTTAGTTTATTATACTGTGTTCAAACTCTTGGTGGATTGCTATGACCGTTGGCCGAGTCTATCGAGCATATTGTGTTTGTTTGCTGAGTTAGATATCTCTGGTATGGATCTAACTCACGTGAGGCTAAAGAACTAGAAAGTCGGCATAATTATACATAATACAGTACCGTGCAGTATTGATTGACCGTATTGTGTCGTGATAGCCTATCTCAGGTTCGAACCCAAGGCGCGCATCTATAAGTTATGTACGTGTTATAAATTAATTATCACTTAATCCGTGCCTGACTATGAGGAATAGAGAGAACACCTGTTTTTGCGCACATACTTGTTCACTATAATATCTTCTGCATAGTTGCCTAATCTCCTTTGAGATTGATCCGTGAAAAGCTGGCTCTACTATTTATATTATAATAAAATAAATAAACCAGCCTGTAACTGTCTCACAGCAAAGAGCAAAAACCTCTTCTCATATAGAGACGGATCGAGCATTAATCACCACTGCTAGCTCACTGTAGGCGATTTCAGAGTTTTGAGTCTAGGTTTCCTCAAAATGTTTTCCTTCGTAAGTCAGTGGTGATTAACTAAGGAAATAATAGAAAATTGAAAATGTCCCATTGATCCATGTCAGGTTTGACTTATGCTTGTAAAACGACAACCAAGTCTTAAAAAGCGGGTCCGTAACCAATGCGCCATCACGACTTTTACTGATATTTATATTAGAATAAGGAAAATGAGGCAATAAAATAAATAGGTTAGCATCAACGTCTAAATTGCATCCTCTTTGTGTTCTGCCTATCCTCTCCCAAAAAGGGGTTTGACGATAAGTGTCATTGATTGACTTTTACACAGCTCCGCTCCTTTTGTGCAAGCCACCCTTGTAACGACTTGACTAGATACCGGGGTACCGGGGACCCTCTTTCAGAAACTTAAACGTCTAACCCTCTATCTTGTCGAGAATCTCAATAGTTCGTTGTTTGCTATCTGTTATAGGGGTACAGGTGCAAATAGATATCAAATTTGGTTAAAGCAATCTAGGACACGGAATAAAATTTTATGTTTTACTGTAATATACGGAAATATTCCTGGTTTTGATGATTTTCGCGTAGTTACGATCGTCTGATGCAACCAGCAGATACGGTCCGCGCATTTGCGGTCTCTCGGTAGCTACCTTGGTCAAACCGGTCCATTCACAAATAATGTGAGAATTATTTTCATGTTATAAAGGTACAGGCGCGCAACTATCCAATTTTGTTGTGTGATATTACGAAAAGTTAGTCATGTAGGTGCTGTGATGTAGGTACACAAACTACTCCTATTTTTGGTAAATGGAAAGTAAACAAGATCCTTGTTTGGTACAAACTTGAAGAAAAACATCTGAAATTTTAGTACATACCGTTAGCTAACAAGGTTTCACATTTTGACAGTCACAGGATGAAATTACGAAGGAAATTTTGTATCAAAATTTAAATTTATTAGTAGATCTATAAGTTATTTTATTTATGCATCGAAGTCATACGCCAGAGAACTAAAGTCACTAACATTGTCCATAGAATCAGCACGTTGAAGTGGAAATGGGCTGGTCAAGTCTGCAGAAGAACAGACGGTCGATGGAGCGACTTTGTATTAGAGTGGAGACCGCGTTTAGGCAAACGTAGTGTGGGACGCTCAGCGGCACGATAGACTGATGATTTAAAGAAGGTGGCTGGTAGCGGATGGACCAACCCAAGACCGGGATGGTTGGCGCTCTTTAGGGGACGTTACGTTAAGCAGTGGACGGCGATAAGTTGATGTGATATGAAGGTCTAAAAGGTTTATCCAAGAGAGACAGCATAATGCTACAATTTGTTGACTACTACTACAACAAGTTGGTATTGCAAGCATCCTAAGTAACAGTAACCTCCTACCATCTGCCGGGCCATATGCATTGCTTTTGCCATCTTAGTGATATTATAAGTTACAAGCGTTTGAACGTAAGGAGACTTTTCCCAAGCAGTGGTATATATTTGACAAATTTATTATAATACATTCCAATTCTTAAAGCAATAAGATGAGAAACCTATAATGTCCTCCTTACCGAATTTTGGTCACAACGGTCAATCTCAACGGAGATTAGCCATCTATGCAGGAGATATTATAGTGTACAAGTGTGTGCGCAAACACAGGTGCACTCTCTATTCCTTCGCTCTCATAATCCGATGGGACTGCAATCCGACACAACCGGAGAGAGATCAGGCGCGAGGGCCAACGGCTTTACGTGCTTTCCGAGGCACGGAGTAAGTAATAATTTATAATACGTAGTTCATAACTTACGAAAAGCCAGAGCCTTGAGTTCGAACCTAAGACCTCTGACTTGCCAGTCGACGGACATACCACTAAGCTAACACGACTTTCAACCTCTAATCATAATCCTATATAAACCTATAAATTAGTCAACGTCAGTCAAATTTCTTTGTAAAGACTTTTTATGTTTTCTGTTTACTTAATGCATGTTATCTAAGTACTAATCTAAAACCTTTTACAGAAAACATTATTTCTATAGAAAAAAAAATCAAGAAAATACTTTCTTTACTCAGTAAAAATGTAGATGGTTTTTTATTAACAAAAGAAACGTAAATGGAATAGATATGAGATATAAATAGCAGACGACGTTTTTCCGTAACTATCATGTCGGTGAGACTCAGAAATGATATATTCTTTCATTTCAAACCAGGCTTACTATCACAAAAGAAATATTTTTGAATATGTAAATCTTAGAATAGGAAACCGATTTTAGTGCGATAGCGTTCATATAAGTCTTAATCTATATACTTATAATAAATCTGTAGAGAGGCCAATTCTGTACATGAAATATATTTAAAAAATAACTATCAGGGATCGATACTGATGCCAAAAATGCAATCAGTAAAAATTTTTTTTTTAATTTAAAACAAAAACTACTCGACGAATTTTAACAAAATTTGGCACAATTATTCTTCATACTCCTGGGCAGGTTATAGTATACTTTTCATTACGCTACGATCAATAGGAGCAGAGTAGTGAAGGGAAATATTGGGAAAACGGGAGAAGTTATCCATTTTTTAAGCTTCCGTCGCGTGTGCAGCCTTAATGGTTAAAGCTACATAGAAATCATGTATGACGGAAAAAATCTCTTTAAAATTATAGAAATATATTCTTTGACAGCAATGTCTATCTTTTATGGTTGACTTACAATAAGTTTTTTTTTTGCGTAAAACGGTTTTGTCGTCAAAACTAAAGCTGTCTACCAAATATCAGATCAATCGGTTAACAGGAAGGTGGTGAAATATCGATTACTAAATTTAAACCAAATAATAAACAGGGCAAGCTAAATAAAATCATTTGAAAACCATTATGAGCGGGATTTGAATACGCGACCTACTAGGTGAAGCTTCAGTCGCTCAGCCACAAAGCTATTCGTAGCCCCGTATAGTATGTTGTTTATAGAAGACATGGACACCAAGCTTACCTACTTACTTACATGAACACAATAGACGGGCGTCGTGTGTCAGTTTCAAAACTTCTACTGGCGCACAATGTCCGTGTTTCTCAAAGGCTTTGAGGTGCTGTTAGACAGAGTCATTGATACTGGAAACCAATCCCATAACGTCTAATTTGAAAATATAGATTGACAGAGTACGTAGTTCTATCGTGGACAAAATCGGTGCACCACTCTTAAGGTTAGAATCGCTTGCATCTGGCGTCCAAACGTAGCGCTAACTCCGCCCGTACACGTAGCATCGTTCAAAGCATTTTGATCGCAAAGTGGTGCACAGTTCGTGTCCGCAAAAGTACATACACAGCCTATATCAATCCACTGCTAGATATAGGCATCTTCTCATAAGCATCACTTATTTTGTAAGGTGTTTGTTTAGAAGGATTGGCGATCGTAGTCGCAGATGGTTGCTATTACACAGTAAGATGCTGCTGCCAATTCTTCAGATTTTTTCCTTTATCACTTCTTACGACACTTGCGGGATGAGTAGGGGTGGTTCTATTCTTAGGCCGGAATCCACATACACACGGAGTGCATAGTGACTAAATAAAAATATTGTAAACAATAGATACATAATTATACACATAGTTATATTTTAGTCGTGACAGCCTAGTGTTATGACCGGTCTCAGGATCGGACCCAAGGCGCGCCTCTGACTTTTCGTAAATTATGTGCGTATTATAATTAATTATCAGGTACTCCGTGCCCCGGAAAGCACGTTAAGCTGATGGCCCTGCACCTGATCTCTCTCCAATTGCACATTATTATTAGTATATAGTTACAACATTTGAAGATTATGATTTGGAAGGTTATTATAAACTGGTATGGCTCGAAATGTCTTGTCTTGAATTTCATGGCTTACTAGCATGGCTGATTGCCCAGATGGCGTGGCTGACTGGCTTTGCTCGACGAAACTTTACAAGAGAAAGTCCCGCACGACCTTTAAATAAAAAAGTTTCTATTAATTTAACAAGAATATCAAAATTCATATTTATTTTACGTTAAACTTTACATATTATTATAGTAAATAATTTTATCATAACAATTGGGATCTACTTTGTAAAATTAGTTATATCAACAGTGTTAAACTTTTATGATAGCAGAAACTGGAATAATAACAATATCGGGTAGTTATAACTTTAATTATGGCTATGGGGCGGCATTTCGACCCTTGCCGAGATCCGGAACTTATAAGGCCATTATTTGTAATAGGCGGCAGCGGTGGTCTTGAAAATTTTGAGCTTGAATTTATTCGCACTAATTCCTTCTTTCCTTCATATGCACGATTGCTGAGGACAAAGTCTCATGTTCGATTGCTAGCTCGGGCATTATAAAACATAAATAAACCAGCTTATAACTGTCCTACTGCCGTACTAATGCCTCTTCTCATACAGAGAAGGATCGAGCATTAATCACATCACTCTGGCTCACTGTGTATTTGCGTTTTCAGACTCATACAGACATACACATTTCAGACATATACATCCAAACCTCACCAGATGTTTTTATTCACCGTTAATATACCTATAATTAAAATATGGCGTCATCAGATAGGATCGTGGTCAAACGTTTACCTTATTCAGAAATAAGTTTTTTTAAGCAACGTTTTAATTCAAGCTTGTTTATTGGAATATCAAAATTAAACGTATATGTACTTCGTGTCCGTGCTTCTAACCGTTGAAGCGTGCCTTCGTGAGGAAACAATATATCAATAATATTAGACTAATGTTATTACCTATTCTAGCATTTATACTCCTTTGCTGTCTGCCTATTAAAGTTTCCAACCAAAGTTAAAAAACCTTTATTGAAAGCCTATACACTTTTGTGCCTTTTGGGAAAGATTTTATTAGTTCTAATAAAATTTAATTTTGGCCTTGGGGCTCGTGGGAATAAAATCTCGGGGCGCTTGGGAATCACCCATTATTTCTATCATTTTAGTGTATTGTCATCCAAACTAAACATGTATGCAAAATTTCATCTTAATTAGTTTAAAATAACTGCTTTTCAGTTGCAAGATTTGACCCGAACAGGCATAGTACGAGTACATACAATATACATAGCAAGTTAAATTAAAAAAAAATACTACTCCCATTTTATCGCTTCCGCTTACTTCGAGTCTAACTTACCAAAAGCCTTAGTTCGGAACTTTGACAGAAACTTTTTGAAGATAGTGTTATTGGCGAGAAGTATTTTTTCCTTTAATGCCGTTACTGAGGTATTCTGACGATATTAACTGTTCTTTTTATGTTTGCGATATTACAGTACATCTCTACCCCTATCTTTTGATGTCAAGTTAGTTTAAAACGTAAAAAAAGGTACAGTAGAAGTTTAAATAAGTACAGTATTCTAACCCTGATCAGGGGGCCTAGCTCATTCTTTACTTCAAGTATTAACATTGCCATCATACTCGCTAGCTGTGCACGACAGTCATAGTGAGGAAAACTTTTTCGCGTAAGCCAGTACGATAATTTATTGTCGATATTTTTTCAATAATTTTTGGTGTAGATACTACTGTCTGTAATTAATCTGAATGTACCATTTTACTAACAATAACTGACTAGTAATTAATAATAAAAAAAAAATGGTAAGCCTACATGTAGGTATAGGTATGTTTATGTCCTTATAAGCACAGGGTTTTTGTTACACAGTGTATATTATTAAATATTACTTTCCCAATTTCAAAACGTTTTTGACGTCACACACGAACGTAGACTAGACACACATACTACACACCCTCACACTCTCACACCCCCACACATTAGAGTTCTGCGCTAGTCCACTGGCGTCAACGACACGAGTGGGTGTTTTATTAATAGGTTTTCCTGTAACAACTGATGTCTAAAATTTAAAACCCAGTATACAATAGGGAACATTATAACGATTTTATTTCTATTTTTTATTTCATTGTCTTATTAAAGCAGCCTTTGTTTAGTAGTTGATAGTGATTGGCCTTTTTTTGTGTAGTTCATAGATATTTGTTTTATTGTAGATTTTTGTGTTTAAAAAATCCTATAGTGTGATGACGCAGGTTCAAATTCTGCTCTTATTAATTTTTTTAACAAAAATGTGAACTTTAGTACATATAGATGAAATAGAATTGTTGAAAATCTGCTGTGAAAATGTTAAATAAGTCAAAAAATATAGCGTACTTGTAGAAAATGAATTCGCCTGGATTTACGAAAAAAATAATCAAAATTAGGTACCTACATGTTACATCAAAAAAGCTAATAACCTGGTCTTTGCTTTAAAGTGAAAAAAAAAGACAAAAAAATTAAATAAGCAAACATACAGACAGCCAACTCTATGTCAAAATCAAAATAGGTATCGGCAAGATTTTTGGCACTCAAATACATTTCACAGAAGACTGATAATTCTGTATCTACATTTTTAGCCATTTTTGCTAACTTCAAAGTCTGTCAGTGCCAAAAAGACTCGTGTTTTATAAATAAGTAAAATGTGCAACAAGACCCAAACAAAATGGCATTTTGATAAATGTTTTTTATTTCGGCACAACAACGGCGCTGTTACGAGACCTTTACGATGTGACGTCACTCGGTCGCGATAACCTAAAACGTAAGGATTGCTATACATACTCGGTTCACCATCAATCGACACAGAGCTTGAATAAACTAGCGATTGAATGAGCCATTTAAAAGTTGATCTTAAAGGTGATTCATGGGCGAGTTGAAGGTATTACACGTTGGCTAGTTGGCTCGCTATCTCTCATTGGTGATTCACTACCGAGCCAAACAGTAGACTCCCGATCGCCAGCTTGATCACCCCTTATTTCATCGGGACTGCCTCGTTGGTTTAGTGGTAGCTAGCGCCACTCCGGATCGGGAAAAGTGTTATTGAGTTTTTTTATTAGGAAATCTCAGTAGCACGGAGTCATGAATTGTATCCGGTTAATGGCAATAGGCTCGCCCTCTATTACATTATAACATAGCCGGCAAAACGTGGATGTACTGCATACACCTCTGCCTACCCCCTCTGGGGAATACAGGCGAGAGTCTATGTTATGTTATGTAATGTTTTTCATCAGGTTGGTTTTGTTTATCAACCGAAAATGCCGAACCAAAAGTGCCGAATCGACTAGGTGTACAACAACCTTAATTGAATGTGCAGCTCGTATGATGAAAATGTCTGTTTTAGTCGTGCGTGTGTTTTGACAATTTAACATATTTTTGTTGACAAACACATAAATAAAGGTAATGTTTGCGTACTTACATATGTTAATCTTATTATCTGAACATATTCTGGGCTTATTTTTTAACATTTCTCCTGAAGTAAGTTATTTTTTACCGCTATTATGTCACCGGTAATTTCTACCCTCGTGTAAGCTAATTAGGTAATATTTTTTCACGTGTGTTGTAGATTGTGGACCTTTGTTTTTCTGAGTTTGTTTTATGATTGAGTTTTGCCCGCGGCTACTCTTGTGTTGATGATTAAGTCAAACAAAAATATAGAGAAATATCTTGTAATATTTTCTCTATAATTTGATAAATTATTTAGAAGTGACATGAGTTTACTTTTTAGTTTACACTTCAGAATCCACACCTGTATTTTTTATTCAATTAATTATATAATGTAGCTCATTGTTTAATAAAGTAATAAAAAGTTTAAAATGTAAATCTGATAAATATGTTTAAAACCGCTCTTTTTTATTTTAAAGGACTGTTTGTTTTTAACCCCCGACGAAAAAAGAAGTGTCATAAGTTTATCATTTGTGTCTGGGTCTGTCTGTGGCGTCGTAGCTCCCAAACAAATGAAATGATTTACATTTAGTTGATTTTTATTTAAAAGGTAACTTGATTGAGAATGTTCTTAGCTAAAAACAATTGAAGATCTTTGTGTATTTTAAATTTATACTTGTAGTTAATTACAAAACTGTTGACTCTGTAAAAGACTGCAGGCAAAGCTAGGAAAAGTAATTAGTTCTTTATTAAACCGAATTTTAATTTACATTCTCATAAACCATAAAACATTTTATGGTAACGAACAAATCAACATTATATAGAAGAACGGAGTTTACCATCTGAAATTAAAACAGTTTATTTTAATCTTTAAAGTTAGATTAGACGGGATTAATACTAATCTTAATACGGATATAAATTTAAATTAATCTCTACAAAATGGTTCTCCATCCTATACAGTTTACAGACTATATTTCATTACAGATTTTACTGGGCCGTAGTATTTTTAATTAATGGACTTGAGCCGTTCAGAATTAATGAATGTTGCGATACCAATACATCACACTCTTCGATGTTTTTAATCTTGTTATAAAATATTTTTAATAACGCCTAGAGGTAAATGTATTTTATTATTTAAAGATGGTGTAGCAAATGGATTGGAGTTTTGAATATGGTAATTTATTTGGTAGTAGTTAGGTATCGAAAACCTTGAAAGTGATGTTTTTCTATCGAGAATGGTTATACATAGCAATGTAAAGCAATGTAAAGCAATGTCAATATCAATCCTATAAAATATAATAAATCAATGGCGAAATGGATGGGAAGGGAGTAAGCAGTGACATGACAGCTAATAGAGATGAATGGAAGAAGAGTAATAGTTTTGTAGTAGTACTTTTTGAGTCGAGATAGCCTAGTGATATGACCGTTGACTGGCCAATCAAAGATCACTGGTTCAAACCCAAGGCGTGCACCTCTGACTCTTTGTCAGTTATGTGTGTATTGTGAATTAATTATCACTTACTCCGTGCCTCGGAAAGCACGTAAAACCGTTCGCCCTACGCCTGATCTCTCTCCAGAGGGAATAGAGAGTACACCTATGTTTGCGCACTCACTTGTGCACTATAATATCTTCTGCGTAGTTGGCTAATCTTCGACTTGAGATTGACTGCTGTGACCAAAATTCGGTCAGGAGTAGTTTTGTAGTTATTTACCCTATATTAAATATATTGGAACAAAACATTGTAATTATATTAGATAAACCAGATCCCTGTTTTTATAATTAAAGTTTTGCTTATTTCTGTTATTATTTTTCTATGTTTTTCCTCCATGCTTTCGAAATACGAGCAAGCACAATAATTGGAATACCAACAGTTTGCAAAAGCCCTTCAAAGTAAATAAGAAAAATATTTTCTTCTTTAAAAAAAAAAAACAAGGAGAACTCTTCGTAAAAACATTATTTCAAAAAGAGTTTTGATTCTACTTATAACGAAGGGAAGGGTACATACAAATAAGTATGACGTAGGTAATTATTTTTGATAAGTTATGCATAAAAATAACTGAATAGCAACAAGATACAATACAAGGGGTCCAATTTAAAAGTTATAACAATGACTTAAAGCTACACTGTTCTGTTATTCAATACAATAACGACGTGAAGGAGTAAAAGTTAGACAATCATGTTCTTATTTATTATACTTTTTAACCGACTTCAAAAAAGGAGGAGGTTAACAATTTGATTTAACAATTTTTTTTATATTTGTACATCGATTACTCCGTTATTAATGTGCAGATTTATGTAATAATAATTTTGTTTGAAAGAGCATACTCTCCGATTAGTCCCTTTTAAATATTGTCATGAGCTGATCATGGAGTTAGGAGATATGGAGCGGAACTCTCAAATATAAGTTTCACAGTAGATATTGTTAGGCACAAGTTAATCTTAGGTACCACTAAAAATTGTAAAAAAAAAATTTAATAAAAAAATTAAACCGACTTCAAAAAAAAGCTTTAAAGCTTATAAATAAAATATATACAAGGGTAGAACTACCTCAATCGAGCCAGCCCATTTGTGCGGAAACCAGCATGGCACCATAAATTTCATTATAAATTAACTGACATGAATTCTTCAAAAAATTTGGCCCCAAACCCCATCAATATCCTTAAATATAAAGTGCTTAAGGGAAGGTCGGGCATATAACTGATACAGGTACGACAAAAGAATGTGGAACATTTAAACAATTTTAATCGTGTCATCATTATAAGGGATGGGGAGGTTGGGGAACAATGGATGAAATTGGCCGAGGATTGCGAAGAGTTTGCCGTAAAAGAAGGTCATTTAATAACCGTCACAAAGGGCTCGGCAGGAACGGAATGGAAGTGCTTGTTATAATAATAAAGTTTAAAAATTATTTGGTGAGGCGTGGATAAAATTCGGAATTTAAGTTTCGAATTATTTTCCTTATGAGGTTAAATTAATAAGGGGACGTTTGTTGACAGGCAGTTGAAATATGAAAAATGTATTTAGTAGGAATTTTTGTGTGTTGTATTGGCGTTGTTCATAATTTCGAATACATATTGGCTTAGTAGACTTTGCTACAAAAAATTCTGAACTTAATACTTATAATACACATGGTATTTGTGTTGACCACCAAAAGATTTTTAAAGACAGAGAATAACTTATTCCTCAAGAGAATTTTTTTAACTGTGTGGTGAAATAATTTCTTATCCAAAGTGAGTATAAACCTTTGGCCAGCAGGGAGACAGTATAACTAAATAAACCAGCCTACAAATCACCTCCCTGCAGGGTTTTCTTCCTTCTCTGTATAAAAAATGGTTGCCTGTAAAGTCGGTTTTACGGGCGAAGATTTTACGTGACAACGTCTTTTTCTCGGTAGAATATTTATTGATATAGGCATTCGGCGGGCCTCTCTCGTTCGGTGACTCATCGTAACGTTACCGAGCGTTACACTTTTTCATAAGTGACTCCCAGCCGCAACCTAATTTAAGACGTTGTCACGTCAATAATAATTAATTAATTAATTAATTTTAAACTAATAATTTACTTAACACTATCAACATTTATCAATAGTATGACATAACCTATAAACTCAGTTTCTCAACTTTTGTGTCAATCTAACAATTAATCAATCAATCATAGTTTACGATAATGAAATATCAGTGTACAATTATTTACCTTTATTGTTGTAGTTGTTGTAAATGACGAATCTAAGCACTCCACATTTTCACTACAGACACAGCTGACGATACTTTAACCACACGTGTGAACTTGTATTATGACGCTTTCTTGTTTTTCCAACGCCAAGAACGTTCGAGAAAGACAAAGACAGAGACACAAGCATGCGCCGATTCAATGCGCCTAATTCTCTAGTGCTGCGCGCGCGGCAGACCGATCATAGTTGAGTGGGAGAGAGACGCAAGGCATTCGGCGGGCCTCTCTCTCGTTCGGTGACTCATCGTAACGTTACCGAGCGTTACACTTTTTCATAAGTGACTCCCAGCCGCAACCTAATTTAAGACGTTGTCACGTCAATTGAGTGGGAGAGAGACGCAAGGCATTCGGCGGGCCTCTCTCTCGTTCGGTGACTCATCGTAACGTTACCGAGCGTTACACTTTTTTGACTCATCGTAACGTTACCGAGCGTTACACTTTTTCATAAGTGACTCCCAGCCGCAACCTAATTTAAGACGTTGTCACGTCAAAATAGGCCTTTCTCTTCTTGATTGAGTCTTAATCACCATCATCAGCAATGCATGTTGGCGATTTCAGACTATACAGTCCGTTAGAGGTGTCTAAGATTAACTAGATACAAACAGTTTATACTAATTTATTGTTACGTATTTATTTATTTAAATATTTTTAGTGTCCTTACGTTTGGAAGATAATATTTATAAGATTGCTCGGTTTTTGGTTAATCGCAATAAATGAGTTAGAATCCACCTATCATCACATACACATCAGTACAGAAATGTATATAAATTGTTAGAGGAATACAAGACACATATTGATATTATGTTTTAGAACAACTTAAGTTTTTCCCAGGAAAATAAATGAAAAATAATCGTTCGTTCATTTGCCTATAAGACAAATTACTTTGTACTCAAGCGGGACTGACAATTTGGTGTCCAGCGCGGACGTTTTAGATCATTAATCATTGATCTCAGCTCTTCAGCTCGCCAAGACTCCGAGCTTGTTTAATATTTCTAACAATAAACTATAAATCATCGGTATTGGTCCACGATATTGCAAGAAGATAGATGATTTAATTTTTCATTCAAAATTTCTCCTACGAAATTTACAAGAGTTAAGATTAAATGTGTTTAATATTTAGAAATATTTTATTAAGATTTTCGATAAAATATCCATTGTTTTCAGTCTTAATTAATAACTAAAAATATCGAGCATTATTACTGGGAAAAAATGCAATTAAGGATAGAATTTTTAAATTATAAACCAACAAAAATGGCCGATAAACTCTCAAAGGCTGTCAGGATAAAGTAACAACAAGTAATTGGAAAATTTGAGCCTTAATTTAAGACAATTACGAGGGATTACGAAAAGGCAACTGAGTGACGAAAGTAACAAATTGGTTGTATTTTTTTTTTCATTCGTTTTTCAGTCTCGTATGAAGTTAATTGAAATTGGACTTTTGATACATTGCTGTGTGTTTAATTCTTGAAACCTAAAAAAAATTCCTTTTATAAATGCATGTATTACACATACTATATAGGTACCTATCGAAAGAAATTCTTTAAATGATAGTAAAACCCGTTGCGTGGTAGAGGAAGTAAGCGGAAAACTGACTCAATTATGCGTAAACTGTTAATCGGATTTGGATGAAACTTGACACTTAGATAGATCATGTTCTAGATACACAAGGAATACTTTTTCTTGTCTAATCTTCGAATATTTTTGAGATAGTTCTTTATCTTTGACGATTAATTTTGAGGAGAATTTTGGTAGCACTAGCAGGATTACAAATATAATATCTTAGTTGGCAGACGGACTGGTAGTTTAAACCGCAACTAAACTTATTACTGGTCGCAGGTCCAAATCTGTGGCTTAAACTAGTAAATCGCAGGACCAAATCTTGCTACGGACAGAATTTTTCTTTCTACAAAAATTTGAAACCTTAAAGTTAGCTACGCATGCTTTAATGTTTTTTTAAAAATGTTTTAAATATTTTGCAATTTTCGGAAGTTGAAAGAAGAAAAAATTCTTCCACTTTTGCGAACTTTTTAAAATAAAAACAAAAGCTCTAACACAAATTATTATCTTTTCTTACCAAAACAAAATTGCACAAGCTGCAACAGGTAGCCGGCCCTTCCACAAACACCATATCAATTCACCCTGAGTTGTTCCTTTCAAGTTGAACGGAACACAAACATCTATTTTCCTTTTACCGCAAGATCAAAGTAGAAAAGAAAAGAAATATCTGGTATTGTTCATGGTATCGGACTGCCGATTAAAAACCGGTCACTGTTATTTTTTCTGTAGATGTAAGTGACTGCTGGAACAGCATTTTTGTTTACACAATGTAGGTATTTATTGTTTGTCATTTTGGGAACGTCTTTGTATTAGAAATATGTACTAATTTTTGTTTTTCATTTTTTTTTTGTTTTACATTCTGTGTGATTGTTGGTCGTTTTAGTAAGGGTCTTTTTGATAATGAACTAATTAATATTTTGTTATTTTCAAAATAAAGAATATTTCAAATTTCCGTAGACAAAATATTTTTGTTTTGTTTAAACTTCTATTTCTTCTTTCGTGTCAATTTAATGATTTTTTCACTTATTCTGTGAGATTGTTTGTCATTTTGGGGAGGTTTAGAAACGCCCTGGCGTAGAAAGAGATTTAAAATTTTGGACTGATTCAGTTTAAGTTCAGGGATACGGTGGCTCAGCGGTTAGAGCGTCGGCACGGTACGCTGAAGATCGTGGGTTCGAATCCCATCCGTATCAGTTGTTTTTCAAATTTCTTATAAAATGATTATAAGTTTATTTGTTGCAAATTGTGTGTTTTTTATCCTATGTGATTTTTCTAAGTTAAATTTTCTCAAACTGATTTCTAGAGTGATCTAAAAGGCCTCTACCTATGGCAATTTAATTAGCCAATTTAAAGCAACAGCAGCTAAGGGCGCTTGACTAGTGTTACTTGGGGACAAACTTGGGACTACCTAGATCTGATTTTGATTATTTTAGGACATATTTATGGCTAGAATCCATACAACCATTTTGGCACCACGCGTTACGAGCGCCTTAAGGCAATATAAGTGATGATTTTTATATCTCTCTCTCCGGTCGTATCGGATTGCCGTCCCAACGGACTATTAGAGTGAGGAAATAGAGAGTGCACCTGTGTTTGCGCACACACTTGTGCACTATATAATCCAGCGTAGTTGACTAATCTCTGTTGAGATGGGCCGCTGTGACCGAAATTCGGTCAGAAGGACATAAAAATGTATGAGTAAATGTGTGAGTAAATAGGAAAATAGCTTCTTGTTGAAGGGAAAAATCCTTTGTTTCTTTACAAAGGCGTGGCCAAACTCAAATTAAGGGGTCGACTTTCATTATATCCATCTTGCACAACTTTTGTAACTTTCTGTGGGAGAGAACCGACGAATACTTATATAATACAGTTTCCCATTGTGATGAGGGTTCCGTAATAAATCTATGGTTCCTTTATATATCATTCGGATAGAAAATAGTGGTTTCGCTTTAAATATAAACGGCGTTTAATCTTAAGGAAGGTTTAGGTAAGTGGATTTTGTGGAAAAGTTAGAATTGGTATGAGTGCTTTATTTTAGGTCATGTTTTTTAGACTGGAATATAATCTTCGTCTTGATAGAAAGAAAGAAAGAAAGAAAATATATTTATTTAACGCGATACAAGCTGGTGACACTTACAATAACTTATTATAAAGATATAAAAAAAAAAACACAGACAAGAGCAAATAACAAGTACTTAACAAAAAAAAAGGACAGATAAAGAAAGTGCCACCAACACGACCACATCAAAACGGTTACCATCTCAGCATATGCAGGGCGTGGTAACACCCGGAGCTGGTTTTCAGATGGCAGTGAGTAGTGACTCACGGACGGAGAAAACCAACAATTTATATAAAGATATAAGAACATAGGGTATAATATAATAAAACGTGTCTGCAATACGTCAGATTACATACATAAACATAAATACGCAATATAATACTAAAAGATACTAAAAATATACAGATGTTATTTAGGCGATACATGTCATAGTAAATTGCCTGTCCATTACTAAAGGTCAGCAATCAATTTTTATAAATTGAAATTGAATTGATTTTTCTCGATCTACTGCAAGTCTGAATAGTTCTTCAATAGACTCGATCAGTCACCAGCCAGTCCACTCTCTGATATTACGAAGCCAAAACATTTTTCTTTTACATACCAACTTTTTTTTGCCTGCAATATTGACCATCGTAATCGTTTGTAGCAGCATCGTTTGTAGATCGAAAAGTCAGGGGTGCGTGCTTGGAATAGATTTATCACCGTTTTAGCAGATGTAGAAAAACATCGCGACACCAGCACATCTGAGAGATTTTTCTACGGTGTGTAAAGCCATGACAGAGGCCTACGGGTGGTTTAAACTCTGACACTGGGTTGTTAATCAACCAAACGATAAAGAAGAATACCAGTATAAATAAAAAATGTCTGGAAGCCCAGCTTTTATAAAGTAGAGAATATACACTGAACGATCAAGCTTTTCATTATTTTAAACAAAGTAACTGCCTCGTTATTGCAAATAATACATTCGAACCCATTGTCAAACTTCATGTTTCGGTCCTAAACAAAAACAATTCCGCATGTACCCCTTAAAAAGATTTCACCACACAATAACGGGACCCAAAACCGAGAAATTTTCTTTACAAACTTGTTATAACATGGAATCGAATAAAACACTGTAGGAAATTCGATGTTTTCCACTAAAACAAGCTATTTACTGTATACAATTCAACTCGACCAATTGTTGGTTGGCCCAATAGATATGTGAAACAGAAAAGTTCGATAGTAGTTCAGTAAAAGCAATAAAACTTGCCCACAATTCGGCTTTGAACGTACATGTTGTGTGTCGCGAAGTTTTGGTTTCATTTTTTTTATTTTTTTTAGAAGCTATGGGGCGTATCCTTTTCATGATGGTTTTATGTTTGCGGGACTGTCGTTTGGTGGCGGCAATTGGGTAAATATGTTAGACAATGTTTGTTTTGTACTATTAAATGGCAACCTTAAACTATAGCCGTTTGCGATACCATGGCTACATCACTTCAGTACTACTGATCTTGTGCGGGAGTATGGAAGGGGAGTAGGTACCTATAAATAGTCGAAGGAGGGTCCTTCCATTATTTCTACTCCCCTTCCATATGGGTCTTCGGTACTCTTACTAGTACTCCCTTCTGTAAGTATTATAACAGCACGAGTACTGTTATTTTACGCTGATATTCTGTTGGAGGTGGAGTGGTACCCTGGTCAAGTTTTCCGATTCGTGTTAAAATCAGCTAGCTTTTTGTAAATATGTTTTTTATCAACATGCATGAACTAGACAAAAAAGGATTTTACTGTAAATTCAAATAAGTAAATTAATATCTACCATCTATTTCTACCAAAATTCATTAACTACTAAAAAAGTTCCAACAACCGAAAGCAACGGACCTCTTTCTCTCTTCCTGTTCTTAACTGCAAAAGGTTTTCTAAAGCGAATAAAGCTTAGGGCGAAGTATTTTAAGCACATAATTGATACGTCCTTACAGGCGCCGCATTGATCCTATCTAACTAATCCTCTAACAAAACGGTCTTTGCTCCCGATAGCAAGAGTAATTTGTTGGATTAATTATACATTCGAAATAGATGTTTTATTTTAAAATGTTCTATTTAAATTCTTTTGAAATATTTGTCTAAAGGTTTCTACCGTTTAAAGAGATAATTACGTATTAATCGAACTGGGATGGGTTTATTCAATGCAAGATGTACAAATTTCATCGGTGGCAGGTGTTACTGCGAGGCATGAGGTCAGAGGTGTAACTTACAAGTTCGTGCAAAGTGTTATCAGAATTTTCTATCTGGTAACATTGTGAAATTTCTGTAACGCTCCAATTTGAGCGGTGCACATGGCTCGTGGTTTTAGTTTGTATAGAAAAATAACAGGATTGAAAATTCGTGATTTTAGAGTGTTTAAACTTCCGCGAATTACAATCATATTGGTTTTGGTCACGCTTCTTTGACTGTGGTGACGAGAAGAGTACTGGTGTAGGTATCGTCGTCATTATGAAAAAGAAATGATATGTATTTTATTCTCGTTGTAATCCATAATAACTCTAATATATTTCTTTTTCAAACGCGTTGCTATGGAGTTTTTTCAATGCTATATTTATCTCGCCGCCTATACGAAAATAAAAACATATTTCTTAGAGAAACGAAACTATTTATAACTCGATACCTTACAATCTGGCAAACTATTATTATGGGCATAAAAATGTTTACTGGTTGCCTAGCAATGTCGTGGGTGCGCTATTTGTGTGGTACATAGATAGCAATTGTTCCGGTTGTAGTTATGTAACTGCACACATGATACAAACTAAAATCCAAAGACGGGGCTAAGTTTAAAAGAAAAAACAATATACCTAATAACCGATAGATTATGGTTCCGGGTTGACTGTGTTTACCAAACGCAAAACATTGGCAACCTCGTCTAGGTACTGACTGTACCTTCGTTAAACACGGCCCAGGGCGGTATAAGAACCAACTGTGCTGTACTACAACCCGTTTGGCACATCCTTCACTACAATACCTTAACTTAGATCAAATTACACACAAGGTAAATCGCTTAACCGCTACTCTGATCATTTAGTCGTGTTGCTGACTGTACCTTACATAAGACCTGTTTAGATAGAGAGATCGCTAAACACGGCCCAGGGCGGTATTAGAACCAAATGCGCTGAACCACATCCCGTTTGGTATACCATATTCCGCTACAATACAGCTTATATCAAATTTGGCCACAAGCGGAAGCCGCGATTACCCAGTTTAATATGTATAGCTTCTAATGCTTTAAGATTTGAGAATAGTTTTTAATTGTGATGTTGGTGCAATGTCTGCATCTGTACGTTTTAAGTGTACGTAAAGTAAGTCTATACATAATAATTATAATAAAATCGTAACAAAGTGAAAACTGTACATTTAATATTTTTGAAAAAAGTAAGCGCTACATGTTCTGGGAACGATACTGAACCCGAATATTATATAGTTTTTAGAAACTTTGTCTGACTGTTTGTCTGTCAGAGATTGGCGCGAAAACTACTTGAGAGATTTAGTTGAAATTCGGCAAAAATATTTGTTAAATACCAAGTCAGGTTTTAGTGTACAAACTATTACAATAATTATGGGGGATGGGTAGAATTGTAATCAGTTGTGTTACCGAAATCCACGCTGACGAAGTCGCGGGCGGAAGCTAGTTAACAAATAAACGAATGTCTATGTTAGACGTCTATTCACATTTTTTTACAATTAATTCAGATCTGATGTTTCTCGTATGTAAATAATTTATATATACAGGTACTTTTATTGCCAACCGTACAAATTATAATAAAAAAAAATATAAAAAAATTCATATCACGATTTTAGAATGAAACATACTATCGGGCGCGACATAAGGTGATGACAATCTGCACATCGTCAAACAGTCGAGGGGTCAGATTCACATCAGACGTCCGCGCGTTTAAGATCACGATTGCGAGTTAGTGATGACCAGATACGATCATACGATATAGGTCAAAGTCGCGTCCGAGAGTTTGTTTCGGTTTTTAAACAAATTATATTTATTCATAACCTCGAAGATTATAGCGAACTAACCTTTAACAGCATTTGATCACGCCTCCTCGGAAGCATCGTTGAAACCTCACTCAAACGGGTTTCATTAATTACTACGGAATTTCCGTTCCGATTTAATTAATAGACTGTCGATGTCTGCCGTGTCTAATAATTTCACGATCTCCTAGTTTGTTAGTAAAACGATATTTTTGATATTGTATAAGATTCGGCTTAAAGAAAATAGTTTTTATTGCTTGTGGATACGGTTTATTTTTAATCAATAATTGTGATTTAATGAGATTTTTTTTTTGTGTACGTAATTATAATTAAATAAATAAACTAACCTTTAACTGTCCCACTGCAGGACAAATGCCTCTTCTCCTTATATAGAATTTATAAGCGTTGTTCCCGTTCCCGTTCAGCACATGCTGAGATGGTGACTTTCTTGAATATACCTAAGTCAATGTGGTAATTAATGTCATTTGTGTCATGACCTTAATTTAATTGTGTAATAAATTGGTTTATCTTATTTTTCTATCCAAAATGCTTTAATTACATTGGGATTGCTCCGAAATGCTTTAATTACATTGGGACTGTAATGTAAATAATGTATTTACAGTCAATACATTGGAATATTTAACTTGCCTATATTTGTAAGTGAAATAGCCGCGCCATTGAACGCTTATTAGCAACTTTATAAATATAACATTGCTAGGCTTGAAATACCAATATTTAAACTGTTTCACTTTATTTTATAGCTTTATTTTTTATCTGTTAACTATTTATTCAGTACTTGTGCTATAAAACACATCAAATTGTGTACCTATATATTACATTTTTTTTTAAATTTTGGTTTATAAATAGATTTTAAATTAAGGGTTTTATACCTTTAAGGTTTTAGATTATAGGTTTTGGTTATAGGTTTGTATATATAGATAGTTTTAATTAGTCTAAATTAGTTTTTGAATAAATGATTATATTTATTCCCGTAAATAAGGTGAGTAACAATAGATTTTATATTTGACTTTTTTATTTTGATGATAATTATATATAATTATTGATATTCAACTAATGTTAAATTAAAAACGTTGGTATATCGCTAAGGGCTTTTTATACACTTTAAGAAAATAAATAAATATAATATAATAAGATATCATAGCTCAAACATTATTTACTTTTAACTTTAAATCCCTTCATTACTACGTTTTTAAAAAAAATTTTATTACGGTTTATTACCATGCGCAAATGTGAGCCGTTTCCCATTTAAATTTCACAAAAATAAAATATCCATTTAGCTAACATTACCGAGACGTTCAACTGACCTACACAATTAAAATTTCACCAACAAGAGCCTGTAATTAAATAAAAAGGTAAAATAAGTACCTATTTAAAATTACGGCCATGCCGTATTATTCCTGGATCCTGTAGCCATTACAGCGTAGAACGATTATTATTAATTTAGCTTTTTCATACGAAAATGTAGGTATAATTTGAAAAAGAAAGGTATTATCTCATTTCTACTACAATAAAGGTCTGACAGACGACGCTCTTAGCTCTACAAATTCTTTTTAAGTTGACAACTTGAAACAGTTTTATTGGATACTAGCTGCCCGGCGCGACTTTGTACGCGTGATTATCCTACCTGTCTCCCCTACCTTATACTACTCTACTATCCTACCCCACCTTACCCCTACCTTACTCTACACTTACGCTACACTACCCTACTCTATCCCTACCCTACCATACCCCTAACCTACCCCTACCCTATCCTACTCTACCTCTACCCTACCCTACCCTACTATACCCTAGGGGTATAATTCCATTGTTTTTAATAGAGTTATTCTGCTATTCAGGATGGAGATAAATACAACAAATCAAAAACCGGTCTCAGGTTATGAGAATTTAAACCAACCCGACTTTTTTATATATATTAAGAATAATTTATAGATACTCGTACTTATTTCAATAGATTATAAGAGACTTGAAAGTTGCCACTGATGTTTCGTTGACGGAATCGTGCAAATAAAAGGTCAAAATTTTTGATTGTTTAAAACAACGCGAGTGGTTTAAAATCTAGAGGATGGGCAGCAGCATCCTATTGTGTACCTAATACCAACCATCTGCTACTGCGATCGCCAACCCGTTTGCCCATCGTGGCAATTAAGGGAGGGCTAACACCTACTAATGAGCGCATAAAATAAGAGATGCGTATGAGAAGAGGTCTATGTCCAGCAGTGAACTGATACAAGCTGGGTAGGTAGGTAGATAGTTATCAAATAAATGTCAAGCT
Organism: Protodeltote pygarga; assembly: GCA_936450705.2. Lineage (NCBI taxonomy): Eukaryota > Metazoa > Arthropoda > Insecta > Lepidoptera > Noctuidae > Protodeltote > Protodeltote pygarga. Next base: position 11,070,792 of record OW388263.2, read on the forward strand.
TTATTATATTTGAGTAAAGCTTCTACTTAAAACGGTTAGAAAAATTAATAGCGCCAAAAAACTCATTAAACTATAAAAGCGGAAGGTATTATTCCACGCAAATGGCCAATTTGCCCGCTATTTGGCAAATATAATTGGCGAATGTTGTGGAATAGCTCTTTTTGCGCAGCACTGTGTAATTCAGAAGATTAATTCACAAATGCGCCCATGAGATTATGAATTTTGGCACGTAAAGTCCATTGTACTGTAGCCTTTCGAATTATAATAATACTAGCTTTTACCCGCGGTTTTGCCCCCGTGTTTTTGTTCTAATTTTTCCCGGATATAATGTAGTTAAACTACCTTGTTGGTCTAGTGATAGCAAGCGCAACTGCTGAGCACGAAGTCCTGGATTGAAAGGGTCCCCGGGTCGGGCAAGGTGATATTGAGTTTCCTATTAGGAAATTCTCAGTAGCAGTACCTACGGAGTCTAGACTTGTTAATGGCAATAGGCTTCTATTACATGGGACTTACAACATAGCCGGCGAAACATAGGTGTATTGCATGTACCTCTGCATCTCTTATGGGGAATACAGGTGTGAGTCTATGTTATGTTATGTTGTTAAAACGAAGTCTATCACTCTTCAGCCCATAAACTGTGTTTTTGTAAAAAAATCACGTCGAACCGTTGCTCTGTTGCTGCGTATTAATTTTATACGCAGCAACATTTCGTAGTTGACAAAGTTACTTTTTTAGTTAGTAAAACTTTTTTTTTAACGGCGAAAGGCATCTGGCTTCCTGGGAAAAGAGCAAGGAATATGGGATTCTTACCTCACTATCTCACGAAGGCGTCCACGTCCTCTTAAGAGACTGGCTCTAGAATCTCCTATGTGAAATGCCTATTAGGCACATCCCTGGGGAGAAACTCAGAGTTTCTAATTTTTTTTATTGATAACACTAAAGCTCATAAATAGCGATTCAACAAAAAATGCAGAGGAAAAAATTATAGTTAACCATTTTGACTTTGCCTATTTAAATATATGCCTATAAATTTCAGTTTGCCTTAAATTTCGCTATTTTATCTCGTTCGACGTTCAAACGTCACTCCACTCGTGACTTCAGGCATGGATTTCACCTGTCACGATCAGACATTGTGTTGATTTCTAGCTGGGGGCTAGCTCTATTACGTCTATTTAGCTAATTATCCAGCTTAAACATCCCGTTTTGTAGGTCAGACATGGTCCTGACAGTTAAATGCAGCTGTCATTTATGGCGCATGATATGTAGTAGTGACTTATGTCGAATTATTTTAAATTTTGAAAGCATTTTGATTAATTAATTCATTATTTCCAACACGGTTGTGCACCGGTTAAATATGGTCAAAATACTTTAGAGAAAAAAAGGGAATTTTGTGCTTAATAGAATGTTTAGCAGTGTAGTTAACAGTTTTTGAAACTTATCCTTTTATTTCAATAGAATGCGGATGAAGTTGCAGCCTGAAGCTAGTAAATTATATTTGTGAAATTGTGTTTTTGGTTTCTTTAGTTCACGCAGCAACGAGCAACAACACGTCGACATGATTTCCGACTTAGAGACAGCTCATAGGCCGATCTTTTTTATCTTAAATGCAGTAGCTTTTTCACTTACCAAACTATGTCTAAAAATCGTGTCAACCCGTTGCTCCGTTATTAGTAAATGACGGACAAACCATCAAACACACTTGCGTTTATATTTATAGCAAGGATTAGTATGCTAATGGGATAGGATATTATTATATAAATGACGTTTTGTCATTTGTGGGAGTTGATTAATCAATATTTAGGTAGTATGGTGGTATGGTTAGTAATTCTGTCTGACATGTAACAATCCATTTAATGCGGCTTTCTCATTATCTGGTGGTTAGTCCGTTATTAAAAGTACAACAGTAAAATTATTTCATGGTTTTAATTTCTAATTGCCGGGATGTTGTTTGTCTTAATGGTCAAGCGCAACAGCAGCATGAGGAACCAGGACCGATGTCAGGTTCGTTATTTTATTGAGTTTCCCCAATATTTAATGATGTTAAATTTATTTCCAGTTTAAAAATAGAACCACTCCTACTCATCCTGCGGGTGTCGTAAGAAGCGACACCTATTCTTAGGCCAGAAAACACACGCGGCGACAATGTTCTTGAAATTCGTTGAAATCGTTGGTTGTCAATTAATAATATAATTTGTCAAATGTTTTTTGAGTATCATTGGGGGACCGGTAAAAGTACTTATAATTATCAAGACGAAAAATAACGGTGGTATTTATAATTTCCTTCTCAAAAAAACCTACAGGCGTACACTAAATCACCCAGTTTGAGAGTATATGAGTTCACTATCCAGTATATTGAAGTCCGTGAGATTAAACCGACGTTATTAAACCTTACTAGCGAACACGCGGCCCGCTCTGACACATTTTATTTACGTACATAAGTATATTTGGGTGAGAACCTTTAAAGAAAAAACAGCCTTGAAGTCTCACGTGAAAGTAGAAATTTGAATGACAGGGAATATTATTTAGTACCAATACTAGCGTGTGTAGCATCCTATCAATTTTTATTTAAGTCTTTGCTTAGAAGACTTCTTTATTGACGTTAATGTTGTATGGCGTATAATATAATATTATCGTACAGGAAATAACTTTGTCTTATCTTAAAATTATTAGCAAACGAATCTGCAAACTATAGTCTCAAAAAGTAATGTTTATTATTATTGCACAGAACCTCCATTTTTATTCCGAGGGGAAAGTGTCAATCGTGTCAATGAAAGTGAGGGGAAGGCGCTCTCTTCCGGGAAGGAAATCATGGAGGGTCGAACTCTTACCTTGATAAAATTATCAGTCAACATCAGCACATGAATGATTCAATCTCTCAGGTGTGTATTTAAAAAGAAACTCGCAATAACAACTGATTCGGGCGAGACTTGAACCCGCGATTACTGGCATGCCGTGCCATCGCTTTACCAACTAAGCTACCGAAGGTAGGACTCGGTAGCTTAGGCGAGTTTCTTATTAAATAATTTCATTAAATAAGCAAAGCACGTGGAAAATATACATAAAACATTTCTCAGGTATGCTGCTGGTTTCCTTATGATTAAGAAAACTCAGTGATGCATGGTTCAAACCCGAAAACTTTAACTTGCCAGCTCACTAAGCTAATGTAGCTGATAAAATGTATCTACACAGTATTATCAAATTTTAGTTTACAAAGTAAATATAAATTTAAAAGAACAAAAGGAGTTCGCTCAACCCTGAAACTTTTAGAAGTGTAATAACTTGGATAAAAATTATGAGTTTATCCATTATATTTTTTTGGTTAATTTTACTTATAAACAAGATAGCAATATCTCACTGAAATCTTGATTAAATTGTCCGTAAAACATTTTTAGAGAGACTTTAGACTCTGTTATCTTGGCGTATGGTTTATTGCATAAGCGACTGATTTCAACTAGCAAATATGTTAAAATATCTTCTATCAGGACTAGTCTACTAGGAACTATAAAATACAGTCGTGATAGCCTAGTGGTGGATTGTGGTGGTGGTGGTTAAATGGGAAACGCAGGGCGCGCCAAAAGTTAGGAGCGAACTTCTGACTTTTCGAAACTTATGTAAGTACGTTTCATAAGTTAACTAGTGACCCGCCCCGGCTTCGCACAGTTACGCTAATATGCATGCATCATACATATAAACCTTCCTCTTGAATCACTCGAACTATTAAAAAAACCGCATCAAAATCCGTTGCGTAGTTTTAAAGATCTAAGCATACATAGAGACAGACAGACGCGGGAAGCGACTTTGTTTTATACTATGTAGTGATTATCACTTACTCTGTACCTCGGAAAGTACGTAAAGCCGTTGGCCCTGCGCCTGATTTCTCTCCGGTCGTGTCGAATTGCCGTCAGTGCACCTGTGTTTGCGTTCACACTTGTGCACTATAATATCTCCGCGTCATAGGCTAATCTCCGTTGAGATTGGCCGCTGTGACTGAAATTCACATTATTTATTACTATATAACCGTATTTAATTAAGAAAAGAAAATGGCTAAGTATATGTAGTTTCTTTCATCCAAACAACATTTAGCTATTTGATAACTATCATAGCATAGTGCGCGAATAGCCTTTGATCCCACGTTTAATTTGGATTAAGTAGGATCAGGATATGTTGATATAGGTTAAGGCAGTTAGATTGATTAATAAAAAGATGTTCACGAAGGAGTTAAGCCAACAAGCACAAGCTTACAAGCTTAAAATTAAATTGACAATCAAAAACTTGACCCGCGGGAGGACCAACCAGTAAAACAACAGATTTAAAAATTTGGCAAGTTTTTCATTTATTTCTTTGACAGTTGATTCACTAATGCTGCTTATGATAACGATGATAGAACTTTTCAGAATAGGCCCTGCATGCTCAAGTAGTTTGATAGAAGCAGGTGTATATAATCTGACAACCGATTTTTTATAAACAAAACTATCCCAAAACAGTTTCTTACATACTTGAATATTACATCATACGCATCATTTACCGTATATCTTTAAATAAGTTGGAAAATCTTTGCTTTTGCAAAATAATATACCTATTCTGCGAGTTACAAATGGTCTCTGTAAGTACAAACTGTTTGACGGCCCAACCCTATGGAAATAGTTTCAAACTAAAGTCAAATTTACTTTGACGAAAGCTAAGTATACCATAAATTTTGAAGTGGGGTATCCATTGAAATTTGAAGTACTAGTAATGGATCAAACTGATATACTCTCTAAATTGATTGGAATCTTATTGTGTTCAGAACTATAATCCCTTGAGCGGGATTTAGTGATGTTTACATTCCTTAGGGGAAAAATATTACGTACCCTATCTTGGCAACTAAAGGATTATCAGAAGCCGTGAGACTGAACATATTATCCTCCTGACCGAACTTCGGTCACAGCGGCCAATCTAGCCAATCTAAATAAGTACTAGAAAAAATAATTTCTACAATCATTTAATGGTAGGTAAAATGTGTTTGTTTGTAAATGGGGTAATCTCTAGAACTACTTCATTCTTTACTAATAGTAAACTACATTATCCCTACCTGGGTATCATAGACTTGAATCTGAAATCCATGTCTACCAAGTCCCGGTAGGTGTTTCTTTCTTGTTGTGATAGAATTTGCAAATTGTGATGTCGGTGAGGCCCGGTCAAAGAGCCACTGAAAAATAATGTGAAAAAATCATTGTCGTTGATCACGATTTTTGTTTTTTTTTTATTATTATTAAAAGCTTTTATTTTACTTGCGGTGTTTGTATGTGTAACTGAAGCCGTGGGCAATAGCTAGTATTTCACAAAGCTGCCTCCAATAATATAACTGTAGTAATGAGTAAGTTTTACACCTACATCTATGTAACTTATTTACTTTGTTTAGATAATTTTCAGCCTCGCTCCTCATTTTAACGTGAAATAAATAGAATACGCAACCCTATTCTTCTGACATACGGTCCTATAGGTCTCCGGACAACACTGTTATATCTTCCTAGCCTTATTATTCCAAAACCTTTGTTGGGGTCGGCCTCTAATCTAACCAAATGTAGCTGAATAGATAGAAGAAAATAAAATAACGTTTAGAAAGAAATAAAATAACATTTAAACATTTTTAAGATGATAGCCTAGTGGTGTGACCGTTGGACTGCCAAATCAAAGGTCGCAGGTTAGAATCCAAGGCGACCTCTGACTTTTCGTAAGTTACGTACGTATTATAAATTAACTATCACCTTCTCCGTGCCCTGGACAGCACGTTAAGCTATTCTGCCGTCCGTTAAGATCTTTGACAGTCGATATAGCGATTCAGTACTCTTATAGAATCCTGACAACTGATCTGACCTTAGAATATCGTATCCCTTTTGGGTTGCTTTGGTCCCTTTCGTTCCATAGAAAACTGATATTCAGCTGCAACTGGTTGGATTAGAAGACGACCTCAACAAAGTTTGGGAATAATAAGGCTAAGATGATGAAGCCACCAAAAAAAGATTTTTGGCCATCCAATCTTCGCTCAAGTGTGTCCATACAAGACAATCCAACGCGGCAAACAGAAGGTTTTATCCAGTCAGCAGCCCAAGGGGATAACACGCAGATTTGCGCCATTATTTAACTCCACCGCGACTCCGCCTTAATATAATTAATTGGAGAATTCTTAGTGTTAAGTCTACGTGCTTTATAATTTATACTTGGTTTGTCCAAGTGTGGCCTTATTTAGTTACGTACGTGTAATTAAGATTAGGTTTCCTTGAGCTGTTTTGTTTAGGGAAAAATAGTTGCGTTGTACGAAATACGGTTGCGAAGTTATTTGGTTTCTGTACGAGGTTAGGTTGGAAAGGTTTTAATATACGTGAGTGCCTTCTCAATTTGTCTTCAGATGGCTACTGCTGTAGCCTTAGATTTGATTCTAAATATACTTAAGATAGTTTTGGTATAGTCAATTGCATAACAGTGGTAACACTTGTACTACGAAAAGCACCTTTACTGCTACGCAATAAGCGTCAATGTTTGCGCACCTCTGACTTTTCGTAAGTTATGTGCGAATTATAAATTAATTATCAGTTGCTAAAACGGTGAGGGAAGACATCGTGATGAAACCAGCACACCTTAGAGATTTTTCAATGGTGTGTAAAGCCATGTCAGAGGCCTACGGGCGGTTTAAACTCTGACACCAGGTATAACATCAACCACACGATAAGAAGAAGAAGAAGCGTCAATGTCAAATTGATACCACTGATGTGCAGTCGACTGTACCTACTTGTTACGTAACGGTGATAATTTAAGTCAAAACCAATTAACAAAATGACACCAAAGAAAAGGTCGAATGTCAAAGAAAATCGAGTAAAAACGTTAATTAGTGATTTCATAGCAAAACAGTGATAGCCTAGTTATAGTGTTACCGTTGGACTGCCAAATTAAAGGTCGTAGATTCGAAACCCAGGCACCCACCTCTGGCTTTTAGAATTCATGTGCCTTTTAAAAAATAATTATCACTTGCTAAAACGCTGAAGGGAAACATCGTGAGGAAACCAGCTCACCTGAGAGATTTTTTGACGGTGCAGGTGTGTTTAACCATGTCGGAGGCCTACGGCCGGTTTAAACTTGGACGTCAGGTTGTTCATCAACCATACGATAAAAAAAGTAAGTGATTACTCATCGTTCGTAGCACTGAAAATCAATCACCAAGCCGAAGCTTAAAAGAAGTAAAGAAATATATTTTCCCTTCAATTTCCAATACCTCGTGTACTAATATTTATTTGTATGTGTATAGAGCTAACATCCACTGCTAATATTAACTAACCAAACATAATTCTCGATGCATACATATTTCATGCGCTATTTTTAGGGTTCTCTAATAAAATGATTTGTGTAGATGTTCAGGTAATAACCGCAATAGATCTCTGAATCAATTTTTAGGTTTCGTTCTTTTTGTTTAAAAGTGTCGCCTACATTGTTACCTTTATACGCAGTATATGCAGTATTTAAAAATTAAGTTCAGAGTTGTCAACTTGTTGCTGACCAGCCGTTCATCACAACTGCGCATACTAACAGTCATCGTTTTAAGGATTATTTGCAATGTAAATTGTATATACCTATAAACTTAGTATAAAGTTTGTTGTGCCGAAAGAAAGGCTTGCGGTGTCAGACGTGTACAGCTCGCGTCATGCCTATTTACATGTCTATGAACCAACACAAATAATCACCACCGTGTCTGCCACGACCCGCGCTATCCGCAACAATATGAGACGCCTGTGACAAATTATACTGAACCCAAAATTTCATCTCACGGATCTGACTGTATCGTTCTATCAGAGATATGTGTTTATATTTACGACTGTAGTGTTTATTTTGTTATTTAAACTTGCCGAAGTATATGGAAGGAGGTATAAAAAAATCTATTGAATCAACAGCAGCAGATTTCCCTCGAGTGCTGCGACTGACCGTCGGTTTACCGAGCAGAATTGGAAAAAATGGCGCTAGTAATATCTACGAATATTTTTTCATTTGGCTTTTTTTTCGAACGTCCAGTGGATAGGTCATTTCGTTAATTAGATTTTCTGAAATGGTACATTTTGGACCTAAGTTTTAAACAGTGCGGAATTTATGTTTATTGAGCTTAATGTTAATGCGTTTTTTTGTTGCAGGCGTTGCAGCGTTGCGTTGGTGCAAAAGCGAACGGCAGTGCGCGCACGCGCGAATTTGTAGAGTAACTATCACTTTTATACAGTAAAAAAGGACAGGAATTGTGCTCGTAGTAGGTAAGCCTCCTAGATGTCATTAATTGGACAAATCTAAGTCGGTAAATTAACTCAATATTGGTTTTTTTTTTAAAGTCTTGTGAGCCTAGTTCCAGAATGGCAAACCACAATACAAATCTATCTCATGTCTCTCGGGGTTAAAAACTATAACATTATAACCTAAATATACGTAAACCGAGGAAACATTTTCAAATACTACCATTTAGGTAACGTTGTAAAGTTGAAAACTTATTTAATCTAACTTTTGACAATTTTCACATTTTTTCCCGCACCGCACCCCGGCGGGGTTGCCTAGCTAATGTCACTTTTGCGCTATAGTTTCAGTTCCTTAGTGTTTTGGGATAGAATCACTTTATATACATTTAGATCGTTGGCTTTTTGCCAAAATGGCGCGGAGTGTTTTCATTTTACCGCCAACCGTATTCAAAATATCTTGTGTCTTTATTATAATAACAGGAAAAATTGGAAACCAAAAGGCTTGAGAATATACTCAGCGGTATTAGAGAAGCTTGGATACTAGAATAACGTTATATGATCAAGTTTTTTACTGCTTACAACTTTTTCTGTTTATTTCGGCTGAACTTAATAAGTAATTAAATTCTGAGAATTAAATATAAGTACTTAATTACTTTTTTTTTTCATTTGAATAAAACCGAAAACTTACGAAAATACAATAGAAAATATTTTTATGAAGTTTAATGTCAAAATTAATGTTTTGTAACTATAACTGTTACCTGGCACTTGCGTTACCGCATCAAAATTGCAATTAGTTCGTCTATAAATTGGGATTGAATTCGTCGGCCGTAGTTCAAGAGTAGCCCTCCAAAAAATTATATTAACAATACATCATTGGTATTAAAAAAGAAACAGAATATTACATCATTAATGTTTCTTGTCATAGGTACGTACTCTTACCGGTCTAGTTTATTATCAAGAAGTAGCTAAGAAAAACACCCAATGACACTCAAAGCTCCAAGAAACTGTAAACTACTGCGCAGCCTGCGACGAACTTGATCAACAAAAAAGGTGCAGTGAGAAAATACAGTTTTGTTTTTGTTTAAGAAAACTTACTGGATCCTTTGTAAACTAAGCAGTTGATAATGTATAGGTATATATATAAAAACATGTGGCACTCGGGGACTGCCGCGGTAAAGCTATTGCATAGCATTTTTTATCAACTTATGCAATTATAATTATTTATTTTTATTTATGCTTATTTTTTAGTAAATAAGGTTTTAAATAGATTATTCTGCAATAAAGAATGTTAGGTTTTTTTCGTTACGGAATTTCTTGATTCAAAGCCCGCGATAAAAGCTATGCAATAGCTTAAAAGGTAAAATTAAGATATTCATACTTATACATAATTTATATTTGTTGGTATGTGTCATTTTGTTGATAACCGACTTCCGAAAAAGTCAAAGAGGTTTCTATAGGTGACAGACTTTTAAAAATCGGTTATCAATTACAAACATTAAAAAAAATATCCCTCTGATATTTTATCTCTATTCCTAGTATTTCAAGGCTAGTATACATGATAAGCTTCAGAATACAGGTGTTATGTAACTAGACAATTAATAACACGTATAATTTTGTCGTAATGTATGTTTGTACATAATACAAGTGAGATTAGCATTCAACAGTTAAGTTCTTAGACCATTAATCGTGTTTTAAGATAATTTTAACACCACCACAATAGTAACCATTGTTCAACACACCTTAGTTTAAACAATAACAAATGTTGAGTCCTGTTATGTTATGTTCAAATGTAGAAAATAATGTACACTGTATGTTTTGTACGTTAAAGTATTAAAGAAAAAAAAAACATTTTATTCTGGTATCGCACAAGTACAACGACATCAGTAATATTGCAAGAAAAAATAGAAAATACTTATAAATAAATAATTAAATAAATTAGCCTGTAACTGTCCCAATGTAGCCCAATGTAGGCATCTTCTCATACAGAGAAGGATTGAGCATTAATCACCGCGCTAGCTCACTGCGTGTTGGCGAAACAATTTGCAATTCTAAAGAAAAATCTTGCAATTTCAGACTATCACAGATTTTCAGACTGTCACATTGGTATATGCCAGGTTTAAACCCACACCCAATCGCTTGCAAAGCGGGTCCCCGGGACCCGCTTTGCGCCGCCACGACGTTTAAAAAATAAAATATTCATGAGGTAAAAAAGGGATATTTCAGAATAATGCTGCAGCAGAATTTTAAAATTATGCACAAGCTCTGACTTGACCGGTTTTTATATTACGTATCAGGTACACGCAAAATATCTACGTGCCTCAAAATAATCATCTCAACAATGTAAACATCACGTCGCTCCAAATCTAATTAAAAAACTTCTAACGATATTAAAAGCTTCACATACTCGCATTATGAAAAAAGTTTCATATTTCGTTCAGTATGTTATACCTACTTCCTAAACGAAACGGTTTCACCAACGAAAGTTCTGGCGAAGTTTCATCTTTATTGTAATTGTTCTTAAGACACTTTGGTGTCACTTTAAGGCTATTTAAAGGGGTCACGGAACTATGCTAGCCTAGTCAAAGACCTTAAAGAAGTAACACTCACCGCACCCCGCCAATTTATTGTCCCCCTCATCGAAGTAGTAAGGAAATAGTAATGGGGTACGGGCCGTCTCGTCTGGACTCGCCAATCTGAGCAAGAACGCACTTAATGGTATCGCTTTGTCCTTTTTTCGCTTGATTCACATCGGCAAAAAAAATCAGCTATTCCATACATTTATGTTCACATGACTCAACAAAATGTATGGAATAGCTGATTTTTTTTTGCGATTTCAGGGTTGGTCCCATAGTAAAAGTTGTTCATAATGATGAGTTTAATGACCCCTTTTAAGGATGCTGGTGTTTTACAAATAACTCTGTATAATAAAAGCATGGTTATAAGCAGTATAAATAGTACAGTTCACAAAATTGTTGACGACAAACAGACCAATTAAAATCATTTTGTAGTGAAGCCGATGAATACCCACACAGACGCACATAAAAATTAACGTATGAATTTTATCCAATCAATTTGTATCGCAAACAATAGCCACTAGTTATTTTGTGCCCGTTATAATGAATTGTATTAAAATCGGTGACAGCGCAAACGAAACTCGACCAAAGCGCAGTTATTTAATGGTGGTATTGTAGGAGAAATTAATTTTTGTTCGTTAATTTAGTTTAGGTTTCGGTTTCGGGAGTCGTGATAGCCTAGTGGTGGTGACCGTTGACTGGCAAGTTAGAGGTCTCGGGTTCGAACCCAAGGCGACCTATGAGTTTTCGTAAGTTGACGTGGTTTTTTAGGTAAAGATAAAGCCACGATTAGATAGTAAAGATAAAAATTGTTATAGTTTTGTCATATCCATCTGTCTATTTGATTGCTGTCTGTTCGTCTGTCACAGCCATTTAAGTTAAGGAGGCCTTACATAATAGATATAATTTAGAAATGCTTTACTTATATCCAAAAATGTGCAAAAAATCTAGAAAAAAGAAGGAATAGAAATAATAATAATAATAAATAACTCCACGCGTAAAACCATACGACCTTAGCTGCTACGAAGGCGTAGGCTTCGTAGCCAAAACGTCTACGAGCGTAGCACTAAAAAAATAATGTTTCAAAGCGTATTCATCATTATTTGCCATTATCATCACTAAGCTGCGTTGCATAAACTTTAATAAGGGAAACTAATGCCAATCCAAATCCAATTCCAATTCGCTTTCCATATTATGGCCCATTAAGTGAATAAAGTTTGAAGATGAATAAACATTGCGCCAATAAATTCATAGTTCAAGAATATCAGGTGTGGACAACCTTTGGAAAGTTACGGACAAAATTTCAGAATGATACCGAAGTCACGGGCCGTAGATAATAGAGAGATATGAAAATAAAAGCTTTATGTTCTTTAACTGTTAGAGTTGATAGAGAATTCAATTTTGTTACACCCGCAATTTTGGAATGTTTCGCAGGCCGAATCAAGTTTCAAAGCGGGCCACATCCGTCCCCAGGCCGGGAGTTGTCCATATATACCCTAGATATTAATAATTCCGTATTTTGTAAAGCCAAAAATACAAATCTGCCTTGTTGGCCTAGTGGTAGCAAGCGCGACTGCTGAGCACGAGGTCCTGGGTTCGATCCTCGGGTTGGGCAAAGTGTTATTGGGTTTTTCCATTAAGAAATTCTCAGTAGCAGCACGGAGTCTGGATTGTGCCCGGTTAATGACAATAGGCTCGCCCCCTATTACATGGGACTTATAACTAACCGGTGAAACGTGGGTGTACTACACACCTCTGCCTACCCCAAAGATATTGGAAAGAAGTATTTCTATGGCCTACCCTCTCCGAGGAGTACAGGCGTGAGTCTATAAAAAAAAATACAAATCCTTATTCGACGCTCACACAAAATCATAGAATATCGTGATCCACAACCATTCAATTGCACCATTTTCAGAATAAACTTGTTAAACTCAGCTTACGCTTTAGTGGGCAAAAGCATTGCATAATGTTGCTAGTTTTATTCTCTTTGAAGTTTCGATTGTACACCGCAATGCGCTGAGACCGCTTTATAAGAGGTGTAGTAAATTCTAAATTTTATGATTTTCTTCGGGGAGTTAGTCGTATCAACATATTACATTTTAATATTAATATAATATAATAATTAAATAATAATAGTAATTAAATTTTAAAAAAATAATTTAGTATAACATTAATATTAGTATATAATATTGTATAATATTAATATTAGTATATATAGTATATTAATATTTATATTAGTGATCAATATTATTGATCACTGCTAGTTTGTGACCTTTGTTCCGTCATTGACCTTAGTGCCGCGTGGTTTCCGGCCTAACAGAGACCTCTACTCATTCCGGTCATAGGGGGTCAGTCGCTTCAAAGGAAGCCAGTTCTCTTGAAGCTGGTATAAGTTGACGGTCATTTAGATATACTTAGCTTGCAACGGTAGGATTAATTTTTACTCTCCTTACTAATAAAATGCAACCTCAACTCCTCCAACAATGTTCAATCGATACTAGTTTTCCACATAATTTAACATTAAACAATGACGTCACTGAGTAGTATGACACAATAACTAAGCTTCAAGATGCACTCAATTAAGCTCCATTATGAAGCATCATAAAGAGCAGTTTTGTTACCCGTAGAAGATCCTTGTATCACAAGATGTCGGTATGGAGTGCCTGTTGTATACCATTGTTAGTAGTACTATTGTTCTTAACTTAAGCCAAAGGGTTTCCCCTTTCATGCCAAGTCGAGAGCCCTTGCTCTGATAAATTTACTTGTGACTACGAGAATGGCAGTGAAAAATTTAACACCATCTTTTTTTAGGGTACTGTAGTCTTTGTTTTCTTGGTGGTAGAACTATTAGCAAGAAGTGGAAGGTTGGACTGGGGTATTGCTACGCTCTCTCATAATATTGGCAAAGAATAATAACTATTACTACGTAAAGAAGCGATACACACCGCCCCCTGTCAATTTATAGTCCGCATCGAAATAGTGAACGAGGTATTGACGCAGTACAGACAGTTTCTGTGTGAGTGTTAAAAATCGTGTGTAGACAGTGTACGTGCGCTTGTATTATCGTAGGGAATTATACCAGTACGTTTCTATAGAATGTCAGGTGTGTAATATCGTGTGAAACAACGGTATTCGTTACTATAACTTTTTGTGTTTTGTTCAGTTAGAAGAAGCACTGGAGGGTTAATTCCTTCCATGATCTGCCTTCTTCTTTCAAAAACCCCTAGTGTTGTAAGCGACAATAGTTTACGGTAACCATTTACTAGAATTTGTACGATAGACCGCAAAAAAGTATCTAAAATTAGCAGATTATGTGCAAATCAATAATATGCTATACAATCTACATAGAGAACTTACCGATATCTAGACTATATTAAGATAATCAATAATCGTGACCTCAATCACATATTCTTAATTGTGATACGGAATCCTTAGTGCGTGAATCCAAATCACTCCTCTGCTTTTTATCACGTTTTAAGACATCATAAAAAAATAATTGCGTCCCAAAGTTTAAAATAAAAAGGTTTTAATATAAAACGTTATGAGTTAAGTGAATTCGTCTTATTAAATAAAGTTATGGCTCATAATTCTCGGCATTCTGTCTTCTTAATAAAGGCAGCTTAGCAAATGTAAGCTTGTTGATCATTTAAAATGTTCTTGTAATTAAGGGAAGATGGAATAGATGGATGCAAAGCTGTTTCAGGTGTTGGCGTGAAATGCTGAGGTGATAATTCAAAGAGGAACAATGTTTTCAATGATTAAGGACTATTTATTTACTTAATTTTTTCATTCGCCTAATTAAAATCATACTAAAAGATGGTTAAAACCAACAAAGTTCTTTTAAGATTAGTCACAAATTGTAATAAAATGTAAACAGAAATGTGAGCGAATATATTAATACCGTGTTTGACCGTTGACTGCAGAGAAAGAGTTATTCTAGCAGGTTATTCTTCCAGATCATATTTTAGTACTTTATTTTATAAAGAATACAAAATAAATAAACAAACCAGCCTGTAATTGTCCTATTGCAGAGCTAATACCCCTTCTCATGCAGAGAAGGATCGAGCATCAATCCCCACGCTAGCTCACTGCGTGTTAGCGATTTCAGCCTGTTAGTCCGAGTTTCCTCATGATGTTTTTCTTCACCAAGGAATATAAGAAATATAACTTCATAAAATTCACCGAACGGTTACAAAGAAAATTATGACACCAAAATAATAAAATAATCTTCCACACATCACAATTGTCGATTCCGTTCGCTCCAATAGCATGGAATGCGTGAAAAATCAAGTGTTTCCACTTCAGAAAATCGCGTTACCGTCGATCGGCGAACCTTTTTTTTTTCAATCGCATAGGTAACAGCGATTTTCAATCAATACACCGCACATTTTCCGCATAACACGTAAAATCCCCCGAGGTTTCACCGGCTATTATGAAAATATCGGAGTCGAAACATCAATTTTTATTACATTCATTGCGTTTTTAGTGAGATGTTTCTATTGGTTCGATTGTAACAATGGGGCAATGGATCGCGTGAAGAATGAGAGTTCTGTATCGTTTTCGTGAAAGGGACTTTGACGCCTTTTGTTCCATTAATCTCCGTCAAAAGTCAGGGGTCGACCTCAAAAATCCTAAGTCCTTGCATTGTCCAGTTCCGCATCTGTGCCGAGTCATGACAAAACCATGGCGGAGAGATGTGATTGATAAGTTTTGTTAAGTTTATTATAAACTAGCTTTTGCCCGCAGCTTCGCCCGCGTGGATGTTGAACCAGGATAAAATTTATATTTTTTGTTAATCCAGGAAATATGGTTTTTATGTTTACCGAGTTCTATTCAAATCAAAAGTGTTTAGGTAACAAACATCTTCACAAACTTTTATTAGTGCAGATTAGTAATGTTATGATATGATAGTTCAAGTCCGCCCAAGTCAGTTGTTTTTGCGAGTTTCTTATTAAGCAAAACATGTGCATAAACATTTAAATTATCCAAAATATTTATTATTGAAAACATTATATATTGCCATTAAACATTATCCAGGACGATGCAATGGATAGAGCGAAGGGGAAGCGAAAAACCCGAAAAGCAGACCCCACTATCATGTGGGAATAATTATTGCACAGGAGAGAATGAGAGATTTTTTTAAATATACCTATTGTAATGTATGTGTTTTGCACATTTGAGAGCAATTATTCCAACAAAGATTAGTTTTATATTTAAGTCTTACTAATGTATAGGGCAAAAGAAAAAGTTATAAGTGCGCTTCGCATATTTTATTGCATAATTTCTGACCTAATAAAGCGAAAAACCTATGTAAAAGAACAAAAGTTTCGTATCAATATCAAATCCGAACCAGGATATTTAGAAAAACATACAGATTACTTTGTTTGTAGTTTTGCTCTCGGGAGCTAAAATGTACAGAGAGTCAGGACTGGTGACCCGAGAGCAAATGACATACAGTCTATGTGAGGAGAAGCTGGTCCTGAGATCGACACTCGCAGACTTCTCATGGCGAAACAAACGCCCACAGGAAACTACACTTGCTTAAATTGAAAGGGATAAATGTGGAGAATTAGTGGTACATGGTGTAAACACTGTCTCGCCAATACCGAAACCCGTTAGAATTTGCGCCTTGATGATTTGCAGATAATTTACATTAAGCCATCAGGCCATCATTTTCTGGGTCCCTTGACACAATTTCAAAGGCGTTAAGTTCCGAAGAAGCATAATCGGGACACCGACCTTCAACTTAATGACGTCCGTCGGAAGTCCACTTGCAGTGAGGGAATTCAGGAATTTTACAGAATAATGAGTGGCGTCATCTTGATTGGCAACAGTGTTTATAAATGTGTAAAACACTTCATTCCCTTTCATTTATAAAAGAATGCATTCGTTGATTGCTGCAGCTTGATTATTTTTGGGCGTTTTGAGTTGGAAAATTCTTGAGCATGTGGATTCCTACTCAGCCGCCCATAATTATTGTTAAGCTCAACTTATGAATACAGGATCATAAAAATAATCGTTTCAAAGAACCATTCACCTCATCAGCCCCAGTTCCTCGCGTCACCACAGGCAGCGTTCAGTGGAAATTGCCGCTGAACATAACTGTGACACCACCCATTATATGTTGGTTCCTACGGATGTCTTTTAGAGTTCTGTGTACCGTATCAACTGCTTTTCTGTTTGCCATTATACATTCATCCCATCATACGATCAAAGAACAATTCTTAAGCAAATGCCTGCCTTGTCACTATTTCGTGACACATCACAAATAGGTGTTTCGTTGCTCTGTAAATTGATGGGAACTAAACATGGTGTGCGCTGTTTTGTCACCAGAAAACAACGTGGCAGTAATCGCCGAAGACGCTACTGCAATTGTAATTTTGCCCTGCCTCCCTGCAAGGATGCCAGTGGTTATAAATATTTTTCCTGTCCCATCAGGAGTATCAAAGAAAATTATTTTTCCTCAGATTTAAATCGACTCCTAACGCCATCTAGTTAAGAAAAAGGAAACATTATGTTTTAAATAATAATAATTTTAATGCTTCAAATTAAAGCGGATTTTTTTTATAAGCTGAAAATTTTAAAAGTATAATCCCACACGATGCGCGTTGCTTCCTTCGGGTTTCAAATTGAAATATTTAAAAAAGAATTCCGCTGATCTAAATAGAATCTAACGCCATCTAGAACACTATGTTTTAAATAATATAAATTTTATAAATGTTTCAAATTAAAGTGGTGACGTTTTTTACATACATACATAGACTCACGCCTGTTTCCCAGAGGGGTAGGCAGAGACAACGGATTTCCACTTGCTACGATCCTTGCATACCTCGTTGCATATACGTTTTTTATAAGTTGAAAAATTATTAAAAAGCATGTTTCCTTCGGGTTTCAGCCGGTAAGTAATAAAAGTCATTAAGAATGAAATACCACAAAAATACATATTAATTTCAATGACAAAAAAAAATACAAAAGAATCCACAAAAAGTTTGCGGAACTGGGGATCGAACCCAAAGCCTTACACTTCCAAGGCGTTCGCCCGACCGGAAGGTTGTGAAGTCTGTTGACATGTAGACAAAATAATCGTTCCTAAAAGATATTATTATGTTATGTTATGTAATGTTTAGCTCCTTGTGGATATAGCGTGATAATATTTTGTAAATTGAAATTTAATAATATTTTTCCCAACAACAACAACAATTCTGCAGCAAATTCTAGAAATACGCTGCTTACTACAATACTGCTCATCCCCCATAATTATAAACGTAATAATTTATACCCTATAAGTTGACTAAGAATTTAAAAAGTATATTTGCCGAATTTCAACTAAATCTGTCCAGTAGTTTTCGCGCCAATCAATTACATACATACTTCGTTACGATTTTATTATATGTATAGATTATATACCTAAATATATATAAGTAGGTATAGGTATTTTTAAAGCATTGATATTCCATAGTAGTTAAATAGGCAATAAATCAGGAAGCAATCAATAAATTTTGGAACCTTATTTCATCATTATCAGCCTGTATTAACCTCTTCCAATGCGCGCCACTATTATGCGCTTATCGGAGGTATTTGCCCATAATCGCCACACTGGGCAAGCGGGTTGGCAACCGCAGATGATTACAGTTACACACAAGAATGCTGCTACCCATCCTACGGATCTTTTACTAAAATCTTTTTCTTTAAAATTTTTCAGAATTTACGGCACACAGACTGGTCCACATGGTCTCCGGTCTCTGGATCGGAAGACGCAGAATGACGGAACTGGCCTTTGCCTAGCAGTTGCATTAATTGAACTGACAAAAACAGTGAAGAAAAGAAAGTGCCGTTTTTTGAGCGTTTGTACATAGCTTCCGTACTGTATGTTTATTAAACAGTGCCTTTACTTTACCTTGAACTTTTCAATACACACTGCCGAAACAAACACGACTACGCCAGAATATAATATCACTTCTCTTAGCACAAATCTTACTTCACAAAAGTTATTAGCAACAAAACATTTTGATTACACGACAATTTTACACACAGTTTGAAACTCGATCCGATGTGAACAATAGTATCTCTCTTTGAATGATAAAAGATTATTCTAAATCACTCTTAAAGTTATTAATTTGACATGAAACGTTAGATAAATCGGAACAAAATTTAGATTCCTCTCTCCTTGAAGAGAGAGGGAATCTTTAGGGAATGTTTTTGAGTAGAGTTTTTGTTGCCGCTTCATACAAAAAGATTCTTACATTCTTTTTTTAAAATTTATTAACTGATAAGTTCAAAGTTTACCGCGTCGTGTCTCTTTGCAGACTCATTCAACAAACTGGTTTTTTTTTCATGGCAATTAATCATAGTAGACGTATTTTATTTGTATATTTGATACAGATTGATTTTATTTATTTATTTAGACTGTGTTTAATGACTGCTATATTCACATCTATTGTTGAACTATACTTTTTATTCTGTCCCACGCCAGGTGCAAAGCATCGCGCGTCGAACAAAATAATATATTTTATTATAGGAGAGGCCTCCCGCCTTTGCCCTGTATTGAGAAATTACAAGATTGGAATAATAATAACATTAATGGTTATAATATTGTTAATGAAATCTATTATCGATAACTAGCATGGATGTGAAATTTCATTCATTAATTTGATTTACTTAACTCTAAATAAATGTTTATATTTATTAATAATGTTTAATGTTTATATTCATTATATCATACAAGTCACTATAACCTTTATTAAAATTGTGAGCAAAACGAACTAGCTTTATTATAAAAATATTTTAAACTAACTAAACTCATAACTTATTTTCAAGAAAATAACATTTTAGAATAGAATCTAAGTTTCTATTTTAATTACAAGGAGCTTAATCAAGACTCAAAGAGATTTTCGTATGGAGTAAACACCAACTGTTGTTTGAACAGGGAGGCGAATCTTTGCAAAGGAATGGCCTGTTTTGTTTAAAACCATCATTATACTTGATGGAGTCCATTGTTTTGGGAAAGTGCGGGTCGGAATGGAGAGGATTATTCATTTCATTCAGTCAAAAGGCAGCTTCAAAAGTTCCACAACTTACGATATAATGTCTGTAAATAAATTCACATTTGTTTGGCATCGAATTTGGTCCTAATTACCATAGTGCTGTAGTTAATATTTCAAAAGGTTACTAATTCCTTTTTAGTGAATTGTTGAAGTAGGCAAGACCCAACACTGTCTTCCTATCCTATTAATGTTGTAATTGAGAAAGTTTGTAAGGATATATTATTTATGGATAGATAGATGTTTGTTATTGTTTCACGCAATAACTATTGAACGGATTTTGATGAAACTTTACAATAATATAGCTTATAGATCAGAATAACGCATAGGCTACAATTTCTTATTATAACTTGCGGGCAAAACCGCGGGTGAAAGCTGGTTTGATATAATTTTTTTTTTAAATTGTGAATAAAGCATGTGTGAACACAACTTTTTAATATTTTGCAAGTAGGTACCTATACAAATATCTACTAATAGTACTAAAATCTGTGTGACATTAATAAGTCTCTTGGTTTAAATATTTTTTTAGGAGTTTTTGTTTAAATTAAACAAACTTATAGACATACATACATGGACTACTAAAATCATAACCCTTCTTTCTTGTTGTTTTGTAAAAAAGGGTTGCCGATCGAAATTTTGCGGCTATTAATAATAAGTATTTAGGTATTGCATAAATAGACATAGATAATCAAAATAGACTGATTTATTCTTTTTATTTACCAAAGAAAAAAAGGACGAGTTTCTCAATCTACACGTATTCATTTTTTGTAGGTATATTGGTCTTGGTTTACTCGAACAGGAAACAGGAACAGGTCAGAGACGCAGTACCTTGATACCACTATGTTTCAACAAAAAAGTAACATTTTTACTAATACATAAACCAAAATTAGTACGAGTTCAATATGAATATAGGCACTCAACTTAGAAGCAGAAGCACATAACATTTGGCCCATTTCATAATTTATTCCCCAAGATAAAAATAAAGCGCTTACATTTTCGAACGCAGTTTCTATATTTAAAGGTTCCGTTGCGTTCCTTCACCGGAATTTTATATGAATAAAAATGTTTCTTTCATTACGCACATAAAAAATGTTTGAGCATACAGGGCCGTTCGCGCTGGTCGAAGTGCCGCCACTAATATCTTTATTGCGCCTAAACCAAATGTTTACGAGCTCTGCCCACGCTTATTGTGGCACAACACGACACAACAGCCGTTCTTTTCGTAATATACTGTCGATTTAGTTTGTCGTTCGCCATTTTTTTATCTTAATAACACTATTTATTGTTATTACTTTCACAAACTTTTAATGTAGCATTGAAGACAACGTTGACGGCCATCTTTATTAAGTAACTTGTCTTTATTATTTCCTTTTGTTTATTACCTATCTCTTTTACAACTAGAACTGCTTTATTGGTATAAATCATTATCCCTATATATCTATACGACTAGACAACTGGAGACCTATGAAAATATTACCTACTCAAATACTTTTTGAAGAAAGAAAAAAGCGATTATGAGCCGAGATTTGAACCCGCGACTTACTGGAAGATGTTTATAATAAATAAAATAAATAAATCAGCCTGTAACTGTCCCAATATCCTATGGCCTCTTCTCATACAGAGAAGGATTGAGCATTAATCACCACGCTAGCTCACTGCGGGTTGGCGATTTCAGACTATTAAAGTCCAGGTTTCCTTACGATGTTTTCCTTCACTGTTAGTCAGTGGTGTCTTAGATAAACTAAGAAAGTACATACGACGTTGAAAAAGTCACATTGGTACATGCCAGGCTCGAACCCACACCCACGCGCTTGCAAAGCGGGTCCGTAACCAATGCGCCACTACGACATTTTGTTTATAATATTTGCAAAAAAATAAGTTACATCACTATAGCATTGCATTCTAACTGCTAGCCTTCTATTACTTCGTAGTACAAGAGATGAATGTAAGTATCTTCTGAGATGGTTAAATTAAGAAGAAAATTTAGATAGAATAGGTAGAATAGGTAAACGGGCTTTACCCAGTAAGTCACAATATGAATTATCCTTTCAACAAATATTTGGAAATCTTAGTCATCATTTTAAATATATGACCGAAAACCAATAGGCTAAGTTTCTTGCCTAGGGCAAGGAATAAAAATTTGGGAAAAAATCTATCTTATTTTGAGTAATTGTATTATATTTTACAATTCGGTGCATAATTTTACAATTACGTCGTTTTTTTACTCACTAAACTAAAATTGAACTTCTTTAGCAGATAACTTTTGATGGCTACAACCCACTGCAATATAAAAACCTATCTACCCGCCTTTTTACTCTTCGACAGTTTTGGGCTTCTAAAACCCCTCCACCAGTTTTCTTACTACGTTTATAAATATTTCTGTAATTATACAGAATATATTACAGGAACAAATTAATTATAATTATTTACATTATAAAATTTACTTACCATAAATACACTAAACCTAATAAATAAAAGTAAAAAATTAAGTAATTATATACAAAAGTCACGCGAAGGCGTCAAAGAATTTCTCCTCATCGCCGTCCTTCCTTAATTTCTTTAACCAACTTTTTCTTCTTTAACCAATAATATTTGCGCCGTTTGAGGATGTCCGCGGCCGCAGCAGCAGCCATATTCTTGTAATTATTAATTACAAAAATATATTTGTAAACATTACACTTCCAGGACATTACACACTCACTATACCTACTTAATCTATTACTTATAATTACTTATTACCTACGTAATCCTAAAGTAGGTACTTTAAATTCTAAACCATGGCTACAAATTCAAGGCACTTACCCACATGGATACCCATAACCTTGAAGTGTTATCACCGTAAGACATAATTATTATATGTGCTTACTTTAAACCACACTCTAAGCAGTGATAGCTTAGTGGTATAACCGCTGACTGGCAGTCAGTCGGTCGGTCAGGCCAAGGCAGACCTCTGTCTTTAATTTATAATTATATATTCATAAAAAATATTTATCACTTACCATGCCTCAGAAAGCACTTAAAGCCGTTGGTCCTGAGCTTTATCTCTCCCATCCTTTAGAAAGAATAATAGAGAGTGCACCTGTGTTTCTGCACATACTTGCGCACTATAATATCTTCTGCGTAGATAGCTAATCTCCATTGAGATTAGGTCAGGAAAACATTAAACATCAGATAGGTATATGATTTAATAAAAAACTTTATTTTAATCGCTAGCAGTTTTAGCCGACAACTAATAAATCCATTTCAGAATAGAACGTACTCTGTGACATTACAAGCGAATCCATTATCAATGATACAGCAAAATCCTAGCTAACGGCCTGTCATCCTGCCAACTCCAAGCCCTACCTATATCATTATAAATCATACCTCGCCAATTTCGGGCACTTCATTACAAAACGATATGTGTTCGCGTAATATATGGGTGTCATCGTCACACGTCCACGACTGTCGGCTCAACAAAAAAAAAATGTGTGGAAATATGGAACCGTATGATATATCCGACCCTTGTCAAACTCCTATACTCAGAATGATGTTATTTGAAAATAAATAGGTGCCCACCTAATTTGCATGGGTTCCCCCTCTGTTATAGCTGATACGATAGCCGTGACGTTTTTGTATTTATGTTGTTACTATTTTAGTTCCGGCCTCTTTTTGTGGGATCGGTAACTTCTCGACCCTTGGAGGGTTAAACTTTAATATGACGTCATAATGTTGCTTTTGCGTTGATAGAAGTAGGAAGGGCTATAAAGTAATGTAACAAGTTTTGTCATGAGATAGATGTGTTTTAAAAGGAATATATGCAGTGAATTACCATATCGATACTCGTATTGGTGGTATGGGTAATAGCTTCCGCGAGTATATTTGTTTTCATCAAATAGCGCTTTGATATTTGTATTTTTGTCAAGTAAATAGCAGAAACTATTTTCGAAGGGATATATGGGAATGATCCATATTATATAGGAGAATTTTGAACATTCAAATCTAGGATATATTAATAATGACTTGGTATTTTATCGGATGGATAGTTTATCTACATCTAGTTTTTGCCCGCAGCTTCACTCGCGTTAATTTACAATATAAAATTCAATTATGATTCGAACAATACGTGGCGCCATCTATTATCATAAGAGGAGGATATCACATTGTTGTTTTCCTCGGAAACAGTACTTTTTCCGGCATGAAAGATACACTTTGTCCTTTTCTGTACACCTGACAATGTATATATGCAAAATTTCAGGATGATCGGTTAAGTAGTTTAAGCGTGAAAAGGTAACAAACAAACTTACTTTCACATTTATAATATTACTACAACTATTACTATTAATAGTAGATTGATATTTTCATTCTATCAACCTATACAAAAATATTAATGTTTTGGCGACACAGCATTTGGCGTGGCGGTAAACTGATTTGTCTTTTCCACTTGGTGTTTCGGGTTCGATTCTCGCTCGGGACAAATATTTGGTGATTAGAGGTATGTCTATGTCCGACCCCGGATTATAATTTCCCTTCTTTTAATCGAAGTCAAACGCCTCGATCGCGTCGCGTCGCTGTACAAAAATATGATACAAATGCGAAATATCCAATTTGTGAATATAGAAGTAAATTAATTAAATTACACGTGCTACGAGTATAAACGTAACACGTGTACATAAATTAATTCACTTTTCAAAGTCCGGAAACATGAAAGGATTCAATTTAATATCATCTGAATTATACTTATTGTATACACATAAAACACGTTTCACTTGATTGGAGATGATTAAATTAATTGATATAATTTAAGGGATAATAATTATTGAGATCTTTTAATTGGATATCAAAAGAAATGTTAATATATTTGATTTTAATTAGCAGCAACTCAGTTGTTGCATAAAAGGACCAATCAACAAAAAGTCTTTTATTTCGACAAAGACTATTTTATTTACAATATGAATTTGGGCACAGGTGAACTTTCAGCCACATTTAGGATTGAATAGTTAGAAATTTAGTTTTATTATTAAAGATAGTCGATCTAATAAATGTTTAAATAAAAATTTAATAATATTATTTGGTTTACTTTAGGCATTGAAATATATATTTTTTTAATTTCGTGTTTAAGAGGATATTTTTTTGTCTAGTATTCAAATATTTTTAACTCTTTGCTTAAACTTACATTTTACTGTAAAAAATCTATTGAGAGCAAAATCTCCAGCGTGTAATTTGAGATTTACTGCCCGTTTTTCTAGTCTGAAATAGCCCTTTTTACGAGCAAGTATGATGTAAACAAAACAAAATTATCCGCATAATAATCTCTTAATTTTTTTTTAATAAATGCTCTGAAACAACAAGACATATTAAAACAAAACTAGCTAAGACTTGTCTTCTTACATATACAAGGAATCTTTAAACCCAATACGAAGCGGTATGCGAGGAGTGTTCCAATAAGCTTAGATACGGTGCATGCGCGACAGAAAATACCTAATACTACTTGCAGTAATATTATTTTATTTTTATTTCGACAGACAAATAAAGTATTTACATTTCATATAGACTCACGCTTGAATTCCTCAGAGAGGGTAGGCAGAGGAGTAGGTATGCTGTACCATTTAATAGAAGGCGAGCCTATTGGCATTAACCGGGATCAATTCCAGACTCTATGTTACTACTGAGAATTTCCTGATATAAAAATTCTAATAACACTTTGCCCGACCCGGGGATCGAACCCAAGACCTCGTGCACAGCAGTCGCGCTTGTTACTACTAGACCAACGAGGCAGTATCAATGTCAACAAATAGCGGAAAATATTAATAAGGGCGAATATTTTTCATTATAATTATTAATTAGTGAAGGCTACACAACACTATGTTTAACTGAGATAACAAAATATTTTCAATATCAAAGAAATTCCATAATAAAGCTGATGAAACCGACCAATTTGAAACAATAATGAAACATAAATTTGTGACAAATCAATTCTTCAGGCCCCTAAGGCCCGGCGCCCACTAGCGGCACGGCACGGCAAGGAATTTTTGTATTACAGATGATTTTGAATCTTATTCAACACTGTTAATATTCACAATTCAATGATACGTCACAGCCTGCCTTGGCAATCTTCGGCACGTTGCGGCATGCCGTGGCATCCCAAAATGTAAACGCTAATCATAATACAATAAGATCTCAAATCATTTGCGTTTACTAAAATCCTTTGCCGTGCCGTGCCGCTAGTGGGCGCCGGGCCTATGTCAGTGATGGCGGCTCGATTGGGATGAAATTAATTTTCATAACATCGGGTGGAGGAGTAGAGTTGGCGTTACTTATGAACAGATGCAGCATTAATTCAAATTTAATGGAAGGAGTTTTTTTTTTAAACGCATTTATGCATGCGATGATCGATAACGTAGTCGTTGTAGTCACTAAGCTATTCGTAACCCTACCGGTGCTATCGAAATTTTCTTCTGAAGGATGATGATAATGATAGATATCCATCTCAGCTGTTAGTTTTTACCCCTTGTATGGAGTACCAGAGGGCTAGCATAACTAACTTTGCAGTTAGAGTATGCAAAGTGTTTTAATAGTGTTAGGGCCTTTTCGTACTGTCTTTTAATAAGCTTTGAGATCGTATATTCCATTCAAAATATTTCAACTTCAAAAACATTTCGCAACAAAAGAAAACTCGTATAAACGGTAACATTTTCTTCATAAAACCTTAACGTAATTTGACAATTATTTCATTTACAGAAAAAAACAACGAGCTCCTTTTCACGGACTAGAAAAAAAGAAAAATTAAAATTAATTATTCAAATTTAATGTGCCGCTTCCCGCTTTCAGTGTACCAGTATCAACAGACGGCCTGCCTCTGAGATAATAAAATTTAAAAGGGCAAACTTCGTCCGCCATAGGACGGAATGAAAAGTGATTTGCCTAATCCACTTCTCAATTTTCCAATTCACTGGGCTTTGGGAATAACAGTCACTATCGACCTCAACGCTTCTTGTATGCGGTCGGGTTATTATTAAAAATATAATATGCAGAGTTTTGGTTAGCTTTTCGGCTGAGGAGAATTACTGAATTTGTTATAAAATTGTCGTGATTGCCTTTCTAGTTACAAATAAAGAATCCTATAGGGTACCTACTTAATTGATGATGATTTTATTTATTCGCCTATAGGTCAAAATTTCGCCGTTTTTTTGTTGATTTTTTTTGATGCTGGATTTAAGAGCATGAAGGGTAGGATGGCCTTGGAACTGGCAAATATATTAGAATTATGACTATTTATAAGTGCTTAATGGTCTACATGAATTAAAATATTATGATTTTTTAAACAGCTAATAATTAATTTCGTAAGAATGAGTATGATTGATAAAATAAGATTATTACTTATGTTTTTGTAGATTTATAAAGAAAACCTTCAATGGGCCTGGCATAGCCAACTAAAGTGGTTAAAGCTCTGAAAAAAAAAGAAAAATCAGTCAAGAAAAATGAGGCCCGCCACTCTTTAAATCATTAGGTGCAAAAAGAGCTCTTATTTTTTAAAACATCATGCTGCTCATGTTATAAGTGACTGCTGATTGACGTTTCAGAAATCACATTTTTAAAAACCTTTTTCGCGCCTCCATTATGTTTCGGCCTTTTAGCTAATGCTGAAAAATACTTGGGAGCAGCTTTCGGCGTTATTACTTGGGCTTTTAAACAGATTCTGATATATATTTAAGCTAATCTGACAATTTGTTTTAATATATTGTGGCGTAGGGAGAGGCCTACATAGTATAACGTCCCCTGCGGTAAACTAAGTTAGATAAAGAGACTAAGTTGATTAAAAGATTTGTTTAAATTGTGATTATGCTGTTAGCTTTGGTGTTATTTCTTTTCACACATTTATTACTTGATATAATTTCGTTCTTTTTTTATTATGCAAAAGGCAAATTGTTGATCATAAACTCTGGTGGTAAGCGATGTTATTATGGTCTAAGATAGAACACACTTGCCTTTATGTTAGGAGGATGAAAGTTGGACAGTATGTTGCCATATCCCCCAGATAGATTTCACCAAACACTGACGGCTATGTTCGGTGGGTGGTAACTACAGTTGTAACTGTGGTGGTAACTACGGTGGTAACTGAAGCTTCCCCCCTAGAAGCAGGGTAGGTGATGATCATGTTTGTGATCTTTGTTCCACCATTAGTAGATTTTTAAGATACACGAGCCTTTCCTTCTGCGATGATACTATTATTCCTGATAGGACACATTCTGTGGCATTGTAGCTTCTATACAATATAATTTTGATTTAGTTTTTTTTATTTAATAGAGACTTGATCGACTTGATCGAGAGAGTTTCCACCTAAAAAATTTAAGTATTTATGTCGATGGTTTTTAAATTTATAGTTTTTATACTACTTGTTGCTTTTTTGATAGCCTAATGGTATGTCCGTTGGACTGCCAAATCAAAGGTCGTAGGTACGAAACCCAGGCACGCACCTCTGACTTTTCGGATTTATGTGCGAATTAGAAATTAATTATCACTTGCTAAAACGGTGAAGGAAATGTATAAAGCCAAGTCAGAGGCACGCAGTTTAAACTCTGATACTAGGTTGTTCATCTACTATACGATAAAGAAAGAAAGAAGAGGACTGCTTTATTTTCCTGTCTCGTTCTAATTTAGTCT
The DNA here is from genome assembly GCA_936450705.2 of Protodeltote pygarga. NCBI lineage: Eukaryota > Metazoa > Arthropoda > Insecta > Lepidoptera > Noctuidae > Protodeltote > Protodeltote pygarga. The sequence continues at coordinate 11,099,295 of OW388263.2, forward strand.
TTTGATTGTCAGTAAAAGCCGAAGTTGACATCTCCAAATTCAATACACTGCCTACTCGTATTTGAATAGTGATTATATCAGTTTATCTAAGTAATAGACTATTCAGAGATAATATTAATGGCTACCTGCTAATTGGATTCCTCTAAGCCTTCTATTTGTGATATTGAATATCTTTGGTACAATTATTACGTACTTACATTTTGTATGTATAGAAATCTTAGGATTACTATTGCCAATATTTTCTCATGCGTAGCTCGGTGGTCTTGTGGTGGCAAACACGGCTGCGAAGCATGAAATCCAAGGTTCAATTATAAAAATGCAGATCGAAATAAATATTTATGGACTACACAAATATTTTTCAGGAAATAAACGTGACACTATTTTTTTTACCATCTACGCCTATTTTAGTGTCAATACTTTGTTCTGTAAATATAGTTTAAAAATACTGTAAATATATGATACATCTTTACTTAATAATAACCCAGCACACAAAACTACACAAGCAATCTATGTATTAATAGCAACCTTAAAAAGTTTCGATAAATTCAACCTTATCACAACGCAATAAGATTTTATCTTTTAAAAGGTTTATCCATCGAAGAGGTTTTCTCAAAAAGATAATAACTCCGGGCCCTATTGTCGCCAGGATCTTTATATTAATTACAGACATAAAAATGATTAATGAGGAGAATCTGGAAACAATGCTTAGAAACCGGTATTTATTGGACGCCCTCGGCCAGTATTTGTCATCAAGACAAATTATTGTCCAATGTTTGTTTCCACGATTTTTAATATTTCTTCTGTCTTTATATTTACGTTATTTATTTGTTGGTGGAATGGATTTATGAGCGCGAATTTACACTCCCAATTTAATGCGCAAAAGAAAATTAGTTATTCTATAGACAAACAGATTGTTTTGTAAATAATTGGTCTTTTGTCTTATAGATTTTAAGAATAGGTTGCTGCTTGATTTGAATAGAGTAACCATAGAATTTCTGGCCAGGTTTTTCTCTACAAAGAATCAGCATTTTGAAACTGGCAACTAGAATCTGAAAGAATGGAAAAAAAATTAATTTCGAATTTTGATTCTGTCATCTTTGTAAATTTAAATCAGTACACCAACAGACTTATTAGGGATGACTACGCATCAGTACAGTGATAGTATTCAATATTATTATTAATAAAAAAATTGGAATTGTTGTTATACGTCCTTACTTAAAAACGTGTAATAACATTACACGTATAATGCGTGCCTGAAACACGAAATTGCTGAAAATCATTGCATATCGGCTATCGGGATAGTAGTTATACCCGATTGAACTAGCCTATTAAAAAGTTTAGCAACTTAACTACCCATCACAATACCGGCAATAAGCCTCACTCACGAGTTGCAGTAATAGTCACCAGATGACTCACGCTTGACACACACTCAATACTTTAAAAAAATATGTTAATAATGCTCAAACAAAATTTTATAAACTTAAAATTACTGTATCAAACGCAGAATTTAACAAAGAAAACTTCTGGACCAGAATCAAAGTAATCATCTGGTCAACCTTTGATCCTTCAAACCTCTGTACAATTGACCGTTGCTAAGAAACAGTTAACAAGATCTCCCAGTCCCCTCTTTAAACCCAACATTCCACTACCAAGAGGGGGGTTTAGATACGACTATAGAGGTCATACTATGTTGGTTGTTACACGTTTTTCAAACAAAGCAAATCAATAATTCAAGAATCGGGATGCCGGCGGTCCGTCGGAAAATATTTCCTTTTATTTTTCTCTTCAGAAAGATGCTTTTAATTTTTTATAGAGAAACTTGAGGTTTTAGAGAAAAAGGCGCTAAGTAAAATTGTTAGTATTTTCCTGCCTTTTGTAATGAAGAAGAAAATTTATGAGATGCGATTTTGTTAACAGTTTTACTTGGATTGGATTACTATAGCAAAGTGGGTTTTGTATTAGTTTTATTATTATGGCTGGTTCTCCTCTAATACTGGCGATTGGCGCTAATATTTACATAGCTATACAGGGTTATTTGTAAAACACTGAGAACCTGAAAAGGGGTCATTAAACTCATCATTATGAACAACTTTTACTATGGGACCAATCCTGAAATAGCAAAAAAAAAACAGCTGTTCCATACATTTAGTTGAGTTATGTGTTGTGTTTAATGACCCCTTTTTCAGGTTGTCAGTGTTTTACAAATAACCCTGTATACTAAAGCGTATCTTACTTCTTTAACATTGCTGATTGCTCAGCGTTAACCAACATCAAAGCTAAGCAGATTGTGACCAACGGCGCTGGAGGGCCTCAAGAGCTACTGAGCTTTTTCTTTTGACGCAAAATACGTCGATAATTTTCGGTTTACACGTCTGTAGGTGCTAAACAGCGCACGTTATCTGAAGCACGAGATTAAAAAGTCTACTCTGATAAGTCAGCATCGATAGCTAAGCATCGTCTTCCATCGACGATCTTCGGTCGCGAGGCGCCGCCGTCGCCGGTCATCTTACGAGGAAAATCAGCTTAACTCTCATGCGTTGACGAAAATCATAACACAATAAGCCTCTGAGAAAGCGACACTACAAATGATTTGCCACAACAAACGCAATTCTTACCTAATCAATTTAAAAATATTCTGATTCACATCATACGAGCAGAGATAACAATGAGAGGGTTTTATAAAATATACATTTAGAAATAGTGTCATCTAGGTCGTCTTGTCGCCGTATACCTATGTTAAACGGCCTTTTATTTCATTTATAAAATAAATGACAAAAGACGATTGAGTAACTTTCGCATCAACCAAGCTACCGTCTGAGGCACGCAACATTTTCAGATTCATATAAAGGAAAACATCGTAATGAAACCAGCATACTTGTGAGATATTCTCAATGGTGTGAACTAACATCTGGTTGTTTATCAACCATACGATAAGAACGATAGGAACTCACGATACGAACAATGTTAATCCTGTTTTTACTATGCAAAAATTCATGAATCAGCCAGGAAATTGCGTGCTGTAGCTCGCGCCGCGGCTCCGTACGAGTACCCGCTGCAACACAAACTTTGCAAAGATCTTGTTTATAAACTGGGAACAGGATAGAGTTTGTAATTTAAGAAAAAAGCTCTCAAATGTTAGGAATAGAAAATTATTATTCCTTTTATTCATTTTTGAACATATAAAATACATTAAAAAAAATATATACCTACCTACATTTAAAAATATAAAACGGTATCGGTATCCCCACCGGTATCGGGGACAGGGTCTAAGCTACCGGTGGTCAGGGTTCCAGAGAAAGGAACCTCCTGACTATACGAGCCGTGTCCAGGAGTACCGCCTTCTGCATCAAGCCCTTTATCCAGCCATCTAACGAGAGCCTCTTAAGGTGTTGATCGAGGCTCTTGGGTATTAAACCATGGACTGAAACGACTATCGGCACAATGACAGCTGAGTCCACATCTCACATGTCGACAACCTCGCGGGCCAAGTCTAGATAGAAAATATTATTATTAAAAGGTGAATTGATCAAGATTCCTTGTCTAAAATTTTTAACTATTTACCTACCCTCCATTAGTTACGCAATTAATAGCACTAAGTTAAGCAATTAAGCTGTACAGTTCTAGAATTACTGTTAACTAGCAAGTCAGAGATCTAAGATTTTAACCTAAGACACCTGTAACTTATGTGCGTATTATAAATAAACTATCACCTGCTCCGTACTTCGGAGAGCACGTAAAGCTGCCTAATTTCTTTCCGGTCGTGTCGGTTTGCCGTCCCATCGGACTGTGAGAGTTTAGGCAGTGTACTTACCCGTATTACGCACACATTTGCGCACTATAATATTTCCTGCGTTGGCTAATCTCTGCTGATATTGGCCGCTGTGGCCAAAATTAGGTTATTAATAATGTAGGTTAAAATAATTGTAAATGAAATGAAAATTGATTAAATAAAAAAGTTATATTATGAAGCAGAGTAGGCGCGTCTTCGTGGAATCGAGGAGGTTTACGGTGAAGAAAAATATCATGAGGAAACCTAGACTAATGCATAATATCTTTCTTCTAATCATTGTAATGAATGAAAAGTATTTTATTCTTAAATTTGCACCAATGCAATAGATTCTAAACTAAAAATACAAAAAATAACAAACAAAATAAAAATAAAACTAAGATAAAATGTTTTAATTGCGCACTTTTCCAGCAACAGTTGACAAGTAGAGGTCATTGACGATCCTATTCATAATTGACAAGCATAGAAAAAACATTTTTTCCTAAAAATATCCTTAGATAACTCACAAGTAAAGTACAACCGGCTTAAGTAACGGTACAACCTTCAGCGCCAACATGTGAATTTTTTAAAAGATGCGTACACATATTTATGGTCGGCCTACCTGGCGTGAAAAAGGTGAGCGTTGATCGTGAACCCGGGAAAAAGTGCTTCACTCCACTTTATAGGACGCTTTGATTGGTATGCTCGAGTTTTGTAAATAATATTCTCCGAGGACATTCAGTATGAAGAATTGGATATTATGGGTTAAATCACGATGATACAGCACTGATAGCCTATGGTATGACCGTCGACTGACAAATCTTTCGTCTCGAGTTCGGACCTTTGACTTTTCGTAAGTTATGTGTGTGCATTGTAAATTAATTATCAGTTGCTAAAATGATAAGGGAAAACATCGTGATGAAACCAGCATACCTGAGATTTCTCAATGGTGTGTAAAGCCATGTTAGAGGCCTACGGGCGGTTTAAACTCTGACACCAGGTTTTTCATTAACCATACAATAAGAAGAAGAAGAAGATCATGATGATATCAGTTTCAAGCTTAACAGACAGGTACTTCAGTGTCCACAAAGTAAACTATAGGTACTATTCCCTCAAATAAGGTTTTTTTAGCCGTCGACTAATTGACAAATGAAAACCAGTCGACTAGATTTACACCACCATCCTTTTAATACTGAATCATCATACTCTTCATATTTAATTTTGACGTTTTTCTTTAAAAAAAAGTTCTTAAAATAATCATTATTGAAACTAACTTCGATGTTTCTGTCAAGTTGCAGTGGCCGTGGTCAAGTGGACATTAGTCGGGTATTCCCCACCCTAGTTTGAAGAAGAATATTTGGGAATTACACCCGTAAGCGGGTAGGTACCTACCTACCTAAGAAAGAGGGGATGAAAAATATGAACTCCACGCGGACGAAGCACCAGTTTCTAGCCTACCTATATCTATACCTGTATCCGCGATATTTTAGCCAAACTTACCTACATTTAATAATTAAAAGCACCCTCTACAAATGTACTTCATTTGTGTTTACTTATAGCCTATTTATAATTTTAATTACTGTGCTGTCTTTGTTAAAACCAAAGATCTTTGTACCTTTGTCTGTTTGGAGTTAGCAAATTTTATTCACATTATAACGAGCCCTTTGTCCGTGAAAAACAAGGTCCAAGTGCTAAATTATTAGGATTTTCAGGATGAAATAACATTTTTTTTGAGGTTAATTTAGCGGTTTCATTTAGAATAAATCTCTCGAAGTTTCTTTTATTTTTTGTTTTGCAAATCGACTTAAACTGGCGTGCGAAATATCGTTTGTTGTGTGGTCTAATTATGTACAGAATAAAAAAAAATGCTAACTATTGGTTCGAAATACGCATCCGGTTTTTCCAGTAGTACCGTGCCTTGAAAATCACGAAAAGATCTTGGTCCTGTTTGGTTCATGAACTGTTTTGCGTCACTGAAACTCCGAAAAACGACACCTGTCGGCCAAAACTTCAGGAGGTGTTTTTTTTTTAAATCTAAATCTTATACTAAAACATAACCTCTGCAGAAAGTTTTAAAGAAACCAACTGCAGAACAACTAACTAATGACCCTCGCTACCACCTTTTCCTTGAAAAATCCGAGCTATCTCTATTAAATGATCTCACAGACGTATGAACATTACTTTAGCTTCAACAAAAGGCTAGGACGTACAGTCACGACCTAAAATATGTGAACATGTAGCATTTTCCTAACACCAATTCTGAAAAGAAATTGTAATGCAAAAATATTGCATTTATGGTTTCAATATAGATATTTTCCAATATTTGGGCTGTATGTCTTGTCTCCATAATTATTATGAATGCGAAAATAATTTTGTTTTCTTGTTACCGTTTTACGCTTAATCCACTGAACTGACCATCCTGAAATTTGACAAATACGTTGTCAGATGTACAGAAAGGAACATAAGGTACCTTTCAACCCAAAAAATACTGTTTTCAAGGAAAATAACAATAATGTTCTTATTTTAATTGATGGCCCCACGCATTTTTCGTATCAGTATTGAGAATCCTAGTAGCGACACCTACTTTTTCTATGAACTGAATCTTTTTTTTGTTTACGGGGTTTTGTTTGTGTTTTTTTTGTTTTCAAAAGGCACCCGGCCTCCTGGGGGAGAGACCCGGGAGTGTGGGATTCTTACCTCTCTAAAACCACCCTGGTGATCACATCAGCACATGGACGGAGATCCTGGGTCCTCTTAAGAGACCAGCTCCGGAACCTCCCCTGCGCAACGCCTGTTAGGATCATCCCCGGAATGTAGGTCAAAAGATAATGTCTTGAATTCTGCCTAATGCATAGGTACTTATATAATTTTCTCGTGACTGTACCAATCTAATTCTAGATTTCCTTAGATTTCCTTTCGACTGAAGTAGTCGTTTAGCACATTGTATGGAAATAAAGGCTTATATTCTCAAAGCATTTGTTCCCTTCCAGAAGATGAATTTCGGATGCGAAACAGTTTATCTCAGGAGTTAGTAGCTTTTGTGAGTTACTGTTGTTAAGAGCGGCGAGTTTGTTAAAACTTTTGATGTGTTGTATAAATATTCATTAACATAGTCAGCTGCATTGTTAGGAATACGTACCAAGTTTTAGGCAGTATGTAAACAATGGGAATATTTTTGAGATTATTTTACATATTAAAGCACATGTCGGCACGGTACGCCGAAGATCGTGGGTTCGAATCCCATCCGTATCGGTGGTTTTTTCAAATTTCTTATTAAATTATTAAGTATATTTAATGGGGATATGTTTAAAATTTGATATATAATGACTGCCTCGTTGGTCTAGTGGTAACAAGCACGACTGCTGAGCACGAGGTCCTGGGTTCGATCCCCGAGTCGGGCAAAGTGTTATTGGGTTTTTCCACGAGGAAATTCACAGTAGAAGCACGGAGTCTGGAATAGTGCCCGGTTAATGGCAATAGGCTCGCCCCCTATTACATGGGACTTATAACATAGCCGGTGAAACGTGGGTGTACTGCACACCTCTGCCTACCTCTGGGGAATACAGGCGTGAGTCTATAAAAACTCTTTTCGAATTTCGAACTCAAACGGAGTCCATTTTCAAGAGCGGGTGTATACGCGGCGGCCTCGCGGAGCAGTAAGGTCCGCGACGCCGCCTGATCTTGAAAATGGACTCCGTTTGAGTTCGAAATTAGTCGGGCATTCCCCGAAAACAATAGGTGAGTAAAGCCGTATCAATATTTCATAAATCGTATATTCTGTAAATTTTGCTAACCAAACACGCTACCCGTATGTCACATACGTACCGTCGTCGTTAGGTAAGAAGGTAATCCGTTTTTATTGTCGCACCGCTAATGGTGTCATTTTTATAAAACCGCCACAGACGTAGCTGTTGAATTAATAGTAAATGTTCTTAGAGAACATATAAAAACTTTGAAGAACTCGTTTCGAGTGAAATATTTATTTTTGTGCTCTTTGTATGAGTGAAACAACTTTATTGTTTTATGGTTTCATGAAAGTATTGTTTACCTACCTACAGATTAGAATTCTCATTTAAGAACTTTTTTTATCGTACGATTGGTATACAACCTGGTGTCAGAGATTGGGCTACTCGCCCCCTACCTACAGATTAGAATTTTATTTATAAACTTCTTATTTAAGAACTTTTTTCAATCGTACGGTTGGTATACAACCTGGTGTCTGAGATTGGACTCCTCGCCCCCTATTACATGGGACTTGTAACATAGCCGGCGAAACGTGGGTGTACTGCACACCTCTGCCTACCAGAGGGGTCTGGAGAATATAAGCGTGAGTCTATAAAAAAAACAGAGTATAATATGTAAGGTACTTATTTGTTACAGCGCTGATAGCCTACTGGTAAGACCGTCGACTGACAAGTCAGAGGTCTCGAGTTCGATCCCAAGGCGCACACTGCTGACTTTTCGTAGTTATTAATTATCAGTTGCTTAAACGGTGAAGGAAAAAATCGTGATGAAACCAGCAAACCTGAGAGATTTTCAATGGTGTGTAAAGCCAGGTCAGAGGCCTACAGGCGGTTTAAACTCTGACACCAGGTTGATCATCAACCACACGATAAGAAGAAGACTTAATAATATTCTCCTGACCGAATTTCGGTCACGGCGGCCAATCTCAACGGAGACTAGCCAACTACGCAGGAGATATTATAGTGCACAAGTGTGTGCGCAAACACAGGTGCACTCTCTATTCCCTCACTCTCATAGTCCGATGGGACGGCCTTCCGACACGATCGGAGAGAGATCAGGCGCAGGGCCAACGGCTTTACGTGCTTTCCGAGGCACGGAGTAAGTGATAATTAATTTATAAAACGCACATAACTTACGAAAAGTCAGAGGTGCGCGCCTTGGGTTCGAACCCGAGACCTCTGACTTGCCAGTCAACGGTCACCACCACTAGGCTATCACGACTCACGAAGAAGAAGAAGACTTACTTGTTTTATAAATGTAGGTACATAATTATATTTATCCACCTCATTCTGAACCTAACTAGTTTAATCCTGTGAAGGTATTATATGTAGGCTTTCCAATTAGAGAACAGTTTTCATTTTAGCAAAATATAAAACGAAAGGGTGTCCGTCCCCGAAAATAACTAAACATTTTAATTTCTGTAACTTTTGAATGAACGACTGAAAGGGGAAAATGAACTTAAAAATTCGAGATATAGAGTTGAAATAGCAAAACTTTGGAATACCCATATATTTTGAGCTTCCATTGAATAAGTTATGACTCTGATTTTGCTAAACACGCTTTCAGACGAGCAATATTTTATATAAAGACATTAAATATTTAATTGGAATGAAACGATGTGATGATGAATTTTGTATTAACATTGCTTTCACCTGCTGTTTTTTAGTGTGAATAAACATGACAATCACGACTGTTATCCTTAATGGTATCTGCAGAAAGTAAAATTGTAGGTTACATTTTTCAAATCATATTTACTTTTCTTTATCACCTTAGCCCATTTCTTCTTTAGGTAGGTACTTATCAAATCGTATTCAATGATATCAACCTAGAAATAAATAAATAAATTAGCCTGTAAGTGTCCCACTGCAGGACAAAGGCCTCTTTTCATACAGAGAAGGATTGAGCATGAATTACCACGCTAGCTCATTGTGTGTTGGCGATTTCAGACTAATAAGTCCAGGTTTCGTTACAATGTTTTCCTTCACCGTTAGTCAGGTGTCTTAGATTAACTAAGAAAGTACATATGACATTGAAAAAGTCACATTGGTACATTCCAGTTTCGAACACACCCACATGCTTGCAAAGCAGGTCCGTAACCAATGCACCACCACGACTAATCATACAGGTTTATATCTTGTTCAATACTATTTTTCTCAATTCATACTTGCCTTATTGTTGAAGTTCTAACGCTGCTGCAGAGCTTGAAGTAATGATTTTGATTTCAGGTCAGGAGTCAGGTTTAACGTTATATTGCTTTAGGATTTTTTTAGAAACCCCAATCTTGACTAGAGTAAAAAAAAATAATGAACTTTAACACGCCTCTTGGTACCATTTTTTTTAAACGTACACAATAAAACAACCAAATAAATTATTTGTCATAAAAACCATCGATATATTTACAACTGTTAATTATTTACATATATACACAATCATGTTCTATTACAGTAATAATTGATTCTTATTTACAATATCAAAAAAAAAAATACAAAGAAACCGTTAGATATGTTAACATTACTATTAAAATAATGTAGCGTGGATAACATCAAACGGTGTACTGGGTCCCATTAAAATATTCTGGTCCGATTTTAGACCGACGTTACATTGAATAGTATAAGAGCTAACTGTGGCGCTGTATTACCGCGATGGGTCCCATAAGGGCGCTCACCAACACTGCTATACGACTTCGCATTGAAAAAGAATATACTATAAGTGCCGCGTGTTTAAAGACTCTTGTAATGCATTGACATAGCCTTTAGAGCAGTCGAACTGAGTACAATACACACTTTGTCGCGCACTATAAAAACAGTATTTTTTTATTAGGTATTTAAAAAAAATCACAGCAAATATTTTTACTTAATATGCGTAGATATCGGCTTGGTGATAGTTCTTTTTACTGATTTATTGGTAAACTGACTGATGCATTCATAATGCTAATTTTTACAGAGCATAATTAAACCATTCGTGCCACTACCCTTCCTCAAATCTAATTGAATGTTCAATTTGAACCCAAACCACTTATCTTTACCGTCCATTTTCCTTTATGTCCCTCACAAATCAATGACTCGCAGTCCTATTGAATGTAGCGTCGATCTCGTGGATTTTGGTTACACACGGTGCAGAAAACATCTAGTAAATAGAATTCTATACGAAGTGACTATTTTTATATGCACTGAAAAAATAGGGCGAAGCATTACTGTCATAAAATATTGGAAACTAGCTGATCCGACAGACGCTCAAAAATTCCATAAAACAGCACTTACAATTTTTCCCAAATTTTTAAATATTCTGCACTATTTTGAAATTTTCCCTATTTTTTTTTAAATATTTTTATTACCAGCCAATATTTTCCTACTACAAGGCAAAATCGCAGTAGGTACTCTTCTTCCACCTCTCTTTATCTAGAGCTGTTAAAGACCAATTTTTACTAAAAAAAAATACCGGTTTGGTCCAGTTATTCTCGAGAGTTGCGCTTACCAACGAAATGCATTTAATACTTATATTTATATATAAAAGACCAGTTTCGATAAAGAAATATGACAATACAAAAGTCCTAGCTTGGGGCAAATGGGTTTAAAACTACCTTCATCAATTTTAATTTCATTTTACATTCCATTTATTTTACCGATGCAATTAAATAATTGAAATAACATTCCTTTGATGAATTTAAACACTGTAAAAGCACATCACATAACAACCAACATGTTTCCAAATTAATATTTAATAAAGCAACACCAATGCTTCACCCTAATTAATATTTAAATTCCAACATCCAACATGGCTACATAAACTAATTAAAAATACAAATATGTACTTCATATGCGAGATGAATTGCATTCATTTGCATAGAAATGTTTAACTAAGTTTAAATGCAAGAAATGCAATAACTGGTCTTGGTATTTAATTAAATTACGTGTGTTAAAACGAAAAATATATTTAAATATAGAAATTATTTCGGACTTTTCAATTCCTTTTGTAAAAAATTTGAACTATAATTCATATTTTTCAAAGCCAGTTTTTAACTTTTGCATTTTTTAATTTGCAATTTTTCCATTTATTTTTAGATAAATAGTAAATAGACGACAAATAAACATTTGATTGTGAGTAACATTTTATACATGACATTTGAAAATAAATAATTTCTTATAGAAATATTTTAGTAGTTAAATAGTTTTATTAATAATTTAGATCAACGAAAAGAAAAAAATATGATATTTTTTTCGTATAACACCATTTTGAAATATAAAGTAACAAGTACTTAGGTCGTAGTCATTATTCAACTATTTACAAGAATCGTATATTGGAACTTCTACATATCAGTCTGCAGTGTAAAATATACCTACTCTACTTAACTTGAAGGTTCATTTCGCTATGTTGGTTCTTCAAGTTCACTTTTAGTTTGTATTTGTTCACAATCATTGGCTTTTAAAGTCGTCGATGACGTCAGAGCTATTAAGTCTTCGTCGATGGTGGTCAGTTGAGAGTATTCCGTCTTCGGGTATATAGACCGATATTCATATTTCCTTGATTTTAACTGTGGACAAATATTTTATTTTGATATTAGACCTATAAAAAAGTTAATAATAAATGTAACTAAAAAATTTCACTATAATGTATCTATTTAGAAAAGTTTTTAAAGGAAATATCATATAGGGCAAGTGGGTACACTAATATAATTTAAAAAATATTAAATTTTCACTCGCCCCGTCGCGCGTCGTAAGGTACGAGTGGGACCCTCTAAACCGGGCGAGTCAAACATTTGACTAAGAGGGGCTAGATCTAGGGGGCGAGTGGTGCCTATACCAGTATCTTTAGTAGATTTTAATCAAAAATTTTATAATAATAAATTAATCGTTCATACATTTACCCCCACACAATCAAGCAAGCAATTTTTTAAATCACATAATCAAAGTAAAAAATAAAATTACCTTCACAGCTAGTATAACGATGACTGAGGCTAACAGCATAGCCGCCACACTCCACACGGCTAAGGAATTTCGTTCTAGAAGATTTGTTGCATCCTTAGACTCTTCGACGAGGAAGGAATTGGTTATATGAGTACGTATATTTTCTGCTATACGCCGTTTACCGGCCGATGAGCCGTTCAAACAGCCTCCTAAAAAAATAAGATCTTACTGAATCTTTGTTATTTTATAGGAACTCAAGGTTCTTAAACTTCCTAGCAGCTTCAGCTGCAGTCTAGTTGGTCACTGTAGTCGGTATAGGAATTATATCTTTAATGTGCTATGACGTCATAGCACATTAAAGATAGTAAGGGGTTACTTAAACGATGATTAAAAGTTTAATGACATAACTGTCACTTAAGTCAATTGCCATCTCTATTTATTGCCATGCAAATGTCATGGACAGGTATAATTTAATCAATGACATGTTTTTATAAGTAAATTCAATGAGCCTTACACAATATAACAATGTAGGTACAGATAACAAAAAAAGAGTATTTTGCACTCTTTTTTAAACACATAGCTTTATCGTTGTTTCTTGCCGACATGACCAAACATATCCTAGAAATAATAATCATTTTGTGTGCGTTAATATAAAAAAATAATACGAATAATTTTCCAACCATAGTCAAGTACCCCATTCGACATTTTATACGCGTTACGTAAGTTTTTCTGGCAGAATAACAATGTATCAGTGATAATAAACATGAAAATATCAACAAATACAAGAAACAACAAATATCTAAAATAAAATTAACAGTCAGATCGACGCGACGGTAATAAGATGGAGTACCTATTCTGTAGAGATTTATAAATCAGAAAGTTGTGAACTTTTACTTTCGGATTATACCTTAAAGTTAATGTTTTTCTTTTAGATCTCTCTTAGTACTTCAGAAGTTTAGAAGTTACCTAGTTACTTCTATGTTAGAAACTGGCTAAAATAATGTTTGGGGCTGCCATGTTTGTGAAAAGCTTTATGCACAGTGACTCAAATTGTAGTTTTAATGCACCACAAGGACAAAAAAATGCAATGCCGATACGAATCTGTTTTTTTCTGTGTACAATAAATTGTTGGTTGTTTTTTTTTGTAGACCATTTTTAACCCACGACACAAAAAGAGGGGTGTTAATTTGATGTTTTTGTATATCTGTCAGTCTGTCTGTGGCATCGTAGCTCCTAAACGAATGAACCGATTTCGATTTAGTTCTTTTAATTTGAAAGATGGCTTAGTCGAGTGTTCTTAGGTAAAAAAAATTGATGTTTAGTAATAAATAAAAAGTGTCACTGGGTTATTCTTCTATCCACCTTTGATCAATCTCGGTCAAGCGAGTCTAGAACTATGTTTTAGGATGATGAAATAATAATGATGAGAATAATAATGATAGAGTGATCAGATAAAATTAATGCGGACTTAAAAACTACTTTTGAGTATAATTATTCTAGTAATAACTTACCTATATCTTTATCACAGTGACAGCAATCCGTGTGATTGCTTGAGAAAATCTGTACCATGCCCTCCGTGCAGCATGGTAAGCATTTGTGATTTACTCTGCAAACAAAATACTTCTTAAATTATTGTAATTTTATTACCCAAGTACGGCAGCAAAAGAAGGGTTATGAATTCACAAGTTTGTTAATGATTTATCTTCGCTCGTTACTCAAAAATTACGTTTACCGATTCTAAGAAATGCAATGTCAATTGTTTTGCCTTAAAAGTTCACTTGAATCCCTCAATGGATCCTAGTGGACGGAGGGCTTTAATGTGAGTCTCATAGGTTAAGGTTAACAAAAACCCGAATGTACCAATTTCATTAGCATGCGTAACGGGCACTTGGCGGTATGTGACTGCAAATATTGACATGAGCCACCAAAAAAAAAAAGTAAAAAAGTGCTTGTGCTTCGCACATTTTTAGGGTTCCGTACCAAACGTAGAATATAAGGCGATCAATAGTATTTGTTTTGTAGAGTATACGCAATAAAAAACATTATCAGCTTTAAAGTAAATAGGTCAATGGAAAGTTAAAAATTCTTCGGAACAAAATTTTGGTGGTTTCTCATTCCATTGTTTTCCAATATTTTTTAAAACAAAAAAATAAAATAAAACAGTACTTATCTACTCCATGAGTTCTAAACAACGATGCCCATTCAAACGGGTAGGTGAATATTTTTTTCGTGCCTCCTTTGCTGTAGGGAATTAAACTTAAAAAAAATTAAAAACATTTTTTGACAGTTTGTATGTGTACGTCAACAAAATATTTATACTGTGAAAATTTGAACACTGTAGCTCCAACAGTTTGGCTTTAACATCTGTGTGACACACGACGGACAGACAGACATGTGATTGGCACCATCAGGGCTCCGTTTGTGTTCACGGGACTCTAAAAAATAACTAAAACCCAACAACCTTTTATTTTTTGCAGTTTTTAAGGGAAACATCACACTAGTGGTGGCAAGAATTTTTGCATACAGCGCCATTTTGAAGCGATTCAGCCACGCGATTCCTGCACGCGTGGCTGAATCGCTTCAAAATGGCGTCGCTGCGTTTTAAGCTTTCAAGGTCAAATTATTACACTGCCTTTGTATGAGTACCTATTGATGCATAAGTAAAACGATTATTCAGAAACATTTCGATTTTATTTCTTCGTCATCATAGTATAAATAAATTGTGGAACGAAAGTAAGCTCATTTTCTATTTTATACCGTGCTGAGACACCATTTTAAAAGGTAGCTTAAGGCATTCTACAACTAAGCTATCACAAAGTACGTCAAATGATATTTTTCAGCTAAAACTCAGTTTGGCATTGTCTTTACCTTTCTCAAATCGAAGATTATAAAAAAAATATTAATTGAAAATGAATGTAGCGTATCTGAAAACCGATAATTTATACAAAAATATCTGAAGATTGAATCGTTTATATATTTTTTTTTTCATCATATCCATTAGCAAAACAATTATTGTTAAATCGGTTGATTTACATCAAAGTCATGAAAAGGTTAGATTCAATCAGGGTAATTATTTATTTGACCTTTGTATTTCATTCTTACTTTTATTTGCTTACCTATCTAATCGAAGTGGGTGAGCACAAGTAACACAGTTGGTAGGTCCAGGTCCTGAACAAGATCTGCACGAGTCATGGCATGGACGGCAAGTTCTTGTCCTAGGCTCGTAGTACTGGGAACTAAGGCACTCCACACATAATCCGTTCTCTAATGAAAAGTGCGGTGGGCACGACGTACAGCGTTGTGGACCGGCGCCATGGCAGTCCTGGCAGTAATGATGACAGCGACGACAACTATCCTCCCATGGAAAGAAGTTCTGAGGACATTCGGGCCGACATTCTCCGGCCGCTAACCTCCAGTCAGGAGGACATGACGCACACTGGTCTCTCCGTGGACCCGTGCATGTTTCACATGATAAGTAACATTTTGAACACGTTCCTTCATCAGGGTAGTAGCCAGGGGCGCACGTCGCCCTACACGTCCCGGACTGCAAGCGTAAGGCACCAGCACACAATGTACAATTCAATCTTGATACACAAGTCTTACAAGTATGAGGACACGGCGAACATCTCCCTGCCGTTTGGTAATATCCTTGCCCGCACTCAGCCACGCACCTAAAATAAATATTTCATGTTAACTGAACACTTCAAAGCGTGCAGGAAAAGGTCTAGATGGATAAAGGGCCATTACCTCGATCCTTGTAACAACAAGGGACTCGAACAAGACAAACAGTCCCACTCGTTCGGTCCGCTACATTTCTCGCAGGTCGAATGGCAATTTTTACACCTTCCCCCTTCGAAGTATTCATCTGAAAAAAGTCACGCTTAGTCCACGACGAAGGTAAGTATAAATAAAAATCATTATTTAAAGACACTTTTTATACTCACTGGTGTCGCATTTATCATTGCCATCGGGGAGACAAGTTCCGCTCTTTGTGAGAATCCATTTCTCTTGGCAAACAGAACAAATGGCACACGTGCAGATTGAACAACCAATTGGACACCTAAAACAACAAGGGATTTTGTTCTATAAATAAGTTTAAATGTAAAGGCGACAATTAAATGCTCGAATAATGTACAGTTAAAAGCGAGGCGTTTGAAATTCCGAGCGTTCGTAAGATTGACGACCTCTGTTTCATTACGGTATGGAATGCAAAGATAAATTATCATAACAATAACACTTACGGCAAACATTCTCTTCTTTGGGCGTCGGCGTAATATCCTGGGGGGCATTTTGGTACGCAGCGATTCTTGAATGCGTAATCACCAATGCGGCACGAAACACACGCACTTTCGCTCGGGCCGTGGCAAGATTCGCACGTTTCGTGACACGGCATGCATCCGAAATCATCTTTTTGATGTGTTCCGGGTGGACAAGCGGCTAAACAGGAACCATTGTACAAAACGTAATTGTGAGCGCACGAGGAGCACATGTCTGCCTTTTCAGAACACGTATCGCAATGCTCTGCGCATGGAAAACAAGCGTTGGCGTCAGGATCTTCGTAGTATCCGTCGGGGCATTGTTGTAAACAAACAGCTAAATCAACTACTAACAAATGAGCCGGGGCGCATGTGAGACAAGAATCTTGGCCAGCTCCGGCGCATGTCTCGCAGGACTCATGGCACGGCCAACATACTCCACCTTGGTTAACGAAGCTTCTCGGGGGACATCTTGACACACATGTATTATCTAAACGATAATGCTTGCACGCGACGCACTGAGTTGGCCCCTTCCCATAACAACCTTGTGAATCACATTCCGGATCGCACAATCTTTGCACTTGTTTATCGTTGGCATCTGCCAAAACATTTTTCCGTTGCGCGGAGGGAATATTTTTAGGGTAATTGCGTCTATCAGAAATGCCGAGTTCGATTTCGTTGAGGAATTGTGAGTATTCAGAGGCGTCGTAAACATCGTTAATATGATAAGCCTTCTCCTTCTGGTAAACACTGTTTGAATTAAAATAGCTTTTATTTCGTAGGCGTATCGGGCCCGTGGCCGTACCATAGAATATTAATTGCCATTTTTTCAATATGCCCGCTTGAGTGACGTGGATATTACCGGCGTTTAATATCTGAAGGGTCCAACGCCCTTCGGCACTTTCACCCCAAAAATGGACACTTAAAAACGGCCAATCGTCGAAGTTAGAGCTCGTTGCGTCATGCGTCCTTTCAAATAAAAGGGTGGAAGTAGTCCCCATTGGCGACGTAAGCAATATCCGTAAATTTCCTCTGGGGAAAAAGCTCAGTGAAATTTTACATTGAACGTGTTCCAAAAATCTGACCTCGTTCATCGTTCCGCTGCATCCATTCACATCCATGTGCACTGATATCGTATAGCCGAAAGATGTTTCAATAGACTTGTCCTCGTTTATTTCTTGTGACTTACAAATGTGCTGAGGGGGTACATTTGTCCATTGTTCGGCTAATGTTACCATCTGAGCGGCGTCCATTAGTCCGTACCCAAACTTGTGACTTACTTTTCTTTTTACACCATTTACGATCCATCCTTCTTCCTTTTCTAAAGGTTGTGACCGAGATGTCATTACTACTAGATGTTGCATATCGCGCCATGTTAGTAACGAATTTGCTTCTAAAGCTAAAGCGCATATACCTGCGGCTAATGGCGCTGAAGCGGATGTACCTGTATGATCTACTGTACAAATATGGTCGGGCCTTAATTGAACATCCATGTCTACGGTAGAAACGCTTTTGTCTCGGCCAGGTGTTCCAGAACTGTATGTAGAAGCAATAGTTGATGAACATTCTTCTAAATACCATGGTTTATATCCACCCTGAGTTGCACTAGAAATTGAAATGGTGAATATGCTATTTGCGTATCCGTCACAGTTGCAGGAATCTGTGTGCCTACCGCCGTTTCCCGACGCCCATATAAAAATAGATCCCTTTCCCCCTCTTCCGTTCGTCACACCATTTATAAACGCCCTGAAACAAAGAACTTTTAATGAGTTCGCTGTAACCATCTCTCTAAACCTCATGCAATTAGACAATACCTTCTAGCTAAAGGGCCGGGGCCGTCAACTGTTTTACCGTCGTCCTCAGGCCCCCAGGACGCACTATAGATGTCTATGTGATGTGTGTTAAATCCGAGCGCTTGGGCTTCCACTGCGTCGTTAACAAGCCCGTCGAGCATCCTGACTCCTCCAATGCTGGCGTTGTAAGCAATGCCGACACCGCAATATCTATTGTAGGCGACCGCAGCTACCTCGCCCGCGCACCGGGTGCCGTGTTTATTATCGCCATTGTCCTGCGGTGTCGGGTCCGTGTCGTTCCCATTTATGTCCGTCGAGGCTGCAGGATCCTACAATATCAGGTTTCCCGTTCAATACACTTCAGTTACGTAATACAAGAGCGCTAAAGAGAAATTGTTGGTTTTAAATAGGATTTTTATTTGTCAGCTTTAAAGTGCTTATGTGAGGGTGCGTGATGTATTAAAAATAATAAAATATTTACGTAATTCTGTGACAAATCGGGATGGTTGGGTTGTATGCCATCATCTAGAATTGTGATGACGACGCCTTTGCCTGTGTATCCTTTTCTCCAAGCGTAGCCAACGTTCATGTCCAAGCCATCAGCTGCGCCTCCATTCTAAAACAACAGGACGGTTAATATCTAAAAATAGGTTAGAAATACACTCAAGTGGACGGATATTACACTTTGCGCATAGAATAATAATGTAAGTGTTAGTGTTCACGCAGATAGGGCGCAGCGGTGAGCGGAAGAAATTGTGACTGCGAACATAGTGACAGCGGAACGCGAGAAAATTACTTAGCGCATGTAGGTGACGTATTAAAAAAACATTTTGCGATATTTGTTTTTTTTTTTATTCACAGTTTTTAACGGCTTCGTGGAACGAGTACTGAAACAAGGTCTTGGACCTTTTACGACCCATAAGATTTGACGCAATAGTTTCTTTTTTCTGTTTGACAATTCTGAATATGAGCTCCGAAATTATATGAGCTCCGGAAGATATTAGCTCCGAAATGATATTAGCTCCGAAATGATATTAGCTCCGAAATGATATTAGCTCCGAAATGATATTAGCTCCGAAATGATATTAGCTCCAAAATGATATTAGCTCCAAAATGGTATGAGGTTTGAAATAATGGTCTGAAAAATGATGTAAGTATAGAACCATATACGTCAACAAAAGCGTTGTTGAACAATAATAATACTTCTGCATCATTTCCATAGTATAAAGTTGCGACATTAATTATTACGTGTAAAAATAGTTCAATACGCCTTACTTGCTGCCTTCATAGTTAACCCTCGTTCATTGTAACGATAATATGTTCACGATTGTAACAGAGGGTTGAAATATAAAGAGCTCAAAAATAAGAGCCAGCGTACAGTTACGACCAAAAACATCTAAACACAAACTTTTGACAAACTTAGCAATAATGGTGCTAATTCTGTTGCACACTGCACTAAATTAATTTTAGTGTTACTATGTCTCTTTCTAATAAACATAATCAAAAAACACACTCACACCACCATATTAGTGATCCATTTTAAAGTAGTTCACTAAAATAATTGTATAAATGACACAGATAGAAAACCCATCCTTTCTACATTATATAAACATACATTAATACTTCTATTTTATTCAAATAAGTGTGATGGAGTTTCAAAAGTGCAAATATATTCAAGTTTGTGCGCGCGACTGTACACCGACGTATTGCAGTTCATTTTCCAAACTTGTTTCCTAAGGATTAAAAAATAAACTACTACGATTACCTACTATTACATTGTAATGTAAATTTTCTAATCGCTTGCATTTTTCCTTATTTTTTTTTTAGAATAGAATATAATTATTATAATTGTTCTGAATATAGGTAGTATAAAGTTGTTAATTACATATTAATACGGCCTACGGCATAAAGTCCGCCTCTGTACATTTTGTGTGCATAAAGTACAAATAAATAGAAAGTTATAAGGTTTTATTTGAATAAATAAAAAAATGAAAATAATAATAATAAGATTTTGCCCAATACATTCAAATTTGTGGCACTTACAACTTCATTTAAAGTTTACATACTATTCTTACACGGACCAATCTATTATTTTTAATTTAATTTACAGCACACATGTAAGTAGTGAAAGCTTACTGGTAGGACCGTTGGACTGCCAAGTCAAAATCGTAGATTCGAAACCCAAGCACGCATCTGACTTTTCGGATTCATGTGCGTCATCATCGACATCATCAGCCTATATTAGTCCACTGCTTCAGCAGTGGGCTAATAGGCGTCATCCAATGCGCGCCACTTTTGAGCGCTCATTGGAGGTTTCATGTCCGTTTTAGAAATTTATTATCACTTGCTAAAACGGTGAAGGAAAACATCGTGAGGAAACCGGCACATCTGAGAGATTTTCCATCGGTGTTTTTTAAACATGTTAGAGGCCTTCGGGTTGTTAAAACTCTGACACTGGGTTGTTCATGGAAAACACCTTTCAACACCTTTTCCACACTTTTTCAACGGTTTTTATGACTATGTTAGAGGCCTACGGGTGGTTAAACTCTGACACTGGGTGGCTCATGAACCATACGATAATTATAATTACATAATTATAATAATTCACACTATGCATACTAAAATAAAATTATACTTTCTCTCCGCTTCTCGCTTACGGCTTTGTCCGTTCATAACCACTTTGTCGCGTGTATGTAATAGATACGTGCGTGCCACTAAGGTGGTTTCCCTGACATAAAACCACGTATCTCTAATGTTACATTTCACGTCAAATAAAAATGTAATTTTCTTTTTAGGGAAATTGACAAAACGATGGAAATTGTTCAACATTACTTACAATCTTATTTTTTTTTCTTTGTCGTATGTTTGTTGTGCTACCTAATGTCGGAGTTTAAACCGCCCGTAAACCGTTATGGCATACTACATTGAAAAATCTCTCAGGTGTACTAGTTTCTTTACGATGTTTTCCTTCACCGTTTTAAAAAAGCGATAAAATGAAATAGGGTCGTTGTCAAACTGTTAACATGTATGCAGTATTAATTTAATATCATCATTCAAAAGGGTTTTTTGAATACTAAAAGTATTTTCCCACTGGTTATTTTATTTTTTTGAGAAGATTTTGATAATTATCATAAAAAACTCACGTGTTTGCAAAGCAGGTACGTATGTAACCAATGCGCCATTTCGACATCAGGAAAATATACTGAGATAAATTATATTTTCAACTTAGTTGTGAATAAATGAAGTCTTGGCTAAATACTTATTTGGCTTGACACCGACTCTTTTTGGAGCGTAAATATTTTTTCTAGCTTTTCAGTAGTTGTTTACTAGTCAGCTTGAATTAATAGTTAAGAAATATTGTCTTAAACTTTCGCGAACGTGTAACTTAATGACAGATTCAGATCGCAGGTAGACTCCAGGTCTGCTTAGACCACGAGAACTGCAAAGCACTCGAAATGTCAGGCCTTGACAAGTAAATAAATGTTTTTACGCGACGGAAATCCGTTGAAAAGGTTGTTTCAATTGTTAAGAGGATTTAAAATGTAATTCCGTATACAATGTAGCAGGTACAGAGACCTCTGATATATTTTAATATATCAGAGGTCTCTGTTTAAGGTTTACCTTAAACTCTACCTACTACTGGTAACACAAATTTAGAGGTTTAAGTTCATTTTACGACGTAGGCAAGCCAAAAAGGGATTTCTGGAAATTCGCCAGGAGACATAAAGCACTAAGATGACATTTTCATGAATTCGTCTTTGCGGGTCGTGTATATATATTGTGGTAAGCTATATAAATATACATAAGGTATATATATATATATATATATATATAATATATATTTTTACAAATAATAAGCTGTATATATAAATGGTATATAAGGTTAATATAATATATTATTACAAATTTTCCACGGTTTTACCCGTGGAAGTTGATTGATGTTGAAACTGAAGATTTTATTTCGATTTTTATAGGATTGGTCTCTTATTAAATGTTGTTAATGACCATTATGACTTGATTAATATCCTCTACTTTTCAAGTTTTAGTTTCAATTACACCGTAGGTCGCCACTATTGTGTATTTATTGTTTCATTAAATAATATTCATGTAATTGCGTATCATTTATTTTTCAATCAGTCACATGACAGATGTCCTATAAAAACATAATGAAATGAAAAGAGGTTGTATACCCAACATTCTATTTTTTTTTATTGATAACATTCGTTATTAGATACTAAACAAATAAAAACTATTCACAAACAGTACTGAACTTTTTGTGTTTGCCTGTATAAATAAATATTAATATGAAATACGTTTTACGCTTATTTTACATATCGACGAGTTGTTTTGAGAGTGTATGAGTACTTTCAGAAAAACTAATAGAAAGTTGTATATTTATATAAGTATGATAATTCTTTTTTTCTTTTTTGCATGATTGATTAACAACCAAGAGCGTTAAACGACCAGAAATGAGATACAAAAGGGCATTTATTGTTACGCTTATCTTAATGAGAATATAAAGGCCAAACCGCCCGTAGGCCTCATAAACTTTAAAACACATAATTTTTAACATTTTTTTTAAATATATCAAGTAGGTAAACTGGTTTCCTATTCATAGCTTACGTCACTTTTTACCCAATTGACCATTAATTTATTATTACTAGGTTTGAACGTGTGACCTTAGACATGTCCCACAGACATGCCACTTCGCCATTACTACTCCCGTAACGCGTACAATATATAAGAAAATACGAAGACCACAGCAAAATAAATATTTTATTTGGGTACTCAAAGCTTTGTACAGTTGAATAGAATTCATCTCGCCTTACTAAATATTTCATACCTCGCATTATTTTATTCAACGAAATTCCTTCTCACTTTCGTAAACCTCTGTACAATAAAACTTCTTGGAACAAAGCAAGCAACATTATGAAGGGACTTATAAAACAATACAGTCAAGGTCACAAATTAAATCATCTCGAAGGCTTGCAAAGAAGATTGTATTTATGTATACGTCTTAGATGTAGAATTTAGAGAGTAGTGATAGCCTAATGATATGACCGTTTGACTGGCAAGTCAGAGGTCTCGGGTTCGAACCCAAGGCGCGACCTCTGACTTTTTGTGAGTTATGTGCGTATTATAAATTAATTATCACTCTCCGTGCCTCTGATAGCACGTTAAGCTGTTGGCCCCGGCTGTCAATTGTAGATCTTTGACAGTCGTTACGGGTAGTCAGAAGTCCGAAAGTCTGACAACCAGTCTTACCAAGGGGTATCGTGTAACCCAGTATCTGGGTTGTGGAGGTCTGATAGGCAGTCGCTCCATGTAAAACACTGGTATTCAGCTGCATCCGGTAAGACTGGAAGCCGACCCCAACATAGTTGGGAAAAGGCTAGGCAGATGAGATGATAGATGTAGAATTAAGTATCCTTCAAATAGCTTTGAAGTAACTAAGGCTCATATTACCATTCACTTTAAAAACCGAGTTTAATAAAACTAAGTTCAGATCTACGCTAATTGCAGTACTGAACTCAGTTAAACGCTTGAACTGAGTTTCACTTTAATTGATCGCGTTTAGTGTCAGTGGTGAAATCGGCTCTAAGGCGAGACTAACAAAAATTTACACAAGTGTTTATGTGTGTCTGTGTATAACTAATTTTATGTTATCGTTAGAGTGAAAACTCTCATTCTAAAATAAAGCTATACTATCATCCGAGATGGTTGAATGAAGAAGAGAATTTTGGGTTTACAAATACAGGGTTAAGAATAGCTTGGTAGAAGAGCGACTGGAAGTTTTACTAAGTAGGTTGCGGGTTAAAATCGGTTGGTCAAAATGGTTTTTCTTTCTACAAAAATTTCGAACCTTAGCGTTCACATCATCATCATCAGCCGAAAGACGTCCACTGTAGAGCAAAGGCATCCCCCATAGAACGCCGTAACGAGCGACAACTTGCCGCATAGCGTGCATAAATACTTTATTAAAATGTAAAATTTATTTAAAATTTATTGTATTTGAAAGTAAATTTGTTAAGTCGACGCGATTGACGTAGCGTCTAAACGATTTTCCTTCTACGTTTGGTGTTACAATTTAAATTCCCGTTTATATATTTTTTAATATATTTTTATTAGTCTCAGTCTAGGCGTTTAGAAAAAAATCTAGTATCGTATCGTATACAAATAAGAAAACGTTTAAAAAAAACGCAAAAGTAGGCACATGTGTATTTTTGAATACCTATATACAATTTTAACGATACGATCTTGCAACAACTGTCGAAAACAATTGCTCGATTTGAAACTAATATTTTATATATTTTTGGTTTTTTAAAATGTGCCAACTAAATAGCCTAACTTTACTGAATTAGTACATTTCCAACTATTCTTTGTAAGAGGAATTTTAACACAAATGATACCGCTTCTCTTTGTTGTATAAGAGTTCGTCGACTTAGTACATTTTGTACTATTAAATTATGCTTAACATCTGCCACTGAAATGTTCTGCAATATTTTGTACTCATTCAGAATTTTAAACAGTACCTTTTACTCGCAATTTATTTATGTGAATTGTAAATTTTTTCACGTATTTTCGAAAAGAAAGATATATAATTATATTTTTATGGTATTAATTACTTTTGTCCATGAGTCTTTTTTACAAGTTTACACCGAAAAGAACAATTAAAAAAAAAATTATATGAAAAAAAAATTGCATACTTAATACAAACATTATAATTAATAATTAAATCGATTTATTTTACATATTTTAGCACATTTTAGCTTATTAAATATAATTATTTAATAATCGTGGCTTCAAATTAGTTCAGTCATCAGTTGTTTTTTCAAATTTTCTTTCAAGTACTAATTATAAAAAATGTTTTTTTTTTGTTTCATTACGCATAATACTATTTTTCCAGTAGTTCGCCTTAGGTTAGAATTTTATGTAATATGTACGTCTAGTTATAACTATAATTTATGTATGTTTTGCTTATTAAATTACTAATAACCGAACGTATCTTATTAACAAATGCTACTATTCAGTTAAAGAGATTGAAAATGACAAACATTAATGTGTATTAATAATAATTCCAAGTTAATTGTGATATTCTAATTTAAGTATGAACACTTGTTTTATTTTAATGTAATCTTTATAACAATGAAATCGTAATTAATGTAATAATAATCTAATAATAGTTAATGTAATGATAATCTAATAATATTATTAATAATCTAATCTAATAGTAATGTAATAATCTAATACTAAATAAATATACTTAACTATTATTTTTGTTTAAATGATGTAACATTACATAATAACATTGTATCAAATTAACAATTATTTGATTATTTTATTGTATTAATTGTTGTATTTATTGTATTGGATATTATTTATTATTGTATTAATTTGACTATGTTATTGTATTAATGTAAAAGGAGCTTGCACCTTACACCAATGGCATACACCCTTGCAGGGTACATGTACCTACCTACTATCACTGTTGTTATTGTTAACAAATTAAGACCTCTGTGAATGTATGTGCATGACTGCTATTTAAATAAATAAATGACAGGGGTGGGACTTGAACTTGATTTGACGTTTGTACCAGCTAAGCCACCGAGTCCTACTCACTACATAGACACGCGCGCGCAGTGACAGTAGGACAATCCAGACATCAAATAGACATAGGTACATTTACGACTTCTATTTAAATAAGTATATATATATATATAATATAAGATTTAAAAAACGCAAAAGTTTGATTTAATTGTTGATATTTTTTTAATGTTTAATTTTAATATTATTTTATTATTTATTTATTTAGATTTTAAATTTATGCTCCTGACTGTACCTGGTATGTACAGGTGACGTTACTTACCGTGTTTTGCAACATTGCGAAACTTTTAACATTTATTATTAACGGCTCGGTTTCCTCCGTGTTTCTTTTATAACGAAAGAACACCCGGACTTTATTATTTAGTATTTCAAGAGTCACGGTGGCGCATTGGTTATGGACATGTTTTGCAAGCACGAGGTTGTAGGTTCGAACCTGGTATTTACCAATGTGACTCTTTAAATGTTATTACTATCTTAGTTAATCTAAGTCACCATTGACTAACAGTGAAGAAAAATAACATCGTAAGCAAACTTTTTTGTGGCCGGGGGGAATAAAAAATGTTTCTACCGCATACCGTAGTCCAAGGACGTACGGTTATATGGGGCTCGCACCCACTAAAAACATCTCCCCCCTGCGTGTTCCACGCAGTGTATCGGACGGGGCCGGGTACTGTTAGTGCACTTCGCAGACCCGTCCAGTGCCTGCCTGTAGACTCGATCAATCATAAAGAAACCTGGACTTAATACTCTGAAATCACCAACACGCAGTTTTAGCGTGTTGATTAATGCTCGATCCTTTACTAAATGAGAAGAGGTTGCTAAAGGAGGTGTATTTGTTTCATTCAGAAATCAAGTTTCATTTTTTTTTCATCTATGTATCAATTTTATTAATTTCAGAACTACATTATTATACAAGTATTTACAAACTAAATATAACTACTATTTACATTTTCATATTAAATACATATTAAAAAACAAAAATAAAAAAAAAATAATAATAGTAGAAAAAAAGGAGTTAGTTAGTTTACTTTCTTTTATAGAAGAACTTTAAAAACTTGTAAAGATGATATTTTTATAGCTGCAACCTACTTTTGGTCACGCGTTGCTTAGCAACAATAGTCAAGTTGTTAAATTGTTTTTATTGTATTTGGAGTTTTAACACGTAGTGCTGTATCAGCTTGTAACTGTAGCTAATTTGTTGCAAAGACATTTTCCTGAACAGAGTAATAATCACCACGCTAGTTCTAAGTTCTAAAAAAAAGGTTCGAAACCAAGGCATGTCTCCGACTTTTCAGAAGTGATTTGCGTAAATAAATTGACAACTGATTTAACTTTAGAATATCGTGTGCCTTTGGGTTACGGGGGTCTGATACGCAGTCACTCCGCAGAAAACTGATAATATTTAGATGCACTTGGTTAGATTAGGAACCAACCCTGACAAAGTTTGGGAATTAATAAGGCTAGGAAGATCATCATCTGCCTAGCCTTTTCCCAACTATGTTGGGGTCGGCTTCCAGGCTAGGAAGATGATGAACAGAAATTTATTCCGGGCTGAGATTTTGTGCTTTGTTTAATTAAACGGTTTTCTTCAGCTTGACCTGTTTATTATTTGGTTCAAATTTAGTAATCGATATTTCACCTCCTTCTTTTGGACAGATTGACCTGATATTTGGTACATACCTTTAGTTCTAATGACATAACCGTTTTATGTAAAAAAAAATACTAATATTATTTTAAGCCTGTAACTGCATCTATTGTAATAAGAAAAATCGTATACATTTAAAACATAATTGTTAGTTACGTAGTTTACGAATGAAACAAACAGGCGCTGGGATTGTATAAAGCCACAGTTTAAAAATACTCTTTACAAAAAGGTGAAACCGCATTAACTCTCTAGCTTTACAAGCTGCCAGTACTTTTGAATTTAGAATACAAAATAGAAATCCAAAAAGGTTATCCAAAAAGGTGATGTTCAATGAGTTCGTAACAATAATAATATTCGTTTACTATTTAAACTAACACTACAATACGATTGAAAAAATAAATGATTTTCTCCACTTACCAAATACCACTGCTCTTTGAACAGGGGATCAGGAAAGGCAGGGGCACTTGACTGTCGCATGACATGTCTGGGCCGCCACTGGTGGTCCCTTTTCGTCCGCCGCAGCTCTCTCTGCTGCGTCACCCATCTCACCTGTCAAATGTTCTGAATTAATCCTTTTTGCTGAGTCAGCGAGTACGGTCAGGGAATGAATTAATACGACACTTCGTACGGTACACAAATATGACTATATTTGGGAGTTATTTTTGAAAGGTAATACAATTATTGGCTGTGTAGCAATCCTTGTTTTGTTTTATTGCGTCACTGATCTATTGGGAACCTTCTGGTAAAGTTTTACGTTTGATTTAAGAAAGTTTTTAGTACGATCCAGAGTACGAATGTGTGCTAAGGTTTTTAGGTTTTTAAATACTTCTTCTTCTTTCCTTCGCCTTATCCCATTAGGTTTTTAAATACTAAACATAAATAAAGTAGGTATTTTAAACGTAAATAGGTAGGACGTCTGAGACGGTTGAATGAAATATTTTAATCCGAAATTTGGCAAATATTATCACTTTTCAAATCTGGCCAGCCCAAAATTTTTTTTTTTGATGCAATCATTATGACGTGTGACGAAACTTCGACTTACGGATCGCTTGTTTGTTTGTTTTTTTGTTCTTTAAACGACCTTTTATTCAAATGTTCTTCTTTTCAGTTGGTTCAATTAAACAATAGTAATTTCGTGGTAAGGTTTTCGTTTCTTACGTTTCGATCCAAAACGTCTACATTCGATTTTAGAATAGGACCCCAGAAGCAAACTTGACAATATAATTGGGATTACAAATAGCTCAATTGGCAGAGCGGCTGGTGTATCTATCCAGAAAGTCGTAAAGTACGTTCGTAATCGAATTTTTCTACAATAATGTCTAACTTTAAAAACAATTTTTGAGAATAGAATTTGTTTAACCCAAATCAATTTCGAGTCGCTAGCAATAGCTTTAAAATTAAGTTAAGGCTATAAAATGGGATAATAAAAGTCGTTTATGGTGCATAAAAATAATTTCCTTCTCTTAATAAGCTTTAAGTCCGTCTCAGCCATGGTCTGTGAAGGCAATCTAAGAGGCAGTTTTTTTAATTTAGACCCATTGGATATTCTATTTTTAGTTTAATGACATGATTGGTAGACATAGCGGCTAAAAATTGGCCTTCTGAGCTTGGTGATGAAAGTTCGATTCCCGCACTGAACATTTTCGAATTCATTTGTCTTCGTGTTTCTTCTATAGGTGTCTGTAGCGGCGAGGGTTAAGACTGCCTCATACCGACGCGGTCTACCTTAGGGTCGACCTGCGGTATACCGCGAGTTGGCACATACCGGGGCGATCTACCACCGCGACCGCTTAGCAACCGCCCAGTGATCGCGTGTAAATTCCATAAGCTAATTAATAATGGTTAAGATATTGTTTTGTACTTCTCATTTAAGATCCAGTTTAAATGTATGATAAAATACATAGATACATCGCTTATTTGCTACAAGGTTGACACAACTCGAAATTTACGAATTAATAATACAGTTGAGTGGAAACATAACCTACTGTTTTTAACAAAAACATTTTTTTAAGCGTCATACTATTATAGTAAGGGGGACATCAAATAAGAACAGAGGAATTTTTAAGAGTCTTAGAATTTAGGAATATTAAATAACTGGTTTTAGAACTGTTGTCCAGAAAATCGTCTTTTTTGAGAAATGTCTGTTTTTTCGCAGATGAGTGGAGTACTAGACATTATGTATTTAATTATACTTTTATTACATATTATAAATCTTCTAAAAACACAAATAAGGTTCCATTATTTTAAACAGTTCATTTTGGAAACCACTTAAAACCACTCATTGGGAAAAGTGTAAGGATGGCTAAATCCCACTCAAATGAAAAGTTAACTAACTGGGCAGTCCCTTGAAACAAAATTCGAACGTCAATACGATGTTAAATCAATTATTCAGAGAGAAGCAAGTCATGATATCTAATCTGATAACTTTAAGGATGTATCCCAATGAATTATTTGATAGTAGACCGATGTCAATCAAGTTTAGTTTATTGATTGGAGTAGAATTGACGCATTAATAGTCGAATTTCAAATGCGTGATAACCCTACATATTCATGTACATACATATCCATGTAGGGTTGGCAGTAGTAATTCATATTTAATTTCGATATTATGTTAGCTAGCAATATTTGTTAAGTTAGGTTACACAATAATTCAAGCATTTTAATGTTTTAAAAGTCATAAAAATATAAATGTTGCCGAATAATGTAAAATTTGTGTTAAGACATTAATCCCCAAAACTTAATATTTAGACACAATGGATAATTAATTGTTGGGAACGCGACAAAATCGCTTGCCGGCAAGGCTTTTCTCGGTGGGTGGTAACTAGCCACGGTAGAAGCCTTCCCACCAAAAACAACTTTGTTGTTGATCGTTGCTAATTATATTTATCGCTACAATAATTTATATATTTGCTATAACATAACATAGATTCACGTCTGTTTTCCCCAGAGGGGGTAGGCAGAGGCGTATTCAGTACACCCACGATTCGCCGGTAATTTTATAAGTCCCAAGTAATAGGGGGCAAGCTTATTGCCATTTGCCATTAACCGGGCACAATTTTAGACTCCGCGCTGCTACTGAGAATTTCGTAATGGAAAAACCCAATAACAATTTGCCCGACCCAGGGATCAAACTCCGGACCTTGTGCTCAGGAGTCGCGCTTGTTACCACTAGACTAACAAAGCAATCAACTTTGTCCAATCATTAATCGAATTTAATGACAGGAAGAGGTGTTGGTTCGGTTCCGATACGGAAAAAATAAATAATTGTACTGAAATAGGCAATAGAATATAAGTTACCTGTGGATCATTTTTCAGTCTATTGTAGTGATCAATGCTGGCATTTGGTGACCTTTTGCTCACATGTGGGTGTGACAGCAGGAAATAATGTTTCAGGTTCCCAATCTGAAAACAAATTTGTATTTTAGTTGCTTGTAAAAATAGATGTGGTTATTTAATCTAAGTGGACATAATTATACCTTCGTAAATATCAAACGGTCAGGTCAAATATATGATTTTATCCTTTTATAAATAACACTATATGAATGTTGTGTTACTAGAAGCATTTTGTTATATCTTATTTCAAGTAATATAGAAGTTCTTAAATTTTCGCGAATTGGAATCATGTTTTAAATATTATTTCGGGTCTATTCGCGCATAGATAATTAAAAATAGTCATTATTGAACTAACCAAGTAACTAATTATGTTATTACAAGTATAATTGTAACTAGTGTTTTTTTTTTGTAATCTAGGATTCTTCTTCGTCATCGTGTGGTCGATGAACAACCTGGTGTCAGTGGTTGGTTTAAACCGCCCGTACGCCTTTGACATGGCTTTACACACGATCGAAAAATCTCTCAGGTATGCTGGTTTCATCACGATAATTTTTTTTTTCACCGTTTTAGCAACTGATAATTAATTTATAATACGCACACAACTTACGAAAAGAAAGAGACAGCTCAGACAAAGACAGAGACAAAAGAGAGACAACTCTAAAGAGTTCGATCCCAAGGCGCGTACCTCTTTATCTCTGTCTCTGACTTGTCAGTCGACGATCATACCACTAAGCTATAGGATAATATTTTCACTTCTTTTATCCAACCAAGGTTTTTTTAAAAAAAGATACTTTATAAAAAAAAATAGTTTTCTAAAACGTGTATCAATGCACGCAACGTTTCGTGAAGCGGTGCCAATGCGCGCATTGTTCCCAAATTAAGTGGATTGCAACTTTTCATTGTAAAAATAGTAGTTCTGGAGTTAGCTCCCGGTACGGTACGAGGTAAAAGTCGGGCAATAGAAATGTTTGAAAAGGTTTTTTATGATATTTTGGGATAGAATAGAGAGGTTGTCCGTTGGATTATGAACCGGAACTTTATTTAACCGTACTTAGTACCGCTGGGTATTATAACAGACAAATCCTATTAAAGTTTCAGTGCAAGGTTTCAGTACATTTTGCTTTATGCAAGCTTACGTTTAAGATTTGTTTTACATACGATGTTGCATTTTATACTGAATTAAATAAGTGGGAGTGGATTCTGAAGTATGCGTTTCTGTAAATTAATTATAAAAATAATTTCTAAGAAGATATGATTATTTTGCCCGCGGGATAAATGACAGCTGTGTTATTTGGATGTTTAAGCTATAATACTGTAAGGTTTCATCAAAATCTTTTTAGTAAGTTTTGTGTACTGTTACTAACGGCGTGTAACTACTAATAATATAGGCGCTGGAAACGGTAACCACGTTTATTTGTCAGACTCAATAATACCATCAGGTGAACCCGTACAAAACACTAGTCTAATCTATTGTCATTACTTTTTGAATTTAGAATACAAAATAGAAATCCAAAAAGGTAATCCAAAAAGGTGATGTTAAAAGTAGTTTGTAACATACTCCGCATTTTTATTAAAGCCTAACCTAGAGCTCCTGGGGCACTAACTTCTTAAGCGGCCTCCTGAGAGGGCCAGCACCTGTTAGTATGTCCGCCACTCTCTTATTACTCCGTCTGGGCCTGTGTATATTTTCGTTACTCCTACCTCTTGGCCAAGATCCCCTGGGTAATTGTCCATCTGCCACAATTGCCAAGTCACGCTCCTTTATATTTGGGGAAGATCCACCACCGCGTCGAGGTAACAAAGTCGGAAGATATTCCCGAATCCATCGAGACCAAAAACGATCCGTGAGTCTTACGGCTCGGCGCCAGCCGTCTCGTCCGATGACATCACGATCCGTCAACGTTGCCGGGATTGGTCTCCCTGAAGACGATCCTATTATAAAGTGCATTGGTGTCAAGGCTTCCTCACAGTCTGGATCAACTGGAACGTGTGTCAGTGGACGCGTATTAACTAGATTCTCTGACTCTAGTAGAAAGGTGTTCGCCGCATCGGTTGATAAACTATGTACAACCTCCAGGTGAACTGCTCGTATAACAAGGCAGGTATACAATGCTACATAGCGTTTCTCTTTCCTTCTGCCAACTGTGACCTGTACTGGGCCAAAGTAGTCCAAGCCAACGAAAGTGAACGGTCTACGATGATGAGCTAGTCGGGCTAGTGGGAGGTCTCCGGTAGACGGTGTGAAGTGTTGAGCGCGTTTTAGTCCACACAGTTGACAATCATAGGCAACTTTTCGAACTGCACTTCGCAAATTGATTATCCAATAGGTTTGCCGCATGTCGTTAACTACCGTCTCGGAATTAGCATGGGCAGACTTCGTGTGATGATGGGTAATCAAAAGCTGGACAGCAGGGTGTTTGGGATCTAAAATTATAAGATTTTTCACGCCGTCGTCGATATCTTGTATTCGGTTGATTCTTCCGCCCAATCTCAGTAAATTCTCTCTATATATGTAGGGGGATAGGTTGAATAGTCGGCTTTTTCGATGTAGTAACGTTTTCTCATACAGGCAGGCGATGTCATCTGGGAAGGAGTCAAGCTGGCATTTCTTCAGAATATGTGATTCAGCCACACGAAGATCTTTGGCGGTTATTTCTTTAGAACTGTCTTTGTTTCTTAACAGGTGCAAAAATTTATGGGCTCTC
Source organism: Protodeltote pygarga (assembly GCA_936450705.2). NCBI lineage: Eukaryota > Metazoa > Arthropoda > Insecta > Lepidoptera > Noctuidae > Protodeltote > Protodeltote pygarga. The sequence continues at coordinate 11,133,046 of OW388263.2, forward strand.
GCCGTAGCTCTCAATAGCCTTTTCCATGAGCTTAGTCTTTCTGGGTCAACAGTCAATGGTGTCGGGAAGTTATGTGAGGAAATGAGATGACAATGATTCTTAATGGATGGTTTTATTTCCAAACTACTGGCCGTATCTATGTATGGTGATGTTGGCCATTGTTGTTCTGATTCGAGTAAAAATGTTGGACCTGTTATCCAGCGAGATTCTTGATGAAATGCTACGCGCTTAATCCATCTCCATTCCGTTACAGTCTTAGTTTCAAGAATCTCGCTTATTCGATGTGCTACGAATGGTTTGAATGATCGCGCGTCACTACGCAACCAACTCAAAACGTTAAGTGAATCGCACCAAAATATACGTTTACTTGGTTTATGATGATACGATTCGTGAATGAATGATGCAAACCGAGCGGCTACTAAAGCTGCCTGCAACTCGAGGCGTGGAATGGATGTGGGTTTCAATGGTGTGACTCTACTTTTGCTACCGATGAGAGCGAGCTTCACTGTTCCATCTGCATATGTATATCGCCAGTACGCCACTGCAGCGTGCGCCAACTCACTGGCGTCGCAAAACAGATGAAGTTCGCGGTGAATTATATTAGATGATCTAAAACCATAACATCGCGGCAGGTGCAACTGAGAAGCAAGTTGTACATCACGGAGCCATTCGATCCAAAATTTTTGGTCTCCTTGATCGAGTTCATCGTCCCATGATAATCCTTTTCGCCAAATTGATTGAAACATGACGCGTCCTCTAGAAACAAGTGGGCCTAGAATACCCAAAGGATCATAAATTCGCATTAAGTTGGAAAACGCGTCACGTTTACTTAGCCTAGCTGGCAATTTAGAATCCAAGTTGAGATTGAAGCCTATGACGTCGTTTTTAGGTTGCCAGATCAGACCGAGCACCCTAGAAATGTTGTCATCATTACCTAGCATTACATTAAATTTCTGAGAAATCGATTCAGGTTCTGAAAAGTTATTGTCTGGTGTTTCGGATATGTTGGTATAATGAAGAAAGTCCACTTTGGATGTTCTACTTGACACAAAACCATATAAAACCCAACCAAGAGCAGTGTGGATCGCAACTGGTTGGTTATCCTTGCCTGCACGAATAGAATCTGCCACGGTCAATTTCCAATTATCTATACCAATGATTAGCATAGGTTTTACTTTTTCACAACATAAAATATCTTCTAAGTCAGATAGATATGAATATTTACAAATATCTTCCCTATTTACAGAAGCTCGATAGTTTATACCTAGATTTTCGACCGAGTGAGCATTATGTATCTGGTAAGAGTCGGTACAGTCGCGACCTTTAATTATAAAATCAACATACTGAATATCGCAATCACGTGACAAACCTCCTACACAATCTATACGTACTCGTTTACTCGGACCTTCGATACCTACATGCTTTGTAATCTCGGAGTCTATGAAAGTAGTTGTACAGCCATCATCTAAAAGTGCGTGAGTCTCCACAGTCCCCTGGGGACCAGTTACTTGAACTGCGACAACTTTAAGGAGTGGTCGAGATTTAAGTTTACTTACGCTCGAAGAAGGGCGAATAGTCGCAACATGAGCCGATACTTCGACCTCACAGTTGTCTGCTTCAGATTTCTGTTCTTCGATATCAGTAGATGGCTTCGGCGCTGCTTCAATATCAGAGTCTGAGGTGTCTTCTAGATCGGCGTGGGCTAGCACGTTCCGATCATTATCTAAATTATGTAGTAAGCTATGATGTTTGTAGGTACAGCCCCCAACGCTGCACGGAGATTTTACTTTACAAATGTTAAACCTATGCGACCTCTTTTCCAAACATCTATGACACACTTTATTCTTTTTTATGAATTGCCATCTTTCATTCACTGACAATGCCAAAAATTTGTCACATTTGTTGACATTATGAAATTTTGAACAAAAAATACATTTATTTACGGTTTTATTTACAGAATTAAAAAGCTTTGCGTCGGGTAGGTTTTGATCTGAATGCGTGCCCCTTTTGGTAGGTAATTGAACCGAAGTCGTAGAGGAATAAAAATCTTGAATTCCAAACTTTGTTTGAAGCTCAGTCTCACGAGATAGAAAGTCAGTATGTTACTAACGGCGTGTAACTACTAATAATATAGGCGCTGATAACGGTAACCACGTTTATTTGTCAGACTCAATACATCCATCAAGTGAACCCGTACAAAAAAACTAGTATATTATCCTATTGTCACTACTTTTTGAATTTAGAATACAAAATAGAAATCCAAAAAGGTAGTCCAAAAAGGTGATGTTAAATGAGTTTGTAACATGTACAATAGAAAAACATATCCATCCATACAACTTCACTAAATTTCAGCTTAATAATATTACTAGGAAGGATTTTTAGTAAAAGACTAATACTAATATTGTCTGCCATATTTTGATAAAAAAGAAAGAAATCAGTTTTTTTCACGCAATATTACGCAGGGCGCTACATATAAAAAAATAACAAAAAAAAATACTAAAAAAATCTATGCCCATAATGCCTACAGACATACGCCGATCGAAGCCGATCAAACTGATCATCTGGTATCCTTAGAAATATACATAAAATTACACAGTACGCCAATGCAAGCATTCTACGCAGGATAGATTCTATTGAAACGCCAAAATAGTAAATCCTTCGAATCAAACCTAAGCTCTATCGTTTGTGGAGTTATATCGACAGCAGCTACGAGATTAAACTGCTACGCCGTAGCACGTAGCAAAATGTAGACGTAATTACTACGCTTATCGGCGTAGCCTTTGTTTTATTATTGATATTTAGTTAGTAGAATTTAATATAGATTCTAGAAATACGAGAATTATTTTGATACGAGTTTGCAAACTACTTTTATACCGATAGTTTCAATAACAAGTAATATACCTCTCTCGTTCCTACACCTCTGGAAGAACAGAGACATATCTCACTACTGTCAATATTCGCGTGGTTTTCAATTTGTACTAGGGGTACTGATATTATAAAAGTTTCGCGTCTAATTATTGTTAATGGTGAAATATAATCTACATTGATCATTGTCATCGTCTTTGTCTTACCTACAAAACAATATTATGACTGACAGACAACGAGTAGCCTAAACCGTAAACTTTTCTTTCTTATCGTATGGTTGATGAACAACCTGGTGTCAGAGTTTAAAACCGCCCGTAGGCCTCTGACATGGCTTTACACACCATTGAAAAATCTTTCAGGTGTGCTGGTTTCATCACCGTAAACTAATAAAACTAAAATGGAGCACTAAGATAGGTATTTTTTAAATATTTATTTTACAGATTACTAATTAACTATTAACGTATCCATTCTCTCCCAACTGAATATAAAAACTCGACTGTCCACTATATGCCTACAACGCGTACTGACATATTTCGGCCACATAATGCGCAGAGGGGATGAAAGTCTCGAAAAACTTGTTATTGTTGGCAACACTGACGGCAAAAGAGCACGCGGTCGATCGCCAACACGATGGTCAGACCAAGTGAAAGAAGCCATTCCCTCGAGCAAATTCTACCAAGCAGTGAGAACCACCATGGATCGGAACAAATGGAGACAAATTGTGCGGTCGAAGAGCTACAGTGACCACGATCCTCAGTAAATGAGGGACCGACTGAAGAAGGAAGGAATTTAGTAAAGATAAAGATAAAGATATTTTATTTGAATAAACACGTGTATACATACAATAGCATGCAAGATGTTAACAGTATATTTGTTGGCATACATGTTTGCCATATGAAATGGCGTGCAAATGTTATTACAATATTATTAAAATTCAGTTATTAAATTTATTATTCTTAATTTAACATGGTTATGAAAAAAAAATGAAATAATACAAAAAATTATACATCAAGACAAAAAGTAACTTATTTGATTAATTAAGTTGATAATAACAAGCCTCCAAAGTTAAAATTTTATACTTAAGCGGCTGTATAATATAATAATAAGGCTATAAAAGTGTAATGTAATAATTTTAATTAACAGTAATATTTTAAGTAGAAATATAAAGGTAGGTAGTTTGACTTAGTACGGTGAACGCGCAAGTGTAACCCGTACTTCCACTCAGAAGCTATTGGAGGAACACCGTGTGGTTTTAAGCCCTTGCGAGTCCAACATAACCGCAACCATAACCCACAAATTTTCCACATAAAAAAAAAGAAAAGGTAATATGACTTTAATTTTTTGATCTTTGTGGTGATTTTAATTAAAAAAGTTTAAAAATGTTAAAAAGATATTAGGCAAAAAAATACCGGTAAATTTTAAGCTTAAAATACAAAGAAAAAATACAGACTACATTTAATATTTATTGCTCGCAAGCGTATATAATAATCACACGGTAACGAAACTGAAACAATATTTTTAATGGAACTTAAATATGTAACAGTTAAATATTAATGTTGGCGTGAAACAAACGTCTAGACTTATTGCTATTACTTTTTTCGCAACAGACTTAGACTATAAAATAGGCATAACTCGCAATTGTACAAACATTAATATGGATGAGTCGTGATAGCCTAATGGTATGACCGTCGACTGACAAGTCAGAGAGGTCTCGAGTTCGATCCCAAGGACTATAAAATAGGCATGACTCGCAATTGTACTAACATTAAAATGGATGAGTCGCGATAGCCTAGTGGTGGTGACCGTTGACTGACAAGTCAGAGAGGTCTCGAGTTCGATCCCGATTAGGTGCGTAATATAAATTAACTAAAAACTAAAATGCTGAGGGAAAACATCGTGATGAAACCAGCACACCTGAGAGATTTTTCAATTGTGTGTAAAGTCATGTCAGAGGCCTACGGTTTAAACTCTGCCACTAGGTTGTTTATCAACCGTACGATAAGACGATGTTATGAATTTTGAGATGTTGTGTTATTGTGTAACAGTGTAACACATGTTACACTACTGTGTAAATGCAGCCATTTTAAACGATCACAAAATAAGGTCAAGCACTTAGTGGTTGTATATTTTTACTCTGTTTGTTTCCGTTGTAATAAACATTAATTGTAATTTTTTTTCTTTGTGCATTAAATGCTCGGAGGATATTAGTAGGTATTTAATTTGGTTAATGGTTGTATTGTGCGAATTAAATATCGTAGAAGTAAATTTTTGATTTACATAGTAAAATTTTCTTCTCTGAAAAATAAACCTCAATAACAACAGGCTTGATTTACTAAAAAAACTTCAGTTAATGAACTTTAAGATATGTGCATTTTCGTAATAAAAAAACAAACTACGGAATCCTTTTTTGAGTCTTAATTGTTTTGAGTCCGACTCGCACTTGGCCGGGTTTTTATATTTATTTGTTGACATGATCAGCATTTTTCTTAATTATGATCGCGATGTAAGAGAAAATCGCGATGGAGAGCTTTTTAAATAAAAAAAAATTAACTTAAAGATAATATAATATTTAAATATAATACCTTATGCTTCCCGCCCAGTTAAACGCAAAATGCTGTGCACGAGCAATTTATAATTAATTAAGCTAATGTTCCCTAATTATCGGTAATCTGCGTGACCTACTTAACGAGATAGAGCAGCGTTTATATGAAACCCCCAGGAATGATCACAAACTGAATAAGTGCAGACGTAGAGAAGAATAGGATCGCGTAATGTTCGAAAAATTTTGCGGGTAGATAAAAGTTAGAGCGGGATTTGAACCTGCGACCTACTGGGTAAAACCCCCAGTTACTCTGCCACTAAACTATTTGTAACCCCACAATTCTCGTCTATATTCAATCATCTCAGATGGTAGTTACTGGGCAACTTTGGGCAACTTTGGGGTCTGTAATCGTTTTTTTCTTTTTAGAAAAATATAGAGCTTTAGTGCTCTCATGGCATGCGTAAAAATTGAAAAAAAAATCTTTTTAATTTCTTAAACATATTTAATACACTCGCTCTTGAAAATGGACTCCGTTTGGGTCCAAAACTAGTCGGGTATTCCCGAAATCAATCCTTGAGTTAAGCTCGATAAGCTCGAAGGATTCGGGAAAGTCATTATTCCAAAATTTTTATACATAATAAATGTTTATTAGTTTACCAATTTACTGGCAGCTGAACTTAATTTCAATTCCACATTAATATAACAGCTTGCCAATACTATCATTTTATAGAAGAAAACTAGATGGTAAAATGTGGTTACAAATAGGTCACAAAGTGTTAATCTACAGATTGCATAAATTGTTACCAGATATCGGATCACTGGAGCTTACGATAGTGGTCCTTATTCTCACCGCACTAATCTTAATTAGTTAGTTAATTTGTCGTAATTAATTAAATTATTTATACTAAATGTGAAAGTTTATGTGGTTGTATGGCCATCCAGAGTGGCGGAGGCTCCATACAATTCGATTCCTACCGGCTTCCCATTGATATTACATAGTATTGAAGCCATCTATAGGTTACGGTGGGCCAGAGTGTATACGCTTAATTTCCATCTAATTAGTACTAATGGTCCAGTCAGTGGTCGAAATTCGACTGTATTTTTTGTATAAATTTTAGCTTACTGCACTTTGTCTCCGTATAAACTTTTAATATGCCAAGTTTCACACCACTACTCCATGCGCACAATATTCTTAAAAAGGGATCCACAGTTTTTGCTTCACGTATTAATAGATATATTAGTAAAAAAAAGTAAACTAATTTGACAACACAAAAGCCTTCTTTGCCTTTTTCATGATGCTAGAAAGGGACAAAGTTTATCTAAATTAGTTAAGTACGTGGGTAGTACAAAAAAACCTACATCGAATTGCATTAAACATTTATATTTCTTTCGTGACGAAGTGAGCACGCAACAGGTTTCTTTTAAATAAATTACTTTAATGAAGTCACGGGTAAGGCTATACAGTTTAAGGCTGTTGTGGAAATTATACTTTGAAATGTGTAGATTTAATTTAATGTTTGCATCAACGCAAGTTCATCAATTTTAAGCTAATCAAGTAACAACTTAACGGATAACTCGCGTAATGTTTATTTTTCAAAAAACCTGACGTCTGAATCGTTGTTTCATTATGTTAAACGTTAGCAAAGGTTTGAATCTATATTAATCAAGTAATTTTATATTTTAAATAAAAAATATATTATATTATGTTTAGGTATTTTTTTAATATTAACCTCTAATGCAAAAAGAGGGGTGTAATATGTTTGGCGAAGCTGTGTGTATGTAGCTTTAAATTGAATGAACCGATTTTTACTTAGTTGTTTTATGAGAACTTGGAAATCTCATTACAAAATCAGATTACTTTTAAAACAATTGAGATTTTTTGTATCAAAATATATATATTTTTTAAATTTATAGTTATTAACATGACATGACACGAATTTATTCTTCGACATTTTGATAATTATGATAGTATGTAATATTGTGGTCTACGGCATTCTAGTCTAGAAATCCTACCCACGATGGCGAATATCTAATTCAAAGAAACGTATTTCGTGTTGATAGTGCCCCCATAAAAATCATCTTTTCTATGATATACTAAAGCTGATTATTATTATTGACCTACTGCACACCCTCAAATAAGAGGGGTTATGTAGTCCACCAACTTCTCAAGTATGGGTTAACATACTTCACAAGTTCACACAACGTCGAGAGCTCTCAAACAGACAGTTTTTCTCACGTTGTTTTCTTTTGTGACGTCAGTATAATTATATTCATACAATGATTTTTTTATACATGTGAATAATACTGCCCATAATAATTTTATGGAAACATTGAATCATAGATAGGTACGCGCAGAACTTGAACTCGTGACGCTTGACGAACTGGGCTATGCTCTAACATACTGAGCTATCGTTTCACTGCATGCACATATTATCAAGTCCCGCTCCATCTATACCTATTATCTAACTGACACGGCAAACGTTGTTTTGCCATATAGGGCCACTCTTATCATCTAAGATCTAAGGGTATAAAAATATCCTATGACATATATTCTCAGACCTACACAAAAATACACAAAAAAATCATAAAAATCGGTTATGCCGTTTCATTTCAGAGGTGTTTGATAACAAACACTGTGTTACGAGATTTTTATATATAAGATATTATAAATATTTATATTTGGTTATGGATAGGTAACATGGTACTGCATACACTTCTGCGTACCCCCTCTAAGGAATACGGGCGTGAGTCTATGTGATGTTATGGATAAATAAAGCCAAACGTAAGTCTAGAACAATAAATAAATTAAATCTTTTAGAAACGTACACGTATTTGTTTTCGAAGCTAAACTGTGCCCAATAGCCTAATAAATAGAAATAAGGGGATGCATAACTATAAATTAAGGGCAACTGAGCGTGCTAAGTAAGATTTCTCTAGAAAGTTTCTAGTTTCAAAACATTTAATAGTACAGGATCCCTGGTACATTTTTTTATTTGATTACTATCAAGCTAATTTTTCGTGAGTAGCTTCATTTTGATGAGACGCCCAACAATTTGCTGTTAGAAATTCTCGATTGTGGGAGCTAACAGAGATAGCAAGGATACAATATGTCGATTTGATGATCCTAAAATATTTATTACTAACAGGTTTTCTTTTTTTTAAATCTCAAGATAATTATTTAATGTATTCGAAAAAATATTTGTCCTACAAAATCTATGGTTTGATCAAACAGTCCCCCCTTTCCAACATGTATCGATAACGAGGTCATCATAAATGATTACTAACCAACTGAATTTTTTTTTTTTACTTAGTTAATATTTATGTAATTCAACAGTCATATTGTCCTACATATTGCGTGGGACGTTATCCCGGTCCTACGCTCAAAAGTAGTAGTACAAATCTTTGATATAAAAATAATTACTATCAAGCTAATTTTTCGTGAGTAGCTTCATTTTGATGAGACGCCCAACAATTTGCTGTTAGAAATTCTCGATTGTGGGAGCTAACAGAGATAGCAAGGGTACAATATGTCGATTTGATGATCCTCAAATATTTACTACTAACTGGTTTTCTTTTTTTAAAATCTCAAGATAATTATTTAATTTATTCGAAAAAATATTTGTCCTACAAAATCTATGGTTTGATCAAACAGTCCCCCCTTTCCAACATTTATTGTATCGATAACGAGGATAAATGATTACTAACCAACTGAAATGAGACTAGATTTAGGTATCACGTAAAATTGTGTTATGTAAAGATCATAGATAATTTTTTCTAGTTTATTCTGATATAAGATAAATATTAATAAAAAATAAAACCAATTTCATAAGGAACTAAAAAGCTTGAAATAACTTTAAAACGTTTTGGAGTCGGTTCCAAGACAAGTTCTAGCCTCTTTTACCTTCTCATTAAGAACTTGACTTGGAACCGACTCTAAAACGTTTTAGTTTTTAGTTCCTTATGAAGTCGGTTTTATTTTTTTTATTAATTTTTTTTTTCACGATTTGTATTGGTGCCTAAAATTAATCCCCCCTTCCAGACTTTTGTGAGGTTAATATTTGATATCCTTATGAAAAGCCCATTCAAACGATACCTCACACGATATTTTAAATCTTGGATGATTATAGGAGGGGGGAGGGTGACCACGTATTCACTCTCTTCCTTTTTACTCGTTAGCCATCTGAGCCATCGACTGCACGTATAAACAAAGCAATATTACTTGTTACGACAATTCTGCTATTATCAGATCGGAGAGTATCGATTACAAAAAAAAATTTGAAAATCGGCCCTCAATTGAAGGAGTAATTGCGTAACAAACATACAAAAAAAAATCCTTACAGTCGAATTGAAAACCAAAAAAAAAATTAAAAACAAGATAAATTCAACAAAATTGCTGACACTGTTCGGCGTCTGTGGTCGCCTGAACGTCCAAGAGGCTAGGTACTACAGCTGAGTCTACTAGGCATGCGCAGAGCATTGTTTACTGCTTATTAGGTAATTTTTATTAAAAATGACTATTTTTGTCGGACTAGTGGCCCATACCTGTTTTCTTGTAGGACATTGTTTGATTTGGGCAGAGAACATATTAACCTATGATGTAATATTTTTGTCCTACAGTTAGTAATGAGAAAAATGGTCTTGTGGTATTAACAATTTCTGAGCGTAGGACTGGGATAACGTCCCACGCAATATGTAGGACAATATGACTGTTGAATTACATAAATATTAACTAAGTAAAAAAAAAAAAATTCAGTTGGTTAGTAATCATTTATGATGACCTCGTTATCGATACATGTTGGAAAGGGGGGACTGTTTGATCAAACCATAGATTTTGTAGGACAAATATTTTTTCGAATACATTAAATAATTATCTTGAGATTTAAAAAAAAGAAAACCTGTTAGTAATAAATATTTTAGGATCATCAAATCGACATATTGTATCCTTGCTATCTCTGTTAGCTCCCACAATCGAGAATTTCTAACAGCAAATTGTTGGGCGTCTCATCAAAATGAAGCTACTCACGAAAAATTAGCTTGATAGTAATCAAATAAAAAAATGAACCAGGGATCCTGTACTATAACTTAGCTTACTAATTAGAAAATCGTTAAAGCTAAACTATAAACCTAACTTAGTTTAGTTTATGAGGCTGCAAAATGTTAATAGTGTACCATGTTAAATAAGATATAAGTTAGGCTCAGATTTTATCGCACAAAATTTAATTTTAAAATAAGTTTGTAAACGAAATTGATTTTGCTTGTAAGAATTTATTATTAAAATTTGTTTTAAAGTATTTCAAATCTTAAATCGCATCTAGTTTGTTATAAAAAGTTTTATTTTTTAATTGTTACCAATTAATGTGAACTAATTATATAAGAAAACTAATGGTCCAGTTGCATGCAGCGTTCGATATCAATTCAATTTCACTGTAATTTAGAAAAAACCCGGTCAAGTACGACTTCGCAGTAATTGCCATCATTTAAGTTAGGTTTAGTTATTTTTACAAAAAGACGGACCTCACTAAAACCATAAAGGTTTATTTTTTATGGATTAACACACACTACACTTAAATATCATACTACAAACAGAAAATGTAAAAATTCTGGCATAATATTTAATTCACATAACCCATGTGGGAATGGTTATATAATAAGAAATCATTTCTCAAATGTTTTCAAATTACCTACTAAAGATTGGGATAGGCCTCGTAAGAGCAAGCTAAAATAAAGCTATATATCCACTGAGGTACTCGTCCAAAAGCCAGGCTTTTACGCCACTCTATTTAAATTGGAGATTTTGTACAGTTTCGTAAATCCTTTGGGTCATGGGAGAATATTTGTGCAAAATGCTTTGAAGACTTGACGTCTAGTTGTATGAATTTGGAACTAGATTACAATTTATGTTATGCTATGCTCTCTTAATTTTTACCTTAATTTTCATCGGTTCGCCTGTGTTTGATTTTTGGATTATGTAAAAAGGACGTTAATGGAATAAGCTTTCTATAATGTTAATTTATGCTAATGCAATATTATTTAATTTAAATCCTCCTTGTTGCACTAAAAAAAATTTTTTTTTCAAAAAGTAGGTATATTTGGCGATATTATTGCAACGTAGCAATCTCTTGCAGATAATCGGAAATAGTAATTAAAGCATGATACCCTACATCCATAAGTATATAGAAAATGCCTATTGATGAATTAACATGAATTAACAAAAGAAAAAAATTGTCATACTAATGATGCGAACTTTAACATGCGAAAATTGTCTTTTGTATCATACGAGCTATTTGATATAATTTCACAACGTAGAAAAACCCAAACCGGAACGACTACCAGTCAATCATACAAATATCCTACACAACTATTTTGGTCACTGTGTAGGAACTGTTACCAAAACGGTTGTTACCAAAACGTGGTAAAAGTTCCTACACAACTCCAAAATGGTTGTATGGAATTTGTCCCGGCGAACTCAAAACACCAACTGCAGAAAGCAAAGCTTAACTGCGACACCAATCCTGGTGTCAAATCGTACGAGTATAGTTTGCAAAATGCAAGAACTTTTCAAGCGCTACATTAAATATTAGAATATTCTAGCTAGTATATCAAATTTGAAATTATGTATTCCATTTTCCAGGGTAGTCGCGCAATTATCGTGAGGTTCACTTACAAACAATTACGTTACGCTCAATTGATACTTCAGCACTTAAAAGAGTGTGCAATTAACACGTTCGCTGTGTTACGCCACAGTGAACCAGAACCTTTATAGAGACTTCGCGAAGTGCGTTGAAGCGAGATTCCAATTATCCACGGCTTTTGTCCTATTCCACTCCGCCACCCTATTGTCATCACATTCGCTCATTCAATGAATATTTTTCATTCATTTGTGGTTTTAATTAATATCTATTTTAGAAATTTTCAATGGAAATATATCTTTCCGTACCCAACGTGTTCCCTTTTGTTGTTTAATTGATTTTGGGTAGCGTTATCTGTAGCCAAATTGTAATAGGCGCGTTTAGGGTGAGGAAAAGGCTTTTATGTGTAAGTATTATCATGCGTTTTGTTTAACTAAGCTCTGATGGGTTTCTTTACTTAATTATGGTTACCTTCATGCATGCTATTTTGAACAAACACGTTTTATACCGCTTACTGATATAACGACATTTAGTAACCTGGAAGACAATGTTCTGTTTTATTTTTAAATTTACCTAGTAGTTAATGAACAAACAAATATCTATACGTAGACTGTGAAAAAAGCACTTAGCATATCCGTGATTTTGATAAAAAATGCTCGGATTTGCTATTTGTGATCCCTCTAAAAATATTAAAAAAATGTTTTGTATAAATACACAGTCATGTAAATGGAAAAATCTACAGCTAAGCCTGGTTCTTTGTCCTGATTGGTAACCAAAATTAATGAGCATCTAAAATATTCACTAATTCTATTAACCTTTACGTACAAAACATCCAAGGTCTTTTAAATAAAATATAAATTATACAAACGAAAAACAAACAGTACTTCAAAGCGTTCGCAACTTTTGGCGCCATCTGTTGACCGCCCATTGTAACTACAGTTCGATGCGAGAACTTTGGAACGTTTCGAGGTCGCATATTTCCCCCCCGGTGATTTGCATTCTTTTCACATTTGGAGCAAATGAGCGTAGCCCGTAATGAATTTGGGAAGTACTCCCCGGTGTTATGACGAATTTTTATAAGAACCTCGTTTAATATAGACTTGATTGCGTCGCTTTTGCAGCAATGTTTTTGAGGGTATTTTGTGATTACTTTTTGATAGTTTGGTATTAAGTATAAAATGAGAATTAGCAGCTTATGTAATTGAATTTGTTGATGAATTTAGTACGGCAACGTTGTGTATGGAAATTTTGCAAACATTTTTACACCACTAAAAAACTTGTAAAGCCTTAATTTTTTTACTTATGGGAAATCTTTTTTTTATCTTTTTTTTTCTTTTTTTTTATCTTTTTTTTTTAATCTTTTATCTTTTATTCTTGATCTTTTCTTTTATCTTTTTTCTTTCATTACCAACCACCTTTGGGCGGAAAAACGAGTTTTACATGCGTGTTTGTATTCTTATTAGGCTCTTACTAGTGTAAAGTAAGGAGTACTTTAGTAAAAGCAAACTTCAAATTTAGGTGTTCCAACTTTAAAGCAAAAACATAAAACTGATTAGCATAGTTTGTGACGTCATCATGAGCAAACGATTGTGAAATTATATACTAGCTTTACCCCGTGCCTAGCCTAACCCGTGGTTCTAAGTTTTCCAAAACATAAAATAGGTACCATTATAATTACATAAATTTCGGGAGTCGGGTCTATAATATTATTATCTTTGCAAAAAATTATGTGACAGAAAGACAAACATCAATATTAGTACCATAGACTACCACTTGGAACTCAAAAATATTAAAAAAAAACAGTTGCTACTGAATCAATAAAGTAAAAATCTTAAATAAATACCAAAAATATTTTCTCAACATAATCACTCGTAAAGTCACAAAATCACTCGTAAACTCATAAATATTTACCATTCATCTTTCTATGTCTCTGCAAAAACGTTTCTAACGTTTACACAGTCATGATTTTCGGCCTTCCTCCTACAAATAAACAACTAAAATATAAAAAGGGACATCGGTCCCCATTGACGTTTGATTGGCAGTTAATTGATGGATCGTTATATCGACATGATCCCAACGGTACAAGTCGGGACGATAATTTATTTTGCTTTTGTTTGTTGCGACCTACTATGTGATAAACTCTTTTTTCTTCAATGTTTTGACGGTACACAGATGAGATTGGAGTGATTGATAAATTGTAGTTTTTAACCCTAACGAAAACACAGGAGTGTTATTAATTAGAGTTGTTGTTGTAAACGGTTTATTTATGTTGTTGTTTGTTGTTAGTATTGGAAAATACGTGTAGCTAACAGAAATTTGGTTATATTTTATATTTAGCCGCTTGACAGTTCAGCTCGCTCGAATTAATCGCTGTGGCCGTAATTTGGAAGGAGGACATTATTATTTATTTCTCATTTATTCAATTATATTACATTTAAAGTACATTTTTTATTTTATATAAAAATGTGCATTTAAAAGTTTAAAATAGAGGAGCTTATCGGTATCGGTAACAGGGTCCAAGCTACTTATTTTTTTTATTTATTTATTTATAACACATAAACACATTTTTAAATATACCTTTACAAAAAAAACATACATTATTATTACTTATTTATTTTATTATTACTGTGAAAAGAAAATTACACTTTTAAGTTAAATAGAAAAAAAGAGAGTCTATTAACAATGGGAGTTTACTATTTATTATTACACAAATTATATTACACATATTATTCACATTTAATATTACGTGTAAAAAATAAAATCATAAATACAGCTGTAGGCTTATATTAAGACTGGTTGAATTGCATCTCGTATTGATGACAGTTTTAGTCTATTTCACTTAGATTTTTAAAAGCTGTCCAAGAGCAGTCACATTGACAAATAGTAATAATATTATAAAACCGCAGAATAAATTCGTAAATATTTTGCAATCTATGATTTTATTGAAGCGAACCTGATTCGATCCTTCATGATACATTCTACAACACAATCAGTGTAATCCAATCGGTAGCATTCTAAAGCAAGCTTTGGGTGCAAATGACACGTATGTCGTCCACATAAACGGTGAAACGGTTTACCGTCATGATTGACAGCCAATCGGTAATGCCTCGTGATACGCTACAGGCACGAAGCTGTCGTCCGTTTTAACTATTTAATGTTAGTTATTAAAAATAAAATATTACTGTTATTCGTTTTCCAACCACTAGTTGATGTATAAAAAAAATATTGAATTTAATTATTAATTCCTAAGACATGAAATAAAATTATATTATTTAATAAGAAACTCGCAAAAACAACTGACTGGGGCGGGACTTGAACCCGCAACCAGAGATAGCGGGTTCAAGTCCCGCCCGAGTAAGTTGTTTTTGCGAGATTTTTATAAAACTGCTAATAATCTTCAGATCGAAAGTAAGTAGGCGAAACTAAAGCCCTAAAACAGCGGTACAATACATGATATAGGTATAATTATTAAGTTCGCCACAAGAATAACATGTACAAGTCCAGATTACATCCATAGAGACCCCAAATCTTGAACAGTCGGATACAAAAGTTTTCTTCCATCACTACCAACTTTGCTAGTAGAGTACTTTCAGTTAGAAAAGTTGTTAGAGACTTTATTTGGAGGAGTGCTAGCATAGCGACGAAAAGAATTATTATTAGGTAATATTAAATTGAGACCACCTGCTTTTCTTGGTAAGTGAAGAGTAAGTGGTGTCTCATTTAGTCTGTCTCTGGAGTTATTTAGTTTGCGGATTTGGTTTTTTTTCTGAAAAAGGCATGCGATACCAGCAATTAGCAGTACGCCAAAGAAAAAGTCAACTTTACAGTAGAGATGACTAAAGAGAAAAATGTGATAATTTTAACTCGTATAATACCTACTAGAAATAAAATAATGACAATTTTATTTTTAGCCGGCGGGTTATACATATATCGTGCAATTGCAAAAAAGTACATTGAGTTAGCGCATTGTGTAATTCAAAACTTCTTTATTTTTTTGAAAAAAATAATGAAATTTTGTGAGCACGAAAAAG
Source organism: Protodeltote pygarga (assembly GCA_936450705.2). Lineage (NCBI taxonomy): Eukaryota > Metazoa > Arthropoda > Insecta > Lepidoptera > Noctuidae > Protodeltote > Protodeltote pygarga. Next base: position 11,149,113 of record OW388263.2, read on the forward strand.
GTTAAAAAACAATAATTTTTACATTAAAAACGCAAAATGGCCATCTCAAGCGGTATTAAAATCTGCAATAGAGAAATGCACATATTGGATTATTGCAAATGCTTAGCTTAATCCGGCAGCTGCATCAAAACCTTGGAATCAAAATCACGAATCCAATATTCAAGGACATTGTAGAATAATATATTTCGTAAATCATACTAATATATTAATAAACTTTGGCTTTACTCACGGATCGGCGTGGCGGACCTCACATTGAGTTCCACGACGCTGCGTCAAGACTCGCTCTTGAAAATAGACTCTGTTTGAGTCCGAAACTAGTCAAGCATTCCCGAAATCAATCCGTCAGTAAAGCTTTTATTTAATAATATTCAAGGACACGTTCAAAATATTTAAATGTTTCCGAACATAAAACAGCTCTAAAAAAATAAACGAAAATATTAAGTGAGCATTTCGATCTAAATCTTCCGGTGGAATGAACCGTAAAATACAAGTACTTCAAGCCTTCACGTAACACCATGACACGTTATAAAAAAACGTTCATGTTTCATTATATTAAAGGTTTCAGTTTATTTATAAAAGCGTTTACAAAAGGCCGGTAAGCTTACAAATTCTTTAATATTTAATTTAGTTGATAAAGGTCACGGTCCACCACGATAACCCACAACGTTGAAGACGGATTTGTTGCTACCCGCTAATGGAATCTCTATGGTCACCTTTATATGTCTTCTAACTAGGCGTAATGCAACCACATTTATTAGGCTGCTTTTGATAACGCAGTCAGCGTCACTACTTTCTGGACCCCTTCAATATAATTACAAAAAAAATAAGTTTGTTATCGAAGCAATAAGAAGAAGATTTACTGGTAGGTAATCAGGGTCCATTCCATTCCATAACGTGTCTTTCAAAGCAGGAGGATTAATTTCTTTTATGGTGATTTCAAATATGTATTTTTAAAAACCCACGCAGTACACCCAAGTTTTGCCGGCTATGATATAAGTCCCAATTACTAGAGGGCGAGCCTATTGCCATTAACCGGGCACAATTCCAGACTCCATGCTGCTACTGAGAATTTCCTAATAGAAAAATCCAATAATACTTTGCCCGACCTAGGGATCAAACCCAGGTCCTCGTGCTTGGAGCGGGCCTACAGGCAGGCACTGGATGGGGCTGCGAGGCGTGTTTGCGGTACCCGAACCCGTCCGATACAGTGCGAGGAACACGCAGGGGGAGACGTTTTTAGTGGGTGCGAGCCCCACATAACCGTACGTCCTCGGACGTGCGGTATGCGGAAGGCATTTTTTTTTTGTTTTAATGGTCTATCTATGTGCCTGCGACCTTCATAAAAATAAAACCAACACAATACTAATTTATTCTCGAAGAACACTCTAACTAATTCAAATAAATTCCAAGTAACACTCAGTTTCCTGTTAATTCAATCTAAATCGTAACAAAGTCAAACCTAATTAGCAATTCTTCGCGAACTTTCCAAAAAATGATTACATTTACACAAAGAAATTAGTATTCTTCCCTTGTAGTTTTAAGATAAACCAAGATTTCGTGAATTTGTTCCTAATATGTACCGAATTTCCTTCTATTTGCTATGTAAGACTTGGTTCACCTAAATAATTAAATTCTTTTGTGGTTACGAGATATCGTCGTCTCAAGGGAGGTAGTGATGTGCCGCTGGAACGTAATGGATACTCGAGTTTTAATCGAGATAATGGCGATTAATTTGCTAATTGTTATTATTACAATATAAAATTTTAATTTTTTTTCTTGTTTGCGCTCTGGGGGTTTTAGTACCCCGAGCTCCTGCATAAGGCGTATTTCCTCACTACACAAAAAAAATGTGCATAAACAGACTTCTAACATCTTAATTATTCTTAAAGGTGCATAAACAGACTTCTAACATCTTAATTATTCTTAAAGGCAACTTCAGAGACTTTTAGATTTTTAATTATGTATGTCATATTTTGTCCATAACATCTTTTGTACATCACAATCAGAACACTAAATATTTAAAAAATAAAAAATATAATACTTAAAACATAAATAGACCAGCCTGTAAGTGTCTCACTGCAGGGCAAATGCCTTAAATAGAGAAACATTTAAAAAAAATCAGACAGAAATTTTCAGACTCAGGAAAAGGCGAGACGAATTTGACAGAATCAATAGTGACTGGTTTACACTGGCTCTGGATCAAAAGACGTGGCAATCAGAGCTAGAGGCATTTGCCCAGTAGCAGGATGATATAGTAACAGAGACAGTGAATATTTTATATAAGATATATAAAGAGATATATATATATATAGAGATAGAAGAAAGAGAGAAAAATAGACGGTGATGCAACGAAGGTTTTGCCCAATTAACGCCACAACTTAATTCACTACCAACAATACCATATCAAATATACGATGTGTATTAAGAATTTAATGTTTTGAACAAGTAAACTTTTGAACAAGTTAAAAGATTAAAATCAAATTGAGATTTACAAAGTCGAACGAAAAGGTGTTCAGTGTAGATTCTGATCTCTACAGAAGCGCATACAAGCTCTCTGGAATAAACTCCTGTGAATGTTATCATGAGAGTGTTTTAAAATATTCTCGCTTATTTTATTCTCTACAAAAATGAAGTGATCTTCTTCTTATCGTATGGTGGATGAAAAACCTGGTGTCAGAGTTTAAACCGCCGCGCCCGTAGGCCTCTAACACGGCTTTACACACCTTTGAAAAATCTCTCAGGTGTGCTGGTTTCACCACGATGTTTTCCCTCACCGTTTTAGCAACTGATACCTAATAAATTTATAATACGCACATAATTTACGAAAATTAAAAGGTGCGCGCCTTGGGATCGAATTTGAGACCACTGGCTTGTCAGCCGACAATCATACCACTAGGTTATCAGTGTTAATGAAGTGATAAGTTTTCGTAAATCATTTTACTTATAAGAAAGTAATTAGTACTAACTTCACTGTTTTCAAATTCATTTAATTTTTGGGTGTTTCGTCACAGGGATAGCAAGTATTATTATTTCTAAAAAATGGTGAATATTTTTTGCCGGAAATCATAAAATGATGATAAATTTGTCGCTGTTTTGGATATCAAAACCGCTATCAGATAACAATATGCGAAACATTTTAGGTTTCAAAAAATCACAATAAAATTGATTTCACACATTTTAATAAATAAATAAAGCAGCATAAATTTGATAGTTATGACTCGGTCTCATCATATTCATTAACAAAGAGCAGAGCTAATCCTAGTTTTAATATTCTTACCTAATATTCAAATATTAAAACAGTAGGTATAATAATACCTATTGATATTGAATAAACTAGTTGAGCATTCCCAAAATTAATCCGTGAGTAAAGTCGTAATAATATTGAATAATATATAAGTATTGCTGTGATTTACCATGGGGCCTTCTTTCAAAGCTACGAACCTGCTTGCGCTGAAACATAGTGCAATGAGCAGCTTCATTTCTTCTTGATTATTTTAATGACGTGCGTCACCTTTTATAAAAATGAAATATGGTGTTCTAATGTGTAATTTTATAATATTAATTAAATAATAAGTTTACGTCCAACTCTCAGATGAATCGGAGTTTCATTTAGTAGAAGATAGTTTAGTAAGTTGTGTTAACTCTGGACCCAACAGAGGTCCGAGAGTTCCATAGTATAAATCACGAAAGTTATTATTATTCTAAAATAATATTTTTATTTTTTGTACAGGATTTCTAATTATAATCTCAATCTCATACGTGCAGCTCCAGCCAGTACGACCAGCCTATTCATTCATAGGGGTGTACTATGCCAAATCGAATGCTAAATAATCGAATATCAATTGATCGACCACTATACTCGTATATCGAACTTCTAAATACTCAAACGTTCATAATATCGAATGGTCAATAAATCGAACATTCAATATACTCTACTCGTAACAAACGCATACAGTACTTTTCTCATGTGCATAGCTAAAGAGTGAGTACTTCTAGAATACTACAAGCGAGTATTTCTAAAACACTACAAGCAAGTATTTTAAGAACACTACAATTTAGAGATGTTCAAATCGTGATTTAACAGACATCTTATGCAGGTGTACATCAACGTAGACCACAACACAGATGACTAACAGATGAGTTCGTGGTCTTACACATGCTTTTATCATTACATAATAACCTCGTAATTCTACTAAAACCTCGTAACTCTACTAAAATGTTGCGCACATCACTGCATCAGAGTTACGTACATTGTCTCACCAACAAAGCTTTTCAGTAAACTTCAGCAATACCGTAGAGAACAAGAGATAAGAATATACTACTTTTCCTACTTAGATGTAGTAGAAATATAATTGTCGCGTTCGTTCGATATCAAACTTTATTGTCTTGTGACAGAGTTGACTTTAGAATGTTAGGCGAATACTTTAAGCGTCTATTCTTAGCATACCCTTAGCGTCGCTTTGGTGGATTTAAGTTTTTACTTTTATATTTTACTAGCAGGTAAAAAAAAGACGAACATTAGAGACGACATCCTAATGTCATGTGACATGTGAAATACCTACTACGGTATAGTTTTATTTCAGAAAAAACCAGCGCGGTGCATGATATGGTATAGATTAAAAATGTATGTATCACGCCCCATGGTCGTATTTTAGATTTACCGCCCGTTTGTCTAACATTTAATAGAACTGTTTACGAGCAAGTGTGATGAAAACATGTTTCCCTAGACATTGTTCTCTCAGTAGGTGAAGTGGTTATTCATACAATTTACGTTATTAAAACAACGACAGTCGTTATCCATTCCCATAAAAACAAAAAAAAATGGGAAAACGCAAACACTAAATGCCCGAAAAATCTCTTGAAACCCACAATTCCATATAAATAAGAATTTCATGGAGATTACAAAAGGTTACGACACCACATTATTTTTTATAACAAACGCATTGTACACCAATAATGTTATTACTGGCGGTAAGCACAGGGTTATAAAAATCTAGGTCTCGAAAGGAACTGTGTCACCAGCAGTTTTGGAAGTATCTCATTATAGGAGGAAAAGAGATTATTTTCAATAGTTTTTTGCTGACTGCCTCGTTGGTTGGTAACGTGACTGCTGAGCATGAGGTCCTGGGTTCGATCCCCGGGTCGGGCAAAGTGTTATTGGGTTTATCCATTAGAAAATTCTCAGTAGCCGCCCGGAGTCTGGAATTGTGCCCGGTTAATGGCAATATGCTCGCCCCCTATTATATTGGACTTATAAGATAGCCGGCGAAACGTGGGTGTATTGCACACCTCTGCCTACCCCCTCTGGGGAATACAGGCGTGAGTCTATAAAAATATATAATTTTTTGCTACTCTTGAAGTAGTTCTATGTTTAAAACAAAAGACAATTTCTAACAAGAAATATGTGTATATTTCTGGATTTTTTTTCCTGTTCCGAATCAAAGCACCTCATCCTAAGCCTTGTCACCGACTCCAAAACTAACGTTTTTGTGCTACTTCTAGCTTTTTACTGCTTTGAAGACAGTAATTAAAATAAAAAAATTGAGAGTCACATTAACTTCATAGGGGAAGCCATATCCCTCTCCCCCACTTTTTCAGAAGTCGGTTATGAACAACACACAACGTAACGAGAGGTTTGCTATCGTCCGATGTGGAGTTCCGTTCTATATCTCCGAAGTTCATTCTGATTATGATAATATTTATATGAAACAAATCGAAGAGTATACTCTTAAATATTATAATATTTAATTACATTCTATATTATAATTATCCTGTCTACTTAGTCTATTTTATAATTAAGTCATAATACTATTGTCATCTATCATATAACTAGATATTCTCTATCTATTCACTACACAATGTTTTTAAGATATCGAAATAATATTTGACAGTTAAAGATCTGCAATTACCATTTACCGGCTTTGATGAATCACCAATACATTTCTATACCTAATCGCAACTGGAAATCGAGATTGAAACCGAAAATCGGAATCAAAACCTTACGCTTATACATTAGGGACTATAATTGCGTGTCGGTGTGCGAATTGTCACGGCTGCTCTTACGAGCCATGGCACATTTATAAACATCCTTTATAAAGTGTCCAGAAGTGCATGACGAAAATGCAACCGTGGCTGGTCTGCAATGAGTCCTTCGATTATGAGCCAATATGCGTAGCCGATCCCTAACCTACTCTTTAGCTAGACTTACCTTTACTTCTACACTTTCACCACATTATAATAAACATACAGTACAGAAACTTCGTACATACCTACAAACCCTCGAAAATGGCACAATCACTGTAAACGTGCGCAACGACGCGTCGTTAATACTGCGAGTACCGCGACGTTCGCTTTAGGAGTCTCGTCGTTACGCAATATTACGAATGTTTGTGTGAGTGTGCTGTCTGCCGTTTCGAGCGTTTGTACGTAGTTTCCTTACTGTATCTATATTATATAATTATACTGTGCTTTCAAGTTTCCTAATTTTTTTAAATAATATTTTAAATACAATTCAATTTGGTTTCAAACCTCCTCTTTTTTGGAAGTCGGTTAAAAAGTAGGCCTAAGATTAATAAGATTTATAAGAAACTGCGGTAAAAACAAAAATGTATTAACCCAAAAATATTTTCTTAACCTGATTTCAAATTCACAACACTCACCTATAGAAAAGAACGCAGCGCAAATACTTTCTAAAAAAATCTAATATCTTTAAAAAAATATAATATTAAGCTGGAGCTCTCGGAAATATTAATTTCCGGGGACTTAAAAATGCTGCCGCGGGCCGTACATCCAACAAGAAATATTGTGACCCCAAAAATATAAAAATAAAATTGTCGGATTAATCCTCTCATTAATCCTCTATCTACTTTCAGACTCTTTGGGGTCGCGCAACAATTGATAACGTCACGAAAAGATCATCTCAGTATTTCGGAATTTCATAATTCATCTTAAGGATTTTCTTCTTTTCCCGCAGCAATTTCCGAAGTGACTTAAAATGGCGAGCAAAATTAGTTTTGGTTATCTAGTTCTGTTATTTAATTTGCTGAGCTTACGTTAACTTAGTTAACCTTTAGACTTCAACTACGTTTTCTGACTTAGTTTTCTACTAACATGTATATTACAGTGTGTACACATTAGTAAGTAGTAGTATGTATAGTGTAAACACTGGGATATATGTATAATAATAATAATAATAACCACCCCCCCTAACCACCGGTAGCTTGGACCCTGTTCCCGATACCGGTGGGCTACTATATTTTATATTTTTAAATGTATATATATTTTTTTTATATATATTTAAAAATGTATTTTATATGTTTATAAATAAATAAATGGAATAATAATAATAATAATATAATCGACATCGCGCGAATTGTGAGGTTTCCTGTTTCCTCTCTCTAGATCCCAAACCACTGCACCGGTACCTTGGACCCTGTTTCCAATGCCGGTGGGTTCCTACTTTATATATTTTTAAATATGTGTGTTTTTTCAATCCGTGTATTCATTTAAATGAATAAATGGAACAATAATAAACTATTAAAATTTAAAAACTCATTAAAATATCCTTGAAAAATAAAATAACAAGGGTTTCCTCGTCGATTAATAAAATGTTATTGAAGCGCGATTTTTGCCTTTACAGCACAGGAATATAATAAAAAGCCATCACGTTCCCTTACGTTAAAAGTATTCTTCTTCATAAACAAAAGCATTTGCTTTTAATTTACAGTTGGAAAACGAGTGAAATTGTATGAACACTAGAAGCTCTTTTAATAAAACATAACGTTATTGCCAAAGGGTTGGCTGAAAAGTACGACGCCCACTTTTATTTTCACAAACATTCTTATTATCTACCTATTAAATAAATAGAAATGAATTGCTATTCGTTAGCCTCGCTAAAACTCGAGAACGGCTTGACCGATTTGGATAATTTTGGTTTTGAAATATGTCTGAAAGTCCAGGAAAGGTTTAAAAGATGAGAAAAGTGGTAGGGTAGGGTAGGGGTAGAGTAGGGTAAGGTAGAATAGGCGTTTAAGTAGGATAATCACGCGTACGAAATCGCGCCGGGAAGCTAGTAAATAAATAAATAAATCAGCCTGTATCTGTCCCACGGCAGGGCAAAGGCCTCTTCTTGTACAGAAAAGGATTGAGCATTAATCACCACGCTAGCTCACTGCGGGTTGGCGTTTCCAGACCATTAAGTCCAGGTTTCCTCACGATGCTTCACCGTTAGTCAGTGGTGTCGTAGATTTACTAAGAAAGTACACATAATAATGAAATAATAACATTCGTACATGCCAGGTTCGAACCCACACCCACGTGCTTGCAAAACGGGTCCATAACCAATGCAAAATAAAATCTAAGCAAATAATTAGTTTTCGAAATTCGAATGTTTAGATTTCTAAATGTTTTGTTTTTTAATGTGTCTACATAAAATATACCTTATTTGTTTGGTAATAAGGTGTTAAATAGATTATTCTGCAATAAGGTGTTAGGATTTTATTTTCGTTACGGAATTTCTTGATTCGGTCGCCGGTTCGGTTAAATAACTATTATCAAGGGTGACGCCAGCCTATGATCAAGAGGGGGGGCTAGTAGAAGTATAGAGGATAGAAAAGTTCGTACAGTCGAGAGCTTATAAAGCAATTAAAAACTTCAACGAGCTCTTGACTGTACAATAAATAAAACTTGTAAAGATAAAATAAAACTTGTAATTATTTTAGGACAAATAATTATTGTAAAACTATATTTTTTTATTCTCTAGAGGAGGGAGGGGGTTCGCAGCCCCTCTCTGGCCCCCCTTGGCGAGAACGGTTGGACCGATTTTCATGGGTTTTGGTTTGTTGATTTATCTCCGTCCTGACTAGCAGATTAAATATTATGAAAAATAATGGAATTATACTCCTAGGGTAGGGTAGGGTAGGGGTATGGTAGGGTAGAGGTAGTAAAGGGTAGAGTAGTGTAGGGTAAGGCAGTGTAGGGTAGGGTATAGTAGAATAGGCGTAGAGGTAGGACTATCACGCGTACAAAGTCACGCCGGGCAGTAGTAGGTATAATAAAATTAATTTAGCATAATAAAGGCAAATTGGTTGGTTTACACATATAATGTAATTTCCTTGGCTGAAAATAACAGAAAGCCGCCGTTGCTTATAAACCCACGCAATTTGCAAGTCAAAAGGAGAATGTTTAGGTAATTCTCTAACTTTGTTAACGTTATTCTTTTTAAAAATAATATTTTCGCTGTAAGTTATATTATTGTATTAATATTATTTTGATTATACAGACCCATTTTTGGGCAAAAGCTTCCTTTCCTTTTAATATTTGCTACCTTTTGCCAGCAGCTTCTTCGAAAGACACGTGGCGCCATCTGTTTTCATAAGAACGTTATTGTTGTTTACCTCGCAAACAGAACTTTTTTCTGAATTTCAGAATAAAGTAATGAATAAACAACAAATAAAATTGTAAAAAAAATGTTGCATATAAACTACATTTTTTAATTTTATTCAGTAACTTTACAATTGGAGAGCTATATCAGTTTGTCAATGACAAAAAAAATAAAAATTTTAAGGTACTTAGATAGATTTGTATATTATTATAGATAGTTTTAATTCGTTTTGTGTATTTATCATTTATCGTTAGTATGTAAATTTATAAGGTTTTTCAATAATAAAGTATCACACAGAAAAAAAAAGATAATTAACATAATATAATGTGCAAACTTCATATAATATAATTCATATATGTATTAACGATCGAAATACAATAAAACTATTAAAAATAGACATAATACCTTCTTCGTGTCGAAGGTACTTAGAGGTATCAACACCTAATTACTATCAATTTGTATGGCTTAGTACCTAATTGGAACACCAAGAACAAACTTGGGAATTCGGCTTATTAGGTTAAACTATCTTACACCAAAACAATAGAAATTATGTAATTTATTTTGTTTAATAACATTTGTTATAAATATTGCATTTAGAGTCGTGATTGCCTAGTGGTATGACTGTCGATTGGCAAGTCAGAGGTCTTGTCGCGCACACGTCTGACCTCTAAGTTATGTGCGCATTATAAATTAATTATTACTTACTCCGTGCCTCGGAAAGCACGTAAAACCGTTGGCCTTGCACCTGTTCGCTCTCTAGTCGCGTTGTGTCGTGTCATGCCATGCCGTCCCATCAGACTATGAGAGTGAGGGAACAGAAAGTGCAACTGTATTTGCGCGCACACTTCTTCTGCGTAGTTGGCTAATCTCCATTGAATTTGGCCGCTGTGACTCAAATTCGGTCAGAAGGATATTATTTTATAAATATTTTTATCACATTTTAATAAGCTTCACTTGTAACTAACAAAGTAAGTAAACAAATTTTAAAAGTCTCAAGTCATACTTTTTGCCCAAACTTTCATTTTACGGTATAGATTAAAAAGTCATTTGCACCCTAGGGTTGTATTTTATGGTTTACCTTCAGTTCTTCCAGCATGCAATAGTGCTATTTACGAGCAAGTATAATTCTTCTTCTTCTTATCGTATGGTTTATGAACAACCTGGTGTCAGTTTAAACCACCCGTAGTCTTCTGACATGGCTTAACACACCATCGAAAATATCTCAGGTGTGCTGGTTTCCTCACGATGATTTCCTTCACCGTTTTAGCAACTGATAATTAATTTCTAATACGCACATAAATTCGAAAAATCAGAAGTGCGTGCCTGGGTTTGAATCTACACCTGACTTGCTAGTCCAACGGTCATACCACTAGACTATCCCTGCTCAAACTAGCTCAGCACTACTCAGCTCAGTTCTACTCAACTAAGCTTAGTACTACTAAAACTAATACCGCAGGCAATAAAGGAGAAATACTTAAGCTTTATATAATAATTTGACCATTCCCAGCATCAGTAAATTACCTTTGAAAACGTTATAAACAGAGATAAACAGTCTCAAGCATTTATTAGAAGAGATTGTTCCTTTTCCGTTAGGCATTTTCAATGCCTTGGGGGTAATTTGCCGCCTAGACAAAATGATAGCAGTTTCCAACTGGGAGGTATTTATTTTGCTCATTTTGCCTATCTAATCATGACTAAGGAATATTTGTGCGATGATATCATTATTTCTTCTCCGATCTTATCTGCGAACTACTGAATAATTCATTGTTATAAATAGGAGGATTTTGCGTACGTTAAACGTATGTGTATTTGAAATAGAAATGGCGACGTATGTTTATTATAGACCATAAGGTTGTTGCTTTTAAACATATACATTGATTCACGCCTGTATTCCCCAGGAGGTGTATGCAGTACACCCACGTTTCATCGGCTATGTTATAAGTCCTATGTAATAGTGGGCGAGCGTATTGCCATGTTCGCAAATAAATAAATAAATTGAATTGAACCGAGCACAATTTCTGACTCCGTGCTGCTACCGAGAATTTCCTAATGGAAAAACCCAATAACACTTTGCCCGACCCGGGGATCTAACCCTTAACCTCGTGCTCAGCAGTCGCGCTTACTACCACTAGATCAACGAGGCAGTTAAAAATACTATGTAATAATCTATTTAGCTAAACGATATTTAAAAAAACATCTTGTAAATGTTCAGTGTATTTTTATTTAGCTAAATAGTAAACCATTAGGTAATCACACTTCCATGTGCCAAAAAAATCCAGTGGAACAGCAATCTAACTACATATATTATGTCGTTCAAGTCCAAAATGAAATAAATACGTTCTCATTCATTCTTTTTTTTTTTTGTATAATTTACCTATATTTGTTGTTAGATAGATTATACTTTTAGGCACATAGTATATAACTATATATACTAATCTGCTATTTATATAAATAAATAAATCAGCCTGTAACTGTCCCACTGCAGGTCAATACAGAGAAGGATTGAGCATTAATCACCACGCCACCACTCACTTCTTCTTCTATTAAATCAGATGATTAAGTCCAGGTTTCATTACGATGTTTTCCTTCACCGTTAGTTAGTGGTGCCTTAGATTAATTAAGAAAGTACATAACGAAAAAGTCACATTGGTACATGCCAGATTCAAATCAATCATAATTGTATTGTGTTTCTGGGCGATTAAACATCGACCTAAGACCATCCTTCTGTCTTAACAGTCATCTTTGTAAGACAGACAAGCCACAATTAGTTCAATGCGCTCTCCGCTCTCACCGGCTCTAACAGACGCATCTGTCATCGACAGAATAAGGACTTAGACAAACAAATGTTTCTTTCTACGAAAAACAAAGCAAGCCACCGTTGTACCAGTTTGTAGTTCTCGGAAAAACATTGTTAGGAAACCTGAACACTGAACAGATGTTTGCGAATTTGTAAAGCAAAGTCAGTGAGTTTGTTTAGCCATCTATGTCTAATGTACAACAAAGAAATACATTGCACCTCACTAAATAATAGACCTTTTGAACTGTTTGACCTAATGCTAGCTCTTAAACTATTTGAAAATGAAACGTTTATGCTTGGTTGACCATGAGATAATCTAAGTTGGTCGCGAACGTTCCCCGTAAAATTAACTTCCAATATTTTGACACTGTTGCAAGTGTCATGACTACGAGATTACTAAGTAGACATTGCTAGTTTTCAAGTAGAAATCACAGAGAATGTCGATATAAAAAGTGAATAATTGTGTAGTATAATTTCAGTTAATGTTGAAATTTTATAGCTAAGACAGAAACAATTTTTACCTATTTTTAATTCCAGGCTTTCTTTCGAAAGTGACAATTGTATAAAGTATCAAAGTTTAAGGCACTTGAATACTGCGACCTTTGAAAAATATGATAGGTGTGTGAGATTTCTTACAAAGTGTTCTTTAATTATTAAAATCAACTGATAATTACTTTTAATTACTGAGATGATATCAAAAGGTCAAAAGTGCCTATGTTCGACTCTGCAACATTTGTCTTGGCAATTGACAGTGATTGCCTAGTGATGGATCTTTGAGTAGCACATTTAATTTGTCGGTAATAAGTGCGTATTATAAATTAATTAGGAAATAATCGCGTGCATCGAAAAGCACGTTAAGCTTGATAGGCCCCTAACATGAAAATCTTTGACAGTCGATATAGGGATCAGTATCCTCATAAAATCCTGAAAACTGATCTAACTCTAGTATATCATATCCTTTCAGGTTACGCGGGTCAGATAGGCAGTCGCTCCGTAGAAAACTGATATTCAGTTGCATCTGATTATATGAGAAGCCGACCCCAACAAAGTTTGCATATAATAAGGCTAGGAGGATGCTATGTTAACAGTTAAATGGTCATACCACTGAGCTATCGTTGTCATAAATTTCGTAATAGTAAGCTTGGCTTAAATGTTCTGCTGTTACTCGTATGATAATATTAACTATGCAATTTAAGCTAAAAGCTTGACTTAGCTAAGCTAGCTTTTAGTCGACAGCAAAGTTTAATAATAATCTCTATACAAACAAATGAATGAAAACAAAGCTGTTTAATAATATTAGCATTACTGGTTGTCCCAAATTGATTTTATTCATTCACTAAATGAATTCTGTATTGTGAATGGTCAAGCAGCGGAACTCATGAATAAATAAATGAATAACTAAACATTGTGTCGTTATTTATTCATCTGCTAATTGACAGATAACTGTGATAAGGTTTTAAGGTAATTAGAGATCACAATTATTCGAAATTCGAACGCATTTCTTTTTAATATTTTTTATTCAACAAAATTTCATTTGAATCAAAATTGAAGCGATTTCTATTCACAAAACGAAAAGAAAAAAGTACTTCCCTCTTAATTGGACTATTTTGTGTTTGCTTACATTTAAATTAAGGAAGTAGGTAGATCTCTACAACTTCATATTTTCGTACAATGTACGTTTTTGGTGAGGAAGTTAGAAAAGTGGACTAAATTAGACTTGTGCTACCATGTGTGACCATGTTCAAATTTATTTACTTAGTTATTTGAACGGTTCCCCTTATCATTAACACGAAATATCGACAAGTTAATAATAATAAAAAAAAAGTATTTCAACAAAAAATACTAAATGTTTTAGTATTTGTAGGACTCGTAAAAACCTAAGACTTAAGACATGGCTTAATTAATAACAGTTTACCTTAAATTATGTTATGTTACGTTAAGTTTAAGTTACCACCTAAGAATCACATTTTGGAATGTAATAAAAAATTAAATTTGAATTTGAACTTAAGTATAAATAATAATAATTTACAACTTTAAAAGTTCGATTTTGAACAACTGCTCTCTATCTCTAACAAGAAGTCCTCACTATGAGAAATGAAGACATATTCCGTACTCCAAGCAGTTCATTAATAACGTCCATATAATAAGCTTTTTCCCACAGTTTTCCGAGAAATAAAAAAACAATGAAAGACAGATCGCACGTCCAAACCATCCCGTCCACACTTACCTCCCCATGATTAATGAACCCGTGTCTATGCGCCAGTTCGTGGGCCTTCTCCGGCCCACCGGGTACAAACACTGCGAACTGATGATGATACAAGGGTACACAGATGTCTAGCACTGTCAGTACTACGACCACGTACGCTAACATCGCGCAAACCGCGCATCGCACGCTACTACCTAAGTAAAATCCAAACCACGAACCCGATCATTATAAGTCTCAACACTCGCGAATGTAATTTTCGTTTGTTCGTGTAACGTCCGTTCTGTACGACGTCTCCGCGAAGACTGACTCCGCGTGACTGGAGGTCTTTTGGTCTGTTTTCAGTGGGCGCATGCGCAAAAGTTGGCGCCCTTTCTTAGTCCACTTGCTTCCGAAATGTATTGTGTGTAACGTCAATTGTCTTGAATATCTGATTGGTATGTATCGACGCATGGTTTGAATGAAATTAGTTTGTAATTAATAACTTCTCTATTGAATAAAGAATAAAAAACAATTTTGAATTATGAGTTAGTCATAAAGATTGACTCATTTTTTAAACAATTCAACTCAATTATCCTTAATCTATGTTATTCTTATAATGTAGACCCGTACTGAAAGTATATATTATTATGTGATATTTTGAGTCCTATTAAATCATAATTATTATATTACATTAAAATTTTACACGAAAAGAGGGGTGTTAGAAGTTTGATGTATCTGTGTGTCGGAATATCTGTTTGTCTGTGGCATCGTAGCTTCTAAACGAATGGATCGATTTATGTAAGTTTTTTTATTTGAAAGGTACTCGTAACTTGATCGAGAGGGTTCAAATAAGAATTGAGGTTTACCTAGTTATTGTGTCACGGGTTTTAATTTTTTTATAATTTTATAGTTATTAAAATGTCATAATACATGAGTAAAACATAAGTATTATGACATTAAAATGTCATAATACATAAGTATTATGACATTTTAAAAACTATGTTCGCTTTCAAAAGCAAAATAATGTAGCGTAGTGCTGTTGACTATTCTTGCAAGTTGTAACAAGACTTGCTAGACTTAGCTTAGTTTGTAACTTCTCGGTATCTCAAAGTGCAAGACTTCGAAACCAGTGTACGGGATGGAAAACTTATTGATATCAATAAAAGTGGAATATTTGAAGCATGAACAAGACGACACTAGTTTACGTAAGTGGATTTTACATTAAAATGTCAAAAATAGACACAAAATATCTTTGTAAGTAAAAATATATATTATATATATTTTATTTAAGTTATATTACATGCATTGCATTGATGCAATGAAATAATAAATAAGAAACTCGCAATAACAACTGACTCGGGTGGAATTATTTATTATACATATATTTATTTTTTAATTTAAAAATTTCATGTTGTTCATTGGGGTTGGAAAAAATTGGAAAAATTACCTGGGAGATGAAAAATCCTAGGAAAAATTAATGGGAGCTAATTTGGAAGAAAAAGCTGGTTTATAATATAAGCATAAAGATAACAGTTATAAACCTTTGAAATTAACGCTTTGCCTTAATTATTATTATAGCTTTCGCCCGCGGCTTAGCTCGCTTTAATTTAAAACATGTGGCGCCATCTATTATTATTACAACGATAATATTGTTGTTTTCCTCGAAAGTAGTGTTTTTTTCGTAGGCCTCTTCTCATACACATCACTTAATTTGTGCGCTCATTAGGTGTTTGCCCTTAATCGCCACGCTGGGCAAGCGGGTTGGCGATCGCAGTAGCAGATGGTTGTTATTACACAGTAGGATGCTGCTGCCCATCCTCCAGATTTTTTCCTGTCGCTTCTTACGACACCCGCGGGATGAGTAAGGGTGATTTCTATAGATCGGAAACCACACCGCCCGTCCGTACAAAGGCACCTATTAATTATCTAAGGTACCTTACATAAGATGTAAGGAGCTTAGCCTACTCAACTGCATCACTCATTCATCCCTTCACTAAGTAGCAAGATATTCCTCGTAGAATTCCAGCAAAGTGTAGCACACTAAGTTTATTATGTTCAACGACACGTGACGTCATCCTTGATCTCTTTTATGATAAATAACAAGGTTCCATGAGCCTTTGCAATGTTCACAACCTCTCAGTGTGATGATAGAGTATTTTATTGAATACTAGCTGTGGCCCGCGATTCTATCCGTGTGAAAGGAGAGAATAATTTTGGAACTTTATTCCGAAGAAATTTGAACCCCAATGTGATATACCTTTTTAAAAGCTTAGTTATTAAGCTACTTGATTATAATAAAAAATATTTTTTTCAGTCGCCCGTTTTTGTAAAAAACTGAAAAATATCGGAGCATAAACTAAACGCGTGTTGCTTTGATTTATTTGTCATTATGCAATCTAATTAATTAATATGTAGCTAAAGTTTCTATTTCTGTTAAATTCTTTGAGTTTTTATTAGAACATTGACTACAGCTCCATGTAATTAAGATAAAAATATAATAAAAATCATGTTAATGCAATATCAAAACGTGTCGCAAAAAGCCTACGTCAAAAAACCGCTTGTTTGACAGTCTGTCTGACAGTCTGACTGACATTTCTGTCACTGTCACGTTATTTGCCACAGGGTTGCCAACCATTATATCAATATTTTGAGTGATGTAGTGTTGTAGGCTCGGTATTTTTCACCGCTTCATTTTAAAAAAACGGGCGACTTTAAAAACTTTTTGAATGCGTCAAAAATCATAATAATTATGCTCTTTCTCACTGTATAGGTCAGATTGCAGTTCAAATTTTCATTTATTTTAGTTCCAAGCCCCATAAATTTTTTAAACGTCACCTTTAATATTTAATCATGATTCGAAAGACACGTGGCGCCATCTATTATAAAAAGAACGTAATTATTGTTTTTCTCGGGAACAGTTCTTTTTTCGGGATGAAAGGAACTCTATTTCCGTGTTTGTACATCTTACAACGTATATGCAAAATTTCAGGATGATCGCTTCAGTAATTTAGACTTGGTTTAAAGGTAACATACAAATTGACTTTCTGAGTTGTAATACTGTTAGTATTAGGATTGTAAAGTGGAATAAAATTTATACGAAGCGGGACTCGAACCAGCGACACCTGTTGTTGCTGCAATATAGTAGCACTGAGTTGAGTAATCCTAACTAATATTATAAATGTGAAAGTTTGTTGTTACCTTTTAACATCTAAACCACTGAACTGATCATCCTGAAAGTTTGCATATACGTTATCAGGTGTACAGAATCGGACAAAAATCAAGCCATCACTCAGAAGAAAAACGGCCTATATTTTCCAGAAATCATTGCGAAAATATATAACTTCATTTCTGCCTGTAAAAGCCCGTGATTATTTGCTAGCATCTGGCCTTGACATTGATATGTCAGCCAATCAATCATCATTTAGCTAAATAGTTTTCCTATCAAGACAAGCTTATTACGTCATCAGTTTGCCGCCAGATGGCAGGTTGGGACGTCTAATGGTGCTCCGGAAAAATATTAAATTACGCCCGTAATTATGAGCTCGCGATTTCAGACTCACTCGCTTTGAATACCAATGTCTTCTTGGTACTTTGAAAACAATTATAGGAGGATACGAGTATCAAGAGCATAAACTTTTTGATACCATAGTATTATGGAAGTGTTATGGCTGCCGCAGTATCTTATATTTAATGAAATATTTTATCGGACTTTTTAGTATATAAAAATTATATTCTCTATTTATATATTATGGTGAGTTTTTTTTATTATTTAAGGTCGGGCACAATAATAATAACTACCTATTTATACACCTAGAAATAAATTTATAATTAACAAGATAAATTTAATCTAAAAGACCTGCACTATTTGTTATATTTCCTGCCTAATATTGTTTAATCTTTGTTGATATGAACTGACTGCGCCTCTGTGACCTAAATCCGGTCAGGGGGACATTGTTAATATTGAATTAACTAAATACATATATGACAAATCAAACATTCAACGATGTATATGTTTAACTTGGTCGCGTCTGTGAGGTCTTTCTTGGGTTAAAGGACTGCAGTATTAGGCATCGTCTTGGTTGTAGCCACAACCTTATTTACACAAGCTCCGACTATGATGCGATCAACCGCGCGACTAGAGGGTTTACTGTTGAATCACGAAATTAATTCTAATCCTGTTTTTACTATATGCTAAATTAGCCAGGATACGGCAGGTCCTGGTTAGAGACGCTCGAATTAAACCTACTAATCTTATGGATATAATATTAACACTTTTAAGGAATATTTATCCCAATTACTTCCCCTGAGCAGAATTTTATTTAATTTGCTACATTAGGAATAACATCACAAAATCAAGAAATGTTCTAATCTGTTTTTACACTCGAAAAAAATGAAATTTTAAAATATTAAAGCATTTTTTTTTAAATCTTTATGTGTGCCTTAATCTTCGTGCGTATGTTAATTTATTTTATAAGGTTTAAAATGCACCTGGAGGATATTTGCATGGCACATCGGCGCATGTTAAAGCCTTAATTCAGAAGTTTATCTATACCTATCAAGGCGTTCCTACTTCAATTATATTAGACTTAACTAACACGTCGGCAACTGGTATCATCGATCTTCAACGAAAAGAATCTCTTTTTGCTCCAAGAGGAAAAACTGACAATTAGTTACGTATTTGACACGCAACTTGAGGAAAATGGTTCTTCAACAAAGATACAAATAGTTATACTGAAGAATGATGACCTCGTTGTTTACAGATTGACCTTAATTTGTTATATTATATCTAATAATATTTTTATTTTAATACAAATGTTTCATCATCATCATCAGCCTGTATTAGTCCACTGCTGAACAGTCCATAATGTATTTGCCCATAATTGCCACGCAAGCGAAGGTTGGCGATCGCAGTAGCAGATGATTGCTGTTATACAGAATGATGCTGCTGCCCATCCTCCTCATTCCCTTTGTCGCTTCTTACGACACCCGCAGGACGACTAAGAATGGTTCTATTCTTGGGCCGGAAACCACACGTCATTGTTTAATTTTGTTTTGTTTATTTTATTTGTCCCAAATACTTTGTTTTATTTAATCTTAATGTTGTACTTTGTTCTATAATCTGGGTTGTGGAGGTCTGATAGGCAGTCGCTCCATGTAAAGCACTGGTATTCAGCTGCATCCGGTAAGACTGGAAGTCGACCCCAGCATAGTTGGGAAAAGGCTAGGCAGATGAATCTTAATGTTCTAGGAAAAAATGTTTTTCACCAAAAAAAAATTTGTAAAATGTAAACTATTGTTGGAATTACTGCTAATTTGTTTATGGTTCGTGGTTCCACGATAGTGCTTTTAACTGTCGTACTTTTCAACAAATACTCATACTCATAAACAAACTTACTCACTCTTTATAAAAAATAATAAAATAACATTTTATTTATCTTTTAATGGCAATGCAGCCAGCGTTTTGGGGACGTTGCCCACTAGTGACTGTAGCGGTCTTTTAGATAAAGTTTTTCTTTTTAATTTATGTTTAGTTATATTGTGTTTATTAAAAAAAATAGTGATGCACATACATTCTCACATTAGTAAAATTATAATTCATTAATTATTGTTATAAAATAATAATACTATACCAACACACCTGTGTGTTTTCGCGATATTTCAAGTTTAAAAAAAAATAAAAAAAGAAAACCAAATTACGAACCCGTTCCAATCCGTCTGCTAAATATTAAAAAATCACAATATATCACACATAGAAACAATACCTTAAAAAATGCATTTACCAGGTATATTAACAATTTATTTTCGAGAAAAATTATATATTTTATGTGCACTTCAGAACTTAAAAGATAAAGCTTATAACTAATAAAAAACACTATTATTCTCCATAGTAAAACAAAGTTTCCACTAGTTTACTTTAGCAGTCTTTTAAAACATGACTTTTAAATCGTCGGCGAGTTCGAATCTCCAAGTTGGGGTATTCAATTGAAAGTGGGCTGAGAAATTCAAATGCCTTATTTGTTTTACGAAGTTGCGAACTGGAACGCGGTATGAAGTTGTTAGAAGTACTCTCTGCGAAGTAGGGAAGAATGAATACTAGTTGTTACTAGGAACAGTTCTCTGGTTCGTGTTATTGCTTTTCAATTGTTTTGGATGAGCCTCTCGTTGCTGTGATTTGAACGGGAACGTGTGTGTCTGTGAATTTGTAACTGTTTATGAAGAACTGCCGTTCCTTTTGCTGCGGTATGGTACTATAGAACCTTAGGCTTCGTGGAGTAGTTTAGTTAACTATTGGACATCAATAAATAGAAAATAGCCCTAGTAAGCCCTTGTTTAGCATTAGAGTGTATACTTTTCATCACACTTGCTAGTAAAAAGGGTTATCTCATGCTAGAAAAGCGTGCGCTTATAATTACACCTTAGGGCGTAATATATATTTTTAAATCATACCGTAAAATGCAAGTAAAGCCAAGAATTTAGGTAGGTACCTACTCAACAAAAAATTATATCACTCGCCTGCAGCTCGGGCTTAGAATGTCTTTTCGTAAAATTGAGTTCTTACCACCCTTGTTGTTACTGCAAGCAAAAGCTAGTTAATAAAAACCATTAAGAAACTGTACGCAACGTAACTAAAAGAGAATTATGCATCTGGTAACAATCGAAATACTGACGAATTTTTTGGCAAAAATATTTGAATGGAATATTCTGCCTGAATTTTCGAGGAATTCGAGCTATTTAAAAAATACATAAATATTTTTCATATCGCTCAAGTTTGATACAATAAGCTAGATACTACAATGCATTCTAACAAGGACTTTTTTGGCGCGGCCTAGGTTTCAACTGCATCACTTTATTAAATCCAATACTTTTTTACCCGACTGTCAGGAAGGGTTATGTTTTTCGCGCGTATCTTGTTTTATTTAATTTATTTGTACACACAACATATTATTAAACTTATAATGTATAAGGCATTAGGTAAAGCGATGTACAGGGCGATACTTATTCCTATTTATGCTTATACTAGCTTTTTCCTTTTATTTAAATTTAAAATTCAATCATGATTTTAAAGACACGTGGCGCCATCTATTTATTACCATAAGAACGCTATCGTTGTTTTCCTCGGAAATAGGTTTTTTTTTGGGATGAAAGTTACTGGGGGTACCGATTCATGAACAGAAGAGAAAATGGTACTTATTTATTTTGTCTTTGCAAAGTTGCTTTTGCACCAAAATAGAACTACTCGAAATTCGACCGAATGTTTATTTCAATATTTTTTAAATTGATAACCCACTAAATCTCATCAATAGTTCAAAAAAACTAATTCGATTCACTCGCAAAAGAGAAAATGATTCTTATTTATGACCAACTTACGACACGCAGTGATCTAGCGTGGTGATTAATGCTCGATTCTTCTTTGTGTGAGACGAGGCCTTTGCCCTGCACTAGGATAGTTAGAGGCTTATTTATATTACTAGCGACCCGTCCCGGTTTCGCACGGGTGCAATATTCATATAAACCTTCCTCTTTAATCACTCCTATATATTTATCTATTAAAGAAAACTGCATCAAAATCCGTTGCGTAGTTAAGATAGATAGATATAAGATATATCGTTAGATTGAAGCATACATAGGGATATTAGGACAGAGAAAGCGACTTTGTTTTATACTATGTAGTGAAGATTAGTTAGAAGACATATCTTTACAAACTAGCTCAAGAATCAAAAATGCACCAAAAAAAACTACTAACATTTAAAGACAAATTACTCGAGCATCCCCATAATATAATTGAAACGACAAAGTGCCTTTGTTAACCCCATAATGCGGTCTAAGCTAAATGAGACTATAATGGCACGAGTTAACAATAGAAATATCTCAATGGTATTATAATGAATTGTTATAGAGCTACGTTCGTAAGAAATCCCCCTTGAATAAGGCACCTACGTCTTGAATGGAGAGATTTTATAGATCCGCCTGGTGTATTGTTAGTCTGAAAAGCAGTCATTATCGAAAGATATCCACTCCGCGAATTGTGTTTGAATAAAATTTTGTAAGCCATTGTTGGTTGCAGTTTAATTTTGGTTTGGGATTAAGGCTTATGATTGTGTGTCTTAAGATTAAATGGTAAAGATGGAGATGAAGTTAAAGAATGTTACTGATGTGTTTGTAAGTTAAAAAGTCTTGATTTACTCTTTTTAACTTGACCTGTTTATTATTTGGTTTAAATTTAGTAATCGATATTTCACCCCCTTCCTGTTGCCAGATTGATTTGATATTTGGTACACAGCTTTAGTTTTGATGACAAAACCATTTTACGTAAAAAAAATATATTTGTATTTTATTTTAATTGATAATTTAAATAAATAATTGAACACAGGGGAAAGGCAGGATACAGTACCCCTACGTTTTGCCGGCTATGTTATAAGTCCCATGTAATAAGGAGCGAGCCTATTGCCATTAAACCGGGAATAATTTCAGACTCGATACTTTCAACGACTGGTAGGAGACCGCCAAGGAAAGAAAGAAAAGTAAAAAGATTTAGAGGGGACCTTTGCTCAGCAGTGGAACAATATAGGTTAAAAAATAAGGTAAACCACACTATGTGAGGCCACTCAGTGTCACAGAGTGCCTATTTTTCTTGAATGTTTCTAGTATGTATAAACCGTTGTATAATGTCTGGAATATGATTGATGGTAGTGACTAGTGACAGCGCGTAAGTTGCCACTTTTCTAAACGTTCATAGAGCAAGTAAATGGGTACAATATAGTATGATCTATGATCTACTTTTTAGGGTTCCGAAGTTAAGAGTCTCTTGCTAAAATCATTTATATAACATACAAAACTAGACGACGGAAGTAGGTACGAGTCTAATTTTGTATTATTATAACAAAAAATATTCAGGGTTATTTGTAAAACACCAGCATCCTTAAAAGGGGTCATTAAACTCATCATTATGAACAACTTTTACTATGTGACCAACCCTAGCAAAAAAAAATCTGCTGTTCCATACATTTATGTTTACATGACTCAACAAAATGTATGGAACAGCAGATTTTTTTTTGCGATTTCAGGGTTGGTCCCATAGTGAAAGTTTTCCATCACGGCGGCCTGACAAAACCTGGTCCGTTCTGCAAAAATGTCAACAACAAAAAGACGATGGGAGTCACGGTGTGACGTCACACTTTCTGATTTGTGTTCATTATCACGTGACTGACTGACTATCAAATATTGCCGAATTTATTTTCCAAGAAAATTAGGTATTGATCTTTGTTTATTACCCAACCACAAAAAAGGGGGGTTATAATTATAGCCGTCTTTATATTTTGAAAAATAACTTTGTTATTATTTGTCATTTTATATTTGTCATTCGTAACTTCTATCCACCTGATTTATTCTTAGTGGCTACTAGCCTATTATTAATAACAATATGCAACTATTCCAAATAGGCTTTTATATTGGCGAAACACTAACTTTGAAAGAGCTGCAGTACATTTCCAAAACGATTCATTTACAATTTATACAACGAACCCAATATTCACTGTTATGCTCTGGAAACTGGAGAAAGCTTGAATTAAATATTACTATTTAAACAATCGCTTGACTATTCTATTTATATTTAACCTCAAGACTACGAATCCGTACAATAACCATTGTTCATATTGACTAGCTTTTGCCAGCAGCTTTGCCTGCGTGGGCGTAGGATCCGGATAAAAAGTATTCAATTTGTTAACCGAGCACATGATCTATCTATGAGCCAAGTTTCATCTAAATCTGTTCAACAGTTTACGCGTGATTGAATAACAATCATCTTCATGAACTTTTACATTTATAATGCTAGTATAGGCAGGAAGTAGGATTTTACGCGTGCTACGCCGGGGCTACAAAGTCGCTACGTCGCGCTACAATGTGCTACGATATGCTACGACACTTCGTAGAACCTGAAGTGTTTATACTCGTAGAAAGAGGTTATCTTACACTTAAGATAATACTATTAAGATTATTTTCTTTAAGGTACCAAGTACTCTTAATTTTCAATTTATCTAACACTTTGTAAGTTTTTGTGTGTAACAGTCACGAGCAAAAATATGTAGAATTTTTCGAATGCCAGTTCAAGAAAAGCTCCTATTTAAAATATTAAATTTATGTTAACAGTAAATATACAGTTCCAGTAGTCAAAATTCCATTAAATATTTTTTTAAGATATTATTATAAACCGTTAGTCAGTAGTGTCTTAGATTAACTAAGAAAGTACATATGACATTGAAAAAGTCACATCGGTACATGTCAATTCCCACTGCAAGGCAAAGGCCTCTTCTCATACAGAGAAGGATTGAGCAATAATCACCACGCTAGCTTCCTGCATGTTGGCGATTTCAGTCTATTAAGTCCAGATTTCCTTACGATGTTTTCCTTCACCGTTAGTCATTGGTGTCTTAGATTGACTAAGAAAGTACATATGACATTGAAAAAGTCACATTGGTACATGTCAAGATCGCACCCACACCTTCGCGCTTGTAAAGCGGTTAACCAATGCGCCACCACGACACGAATGACAGTGGGATAGTCCTCTTAAATTTTAAACCATCCTCCGGATTATCAAATTTAAAACCAAAGCAATACGGTCCGAAGCAGACAAGGAGACAGTGATCCAACGCCATAACAGTCGTGTTAACCCTCAAATCGTCGAAAAAGTATTTCCACGTCTCCACGTCCTATCTACATTCCATTTCGCACTTAACCCTTAAACGCTGCTATAAAACTAAAGCGTATACGCTTACCGAACGCTGGTATTTCGTTCTGCGTCATATAGATGCAATAAAATTCTGAGTAACGAACGTTATGGCGTTTCTTTTGTCGTCTGATTTATGTTATGGGGGTTATGGGACATTTGTGCATGCTTTTGAGATAGAAGTGGTCATAGACACGAGGTCGTAATGTGACGTCGACGCTGTAATTTGATGAAACGGGTGGTGAAGCGGTTAAGCGAATCCTTTGTGCTGAACAGGTTCGATTCCAAGAAGGATTAGGTTTAAGGGAGATACTGTAAAATGTTGGCTAATCATAATAGATCTTTTTAGGTCGACGTGAGTATAGTTCTAAATCTGCCAAATAATAATACTGCTCTGCTAATACCTCTTAGATACTAACATAACATAGACTCACGCTTATATTCCCCAGAGGGTGTAGGTGTATGCAGTACACCCACATTTCACCGGCTATATCATAAGCCTCATGTAATAGGGCGAGCCTATTGCCATTAACCGGGCACAATTCCAGACTCCGTGCTGAGAATTTCCTAATGGAAAAACCCAATAACACTTTGCTCGACCCGGGGATCGAACCCAGAACCTCGTGCTCAGCAGTTGCGCTAGATCAACGAGGCAGTCTAAGCGACTAATGATAAAGTTAGTTATTAATTAAATGGTTTCGCTATTTATACATATTTTTTTGTAAATCCGTATTTATTCACTCTCTCTCTCTCTCTCATTGAAAAGAATACTACTCTATAATTTATCTACTACCTTCCACCTTACTTTTTCCCCGTAAAGAAAAAAATATCTAAGTACTGTCTCGTCTCTTGATACAAATAGGTATCGTCTTCGTCGGAACTAGGTAATTTTTTCCAATGTAAAACACAACATTTTTGTCCGTAGTTTTCCACGTACAAATGTTAGCAATATAACTTCAAACGCAACTTCGAAAACACCACAGAAAACAACGTTGAATTCTCAATTACCTACATCACGAAACATCAAATTCCCGCTTTGGTAACACAAAGCTTACCGACCGAACGTCACACTACACTCCGCGAAATTTTACCAGTTTTTACTCCCAAACGTCCATATATTGTTGTTTAAGCAAAACAACTGGCTCCCAGTTCGGATATAGTCGTCACAGATTCGTATACAGTCGAGAGTTATGTCACCCTTGGGCTATATTCAATTAGCGTACGAATTGGAAACGACCGTCCTTCTGTTTGCTCGCTTCAATCGCTGGAAGTGCTTATTGAAGTGTTATACTGTCTGACTCTCAAGTGCTTAAGCTGATGAATTGTGAGATCTATAGAAATACAAGTTTTAAAGTCCAGGAAGCTGGCTATTTCTTTGCTCAAAGACAGCATTGCCATCCAGCGTCTTGGGTACGCTGCTTGCAGATGACGCTGATGGGGAGGAATTCTTTGACGCCTATGGTTGACTTTTGTATGTAACTACTTAATTAGTCCCGCCCGAGTCAGTTGTTTTTGCGAGTTTCTTTTTAAATAATTTCATTAAAATATATTGTGCACAAACATGAATGTAAACAAACATACTCAAAATATACTTAATTATTTTCTTAATCTGTACAAATACCAATTTTTCTCGTTTGAAGTAGCACACATTACCAGGCGTCTCCTCAAGACTATGTAGAAAAATAAACTTGTTTTATAGGTGCAGGCAGCGATACGATAGCTTACTTGGTTAGAGCATTGCCACGGTATGGCAAGTATAGCGGGTTCAAATCCCGCTCGTCGGTTTTTGAGGCATCACATGGCCGTAACATGTATTAAAAATCAATATATGATTAAGAAGACGTTAAGAACTTACTAATTGTATCTACTATCTTGAGTCGCGAAAAAATATACTCAAAAGATGGACGCACAAGTACCCACATATGGATCCTTCAGATACCAGGATTAGGTTCATATATCTCTTGAATAGATCCCCAAACGGGTAAAACCCGATCAGCCTGAGGGTTATTCAAGACGAGTGGCACTCGGGACTTTTCGTACATATGAATGTACCGGCTGATTTTTTCCATATATTTATCATTTTCCTTTCATTTCCCAAGTAATATTCAGCTAATTCTATTATTTCATCGGCAATTCAACGGTCTTTATTTCTTTAATTTTAATGATTAATTCAACATTTAAATCTAAGTAAAATTAAGTTTTAATACTACTAAGTTTTATTTAACAACTATAATATGTATTATACAAATAGAAACAAACCTTATTAAAAAGATAAACTCTATCTAACAGACCGCTATCTAAAACTGAAACTACTTAAAACTATTCTTTGACCGTTATCCAAAAGTTATTAGATAAGATTTAAATAAAAAATTTGCTACTAATTTCCCTAAAATAAATACATTTAAATATTTCAATGATTAATCCAACAGTGATCTTCGACGGATCTCTCAACTAATTAAAACAAATAGTTTTCAACATTAATTTTAAAAATTAAACTTATATTCTCGAGAGTTTTCAATTCAGTTGTTACTGAGCACAATAATAATAACTAACTATACATATATACACCTAGAAATAAACGATCTATATAAATAAACTAATTAATTAATTAATTTTAGGTTTTTTTTTTTAAAAGTAGTAGACTATTGTTTAGTGTAATCTTTATCATTCTAGGAGAGGCCCAAACTTATAATGAGCTGATATTACCATTCAATTCACTTTCCATAGAATACACCCTCACCATTGGTTTTTTTTTCTTTTATTAGATCTCTAGATTAACGACTTTGCTTCATTCTAAAGAAACTTTATTGGGACATAAAAACCGCTACATAAAATCCGCCATTAAACCAAGCTTACTTTAAATTAACCAGAAAAGTAACTGACACTGTCATTCCCTAACCAACAATGTTATACATTATTTATTATCGGATTTTATTGGGACAACCTTTGTTAGATAGTAATCTGAACTAAAAGGTAAGCTTGATTAAGTAATGGCTTTTTCTTTGATATGTTTTCAAATGTCAATTTTGTCTCTTATTTCCTTTACTTCGCAATTGAAATCGAAAAGTTTTGGTCTTTATGACCAATGTCATAAAGACTTTTATATAATAAAATAAAAATTTATACAATAAAAGTAAATTTATACAATAAAACTTTTTACAGTGATAGCCTAGTAGTATGACCGTTGGACTGCCAAGTCAAAAGGCCGCAGGTTCGAAACGGACCGGTGCGTGCCTGGACCTCTGACTTTTCGAATTCATGTGCGTATTTAAAATTAATTATCACTTGCAAAAACGATGTAGGAAAACATCATTAGGAAACCAGCACATCTGAGAGTTTTGTCGATGGTGTGTAAAGCTATGTCAGAGGCCTAAGGGTGTTTTAAACTCTGATACTAGGTTGTTTCTCAACCATACGATAAAGAAAGAAAAGCTTAAATTATATTGCACCCTAGTGGCATGATTGTTGACTAGCAAGTCAGAGGTCTCAGATTCAACTCTTGCCAATTGTCTTAATAATATGAAATTTAATACTAACCCCTGAAACAGAAAAACCACAACTTTCTTTTAGCTAAGAAGAACTTCATTAAGTTTCCTTTGAATAAAGAAAAACTAAATCAAAATTGGTTCATCCGTTTGGGATCTACGATGCCACTGACAGACACGTCACACATAGAACATCAACCCTCTTTTTGCGTCGGGGGTTAAAAGTGGTAAAAATTAAAAACTGCAAATAAATAAAAAAAATGCAAATAAATGATTCTGATTCTGTGTTTACAAATACAATAAAACCCTTCCTTGGCAGTCGGGTAAAAAAGGTTAAAAAAATACGTTTCTTAATAATGTACACTGTACATTATTCTTATCGATCGAGTTTAAACAGCATATTTTCATGGGCGACCGTCTTGAGATTCCATGGTTTATAGCCCATGAAATCCATGGGTTTTATAGGAAGTATAAAAACTAATATTTCGTAAATTTCTTTCATGATGATGTGAGAATAACCAAAGAGGTTATGCGATAGCTGATCCTTATGCTGTAAATGTCAGCTTTGATATATGAAAATATGGTTTGAGGGTGCGTGGCCCCTTGTATATCTACATATTGTTAGTGGATTCAGTGTGTATTAAGT
This sequence comes from Protodeltote pygarga, assembly GCA_936450705.2. NCBI lineage: Eukaryota > Metazoa > Arthropoda > Insecta > Lepidoptera > Noctuidae > Protodeltote > Protodeltote pygarga. Next base: position 11,178,331 of record OW388263.2, read on the forward strand.
ATTTTTTAAATTAAACGCCTTTTTGCCAAATCAAAGGTACCTATAAGACCCCATAAAACACTTTGCCCAACTTTTAAACCTATGTTAATTACGACATGTTCATGTTGTGAACAAAAATCCTCGTAGTACTTTTAAGAATTGAAAAAAGGCTTCGTCTGATATTTAGTTTCCTAAAGTAACAAGCATAAATAAAATTTCTGCTCGGATACATTTTGCTCAAGCTAGCTTAGCTTAGCTTAAATTAGCTTATGTTTAAGACAAAGTATAATTAAAAAAATTAAAAAACCTTAAATATTTTTTTTTTGCTAAGAACACTCTCAATCAAGTTACCTTTCAAATAAAATAAAAACCCAAATTAAAATTGGTTTATCGGTTTCGGAGCCACAGATACAAGCATTAAAGTTATAACACCCCTCTTTTCCGTCGGTCGGGTTAAAAACAAGCATCAATCGTTCTTAAATGAAATTCACAAATTTCCCAAATAATATTAGCCGATGAATATGTTCCCAAGTATAACAGCATGTTGATTCTCAGAACACAATTTGGTATTATAAAGGTAGATTCTCACTGGGAGCATTCGCATGTAATGTAACGGTTCAGATTCTAACATTACATTTGTTTATACGTCCAGTCGAGCATTATAGTGATGACCGACCTTAAATGACCGATTTGAAATGTATTTAATTTAATTTAATAATACGCGACAATGCAGTATCAGTATTCAATCAGTGTTTTTAATGTTTATAATTTATAACATCCGCAGTTTATGGGATGCTAATACTCTTAGGTGAGCGGGCATTATTGTATTATACGTGAATGTTCCTGGTAACTGCCTCGTTGGTCTTGTGGTAGCTAGCGCAACTACTAAGTACGAGGTCCTGGGTTCAATCCCCGGGTCGGGCAAAGTGTTATTGGGTTTTTCCATTAAGAAATTCTCTGTGTGCTGCTAGCACGGAGTTTGGAATTGTGCCCGGTTAATAGCAATTTATAGCCCCCTATTATATGGGACTTATAACATAGCCTGTGAAACGTGGGTGTACTGCATACATCTCTGCCTACAGACAGGACTGCTAATACAGACGTGAGTCTAAGAGTCTATATTCCTAGTTAATAGTTATTTTAAGCCGAACCTAGACTTGTTTAACATGCTTTGTAATGTATGGTACATTACAAAAAAAATTACACTATATACATGTAATGTATCACGAATCTTTCATTTGGACGGCAATGTACGCGTTACGTGTATTCCTAGTAATCTCGTTCACAGTAGATTTACGTTACATTACAAATTACGTTCGTCTAAACCCGGCCTAAAGGAAAAACGCAAATCATGCTCAATCTGTACTTTGTGAAAGATGGAGGCAACAGCGGAAGAAACCTATGTATTATAAATTATGTTATTTTCTGATCCAACACGTATTTTGTACTGATGTAACCCTGAGCCTGTTTATACGGTATTTGTGTATGCATGATAATACTTTTTTTTAAACTAATATGGCAAACAGGCATACAACCCTATTGGTTGATAAACAACCTTTATTTTTTTGTCGTGTGGAAAACTCTTTATGAGTACCCCACCGCTAAGGGCTGGCGATGGGGTTATATCCGACTCGTTCGGACTAAAAACCACACGGTGTTCCTCCATGAACCTCTAGGCAGAAATACGGCTTTCGCTTGCGCATTCACTGGGTGTCGGAGTTTCAACCCTCTGTAGGCCTCTGACATGGCTTTACACACCATTGAAAAATCTCTAAGGTGTGCTGGTTTCATCACGATGTTTTCTCTCACCGTTTTAGCCTCACCAATAAATACTCGTACGCACATAACTTACGAAAAGTCAGAGATGCGCGCCTTGGGATTGAACTTTCGACCTCTGACTTGTCAGTCGACGGTCATACCACTAGGCTATCAGTGCTATTGACCCACTGGTGAATGGTTAACGTAACCTATAGACTTGCAATACCAGGTGTACCACTTGCTCGTAGGATTAAAGAAGGAACAGAGACTATTCTATAGTCTAGCATAATTAGCACAGTATAATAATCATACAGTATGATAACTACGTACAAACGCTCAAAACGGCCACCGTATCCTCAGTATCTCAGTATCCGAGATCAAATAAAGAGTCCGAAAAGCATCACATGCGTTTTATGCGTTTAAACGCGATTCAATACTCATAAATCAGCTAACTTTAAACACAGAAATCCGTGGTATAATATTGTATACGTTAGTATAATACAAGTAAAGCTGTTTTTTGCTTAAGCCCGATAAAATATGAAGCAGGGTTATTTTATTCGAGGTACCACAAATTAAATTACTTCAGCAACGTAGGAAAATCCAGCCAGTCGCTTCATAATTAAATATATTTAAAAAATAAATAAAAAAAACCTCCCGTACCTAAAGCCCTCGCCAGCCAATATCGCGCAATTTTTAAGTCACACCCTCCATTCCTCGGATCGTTACCTCTAAGTTGTTCCCTTAGGCGATAGGAAATATATTAGCCGCACCGTAAAACGTCATCAGGCGCACACGCCGCACGATATCTCGTTAGTTCTCAATTTGAATATCGGCCAATCAACGCTCGATGCCACGTTCGGGGCGACCCCTTCCTGATTCAATTATTTTGTTTTTTGCGCTCGCAACACTGTGGGTAAACATATTTTCCTTTTTCAAAATGTTCAGCGTGTTCGAGTTTGTTTTTGTTATTTTATTAGGGTTTATGTGGTCCAGGAAAGTGCATATGTTTTTTATTGTGGTACAACCGGCTAAGTGCGAGACGGACTCGCACAAAAAGGATTCCGTCGTAATTAAGTTTAATATCTTAGTAAATATCAGTTGTAATCTGGACTTCCGTGTGGTTTCCAGTCTAAGAATAGAACCATTCCTACAAGTCCCACGGGTGTTAAAAGAAGCGACAGACGGTAAGATCCGGAGGATGGGTAGCAGCATTCTTCTGTGTAACAGCAATCTTCTGCTACTGCGATCGCCAACCTGCTTGCCCAGCGTGGCGATTATGGGCAAATACCTCCAATGAGCACACAAAAGTGGCGTGCATTGGTAGAGGCATATGTTCATAAGTGAACTAATACAGGCTGATACTGGTGATAAATCTGGATTTAAACCTGCAACCTTCTGATTAGAAGCACAAGCCGCTCTGTCACTAAGCCATTATTATTAAGTCATAAAAGCGGCTATATTGGCACGTATTCTGAAAAAACAACCCTTACATAAAACACATTTAAATACATACTTAGAGATAGTCTAATGGTATGACCGTTAGACTGCCTCCTCTGACTTTACGAATTCATGAGCCTTTTAGAAATTAATTATCACTTCCCAAGGCGGTGAGGGAAAACATCGTATGGAAACCACCACACCTGAGAGATTTTTCAACGGTGTATAAAGCCATTAAATTCTGACACCAGGTTATTCATCAACCATATGACTAAAACAAACCACAAACCTACTTCGTTCCAATAATCACTAAACGAATCGTGTTAAATAAAAGTTCCTCCAATAGAGCGAGCAATATCAACAAAAAATCCTGCATACAAACTTGAAAAACAAATTTTGACAGCAGCAGTCGTAACTTGTAAAAGCCAATCAGTTGTAACTGTGCCGCCGGCAAATGTCAATAGCGTCTATCGCGAGATACGAATCACGAGAGGCGGGGGTTTTTTTTGTTTTTATTAAATAAAATGCCTACCAATGACACACCTGGTATAAGTAGTACACAAAAAAAAAATAGGTGGCTTCTGTGATTATAAAAAAAAAAATCGGAAGACGAGGTTCCAATGTAAGCACTGCAAAAATTTCATGTGAATAGATCACCGTGGCCTAATGTGTCTGGAATGTGCAGATTGAATTTAATTTTGTTTTATTATATACATTTTCAATGATTTTAAACATTGTATTCATTGCTTTATTTCTTTCATTAACAAAATCATGAATTACCTTCACCTAAATAATATATTAATCTACGAGATGAATGTTCATGAGGGTTAAAATGATGTGACTCGTCTACGCATCTATCTTTGCAAGTAAAAAAAATATGCAAACATGTTCAACATCATACCAGAACACCACAAAGTCGTTTGGCGGCTTTGTCCAATGAATGGTAACCTGCAGAGGCTAATGGCCGGTTTCTGAAACACTAATTATCGAGAAGCCAATTTTTCTTGCCACTTTAAAAGTATTAAAAAAAAACTTCAAAAAAAACTAAACCAATAGCGAGCACGGCATAAAATAAGAAATTACACGTTCAAAAAGAATGTTTTAACTAGACGCGACAACTAAAATGTCTGTCTTTCAGAAAACTTCTAAAAGGTTTTAGCACAAGTGAAGAGAAATTACACGATGAACTAAAAAGTTAGGTAAAAGTTCATGACTAAAAGCGATGGCCGGTGTCCGTGTAGGCTGCATTGAAAACTTTAATCTCATTTTAGAATACAACATATCCTTACTAACACTCAAAAGTGATCATATTTAATGAAATAAAGAGTCTATTTTCAGCTCAAATATTTATTTTTATGTTTGCCACTAACATAAAAATGGTTCCGATACCGGGAGACAGTGATTAAATACCATAGGAGAAGAATGGTTTATAAAATTTACTGCAAATAAAACAAAAATTTTGAAGGAAAATTTCCTGCGGCCTTGGCGGGCTTTCTTAGTATTACACATTTAGGCTTCATCTGCTGGATTGCGGGGCCTTCAACTTAAAAGCAGTTAACCATTTTTTTTCCTAAAAAATATTAAATAAAATATTTTAATAAATGTCAACGCTACGTGTCATTGTAAATAAAAAAAAAAAAATAATAATAATTTAATAAATTGTTATTATAAATGCGAAAGTGAGTTTATATCTTTGCTTGCTTTTCACGCCTAAACTTTTCAACCAATCGTACTGAAATTTTGCATATGCATTGTCAGGTGTACAGAAACGGACATAGGGTACTTTAATCCCGAAAAGAAATACTGTCCCCGGGGAAAACTTCAATAAAGTTCTGATAATAGATGTGCCACGTGTCCAACCAGCACATCTGAGAGATTTTTCAACGATATGTAAAGCTATGTCAGAAGCCTTCGGATGGTTAAAACTCAAACACCATGTTGTTCATCAACCATCATCATCTGGATAGCCTTTTCCTATCAATGTTGGGGTCGGCTTCCAGTCTTACCGGATGCAGCTGAAAACCAGCGTTTTACATGGAGCGACTGCCTATCAGACCTCCACAACCCAGATACTGGGTTACACGATATCCCTTGGTAAGACTGGTTGTCAGACTTTCGGGCTTCTGACTACCCGTAACGACTGTCTAAGATCTACAATTGACAGCCGGGGCCAACAGCTTAAGGTGCTATCCGCGGCACGGAGAGTGATAATTAATTTATAAAACGCACATAACTTACGAAAAGTCAGAGGTGCGCGCCTTGGGTTCGAACCCAAGACCTCTGACTTGCCAGTCAACGGTCACTACCACTAGGCTAGTCATCATCCATACGATAAAAAAAAGAAAGGGTTTGTATAATGACTTCTGATAATTATAACAAAGTTTGTTAAACTGAAAACTTAATTAAAATTAATGCCTTCTTGCTAACAAATATGTTATACAAACCTAATATTATTTTAATAAACGTGTAATAAACTCTTAGTTAGACAACCATTAATTTTGAAGTACATAAGCCTTGAACACACAAACCGCACAGACTTTGCACAAGTACTTTCTAGTCTAAACATAAGGCGGTGCTTAAGTACTAAGCTATGTTACTAGGTATCATAAAATAAACTTTTTATGTTAAGAGCAGTGATAGCTTAGTGGTAGGACCGATGACTGGCAAGTCAGAGGTCTTAGGTTCGAACCTAAGGCGAGCACCACTGACTTTTTGTAAGTTATGTGCGTATTCATTCATTTGAAGCTATTTTTATGTATGACAACTTATTCCGATCAATTCTTTTTAGCTAAGAACACAAAAATCATGTTAAAAAATAAATTCTAAATCCACTATTATTAAAATTAAATCAAAATCTGTTCATCCATTTGAGAGCTACAACGCCACAGATAGACAAACAGACACGTCAAAATATACTCACCTTTTACTTCAGGGATTAAAACAAAAAGCTGACTAATAAACGAATTAGGAAAAGTTCTTACACACAATATTCTTGAGTCATCTAATCATTAAATATACTTCCACATTCGTAGAACAACAGGCTAAAGCTGAGTACAGACACGACTAAGGTTCGACCAATGATGCCACCCAGGACAATACTTAGGTAGGGTTGCCAGATCGGAATATCTAAATATCTGGACAAAGTGTCAAACTGTCGGGAATTTAGGGCGACTGTCGGGAAAAATAACAAAATTAAAATATTCCTTTTGTATTTTTAAATCAGTTAATACAAACATCAATATTTAGAGCTGTTAACTAACTTTGCCACATGTACCTACTGTATTATTTTTAAGCGGCGACCACCAATTTAGACCCTTGAGATTTTGCGATAACTCTCACTACTAAGGAAAAAAGAAGGTATTAAAGAAATTAATCATTTAAAACTTGAACAACAACTGTAGGTACGAGAAGTTGTCGGGAGATTCTTTTACTTCGTCGGGAGATCGTTTGAAACGTCGGGAGAATCCAGACGAATCCCGACCATCTGGCAACCCTAACAACACTGCAAGGAAAATTCGCGTCGATGCCTTCTGCACAATCTGAATAAAGTCCTAATAGAATAACTGCTTAAATTTTCACAGAGCGTTTAGTATATGTTTGTATATGGTAGTGTACTATCGTGGACAAAGCTGGTGCAACACTCTTAAAGTTAGAATCGCTTGCACCTAGCGTCCGAACGCAGCGCTAACCCCGCCCCTACGCACGTAGTATCGCTCAAAGCATTTTGAATACAAAGTGGTACACCGTTCGTGTCCGCGATAGTACGTTTAGTATATGTTTCATGACCGTCAAAATGTAGGGACCAATGAAGTCTTGGATTTCTAGCCTCTTCAAATTCTAGCCCCTTTAACCTTCTCATTAAGAACTTGACTCGGTTTTATTTTTTTATTAATTTTTTTTAGTAAAAAAAAACAATGTTCAATTGTTTTGTCTATGTTTTGTTTGTTCTTAAATGAATGTAAATGTCAATTGTACCTCGTCAAATAAATGTATTTTTATTTTCTTCTTTCTTTCTAGGTGTCATGTGACTGCCACACGCTAATGTTCAGGACACACCCTAAGATGCTTCACAAACTCCCTAACAAGTTATTTCACCGATTCCCAAATTACTAACATATTACTCAGCTATTAATGTTTTTCCATTACACCAACTCAACCGCGTGGTTATTTACAGAGGTTTGTTACGAAGGTAGTTTGGAAGCCAATTAAGCTGTCAGTTTAAAATAATACCCACAGTGCAATCTGACTAGTCATTAAAATATAGTTTTAGTACGTTAAAATTAGCACGAATATACTCGTAGTCCGACTACGCTGACTCTGCAGAAGTAATTCTGTAAACTACTAAGTTCTAATTAGATAGCATTGGAAACCAAAACTTTCATATTATCCATATAAACAGTAATAGCCTAGTGGTATGACCATTGGACTACCAAGTCAAAGTTCGTAAGGTCCACTTTCGAATTCATGCGCGTATTAGAAATTAATTGTCACTTGCTAGTATGGTTAGGTAAAAACATCGTGAGGAAATCCAGCACACTTGAGAGATTTTTCAACGGTGTATCTAGCCATGTCAGAGGCTTACGGGTGGTTTAAATTCTGACACCAGGTTGTTCATCAACCATACGATAAAGAAGAAGTAAGATTGTAATTACCCAAACCAATTACCCAGTTTTGTCAAAACTTTGGGGTGTCATCATTACTTGCCATCATCATACTTACTTATCTAGCCATGCAAAGCTAACTTTACATTGGAAAATTACGATTAATAATTATTATTAATCACGACAAAAAAAAAGCTTGCTGTTGCTTTGACAGCGCTCATAAGTAGTAAAGTAAAAAAAAACTTACCTTACTCAATCTGTTTTAGAATAATAAATTTCGTGAGTAATATTAAATATCATTACGACTTTACTCACGGGAGTAAATCCGTAATAATATTTCTCAATCTGCTTGCCATCAAAATGGGAAGAAAAACAGTTCAATAGAAACAATTTTTACAGTTTCAAGTACTCAAACATAGTGGAACACGAAATTACAACAACAGCGCATCAATTCTGACTCTTTTTAAATTTAAAGTGACTACGAGCATGTTTTACAATTCAAATTGTGCGAACTTGGACAGCCGTGGAAAGGTGAACACCTTTATTTTATGCAGGACTTGATTGTGGTTCCAGTCGTCTTGTAATATATTCTTTTACATAGATGTACTTACTGCACTAGTCCTGGTTGCATTGTGGTAGTAGAATAAAGTTTAATTTTTTAGGGTTCCTTACCTAAAGGGTAAAACGGAACCCTATTACGAAGACTGGTGTCCGTCTGTCACCAGGCTGTATCTCATAAACATAGCTAGACAGTTGAAAAGTTCACAGATGATGTATTTTTATAATTCTTGAAATAAAATTTCAAATAACTAAAAACAACGGAATTTATTACTTAAATGTTAGAAAGAGATATAGTGAATCAAAATTTGTTTGAAACAATGTACAACTTAAATATTTAAGTACGGCGAGGGCAAGAAACGTGATTTTTTTACTTTTTTTGTATCACCAAGCCTTACTTTTTTCGTAATTTTTTTTCTCATGAACTGAATCATTTCATTTCTAGATAGTAAATTTTTTTTTACCAAATAATCTTCCACATGGCTGTTGAAAAGATTTGCAAAGATATGACATACTTAATCTGCATTTATCAACATTTTATAAATGAAATACCCATCGGAAATTCATCTCATCAACATTAAGTAATAAATAAATACCAGTACAATTCTGTCGGAAAGAATAAGCCGGTGTACCTACAGTACAAACATTTTAGCAATATTACAGCAAAACATTAGTGTTATTATATTCTGAAACAAATTTGTTTGTCGTCCCCTCAGAATCTATGTAAACTTTTGTGAGTGATGCCGGGGGCCACAAGTTCTGCGAACAAAGTTTTTCCATTGTATTTTATTCGCTTGTAAAACTTAAAATCACACTTTGATAACAATAAATGCTAATACTAAACCAAAAGACTGGTTAAAATAAAGCCAATGAAAATCGGTTAAAGCTTGATTCACATCTGCGGACACCTTACGTGGCTGACACGTATCGTGACAGACTTACACACAAACTCTATGCGAATTTATATCTAGTAAACGTGAGCGGAATCGTAAATGATGGCTGTTTGTGTGGACATGCCACACAAATACGGGCCATCATTTACGACATTTCATCATTATCATTTCAGCCGGAAGACGCCCACTGCTGGGCATAAGCCTTCCCCAAGGATTTCCAGTCAGTCCTGCGCTGTCGGTTACAATTACTGCAATATAAATTAAATTCATTTATGTTCTCCGAAAAGTTAGATCTCTATAAAGTTGGATCTCTGTAAAGTTGGATTTCTGTAAAGTTGGATATCTGTAAAGTTGGATCTCTGTAAAGTTGGATCTCTATAAATTTGGATTTCTGTAAAATTGAAAATCGATTGACTTTTATGCTGTGTCGTGTCTGACACGTGCGGAAGCTAAATGTTGTATCTGAGTATTTGTGCCTGTCTATGCATTGTGAAATGTAATATCTGAAACTGCACCTATGATACAGGGGAAAATCCTAGTGTGGGATTTATTAGCAATATAGCAAGGTTTTACGCTGAGCTAATGTCGTGTGACCTACGCCATTAAATTGCTTTTCAACGCTACTTTTATGGTCTAAGCTTAATGTTATTGGAATAGATTTCAAACCAATATAAAACAGAGTAGTACAGTAGGTACCATTAGTTCACAGTTAATTATTTACTAGCAATTAGGTAGGTACTTAAGTTATACCCTACTTAGACTGCTGACTCGGTAAGTTTACGAACGGATGATGGGAAAAATAATGTTTCTTTTCTATTCTCTACTTTTTTAAATAAGGTTTTTCTCTCTTTAATTTAAGTTTGTGTTTTGACTTGACCGCACACACAGAACACTAATGCGAACATCTATTTAAAAAAAAAACTATTGCCACAAATGCTTGTTCGCGCGTGATGCGGGAAGCGATTTTGATGATGGTCCCTAGTAGGTGTATATTTATAGTTGGATCCTGTAGGTGGCGCTGCGAGCAGGTTAAATTAAAACCACAGGACCAAAGTCGTGTAAGGGTTAACCAATCTATATAAATAAAATATCAATTGCCTCAAATGTTTTTCCCGCGTATCATTTCAAAGCGGCTGGACTGCTTTTTTTTTAGTTTATATATTCACATGTACCCAGTAGGTAGCGCTGCAATCGAGTTTAATTAGAACCATGCGGGCAAAACTGCGTGAGGGTCAGTATGTAATATTAATAAGGATAATCTTTCTAGAACAAATTTCATAGACAATATTTTTTTAATAATTTAAAAAAATTAAGAATCTGCAAAGAGTTTTTATAGAAATTTTCACTATTCTATTATTAAAAAGCGTCTTAAATTTTCTGAGGAACATTTCTAGCTCGGACGAAGTTATAAGACAAGCCATGATAATAATAGAAGTTAATTAAACTGGCATAATTACTGTAGCAAGCCAATTATTCTCTTTTATAGTGCAATGTGTCTGTTACAGTGTTACTTACCTGTAAACTTGCCGGACGTTTACACAGAAGTTTAACCACAGTTAGCCAACAAATATCACGACTAACTTTAGATTCTTTGAAGTCTAATTCAAGTTTTATTTACAACAATTTATACATATTTTTATATAAAGTATTATGCATACCATACGAATATTAAAGTTCAGAATTTTGAAGAAAGAAAAAATCGATTATGAGCGTTATAAGAATCCGCGACCTCCTAGTAAAGCCCCTTCTCTCAAATTTTAAAGAACTAAAATATCTATTTTTTCTGACTTAGATTTTTTTCCTTTTGTTATATTATATTGGTTGGCAAACAAGAGAACCTAGTAAACATAACATAACGTAGTCTCACGCTTGTATTCCCCAGAGGGGATAGGCAGAGGTGTATGCAGTACACCCACGTTTCGCTGGCCATGTTATAAGTCCTATGTTAGGTTAGGGGCGATTACCATTAACTGGGCCCAAAATCAGAATCTGTGCTGCTACTGAGGATGTCGTAGTTAAAAAACCCAATAACACTTTGCCCGGTATCGAACTCAGGACCTCGTGTTAGCAGTGACGCTTGGTCTAAACCAACAAAGCAGTCCTACCTTATACAAGAACCTAGTACGAGTGCAAAATAATGCAAGTCGCGCTAACGATGACAGTTTTCGTGAAACGGGATATTTTATAATCTTCGTCCTCATTAGTGTGGTTTACAAACTCGTACTAAGGTTACTGGAGTTATAGTTCATGTCGTCTAGAGGTCTTTTACTTTACATTTCATCGAAAATATTTATTAGGCCTGGAACTTACCAATATTTTCAGTAATATAATTAATCGTTCATGATTTAAGTACGCGAGACTTTTTAATTAGATTTCTAAATGTCAAAGATGGCTTGGATTATAAATCACAGAATATCAAATATACGGATATTTTTTATAAGGTAGTTGCATTTTGATAAAAAAAAATATTTAAGGTTCTTAGATAAGAATACTGCCTCGTTGGTCTAGTGGTAGCAAGCGCAACTGGTGAGCACGAGGTCCTGGGTTCGATACCCAGGTCGGGCAAAGTGTTATTGGGTTTATCCATTAGAAAATTCTCAGTAGCAGCACGGAGTCTGGAATTGTATTTACCCCATATTACATGGCACTTATAACATAGCTGGCGAAACGTGGGTGTACTGCACACCTCTGCCTACCCTCTCTGGGGAATACAGTCGTAAGTCTATAAATAAAAAATGAAAAATATAAATCTATGAATAAGCTACCGGATCATAATCATTTATCTTCTATTTAAATTTTTATCTTCCGAATTCTGCCTAATTCATACAGATTAAAACGAAAGTTCGGTTCAAGCAGAGAGCTAAACGGTAACGTTAATCCCAGTTTAGTACTTAATCCTTGCTTAGACATTGTGCAATCAACCCAAGAACGCTAGCTTTTATTGCACCACAAATTATGTACGAGATCTTCTTGGTTGGATGTTATATATCACCAATTTAATTATATACATTATATAATAAAAATTTATTCCTTGTAGAAAGGAACATAATATAAATAAATAGTACGACCTGGTGCGACTTCGTACGCGTGATAATCCTACCTCTACGCCTATTCTACCCTACCCTACCCTACCCTATCCTACGCTACCCTTACTCTACTGCTACTCTACCCCTACCCTACCCTACCATACCCTATCTGTTCAGAAGTTTTTACGTGAAAGGGTAACAAACATCCATCTATGTTCCATCCATGTGATGGATGTTAGTTACTCTTTCATACACGAACACAAACTTTCACATTTATAATATTTATAGTATTATTATCCCTTGCAAAAAACGTTGAAGGAAAACATCGTGAGGAAATCATATTATTGGCCTCAAAAATTTTCAACGGTGTGCAAAGCTAATTAGAAGCATTTTAAACTCTGGCAAAGGATTTTTAATCAACCATTCGATAAAGAAAAAAAGGTCATATGATTAGTCCCAAGTGGGAAATTCTTTCTTACAATCAGAATTAGGATTTCGCGGATCCGTCCGTAAATATAAAACGGGAGATTACAAAAATTCCAGACGATAAATTTACAAAACGCGAGTTATCACCACGATAAAATTGGACAAAACAAAAAGTAAGTATGGCGACGCAACGTGTTGTAAAGTAACAATGAAAAATGGCGGTCTCCGAGTTGCTACGAATTTGTACCACCTCAGTTACAAAGTTAGGCAAAAGTGGCCAGATTTATCGATGGGGGATCTTACCGGTAAAACGGCAACACCTCACTCTGAGGTAAAAGCCGTGAAGTTGAGAAATTGAAATGAGTTTATTATCTTCATAGCAAAACTTGAATGTGGCGATTGAAAACAGATTTTCGTAAGTACTCGTGAAGTAGTTGCATTTTTAAGTTTTAAGTCTAATTTGAAACCTTTTAAATTAAAAACTTTTCCTCCTACTGATATTGTACACATCAGGCTACCTGAAATTGGCAAATTGTCCCAATCAACTTTGAACCTAATACTTTAGAGAGAAAGTTGAAGATCTAAAGAAATTGGACTCATTGTAGTAGCTTGATATGCTAACACAATTGAATACGGTTACGCTTCCTGTACGCGTCAGTCACAGGCTGAACTAATCTGGCCTCATTTCATCAGTTTCTTTTGGTGGAGATTGATCTAAGGACTAACCGTACCAAACATTAAATCGCATTGTATTAAATCGCCACAAGGGCCTTTTAAAAAATTAGATCCGAATTTTGCGTTTTGGAGTCGATGCCAATTATTTTAAGCTGAAACCCACATACCTTGGCACCGACTCCAAAATGAACGTTTTGTGTACTTAAAGGTTTTTTGTATATTGAAGCCGGTCTCACAGTTTATCTAAAAAGTTTTTTTTAATTAAATTCACAGACAATACTTGCATTCTATATAAACATCGGTTTAGATATCAATCAAAAAAACAAATTCGACTACGAAAACAAAATATAAAAAATCATTTGGCTCACATTAATTCCATTCCGTCTCACGTCACAAGATGGCGCTCTACGTCAAACTATGTGAATATCATCAGCGTAGCGCAAATCGTCGCCTGTCGACTGATTGGCCATTATGCAAATCTCATACTAACAACACAGCCAGAGGCGTCTTGCATATTTTACGGGATTATACCCGTAACGCCAATAAGTGATGACAACCGACCCGTTACATGTTTGTGTTATTGTGTGATGCATGCCCCGATGCGTGGGGGATTGAGCTGTTATATTTTATTAATGGGTTGGGGGTGGAAGGGAAATATATGGCAGGGTTTTTATTTGATTTTAATATACGATGTAGATTTGAATTGTATTGACCGGTTTATCAGAATCAGAAAGTTTATTTGTAAAACATAGGTAACAAATTTCACAGTCATATTATGTCCGCTATGTTTTGCCATACCTATAGGCATGCAAATGATAATTTAATAACACATTTTAATTAGAAATTAGAAAATTAATTACGATACAAAATATTTTCATGATTAAACAAGTCACATTAAAAAAATAATTATAAACCATATTAAGTCGAAATTATTTGTAGGTGTATTTTTATCGTAAATGTACTCGTAATTCATAATGATATTAGTTCCGATGTAATAAATATTTTTCCGCGGTGTAAAGGAAATTAAATCAAAATGTGAAAAGGGATCATGAAACTCATCCTTACTCATTAGAGTGGCCGAATACTATAAGAACGTAGTGTGAAAAACTAAACGCAAGAAAAAGAAGAACTCATCCCTATGAACAACTTTTACTAAGGGGCCAACCCTGTATTCGTGAATAAAACCAGCTATGCCATAATTTCTAATAACTCGACTCCAATTCCAACTGATTTTTATTCGCTATTTCAAGGTTTTCCGGTTTTAAGTTTATTAATTCATATACACTGTGTATATTCTAAATTATTCCTACATTATTTATTTATGAGTCATGATAGCCTAGCGGTGACCGTTGACTGGGAAATCAGAGGTTACGGGTTCGAACCTAAGGCGAGCACCTCTGACTTTTTGTAAGTTATGAGCGTTTTATAAATTAATTATCACTTACTCCATGCCTCGGAAAGCACGTAAAGCCGTTGGCCCTGCGCCTTAACTCTCTCTGGTCGTGTCGGATTGCCGTCCCATCGGACTATGAGAGTGAGGGAATAGAGAGTGTACATCTTAGAGTAGGTATCTAAGGTGTACATATATGGAATAATAAAATCAGGCAGAACGCTTATAATTTAAATATTGGTTGGAAAAACTCTGTATTTTATAAAAAAGGAACCAAGTGAAGATAACAAAATTGTACTTTGATCCCTATTTGCTATAGACATTATATATTTTTAGTGATATAGTACTAAAGGGTAGGGTAGTATCTTATGGCTTAAGGTCGGGATGTTAAACAAAATACAGCTGATCCTTACTTTCGCATCAGCGGGCAAAAGAATCGATTTCACCTATATCCTTTTGTGTGGCCACTAAAACACCGGGTACTAATAATAATATTCTCCTCGAATCTCGGTCACATCGCCCTACTTTTTATTAAAAAAAGAAAGGAATCATTTATTTTCACGCAATATTAAAAAAATAAAATATTTTAAATAAAAAAAATTGATGGTGTAGATCCACGCTTGTTTTAGCTAGAATGGGACATCTCGATGGGGGTAATAAGTACCACCTTCTCACAGAAAATCGGCGTGAAATAACAGGATGTGTACTAATAACACGATAATAAAAAGAGACTGCCTCGTTGGTCTAGTGGTAGCAAGCGCGACTGCTGAGCACGAGGTCCTGGGTTCGATCCCCGGGTCGGGCAAAGTGTTATTGGGTTTTTCCATCAGGAAGTTCTCAGTAGCAGCACGGAGTCTGGAATTGTGCCCGGTTAATGGCAATAGGCTCGCCCCCTATTACATGGGACTTATAACATAGCCGGCGAAACGTGGGTGTACTGCACACCTCTGCCTACCCCCTCTGGGGAATACAGGCGTGAGTCTATAAATAAATAAAAAAAATAAAAAGAAAAGGAGGCCCAATCTCCGTCAAAGGCCGGCAACGCACCTGCAATGCTTCTAGCTTGCAATGGTGCCTATTAGCGACGTGACGTGACGTAACGTGATTAATTTTATTATCATCAAGTAACCCGCCGCTTAGTCCCTTTTTCCACAAAAACAGAATTTGATGAAGATTAGCCAACTACGCAGGAGTTATCTGTAATTATATAGAGTAATAAAAGAATTGTGCAGAAGCTTAGTGCGACAGATCAGTAGTCCGACATGACTGTAGAGAGATCAGACGAAAAACCAATGGGGCAACATGCTCAACAATGCATGTAACCATTATCTTAACCGTAAACAATATATTTTAGGATTTTTTTTAAGTAGTCGAGTTTACCGTCCCTCTGTTGGGCAAAACCTCTCAACCATTAGTCAATTTTCTGCTTTATGTACTGAGTAACATATTATGAATGTCTTTCTTAACGCCTAAAAGGCGTGTGGCGACATTTACCGGAGCACTTACGCTCTACCGGTCCCATATTCCAAATTAAGAAGGCATAGACAAGATAAAACCAACATTTTTTTGAATTTTTTTGTTTTTTTTTTCACATGTTTTGCAAAAAAACTCGCAAAAACAACGTTTTCGGGTTGGACTTGAACCCGCAATCCCTGTTGTGCTGTGCCTTAATATATTTGTATATCAATTTTAATACATTTCACCTCCGCCGCCTTTACGGCCACAGCCTCAAGATTACTGAAACTTGATTTATCTAAAACAACGATCGTTGGAACAATTTACAACATCCGTTCTGGATCACCGCGGTTATTTATCAGCGCACCCTCGTTTACAGCACAAACGAATTTGTTTTTTATTTGTTAGACGGTTAAACATTGGCGGCCGATAAACATCATTAATCTCCATAATTTACCTAAAAAAGTATTTAGTAATTACGAGTGATGGTATTTCTTACGATCAATGGGTTGACGTGGTCAGCTAGGGTACGTGGGGATTGTTTGCAGCAATTTATTTCTATGTGAATATCCTTCCTTCGGTAAGAAAGAAAAAAAAAACCTGGCAGTGCAATAGGCTCGGCTGCGTAAGTTATATAAGTCTCTAATTACTACATAAAAATTGCATAAATAAAATTTCATTTTAAGCCTATTTTTACGCATGAAAACTTATTTCGAACACACTGATATTTTTGCTGAACCTTTGTAATGTCATTCTCCATAACTTGGTTTGTTCTTATTTCTCATAACTACATTCATTGATTTTATATCTTCAATGCGGGAGCGAGATAGTAGGTTAGCGAGTGTCCGCGCCATAAATATGACGTCTGAAGTCAGTACAAACGTCATGTTCGACGTTCTAACAATGTCAATATTAGCGTGGCAAAATCTTTTTTTTTTTTCATTGTTAACACGCTTCTCCATCACCTCTGACGTTGGCAGAATCGTCCGGTTCAAATTACCGAGAGACTCAGTTGCCATAAATAAAAATTGACTTGAATTGACTACTTATTACCATGGAGGAAAATTTTTTGCATGATTACATTTGCTTACTACATTCGGACATTCCTTCAGCGAGCATTGTGAAGCGGCTTAAAGCGGATGTGACGTTGTTTGCAGCAGAACCATGTCCTTATTATTAAGCCCTATTTTCACTAGATAACAATTGACGTAAAACATGTATAGCTCATTGTTTCAGATACCATTTTGGGCAGCAGCTGAAAATCAGCGCTGGCTGAGAAGTGTTACACTTGGCAGCTAGCATTATGCTGAGCGGCTGACCAAAAAGGTCAGCTGTTCATTTTATTTATTTATTTGTGTTCAATTTTTATTTTACTTTTGTGCTTGAGTATCTTCTTGTTTCAAATAAAATGTTTTCATTCTTTCTTTCTTCTCATTTGGTTGAGCAAAGGTACTCAAATCATCATCCCGCATACATCATACAACATCCCACGCGTCATAAGATGAAAATGTATGGTTAAAAATATTTTTTTAAAGAATTTCAGACATATTAAAACTATAATAAAAACAAATTAAGTTTTGGTACTTGTGTATAAAGATACTTACCAGTTTTTTATTACAGTAACCGTTATGAAACAGTACCTTAAGTGCTTTAATAATGAGTACTATTAATTATTAAATATTCAGAGTAAGAATTAGATTCAAGTAAAATTATTATCATTGACTAACAATCTTTTGCATCTATAGAAAATAATTGCAATTTCTTATCAGCTAATTGCAAATGTTTGCAATAAACTTTGAAATTGAAAATATAATAATTATGAAGAAATAATTATATTACACTGCTTGATTAATTATAAATACATAAAAAAAATAACTGGTTTATAATTATTACAACTGAATGTTTAATAGAATTGCTATTATTAATATTAATTATTAATGGTTATGTCGATGTGTAATGACTCTAAAGGTGAGTATACACGATGGCGTTTTCTCGAGAATAAAATAAAAAGCTAAACGCGTGCATGTGCAATCACAATAGAAATTTGTCAATTTTCTGAAAATTCTACGGGGTGTTTTTATCGTATGGTTATTGAATGTTGAACAACCTGGTGTCAGACTTTAAGCCACCCGTAGGCCTCTTATATGGCTTTACACACCTTAGTAAAACCTTTCAGGTGTGCTGGTTTACTCTTGATGTTTTCCTTCACCGTTTAAGCAAGTGGTAATTAATTTCTAAAACACACATGAATCCCGAAAAGTCAGAGGTGCCAGCCTGAGTCTTATTATATTTTTTGCCTAGGTTTCGAAGTTACTACTTGTGACATGGCAGTCCAACCGTCATACCATTAGGCTATCAACTGCTTAAATATTCTACGGAATACACGGGGAAATTAAATTTTACAGGGGCAAAGGCGCGAGTGACAGCTAGTAACGATATAAAGGTAAAATATTATTAAAATTAGTCCCGACATAAACGAAAATCTGATTATGAGAACTCAACACTTCGCTGTTGAGGCGCTGTTTTTTATATTAAGTAGGTTAGTACTTAAGTTATGGGTTTAGTATTAAAACATTATAAAAGAGTAGCCTAAAGACATTGGTGCACTATGTCTTAAACGGATTTATTTAGCTTTCCCTGTTTGTGTTTTAGTTTCTGAACTTTTTTTTTGTATTTGTCTGTGTTGCGCTAGGTTTGATGTGCTAGTACGGTGAATGCGCAAGCGAAAGCCGTATTTCATGTAAGAGGTTCGTGAAGGAACACCATGTGGTTTTTAGTCCGTGCGAGTCGGACATAACCCCATCGCCAGCCCTTACCGGTGGGGTACTCATAAAGAGTTTTCCACACAACGAAACAAAAAAAAAAGGTTTGATGTGCTACACTACAAGAATTTGAAACACATCCTATTAGTTTCAGTAACTACTAATCAGGGAGTTAATTTGTTTTTATTATTCTCTCAAATTGTAATAATAATATATTTTATATTTTTAAATATATATTTTTATTTTTTATATATATTTAAAAATGTATTTTATATGTTTAAAAATGAATAAAAGATTATATAATATTACTTTTTTTATTTTTTATTATATGTTTTTATTTCACTTTTATGTATTTAAAAATATAAAATTGTATGAATGAAAAAAAAAACAGCCTGTACCTGTCCCATTGCAGAGCAAAAGTATCTTTCATGTACTGAGAAGGATCAAGCATTAATCAAAATATTCAATTCAATAATAATATTAATTATTCAATAACAAGACGATAGCAATAACTCAGTTCAGAAACTTCGGCCTTGTACAACAGATTTCAATTATTTTTTCTCGTATCGTATTATTTTTTAAACTTCTTTAACATGGTATTAAATACGTATACATTGCTAAAACAAGCAACAACCCTATAAAGTAATGATTCTGGAAGCATGCCTCTTGTAATCCTAGCCGAAGCAGTTATCAGCACAAAGGATATCATATCCCAGCGCAGACGTATTAGTTGTCATGTAACTTTTTCCTCCAGTTAGCTTAACAAAGCGAAACTTGTAACAAGCATCAAAGGGCAACACTAAGTCAAAGACATCGTTATCTTTTTAGCTATCTTATATAACCAAAGCGTAACTTTATCTTTTGAATTCTTTGTGAGTTTGTTTGTCCGTTGTTAAGTAATGCGAGCATTTTTCAACGGATATTTATTTTTGGAGTTCGTATCTTTTAAGAAGTTAGGTATAGGATCAAAGGCAAAGTTTTGTGAACATAGCAGTATATTAATGTAATATTTGACGAGGAAAATACAATATTGATAAGAGATCTTATTAAAAAAATGTTATAGGATTCAATTGTTGTATTATTTAATCCGCCACTAGCATCCTCGGCACGATTTCCCCAGGCAGCAACCTAAACTCAGTTTTTTATTTATAGGTTTATCATTATTTTATTTTTAAGTTATTTAGAATTAGTTACAATTTACAAATTAATCAAAATATATTTTTTACCCATTATTTAATTGTTATATTATTATATTTGTTTTTTTATATATTTTTTGCGTTACCTATATCTATACTCTATCTATATTTGTTACACTGTTATATAGGTTTGTTACAACACTTATAACTCGAGATCTGCTGAACCAATTTTCATGGTTATTGATACGTTGGATTCGTCTCCGCCCCGAATAGCAGAATACATCTTAAAAACAATGAAAACTCGATATGTGTAATGAATACTTAATCATTTCAATAAATGCTGATTTGTTTATTACATGTCAAACATTTGTTGTCCAATCCTGTCAAACATTTGTTGTCCAATCCTGTCAAATACTGTAACAACTATTCATGGGTGCGTTCAGAAATTTATTTTTTGAAAAATGTTTCGAAAGTTTAGGTACTGTTATATTGTTTGTTTTAGACATTAATTTGTGTAAATTATTTAATTTTTAATTTCCGAAAATAATACCTAAGATTTATTCTACAGTTTAACAAAAGTGTAAATGTCTTTTTATAGGTTGTCTATGATTAAAAATCAATGCAACTTTTCGTTGTTATTTTATAACTCAAGAACGGTTGGACCGACTTGACTTGGGAAGGTTTAAAAGGTGAGAAAAAGGGGTAGAGTAGGGTAGGGTAGGGGTAGAGTAGGGTAGGGTAGCGGTATAGTAGGGTAGGGGTAGTGTAGGGTAGGGTAGTGGTAGGGTAGGGTAGGGTAGGAGTAGTGTAGAGTAGGGTAGAGGTGGTGTAGGGTAGGGTAGGGGTATTGTAGGGTAGGGTAGGGGTAGTGTAGGGTAGTGTAGGGTAGGGTAGGGGTAGATTAGGGTAGGGTAGTGGGTAAAGTAGGGTAGGGGTAGAGTAGGTTAGGGGTAAAGTAGGGTAGGGGTAGAATAGGCCTTGAAGTAGGATAATCACGCATACGAAGTCGCGCGGGGCAGCTAGTATATATTATATAAAACAAAGACGGGTTTGTTACAACACTTATAACTCGAGATCTGCTAAACCGATTTGGCTGAAAATTGGTGGAGAGGTAGCTTATAACCAGGAAAAGGACATAAGATATTTTTTTTTTTAAGAACGGCTGGACCGATTTTCATGGTTTTTGATTTGTAGAGGTAGCGTAGGGTAGGGTAGGGGTAGAGTAAGGTAAGTGTAGAGTAGGGTAGGGTAGGGGTAGATTAGGGTAGGGTAGGGGTAGTGTAGGGTGGTGTAGGGTAGGGTAGGGGTAGAATAGGCCTTGAAGTAGGATAATCACGCGTACGAAGTCGCGCGGGGCAGCTAGTATATATTATATAAAACAAAGACGGGTTTGTTACAACACTTATAACTCGAGATCTGCTAAACCGATTTGGCTGAAAATTGGTGGAGAGGTAGCTTATAACCAGGAAAAGGACATAAGATATTTTTTTTTTTAAGAACGGCTGGACCGATTTTCATGGTTTTTGATTTGTAGAGGTAGCGTAGGGTAGGGTAGGGGTAGAGTAAGGTAAGTGTAGAGTAGGGTAGGGTAGGGGTAGATTAGGGTAGGGTAGGGGTAGTGTAGGGTAGTGTAGGGTAGGGTAGGGGTAGATTAGGGTAGGGTAGTGGGTAAAGTAGGGTAGGGGTAGAGTAGGTTAGGGGTAAAGTAGGGTAGGGGTAGGTATTCTACAATAGGCCTTGAAGTAGGATAATCATGCGTACGAAGTCGCGCGGGGCAGCTAGTTTTTCATAATTAAGTAAATAGTATTCTTGTGTAATTATTGGAATAAGACACTTTTTGAAATTGTAATAATTGGTGGACAATAAAGTTTTTTTTTATCAGTAAGGTAACCCAAGAGTATTTTCTAATAAATATCTGAAAACATTATAAAAATGCTATCAATGTCAGACCGAGATTCGATCTTTGTTCTCTGGCGAGACTTAGATAACTTGGAGCTCTTACCTTCTACGTCACAGGGTTACTTGCCTCTTTTTTCAATAAGGACAAATCTCTGACTAAAAAACATAGTTTAGTATAGTCATTTCATATAACAACATTTTAAATAACCTATCCTTCCAAAATACGAAACTCTCACTGCGCGAATCCAACTCGCACTTGGCCGGTTTTGACTGTGCAACTAATTATGATTTCTTATCAGCTGATTGCGAAACGCAGCTACTAATTTGACTATTTATTAAGAAACATCGTACGCTTCAACTCAGTTCACCTAATAAACTAAAGTTATTCACACATTTTTTGTTTTTTGTGTGTAAATAAAAAGTAAAAAAATGTTTGCATATTTTGTTCTTCTGTTGGTTTTTGTCCAAAATGTCGCTCCTGAAGAAGAATTTTGGTGTGCATGTCCTCTGTATTATGATCCAGTATGCGGCACAGACGGTAAAACATACGGTAACGAACGTTGCATTTGTAACCCACGGGTGAAGGTTGCCCGCAAAGGACCATGCGGTATGAAAGAATATATAGATTATCTTATGGAGAAACTACGTATCAAACGGATTGCATGCCGGCAAGATCCATCATTATGCTGACCTAATTTAAAAAAATGAATGATTAGGTATTCTTATCCTCCTTCGTGAAGGTATCATAATGTCAAAGCCAAAATATTTTTTAAATACATGGTTTTGTTTGAAGAATACGTATTTTTATTTGGTTTTTCACCTTTTCAGCTATTTTTTTTTTTAGTTGCACGATGCTTCGTAACATAAAAAAAAGGAATTGAAACATCTTTTCCTAATGTATTAACATTAGTATTATTTTGGAAAAGATGTGTGAAACAATCATTAGATTGTTACTTTAATCTGGATCACGGGCACTGAACGATCATGGACCCTGTGACCTGGTCGAGATGGTGCTGTGTTTTATTTTTATTTTAATGTATTTGTAACACATTTTATGTTTAAATTTTAGCTTGCTGCACTTCTTCTCTGTAATTTAAAGTATGGTAAATCTCACATTCCTCAGTGTGCGCTTTTTAAACAGGATTTCGACCTTTTCCCTTCACGTATCAATACAGTGATAAATAAATAAAATAAACACAAAAATCAACACTCAAAGATTTAAAAAGTATTGACACAAAAGTAAACAAATAAGCGAGCAATAATTTTCAAAGTTAAATCATTGTTATTAAATATCACAGATATTTAATAAAAAAGTTAATTTTAAAGGCTCAGACGTTTAGTTCCTCAGCTAAATGAAATGCAATATCATTGGTGGAGAGAGCCTTGAAAGAAGGTTGAAGGATGTTATTTAACTGTTGAATTATTTATTTTATTATATTTGTTCTTTCATATTTTGTGCGTTACCTATATTTTTCATAACTGAGTAAATAATAATCTTGTGTAATTATTGGAATAAGAACCTTATTGAAATTGTAATAATTGGTGGACAATAAAGTTTTTTTTTATCAGTAAGGTAACCCAAGAGTATTTTCTAATAAGATCTAAAAATATTATAAAAATTCTATCGAATGTCAGACCAAGATTCGATCTTTGTTCTCTGGCGAGACTTAGATAACTTGGAGCTCTTACCTTCTACGTCACAGGGTTACTTGCCCCTTTTTTCAATAAGGACAAATCTCTGACTAAAAAACATAGTTTAGTGTAGTCATTTCATTTAACAAAATTTTAAATAACTTTTCCTTCCAAAGTACGAAACTCTCACTGCGCGAATCCAACTCGCACTTGGCCGGTTTTGACTGTGCAACTAATTATGATTTCTTATCAGCTGATTGCGAAATGCAGCTACTAATTTGACTATTTATTAAGAAACATCGTACGCTTCAACTCAGTTCACCTAATAAACTAAAGTTATTCACACATTTTTTGTTTTTTGTGTGTAAATAAAAAGTAAAAAAATGTTTGCATATTTTGTTCTTCTGTTGGTTTTTGTGCAAAATGTCGCTCCTCAAGAAAATTTACACTGTATATCGCACGCCACAAACAAAAGGGTATTAAGTCTGAAAAAACGATTTTTTTTTTATTTGCGTTTCGAAAACAACAATTTTTTCTCTATAAACTGGTAAAACAATAGTATTTAAATTCCAAATAGTTTTTAAAATATAGCAACAAGTATCTTTCTTGACTGTTCATACACGCCATTTTCGAGACAATCAAGACAGTCGCATGTTAGTTGATTCAGTTGCCGGCCATTGCTCGTGCCCGTCACACATGTCATTGCGAGTTACAACCCGTCCAGTCGTCAATTTCATGGCAAAATGTTAAATTGTGAGTATTCTAAACAGTATTATATCAAGTTAATACCCTATTGCCTGTTCGGATTAATACAAGTTTGAAGTTTTATTTAAAATAATACCCTCTTGCCTATTCAATTTTATTTAATGTGTTATTTTTAACGGAATTATTTTAAAATGATACTTTATAGCCCCCAATTTGCATGAGATAATTCTATATTGCTTGTCAATTTCGTTCTGTGGTTCGAAGTTTCAAGTAGAATACTACCTTTTAGGCTATTGTTTATTTTATTTTTTTGTTTATTTTAGATAAATTCAAAACAATGAAGCGAAGTAAAAGGGCTGAATTGATAATGAGAGCAATCTGCGATTGCGAAAGTACACCGGGCAGTACACATGATGGATTTCTTCTTCTTTTTAGATTATTTATTTAAAAATATAGTATTGAAATATAAAACAATAAAACAGTTTACTTGTTTTTCCATATAAAAAGGCTTTAATTCTTCGCTTACTGAAATCACTAAATTTCTGAAAGCTGAATTAGTCAATTTTAACGGTTTTAAAATACTTTTTCGCGGGAAGTTGTAATTCAAAAAATGCCAAGATAATTATCAGAAGTTTTACGAGCAAGAATAGTAACTTTAAGGGAAGAAGGATACACCACGAGAGAAATAGCACTCAGAGTTGCTATATCCTAATCCTGTGTCATGAGCACGTTGCAGTGGTACCACGGGATGGGTAATTTAGCTGACCGACCCCGCAGTGGTCGCCCAACTGTTTTCACTGCTATCCAAAAGCGCTAAATTAGATGGCTGGCAGCCCGTGACCCAAATACTACTACTACAATTCAAAAGTTCGGGCCGCCTCTGGGCTTGAAGTTAGCACTCAGACTATTCGGAGTTGCTTGCGCCAGGCTGGATTATGGGCACGGAGGTCTTGGCGAGCTTCTCTGAATACCCGCAACGTCAACGACGGAGATTGCAGTGGGCTAGGCTTCAGCAAAATAAACGAATTTGAGAAGAAAACATTTGACAAAATTGTCTCTTCGTTGACGAATTGCGAATCAGTAGGTAGTTCAGATAACTGACGTGTCCGTATCTGGAGAAGATCAGGACACCGTGAAAGGTAAAAAACTGCCATTGGAATAGTTCAGCAAGACGGGAAATCGGTGTCGTTATAGGATGGTATTATGATTGGAGCTAGAACGCCTTTGATCTCGTATCGAGGCTTCATGACAGCAGACATGCATAAAGCAATGCTATTGACGGAATTGTCAGACCATTCCGAGTAAAACATGGGCACCAATTTGCACTGGTCGATGATAATACGCCCGCCCATCGACCTCAACGAGTCAATGCTGCTGTCCGAGAAAATGACATCACAAGGTTAGACTGCCGGTTCGCCTGACTTAAACCCAATAGAGCACGCGTGGGATGCTCTTAAGCGAGCTGTTTGGAACTATCAGCCACGTCCCAAAACAGTGCCAGAGCCCAGGAAAGCCGCTATTCAAGAATGGGACAGGTTAGACCAACAAATACTGAATAACTTGATTCTGAGCATGCCCAGGAGGATTTCCGCATGTGTTCGGGCCAGGGGAGAAGTTACACTATATTGAATATAAACCTTTTATATATTAGTATTATTAGTAATTTGTTTGTTAGTTGTTTATGTTTGGTTAAACAGTCTTTTTCTTTCTATCAAATTTCTGTTA
Organism: Protodeltote pygarga; assembly: GCA_936450705.2. NCBI lineage: Eukaryota > Metazoa > Arthropoda > Insecta > Lepidoptera > Noctuidae > Protodeltote > Protodeltote pygarga. The sequence continues at coordinate 11,204,388 of OW388263.2, forward strand.
CAATTACATTATGATTAATTACCTACTTAATTTCTTTTCACAAAAAATAAAAATAGTTTTATTTTTTCAGTGTATTTCTATTTAAAGAAGACACACAATAATTATTTTTTCTAGATAAATTTCAGTTTAAAAAAATATGTTTATGCTAGTGATCGCAAACTTTTTTTGATGTGTGTAGGTATAGATTTATACCTAAAGTTAATATAGCTTTTAATAAGTACTTATGATATTGTGTTATTACACTTACATACGTACATGTAATACTTTGATAAATATATGTTTAATTGATGTTGTGTTTTTTAACTTTAGTTTATTATGATAGTTACCACTTTTTGAATAAACATTTTTGAGATCCAATTGGTATTTAATTTAAAATAATCCACGAGAATAAAATAATCCCTTACTCAGATAGGGAGAACATAACTTCTTTACTTTATAAAATGGTATCAATATTAAATATGACGTGTTATCAATGCAATTTAGTAAATTTTGGTTAAGCAAGACAGTCGTAAGTTCAACATCAGAGCTACATGAACTGCTTAAATGGTATCATCTTTACCCAGTTCCATAAAAGTACTAATAAAACTAAAACTACTATTGCTACACTAACTAAACTTACTTAGCACAAAGTAGGACAATGTACCTATAAATCTAGGTATAATTTAAAATGTTTGATCCAGTAGTTCCGAAGCTATGATTTTTTAAACATTCAAAACGCGATATCTCAAAACACTGTTTTCGAAGATAATACCCTTTTGTTTGTGACGTGCGATATGTCCAATGTATTATAAACCAGTATGCGGTACAGACGGCGTGTCATACGGTAACGTAGATTGCATGAGGTGTAGTAACCCACGGGTGCAGGTCGCCCACGAAGGACCATGCGGTATGAAAGAATATATAGATTATCTTATGGAGAAACTACGTATCAAACGGATTGCATGCCGGCAAGATCCATCATTATGCTGACCTAATTAAAAAAAATGAATGATTAGATATTCTTATCCTCCTTCGTGAAGGTATCATAATGTCAAAGCCAAAATATTTTTTAAATACATGGTTTTGTTTGAAGAATACGTATTTTTATTTGGTTTTTCACCTTTTCAGCTATTTTTTTTTTTTAGTTGCACGATGCTTCGTAACATAAAAAAAAGGAATTGAAACATCTTTTCCTAATGTATTAACATTAGTATTATTTTGGAAAAGATGTGTGAAACAATCATTAGATTGTTACTTTAATCTGGATCACAGGCACTGAACGATCATGGACCCTGTGACCTAGTCGAGATGGTGCTGTGTTTTATTTTTATTTTAATGTATTTGTAACACATTTTATGTTTAAATTTTAGCTTGCTGCACTTCTTCTCTGTAATTTAAAGTATGGTAAATCGCACATTCCTCAGTGTGCGCTTTTTAAACAGGATTTCGACCTTTTCCCTTCACGTATCAATACAGTGATAAATAAATAAAATAAACACAAAAATCAACACTCAAAGATTTAAAAAGTATTGACACAAAAGTAAACAAATAAGCGAGCAATAATTTTCAAAGTTAAATCATTGTTATTAAATATCACAGATATTTAATAAAAAAGTTAATTTTAAAGGCTCAGATGTTTAGTTCCTCAGCTAAATGAAATGCAATATCATTGGTGGAGAGAGCCTTGAAAGAAGGTTGAAGGATGTTATTTAACTGTTGTATTATTTATCTTTTATCTATCTATACTTATAAAATGGTAACGTGACTGACTGACAGACAACGCACAGCCTAAACCGGTGAACCTAGGGACTTGAAATTTTGAGACTATATTCTTTAAGTACCGTAGGGGTGCACTAAGGAAGGATTTTCTGAAATTCCCCCCCTAAGTAGGTAAAAAAGGGGGAAACAGTTTGTATGTAAATCCGTCATTCTTAAGGTTAAATGTACGAAACTTGGTATTCAGCTTTTCGGTTGATAAATAAAAGGACGAGCATTGTTTTTTTTTTTAAAAACTACCCTTGAGTGGATAAAAAAGGAGGTGAAAGTTTGTATGGGAGATTCGTTATTTTTTAAGTTACAGATGTAAAAATGAGTATTAAGCTTATGCGCTAAAAATAAAAAAGACGTGTATCAAAAAATTTGGATTTTTTTAACCCTGAGGAGATATAAAAGGGGACTAAAGTTTGTAGTTATGAAAATCCGTCATTAAACTCGATAATTAGCTTTTCGGTTAACAAATAAGACGTGTTTTAGCTTTTTGATAACTCCCCCCCCCCCTTTCCCCCTAATGGGTAGAGTTATCAAAAAGCGCGAATATTTTGTGTAAGAAATTCGGTATTAGTATGAGACATCAAAGTGGCATAACTATGCACGTATATCTCGATATTCAATCACTTTGGGGAGAAAATATAGAAGATAAAAGTTTGAATGAAATTCTGCCATTTTTAAAGTTGAAGCTATGAAAATTAGTAGGCACTCACGAGAACTGCTGGACTGATTTTCATGGTATTTAATTTGTTGGATTAGTCTCCGCCTATAATAGAAGAATCGAAGAAAAAAAATATGGCATTATACCCCTTGGGTATGGTAGGGTATGGGTAGAGTAGGGTAGAGGTAGAGTAGGGTAGGGTAGGGTAGGAATAGAAGGGTAGGGTAGGGGTAGAGTAGAGTAGGGTAGAGGTACAGTAGGGTAGGGTAGGAATAGAAGGGTAGGGTAGGGGTAGAGTAGAGTAGGGTAGAGGTAGAGTAGGGTAGAGGTAGAGTAGGGTAGGGTATGGGTAGCGTAGGGTAGGGTAGGGGTAGCGTAGGGGGTAGGTGTAGCGAAGGGTAGGGTAGGGGTAGAGTAGGGGTAAGGTAGGGTTAGAGAATGCTAGGGTAGGGTAGAGTAGCGTAGGGTAGTGTAGGGTTAGGTAGAAAAAGCGTAGAGGTAAAATAATCACGCGTACAAAGTCGCGCGGGGTAGCTAGTTTTATTATATTTGTTCTTTTCATATTTTGTGCGTTACCTATATTTTTCATAACTGAGTAAATAATAATCTTGTGTAATTATTGGAATAAGAACCTTATTGAAATTGTAATAATTGGTGGACAATAAAGTTTTTTTTTATCAGTAGGGCAACCCAAGAGTATTTTCTAATAAGATCTAAAAATATTATAAAAATTCTATCAAATGTCAGACCAAGATTCGATCTTTGTTCTCTGGCGAGACTTAGATAACTTGGAGCTCTTACCTGCTACGTCACAGGGTTACTTGCCCCTTTTTTCAATAAGGACAAATCTCTGACTAAAAAACATAGTTTAGTGTAGTCATTTCATTTAACAAAATTTTAAATAACTTTTCCTTCCAAAGTACGAAACTCTCACTGCGCGAATCCAACTCGCACTTGGCCGGTTTTGACTGTGCAACTAATTATGATTTCTTATCAGCTGATTGCGAAACACAGCTACTAATTTGACTATTTATTAAGAAACTTCGTACGCTTCAACTCAGTTCACCTAATAAACTAAAGTTATTCACACATTTTTTGTTTTTTGTGTGTAAATAAAAAGTAAAAAAATGTTTGCATATTTTGTTCTTCTGTTGGTTTTTGTCCAAAATGTCGCTCCTGAAGAAAAATTTTGGTGTGCATGTCCTGCGTATTATTATCCAGTATGCGGTACAGACGGTAAAACATACGGCAACGAAGATTGCATTTGTAACCCACGGGTGAAGGTTGCCCACGAAGGATCATGCAGTATGAAAGAATATAAATAGATTATCGCAATCGGTCGCAATCGGATTGCATGCCGGCAAGATCCATCATTATGCTGACCTAATTAAAAAAAATGAATGATTAGATATTCTTATCCTCCTTCGTGAAGGTATCATAATGTCAAAGCCAAAATATTTTTTAAATACATGGTTTTGTTTGAAGAATACGTATTTTTATTTGGTTTTTCACCTTTTCAGCTATTTTTTTTTTTTAGTTGCACGATGCTTCGTAACATAAAAAAAAGGAATTAAAACATCTTTTCCAAAATAATAGTAATGTTAATGATTGTTACTTTAATCTGGATCACGGGCACTGAACGATCATGGACCCTGTGACCTGGTCGAGATGGTGCTGTTTTATTTTTATTTTAATGTATTTGTAACACATTTTATGTTTAAATTTTAGCTTTCTGCACTTCTTCTCTGTAATTTAAAGTATGGTAAATCTCACATTCCTCAGTGCGCGCTTCTTAAACAGGATTTCGACCTTTTTTCCCTTCACGTATCAATACAGTGATAAATAAATAAAATAAATACAAAAATCAACACTCAAAGATTTAAAAAGTATTGACACAAAAGTAAACAAATAAGCGGGCAATAATTTTCAAAGTTAAATCAAATCGAATACTCACGTTGAGAATGACTAACGTAATTGTAAGGTATTTGTGATTGTTAACGATGAATTTACATTCTCTGAAACGTTCGCGCGGCAATCAGAAGTTGGCAACTGTCACGTCAAAGTTTGCACAACTCGGGCGCGGAACGCATTACCAAAGTGTCTGTTTATCAGGTTTATGTATGTATTCATATCTTAACTGTTTGTTTCATGTTCACCTATTTATTTGATGGTAATATCCTCCTGACCGAATTTCGGTCGCAGTGGCAATATCTACGGAGATTAGCCAACTACGCAAGAGATATTATAGTTCACAAGTGTGTGCGCAAACACAGGTGCACTCTCCTATTTCCTCACTCTCATCTTGATGAATTAAACTAAGATTTGAAAGATAAATATCAATTATTGTGCGTGGCTGTAGTTTAAAATTAAGAACAGACACGTTTCTTTCTTTGGGCAGAGAGCTAGTACGGCGTTACCTGAGACAATAAGTAAGAATAGACATTCTTGATAATAATTCCTAAGGAACATTCTATGGCGCCAAGTTTAAACTATGTAACACCTCTATTCTCTCTCTTTCATAGTCTGGTGGGTCAGAAATCAAGTATTACGACCATAGAGTATTCAAGAAAATATAGAGTGATAACGTCAACCACATTGCCTTGTGCGGAGCGAAAGCAGGTCTCGCCATAGAAATGTTAAAATGTCATTTTTTCAAATTAAGTTTTCTAGACGTTTTTCAAAATTTTACTCAGCAGTTAACCATGATATAAGCTAAAATGTAACTTTTTCGCTCGTGGAGCCTAGTTGAACCGCAGTCGATCGAGGTATGATCGCAAACGGAGCTCGTGTCGCAGCCGCGTTGTTCATACCCGTGCTCACGGTTCATACTTCTATAGGGTTGCTCTATTTTTTTCTTATATACTCTAAGATTACGACGAACTAAAGCATTGATAGCCTAGTGGTATGACCGTTGGACTGCCAAGTCAAAGGTCATAGGTTCAACCCAGGCACGCACCTCGGACTTTCCAAATGAATGTGCGTAAATATTACAAATTAATGATCATTTGCTAAAACGATGAAGGAAAACATCGTGAGGAAACCAGCACACCTAAGAGAAGACATTTTTCAACGGTGTGTAAGGCCATGTCAGAGGCCTACGGGTGGTTTAAACTCTGACAACAGGTTGTTCATCAACCATATAAAAGAAGAAGAATAACAAGACAACAACAAGTATTATGATAACGTCGTTAAATCCCGGTAATTGAACCCTAAAATCCAATCAATAATAATAATAAAAACTAATAGAACTAGTTGAAATTAACACAAGTTATATTTCAAGGCTTAGGTATTTATGAAAAAAATCACACTCTTTAAATAATTATCCGTGTAGTAAATAAAATATATGAGGAGGCATGAAGTAGGTATAAGTATATGAGGTTAAAGAGATTAAGACTAAACTGTATTACAGGAGATGCGTTAGCTAACGCCGCCTAGCGTTCAAGATAAAACTTAGAAAGCAGTATGATAATAAATCGTCAAGTTTCCCTTCTCGCTGGCAAGTCTTGGATCATTGATACTTCGAGACTAGATGAGCATCAGTTCAGTCGAATCCCTAAAAAAAACATATAGAAACTTGCAGTCGAAAAACAATGGCTATTCTTCCCTCCCCCACACTTTTTTTAGAGTTTATTATAATATACCTACGATTATCAACACATAGGTGCCTAAAAAAGTTATCAAAGTAAATTGGTTTTATTTTTAAGTGAAAAATAAGGTAAGGTTAATAAGGCAAGGGCGACTGCTGAGCACGAGGTCCTGGGTTCGATCCCTGGGTCGGGCAAAGTGATTTTCCATTAGAAAATTCTCAGTAGCTGAGCTAGTTCAGAGTCTGGAATTGTGCACGGTTAATGGCAATAGGCTCGCCCCCTATTACATGGGACTTAAAACATAGCCGCGGCGAAAAGTCGGTGTACTGCATACACCTCTGCCTACCCCCTTTAGGGACAGATAGTACAGGCGTGAGTCTATGTTATAAAATGCACTCAAAGATGCATAAAAGATGAAATAAAAGTAAGTATCGCCCTGTACATCGCCTTACCTAATGCCTTATTAATTTATTAATATATTTTGTGTGTATGAATAAATTAAATAAAAAATAAATAAATAAAAGGCAATAGAGTTGTCATTAGGCCATATCCAGTGACACAAGATCCGTTTCTTGCCGTGTCCTGCCTTATGACTTAGCAACGGCATAAATTAAACGTTGCCAAGTAATGGGGCAATATTAGAGACAAGCTTGTTTTATTACCATACTTGGGTGCAAGTTTTCTACGTGTCCTCCTAATAGGTCGGGCTTCGCACAGTTTTACGAACATGTATCGTTCCGAAGAGTCATGATTAACGAGTTAAAGTTTGTGACAATGTATTTTAGAATTTGAATTCGAATTTTAGATCGAGTTGAGTTGGTAAAGTTTAATCTACGATTACACTACTTAGTATTACAAAAAGGTAAAGTTTATTAACTGTACATATAAGTAGAAGATAGTTTTGTGGTACCTGTAACCGTTGACTGGCTAGTCAGAGGTTTTAGGTTCTAAAACAAGGCGCACTGAGGTTCTATTCACGCTCTATTCCCTTACTCTCATAGTCCGAAGAGACGGCAATCCGACACAACCAGAGAGAGATCAGGCGCCAATGTGCTTTACGAGGCACAGAGCAAAATGACCATACATTTTATTATTTTTCACAAAATACTCAGTCATTATTTAAGCCACTGTTTACAATGGAATTAAACTCTCAAACAATCAAACAAAATACCATTTTAAAACCGACCCATACGAAAGCTATCACCACAACACGATTTTCCTGATACTTAACAAAACAACTCACAGATATTAACAATACATTTAATAACAAAGTTAATTATAAAGGCTCAGATGTTTCGTTCCTCAGCTAAATGAAATGCAATATCATTGGTGGAGAGAGCCTATTAATTTGATTGAATTCCATTTAAACCTAACAATCGTGGTTTATGCGTGTAGCCGGCGCTTTATAACGTATTGTTGCGCATTTATAAAGCCGGCTATTTATCAATATAGCATTTCAGTATAAAGCATTATCTCGTGCAAATCGATTGCGTTTGCGCCGCTCCGCTCTAGTCAAAATTTCTTTTGTAATATAGAAATTTGTAGAATTTGTTAAGTTTTCAATTTTTTATATAAATAAGAATTCTGACTTATTAATTCGGAAAGAATGCCAAGTTGATATGTGGTATAATATCAACTTGACAGTCCGGGTCAGTGAGACGCAGCGAGAAAAACCTTCAGATATTATTTTTTATAATCTATGCGCATTGCACTGCCATCTATAATTTCTATATGTAGAGTGGTGCTGTCTTAATTTATTTCAATCTCCATTTAAGTTCACAGTTGGCGCTAAAAGTATATTTTTTAAACATTTCACAATCACAACAATCAATCATGATCATAATCACTTGTAAAATCTGCCAAGCCTCAAGGCGGAAGTACGGGTTTCCCCTGCGCATTAACTGTATTACCTAAGTGTCTTTAAGGCCTACTACTCTTTAAATCATAAACACATTACATACGTGGAGCCAGGACCTGGTGATAAACGTGCTACAAAAACACAGATACAAAAAAGCTCTTCCTTTTTCACGAAAAAATACCAAAATACTTCACTTTCAAACTTGGTATCTTTTATTTATTAGCTAAATAAATATCACTCACTCCAAACCCCTTGGGATACCTTCGGATCTAAAATCAACCGTTCGCCTGTCGTGTGTCTAGCCAAATTTCAACCTGAATTTATTTCATAAACGAATTTGTGTCATAGTTCGATTCCCAAGTTGGCACTGCTTGATTTTGTACCTAAAAGTTTTATGTGGCAGGTGGAGACGATGATATTATATGGATATCATATAGTTGTTTCAAGGCGCGCACCTCTGACTTTTCGTAAGTTATGTGCGTTTTATAAATTAATTATCACTTTCTCCGTGCCTCGGAAAGCACGTAAAGCTGTTGGCCCTGCGCCTGATCTCTCTCCGATCGTGTCGGGAAGGCCGTCCCATCGGACAATGAGAGTGAGGGAATAGAGGGTGCACCTGTGTTTGCGCACACACTTGTGCACTATAATATCTCCTGCGTAATTGGCTAGTCTCCGTTGAGATTGGCCGCTGTGACCGAAATACGGTCAGGAGAATATTAGTTGTTTAAACATAATGTGACGCTAGATTTTGTTATTAGGTACACAATCCTTCTAAAATAAATGACAAAGTATCTAGCCAAGACTTGTGACCAATGTGACATGTGTCCTAAATAAATCTAAAATTGAAATATTGTTATAAGTTTTTGAAATTAATTTAAATATAGTTGTTTTTGTTTTAGGTATTACAGTCATAATTCGTACAGAAATCATCTTCCTTATCGATCTTTGTTGGGGTGGGTTTCTATTCTTGCCGGATAGCCAGCTGAATATTAGTTTTTTATGGAGCGACTGCTTATTTGACCCCCACTACCCAAAGGGATACGATATTCTAAAGTTAGATCAGTTTTTATGAGGGTACTAACTCTAACTTCCGAAAATGAGATGTTGACCGCTGCAGTTCCTTTATTTGGAGCTAATCCTGGATATTAATTCGGGTCTTGCTTACCGTAAAAATACATTGTCATCTGAACTGAACCAACAATAAAAATTCAACTCTTGAAGGAAGTGGTTCTTATTCAGCTTGCAAGATTGGACCCGAACGTACCTAAATACATTGTAAGTTAAATAAAAGCATTTAAAAAACCTTATTTTAAACACAGAACAAAATCTTCAAATACACACATCTACGTGTTTCTCAAAACTTAACTAAAAACCCTCGCAACAATAGACCTCACACTCAAATTTAATTAAAACCAATCTTCAGGGATCCTCAGTCTACACCTGCGAATAAATTCACCCGACTGCCAACAATTCTTCTTTAATAGGCCAGCAAGAGCCGACACTGTTATCGCGAAAATTTAATAACAGTAAAACAAGTACTGTGTGAAAGTTACAGACGTGGAGTTTGTACAACCTTGTGTCGAGCAGTAATTATAAATAATACCTACCTATAAGTATTTTTTTTTACGTAAAACGATTTTGTCATCGAAACTAAAGCTGTGTACCAAATAGAGCAATCTGTCAACAGAAAAGAGGTTAAATATCGATTACTAAATTTGACACAAATAATAAACAGGTCAAGCTAAAACCGTTTAATAATTAACAAATTTTTGTACATCAATTTTGCTATAATCTACTTATTAAACCAGCCACTCTGCCAAATGAGATATTCATAATAGTGCTATTAAAATTATCTTTTTAATATTCAACTACGAATATCAAACGTCAAGACATCAAGCTAGCCGAAACTGTGAAATTTTCCCACACAACTTTGAACCTAATACTTTAGCGAGAAAGTTGAAAATTTATTAAAGAAATTTGACAAATTTTAGTGGCTTGATGCCTCTGTACTTCACACAATTGTTCATGATAAAAATCAAATTTTGCTGTTCGATGTTCATTTTCGCGATGTTCATTCATGTTCTTTAAAGGTCGACACACGTTTGTTTTTTTTATAGCCTACATTATATCCTATTGCTAGGCGAAGGCCTCCCCGTTTACCTTCCTGTCATTGTCGGCCGTCTTACAAACAGGTTCAAATCGTCACACCACCTTTGCCACATCGAACTCGACGGAGATATCCGCCTTTAGGCGTTTTAAAAATGTCATAAAATGTCAATGATTTTTAGATAGAGCATAAAGTATCCAGTTTATTATTAAATTAAGCTTGGAACACATGAGCCGAATTGAATTACAATTCGTACTTCAATTTAAAGGTTTTAAAGCTAAATCACAAACATCTTCCAGTTGATTTAATTTCCACAACCTTAACATTCCCTTCATCAGTATTCTATCAAGAACACGTTTTCCCCTTACGCAAATATTGAAAGAGAAGTGGCTATAAAATCAATTAGATTTATATAAGTATTTTATCTAATTTTGGATGCGTTGATTAGATTCTTATTCGCCCCTCTGTAACAAGAGTTCAGCCACACGTTTGCATATAAAAAAGTTTAGAAAGAAGCATAAATTGTGTCTTTTTATGCAATGTGTTAGCATTTTTTGGGAATTTATGCAGAATGAACTTCCGATTTCGTTTTTGCACAGATGGATATGCTACCAAAATCTTTTAGGTGCTCTTAGGGGTACCTAGGGGTGAGATCTGAAAACCAGCGTTGGGCGTTTTGGTGCCTAGCATAATTATGCTGAGATCGTGACCCATTTGGCATGGGCATTTGAAAACTACCTAGTATTATTTTATATTGTTTTTTCTGAGCTCGATGTTTATGCCTATTACTAAATAAACGTTTTATCTTTCTTTCTTTCTCTTGAAACATAAACTAAACATTTTTTGTATATGCATAAAATGTAGCTTTCTTACATCTTTCTAAGATATTGTGCATTATTATGAGAAAGAAGTAGGAGGATAATATTCAATACTTATTAAATTATGCTTAGATAATTTATCGATAAAGAGTTCGATACTGCATCAGCGAAGTTCATCGTGAGATCATAAAAATATTTATGTACAACTATACTGAAGATAAAATCTCCTCTTTTAAAATAATATAAATATTACATTATTTAAAATAAATAATATAATTATATTATTTAATAAGAAACTCGAAAATATAACTGAATCGGGCGGGTCTTGAACCCGCGATCCATCGAACCACTGATCAATTAATAAGCAACATGTGCATAAACATGTAAAAAACATACATAAAAAATAAAATTAAAATAATAAGCAAAACCACGCTTTTGAAAACTCCGTTTGAATTAGAAACTAGTCAGGCAATCCTAAAAACAAAACTTGAGTAAAATCGGAATAAAATTTATAAGTAAAACCTCCTCCTGATTCTTGACGTTTTAAATAGTTCATCATCGTCATTCTTGAACTATAAAAAGAAGCTGCTAGCATTAGGTTCTAACAATTCTCGAGCAAAACGCCACACCATTTTACTCGTCCATATGTATCTCATAAGGGCTATACATATATCTCATTAAGTAGTTATTCGAGGATGCTATGGGAGCCACAACAATGAGCCGTTAGAGCAAAGGCTTACTTAATTAAGCTTAGTTAACTACGTGCTCGCAAAACGGTCATTAACGTCAGTTAAAACTGAATGTTTGATGAACCTTTGATGGTACATGGACCTTTTTAATTACTCCTGAATACCAACTTACTGTAGCTTAAATTTCCTCTTCACGAAGTTCTTGTGAAGCTGTTGGCCTCGTTGTTGTGTTGGTGAACAATAATTTAACAGCAAAAGACCTTGTACCAATCTACTTCTTTTATTAATTTAAACTAAGCACATTTTTCTGTTTATGCGTATACTCAGAATGAGTATACACATATCCAGTAAAATGCATATAAATATACAGCCTGTTGTTTTAAAAACCTGCCAAATTTTAGGAGGTAATAAGGTCCATGAAAGTGAACAACTTTTCCCAAGGAACATAGGTCGAAATGTGAAAACGAAAATTTTACTTCTCATACAAAACTGAGTCACGTTGACCAGTCATTTTTTATGAAAAGTAAATTTGCGATTTTCAAATTTCGACTTCGGAAAATGGTGTTCAGTTTCGCTTCGGCCGTATTCGAAACCAAGATTTCGTAACCAGTATCGAAAATGGAAAAATAATTCTTCTTTCGAAACCCGGTTTCTAAAGAAGAATTCTTGTTTCGTAACTGGTCGTTCTTGATTCGTAAAGAAAAATAATTCCTGTTTCGAAACGTTTCATGGACGACCTTATATATTACCTCCTACAATTTAGCAGGTCTTTAAAACAACAAGGTGTAGGTGTAATATAATTATATTTATATATATATATCAATGCACCAGAAATAAAACAAAAAGCCTATTCATTTAATTTTCATTAAGTATATTGAATCTATTAGCAATATACACCGAGTAATTTAGCAGAGGCATCAGGTGCATTCAGTCGAAATCAATTAATGTTATTGCACCAACTGGCCTATAGCTAATACAAATTGTTCGAAAGCTTATTGAGCTGGGATTATCATGTTTAAATTCTAGTTATACATTTAAAATTGCTTAATTTATTTGTGGTTGAAAGCGCAGTTTCCTCTATTGGACCTCCGGGGCGGGAGAATTGGGATTATTCTACTATCTACTATTGTTTCCGTACGGTTAGTGATGCGAATCGAAGGCTCCCCCGAATAGAAAGTGAATCCCCCCTCGATAATCTTCCCTCCACTTTCATAATCCCACACAGCATTGCCAATATGTAGCTTAGTGCGGTTAGTTCAGACTAATAAAGATCAGGTTTAAAAAAAAATCAAGACAGTCTTATCGCGTTCCTAAGTTATAATGCAGATGACTGTACCTTAACTTACGAAGTCTTTAATATTAACCCTAATAGACTAACCATTAATACCAACATATTATAATACACATAACATAAGGATTAATAATAATACTGCAAATTAATAAAAGAATATACTATAACAAACATAAAATTATGCTACTACTAATGCTCTAGTCAGTGGTCCAAATTCAATCGTATTTTTTATAAATTTTAGCTTTCTGCACTTCTTTTCTATATAAACTTTTACTATGCCAAGATACACACTCCTCCGTGCGCGTAATATTCTTAAAAAGGGATCCACAGTTCACATATTAATCACGTATAACTTCACGTATTATATAGATACCGCAAATAAATAAACCATTTTTTTGCAACAAATTCACAGAACCTTAAGAATGAAACATTATTACAAGCAAAACTCAATATTAGACCCAATATTGTAAACTCCCATTCAAACCAGAGGTAGAAATCTTATAAAACTCAATTTAGTTAAAATCGGATCTCGGCTTCCCTTGCATCGTAGGATCGACTGGGATCGAACGCAACGAATGATTTCCAATTCCAGATAAGAAGATTTGAGTTGAACTTTTTTTTATTATAATTATATACGTGTGATTCTTAGTATTATAGGTTCTTGGGTATGATGATATAGAAGGCTAAAATCTCTTATATAGAATAAGATTTAGTCTGGTAATAGCAAATTGGAGGATAAGAGAAATTTGTTATATGTGCGTAAGAATGGAAGGTCTTAGGTTTAAATTTGAATTTAGTTAAGACATATTTTTCGTATATAACGTCTTTAGCAATAAACAACTTGGTCCAAATAGGGATGTATGCGCAGCTAAGTCGTCGTACACACGTTGAATGATTGCTTCTGCTTGAAATGATACGTCAATGATAATAAAATAAGTCTGTTTGTAGATCATTTAACTACACAATAAAGATGTTTGCGCAATCCACACAGAAGTGAAGTCTAGCTTTAGCATGACGTGAATTGGCGCAGATATGCAGATACGCATGGGTATGAAGCTGAAATGATGTAGCGCAAGCGCAGGTTTGAATAGTAAATTTTTGCATACATACCAGACGTGCGTCGTTGATCGTCGCAAACTGCAAATTAACGGCTTATGGGTGCAGGTGCCAAAATTTCGAGCTAAGGCCGTTAGCGCAACAACATCGCACTATTTAATGAGTAACCAAAACTAAATACCCGGTAGTTTTTGAGACGGGTATTTCATTAATGGCACGTACTTTAACCGTTATATTTACAGGAAAACGTTTCTAGGATAGCATAACTTTTTGAGATATTCTGAACTCCACAAACACACAGTCACAGATTTTGAAAAAAATGCACAGTCAGAGAATATTTTTTTATGCCTATCGATCTTATTTCTTGTTGAGATCAAAAAAGTCTATTGGACTATTTAAAGCAGAAATTTTACACATCTAATAGGAAGAAAATTATAATTATATACGTTATAAAACCAACTATGATTAGGTACCTGTGCGGTTTTGATTTCATATTTTAAAATCATACTTAAGCCATTGTAACACTCTACTTAACTATCTTAAATACATCAATATAAGATAATAGACCTTCTACTAAATGCCTATTGAAATTTACTAACTGTTTTAATCGGCCTCTTGGACAAATGGACGTATTGAAGGAGATCATTGAGCCTGGAGACGATTGCGATAATTAATTTTCCTTGTTCAACACGAGAGCTCGTTAGAATAGCGATTACTTCAACTATTGATATCAATAGCACTATCAACTTGGACCCAAGCTAAGTGCCAAAAGGGTTCGTAATTTATGAGGTCTAGCTAAAATAACTTCAAGAAATTAATTTGAATTTAATCCATTGAGATACGTACTTTTTAGAGTGATACACTCCTTTATTGTTTATAAAAAAGTGATATTGCCACAACCGTGCCAATTAAAAAGTTATCAATCGCAAAAATTCAGGAGATAGGGAATTTTAAATGGAAACCTAATCGATTGAAAAACTATAGATTTATGTACCGACAGCGTCATTAATTCGTGACCCATCTTCGTTTAAAAATATTGCTGTAACATTGAACTATTATTTTTATATTGCATTGAACTATTTTATTTTTTAATGTTTATTTGTAGAAATTATTGTTCTTCGATAGAATAGGTAAAATGAACTTTTTATACAACACAAAAATTAGTTATGTTAACTCATAGTACAGGATCCCTGGTACATTTTTTTATTTGATTACTATCAAGCTAATTTTTCGTGAGTAGCTTCATTTTGATGAGACGCCCAACAATTTGCTTTTGCAAAGTTATTTCAAGCTTTTTAGTTCCTTATGAAGTCGGTTTTATTTTTTATCAATATTTATCTTACATCAGAATAAACTAGAAGAAATTTTCTATGATCTTTACATAGGTAACACAGTTTTACGTGATACCTAAATCTAGTCTCATTTCAGTTGGTTAGTAATCATTTATGATGACCTCGTTATCGATACATGTTGGAAAGGGGGGACTGTTTGATCAAACCATAGATTTTGTAGGACAAATATTTTTTCGAATCAATTAAATAATTATCTTGAGATTTAAAAAAAAGAAAACCTGTTAGTAATAAATATTTTAGGATCATCAAATCGACATATTGTATCCTTGCTATCTCTGTTAGCTCCCACAATCGAGAATTTCTAACAGCAAATTGTTGGGCGTCTCATCAAAATGAAGCTACTCACGAAAAATTAGCTTGATAGTAATCAAATAAAAAAATGTACCAGGGATCCTGTACTATCAGATTTGAAGAAGGTTTTATTCGGCACAGTACAGCATACAGCGTACAGCACAGTTTTTATCGGACAGTATAATAAACATACAGTACGGAAACTATGAACAAACGTTCGAAAATGGCACACTCACACAAACATGCGGAAAAATTAAAGGAGTCACCATACTTTCCCATGTAGTAAACTTGGATACCACTTTGCTGTTTTTCTGATGGAATGTCGGAAGTCCACAAACTCACACCTGCCGCCGCAGGCTGGCTGAAAAACTTGGTTACAGAGATCTGATCCACGCATGATGAATGCCATACGCAATGATGATGATGACATAAAAACATTTCATCATCATCATCATTTCAGCCATAAGATGTCCACTGCTGAACATAGGCCTCCCCCGATGGC
This sequence comes from Protodeltote pygarga, assembly GCA_936450705.2. Classification (NCBI taxonomy): domain Eukaryota; kingdom Metazoa; phylum Arthropoda; class Insecta; order Lepidoptera; family Noctuidae; genus Protodeltote; species Protodeltote pygarga. The sequence continues at coordinate 11,220,346 of OW388263.2, forward strand.
TTCTATTGGCCGGTTAAAAACATTTACAATATTTAATTATCCAAATTCTCTTCAACTTAGTCCATACCCAGGACTGATACTTCCATCAACGGGAGCGCCTTGAAATAATCTGAATATGAATAGGTCTTAATTCAACAGTCACTTTGATATTAAATTTGCGTAAGATTGTTACTTCAGTCAGGTTTCCGAGGGGTTGGTAATAGAATTGCAACTATGAGAGATGAACTATTTGTACTTATTATTAGTTCAAGACGGTTTATAGAAGGTATTTGGACAAGTTTACTGGAGTTTGTAAGACCTATTTAAAGTTTAAACATTTGAGTCTTGACCGAGTCGCCGCGCGAATAATAGTATCTATAAACAGAAGTTATTCTATTATAAGTTCGAATTTTGTAACACAAAAGGGACAGTTAGGCGATTCGCCTTCTGCACTTGATGTCGCGGGTTCTATTCCCGCACGGTACAAATATTTGTGTGATCGATAGAAATGTTTTTGGATGTTTTGCACAAACATGACATGAGAGCTGTCAAACTAGTCCATTTGTACTAGGCTAGGTCTTGTGAAAAATCGCTAGTGCGTGCCTAACCTAATACGCAGGTTTACAGTTGACAAAAAAGAATTTGAGAGGGGAAAGCTGGAACTAAAAATAAAAATCTTAAAAACTAAGTTTGTAAGTACTAAAATAACTTAATCATTTGATTGTATTTCACCATCACATCACACCAACAGCCTGTATTAGTCCACTGCTAAACAGGCCTCTCCCAATGCGCGCCACTATTGTGCGCTCATTTGGCCATAATTGCCACGCTGGGCAAGCGGGTTGGCGATCGTAGTAGCAGATGATTACTGTTACACAGAAGAATGCTGCTGCCCATCCTCCGGATATTTTCCTTTGCCGCTTCTCACGACACCCGCGGGACGAGTAGGGGTGGATATATTCTTAGGCCGAAAACCACACCGCATGATTATATTTGATGACAAAAAAATCGTCTTATAGAAATGTAAGTAACAAATAACTTGTAATGAGAAGCGCGCCAGTGGCGCCCCCAATTTTTCCAGACACTATTTTGTCAAACTGTACATAACACTATTTACTGTCCACACGAGTTACACCAGAGCATGTTACACTCGCACCAGTGAACACTACACTTATATTTATAAAAGTACTAGTAAAGTATTGAAAGTCCCCCACGGCGCCTCTAAGACTTGTAGCAACTAGTTTGACATTCTTTTACACGTAAATGGACGGCGAAATGTCTACTTTCATAACTTTTCACGTCTGAATAAGAAAATAAAATAGCTTTTTTTTTAATGTGCATACCTAAGCATGGCCGTGTGTTTTCCGGCCTAAGAATAGAACCACCCCTGCTCGTCCCGCGGGTGTCACAAGAAGCGAATAAGGGAAAGATCCGGAGGATGGGCAGCAGCACCCTTCTATGTAACAGCAATAATTTGCTACTGCGATCGCGAAGCCGCTTGCCCAGTGTGGCGATTACCTCCAATGAGTGCACAATAGTTGCGCACATTGGGAGAAGCCTATGTTTAGCAGTGGACTAATACAGGCTGATGATGAATGTGCATAAAATAACATAAATTTTAGAACTAGGTACGAAATTTTTATAATTTAAAAAAATAATTACAAGCAGAATTAGAACCCGAAATTTACTGGGCAAAGCTCCCAATCGCTCTGCTACTAAGCTATTCGTATCCCCGGTTGTAGAGCAAATTTAGTAGTTTGTGGGCTCAAATCACGCTCGCAATCGATTTTTTGTTTCCTTTTTTGTACATAGTCTGCATTAAGTAAATGTGTATTGTATGTACTTACTAGCTTCCGCCCGCGGCATCGCCTTCATGGCTATTGTGTTATTCTGATGTGAAAGCTATATTACTATACAGTTTCATCAAAATCTGTTATGTAGTTTTTGCGTGAAAGAGTAACAAACATCCACCCATCAATCCTCACAAACTTTCACATTTATAATATTAGTAGGATATTCAGTAATTTTATATCGACATGTGCGAGCAAGATAGCGATAGAAAATCCATTCCTTCCAGAATCCAAAAGATCTTTCATGGGCAAAGGCGATATTACTAGTCACAATTAACGTGCAAAGCTGACTATATACGATATAGATTGTCTGAAGATTATGTGCATTGCAGTACTGTATCATCTGAAATGCCAACTGGCAATTAGTTCTCGTAAGAGGCCATTAAGAGATTATAATGCCCGTAGAATTGGCAGCAGCACACACCTGTTCCTGCAGCAGACTTGGTTACAGACAATTTGTAGTGCTAAAACAAAGCCATATACGTATATGAGATTGTGGCTGGTGGCTGGCTTAGTGGCTGAGGACTGGGGACTTTACCCAGTAGGTCGTGGGATCAAATCTCGCTCGTAATCGATTTTGTTTTCTACAAAAATTTCTACTTTTAATGAGTAGTTAATTTTATATTCGGGGCCTGAATGAACTTTTCCTATAAACATAAAACATTGTTCATTATTGGCTGGTTCACTTCACGGAGTTCCTTTCCAATTTCAAAACACCTATTGCAATATTTCCAGCCAGCGGGTACACTCGCCTACCTACCAATATCTCGTTATTCACCCCCGATGTGAACGATAGGGTGTGACGTCATCCACGCACGCATCACTCGTGTTCGCGTCAAATTGACGCCGACGCGAGTCTGACGCGTCGCTAAATTAGATTTGTCTCCAAAATATTTACTTACTACGTCATTATGTAGATAAACAGTGATGTGTGTGGAAATTTATTTTTGAGGTATTTTAAGGTGTCTTTACTGATTAATCTTGCGGAGGGACCACCACACACCTTTCTTATCTCATTTGGACCATATTTCACAGTCTACAGACATTATTTATTAAGTAAATTCAAAAATAGAACTAGCTTAATAAATGTCACTTTACCAGTACGTGGTGGAACAAGGTCTTACTGTGACAATGTACCTATAATTATTATTATTCTATTTTTTTTATGCAAAAGTGTGTTTGTTGTCCTTCAACTCAGCATTGGAGCAGCAGATTAGGATGATTTTTTGGCATATCGTTTTTGGGCCGGAGAATATATAAAATATTTTTTGTCCCAAAAAATCAAAAGCGAAACCATACATTTAACTTTTCGGTAGAAATTTGCGTATTATAAATTAATTATCATCTGCTCTGTGCCGGCTGTCACGAAGATCTTCACCTCATAAAATCCCTGACAACTGATCTAACTTTATAATATCGTATAGAAAACCGATATATATTCAGCCGTACCTAATGATATAAGAAGCCGACCCTGATAAAGATCGGGAATAATAAACAAGCCATAAAACTGCGATTCACTTGAAAATGAAAGCCAATAACATTTTATAGAATTATATAAGGAACAATATCATTGTCTTTTAGTTTAAATATACATGTAATAGCTTTTTGCGATCTATTCTAGATTCCAGAGACAAGGCTTGAAATCCCTCCTTTGACATATTCCATGTGAAATAGATTTCCCAACGGCATAGACAAATGTTCTATTGAAATGCTGGTGCGTGCATCCACAGAGTGCATAGTAAAGCACCTTTTAAAGGTAATCACTGTTCCATAAATCCAGCTTTAATGGATATGAGAGTACTCGTAATTTTTATTTCAACAGGCAAAGCTAAGTGAACTGGAGACTTTTCTACACAGAATGGCTTTAAACATTAATTTTATTTAATTCCAGGCGTCTTCCTTTTTTATTTTTATGAGTTTTTTTTAGTTAAGCACTAGAGAAAAGATAGTTTAATATATTTTTCGTGCGATAAAAATATTGTATAAATGGTATCTACCAAAATTACAGCAGTCAGATATACAGGGTTGGGTCAGATATATGGGAGCAACCCTGAAATCGCAAAAAAAATCATCTGTTTCATACATTTACGTTCACATGACTCAACAAAATGTATGGAACAGCTGTTTTTTTTGCGATTTCAGGGTAGGTCCCTTAGTAAAAGTTGTTCATAATGATGAGTTTAATGACCCCTTTTAAGGATGCCGGTGTTTTACAAATAACCCTGTATAAGACTCTAGAAACACTGTCGAAAAGACGATCACGTGACACGTAATAAACACACACCGCTTCCTATAGCCATAAAAAATTACATCGCTTTTAAGCAACAATCCAGATTGTTCAAGGAATCGCTCGCTAACAAAAACTAAGAATAATAATACCTACTACGTTCTCAAGATTAATGTGATTCTCGTTTTTCTTAGCGGTGCGATTTTTTTGTTTGTATTTGTCCTACAAGTAGTGTTGCCAGATATTCTAGCTCTCTCTGGACGTCCCGTTTTTAGCTCTCTCAGGACGTCTCGCTTTTTAGCTCTCTCAGGACGTTCCGCATTTTAGCTTTCTGAGGACGTCCCACTTTTCAACTCTTTAAGGACGTCCTCACAGTACCCTGAGCGGGATGCTCACAGTCCCGCTTTTTACCTTAGCAATCAATTTAGTAAAGTCGATGGATACTTTTTGAATAAGTTTTATTAAAACAACATTTTTAAACTAGATAAAATTTAAAAATCAAAACAAAACGTATATGCAAAAATTTGAGTCTGCTCTTGACGATGGAAGAATTCTTTAATCTGGAGCTAATCTTGAATGTCGACAAAGTAAACATGTATGCGAAATTTCATCTTAATCGGTTGAGAAGGCATTAGACACCCACTGCTGGGCATAGACCTTCCCCAAGGTTTTCCATTCAAGTCGGTTGTGCGTTGTTCTCATCCAGCGACTCGCGAGGACTCTGTTGAACATTTGACCCGAACATACATAATATATAGCCAGTTAAATAAAAGCTTGTAAAAAAACAACCAATCCTAATTGAATAGGAAGTGGGTAAAATCTTAAGATTAGATTGATTTTAATAAAAACGATGCATTTTTCTTGCTCCCGATTTTTCAGTCCCAGTTTCCTTCCAAATTTTCCCAGTTTTTTATTCATTGAAGTAGTGTTGCTGGATTATTTTTTTCCAAATATTATTGTGTGCTGCCAGATCTGTTTTTCCAAATATCGGGTATTTGAAAAAACTGACCTGGCAACACTACCTACAGGGATGGCGTGCGTCTCTCCTTTGTATTCTGTGTAATAAAATCTCGTGTGACGCTTCGTCCAACACTGTCCCTTAGCCCCTTTACGGACTGTAACTTTTCTTCCCTGTCGCCAGTATTTTATTTGATAATAATTCACTGGACGAAAGAAAATCCTTTGTTTCATTAAATTTCTTATGTACGGAAAGTTCGGCCGTTAGTTTTATTCGTACCTAAATTCGTTATGTTGTCCCCGAATTGTATTTCTTTTTTTTTCGTACCTATTTAAGTTTTTTTTTTATTACAGTTAGAGAGGTGTGTTAGTGTTAGTGTTTTCGAAAATAGAAGTGTAAAAAAAGTAAGCAATTTATTTAGGCACAAACACTTTAGATAAAAAAATATTAGTAAAAATTTTTACGTAAAACGGTTTTGTCATCAGAACTAAGGGTATGTATCAAATATCACATCAACCTGTCGCCAGAAAGGGGGTAAAATATCGATTACTAAATTTGAACCAAATAATTAATAGGTCAAGCTAAATAAAAACCTTTTAAAAAACAAAACTTGGTGGGTTGGGGAAAAAGAACAAAAAAAAACTTTTTCCAAAAAAAATAACCAAAACACTTAAAACGCAAAAATAACACAAAACGTTAATTTAGGAATCAGTGCCAAGCCAAATGGGTTCAATATTTTATTAAATCATCTAGTCATAGCCTTAGCCGAAATTATTTCAGGAATCTACTAATCTTTGTGAGTGTCACAGACCACACCTAGAATGTTCGCCAACCATTCGATAAAAGAACTAGACTCGTCAATTAAATCGATTCCGAGCCGCGAGAATTATGTGCACTTAGGAACTTAAAATAAGAACTCTATTGACGTCAATTTTTTTAATTTTTTTATATACCTAATACGTATGTTTATTTACCTTATGATATAATTATTTATAAACTAAATATAACTATTATATACACTTGTCTATAAAAAACAATAAAAGAAACGAAATTAAAAAAAAAAGGTTAAATATTATGCGTCAAAGTAAAATAAGTTAACTGAATTAAGTTGATTTGAGAATAACTACAAAACTATTCCAAACGTGATAAAAATATTGAAGTCAAACATTTTGCATACCCATTAAACAACTTTTTTAGATTGCTTAAATATTCAATTGGATTCAAACTAGAAATAAATATATGAGACCTTTTTTTTTGTCTTCATTAATTATAGAGGGTTTTTTTTAAAATATGCCACCCTCATTGTGACACTCCCAAATACTCACCCTTACAAAAATATGAGACCTTAAATATATGTTTATGTAGAAATACCTATTGTAATTGTATGTAGTTCCCGGTCACGGATTACTCTCGTGTCTCCCCAAGGGTGTTATACGAAGCAACGACCAACTAAGGGACTACCCATAAACAGGTTGGGATGTAACATCCCATGAATTAATAATAGTCCAGTTAAAAATGTACATTATTAATTACAATATTATTGAGAACATCTCGGAATAACTGAAGGCCGTAACACGGTTATTAAAACGTAAATTTACGCAATATAATTTTTAATTCATTTTTAGCCGATTTTCAAAAAAGAGAATGTTCTTAATTCAATGCGTATTCAGTATGTTACTTTACAGGTTGTACTTATGATATATATACATAGACATATGCTTTAGACTGCCTCGTTGGTCTAGTGGTAGCAAGCGCGACTGCTGAGCACGAGGTCCTGGGTTCGATCCCCGGGTCGGGCAAAGTGTTATTGGGTTTTTCCATCAGGAAGTTCTCAGTATCAGCATGGAGTCTGGAATTTTGCCCGGTTAATGGCAATAGGCTCGCCCCCTATTACATGGGACTTATAACAGAGCCGGCGAAACGTGGGTGTACTGCACACCTCTGCCTACCCCCTCTGGGGAATACAGGCGTGAGTCTATAAATAAATAAATGTGCTTTAGAGTAGCACAACAAATTTAAATAGGTGTTAAACATAAATACATAGAACCAATGCGGTAAGTTTGAGAAAATTTAATTAACTCGTAACTGTTCGCTGGATTTATATCGGTTATAAAATCTAGAGCATTAACGATAAACTTGCACTAGCGACCCGCCGTTGCGATGTGTAAAGAAAATAAACTCATCTACCAACTTAAGCTATGCACTCACTTAGCCACTTAAAAATAAATCAATTAATATTAATCAATACTGTTAATCATTACCAAGGTTAGCAATATGAGCTTTTGGGGCTATATTGATCACTGCTTCTCAAACTATGCCACATTTGCTGGTCTGCCCAATGTGCCCTAAAAACTGAACTATGAGCAACTCTGCGCTAAACGAAAACGCCTTTAATAAACCACTTCAAAAAAATGTTCTCCAGCCAGAATAAATACGATATTCTAAGGTTAAACCACGCGTCAGGATTTTATGAGAATTAGCTGATATATCAATGACAGGAATCATCATAACGCTAGACGAGAAAATGATGAACAATAAATAAAATGATTGAAAGTGTTTACGATTATTGTTTATGGGCTGTTCTCAAAGAATTCTTTTGTTTTAAAAAGATTTATACATACTGTAGTCATTAGAAATATTAATCTTATCGTGATGAAAAACCTATTACTGACACTGTAATGTTCACATGCCATTTACGGGTGGTTTAAACTCTGTAAGTTTATACCGTAGGCCTCTAACTTAACTTTAAAACACCATTTACATAATACACATTCACTCTTCAAGTATAAGTTGTCCAACATATACCGCAAGTGTATGCATGTCTTAACATGAGCGGTGTGCAAGAAATTATGAAGTACAACTTGTGTTAGGCGAGTAGTTACCGATTTCACGCAAATATCGTTTATAACTGCAACATGTATCAGAAAAGTTTGGAAAGAAAAACATTTCTGCAGCAAGGTACAGTCATCATAAAAATTAGCTTAGTATCTGATTTTCAAAAGAATCACATTGCTAAAACTTGTACAGAATAACACCATCAATATCAAAAGTAGCCGATTTTTTTTTTTGAAAAAAAATTATCATTATCCTTCTAGCCTTATTATTTATTTATTCCCAAATATTATTCACGTCGGCTCCTAATCTCTTCCTTTCTACGGAGCGACTGTCTATCTGATTCTCGCAACTCAAAGGTATTCTATTTATGAGATAGGATTTAGAATTATAGGATTTTATGAGAGTACTGATTCCTTATATCGACTGTCAAAAATCTTCATGTCAACCGAGACTAATGACTTCACTACTGTCAAGAATCTTCATGTTCACCGGGACCAACAGTTTAACTCAATTATTCCCGCCGTTAGTACAAGGTACACATAAAATCATCGTCGTTTTGATCTCAAACGCTCAGCTCTCAGATTTAGAACAAACATATTTTTCCTTCTTAATCGATGCGTCCCATAACCATAAAACATATCTCAGAGTACCAATTACTTAGCAGTACGCCAATCGAGTCGATTAATTAATTAAAATTATTGTAACAGTACCCCTATAGCCATATTTGCCAACTTGGCACTTAGCGTCTGTAACCAAAAACTGAAGGCACGTAATAAAACAAATTCAATGTAATTAAGAATTGAATTACGACGAAAAATAACGATGGTGTTAATTAAACTAGACAATGGACGAATAAAAAATATTTAATGGCTACTGAAAATTTGTTTTACGGTCCAATAAAGGAATTGGGACAAGATATTATGGACATTATGCTTGCTTTAATTATGTCTGCGCTTGATCACAATTTTGACACTACAATTTCGAGTTGAAATAGGGAGAAATGTAAGCGTTTATGGCAGTTAAAATAAGATAATGTCTTACCATTAAAAATTGTTTAATAAATAAATAGGAATTGTTGTTGAGTTCTTAACTAAAGCATTAATATAAAATCAGTCAGCCTTTCTTTGTATTAAGCAAAATTTTCAATCATATCAAATATATTTTCGTCGAAATTTTGTAATGTTATTCTCCTTTAACTTGGTTTATTGCAATTTTTCATAACTATGTTATTCACTGACTCTGAAATTGCCACATACGGGATATCCTCCATGCTTAAATATGGAATTGAGCTCAACCCGCGATCATGGCGCTTGCAACGGTGTCGAAATATTATCAGGAGCTCAATTCCACATTGAATTACGGAAGATGGAGTAAGTAACAATTTCATTAATTTAATTAGAAACCGTAAACGTTTAAAAAAGTGTTTATATAAAGTGATTTTATATCTTCAATGTGCGAACAAGAAGGCGGTTTGGCGAGACAGGCGCCCATAAATTCTCTTGCTCTGTTCACTTTATCCATTCAATGAAACCGCATTCAGGCTTTCTGGAGAGTCAGTCTAGTCCCACCTATATTAGCATAAATAAAAAATAAAAGGTTTTTTTAGTTATTATAGTTTTTTTTTTGTTACCCTAGTGGACTGCTAAGTCAAAGGTCGGCACGCACCTCTGACTCTTGGGATACACGTGCGTTTTAGAAATTAATTATCACTTACATTTAAAACCCTCTATAATTAATAAAGAAAAAAATGGTTAAAACGGTGAAGGAAAACATCTTATGGAAACTACATTAGCGAGAACGCGTGAGAGATTTTTCAATGGTGTAAAAAGCCATTTCAAAGGCCTACGGGCGGTTAAAACTCTGACACCAGGTTGTTCATCAACCATACGATGTAAGGAGAAGAAATAGCTTTTTACCGACAGCTACGTTACGTTACGTTACGTTTAGATAAGTGGGCTCGGTTAGACCAGTCTTGTATTTAAAATAAGAAGGAACATATTCATTGTCTAAATCCATTACGAGTATCTCTACATCTTAACAATGGGGCAACCTACATAATTGTTTTAATTAAAATTTGTTTATTATTACAAGACAAGCCATAGTTTAGACTGTGTAAGTTTTAGGCATAACTAAGTAATAAGAGTTGGGCGCTAGTTAGGACATAATGAAGTTTTGCTAAGATGTGATGTGGTTCACAAGTTGGTATAGTTTACATGTATAGTTCACATCGAGGCAATTATGTCAAAATTGTTTCATCAGCTTAATATAAAAATGTATAAATAGCTTGAACCTTGCTCCTGGTGCTCCTCTTACGTTTTTTTTATTATTTTTATATAGATTTATAAATTTAAGATGAAGTAATTATTGAATAAGAAAATTCGATAACCAGCGGGATTTGAACTAGTGACTTACTGGATTAATCCCTCTCGCATATAGGTTAGTAGTTTCTTTTTGATTCCATGAAAATTTCTATTCAGATATTTAATAACACCTGCACCTCCCCCGGGAATCACACTAGAATGTACTAGGTGCCACATATCAGCTAAGCTACTTAACTTAATGTATAAGTCTAAAAATAAATATTATTGTTGCATTTTTGGCATTTCATTTTAAGTTAGTTTTATTATATTATATTTTTTCATTCATCATTTTAAGTTTAAGTCATTTTAAGCCCCAAAAACTAGTCGTTAAGCCAAGTTTATGCCCTAACATCTCTCACTCACATTCTTCTTCTTCTTATCGTATGGTTGATGAACAACCTGGTGTCAGAGTTTAAACCGCCCGTAGGCCTCTGACATGGCTTTACACACCATTGAAAAATCTCTCAGGTGTGCTGGTTTCATCACGATGTTTTCCCTTACCGTTTTAGCAACTGATAATTAATTTATAATACGCACATAACTTACGAAAAGTCAGAGGTGCGCGCCTTGGGATCGAACTCGAGACCTCCGACTTGTCAGTCGACGGTCATACCACTAGGCTATCAGTGCTACAACATGCCCTAATTCTCTTGTCTGTTATGTCACCTTTATTTAGCCGTAGGAAAACTTATTTAAACTTATTTAATGTACGTAAAAAGATTTCATATCGGTTCTTTCACTTTTGCATCCCACAACACAGGGCGTCGTCAGACGGTGCAAGTCGCACCAAGTTCCTGACTTCCCGACGTCAACTGTAGTAAGCCTGGACCACGAGCAACTAACTAACTTACGCCGTATATCATTCACAAATAAAAGGTAACTTAATTCGTAGCCTTTGTTATTCTTTAGAACTACCGTGAGCTTCGCAATGTAGCGTTCATTTTTATTCGTCTGTGTTTTTAAGCTGAATAAAAATGAGGTGGATTTTTTTTTCAACAAATGTAAATTATTCTTAAAGGATATGTACGCCAGCCGTATGTACGTAAATTATGGTTTAAATACATTTAAAATCAATGATTTGCGATACAAACGAATAATCTCTATAGTAGATTCACGCCTGTATTCCCCAGAGGGGGTAGGCAGAGGTTTGCAGAACACCCACGTTTCACCGGCTATGTTATAAGTCCCATGTAATAAGGGGGCGAAATCTCTATAGATAGCCAGAAAAACCTTTTTTTTAAATCTTAAAACACTCTCAGGTAACTCCAATAAAAAAAAACGAAATCAAAATCGGTTCATCTATCATATACCTAGGGGCTTAGCCAAGTTGGCTATCTACAATCGCTGACGCTATACAAAACGAAATGCCACAGACAGACTCAAAACTAATGCCACAGACAGACTCAAAACTTATAACACCACTCTTTTCTCCTCTAGTTAAAAACTAATAACAAATCATTGTTGAAACCACTCGTAAACGATTATTGCAGAAATCACAAAAACCGTCTAAGCCACTCTTTGAAGCTAACAATAAATTTTTTTGATCAATTGTAAAACGTGTAAGGTTCTGATCAAATTGAATGTTTGACTTGAGTATTGAGTAGTAGCAAATACATAAAATATTCAGCAAAAATAACTCATGGACTTGCTAATGCTCTGTTAGATATTTATTTAGATCAAAAACTCATTATAAACGCCCTTTTGATATTGTTTATAATATTTATGTCGTAATTTAAACTGGAAATCTTTGATAGTCAATCATTAGTTAATCATTAATTAATAAATTGAAACTTTGTACTATTGAGTCTTTTTCAGTAATTGAAACGACTTTTCTAGTTTCAATTTATCAAGCAAACTTTTTTTAGCAATCGCACTCTCTGTAGAATCATAGGTCAACGTTCAAAAATCCAGTATGTGTGAAAAAAAATAAAAAAAATATCTTCCTGATTCAATTTCGGTCACAGCGGCCAATCTCAACGGAGATTAGCCAACTACGCAGAAGATATTATAGTGCACAAGTGTATGCAAACACAGGTGCACCTCTATTCCCTCACTGTCATAGTCCGATAGGGCGGAAATCCGACACGACCGGAGAGAGATCAGGCGCAGGGCCAACGGCTTTACGTGCTTTCCGAGGCACGGAGTAAGTGATAATTTACTTATAAAACGCACATAACTTACGAAAAGTCAAAGGTACGCCTTTCAAAGGCGTGCTTTTATTTTGTTTTTTGTCTCTTTGACAGTCAGTTTGTCAGACTGTGAGGGAACCTAATGTTTTTGGAAAATATACAATAATATAGTTCGACGATTGTTAATATTTAAAACCCCGAACTATATTGCGCGCCTTGGGTTCGTACCCGAGACCACTGACTTGCCAGTCAACGGTCACCACCACTAGGCTATCATGACTCTGTGACTCTCGAAAATGTGTGAATACTCTTATGGAGATCACAATTAATAAAAAATATTTTTTTGTTTTAATTTTTATACATTATCATTAAATTTTTCATGTTTTAAGGTAAGTAATCAATAGCCCTAGGGCGCATTCGTATCAAGTTTGCCCCTGAATAAAAGAAATGCACTATACGAGGCTAAGAGAATGAAACAACCCTATTAGTGGATTCTTTTAGCTACCTGGTACATCCCTTGTAGAAAGGCAGCCTAAGTGTATAGGACACTCGGCAACTCCCAAGCGCCTATTTAAATAAAAAACACTATTAAGCATGAATAAATTAATTATATTTTCATATTATTACTTTTTATACATCTATTATATAATCCATCTCGATTGTAAGACCATCTTGTTCTCCTTTTATATTTATAATATTCATATCTTAAAGAGGCTGTCACTTCAAGTGGCCAGCTTCCAAAGAGATAGCCACCAAATAGGTCAACTCTCTACAGTACACTTCTGCTGAATCTCTCGAGACAACCACGAAGTGAGGTAGAGATCATTGTTAGATATTCACGTTGGTACAATTCATACTCTTCAAGCACTCTTAAACCATTCCAGACACAGACGATTTCATACTAAATCTTATAGCTCAAGCCTCCTATTTCACAACACAATTTCAGGGAGTTGGGGTAGCGAGAAAATTGGGCAGCACAATAACAAATTGTCTAATATACAGAGTGACACCATAGAATAAGTAAAGTACAGAAGGGTGACTCAATACAAAGCTATAGCAGGCGCACTTCTATCTGTGAATATGTCTTGAATCAAATTCATTTAACATTCGATTGACATAAGGTCTCTACCTATTATCCCGTACCGTAACTGGACGGTACCTTTCCGCCACAGCATTAAAAGTTTCTGCCTAAGTTCATTGGTTTAGAAGCCTTTGGCGCGTTTTTATATATTAAACTAGCGACCCGCCCCGGCTTCGCACGGTTACGCTAATATGCATGTATTATACATATAAACCTTCCTCTTGAATCACTCTATCTATTAAAAAAAACCGCATCAAAATCCGTTGCGTAGTTTTAAAGATCTAAGCATACATAGGGACAGACAGACGCGGGAAGTGACTTTGTTTTATACTATGTAGTGATACATTTTTCTTATATATATTTTTATAATAATAAAGTAAACTAAGTAGGTACGAAGTAGGGGGTGAAACTAAGATCTTTTTTGTCGTGTTACAACGTCGCCTTCAGATAGACGGTGTCAGTCTTCTGTCTATATTATTTGATAGTAACACGCAGTGGGCTGAGCTATGTACGCCTAACTCCAATGTATATTATTACACAGTACATTATGCTTCAAAATTGTTTGATGTTGAATAATTGGCTCGTGATTGGTATAAATGATACAGAATATTGTTATTAATAGACCCTCTGAATAGTAAATAAATGAGTTATTTTGACATAAGATAGAATTTAACATTATTTTCTTGGTTTTGTTTTATTAGGGCAATTTTTCATTCAGAAGACGAAATTCAACAAAGGATTTTGTCAATTTCACATTTATTTCATAAAAATTATCGATTCTGACGTAAACAACAGGGTTTTCTAACACACTGTATTTTACAAATATAAATCGTCTACATTTTGATTGAACCACGTCTCCAAACCAACAAACGTACCAAACAGTATATTACAATTTACAGAAAATGGTGCGTGAAACATGGTTTAATGCACCACAGCCAAAAACATGATGGATCTAATAAAAGTTAGCTATTCTACGTGACTCCATTACAAGCACAAACGAACCGACTGTAACGATTTTAAGCAGCTCCCTCCAAACTGTAGGTTTGTCTTTACTTTTGTTGTTCACTAATGACATTTGTGATGTACTCGGAATTCGGATGTGAAATGTGAAAGGGAACTGTTTTGAAGTGAAAACTTTTTAGTTCAATGCATTATTATTGTGGGACGATTTTTTAATTTTACCGATGACTTAACATAGCCTGATAGCTTAGTGGTATGACCGTTGACTAACTAAACAGAGATCTCTGTTTCGTAATTATTCCCAAACCAAAGGGATGCGATGTTCTAAAGTTTTTTAATTTATAATACGTACATAAATTCGAAAAGTCAGAGATGCGTGCCTTGATTTTGAACCTACAACCATTAACTTAGCAGTCCACTGTCCAACAATTATACACAAAGCTATCGCTGCTTAACACTTTTGCGGATAGTAAACGCCTATAGACGTAATAACAATAAAACTTCTATTGTGTCTCGTTTGTCACCTGCCAAAGTGTTAAATAATTTATTTTAATATCGGTATCAAAGCCAAATTAAATTCTAAACACCATAACTAATATCTACCCCTTGTGCAGTACAAAAGTCCTTCCAAGCCCCAGCCATAAATAGTAAGGAATATATTCCACGGTTCGTTTACTATTTCAAAATTTAGTTCACAATTGTTTCTGTAAACTCGTTCTACTTTATAATAGTCAGTTAAAGTTAACAAAGTTATACATGGTACATCTCGGTGTGTTAGTTTTTATTTAACTTTATGTTATTCTAATACAAAAGTTTAACTTTGAGTCTATTTGTATTAAAAGTTTAGTATATAGATCTATGTTGGTGTTTTTCTGATATAAGAGAATGGAGAAAGAAGATATTTAGACATTTTAAAAATATCTAGAAAACAAAAAAAAATAACATAGGGTACTCCTAGTGTCCCATTGTTAGGAGGGAAAGGGAGGCCTTTGCCTGGGTGGGATGTTATAGGCTAAATATTAGCTTTGATGAAAGAACAATACAAAAAGTTGAGTTACAATAACCCTTTTCCGATTTTTTATGTAGGTACAGACGCCAGCAGGTCAAACCCGAAACTGTCAAATTTTCCCAATCAACCTTGAACATTATGCTGTAGCTATAAAGTTGAAAATCTATTAAAGAAATCTGACGATTGTAGTAGCTTGATGTGCTGGCATCTGTACAACAATAAAGTATGAAGCTGTATGGAGTTTTGTAATATGTGGCATTAAAATAAGTCTTCATTTCTTATATACTTGATGTGCTGGCGTCTGTACAACAATAAAGTATGAAGCTGTATGGAGTTTTATACTATGTAGCATTAAAATTAGTCTTCATTTCTTATATACTAACACTTATCAGAATAACTCCATTAAAATCCACATTGAGCATCAGTTGTTTTATAATACACATGCAAAACAATTTAACAATGACAAAATCAAACAAAAAATATGTCACAGGTAAACAACCAGGAAGCAATATAAAATTTTCATAACGCATTTTTTTATTACGTCCCACAATTTTCCAACAGGTGATGTAGAGCTAAGTTAAATTCATAAAATAAAAATTTTCGTTTCAACTTTTAATTCCTATTAAACAGCTCCAACAACGGTTTGCTGCTTGTTTTATTTCCGAAACTTTGTAATCGAACTGTCGGATTCGGAACGTACCTAAATAGACCAACTGGACTCTTTTACTTCATTCTACAGGGTTCAGATTAGACCATAGCAAGCAACCAATTAAAACCAAAAGCCTTAACACAAAAAGGTCTTACCATTTATCTTATAGACGCAGTACCTTAAATGTCACCTACAGACATAAAAAAGAGCTCCGTTCCATTTCATGTAACAATTAGAAGGAGGGTATAAAAAAGGCCAGGGCTTAGGGACCCCACAATAAATTATTAAGGAGACAAAGTTTTGTCTGTACGATTTTTATGTCTAAGAAAGAAAGTTGGACAGTCATTAATCCTCTGGCCGACGTATTAAACGGGATAAAGCGATTTTTATTACGGCAACTTCTCTTAACGTCGATTTAAAATAATCTTCGGTTACATTGAGATTATTTCTTACAGCTTGACAATCGTTTGTTATTCTATGGAGTTTTTTCGTTGGAACTGATGCGGTTGAGTTGAATTTTAAAAGGTCTAATCGTTCATTTGATTTGGTTCTTTACTCTTACTTTTATCGGCTCCTTTCGTAATTTGTAGATGTTGTTTAAACTTGGGGACAATTTATTTTGTTTATACAGTCCAATTTATTTGAGGTAATTTGGGTTTCTTTAAGTGGGATGGAGGAAATTTTTGCAATTTTTTATTTTTCTTTTTTATGAACGTTTTTATAAACAAGTTGTGATAGCCTGGTGGTGTATCCATTAGACTGCCAAGTCAAAAGTCAAAGGTTCACGTACCACTAATTTTGCAGATTTATGTGCGTTTTAATTATCATAATGCTAAATCGGTGAGGAAACCAGCACAACTGAGAGGTTTTGTTACGATGTATAAAACAATATCAGAGGCCTACGAGAGGTTAAAAGTCTGACACTAGGACACCTGGAAGATCAATAACGTTGTAATTAAAGTCGAGACAAAAAATATTTTTAAATAAGAATGTGTCTTACAACTCGCTATCGTCTATAGTTTATTAGATAGATATTGAATGAATAATTATTCATATTGAATGAATAATTATTCACTCAATAATATTGTTAGTTTTCTGTCACAATAAAATCGTGTCTGATACAAAATAATTTCATTCTGTACATTATGTAGGTATCTAATCCTAATCATATTGAATCTTTTTTATCCAATAAACCTTTAGCTAACTAAAGCCAGCCAAACGTTAGAAGTAATAGAGATTCCTTTAAACCAATAGCTAGCTTTAACCATCTCTGTCAATATATTTGATATATTGCTAGATTTCTCGTTCAAATGTTAGAGCAGGCTGATGCGGCTAATGTCGGTTGAGCGCAGTTTACACGGCAAACGCATTAACACCACAAATTTGTTACGATAGTAAGAAGATAACACGTGCAGTATATTTGCGGACTAAGCCATTGGCTTCATATTTGATATATGTTAGCGGCTTTTAAAATATATGTTTTGAGAAAATATACTGACACTTGAAGGAAACGGCGTTCAAATAGCTTTTTGTTTTTTCTGCAAAAACGCGTAAGTCGTAGGTACTTAAGTTTCAGAATGAAAATACTAAAATGAATAATATTGTTTCATGTTTTATGTGAGGTGGAGAATCAGTCATTGAAATGGCCTTTGCCCAGCCGTGGAACAATATAGACTTATTTACTTATATTACTTATTAGTACACTTATTTATTTATGTTTTGTAATACAAAATAACAATAAATAGAAATCTTTTTTTTCTTATAGTTATTATTTCAATTTTTGCATAGACTTCTACTCATCCTATTAAAAACAGATATTTTAGAATCATGTTTGTATTGGCAGGATCATGGTATATGCTCCATGGGCAGGATGCACTATGACTGCGTCGTCTTTTGGAAGTCGTTTCCCTTCTATAGGTAATTTTATTTATTAATGCATCATAGGGTTTAAGGTAGCCTACCATCTTGCCTCTTCTATCTTCAAAACCTTCCCATCTTTTTTCCTTTTTTTTTTACATATATTTCACGGTAACAAACAACAACATGTTTTCTTAAAATATTCACCTACGTTAGACATCGCAAATAATACGTGTGCGCCGTTTTGACATACGTCGTCTGCAGAAATTAGAGATTTAGTGATATTTATTTATAAAAGTTAATCCCTAAATAACGCAGTAAAGAAAGGTAAAAAAAGCGTCCTTTGTTGGAGATTTTCTGAACCTTTTGTAAGTAAAAATTGTGGGATACTGAATAAAAGAGTTACATTTTTATACGAATAGATCCAGTACAATGTTGTGGTTGATCTTGAGATGTGTTCGTTGGTGTAAATAAAGTTTTTAAAAGTGTATTGTTGAATAAAAATGTATAGAGATGTAAATACTATATTATTTTGTTACATATTTATATTGTAGTAGGTATATACACTATTTTAACTTACTTAATACAAAATAGTAAATATATACTATAAAAATCGATTAAGAGCGAGATTTGAAACCGTTACCTATTGGGTAAAGCCTTCAGTCGTTCTTTCGCTAAGCTATTTGGCCCCGCCCGTTGTATCAAAATTCTCTTCTACTTATTATTATAACAGTGTACGGAATACCTAGAGGACTAGCATGTTAATTTTTACAGTTAGAGAACAATGCTATGTTTACGTATTGCTTATAATTACATAATTATTTTTATAATGTATTTATGCGTACTATGCAAACAGTAAAGTTGGAAATTTTTGTAGAGAAAAATCGAAGAAACGTACGAGGAATAAAGTTACAATTATTATAAAATTTGTAGAAAGAATAATCGAGAGCCGGATTCTACTTATAATGTTTTTTTTTCTTTTTCCAAACATTTGAAACTAATACACATGGCTACACATCAAGCTATACAAACCAGTATGAACTGACCTCGCATTGTACAGGCTATTTGTATAACAAGATGTCAGTTTATACTGGAAATATATTGCTTTATGTGTAGGTACACAACCTATTCTAGTTAGTAACAAGACTAACAAGTCTTGCCAAACAAAAATCGTATCCTACGCATCGCCGCGTGTCGGCAGCATCCGCTTTCAAACTAATGTTAAAAGAAAACAAGATTGTGGGAACACTTCACTGAACATAAGCTACGTACAGAATTTCAATGAGACGTCGCTAAGAAATAGGTATTGGGCGCCTCAAGCGTACCGACCAGCTAAAGTAATAAAAGAAAATAAAATTAAAGTCTATTAGCGACGTTGTCCACGAGCACCGATTGAGATCTAAAAGAAATTTGCGAGAGCAGTAGAATAAATATTGAAATTTATAGGGAGAATTCACATCGGACTTAAAAGCTTATTGGTGTGCTCGGTAAATATTATAAGCAGTGATATAATCTATAAATTAATACGTGAAGCGAAAACTGTGTGTGTTTTTAAGAATTTTGCGCGCACGGAGGAGTGTGAAACTTGGCTTAGTAAAAGTGCATAATGGAGAAGTGCAGAAAGATATATTTTTTAAAAAGGTTTAATTCCGACCACTGACTAGACCACTAGTTTCTGTAAATGTTCCTTAAACTAGTCAAATAAGTTGTGAACATATTATATAGTAACATAGTAACTTTTTTTTAGGAATTTTTTTTTTTTAAATGGTTGAATGTAGGAAAGAATTTCGATAGCACTGGTAGAGCGACTGAGGGCTTTATTTTATTATATTTATATGATTATGTTTCTTTCTTAATTTAGGGCTCTCTTCCAAAAGAAAGAGACCCCGTTTTTTGGAGGTCTTGCCTCGGGACACATGTCCAACAGGGAGAGGCACTTTTGAGAATTTTAATCAAATAATTATTTATTGTAATAAAAATATCCCGTATGATGCATGTAGTCAAGACTAATAGACCACCTTTTTGGCCTACCTACATCAAAATGGGCATAAAGCTATTAGACCACAATTAGAACAAAACAATGTAGTGGACACTGTGAATAATTCAAAATATTCCAAAGTTCACGTAAAAAGTTTTTATTCGTAACAAAAAGGAATTTTAAACCATTCCAATTATCTCGTGTGCAGTCCTCCTAAACGTCACAGAACACAAGCAAACAAAAAGAGATAAGGGCGGCTGCAAATGACAGCTGTCTCTTGCCGTTCCAGAGATACGAAACAAAGATTGACAACAACGGGCGGTACTATAAATTATTAAGGTATAATTTTTTGACTGTTTCTCAGATAACAAGGATGAATCATATCAGTTTTGAATGTCAGTCCTGACTTGAAGTTTTGTTTAAATATAAATTATGATAATTGACGTTGTACGGCTGAGGCTGTCTCAGTCAATTTTGTTACTGGAAAAACATTGTACTCACTGAAATCTTGTTGTTTAAGTGGTAATTCGATCATCTAAGTGTCAAACCCAAAACTGTCAGGACCATTTTGAATAGCTGTTGTGAGTCATGCTAAATTATACAAGGTAATATTACCGACTTGTAACATTATGGTGCTGTGGTGATTATCATAATTAGGTATCAAGATAAGGAGTGCCTAACACGGTCAGTCTCTGAATTCGTAATTGTTTGCGATATTTCCTTCCGTGCTCAAAGCACGACATGATAAGCAGTGGACCCTGGCTATCACTTATCACTTCATGTGATTCGTTACACTAGTAAGAGGCCCCACAAATGCTAATAGCGGGTGCTCACAAAACATTATTCATCAACCCACACTACTCAGGGCAGTGGAGTACCTTTCTCACTTGATTTGTGAGAGAAGGGCTTTGCTCAGTTGTGGGAAAGTCTAGGCTGAGTTATAATAAAACGTATAATTATTGAATAAGAAAATTAAAAAAAAAAAAACAACTGTTACGGATGGGATTCGAACCCACGATCTAACAGCTAACATGTGCATAGCTTAAACATATATACATACATCAGATTGAGTTCGAATAGAAAAAAACCTGCAGAATATAAATAAAAATTATAAATGTTTTATATAATTTGTAATAGGTATATGTTTTTGGGCAAGGTCGAATCAACAAGAAGTATTTTCTTAACGTTAAAGTTAGGTAAGTATATTTTTTTTAGAATGTTGTACAGTTTCAAGCAAAATTACTTATATATATACGTGTAGAAGAATTCAATTGATTTCTTTGATTCAGGTGCGTATGTTAGTGCGTAGTTATGCAGGAGATATTACAGTGTACAAGTGTGTGCGCAAACACAGGTGCACTCTATTTTCTCTCACTCTTATAGTCCGATGGGACGGCAATCCGACACGACCGGAGAAAGATCAGGCGCAGGGCCAACGGCTTTACATGCTTTATAAGGCATGGAGTTAGTGATAATTAATGTATAATACGCACATAACTCACGAAAAGTCAGAACGCGCCTTGGGTTGAACCGGAAACTTCTGACTTGCCAGTCAACGGTCATACCACTAGGCTATCACGAGTATCACGACTTAAGTAAATGCAATAAATAATACGTACATTTTAAATAAAAGTTTTTCTTGAATTTGCTTTAAAAAAAATCTACATGTCCACATATTTTTGCTTGTGTCTGTATATAATATTATATTGTTGACTTAATGTTACATTGTTCAACAAATGTTTTGATAAGTGGCATTTGTAACACATTTGTTATCGAAACATTTTCCTGAATAACTGTCGGGCCGTAGACCTTTTACACTGAATTTACTTTAGAAGGTTATTGGGGTATCAAAAATATGATCAGTATTTATTATCTGTGTGATATCTTGTAGATTATTGTTGTTTGTTAGTGTCTGGATCCATTTTTAGGGTTCAAAAGGAGAAAAACGGAACCCTTTATCTCAGAAAGGCGTAGAAGTATTGAATTAAAATTCAAACCATATACTCAGCTTACAGTCCCTTGAAGCTGTGAAAACATCAAAGCTCTAAGTGGTAAAAAAAAGGTACGGCCGTTTATGCCACCAAAAACGTATATAATAAACAATATTTGTAATTAAATCATAAAAATATAGACTTTATACGGAACCCTCGGTGGTAGAGTCCGACTCGCACTTGTCCGATTTTTAGTCAAATAGCCGTGCGTTATTTTAAAAATAAAATAAGATTGTCTTATCGGCAAGCAGTTAATACCTATAGATATGAGACATTTTTGTCTATAGTACAATTTCATAGATTATGCCGCTCAGTTTTGAAAATCCGATAAAAAAATGTAGCCCACCAAACTTCGAGGTGTGTGGCAGTAAAAAATAAATAATAAAAAAATGATTCTGTAATCATTGTGCCGATTTGTGTCGGCCAATGGTCTAATAGCCAAAAGCCTCGCAAACATCTTAAGAGGCTCTCGTTAGACAGCTGGATCGGGAGCCTAGCGCAGAAAGTAGTATTACTAGACATGGCGCTAACTGTGACGAGTTTCCTCTCTCTGGACCCTAACCGCCCGTTAGCTTGGACCCTACTCCCGATAACGGTTGGCCCCTCAAAGTTACAGGAAATATAATATTTCATCTTTGTGAGAATTCTATAGTTTCAAGTGATCAAAGGAAAAAAAACCTAGAAGGTAGGTCATACAACGCCTATATTCTGTCTTATTACTAAATCTAGAGCTGTTAACTAACCTATCCTACAAACTAGACTACATTGTACTGACATGTCGACTAAGTTAAGATTGAAAATAAACACAGTCCTGCACCAGAATATTTCATTGGGGGTCAGCAGTTAACGCAATTTGTTTGGACGAGGTATTCACGAAGCCCCAGGCAGGGAAGATGAGCCAACTAGTGTTGGACAAGGAACAAGGCAAAGGAGAAAGCGACAAAGGACTTTGGTAGTTCAACTACTTAAATTCTAACTATACAAAATGGCGATGTTGTTTACTCGTAGCACTAAAGGTGAATCAGCCCACGATACAATACACAAACAAATTTGAATTAATATAAAATAGACCTTATTTTTTTACTTTTAGTAAAAAAATAAGTTCATTTGTATTTGGTGCTGGTAGAGCGCCCGAGCATTGATTTCATGCGCCGAATGTATAAGCAATAGCTAGCTTGCTACGTTAATATAATATACGATAGCTTACATTGTACTGATTGTACCGTACATTGGTACTATGTACCAACCATCCCAGATAAGCGCCACGGGTCACGTATATACAGCTGACAGCAACAAACGCGCACACGCCTCTCGTACGCGTCTCTCTTTTTCATGAGAACTTATAATTTCTAAGGCATTTTAGCAAAATAAAATACTAACTCTTAAAATATATTTGCTTTTAAAATAAATACTATATTAAGTTCTCCGTCGTACTGTTATAATTTAAAATTCAACAGCCCGCTTTAGCTACTTCTCCTGACTTACATCACCACTATTAAGCTTCTCCAACCCTGAAATTAAATCGGCCGTGTGATTTACATTTTAATATGGCGAGAGGCTCACCTGTGTTAAAACGGATTTATAGTATTGACGTTACGGTATAAGCTGCCTATCCGATCGTAAAGATCCTATGAGAATTCGTTTACGCTGATAGAATTGAGTAGCTGCACAGAATGGTTCCCTGTTACATTTCGCAATCATTGCAGAATTAACAATGCTGTCAAATGATAAAACGCTGTAGGGCATTACTTTAAACATTTCTGCCAAGAGGTCAGCTTGTCCTTACCGTTCACTCAAAGTTGAGAATAGAATCAATTATATTGCTTATTTAATATTATTAAAACATAAACATACTCTCTAGAAAAGAGAAGTAAAGAGATAGATGTAGTCTGTTAGGTGAAGAGCATAGAAATATATCTTTGGTGAAGAGATAGTAGTTATAAAAACCTTTGGAAAGTAGGTACCTACTTTCCAAACTTTCTTTTACTTAACAAATCAGATGACATAAGTGAAACGCGTAAAGCTGAATGAAGATTTTATACAACAAAAATAACAAATGATTTAGAAATGTCTTTTGTTTATTTATTGTTTTTTTAACATCTCAGCAACCTCCAGATCTGCCTCTTAAAATATTTCGCATTAATTTAATAAAGTGTGACCAAATTATTCAACGTCAGGAATATCATCTTATTTATTTACAACCGCAATTAAGTGCAGTATAATATCCATCACGTAACTTCGGTCGTCTTTAGAATACAGACTGACAATATGAGTACGGACACAATTAGACGCCGACGGCCGCCCCGCGCCGCGCCGCCACGCTAGCAACAATGACAAGTGACCATAATTGTGATCGTACGTATTAATCAGTGCAACCTATCATTCGATCCTACGGAGCTTTGAAATCAACGTTGCCGTCTACTGGATAGGCTTACATTTGCAGTATACTAACTTCGGATACCTAGAAGCTTATATAGGGTGGCCCATTTATAGTGGTCCAAAAATTTTTTTTACATCTAGGACATCCCAATGATTTATCTAAACGCAACATATGTTCCGCGAAAATCAGTAGTTTAGAAGTTATGATTTTTTAAATTTAATTTCTTAAAATTTCTACTTTAGTCATGTAAACCTCTTTAGATTGAAAGTGATTGCACTAAACCGAATCAAATTTGGTGTGTAAGTACTATAAACATGTAGCAAGCAAGCAATAAGCTATTTTTAAGGTTAACCTTAAATCGTAACATGGTTTTAGACCTTTCGGTGAATTATTTGTAATTTTCGATTGATTAAGCACATTTTTCAAAAAATTCTAAAGACAAAAAAATGTACTACACGAATTTTGCTTATGGTTGTAAAAACTACCTTGAAGTGTGAGGATAACATAAATAAAAAAATACTGCGATGTAACTACAGTAAGCTCTTCAGAAATCAACATTGTATGCACTAGGTCATTAAAAACTTAAAATTTTAATTTTTGCCTAAAACATCATTTGAATAAATCCAACTTTATTATGAAAATAAAAACACTGGAATTAGTTAAATAAAGGATATTTATTTAAAATAACAACCCACAATGACAAAATAAACGCTATTACAATAAGTTTTCGAAATGTCTGCCTCTATTTTCAATGCATAAACATTAAACAGCAACGTCGCAAAAAAATCCTTTTATGCCTGTTGAAAAGCTGTTTATTTGCTTTCGTCGTGATAGCCTAGTGGTGGTGACCGTTGACATGCAAATCAGAGGTCTCGGGTTCGAACTCAAGGCGCGCACCTCTGACTTTTCATAAGGTCTGTGCGTTTTATAAATTAATTATCACTCTCCGTACCTCGGATAGCACGTTAAGCTGTTGGCCCCAGCTGTCAATTGTAGATCTTTGACAATCGTTACGGGTAGTCAGAAGCCCGAAAGTCTGACAATCTGTCTTACCAAGGGGTGTCGTGTAACCCAGTAACTGGTTTGTGGAGGTCTGGTAGGCAGTCGCTCCATGTAAAACACTGGTATTCAGCATCCGGTAAGACTGGAAGCAGACCCCAACATAGTTGGGAAACGGCTAGGCAGATGATGATGATGGCTGAATTACAAAAATTAAAGCAAATAGACACCTTTTCAACAGGCATAAAAGGTTTTTTTGCGACGTTGCTGTTTAATGTTTATGCATTGAAAATAGAGGCAGACATTTCGAAAACTTATTGTAATAGCGTTTATTTTGTCATTGTGGGTTGTTATTTTAAATAAATATCCTTTATTTAACTAATTCCAGTGTTTTTATTTTCATAATAAAGTTGGATTTATTCAAATGATGTTTTAGGCAAAAATTAAAATTTTAAGTTTTTAATGACCTAGTGCATACAATGTTGATTTCTGAAGAACTTACTGTAGTTACACCGCAGTATTTTTTTATTTATGTTATCCTCACACTTCAAGGTAGTTTTTACAACCATAAACAAAATTCGTGTAGTACATTTTTTTATCTTTGGAATTTTTTGAAAAATGTGCTTAATCAATCGAAAATTACAAATAATTCACCGAAAGGTCTAAAACCATGTTACGATTTAAGGTTAACCTTAAAAATAGCTCATTGCTTGCTTGCTACATGTCTATAGTAATTACACACCAAATTTGATTCGGTTTAGTGCAATCACTTTCAATCTAAAGAGGTTTACATGACTAAAGTAGAAATTTTAAGAAATTAAATTTAAAAAATCATAACTTCTAAACTACTGATTTTCGCGGAACATATGTTGTGTTTAGATTAATCATTGGGATGTCCTAGATGTAAAAAAAATTTTTGGACCACTATAAACGGGCCACCCTGTATGTCAGATTTTAATTGGGTTCTGACTGATTGATTTGTTCTGACTGTAAATTTCGCAAGAATGAATATTTGCATAATATATAGTCTCAAACGTTCGCGAACATTTAACATAATGAAACAACTTTTTAAACGGATAAACTCGCGTATTTATTTTTCTAAAACACGCCTGACGTTTGTCACCTCAGTCTGCCTGTCTGTCAGTTTATCCGTTTAAAAATTTATTTCATTATGAATATTAACATTTAAGCTAGGCGTCCACTAAGCTCACGATTTGACAAATTTGATATCAATCCGCATGTTAGTGGACGCAGTTCCATACCAAATCTATAGCAGGCGCATTTTTGGCGTTGCAATGCGACCCTTGTGTCTAGTGGACGCCAAGCTTTACTACGTAAAGAAACGACACATTTTTTCCCGTCAATTTGTCGTCGTAGTGATGTTAGCACGCTGTAGTAGCAACATAGAACGAGAAGTCAGTGGCAAGATCCTGGATTCGATCTTAACCTTTCGCTCGCAAAAAGCTCTTAACCAGTGCTCTTACACTCGGCTATCAATAGGCTGTTCCTAGTACTGGTCTATTCTGATTCTAGTCATAATAATAACCTTTTGTACATATTTATTATATAGTTTAGGACAAAATCGTGATTTACGGTCTCACTAACAATATTAAATCAACCTTCAATACATAAATGTTTCCACAAAAATACTAACGCAATGTCCCATGAATATTTAACACAGTTTAGAATAATATTTGTCCGTGATCCAACAAATGATCGCGTTCCCAACCAAATTACTTTACCTGCAAATCGTTGGAAGCACAAAAAATTGGCGCGAACCGTACCGACAGCAATTCCTATGAAATATTATAAGACATTACTTGGTTCGGTCTGAGTCACTATATAAACTAGGAGCTATTACCACAATGAGAGTTTAAGTCTGTGGAGAGAGTGGCCCAAATGGAGCGGGTGTCGTCAGCAAGGCAAACATCTACCTCCAAGTCCGTATTATTCATGAAGCTATTTATTTGTATTGCTTACTTACCCTGTTTTCGTCACGGGCTATTTGCTTCAGTGAACCTCGATATTTTTACATAATTATTATGTAAAATCGGTCAAAAAAATCTTAAATTTCTTCGAATGAATACAAAAATGATAAATTGGAAAACCTTCTTTGGTATTCTTCGGAGAATATAAATAAAAAGAAAAGAATATTTAGTACAAGATAGGTATTCATTTCGTTCAAAGAAATATTAATTAATAAATTCGATCAAACAAATTTGGTTACCTTTAGATAGGCACCTAATAAAGCCGTGTATAAAAACAATTACTTATTACATTATTTAGGTACTACTACAAGCTTTTAAAAAAAGAGTCGTGATAGTCTAGTGGTATGACGATTGACTGGCAAGTCAGGGGTCTCAGGTTCAACAAACAATTTACGAAAAGTCTGAGGTATTATAAATTAATTATCACTTACTCCGTGCAAAGCACGTAAAGCCGTTGGCCCTCTGCACCTGATCTCTCTCCGGTTGTGTCGTATTGCCGTCCCGATTCAGTGAATAAAGAGTGCACCTGTGTTTGCGCACAAACTTGAGCTCTATAATATCTCCTGCGTAGTTAGCTAATCTCTATTGAGATTGGTCGTTGTGAAATTCGGTCAGGATGACATTTTTATAATTATAAGCTTAATGTGGACATGAGTAGAAAATATTTTGTTTTTACTTGTCTTTTGTAGCTGTAACAAAACTGTAGGCCTTTTGATTATTTTTTTTTTCGAATCATTATCAATTTAAAACTTTAAAAAATCATATTAAGTTTATTAAATTGTGTCATATTTGCCTTTTCAATTTATGATGAAATGTTCGATATAAAATCAATAAAGTGATCCGTGTTCGACCTACTAAATGACATTGTTCGTGATGAAATCGGAAAATATTGATTATTATCGCATTTAAAATCAAAAAAATTATAAATAAATCGTTATTTCTGTTGCGATTTGTATAATTCTCAGAAAAAGTTGTTATCAATCAGTATGCAGTGTATGATTGTTGATTAAGTGATTCATTCAATCTACTTATAACAATACCCCGAACTAATCACATAAACAATCAATAAAAATACGAATTAAACACCAGCATCCTTCAAAGGGGTCATTAAGCTCATCATTATGAAACCCTGATCCTGAAATCGCAAAAAAAAAATCAGCTGTTCCATACATTTTGTTGAGTCACGTGATCATAAATGTACGGAACAGCTACTTTTTTTGCGATTTCAGGGTCAGTCCCATAGTAAAAGTTGTTCATAATGATGAGCTTAATGACCCCTTTGAAGGATGCTGGTGTTTTACAAATAACCCTGTACATGCAAAATTTTAGGGTGATCACCATCATCAGTGGTTAGGCGAGAAAAGGTAATAAACAAACAACTTATATACTTACTTTCGCATTTCTAATATAAAATTATAAATAGTAGATTCTTACAACTGTTCTCATGAATGTAAATCGTTTTAAATTAAACTCTACCTCATTCCTTTAAAGTTCTTAAACGATTATCAAGAAACTTGAAGGATTTAAATATGCAAATAGTTACACCTTGCTTCTTCCTGGGAATAAGGCGAACTTGTCGATCATAATTTATTTAATAGTGAGGAAGAATACAATGGAGCAAGGTTTAGGCAAACCGCACACGAGCGACTTTACTTAATGTCCGACTTCTATTTATTTTATTTTATTTAGAAAATATTCAAACTTTAATAACTTGAACATGTGCAATGTTTTTAACGGGGTGACTAGACTGAGAGAAGTTGATGATGATTAAAAGTCGTGAAAATAGAAAAAAGGTATGGTCAAATTCATTTCCGATTTAAAACAGTTGAAACGTGAATTCAAACCTATTTTACAAAAAAATAAGATGAAAATCGGTTATCAATTCATTTGCAAATGACAAATATTGCATCTGTCATTTGCAAATGAATTGACTTTTGATTGCTTGACTGTTAAATGAATTTCACACTTATTTCTTACATTGTAAAGTCTCCTTAACTAATAAAAGTCGGACACCGACTAAAGTCGGTCGTGTCATAGTGTGGCTAAGTCTTTCACCCTTCCTCCATTATATTTCGCTAAAATTCGAACTATAATCTTCGTTGATTGATCAACTGATATTAATTAAAGAAATTGATTAATGTTTTCGATGGTGCAAATTTTAAAGTACCTATTATTTTATTACCCGTGATTCTGACTAACATGTGCTTATTTCATACCATTTTTTTTGGATTAAGAAAATTGCCTCGTTGGTCTAGTGGTAGCAAGCGCGACTGCTGAGCATGAGGTCCTGGGTTCGATCCCCGGGTCGGGCAAAAGTGTTATTGGGTTTTTCCATTAGGAAATTCTCAGTAGCAGCACGGAGTCTGGAATTGTGCCCGGTTAATGGCAATAGGCTCGCCCCCTATTACATGGGACTTATAAAATAGCCGGCGAAACGTGGGTGTACTGCACACCTCTGCCTACCCCCTCTGGGGAATACAGGCGTGAGTCTATAAATATATAAATAAATAAGAAAATTGAATATTGATGATACGATTACATCGCTTTCTGCGCTTGGTAGTTTGCTTCTGCGCTTCTGCATTTCGTAGGTTCAAGTCTCGCATAGTATAAATATCTGTATGACCCACAGTTGATATTTGTTCATTTGTGCATTGTAAAATTATTTGTCTGTAAATCGTATACAGGAGATAATCCTAGTTTGCCCAACACATTATCTCCTGTACATATGTAACATTTAAAAAAGTTTAAAGTTAACCATAAAATCGAGCCGCATGTAACTACCAACCACTCTCAAAGTCTTAACACTACGATAACGGCCTAGTCCAATCATGTACTTTACTTAGTTTACTTTATTTACTACTTATATATATACTTTATTTAAAGTAGACTAAAGTAGTAAAGTATATTATCCCAGTTTTAAAATTTGCGCACGTAAATTAGAAAAAAAAAACTAAAAATTGTATCCTGACTCGTTTGAAAATAAGCTACCAAAACACAGCGCAGGCTTCGGCACGCCACCGGAAGTGTCGGTGACGTCACGCGCGGGCGCCACCCCCATCCGGCCGCTTGACACGCTCGGAATTCATCGGATTACCTCTCAAACAAACCCCTCAGTGATTTATGGATTTTCGCACAAAATTACAGCCGCGGTCATGTTCTAATATTACGAAGTTGTGTAGGTATATGTGTTTGTTTTTAATATTACAACGAAAAATATCCAAGTAAAGCCTGGTCTTCTGCGCACAATAGTTTAACAAAGACATAAATATAGACTCAGACTCACGCCTGTATTCCCCAGTTCACGGTTCTGCGCTTTTTGCGGCCAATCCTCCCAATAAGCATCCAGCTCGTCCCGACATCTCCTTCTGAGTTTGCCACGAATATTTTATTTATAACGGGTATTAACCTAATCATTAAACATATCACACGAATTACAGATCGAATCACAGTAATTGCGTGTACCTATGCAACAATACTGATTATCATTAAACAAAACAATCTACCGACAATGGTTTTAGTGGCGAGTGAGATAATTAAAAACGCCTCGTTGATATAAATAGATATAGAGGCCTATATGACACTAAAATGTTAATAAAAAACTTGAATTCGTCAAACATTGAGAAACGAGACACAAAAAGAAATCAATTGTGCCTCTCCCATAATCCTACACAGAGTTAGCAACGCGTAAGTGATACCTCAGGTATTGCAAACGTCCATAAGACTCGGCATAGTTATGATAAAAAAAAGAAAAGACACATGATAAACAATATTACAGAAAAACTAGGGAATATCTGTACAAGGCCAAACGTAAGTAGGTAATAATAACTCGAAATTCGAATTAACAATATTGAGTCAACGTTTTATGAAGTGGCAGATTAATGTTGTCACTAGAATTCTGTGGTTGTTACAAATAAAATTTGTCTGTCAAATTGTCTGTCTGTATTACATTCACTTTTAATTTTTTTATATAAAAAAGTGGGCACACAGGTGATGGTAAGAGATCACCATCGCTCATAGGCACCCGAAACATTAGCTACCTACAACTTTTAACAATGATTTTGTAGAAATTAATCAATTTTTCGCCATAGATATTAAAAATGCTATTCGCTTTCTTTCCTACCTTCACAGCATGAGAATAGATTCTATTGCTGATTATACCGTCTGCTGTATTATGCCGCTGATTATACGAACCGTCATAATCTATAGATACTCAATTAATCTGCCAACCCTATTCACAACAATAAAGATCGTTTTATGCAAAATCTCAGCGACTATTTACAGCTTCCTATAATTTGGCATTCAACAATAAACGACAACAAATTAGACGAAAAAGCAAAGTACTTGAAAAGTAATGCTGACTAAATATTATTTCGAATATGAAAACAAAAATCTAGAAACAAAAGATAAACGCAAACAAATTCACTAAATTCTATAAGTCTATATAGTCTTACTATTCTTGCTTATGTTATAAGCTTAAAAGGTTATATGACGCGTGGATAAATGGCTAAATAAATTTGGATGAAAATTTACATAAAAATAATTATGTAGTTAATGTCCGCATTATACATTGGTTCTTATCCAAAAAAATGCGAAGGAAACCACGAGCGTAAACTAGTTGTAGATAAAAAGAAAACAATTGCACATTATCAATTCGCCGGATACGTGTTATAATATAATCTTATCCTCGATAACTTTAATATTCTAATAATTGCTAAACAAGACGGTTGAAAAATTAATGTAGTGTGTGAAAAATTTAAGTGTCAGCATGATGGAATACATTAAATGTTTCATTGTTTTGCTGTTCGCAGTTTCGGTGATAAAATGTGAGAATTGCGTTACATACGATTTTGAGGCAAATTTTTACAATACTTTTAACAATGACAACCCTATCTGTGATGGTATGGCTAAATGGATTTTGGGAAACTACAGTTCTTTGGAAGTACAAAAGCCTCATCCAGACACCGTAAATTTTATCTCACCGAGTGAGGTACTGAGTTGCGTATCGTCGTACAGGTTTGAGATGAAGTCGACCGGTATTCTGGAGGTGTATGTTTACATGCAGTCAACATCGCAACGTGATCAGATCGTGGTGCTAGCTAACGAGGTCTCGGAGACTGAAAACATAGTCGTTACTGGCACAGCTATGCTCACACCGCTCAGCCCGGACTACACTGATGGTTGGCACATTTTGAAAATAAATTTACTCAGCACCGGTACATTTAGTGGATACGTAAGTTTTTTATTTATTGGTTTTTAATATCAATTAAATTCAATTTAAGCCTTTGTTAGTACGATATGATTCGATTAAAGGATTAATATCGTTAATACCAGCTGATGTGTTGAAAACAGTGATTAAATAAAAAAAGATTTAGGGTCAGCTGTACGAATATAATTATATAGTAATCTCGAAAACTAAAACTTGAGTAATCCAATTCGAATAGGCCAATTTACACTAGTATTATATGAACGTGAAATTAAAACAAATAATAAATAAGACTGTAGACTATAAATTAAAACTTAAACTATAATAATTTTATACAGTCTAAATATCAAAGAGAAAAGTTCTTTGTACTGTGCTAATATTATAAAGACGTAAATTTAAAACTCAAAAATATCATTTGATTTTTATCAACTTGATATTTTATTGATAACAATGTGAAAGATCGATTGGAAGATGTGAATAAAAATGCACTTTTTACTGCTCTGTTATCGGACATCTAGCAGATACATAGTTTTAAGACTCAAATAATTAGCAAAAATACCAACTTTCACCATTAACCTACAAGATATGCTTTTAAAAATATAAAATATAGTAGCCCACCAGTATCGCAAACCGGGTCCAAGCTACCAGTGGTCAGGGCTCCAGAGAGAGGAACCTCCTGACTATGCGCGCCGTATCCAAGAGTACCGCCTTCTACATCAAGCCCTTGATTCAACCATCTAACAAGAGCCTCTTCAGGACATTATGATTAGATATATAAACTTATTAGTCCCATAAACTAATTTTAAATCGTTTTCTTTTTTAAGGTATCATTCCTTGGTATTACATCACCCGGATCAACAGTTTTAATAGACTCATTTAGATATATTCCACCTAAATACGACGCAGATTGTCATGTCTATGATGGAGATCTTGACACCGAAAACCCTTTACAAACCCCAGAACCACCTGAAGCAGGAAAATGTGTCACCTACGATTTCGAAAATGGCTTCGATGAAAAATTCAACAACCAAAGAGGCTTATGTACTGGTTTCTCACAATGGAATCTGAATAATTATACTTCTTCTCCAGTTACAAACCCTAGTTCTGAAAGCGAGCTATTCATTTCACCACAAGCTGTAATCAGCTGCGTATCCTCATTCACATTTAATGCTGAAGTTGGTGGAGTAGTAGAAGTTAATGTCTATATGGAATCAGGAGCTAATACTGATCAAATAGCCGTATTGGTGAATCAAATAAGAGATGAATCTAATGATGTAGTAACAGGAAGCGGGCTCGTTTCACCAATGTTTGACCAATTTGTTGACGGATGGCAGATCTTAAGAATTGTTCTGTCTGGACAAAGCTCTTTTACTGCATACGTAAGTTCGCAATTTTTTTTAAATTGAATTTTAGTTTGTCTTCGATGTATATTACGCTTATCTACAAAAAAACTGTTGAGTTTAGTAAGATCGTTTTTTTTTTGTTAATCTCGCAAACATTGCTTTTAGTGTATTTTAATTTTCATAATTAGAATCTTCTGTTTATTTTATAACATCTTTTAGATTTATTTTAATCAGATTAAGGTAATAAATATCAATTTTGCAACAGGTTTTGTACCTATATTCGGTTATATACACAATATTACCATTTATTAACCTATCAAGAAATGATATAATAAAATGCCTAATTATTAACAATGTTAATCAAGTTACATCGTGATCTTTTCAGATAACGTTCATTGGTCTAGCATCAAAAGAATCGATTGTGCTAATCGATTCCTTTAAATATATTCCACCGTCACTGTCTAGTCAAGAGTGCCAAATTTACGAAGATGAAGTTTTTGGAACAACAGTAGCTCCCGATACCACCGTACCAGTAGGCAAAGGCGAAGAATGCGTCACATATAATTTTGAAACAGATTTTGATATGCAATTTGACAATAATAATGAACTGTGTAGTGGATATTCTTCCTGGCATCTTGGAAATTACCAGTCTTTGGCTATTGAGAGCATTGACCCTGATAGTAGTACTTTTATTTCTCCAAATGAAACTTTAAGCTGCACTGCATCTTTTACCTTCAAAATGAAACCTGGAGGTGTTGTAGAAGTCAATGTGTATATGGACTCTGCGTCAGATCTGGATTATGTAATAGTGTTGGCTAAGAAAGTGGAATCAGGTGGCACAGATACCGTGGCTGGATCCCAGCTATATTACGGCTCTAACACAAATTTTAATAAAGGATGGAACGTGCTGAAAGTTACTATAGATGATTTTTCTACTTTTGATGGCTATGTAAGTTTTTTTTTTTAAATTCATCACTCATAAGCACTACCTATTTAATATCAAGATATTTCCTTCAAAAGTTTTGGTGATCGCTAAAGATAGTGTATTACAACATTTATTGCTGATTTATCATCTAATATCTTACTATAAGCAATTAGAACAAAAAACCTGTGACGTAAATAGTTATCACATCTAATTTTAAATGATACAGCAGTATTATTTAACAATCATTTATTAAAACCAAAATTATATACTCGTAGAGAAGAGGTTAAAGCGCTCAATTGACCATTTTAATCAACCTGTACCTATAGCTATAGATTTTTACAGATGTTTTAGAAATATACAGTCAACGACATACGAGTAAATCGACTTATGTCTCTGTATTTTACATATTTCTATTGTATTAGATATAATTATAAATCGACGTGATAGCCTAGTGGTATTGGTACGGCGAACCTCTGACTTTTCGTAAGTTATGTGCGTATTATAAATTAATTCACTTCCTCCGTCCCTCGGAAAGCACGTTAAGCCGGCCCTGCGCCTGATTTGTCTCCGGTCGTGTCGGATTGCCGTCATCGGACAATGAGAGTGAGGAGTGAGGTGAATAGAGAGCGCACCTAAGTTTGCGCACACACTTGTGCACTATATCTCCTGCGTCGATGGCTAATCTCCGTTGAGATTGGCCGCTGTGACCGAAATTCGGCCAGGAAGATATTATTATTATTATAGCTTTAAATAATATCTATGTGTTCTCATTGCAGATAACGCTACTTGGTTCAACGGCGGCAGACTCCGTAGTCCTGGTTGACTCCTTCAAGTACATCCCGCCAAACTCTACCGAAACCTGCGAAATTTATTGAAGATCAAGTTATAGCTAAATCTCATATCATACTGATAGTAATTCCGTCTCTTTATGACTAAGTAAGATTGAAATTGAAAAAAAAAGGTATTTAATACGACTAAAACAAAATTTAATTCAATTTCCTCTTATTTTTCTAACAGTTTTCATTACATGGCATTGATTAAAAATCAATTTAATACTATGTTATTATTAGATTAAAAATCATTTTAAGCTTTACCATTGTGATTAAAATTGCTTTTTAAAACCCTTTAAAGAAAAATTACAACAATATTTTCATGTAAAGAAAATGATTGTTTCTAACATAAGACAGGTAATAGGAATGAGATGAACGAGACTATGTAGGAGGAAGCCAAAATTGTTAATTTTGGTATTAAGAATAGATTATAGGTACCTATCAGCCCCGGATCTAGAGGGGGGATGCCCCGGAGGGCACATTCAGAGGGCAGCAAATTCAAGCTTAGTGAATGAATACGTTACACTACCCTCAAATTATATAGCGCCCGACGTTGTGGTGTTCTTTGCAGAAGGCCTATATCCATCAGTGTTATGGCAAAAAAATTGGGCGCCTCAAAAAATTTCAAGATCCGAAGCTGATAACTATTAATGTTTATTAGTTTTAACTGTACCTTATTTATTGAGTTTGTGATTTTTAACTGATAAATAATTATTTTGTACGTTGAATTTTTTATTCGTAGTAAAATTAACCTTTATAAAAACATAGTTTTGTGCCTTCTTGCAGACTTCTGTGTAAGAAAATTGTTATGATTAAACACAACAAGTTTCTTACAAAGAAGTCTTCATAATCACAGAATCCATAATTAATAAATTAAAGCTGATGCTCGCAACTTTAATAGTAGTACTACTACAAAGATAAATCGTAGCTACTGTTTCAAACCGAGACCTAAATTTCCTATGAGTGAAGTTTCATCTAAATATGTAGGTACAACCGTTTAGTAATGATTGTCTACACATTTGGCATAGCGGCCAGCGTTAAGCAAGAAACTCGCGGATATCAGAGGAGAGTCGAACCTACTGTTCTCTCCTAAAATACAAAAGTTCACATCTCTTAAACGAAGACATTAAATGTTCCTTTTTTAAAGTTAAAAAAATTTCAGCTTAAAATTGCTTTGGATTTAATATTAAAAAATGAACTTTTTGTTATAAAGATGTGCCGAAATTATTGGTAACAAGAAACATGCAAGTTTCCCTGCATGTAATTCACTGTTCCATTTTTAAAACGACCAATCCAACAAATCGGCAAGATACCGCACTTGTTTTTAAGAAAAATCTACAGTGATGACGTCACAGTAACGTAAATCAACCCGAGGTGACACGTTATTGCCTTTGCGCAGTTAACGCTTGCGTCCCCCAAATCCGTATGAATTTATGACTCCCTCTAGTGCAAATGTTGTCTGGGCTAACTTGTTTGTACGGGACATCATTGCCTGGCTGTTTTCGGGACAAGTGACAAATATGGGTGGCGTTACATAAATCTGGTGTAATGATGAATTCACAGATAGTCAAAGTAGAGTAAATTACGGTCGACATTTTTCGTGAAATGGCAGTGAAAGGACCTTGATAGCGTCGGCACCGTCACATTAGCATTATTCCTTACATATTTTACTAATTTTATACCGGTTAACGATATTTATTTTTGTGACATCTAAAATTTACAACCAGGTACCTGAATTTACGCTGATCACTGTACCGTAATATGTTGAATGTGTAGATTTAATAATTGAAATCTAAATCTATGTAGATAATACAAATCGGGCACACTCATTCATATCAAATTATCAGATAGTAGTTATCTATTTGGCAAGATTATTGTCAGGGCAAATCGTGAAAATATGTAGGTATACGTTTAGATAGGCTAAATGCATATTTTTGACTAAAAATAACTTGTACCTAATTAAAATTAAAATTTATTTTATTCATAACAATTGTTACGTGTCTTAAACAGAAGTTCGTTCGACTGCATAAAGATTAACATTTTTAACTTGTAAACAGATTAATATTAAGTAGTATACTTACATAATTATTTAATTTTGTACATGTTCATCAACAAAATTTCAATAATAAATGTCCACAAATGTCATAAAAATTTAATTGCAATGTCAATTTAATAATATTATAATTCTTATAGTTAAAACATTAGTAAGACTCGTTGACACTTTGCGTGATCAGAGGGCTGGCTTATTCCTTGGGCAAAGGATCAGCATTGCCATTCAACGTGGTAATGCTGCCAGTCTTCTGGGCACGCTACCCGGGGACAGCGATGCGGAGGAGTTTTTTGACGCTTTATAAGTTTATTTTAATTTAATTTTTTATTTTTTTTTACTTTGATGTACATATTACTTTATATTTAGGTTTGTATATAATAGATAGGTAGTCTTATTTAGTAAGGTTTTAAATTCTTTGTCAATATAATAATTTCAATTTTATCATATTGTGAAGCTATAGTACGAAACCTAAAGCTACATAGAAGCGCTGTAATAACAGATATGTGTACATACTTTGAACAACA
This sequence comes from Protodeltote pygarga, assembly GCA_936450705.2. Lineage (NCBI taxonomy): Eukaryota > Metazoa > Arthropoda > Insecta > Lepidoptera > Noctuidae > Protodeltote > Protodeltote pygarga. The sequence continues at coordinate 11,258,451 of OW388263.2, forward strand.
AACACTGTTATTGGATGGCTTTAAGGCAGCGACTCCAATTCTTTCGTTTAGACACAAAGACCAAGCTGACAGGCTTTGTGTTGTTTGGGGGACAGAGTACACCGCAATGCGGAAATACAATACAATTTAAACAATTTTCAACATCTTTGACTCGACCTGGAAACGTCTGTAACACCTTACAACTCCTTATTTCATATTTTTCATTTAACTGAACTGGAAATGATTTTGGCATTTTCGAGAGTGGACTGACTGAAAAATTGCAGTCTACATCGGTGTAGGGCAGTGTTTACCCTGGGTTATGCGTACCCCTGGGGGTCTGTGAGAATATGTATGGGGATCCGCAGTCTTATTATAGGCTATTTAACAATGTATTCTAAAATAAACGGTCTGAAATTTATTGCATTTTCGTATTTATAATTGGGTTCTTGATAATTAATTGCACTTGGTTTCTGGAGGATATCTGGAGGCACCGGAGTGCGCCCCGTCAAGAAGAGTTAAGACAAGCAGGGCACTACGTATATTATACAAACTAGCTTTTGCCTGCAGCTTCGCCCGCGTGGATGTCAAACCAGGATAAAATTTATATTTTTTGTTAATCCAGGATATATGGTTTTTATGTTTACCGGGTTTTATTCAAATCAAAAGTGGTTAGGTAACAAACATCTTCACAAACTTTTATTAGTGCAGATTATTCAAATTAAATCGACATATTTTTTACTGTTATATCTTCGGTCAAAATCAGCAACCATTGCTCTAACATTACAATATCGAACGATATCGATAACGATCTTTCGATAGCAAGATTGTCAAGCATTTTTTGGTGAGCATTTGATAGACAGCAAGATTTGGCTACCTACTCATTATTTAATATTAGGTAACCGATTTATCTATAGATTTATTTATAGTGGAAATTATCTTTTTGGCTTCCGCTAAAAATGTCATAGATACGATAAACCCCCTCGATTGGCAAAAAAAAATTGAATTTAATAGTAGAAGTTTTTAAGCTTTCGCGAATTAGAATCATATTTTAAATATTATGTGCTCACGAGAAGCTCTTCTCGTGACCATGGTCATTTTGTGCGCGAATAGACCCTTAATAATATTTGAAACAGGATTTAATTGTTACTTACACAGATTATCAGGTATAAACAACATTTCAATAAAAACGTGTTAGAAAACTGCCTTTTGCGTTCATACTTAAATATCTATAAATATATTATTTAATATCTGAAACTAGTTAAATCACATTGCTTAATAATTCTTAAACTAATTAATAAAAATTATTTAGATTATAAATCTGCACACTAAACCTAATAAATAAAAGTAAAAAAAATAAGTAAGTACCTAATAATATAAAAAAAAATTCAGGCGAAGACGTGTAAAAATTCCTACCCATCACAAATAAATAAATGAATAAGTCTGCATTATCTTGAAATTTATTATTACTTTCTTGCTAAGATACTCAAACTACAATTATAAGTCAACACCTGCGAAGCTAGCATGACATGACGCAAACTTTTGTGTAAATCTTACCTGTCTAATAAAATCAATCCATGTTAGAAGCGCCAGGAAGTTTGCAGGAGAACTCAGCACCTCCAATCAAGTTCTATTCTAATTCTAATGCGAGGGTGGTCTACAACGTTGGGTGAACTTCAACGTCAGGTGTTACACTTTAGTTTGCACCTAACTGTTACAGTTTATATTGGTTTTGGGTAACCACAAATACCTAGTGTCGGTCGAATAGTTTGTTCAAAATTAAGTGACTGTTGGTCCAACTGGTCAGTTCTATAGTTTTGAAGATGACTCTCATATATGTATAACTAGAATGTATTTAAAAAATATATAATATAAATCTTTTTATTCCAACTTTCATGTTATGTATGTTTTTTCTATCTATTGTGCATGTTTTTGCGAGTTTCTTACTTAAAATTGTTGGTTTTAAACGGTTTTATTTAGATTGCTCTGTTTATTAATTTGGTTCAAATTTAGCAATCGATATTTAACCCCCTTCCTGTTGACAGATTAATCTGATGTTTGGTACACAGCTTTTAGTTCTGATAACAAAACAATAAAAATATTTATATTATTGTTTGCAAGAAATAAAAGCAACATTTAAAAAAAGTTACATAATGACAAAAATTTGATTTTTTAAATGTATTTTTAGCTACCAAGCATCTAAGAGACCAAATTCCTCAAATATTTTGAGTTAGTTAGTCCATGTTAATGCAAGTTAGTCCATGCAGTACATCTCAGAGGATAGAAAACGACATCGACAGCACGACAGGCCCAGTAAAAGATGGCGGGATGAGCTCTCATTTGGAGGATTGGCCCATTTACAGTAAATAAAGACGAGTAGAAGGAGGGTTGGGAGGCCTTTTCCCTGCAGTGGGACAAGTTCGGCTAACAATAATAAGAACCATTGTTTACGCATACACTGTTTACCTTATAGTATACCTTTTACTAATCTAACGTTAAAATTGAGATTATTCTTGTGCTAAATCCGTTATAGTTTTAATATGATACAATTATTAAATTTTAAAAAAAGAATTATGTGAAAGAGATATTTTAATGAATGAATTATGTTAAAGAGATATTTATAAATATTTATAAATAAATAAGGCTACATTATTTTAAAGAGATGGATGGATACCCTCATTGTGTCCAAAATAATGGATAGATTTGACAAATGAGATATGTATCGATTTCTCCAAGGGCCCTAGTAAGCAATCGATCAAACTGTTTAGGTTGTCCTGTCTTTTGAAGACCAACCGAAAATTTTATTAACATCGATCATATTTGGAATATGACCATCGAGAAAATGAGGACTGTTAGGACATCCATTTATTACTTCCAATAACTGGACAGCGAAATCTTCATGCATTTGTAGCTATGTATAGCTTCGCCTGTGTGAAATTAAGCCGCGCCGTTAAGCAGTGATTGAATAACTAAATAAAGTAAGAAAAAGAAGGAAAGAAAAGTCTGATAAGTGGTAAGTCTGCCTCGTTGGTCTAGTGGTAGCAAGCGCGACTGCTGAGCACGAGATCCTGGGTGTGATTCCCGGGTCGGGCAAAGTGTTATTGGGCTATTCCATTAGAAAATTCTTAGTAGCAGCACGGAGTCTGGATTGTGCCCGAATAATGGCAATAGGTTCGCCCCCTATTACATGGGACTTATTTCATAGCCGGCGAAACGTGGGTGTACTGCACACCTCTGCCTACCCCCTCTGGGGAATACAGGCGTGAGTCTATAAGAAAAGTTGAAGAAAATGAAGTTTGTTTTTTTTATTTAAGAGCTTTGCTCTTGTCAGTGAAGCTTCTTCCAAGTTTCTCTATTCTCAGCCAATCCTTTGACTTCTTGATACGACATGATATTCACTGTTTCCTTAATTCTGTATATAAGTACCGAATCGTGATAGCCTAGTGATGTTGACCGTTGACTAGCAAGTCAGAGGTCTCAGGTTCGAACCCAAGGCACCTCTGACTTCGAGTCATGTGCGTTTTATAAATTAATTATCACTTAAGTACTCCGTACCTCGGAAAGCACGTAAAACTGTTGGCTCTGCGCCTGATCTCTCTCCGGTCATGTCGGATTGCCGTCCCATCGGACTATGAGAATGAGGAAATAGAGAGTGCACCTGTGTTTGCGCACACACTTGTGCACTATAATATCTCCCGTGTCGATGGCTAATCTCCGTTGAGATTGGCCGCTGTTACCGAAATTCGGTCAGAAGTAAATGCATAAACTAACATTACCAATATGCAAATTATTTCCAATTAACTGCATAGTGTTTCTCATTTAAATGCAGCTGGATTTTTTCAGTCACAATCAGGGCAACCAATTTCTATTTACATCTAAAGGTGGGACCACACTATGCAATTAGAGTTGTATGGTTTAATTGTCCACGTTTTATTTAATTTATTTAAATTTTATCTATGCCTTGTCTTTTAAGAAGTACATACGTAGACTCACGCCTGTTTCCCAGAGGGGTAGGCAGAGACAACGGATTTCCACTTGCTACGATCCTTGCATACCTCTTTTGCCTCATTCACTCTCATCACGTGAAGTAGAATGGCGTATTCTGATATAAGAACTTTAATTTAAATCTTTTAAATAGATGAGCTCCTTACTTTTTATAAAAGGGCTAAGACCTCCCTTTCCCCTTTAACCCTTCCTTTCCTTGCCTTGGTCTAATGCTATCTGAGACACCTGTCCTCTAGATGATAGCTCAGTTTATTTAGCCATCTTCTTATATGCCTGTCGCAAAGTCGCTTAAGTACTTCTTTTGAAGACCTTCTGAGTGATTCCTATGTCGTAAAGGTTCGTATGTCGTAAAGGATATACAATCGATCCGATACCGACATCACCTCGAAACCGGCATTAGTATCAATTTAAAGAGTAAAAGAAGTCTACCTTGATATGCAATGGAAACCAGCCTGTTACAGCAGTTTAATGCTTTCGCCTGCACTCAGGAACTCATAAGGAATCAATTGAGTAACGAGTAATTTCATATTTTAATTTTATTTAAGTACTCTTTAAGCGATTTATTTGGCAACCTAAAAATATATGCCTAATAAATGGATATTGCACACACATCCTACTATCATCTTATCCTACACACACATACTACCAGCATTAAGCGTATGGTCACAGATTATAAATAGTTACTACGTAAGTACGGCACTCTCGATGCGTTCAAAAATTCGCTTGCATATTGCGTATTTCACGAGTAGCGTAGCGTTCGTATTTAAAAAGGAGTAACAATAATGCAGTGTATTGGAGCGATCAATGCAAAACGGAATTCATTCCGAACTCGATCGTTACGTAGGTATCGGACGTTCATTCCGTACGATTTACGATCAACGATAACGATACTTTCTCGTCTACATCGTTTAACTGCACAGATAACATTTGTTTTATACAGTACGTTGTGTAGACACAATTGTTAGCTAAGGTTAGCAGATCGCGCTGTTGGAAGGCTTCAAAATAAGCCTATAATTGGGATAATAAATGAAGTAGACATAAGTAACTTAAAACCTAAACTTAAACTAAAAATAAATAGGTAAGTGTAACTATCTGCTACATTCCTCGTGAAAACAATTTATTACAATATTCCGAAGTCTAGTGTCACAACCTCTTATAGTTAAGAACCATCATAATTATACTATAGTTAATTTCTAAGTAGCAAAAAACATAAGCAACAGACAAAGCCTATCAAAGAAAGACTATTTTTGCGATCGGTGTAAGTCATAATAGCACAACTTTTAAAACTATTAACTCCCTTGTACCTATTTACAACTACTTTGTTACTGTTCAGTTTGCAACAATGCTCTGTACCAGTAAGTCTTCGAAACGTAATGCGTCAGTACCTACTCAGGTAAAATATTATTAGTATAAATATTATTTATATCATTATAAATACATGCGAATAATTTATTTTATTGTTTTATTACCTGTATTTTAATACCTGTGTGTGTTTAATATTGCCAAACAAATTTCACTCTCTGCTCTGCTCTGCTCTGCCACGCTCTGCCGGTATAAAACCACCTTAAGAGTTTAGCGCCTAACATATTTTTAATAGCAATATGTTTGCTGGCCAGCTTATGCTCAAATGTTTTGGATAGGCGTGTGCGTGACTTTACGTAGCATCGTTTGCTAGTACTAGATAAGCCATTTTTGAGCTCCTTTCATCCGTCCATCCGAAACATTACTGCTAATATACTCAAATTAAAATGTAGGTACAATATTCTTTACTAAGTAGATTAAACTATTTTGCTTTAAAATATTAATATCGGATATATGAAATATTTCCTTCAAATCCCCAAGCATATTCGTGAACCAGTATTATTTATTCACATATATTTATTTAAAAAGTTGTGACGTGTCCCCGGAGTGTCGTATTCACCGTTTTGCTGTGAAAGCATTCGATGGTATTTGAATATATCGCCATTTCCTTTTATTTTATACTTGAAAACATTTATTATTTATATCAACGAAGTCGCAAAAATGATAAGAAATATTAAATATTTTTTGCATAACTGACAGCTAGTAGGTATGTTAGTTCTGATCATAAAATTTTAAAAGTAAGAATTAAAAGCCAACAGAAGTGTTTTACTGAATGGAACAATATTTAGATTTACAAATTAAATTAATTCAGTCTTTTGACATCGAGAAAGTCGCGGAAAGTCGCTGGATGAAAACAATGCAGGACTGACATGTATGAAAACCTTGGGGGAAGCCTATGCCCAGCAGTGGGTATCTTCCGGCTGAAATGATGATAATGATGAAGTCTTTTGCGAATTTATATAAATACAATTATCCACGAGTCTATAATTCAGCAGTTCATGACTCATCCTGCGACTTCTCATCCTACAAAGTGTTTAAAACCTGAGATCTGTTCAAAATAGTTGATTTAAATTCTGAAAGTGGAAGTAATATAACTACAGAAAGTATCTTGCATTTATACTAGTTTTTAAGAAAATAATATTATATGAACTCTTCGATGTATTTGCAAATAAATTTCGCTTCACATGCTACACACACGTGTGTAGTATTTTTTTGGTATTGTACCGGACCTGTCTTTTGTGAACCATGTTTACAGGACCTGTCTTGTGTGAACCATGTTCACAGGACTTGTCTTTTATGAAACACGTTTACAGGACCTGTCTTGGGTGAACCATGTTCACAGGACTTGTCTTTTGTGAACCATGTTCACAGGACTTGACCCGCAAATCCATTCCAATTTTCATTTCGATTTAATTTAAGTACGTTTATGCTCATATACCATAACTGGCCTTGGCCGGTTCGTATTTACATAACGACAATTCGTATCTGCAAAAACAATTCTGATAACCACAGGAAGCTTAATTTTTTTAATTACTGAAAAAGATAAATAATTGGGCATGTTACTAAATTTAATATCAAAAAATTATGATAACTGCGCGTGATAAACATCATAATTAAATACATGTGTTCGCTGTTAGTCAAATTTTTTTGCACACTTGTTGCAGGGCTCTCAAAAAATATACGCCAGGAATTCGTCTGCTGCCGCGCAAGAAATAATTGATTGTCACCAAAACAAAAATGTACACAAAAGAAATTACAATATTTATACTGTGGCAAAAGGAGCTAGTTCTGCTTGATGTGTTTAAAGTGAGCGGTATACCTAACCTATATCTATCGGTATCTACTAATCTAAATAACTAGCTACTAAATTTTCATTATTGGATAACAATCATATTACAAGCTAACGCCATTAAAAACTATTTATATTTACCGAATCAATCTTAAATCTCTGCCTTAAAGACTGCCCCATTGGTTTAGTGATAGCAAGCGCGGCTGCTGAGCACGAGGTCCTGGGTTACGAATGCTGCTCAAACGCCCCGCAAATTCAATGTTCAAACCACAATAATACCTGTCTGTTCTAAAACGTAAAATTTAATAAAGTTATTACCAATCTACAAAAGAAGGGCTGCGACCTGCAATAACCTAGTGACTAAGTTATCGCAGCCCTTCTTAATGGACTAGGTTCTAGTCCATTGACTAGCATTATCCAAGTTTTCGTAAGTTTGTGAATTATAAATTAATTATCACCTGCTTCGTGCATCGAAGAGCACGCGCATGTGCTGCACCTGATCTATCTCCGGTTCTGTCGGATGCTATCGGACTATGAGGAATAGGAAGAGTTCAACTGTGTTTGCGCACACACTTGTGCACTATAATATCTCCTGCGTAGTTGCCTAATTTCCGTTGAGATTGATCGATGAAACCGACCAGAAGGACATTACGTCAAAGAGATGTCTATTTAAAATATACGTTAATGTTACCACGTCAAAATCTACACCATTATAACCCTAAAACAAAATTAAATTAAGTACAAATCTGACGATCAAAATTTTAATTACGAAATTAATTCCAGCAACTCTGTTTATATCACGTACTGATAACATCATCACAATCATCAGCGATCTTTTAATGAATTTTATACATATAATATCTATACAGTAGCTGACGGTTAGATAATGGGTTGTTTCAAATAAAATTATTTTAGGTAGTGTACAGATAAATATACAATAACAAATTAATAGTACTCCACGTAATTTGGAATAATACTAAAGTAATCACTGCATCGATTTATATGCCACGTAAAAGTTCCCAAAATTTCGGAGAATTTATGCTGTGTTTATAGCAGATATTAACATAAAGGCGAACTCTAGCTGCCATTTATGATAATCGGAAGCAGTGATATAACAATCTTAAAAACGTTTGTAGTGCCTTTTTAATAATCAGCGCAATTTTTTTCAACCAAAGTGACTTTATTTATTCATACACATCGCTCATGTCTACACTACTTTAAACTAACTCGATAGATCATTGATGTTTTTATGAGGCACAAAAAACCAAATGCTTACTGTATAAATATATATTATCAATTGATTTGTCGAGTGTGATTGAGATATAGATTTCAATTTATTTTTTTAATTTATTATGGCATTCATTTGTTTGACGTAAACGCGCAAAATGCTTATGCAATATCTGTGTGTGCTGTTAGTTGTCATTTGTCTGTGTAATGGCCATTTGATTAAACAGAAGTTGACGTTTGATTTTAATAAACAAGATGGTGTATGTGTTAATACTGCTGCTTGGATTAGGATGGAAGATTATATTGATGACAATACCAGTGAAATTACATTGGCTCCAAGTGAAAAATTAAGTTGTGTTGCCACTAAAATAATTCCAATACCTGATGGACTGTTAGAAGTTGAGGCTTTTGTTGAACATGTTTCGAAGGATGATAGAATATCTGTATTGGTTTATGAAACTCACAATGGAAACGATCGCCTTGTCAAGACAGCTGACATAATTGCATCTGAAACAACATATTCTAAAGGATTTAATACGCTGAAAGTTCCTGTTTCGAAAAGCAATGGATTTGTATGTATTAACTTATGTTTACAACCCTCAAATTCATCTTGTCCAACCTAAATCTTAATTATTAAAATTGATCTTGCGAGCTAGTACTATATTCTACAGGCCATGATATAATTTATATTGACCAGTAATTATATTTAATGGTCCAATTTTAAAGCTCATTAATAATAAAAGTTTTATATTACATATTAAAACTGCTATTTAATCAAATCGAATTCAGATTGATGAAAACCGAATCATTAATAAAATAATATTAAACTTTAAAAGCGACTTCTAATGCTTCAGAAAATATTTTAGTACAGAAAGTTTTATCGATAACTGCAAATTAATTTGGAAACCCGATCATTATTATTTTCACAAATATTTATTTTGTTGATTGCAGATTATTCTTCTAGGTCGGGCGCTTAAGACATCCAGCATTATTATTCGAGCTATATACATTGTAACGGATTATTCACCAAAAGATCGAATGTACAATAAACTAACTACATTTCTTTCACAACTATTGCCTACTGAAACTGAGATTGAATCCGCAACTACAGAATCAACCGTAATCACTGAACCATTGCTTACGGACAACGAACCCCTAAATACAGAATCAACTGTTGTCTCTGAACCTCTGCCTACTGATAGCGAAGCCCCAACTATAGAATCAACTATTGTCACTGAACAGTTGCCTAATGACAGTGAGGCCCCAACTACACAATCAACCGTAGTCACCGATCCGTTGCCTACTGACAGCGAAGCCCCAACTACTGAATCAACCGTAGTCACTGATCCATTGCCTACTGACAGCGAAGCTCCTACTACACAATCAACCGTAGTCACCGATCCGTTGACTACTGACAGCGAAGCCCCCACTACACAATCAACCGTAGTCACCGATCCGTTGCCTACTGACAGCGAAGCCCCAACTACACAATCAACCGTAGTCGCCGATCCGTTGCCTACTGACAGCGAAGCCCCCACTACACAATCAACCGTAGTCACCGATCCGTTGCCTACTGACAGCGAAGCCCCAACTACACAATCAACCGTAGTCACCGATCCCTTGCCTACTGACAGCGAAGCCCCAACTACACAATCAACCGTAGTCACCGATCCGTTGCCTACTGACAACGAAGCCCCAACTACACAATCAACCATAGTCACCGATCCATTGCCTACTAACAGCGAAGCCCCAACTACTGAATCAACCGTAGTCACTGATCCATTGCCTACTGACAGCGAAGCCCCAACTACACAATCAACCATAGTCACCGATCCATTGCCTACTAACAGCGAAGCCCCAACTACTGAATCAACCGTAGTCACTGATCCGTTGCCTACTGACAGCGAAGCCCCAACTACACAATCAACCGTAGTCACTGATCCGTTGCCTACTGACAACGAAGCCCCAACTACACAATCAACCGTAGTCACCGATCCGTTGCCAACTGACAGCGAAGCCCCAACTACACAATCAACTATAGTCACTGATCCATTGCCTACTGACAGCGAAGCTCCTACTACACAATCAACCGTAGTCACCGATCCGTTGCCTACTGACAGCGAAGCCCCCACTACACAATCAACCGTAGTCACCGATCCGTTGCCTACTGACAGCGAAGCCCCAACTACACAATCAACCGTAGTCACCGATCCCTTGCCTACTGACAGCGAAGCCCCAACTACACAATCAACCGTAGTCACCGATCCGTTGCCAACTGACAGCGAAGCCCCAACTACACAATCAACTATAGTCACTGATCCATTGCCTACTGACAGCGAAGCTCCTACTACACAATCAACCGTAGTCACCGATCCGTTGCCTACTGACAGCGAAGCCCCCACTACACAATCAACCGTAGTCACCGATCCGTTGCCTACTGACAGCGAAGCCCCAACTACACAATCAACCGTAGTCACCGATCCCTTGCCTACTGACAGCGAAGCCCCAACTACACAATCAACCGTAGTCACCGATCCGTTGCCTACTGACAGCGAAGCCCCAACTACACAATCAACCATAGTCACCGATCCATTGCCTACTAACAGCGAAGCCCCAACTACTGAATCAACCGTAGTCACTGATCCATTGCCTACTGACAGCGAAGCCCCAACTACACAATCAACCATAGTCACCGATCCATTGCCTACTAACAGCGAAGCCCCAACTACTGAATCAACCGTAGTCACTGATCCGTTGCCTACTGACAGCGAAGCCCCAACTACACAATCAACCATAGTCACCGATCCATTGCCTACTAACAGCGAAGCCCCAACTACTGAATCAACCGTAGTCACTGATCCATTGCCTACTGACAGCGAAGCTCCTACTACACAATCAACCGTAGTCACCGATCCGTTGCCTACTGACAGCGAAGCCCCCACTATACAATCAACCGTAGTCACCGATCCGTTGCCTACTGACAGCGAAGCCCCAACTACACAATCAACCGTAGTCACCGATCCATTGCCTACTGACAGCGAAGCTCCTACTACACAATCAACCGTAGTCACCGATCCATTGCCTACTGACAGCGAAGCCCCAACTACACAATCAACCGTAGTCACTGACCCATTGCCTACTGACAGCGAAGCCCCAACTACACAATCAACCGTAGTCACCGATCCCTTGCCTACTGACAGCGAAGCCCCAACTACACAATCAACCGTAGTCACCGATCCGTTGCCTACTGACAGCGAAGCCCCAACTACACAATCAACCGTAGTCACCGATCCGTTGCCTACTGACAGCGAAGCCCCAACTACACAATCAACCGTAGTCACTGATCCATTGCCTACTGACAGCGAAGCCCCAACTACACAATCAACCGTAGTCACTGATCCGTTGCCTACTGACAGCGAAGCTCCTACTACACAATCAACCATAGTCACTGATCCATTGCCTACTGACAGCGAAGCCCCAACTACACAATCAACCGTAGTCACTGATCCCTTGCCTACTGACAGCGAAGCCCCAACAACACAATCAACCATAGTCACTGATTCATTGCCTACTGACAGCGAAGCTCCTACTACACAATCAACCGTAGTCACTGATCCTTTCCCTACTGACAGCGAAGCCCCAACTACACAATCAACCGTAGTCACTGATCCATTGCCTACTGTCAGCGAAGCCCCAACTACACAATCAACCGTAGTCACTGATCCATTGCCTACTGACAGCGAAGCCCCAACTACACAATCAACCGTAGTCACCGATCCGTTGCCTACTGACAGCGAAGCCCCAACTACACAATCAACCGTAGTCACTGATCCATTGCCTACTGACAGCGAAGCCCCAACTACACAATCAACCGTAGTCACTGATCCATTGCCTACTGACAGCGAAGCCCCAACTACACAATCAACCGTAGTCACCGATCCGTTGCCTACTGACAGCGAAGCTCCTACTACACAATCAACCATAGTCACTGATCCATTGCCTACTGACAGCGAAGCTCCAACTACACAATCAACCGTAGTCACTGATCCATTGCCTACTGACAGCGAAGCCCCAACTACACAATCAACCGTAGTCACTGATCCGTTGCCTACTGACAGCGAAGGACCAACTACACAATCAACCGTAGTCACTGATCCGTTGCCTACTGACAGCGAAGCCCCAACAACACAATCAACTATAGTCACTGATCCATTGCCTACTGACAGCGAAGCTCCTACTACACAATCAACCGTAGTCACTGATCCAATGCCTACTGACAGCGAAGCCCCAACAACACAATCAACTATAGTCACTGATCCTTTCCCTACTGACAGCGAAGCCCCAACTACACAATCAACCGTAGTCACTGATCCATTGCCTACTGTCAGCGAAGCCCCAACTACTGAATCAACCGTAGTCACTGATCCATTGCCTACTGACAGCGAAGCTCCTACTACACAATCAACCGTAGTCACTGATCCGTTGCCTACTGACAGCGAAGCTCCAACTACTGTCACTGAACCATCTGAGAGTGAACTCACCACTGAAGATTCGACTACAGTTTCTGATTCTACAATTGTTACTGAATCTACCGAACCTCCTGATACAGAAACAGGAGGATTTAGCTCCTTCATCATTGCAGTCATAAGTTTAAGTGTGGTCGTCCTCGTTGTAATTTTAGTATTTGTAATTTGGTTTTTTGCATGCTCTAGTAAAATTCTAAACATTACTGCAGCTATGTATGCAGATAGTGCTGCCGGTGATCAACCGCAACTCATCACCGTTTCTAAATATGGTAGCCATGAAATGCTAGTATAAATAGCTTAAAAATACAAATAAATAATTGTTATAGCTTAGTCGATAGCGTATTTCTTGTCATAAGCTAGGTGGAAAAAGATCTAGGACACAGAGTCTAATACTGTCTCCTCCATTCCTCAAATTTTGCATAGTTTGTCTTTACTCACGTATATAAACAGATTATATAACTTTTCTCATTGTTATAGTAATTAGAGATATTATATTCTCCTGAACTTGTATACAGATCAATTCCAATATCCAGTTCCTTTGTGTGCTACGGGGGAACAAAGTTCAATAGAAAATGTTTTAATTGGGAGGACTAACAGATCATTATTTGTGTAAATATGTTAATTTTTAAATCATAATAAATATGTAATCCCATCGTGCAAACCAATGACTAGGTACAACTTAGTGTAAGTTATATAAATAATCATGACAAGCATTCGACGTACTTATTATTAAAACTTTTATAATACATTGTTGTGTTTTCCTGCTAATATCATTTTTAACAGGAATATTTTTTCACATTATACAGGGTTATTTGTAAATTACCAGCATCCTTAAAAGGGGTCATTAAACTTATCATTATGAACAACTTTTACTATAGGTCCAACCCTGAAATCGCAAAAAAAAACATTTGTTTCATACATTTATGTTCACATGACTCGACAAAATGTATGAAACAGCTGATTTCTTTTGCAATTTTAGGGTTGGTCTTATAGTAAAAGTTGTTCATAATGATGAGTTTAATGACCCTTTTTAAGGATGCTGGTATTTTACAAATAACCCTGTATATACATCTAAACAATACTGTTTATATTCTGTCTACTGAAAATAGGTTTCCTTACAATAGATTGCTGCTGGTGATAATGTAATTATAATTAACTGACTAAATGTTCAGGTTAAATGTAGGTATTTTATGTACCTAGGTAGGTACAGTTTTTAATTAAAGTCATCAATCTCCAAGCCTTATTATTTCCAAACCTTGTTGAGATTAGCTTCTAATCTAAACAGATGAAGCTGAAAATCAGTTTCCTACCGCACGACTGCTTATCTGACCCTCGCAACCCAAAAGAAGACGATATTCTAAAGTTAGATCAGTTGTCAGGATTTTATGAGGGTACTGACTCCCTGTATCGACTGTCAAAGTAGATTTTCAATAAAGTCGACAAGATTATTTTGCGCCTACGCTATAACATTGGCAATATAAAGCCAGAAAAAGTATTTGTATTCGTTTTATCTTAGCATAACAATAGTGAAAACCATTATTATACAATTATCATTTCTTTAAATATTTTACAAATAATATATTTTTTAAAAATAATATATAAAAAATAAAAATATATATTTTATTTGGAAGCTACCGACGCGGGTGGTCAGTGCTGCAGAGAGAGGAACCCTCTGACTATGCAAGTCATGTCCACGAGTACCGCCTTCTGCATCAAGCCCTTGAACCAGCCATCCAACACGAGCCTCTTATGGTGTTGAGCGAGACTCTTGGATTTTAATCCATGGACTGAAAGAACTATCGGCACAATGACAGCTGAATCCCATCTGATATGTCGACAACGTCGCAAATCAAGTCTAGATATAAATATTTAATAAGAAGTTTAGATATATTATCTATTATTTATTATTAATAGTCGACCTTGTCCCACTGCTAGTCTCTGTCCATAGTTGTAATAGGCCAATCCTCCAAATTAAGCTCCAATGAATAAACTTACTACACAACGCCTTATAAAAATATTTAGTCTAAAAACTACTTTTCGCAACAATATATTATATTGTAGAGGGATCTCTCATGATGTAGTAGGTATATCCAATGAAACAATTATTCAGAGATCAGGTCTGGTAATCAACCTAGTTCTATGACGTTAACTGGCAAATCAGAAGTATCAGTTTTGAACCTAAGGCAAGCATCACTGATCTTGTGTTAGTTATGTGCGTAGGTATTATATTTATAGTATTATGTTTGCGTCAGTTTTTTAATATAAATTAATTATAATTAATTAATTTCTTATAAATTAATTATCACTCTCCGTGCCTCGGATCTCGGATAGTACGTTAAGCTATTGCCCCCGCTGTCAATTGTAGATCTTTGACAGTCGTTACGGTTAGTCAGAAGCCCGAAAGTCTGACAACCAGCCTTACTAAGGGGAATCGTGTAAGTTGTAACCCAGTATCTATTTGGGTTGTGGAGGTCTGATAGGCAGGCGCTCCATGTAAAACACTGGTATTCAGCTGCATCCAGTAAAACTGGAAGCCGACCCCAACATAGTTGGGAAAAGGCTAGGCAGAGAATAATGATTTGCGTCAGTTTTTTGTAAGGTGGTTTGTGAGACAATAGCACACAATTTATTGATAAGAGCACTAAATTGCATATAATTTAGATTCCGCAATGATTGACTTATAAACAGTTTAAAATAGGGAACACCAAATAAATTTCAACTTTATTGTAGTTATGATAATCGTGCAATTCAAATAACTGACGTATTCAGAATAGATCCGTTTGGAAATCTTATTGCCCTAATATTAATTATGTATTTACGATTTAAATTCGAAGAATACTTTCAATAAAAGCTGAATTCTCTGGAATATTAAGAAATAAAATCACGAAATAATAAAAATACTAGGTTTTTGACGAATCTAGATGTCGTTTGAAGCGCTGCCATCTGCACACCACCTGGTATCATTTTCTGCAATTAATCTGCAAGTATAGTATAATTACATACCTATCTACCTCAATCTCTATTACCTATTATCTGTCCCCCGCGACTTTGTCCGCGTAAAATTAAATAGACTATAGCAGGCTACTGTTACTGCCACGCCTGCCGCAGAGATAATCAAGGGTGTAGGAGTGGAAATTACCTAAACTGCCTCCTAAGTTTTAATGTATGTAAGCAAGCAGTGTCAATTTTCTGAATTGGTAGGCAGGGCCATCCTAGCTCCCTAGATCAGAGTCTATGCCATTCTGCCACGATTCGCAATTTTTCGTTTTCGGCGTTGAATACCGTGTGGAGTGTGATTGGAACAGTTTAATATCTGTAGTTATCTGTACTCTCCACATTTTAGGATACATCACAGTTTTTAATGTAAATATTTTTGATGTGCCACAAAAAACGTAAGTAATTGCCATATTGTAACATAATACTATTCTTCTTTATTGTGACACGAAGGGGACATGGTTTAGGGTTACTTGATGGAAAGCATCACCGTTGGGACTCCTTACATCTGACGGCTGGCGGGAGCGCGGGGAATTTGCAAGTGAATTCTTACAGGGAGCCCCTCGCGTAGGTCCGTCGAAAAACACCGTGTGGTTTTTTGTCCATGCGAGATTGACCTAACCCCGTCTCCGGCACTTGGTGGCGGGGTAGTGACCTACCCATAAAGGGTTATCCACACGTAAAAAGAGGTATCACCGATGCGCTACGGACTTATTACCTCTGGGCATAAGGTTCTTAATCGTAACTCAATATACGAAATGCAGTCAAATTGTATTAAGTAAATACTCTACGGCTGAATCACCGTAATTCAACGTAATCCAAAGGCAATAATACAAAATCAATGTGATATAACCGATACAAGCAATTCATCTATATGGCGATAAGAGTGCAACGTAAGCTCATGAATCAGGTCATAACTAGTTGTTATTAATCACCAATTTCAAATGTTATTTATCATCATACGATTTTGGTAATTTATTTAAACCTTTTGAGATTATCATTATCATTTAGTAAATAAATAAAGGCGGTACGTATGCAATTACTATTAAAGGGACATTTGAAGCCCGAGCTGCAGGTAGGGGATATAATAGCCCGATGTTAGTAATGATCGTACCGCCTCCTGTGTGGCATACAATATTGATCAGTAGTATTTGCAAGGTGCTTACAAGAAAATAAATAATATAAGTAAAAATTTTTTTTATCTAAAACGGTTTTGTCATCAAAACTAAAGCTGTGTACCAAATATCAGATGAATCTGTCAACAGGAAAGGGGTAAAGTATCGATTATTAAATTTGAACCAAATAAACAGGTCAAGCTAAATAAAACCGTTAACAACACAACAACGTACAGAAGATATCGTGGGTACGATTTACAGACAGAATAATGTCTAATAATAATAATTTAAGAAGAAAATCTTAGAGTTAGGAAAGTTAAAAAAAATAATTTAAAAAGAAATTTTATTATTTAGTATTATAATTTAATATAACTTCAAATTGGTTAAAATAATTTATTTTAACACCAATAAAAAACTACCAAAGTCGAGAAGTTCTGGAGTTACAGTTGAATAACTGATTTTTGCTCACAAACAAACTTTCAGACACACAAACAAATTGACGTAAAAGACTAAAAACCTCATAAACCTCTTTTAGTAAATACTTCACAGATCTAACGCGGCTTGTGAACATGCAGGCGCCTAAAGTATGTGTAATCTACAATACAATACACATATAATACTTATCTTTGACATCAAAAACCTAATCAAACATATATCTGAGTACAATGTATTGTATGTTTGTCACAAACATACAATTAAAAAAAAAATGTACGTGTACTTATGTAATCATTTTTTTTACTTTTAACAGTTTTATTGATTACAAAGCCGTATTCCACTACTCAAGCACTTTCATTTAATACCCATAATGAGGGAGTGGTGAAAAAATATGTAATCCGCCATTTTGTAGCGGCGGCCATCTTGGATTTACAATGATCGTATCGTTATGGACAAGGTGTCAGAGTTTAAAGAGCTCGTAGGCTTGACATGACTTTAGAAACCGTTGGAAAATCTTTGAAAAATATGCTGGTTTCCTCACAATGTTTTCTCTCACCGTATTAGCAAAATAATGATATAATTTTAAAACGCACATGTTCCAAAAATCAGAGGTACATGCCTGAGTTTCGAACCTACGCCCTTTGACTTGGCAGTTCCAAAGTCAGGCTGTCACGTTACTAAATTTCATCAATATCCATTCAGTCTTTTACCAAAGGCCTATTCTACAAAACACCTACAATTGGATTGACAATCTGCTCGAATTATCAATCAAATTGTTTCATGGAATAGTTGGCGTTAAATCTACACCCAAATGACAGTCACACTACACATAATGTGGTCACTAATCAATTATATAGAGTAGACTATTGTATACTACTATTATAAGGTTGTTGTATCTAAGCATAGGCTTAAGCTTGATCAACAGCCTTCCAATCCTTACAAACCTAAGTAACTTCATAAATCCAAATTTTGTTTTTCTTTGAAACTAAAGAGGCAAGCAAAAGCAGTAGGAAGATTCTCTTATCACTTTTACATTACATCATAACATTAAATATGTACCAATGTGAGGTGTAGGTTTAAACCTGCCATGTAATTGTACCAATGTGACATTTTCAATGTCATATTTACTTTCTTGGTTAATCTAAGTCAGCACGGACTAAAGGTGAAGGAAAATATCGTAAGAAAACCTTCGCTTGATAGTCTAAAATCGCCAACAAGCAGTGAGCTACCGAGGCCTTTGCCCTGCAGTGAGACAGTAAAAAGCTGGTTTATTTATGATGTCGTGGTAATAAAAGCCGGAATCGAAAATTCGAAGTTTTCAGGCAAATTTTTATTTGAGCCTTAGCTAGGAAAAACTAACTACCTAACCATGTTATCAAATCTAGGAAGTTTTTTTTAACCTACTGCTAACTGTCGAGATGGTATCGATTTGACAGCAAATACAATGTAATCCGATTGAGAATACAATAATTGGTACCATTAAACTGATCTGATGATGGAACCAGGAGGTGGATAGAAGAATTGGTTTGATGATTTTAGTTTTATAAATTATTCTATTATTATAATTATGAAAATCAATATGTAGTCTTCATTCCTAATTGTTTTTCAGAAATCTACATATCATGGATTTCCACAAAATAACGCTTAAAACGTTTTGTGTTCCTCTGTGACACATATTCTAAAACATTGAGATCACCGCAAAACTTTTTTGTGAATTACTTTTGTGACACCGTCTAAGCTGTTCGGCTGAGGAATACTTTACTCCCTGCCTTCAAAAACGATTCTTTATTTAAAATTGTGATGTTACCATTTTATCAATGGCCAATCTTCAGCAGAGATGTTGAAGCTTTATAATTTATGCAAAAGATACATAAAGCCGAAATAAAGCAGTATAGAGCATGATAGATGAATCGTTAGATGAATAAATAATTTATAATTGATTAATTTGAATGATAGATTGAAAAATACTTAAACAAGATTGTATTACAGTTATAAAGAAAATGTAGAACTTTTTATTTAATTGCAAAAAGCCATAAATGTACTCTACTATGAACTCAACTGATTGTAAGCGGTATTGTGGTCTACGGAAGGCCTTTAAGAGGCCTTCAATTTGAAAGCCCCAGGGTTCAACCTCGATTTGAAGTTTGCCAAATTCTAGGTTTCTGAAAATACAGCCTGGTAAGATATTCCACTCTTTAACTGAGGAAATTTAGAAAGTTATAGATGTAAACCAGGTTATGGTGGTTACTAGCCATACGACGCAATATCTGGTGGAAGAATAGAGCTCTAGTTATGAGATGGAGAAGTTCACGAAGTGCAACTTATGAAATTTAGCTACAGAAAGTCCCTTTAGAACTTAGTCTTAAAGGAAAATACCTTTAGAGGTTATAAGCAGCGACTTAATACATTGCGGATTGATATCCACAAAGTATTAATGCTGATGCGTCGCTACTTTATGTTCCGTAGCTATTAGTATTGTATTGTATTGCCTCCGGTGTACCCAATGATCGAACTTTTAAGCCGATATTTTGTAAAAGGGTCGATCGATTTTTTTATAGTTGGCTTATGTTTGCTTATGGAAGAGCCCTATAATTTTTATCCCCTCATGATAAAATTATAGGGCTCTTCCACTCAAAAAACTTTTAGATTTTAATTTAAATAAATAAATCAGCCTTTAACTGTCCCAATATGGGGCAAAAGCCTCTTCTCATACACTGGCAATTAATTTAATTTAATTTTAAAATATTATTTCATTCCGCAGCATTTAACATGTGTAGTGGATGATAGATGATAAATCGATTAGGTTTAGTTTACATCAATTTAGATCTTATCTTATCCCCGATTGTTATTATGAATAATATTGAGATGGGTATTTGATTAATATTATGGCTTAAATCATAGATATTTCGTTTTTATTGGTACACATACATGTTTAGAACCGTTTTGAACAACGATATGATACGAAAACTATTTTTTTTATTAGTATTTTTAGTGCCGGACGCGTTTAGTGATTATTGTGTTAGATATACGTTTGAAGAAGAGTATGATACAAAGTTTACAAATGATCTTTGCAACAACATGCCATCTTGGAGTCTTGGTACTTACAATACAACAGATGTGACCGGTCAACATGATCGTAGTACTAGCTTTATATCGCCACAGTTGACTTTGACTTGTACGTCGTCGTTCTTTTTTACAATGACCACTGGAGGTTCAATTGAAGTGACAGTGTATATGGACTCAAAAAATTCGGATGACCAAATAATAGTATTAGCTTATCAACATAATCCTGGTGGTGTTGATACGGTTCGAGGACAAGGTTTAAACTCACCCCAGATGGGTGATCAATTCGTAAGCGGTTGGTATAATATGATTATACCAGTAAGCGGTGCTGGGACTTCCGAGAGCTACGTAAGTACTTTACTTAAAAACTTTTTGAAACTATTTTCGTCCTAAAATAATTCAATTCTTCTTTATTTCTTTCTTTGATACAAAATTATCTAAATGCCTGCTGCTCGAGTTCAATTACCGCGCGTATCTCTTTTTCAATTTCTTAAAATGTTTCGAAGGCATTTTCGGAACTTTCCCTCACTTTTTCGACAGCCGTCGGTCCTGCCTTACCTCTCTCCGGTTGTGTCGAATTGCCGAAATTGTCTCTAAAACATTCTCATTTTTACAAGGATTCAAAATTAAATATTATTATTAGTTTAGTTAGTCTTTAGTTAGTTTTTAGTTTTAGAGAGTGCATCTGTGTTTGCATTATCTTGATCTGCAACGATAGCCAATCTCCGATGAGAGGACCTGCAGCTGTGACCGAAATTTGAACAGGGGGACATTATAATTATAATAAAAACCCTTTAATTCGCAGTGGCAATTTTTTTTATATTTTTTATTTATAACACTTTTTATGTCATTTTTTTTAAATGTTGCATTGCAATGCACATGTTAGCTTATAAGAAATTTTTTTAAAAGCAATGGTACGGATGGGGTTAGAACCCACGATCTTCGGCGTACCGTACGTGATATTATTAAAACGAAAAAAAAAGTAAGTTCAAATATTACAAATATTGTATGATAGAAATATGGATACTGGATTACTTTACTTTTCAACACGTACTTAGACTACTTACTAATTTATTAATTATGTAAATTATATTCCTTTATAGAAAAAAAGATCTTTAGCCTGAGATAATATGTTAATTAAGATTTTACAAGATTGTCTTATTAACAGGGTATTAATTTATATTTATCAGTGAAACACGATATTTTAATATAATATTTTACATTTATCATGTTAAATACACAAACCTAATGAAGTATAGGTAATCTAGATAGCGATTACCATGAAATTGTTAACATATTAAGTCCTTTTTTTTTACTGACCCTAATCATAAATCATGTCGTGAATTGGTTACGGACCCGCTTTGCAAGCGCGTGGGTGTAGGTTCGAATCTGGCATGTATCAATGTGACTTTTTCAATGTCATATATTATGTACTTTCTTAGTTCATCATATTTACTCGTGAAAAAGGGCTATTTCATTCTGTGAAAGCGGGAGGTAAATCAAAAATTACGCCCTAAGCTGAATACCTATACCATCTAAGCTGAAAAGTTTGGAACATGGGACCGGCAGTGAGTAAGTGCTCCGGTAGATGTCATCACGCGCCTATACGGTGAGAGATTCGTAATTTCGACTAGGTAGCTCAGTTGGTAAAGCGATGGCATCGCATGCCAAGGATCACGGGTTAAACTCCCGCTCGAGTCCGTTATTTTTGCAAGTATCTTATTAAATAATTTCACTCAGACTTGTTTATGTTGATTGTTGATTGTGATACCTACTGACTGTGGGCGTAAAATCAGATTAATATTATTCACAGATTACCCCCTATTAATCTGTGGTTTTATTATATTAAACAACCAAATCCACAGCCTAACTGCCTCGTTGGTCTAGTGGTAGCAAGCACGCTGCTGGGTTCGATCCCCGGGTCGGGCAAAGTGTTATTGGGTTTTTCAACTAGGAAATCCTCAGTAGCAGTACGGAGTCTGGAATTGTGCCCGGTTAATAGCAATAGGCTCGCCCCTATTACATGAGACTTGTAACATAGCCGGCGTAACGTGGGTGTACTGTTCACACCTCTGCCTACCACCTCTGGCGAATACAGGCGTGAGTCTATAAAAAAAATGCACAGCAAAGCTCAGATACTAATAATTAATAATCAACAACGGAAGAAATAAATTTTGATTAATTAGGTACAGTCAACCGCACATCAGTGGTAACAATTTGACATTGACAGCACCCTTATTACGTAGCAGTAAAGGCTATTTTTGTAGTTCAGTGTCACTACTGTCATGCGGTTGACTGTACTAAGTTTTACAGAAAACATTATCTTTTACACGAATACTTTTGTAAAAAATGATAATTTAATTGATTATCACAAAAGCTTAAATCTGGTCATTCTTCTGCCATTCATTTTTGAAACTCTCCGTAGGAAAGTCAAACAATATGATACAACTATTTTTATTAATATTTTTAATTTCCGACGCTTTTAGCGATTCTTGTGTCAGATTTACGTTTGAAGAAGATTTCCATACGTTTAGTGACCATGGCGATTGCCATGGTTTGCCATCTTGGAGTCTTGGTACTTACAATACAACAGATATGACCGGTCAACATGATCGTAGTACTAGCTTTATATCGCCACAGTTGACTTTAACTTGTACGTCGTCGTTCTTTGTCATAATGACCGCTGGAGGTTTAATTGAAGTGACAGTGTATATGGACTCAAAAAGTCAAGATGACCAAATAACAGTGATAGTTTATCAACATAATCCTGGTGGCTTAGATACGTTTAGAGGACTAGGTGTAAACTCACCCCTGGGTGATCAATTCGTAAGCGGTTGGTATAATATGAGTATACCTGTAAGCGGTGCTGGGACTTCCGAGAGCTACGTAAGTACTTCATACTTAAACTCTTTCAATCAATCAAATCCTCTTTATTGTACACCAACATAAAAGCATTTACAATTTTTTATAATTACACAGAAAAGTACAATTGGCGGTTTTTTTGCAAAAAGACGATCTCTTCCAGACAACCGTGAACCGTGTCTTTGTCCTAAAAGGAGTCGGAAAGGAGAGAGTCTTCCGTACAGGGTCGGCATTGTTACTATAAGGTTTTGCTTTCCTCTCCCTCTCTGCTACCTCCTATGCACATCACATCCTTACAAAAGGAGGCAGCTTTATACTTTTTGTGATTTTGTATTTAGTCAGCATCCACTAAGTAGTAGATTCCGCTTTTATATAGGGTTATTTTGTAAAACACCAGCATCCTTAAAAGGGGTCATTAAACTCATCATTATGAACAACTTTTACTATGGGACCAACCTTGAAATAGCAAAAAAGAAATCAGCTGTTCCATACATTTTGTTGAGTCATGTGTACATAAATGTATGGGACAGCTTTTTTTGCGATTTCAGGGTTGGTATAGTAAAAGTTGTTCATAATGATGAGTTTAATGACCCCTTTTAATTCATTAAACGCCATGGGGGACACATGGTGTCCGACAAACAATAGAATTTGCATTGTGTCTGCAGTCTGGCAGTCAAAGCGTTAAGGATGCTGGTGTTATACAAATAACCCTGTACCTATATACTTATACTTTCTTTCTTTCTTTGAAGCAGTGAAAGTCTAGTGGTATGACTGTTGGAGTAAGTTGGTAGTGGTTTGTAAGTTACGCACACGTATTATAAATTATTTATCACCTGCTCTGTGCCTCGGAAAACACGTTAAGCCGTTGGTTCGGGTACAGTCTTGACAGTCTATGTCAGTACTCTCATAAAATCCTGTTATAATCTAACTTCAGAATTTCGTATCTCTTTGGGTTGCGGACGTCAGATAGGCAGTCTCCCCGTGGAAAACCGATATTCAGTTGCATTTGGTTAGATTAGAAGCCGATCTCAACAAAGTTTGAGAATAGTTATTTTTATATTACAAACAGACACTTTTATGTTATTTATTTTTCAGTATATTTATCTTTTGTAGGCGAGTAAAGAGATTGATTCGTACTGAAAATTTTGGACAGGTGTTCAAACAACATAATTCAATTAAAAAAAGACGCGTCTTGAAGATACCAATACAAATAACGTATTATCTATAATAATATCTTTATAAATTACCTTATTAAATAATATTCATTTGTATGTTTGTATGTCACAAAGACTTTAAAAAAAAGTAAAGTGCCACACAAGCCAGGTGTGGTGTGTGTGGCCGGGGGGAGGGGGGAGGGACACCGTTTCTGTACACCTGACAACGTATATTGCAAATTTTCAGTATGATCAGTTGAGTGGTTTAGGCGTACAAACAAACTTAGTTAAGATTAGGAAATTAAGATTGTCTGAAAAGTTCAGAGTCTGCTGTAAGATTGCTTGTAAGATTTCAGATTTTTCACTTTCACAAAACCAAAATTTTTAAATGCTTGCGAATAAAGTCGAAACGACATTCGTAATTATTAATCATCTTTACCTATATTATTATGCTGTCACTCAAAAGAGCTTTCTTTGAGCTATATATTATGAACTTATAATTTATGGGTATATATTGGCACCTAGCATTTTAATATAATATTTAATAATTGAATTTAAAATGTTTGTAAACAAATATTTTAAATACTGGCAAGTCATTTTGTCATCAGGCGCAATGATCCTCAACAGTAATGAACCGACGCGAATGCCAATGACAATAATGTTGGATAATTTAATGAATTAGTAGGTGAAGGTACAGTCGGCAAAGGAGTTAGGTTGGCAGGGCCACTAATTTTGGATGAAGTTATTCCTAGAAGTTTGCATGTGGTTGTGTAAAACTATTTAGTTTTATATAGGTTTCAGTCATACCTTTTTATAAAACAAAATGAAAATGAAATTATATTAATAACTTCTTGAAAAAATGGCTACTTTAGCTAGCATCCCTGCCAACCTAACTCCTTTGCCGACTTTACAAGACGATGATAAAAAAGAAAGAGAAGGAAAAAGGATAGTGAAAAGAAACGCACGAAAGAGTGTAAATAAGCCACGTTGTGACTAAAATCAATATTATATGAATAAAATCCACAATAAAAGCAAATTTTGGGGTATACATTTATAGAAACAGAAGTATGAAAGCAGAATTAATGCAGTGGGAACGCGTTCCTTGCGAATAGATCATTGAAGAATTCTACATAATATGTTAGACACATCGATATACATCAAAGGTTAGTCATGTAGGAAGGATGAATAAATACAGAGTACATTTAATATTTCTAATTTTTAGTAAATTCTATGTATCCGTTTCGCAATTTGTTTTATTAATGACCAAAACCACAGCATTTTATATAACGAGAGTGATTGCGGAGAATAGATTATCGATTGATTAGTTAAGCTTACAAAGAATTCTATCTTATCCCCGAAATATTAAGATAGGTATTTGATTAATATTTATAGCTTAATTCTTAAGCGTTTCTATTGGTGTGTTCATACATGTTTGGAACTGTTTGTAGCGAGGTCAAACAATATGATACGCCAACTATTCTTATTGATATTTTTAATTTCGGAAGCGTTTAGTGATTTATGTGTTAGATATACGTTTGAAGAAGATTTTAATACGTTGTTTAGTGACCATGGCGTTTGTGGGGGTTGGCCATTTTGGATTCTTGATACTTACAATACAACAGATGTGACCGGTCAACATGATCGTAGTACTAGCTTTATAACGCCACAGTTGGATGCTTTGACTTGTTCATCTTCGTTTTTTTTTTCAATGACCACTGGAGGTTTTATTGAAGTAACAATGTACATGGACTCAAAAAATCAAAATGATCAAATATCAGTGATAGCGTATCAACATAATCCTGGTAACTTAGATACGTTTCGAGGACAAGGTGCAAACTCACCCCAGATGGGTGAAGAATTCGTGAGCGGTTGGTATACTATGAGAATACCAGTAGGCGGTACTGGGACTTCCGAGAGCTACGTAAGTAATTTATATTTTAACTTTTTTAGACAAATCATTTACGTCAAAAAAATAAATACAACAAAATAAAGTTGTACGTGTGTATTTTTAGTTTGACTATTTGATAATAGATAGCGCTGTACAAAAATCTCCAGATCGCGGTGTTAACATTTTCTAATCATTCATAAGTAGGTATCAACCAAAGACGTGTTGTTAATTTTCTAACATTCGTAATGGTACTTAATTAAATGAGAACTAAACTTAATTCAACCAAATAAGATTGTAAAAAACAAAAGATAAACAATCTTCTTTCTTTCTTTCTTCTCTTCTATTATTATTATCTTAAAAATAATAGCGGTACGTACATTTTTGAATACTGAGGAATTGGAGATGCTTAATTGTGAAGTATTGTAACAGACAATTAAATAATATTATCGGTAAAGGGCAAAGTAACGCCCAGATTTCATTGCTGATATCAAACAATGAAAAGATAATAAGCATAGTTTATATGCTAAGAGAGAAAGTTGTTGGTATCGTCTATTAAAGGGGGCTAAAGAAAACTACAACCAGCTCCTCAGTACTACTGTCCCATAGTAATAATCCCTGTATCCCATAGTAAAGCTACAAAAATAATTGAGATCCTACTAAAAACATAAAATGTAGCAACCCTGACAACCATTTCACTCTTAAAAAAAAGTTTTGAGATCATGTGAAGCCAAGCAATTGCAATCTACATCTATCGACAAGAAACTTATTTAGCTAAACCAAAAAAAGTTGTACGGCTGGGCCGTTTTGCAAAAACAGATGTAGGTAACTTATTACTTGCAAATAATTATATGTATAGATATAATGATTTCCCTAATTTAAAAAAAAGAAAGAAAATAACGCGTACCGTCTAATTATGTTTATAATGGCATATTACGCATTCAAAATAAATTTCAGCTCATTCTACAGGGTTATTTGTAAAACACCAGCATCATTACAAGGGGTCATTAAACTCATCATTATGAACAACTTTTACTATGGGACCAACCCTGAAATCGCGAAAAAACTTAGCTTTTCCATACATTTTGTTGAGTCATGTGAACATAAATGTAAAAGTTAGATCAGTTGTCAGGACTTTATGAAGATACTGACTCCCTATATCGACTGCCAAAGATCTTCATGACAACCGAAGCCAACAGCTTAACGTGCTTTCGGAGGCACGGGGCAGGTGATAATTTATATAAAAAACGCACATAACTTACGGTGTGCGCCTTGCGTTCGATCTGAGACTTTAGACTTGCCTTGTCAACGGTCATACTACCAGTCTATCACAGATCTAGATAGATAAAAGATCAGGAGTAGATAAAAGTATTTAAGAAAAACGAGTACTTGCTTAAAACTGTTTTTAAAACGGTTTTACTTAGCTGGACCTGTTTATTATTTGGTTCAAATTTAGTAATCGATATTTCACCCCCTTCCTGTTGACAAATTGATCTCATATTTGGTACATAACACAGCTTTAGTTTTGATGATAAAACCGTTGTACGTAAAAAACAATTTTACTTATATTATTTACCTATAGCTTATAAAAAGTATAGGTACATTTTTATTAGTTGCATTTAGTGCCAAATCGCATTCAAACCAGAGCCAACATAAGATATTGCAATGCTTAAAGACGTCTTACAATCGTCTTTAGAGTCGAGTAGAGTAGATCGTCGTTCGTCTTTAGAGCTGAATCATCTTTCCTACCTCTTTTCACAGAAGTTTGTCGCGGTTCAACCGACAAAAACTCATTGAAAATTTCGCTAGAAAAAAAATATAAAAGTTAAAAAACAATAAAAAAAAATAAAAGAAAAAAAAATACAAAAAACAACAATAAAAAACTCAAGTATTCAGCTTGGACAGGCTAAAACCAGGAAGATGATTCACGGATTCAGTTATCATTCTTCTTACTCTTTTCTTTGTCAAACCCTCTCTTTTCTCCCATTTTTTTATCTACTCCCGTGAGGCAGACCTAACTCCCGAAGGTTCATTCTGTAGTTCTTTGTAAATATATTTTATACTCTTCTATTTTTATAATGTCAAAGGTTCATAGCGTGTGATTTTGGTTTTGAAAAGAATATACAGTAGGTAGTTATTTTTGCGCTTGCAGATTGACCACAGTTTTTTGCAAAAAAGAGTTTCTTTATGGAATAAAAATGTATCCTAATAGGAATTTCAAATAAAGTGGCAATTTTGGCATTTTTGGCTACGCTAGGCAAGCGGGTTGGCGTTTGCATTAGCAGATGTTTACAGAACACAGAAGGATGCTGCTGCCCATCCTCCGGATCTTTCCCTTTGTCGCTTCTGACGACACCCGCGGGACGAGTAGGGGTGGTTCTATTCTGAGGCCATTAATATTACATTAATATCACGTGGCATTTAAATATTCTGATTTGTTATTTTGATTACAAATCTTTTTTTTGTCGTATCATATTCGTATAATGCAGGTATTAATCCTTGACTCAATGATAAAAATGATAAAATAATAACTAACAAAAAATATTTATAATTCTGTTAGTTAGAATGTATTATTTTCAAGTTTTGTGGCACTTGTAACTATCACCAAAGGTGAGTTTTGGGAATAGGCAGTCTATGGAACGGAGAAACTACGACGAAGAGAATTTCATTCGAGTGGCACTAAGTCTACCGACACGTAAAACCTATGTTTCTATCAATTTGATCTAATAATTGTAGGGAAAGGGGCACCGAGGAACATCTGACGCCCATTATAGGTTTTGATCCGAGGTGAGTCCGAGTGAGATCCAAGTGGTCCACCCGCGTACTTCTCGAACGCAGTGGTAGTAAATTATGTTTTTCTTAAGTTTCGTTGATTGGTCATGGAAAACATGGCGTTAAAGATGTTGACTATAAATGTATATTTAATTATTTTTTTTTAAATACCTAAAATCTTCTTAAAAAATAAAATAATCAGTGAATTGTTTTTTTGTGAAAATGGTTTGAATCTATATTAAACAGAGACGATACCTTGAGCAGATGACGCTGTTTGTGTTCCTCTGTCGGAGTCAAAGAACTGTCACGCTATACATATCCAATTTTGAGGGAAGAGGAATAGCATCATCCCTTTTACTCTCATTGGCCGCCATTAAAACCGATGGTTCGTAAACAGTTGAGGAGGAAAAATGATCTTTGTTTTAAACCAAGACGGTTTTTTTCTTGAATTTATTTTTCATAGCAGTGGGACTGTACAGATTAGTTATTCCTATTTTTTTCTCTTAAAATAAAATTAACAAACAAATCCACCGCATAAGTTAACAAAAATTATTTAGCAGTCGCGAAATATTTTCCTTGTAAAAATATTAAGGTATTATAAAATATACTATCTTATCGAATGATAGAATAAATGATATTTGATTAAAAATATTCAAATTCTCATCATTTTGTTAGTTACCGGCTGTAATTATGTCACAAAACGAAATATTATATTGCAAAGTATTTTTATTAATAATGTTGGTGTCGCCCGCATTTAGTGATTCGTGTGTGAGATATACTTTTGAAAAAGATTTCCAGGATTTGTTTCAAAGTATTGGTATTTGTGGTAATCAACCACTTTGGAATCTTGGGTACTACTCTGATATAGATGTAGTCACTCCAAATGAAATGAACGGAAGAAGTTTTTCTCACATAACGCCAGAAGCAAGTGAAAGTTGTGTGTCATCGTTCTTTTTTTCTATGACCAACAATGGTAAAATTGACGTGAATATATTTAGAAATGCATCTGTCTCTGACCAAATACAAATTGTCGCGTTAAAATTTACTGATGGCCCAATAACTGAGCAAGAAATTTTTGGATTTGCTGTCACGAATCAACTGAACGGATGGCATACTTTGAGTATAACCTTAAATATACCACAGTCCAACTCTGTCGACAATGGTTATGTGAGTATTTAATGTATAGTTGTGTTGTGTCATGCTAACCCTTTAGAGACTCAAAAATAATGGAATTTACAATTTCATAGATGGTATTTCTTTAACCTATTATCTTTATGTCCAATTGCTGGGCAAAGGTCTCCCATAAATCTTTCCACTTTTTTCTTTCCTTGGCAGTCCACCAGGTTCTTGAAAAAATCGAGATTGTGCCACCATCGCTTTGTGCGCGTGTGTGAGCGCGTTGTGCTAGCCGAGTGGAGAGTGATAACACGCTTACCCTTTTACACCGAAAGATGTCCATCGCTATACCGAGTGACCGAGCGGGGCCTCGATGGTTGGCGCGAGATTTGTATATCCATTTTACAAAGTAAATACATACTCCATTCTTAAAGTAATAAAGTTAAATATTGTACTAACAAATATTTCAATTCCCACCACGCACATCCACGCGCATCGAGACCTTTTACACCAAAGATGGGCAGGGAGTGGATTGAAATTTTGCCATACCAATTTCACTCTCTGATCTGCTCTGCTCTGCCACGCTCTGCCGGTATAAAACCACCTTTAGGCACCCAAGTTGTAGAGGAGCTTGCCCATCTTTCCGTAACGCATCCAGCTTAGGTGCGCCCATTCCGACTTGGCTGTTTTCTGAATGCAGCGAGGTATTATTATTCATGGATAGAGACATCTACAATCTCTTTATTTCCCTCTTGTATATTGCTGTTCAACAGTAGTCTATCATATTGTATTTAAGAGGCGAAACGATTGAAGTAGCGTGTTTGATTACCGCAAATGACAAATAACCTGTAGACGCAAATGACAACTCAAATATTTGTCATTTGCGGTAATTCCTAACACCTAGACTGCTAATGCGGTCACTTAGACCGTTGTGCTTTCTGGTGGAAGTACGGTGAATACGCAAGTGAAACCTGTATTTCCGCCCAGAGATTTCGAAAATAAAGAAATATTTATTTAGTATTGTTTTCCTAACTTTGTTCTGACCATTGTAACTGAGATGACAAATCAAATATTCACACACATTTTATTTTGTTACAGATATCTATCATGGGTCAAGCTTCTGAGAATTCCGTCGTATTGGTTGATTCTTTCCGGTATGTACCACCGGGTATGGATGAAAGTTTATGCCGACTCTACGAGGAAGAACCTGAGATAACCACACTCGAGCCTGAGATAACTGAAACTACCACACTCGAGCCTGAGATAACTGAAACTACCACACTCGAGCCTGAGATAACTGAAACTACCACACTCGAGCCTGAGATAACTGAAACTACCACACTCGAGCCTGAGATAACTGAAACTACCACACTCGAGCCTGAGATAACTGAAACTACCACACTTGAGCCTGAGATAACTGAAACTACCACACTCGAGCCTGAGATAACTGAAACAACCACACTCGAGCCTGAGATAACTGAAACAACCACACTCGAGCCTGAGATAACTGAAACAACCACACTCGAGCCTGAGATAACTGAAACAACCACACTGGAGCCTGAGATAACTGAAACTACCACACTCGAGCCTGAGATAACTGAAACTACCACACTCGAGCCTGAGATAACTGAAACTACCACACTCGAGCCTGAGATAACTGAAACAACCACACTCGAGCCTGAGATAACTGAAACTACCACACTCGAGCCTGAGATAACTGAAACAACCACACTCGAGCCTGAGATAACTGAAACAACCACACTCGAGCCTGAGATAACTGAAACAACCACACTCGAGCCTGAGATAACTGAAACAACCACACTCGAGCCTGAGATAACTGAAACTACCACACTCGAGCCTGAGATAACTGAAACTACCACACTCGAGCCTCAGATAACTGAAACTACCACACTCGAGCCTGAGATAACTGAAACTACCACACTCGAGCCTGAGATAACTGAAACTACCACACTCGAGCCTGAGATAACTGAAACAACCACACTCGAGCCTGAGATAACTGAAACTACCACACTCGAGCCTGAGATAACTGAAACTACCACACTCGAGCCTGAGATAACTGAAACTACCACACTCGAGCCTGAGATAACTGAAACTACCACACTCGAGCCTGAGATAACTGAAACTACCACACTCGAGCCTGAGATAACTGAAACTACCACACTCGAGCCTGAGATAACTG
This sequence comes from Protodeltote pygarga, assembly GCA_936450705.2. NCBI lineage: Eukaryota > Metazoa > Arthropoda > Insecta > Lepidoptera > Noctuidae > Protodeltote > Protodeltote pygarga. The sequence continues at coordinate 11,290,932 of OW388263.2, forward strand.
AAACAACCACACTCGAGCCTGAGATAACTGAAACAACCACACTCGAGCCTGAGATAACTGAAACTACCACACTCGAGCCTGAGATAACTGAAACTACCACACTCGAGCCTGAGATAACTGAAACTACCACACTCGAGCCTGAGATAACTGAAACAACCACACTCGAGCCTGAGATAACTGAAACTACCACACTCGAGCCTGAGATAACTGAAACTACCACACTCGAGCCTGAGATAACTGAAACAACCACACTCGAGCCTGAGATAACTGAAACTACCACACTCGAGCCTGAGATAACTGAAACTACCACACTCGAGCCTGAGATAACTGAAACAACCACACTCGAGCCTGAGATAACTGAAACAACCACACTCGAGCCTGAGATAACTGAAACTACCACACTCGAGCCTGAGATAACTGAAACAACCACACTCGAGCCTGATATAACTGAAATTACCACACTCGAGCCTGAGATAACTGAAACTACCACACTCGAGCCTGAGATAACTGGAACAGCCACATTTGAACCTGACATAACAGGAACTATAACACTGGAGCCTGAGATAACTGGAACAGCCACATTTGAACCTGACATAACAGGAACTATAACACTGGAGCCTGAGATAACTGGAACAGCCACATTTGAACCTGACATAACAGGAACTATAACACTGGAGCCTGAGATAACTGGAACAGCCACATTTGAACCTGACATAACAGGAACTATAACACTGGAGCCTGAGATAACTGGAACAGCCACATTTGAACCTGACATAACTGGAACTATAACACTGGAGCCTGAGATAACTGGAACAGCCACATTTGAACCTGACATAACAGGAACTATAACACTGGAGCCTGAGATAACTGGAACAGCCACATTTGAACCTGACATAACTGGAACTATCACACTGGAGCCTGAGATAACTGGAAGTACCACACTCGAACCTGAGATAACTGGAGCACCTACACCTGGTGAACTAGAAACAACTACGATCGATCCTGATTTAGCTACTACCACGACAGTTGACCCAAATGAACCTACCACGTCAGAAATTATTACTACACCTACCGCATCCACTTCAAAACCCACACCAAGTTCAGGAACAACCACACTCGAGCCTGAGATAACTGGAGCCCCTACACCTGATGAACTAGAAACGCCTAGTACAACTACGATCGATCCTGGTCTACCTACTTCCACGACACTTGACCCAAATGAACCTACCATGTCTGAAACTACACCTACTGCATCCACTTCAGAACCCACACCAAGTTCAAGTCCAGCACCACCAGTCCAAGCCACAAAAGGTTTCTGGAATGCACTCACCATTACAATGGTAGTTCTTCTAACGCTTATATTTTTAGCTTTGTTGTGTCTGTTATTTTACGGGCTAGGAAAGCGGAATGCTAAAACTGTAGTGGCTGATATTCTCGATTTTGAAAACCTTCCGAGCTCTTTAAAAGTACCAAGAATAAAGAACGTATATCCGGATGTCAACATAAATCCATATGCAAGAAGCAATGCATTTTTACCATAGGTTTTTGAAAAAAGGAGTGCTTGGGTCGGGTCGAAAAAGGTGTGGAGTATACCCACTTTAAGCTACTAAGGTGTCCAAGGTTAATTTGAGAAACCGCTCGTTAAGTGGACAAAGGCAGTAATTAACCAACAGTACGATAGATGCTAAAATTATTGTAATTTGCAAAGTGGAACTACAAAGTGCTGGCTTGCTGAAGACCTTATGGGTCAGAAAATATCTGCAAATTTAAAAAAAAATAACAATACTATATAGCTTTTCTTCTTCCCTTATTAAACTTCTGTGCTATCTGTACCAATTGATACCTTACCAATTATTTTAATTGTGCGCATTAAAACATGTGAAGCGAGTTTGGGTTTCTTAATCTTGTGGAAATAACAATATTTTTTTTTACTAATGATCATATTAATTATATTATTTTATTTCTAAACTAGGACTATTTATGACGTCGTAGCAATAACATTGCTGATAGAAATATATTTGCAGTTAGATGTTAACAAACCCAAAGACTGAGGTGAAGGGGTGCTTGATATTTTCTAAATAACAATATCATGACTAAAATTTTATCTTTTTAGGTACCATATTATAGTTATATAGTTAAACCAACCACCTTTTGCTATAACCTAGATGCTTTTACTAGATGTAAGCGATAAACATTGTACGCGAAGTTATGAAAATATAAATATACTTAAAACCATAATGACTTAAATACTCTTTAATATGTAGATATATTATGTCTTTTTGTTTATGGTAGGTATCGTTAACTTTAAAGACCACAAATTAAAAAGAAAGCACAAAGGTTATGATACGCTTTGGCCGATGTTAAAATATCCTCACCTGAGTACCTATGAGTGAGTTTTTTTTCTTATCCGTACAACGTTAACTACGATTTGTATGAAATCAAAACAGCGTCATCTATTGACAATAATGGGAAACAAAATTTTTGAATGAAGGTTCATTATGTCATCGGAATTGAGAGCGTTAGTGGTTATGATTGATTTATTTAAAACTTTTAACACTCGTAGGTAAGTGTTGTTCTATTAGGTAGGCCTTTATTCAACAGTGGACGTCTTTTGGCTGATGATGATGATGAAGTGTTGTCAGCTCGTGGGCCATTAACCAAAGAAGAAGTAGCCAAGTGTAAGTGTCAAATTTTGACAGTTCAAGATATAGACTTTCTTACGATTTTCGATGACGTTTACTGCGATGGTAAAGTAATTTAAATAAATTTGTTTATTTGTGGAACTCGCAGTATTTAGGTGCTCCATTTTTGTGATAGGCTGTACTAGTATTATCGTAAAATATATTTTTTGGATTATTTAACTAATCAGATTGTAATTAGTAATGGAATCTAGCTTAGTTCGACGTATTATTATAATTATCTCAAAAAGTGATAAGTAATTTTATCATAATTAGTATTGTTTCAATGGCATCTTATCACAGTGCCTGCCTCAAAAATGCAACTGGTATTGCCAGTTACTAATTGGAACACACGCCCTGTTATATTATTAGTACCTACTCTGTCATTTATGTAATCTTTTTTTTTGTTGTACCTACTCGAATATTATCTTTTTTTGTAATTAATATTAATCAATTATCATATATGTCTAAATAAACTTTACTTATACAGTTTTCAATTTTTGTACATTTTATACACCTTTTTGTTTGTTATGCCGTGTTCAACTCCATGGTAATAATGAAGTTCCCTATTGAAATTTGCTTACAGAGAACATAGTAATATAGGACCAACAATGAAATTGCAAAAAAAAATATCAGCTGTTCTATACATTTTGTTGAGTTATGTGAACAGAAATGTATGGAACAGCTGATTTTTTTTGCGATTTCAGGGTTGGTCCCATAGTAAAAGTTGTTCATAATGATGACCCCTTTTAAGGATGCTGGTGTTTTACAAATAACCCTGTATACACGTAGAGCCTACTTCTTCAATATGTCACTCATTATCTACTGAGGATCACTGGAAATTTGCTCACTTAGTCTCTGACCATTGTGTTAGCGATTGACAATGTGCACTTTTAGCGTTAGTATTGCCAACTGCAAGTTTTTCCAGGTTGTTGTCCCTAAGTGTTGCGTACGTAGAGCCCAATAGCTAGAGACAGCTGGGCCAAGATTTCAGCCATCTCTTAGTTTTAGCCTAATGGAAGGCAAATGCATCTTTGCCTGGTGCAAATAGGTCCTGTTGGGGCTGCCGCGGTTTTGCAGTGCTTCGGGTATGTTTGCCGACGTCCAGACTGATGGCTTTCACGCTCTCATTAGAAAGCGATGGAGTTCTCTGCTGAGCCGTGTACGACCTAATTTCAACAGCATTCTGAACGTGTTTACTGACAGATGGGATTCCCCACTTCACTTCACTTCACTTCGGCACTGGATACGCCTGCATACTGAGTAGTAGTTAATTTTATTATAGATATATGTATTTGTTATAAGATTAATTTGTATACCCATTGTAATATGGACAAAAGTTCCGAATGAAAGTTTATTATTATTTGCTTAGACAACAGTAGCTGGAATTTTAAAACCGTACAATAAATATTTAGAATACAAGGCCTTTACGAGATGTATGCGAATGGGAAAAGTCCAAAAGTACCTATTAATGATGCAAGGTCTAAAGCCGACCTTATAGCACCACGCTAACAATGCACTACTACAAATACATCTTGAATTGTCGTTATTGTTTGGAAATTATTTCCTAGTTGTAAATTACTAAGTTTCAAGGTACGTTATGGGCAAAATATAATTGTGAGGTTTAGGTTCAAGCCGGCAGTAATTTTGCAATGAATAATACGAGTATAATACGTAAATGTCACATCAACAAAAATACACTTGCATAAGAAACTTATTAATCACCGAGAAAAGTATTTTAAAGACTGGCCCTTTATAGCTTTAGACTAGGATGAGTGGGTGGAGAACATGGAGGCTTTTGCAATGTAGTGGATAGTAATAATAAGAAACTGATATCACTAGACTTGGCCCGCGAGGTAGTCGACATGTGAGATGTGGACTCAGTTGTCATTGTGCCGATAGTCGTTTCAGTCCATGGATTAATACCCAAGTGCCTCGATCAACACCTTAAGAGGTTGTCGTTAGATGGCTGAATTAAGAGCTTGATGCTGAGGGCGGTACTCCTGGATACGCATAGTCAGGAGGTTCCTCTCTCTTGAGCCCTGACCACCGGTAGCTTGGACCCTATTCCCGATATCGGTGGGCTACTATATTTTATATTTTTAAATGTATCTTTATAGGTATGTATTGTAAATGAATAAATGAACTTATTGTGCAGATTAGGTTTACTACCATTCTTACCGATGCCCTTCAAATGGTCAAATAGTTTTTGCTAACGCCAACTGTAGCAGAGGTCATCGTTGGTTAGTCGTGCATGTCTTACTGTGTCATTGATAATGTAATATCAACCAATGGTACTCCTTCATTCACTCCGATAGTAATATGAATCACCGAAATTATTTGCAAAGTTATGAGCGGAATAAACCTAGTAATTTCATCGAAATGAAATGAAATCCAAGAATTATTTACTAATTACTTTTTTTTTTACTTTTATTTATAGGTTTAGTGTATTAATAATAAGTAGGTAGATTTAGAAAGTAAATAATTATACCTAATTAACTTATATCTATGTAAAAACTTACATAAAATACATACATACATACATAGACTCACGCCTGTTTCCCAGAGGGGTAGGCAGAGACAACGGATACATAAAATAACTATAAATTCACGGAAAAATGTTACTTAATAATGTCGGTGGCATACTGAGAACAGATCCGCTTTGCAAGCATATGGGTGTGGGTTCAAGCACGTACCAATGTGACTTTTTCCATGTCATATAATATACTTTCTTCATTAATCTAAAATACTACTGACTAACGGTGAAGGATAACATCGTCAGGAAACCTGGAATTCTACAATCTAAAATCACAAACCCGCAGTGAGCTAGCGTGGTGATTAATTTGTTGGATTCTTCTATGTGTGAGAAGAGGCTTTTGCCTTACAGTGGACAACTTAAAGACTGATTTTATTTGTATTTTAATAAATTAATTGGACTTGAAGTTGATTTAATGATTTCTTCTGTCCCGTAAAATATCTCTGTATATCTGTATCTTATGGTATCTTACGAGTGGAAAGACCTGCCCTATAAATAAATATACATAATAATAATATCGATAAGGAGGTTTCTCTCCCTAGAGCCTTGACCACCGGTAGCTTGGACCCTGTTCCCGATACTGGTGGGCTATATTTTAAATTTTTAAATGTATATTTTTATTTTTTATATATATTTTAAAATATGTAATTTCATCAAATATGTAATTTAATGGAATAAATGAAAATAACGATAATAATGCCACGTTGTACTGGGATCGATCTATCACCATCACTGATAGGACTATTGAATCCATTAAGCCTGATATAGGGTTGATAGATCGATCGGAGCGCCGCGGCCGTGCAGTGATTGTGGACATCGCTGTCTACGGCAATCTCGTGAAAGTCGAAAAAAATGAAGAAATTAAATAACTTGATGATGATTGCAAGTGAAATGATCGACATGTGGGACGTGTCACGTGGACTCTGCAATCATTGTGCCGATAGTTGTATCGACTAATGGACCAAGATCCTGAGAATAACGGCTGGAACGATTTTCATAGTTTTAAATTTATTGGATTTGTCCCGGCTTAGAATAGTAGATTAGAGCAAAATAAAATGGATTTATACCCCTAGGGTATGGTATGGTAGGAAAAGCGTAGGGTAGGGGTAGAGTAGAGTAGGGTAGGGTAGGGTAGAATAGGGTAGGGTAAAGAAGAATAGGTGTAGAGGTAGAATAACAAAATAAAATATATATTTTAATACTACTATTTTACTGAGACTATTTTAGGAAAAAATCATCCTTAACTTAACAGACTACATAGAGCCGTGACGCATAGGTACTATAATTTGTAAGCTTTTAATAAAAACGCCCTTGTACACGTGCTACAGTCTATCTCGTGTGTGTTTATAAAAAAATATGAAACAAGCTCTCCGAGTCACGTAACAAATTTGATTTTGTATAATGACAAGGATTTGAGAAACATAGAAAAAAATATATCGGAAGTTGGTAATTTGGACTCGTTACTATTATTTTTTTATTTTGATTTGTAAAAACGGGCCAAGTGCGAGTCAGACTCACGAAGGAACGAAGGCACGAAGGATTTCTTACCATTATCTATACAACATTAGACATTATACTATTATAACCTTTTTTTTATAACAAAAAGAACGGCAAAATATTCACATTTGTGGTATGGGAGCAAAATAGTATATTTATTTTATACTATTTTTAGTATTAATTGTTGTTATAGCGGCAACAAAAATACATCATCTGTAAAAATTTCAACTGTGTAGCTATCACAATCATGGTTCATGAGATAAAGCCTGGTGACAGACTGGCAGACGAACAGTGGAGTCTTAGTAATAGGGTCCCGTTTTCACCCTTTGGGTACGGAACTCTAAAAACCAGTAGGCACCTACTGGTTTGTTAAAGATTTTTTGTTAAAAATTTAAATAATAAATGTTATCCTAATTCCGGTAATAAACGAGAATATAAAGCAACCAACTGCAAACAGGGTATGGAAAACAGGTATGGACAGGATGGTAAATGCGTTATGCTACCCAAATATATAATATAAACCGTGCGGTTTCACCATAAAAAGCAACAAAGGGAAAAATCTGGAGGATGGGCAACAGCATCCTTCTGTGTAACAGCAACCATCGGCTACTGCGATCGCCAACTCGCTTGCCAAGCGTGGCGTTTATAAGAGAATACCTCTAATGAGAGCACAATAGTGGCGCACATTGGGAGAGGCCTCGCATTGTAGGTTTTTTTTTGTTTAGTAGGTAGGTAGTATAATCAATTAAAAAAAACTTGCAAATAAATCGACCATTAGGCGAACTTAAGTAATAATAATTTTCTTAAACTCATTCTATCATCGTAACCAAACGTAAGACGAATAATTCTGTGTTGCTTAGTCTTATTTTGGCATTGTCCCGTGCGAAAATCGAACCAACAACATTACCGCAAAAGGTGCATCGCTTAACTGCTACGCTAATCGTACTAATTATATAACAGCACGTAAAATTAGCGGTTGTATAACAAAAAACAAGCGCACGTATAACAGTGGCTGTATTATACTGCAACGAGGTCATCGACATCGACCTTGAGGAGCGTAGGAGGAGGAAACACGATATTTTGATGCTCCGATCTCTAGCGTACATATTGTGTTTCTAAACTTAATGTACATCACATCATGCTCCTATTCCCTGTAGCGCAAAGGAACCGTGTTGTGAACATAAAGTTTACTAACAACATTTTTCAGTAGGTTACCTACCGCGCATTTTCACTAAAAGGTTTAAAATGAATGAATGAATGAAACAATGTCTTATTTGACACAGAAAACAAAAACACAAACAACACAATAATAAGAAAAAAAAACAAAAAATAACAATTAAAAATATGCGATTAATGTCCCGCGGCTGCAATAAATGAGTCTGCAGATCAGCTTATGTCAAGGTATGTACTAGACGGCCTATCTATGTCTATATCTGGAGCCTAGATTTCACGGTTGTCAAACATCTAATCTTTAAGCGGCACTTATACGGTAGTCCATTATTAAGTGACCATTTGTAACATATTTTAGGTCCTTTTTGCTACTCCTCATGTACCTAAATTCCTCTGAGTAGTAGCCCTGTCCTGAGTGTGTATATGTGTATTGTGTGTGTGTTATGTGTAGTGACGACAATCCGACACGACCGGAGAGAGTTTAGGATTGTATGTAGACAAGCCTTGTGGTAAGTGATCCTGGAAATTTACGGGTTTCAAGTTCGAAGCCAAGGCACTTTTTGTTGGTTATGTGCTCCATGTAGAAATAAACTACTTTAAATATTATGCTTAAAATTAAAATCTCAGACTGCATTGAAATTACGGAAAAACCATGGCAATCTCCAGATCATAAGGACCATGAAGCCTTGCGTCATAATAACCATATACTGGCAGTCTAGGTGACCAAGATCATAACAGAATGATGGCCGCAATGACAGTCACAGAAAAACCCAATACCTTGTGTTCTTGACACAAATATTCGTAAGGTATAATAGGACGTAATAGCTGACAAGACAAGGCTCTCGTATGAATTTACAATGGACAATGACGTCATTGGGTGTGACAGATGAAAAGAATTGCCAGGGGTAGTCTTTGTGGTCGGTGTAAGTGGGTAAAGCAATTATTTTTTACAAACAAATCTATGCGGTAATAGAGGGCTATTATGAAAAAAAATACCAAAAGGAAGAGCCTTGGAATGGTGACGGAAACTCTAGTCGACTTGAGTTAATTTAGATTTTGGCCAAAAAATTTTAATGACTTTAATTTAATTTAATTACCTACGAAACTATTTTGATATTAGGTGTATTGCGCTATCCGTTATATTTACTTTGAAGCAGATATCATTAAAATAATACTGTTAAATAATATAAGATTTAACTTAAACGTATAAAAATGGGTTGATAAAAAAGTATTCATTCCCTACAAGTATACATAAATATACAATACATTCACGTACTAGTAGTATTTACATAAAATATATAGTAGTAAATAAAAAAATAAAAAAAACTAAAAGCTAAACATTAAAATGTAAGCATTACCATTTTTTACCAATTTCAACGTCCTTCGAGAAACCAATTTGAATTTCCGTAGAGGACTCGCACTCAATTAATTCACGGGTATTTTTTTGCAAATTATTCTTTTTTTTATAGCAAAAAAATCCTAAACGAAATTAAACTTCAACAAAGTAAATTGCCATTAACGTGAAAAAAAAGTAAAAATATCATATTCTTTTTTTTCATATTCCTCCGTCACTTAATTAACGCTTAGAACATCAAGTATTAAAGACATTTCTTCCGCAAAGGTTTTTACATTTAACGCAACTTGGGACAAAGGGAAATTAGGAGCATTGGAGAACAAAGAGAGGAGGCTGACCACAAAATAAGCAGCGAGATTCTACCACTGAAATCTGATAGCGTGAGTTATTATCGAGATTTGTACTAAAGACAGATAACAATTTTTGTGTCCAAATATCTTTATTTTGTACTACTTTCGAAGGCTTTCCTACTGACCCAAAGGTTGACTGGTAGAGAATGCCTTATGGCATTAAGTTCGCCATATTATGTACATTGTACGTGAAGTATAAATAAATAACTTATATATTTTTTTCTAATTTTAGTTTCATAAGTTTAAAACATGAATTATGCATAGGAGTGTATGACTATTCTCTAAAGATATCTCCAGTCAATAATTTCAAAGCAGTGAAATATTTTGCTATTTTCATTAAGAAGAAAATCTTTAAAACTGAAATCTATAACGATTTTATTATTCTGAGGTGCATTTTAAAGTTTTGGTTTCCAAGCACCATAGATACTTACTTAGTAAGCTTATATTATTATCGCACCGGCCAAAACTTCCATGATTTTCATATCATTCATATCCCTCTGTCCAAGGTTATTGTGGACCATTGATCGTTCGTCTTACCTAATTCGTATAGCACTAGTAGCCTAGTGTTATGACCGACGACTGACAAGTCAGAGGTCTCAACTTCGATCCCAAGGCGCGCACCTCTGACTTTTCGTAAATTATGTGCGAATCATAAATTGATTATCAGTTGCTAAAACGGTGAGGGAAAACATCGTGACGAAACCAGCACACCTGAGAGATTTTTCAATGGTGTATAAAGCCATGTCAGAGGCCTACGGGCGGTTTAAACTCTGACATCAGGTTGTTCATTAACCATACGATAAGAAGAAGACCTAATTCGTCTTGCCATAAGACTACGTGGTCTGCCGCGGCCCGCGACGCCGTCTCGCTATATCGAGACACAATAGACGCGTCATAGTTTATTAATTTAGGAACATTTAACCAACCAAGGGACCTAATTGCGTTAAAAATCTCCGAAACCATTTTCGATTCTGAGAATTTCTTACAAGCGACGCAAAAGTTAGTCACTGAATTATAATTTTGATCGTAACATCGTAAATCTAGTTTTAATATTATGGATTCACCGAGTATCAGGGTCATAGACCCTAATAAATACATTAAATCACAGTTAAATGAATCACTTGATTAAGATATGACACTGATTTCCTTTTAAAATCTTGTAGACCTTGGATGTTAGCATAATTTGAACTGCTCAAATTTAGATTCTAAATATAGACCTAGATAGATATAGTAATAGAAGTTTTAGTTATTGGCCCTTAATCAGAGATTAGCAATAGACGTTTGATAAAGAAATTATCTACCCTTTATCTAATATAACAATCGTAATAGAAGCTATTATTTATAGGTATTAGTCAATATTTCCGTAGTATAGTTCGACAGTAGTATAGTATAATGCGATAGTATTAATTACTAGATACTGTTTTAATTTCCTTATTTACTTTAAAGATCTACTACACGGGCCATTTTTAAAATACTCTCAAAAATTAAGCATGACTGTAATTCCAAATTACTCAAAGTTAACGAATCAATTTTCTAGCTAATTATAAATTATAAACTGCTTCCCCTCTTTTAGGGTCCTTAGATAGTACAAATATTATTTAAAATAATTTTTAATCCTGAATTCTCTGTAACGGTAAGGAGTTATTAATTTTTTTTAACGTTTTTCAAGAAATGCAACGCAACACTGATTTTGTATCAAACTTCTATCATAGTACAATAAACATACAGTAAGGAAACTACGTACAAACGCACGAAAACGGCACACTCACACGAACATGCGCAACGACGCGTCGTTGATACTGCGAGAACCGCGACGTTCGCTTAGGAGTCTCATCGTTACGCAATATTACGCATATTTCTGTAAGTGTGCCGTTTCAAGCGTTTGTACGTAGTTTCAGTACTGTCTGTTTGTTATACTATGCTTCTATTCTATTTTTCTTTGAACTCAAACTTATTGCATTCTCAATAAAACAGAACTACCTTCAAAGCACATACACAATATACATAACTTATACAAACTGCAAACATTCTCTAACACAGTTATGAAATAAGACATTGAAAATTTCCAGGAAACAATACGTAACGTCAGTTCGAGTTCTAGAATACTTAGTAGTTATGAATGTTGATCGCAGAACGAAATATAATTGGGGCAAGCGAATAAAATTAAAACTCCCGGCGAAGACTCCCCGCAAACTTGCCAAGATAATTGGTCGCGAAAACAGAAAAACAAGATAAAATTAATGTGCCACCATCAAAACACTTCAGCATTTCTTAATTAAGCACCCACTTAGGGCGCTTTGTTTGTTATAGACTTGGGGATGCGTTTCTCTTTAATATAGTTAGAGGGGAGGCGACAAACGTTTTATTTATAACAATGCTGTTTAATTTATTAATTACTAGCTTCTGCCTGCGGCTTCGCCTGCGTGGTATGTTGACAAATTGTAGCCAACATGTGGCGCCATCTATTACCATTAAAACGTTATTATTGTTTTCCTCGGGAACAGAACTTTTTTTTGGGATGAAAGATACCCTATGTCCGTTTCTGTACACCGCAACGTATATGGAAAATTTCAGGAAGATTAATTCTGTGATTTAGGCGTGAAAAGCTCACAAACAAACAAAGTTCAGTTATGGAAAATTAACAATAATAAAGGCCTCATCTTATACAGAGAAGGGCCAAACATTAATCGCCACGCTACATCACGCTCTTGCGAGTTGGTGATTTCAAAGTTTGATCGGTATAAGTTTTATACATAAAAATAGCTTCTTTTTATGCGATTTTTATGTATGAAAACTTGTACCGATCAAGGAAAAATTTTTGTTAAAAACTTTTTATATGGCATTATGGCCATATTGTTTAGGCTTGATTGACCCATGGTGCGGTATAAGAACAACACACTTATGGGGTTCCGGCCAGTGATTTTTAAAGTGAAATACTCGTAAGTCATTATTACGTATGTTTATTAGTTAAGTGTCAAGATTTTACAGTCAAATTATGGATGTAATTCTGAATTAAAATTAATAATAAATAATAACTAATAGTTTCTCAATTTGCACTCCGATCAACCAAGTGTAATAATGTTGTTACATTATAACACTATAACCTGACGCCCACAAACACTATTAACTATCTACGCATTGGTTCTAATAACCAAGTAAGCAAGCTAGCTTATTGCAAAACTTTATACGCTCCTTATTTTAAAACTTGTTAAACTATTTAATAGCTAAAATAACTTTGTAATGCACAGTACAGTAGTAACTATAGATAACATATCTATTATAGTTATACAACACTATCTATAGATAGGCAAATAATTAGATATTTATTATATTATAGTTGGAAATTCCTACGGACTGTCATTATAATTTCGATAAATAGTGAAGACAGTTCTTCTGTAAGATCGACATCGAAATTAAGCAACGGTGCGCTGTGCTATGCTATGTTTCATTTAGGCAATTAGCTCCTCTTAGATTTTATAATGAGGGAACAAACAAAACATGCTGCACTACTCTTTGTGTGACTACGCTCAGGGCCGTCTCAATATTTGAGGCCCTGAGAGCTTTAGGATAACTACTATGACTATGATATATGATAGAGGCCTTTTAATTATCTACTATATAAAAGGTGTTGGTATTTATCGATTTAATTTAGGCAAATTAGAATACTTTATCGCTATTATCAATATGGGTACGTCATTGAATCTATATCTATACATACATTATATAAAAATCAATGCCACTTTTCGTTGTAATTTTACAACTCAAGAACAGCTGGACCGATTTGGCTAATTTTGGTCTGAATTATTTATTCAGGAAAGGTTTAAAAGGTGAGGGTAGGGTAGAGTAGCGGTATAGTAGGGTAGGGGTAGAGTAGAGTAGGGCTAGAATAGGCTAGTATTTTTTATAAAGTAGTGTCCAATAGAACAATTGAATTCAAAATCGTTTTCAACTTCTTATCGATATTCACACAACACTGTAATAGTCATTATTGTTGATACTATAATCCTAAACCTCCCATATCACAGTTTGTATTAAATATTTAAGCCCTAAAAATTAGATAGGTAGCCGTAAGCTGATTAGGAAACTATAGATGATTAGATATAGTCTGGGCATTCCATTATAAGTACATTGTTATTTGTTAGGAAAAATAATAAATAAAGTTCTTTTCCTTGATCATGCTAATGCACAGATTGAAGACATTTTTGAGCTAGGACTTATAAATCGATATCAGCAATTTTATTAACACTACGCTAAGTCTTGTTGTTGAATTTTGTTCATTTTGCGTATTTAATGCGAAAATTATTGTTTTTTTTTAAATAATTGCAATTGCACGATATATAACCCGCTATCTAGATATAAAAAATACATTATGAAAGCTCTAGTATTTTAAAAGTAATCACATTTTTCTCTTTGGCCGTCTCTACTGTCAAGTTGACTTTTTCAAGATGGCGTGTTAAGTGCTGGTATCGAAATAATGAAAAAGTAATTGGTAACCTAATCAGTGAAAAATTTATTAATTTACACATTTATGTATTTGACTTGGCTATTACCACCAGGTGCTGTCGGGCTGACGGAATGACGGTAAAATACAAAATAAAAGTAAAATAAATAATCTCATTATATAAAAAAGCAATAACTTTTGAAAAAATGGCGGAGCTAATGAGTATTGAGCTCGTATTGACTAATTAGACACATTCATTTAATTAAATCCACAAGCAAACGCAATCACGATAGCTATTCCGCTTTTGTTCTAAAGAGACCTAAATCTGACGTACACCATATTTTTTTCAAGAAAAACTGTTTCCGAAAACCAGTGCCCAATTTCTTTCTTTTAAATATTTAATTAGGCGTCGCATTAATCTAACGTCTCAAAAGAATTAACGCTACTTAAAACTTTTGACAGTGGCCGCCATTAAATGGGAATACTTATTAAAACAGGCTTTTAGAGGCTTATAGTCCTGGGTTCTTGGGTATAAGGAAGACTAAAATGTAAAGCAAGTATAGATATTTTGTTTCCTTGTCTCCTTCTTCTTGTGTTTCCAAAGATGCGGTTTAAGACCCTGCAATAATTAGGTATTAAAGCTACTCATTAAGATTAAGATTATCTATTAAGATTTTGTAATGCTGACGAGAGTGGTATTATATTATATATTTTTATATAAATACAAAATAGTACAGATCGTTTTCTGTTATATTTGTGTATCGATTTTTTTTTGTAAAGTTCATTGACGACCTTTTACGTTATCAATAAAAAAAAATACGGTTGTATTTTGACCAATAGGCAACTTCTAGAACTTATAAATGTCCATTCCGTCCACCTTAGTGCGGACGCAATAGGCGCACACCATAATAATCTATACATATAATAAAATCGTAACGAAGTAAAAACTGTACATTGAAAATTTTTGGAAAAAAGTAAATGCTACGTGTTAGGGGAACGATACTGAAGCCGAATATGAAGAAAAAAAAAACTTTGTCTGTCTGTTTGTATGTAAAGGGTTGGCGCGAAAACTACTGGGCAGATTTAGTTGAAATTCGGCAAATATACTTTTTAAATTCTTGATCAACTTATAGGGTATAAATTATCACGTTTATAATTATAGGGGATGAGCAGTATTGTAGTAAGCAGCGTATTTCTAGAATTTGCTGCGGAATTGTGGTTGTTGTTGAGAAAAATGTTATTAAATTGCAATTTACAAAATATTATCACGCTATATCCACAAGGAGCTAAACATTAAATAACATAACATAATAATATCTTTTAGGAACGATTATTTTGACTACATGTCAACAGACTTCATAGCCTTCCGGTCGGGCGTACCCCTAGGTAGTGTAAGGCTTTGGGTTCGATCCTCAGTCCCGCAAACTTTTTATGGATTCTTTAGTATTTTTTTTTGTCATTATAATTATGTATTTTTGTGGTTTTTCATTCATAATGACTTTTATTACTTACCGGCTGAAACCCGAAGGAAACAAGCTTTTTAATATTTTTTCAACTTATAAAAAACGTTACCACTTTAATTTGAAACATTTATAATTATATTATTTAAAACATGATGTTCTAGATGGCGTTATAGTCAATTTAGATCAGCAGAATTCTTTTTTAAATATTTCAATTTGAAACCCGAAGGAAACAACGCGCATCGTGTGGAATTATACTTTTTAAAATTTCAGCTTATAAAAAAATACCGCTTTTATTTGAAGCATTAAAATTATTATTATTTAAAACATAATGTTTCCTTTTTCTTAACTAGATGGCGTTAGGAGTCGATTTACAGGAAAAATATTTATAACCACTGGCATCCTTGCAGTGATCAGGAGGCAGGGCAAAATTACAATTGTAGTAGCGTCTTCGGGGATTGTAGGAACGTTGTTTTCTGGTGACCAAACAGCGCATACCATGTTTAGGATTCCCATCAATTTACAGAGCAACGAAACACCTGATTGTGATGTGTCACGGAATAGTGACAAGGCAGGCACTTGCTCAAGGATTGTTCTTTGATCGTATGATGGGATGAATGTAGGTATAATGGCAAACAGAAAGCAGTTGATGCGGTACACAGAACTCTACAAGACATCCGTAGGAACCAACACATAATGGGTGGTGTCACAGTTATGTTCAGCGGCAATTTCCGCTGAACGCTGCCTGTGGTGACGCGAAGATCTGGGGCTGATGAGGTGAATGGTTCGTTGAAACGATTATTTTTATGATTCTGTATTCACAAGTTGAGCTTAACAATAATTATGGGTGGCTGAGTAGGAATCCACATGCTCAAGAATTTTCCAACTCAAAACGCCCAAAAATAATGAAGCTGCAGCAATCAATGAATGCATTCTTTTATAAATGAAAGGGAATGAAGTGTTTTACACATTTATAAACACTGTTGTCAATCAAGATGACGCCACTTATTATCCTGTAAAATTTCTCAATTCCCTCACTGCAAGTGGACTTCCGATGGACGTCATCAAGTTGAAGGTCGGTGTCCCGATTATGCTTCTTCGGAACTTAACGCCTTCGAAATTGTGTAAAGGGACCCGGCTTAATGTAATTTATCTGCAGAGAAACATCATCAAGGCGCAAATTCTAACGGGTTTCGGTACTGGCGTGACAGTATTGTTTATACCACGTACCACTAATTCTCCACAATTATCCCTTTCAATTTAAGCGAGTGTAGTTTCCTGTGGGCGTTTGTTTCGCCACGATAATCAATAAGTCGCAGAGGTAGACACTGAAGTCTGCGGGTGTCGATCTCAGGACCAGCTTCTCCTCTCATAGACAACTGTATGTCGCTTGCTCTCGGGTCACCAGTCCTGACTCTCTGTAGGCATTTTAGCTACCGAGAGCAAAACTACAAACAAAATAGTTGGTAAGTTTTTCTAAATATCCTGGTTCGGGTTTGAAATTGATGCGAAACTTTCGTTCTTTTACATAGGTTTTTCGCTTTATTTGGTCAGACATTATGCAATAAAATATGCGAAGCGCACTCTTAACTTTTGCCCTATAAATTAGTTAGACTTAAATGTAAAACTAATCTTTGTTGGAATAATTGCTCTCAAATGTGCATAACGATATATTTAAAAAAATACCTCATAATATTACAAGTTTACTATGGTACACAGCTAGATATATAGAACTTTCCTACATTTTTGTTATGACAAAAATGTAGGAAAGTTCTATATATCTAGCTGACAGAGAATACATAATGTAAGTAAATTCTTAAATGAAAGCTAAATAATGAAAGGAAAAATTAATATATTTGATTAATTGTAATTATAGGGAATAACGAGTTAATGTATCGGCAATATATAATGTTTTCAATAATAAATATTTTGGATAATTTAAATGTTTATGCACATGTTTTGCTTATTAAATGAAAATAATTAATAAGAAACTCGCAAAAACAACTGACTTGGGCGGGACTTGAACTGTCATATTATTATCATGTCATTACTAATCTGCACTAATAAAAGTTTGTGAAGATGTTTGTTACCTAAGCACTTTTGATTTGAATAAAACTCGGTAACCATAAAAACCATATATCCTGGATTAACAAAAAATATAAATTTTATCCTGGTTCGACATCCACGCAGGCGAAGCTGCGGGCAAAAGCTAGTAAGAAATTAATTAATGCATAATACAATTTTAGGAGTGCAATAAATTCATATTGGTACTAGACCTACTAGACTGATTACTAAATACACGTAGGACGACTACCTATTCTGTATTTCAATTTGCTCACATAATTAAAATTAGGTATCCCTTAAGTATTAATTTTAGCGATTTAGACTTTAGTACCTAGTTTGGGTCAACTGATTTTGGTATTACCTAAGTTAAAATTTTAGCCTTCTGTTTCAGGGCCTTCACCTGACTGACGTAAGAAACATTGCAAGTTCTAACTATCCTATGTTCAGCAGTGGACCGCGTTTAAGCCGATTTTAAAACAAACTTTTACAGCACAACTAAGTTTCTAATTACATTGTTCTAAATTCTTTAACTCAGGACGGAAAAAATGGTAGTTGGATATCGTTGTTCACCGACCGAATGCTATCATGCAACTCAGTTTCGATTATGGTTTCAAATGGTTAAACCTATTACGGTGAGTTCCGTAATAGGTATATCAACTTGAAACCATTTACCTACCCGAGTGTACTTCTTTCTTTATCGTATAATTGATAAAAACCCTTTTTTTTCTTTTTTTTTTTGCGTGTGGAAAACTCTTCATGAGTACCCCATCACTAAGGGCTGGCGATGTCCGACTCGCATGGACTAAAAACCATACGGTGTTTCTCTACAAACCTCTGGGCGATTGATAAACAACCTGGTGTCAGAGTTTAAACCCTTAGGCCTCTGACATGGCATGACATGAAGGTCTGCTTACCCCTCTGAGAAAGGCGTGAGTCATGTAAACACATACAATGTAGATTAAAGTGTAGTAAGTAAATCCCAAGTATAGTATCTTTGATTATATTGGTAAAGTAACTTACGAAGTTGGGTTTTCTTGTATCAAATCTCATTTAGGTATAGCTCGGAATTGGAGCTCAGCCAAATAAACAGCTATAGACTTCCGTTCGTTTCACATTGTAATGAACACGTATTGTTATTCTTACTGAAAAAACTGGCAAAAGATTTTAAAACTTTCTGTTGAATTTACTAAAATTTGTTAATTAGAAATTAACCAATATTTGCGTATCCTATGTTTACGTAAATACATCGTAGATAGGAACTGAATCTTAAGACATTAATTTCTAATTGTAAAATGGAAAAAGAGCGGTGTTTTTTGTTAATCAAATATATTCAATGCATTGACTTATAAATCATTGATTCAATGATTATTATGAACGCTAGCGGGACCGCTGTAAATATATTCTCCCGCCTAGATGGCCCGGACATCAAGTGGTTTTACACTGTGGTTTTTATTCCATCATCGGTTCTTGGTTGTGGATGTGGTACCCTAAAGTCTTTACACAACAAAGCGTGAAATGCTTGTCAGGAAAATTAAAAAATGAAGCTTCAGATATTTCCGTAGTTTATACCTCTGCAGTCTATCAGCAGAATCATGTTGAGTAAATGCTTCGCTATAATAAATTTTGAAATATTGAAGTTACTAATTAGTTGCATGTTGCATGATAACATTTACGTAAAACAGACGTATTAGATTGCAATATAAAGTCGGAAGTCAATAACTACGGATGAACAATAATTATTATTGATAGATGCTCGATGTTCACACAAAGAAATTGAAAAAGCAGTCGTCGAGTAAAAGCAGAAGTAATAGCGTAATAGCGTCATTAATAATATCCGTTGGCGTTGGCAACTCGCTGATTCTGTTGTCTACAAACTTATCTAACACCTACCTCAAAGGTACTACCTAAAGACAAATTAAAGTTTATGAATAACTTTTATCCGCGTTTAACCCACATGGAGGTTGGACCGGGATAAAAAATATAAGTCAATTCAGTACATGTGGACTATCTGTGAGCCAAGTTTCATTCGATTCTGTTTAACGGTTTACGTTTAATGTACATCTTTATAAACATTTACAATACTTACTAAATAGGTTACAGGTAGTAGGTTTTGACTGTTTTATAATCTAAGAAACAAATACACTAGAGTGAACCATTACCACAGTTTCTGTTTGAATAATCAACCAGCTACATAATAAAAAAACTTAATTAAATCAGTGCACGCAATAATAAGCTCTGCAAATTAGTATCTGAAGAACTATTATCCCATAAAGTAACACAATACCTACGTAATGACGTACAGAATTACCTGGTATTTTTGCTTTACGGGACCCGGGAGCGCCCGGATGAACCTAAATGTGTCTTTTGTCTACCGGAACCTAGACTGCTAATCGTGTGACAACATAAAATTAGAAAGAGGGAAAGTCCCGATCAACAGAATGCATTTTTCATACTAAGCATATTTCTTTGAATCATTTTTATCTGATATCATCATATCGGGTGTTTGATCTCGCTTGTGTACTGATATAAATCCAATCAACATTTTATTTAATCTTGCTCGCAATGATTAATATCATTGACTTCAAATATTATAAAATAATGCATGAAAAGCTTTCAGTTCAAATTATTATACAGTATTTGACGAATCTCAAGATTTTACGTTCAATTATGTAGATATAATACCTATTTCCAGCTCGATACAAGTTATGTTCGCCGAGCATACATAGTACTAGTGGTTTCTCTCAGGTGAACCACAGATAAAACCATTATAATAGCCAGACTTTCCTATCTTCACACTTCTCTGAGCATCGGTTATTGTAATATTATTTAGAAAAAGTCCATAAGTATGTTCAGCAGTGGATTATATTCTGTGTATTGTGATTTACCGATATTATTGAGAAGAACGCGTTCCCATCAAATCACGTTGGTGCCATTTTCAACTAATTAAAGTTTAATTAAAGAAAATAAGGGACTTGTCAAAGTTTCTTCAGCTTTCGTTCCACTTTGAACACAAGAGTAATTTGGAGAAAATCACGCGTAAAACTTCTATTGATTAAAACTTAAGATTAATATAAAAGTTTGTTCACAAACTAATTGTCATTTAAATATTTTTTGACCTACCTTATTGAATTTATTATCACCTTTATTAGTCCACTGCTGAACATTGGGCCTCTCTCAATGCGCTCCACTATTGTGCGCTCATTGATGGTATTTGCTCATAACCGCCACGCTGGGCACGTGGGTTGGCGATCGCATTAGCAGATGATTGCTGTTACACAGTAGGATGCTGCTGCCATCCTCCGGATCTTTCCCTTTATAGCTTACGATACCTGAGGGACGAGTAGGGGTGGTTCTATTCTTAGGCCGGAAACTACACGGCACGGAACTATCCTTAGCATAAAAATATTAATGGCGACACTATCGCTGAGTGTCCCGGGCAAAAATCACGAGAGCAAACGAACAATGGCCTCGTAGATGGCGCATTTCCTCCGCGGGAACTAATTAAGTGGATTCTATTCAGGTAATAGTTCATCTATAGTACTGATTCAACGATTCATTCGAATAAGTTACCTGTTTCCATACGTAAATGTAGGTAATTATGGGTTGAACGTATTGTTTAGATGACCATTTTAGAGATATAATTAAGTGGTAAAAACTGTGCTTATTACCTAGTTTAGTTAGGTTCGTTGTGTCTGAGATTTTGTTACAATAAAAACTGTTATATTTATTAGTACCTACGCATCGCGATAGTAAACATTCTCATTATGGTTATTCGTCATAGCATGATTTCTTACTAAAATTATTCGTACCTATTTATGAACTTTATAAATACAGTGCATCGATATTTTAAACTTCGAAGTTTAGAATGACAGTCGTAGTTAAACTTTATTTCATTACAACTAACACTTTTATTAGGCAAAACCCTACTTATTATCTTAGTAGTTTAAACCGCAACTAGGTCTCTGGTGTGGTCACATGGCTTTACACATCATCGAGAAAATCTCTCAAGTGTGCTAGTTTGCTAACAATGTTTTCCTTCGCCGTTTTCATGAAGTAAGTGGTATCTAATATGCATACATATTAGACACACATTAGACACACAGACGCCTCGCATGCATTAATACGTTTTAAAAATGTTACCCTTCAAATACGCCGTACAAAGTTTAGATGACACTACCATCTAGGAAGGTTAAATTTTGAAGAGAATTTTGATAGCACAAGCAGGATTACGAATTGCTCAGTTGGCTGAGCGGCTGGCTTTAATTAACCAGAAGGTCGCATCACATGAGTAAATAAAAGGTAGTCGCATGTTTAAATTCTGCTTACAATAAAAAAAATCTTTTTACAAAATTACGATACTTTACCTATCTTTATCTTGCTTTTACATGTTTTTGCATCTCCTTGGAAATAAATCCTACTCTGATTGAATTAATCCCGGATCTGATGACAATTTATCAAGGCTAATAATATTCATTTGTAGGTACATACGGCTACATATCAAGCTATACATTTCCATTATAAGCTGACATCTTATTGTACGAAGAGCCTATACAATGCGAGGTCAGTTCATACTAGTTTTGTATGGCTTGATCTGTAGCCGTGTGTACAAGTAAGAAATTAGGTGTGATTATAAAGATATAGATGCAAATAATTGATTTTTAATCAACTTTTCCTAGAAACCCGTCGCGTATTAACGTCAATGTTCGTTACATGTATAATTGAAGATATGCTCTGATAAATTAAAATTTAAAAAATATTAAACATAATTTTTGCATTTTAGAGTTCCGCGTTATGTTAGACGTTATCGTTTCACGTTATGGAATTAATATATGGGATTTTTTGTACCTAAATAGTTAGTTAGAAATATTTTGTACCTATTATTTTGTTGGGAAAAAGCTGGGCAGATTATGATTTTAACCTATTTAAAAGAATACAATATATGTATAACCAGTAACCTTATTTCTTTTTAAAGTCAAGCCTAATAAAATGTTATCCTACTTATATACCTACAGAATCAAAATATTCAACACATCGAACCCAACTAGACTAAAACACTCTCAAACAGTCAACAGTCTCTAAAAGTTAGTGAGAATTTTACACAAAATTCAGACTTGTTAATGCAATCTTACTTGAGTTTTCACTATAAAAGCCGTGCAGTGTAAATTCAATGACATTGTTGCTTAAGAAAAGTCACTCACAGAGGGATAATCTCGATTCATTTCTGTCGTCCGATCCAAGAATTTAAAGCTCCCGCAAACCATGCTTCGGTGACGCCAAAACTCTCAGCATAATTATATTAGGTATAAGTCTTAAAACCTAAAATTTTATATAACCAAACCAAATATAGGTTAAATATATTAACCAAAAATATTAAAATAAGAAACAACATTTTAAATTAACATGAATATTTTTATTTAGTAACAAATCAAGTCAATGATTTGATTTGCCGAACGTGACCCGAGAATACACGAACATAAGCTTCAGCGGGGCCGAAATTTCTGGATCTTTTGTCGAAACCGGTTGAAACCGAAACTTCGATCGGTCACGAATTATAAACGATCATCTGCCTAGCCTTTTCCCAACTATGTTGGGGTCAGCTGCCAGTCCTACCGGATGCAGCTGAATACCAGTGTTTTACATGGAGCGACTGCCTATCAGACCTCCACAACCCAGATACCGGGTTACACGATACCCCTTGGTAAGACTGGTTGTCAGACTTTCGGGCTTCTGACTACCCGTAACGACTGTCAAAGATCTACAAATGACAGTCGGGGCCAACAACTTAACGTGCTATCCGAGGCACGGAGGGTGATAAATAATATATAAAACGCACATAACTTACGCAAAGTCAGAGGTACGCGCCTTATGTTCGTCCCCGAGACCTCTGACTTGCCTGAGTCAACGGTCACCACCACTAGGCTATCACGACTCTTTAAACGATCATAATGTAAATTTTCGACTTTTCATTGTCACCCCTGACTATACCTAGATATAGTATCCTAACGATCGGTATAGTACCTAATATCGCCTCTCTTTATAAATTTCAACATATCCTTCTATTCATGGTGGTCAATGTCTCACGTACTCTATATCACAAGCAAACTGCGGTAGGTGGTACTTATAACAAAAGGTTAATTGTGCCACCTACCATGACGAATTCAAGGTGCATATCGTTTATTTTTATTGGCTTATACTTTTTTTGTATCTATAGTATTACGGAAAAATTCTATGAACGTGAACGTTTTCGTGGAATGATATTTCGGTGAAGTTACGATGTCTCACATTGATGTAGGTAATAGGTATTTGGAAATCTTATTGTAGGTAATAGGTAGTGTTCTCCTCCCAATCTACGTAGAAACTACGTAGGAAATATTATAGTGCACAAGTGTGTGCGAAAAAACAGGTGCACTCTTTATTCCTTCACTCTCTCGATGGGACGGCAATCCAACACGACTGAAGAGAAATCAGGCGCAAGACCTACGGCTTCCGACTTCCGAGTAATAATAATTTTATAATACGCACATAACTTAAAAAGTAAGAACCTTGAGTTCGAACCTAATTGGCCAAATCGATTACCTAATAACTAATAAATTCGAACCTAATCGAGTCAGAACTCATCACACATCAGTCATACCCGTGCTCCGTGGTTATACCACTAGGCTATCACGGCGCAGGTAGGCAATAGGTATAAAGATTATATTTCCCGCAGTAGAATTTACGGTAATAGAAATTTGCTAAAGATTTTGGTTTTATATCATTAATAAAAAAATAGGCTCGCCCCCTATTACATGGGACTTATAACATAGCCGGCGAAACGTGGGTGTACTGTACACCTCTGCCTACCCCCTCTGGGGAATAGAGGCGTGAGTCTATAAAAAAATCTATTGATATTAGGCGAACAAATTCATCATTAGTCAATTTAAAACTGAAGTAAGCTTGAATTTTCTGAACTGCGAAAGTATGAGCCATGTACCTGCTTACATAAATATACAAGATTATTTAATATATTATGCTTAATTTATTGGTATTTTGGAATGTACAGAACTAGAATTTACTGTCCTTTGGATAGTGTTATCATTGATAGGTAATTCTAATCGCGATATACGTCACAGCTTATTAGCGATTCCTAGAAACGGAGAATACCTAATCCCAACTCAAGATCATAAATACGTAGGACACACTTTTGTTTTGTTTTTTTAATTACAACCTGTTGTATTGGAGTTCCGTTTTAATTGAAAACCTTTTTTTATTAGGTACATTTGGAAAAATTTTACGAATGCCTGTGCTTTTATAGAATGTAGCAAATTGGTTTTTTTTATTTTCGTTAAAGGGATAAAATAAAAAAGTATACCTACCTACAGCAAAAAGTCTTGTACTTTAAATAACACTAGCGACCCGCCTCGGCTTCGCACGGGCGTATACACATCTTTCGGAAGAAATTCTCTAAAAAAAAATCGTGTGGTTTAGACTAAACCGGAAAAACAGACAGACGAAAACTTTCTTCTAACCTTTTTGCTCAACAGGAAAGTTTTTAAACTACATATTAATGTTTTTATAATATGTAGTTTAAAAACTTTACTCGCATTTAGCCGCTGTCCAACTCCAGATGCCTCAAAATTTACGAATCGTAAGGACTTCAGAATAAGTTCAAAAGACTTATCTTTCCCATTTTTTAAATCGTTTCAATGTAATATTGTACATAATATTTAAAAAACCAATAAATAGGTACCTACATTATGCAGATTACAACTTTTTAAATAACTAATTGCATGCACCAATCCGCGTCTGTGGGCGCCATGTCCGCCAATCTCTGACACCTACTAAACGTCACTCACCGTTGGATTGGCTGCTATTTTATCTACATCACAAAAGATATTTCTACATAATTACTCAGTATAAAAAAAATGCTTAACAATTAAAAAGAAAGAAGTCGATCATGACAATCAATCTGTTGATAGTTAATCAATAGATCTGGTGATCGCTATAAGAAACTATAAGCTCGACCTATTCAATATGATTCATTTTAATAGTGATGTTTAAACTAAACATATTATACAGTACATCACAGATTTGGAACTCTGTGATCTACTCGTATAATATGTTTAGTTGGAACTTCAAATCTGTCGAATAGACCTGATCACGAGCAGGATATAGCAGTAACAAATATTATATCCCTATTGAAAGATTATACTCACCTCAAAATTTTGTAGATTTTTTTAAATGAAAATGCATGTATTTTTTTATTATAAGAAATTATGTTTAAATTGTAACAATTAGCAGAGACCAGAAACCTTAGAGAGGAAAAAAATTGGTATTCACCAAGTTTTAGATAAGTGTTATCATTTTTCTTGGCAAATAATTTACTCTCGAGGTCACATAGTGTGATAAATAATAAATGAAGCGATTAGTCTGCAGTAAAACGTAGTCAATGAGTACAATTATTACACGTACTCATAGTAGGTACCTTCTATTTATAGTCATGCATTTGCATAAAGGTATGACCACTGCCAAGTCATAGGTCGAAGGTTTGAAAACCATGCACGCACCTCTGACTTTTTAGATTAATGTGCGTATTAGAAATTGATTATCACTTTCTAAAACGGTGAAGGAAAACATCGTGAGGAATCCAGCACACGTGAGAGATTTTTCGACGGTGTGAAAAGCCATGTTGTAGGCCTTCGGACGGTTTAAATTCTGACACCAGATTGTTCATCAACCATACGACAAAAAAGAAGATAGTACCTAACTTGTTGTAGATACAAACAGACAGTAGGTTCTTAGAGACTAGATGTGTCTAGAGTTTTCGTTTTATCGTATTTTTTAAATTATTGTCAAATTATTGCATTTATTTCTAAACTAGCTTTTGCCCGCAGCTTCGCTCGTAATTTAGAACACGTGGCGCCATCTATTGTCATTAGAACGTTATTGTGGTCCTTGAGAACAGTACTTTTTTCGGGATGAAAGGTACCGTATGTCCGTTTATGTACACCTGACAACGTATAAGCAAAATTTTCGGATGATCGTGTGGTTTAGGCGTCAAAATGTAAACAAACAAACTTACTTTCACATTTATAATAGATATTATTTAGGATTAGGATGGTTTCCCACAACTTATGTACACAATATACTTATTATGTTCTTAGTTGTAGTTTAGAAAATACGACAAATTATATTATTTAGAGACACTAGAACCATTCGCTTTTTTAATTACTATTATGACTATACCCTAATAATCTAAATATTCATTCATAGACTCGGATCGATAGTTTATCAACTACGTCATAGAATAGGTAATAGATACTACGCTTAAGTATAGAGAAATACAACTTGATCATAATGACCGATATGGAATTTATTCGTCATTATCATAGATTTAAGAAAAAAGTATTTCTATGGTCATTATTCTTCTACCTAATTACGTTCCAGGTACGCTAGGAGGTTAAAAAAAATTAAGCGTCTCCAAGTTCGGAATAGAGTAAAATATTGCAAATTAATAATATTCTAATAGGCTCTTCATACAACAAGATGTCGGCTAATACTGGAACGTTTGATGTGTAGCCGTGTCTACTAAACTAGGTACCTATTGTAAACTGTAATAAATAAAATAAATAGTTAAATAATAATAATCTGAGATGATAGAATGTAGATGAGAATTTTGTTATCATGGTCGGGGCTACGGGGGGCGAATGTGGTCTTTGCCCATTCGATCACGGGTTTAAATTCCGTTCGTAATCGATTGGTTTTTTTTTCGACAAAAAATACAAACTTTAGATTTTGCTTCTGCAAGTTCTGATATTTTGAAGCGTGAAACAAAAAAGTTATGGGTATTTATGGGTAAGATAAGATATTACTTCTAACTATTATATCTATTAATATTATTATTCTGTATGTTGTACACATTTGTTGATGTCACATACCAATATGTCATAAATTTTAATAAATCACCCTTTGTTATATCAAACACATTGTATAAGGTATCAAACAAATTATGCAAATAAATTCAATAAAATAATCGACTCGCCCAATGAACTTGCATTGTGTCTATTTTAACTGATTACCGGAATACTCTTTAACGGTTCTAAAATTGTATTAAACACTTCCTGTGGTCAGCAAGAATTACAAAACTAATTCATGTTCCTCCTAGCTTTATTAAAGGGTCCGGCTAAACCCTGCATTAGATTCGACTATAATTTATAATATACCTAACCCTTGTTAAAAATCTTTACAACGAGGTTATTAATGGTCGTTATAGCCTAGTGGTGGTGACCGTTGACTGGCAAGTCAGAAGTCTCGGGTACGAACCCAAGGCGCGCACCTCTGACTTTGCGTAAGTTATGTGCATTTTATAAATTATTTATCACCCTCCGTGCCTTGGATAGCACGTTAAGCTGTTGGCCCCGGCTGTCAATTGTAGATGTTTGACAGTTGTTACAGGTAGTCAGGAGCCCGAAAGTCTGACCAGTCTTACCAAGGGGTATCGTGTAACCCAGTATCTGGGTTGTGGAGGTCTGATAGGCAGTCGCTCCATGTAAAACACTGGTATTCAGCTGCATCCGGCAAGACTGGAAGCTGACCCCAACATAGTTGGGAAAAGGCTAGACAGATAATGATGAGGTTATTAATGTAGTTGTTTTTCTCATTTAGGTAACAACACCCAGAACAACTTAAGTCTTAATAACTAAGACGGTCTTGGCGTAATATTATTCAACCCTAAATGGATTCGGGGAACAATCGGGCAGGAAATCTATATATACCTAATAGTTTCTAGGTAATACTAACTTCAACAACTGGTTGTTAGAGAAGACCATCTTATTGAAATAATTATTCAACATAAACTTAACTCTCTTGAATTCAATTAAACTTCATAAAACAGTAGGTACTCTATGGTTAGAATCTTTGGGAAATATATTGTTTTAATGATGTAATAATTAGGTACACACAGCAAAGCTAATAGGCTCGCAAGCGCGCTAGATAGGGATGTGATTTTTTGATGATATCATCAATACAATTTTATTTTACCTATTTTCTGGAAAAGTTATAGGTAACTGAAACCTATACAAAACTAATTATTACAATAATATATATTAACTAGCGGCCCTGTAAACCTTATGGCCTGTCTGCTGGCAGAAGTGTCCAGGAGTACCGCCTTAATTTATTATTTATAATCAAGGGTCGGGGAGGGAGGGGGGAGATTACATATCAATATGAACAATAGTCCGAAACATCGAAGTTTGTCGCCTACAACTTGTAGTAAACGTTGACAGTGAACCAAACCTGTCTTTACTACGTATACAAATCAATCCGGAAGAAGATAGTTAATACATCAAGTGACTCAACAGAAACGTTTAAGGAGACCAAATGGTGCAGTAGAGACCATTACGCCAAGGATAATTGGTGGCGCAAGGACCGAATAAGATATTCACATTTAATTATGTCATTGTGTCTTACGTCGTGATAGCCTAGCGGTTGTGACCGTTGACTGGCAAGTCAGAGGTATCGGGTTCGAACCCAAGGCGCACCTCTGACTTTTCGTAAGTTATGTGCGTTTTATAAATTAATTATCACTTACTCCGTGCCTCGGAAAGCACGTAAAGTCGTTGGCCCTGCGCCTGATCTCTCTCCGATCGTGTCGGAAGGCCGCGCCCCGTCCCATCGGACTATGAGAGTGAGGGAATAGAGAGTGCACCTGTGTTTGCGCACACACTTGTGCACTATAATATCTCCTGCGTAATTGGCTAATCTCCGTTGAGATTGGCCGCTGTGACTGAAATTCGGGCAGGAGGATTTTATTATTATTATTTGTGTCTTACTCCATCAAATAGTGGGACTTGCGATACCGCAATGTTTTTAAGTCACCAAGGTTACAAATATTGTGTCATCTCGGACGAAGGTACGCTGAGCCCGGGATGTATTTACAATTAATTAATTGAAATTATTACATACTATAATCAAAAACAAATACAATTAATATAAAATATAGTTTGAAATATATATAAAACATAAGATATGACTGAATTTCGGTCACAGTGTCCATCTCAACCAAAATTGGTCATTGTCATAATTATAATAGTGTGTGGGCAAACACAGGTGCACTCTCTATACCCTTCCTCTTCTAGTCCGATGAGCCGGCAATCCGACGTATAATTTATATAAAATAGTAAGCAGAGTCCAAGAGAGAGTAAATTATTATTATTAAGTATTATCAGCCTAAAATGTCACAAAACTGGGCAAAGGAATTTCTACTTCTCTTTGCCGATTGCAATGCTCGACCCTTCTCTATCGAAGTCTGCCGCGATGTCTTTTACCATTTACTGAAATGTATTAAATATTTTTAACGTGGTAAAAGCTTATAAACGTTTTTATATACGTTTTATGACTACTCTTGCTGTTTGACCATATTAATACCAAACCGAATACACCATAATGAAACAACTTTTTAACGGATATAACTCGCGTTTTTATTTTGATAAAATAATCCTGACGTTTCGAGTGCTTTGCAGCACTCGTGGTCGCAGGCAGACTGAATGAACCGAATACACCAGTTGACTTCGTGTAAACAGCTGTTCCTTGACTCTGCTGCCCTCCGCGAGCCCAAGATTTTCACCGCAGGTATAATACTACCAGATGTAAGCTTAAAACGTAAAGCGTAAACAGTTAGTTACGAGAGCAAGGGTCATTTAGAATGAAAAAGAGTCCTTCTCTTGCAAATGGGCTGACATTTAGAAGAGCTGATATTCTCAATTTTTTGTACATTAAAGATGATCAATATGATCATACTCAATAGCTGCCTCTCGGTTTAGTAAATGATGTAGTATTTTTTGAAAGCTTCTTTATAAATTAAATATATAATAAAATTTGTATTTATTTATAAAGAACTATCTTGAACAAGCAAATTTTTTATCTTGCTAACTAATCCATAATAGATAAAAAAAACAACACGGGGCGCCATGTACCTATAATTTTAAATGCCAAATATCTTTATCAAATTTATTATGACTGGCTACTTGTTAACTAAGCTTCTATACTATAGATTAATCAATTTCCGAGATTACACGACGCCTACTGTAATGGGAGACCATTATTTCCATAAATAATATTGATTTACAGTAATGCGGCAAAACAGTACAGTTAATTACACGCACACGTACACTATCCTTTGAAACAAAATACTAAACGCTATTAGTACTACAAATAAAACAATAATTGTTGTTGTTGTTAATATAATTTGCCAAAAGGCAAGCAAAGGTTTGAACCGTACAGCCTTACCTTTTTTTATTTTCTTTCGTCTTTGACCTGCGTACAGCTTGGCAAAAAAGAGTCTGAGGCGGTGACAGCTGGAACTAAAAATAAAAATCGTAAAAACTAAGTTTGTGAGTACTAAAATAACATAAAAATGATTCATTTGATTATATGTAATGACAAAATACTCGTCATAGAAATATGTAAGCACTAAATAACTTGTAATTATGAATTGTAGTGTGAAAAGTGCGCCAGCGGCGCCCCCAATTTTTCCAGACTCTTTTTTGCCAAGCTGTAGAGTTGGAGTTTCCGAAAAAAAAACGTTTAAATTAAACAAACATCTCATTTTAATAAGAATAAAATTAAGTACATAAACTATGGTATGTGCGAACTGTTGTGTAATAATGGTGAAATCTGGGTCACAATTAGATTAAATATGAAATTTAATAAACACTCACAAGTCACATGAAACCAAGCGTTTTATATTCGTCCACAACATTAATTTTTCCTCATTTTAATTAATTAAGTATACCAATTAAAGACAACAAATAAAAATAGGTAAAAAAACAAATTGTGAACGCGGCTTACTTTTTGCTGTCAAAAATTTAAATCTCGTTTTGTTTGTTCTTTTTTCAATTGTTTTGTAAAATTGTATAACACCAGTATTCTATTATCTAATAATTCTTATAAAAATCATGTTTAAGTAATTTATTGCTGTTTCGTGTGTTAATACAATAAGCCATTTTGAGTAACTAAGCATGTATCTAAATAAAATTAAATCCTCAATTGGGGATTATTTTAATAAGGAAAATTGTTTATATACCGTAAGCATATAAGTTTTTTTTTCTTAACCTACTGTGTCCCACTGCTGAACGGGATATTTATACAGGGTGGGCGGAGAATAGAGGTTCAAAAATTTTTTTTAGATGCCCCTCTTCAATAGCTATTCGAATAACCCCCATGTATGTTCAGCGATTATTTATAGTTTAAGAGTTAGATTTTTTAAATCAATTTTTGGGAAAGTATCACCTGACTTAAGATTTTATTTTTTTTCTTCTTCTGCATTATAATTCTTGAAAATATTTTTTATTATATTAAGTCCTTATAGTATGTTCTATGATCCATAAAAAAATCGTCTGCCTAATCATCCCATAAGGTGCCTAAAATTTTGCTCAAAAGGAAAAAAAGTGCAAAATAAAATTTGTTCCAGATTTTCATTTGCTCAAAAAAAAATCAAAAAATGGTGGCAATGACCCCAAGGTAGTTTTAAAAACTCCCTTGGACTTTCAGCTTTTTAAAATAATAAAAATATTTCCTACTTTTCGGGACATTATTTTGTGCAATCGTAGTTCAAAGATGGTAAAGAGAAAAAATCTCAATTATTTTTTTCATTTACTTGATAGTTCAAAAGGTTGTTTCAATAAATACATTCTTATCATGAAAAGTTCATTGAATTGTGATAGCCTTGTGGTAGAAACCGTTGACTGGTAAGTCAAAGGTCTCAGGTTCAAACCCAAGGCGCGCACCTCTGACTTTTCATAAGTTTGTGCTATAAATTAATTATCACTTACTCCGTACCTCAAAAAGCACGTAAAGCCGTTGGTTTTGAGCCTGATCTCTCTCCGGTCTCATGTCGGATTGTCTTCCCATCGGTCTATGAGAGTGAGGGAATAGAAAGTACACTTGTGTTTGCGCGCACACTTGTGTACTATAATATTTTCTGCGTAGTTGGCTAATCTCCGTTGAGATTGGCCGCTGTGACCAAAATCGGTCCGGAGGATATTATTATCACGAAAAGAATGTATTGAAACAACCTTTTAGCACTTTCAAAAGGAAAATTGCCTTTGCTTTTTTTTAATTTGCGCCATATAAATCGGAATTCATAAATTTTGGCATTTTAACCGGCTACATTATTACAATCAAAAAGATACACGGTACCCGGTGATAGACATACGGACAAGCAGTTGAAGGAAGAGGTTTAATATAAATAAAGTTCTATTTAAAAGTTCAGAATTTTTTTTAACACAGATTTTGCTAAAATTTTGTATTGTTATTGTATAATATCTAATGCAAACTGTATTCCATTAGAATTAAGAGCTATCAAATAATTAAAAATTTGGAAAGAATAGAATGAAATTATTTGAGATTTTTTTCCCCTTACCATCTTTGAACTACGATTGCACAAAATAATGTCCCGAAAAGTAGGAAATATTTTTATTATTTTAAAAAGCTGAAAGTCCGAGGGAGTTTTTAAAACTACTTTTGGATCATTGCCACCATTTTTTTATTTTTTTTTGAGCAAATGAAAATCTGGAACAAATTTTATTTTGCACTTTTTTTCCTTTTGAGCAAAATTTTAGGCCCTTTATGAGATGATTAGACAGACGGATTTTTTATGGATAATAGAACATACTATAAGGACTTATTATAATAAAAAATATTTTCAAGAAGTACAATGCAGAAGAAGAAAAAAAATAAAATCTAAAGTCAGGTGATACTTTCCCAAAAATTGATAAAAAAAATCTAGCTCTTAAACTATAAATAATCGCTGAACATACATGGGGGTTATTCGAATAGCTATTGGAGAAGGGCATCTAAAAAAAATTTTTGAACCTCTATTCTCCGCCCACCCTGTATATAAACTTAATTGTTATAAACAGTAAAAATAATTGTTCAATAATAAAATAACTATAATTAGTACTACCCATACCTAGCTTCTACCTGTAAACCAACCAAGAAAAACTACTTCCGATAATTAATAAATCATTTCCCAACTCTTTTCTTTATTTCCTCCATTCGTTTCTAGATAATAATTTCACGTGAAGCTGAGGCATCGTCCACAAACAACGTGAACTTAAATCGAAGGTCTTCACCGAATGACAAACAATAGATAGATTTGATCTTAAACTAATAACATATAGACAGTAAGTTCCTTGTAAAGTGACGTTTTAAAAGTGTCTCAATCACGCACACATCGAAACAGCGTTGACGTTTCGGTGACGTATAGGTAGTGTTGCAACAGTAGGAATTTTTCCCCAAATTTCAATTTATATTTACTTGGAAAATAGCGAGGGTTTTTATTGTAAATATTGGTATGATGCTAATGTTTTAAGATATGAATAATTTTATTTTTAAATGTTTTTTTATGCAAAAACATGCAATACATGCTTTAGCCATTTTGGTTTTACTTTAATTTTTTTACAATATTATTATGCAAGTTTGCTATATTTTAGAATACCTACTCATATTAATGTTGTATACACACTAAAACTAATATTATAATTATAATGAGTTTCAAAAATTACCACAATTATTGGGTAATAAATTTGGTAAACTTTTTTTCCCTACTTGGCAACACTACGACATCATGGCGTCTTTTTAAATTGTGTTTGAAATAATTTGTTTTGATTAAAGATTTACGTACAAATATTTAAGTAAAACGTAACACTTACCTGTGGTATGATACATTATCATGTTTTTAAATATTTTTTGATTCGTTTGGGCAAAATTTCACAGCGCAAGGCGGCATTTTTTTTTTTTTGCGGAGCTGTGTTCTGAAACTTACGTCACCAAGCACTGAGACGGCGTCACCGCGCAGAGCGGTCCTCCACCAGTACTCCACCAATTGAAGTGCGACATTGTCGGTGCGCGGATTGCACTTCTATATGTTATTATTCTAAGGATTTGATCTATTTTGTTAATAACTAACAGAGTAACTAGGTGTCATAGAATTATTTAGTATTCTTAATTCTTTATTGTACACAAATAAACAGATAGGTACAAAAGGGAAACAAAAAAGACAATGCACAATGGCGAGCTTAACTCAGTGCTGAGTTTTCTTCCAGCAAACCTAAGGTGAATAGGAACAAAACTGATGGAAGTAATTAATAATAGTAGAGTGTAGTTGTAATAGAATAGAAATGTCTAGTATTTATAATATTGTAATTGAAAATACTTGTTTTTCGATCGAAGGTTATTTTTAAAACCATATAATTATGTATCTTTCTCAGAATTGCGGTCGGTCAAGGTGTCTCAATTTCTTGTGAAAAATTATACATAAGTACTTAGCTACCTAATTGGTCGATTATAACTTTATCGTTTAATCTTGTAGGTATCACTGCCATGATATTTTCATAAATTTACATAATATTCATTAGATGCCGACGTTTTATTATTTTAATTAGTGACATGTATTTTTTTATTATATAATATTTTATTTATTTATTTATTTATAGACTCACGCCTGTATTCCCCAGAGGGGGTAGGCAGAGGTGTGTAGTACACCCACGTTTCGCCGGCTATGTAATAAGTCCCATGTAATAGGGGGCGAGCCTATTGCCATTAATCGGGCACAATTCCAGACTCCGTGCTGCTACTGAGAATTTCCTAATGGAAAAACCCAATAACACTTTGCCCGACCCGGGGATCGAACCCAGGACCTCGTGCTCAGCAGTCGCGCTTGCTACCACTAGACCAACGAGGCAGTCAGAGATGTTATTATATAATAATTTATTATAAAGGAACCTTACTTTGATTATTAAAACGAGAGTTTTTAATAACACCTACCAATCTTTAAATAGTAATTTGTACTTCAGTATATATAAAAATATGTAAGTACAAATACAATAAGTATACCTATGAAAATATAAAATTGATAGAATTAAGGGTACGCCTATAAAGTATGTTACACATTTAGGTAATGATTCTTAAATGTATAACATGTTTTACAGGCGCACCCTCAATTCTATCAATTTTAGACGTAACGCCGATTAGATCAATTACAAACAATGTGTTCGTACAATCTTACAGCCGCATTAATTAAATCTGACGATTTGTCTTTGTATAACAAAAACCGCACACTGCTATGAGAATATAAATGCTGAGATCAACAGATCAAGAACATTGTTAAACAGATCACAGTGTAGTGCGGATCGCAGTGATCATGAATATCTTGGTGAGGTTTTTTTTTAAATAGTGCAGTGAATAAACTAGTTAAAAAGGTTGCGTTCTTATAGGAATAGACAATAATCTTTGTGTAGTGAATTGGTTTTTGTTTTTATTTTTTAATGCGATCGTGTGCATTATTGTATTTATTATGGAAAATACGTTATCTTAATTCAAATATTGAACCGTAAATTTTTTTTTAATGGGTACACAAAAAAAATCAAAAACGTAATATTTATTAAGTAGATAAATTACTGATAGATAATAAAGGTATTGCTAATCAAATTCCGAATTAATTCAATTGTGTCCAAAATAACTAGCATGTCTAAAAATAATGGACAAAGGATCTATCAATTTCTCGCAGTTATAAAAAAAAACTTTAGAACCGGTACATTTTTACTATTACTAAAACTAGTATCTAAATTATTTCAGTAAATAACTAGTATTGTTTCTAAACAAGCTACTTATTGCTTTTCATGAATCAAACTAATTTATTATATATGGTAATTTCACGGTCTCTATTCTATCCTTATAGTTCATTAACTGTGTTATCATAGATTAGATTTTAACTATTATTTATCTAAGATTACCTACTTATATGAACTTGTTCAGATTTTATCAAATACTAGTTATCTTGATATTAGTTATCTTTTTTTAAATATCTAATAATTAAATTGTAATTCGTTTAAATTTGGAACGGGATTGTTTGTGATCAATCAGCCGGCATTATATTATTTCTTCGATGACACAAATTTCCATATTTTTTTAATGACTTTAGAGAGATCTCCTTAGAGATAAAATATACCAATCGTAGCAAATGTTTGACAAACATTAATGAATTATGTTTTGTATTATTTATCCAGTCATATAATTACCTATATACTTCCAGGAATGTATTAGGTGTTTCTATGTAAATGTTCAAGCCGTGTATTTAAGGCGGTGTTGGCGCCAACTTATTGTTTGACGCATTTTTATTGGTAGATTTTTCGATAGTAAATTGTTTCTAATATTTATGCTAATGTGAATTTTAATAGGAAAGTTCTGTTTGATTGTATCAGTAAGTATTTTGTCTGTTGCTCGATGACGCTACGTACTTTACTTTTGAAAGATATTTTAGATTGGCTATTTACCTTATAGTATAGTAGTGTTCGAAATTCTAGCGAATTTTTTCCAATATTTTTTTTTATTGATATTACTAAAATTCCTCAATAGCTAGATTAGCTAGTAGCTATTGAGGAGGACAGAGTACACTATCTGTGCCCAACCGATAGTCTGGTCCGTAGGGCCTGTTACAACTATAAATATCTTTTTTATCCTATGTCTAAGCTGGACATACGAATTAAATAATGTAGTCTATGACCATTTCAATATTCTTATTTCAATACAAAAGATTAAAACCAACTCACTTCAATACACCATAAGATATGAGTATCATGCCATCAACAGTTAATGACCGCTCATTGCCCATAATTCGTAGAAGAATGATGATTTTATGCAACGAAAACAAAAAATATTTGAATTACTTTAGAAAGAATATTAAACAAAAATGATTGATTTTATTTTTTTTTTTTCTTAGTGACCAGTCATAAAATATTTTGCATTACTAATGTGAGACCCTATACAAACTAAAAACTTAATCTTTTTTTTAATAAGACAAAGTGACATTAATGGCGTTGTAGTCTATAGTAGAGCTGGATCTGCCTTAAATGGCGAATATACTGGCCAGTACTGAAATATGTTTGAGAAAAAGTGAGGTTCAGTTCTTCAGCCTTTAAGACAAAGAAGGCATATTTATACCCTTTAAGACAAGCACATCAAGCTACCCGAAACTGTCAAATTTTCCCAATCAACTTTGAACCTAATTTTTTAGCGAGAAAGTTGAAAATCTATTAAAGAAATTTGACAGATTGTAGTAGCTTGAAGTGCTAGCGTCTGTAGTAAGACGAGCAAACCTTACCTTACTAACAAGTCAAAGAACAATAATGAACCTAAAAATGCATTTGCAAACGCGACAGACCTTATCTATACCTACCTATCAGAATCTTTTATGCAAATATTTTTATAATAATATAATCAAGGTGATCAAACAAAGCAATCGCTAACAAAAGATTTAAGATTAAGGAAATTAATGAGAACTTTTTGCTTTTTTTTTTGCAGAATATAATTTTGTTGTCATGCTCTTTGGCCGTGACCATCGCTCAAAAAGTCGGGGATGCGAGCAATGACATCTTAGATGGACAGAGAAGAAGCACAGGCGGCTACGGTCTACTAAGACCGGGTTTTGCATCCGGTTATCCGGGCGGATATAACGGATATAACAGTGGATACGGAGCCGGTCCGGGCGGCTATGGTTCGCAATCTGGATTCGGATCAGGCTACCAAGGGTACGGTGGACAAGGTTTCGGATATCCGGGACAGAGTGGATACCCAGGTGGATATGGCGGTTAGTATAATGAATAAACTCTTTGAGCTGAAAAATTTAAATCTAGTTATAAAAGAAGAACAAAGAAACATTTGGATGTTTAGGAAGAATTTTATGCTACATTTGATAAGAAATTTGAAAAAAACAATTGATACGGATGACTTTGGAACCCACGATCTTTGGCATACCGTGCCGACCCTCTAACCGCTGATCTAATAAAAAAAAATTTACATTTAAAAAATTCACGAAAATGTCAAATCTATATTTAAGAATTTTCTTGATGCTTAGTAGATTTTAGCCACGACTAAACTTGAAGACAGACTGAAGGGTCCAATAGACCATAGGACACAATGTACCTGTGCCTATAAATTGACATAAAAGTTACCGCACTGCTATCCACCAGGTAGGGACGTATAGGTATTTATCTAAACGAAATATTTCTTGAATTTATTTTGATTTGATTGAACGAAATATTTATTTGGTATTTTGTTAACGAAAAATTTCTTGAAGTAGGTACTTAATACCTATTTAGTAGGGTACGAAAAATCAGATCAGGCGAGGTAGAGGTCAAGAGATGGCCTATTAAATAAAAAATAAGGTAGACAGCAATGAGAGGCCTATACAAAGCGACTTAATTAGGCACTGGGTAGAGATACCCTTCGTACCTAAATACAAAATCATCATATTTTAACCACGAAAGGCAATTTTAAATCGTTACGTAGTTAAACTACTACTTTTACATAATAATTTTACTATTGCAAGATAAATATATTATAATATCATTAACGATATTCTGCACTGCTTTAATTCTCTCACATTTCCATATAATATTAATTAATGATCCGTAAACCTTAATATTCTCTATATATAGGCGCAGGTGGCTACGGCGGTGGTTACCCGAGCGGGGCCGGAGGCTACGGGCAAGGATATCCGGGCTACGGCGGTAAGCACGATTCACTGATTCTAATGCCCAATATTATAGAACTAAGGCTGGGTATCGACATTCTAAAGACGCCTCAAGAGGCGTGCCTCGGCAGCCTCGCTATATGTAGACAAATTCGTCTCGCAAAGCATTTTGTTTGTTGCCACGAGCGAACTTGACACCCGTAATCTAGCAGGATGTATGTAGAGTGCGATCCTTAATAGCACTCAGTCAGTGTGAGCCATAGAACTTATACATTGTGTGAGCCACTCAGTTGCAAGAGTCAGCTGCGCTCGCCACATAGAAAACGATAGCTAGTTGTATGCGTGGTCAAACGTAAACTGCCGTTTCTCAGACTCAATTCTAGTCGGCTGTGTAGAAGGAACTTGAATATGCAAGCTGCCTCGCGACTTACGCTCATTCGAGCACTTAATGAACATCCTCGCGAGCAGCCTCGCAATGTCGATACCCAGCTTTATATTGTAGGTATAATTATACATTATATTATAATAGTTGTAAGTAGATAGGCGATAACTTCTGATGACAATTTTTTTTTCAGAAAGATCTAAACAGTGATAA
This sequence comes from Protodeltote pygarga, assembly GCA_936450705.2. Classification (NCBI taxonomy): domain Eukaryota; kingdom Metazoa; phylum Arthropoda; class Insecta; order Lepidoptera; family Noctuidae; genus Protodeltote; species Protodeltote pygarga. Next base: position 11,330,588 of record OW388263.2, read on the forward strand.
CCTAGTGGTATGACTATCAGGATATACTAATAGAATTTAATTCATATATAAATTTATGCGTCAGCATTGAATTAATGATTATATTTCAACACCTTTTTCAATTTGAGTTGTAAGATTGTAAGGGTAGGCCAAGGGTACAGTACACCCACGTTTCGTCAGTTATGTAACAAGTCCCATGTATAGCCAGTCTACAGCCAATTCAGTTGCAAATTTCGATTGAACCCAGGTTCTTGCGTTCAGTAGTCACTTTAAGACCGCTAGACCGAGGTAGTCTTCCCGTCTTTTATTTACATACTAGTATGAATACTGAATTATATCTGGATCTACTTATCTTTGAGAATTTGATATAAGTAATAATATATCGGTGTTGCTTTATGATTAAACTACCACCATTCCGTGGGATATGAATTCCACTTCATCTAGCTTTAAAAAAATGGACTTTAGAACGATTTTTAAGAATATAATCGTTCATTCATGAATAAAGAACTATGTAACAGGATTCATGACTAACAGGTACAAGTTATTTTAGTAACAGCTTTTTACTTGGGTGCAATAAACTTTTGACGTGATGTTTTTTTTAACGCCCTTTTTTATCTTCACGCCCCGCACTGAAGCGTAGTCTTTTTTAGCATCTGTTATTTATTTTCTGTATCATTGATGTACTTTTTTACTCCACATTTTTTTGGCCACACTACTCTTGACATTGATAGGTGGAATTGTGGCAATTTATAAGCCATTTAAAAATGCAATTTTGTAAACCTCCATGCGAGTATCATAACCTCCAATAGGTAGCGGCCACCCCTGTGTCATCCGTTTGCGGCGTATTCATCTATACTTATAATAAATCTGTAGAGAGGCCAATTCTGTACATGAAATATATTTAAAAAATAACTATCAGGGGGTGATTAGGGATCGATACTAATGCCAAAAATGCAATCAGTAAACTTTTTGTCTGTCTGTCTGTCTGTCTGTCTGTCTGTCTGTCTGTCTGTCTGTCGGTATGTATATTCGTTATAGAAACCAAAACTACTCGACGGATTTTAACGAAATTTGGCACAATTATTCTTCATACTCCTGGGCAGGTTATAGTATACTTTTCATCACGCTACGATCAATAGGAGCAGAGCAGTGAAGGGAAATATTGGGAAAACGCACAGCCTAAACCGCTGATCGTAGAGACCTGAAACTTGGAGGGTGTGTTCTTTATATGACGTAATTATCCGATAAGAAAGGATTTTTCGAAATTCTACCTCTAAGGAGGTGAAAAATAGGGGCAAAGTTTGTATGGGACAACGGGATTCCTTGGTCCAATCTACTTCATATTTTGCATAAACATTCTTTTTCAGAATTGATGGAACACGTGTTTCGTATTTTATTAAAACTCATCGCCTAACAGGGTTAAAAAGGGGTAGAAATTTATTTTGGGGGTGATTTGCATCGAAGTTGATATCAATACTCCTTAGTGCTTTTGATTTAAACTGGCTTGGTGCAATGTAATTACCTTTTAAAATTGGAATGTCAAATATAAATCGGATTAGAATTCGAAAGGACATTGCCAATCTTTATATGGAAGTTGGACCAAGTGCTACCCAGAATGAACACATAGTACAATTTGTTCCTTAGGCCAATAGTTATCAAAATCTATCCCAGGAGTCAAGAGAAAAACAGGGTTTTGTTATGCATTTTTTATATGAAAAAACAATCTTAAGAATTATGTAATTGTGAGTGTATTAATTGTACTTTTTATGTTACAATAATAATGTAATTTATCAGCAAGTGTACATTAATGAACATTAAAAAATATACATTATTTTTGACATAAATATAATCAATAAATGAAAGCATTACAAGAACAAGCATTAGGCTGAAATGTTGCTCCACAAAAATTAACTTGAATAGGAATGCAACATAACGCCACCTCACTATTTGTACTGACTACTCTCAACTACTATATTAGAATACTGGAATTGGTGCCCAATACAAGTTTAAATAAACAACGCACCAATATACATAATGGCATGGTGCAAACGAGACACAATAGAACAGCTTTTTGTGTTTTGCATGCTACGTAATATTGCCAGATGTCCCAATTGGCGGGATATCCCGCATTTCAGCCCTACTGAAAAAAAAAACCAACCCCAATTAATTAATGAGATTGATCCCAATTAAATCTGTGATTTTGAATAAAAGGGTTAGGCATATTTCCGTCCCGATTTTTCCATTCCTGTACCGCTTTTGGTGCTACAGGACAATGTTATAAAATATATTAGATGTAGATTTATGTATTTTGGAGGGAAAAACATCCCATACTCATAAATTAATGAATAATAATTATTAACAACAAAACTTTTTTTTCCTGGGACGATTTTTTTTTTAATATTTGTTTTGGATGTAAATTAATTCCACGATACCACTGGAGCTACTTTCATTCCTGGGCAGCACTTGGTCCAAACCCTGTCAATGTCCTTTAAAATTTATTTGTTCTCTTATACTGGAAAGAAAAACTTACCAGCCTTATAAGTACCTATCTTGATTTTCCTTTGAAAATTCCTTAGAAATCTCTTAGATTATATTATTATATAATAGCGAATATTTGCAATTGCTATACCGACGATATTATTGACTGTCATTTGCCCTGTACCTAAGTCTGCTTACACAATGACGCTAAAAGTAGTGGCATCGACTCAGAGTAGTACAATTTGTTCTTATGGGCAGTACAGTTTGTTGATTTATCATTTTTCTAGGTATCTATAATACTAATTCGATTTAAATAAATAAATTATGTTCAAAATATTCTATAGTCTACGTGAGCGAAGCCACGCGGGAAAAGCTAGTATAAAATAAAGTAGGAAGTCCGCACCTCGGTAGTTGCAGCGTTCTATGACAGTAGTGTGTAGCCCATGGGCGGTAATCAAGGTTTAGTTTTCGAGTCCATCTAGAAATGTATAAACTATCCATGTCATATTTGTTCACAAACAAAATACGTTGACATTAGTTTTATTCTTGGAAAACAATCACGTACCAAGTCAATGGCCCCTCACACGGCCATTGCACTTAAAACACGATATAATTACCATAATCTTGTATTTCTTGTAATGATTGAATTTATTCGCACGCACTTATGACGTCATTCAGATTCCAAGATGGAAGTGATAGCGGCGTTTTGTCTTATAATTTTGATAATTAAAGATCGAGAAATGAGACACAAATCCATTCTGATGTGCCGCCGTAAAAATTATCGTCCATAGGTATTGTAGTATTTTCCAATGTAATAATGAATAGCATTTTAACTTCCATAACTCTCACCTCATATTAGGATAGGTTAAACTCATATATTTACCAAACAGATAATTTGCAACCTCGACAGTTCTTTGCGTGGCTTCGTTCAGATCTTAGTAGATGCACATTCGTAGTAGTAGGTAGGTACAGGATGGACAAGAAAGTAGGTGCGCGATGTCCTGTATGTGAGCCGCGCAATTACAACGGTTAACCTTCGCCCGGAGACGGTTAAGGGTTTTGCATGTGGTACTGGACGGGGCTGCGAGGCGCGTTTGCGGTACCCGGTCCCGTCTGATACAGTGCGAGGAACACGCAGGGGGAGACATTTTTAGTCCACGAGTCCCACATAACCGTACGTCCTCGGACGTGCGGTATGCGGAAGGCATTTTTGACTCCCCCCGGCCACAAAAAAAAAGGGTTTTGCGTGTGGGCCACAAACATTTACGCCAGGGGATAGGTAATTCTAATACCTACTACCTATTAGAAGATATTTTTTAAATTTTTTATTACTTGTAAAGATGAAAACATTCGATCAGAAAAACAAATACCTAAGTTTTGGTATTAGTAACACGTCCTAAGCCTGTTTGCAATAATAAATAATGCGTCTGCATGTCAATAATCGAAATCCACAATCTACATTAGGTATGCATTGGTTGGATTCCATGAATTAAACGACCAACTTAAAAAGGGCTGTACTTAAAATATCTAGGATCCCTTTGAAGAGGGTCCGTTTACAATGGTTCTTTTGTTATAGGATAGCTTTGACGTGTCACAGTCCAGTCTTGTGGAATATTAATCAGACCGAGGCAGACTTTATTGTGTTCACCCATTGTCCTTACAATACCTACAACCTAACCCTAATACTAATACCTAACCTACAGTTTAGTTGCTGCCTTTAACCGCAGACGTCTATTTATAAAAACTACAAGTGGTAGAAATTCGACCGTAATTCTTTTCTTTATTTTATTTGAATAGAATATGTACAAGATTTTCATTATTAAAGTTCTTCAACGAGTCCAGTGTTATCGTCAGGTATTGGAGTGAACAGATCCTCTAAGACGGCCAAGATAACATACCTACATCTGATAATATGGTCCTCAGTAGGATCCTCTTCGCCGCACTTGCATAGACAAATTAACAATAAAAAAATTGTAATAACGGGCGGCAGTGCCTAGTAGCATTTTATGCGTAAATGACCAGCAGCCACAAGGCTCTGCTCTACGTGTCTCTGTGCGGCACCGCTGCATCGCCCTAGTTACTGCACTAATCTCCACAATACGCACTGACCTCCACAATACGCACTGACCTCCACAATACAAACTGACCCCCACAATACGCACTGACCCCTGACTGAATTTGTGAGAGAAATGGAACTATAATATACTTATACTTGCTGTTTTTTCCAGGTTACCGGCCTAATAGGCCCGGTTTAGACTACAACCGTCCCGGCTATTCAGGCTACAACAACATAGGAGGCTACAACAACAACATTGGAGGCTATCCCAACAACTTTAATAGCTTCAACAGGCCCGGTTACAATCAATACCGGCCAGGGTTCGACCGCCCCTATTCTGGCAGTGCTGGCAACTTCTTCGGTGGCTACGGGGATGGCTATGACACCTATAGAAATCTAGGCAGGAAAGTTGGAGAAATCAAAGACAGTGAGGAGAAATCGTAATTAGGTATAGTTTAAGATACTAATTTAATATTTAAGATCTGATGTTGTTGCACTGATTTTTTTTAATAAAAAAATGTTTTGTAGTTTATTTTTGTCTGATTTATGTTCACATGACTCAACAAAATGTATGGAACAGCCGATTTTTTTTGCGATATCAGGGTTGGTCCCATAGTAAAAGTTGTTCATAAGGATGCTGGTGTTTTACAAATAACCCTGTATATATTTAGTGTATAAGAAATAAAACTATCCAAATATAATGAATAACTTAATATATTACATAGAAGATATCATTAAATAGGATTTCGTACAATAAGTATTTATTTATATTATGGATTAATTAATATAATAATGCTATGGCGTAGGGAAAATTAACACAATAATTATTAATATAATTAAAAAAATATAACTAGCCACTGAACCAGTCTGAAGAAATGGAATTGAAGAAGGATGCGGCACCAGAACGTGCGTTCGCAAAGTTAATTGGCAAAGAGCTGGTCATGAGCTCTGATATATCCGACCTTGACTTGTTGGGACTTGAAGATATGGGCTTCTTCTTGACCTGAAAAAAAAAACCTGTTAAAAATATCTTAATATTACGACTGTTTTTTCACTAAGGCTAGGTAAGTACACAACATTTTTTGAGATGCCACAACAACCCTTTACCAGCCTCGAAACAAAACCAGAACCTTCGTAGTCAAGAACAGCAGACATTATGTAATAACCTTAGAGTATAATTATGTATAAGAAAATATAGAGAAACCCTACAGAAGTGTGAACCGTAAGCACGGGTATGAACAACGCGGCCGCGACACGAGCTCCGTCCGCGATCATGCCTCAATCGACTGCGGTTCAACTAGGCTCCGCGAGCGAAAAGGTAACATTTTAGCTTATAACACGGTTAACTGCTGTGTTCAATTTTGTAAAAATGATTAGAAAATGTAATTTAAAAATGATGTTTTGACATTTCAATGGTCTTGCTTACGCTCCGCAAAAGGCAATGTTGTTGACGAATCACTCTATATAGTTCTTAAATAGAACTTTAACCAAATTAAAAGCAAAAATACACTCACCGGCTTATCCTGCTTCTTCAAATGACTCGGTGGAGCCGCGACTGGTAGTAAAGAGAACCAATGCGAGTCCCCTGAAGCCAGGAGAGCTGCTGCTTTGTCGCCACTGCCGCCGGATAGCACCGGCTTGTTGCCGATGATACCGGTCAACTGACCGTGGTGCAGGATTAGACTGCCTAGGAGAGTCTGTAAATAATCCATAGTAATACAATTTCCACTGTGAGGGGTCGTGGAAGAAGCACCGGCTCTTCCTCAGCGTGTTGTAAAATTGAAGATGCTTTTGATGGAAGGTTTCGGCCGTGATTGGTGTCCACCCACCGAACCGAAGGTCCTATACGACATCGCTCCGGCACAGCAAAAGAGTGAACTATGTCTTTTATTGTCATGTTTTCTTTTGTCTCAACAGCAACGCTCTTGGAAATCATTAGAAATACTGCCTTCATTATGTATTTTCATCCTACACTGATGGTTTATGTAATGACAGACTATTTATATGATTTAGATAAAGTAGCCCAGTATATTCAACTTTGTTCAACGAAGGAAATTGTAATAAAAATATATTATAAACATACTAACCTGTACTCTTTGCACAGATCTCTTCAGATTAGTCTGTATATAAGGATAAAACACATCATAATCAAACGGATCTATCTTCTGTCGCAAAAACTCGCAAATTTCATGTGAAAGCTCCATAGATTTCTTGTTATCCCTAGGAACTAGCAACAGCGTCAAATGTCGAACATCCATTAGTAATTGAAGCGCACACCTCTGATTTATATCCGTCTCGTTCTCTTTTATGACTTTGTTGTAGTGTGCGAAAGTGATAGCAGTTACTTTCTCAATGTATAGCGTGTGTGTTTCGATAGGCAGAGTGTGTGGGGCTACTTCGTCTAGTATTCGACTGACGGCGTACAAGTATTCTTGGAGTTTTAGCGAGGGGCCTGCTGGAACTTTTATTGTGGATTCTATTGGATTCCCTTCTTCATCTTTCTCGGTGATTTTTATTACGTCCCATTGCTAAAAAAATACCAGTTTTGTAGGCACCAAGTTATAAATAGAACATTCTAAGGCCTTACCAAGCATTAAGTGTCAAAAAAACGAAGCTACTTACCATCATCAAATAATCGATATTGGCTTCCAAAGAAAATGTTTGTGGCAAACATTTGGTCAAATCTTCGACTTTGGTCATCACTATATCGACCCATTTGCCCCAACATAATTGACAATGTTCCTTCAAAATCGCACAAATGTCATTCCACCTTTTTAGCGCAATATCGTCTATAGTAACGACACCCAAACTGTCGCGTTCTTCGGGAATATAGCACTTGCGTAAATGCAGCATAAGGGTGGAAATCGCTTGTGTAAAACGAGCGGTGTAAATAGCTGTTGTCTTTTTTTGTAGTTCAGTCGATTGGAGAGTTGGCTCTTCGAAACAGGCTTTTATGTATTGCAGCATGCTGTCAAATAATATATTTATCGTAAATACAGGTAATATTATATTATTCTTGAATTAAAACGATGTGCTAATGAAAAGCATAATTGAATTTACATAATTATGAGATATACGTGTATTTCTGAACGTATGGAAGAATAACTAAATTTGAATGAAAGTTTCCAAACGAATGATTGAGTGAATGAGAGTTAAGAGTAAGTGAAAGAGAGGGGAATTGTTAGTGGAAGAAAAAGACGAAAAACGTTGCTTTGTAAAAGATTTATTATAAAGGTTGTAAATCTTTTTTAAAATAAATGTGTTTTTATCAAGAAATCCGCAATTTTTCTATATCTAATCCGCATCGAATAAACGTGCAAGTGACAAACGTCAACTTTACAGGAGAAAATAAAAACGTTTAATCCTTTATATAGAAATCCTTATTATTATATAAAAGAAATTAAGTACGATAGCAGACGTATTTTTGGACTAAAGTTTATAAAAAAAAATTGGGGGTAGGGCTAAGGAATAGAAAAAACGAAAAAAAAATCGTGTAAGAGCTCTTGCACGTTTATTCGATGCGGCCATCGAGATGTTTACGTCACAGCCGGAAAAACCTATTTACACACAATTACCTCTGTATATTCTTATCGGAAACATCTCTCAGATACATCTCAATCTGATACTTGTCGCTGTAGATCTGATCGGCATCGTCGTCTTCCTCATACGCAAACAAGAGCTTATCTTTGCTGACTGCACTCTTCTTATCTTGATACAAGTATATCCTTAAGTCCTCGAGAAGTCTTTGCAACTCATCGTCTAAGCTTTGACATAGCTTTTCTAAAGTGGGTGTGTAACCGCGGTCTTGGCGGGCCATTCCTAAATAAAATAATGCAGTTAAATTAATTAGCCCGATATTCCCGAGCAAAGTGTTATTGGGTTTTTCCATTAGGAAATTTTCAGTAGCTGCACGGAGTCTGGAATTGTGCCCGATTACATGGGACCTATAACATAGCCGGCGAAACGTGGGTGTACTGCACACCTCTGCCTACCCCCTCTGGGGTATACAAACTGGCGGGGGTACGTTGGATGCGTAAACGAAAGCCGTATTTCCGTCCAGAGGTTCATGGAGGAATACCGTGTGGTTTGTAGTCCGTGCGAGTCGGACATAACCCCATCGCCAGCCCTTGGTGATGGGGTAGATACTCATAAAGAGTTTTCCACACAACAAAAAAAAAGGGGGAGCAAGCAACTCTGAATGTCACATTCTAGAATGGATGAATCAAATTATCGATCAGGGCATTGCGCTGAATGAATATGCAGTTTTACAATTATGACACCTTCGTTCATTCGTTCCAACACGGACATTGAATAATCAAATAAAAATCTTAATAGTCAATAATAGCTTAATAATTAATAATCTATGTAAATAGCACCGCTCGATGCTTGTCATGACGAATGACTTTGTTCGCATCGATTGATGTCGCGGATATCAGCAAGATAGCCACCGATACGATCTATATTGTTTTATCATCTCACATCAGTAAAATGATAACATCTTTAGGTTTGTTTGTATACCTCGACGTGTGACGTAATTATATGACGTGGATTATTGTATGTATCTAATTATATATGTAATGTAGTAGTTTCTTAGTTAATCTAAGACACCACTGACTAACGGTGAAGGAAAACATCGTAAGGAAACTTGGACTTAGTTTGAAATTGCCAATCTGCAGTGAGCTAGCGTGGTGATTAATGCTCCATCCTTCTCTGTATGATAAGAGGCCTTTGCCCCACAGTGGGACAGTTACAGGCTGATATAAATAAATAGGCAAACACAAAATAGTTCATTAACATTGATTGATTGAGTTGATTGATTATGAGTTCTGTTCGTAGATTGTTGTTTTTTTTTATATATCTTACCTCCTCAACCCAACAGTTAAACGTGCTTTCCGAGACACGGAGCAGGTAATAATTAATTTATAATACGCACATAACTTTCGAAAAGTCAGAGGTTTGGGTTCAAACCTTAGGCTTGGTATCCACTATGTTCGCGAGCCTCTTGCTCCACATAGGTAGTGGATACGTTCGCGCTTCTGGAGAGTGAAAGTTTCCACTATGTAGAGCTGTTGCAGGAGCGCAAAACGCAAGAGGTTCGCGAACATAGTGGAAACCCAGCATTAGGCCTCTGAGTTGCCAGTCAACGGTAATAAACCACCAAAAAAAGTAGCAACGTAGTATTCTCAAAGAGAGACAAAGATTTTTTTAAACGGTAGCGCTATTTTTGTATGGCTTTTAGCACGAAAAAAAAAACGTTAAACTGATCTAAATTCGTAACTAAATCTATACCCGTTTCATTAACCCTAAAACTTTACTATTAGCCTGGTTTTAACTCTTAACTCTATATGGAATATGAAAATAATACATCAAAACAAACTTCACATGTCTTTTTACCTAAATATGCATTCTTAAAATGTGTGTAATGGAAATAGCGCCATCTAGTGGCTATAGTGGGAAACGATAACTTACGACATGCATTTTACGACTGTGAGTATCAAATTATGGCAGTTCAAGACGTAGACTTGCTTACGATTGTCGATGCACTTGATGTTTATCAGATTTTGACATAAACATACATAGACTTGTTTAACGTTGAACGTTTAACTTGACTGTTTTAAGTCCCATGTATAGGGAGCGAGCCTAATGCCACTAATCGGGCACAATTCCAGACTCCGAAACTGCTGCCTACTGAAAAACCTAATAACACTTTGCACAACCCGGGAATTGAACCCAGAATTTACCACCTACCACCTCTAGACCAGCGAGGCAGTCATTGCATCATTAGAGACTGAACATTCATAATTTATTATTATTATTTTCATATCCGGAAGATAGGATATTATAACTATTTATTATTTCAGTAGGTAGGTATATACAATCGCCGTCGTAATACCTTCTACATATTAACGAAGTATAAAATAAAAATAATATCAATAACAAAACATGTTTTTTAATCTTTTAACTATTTTTTGATTTAACGATTATTAAGAATTCTAAGAAATTAAAGATTAATCAATTTTTTTATCGAATTATTGTAGGTACACAATCGAAATTGTTATACTTACTAAAGGCCTTATGTCTTGGACATGTAGAACAAATTTCGATAAATTTTACATGAAATAAGGACTACCAGTGTTACCCGTATCATAGACACGTTACACGATAAATATCAGTGCCTGAATTTACGTGACAATGAATTTATCGATACTAAGAAACGCTTTGACGTAATAATTTAAATCACGTAGCTACATTTACTTGTTTTTTTTATGGTATTTTTCTCCATGAAGGGTAGGCTGCCCTTGGAACTGACAACTAGAGTCACTCTTACAATAAACAATATTAGAATAATGACTATTATAAGTGCCTAATGATCTACATCAGGGCTGTCCAAACTATACACCTTCGCGGGCTAATTAAATTTCATACAAAAGCTGGAGGGCCAGAAAAATATTTTCAGTTGCAAGACTGAAGATAAATTATTATACCAAGTATTGAGTACATGTTTTGACAACGAATAATATTATCCAAACTATTTGTGTCCAAAACTATTTTTAGATTAAAATGTGTGTCGCCCTGATCTACATGAATAAAAATATTTTGTTATATTTTTTTAAAGTAAGTACTTACCCTTCATAAGTGAATTCATGACTTTGATAACATCGCTTCGGGACTCAATAATGGTCTCTCCGATTAAGTCCTTCCACACAAACCAATTGATATCTGCCTCTTTCTCCACCTCGCTTTCTGAGGATACCTTGGTCAAATCAATTAGTAGTTGGGTTTTGAACACGTCGTACACTTTGACCCATCGGCTGTCTATAATCGCTTGGACGCGAGCGGTTAGTAACGGTTGGTAGTAATGACACCAGACATGCACCTCTGGTATGTCTAAGGAGGTACAGATTGTTGACCAGTTCGAAGGAGTTTCTAGAAAAATAAAGAAGGTATGTTAGGGTCAGTTGGATAGCACAAGTCAACAAAAACATTTTTTTTTTGTGTTTGTTATTTTATTTAATGACTATTGTCTGGTTGTTTACATAAAAAAATAAGCAAAAACTCAATTTATTTTCAAAAAAAGTTTGCTTTTGTACTTTATACGATGATTTGAAAATAGACGATTTTTGCCAAAAATGCTTAGAGACTACCTGATAAGCAAGAGAGAGACTTACAAAAGCAAACTTTACGAGATAAAAATATAATTTCTTTTATTAATTAAGTATAGTGTCGTGGAGGCGCATTGGTTACGGACCCGCTTTGCAAGCGTGAGTGTGGGTTCGAACCTGGCATGTACCAATGTGACTTTTTAGTCTGAAATCGCCCTTGCATCGCCGCGATCCCCTGTTATATAATATGACTTACCAATCTTAAAAGCCTCCTCCCTGATCTCGTGCAGCACTTTGACCCTGGTGATGTTCTGTAGTAAGGTCTGCACATTGGTGTTGATAAACGACTGCACCCACACATTCCAGTTCTGAACACTCCCAGTTATGTCTTCCTTGGCTAGGTGCTGTAGCTCTTTTGTTGGTGATAAGCTGCGTGAGGCACAGAAATAATATTTATTATATTCATCATCAGATCAGAAATAATATATATATATTATAAAAACAACGTTTTCAACCAAGCATTTATATTGGAATATCAAAACTAAACATATATGCAAAAATTAGTGTCTGTGCTGTTAACCGTTAAAAATTTCCTGGAGCTAATGCTGGATGTCGATTTAGGTCATGCTTACCATAAAAATGCATTGTCATCGAAACTGAACCAACATGTCAAAATTCAAGTCTCTAGAATAAGGAGAAGTGGTTCTTATTCAGCTTGCAAGATTCAGATTAGACTCGAACATACATACAAAGTTAAATAAAAGTTTGTGAAAAAGGAATATTTTTTCCTCCTAACCAAATTTCGATCACAGCGGCATGGAGATCACGCAGGAGATATTATAGTACAAGTGTGTCTTTTTCCTTTCTTTCATAGATAGGTCGTCATTCCGACAGAACCGGCGTGAGATCAGGCGCAGAACCGACAGCTTTATTCTCTAGTTAAGCCGTCGGTCTTGCGCCTGATCAGGGGGATACATGAGGAGATAATAATTAATTTAAAATAACATCATAACTTGTTCGTATCCGAACACGTTTTATAATTTATTTTAAGTTGGCTATTAGTAGGTAATGATTTATTGTTTTGGTAGCTCTGTAACGGGGTGTGTCCGTTTCCTTGGTTTTTCACTGTTTTTTCTAATACTTCAAAAGTGATCATATTTAATGAAATAAAGAGTATTTTCAGCTCAAATATTTATTTTATGTTTGCCACTAACATAAAAATGGTTCCGATACCGGGAATCGAACCCGAGCCTCCTGGGTGAAAGCCAGGTACTTAAAGTCATAGATGCGTGAATGGGTTCGAAACTGAAACTTATGACCATTGACTGGCAATCAGAGAACTGCCAGTTAAAGGTCATACCATTTAGCCTCATTGCATGCAGCTTATACAGCTAGGTTATCGTAATAAACTGTGACTTCTAAACTACTTAATTTATGAGAGAAGGCTTTTGCCTAAATGTGGGACGTTATATCAATCATACAGTATGGTAACCACGTACAAGCGCTCGAAACGGCACACTCACACAAACATGCGTAATATTGCGTAACGACGAGACTCCTAAGCGAACGTTGCGGTAACCGCAGTATGCGCATGTGTGTGTGAGTGTGCCGTTTTCGAGCGTATGTACGTAGTTACCATACTGTTTGATTATTATACTGTGTGTTATATGCTGATTCCCATACCTACTATACCATACCGTACTTACCGGTAATTACAAATGGCGGGAGGCAGTAACTTTAACGATGAAGAGTCGCTAAACTTTACAAGTTCTATTAATGGCCGCGAATCTCTTCGAAATAACTCTTGTAACTTCGCTAGAACTGCACCACCATCATTGTCTGTAAATAAATAAAGGACGATAAGTAATTAATATTTATTTAAGTTATTACGAGTAGTAAGTGCCCCGTTGGTTTAGTGGTAGTAAGCGCAACTGCTGAGCACGACGTCCTGGGTTCGATCCCCGGGTCGGGCAGTGTTATTGGGTTTTTTCCATTAGGAAATTCTCAGTAGCAGCACGGAGTCTGGAATTGTGCCCGGTTAATGGCAATAGGGTCGCCCCCTATTACATGGGACTTATAAAATAGCCGGCGAAACGTAGGTGTACTGCACACCTCTGCCTACCAGGGGCGTGCAGTTCATATAGGCAAAAAGGCACTGCCTACCCTGACAAATATGATGCAGACGACAAATTAGTAAAACTAAGTAGGATTTGTATGTATTGCCTACCCTGTCGAAAATGTCTGTGCACGCCCCTGCTGCCTACCCCCTCTAGGGAATACAGGCGTGAGTCTATGTATACGTTACGATCACCGCTTACCATAAAGCAGGCTGTACAGCTAACCACCTTAATAGTATAAAAATAAATAAAAAATAAAATAAATCAGCCTGTAACCCAATGTAGGGCAAAGGCCTCATCTCATACAGAGAAAAGAAAAAAGAGCAATAATCACCTCGCTAGCTCACTGCGTGTTGGCAATTCCAGGTATCCTTGGGATGTTTTCCTTCACCGTTAGTCAGTGGTGTCTTAGATTAACTACGAAACTACAATGACATTGAAAAAGGTCACATTGGTACATGCCAAGTTCGAACCGAACCAGGTTCTTGATTATTAAAGACTAAAGCACAGACATGAGACTTACCAACAAAACATGCGTATACCAACACAACCGTCTTCAACACAATTTTAACTCCATTCACTATTTTATCTTTAATCTGCGCTTTGACATCGCCCTCTAATATTTGTGCTAAGTCAAACTGTAGTGTTGACTTGAGACTGCTGTTACTATGAAGTCCTATTAATGTGTCTAGTAGTTCCACCATGGATTGTGAGTCTAGGAGATGGAGGCTTACGAGGCAGGAACAAGCTACCTGGAGCAGATAAAAAAATGTTTAGAGTTCTTCTTCTTAGCGTGTCGATGGCAGTCTAAATTGTGTCAGCCCAGAACTGGGCTACGAGATTGGCACCTTCAGTAGCGTCCATCAGGTCCTGTAATGTACAAACGACAGGGCATGCAGGGCACTATATTAAGTGCTCCATCGTTTGTGGGACAGCACCACATTTACACTCCAGAGCAGAGTCATCAATAAATCTCCACCTGAGCAGGTTTTCTTTGCTTCGGCCAACCTGGGTCCGGAGTCTATTTAAAGACTTCCAGGTCAGCCATGGCAACTCATGTCCAGGCGGAAGACTTTCAGACTTTAGAGTTTATGTGTGAGAAGAGTCTACGGATAGACTGTTTGTCCCTCTTAGCAGTTTTTTTCTCTTTGGTGGGCGGTGCCTTTTGAAGGTTCCTATCGGAAGACCAGCACTGCAGTTCTATTGCTACAGCATTTATGCTGAGATAGGTACTTTATTTATCCTTGCATTGCTACCTACTTTGTTGTCTTTGGATGGATAATTTAAACTAATTTGATTTTGCGTTTTATAATTATGTAACTGTGTTAGACTAATATAAATTCTTTCTGTCATTCCATTTTTCTATCCTCCTGACCGAATTTCGGTCACCGCGGCCAATCTCAACGGAGACTAGCCAACTACGCAGGAGATATTATAGTGCACAAGTGTGTGCGCAAACACAGGTGCACTCTCTATTCCCTTACTCTCATAGTCCGATGGGACGGCCTTCCGACACGATCGGAGAGAGATCAGGCGCAGGGCCAACGGCTTTACGTGCTTTCCGAGGCACGGAGTAAGTGATAATTAATTTATAAAACGCACATAACTTACGAAAAGTCAGAGGTGCGCGCCTTGGGTTCGAACCCGAGACCTCTGACTTGCCAGTCAACGGTCACAACCACTAGGCTATCACAACTCGATTTTTCTATCACAAAGCAAATAAAAAGTTAATTGCTGACATACCTCAACACTAATGTCGACATCCTGAAGTTTCTGCCTACACACATCTATGATAGTCTGGTTGAAGTTAGAAATAGAGTTCCATTGTTGCTGGACTAATCTCTGCAAGGATTGCATACCAGGCTTTACATTCTTGCCTCCGATTTGAAGTTGTAGGCCTGCAAAGATAATAAATCCTCTATTATATTTTTGGACTCTGGGTCTGTGTTTCGTAAGGTCAGTGAAGGGAATAGGCATGACGACAATAACAAAAAATCGTCGATTTAATGATGTTACAAAAACACATTGGGAAACATTAAACAAAAAAATATTAAACCACTGCTTCAATTTTATTTAAAAATATTAGATTATTAAGATTTTCACTATAATAAAACCTTAAAATATTGTAATCCGCCATTTTGACTGAAACAGCAATCACAGCGTATGACGTCACGCTTAGGTAAAATCCGCTGTCGACACTGTTTTGTTGTATTGAATATTTGACATGTTTACATAAGCGTGACGTCAAAATCGATGCCATGACACCTGAGAGCTTTTTTGACGCACTATTGAAAAAATATTAGAAAAATGGCTTTATCCTTCGTTAAACTAAAGTTTATTACCGAAATAAAGGTTTGTTCGTAAATAGTAAATGTGTACCTACCTACATTACGGAAGAAGATTTGAAAATCTTTCGTCACGCCTATTGCGGTGGCCCTATCCCCCTCAAAGGCCGACAACGCATTTACAATGCTTCTGGTGTCAGGATGCTTATAGTGACCGCCACCTGTTCGTTTTCCTACTACCGGGATCTAGCAGAATACCATCGTTAGGTATTATGTCTGACATATGCAGAGCAGGAAACTTATTTAGTACAACTATAAGACACGTTTAGAAATTGGTTGTATGTCACTCTTATATTTAAGAATAATTTTATTTTAATTACTTTCATTTCTTTTTCTTATGTGTACGACCTTACTTGTAATGTATAATAGACCATAAAATAAAAATAAAATAATAGTCAATAGTCATTTATTGGTAATTGTTAATTACAGGTCACATATAGATTTATATCTGAGTTTACCACCCTTAGAGTGAATGTTGTTTGCTTATCGCAAAACAACAAAGTCTATTTTTGCCTACAAGACCAAGTGACAGATAGCGTTGTCATGAATGCATGTGAAATTTAATTTTGACAGTAAGTCTTAGTGTAATTTTAATTTTGATGGAAGTTTTTATCAAAAGTGGTAAAGCAATTTTATGGTTGACTATACTAAATAAACATTTCATCTTAAATAGATATCTATTTCCATAAAAAATCATACTAACTCATCCAAGTCATAATTATTGGCAAAAACAAACCAACCTGTATTAACATGCCTAGCCATGATGAACAACTGTGTTGCCTTCACGTAATCCTCAGTCTCAATGCTGGTCCAGATCTTCTCAGGAATTTCCATCAAGAGCTTCACTTGAACTGACAAAATGTGTACTGGGTTCGTGTTGTACTGATAACTGTGATACATAAATATAAGATCTCAACGTCAAAGCAGATAAGGTTTTAGCATCGACCAGGGGTGGGTTTCTTTTTAGGCCGAGTAGGCTGAGTAGGCTCGAGCCTGGAGGGGAAAATTTCAGGGGCAGTAAAACATGGCGAATTTTATTTTGTAGTAGTCTATAAACTTTAAAAATGTGTCCAAAGAACCTCGTAATAAGAATTACATTTATAATTTAGATAGATCTCAAATAAGGTTTTATTATGTAGGTATGGTATGGACCGGCAAACAGTGTAGGACGCTCTCAAGCTAGATTGAGTTACAATCTTTGCAAGGTGGCTGGCGTGAACTGGATGAGAATAGCCAAAAATCGTGCTGAATGGCGTGCAATGTGAGAGACCTATGTCCAGCAGTGGACTTCTATAGGTAGATGATGATGATGATGAAGGTTTTATTAAGAAGAAGAATTTATACCTCTGATTTGTTGAAGGTTTGTCACCAATTTTGAAGCCCACCAGATGAGTGTTATGCAAGTTCTTGCAAGCTGCCATCATTTCACCAATGTGGTTCAGAGTGCTGCCAGTAGTCTCCTTCATCTCTTCAATCGTGTCTGCTGCATGAATCAGATCTCTGTACCTTTCACTGAAATGTTTGTAATGTTGCATTTAGGTTAGGTTAGGTTATTTGAGCCTTTTGGTGTCGAGACGCTAGGACCGTGGGTGCCAGGGGCTAGTAAAATTTACAAAGAATTATTGGGGCGTCTTGTCAAGGCAGCTTGTGACCAAAATGCTGGTCTGTTTCTGGCCCAAAAGCTAAGTATAAAGAGGCAGCATTTTGGGAATGTTGCCTACAGGTAGCGGTCTTGTAGATTAAGTTTATCTTTTGAATTAGTTTATTTTTAGGTCTATTATATTATAGTTAGTTATTATTATTGTGCCCGATCTTGTATCCAAATATCTTTTATTAATAAATGAAATAGGTTAGGTTAGTTAATAAGTGGTACTAAGAAATAAAATAAAAGGTTAATAAGTGAATCACTTCACTTGCTTGTAAAACAATCCTCATTGCTGGAAAAAGGATAACCCGCTGCTAGTGTCCGAGTTTTGAGAGCCTTTTTTAGGTTAACCTTTAAAAGATCTTTTGCATCCCTGCGGCACATGTCAAAAGATTTTTTAGTGTAAGTAGTTTGTTGAATTATGTTTGTATTCTAATTTTATATCAGTACTTCTTCAACTACAGAAAATAGATATGTTTTATATTAGAAATAGATTATAATATCATGTTTGTTTATGTAAGCTATTTATGTTATAAGAAACACTTCCGAGGATATTAAGTGGCATAATGGCTCAAAGTATAACATAATATAGTAGAATTTGTACTAAATTCTACGAGAAGTTATCTTTTTATAATGATTTTAAAGAATATGGATACCTATTTGTTAGACTCTAAAATTGACGATGATAGTGTTTTCTCACCGGGAAGGTATCATAATTATTAAGACTTACCCAACCATAGCCCGCAATTCTTCCCTTTTCCTTTCAATTTCATATTGTAATTTCTTTTGAACCTGATCTATATCACTAATAGAATGACTTTGAAACAGTTGATCAGGAACTATATCCAGCAGGTTGGGTTGTGTCATTTTGATAGCTTTACTTACAAATATAATATAATCCCAACATACAATCCCAACAACAATATAATCCCACTTAATGTGAATAAACAAATACACCAAATGTTTTGGTAAAATTCGGTTGCCAATGCCAACACATCGGCTGTCACTGTCACTGTCAGTGTCAAATTACCAATGTCAAAAATTGACAGAAAACCGCTGAAATCATGGAGGATTTTTCTTGCCTTTTTTTACTTGTTTATGGCAATTTGCTGATGATTTCAGCAATTTCTGCCAGTGTCGTGTATTGGCCTGACATTTAAAGTGTTCCCACTTTGAAGCGAGGCTATTCTCAATCAACGCTTTGAAAACTTCCTTTCAACACTAAAAAAAATAACTATTTCAACGATCATTTTTCCTGTTTCAAGATTTCAACATTAGAGAATTCCATAGAACAACGCATAGAACCTCATTGGTTCTATGCGTTGTTCTATGGGATTCTCTACTCTCTAAAATTCCACAACTTGGCAAAAGTCTGAGGCGGTGACAACTGGAACTAAAAATAAAAATCTTAAAAACTAAGCTAGTGTGAGTGTCAAAAATAACTTAACACGTTCACTGCGTAAGCCTAAAAACCCGTACTAAATTCAAGTGCGTTACGGGAATAAATGCGCCCCGTAATGAGCTACTACATTGTGCGTTACGGGTGTAAAAGTACCCCGTACACCCTTGTTGCTTTATATACCTCAATCTACCTGAATTTCCACTTTTTTTAATTTTTCATTTTTTTAATTGATAGAGTATTGAATAAGCTATGTTATAGTCTTTTCGCCAGTAGATTTGGCAAAAATTGATAAAGTTATAAGGAAAAGAAATGCCCGGGGCTTTTTTATCCCCGTATCGCACTAGAAATGCTAAAAATACGGGGTAATAGTGCCCCGTAACGCACAAAACTAATTTTTATCGATGAAATGATAGTGATGGGAAATAAATAAAACGATAGACTTAACGAAAATATTAATTTCGGAAGAATGCAAATAGGTAGCAAAGTATTAAGTAACAGAGATATTTAAAT
Organism: Protodeltote pygarga; assembly: GCA_936450705.2. Classification (NCBI taxonomy): domain Eukaryota; kingdom Metazoa; phylum Arthropoda; class Insecta; order Lepidoptera; family Noctuidae; genus Protodeltote; species Protodeltote pygarga. The sequence continues at coordinate 11,350,223 of OW388263.2, forward strand.
AGAAGCTTTGGCCTTAGTTTGTGCGTATGTATTTATTAAATAATAAGTAAAAAAACCAAAATGTATCAATTATAATTGTAAAAACTAGTTAATGGAGATAAAAAAAATAAAAAATAAGGTAAATAAGTTTGGCCATCTTTTTTATTTATGACAATTCCAACATATGACGCGAACGCTTTATTGTCGATAAATTATTAAGATCACGTGATGTGCTATTGACTGCACTAATGCAAATAAGCTCACAACCCCGTACGGGTACACAATATTTTACACGGGGTTCATTAAACCCCGTATCGCACTAAAAGGTAATTTTTACTCTCTGGTCGGAACGGGGTTTGAAAAACCCCGTATATTTTTTAAATATAACCTTTTTCTACAATCGCCAAACTACACAAATATACAGTTATCTCTGTCATGCAGTCATAAATTCCAGAGATACAGCTCCCGCACCAGCGAGTAGACACTACTTTTTTCTCCCGCACTGAATGAAAGCATCGTACGGGGTTAAAAAGACCCCGTAACGCAGTGAACGTGTTAAAATACTAAGCGAACGTCGCGGTTCTCGCAGTATCAACGCCGAGTCGTTGCGCATGTTTGTGTGAGTGTGTCGTTTTCGAGCGTTTGTTTGTACGTAGTTACCATAATGTATGATTATTATACTGTTATTGTATAAATGCAATGTACGCGCCACAAGCAAAGATCTGACACTTTGATTATATTAAATAATCAAATATCTGACAATTTAAAAAAATCTGTTACCTAATATTACCGAATTGTCCTAATTATATAAATTATGTACCTATTTTAATAAATAATAATTATGGTTATAACGTAATTTATAATAAGCATTTAATTAAAGAACAAACCTGAATCGAGCCGATTCCAATACCTACAGTGCCCGTAGAAATCTGCGGCGACGACCACTCGCGTTGGCTAAAGCCAAAATATGCCAACTCAAATATGAACGTAAAACGGGCCACATTTCTAGCTTACGAAATCGAAAAAAAAGAATTACTTATTCAAAGAGACACCATCATAAAGAAAGTAGACTCTCAGTCAACGCACACCACTAAACAAAAGTTACAGCTTGGCAAAAAAGAGTCTGAGGCACGGACCAAATGATAATAATTAATACGCACATAACTTACGAAAAGTCAGAGAAGCATCTCGTTCGAACCTGAGACCTCTGACTTGCCAGTCAACGGTCATACCTTTAGGCTATCACGACACGACTCAGAACCTATGACTCACTTTTGTATATGAGAAGTTAAATTCGTTTTCAGATTTCGAGCTGTGTTCCTTAGGGAAAGTTGTTCAATTACCTCCCAGAATTTGGCTGGACTTTAAAACAACAGGGTGTATTGTATACTACCCTCATTTTGATTAGAATTTTTGGTATCTAAATCAGTCGGAACAGTTCACCTGTGAGCTTTGGTGAAAAAGGCCATATATACAGTGTACAAATTAATGAGGCGTGCACAGACCTCTTTGACAGGGTAGGCAGTACATACAAATACTACTTAGTTACACTAATTCGTCAGGGTAGGCAGTGGCCTACCCTGACAGATTCGACGCAGGCGACGAATTAGTGTGACGAATTAGTAGTAGTCATTACAGACATTACATTATACACTATCTTGATTTGTTTTAACATTTTTGATTGACACTAACCTACTTGTTGATACTATGTGCCGTTCAAACTCAAACCTTAATTCAACCCAGAGAATTTATCTTTAAGAACATCCTTGTCAATCCCTAATACGTCTTGGTCTACGACGTAAACCAAGCGTTAGCTACCGTTATCACGTAGACTCTACGTGATACCTAACGCTAGTGAATAAATACTCTTTGTACGTGGTCTACGACCTCTACGACTAACGGTTAGCATCCCTAATAAGTCTGTGGACTACTGTCAAAGTTAGCGCACGGAGGGATGCTAACAAGTCCGACTCCGAAGAACAATGAAAAGCTCACTAATTATATTATTTTATAGATCTAAAGTAAAACAATTTCGAGATTTCTCTTTTTGTTTTTATAGAAAACGTATCATCGCTTATCAAATATAAATACGCAATATTTTTCAAGATGGATAATAGGCGTCCTCCAGACAAAGATTTGCTTCGTCCTCCTTCAGAGAGCGCTATGCGACGCAATTCAGAAAGCGCCAATCGTCGTACTTCAGATATCGCCAATCGTCGTATTTCAGATATCGCCAATCGTCGTATTTCAGATATCGCCAATCGTCGTACTTCAGATATCGCTAATCGTCGTATTTCAGGAAGCGCTATGCGTCGTACATCAGAAAATCCTATGCGTCTTAGTTCGGAATATCCGCGAAGCGCTTTGCGTCGTTCTAAGATGTAGGTACTACTTATATGCTTTAAAGACTCATCGACGTCTACTAGGGGCTCCCGCCTTCCGGCCATGAATGCAGCCAACATTTTTGGGACGTTGCCTACTGGTAGCGGTATTTCAGTAAATTCATTTATAAGATGCTATTTAGTTGTTCCTTATAACTTAAATATCATTACAAATAAATTATCCGACTTTCTATACGTAATTTTGTGAAGATGTTTATTACTCGATCATGCATAAACAGTTGAATGGATTTGGATGAAATTAGCGAACAGATAGATCAAGTCCTTAGTACACAGAATACTTCGTATATCTTGTCCAACCACCACGATTTGATTAGTTCACTAGCTATTATATATATTTAAAAAACTAGTAGATACTAGTATTAATAAAATTTATTTAACTCTACAGGGAATCCTTTGACTTGGTTGAAAAAAAAGGTGGCAGACATTTTTATGAATCAGAGGCATATCTCGAGGACGATCTCGTGGACATAAAGAAAGGTCGATTACCATCTGTGTTCACCGACACTAACTATGATCCTAACCAGAATAGAGCGCCCCCTAACCCAATTAAGTATGCGATTGTGCTATTTATTTATGAGCATTTAGGGAAACTGTTGAGGGATGAGTCCATTCAAAACGTGTTTTTGGTTTACAACTATAATTATAAGTACCTATTGCGCCTTTAAAACACGACACGCAATTTGCAAGTACGCAAAAGTAATATGTGCTTGTTTGTAGAGCATATTTCGTACTTTTTAACGTAATCTGCGTTGAGCAAAAATAACGTCGTCTAAAAGCCAGTTTGCATGGTTGAGTAGATGTAGCCAGCAATTAGCTACAGGTCAGAAAATGGCTTGCCTTGGGACGATAGCACACCTCCACAGAATACCAACGCGATACGTCGCGAAGTGACACATTAGTGATGATTACCAGAAGTTTAATCAAACCACCCCTTAAGGTGCCTATCGCTATGTGCTCGCTATATCTCTACATACATATACCTCGCTCGCACATTGTAGATATAAAATCCCTACATGTAGTTATAAAAAATCGCTAAAAACTTCAAACCTAAGTCAAAGCTAGTCAAAGCTAGCAGTAGCCAGTCAAAGCTAAGTAATCGGGTGGGGCTCATAATAATGAATGAATATTTCAACCTAGACCGAGTTGATTAATTTATTGTTTATTATGCAAGCCCTGACCGAAGACCTGGTCATGTTGTAGCGCAACTTTTGAGGTGTCCAGCAGTGGACTACGATGAGCTAAGTTGATTGATTGATTGACAGACCCTGGATGGCATATATAAATCTTATACGGATGTTGTTGGGCCCTGGATTGATGATCATGCCTCTCGCCATAAGTCAGTCCGGCATGATCTTAGGACCAATAATAACGTTAGTGATGGGAGCAGTCCTGGTACACACGCAAATATTACTGGTATGCTACTTGGACTTGATTGATTAGGTATTTACTATAGTTGTTACCTGTATTTGCTTCATGGTTGTTACTACTGACTGCCTTTTAGTACTGCATCCATTGTCAAATTAATATTTAATGACTAGCAAAGAAGCATGTGAGGTATATACCTATGCTTTTTTGTATAAATAGTCACTTTGAATCTTACGAAACAGTTATAAAATACGCAGTGTGGTTACTTAGGAGAAATGAGTTTATAGTAAATGAGATTGTCAAAAGAAAAAACGCGCAGTAGGTCCTTAATCATTTACATGCGTACATGCTTAATCATTTACATGCATACATGCTTAATCATTTACATGCATACATGCTTAATCATTTACATAATAAAATAAAATAAAAATTAAATAAAATCGTTATATTTTTTCAGTTACAATCGCTGAATGAGGTTTGTCAGCAGATGAGAATACCGCACATAACGTATAGATTTGGATTCCGTCTAGCTGTACTGCATGGTCCAGGAATGTTTTCTTGGTTTGGGCATAATGGCCGGTAAGTTCTACCGCGGACACGAACGGTGCACCACTTTGCGATTAGAATATTTTGAACGATGCTACGAGCGTAGGGGCAGGGTTAGCGCTACGTTCGGAAGCTAAGTGCAAGCGATTCTAACCTTAAGAGTGGTGCACCGGCTTTGTCCTCGATAGTACCTACCTATTACTATTGAATTTTTCAAAGTATGAAATGAATTGTAATAATTATTGTTGATTAATGTTTTTTCGAATTCCCGCTTTGTTGATACGTGAACATTTTTATAAAGTACTAGCTGCCCGGCGCGATTTCGTACGCGTGATTATCCTCTACGCCTATTCTATCCTACTCTACACTGCCCTACCCTACCCTATCCTAACCTACCCTACCCCTACTTTACCCCTACCCTACCCTATCCCACCCTACCCACCTTACTCTACCTCTATCTCTACCTTACTCTACCCAACCCCTAATAAATTTATGTTCAACAAAATGTATGGAACAGCTGATTTTTTTTTGCGATTTCAGGGTTGGTCCCATAGTAAAAGTTGTTCATAATGATGAGTTTAATGACCCCTTTTAAGGATGCTAGAGTTTTACAAATAACCCTATATATTAGACCCTAAGCTGTGTTACTTTCATCATTTTCAGCACGATTGTGGCTTTATTCACTGTATTGAGTCAAGTTGGAATATGCACAGTGTTCATCATAATAGTAACGGACAGTTTGCGAGATGTAAGTGAATGTTCATTATTTAACTAATGTCCTCCAGACCGAATTTCGGTCACAGCGGCCAATCTCAATGGAGATTAGCTAACTACGCAGGAGATATTATAACGCACAAGTGTATGCGCAAACACAGGTGCACTCTCTATTGCCTCACTCTTATAATCCGATGGGACGGCAATTCGACACGACCGGAAAGAGATCAGGCGCAACTCACAAGGCCAACGGCTTTACGTGCTTTCCGAGACACGGAGTACGTGATAATTAATTTATAATACGCACATAACTGACGAAAATAAATTCAGAGGTACCTTGGGTTTGAACCTGAGACCGCTGACTTACCAGTCACTTTCAAGATTTATCAGTTTATTTACCTATAATGTGATTATTATTTTTCTAGATATTGGACCTGCAATCCACCGCACCGTGTTTATTGATTATACTGATACCGTTTCTCTTGCTAGAGGTGTTCATGACAAGTATGACGCATGTCAGCTACGTCTCATCTGTCGGTGAATCTATTTTTATTTTTATTTTATGCAGCAATGAAGCAATGAATTTTCATATACACTTCGTATTATATCATAGACAATGGTGCTGATTCTCGTGTACATTCCGCTAAACTAATTTTAGTCTAACTATATCTCTTTCTAATAAACACCATAAAAAAAGGACAGCAAATTGAAATATAAAATTAGAGCTGTCAAATTAGTCTATGTCCTTGCAATTGACGTAAAAATACACGAGACCTATACGACATGCCGACTAAATTCTCGTTGATGTTACTCATTAAAATGGACTAGTTTGACAGCTCTAAAAATCATCTATCCTTTTCTAATGATCTTTGTAAGAAAGAGAGATCGCGAGTCTAAATTAGTTTACAGCGTGTGCAAGAGAATTAGCACCAATGGCGTATTTGCAGGCTATACCCACAGTCAAACCGATTTTACTGTAATTTTTTTTGTTTAATGAATAAATAAATAATAATAAATAAATAATAATAATTAAACTTGAATATTCGAGGGTCATTCCGAACTAAATTACATAGGTTCTTTCGCTCACGTAGACTATAGGATAAGTACAGATTTTATTTGGGTGCGTCTCATAACATATAAATTCATTTGATCTAATTTCATTTTATTATCGTTCATAAGATATAATCAACGTGAGATATACCAACTATTGATATAATGTTTTTAACATCTAACATTTATTTGTTCTAAAATTTATTTATATAACGTTGTTTGATATAACATTTACTTAATCTAAAATCATTAGGTCTAAACTTTAATATGTATATTATTTATTTTATCGAAAATCATTTGGTCTAATGTTTAATACGTATATTGATTATTTAATCGAAAATCATTAGGTCTAACGTTTAGTATGTATATTGATTATTTAATCGAAAATCTTTTGGTCTAAGTTTTAATATATATAAAAACATCATAATATGGTTAACACCCCGACTCAGAGTACCCCGACTTGGACAGGTTAGGTTAGAAGGGGATGACCATCCCCTTCGTGGTTATTTTTTTATAAACCACCCAGAAGTAGGAGCCCCGCGAAGCGGGGCTCCGTCGACCTAGCCCACCCTCGACCATGCATTTCTATGCATATTTTAAGGTTTAGTTAGATGCCATTTGAGTTAGGTTAAAACTGTGACCATTAATTTACAATATGTTTTTCGTTAAATGTTTGGCGTTTTTATCTCGTTAGATCAAATAAGTGTTACATATTTTGAGCGGTATTTTAAACGAATTTATATAAAAAGATCGTTATACTATATAAAATTATAGCTTCCGTTGTTATATGTTGAAAATATTAGAGATTTAGTTGTTATATTATTTGTTATTTACTCTTTTTGAGTGGTATGCCAAACGAATTTTATATTAAATGTATGTTATGCTTATAAAAATTAGTTATTTTAAAATTATATCAATCGTTTATTATATTAAATAATCGTTATATTAAAAAAAATATAGCTTCCGTTGTTATATGTTGTAAATATTAGAGATTTTGTTGTTATATGATCTATTACTTACCCATTTTATTTAGTCACCTAACGTAATTAGTAGGTACTATACGTACACAAAGCTGCGGATAGGAATGCATGCATGCATGCATGCATCCATTGCGTGCTTTAATGCATTAATGCTTTTTGGCTTTGTTCAAATCTAATAAAGCACTTTTTTGTACACCACATTGATTGTTTACTGTCTGGTGCTAAAATCACCAGGCTGCTATTAGATCTGACTCTGGAACAGACTACGTAGCCCATGAGAAAAGCAAACTTCCCTTGAGTCTAAGTACGCCTTTACTATAGCACAAAAACAATTTGAAACTAAAGACTGATGACGTCATATGAGGTGCCGTAGGATTATCGTAAAAGTGACGTATGTCTCGTTGTCAAATTAGATTTAGTTACTGACATTTACAGCTAAGAGGTAGTAATCGATATTTGTATTTTATCAATGGTTTACTCGGTTTAGTCATTGCATCGTTACGACTGTGAAAACGATGGAACTAAGAGAAGGATTCGTTACAACAAAATGTCACTATAATAATACTTATGTCGATTATATCGATTTTACGAGTAGACTCCCAGCTACGAGTATGTGGGCGTAGCACGTAGACTCGTAGCCGATGTGAGCCGCGTAGCTAGCGTCTACGCGTCGTGCGCACTGACTGACCGCGATCATTGCCCGCGGCCCGGCCGCGACCGTGCCGATGCCGCTTCTACTGTAATATGTTAGGTCACAAAGGAGTGAGCAAATATGACAATTGCACTTCAAGGTGACTCTCCGTAGCGCGGACCTGTCACTACATTTGCTAGTTGTAATTTCAAGTTTATGATCATAAGTTTAAATAAAATGTTTTTATTAACTTATTATTGTTTTTGCGGCAATTATAATAATTATAATTTATTATAAAAAATCTTATTAAAGAATAATATAACATGTACAAGATTTACTTAGGTATATTATGACACTTGCCTGACTATATACTTTGATTATATATATGTCTAGATAGAGTGTCGCGCTGTAAAAGCACCCAAAAAAATGTGCCAACTTTTTATACTGGTGTGCGTTGACAGCTACGTCTTACACAACACGACTGTCATTCTGTTTTCCTAGTGTGCGTGAATAATGATACCAGTTGTTGAAATATTCCCATTGAATTAGAGGAAAAATTCCATAGTGAGAATAAATTTTAATCTAAATAAATATTCTCTAAAACGAAAATAATAAATGAATTAGAATTCAGATAAAATATAAACGTTTGTACGTTACGTTAGTTTATTTCGGAAACTTTTTGCCCAGTTTTGATAAAACTTTGAATGTACTTACTTATATTAACCTCAACTATGTTTCGATACATAATTTCTTAATGGAAGACCCATTAATACTTTTCCCGACACACGAATTGAACCCAGGACCGTGTATATTCCGTAGTCGCGCTTGCGACCGGTAAACCAACGAGGCAGTTCATTAATTTTCAATGACTGGCGCAATTCGTCTCGCAGCTTGACATATTCGTCACAAATATTATTTAAGAAATTTAAATTCCCGTAAATAATACCCACCTAATTTATTTTTTTCAAAAAATTACACTTCCGCCATCACTAAGTATGTATTAAACTACTGGACCTCATGGGAGTTTGAATTCATAAACTGGCAACACGGACGTCAAAGACAAAATGTCGGAAAAAATATTAATTTATTTTCAAAATATTTCAATGGCTTATTTTTCTGAAATGAATACAAAATAATGTTGTTTACCTGTGATATTTGACTTTTTTTGTTTTTTTTTTATCGATCTTTGTAATTTCTGCATATTTTAATGGCACAAATCGTCCTTGTAAAAAAAGATTTTTGCGATACAACTCGAGCATATCTCGTGACAGTGCAACTGACACTAAACGCGGCGAAGCGGTTTAGTGGCCAACAGTTGGTTACTAAATTTATCGACGCTTTTACAGCTTTGACTGTCTATCTAGACATATAAATAATCAAAGACTATATACTAGGAATTCAGAATTAAAATTAAATTGTAAAGAAATCAAATTTATCTCAGGAGCGAAAGTACCTACTAATAAAATATTACGTTTAAAAATCTTTAAATAATCACTTATCATCTATACCAATATTATTTATGTGAAAGTAACTCTGTCCGCCTGTCTGTTTGTTACTTCATAGCGCCTTTACGACCGAACCGATTTGAACTAAAGGCAGTGTATTTAAACTAGCCTAGAATAAGAGAAAGGCTACTTTTTACGCGATAACCGACATCCACTCGGGCAGAGTAAAAGCTAGTACATTATATATAATTAGTATTACCAACACGATGATTCTCGGCAGTGTCCCGGAAGAAAGAGGGATTTATATTTATTTATATTGCAGGTGCTGTTTTTACTTTGATGTCCATTATTTTAATGCTCATTACGTTTTTTGATGAGGCCCCAGAAGATTACGAACTGGCTACGAAAAGCTTATGGCGTATATTTTGGGCTATTGGTGCTAATTTTTTCAATATGAGTGCAGTCGCTGTGGTAAGATTTATATATTACATAGGTACAGCGTGTTTTTTTTTATTGAGACAGTACTAATAGGAGCCATAGGATATACAGGGAAATGTTATAGGTCCTTTCCTCACAATCGCTTCAAGTTGTATCGTGTGGCGTCGTATAGTCGCGTTCGTTGCTCACGCAGGAGTCAGGACACCTCGTTACTCGAATAACGCGATGAATAATTTTGTTGGAGCTCAGATAGTTAATCCACGACATCATAATTATTATAATCGATTGATCTATCGATGCGCAGGATAATATTTGTTGCACGTTGGGGATTGAATGCAGACAGTCAATCCCTTATGGTCTAAGTGTTACAATCGTATCGCCATTGATGCATTTGTTTTTAATAATTATGAATCCACCTAAAATAAATAATAGTACAGACGCTAGCTCATCTATCTACCTGGCTTAGCTTACCCGGCCTAGCACCAAGCTTTTTTTTTATTTAAACTAGATTGCGTGTTCTTTTTAACAAATTTTTAGGGTTTTTTTAGTCGGGGTTTTTTAATCGGGGTTTTTTGAGTCGGGGTTTTTGTAGTCGGGATTTTTTTTGGAAGCTTGGAGCTTTGAAAAAGAACTGGCCGAGCTGCTTTTTTGCCTTAGTTCCGCGATACGGTCGCGTTCTAGAATTTTCTTTAACCAAGACTAGACCTTTTAGACGCTTAAATCATGTAAGGCTCTGGCTACATTTTTAAATAAAAAAAAAATTGTACGTTACAAAGTAATAATATTGTTTTTTTTTGAGAATTTTTTACATGCTTACGAACATGAACTTTAAAAAAAATATTTTAAGTAGGTAAGTAATTATTAAAATCAATAATACGAATATTGACGTTTTTTTTTCTTTCTAGATATTAGCGCTGGATAAAGCTCTGGTAAATCCTTCTGTAATGACCTCAAAATTGGGCGTTATAAACGTGGGTATAATGATACCGACTGTGATATCTATGGTGGTTGGTTGTATCGCATACTGGAAGTTAGGAACTGTGGAAGAAAATGTCCTTAGGGACTTACCGTTGGATGAAACGTTATTACATTTATTATTTATATATGTCAAAGTCAAACCGTTCCCTTAACCGTTCAAAAGCTCTTTTAACTAACAGGCAGGCTAAAAAACAGGCAAAAGTAGTTTTGACTGCATAGCTATTGCATTGGTCAATAGTAATTTTGCCGGGAAATCATTGGTTAATAGTGCTTTTGACTGTAAATTTGCGGGCAAAAGTGGTTTTGACTAACGCTCCTTGTCGAAGCCTTACGGCCTGGCTGCGAACTCGTAAGAACAAATGTACTAAAATGTTCAACGACGCCACGACTCGTCGCTCTCGGCGGCGGCGGCGGCGGTTTCTCCATTCTCCATACTTAAAATGATTTGTATTGATTTCGTGCACTCCATCCGTCGAATTTAAAATATCATTAGAAAATATATGCCTAAGTCTTAATACATCTAAATACGTGGCATGGCCATCGCGCCGCTCGCAGACCTAGCCCGTCGCCGCCGCCTTAGACCGAAGTCGTGGCCACTAGGTTATAGTACTATATACTAGTAGCCTATTAGTGCACGTGGTGGGTAGGTCCACCTAGCGTGTAGATATTCTTACTGCTTGCCTGTAGAGCGTAAGTGCACGTAACACGTTAGTGCTTGTAGCGCAAAGGTGCTTGTAAGCGTAAGTGTGCATAGAGAGAGTTAATGTATAATATTTCTAGTTCAATAACATAATGTGCATATTGAGCATTCATGTGTGAGCATAACATAAATCTACAATAATTACGATTGTGATTATAAAAAATCGTGTGTCTAACTAGGTACCTGTGCTTCGTCGCTCGGTCGTCGGTCGGTACCCAAAAATGATTACAATACAGACTGCAATCACAATCAACACAAGTTGCTAATCCCTGATTTCTGAATCAGTCTCAAAGATTCTAGCATATTAAGTAAGATCAGGTGAAACCTTACCACGACATACGGTGTCAAAAGCAATTCAACAAATAAAAGAATATTGCGATGTATTTACGTTTAGGTATAGTTATAGATGTTACATTACATGAGTAAGCTGACTAACAGCCGTGAAGCACAAGGGTTCCAGATGAATAAGCGTCAAGCATTCGTGCCTGACAAGAAACTGATCTGAACACCCATTTGGTCCAACCATGAGGCATTGTCTTGCTCATGATCATAATATATTATTGCCAGTCCGTAAACTGTATTGCCTATTTTTATTATTATTTAACTACTGTGGGTATTTTAATTTTTCATACATTGTTTGCGTCTCTTAATGCCGTGTCGAAATAAACGTATTTTCTTTCTATCTACATTAATTTCCGCGGAGTAACATCTGTAATTTGCACGCATCATCATGAATGTTTTGCAACCTCATATATCATCATCATATACGGGACGGTTACGATCAGATTTTGCAAGATTGCAGAAATTTGCAAGATGCCCAGTATGCATAAAGAGTATTTTATAAAGAACTAGACATATTGTACTGTTTGTCCGCACATCTCAAGAAAAAAAACATCACGAAAACGCTTACTCTTAGAAATAACCAACAAATTCTCTTAATTTTAGGGCGACAACGGTGATTCTAATACTTTTCTTAGTATCACTGTCATTAGGCTTTCCCGTCCAATGCCACCCCGCTGTAGGGACAATCGCAGAAACAATCAAATACCATGATCCAAACAGTGTTTTACAAGAGCATCAGGTTCAAAAAATAAAAGGTTTCCTCCGCCCTGCATTCCTCTTAGTGTGTTGTTAGTATATAATTGATTTATCAACTTTCTTGTAAACCAAGGTTGAATGGTTTACCTTAAATCCCTTATCCTAGCAAGTATCCTTGCTACTGATCCCTGATGCAGGCGTCACATGGTAGAGTCTGCACTAGCTTGCTGCTCTTGCTGGTGGTGCTGGTGCTGATACTTGCTGATGCTGCAAGACCTTGACCAGCTATTTGCACCAGCGATTGCAGAAACTTTATGTTTATGTATGTAAGAGTCGTGATAGCCTAGTGGTGGTGACCGTTGACTGGCAAGTCAGTGGTCTCGGGTTCGAGCCCAAGGCGCGCACCTCTGACTTTTCGTAAGTTATGTGCGTTTTATAAATTAATTATCACTCTCCGTGCCTCGGATAGCACGTTAAGCTGTTGGCCCCGGCTGTCAATTGTAGATCTTTGACAGTCGTTACGAGTAGTCAGAAGCCCGAAAGTCTGACAATCAGTCTTACCAAGGGGTGATAGTGTAACCCAGTATCTGGGTTGTGGAGGTCTGATAGGCAGTCGCTCCATGTAAAACACTGGTATTCAGCTGCATCCGGTAAGACTGGAAGCCGACCCCAACATAGTTGGGAAAAGGCTAGGCAGATGATGATTGCAGAACACTTTATACTTTCTAGTTCTTATTGCCTACCTGGTGCCGCATCAAGGACCCTTCGTGGCATTTGTGGGAAACCTGTGCACGTCAATGCTTGCGCTGACGTTTCCAGCCATGATGGACCTATGTCTCAGGCACCCCAACAGATACGGGCGATTTTTCCAGCATCTCATAAAAGACATTTTCATCATTCTCTTCGGAATCTTGGACTGGATCCTCGGTGTCTATTTCTGTGGATACATAATCTATATACGTATTATGTCAAGAAATTCTCCAAGTTACGGTTATTTTGAATATTATTAATATTGGAAAAATATAATCGAAAAACATATTTTAATTGTAAATTTTATTTTTCTGAAAAAATATACTTATTTGAATATTATTGTAGATTTTTTTATTGAAAACATTTTATGATACCTATAATAAAAATAAAATAAAAATAGTATTTATTTCTACTACTAAATACGAGATTATAAAAACAACTTAAGGTACAGTTACACATGCTCATAAAATTTCATACTTATTAGCATGCGAGCATCGAGCGTGCTCTTTAAACTGACACTTTTGTTTAGCATTCTTTTTTTAATAGGTTTAAATAAGCGTGCTCAAAGCAAACAATTGAACACGCAGGCTGTTTAAGCGCGGGTTAGAAGTTTCGGTATTCAGTGTTCCAGTGCAGATAGTGAAAAATGGAAAACCTGGCCCTCTCCACAGAACTGAATAAAATTATAATGTGTCAAAAACTTTTGTCAAGATAGAAAAAAATAAGGAACAAGACGATTTGTAGAAGAGAAAAACTTGGAGCGAGTACTCGATTGCTAGAAGAAATGCGAGAAGAAGATATTGATGGTTATAAAAATAATTTGCGATTTGTTAGACGAGTTATCGATACTATATAGCATGCTCAATAAGCAAACCTGTTCAGACGCGCTAAAAACAGGTCCCCTTCCACAAGCAGCAGTTAAAATTCATGGTCTTTCTTTTATTTAGTACACTATGTTATTTAGCAAAAAAAATTCCCTATGATGAAGCCTTTCGATAGGTATGATAAAGGTACAGGGTGATTATTTTTTTGAATGCAGTTTAAATTGTTTTTAAAATTAAAATAATGTCTTCTTTCAGTAAAATGTTCCATCTACAATATTTAAGGTACTTTCCTTCCATGTGGCATGTCCGTGGGACGCCCTGTATACTAGTAGCCTATAATTGCACGTAGTGGGTAGGTCCACCTAGCGTGTAGATATTCTTACTGCCTGCCTGTAGAGCGTAAGTGCACGTAACACGTTAGTGCTTGTAGCGCATAGGTGCTTGTAAGTGTAAGTGTGCATAGAGAGAGTTAATGTATAATATTTCTAGTTCAATAACATAATGTGCATATTGAGCATACATGTGTGAGCATAACATAAATCTACAATTACGATTGTGAAATAAAATTTTTTGTGTGAAACTAGGTACCTGTGCTTCGTCCGTCGGTCGGTGTCTAAAAATGACAATAGATAGACTGCAATCACAATCAACACAAGTTGCTAATCCCTGATTTCTGAATCAGTCTCAAAGATTCTAGCATATTAAGTAAGATCAGGTGAAACCTTACCACGACATACGGTGTCAAAAGCAATTCAACAAATCAAAGAATATTGCGATGTATTTACGTTTAGGTATAGTTATAGATGTTACATTACATGAGTAAGCTGACTAACAGCCGTGAAGCACAAGGGTTCCAGATGAATAAGCGTCAAGCATTCGTGCCTGACAAGAAGCTGATCTGGATACCCATTTGGTCCAGCCATGAGGCATTGTCTTGCTCATGATCATATAATTATTATTTCCAGTCCGTGTATTGTGTATTATATGTGTGTATATTTTTATTATTATTTAACTACTGTGGGTATTTTAGTTTTTCATATATTGTTTGCGTCTCTTAATGCCGTGTCGAAATAAACGTATTTTCTTTCTATCTACATTAATTTCCGCGGAGTAACATCTATAATTTGCACGCATCATCATGAATGTTTTGCAACCTCATATATCATCATCATATACGGGACGGTTACGATCAGATTTTGCAAGATTGCAGAAATTTGCAAGATGCCCAATATGCATAAAGAGAATTTTATAAAGAACTAGACATATTGTACTGTTTGTCCGCACATCTCAAGAAAAAAAACATCACGAAAACGCTTACTCTTAGAAATAACCTACAACTCTCTTAATTTTAGGGCGACAATGGTGGTTCTAATACTTTTCGTAGTGTCCCTGTCATTAGGCTTTCCCGTCCAATGCCACCCTGCTGTAGCGACAATCGCAGAAACAATCAAATACCATGATCCAAACAGTGTTTTACAAGAGCATCAGGTTCAAAAAATAAAAGGTTTCCTCCGCCCTGCATTCCTCTTAGTGTGTTGTTAGTATATAATTGATTTATCAACTTTCTTGTAAACGAAGTTTGAATGGTTTACCTTAAATCGCTTATCCTATATAAGATATGAAAAGCCCAACAGCTGGGGCTTGTCATGTTTGTGGATCACTTGCGATAACTGGTCAAGGTCTTTCAGCATTAGCAAGTATCCTTGCTACTGATCCCTGACGCAGGCGTCACATGGTAGCGTCAGCACTAGCTCGCTGCTCTTGCTGGTGGTGCTGCTTCTGATACTTGCTGATGCTGCAAGACCTTGACCAGCTGTTTGCACCAGCGATTGCAGAACACTTTGTACTTTCTAGTTCTTATTGCCTACCTGGTGCCACATCAAGGACCCTTCGTGGCATTTGTGGGAAACCTGTGCACGTCAATGCTTGCGCTGACGTTTCCAGCCATGATGGACCTATGTCTCAGGCATCCCAACAGATACGGGCGATTTTTGCAGCATCTCATAAAAGACATTGTCATCATTCTCCTCGGAATCTTGAACTGGATCCTCGGTGTCTATTTCTGTGGATACATAATCTATATACGTATCATGTTAAGTGATTCTCCAAGTTATCGTTCTATAGAATATTATTAATATTGGAAAAATTTAATCGAAAAACATATTTTATAAATGTAAATTTTATTTTTCTGAAATAATATACTTATTTGAATATTATTGTAGATTTTTTTATTGAAAACATAATATAAAATAACCTTTATTTCTACTACTAATAGTCGCCTCTGTGGCGTAGGCCTCGCCTTATCCCTTCCATACCTGTCTCTCTCGTGTTTTTTGCATCCATTTTGAACCACATTT
This sequence comes from Protodeltote pygarga, assembly GCA_936450705.2. Taxonomy (NCBI): domain Eukaryota; kingdom Metazoa; phylum Arthropoda; class Insecta; order Lepidoptera; family Noctuidae; genus Protodeltote; species Protodeltote pygarga. The sequence goes on from OW388263.2 coordinate 11,366,420, forward strand.
TTCTGTGAAAATATCTCTCCATCTTTTTTGGCCTGCCTTTTTTCTTTTTCCTTTCCTTAGTACCCATTCTGTTAGTCTCTTGGTCCATCTATTACACCTACATTTATGAGTCCAGCCCATTGCCACCTGCCCCATCTTATTATTTTTCTTACATCCACTATTTTTGTTTAGCTTCTTATCTTATCATTACTGACATTATCTGAGAGTCTGAATCCAAGAATACTCTTTTCAATTCTGCTTTGGCAAACAGTTATTCTTTCTTCATCTTCTTTTTTTAAAGACTAAGTTAGCAACCATTTAAATGAATTGATTGTGTCGTTCTTCATTATTTCTTTCAATGCCCAATATTTTTTCCAGGCTAAAGAAAGTAGTAGTAGACTTTTCAGCAGCCTTTGATACTGTGCACATAAAACGGCTTAGGAGTCTACTGAAACTCACTGAAGATTTCGGCTTTATTGGCATACTAAACAAGATTTAAAATAAACGCCGCTTTCATGTCCACCTTAATAATAACAAAAGTAGATGACGGTACACCAAAAATGGGCTCCCTCAAGGTACCGCGCTAGCGCCGGCCTTGTTTAACATCTACAGCAATGACCAGCTGTTCTCCGTAAACAGAAAGAATTCTCTACGCAGATTATCTCGCATTGGCTGCTCAGATGCCTGGCTTGAAGATATCAAAAATGTTACTGACGGAGGCACTGTAACCGTTAGGAAAGTGTCTTTCTTCTCCGTAACCAGCCAGAAGAGCATGGCTCACAACAACATCTCTTGGCAGGGTATGAACGTTGAGCATTGTCCCGAAGCACGCTACCTCAACATCGGATAGGTCACTGACTTATAAAGCCCACTGCCGTAAAACTAAACATAAAGTCGGCACTCGTAACAATTTGTTACGCCATCTTACTAGTTGGGGAGGGTCGCCGCAGTCCTCCATAGTGCCGAAGTAGTGACTGTCTCGCTCGTTCAATCTACAAAGACGCGAAGTCGATCCGTGGCCTGGGTATTAATTTTTTTTTTTTTAATTCCTGCGTCGATTTCGCGTAACCTTAGAAAATGGGAATAGACGTTGCAGTAATAAACGAAACAATAGAAATCAAAGAATTAAAAATACGGAAAAAAAAATGTTAAGTACTAGAATGCACAATGCACAATGTTTGTGCATGTGGTACAAAATACAATTGTGATTGTATAGAAAACATTAGTGTAAAATATTGAAATCTTGAAATGAATATAATAATGTGTTAAAATAAAATAAACAATATCAAAAATATACAATCTCGGCCTATACGGTGACAGGGTTAACAGATAACAAAATGGCACTGATGACATTCCGTATCGATCAAAGTTCTACATCAAAAGTAGTCAGAGTCATCCGTTGACTGAGTTGGATACTTCCTTTATGGAGTCATCTCTACTAAGTCTGTGGTACATCCCTAGTAAGTCTGTGATCCCTAGTAAGTCTGTGGTGGTAGTCAGTCCGAAGAACCTCCGAAGAAGAATGAAAATGATTTTTAAAAGCGTTTCGGCATTTCGTTTATTGTTTTTATAGAAAACGTAACATCGCTCTTCAATTATTACTATAAATATACAATATTTGCGAAGATGGATAATCGTCGCTTTTCAGAAAGTAATTTGCGCCGTCCGCCTTCAGAAGGCGCTCTACGTCGTCCGTCGGAAAACATTATCCGTCGTCCTTCAGAAAATCTCAAGCGTAGTGATGGATCTCCAGAAAGCCCATTGCGCCATCCTACAGAAAGCCCCACAAATATACGACAAAGCATTTTGCGTAGTCCTTCTAAAATGTAGGTATATACTTGCTATTTATACCTTAATTTAAATATAATAACGTGTACATATTCCCACTTCCCATTATATTGAATTAACATCATCATCATCTTCCTGCCCTTGTCCTAATTTTATTTATGGTCGGCGCAATAGGTCGCGAATTCGAACCTGGCGGGGGTACGGAGAATGCGCAAGTGAAAACCGTATTTCCACCCATCAGAGGTTCGTGGAGGAACATTTTGTGGTTTTTAGTCCGTGCGACTCGGACATAACCCCATGGCCAGCCCTTAGTGATTAGAAATGAGAAAGTTCGTGAAGATTTAGATTAGGATACTGCTCAATCAAGAATACATAAAACTGAACGAATTTGGATGAAACACGCAGTGAGTCTACAGATAGACCATCTCCTGTACTACCGCATAGAAGATTTTGTATCTCGGTCTGACCATTACGCGGGCGAAGCCGCAAACCTGGCTACATACATAATTTAGCCACATAATTATATAATTATGTATATACATGTTGGGCTACCGATTCGAAATTGTATAATTCTTTCTACGGCTATGGAATATCAGGGGCCAGGCCCCGCCTGAAAAATAACCCTAGATACGCCAACGCCTTTAAATTGGAACTAGTAGATGCTGGAATACCTATAATAATTCTATTTACTTTACAGGGACGAGTCGAGTGAGATAAAAGGTAGCAGACTGTTTTATTTATCAGACGAATATCTCGATTATATGGACATAAAAAGAGGTCGATTGCCATCTGTGCAGTCGAACAGTAACTATGATCCTATGGAAAAGAGAATGCCACTTAATCCAATTAAGTATGCGATCATGCAATTTATTTATGAGTATTAAGGGAAATTTGGGTTGCACTGCACGCTGCGCGCTGTTCGCATCAATAACGTCGTCTGTTAGAAGCCATAGCTTAGTTTGCGTGGTAAAGCCAGCAATTGGCGACAGGTATCATACCTTGACAGGAAACTGGCGTCAATTAGAAATATTAATGTTGTTTACCAGAAGTTCAATCAAACCAATCTTTTAAAACGTATGCAGTGGACGCCATGTCTCCCCCTTCTACTTCTCCTGTTGATGAGCAACCCAGTGTCAGAGTTTAAATCGCCCGTAGGCCTCTGACACGGCTTTATACACCGTTGAAAAATCTCTCAGGTGTGCTGGTTTCCTCACAAAGTTTTCCTTCATCGTATTAGCAAGTGATAATTAATTTCTAATACGAATATGAATCCGAAAAGTCAGCGGTGCGTGCCTGGGTTTCGAACCAAAGACCTTGACTTGGTGGTCCGACGGTCATACCACTAGGGTATCATTGTATGTCTGCCTCTTAATCTCAACCTAAACCGAGTTGATTAATTTGTTGTTTATTATGCAAGCCCTGACCGAAGACCTGGTGTTGTAGCGCAACTTTTGGGGTGTCCAGCAGTGGACTACGATGAGCTAAGTTGATTGATTGATTGGCAGACCCTGGATGGCATTTTCAAATCTTCTGCGGACGTTGTTGGGCCCTGGATTGTTAATCATGCCTCTCGCCATAAGTCAGTCCGGCATGATCTTGGGACCAATAATAACGTTATTGATGGGAGCACTCCTGGCTCACACGCAAATATTACTGGTATGCTACTTGGACTTGATATAATTAGGTATTTACTATAGTTGTTACTACTATCTATCTTTTCGTACTGCGTCCCGTCCGTCGATCGTTGCATAAATATTTAATGGTGCTAATTCTCTTGCACACGCTCTAAAATAATTTAGACTCGCCATCTCTCATTCTAACAGAGATCATTAAAAAAGGATAGAAGATTTTTAGAGCTGTCAAAGTAGTCCATTTTCGTGATATCAACGAGAATTTAGTCGGCATGTCTTAGAGGTCTCGTCTAATTTTACGTCAATTGCAAGAACATAGACTAATTTGACAGCTCTAATTATATTATTTGCTGTCCTTTTTCAATAAATTATTGTTATTAGAAAGAGATATAGATAGACTAAAATTAGTTAAGCGGGTTATACAAGAGAATTAGCACCAATATCTATGTTCTGTATAATTTAACATCTATGTTTTTCTGACTTTGAACAGTGGCTCAATGAGACTGAAAACTACTTAAGTAGTCAGTGCGTACCCCACAAAATAGTACAGTATGTTACAAAGGCGGTAAGAACATAATTACTATATAATAGCGCAGAGACAATGAAAGCCCGAGCCACAGGCGAGTGATGAATTGCCCGGCGTTAGTAATTGTCGTACCGCCCCAATGACATACAATGTTTTTCATTATACTTGCAAGAAAATAAACATGTACAATAATTTATATAAATAAAGTAAATTTATAAATGGCGTGTTCGAACCGCTAATTACTGACAACGGGGTTGTAAGTTTGATGAAATAATTATTAAAAACATTAATAAAAAGCACGCATTGCGAAATTGTGACGCGAAATTCCATTACACCCTAATGGTTTTTTTTTTAAATGTTTGCTTAAAAAAACGTGCAGTGACGATTTTAATAAGCATTATCACCTAAAATCGTTTATTCTTTCAGTTAAAATCTCTGAATGAGGTTTGTCGGCTGATGAAAATACCGCACGTATCGTATAGATTTGGATTTCGTCTAGCTGTACTGAATGGTCCACCATTTTTTACTTGGTTTGGAGACAATGGCCCGTGAGTACCTAATACTAATAAATTGTGAAACTACGAGAACTAAATTGTATTTTGATTTTTTTTACTGTATTTTTGTTAAAGGAACAATACTTTGACATTCCTGCATTGTTTCTTTAATAAATGTACTTAATAATTATGGTTTTAAAGAACAAATTAATAAAATTATTATAGTTATTATTATTCGGGTGAATACAGAAACACAAAGATTACCGAGAGACATTAATAAAGTAGAAGCACTGTACCACAGTATAATAAACATACAGTAACGTAACAGTACGGAAACTACATACAAATGCTCGAAACGGCACACTCACAAACATGCGTAATATTACGTAACGACAAAACTTCTAAGCGAACGTCGCGGTACTCGCAGTATCAACATCGCATCGTTGCGCATGTTTGTGTGAGTGTGCTGTTTTCGAGCGTTTGTACGTAGTTACCATACTGTATGATTATTATACTGTGTTCTAATACTGTACTGACTGTACCTACATCATCATGTCGTGAGACGTCAAATATGAACCTTTCCTTATAATATGCTTTATTTTATACAGAGAAAGTCGCTATCAAGCGCACATTTATTATGAAATTGAGTGAAACTATAGACAGCAATTTATCAACGACGAAAAAAATACTTACTAAAAAATATTAATACAAATCAGCCTGAAACTATCCCACTGCAGGGCAAACGCCTCGTATATCTCTGCTTTTTTATTATTTTTTTAATTTAAGTGCTTTTGTATTTTTTCCATAGATAAATTTTGTCTAGTTTCACACAATTTCATAATATGTGCACTTTCTACAGACTCACACTAGTCACACTATAATATACAGGGTTATTTGTATAACACCAGCATCTTTAAAAGGGTTCATTGAACTCATCATTATGAACAACTTTTACTACAGTTGTTTATAATGATGGGTTTAATGACCCCTTTTAAGGATGCTGGTGTTTTACAAATAACCCTGTATATCGTAAGTTGTATTATTTTTATCATTTTTAGCTGCATCGTAGCTCTGTTCACTGTATTGAGTCAGCTTGGAATTTGCACAGTCTTCATCATAATAACAGCGGAAAGTTTGCGAGACGTTAGTGGATGTTTATCATTTATACATATTTTTACATACATACGAGTATTTATTTATACATACATTTTTTTTTCAATTTTTTCTTTGACGTGAAGGAGCAATTTTTATGAAAAGTAGTAGTAAAAAGTATTAATCAGCGTAAAATTTTCTATACAATACAGTTTTTAGTTTAATGAAATTTGCATTTTCAATCCTATGAGACGCCGAGATTGGCGGAATGACTCGGACGCCTATCACGAGGGCTGATTCGGGGTAGCGTGGTAATAGAGTGTATTAATACCATTTAGTATTTGCTTCGTGCCATTTACCTATTATTATTAATTAAATTTAAAATCATCTACGCTGATCTCTCTTGCTACTTCTGTGGTTGGTTCAGCTAGAATACTCTGAAAAGTTCCAATATGTCTAATATTAACACGTTGACTGCCACGCCGCAGACACAATGTAATTCTTATTGTTCGCGGTCACCGTTGACCGCGGTGGCAGTCAAAGGCTTAATTTTAAAATTAGGTGCTTATTAATAATATTTTTTTAGATATTTGACCTGCAATACTCCACATCGTGTTTAATGGCAATGTTAATACCGTATCTCATATTAGAAATTTTCATGAAACATCTATCGGCAGTCAGCTACGTGTCATCAGTCGGTGAGTTATGTATGTTTTAAGCAGCAATGATTCCTTTCCTTGCTCATTTCATAATTATAATGTAGGTACACTTCACTTCATATTATATCATATGCCTAGCCTTTTTCCCAACTATGTTGGGGTCGGATTCCAGTCTTACCGGATGCAGCTGAATACCAGTGTTTTACATGGAGCGACTGCCTATCAGACCTCCACAACCCAGATACTGGGTTACACGATACCCCTTGGTAAGATTGGTTGTCAGACTTTCGGGCTTCTGACTACCCGTAACGATTGTCAAAGATCTACAATTGACAGCAGGGGCCAACAGTTTATCTTGCTATCCGAGGCACGAAGAGAGATAATTAATTTATAAAACGCACATAACTTAAGAAAAGTCACTTCATATTATATCATAATCAAATAAGGAATTTGTCTGCTATTAAAATTCATCAGATGTCAGTTCGACTGTAGGTACAGTTCTTAGTAACTGAAACCTGTATCAAGTAATACTTGAGTCCTTATACAGGGTTATTTGTAAAACACCAGCATCCTTAAATGCGGTCATTAAACTCATCATTATGAACAACTTCTACTATGCGACTAACCCTGAAATCGCAAAAAAAAATCAGCTGTTCCATATATTTATGTTCACATGACTCAACAAAATGTATGGAACAGCTGATTTTTTTTTGCGATTTCAGGGTTGGTCCCATAGTAAAAGTTGTTCATAATGATGAGTTTAATAACCCCTTTTAAGGATGCTGTTGTTTTACAAATAACCCTGTATAGTTGTCTGTAATACTACACGACAAATGTCAAGATTATGTCGATTATCAATAATTTTACGAGTTGACCATCTTCAACTTATCAGTTAGAGAACAATCAATATTGATGTAACTTATTAGTTATTACTGATAAATTTAGAACTTTAGTGTTCGCATATTTGCGTAAATACTTTATAAAAATGTTTTTGTATTTTGTTATTAATTTTACGAAATTTTTATTCACAATATTCTTCTTTATCATATGGTTGATAAATGACCTGGTGTCAGAGTTAATAGCGCCCGTAGACCTCTGACATGGCTTTACACACCATTGAAAAATTTCTCAGGCGTGCTGGTTTCCTCACGATATTTTCTTTCACCGTTCTAGCTAGTGATAATTAATTTCTAAAACGCACTTGAATCTGAAAAGTCAGAGGTGCGTGCCTGGGTTCCGAAACTGCCACCATTCTCGATGGAGAACAGGGCGAAAGAGAGATATATTTATTTATGTTGCAGGTGCTATTTTTAATTTATTGGCCATTTTTTTAATCATCATAACAATACACGATGAACCTAGATCCGAACACTTGGAGTATTCCACGAGTAGCTCATGGCGTATATTTTGGGCTATTGGTGCTAATTTTTTCAACCTGAGCACAGTCGCCGTGGTAAGATTGTTAATATTTTTTAACTACGACAGTATGGGGAATGCCAAAACCATAGGATATACAGGGAAACTGTCTAAGGTGATTTCTAGTTAAAACAATTGTGGTACTGCAAATTTTTTGTTCACGCGTGATTTGTCATTTGGTGACAAAAGATGGCGCTAAAAGTATTTTTAGAGAAAGTTAGTGTTACGCGCTGATACTTGTTTTTGACCTGAATTCGTCCACGGATTGCAGAGTGATTTTGGTTCTTTCGCGAAATTGTCGAGCCGTTTGACGTAATGTCTTCAACACTTAACTCACATGAGATCTCGAAACGTTTGAAAAGTGAAGTCCTAGCGAGTCTTGGCTACTTTTTATAAAAGAATTTGCAGTATACTGACATTCTGGCGTGGGTACGGTGAATCCACAGACGAAAACCATATTTCCGCCAAGAGGTTAGATGAGTAACACCGAGTGGTTTTTAGTCCGTGCAAGTCGGACATAATCTCATCGCCAGCCCTTAGTGATAGGGTACTCATAAAGAGTTTTACACACGACCAAAAAAAAGTTTAAGTACTGACATTAATTATATTTGTTATATTTTTTTTTTAGATATTGACACTGGATAAAGCTTTGGCAAATCCTTCTGTAATGACCTCAACATTTGGCGTTATAAACGTGGGTTTAATGATACCGACTGTGATAACTATGATGTTTGGTTGTCTCCTCTACAGAGCATTCGGAGCTGTGGAAGAAAATGTCCTCAGGGACTTTCCGTTGGATGAACCGTTATTACAAACATTGATTAATTATATTTATCTAATAAACTTAGATGGCTTCCATACACCGAACGGTTGGTCGACACGATTAATCGTTTGGGTAAAAAACAGTATTAAACAGAAAGAACATAAAAATAAAAACCAAAAACTTGATTATTTGAATTTTTCACATAATTTGAGATTATGTGAAAAAAGTGTATAATGTGTATAACTAAGTTGTAGATTTTTTTTTGTTCCAAAAACATTGTCGATTTCCTTGAATTAATTTGCAATTTATTGCGTATTGGGTATCTCGCAAATCAAAGAAACGCAAACGCTGTCGATTTTAACATCGGCCGAGGACCTAGTATCTTTCATTTGCACGTATCATCCTAAAAGTCTCGAAACCTCATTAATTAAATCGTTAGGTAATGTACAATTTTACGATTTACGGTTACGGTCAGAAAATTTGTTTGACACCCAATATGCAATAAGAGATACGTGGCGTATGCGAAGCTCTCATCTTATCTGAATAATCCAAATGCTATTCAAAAGTAATGTTCTTTTCTTAAAATTTCTAAAAAAATACACTCCATTTAGCATTACAATTTTGCATATTTTTATGTTTTTCCGTATAACTGCTAAAAAGGGCTTTAGTATAGTCTCAAACTTTCGCGAACATTTAACATAATGAAACAACTTTTTAACGGATATAACTCTCGTTTTTATTTTGATAAAACACTCCTGACGTTTCGAGTGCTTTGTAGCACTCGTGGTCGCAGGCAGAGAGGTGACAAGCGTCTGAACAGTTATTTAAAATTATTTTTGATCTACCGTCAACTTTACTGCCTGCGAACACGAGTGCTGCAAAGCACTCGAAACGTCAGGAGTGTTTTATCAGAATAAAAACGCGAGTTATATCCATTAAAAAGTTGTTTCATTAAGGGCTTTAGTGTTACTCATGTAACTAAAAGTCTTTAGGAATACTCAATCACGCCTACAATAACTTAATTTTAGTGAAACGACGGGTGTTATACTCCTTTTCGTAGTATCGATGTCATTAAGTTACCCCATCCAATGCCACCCCGCTATAGGAACAATCGCAGAAATTATCAAACACCATGACCCAAACACTATTCTACGAGATTCTCAGGTTGAAGCTATAAAAAACTTCGGACGCCCTATTTTTGTTCTCTTGACTTGTGAGTATTTTCTTTAATCACGTCGTGATAACCTGGTGGTATGACTGTTGATTGGCAAGTCAGAGAAAATTTATAATACGCACATAACTTACGGAAAGTCAAAGTGTATGCCTTGAGTTTGAACCAGAGACCTGATTTGCCTGTCATCGGTGATCGGAGCCACTAGCCTGCATTTAATCTCTTGCATGTTTCATATTTGTACCTGATTACAGAACATTTACATTTTAGTTCTTATTGCCTACCTGGTGCCACATCAAGGGCCCTTCGTGGCATTTGTGGGGAACCTGTGCACGTCAATGCTTGCGCTGACGTTCCCAGTCATGATGGACGTATGTCTCAGGTACCCCAACAGATACGGGCGATTTCACATCCATCTCATCAAAGACGTTCTCATCATGATCTTCGGAGTTCTAGACTGGATCCTCGGTGTCTATTTCTGTGGAGAAATAATCTATATACGTATTATGTCTAGCTATTCACCAAGCTTTAATTATTTTGATTTTTATTAATATTGGAATAATAAAATCGAAAAACTGAATAGGGAAGATGCACTATTTTTATTTTTGTTTTCATTTTAAAGAATTCCATGTAGAATAGACTACAAATATATTTAAAAAATTAAAACATTGCAATTTATCCGAAAAAATGCTGTTTTAAATTGATAGTTTGACAGTTCGCGGGAAAACGGACTTATGGTGCTGATGACGTCACTCTTGTCTTTTACTGGTTCGCCGTTGGCTTTCATACTTTTGCATATTTATTTAAATCGAATAAAAAATAGTATTTACAAAGCATAGAATTTTATTTTATAAATTTACAAAAAAGAATAACTTAAATATTATATAGTAGTACATTTTAATTTTGGAAATACAGCATCTATCCAGAATTTCTATGCAGCATTCATAACAGATAAAATGCTTTTATCGTATATACAAATATACTTCTTTTAATTTTTCAAAGTTTGTGTGTGCTATACAGAAAAGTGATATTTTCCTTATGCTGAAAAACATTTGAAGTTGTACTTGTGCCCAATATTTTGGTGTTATTTTATTGTCTTTCACATAGGAAAGTATGGTAGGTAGCTTCTGTTAAGGATATTTCACCTCTACTGTGTAATTTTCAGCCGTCAGGTGTTGCACCAAAAAAGGGTACTCGGCATTACGAAGAAATCCAGCTTCTTCAATTTTAATCTAAAATGCTGATTAAAATAATATAAACAATATTTATTACTACAAAGGCCTGGAACTAAACATACCTAACTAATTATTTTATTCAAAATATTTAAACTAGAGAAAAACTAATGATGTTATGAGTTATGTCAATACTAACTCTAGGTAAACACCTGGAGTCTGCTTTGATAAACCCAACTCCCATTTTTATTAAAAAAACGCAATTAATATTCCTATAAAATAATATTCACCTTTACAACCATAACGTCAAATAAGTTGTCAAAACAAGTGTGACGTCACGAAATGCTAATTCGTGTTTTAAAATACGTATTGTTTCAAGTCATTTTTAAATCGTAATTATTGTAAAAAAAAAACAATATGTAAAATAAAAACGTTGCAGTGGCCTTTCTTTTATATTTTTTTAACGTTTTAATCATACAAATTCCATAAATATTACATCTGCATCTTCCCTATTTGAAATGATTAGATTTTTTTAAATAATACACTGATTTTAATTTAATAGGTTGTTTTATTGAAATATTGTGTTATTGAATTGAAGTCGTGGTGGCGCATTGGTTTTGGACTCGCCTTGCAAGCGCGTGGATGTGAGTTTGAACCTAGCATGTACCAATGTGACTTTTTCAATGTCATAATTATGTACTTTCTTAGTTTATCTGACACTACTGACCGGTGAAGTAGTCTGAAATCGCCAACACGCAGTGAGCTAGCGCTAGAGCTCAATCCTTCTCTGTTTGAGAAGAAGAAGAAGAAGCCTTTGCCCTACATTGGGACAGTTACAGGGTGATTTATTTATATTTTTTATTTATTGAAAATATTAATGATCCTTTAGTGTTTGCCGATTGGGGGGTCGTATTACAGAGCCTAAATCAAGACTCGAGCATTACTTGATTCTAGTTTTAATTCGACTAAACTAGTTTCAAGAAATGCTTCAGTTCCGAGTTAAGTTCTTTAATACTGACCCATAGGGTCGTATTATTCAGCCCCTTATATAATCATCCAAAAGGTTTCTCCTTCAAGTTTTATGAGATTCTGTAACGCATACTTCGATAAAAGCGATTTTAAACCATGGCGGCAACATAAAAATAACCCGCTCCATCAAAAGTCGGGTTAAAATCAATTTTCTAGGTTTTGACTCTTGTACAATGTCACGTGGGGTGTGAACGATCGGGAAGGATTGTCACCATTTAAAAAAAAATCCCACTCGTCAACAGTGTGGACGACGGGGGGGGGGGTGTTACCGAACGGGAATGACCGGACCCTATGTGTGGTGATGGTACATGTTGACGCCTATACTTTTGGCAGCCACGGCAAATTCAACTCACCGCTTTTCCGCAAAGCCACCGTCATGTGCTTATAACACTGGTTGGAGACCTAGAGATGTAAAATAACAAAGGAACTGAATCTGACCAGTCACATTTGTCATAAACCATGACCGGTCTTTTACGGTCAAATTCTATCAATTTGGCTCATCGCTCAAATAAACTACCATAATTATTTGAATAGTGGAATTGGTACCCCATTTATGTACAAGTTTAAATGAAGTTATATATATTTTGTATTTTAGCTATGATCGCAAAAATCATGAGAGAAGAATAAGACGGCATCAAAGTCTGCGCAACGATGCAACGATTGCCATTTCGCCTGTATAGCACGCGCGCGGGGGCAAATTATTACAAACCATGTTTTTTGACCAGCTTTGCAAGCGCGTGGGTGTGGGTTCGAACCTGGCATACATGTACCACTTTTAATTATATTTACTTTCTTAGTTAATCTAAGACTCCACTGACTAACGCTGAAGGAAAACACCATAAGGAAACCTAGACTTAATATTCTGAAATCGCCAACACGCACGTGGTGATTCATGCTCAATCTTTCTCTGTATGACAAGAGGCCTTTGCCCTGCAGTGGGATAGATATAGCAAGTTACAGGCTAATTTAATATTTTATAGTAACACTGAAATCAAAGTGATTATTGACTATTTTTGACCAATTTGACCGTAAAAAACGGTCAGTCAAAATGTGTTTAGTCACTTTAGTCATTTTCAACACTAAGTACATTTACCTCAGCGTTGAGCGTTCTGATCAAGAAACCAAAGCTTAACGCAACGAGAACGAATGCTGCAGCGAGTGTATAATAATTCTTCCAAAGTATAATATTATAATTATTATGTTTTATAATCTGTGACTTTAAACTTCAAACCTCTATAGTCTTTCCACAGAATGACAGAAGGCTTAAAAGCAAAATCTCATCCCTAACAAGTCTGTGGTAGAAATGCGTAGTCATCCCTAGTAAGTCTGTGGTGGTAGAATCAGTTCGAAGAGCAGGGTATGCACTTGTAAAAAAAGCTTGTATTATTTTGAAAATGTAGAGAAAAAGCATATCAGCCCTTCGCTTCTTGTTTTTACAGAAAGCTTGTTATCAATTATATTATAATTTATATTTTTTATCCTTTTTATTTCTATAAAAGTTTCGCGAAGATGGATAGTCGTCGTCCCTCGAATACACCACGTCGCCCCTCGGAGACACCACGTCGACCCTCGGAGACACCACGTCGTCCCTCGGAGACACCACGTCGTCCCTCGGAGACACCACGTCGCCCCTCGGAGACACCACGTCGCCCCTCAGAGACACCACGACGTCCTTCAGAAACCCCTATGCTACGTCGTATATCTGAAAGCCCTACACGTCGTCAGTCTTCAACAGGCGCTTTTCGTGGTTCTAGAGACCTAAGCGCTACGCGTCGTTCCTCTAAAGGGTAGGTACTTCTTTATATTAGTATTATATTTATATATATAATACTTCTTTATATTATATTATTGAGAGTCGTGATAGCCTAGTGGTTGTGGCCGTTGACTGGCAAGTCAGAGGTATCGGGTTTGAACCCAAGGCGCGCACCTCTGACTTTTCGTAAGTTATGTGCGTTTTATAAATTTATTAATTATCATCACTAACTCCGTGCCTCGGAAAGCACGTAAAGCCGTTGGCCCTGCGCCTGATCTCTCTCCGATCGTTTCGGAAGGCCGTTCCATCGGACAATGAGAGTGAGGGAATAGAGAGTGCACCTGTGTTTTCGCACACACTTGTGCACTATAATATCTCCTGCGTAATGGGCTAGTCTCCGTTGCTGCTGTGACCAAAATTCGGTCAGGAGGATATTATGATTATATTTATATATCTTTATACTACTACTAAGCCGTGTGGTTTCCGGCCTAAGAATAGAACCACCCCTACTCGCTCCGCGGGTGTTGTAAGAAGCGACAAAGGGAAGGATCCGGAGGATGGGCAGCAGCATTCTTCTGTGTAACAGTAATCATCTGCTACTGTGATCGCCAACCCGCTTGCCCACCGAGGCGATTATGGGTAAATACCTCCAATGAGCGCAAAATAGTGGCGCGCATTGGGGGATTTGTATTTTAATCGATTATAAAATTATTTTTAAATAATTCAATTCTATAAATATATAAGTCGTGGTGCCGCATTGGTTACGGACCCGCTTTGCAAACGCGTGGGTGTGGGTTCGAACCTGGCATGTACCAATGTGACTTTTTCAATGTCATATGTACTTTCTTAGTTATTCTAAGACACCACTGACTAACGGTGAAGGAAAACATTGTAAGGAAACCTGGACTTTAATAGTCTGAAATCGCCAACCCGCAGTGAGCTAGCGTGGTGATTAATGCTCAATCCTTCTCTGTATGAGAAGAGGCCCTTGCCCTATATTGCGACAGTTACAGGCTGATTTATTTTATTTTATTTTATTATAATTCAATTCAACTTTACAGGACATCTTTTGATGATAGAGGAGGCAAACCGTTTTATGTACCACAGGAGTATCTCGATCATGTGGATATTTCAAGAGGTCGATTGCCATCTACGTTCCCTGAGACTGATTATGATCCTTATGAGCATAGAGCTCCCACACACGCAATTAAGTATGTGATTGTACTATTTATTTTGCGAGTATGCTATTATAGGTAATGGTGTCTACATAAAGTGCCCCGGAAGGGTTAAATAATAGCACATATTGTTTTTTAACCAACTGACCTTTCTACAGCTTCGAACTTTACGACCCAAGGCGGAAAACTTAACTTACCTAATTATAATTATTTTTTACAAATATACACAGCTTCACGCACCGTCCACCCAACGCTTCACCAGGGCTACCAAATAAAGTGCAAAAGCAAGTGATATTTTCATAAAATTTGTATGAAAAAATATAATATTATTTCCAATTTATTATATTTTTTGGCCTCATCTGGGCCAGTTAGTCTCTTTCCAGGCGAGACAAGAAAAAGAAGTTGTCAGACGTACAGAAAATGCCTGGAAGAGCTACTGGTCCATGAAAGACTTAATGAAGGGTAACCTCCCTCTCACCCTCAAGAGAAAACTCATGGACGTGTGTATTCTGCCTATCCTCACCTACGGTGCTCAGACTTGGTCTTTGACAAAACATCAGAAGTCCGCACTTGGGGTTTGCCAGCGAGCCATGGAGCGCAGTATACTTGGTGTTAGGTTATCAGACCGTATAAGAAACTGTACACTGCGCTCCAAAACTCAAATCGCTGACGTTGGTCAAAAAGCCGCAAGCTTGAAGTGGAACTGGGCCGGTCACATCTGTCGCATGTCGGACGAGCGGTGGGCAAAACTCACTACCGAGTCGAGCCCACACAACGTTAGACGACGACGCGGCAGACCCAGAAGGAGATGGCGGGACGAGCTAGATGCTTATTGGGAGGATTGGGAACAGAAAGCTCAAAACCGGGAGGAATGGAAGGAGGGTAGGGAGGCCTTTGCCCTGCAGTGGGACGATAATGGCTGAAAATAAAAATAAATAAATAAATTATATTTTTTAAAGGACCTCTGTAACGCATTAGAACTATTTAGCTTTCGGTGTAATATACCCCACTGGGGCACCTTGTATAATATGTACCAAAATATCCATCAACTTAGATTTTACTTACAGTCATAACTGATCGTTTCAGTTCACTTTCAATTTGTAATGGGACTTCTAGTGCCTTATATTCTAGCTCATACTTTAGCTAGCTGCGTGACCTAATATTAATCTCTTACGAATAATGAAATGTCGTGGTGGCGCATTGGTTACGGACCCGCTTTGCAAGCGCGTGGGTGTGGGTTCGAACCTGGCATGTACCAATGTGACTTTTTCAATGTCATATGTACTTTCTTAGTTTATCTAAGACACCCCTGACTAACGGTGAAGGAAAACATCGTAAGGAAACCTGGACTTTAATAGTCTGAAATCGCCAACCCGCAGTGAGCTAGCGTGGTGATTAATGCTCAATCCTTCTCTGTATGAGAAGAGGCCTTTGCCCTATATTGGGACAGTTACAGACAGATTTATTTATTTACGAATAATGGTCCTTGCAGGGCCTTTGCTAAAGCCCTGTAATACCTGATTATTCAAGCTAACTCTGCTTCGATTGATAGTATACCTAAAGCCTGTTACAGATGAAGATACTAACTACCTATAATATTTTATATTGAAGTAAAATATCATACCTACTATATTTCACATATCGCCTCGCCGGCAGTTGAATGAAGCACCACACACGATTACTTTATGTTCCCTCATCTTATGATATATGTCTATGTCTATAGATATTTTATCTTAATATATTTAAATAAAATATTTCCTCAAAATATAATTTTTAACTGATTGATTGGCAGAACCTGGATGGCATATTTAGACATTATGCGGTCGTTGGTAGTCCCTGGATTGTTGATCATGCCTCTCGCCATAAGTCAGGCTGGCATGCTCCTAGGACCAATATTAACGTTATCGATAGCAGGCATCCTAATTCACACTCACTCATTACTGGTATGCTACTTGAACTTGATATAATTAGGTATTTACTATAGTTATAGCTCGCCCCCTATTACATGGGACTTATAACATAGCCGGCGAAACGTGGGTGTACTGCACCTCTGCCTACCCCCTCTGGGGAATACAGGCGTGAGTCTCTGATTTACTATAGTTGTTACTACTATCTATTTTTTCGTACTGCGCCAATCGATCGTCGAATACATGCTATTTGGACCTGACCTAATAAGATATTTGATTGAGTTGGAAGCTATCTGCTTTTTCGCTTTACTACTTTCTACTTAAGTACACCGTTTAGACTCTAAACGGCGTATCCAAGTAGAAAGGTACCTGCTTAACTCTGACTTAAGTAACTTTAGAGGCTATTTTTGTGAGGTGGATTTCTTTTGTTTCCCAAAAATGGTGCACTACACTAATTAGGTAGGGATATAGTTTGTGTGAAACATCCAGTTTAAAATACACTTATTTTTATACAGATAAGGGTTTATACAAAGTGTAAGGGACATAATAACTAAATAAAACCAGACCAGAGGGCTGGCTTATTCTTTGGTCAAAGAATAAGTATTGCCATCCAACGTGGCAATGCTGCCAGTCTTCTAGGCACTTTGCCGGATGACAGTGATGCGGAGGAGTACTTTGATGCATAATAATTACCTTTTTTTTATTAAGGTTTAAGTTTCCATTTTCGCTGTAAATTGTTAAGCTGAACCCGCGCCTTAATATATTGCAAAAAAGCACAGCTTTCCCAATAATTTACATTGAAGAAGATCAAAAGAGCATTATTACATTTATTACCAAAGATATTGGATTGAATAATTCTATGTTTATTACCTATCTAAAAAAACATTTTTTTTTACAGTTATCCTCTCTAAATGAAGTCTGTCGACAGATACAAAGACCGTATATATCGTATAGATTTGGGTTCCGCTTAGCTGTACTGCATGGCCCACCATTATTTCATTGGTTAGGGGAACAAGGCCCGTAAGTGTATCTAGTTCATACCAAACTGTTAGCTGAAATTTTTGTTGTATTTGAAATGACAAAATTGGTAGATTTTATTTTATCTTTGCTTCCTTTGTTTACTTAAATAATGCCTCTAAATTACGGTAGCTATGATTTACCGTGTCTCGGAAAGCACGTTAAGGCGTCGGTCCTGTGCCTGAGGTGTTTACGGACGCAGTGAGGGTCAAGGAATGGAAAGTGCACCTGTGTTTGCACACACATATTATAATATGTGCACTATAATATCTCCTACATCCCTGGCCCATTTTTGTTGAGATTGACCGTGATATGACCGAAATTCGGTCAAGAGTACGTAACGTTACGTCGATTATGATTTACGGAACTTAGAATTTAGGCTCAACTCACACCAAAAGAGCGTCGAAGCGCAGCGAAACGGAGCGCAGTTTCAGTGTCATATGAGTTTTAACTTTAATTTCATTACTATATTATTTATTATCGCATAAGAAACTCGAACGACTCGCGCGGATGCCCGCGGCGCCGCGGAAATTCCGGCGAATTCATTAAACGGAGCCGCGTGACTGCGCGAGAAGTCCCGAGAATGCTCGAGCGGCCGCTGGCAACATCCCGCCCTCGCGCCCGCTCCCCGCGCGCGTCTTTTGCGCGCGAGCATTCGCATTCATTCCTTGCAGTGCAACTAATACAGAAGTGATGGAAATGGATGAAGAAAAGCTTATTTATTTGGTGCAAAAGTACGACTGCCTACACAATATCAAATCAAGGCATTACAGCGATAAATACCTACATGAAAAATAAAGCTTGGCAAAAAGTGGGCGCGAAGAGAAGGCGCGCGGAGTTCCGCAACTTCTCGAGCATTCCAGAATTTCACGGGAATCCGCACGCCTTTTCTACCGAGCGGGTCGCTGCGCTTCGCTCCCCTTCGCCGCTCTTTCAGTGTGAGTTGAGCCTTAGTGATACATCCATGTCACTAATTAACGCATATAATATTCTCCTGACCGAATTTCAGTCACAGCGGCCAATCTCAGCGGAGACTAGCCAATTACGCAGGAGATATTATAGTGTACAAGTGTGTGCGCAAACACAGGTGCACTCTCTATTCCCTCACTCTCATAGTCTGATGGGACGGCCTTCCGACACGATCGGAGAGAGATCAGGCGCAGGGCCAACAGCTTTACGTGCTTTCCGAGGCACGGAGTAAGTGATAATTAATTTATAAAACGCACATAACTTACGAAAAGTCAGAGGTGCGCGCCTTGGGTTCGAACCTGAGACCACTGACTTGCCAGTCAACGGTCACCACCACTAGGCTATCACGACTGTTAACGCATATAGGTAATATGCTTATGGCCTAAATTCTTAGTGCAACATTTTTATTTTATTTTTATTGTTTCAGCTGCATCGTAGCTTTGTTCACTATAATGAGTCAGCTTGGAATTTGTACAGTGTTCATTATAATAATAGTGGACAGTATGCGAGACGTTAGTGGATGTTCATTATTTAATTAACTTAAACAGTTTTTTACGTAATTCATTCACCATAATAACATAATTACCTATTTTATAGCTTTTTGTACCTTTACCCCGTGATATTGATGTTACAGTTAGGTGGGGGATAATTAGATGTTGTTTCTACAGCAATGATAATAATCAATGGTGTAAGAGCATTTCCATTGTACGGCCAGTCTTGCAGACATCCTATCATATTAAGTTTTCTTCAGTTTTGCCAAAGCATTACATTACCATAACATGTATTATTGATCGAAGCTCATAATCATCATAATGTAGGTCTTTTTTATTAATATTTTATTAAATACCTTTCTAGATATTCGATTTGCCTCCCGCCTCCACCTCATCGTGTCTAACGATTATGCTAATACCATTTCTCGTGCTAGCATTGTTTATGAGAACTTTATCAATAGTCAGCTACGTGTCATCTTTAGGTGATTTCCCATAATATATTTTTCATAGGTCTCTTTTTTTTGTGTAAAGGGGAAATGCGCCTTAAGCATACCAACCCGCTCGGAGTATGCGAGACTGTTAAGAAGGCTTTTCGGCCTACAGTCCAGTGGCATACCGACTAAAACCCCCCGTGTAACTATTCTTTCATATAGCGACCGGAACGCGGGAACGCAGTTCGATACATAGTTCTTCTAGAAAAATTCCAGGGGTATTTTTGTGCTAGATATAAAAGAGACCCAAATAACATGCACCTGCTGGAATCCATCTGCATCAGTTCCATCCCACAGGGGTTGAACGAATTATGTTATTGGACTTTTGGAGCCATAAGTTTCTGGGTTCGGAGTTAGATTCCCGCACACCACAAAATGTTTGCGTGATCCACAGATATTTTTGTTTCGGTCTGGGTGTTTGTGCGTTTAGATTAGGTATGTCTGTAACTAATACACCTACGATACAGGTTTTTTTAATGCTGCGTTGATCCAGTTTACGCAAATTATGCTAAAATTATATAATTATGCGGCTTCTGTGCATCACTGCTGCCCAGGTTTGATTCCCGGGTTTCCATCAAGGAATTCTCGACTTCTCAGCTTGCTGCGAACACAAAGTTGCAAAGAACACAAACTGGTCTGCAACAGTATAGTCAGGGGAAGAACCTTTTGCCATAATCAGGCACAGTTTTAACCTAACTACTGTACTATGGTGTAAAACTTCTCTGTTGAACCCTTCGGCGACATACAGAGGCACGTGATATAGATAATGATTAGTAGGTAAGTAATACAATAATAAAATAAGTAAGTCGTGATAGCCTAGTGGTGGTGACAAACCCAAGGCGCGCACCTCTGACTTTTCGTAAGTTATGTGCGTTTTATAAATTAATTATCACTTACTCCGTGCCTCGGAAAGCACGTAAAGCTGTTGGCCCAGCGCCTGATCTCTCTCCGATCGTGTCGGAAGGCCGTCCCATCGGACTATGAGAGTGAGGGAATAGAGAGTGCACCTGTGTTTGCGCACACACTTGTGCACTATAATATCTCCTGCGTAATTGGCTAGTCTCCCTTGAGATTGGCCGCTGTGACCGAAACTCGGTCAGGAGAATATTATTATTATTCCATTTATTTATTGATTTTCTTACTATTATATTTTTAAATATACATATAAAAAGAAAAAATTAACACATAGGTATATATTTAAAAATATCAAAAGTAGGAGCCAACCGGCATTGGGAACAGGGTCCAAGCTATTATTATTAATACAATAAATATGTTGCAGGTAATTTTTTTAATTCGTTAGGGTTGATTTCAATGATCATTACATGTTTTAATAAGCCTGCAGCACGGCTTGTCCGTTTGGTCACGCCAGACATATGGCGTGTATTTTGGGCTGTAGGTGCAATTTTCTTTAACATGAGCGTAGTTGCTGTGGTAAGTTTTTTTCTTTCTTTTCTTTATCGTAAGCATGTTAGACAGCCTGGTATCAGAGTTTAAACCGCCCGTAGGCCTCTGGCTTTACACACCGTAGAAAAATCTCTAAGGTGTGCTGGTTTCCCCACGATGTATGTTTTCCGTCATCATTTTAGCAAGGAAAAATAATTTTCTAAAATGAAAATGAATCCGAATAGTCAGAGGTTCCTCTTATCTACGACTGTTGGACTAGGCAATCCAACGGTCATACAATGGCTACGGTTAGGCAGGTTAATCAGTGATAAAACTTAAGTACCTTTTATTATATTCATCTTATTTTAATGGAATACATTCGGTACAAATTAATAGCAGATTTTTTCTGCGTCACACAACTATTACTGATACATAAAAGTAGGTACTATTACTACATACTTACCTACTTTTATGTATTTTTTTTTTTTTCAATAAGCCGGGGAGGTGTAGTGTATGTAGCATCTTCTCCTTATACCTACAGGGAACAAAAAACTCCAGCATCCTTGAAAGAGGTCATTAAACTCATCATTATGAACAACTTTTACTATGGGACCAACCCTGAAATCGTAATCCGAATGAAAAAAATCAAAATCAATCAATTTTTTTCGCGATTTCAGGGTTGGTCCCATAGTAAAAGTTGTTCATAATGATGAGTTTAATGACCCCTTTTAAGGATGCTGGTTTTCCTACAAATAACCCTGTATATGTACCTAAGTATTGTATTGTATTGTAAGATTAGACATTATACGTTTATTATACTCCAACCTAAAGACACGTCTTTTATTGTACATTTACGCCCGTCACCGCATGGCGAGATGGCGACCCATAATAATTAGATATATATTGTTATAGGATGATATTAGTAGGTATTATTTTGAGGATACTATGATTCGAAAAAAAATGAGTAGGTAGGTATATTTTAAAAGCAAATATTAATATATTTTATGTCTTTTCGTTCTAGCTATTGTCAGTGGATAAAGCTGTGGCTAAACCTTCAATAATGAGATCAAGATATGGCGTAGTGAATCTGGGTATAATGATACCTACTCTTATTACAATGACGTTCGGTTGTTTGGCATACTGGGCGCATGGACAAGTGGAACAAAATATTCTCAGAGATTTGCCCTTGGATGAAGAGTTATTACAAATATTTTATATTTCTGAAAAATAAATACCTACCCAAATAACTTCTATTCACGATCCGTCGTTTGGGTCGTGTATGTAGGCCTATAGTGCTCCCACACAGCAGTTATTACCTACACCCGGTTACATTGTCTGTAGACCTGGCATCGATGACGTCACGTCGGCGCTCTGGTTCGGTGGTACGGGGCGAGCGCGGGAAGGTGAAAGGGGAATGGGGAGGTGAAAGGAGAATGGGGAAGTGAAAGACGAGCGGGGAGGTGAAAGGATAAGTGGGAAGGGCTTCACATTCCAGCGAGGTCTAGGTACAGATAATGTGATCGGGTTGGATATCATTATTACCACGATAACATTTTCCAACTCATCTCACAATTTGTTTGTTTTTCCATAATTCTATAAAACTTGCTAACATCTTTGACTTTATTCAATGGTGCTGATTCTCTTGCTCGCACACGCTTTGAACTAATTAAGACTCACTATCTCTCTTTCTAACAGAGATCATTAGAAAAGGATAGAAGATTTTTAGAGCTATCAAACTAGTCCATTTGCGTGATAGCAACGAGAATTATAGTCGGCATGATCTCGTCTAATTTCACGTAAATTGCAATGACGTAGACTGATTTGACAGCTTTAATTTGATAGTTTAATTTGCTGTCCTTTTTCTGTAATATTTGAAAGAGATATAGTTAGACTAAAATTAATGTATCGGGATGTACAAGAGAATCAGTACCAATAGCTAACATATAATTTAACATAACATTATTCATAAACACACATAAAAGTTGTAACACAACATAAAAGTTTTCTTATTGCAATTTGACATATAAATAATCAAAGTGCAATTTATTTTATAACATTCTTTTTCGAACAATTTTATATAAAATGGTAGCTGGTGAACGAACCTTTACAATATTTTCTAATAATTTTATAATGCTAAAGTGTAATTCAATCAAACAAATAAAATAGGTACCTACAACAGATAATCTGTCGTGTGAGACCACAGTTACTGCTACATTATTTTAGCTCGTAGCTGTAGTTTTAAAAGCTACGAGTTCATAGAGACGTACGTACTAATGGAGAATTTGTAGCACGTAGATGCTCGTAGCATGTAGGGGCTCGTAGCGTGTAGGTGCTCGTAGCGTGTAGGTGCTTGTAACGTGTAGGTGCTCGTAGCGTGTAGGTGCTCGTAGCATGTAAGTGCTCGTAAAGCCAACAAATCCGACGAAGGGGCAATCTGGGATATTTAGGTGGGGATGAGCCTAATTGCCTCTAAAGTGTGTTGTGTGTTGGCATGCAGGGGCAATTTCCTGAATAAATGAACTTAGAGACAATTTAGGGATATCCCCGCATATAAACACGTTAAATTGCCCTAGCGGCAGGCGTGTGAGTAGCCGACTTTAAGTAGAGAGATAATTTAAGTAAATTTAAGCGTACTTACTTAATTAATTTAATAGTGATCGGATTTTAGGGTTCTATTTTGGGTCAACAACCTCAAACTATACGCATCCGAGTCGAATATGGTCCGCCGGCGGACCAGCTGCGGCCGGTAGGTAATTAGCGCGCCCAAGTATATAGTCAAAGATATTGCTTATTTAATATTTCTATGTATATAGTCATAGAGGCATGACTTGTTTTTAAGAATGCAAACCTGAATTTTAATAATTGGGATTATATGACTTATCCATATTAGAACAATTACGTTAAATCCCGGTAATTGAACTCTAAAATCCGATCACTGTAACTACAATAAGAAATAACCTGCAATTATTTGTTTTAGTTTAACAACTTACTGCATCGCCTTTTACATACTGACGTTGACATTTTCTTACCCCATCCAATGCCACCCCGCCATAGGAACGATCGTAGAAGTCATCAAACACCATGATCCAAACAGTATTGTATCCGATGAAAACCTTGAGATTGTTAAAGGTTATGCCCGCCCTGCATTCGTCTGCACGACTTGTTAGTATAAAATATAAATAATAAATATGTATAAATATGTACCCTTAATAAATATTAACAAATCTGTAGATATACCGAGCTCCAGAACTCCCTTTCTACTAAACTAAGAATATTTTAAACTACCTACATTAATAATGTCTACCTATAGTCTACTAATTTGAATCGTGATAGCCTAGTGGTTGTGACCGTTGACTGGCAAGTCAGAGGTCTCGAGTTCGAACCCAAGGCGCGTACCTGACTTTTCTGTCAGTATATTATGTGCGTTTTATAAATTAATTTTCACTTACTCCGTGCCTCGGAAAGCACGTAAAGCCGTTGGCCATGCGCCTGATCTCTCTCCAATCGTGTCGGAAGGCCGTCCCATCGGACTATGAGAGTGAGGGAATAGGGAGTGCACCTGTGTTTCCGCACACACTTGTGCACTATAATATCTCCTGCGTAGATGGCTAATCTCGTTTGAGATTGGCTGCTGTGACCGAAATTCGGTCAGGAGGATATTATAGTCTACCTCGAATCTACATTATAGAGACATTCGATTCGAGACAATTCATTAAAAATTTAAAAGTGTTCATGGATTAATATCTTCTAATGTATTCGACAGTCAAGATATCGTTTTTATCGTTACCTACCTATAAATTTTAGAACACTTTGTACTTTTCAGTTCTTATTGCCTACCTACTGCCACATCAAGGACCTTTTGTGGCTTTTGTGGGCAATCTGTGCACGTCAATGCTTGCGCTGACGTTCCCCGCTATAATGGACCTATGTCTGAGGTACCCCAACAGATACGGGAAATATTTATTCCACCTCGTCAAAGACCTTGCCATCATTACATTCGGAGTCGCAGTATGGGTCCTAGGTGGCTATTTCTGTGGATACATAATCTATCTACGTATTTTGTCAAGCTTGTCTCCAAGCATACAAGAGTATTATTAATGTTGGCATAATTGAAGAATATTCTGTAATATTTATTTATATAGGGTGTGAAATAATATTCTAATTTAAATACTATTTTGGTTTGTTTTATTAAAACATTTATAATAACGGTGCGCTCTTCATGCCTTCCACGGCCTCGTCGGAACCACCTAGATTGCGGAGTCAGTGGGGCCGCAGGGAGAAAGGAGACGGGTCGTTTAACGACCATTGCACATGGTCCTCTAGGTTGGTCTAGGCTTGTTGTGACGGAGGGAGGTGGTGTATGTCCACAATTTTGAGGCCGGTAACAAACGTCCGCGGTTGGTTCGCGAAAGTACGCGAATCGCTATCCCCTATATATCAGCGTTTCCCATTTGCGCGACTGGCCGCGGCCGGTACCGGGCCATCACAAAATAACGGTTTTAAAATAATACTATTGATTAATTATTTGCAACTAACTTGAATACTTTGGCAAAAAATAAACAGTTCTATACCTACTTCGCACCCCTGACACCGAAATATAGTGAAATATGTTATATATTAAAACGTAAGTAATATACTTCTTAACAATAAATGTGTTTTACTAATGTAGTTTTACCTAATCTAACCAGCAGCGGGTGGCGGGGGGCTTAAAACTATTGAGTGGGCTACGAAAGTGCAGTATAAAATTACCGGGTCATAGCAGAACATTTATGCAGAACACAACAAATCACACCATTATTGTTTGTATTCTAAAAAATAAAAGGATTGCAGCTTTTTAAATTATTAACAAAGTAATTTATTATTTACTAGCATCCCGGCGCGACTTTGTACGCGTGATTAACCTAAGTACTTCAACGCCTATTCTACCCTACCCTACTCTACCTCTATCCTACACTACCCTACTAGAGTAGGGTAGACCCTACGCTACCTCTACAAATCAAAAACCATGAAAATCGTCCAGCCGTAAAAAAAGGGTATAATTTAAACGGCCACCAAAAATATTATTTTGGGTTCCTAAAATGGATTAACGGTCACCAAATTCTATCCAACTCAAAGATTAATATTACTACCAAAAATCTTTCTCCAAAATAGTAAGACGTCAACCAAAATACATTATTTGATCCCAGACTACTTTATGATGCTAGCAAACTATTGTTAACAGGAGAAACTGGATGCAATCTGGACTTTAGGGCACCCCGACTCGGACAGGTCAGGTTAGAAGGGGATGGCGGGGTCGAATAGACCCCGCCATCCCCTTCGTGGTTTTTTTTTTATAAACCACCCAGAAGTAGTACTTTATGGTGCTAGCAAACTATTGTTAACAGGAGAAACTGGATGCAATCTGGACTTTAAGGCACCCCGACTCGGACAGGTTAGGTTAGAAGGGGATGGCGGGGTCGAATAGACCCCGCCATCCTCTTCGTGGTTATTTTTTTATAAACCACCCAGAAGTAGGAGCCCCGCGAAGCGGGGCTCCGTCGACCAAGCCCAATTTTAGGAAACGTTATTTGGTGACCATTTATCCATTTTGGTAACCGTTTAGATTTTTTTGGTAGTAAAAAAGGTACTTTTTTGGGTGGCGTTTAAACACAAGCCAAAAAAAAACTTATAAAAAGTATCCTGTCCTTTTTCTGGTTCAAAGCTACCTCCCCACCAATTTTCAGCCAAATCGATTCAGCCATTCTTCAGTTATAAATAGTGTAACTAACACGATTTACGACTTTCTTTATATAATTATAGATAATTTTGGTTGCACTGATTTGCCAAGTATCAATAAAAGGCAATTTAATTGTGTGCGAGTGATTAACACTGTTGGATATGTAACCCTACAAAAATCTTGTAAGAATGTTAACCTTAGAGTATATAAGAAAATATAGAGCAACCTTATAGGAGTATGAACCGTGAGCACGGGTATGAACAACGCGGCCGCGACACGAGCTCCGTTTGCGATCATACCTCGACCGACTGCGGTTCAACTAGGCTCCACGAGCGAAAAAGTTACATTTCAGTTTATATCATGGTTAACTGCTGAGTTACATTTTGAAAAACGTGTAGAAAACATAATTTGAAAAAATGACATTTTAACATTTGTATGGCGAGACCTGCTTTCGCTCCGCACAAGGCAATGTGGTTGACGTTATCACTCTATATTTTCTTGAATACTCTATGATGTTAACTTATTATTCATTTAAATACATATAAAACATAAAAATATACATTAAAAAATAAAAAAGTGCCCGGTATCGGGGAACTTATTATTATTAACTTGTACTGTACTTACCTAAGTTTTGTGGTATTAAGGATCCAGGGCTATGGCCCCTGGCAGGCTGCGCTGTTAAGAAGGGTTAAGTAAAATAAAACAATAACAATTTTATCGAAATAATAAATATAATCAAAGTACATAATACAATTTTATTTTGCAGGAAAATAACAATTAGTTGTTTACAGTCATACCCGGCGTCGCATACTCGGTACACTTGTATGTCATTGAAGAAATAATATCACAAATTGCAGATCATTATAATAACGAAATTCATTTTTAAAAGATTCGATTTGTAAAAATTTTAAGTACAATAAAATATACTTTGATATAAAAATTCAGTCAGATTTTAAAACAAAACTTTTTATAGCAAAAAAAATTAAATTAAATTTAGTTTTTTTTAATAGTCTGAACTCAAGGATTATAACTTTTATACCATTCATTCACCCAATTTCCCAGTCCATATTCTCAAATCAAATCTACATTTAAACAAGAATTATCCTTGTAGACGTTATATAATTTTTTTGCAGACACATAAAAAATACTTCCGAATACCGCCCGGTCACGATTCCCACCACTTCTTAAAATTGTCAACAATTATAAAGAAACTAGCTTGTTTTAATATTTAAAATATTGTTCAACTAAAATTGTAAAGCACAATTTCCTACGCAATATGAAATGTTTGAACAGGCACTAATTTTAAATACTTCATAATGAAGTCGATGAGAGTCATCGATATTTGTACATTGTTCGTACTCTTGTGGTACACATTATAGGTTGTAGCAATAAAAAAAAAGAGTAGGTTTTTGTTGTTAGGGCCCAATTAGAATCCACTACTTATACAAATTTTAAACGAAATTAGCAAACTACATACAAAATTGCAATGCTGTACATCTACTGCAACACATAAAATCACAGTCATCATTGTATAATTGGGCCAAAACAAAAAAAAATGTGTTTTTTTTTAATTTCCATTATTTTGTCAAAAACGATCTTCTGCCGCTTTGTTGAGCTATTTTAGTCGCGCTTGTAGTATCGAAATCTCGAAATACTTACATCTCAGACTACTAAAGGGCTAGCTTATCTAACTTTGCAACTTTTTCTTTCTTTATTATTTTTATTTTTACCGCTACAACCTCTAGCACGCATCTTAAAACAAGTTGGCGCCCATAATATAATTTAGGAACATGTTTGGGGCCAACAGCGGCGCCACATAAAGACAAAATGCAAAGCCTAGGTGTGCGTGTTTAGACGCTATAACGTTGCAATAAGGTTGAAAATTGACAACATGATACGCATAACGACCAATTAGTAACACTACTCAGAATATCAGTCTGAAAGAACTTATTATCAGAATAATAAATACTCGTAATAAATGGACCATTCACGAAACAAGTTTCAACTTGGAAAATTAATAAAAAATGATTTTCTTATTTCATTATAAAAATATATAATAACACTAAAATATCCATGTTTAACGGTGCAACATTGATCTATTTGTTACATAAAATTACACTTAATTCAACCTTCTTTAGTTGGCTGTACAAATTGTTGATTTAAACGCAGTTAAATGCTTGAAACCTCTAACGTCGCAGAATAAGCAGCTTGCAACACTAGTAAAATAAAATATAATTTTGAGATCAAAATGGCAGTGCTGAGCCCATTTAGGAACCATTTTATAATCAAAAGCAATCATACAATAAATATACTAAGGTTATTACATCTCAAAATACGTAAAACAATGGAACACAGCTGTGTTGTTTTTCTATACAAAGGTCCAAATTTAGGGGCATTATTTATCTTTTAAAGGTACACGTGATTTGTTAGCAAGGAACTCACAACAATTTGATATGAAACCGTCACTACTGGACTGGTTATATTGTCCAGATTGTCACAGTACACGACATTTAGGAACCAGGTCCTAAAAGCCACTAATCTATACTAATATTACAAAGCAAGACTGTGAGTTTATTCTCTAACCTTACTATACGTTAAGGAATTAGGTAAAGTCTGGAGTCAAATGAATATTATTATTTAATGATAATGTGCTGGCGACATGCTTTGCATGCCAACCTTTAAATTATTTCCTTAAAACTAGCCCTATGCCTAGCATATCAAATTAGGTTCAAAAACATTAAAGTAATAAAATGACATCTCCCTAATTTTGTACAAAAATTATTTTGATCAGTTTGTAATAATGAGGGTAGCACTGGGTTTGTTGACACTGATCCTATCACACTTGCTTAGCTTGAGCTTCCTACAAAAACAACTCTAATGATCAGCGCAGTTAGGCGGAGAACTGCTCCATCGCGTTCTCGACCTTGAATCACATCAAGGGTAAGTCCGGCAAATCACGCAGATGTCGTATGGTTGCTCGAAAAACCCGCGTGTCGCCAAATAATGTTACTATTGCTTTGAACGTACACCTTGGCAAAAAAGAGTCTAAGGCGGTGACAGCAGGAACTAAAAATAAAAATCTTTAAATAGCAGTATGTAAGTACTAAAATAACTTAATTTGATTACATTTGATGACAAAAAAATCGTCATAGAAATACCACATAACTCATAGAAGTACCAAATAACTTATAATTTTGAATTGTAGTATGAGTAGAGCGTAAGTGGCGCCCCCAATTTTTCCAGACTCTTTTTTGCCAAACTGAACACACGCCTATCGCCAATCGAGCACGTTCGAACATACACACACGCTGCAAATTATTTCTTGCACACTATTTACGCTCTATTCGATATTTTGATTATCAGTGGGAAAATATTTGCTAGTCAGTCCGCTGTTCCCTAACAACTGCGCAACTGCAGTCAACAAAAACGCCGTTGGTAAGGATACTGGGAGCGCAACTTTAGATAAAAATATAGTATCATCGACACGAAGAGTGAAAATCCTCGAGCAGTTCTGCGCCTAATCTGTGTTGACCCTAACAAGTTATGACTCTGTACATACGTACATTTCGACATTAGCTAACAGCCCCGAAAAAATATTTTTGCCCAACTAACCCGAAACTAGGCACAAGTAACAAAGTATACAGCCAACTAAAATATGATATAAAACCGCTCTCACTTCGCACTGGACCTTGAACAACGTTCATTATTGCTACTTATGAGATTACCACTGACACTTCAGTACATCACTTCGTAGACAGTCGCCTTCTTGTCACCAGAACCCGTCACTATGAACTTATCGTCCGCTGATATATCACAACTGAGCACCGATGATGACTCCTTAGACTGGAACAAACAATTTGTTTTACGAAATGTTACGCCTTACTCTACGATGCGTTATACAGAACTAATACCCCATGTACTACACACGCTACTCACTAACAGGAAAGTATTTACCGTATAGAGAGTACTAGAGTCACTCTTTTATTAAAAATATTAGAATTACGACTATTCATAAGTGCCTAATGGTCTACATGAATAAAAATATTTTGATTTTGATTGATAGCTGTTATCAGAGCATAGTATGCTTGGGAACAAAAGTTGACTAATTTTAAATATTCCTTAATTATTTCCCGCTACTCTGTCCGCATGAATTTTTGTTCCAATATTTTCTCTTTCTTAGGGTGCATATGAGCCACGACAATTACCATAGGCTGTAATAATTTGCGCTGTGCGCTCACGCAATAATAAATGATAAATACCTGGAATATACTAGCTCCGTACGGCGTACGCCAGGCATTGAGCAGGTTGTCCTTCCCCGTGGACACGAACCACTTGCCGGCCGCCGCGAACTTCAGCGACAGCACGCACGACTCGTGCAGCAGCAGCTGGTAGCGGTCCGGCTTGCCCGCGTGCAACACTTCCACGTGCGAGTTCTCCATGCCTACTGCTAGCCACGACCCTGGAGGTGGAAACATGGTTTTATAATATCGATACACGAGCAATAAATTAACTAGTAGTGCTACAAGGTGCAGAAAAATTAGGAGCAGCTCTATAGATTTACAATTCTGCCACCATGACAATGAACATGCAGTGAATCATTATCAATCCTAGCTTTTTTATTTCCAAACATAAAGGAAGTCTCCTAATCTTTTAAATATCTCTTTTCATCGAAGGGACTGCTTATATGTGACCCCCGTAATCCTAAGTAAGTAGTTTAACCCGTCCACAGCCGCGTGCCGTCGCCGCTGATGTCGATATATCGCCGACTGAATTCAATATTGGCACAAGACACAATTTAACAATTTGAGAAATCACGCTTAAAAGTTTTCGTTCTCAAGTGCGCGCGCACTATTCCTCCTTACTGAAAGGTCCACTTAAAGGGTATTTTATGAACTAACAAGTTGGTTCTTTATTGTATAAAATAAAGTAAGTAATTTAGAACAAGAATCCATAACTAGCTCAAAATGGGAAGATTTTGATTTGTGTACTGTACTTACCGGTAGGACAGTATCCGAGCGAGAATATCTGCGAGGAGAAGTCGTGCTGGTGCAGCTGGCGGCCCTCGCGCAGGTCCCACGAGCGCACCGTGTTGTCCAGCCCGCCCGTCCACAGCCGCGTGCCGTCGCCGCTGATGTCGATACACGACGCGCCGTCCGTATGGCCTGCACAATACAACGTACACCATCAATAATTCCATACAGCTAAAGAGCAAAGTACTAATGGCCCATTTACATCAGCAAGTTAACATTCGACAAAGTTGACTTCGTGTAAACGCGCCTTAACATTGAAATCTTGCATCGCGACCTTAGCGCGTTCCCAATCAAAAGAACGTTATAAAAGTTTTTCTAGGAGCAGTTTTCGAATTGCTTACCCGCTTTTATTTTTAGATCTACCCAGTGACTTTTACTGTCTAGAAATATGAAGATGATAGAGAGAGGTTATGGCCGCTGTGGAGAAGTGGAGGCATTTTTGGGCAACTTTCTTCTTCAGACATTCCTGGCGAATATCCTGGTTATGTTCCCAAGCACCAACATGTTTTTCGTCATAGCAAAATTATTTACGAAAATTTGCAATTTTCCAATCGCAAAAGACCCCAGGATAGGGTTTAAGGGTTAATACTCGTAATGGTGATTCCATATTTAGACGCCCTGGACTAGACTTGCAATTTTTTTAAAAGGCATGATATCGCTACGTAGTATAAAACAAAGTCACTTTCTCTGTCCCTATATCCCTATGTATGCTTAAATATTTAAAACTACGCAACGGATTTTGATGCGATTTTTTTAATAGATAGAGTGATTGAAGAGGAAGGTTTATATGTATATTGCACCCGTGCGAAACCGGGGCGGGTTGCTAGTTTAATATAAAATTTAAATGACGCACTTACCTTGGAATTGTCTAACTAATGTTTGATTCTGGAGATCCCACACAGCTATGTTACCATCCGAACAGCAACTGAAGCATACCTGTTGAATAACATTATGTTAATGTACATTTTGGAATACAGAGAAAACACGCATCCGAAAGTGTGACGTGGACGGACTTATGGCACGCATTTTCGATGTCCGTTGTTTTAAATTGCACCTTATTATTATTTAGTTAGGTACGACATTTAAATGGAATGGCAAGACTTTGCCTCTGGTTTTTGTGTGCTCATTGTTACCGCGATTAAGACCCGTACAAGTTAAATTTTTGCCAATGTGAGTTCAGGTTGATACATTATTGGTATTGTTAAGTGTAATAAGATAGGTTGGTACGTACTTTGGAGTCAGGACTGATAGCGAGCGCGTAGCATGCGGGCGCAGACGAGGTGAGTTCGGCTCGCATGCGGGGCGTGGGCGACGCGAGGTCCCAGATAGACAGGTTGGATGCCTCGCCGCCCACGATCAGCGTGCGGCCGTCCGGCAGCAGCTTCACTGAGCGAATGTAGTTGTCTCTTTGCTGCAATTTAAATAAAGAATTTATGAGTTACACAGTTATTGACGTTAGAGTGATAATGAAAGCCATAGCACATCATCATCTCCCTGCCCTTTTCCCAATTTATTTGGGGTCGGCGCAGTATGTCCTCTTTCTCCACACATTTCTATCATCCGTCATCTCAGTAGTCACTTCCTTTCTTGCCATAATTATCCTTCACACAATCCATCCATCTCTTCCTAGATCTGCCTCTTTTCTTGTATCTACATCCAATCTTAATATTCTTCACACAACATGATTTTCCTCTCTTCTCATCACATACCCATGGATACCAAGACAGCGGGTTATTTTTTAATTTTTCAGTAACCGGTGTCACTTTTAGACTCCTTCTTATATACTCATTTCTAATCTTATCCATTCTGGTCACATCACACATACCTCTTAACATTCTCAACTCAGCTACATGCAATTGTCTTTCATTCATCCCTTTTATTGTCTAACACTCAGATCCTGACATGAATTAATGTTGCATCCATACATGAATTAATGTTGCATCCATACATGAAATGAATTAATGTTGCATCCATACATAAATTAATGTTGCATCCATACATGAATTAATGTTGCATCCATACATGAATTAATGTTGCATCCATACATGAATTAATGTTGCATCCATACATGAAATGAATTAATGTTGCATCCATACATAAATTAATGTTGCATCCATACATAAATTAATGTTGCATCCATACATGAATTAATGATGCATCCATACATGAATTAATGTTGCATCCATACATGAAATGAATTAATGTTGCATCCATACATGAATTAATGTTGCATCCGTACATGAATTAATGTTGCATCCATACATGAATTAATGTTGCATCCGTACATGAATTAATGTTGCATCTATACATGAATTAATGTTGAGCTATAGCACATGAATTAATGTTTTTTGAAATAAGTTTAGAACAAAGCTGAAGCAAGGCTAGACATACAGGTATAGGATAGAAAGTGGTCACTAACATGACTCACCAGACAGTCCAGCTGCGACAGCGGCTCGGCGGCGTGCGGCGCGCCGGGGTTGGAGATGTCCCACAGCTTGACGCAGCCCTTGCCGCCCGTGTAGGCGTGGCGCGCGCCGCCCGCCAGCGACAGCGCCACGGCGCACACCACCTCGCCGTGCGCCAGCGCCGCCACCGCGCGCGCCCCGCGCGGCACGCCGGCCCCGCCCAGCGCGTCCGCCGGGAACCCCACCGGCTGCAGCGGCCCGCCGCACGAGTGGTACGAGTACGCCCTGCGCACACACATGTACTTCTCACCGTTCATCCGATTTTACAAATTATATCCGGACTTCGATGAAAAAAGAGACGCCAAATTGAAATCCAACCAATCAACCTAACTCTATTGACTAAGTAATTTTACTCAGTCCATCATCGTGTACTGATGGGATATCTGGCAACACTAAACAACTACGCAAAAGATATTGTAGTGCACAAATCGTCTTTACGTGCGCACCAAGGCACGTAATAAGCAATAATTAAATTATAATACGCACGAACTTACGAAAAGTCACACAACTAAAATTTCTTTTACATACAAAAAAATAATATTTCTCGGATATGAACTCACGGTTTAGCAGGCGCAATGCCATTAGTCCTATGATGTTGATCATAATGTAAAGGTATCGCGGGCGCAGGCGCTGAGCCGCGGTACGCCGCGTAAGGGAACCCGTACGCGCCGCCCCGACCACTCGTAGGTGTAGAGGCACGACCTAGCTTACCGCTAGGAGTGCCCGGCTTTTCCTGTAAAGGAAGTAAAATATTTACCAAAAAAAAAAAGGTTTAAGACAAATAACAGATTCTTCTCTCAACTTTAAAATCAAACCATATGTTAATTTTTTCAATCAATCAATGTCAATTTGCTCAAATTGGATGTTCGACAAAACGGTGAAAAATTCTTAAGTTTAAAACTTAATATTCATCAAATGTCGACAAATGAGACAAAATAGTATAGGTAATCCATTGTTATGTGCCGCCGGGATGCAAAGATCTTTTATTGGTTAAATCTTTATAAATAAATACAATTGTCCCTGGATCCGGTGGCGTTGAATTCGAGTTAAATATAAACCACGGAGATGTAGCCGCGTGAGGGTTAGCTAGTACATCATAATTATAGCCGAATTACTTCTTTCAAAAAAATATCAATAAGGCATCTTAGGTATACGAATCAGGGGTGCGAGCACGAATCTTTTTATCGACTTTTTATCGAACGATTATCAATTTTAAACGTCAAGTTTGACATAAAGTTCATTAAATTGTGTCAAATTTGACGTTTAACATAGATATATTTTCAATAAGAATTCGATAAATAGATCCATGCTCGCGCTACAGAATAATAGAAATACTTAAAGTTTCGTAACTAACTCACGTCTTTAGAACTTTTAGGAGTAGACCGGCTGGACGAGGAGCCTGATCTCGAAGGAGGTCGAGGACCGTTTTCTGTTCGCTCTCCGCCGTCCGTTCGCACACTGGGTGACCCTCTTTCTTCCTATAACAAATGCAATTGTGTCTGTGTATAAGCCAAATTAATGGTTCACAAAGGTTTTTGTTCAACAACGGGTTGATAGCAAAGTTGATTAATTAATAGTAAAAAAAATGCAGTTGTAAGTACTTAATTATGTTTTTTTAAGTCGAATCATGTGCGAATTAAAAAATAATTCTCTCATGCATAAAACGGTTAAGAAAAACCTCGAGAGGAAATCGATTTACCTTAGAGATTTTCTCAATAGTGCGCATAGGCATGTCAGAGCTCTGTAGCCGTTTTTTTTCATCAACCATATGATATGAACATGAGCGTAACATGTTTAGGAAATATCTGATTAGGAAATATCTGATTCCCCCCCCCCACTCCCAAGTTTCTGATTCCTCCTCCCCCCTAAGCCTAAAGTATAGAAAGAAGTTCGGTAATAAAGAATTCATTTAGAATTCAAAATATTTTTTAACATAAATAATATTTTTTAAATATTATTTCGGGTCTATTCGCGTACAGATAATTCAAAATAGCCATTATTGCTGCTGAGGCCGAAATTTGATCAGGAGGACATCAATATCTCTATTCATAGACAAGCTCACATCATTTTTAAGCAAGCATTGCGCATGCGCAACTAATACTTCTTACAAAAACGTCGCAAAACCAAGTCTCCTAAATTAACCTAAATAGGTACTTTCACAATCCTGAGATCCTTCACAAAAACAGAATACACATTATTTACCATCTTACCTCATTAGCCACATCAACAACAAGATCTTGATCACTTTTTTCTGCGTCGCTGTCCTAGAAATGTATTATAAAAATTAATAAACAATGTTTAACAATTGTTGTTAGAACAGCAATCATAATTTACAAGTATTGTACAGCGATTATTACTAGCAATATAAATAAGAAGCATCTGTACAAATAAGCGTCGGAACAGACGATTTTTGCTGAGTTCCAGAGAGCATGTATGCATCTTTATTGTCTAACGGCAAACGTGTTGTTTTACAATTATGATTTATAGCTTGCTAGCTGTGCCGTGTGGTTTCCGGTCTACGAACAGAACCACCCTTACTCGTCCCGCGGGTGTTGTAAGAAATGACAAAGGGAAAGATCAAGAGGATGGGCAGCAGTATCCTTCTGTGTAACAGCAATCATCTGCTACTGCGATCACCAACCCGCCTGCCCAGCGTGGCGATTATGGGCAAATACCTCCAATGAGTGCACAATAGTGGCGCGCATTGGGAGAGGCCTATGTTCAGCAGTGGACTAATACAGGTTGATAATGCTTACTAGCTTTTGCCAGCTGCTACTCTCGCGTTAATTTAGAATTTTTAATTTCAATCATGATTCGAAAGACACGTGGCGCCATCTATTACCGTTATTGTCTTTTTACTCGGAAACAGTACTTTTTTTTCGGGATGAAAAATACCCTATGTCCGTTTCTGTACACCTGACAACATGTAAAATTTCAGGACGATTGGTTCAGTAGTTTAGGCGTGAAAAGCAGATAAACTTACTTTGGCATTTATAATATTAGTTAGGATTATAATATCGTTACGCGGGCTCACAGTCAGGCACCGACGCTGCCTTAGGTTTTTTTGAAACTCAAAATTTTGTATTCTTTTTTAAACAGGTTATTTGATTAAATAAAAGAAACGTATATCGAAATGGTACTTGTTTAAAAAAAATGTGGATGCGGTGTGTTCTGTTTTCCTAGCTAAATGAAAACCTTATTTACACGAAATAAACCTTGATTTAAGAGTTAAATAATGTACATTTTTACATAATGAACATTCTATTTCTAGGAGATGAGCAACTCAGCAAAAACCGCTATAACGCCGGGAGTAACACAAAAAAGCAACGAGGATATAATAGAAGCCGACACATACACTACATAGACTCACATGTCCAAGTACCTTCTCCTCCTTTCTGCGTTTGACGTCCAACGCTTCTGGCTCCACCGGGGACCGTGGACGGTACTTCTGCTCTCGCTCGTGAGGGGATACTGAGCGTCTTTGCTTTAAATACAATGATTGATTAGTCAGAAATGAAAAAAATCTACACCTAACACTCGATTCTCGAAACTCGACTCGATCGAATATAGTGATGACGTCAGATATAAATATTTAAGCAAAACTGAATACACCTGTAAAGAGTTGAGTTATAGTAGTTTTTATTACTCGAAGATTTATCGCATATGAGATGCATTGGTGTAATTACAATAGATACGGAAATATTCCGAAAAATCTACTAAACTCTGGGAGTGTTTTATGCTTTGGCAACATTGATATAAACACCCCCAATTATTGCCGTTTGGATCAATGTTGGCCGCAAGGCCCTACAATAATTATTTAAAACATTCGTTGGTATTGCCAACCTAAAGAAAAAATGGAGGAAAAATAAATAAAAAATAAAATAAATCAGCCTGTAACTGCCCCACTGCAGGGCAAAGGCCGATCTTCTTATACAGAGAAGAGAAGAGCGACGAGCATTAAATTTTAAACACGTTAAACAAGTGAAATGTTTTACAAACCTGTTGTAACCCCCTGGAGCCGAGTCTATCATCGTCTCTGGGTGGTGGTTGACCAGACAGTAGAGGAGGCGGCGCCGGCCCGCCCGGTAAGACCGGCGGCTTTATGTCTGCGGGAGGAGGGAGCTCCACCTGAGGAGTTATTAAGCCATTACGTACAACTTACAAGCAGGGGCGGGACTACCATATAAGCCGAAAAGCCTGGCATGCCCTAGAAAATAACCAACAAAAGTATCACGTCATAATAAATTACGTATCATTATTATGAATAATATGACATTTTAAATCTCGCGCCACTTTTCAATTATGCAGAGTGCCCGATCTCGTTTAAACTTTAAATCTATGGAAAGTGTTCCGTGCGTGGCACGGAACGTATCGCACGTTTTGACAAAACCCTTCAATCGCTTCACTCACTGTCATTTTGATTACACGGTGCGAAGTTAAAGGTACGGTGCGCAGCCTGCTATATTGCTCTCGCTCGCACTTGTTGAATGTAAATGAGGGATGTGGTGGATTTTTTCTCGAATGTAAGTGCATTGGAATCATAGATGTCATTTGAGTACTAAAATCATGAAATGTACCGACAAAATAAGCCTGGATTAGCTGCTTTTTTTTAATGTTTGTTGCGTGCGGTGACGTTTATGTTTAAATGTATGAATGAAGTATGTAAATAAACAAGATTTTTAGTTTGCGCGGAATACTGAATGGAGGGCTTTTTTGATAATTTGACTTTGTTGTTTAGAGAAATTGTAATGGTTATAATAGTAGTGCAGTATGATGTGTATACTTAGTGGAAATATAATCTTGAAAAGCGTTTAATAGTTGAGTTTGTTTAAGTTAATATTCATTACATATAAATAATGAATTTCAATTGGCGTAAATGGTCCGCCCCTAAAACGACGCTTTATAAGTATGTGCAAGTTTTATTAGATCGCAGAAAGGTAAATACTTTGAATTTTGCTAAAAAGAAATTTGTGGATTGTCGGTTGTTCTCATTTGAACAAATTATTTTTTTGGTGTTGCATTTTTATCGTGAATGACAAGAAAATACTTCAGACTAGTTGCCATAAAACGACACCACACAGGCATCTCAATATGTAAAAAAAATTAGCCGCTCTTATTAAGTACTTTTCCAATTCTCGTTAGTTATGTATGTGATAGGATCTCAAAGAAGGTATGTACCTATAATGTTTACGTTGACCATAATATTGCATTGTAGTAATAGTATGATAATTCAAACATACTTAAAATCAAGTCAAATGCAACAACATCTATTTAAGGTAATTTTTATCAAAGAAATTGTAGTAAATAATTCCTATAGAATATCGATGAGAGATGGAGTGGAGTGGAGTGGAACCTTACTGGGTGGTATTAAAGTTCTGCATAATTTCAAGAGATGGCGCTTTTTACAAATTATTTACTTTTCAGTGCTTTTTTACTTTGGTTGTGTTTTTTAATACTTCATTCATAAGTACCTAAACCTTGAAAAAAATGATGGGCATGCCTTGCTATTTGGGCCTAGGCACGCCACTGCTTACAAGTAACCAAAAGTTTAGAAGAATTACCCATTGTTTGCTGCTAGAGGAGTAGGAATTAATTTCTGGGTAACGTTTAGATACCTAACATAAATACGGACATAGGATAAAAAAAAGTGAATTCCGTCACTCAAAAATAATTCTACGTAATAAATCCGTACGAAAAAGAATCCAATGTGCAGACAGCCTTAAACTTGCTAGTTCGTTATCTTATTTACCTACTACCCATGCGGATAAAGAATTGAATTGAAAATGGCGCCAGAACTATTTGCTTCTCGCTCGCACACTATGTCTTTGATGAATTTTGATCCTACTTGCACCTACAGGTTATATGAGAACGAGATGCCATTTTCAATCCCATTCGCACGAGTAATATGGCATTTATGGCATTGAAATGTCATAAATCCATAAAAACCCTTGCCTGACATTCAAAACGTCTGAGTTTATCTAGTTTATTTATAGTTTATAGAGTATCCTAGAAATTAGTCAAAAGAATAACGATATTTACGTAAAGCGTATCACCAAAAATTAAATAAGGACTCTTTTTCTTCATAGTGCAGCGATCAAGAAGATATTATTACCTTATGTGCCGGTGGAGGTAAATGTGGTGGAGGTGGGGGCCCGGCCCCCGGTGCGAACAGCAGCCCACCAGCCCCAAGCAAGCCACCCGCTCCACCCACGCCGTGCGACAACCCTGCACTCGCGTGGATCTGCTGCTATAACAGTATTCATAGAGTTATATAATGTTTTTTATGTAGTTGATACCCAATGACAAGGAATTAAGTTGTACCCAGGTAAATTACCTACGGATATTAATAGTCAAAATATTACAATTAATGATACAGGATTCTAAACATGATATGAAATGAAAGAATCCCGAGGCGAGATGATTAGACCGATACAGATTTCTTTTTCGAACTCATACCGTAAAGGCTGTTCTGTTTTGTTGATACTTGATATAAGACATCAAGAATTATAACTAAAATAATATTTTTTTCGAAGCAAATACCAAATTAATCAATGACGTCACCTTCTTAAATTAAAAATTAATCAGTTTATTAAAAATCTTTGTCCTTTTGTTTTCCATATTATAAGTAATTTCTTTTCAGAATTTGAACCTTATTAGCGACACTTTCGGATGGTGTAATAATATGAAAAATTCATCCTGTATGTAAATTCAAAAACATTTTGGTATTTTACCTAGCATATATCTTACTTAGTACCTGAGGATTATTTTACATTGAATAACGAGAATAATTTACGATTACTTTATTTCCATTGCGTAATGTATAATAATTTAATTTGTTTAAATAAATTGACACCAAGAACACGTGGCGTGGCTTCACGAGAATTCATCACCCAGCAATGATAAAGCTGGGTATCCACTATGTTCGCAAACCTCTTGCTCCACATATAGTAGATATGTTCGCGCTCCTGGAGCATGAAAACTTTCACTACGTGGAGCAGTTGCAGGAGTGCGAAGCGCAAGAGGTTCGCGAACATAGTGGATACCCAGCTTTACACCCCAAATGCAATGTAAGTACAAGCCCTAAAATTCTCGACGCTTCTCTTTGAATGTCGACACGATTGGCGTAGCGGTTAAGCGATTAGCTTAAGCTTCGTGTCGCGGGTTCGATTCCCGATGGGACAAATATTTGTGTAATTGGCAGATATTTGTTCTGGTGTGTGTTTGTGCATTGTGAAATTAAACATCAATACACCCACGACCAAAGAGAAAATCTTAGTGTGGGGCGCGGTTTTTAACAAAAATATAAATTGAACCCAGGACTACATGTATCTAATTTGCAGCTATTCCAAAAATACTATAAACAAAAATTACTGTGAATGGCAACCATATAAATATAGAAAAAAAAATGTGTTAACACAAAGATGAAGCAAGAATCTATTAGTACTCCATTGAAACTCTTATATTAGACACAGGAAATATATTTCAATTAATTATGCGCGTGCGCATGAAATTAATTAAAAACTCAGTAATAACTACTAATAAATAATTAATGCTTGCTAATTGATTAATTTATTACAGAGTAATTGCGCATAAATGTGCTAATTTTAATTTACTTTTTCAAGGATACTATCAGATTATTTTCACACTATGTAATACTGGGTAACATTTTAAATCAGAATTATAGGAATGTTAATTATAATAGTACAAAAAAAAACAAAAACAATTACATCGCAACTCGCAACACATTAAAACAAGTCGATATAAAACAGTGATATATTAGCAGCGATGCATAATCTCGTACATTACAATGAGAAATTAAAAAAGAAATCTATTAATAAATATGACTTATACATCATAAAGCACTAATTATTGGAAAAACTACACGCAACTGGTGCTCGCATACAATGAAAACGTGAAGTTAGAGATGTGATTATATATCGTTAAAAGTCCAATTAGTTTTTCCAATGAGTGTGACACAAATTATGTAAAACGTTTGAATGTATATGTTTGCTTGTGCATTCTCTTGATTGCCATCGTTTTATGGCGATTAATTTCTACATACTATGCCGTTACAGCAATCATGGTGTAGAATTACTCGTAAGATGATTATGCAGTCCTATGGAAATAAAATGTGTTTTCTTTATTTTTTAGAGATTTTTAGTCGTGGTGGCGCATTGGTTACGGACCCGCTTTGCAAGCGCGTGGGTGTGGGTTCGAACCTGGCATGTACCAATGTGACTTTTTCTATGTCATATGTACTTTCTTAATTAATCTAAGACACCACTGACTAAGGGTGAAGGAAAACATCGTAAGGAAACCTGGACTTTAATAGTCTGAAATCGCCAACCCGCAGTGAGCTAGCGTGGTGATTAATGCTCAATCCTTCTCTGTATGAGAAGAGGCCTTTGCCCTATATTGGGACAGCTACAGGCTGATTTATTTTTTTATTTATTTAGGGATTTTTACACTAGGCTGCAAAGAGCGTGACATCTTCAGTCGTAAGTTATGTGCTATTATAAACTAATTATCACCTGTTCCTTGCCTCGGAAAGCACGTTAAGCCAGCCCTGGCTGTCATGAAGATCTTTGACAGTGGTTAAAGGGAGTCAGTACCCTCATAAAATCCTGACAAATAATCTAACTTCATAATATCGTATCCCTTTGGGTTGCGGAAGTCAGATAGGCAGTTGCTCCGTAGAAAATTGATATTTAGCTGCATCCACCCCAACAAACTTTAGGAATAATAAGGCCAGGAGGATGGCTGCAAAGAGCATGACAGCATGAAATAATGTATTTGATCTTGTCTGTTGTGTTTTGGTTTAAAAACATAATATACTATAAGTCAATTTATATGCAATAGAAATTAGAAGATTTGTATACCACGCTTCTTTGCAGCCAAGGTACAAATCAGTTCGATCGAAAATAAGATACAGCTGTGTCCGGAACGCGTTACAATGCGTCTTATTTTTTGGGGCCAGGAACCTTAGCGAGCGTACCCAAAACCACTCACCAAAAGTTCACCACAATTGGATGTATGATTTAGGAACATACAGAGGACAGACATACAAAAAAACAATTTTGCGTAATATTTACATTTCATAAACATTATTAGAATATTCTAAGTATGCATAATTGCATAAAGAGGAAAAAATATATGACAAAATTATACCTATACATTTGCGTTCCGGTTTGGGTATACTTAGTTATATTGTTTTGTAAAGTTCAAGAAGATGGCAGGGGACACGTTAGTAATGATTACCTCATATAGGTATCAAACTTTTTAAGGAAATAATTCAACGTTAATGACGCGTATCAGGCCTTCGTTAATTTACACGGAGTAACTTGTCTGACGTCGATAGATGAACAAGTTAGTTTAAATGCGCTAACGACGAGTTTCAGATCAACTGAAGGCAACTTCTAAATTTATTCCAAGTCATGGCTCAACGTAAATTGTATGGGGTGATGTATACTTTCTATCTTGAATGCACCATCTAGACCAAATAGTGCGCGTGTAAAAACCTATGTTTTTATACGCGTGACGGATAATGAACATGGAGGCTGGTAAGGGGTTTAAGTACCCCCCTGCATCGTAGAAAAAAAGACAGATTGTGGCCAAAAAAAGGTTGGGAACCGGCCTGATCTAGACAATTGAAATCACGGGTAAACATTGATTATATAATTTATTATGATTATAATGATAAGTGCTAGACGCGAACAGAAGTTCCATCCTGTTTTATATTATGTATGTGTGGCATCCTAGCGTATGTGTGCGCGGGCTGCGCCCTCTCCCTACAATTAATCAGTGTGCTTTTAGCAGTCAGTGGTTTCACTTGTGTCCCTTGCGTACCTACACAACAATGGCGACAAGTTCGGAAATATTATATCTACAATACATCCAGATGCATGCAACTGAATATTATAACTACATAATCATTTCAACATACATGACAGACAAGTGTAATGAGATTGCAAAAGCCAACATGAAAACTAAATGTGATGTAATTTGAAAACAACTGAAAGTGGCAACATAAAAAAATGCAAAATGTTAATCACAACATATATCAATGTACCAAGCACAGTATATCTTGACTTACAAGCAGTTGCTGAAGACCCTGCTGTTGTTGTTGCTGCGGACAACGTTAACAATATATATGCTGTGAAAATATCCTATTCTCCGTACTATCTAACCTTAGACAAGACTGCCCTGCATCTCTAATGCTAGCCAAACACGCTACGGTCTACCGGAGAGGTCTACCGGTGCAGGTAGACCGTAACGTGTGTGGGAATAGACCTTTACAGTTCTTAAAACCTGCGCAGACGACTGGCGCAAAATCGAAAATCAAATAACCGGGCCGGTACACCAGAACGTCCCCATACACGCTACTGACCTGTGCAGGCAAACCTGTACAGGTAACCACTCCGGTAGACCGTAGCGTATATGGCTAGTTTGAAGGGAGGCATACACTCTACAAGAAATCGTTACGATTTGACTGCACCTTTCAAACTGTACAATTACGTCGTACGTCCCTTTATCCAAAACTGAACACTTTTTATTATACACACGTTTCGATTATCAGTGCAGTTTAAACAGTAGAGCCAAAAAGTAACGATTTATGGTAGAGTGTGTGCCACCCTTAAAGAATAAAAACGAAAATATAATGTATAGGAATGAGAATAACATGTACAGGTTATAAAATTTTATTTCTGTCATCCAATACATTAAATTTTCTTTCTATTTCTGTTTCATCTTGTCAGAAGGTTTAAAATATCACTTTTCATCTTTATTGTACCAGACAGTAAAAGGTATGGAATTGACAGCGTAAAAGCTAAAATAAATATCAATTCAATACATTTAATTTTCTTTGCAATGGGTTATAAAAGTG
Source organism: Protodeltote pygarga (assembly GCA_936450705.2). NCBI lineage: Eukaryota > Metazoa > Arthropoda > Insecta > Lepidoptera > Noctuidae > Protodeltote > Protodeltote pygarga. The sequence continues at coordinate 11,411,419 of OW388263.2, forward strand.
ACTCAATCAATAACAAAAACTATAGTTCTTTGACTCTCAAAAACTGAAATTCAAGTAAATTTTTAAGCGTTGCGCCGTTTAAATACATATAAATGACGTCATTCGTTACTTATTATGTAAATTACTCTACTCATTTTAAATTAATAGTATTTTGGAAGTGCATGTTGTATTTTTGCAGTTTCATTATATTCCAAAACCCCAGAATTAAATTGCTAAAAATTTAAGAATGGCGATCCAAATATTGTAAACCTTTCAAAATTCAGAGGTAGGCTAAACTCTGTTGCACCAATAAAGTTAATAAATGTATTCCAGATATCTCTACTTTGTACTACATAGTGCTTTGCAACGCTTACAGTACTACCTAACCCAATACCTCGTGCCGTGTCAACTTAGAAATAATAAAAGACCAAAACATCTTAATCCAACTATAGAAAGTTGTAACACCTGATATTTGTTTGCAGATTGAAGTCTTGTCAAAGCAATTTGACTCTTGCCTTGTTTGAATTAGGTATATTATTAGAATAAGCAGCTGATGCACTTGTTTTGTGTACTAGCATCAAATTACAGCATGGAAGTATTAAAAACTTTTTCTTAAAGATTAGTAGAAAAAATTGTTTTATAATAAATTGTATAAAATTCGCAAACTAATTAATTATAGTAGGTAAGATTGATACATATATGTATTTGTATGTGAGGGTAACAATTTATCCTTTCACCAGATTTCACCTAAAGTCCTAATATAGCTTGATCTCTGTGACACGTGTCAAATATGAACATTTTTAACCTATTTTGGCATTATTTGTCTGTATTTGACATCTGTCACAGAGATCAAGTTATATTATAAGGATTATAGTAAAGTTTTAATTTAACTGAAATAAAATAAATAAGCAAAACAATTAATGGCATAAGTTAATGATTTTTCATAACACTATACAAGCCTTCAAGATGAATAAATATTGAAAAATTAATTGCAGTTTTTGGTACAAAGATTAGCATTATTTCTACTTTTTTAAGGAAGCTTACCCCAATAATGGCATTGAGTTCTGACATGGTGACCTGCTTTGCTCTTTCAACTGCGGACGCCACTTGTTGTTGATGTTCCTGTGCCAGGAACGGGAGCACCTGCCCTATTATAGCACTTAGCCTTTTTGCTATCTCAGTCTGTAAAAATATTAATATATTGTCATTTACAAAATTGAATGCGTCAATTATTTTTTTTACTGATTGTTAACCTTACCTGTTTATGCATCTCTACGTTGAGACCATATGACATTTCATAATACTGCAATGAAGAAAATAATTTTATTACAACACAACAAAAAATATAACAGTGGATATTGGAAAAGATGGAGAAGGCTTTGACCCAAATGGGTTTCACATTGTAAGAGTAAAATCATAGCTTTAATAACTTCAACCTTTAAAATATCTCAGTAGCAAGGACATGATCTTTTTTTCGAATTCCAATATTAATTAACCTTTAAATTTGACACAATTTAGTAAATAGGTATTATGTCAAAATTGATGTTTAAAATGACATAATTATGTTCATTAAAAAGTCAACAAAAAGATCCGTGCTCGCACCCCTGGTCTAGTTTAAGAGTCATGGAACCTAAAACTTGTTACATGTTTATCTAATAGCCAAATAAATTATTATTATGGTAAATAGCAATACTAACATGTTTGAAGTATAAAACTAGCATATCAAACTAATGATGATCTCATAGTTACTAACTACCTATGTACCACCTAAGTATCACATTGTAATAATCAATACAATACTCTAATATTTATTACATATTATAATAATACCTATAAAGAAAATAGATATATACTAGGAAATTTTTTGAAGACTAGTCGACAGCACTTGTGACCAGAAGGCTGGCTATTTCTTTGCTCAGAGAATCAGCATTGCCATCCAGCGTGGCAATGCTGGCTGCCAGCTACCTGAGCAAACTGCCTGCAGATGATGGTGGTAATTTAAGTTACCAAATAAAAATTTAAAGAAAATAGGTCAGATTTTATGTATGTTTGTTTGAAACGGATAAACTATAAAACTACTCAAACAATTTTAACAATTCTATTCACATAAAGAAAGCTACAGTATCAGAGAGTAACATGGGCTGTATGTTATATTAAAAAAGCAGAGATCCCTACAAAACTTGCGATAATAATTTAATATCCCAAAGTATTAAAAAGAAAACAAGAATAAACGAAGATTAATAATTACATATTACGGTATAAGATGATTATAGGAAATACTGTGTGGGCTTAAAATCTATGTGCAGTGAGTATAACTATGATTATACTTTGTAGGACACTAATTGAGACATAATAGCAGTTTTATTGTTATCACGTCTATAATGATGTGGCTCGGAAAGTGTTAAATATCATGAGGATGAATTCATGTGTTGAGGCACAGCTATGATAGATAGGCTTTTATATTTGACTGCACCTAATCTAGTAAAAATAATATTATAATTTTGCACTAACTAGGTAGTACCTGTGTATTATTTGCAAATTTTTTACGTATATTATAATATTAGTGTATCAAACAAAAGTTTATTTGAGAAAAACTAAGCTTAGTTTACATAATGATATGATTATCTTCACAAAACATTAAATATTGACATAGTTATTATCGTGGTTTTTCTGCTATCATTATCTAATTCAGATTACATTAGTATTTGTTCACAAATCATATTTTTAATCCATAAATAAACTTTCTTTATCTCAAGACTTGACTACATAAAAGTTTAATTACCATAACATAATGCCTCTGCATTTCCGTCTTCTCACTGGCCAGTTTCTCACATTCCAATTTCAAACTGTAAACATTGAATTGTAACATAATCTTGTGATAAGATAATGAATCAGGATCTAAACAGATCAAATTAACATAGATTAATAGTGGAAATAAGACCAAAATATGTTCTTACGTGTGATATTGGGCTTGCAAAAAGTTAAATTCTTCTTTAATTCGCTCCAGTGTGTCAGCTATTGTAAATTTAATAGGTCCTGATGGCGGCTGAGGTCCCTGAACAGAAAGTGACAAACAATAATAGGGTCTAAGCAGAATCTACTTGAAACAAGCAAATTTTGAATTTAAGATTCTACTAGAACAGATTACAGAATTATAAACACAGCTGGTAAAAGATAGAAAAATAACACAAACCCTTACCGCGGCCGCCGGGTGCCGCGTAGCTGTGGGATACATCGTAACAAAATTCGACTGCAATATCTTAAGTATACACAATCAAATATAGTTCTCTTTCGATCCGTTTGCTAACACCATCGGCACCATCTCCTATAACACCGTTCACCGCTGCTATAACACACCAAACACTGGAGAGCCTGACTTACGCGCTAACGACAATGATATGCACAAACTTTGCCTGGAAACTTTTGAATTATCGGTCATTATATTGACATTTACAACTTTTAGGATCAAATTATCAATCACCATGAAAACAACGCGACTAATTTAACTTTTCACATTTATTTCGAGAAACAGTCAACAGATTTCCGCAAATTTTTTAACCATAAATCCACGCCGTAATTTTTGTTCGGCTGTCATGTCATCCATCATCATTCATCACAGAATGGCATTCTCGAAATTGTTATACATCGTCCATATTTTGGACACAGTACATTGCTGGTTTATTTATTGCAACTTTCTCTTTAGTTTTTGATATATCGCGAATATAAGTACAGCTTGGCAAAAAAGAGTCTGGAAAAATTGAGGGCGCCACTGGCGCACTTTTCTTACTACAATTCAAAATTACAAGTTATTTAGTGCTTAAGTACATATTTATAAAACTAGTTTTTTGTCATTAATTACAATCAAATGAATCACATAAAAGTTAGTTTAATACTCACAAACTTAGTTTTTAAGATTTTTATTTTAAGTTCCAGCTGTCACCGCCTCAGACTCTTTTTAGCCAAGCTGTATCAACACAAAGATTTTTTTGCTGGCAAGACTGTGCGACATCTTTAGAGGCTAAATTTGGAAGAAGGTTGACAAACAAAAAAAATTTTTCCTCTAAGGGCTAAAGCTTAGAGAAAAAATTCTTCCAAGGGCTAAAGTGAAAACCTTAGAAGAATGACAAACAAAAAATTTTTCCTCTAAGAGGAAAACCTTTAAGAAGTCAGTTAACGGAGGAAAAAATCTTTCAATTTATTAATGTAAGGTAGGTTTTAATGGATCGACAAAGGTGCATTATTAATTTGGCATTTTACAAAAGTATACTGTATTCCATTGCAATAAGGTTCGTTTTCTAAATTGAGTACCTAAAATTAAGATCTTTTCAGGTAATTTTTCTTTCTTATTAAATAACTAGCAACCCGCCCCGGCTTCGCACGGGTGCAATATACTTAAAAACCTTTCTCTTCAACTCTATCTATTAAAAAAAACCGCATCAAAATCCGTTGTGTATAGTTTTAAAGATTTAAGCATACATAGGGACAGAGAAAGCGACTTTGTTTTTTAATAGAAGTGATTATAATTTTAATTGATTTAGCTTAAAAATATTGTCTGTATTATGTGTTTGTCGTGTGTCGCAGTGGCGCAGAATTGGTGTGATAAGTTGATGACGGACCCGCTTTGCAAGCATATGGTTGCGGGTTCCATGCATGTTCCATGTATCAATGTGACTTTTTCAATGTCATGATGTACTTTCTTAGTTAATCTGAGACACCATTGTCTAGCCGTGAAGGAAAACATCGTAAGGAAACCTTACGTACTTAAGTACAAAATACCTTGTAATTTTGAGTTAAAGTATGAGAAGTGCGCCAGTGGCGCTACCAATTTTTCCAGACTCTTTTTTGCTAAACTGTACATATTTGTATGACGATTTTTTTGTCATCAAATATAATCAACGAGCCTAGATTTCATTCATCATAGAAATAAGTCAGTACCAAATAACTTGGTATGATAAGTGCGGCAGTGGCGCCCCCAATTTTTACAGAGTCTTTTTTGCCAAACAGTAGGTACTGCAAAAAATTAAAAGAATCTAGTACTACGACGTCCACGGTCTAACCAAAACCATACCATAAACCTTACACAAAACCAATGAGTGTTCATTGATATGAATTAACTGATTAGAACAGCGCAATGCATCTTCAATAAAATTTGCGTCGATCCTAAAACAAAAATCGTAGACAATAAATATAATCATGATCAAAAGCTAAAATGCTCTTATCCAAAATATGAAGAGTATTCTTAAAAACTGACTCATTGTTATATTGTTGTCTGTGGTTATTTTTATAATGGCAGAATTGGCAGATCGTCGTCGCGCTGCAGCTGTTTGATGAGCGACTGAGGTTGCAGTGTCGAAGTGTTTTGAAATAAACTGCCTGGTTGCTTTGTTTTTTTGTGATACAGTGTATTTTCAATGATTATATTCAGAAGAAAGTGCTGTTCCTGAAGTGATATTCAGTTTTTTGTGATTCATAAACGTAGCAAAGAGAACCATCATGGATTTCAAAACAGTCGTTTTCAACGCTGCACGGGATGGAAATCTTACGCGACTGAAAGTAAGTATTTTATTAATTTATATGGCTTTTTGTCACCTATTTCTAATTAATTGTGAAATCTTCTGTTCAGTATTCAAATTGATGGATTAGTTTTTCTGTTTCTAACTGTATAAGTTACAGATTATGCAGTTCCACGTTTATAATCACTAATTCGTTACGGCATGTTATTAGATCAAATAACAGGTAAGCCAGTGTTCTTCAGTAGTATTCAGAACTGTTTTCAATTTATACGCTAAGTTTATACGATTCTTCTGTTATTATCTTATCGCCTTCGCGTAGTTTTCGAAGTTTTAAACTACGTAATACCTGCTTTCGTAACAAACCTATGTCACTTGCTAGGTACTATTTTGGTAGGTAGAAATTTTTAGATTACCTAGTTATAAAATTGAGTGGTTTCGATTCGGCAACGCCAACTAAAATGTCGTTTCCGTCACCATCGGCAGTTGGCTATTTAATTATAAGGCAAGTTATAAAAAAAATGTTTTGTAAATAACATGTGACTAGAATTCATACGTAGGTACGAGAAAGGATTTTTTTTTATAATCTGCACTCTGCCTTTCACAGGGTATTGAGTATTTATGAGGATTAGACACTGACTGCACTCTGTATTACAGGGTGTAATGTACCTATATGTATAAGAGAATTTCCCTCAAGACCAAAAAAGTTAAAATTTAATATAAAAAAAACCTAAAACCAACCTGACCAGATTTTTTTTTCATAAATAAAATTAATGATTTTTTAATACCTATTCAATGACAAAAAAGGTTAGATATTATTCATATTCTTTAGATGCTTTAATACATAAAGGACAATAATAATCTGATTATAGCCTTTTTTCTCTATTTGATATTTTAAAATAACAAAGACAAAAGCATTCTCTCATCAAGCAAGGTGATTCCTACAATATTATTTTATGTTGTAAGTACCACAAATAACTGGTGGCTTAAAACATTTGAATGTACTTTTCTCACAATTTATTAAACATTTCACAATTTTGTATCAACTTTTATGTCATTATCATATTATCATTTCATGTCATTTGTTGCATTAAGAAGATGCTTTGTTTAATATCATTGACACCATCGATGGCTCTTATGCATAACCGTATAATAGTCCGAACATATTTTTTGAGGTTGTAAATAACTGAAATGAGTTATTTTTATATAATATTTATTTTTTATTACATCCAGTCTGGCATTATATTCTTAAGCTAATTATTGATTGCATAGAGTAAAAACATTGGTTAAAAATATATTACAAATGAACGACCTAAGTATATTAAGTAATGTTTACAAAAGTGGCTCTCCTGAAATTTTTTTTTTTTTTTGCGTTACAACTTTATGCATTTGAGCCATTGAATTATCAAATATTATGAACTACTCTTTAACAAAATTATCAAATAAATAAATAAATGATTGAGTAAATACATATGAGGTTTTATGTACCTATTTTATTTTATGTGCACATACAAATTCTTTGCAAAACGCTGATTCTCATAAGTATTATTTAACCAGAATAATCATGTTACCAGCACATGCACTATAAAGTTAGAAGTAAAAATATCCCACTGAATTGAAATGAGCATGGCTTTTGACATAGGATATTTATGGCCTTTTTAACTATTCTCATATTTAATAATAAATCAGAATCCATGGAATAATGCGGACCAAAATACTTGCTTCTTCATCTTCTTCTGTTCAATACGGGCAGTTTCCGCAACTCGACGTCTTTATGCGCCTGTTTTGCGTCAGAGGGTGAGAAAAAAAAAATACTTGCTTATTTATTGTTTCGCAGTCTAAGTCCTAATGTACACTTTGCCTCTAGATTGATTAGGTTCTATAAATCTTGTAATTTCTTTTAATTTTCCTGTACAGTTACAAAGTAAGCTTGTCCTTTGTCTGTCTTATCTCACAATGTCATCTCGGCTACATTGTACGTGAATAGGTACTGCGTACCTCAAAGTATGTGATAGGTTAAAATCCCTATTTCATTTTACAGTAATCGCCACTTATCTCTCTGCCTGTAAAGTTAGCTGCGGGATGATTTTTCTCATGGATTAAATATGTATTAATTAATTTAAAATATATTGTTTATTATTAGTTCTTCTTAACCAAGAGGAATGGAAGGAGGGTAGGGAGGGGTAGGTAAAATAATAATAAAAATTAGTTCTTCAGCCTTTAGGCACCTGCCACCCGGCTGCAGGAGAGAGACCGGGGAGATAGGAATTATTACCTCCTCGAGTCCTCTTAAAAGATCCGACTTCAGAACCCTATGCAACACCTGTTAAGCACAGCCCTATGGAGAACATTAAACCTTGAGGTGCACAGCAGCTGGTGACCACTGTGATATCAAAAATGCACTAGCCTTTGCACCGTTGCACGTAAACGTAATGCACGCATCTGGTCGTAGACTCTCTATATGGGCTAGATTATAAAACGGCGGAAAGTGTGCCAGAAGAGTAGCCGGCTCAAGGGACACCAATCCTCCTGCGATAATTTTAAACGCAGAACCGTGTCGTATGCTATATTCCCCAAGAAAGACCTACCTCTGTGAAACCGCGCATTATATCCAGGGCCACGTAACGCTACCGCCCCAGCCCGCGTTAGGAATGTTCTAGTTGCGGTGGTAGGTAACCTCTAGTCTCGAACGATAGTTTACTTGCCTGGCTACCCCACTCTACCACTGGAACACGGCAATAGTGAACCAGAATCAGACATACTCTTATGAATGTACTACCAGTAAAAACATTTTCATCTAAAAAACGTCTTCTTTTCCAGGGAATGCTATTTAGAGTTTTTGGTAAAAAACGATATTAATATTTTACTATTTAATGTTTTACGTAGTACTATTATAGTAAACTGTAAATTTTCCATCTTGTTTTTCCGGAATGTCAACGTAAATACTAGTTTTCTGTCTTAAACGTAATACTGGCACGATTTAATGTCGTGTCATTGAATTAAATGAATGTATAGCGATGCTGTACAAGTGCTCTCTACAGTATAACACCAATTTGTACGTACGTACGTAACTTTCCAGACTTCCCAAGTTAGTCAAGTAGCAAGAGTCTATGAAGTTATACCCTATACGTCTCAAGGAGGCAAACTCTTGTAATTTAATTAACAGTGCAAGTAGGTATATGGTTTTAAACATACACTAAGTGGACCTTGCAGTAGTTGCAGTGTTGTCATTTGTTACTGCTTTTTCTGATTATTTAAAGAAAGGTACTTCAAAAATTCAGATGAACGTAAATTCCTGTAAAATTTCTTGTATTTAAACTGGCATTCGACGTAATCATTTTCCACAGCCCTAACACTATGTGGATACACACAGTGTCGACACACATGACTTTCTTTGTTTGAGCCTTTTGGCCAGATTCTAACATATATTATAAACGTCCGTTTAATTAATTTCACCATAAACGTCCTGTATGATCTACTGACTTCAACAGAGAGTATATACCAGTAGCGGAGGGTCTATACCACTCGATTCCTACCGGCTTCCAATTGAAAAATGGCACAGTCAATAATGCCTACTGACTGTGCCGTTGGTTTTGATCCGGGTTGGCTTCGGCTTACCTCTTAGAAAAATTCACGCTCCGCACACAAATAAATATACAGATCTATAATGATAAGATTATCATAAACCCATTTTAACCCACTACGGGATCCTCCTCTACCTTATGGTCGTGATTATCCTCTCGCTGACCTGCTCCATACAGACTTAAGGGTTGAAGAGTAAGTAGTTTTGTCATTCTTTAGATGGAACCTCTAAAATATTGTTGGTCCTGCAAATCGCTGTTAAATCTTAAGTACCTCCTGCATTACCTAAGAGTTTCGCGCTTTATTCAACATAAAAAGTACAAAATTGATGATGTTGCTGCCGGAACGTTGGCAATCAGTTTATTCTTACTTGCAGAATCATTTATTATCCTGTAATGAGATCGTGTCAGTCACTTCCTACATTATCTAAGCGATGAGGAAGTGAAATCCATAAAGTAGACTAGGTATAGACTTGATTTACACAATAATATTAGTAAACTTGAATTTAAAGAATTAGGATTTTCCTCAATTGTCTACAAAAATAGTTATTATTTACACAATGATATCTAGGTACGTAGTAATACATATTTGAATACAGAAAAACAGAAAGTGGTTTTACGGTTTGAAATTGAGTATAATGTGTTTAAACACTATACATCTCCAAAAAAGAATGAATGGACCATAGAAATATTAAATAAAATATCTTAGAATGGACAATATAAATCTGTGAAACAAACAAAACTAGCAAATTAAACAAAAACACTAAAACATTCGGTTTTGATTCTGTGCCAAACAATCTAAATTGTGTCCTCTCAGAACTGGGTTACGAGATTGGCCCCTTCAGTAGCGTCCATCAGTTCCTGTAACAAACCAACAACACAAGAACAAACGGTATGCAGGGCACGATATTAAGTGCCCCACTGTTTGTGGGACAGCACCACATATACACTCCAGGGCAGAGTCATCAATAAATCTCCACCTGAGCAGCTTTTCTTTGCTTCAGTCAACCTGAGCCCGGAGTCTATTTAAAGAGCAACTAGTCCTTAGCTATGGCGAAATCAACCCACTTTTTTGGAAGTCGGTTATCAACACTAACAACAAAATTAAGTTGTTAGAGAGGTTTGCTATTTGCTGGCGAATAGCTCCGTTCTGTATCTCCGAAGTTCCTCATCAGATCATGACAATTTATAGGACCAATCGGAAAGTTACTTATTTTAAAAAAACCGGAGTAAAGGGTTTCGTAGTCGTACGTACTTATACGTTATTTTTTACAAAAACTGTTTCTGGAAAATTATTAAAGCTACCATTGTTTACAATTTAGAACTTTTAATTGCAGTAATAAACAACCAGCGAGTAAAATGGCTGTATGATATGACGAAAAAAGTATACTACGGAACCCTAAAAAGGATAATATACGAATATAAAAAAGATACTACGAATCGAATTTATAACCTCCTTTTTGTAAGTCGGTCCAAAATACGTCTGAATTTATTCGCAAAGTCTAGAATTATCGTCCGTGTTACGTTACGTTTAATTCATAACATGACTTCTGAATCGTCAATGTCAACGAGGTTTGAACGAGCAGCGTGATATGCTTATCTGAATAGTTATGTGCGCCTGCGCTGATACCGCAGTCAGATGGACAATAATAATTCTCTGTAGGGAAAGTAGGTGCAGAGCGTTGACCTCATTCGAGTTGTGTTTACACACAGGCACCAAGTGGGCGTACGTACTTGCACAGAATTCATGATTGAGCTAAGAAAATTAAGTGTTAGAATAGTCCAAAAGTGAATGGCGCAAGAGAGATCACAGATTTGTTTGATCCCAAGTTTCTATTTTCGGATGATTGAGTAGCTTGAAGCGATGTTGCTTTTTTAGTGAATTGCATGAAGGAGTTCTACAAAACGTGCATGTTAAGGCGAGAATACTGGCTAAACTACTGTCTTGCTCGCACATTGAATATACAGGGTTCTTTGTACACACTCTGAAGTCACAAAAAAAATCAGCTGTTCCATACATTTTGTTGAGTCACGTGATCATAAATGTATGGAACAGCTGATTTTTTTTGTGATTTCAGGGTGTGTCCCATAGTAAAAGTTGTTCACAATGATAAGTATAATGACCCCTTTTAAGGATGCTGGTGTTTTACAAATAACCCTGTATAAAATCAGTAAATATAGTTATGAAGAATCGCAAAAAAAAAAAACAAGTTAAAGAGAACAATATTAAGTACGTTTCAGCAAAAAATATCAGTTTAATCGGAAATCATTTTCATACGTAAAACTAGCTTCGAATGAATTTTTGTTTAATGCAATTTTTATGTACGAAATTTCCGTTCAAGCTGAAGTTTTTGTAAATACTTTGTAGGTAATTTTGTTTTCCTCAACTTGGTTTTTGCGATTTTTCATAAATATATTTATGAAGTTATTTTATGTCTTGAATGTGCGAGCGAGAAACCGATTCGAGATACCGATTTAGCGAGTGTCTCCGTATCTTAACTCGTAAAATCGTTGCTTTTGCTATGATTTGTATCAAGAAATCTTGGTACGTTTATAGATCGGAACATCACCTGTCGTGTTGGATACGAACTGCTAGCCGATTTTGGATACCTATGTCGTGTGCGGTGTGCCTGCCAACCACCTCAATCATCGTATTAGAGTACGACGATGACTGATGCTCTATTTATAATAAACATAGTTTTGCTACAAATACTAATGCTCATTTAACGTTTCTAATTTCACTCTTCATTGTAATGAAATGAACCTGTTACAATCGTTGCCGTAATTAATTATTTATATAATTAGAATGAAAGAAAGAAAGATATTTACAAAATACTTAAATCGTTACGTTTCGTTAAATAGTTACCGTTATTATCGTATGATTTACCGATACTAAAATATCGTTACTTATAAAACTAATTCTCTACAAGCGGAGCCAATAGAGAGTCAATCATATTTATGTCAACATTTAATGATAGAATATAATCTTTAACCGTGTGTGACATTTCACTATAATATAATATTAAAGTATAATACGGAGGTACTATAGATACGTTTGTATGGGCTTAACGCAGGATGAAATTAGTCTTTCAGACGACCTCATTAACGGAAAGCAATTTCAGTAATAGAAGCACAAAAGTTGGTTTGCGTCATTTGAAATTCAATTTCTTCGTTGAATTTCCATCACAGATAGGTATCAGCGTTTTAGTGGGATAATGTGCTCGTTTTGCAGTGAGCGGTCATAGATCAAATAATCTAACTGTCACAGTAGTGGTTGGTTGTATATTCAGCTAGGCTAGGATTTTGGTTATCATCATCACAGTCAAAATAAGTACAAAAAGGACAAAAGCCTCTCGTTGGTCATCGTTGGACGATGGTCATAGGAGCTGCCCACATCCATCGGCTTCCCGCAATCTTAACCCATTCACAGATATGGATAACAATTAAGCCACATGACTGTGGTTCAGTCGATTCTGTAATTTTGTAATTTTACCAATAAGTTATCATAATCGCAAACCAAAAATTTTCACACGTAAATTTACTAGCAAGTAGTCATGTTTTGAATTTTTAAACCATTCGAAACTATGTTGTGTTGCCAACAAAGTCAAATAAAAGTATTTTAATAATTTTACCGGCTTTTCATATTTAGGTAATGACCAAACTGGTAATGTACTGGAACATGCAATGGAACGTAAAACGAATGAAATAATCTATGGCGCAATTTTTGTATACGTATGATTCATCTTAAAAATCGAGCTTCCAGGGTAAACTAGACGTACAAACACGTGAATTCTCTGTTTTGCGCGAAATCCCAGCTCCAAATTTATTTCTTTCACTTGCAAAACAGCTCATATATTCTCCAGCGCATCTGGTCGCTCACTACCAACGATATATCTACCACGTGTTCTCTTTACGTGATTTAAAATAAGTATGAGAACAGATTTAGCGCGTTGCTTACTCATCCCGCGAGCGCGAATGCAACTTGCAACCGTCTTAGTTTACTCACAAAGCGACGCGTTAAAATTAAACCGCAGTTATGGGATAATGGTCCAATTTAAATGGCACAGCGACGCACTGAGCTGATGCCAATTATTCATGATAAGTTTAGTACTACAAATTCTGGTCCAGAAAAAAAGTTTTATTATTTCTCCGACTAATGAGGCTTAAACTTTAATTGATTTGGTAGATTTTTCTTCCAAATCAATTAAATAAAGTCCTTATAGTAAATTCCTCTAACCTTGGTTATATAACACAGGAAATCACCAACACCAAGGCATTCTAGAGTTTACTACAAAATAACATTAATGAGATGTGTGAAGACGTAGAAAAACTTGCTTACGTCTGCATTGATGTCTCAATAATGCGCAATAAAATAATGTTTATTACAGATAAACTTCGAAGGAGGTAATGGTTTTTAAAAGTGATATTTTGTTAGTAAAGTTATTTTAGTTTAATAACTACTTATTCTGACGGTGTAAACTGGGAAATAATAACCCATGTAGATTCTGCTAACAAAGAACCTGTACGTCTCCCATGTATCATTCTTATTTGTGTAAAATTTAGATACGAAATTAGACCACACACGTATTCACAGCTTTTCCTCTAGTTCGTTTTGTCGTCGGTCATTGTCGGTTCTTTGTCCCAATGTGACTCACTCGGTCACTCGTTCTTTACCTCCTCTTCGCCACGGAAGATGGAATGAGGAAGTACGGTGTTTTTATTTCCCCCCAATATGTTTCCTAATAGGCCTTTGTATTCGCGAACATTGAATATTTTTTTGCGCGTTTTACTTGGCTAGCTGCCAAAAGAATGCATAAAGACGACGAATTCAAAACAATTCCGTTTTGAATCAGATTAAATGCCGTGCTGGTTATTTATTTATGTAAATTAAACTCGTTCTAGTAGCGGTTGTTGTTGACGTTATTCATCGTGCGATGCGATACGTGTAGTATTCGAGAAAATGCGTAGAAACACGCATTTCATAATCATTGCTTTTCACTGCATTGTATTATTCACTGACCGTGGAATGTTAGGTTAGTTTCTCTATTTTGTTTAAAGCTATATCACCTGCTTAGCAAAGTTCAGCAAGGGTCAAACGATATAAACGTATTATGAACCTCATTGGCGAAAGGCCAGCCGATTCGACTATTTTCGAGATTGAGAAATATAATTTGTTGTGAGTTGAATATTACTTATCCCGGAAAAGCAAGCTGGAATTTATTCACTTTCATTTAAAAAAATAACACGACACGAGAAGTCGAGACCATTGTCAGAGTTTTCTTGGCCTGTAAGAAAAGAACGTGACTCACTAATGTTTTTAAAAGAAAAATTTCTAAAGCAGCTCTTCCTCAAGTTAAAAACGACGCAATAATTTAATTGTAATTGTTTGCAGCTTCTTGTCTTATTACCGGTCGGCTAATTGGAAATAATTACATTTCGTTTTGTATAAAATTTTGCTTTTCCGCTTAGGAGTAACGGTTTTTGGGTCAAATTGTCTAACCTAAAAGTTACAACGCAATAATGACATTGATGTAATGGTAACAAAGAGCTACGAATAGCGAGATCATTTTGTATGTGGCTCTATTAAAATTCCGTTACAAAACCATACCGTTAGTTCTATGTTAAGCGGTATTGCAGCTTCGTGTTGCAATTTAACTATGGGCTTAATACCGTTTATTGTGTTGTTGGGAATGTATAAAAACACGAGTAAATACTTCATCAGTACTTGTTTGCTGTTGATCAAAATATGTTTGTCTTTCAATGAGGCACTACGGATATAGTTCATAGAATGACAGATGCCAAGTTTCCAATTTGTCAGCAGAAACATTAGTTCTTGCCTAGTATAATTGACCTCGGACATAGGAATTTCTTCTAATAGCAATCTCTAGTAGCTTCTTAGCAACTCAGATGTTCAAACAGTAAACTAAATCTGTTGAGAAAACAAATACATTTGTGTTCGCGTCGGCATAAATCTAAGTCGACTAAAATGGCAACTCAATTAGTAATCTTCAGCCAGCTCTGATGCCATTTGGATATTTCACCGCAATTAGTATTGGGTAACATTATTTAAAGATTACAAAAGTCTAAATGACTTAAGATTACCATCTATTGGCACATTCTCTTCCGTTAATTGGTGAACAGCACCAAACGATGATGACATGAACATGAGACATTTGCAACGATAACATCGTTTGTAACGTCGATGTCAGTAATGTCAATGATCATTTTGTGCAACGATATCATTGTTATCCAAACTTTAAGTTTTGGAGACAATTCCAAAGCTCTTGTTTCCGATTGTTTACAAATCAATTGTCTTCTTTCTTACAGAAGTTTCCAGAGGCCCAAGTCTGCTTATTTACAAACTCTTCATTGAGTGTCAATATAGTGTCGAGTGAATAGTTTTCGTCTTTGCAAATAGCAGAATACCAAATGACGAAAGTATTCCAGCGGCCCAATATTGACACTCCCTTGAAGTGACATCGTAAAGCTTGTACCGAGATTGTGTGTAAAGCCATGTCAGACATACTATGCAGACGGCACTCTCTGACACTAGGTTGTTATTGTTGGGTCCCTGATCTCTCGTAATTCATTCTGTCATCTGGACAAAAATAAAACATTCTACGTATCGTATATTGTTCATTATTTACTGAACTTGTAATGGATTAAATTGTTGTGTAACCAAAACAAAGCAATCCAACAACTGACACATATACGGATGTAAATGACAATAATTTATGGTAATCCGAGGCTTATTTAAAGACGGAGACGTTTTCATTTACAGAGAATGCATGCCTGGAAGCGGACCCCAACATAGTTGGGAAAAGGCTAGGCAGAGGCTTCACGTCTCATTTGGTTGTATGCAATGCAAAATAGTAAATGCCTGCAAGCACGTTGTAGCTATACACGACTTGGTTTCAAGTGCTCTGTAGTCATTACAGACAGCATAGCGTGAGAGATACATCAAGAATTGTCGAGATAAGCATAAGAGGCACGCTTTCGTGCCTTTTATAGAATTATCATCTTAGTAAGGCGTCTTGAATTGAACTAGACTGTAGCGTCACATGATTAGACTGAAGGCAAATCTTTATCCCTCTTTTGAACCCCTGACGAAAAAAGAAGGGTGTTATAAGTTTTAGGTGCGTGTCTGTGGCATCATAGTTCCCAAACGGATGGACCGATTTTGATTTAGTCTTTTTTATTTTAAAGATCACTTTATCGAGGGTGTTCTTAGCTAAAATAATATTTTTTCAAAGTGTTTTGCATCGAGCGTTTTTGAATTTACGCTTGTAGAAACAATGAGCCATCTATAGGTTGTACTTAATGGTCGATCTATATGCTTTTGTGACTTTGAATGTAAATGCTTCTTCGTTTTAGGTGAAAACTTCATCCAATAATTAAAAGTTATCCAATTATTTATCATAAATTCATAACCCAGTTAGAAAAACCAATTAATTCCTTGCGAGTCAAAAAATCAATCAAATGATTCTTCGTCTAAAATAATCTTGTAGATAGAAGCTAAGTTTTGTCACAGTAAAATTGATTATACTGTGGTTTTGTTGCCACTTCTATTCTTCCTACCATCCATCGTGTTTGCACTTCTACACTATCTACAGTATTCGAATCCAAGATGGCTTTTTATTTTAAAACACTTGTCTGTTAATTTATTAAAAGACCTTTCTCGAATCGTGAGAGGAAACTGATATTGTAAACCAAGATACCAAATATCTGAAATTTATAAACAAGCGTGTAATTGAGAGTTATGAACAATTTCTATGTTTTTGTAGGTAGTTAGAGAAACGTATATGGAAAATTAATGACGCTGAGAAGATTTGCCTTATTTTAGAATATAGTACTGTCAGCATTAGTATCACCACAAACAAGGAACGATCGACAATATGTTGTATCACATTGCCTCTACTAATCGGACTCTAGCTGCCCAACCTGAAATGTTTCAAAGCAAACTTCACGTATGGCTTCTCTAAGGGCTATGTCCTCTCTTAATACGAGCCTGCCGTACCATTTAGCCATATTAGAACAAGTTGGCAGGAAAAAAATTGGTTTTTACCAATTATACTGGTATGTAATTGGCTAAACTATCCGCTGTACTTAATGCTTTCCTGTTTTTGTACAAACACTAAGTATTAAAACCGTTTTTAATACAGGATTGTAATAATCAGGTGGTTTTAACAAAAAGTACACCTAGAGCAAATATTTCTTTCAGAAGATCATTAATCAATGTTTGGTGTTAAAGTTGTCAGTCGATTAGATATACTCTATTCATTTCTTGATTAGATTATGTATTATGCACTGGCAATATTCGCTACTTTCTGCTTTATTCAAGTAACGCGTAGCCCGTGACTTCATTCGCGTGGATTTCGTATTTTTTCTCCCTTAATTTACCCGCTTAGGGGTAGAATTTCCAATAATCCTTCGTTAGTGACCTCTTGGGTAGTTTAGGAATATTTCCTTAAAATTTAAGTCTCTAGATCCTTCGGTTTAGGCTGTGCGATGTGTCTAAGTCAGTCACGGTACTGTCTGGTATAGAAGATAGATAATTCAGCTGCGAAGACCATCAATTGGTAAGATCTTGATTAGCAATGACAATAAACAGAAAGTGAGAACTTGCTCTGCGTACTATCTCGTGCACTACACCTTGATATCTCTAAACATTGCTTGTTCTAACAAAAAGATAAGGTAATGTTACCTACCAGTACTTGTTATGAAATATAAGTTTAGGATAAAACAACAACAAAAAAAAAAAGATGTGTGCTAACATTTTCAGCGTACCAGATCGATTGCGTCTCACTAATATTGCGCTAACCGTGTCGAAAATGTAAAGCAATGAAATATTTTGTAATCGTATTTAAGATTTCTTATATAATTCTTATGACGCCTGTAATGCCTCCGCCAGTTTTTTTTTGTTTTTTTTTTTACTCTGATTCATAATTACTTTGCGAAGTTTTGTTTACGTCAAATACTAGAAACCAGTAATTTGGCATGTGCGTGACTCATCGTATCACTACGTTCGCGTTGTATATTCAAAACTTGTTCTTAAGCGTTTTTGAATCGAATAATTTCGATATAAATATCAATATTTATGAACGTAACGCAGGTTTATGTTTTTTTTATACTGCTAAGATGGAAAACAAAAATATGACCTGTCTGATGGTAGGCTTTTGTCGTAACCTAAACCTATAGAATCTATTGTGTAGATGCTTGCAACATCAGAGGTATGACTTGCGCGTTGCCGATCCTTTGCGAGATTATGGAAGGGAAGATCGAATATTCCGGTTCGGTCACTCTTAATTTCACGGCAATATCTTGTGACTTTGGCGACGGAGTATAAATATAACATTCCCTTGCCGATTTCGGCAATGGTGACTGTCTTATTACATTCGATAGTGAAGAGGACGGACTACTGCCCCAGTCGCGCCAGCATATTAATACAATACGAGTAGATTACCTAACTTCGCAATTTTTAAATATTGGTTCAAAATGGCATAGGAACTAGCAGTTAATCAATACTTTGTCGTCAATGGTTTATACAACTTTCCATTCGCTTTATCGCGTCACTGCATACATACGTTGATAAAACGGCGAACGCTGATAACCTTTCTGACTGACGCGATACGAACACGTTTGTATTAATTGGAAAGAAAGACTAATAAATCTTTCTTTGCGTATAAAGTGATATGGTTAATTGAAATTCCAGTACGCATTATGACGCTATTCGAATATTCAGTCGTAACAGCAAAGAAAGCATTAAGTAACATTTATGGAGCGTCTAAAAGAATTGCTAGCCTAGCGTCCAGCCAGATGATATTTGCCTGAAATATTTGCGTAAGGTTGCGACAAGGACAAATTGCTTTCAGAAATTGAATTCGAGGCTAGAAGAAACGTTGCGCTGTGAGACTATTGCTGTCGAGACAGCATTCGTTATTGTAAAACTTTCTTTGTAAATCTTTTTCTTATCGTGTCGATGGCAATCTAAATTGTGTCAGCCCAGAACTGGGCTACGAGATTGGCGCCTCCAGTAGCGTCCATCAGTTCCTGTAAAGAACAAACGACAGGGCATGCAGGGCAAGATATTAAGTGCCTCATCGTTTGTGGGACAGCACCACATTTACACTCCATGGCAGAGTCATCAATAAACCTCCACCTGAGCAGGTTTTCTTTGCTTCGACCAACCTGGGTCCGGAGTCTATTTAAAGACTTCCAGGTCAGCCATGGCAACTCATGACCAGGCGGAAGACTTTCAGCAGGTGAAATAAATGGGCTTGGTAGGGATGCACTGTCTCGCCACAGCCTCAGCCGTTCCTTAGATCCCTCGCCAGTCAGTGGGGTAACACACTTTAAAAAGCTGTTTCGGCTCTTAGTAATTAAAAACATAGAAATTCATATATTTTTCAAAGATAAATGAAAATGATACGAGTTGCTTCAGAGATATCCAATTGTCTAGTTTCAGAAGATATTGGACGCAAATATTGTAACAAATAGAAATTATTGTATACCTTTTATACTTGTCCTCATCCTGTCCTGTCCCTCATCCATACCTCATCATGATCTTGCTGCCCTTGTACTAACTAATCTTTTAGGATCGGCATAATGAGTTTCTTTCTTTTACTCATCGCTATTAACCGCCATGTTCTACTTACTCTTTCTAACCATGTCGTTTTTTACACAATTCATTCATATTTTCTTTGGCCTACCTCTACCCTTATATTTCACATTCAAACTGAAAACCTTTCCCACAATATTTCTTTCATTAATTTACCTTTTAGCCACTGGCTCCTCTTTCGAAGTCCCTCTAATAAATTCATTCCCTATCTTGTCTATTATTGTTACACTTAGACTCCATCTCAACATTTTCGTTTCTGCTGCATGCAAAAGTTTTTCATCCGTTTCCTTTGTGGCCATCAATATAATCTATTCATGTATATTATACTTGTATCTATTTACTAAAATGTAATTGAATAGATAGGTAACAAGAGGAACATTGCTTTTGCAGGAATCAGATTATACCATAATTTCGGTAAGTACCTAAAGAATCCTTGAAGTTCAGTTTGTTCCAAAGTCATTCTTATAGCTACCACATACGGCATCTTATGGCTTGATAGGCCATTTTATGGTAATGTAGACACAGTTTTGACCTTTAAATGCTACTTGTTCAATTAAATGCATGCCTTATGGTTGACTTGGGCCATAAAATATTTATTAGAAAATTAATTAAATCCATGAATTGGATTTTCTTAGTTACAGATTGGATGTGTAAAATCTTAATCTAATTTAGTTTATTTTAATCTATACTTTAAATATTTATTATTATATTTTTATTGGCACTAGTAATATACAATATGTCACAGCAGGTACATAAGCAAGTGTCCTACTTTCCTGGATACCCCATATAAACATACAAACAAGAATTAGTTAGCATATTGCGTGCACAGATGAGTATGAGATTTGACCTAGTTAAAGTGGGGAGGTGAAGGAAAGTGTGATGAGGAGTGCAGAAATTTATATACTTACTAGCTGTGCTCAACACGCGTTGCAATGCCTCTTTCTTTTATTTTGGTTTAAGAACCTTCGCTGGCTTACTCGGAACAATTCATCAAAGTTTCAACACAATTGGATGGAATAGTTTAGAAACGCATACAGGACCAACAAACATGTATTTTTATTTATAAAGATATGTTTTTTTGTGCATTACGGTTAAATTTCGTCCACTGGGCGACCACCAGTAAAAATATTTTTACGAGGCCGCTGTAATATCTCGCATCTGACAAAGAAAGGGGAACCTCGAGTAGTCGAGATATTTGTAAAGGTCGGCCGTGTTCTCAATGCCAAGGACTCGGATCGATCGACATGAAAATATTTGTCCTCGTGGCATATCGCGTGACTACGAAACCTACGCATACATTTTTTCCAAAGAATTCGACAACTGGGTAAAATTATTACCCTATAAAATATTTGTATAACGTAGGTATATCAGGAACGTGGTGTAGATTTATAATATTTGTGAAGGAAAGTTAATATGAAAGTTATGTAGGTCGCAACATTTGCAACTTTCTTAGAGATCATCAGCAATTAGTGTCCGAACAACGATTAATCGACTATTGCCACAGTCTAATAAATATACTATTGCCGAAGCCGAAGGTTTAATAACTCTAAGACGTTCAAGATTGGCTAAAAGTGAATAAAATAATGATTTTTTAAGCTATAAATTGACTGTAAATAATAATTAAAAAAATTAAAACTAACAATAATTTAACGGCCGGTCAATTTCGGCGCTAGCTAGAAACCTCTGGACTTAAGGTATGCCCTTGTGACCGAAGTTATAAAAGAAAAAGGAAGAAGACACTCATCCACTGTTACCAACCACTGTATCATACTAGTAAAAAAATATGGCACCTTAAAAATACTAGAATATATCCAACATCGGTGGAATATCAAGGTGGTAACAAAAACTGTGCGCGTTGTATTAACATCACGGATTTAATCATCACTAGGCCATTAATGTGTACCGCTGAAAATAGGCAAGTAGCATAGTCTGTGGTAGCGTATAGTTATGTATTTTGGAGTAATGGCGCTTTGCCCGAAAATATTTTTATAGCTATCAAATTCCATTAAAGGTAATCGAAAAAGAACATTCCTTGTAATTTTTGGAACACATTCTCAATTCCTATATTTAATATGCTCTGGTTTCTTTGTATCGATATCCAATATGTCCCTGTCTTTTCACATTATTTTGTATTCAGATATGTTTTGACCGACTTCTTATTCCCAATCTTCATAAAAGAAAAAAAACATTAATAAGGTTGCTGAAAAGGTCGACCTCCGTCCAACATTGAACGAAAGTTTCGGAATTGGGTTATATGAAACAAGATTACCTAGAAGTTACATACCTAGCCTAGAATAGGACAAATAGAAATTACTCGTACAATTTTGTTAATTGCCTTGTTTGCCAACTGTTTAGCAAGAACAGGATGCTAAGACCGGTTTCTCAAGTCATAGATTTTTTGCGTGCCAAAATGCTAGACAAACCTGTACTTTGTAATTGGGTACTTATTTAGTGTCATCTGGTTAATTGAAACTCGAGATATGACCTTGGAAATGTTGTGGTGGCTGGTGGCTGTATATTTGTATAAACGTGCGAACACGTTGCGCCAAATGGCTTCCTTTACATATCTTATGGTTACGTGTCCTGGATCGTGTTAATGTAATTAAAGATAAACCTGAAGTTGAGATGATAATGCTGATCCAAATGCGAAGGTTAATTATGTTATTGAAGAGCTTTTAATGCTAATATCAAGTCGGAAACAGTACTGAAGGAAATGGAATGGATAACTAATTAAGTTGCTTCACATCTTATGTAGTGTTTTAGTCCCAAAAAGATTTTATATTTATTTTTCTACAGAATGAATTTTATTGATGTTGCCTAAGTGCCTAACAGCGCGCGTATTTACGATGTTTTTTTTATTATAAAACTAGATTTTACCTTATGAAGCTACCTAGTTTTGGTTTTGTGTGGTGTCAACGTCTTTTTTGTCGTTGAAAACCTGTTCCTTATTATGAAGTTTAATTTGTGTATTCCTTTTGTTGCAGGTAAGTTGATTTCGCCAATGTCTAGTAAACTTCCATCAGGTATAGTGAAATCAATATTATTTACCGTTTTTTTATAGTCATCATCTTGTGTCAGAGATCAAACCTAGAGGCCTCTGACATAGTTTTACTACCACCATTAACACCTCTCTTGTATGCTAGTTTCCTCAAGTTGTTTTGATTCAAGATACGATAATTGTTTAAAATTATTGTAGGATGATTAACGTTTATCTTATGTTAAATTTGACGTAAGTCATCTGAAGGCTAGATCTAATCTATTTGTTATTTTAATAAAACAGCCTTTTTAACGAATTCGTCGCGTAAAAATATTTATTTATTTGTCAAGTCCTGACGTTTCGAGTGCTTTGCAGCTCTCGTGGGCACGCAGACTGAGATGTCAAGCGTCTGAACAGTTATTTAAAATTATTTTAGATCTACCGTCAACTTTATTTAGTAATCGTGTCCATATTATGTTTTTACGTGACGAATCCGTTGAAAAGGCCCTTTCATTACGTCAAACGTTTGCGAAAGTTTAGGACAATATTAAATGTTATTTTGTTATGGAGCCATCGCTATAAAACTAATAAAATTCAACACAAGTTCTTATTGAGTTGAGGTCTTATTGAACTGCGATCAAGAAACTAGTGTGACTGTGTACACAAGACCTCGTTCGAACGATACTTAAACTTCAGCGATATTTGGATTGTTTGTTTTTACATAAATCGGTCCCCTGGCCCTGGGGCAGTGCTTTGCACAAACACTACGAGCGCCTTTGTCTAATCGTCGATATACCTACACTGGCTATCACGGCTGTCGGCTATAAATAAACGAACATTATTATTTTATTTTTCACAAACAAACTTAGGTATTTCTGTGTTTGATAAAGTTCATTAAAGTAAATAGGTAACGCGGTAATTAATAACGTCGTTGTCATAATATTTTGTTAAGAATATAGAGCACTTGATAACTGTAGTTGACAAAATAAATTTTATAGCAATAACATCGTTAAGTTTGGAAATACATCATATTCGTATTCTAGAGAATCGTGTCGTGTCTTGTTATACGTGTCTCGTTTTTACTCTTTTGGAAGGACAGAGAAAGGTATATTACGTCTCACAAAACCGTCAGTATTCACAGGCTACAAACTCGTGCCAAGCCCCCTGGCGTGATGGGTGGCGTTTATGGTAGATGCCATCAGGAAGTCGATTATTTAATTTCACCGATGACTTATAATTCGTATTAATCGTAATCGCATACAAAACATTTTCACATATGAATGTATTAGAGAGTACCTACGTACTACCTAGTCATGTCTATTTGTATTTTTGAACCATTCGAAACTATGTTGCTAGCAAAGTCAACTAAAAACATATTTTTTTCACACGGAATTTTCTTTTCCGGTTTTTTGTTACCTCCCAATTGGTATGAAATTAAAAACCGGTAATGTACCGCAACGTGAAACAGAACGTAAAACTAATGAATCACCGTTTTTAACATGTGACATTTTCTATCGGTAGAAATAAATGGCTCTGGCTTTACACACCGTTGAAATATGTCTCTGGTGTGCTGGTTTTATCACGATGTTTTCCCTCGCCGTTTTAGCAAGTGATAAAAATATTTTCTGAAACGCACATGAATCCAAAAAGACAGAGGTGCGTGCGGCTTGTTTGGGTTTCGAATCTACGACCTTTGACTTGGCAGTCCAAACGGTCATACCACTTGTCTAGATAACGTTGCGCTTTAAAGATTTTTGTATATGTATGAAACTCAAAATTCGAGCCACAGAGCTACTCGACATACCTAAATATCATAAGAACCATTAGAACGAAACAAGACTCAATTTGTATGCCTTCATACAAAATTAAGGCTTCGAACGCCTGACGCTCCACGACACGATACTCTAGTATTATTATTTTCACCTGTCCTTTATCGACAATAGGAATTATTATTTTAAACATCCGTGTTATAGGTTATGTAATTAGTTGCTAATCATTCACCTATGCAAATTATTAATCGCTTTATTATATCATTTGTATCCGTATCGCTATCGTACAAACGTTACTTGTGTACCTATTAGGTACATCAAAAAAGTTGAGTCAGATCTTGATACAAAAAATGCAGACATGTCGGCCGCCCACCATCTCTAGGCCGGAGAGCCCAACATAACCGTCTCGCATCCCCGAGCGGGACGGTATGCATAAGGCGCATTTCCCCTTCTGCAAAAAAAAAGGGCAGTCTACCCCTCGTGGGGAAGAATCTGGCAAGAAACTCCAAGGTTGCTCTTTTAAATAATGGCTTACAAGTTACAATATTTTTGGATACATTGTTCTGAGGTGTCATGTGAGAACAATGCAAACAATGCAAGTCGACTAGACTTAAATACGTGCCTTAAATATGTATACTTTTAATAAAATTACTATATCTATAATAAAAAGTATAATTTAATAAAAATTAAACCTAACCAATAAAAGTATGTTTCTACTAAGTACATAGTACAGTTCAACGCGTATGGGGAAACAACCGGCTCGGTCACGGAGGTCAGCGAGCTATGTGTGGGCCGCGGAAGCACCTGCACGCGCGTGCCATGACTGAATTGGGAGACTACTTTTAATATGGACACAGACAAATGATCTGTTGAACGATTTTGTTCGAAAACTTATAATTAAAACCTAGCGAACGAATATATGGTACAGTTTATGAAACTACCCTTGTTTTAACATATAAAAATTATATGTACTTAAGTATTTGTTGAATTGACAATGACATTTAATGTTTTTTTTAAGATCTATTAAATTAAATTTGTTCATTAATTACCCGACTGCCAGGAAGGGTTATTAATCTATAATAAGTTAAAAATGTTAATATAGGCGGCTGATCGAATTTCTATAAATTGACATGCTACAATAACAATAATGAATAAATAAATTCAATCCAGGCGTAAAACGTCCATTGCTGGGCATGGCCTTCCCCAAGGTTTTCTATACATGTCAGTCCTGCGCTTCCCGCGGCTCTCATGAGGTCATAAATCATTTAGTTGTGTTCTCAAATGAGATCGACTCTCATAATAAACAACGCACCAGTTGACAGAGGGTCCGACTATGATAACCTCCAAGCAAAGAGGTTATATTGTCATTGCCTCCAAGATACCCTTTGCAACGGTAATTGTACGGCTCTTCAACTCTTTGTACGGGAAAACTACTGCTTGGGGTCAGAAGTAAACCTTACTCTTCTTAAATTACAAAATGTTTTGACTATAAAAAATATGTGAAACAAAGCTTGGAGTTCCAGTTACACGAACGAGTGTTGCGTCTGCGATACCCTATACCTTGTAACTACCATAACTTGATGTAGGCGTACTTATTATTTGATTTAGTAAAAATAAACGATACTCAGCATTTTCCTCCCACACCCAAAATATTTTTATTCACAAGTTTACAAGATTTCTAAAACACGTTTTTAATTAAAACGTGGAATGGTGTAAGTGAAACTTTGTTCTCAAAACAAACCGTTTGACGCAAACACGTTTCCTAGTCAAATGCCTCACGTTACAAACACAATAACTCTTAGACATATATGGTGGACGACGTAATTACATTCGCCTTTAAAGGATTACAAATCATATCTAGTTTTCTAAAGTTCTCACACACTATAGCCCTTTCACTCGCACATCTGATAATGTATAAAGAGTAAAAGAGACCGAGAACATCATCACGGAAGAGTTTACTTATTGATTGACCTTGGGAACCTTGATAAATGTTCTGTCCTAACTCTTAAGGTTGGGGTTCCTTGGGGTGTATCAGCGTAAAACTTCTTCTTTGCGTTTATACCGTCCCGATGGGGGTCAATTAACTTTTTCCACTTTATCGAAATATCTGTCTTCTGTAAATTTGCAGCTCTATGTATATCTTTTTTTGACTACAGTCAACAACATTACATTATTATTGATGTTACGCATAACGCAGTGCGTTTGCTCGCATCAAACAATCTCAAACATTTGGAACATTTCAGTGTAGCTTTTTGGGTTCCACGATTATACGGCCGCGATCATACGCACTAAAGAACTCCTACCTTTATGACCTATGCCAGAGTTGAATCTTTGTTCTCGTTTATTGTTGTACTTGTATGTTTTGTATTACTTTAGTTTACCTGTTGTATCAAGTTTTCTGGGGGGTTACTCTCGAAATACAATATTCCAATCTCATTTTCAATGCAAAAGTTGCAAATTCTAAGCTCTATCAATAAGTTCGAGTGAGATTGGGTTACCAATGTAAGACCAACCGCCCTGCATACTGTAAAATCCAATTTCAAAATCGTAGAACTGTCAAAAGTTAAATGAAGAGTTTCTTAGACGTCATCTACATAGTACCGAAACATCCCGACTCGATATTTTTTTACGAATTTAACACAATGATAAACAGCTGACGCTCAATGTTTTCTTTTGTTATCAGGTTATTTGGGACGATGGATTCAATTATCGCTTACATGATAAATGTAATTAATATTACAGTAAAGTATGACAATGTAATGACAATAGTACGAGTGATTACAATATTCTTGTTATTTCTTTATTGCTTAAAGTTAAAAAACAATTTTGAACGCTCAGGAATGACCCCTGTTGCTGACGATAAATAATTAGCAATTCTCTTATACTCGTTCTCTGGTTTCGTGGCGCCAAGATTAATTGCTATTTTGTTCTTGTTATTTTGTTAATTACGTATATCGCATTCCTTAATTTAAATCTTAAAATTGTTGGCTTTTTAATTTACTGTTTATAATGACTTCATAATTGAGCAAGTTTCAAGTCTTAATAAAACTTATTTTAAGTCTTAAAATTCGCTGACATAATTCTTGGATGTTTATAATACGTTAAGATTAATTAATTATTATTATCGACATGTGTATTTATATGCAGTCTAGTGTGGAATGAATGATTTTGTTGTTTATTCTGTATATGATAAACTGCTCAGATCTGACAGATCAAACATCTGGAGCTTATCTTTGCACTACGAACTCAATCTCAATCTTATTCTATTTTTAACCACCGATGTAAAAAGAGGGGTGTTATAAGTTTGACCTGTCCATGTGTCTGTCTGTGGTATCGTACCTAGCTCTTAAACGAATGGTCCGGTTTTTATTAGTTGTTGTTAAGTTTTCTTTTATTTCAAAGGTGAATAATTGATCGAAAGTTTATCAGCTAAAAAAAATAGAGGTATTTGTGTCGATGGGTACAAAGTTGCAAAATTCCCTTAACAGCCATAGAGGTCTTGAATAAATTGGAATTGTGTTCGTATTTCAAAAGTACCCCCCAGATCAGATATCTGAACTAAAATGGTCAATGTGCTCGTAGTTTGTTATCTGAATGGAGGAGTCACGTTTCACTGCCGTTATGGGGTTATCTTGCAAGAAGTGCATGTTGTAATTCAATGATGATTAAGGTCATCAGTATGACAAATAGCCAAGTTCCACGCACCAGTAATCTATTTTAATTTTTAATCTACAATAAAAAAATAGATTTAT
Organism: Protodeltote pygarga; assembly: GCA_936450705.2. Lineage (NCBI taxonomy): Eukaryota > Metazoa > Arthropoda > Insecta > Lepidoptera > Noctuidae > Protodeltote > Protodeltote pygarga. Next base: position 11,439,605 of record OW388263.2, read on the forward strand.
TTTATTCATTTATTTATTTCTTTGAGTCGAAGTTTTCAAATCTTTTTTTGACGAATTCCTATCGTGCTTGACGATAAAAATAAAAATGAACACTTCATTTTTCTCTTCACCATTTAGGTAGCATTTTACGGATCATTTCATGCCTTTTTTATTTTTATTGTAAATTAATTCTTTGTGTCTCCAGAATTCTTTCTATCACCATTGACCTAGATCATATGGGGATTGAGATTAAATAAAGCAATTTGTATTCGAAAATAATTCTCACACCGAAAAAAACCTGTAAAATGTGTTGACCAAAGATGATAAATTTACCTAGGTATAGATTTATCATACAAAATATTGCCATTCCAAAAAATAGATCAATTATCGACTATGTTGCTAAATATTACCGTACAAAATAAGTTTATAGCCTGTCTAAGATAATAAGTATTATTATAGATTCTAACAATCATTACACTTCCGATAGCATTCTTGACGAGGCTCATACAATGAGGTTGGGTCACTTGATTTTTTTTTAAAAGGTAGGTTGGTTTTTATTGAAAAGTTTACTGGTACACTAACGTTTTAGAATCATCGAGACGTGAAATGAAACTTGAACGAATAGTGAGTGAATCGATTTGATGCGGCTCCAACGCTTCCGCAGTTCTCAATAGGTGAAAGCGGTCTAGAACGAAATGATAAGGTGAGTTGCTGTTTATAGAAATAGTGTCGCTCGTTATACATTAAATTTGTTGCTATAGTTATTAATAGTTCTGTTTTATTTAGCTCGAATTTAAAATAAATTGGGTCATAGAAAAATCATCGTCATCATCACTAGGTACCTAGTCTCATCACTACCTAGTCTACATAGGTTATACATAAACCGCGTTTCTCTATCGTCCGTTCTGAGTTCCTGACTTCGTATATTATTTATTTTACAGACAACATAAATCAAGAAGTGTTAGTCTAGTAACAATGTAGGTACACTCAGGTTTATCTCAGAAACGAATGATGAGATTTTGATACAGGTTTAAAGATAGATTTATACTGGTGGAAGGTTTGTGTACGTGTTTCGTGAAAATTGGCTGAACTATGAATGTGTGTGTCGATCAAGTCGAAAAAAAATATTATTATTCATTACATATTATGTAGCTGTACCTAATAATAAGTTATATGAAACGGTAGTGATGTATGGAGAAAATTTTCCTTTCAAATAGGTCCAAAGAAATGTTCACGACACTTAATAATGTCTGGAATAAATTAACTATCTATACTTAATGTCTACTCAGATTAATTCAAATAACAAATTGAACAGTATACAAGATATATGATAAAAAAAACTCGGTCGGGTCGCTAGTACAATTTAACAATAGTAACTTCGTGAGATTATTACTATCAAATTTCTACAAAGCAGAAGGCCGTGTGAGCGAAATCGCGAGCAAAAATATTGGAATTGTAATACTAACGGTTCTATTACCCTTGAACTTCTCGTTTATTTGTATATTTTCTTACGACATCCATTTCAAAGGTCTACTGAATTATTAATCGACATTCTGATTAATGAAGGTGAAAAGTTCTGAATAAAACGATGGCTCTCAGTGTGACGTACCCTTATAACTCTATTACCTATAATCTATGGCATTCGCACGATATCGACTAATCATATGATACCCCATTTATTTAAATAGGTCGAGTAGTTTAGGAGCTAGAGTATTTTTGTTCACGTACAAATTACCGTAAACTTCTAAACTTCCCTAACTCGTAGGTAATGGTATTCCAAATAGGTTTTCTCGAGTTTACGTAATAACAAAAAAAAAAAAACAAATAGGTGTTTGAACGAAAAATACCGTTTTTAATACCCTTTTTTTTGGCTCTGTACACTCGGGAAATCACGTAATTTTAAAGTACACTAAAATATGGGTTCAAATGACTAAAACATCCGTTTATTTAACGGTTTTCTGAATGAGAATGCACGGCATATTTCTCATGAATCTTCGCACGAAGTTCATTTAGTTTTGATGTCAAGTGTTATGTTTGAGCTTGAGTATGCTTCACTGGCCTTGGTCTAGCAAAATTGTAATCAATAGAGTTCTAATCTTCTCAACGATTAACCTTTCAATCAATGGGTTGAATTCATCAGCCATTGTCATTAGGATCATGCTGTTCGATCCGGTTTTTCCTATAATAAGTCATACAAAGGACGTAATTTGAATTGAAATAAAGGTCTATTGTTAACCGTCAGGAAGTACAAAATCGCCCAAGATCTTTATCCTAGTATCTTAAGGAAAATTACAATGATGTTGACCTGTTTTACTGAATAACTTCGATTCCGCGTAACACCAAATCTCATCTCGCAACAGTTGCAACTCAATTCAAAATGACAACAACAAATTGACAATTTTAAATTTCTCTTGCCAATTCACGCGTGAGTCGAGAGGTTAGCCGAATTTTGCTTATGCAAGCTTGTAGACATAAATATGTCCCAAAATTTAGCCGGAGAATATACTGAAAGAGAGCATATAAATAGTCGTTATTACTTTTTACAATATGTAACTTACATTTTGTCCGACCTGTATCCGAGAAATGATGAATTGGATTCGGATTCTTGTCGGATTCGGATCGGACGTAGTGCAAAACCGTTCTAAGCAGCACCCTAAGCCGAGACTCAAGTTCTAGGGAGCCCTTAACTGCTGTTATTTAAGGTTAGCTTAGAAGTTAGTTGGTCTGGATAATCAGTCCAAGCTCCTTGTGAGATACAACTGAACCACCTAAAAAAAATGACTCATAGAATAGCATATATTCGAAATGCAGACAATTTCATCAGAATGACCTCCATCGCTAGAAATGTTTTCATTCCAAAAAATAATCAAATCAAAAAATATTAAAAAAAAAAACAAAAAATACCTTCTTTACTCTAAATCAAATTGTACAATTTACAGGTAATGTGTTATGTGATACAATTACAATTCTGTTGCTACATAAACAAATGGCGCCTAATTACAAATTTAAAAATAACTCGACTAATCATAGTAGCTGTATTGAATTCTTGAAGTTTATTCAAGTAATTGACATTGGCACTGTTAATTTATTCTTATGCTATAAATCAGATTGTTATCGTTCTTGTAATCTTTAAATGATTTAATCTTTGCATATTTAATCTTTGCATTACGGATTAATATTTAGTCTTTGCACTACGGAATAATATTTAATTGTTTTGTTTTTGGGGCCCTAAAAGTTATGTAGTTTTACTATCAGTAAAAACTAGCCAGTAACGAGTAAAACCGATGTTTATTGTTATAAAAATAGATATTCAAAAATATTCCAAGGTTTTGCATGTCTCCTAAATTACACTCAGTTTAATGTGCTGAAAAAACAATGCATTAGATTTCAGACTGCAGCTTTTCTGTACGTGTAGAAAATGCGCAATTAAATCGTACGAAAGCGTAATAAATTTAACGTGTGTAATGGGAAGTGACTTGTTTTTTAATCTTTGGCAACTATTAAATAGAAAAGCGAATGCCAGGTGCAGCTATACTGCTTGTCCTATATATCTTTTACAACGGAAATGTTGGCTTTATTATAAAGTTACAAGCCAGCAGTAAATCATAATTAAAGGAAGTTGTGTATGTTTTTGTTAGTTTAGTTTTAACAGCCAAGTGGAAAGTTTAATGTTCAGTTAGAAATAATTCCACGATTTTAATTTTATGTCTTGTGCGTCAAACACTCTTTAAATGTTATTATTTGACCCTTGTTTTTTAAACGAATCCTGTTTCCTAAAAAGCTACGGTAGGTTAAATGTGATATATATACTACTCAAAACAAAATAAGAGCCACTACGTATTTATGATATACCATAAAAATTATGAAATTTTCACATTGTTTCGATTACGTTAACGTAAAGCAATGTTATTGTTTACCGTTTAGGCTAGTTATTGTTGAAATTAATTAATTAATTAACATTTTTATTGAACTTTGGTCAAAAATTACAATTTAGGATAAAAAACACAATTTAACAAAAGTCCCTCAAAACTAAAAAATCTTCACTTTTTATTTCTTTTTCTATTTTTTAATAATGGGTATGCCTTCCTCTTTTGGCTATGCACTTTTGCAGCCAGTAATGCATGCTTTTGGTCAAATGTTTCACGTTTTCAGCTGGGATCTTTCCCAGGCACTTTTTGAAGTGCCAATCAGTTGCTGCTGGGTGTTCACCTCTTGCGAACCGACTCTAACCCTTCGTTTTCATTGGTCCCACACGTGCTCAATCGGATTTAAGTCCGGACTGTTTGCTGGCCACGGCAACACTTGAATGTGACAGATTTCCAGTACAAACTGGGTTGCTTGAGCTGTGTGTGCACGGACATTGTCTTGCATCAGGACGAATCCAGGACCCATTCGCTGACTAAATGGGATCACATGAGGCCTGATAACTTCCTCAATGTAACACTGAGCAGTTACGGAACCTTCATTTAAAATTGCGAGTTCAGTTTTGCCGTGCAAACTTATCCCAACCCAAACCAAAAAACTGGGTTCACCAAAACTGGAAAACGATCGACTTCGTCAATGCAGGCTTCCAAAAATCGCTCGCCACGTCGTCTCCAGATCCCAATGCGTCGATCGTCGTTAAAAAAAATTACTTTGCACTAGTCGGTGAAGAGCTCCATGCTCCACTGGCTTATGACCCAGTCCTAATATTGATGGAAGTACCTTAAACAATTTGCATGTTGAACCCTGGACAAAGAAATTCGAACAACTCGACGTTTTGAAGTTTGCTGGTCTTCATGCAATCGGTTACGGATCGTTTGGTCACTGACACGAGTACCTGTTGTCAACCGTAAGCGATTTTGTAATTATAGAGCCGTCACTTTGCTTTCTCGTTAGGTACTTAACTGGATGTACCGATCCTCATGAACAGTTTTAATGCGAATTCTAACCGAAACAGGTCTTCTTGCAGCACTGCCAGTCTTCTGGAGGCGATTCCAAGCATTTTGGATAGCTTTTCGAGAAAAACCTAGGTGAAAAGCCACAGATCGCTCCAAATTTCCTTTTTGTATCATTGTAACGGCTCTTCTTGCTGTAATTGCGTCCATATGTATTCGTACTAATGGCACATTAACATAAGATGTTATTTAAACAAATTAACAAACTAAAATTACGAATACTCCAGATTACCATCCATATAATCGAAACAAAACTTAACGAAAAAACGAAAAAAATAACAAGAAAATTTTATACTACATTTTTTTTTTAATTGATGGCCACCCTTTTGGTCTTAAGAACAAAATCAAAGAGGTTAAATATCAAAGAGTTTGTAACATTAATATTTTGTTACTTAATGATTAATTTATATTCATTAAATTACACTCAAATGTGAAAATAACGAGTGGCTCTTATTTTGTTTTGAGTAGTATATAATATTGTACAGGATCTTGACTTTTACCATGAAATTTGCTTTAATATCAATCGATTCTCAACAAAAACCGGTCTGATTACCGTTCGTATGAACACAATGGTAAAGGTCGTTTGTTAATGATCTTCCGTGAATCAGATATGGTTAAAACACGTTCAGCATATCGACATCGGGGGTCGAACGAAGCCGCCATTATCCGGGTTGCACGTGTTCCTCTAAATCGGTCGGCTTTGTTGATGATTAATATTTGTCATTGTTGTTAATAAAGATGTTTAACGAGCTCGGTTTCCTTATTAAATACTAAAATGAGTCTGGTTTATGTATAAAAATCTCTGCGGTCTGCAATGCCTAGTTGGAAAATATACTTAGGTACTTGTATATTAATAGAAACAACAGTAGAAGAAACACTTTTACTGTTCCCTGTATTTTTGTAATTAGTCTTACGACGACGCGACATTGAGTGAGTTCTCTGTCACCCTCAGTGTTTCAACTAAGGTATGTTTCTTCGAGTTCGCCTTTGTTTCCAAAGCCACTGATGAAAGCTAATGAATTGTCTAGCTTTGTGTCTCTGGCGCCGAGAAAGCGGTTTTGGTTGTGGGTGTATTAGAGACTACAGTATTTATTATTTATTAACAAGAAAGTTGACAATATTTAACCTACAATTTGAGAATTTATTGGCATCTCTCCGAAAACTCAAATCATTCTAACATTTCGTTGTAAAATAGAAAATTTCGAAACGGTCACCTAAGAATGAAGAATTCTTGGTTCTGGTATTTTCCAATGCAAGGCAAGCTTTACAACAACACATAGATCAAACCAAAGATTAAAGAATGAAAACAAAATAAGTACATTGTAAGCGGTCTTGTGTATTGCTAAAAAATTTAACAGTAATCAATTTTGTTGGTACAATAACAAACTACGCAATACGTTTGGATAAAAAATTGTTTCTTATTACCGTCTATTGCGCAGGCTATCTCGTCTAATGTATGTAGGTCATATAATGTTACAGTTTAATCTTGTAATAAAATTAGAAAAAAAAAACTGTTAAATTCGTGTTAGATAAGTCATTGGTGCTAATTCTCTTGCACACGCCCTAAACTAATTTAGACTCACTATCTCTCTTTCTAACAGAGATTATTAGAAAAGGGTAGAATATTTTTAGAGCTGTTAAACTTGTCCATTTGCGTGATATCAACGAGAATTTAGTCAGCATGTCATAGAGGTCTCGTCTAATTTTACGTCAATTGCAAGGACCTAAACTAATTTGACAGCTCTAATTTGATAGTTCAATTTGCTGTCCTTTTTCGATGGTGTTTATTAGAAAGAGATATAGATAGACTAAAATTAGTTTAGCGGGGTGTCTATGAGAATCAGCACCAATGTCTACGTTTTTATGAAGTTTAACTTATTCATTTCATAGCTATAGTTTTCATTAAATAAAATAAGATAATTTTATAGACACATAATTATAACAAACATAATCATTCAGACAAACCTCATTAAGCAAAACACTTTTTCAACCTTGCACCACTTTTGATTGCACCATTGAGATGTCCATTGTCATTACTTGGGATCTTATTCAGATTCTCAAAACTAATTTCAGTGTATTCGTTTCTCGTTAGACGAATCTTTTTACTTGATTCTGTTGTGTCATTCCGGTTATCCGGTCACTGTCCTCACAAAAAAGTCTATTACACGCACCATCGCTCACCTTCTGTAGATATCGTTCTGTGCAGCTGCATTCCGAGTGCTATATCACCTATTTCTTCAGTTGAGTTAAATTTCTTATTAATGATTTTGGTAAATTCTTTAGTATTTTTTAAAATCTCATTCCTCAATTGAATAGCTCTGACCTTATTGCTGCTATAACGCCTCTCAATCTAACTCTACTATGCCTGCTACAGTTCTCAGATAAACATAGGCCATTCTAAAGTTCATTATCGCAAATTTGTGTTTTAATTTTGATCTTCTGGCACACGACACCTACTTTGTCATTTGTACAAAACTAATTCTCATGTTCTCCTCGAGTTCTCACTCATATTTTGTCAACAAGTGTCTTTATTTACTAGCTGTTGTCCGCAATGTCCGCGTTGACTTAGTTTTTCCGGTCGTTTCAAGTTTATATGGCTTTAAAGTTCCTGAGATTTCTTGATTAGACTATGAGTAGTATTTTGTTTTTATATTTACTTTCGTTGCAGATAAAACAATGGGATAAAAAAACGCAGGAAGCAGAGCTGCTTCTCGCTTGCACCCTATATCTTTGTTATATCTTCTTCCTACTCACACTTGCGGGTTATATGAGGAGACGCACTTTCAATCCTATACTTTATCTGCACGGGTACTATTCTATACAAGATTCTGAACAATTACTAGTCCGTTAATTACACGTTGTTTGTAGCTCATTCTCAGTAGGTACTTGATTAGTTGATTCTGTGTTAAGTATATGTTTTTAGTTTGATTTTTATTTAGATCCTGGAAATAAATTAAGTCTACACACAAACCAGATGTAGAATGAGTTTCTTGTCTATGCTAGTACTATATGCGCAGTTCATAAATTAGGGCGAATGCAGATCTATTAAAAAGTCATTTTTATCTTATAGAATCATGATAACAATTTACAAGGGTAATTGTTCGCAATTATCGCCTATAAGGGGAACAGTTGTAAAGATTCAGCAACACGTGATTGATTCACGTGCGATAACATTATTTGTTGATGGCCGCGCAGATCTTTTGCCCGTGCGAAGTAATAATTAAAGCTTTGGAGTTGGACACAACTCTGCAATATTTTTAATGCCTTTCTGAAGATATCGATGTGTTTTTCGATGCACTACATTTTGTCTGGGTTTCTTTTAGAGCCTGTCGTTATATGCAAATTTTACTCTTAATTACTTGTATTCTTATTAATGAGGTAGACCATGGATCGGCAAACGTAATGTAGGAAACCCTCAGGCTAGATAGAGTGTCAATGTTCACAAGATGACTGACAGGAACTGTATGAGAATAGCCGAAAATTGTGCTCAATGGCGTGCAATGGGAGAGATCTATATCCAGCAGTGGGCTGCTATATGTTGATCTAATGTGACGCTTCAAAAAATAACAGCAGCACGTCCCCTAGTAAAGTCCATTATTAGATCCTCTAAGGTCCTGGGAGAGGATAGGTTTAGAGAATTAGATGACACGTCTTTACTGTCAAAGTTATTAAAACCTAAAACCTGCAAAACTACGCATGACAAATTGCCCCTCGAGCTTCATGTTCATTGAAATACTAGGTCAAAGCAATGAGAGTCAAAGTACCGGTATATTCTACGTGCTAGGTTAGACAGGGCAGATTTAATATAGCCAAATAAATCTTTGTGTGCCCGTCGTACTTGTAAAAGCACGAATTGTGCCTATGCCTACTAATTACATGGTTATTATTTTTACAGTTAATATTATACTAGCTCTCGTCTCTATATCCCGTATAAATATAGCCTATATCCTTTCTTAATCAACGGGCCGTCTAACGCAATAAGAATATTTCAAATCGGACTAGTAGTTCTTGAGATTAGAGCGTTCATTCAAACCATCAAGTAAATTTTGCTTTGTGACTTATTTCAGGTACAGATATAATTTAATGTCTGATTTCATGGTTAATAATAAATCTATAGCTAATATTATAAATGCGAAAATAACTCTTGTCGGTCTGTTTGTTATTTTATAACCCAAACCACTGAACCGAATTGAACGAAATTTGGCAGGGATATGAGAAAGGACATAGGCTACTTTTATACGGGATTACCGACATCCAAAAGCCAGTTCAAAATCAAAACCTAATGGTACGGTACCCATAGTATGGTACCCTAGTACGGTACCCTTAGACTCGAACATCGCCAATTATTATTTATAGTTACATATTACAGAATGTTCGATGTATAGCCATAATTCATTTGTGACGATGCCGTTAAACTAGTTGGTTGTACAATAAAAAATATCGATATAGATTGTATTCGTTGATGTAACTGTAAGATATTGATAACTGGTAGGTAAGTGTGAAAGGCATTTAATATAATTGACATTTTGTTATGACTTATGAAGTTTAATAAAAATATTCATAAAGTTTTTTATTGCACCATTCATAATTAATCATATTTTTTTAATTATCTAATCTTTTTCTTTCTGTTCATTCATATTTCATGAGATGTCGTAAATATTATGATTATGTTATGACGCAAATGCTATTGCTTTTGTTTTTAAACATACAGATTACAAAATACGAGATTTTTTTTAAATTTTTTTTTTCTAAAAACGTTTTGCTGCCTGCACCTGCTTTATCTGATTGAGTACATCAGTACACCAGCCTCTTTTCCACTTGAACTGTCCGTAGTTCTATCCATGGTTTCCAATTTGACTAAATTAGGCTTTAAGGTTACTCAATCTGATTTGGTTTTAGTCGGAAGTAGAGAGGACCTTCTGCATACCTTTAAGGCCTAAAACCTTGAACCAAATATCTTCATTGTTGATATAGCAAATAAGTCATTCAAGTATACGGTTCGACCGGGGTAATAAAACCTCATATAGAGTATTACATATAATAATAACAGTAAATAACAGTAAACGCACTGCTGTGTTTCGTGACAAAACTGTACGGAACACCGTGAGAGTATAAAGGCTCTATCTCACCCTTCCTTAAACGTCTTTTCCCCTTTCATAATCCCGCTTCTCCTTTCACAATCCCGCTTCTCCTTTCATAATCCCGCTTCTCCTTTCATAATTCCGCTTCCCCTTTCATAATCCCGCTTCCTCTTTCATAATCCCGCTTCCCCTTTCATAATCCCGTACAGAGTCGCCAACGCAAGTGATATTCCGTGTGTTGATAGGTTTTAAAAACCGGTCACTCGGCAGGCCGTATGCTTATCTTCGTAATATGTATTTAAAAAAAGAGTGGCCTTAATACCGAACTCCGAACATCTTGAAAAAGCATAATAAATGAAACTTGTCTACAAAACCTGCTCTAGTCACGACGGAAAAGGACGTAAGTAGTTTGCCTACATTTCCTTAGCGCTTGCCTCAACAGTGCTGCAATTAAAAAACGGGTCGAGCATGTAACTCTACTTTTATGTAGGAGAGAGGAACGGCCACAAATTATTTCCAGTATTTTACTACTACTTAAACTACTACTTAAATTAAGAAAATATCTTTTTTGATTTGAGATTTTGATTTTGGACACATAATTATTAAATTTTAAATTTTTAGGCTTATATTTTGGTACAATTCATCCAGGTTCCAGTAGCTAATACATCAGAAAGTACTCAGAAGTCCATTTTGGATGAATTTTACCATTACAGAAGATAAGATATAAATTTTAGGCAAGTGGGTTTGCTGGCCAAATACATGCCTTTTCCCCTATTCCATAAAAAAAAACAATTGTAAATGACCTTTACGAGTGTCTCGTACTAGTCATACCCGAGTTCTACCGTCAGCACTCAACCTTTGAATATACATATTAATCTGTAAAAGCCTATACAGGGTGGAATTGTACTGTAGATAGAATTTTTGAAACTTTCTATCGTCAGAGATCAGAATTCGAGTGCTACAGACTCGATATTTTAGATTTAGATTAGATTTTAAATTAAAAAAATAGGGTAACCAGAAATCAGTATATGCTTTTCGAGATTTTCGTATTACGTTTGACACACAAAATTCGACCTCCTGATTTTATTACAAGTATGTGGAACAATACCTCATGAAATCATCACTTCGGTAACAAAATGTTATAAAAATACATCGAAAATTTAACAAAACACACAAAGAATAAATAATGCATCTTGTGAATTTTTCCTCATTCTTGTTACTACAATGACATTAAATAATTGCTTTTGTCCGTAATGGGAACATGTCCAGTGCAATTAAAACAAAAGAGTGACTAATCATTTATTGTGGGCTGGCTAAGTGGCGCCTGCATTCCGCTAGAAGAATATCTATAAACAACTTAGACAATTCATTGCATTGCATGATATGTAACAGACTCCTTTATTATAGCTTTAGAGATGTCATTTTTTTTTTGATGGTTAAAGATAAAAAAGAACTGGCCAAGAGCGAGTTCTATTCGCTAGTCGCTATTGGGTCTTTTGTTATCGCCGAAAAAAACCTGTTTCTTATAATAGGAACCCCATTCAATTATTAGCTTTGTTTAATGTTTTATTATGTGTTCTTACAGGGGCAATTACACACTGAAAATTTCAATTGTCTAACTATTACAGTTCAAAAGATACCGCCCTGGGAGATACGGACTAACGAACGGAACGGTGGACAGTGAAGTCTTATCAATAGGGTTCGCTTTGGTTGGCACCCTTTGGGTACATTACTCTAAAATAGTACATTTATTTTATACATATAGTTTCGTTCAGAAACGAGCGAACTTATCATCCAAGACTAAACGTGAGGTAGGAAGTTTATTACTTTCGTAGATTATAAAGTACTCCTACGCGAAATAAAGAATACTCTAGAATAGAGTACGTATGGGGGCAAACGTGAATAGGTTCTCGAATAAATCGATGCTTTGTTAATAGTTATATTATCACCTGCTTCGAATGAGGAAAGAATATTTCGAGGAAAATCGTAACTTAAAAACATTTTTGATTTCACGATTAATAGATTGAGGAAAATAAGTAATAATACGAATACGAAGAAGTAAGGTACTTACTATTACTAGACTTATTGGAATTTTAACATACAAACCATTGATTTTGTACTTAACCTTCAAGTTTCAACAGACATGCTAGAAACCTCTATGGGTTTCAATAGTGACGGGATTGATGTATTTTATTGTAACTCTTCTTGTAATTTTTTTGGTAGAAAAAATAATGTTGATAGTATATTGTATGGGATGTGGATTTAACACACTTTTGTTACTTATATTTTTTTATGATAATTTTAAGACATGAATAATTTTATTAAAAAATATATTCCGTATTCGATCTTACTAAGTACAAATATTGAACGTTCTTTTAACCTGAAAAGTAAAAAAGTATGTCAGTACTTACAACTATTTGAATATTTCGATATTGCCTAGATCAAATATTACTATTGGGAAATATCTGAAGGTATCGGTTCCTAATCGAATAATCATAATCTAGAAAAATAGAGCTAAAAATTTCTAGAATCTAAAAAAAAATTCCGGGTCTTGGATATTATACAAATTAGAGTTGAATTCTCGATCGGGATTCGGATATCATTTTAGGCAAGTTAGTGGGCGGCAAGTTATACCACCTACTTACATAATATCACCGTAAAATAACATTATTCTTACCGTTAATGAGAGCACCAGAAGTCTAATTCCCCCTTCCATAATCACACATTCATAATCGCCCCCTTTCATAATTCATCGGGTTGGCAACTCCTCCTGGTGTTGTATAGTATAGATATGTAGGTATATGTATATGCTGTAGCCATATGTTTTTTTAAACATACGCCGCCTACAGCATTTTGTTTTCAATTCGGTGGCTTCTAAAGTCACGATGTACACTTATCAATCAGATAAGTTCCGTGGTCAAGTGCATTTTTTGCCACCGTCCTTATACATGTAGGTACTTACTTGATTTGTCTACCAGTACGATACAATCTTTGAAGTATCGAATTAATATTTATGAGTTCATACCAGAAGTGTTGATCTAACCACGATCTTGGTTACAAAGCAAATGCTACGTTATAGGCTGTTGTACTTTTTTTGTAAGTTTGCTATTTATTTATTAATAGCAACCCGCCCCGGCTTCGCACGGGTGCAATATACATATAAACCTTCCTCTTAAATCACTCTATTAAAAAAAACCGCATCAAAATCTGTTGCGTAGGCTTTAAAGATTTAAGCATACATAGGGATAAAGGGACAGAGAAAGCGACATTGTTTTATACTATGTAGTGATTATTTCAGGCGTACTGAATCCATTCTCCTACTAAAACAAAATTGTACCCTAATATTCATGTAGCCACTCAAGAAAGCGACATTTGTCGACTAAACTCCTTCGTTCAAGGTGGTTTTCTCAAATTTAATGTTGTTTATACTCAGTCACGTTTCAATCCTTTTGTTCCCTAATTCGAATACTTTTATTTGCAAACAAGACGTTTGTATCAGGCTTCGCTTTCTACAACGCGAGTTCTACATTAATTTGTCCCATTGTACAGGCTTTGCTTTCCACATAGCAAAGTTCTATATCAATCTGGCCATTGTCCTGATTTTGCCTGACAACATTTGCATATCGGATATTTTTTTACGAATGTGTTATTGTAACATTTACATAATATATGTATCAAACATTAGTTCTTATATATATATAGTATACATTAATAAAGAATATGCAAAGCGAATACTAATTTGTAGAAAGAAAATCGGAGGAGATAAGTTACTACAAAAACTAATGTTTGACAGAAATACGTATAATGAACAGTGAATAAATTTTTCATCTTACGCTCATGTGAAATGGCCAAGCCACATATTTTGACTAATGTATAGAGTTAGTGAAGTTAGGGCTTGTAGAGTTAGAAGCTTGGCTCTGGATGAGATGTGATAACTTTTTTACAGTGCGAGCCATATGGTTTTGTCTTGGCAACATTTTACATGAAAATGAGTTTGGTGGGATTTATCTAAAACATTATAGGTGGTAGTAAATGTTTACTAAAATTTTTTATAACTAAAATTTAGAATGCAATTTTAAATTTTTAAGTACAGTCAACTGCAGGACAGTGTTAACAATTGCGCTATGAAAAGCACATTTACTTCTACGGAATAAGGGTACTGTCAATGTCAAATTGTTACCACTAATGTTCAGTCGACTGTAGTTTAGTTTTTCGTACAATATACTTTTATTGTATTTATAGGTCTTTTTTTTTGTTACCTACAATTATAATTATTATCATACAATCAACTTAGCTAACAGTACTGTTAGCTCGGTTTCCTCAATGGTATGTAGAGGCCTGTATGCGAAACCTAGTCCTTGACCTTTGGCCTAAATGTAAGACCTATTAATATATTATTTTCTCATTCAGAAAATCATGAAGACAAATTCTTAGTTGTATTCTATTGAAATGTATAATTCAAGGCGCAATATCGAGACTTCGAGAGATTGTGAATCGCTCGATCAATTAGACTTAATATTTCATGCATTGATCGACTAATTGTTTTTTTATTGGAATGAAGATAAAAAGCATTTGCAATGTTTATTTATTATTACATCATAAATACATAATTGGTAATTAACAAGAAACGGTAAGTGATAGAATAATCTCGATCCAGTTATCGTAAAACGTGAATCAATAATGAAGAATGTTTCATATTGTTAGTCTTTTATCGTAAGCGCTGATGATCAGTTTAATAAGGTCTTTTCTCTCCTCTTCATTTTTAAACTTCTAACAAAATTTTTGTCGACAATCAACATTACCGATGTAATGTGTGATGAGGTTATAAACTGACAAAGTTACTTTCGAATTAATGTCTAAATTATAAACTAGCTTTTTCCAAGAAACTTTTCCTTTTTTCCTTCTAAAATACGTATTTGGATTATTAAAAATATTTAAAAAAAGGTCAAGTCAATGCCATGTTGATCCAGCCACTTTCAAGAAGTGATGGCACTGCACAACTGCAAGGGACAGACAACATTTCATTTTTATTTATTTCGTAGACACGTAAGGATTACCTAGTTGAAATGCGATGCGATGATGTTGAAATTACTATTTCGATCGATCCCTAGAAAGTAAAGGTAAAGACATAGTGACAATTAAAATAGTATAGATACCGTATCGCGTACGTACACGTACTGACTAATTATAACTGCCATAATGATTGATTTACTGTCATTTTACCGTCCACAGTAGCACATATCAAGTGACAACAGTGTTAAATGACTGCAAATATTAAACAAGTTGATATCTTAATATAAAATTACCTGTAGTTACACCGCTGAACTATGCGACCTTTGGAAATAGTGCCAAGTCGGTTTTATCATTAGCTAATTTAATCGATTATATTTATATCTAATGCGGCCCAATCACAAGTCTAAATCTGCTGGTAATTTAATCATTTAAAAAAACTTGTATTGAGATACGGTAAATTGATTACGATAGTTGCACCATGTTATGTAAATCTATTTAAAGTATTAGCCAGCACGAATTTTTTCATCGACTTTTGATTGAACATTATAAATTTTATAGGTACGTAAATTTGACATAAAAAAAAAGATTGTGTCGACTGTCGATTTTACTTTAACAGTAATCGAACATATCCGATGAGTCATCAAATAGATAGATTCATTGCTCGTTCAATTAAACTACCAAATTCATAACATTAGGTAAAGTAATTTACATTTTTTTCGAATTAGCATATCTTTAAATTGTTTCAAATTCAAAACAATAGCGTGTTCACAGAAACACACGATTTATTTTAACAAAAGATAATTATATGGAGGTCAATGTCGGCTCCCACGTGTATGGACGAAAACGGCCCAATTCGCGACCACGATACACTTATACGACAACACAATAGTCAGTTATTCATTGCAAATCAGGTTAAAAGGCTGATAAAAATATTTACAAACGCCACTTTGTGGTATTGAAAATTCACCTACTACGATTTATTTGGTCAGTCATTGATAAAACTGATATGGCTGTGATTCATAGTGGCGCGAATCAATTTTGACTCATTGAGGCAATTTAGGCAATTTTTTTCTAGAATGACTGGTCAGCATGTAATTCTATTTACATGCCTTGTTAGTGAGAAAAGGTTTCCTAAATCAAAGCGAAGATATACATATAAAACGTAATGCTATGGGTCTTAAACTAAACGAGCGAAAAAAAAGACAAAATTTTGTAACCAAAATTTGGCAAAATGCGCAGAGCCCAAGTGAAACAATACATACCTATTGGTATATACGTAAGTATATTATAATACCCATTGCTAATATGGCAAACAATATGGATTCATAATAAATTATTATGAATATTCATTTGAATTTTATTTCACGTTATCCCTAATAAACATAATATTCTCATGCTAATAGAATTCCAGAAAGTTTCTGTACATTAGAATCGCAAATTATTAAGGAGAATTGTCTATGTTAATATAATAGATAGATAGGGCCAGGGGCCCTAACAATATGCGAGATCTTTGTTCCTACTTGCGTAAAGTATTTACGATTTGTTTAGATCTTTTGCCACTATTTGCGACTGAGTCGTGATAGCCTTGTGGTAAGCCAAGGCGCACCTCTGACTGTTCATACGTTATGAGCATATTATAAATTAATTATCACTTACTCCGTGCCTCGGAAAACACGTAAAGCCTTGCTCTGCGTCTGATCTCTCTTCGGTCGTGTCCGATTCCATCCGATACCATCAGACACCGAGAGTGAGGGAATAGAGAGTCTGTGTTTACGCACACACTTGTGAGTTGTGTACTATAATATATCCTGCGCAGTTGGCTTTGGCTAATCTCCGTTGAGATTGGCCGCTATGACTGAATTTCGGTCAGGAGGACATTATTATTACTTTTGACTAGTTAAAGGAATTGTTTTTTAAAATACGATATTTTCATAATAATATAGCTTATGTTAGTTAGCTAAGCGTTGAATTCAACAGCCAGTGTCAAAATAAAAATAATAAATCACAACCTGTCATTTTAATAATTGCTTAATCTAATACACATAATGGCGGTATTAAAAGGACTTCTATGTTGTGTAAATCTCTGACAGCTCTTGTTACATGATTAGAAGCGTTACGTACATAAATAGATGCCTTGCTTTCGCTTTTGTACTAATCCTTTATACTTAAATTATTCCCGACAGATAGTTAATTACTCAGTGGTATTGTTCAGAAAACATTAGCACTTTCACTAAGAATAATTCAGAGTGAAATCGTTTTACAATAGGCTAAGTTCTTCCGAGTGGGCTGTGGCTACCGGTTTAACCTGACCTCTAAACTTCAGAAGACTATCACTAACTAGTATGCAGTTTATGAATCATGATGGTTTTATTCAGTTTGGTTGCTGTCTGGCAGATTTGTAACAGTGGTATTGATTTCGGTCATGACTCCGGTCGTGCATAGAAAGTGTGCTGTCCTAAAACTTTTATAATATGACAATACTGAGGCAATTGTTTTGCAAAAAGATAATTTTCGTAAAACAGATTGAGCCAATGAAATAAATAAAATCTGCGTTGACAATGACATCCATTTGAGTCTAATTCAGATAATAAGTAATATTATTTTGAAGAACAAAGAGACATTTGTGAATTCAAGGAAAACGTTTAGACAATTGGTCCGTTATATCAATAACAAAACAGCATTGAGAAACAAAACCAAAATAATATAAAATTCACAAACTGCAGTTGTGAAATGTTCCTTAATCAATTCTTAAATTCTAGGAAACATATAAATTATCAATATTATTTTTTCATGGGCGATGACGACGTATGCCAAATAAACGATCGGAGTCTATCTATCTGATCTAATCACCTTGGCCGATTAGTACACTATCAAGTGTAAAAAAATTAGGCTATCCTACTTTTGCATTTAGTGTTAGTATAAAATTATGATTATTATCAATGACTTCTAATTTCTAAAGGCTGACTCTTTGACGCATCGTTATGCCGCGACGCTTTTTTTTATTATTAGCGTTCTCATCTTGTCTATTTCTTTTATTAGTATTCAGCGTAGTCGGTTTTGGTTAATTGACTATAATATTTTCTTTCCTGTCTCGCTTGACTGGTAACAATTAGGCGAGCATAAAGTATGTTTCGTTTTTTACACTAGTTTAGTCTGACTTTCAACGGTCGACTGACAAAGGGCTGCTTTACGTTACGGCCAATGACACGTGGGCAACGACTTTTAATTTTGCTGAGTCATGATGGTGAACAAATTTTTTGCGCCGTTGAACTGTAGATATCCGTTCCAATATTTGTCTTGCTCTTGGAAAAACCCTCACTTAATGTCATTCATGCGTTACAAGCCACTAGGTGTAAGGTGTTATAGTATCTTGTTACAAGTAACAGTTCTTCCTTTATATTAAGGGAAGTAATTCGCTGTTATTTAAGGGCTTGCGACATCGTCACGTAATTCATGCGGAAACCGTGTTCAGTTCACTTTCTTCTACAGTTGATTGCTCATGACTGCGCATAATGACTTCCTCTGTAGATGAGCCGGCTTTTTGTCGTATTGTTCAATGACTTTTGCAAATGTGATAAGCTTGTTCGTTTGCAGCAATATGTCTTTTGGATGGTTAAGTTTCACATTCCTAGTCTGCTTTTTAATTATAAACATGCTCAAAACTAGTATCTTAGTCTTAAAGGGAAAGAGTTATTTATACTATATTCTTGGATTTCGTTTATTGATTCGTAAATTGTAATATCTCTTCCATTATCGAACATCAATAACGATGAAATAACAGCATGCTGCCAGAAATTGCCATTCTAACTGCCACAAGTCACAGTTACGTCACTTGATATACCAGCCCTTACTGTGACAAACTGCAGCGGAGGTGAAATCGTGGCGAAAGCGTTTACGCAACTCACTGTTCCTAAGCAGGAACTCTCACAAGCTAGATCTAACCAGCCCTGTGTCTACCTCGGACATTTCTGGGTTACTCCATACTGTAATTTAGATAAAGTTAATAGTGAGAAAGTCATTAGATTTACTGTTGTGCCTAATCTGAAACTTGTGAATATTTTCCCTCGTAACTACGAGGAGCACTCATCAAAAGCTTGCCTAACGTTACGCGAATTGTTATTTCGGTAATTTAAGGGACTATGTGGTCACGACCACGGTCAGTTGTGTTGCGGCCACAACCTTGGTTGCTCAAGCTCCGACGAAGATGCGGTCAACCACGCGATCCTGTCGGGTGTGATTCCGCTGGATAATCCTGCGCTCGTACAGATAGACATAGAAATTAAATTGTTGATTGAAGCAAAGAAAAGGACTATTGCTAAAAAATTACTCCTTGTTGTTGTAAACTCTTACAAAACTACAAAGTTACATATAGTTTGGCCGCTGAAAGCGGTCGTGAGACCGATTGTGCGGCCTGTTGATCACCCGCAAGTGCGCGATGTGCATTGAGTTTCTTGCTGAACCTGGTCGTTGCGGCCACTGGCCGTTGTTGCTATTCGAGTTACTTCTCCAATGACACTTTAAAGGTTCAAATCATTTAAATCAATAGAAACTAGTAATTACAATGAAAATTAGACAAGTTCTGTTTTCTTGTCTCTATCATTTCATTTGCATTTATACAAATTACAAACACGCTAACTGAAAAACTAATGACTTATTTAAGTATAGATTAATTTGACTTGATTGACGTCTAACCACTGATCATAGGCCTCATTATAACCCGTCTTTTTGCCTCTCTAACTGTAGTTAGTGATCGTAATATCGATGAATTGCACAATTTGAATCGATTTGGATTGGACAACTGTCTTTAATTTGATCAGCTGTTGCGGTGTAATTTAATTTAGGACATGTTGCTTGAACTTTTTATGTTCACTCAAGCAAAAAAACTAGCTTGCATTAAGAAATCAATATATTACCAGTTATATTTTAGTTAATATTAAAACCGATTTATAAATTAAAACTCTGACTAGTTAAATAATCAAGCTAAGTAATTATGTTAAACTGTACTATTTTTAAAACTATATCCCACAGTCCCAGTGCAAGGCAAGGCCTTTTTCTATCCATTTGTCACTCTCTAGTGTTTTCTTCTTTATCGTATGGTTGATAAACAACAATGATGTCACACTCACACCATTGAAAAATTTCGGGTGTGGTCTTCTCACGATGTTTTGTCAAAACGCGTCAATTCTTGTCTTTATCCTACTGTGTCGTGTGAGCCCTCGGAAGAAACTATAATTTTAATACATATACTTTCTCCAGACACTGACCAGTCAATAAATGGTTCGCATAAGCAATTATGTCTCCCAATTGGTAATATGGTTTGATCGGTTTTCAATATGGTAGAAATACCAAAATTGGCATGTTTGGCAACAGTGCTGTGGAAAGTGGCGCACGGAGGCTGATAACCGGGCCACTGGGTAAGGGGAATGTGCAATTGTGCATCTGGGTAAATGTGTATGAAGACCGATTTATTATGTACCGACTGATACTCGTTTCGAATTAACCTTTACCAAGCACCTTTTAGCACCTTTAGAATTAAATTGTTTTTAGCGCAATCAGCACTCATGACGATGACGTAAAGCTTTGATCTCTTATAGTTAATTAATATTACCTACATAGTTTACACTCATTAATTTTAGTTTTATAGCATTAAGCACAAAACAGGTCTTATTAAATCTAAAGTCATTTCTATTTCTGGGGTCGCTGTCATCAAAATTGATGAAGTGGAATACTAAAGGTGGAAACATGTTAGACGTGACTACGTGCGACGAAAAGTAGGAACATATGTGTATGTTTCCACCTTGAATTACCCGAACTTTCTAGAAGGAATTTTCTTCTTAACAAATATTTATTCTAAAACCTATTATAGTTCATGTTATGAAAATAGAAAGAGGTTTATTTTGAGAAAGGTTGACGTCTCTAGTTCGATATAGGACAGCTAACGGGACATTATGAAACCGTATTGCATGCTTAATGCATGACTTGTTTATATTTGGACTGTCTTTGTTGAAACAATCTCTGTGGATATGTAAAATACCGAGGATTACGTCTTCTTCACAACATTATTGATTTATATCCAGCTCTCTGCAAATGATATAAGTATGTCGAGTCATTTGCATTTTTATAGCAATTTACGCACTGCAAAACAAATTTGTTTACAGTGTTGTGTGACAAGTGATTTATAACTTCATATATTTACGTATGTATTAGTTATTTATTGCTTGTATTAGTAAATTTTCTGTGGCATATATATCTTTATCTACATGGTTAACTACTTGGCAGTCAGCTGTATATAAATAAAGCAATCCTTCATGTTTTGTCGACTCGAAGAGTCGTGATAGCCTAGTGGTGGTGACCGTTGACTGGCAAGTCAGTGGTCTCGGGTTCGAACCCAAGGCGCGCACCTCTGACTTTTCGTGAGTTATGTGCGTTTTATAAATTAATTATCACTCTCCGTGCCTCGGATAGCACGTTAAGCTGTTGGCCCCGGCTGTCAATTGTAGATCTTTGACAGTCGTTACGGGTAGTCTGAAGCCCGAAAGTCTGACAACCAGTCTTACCAAGGGGTATCGTGTAACCCAGTGCATGGGTTGTGGAGGTCTGATAGGCAGTCGCTCCATGTAAAACACTGGTATTCAGCTGCATCCGGTAAGACTGGAAGCCGACCCCAACATAGTTGGGAAAAGGCTAGGCAGATGATTGATTCTTCTTGCCTATTGTCTATTGTTTCTTATTTTTCTCACTGAATTCGTGTTTGGTCCTTTGAATCCATTGATTTGATGGCCTTTTTGTTGATTTTTATTTAAAGAAAACGATGAAATAGTGGTTATTGGGTTCATTGCGACTTGCATTACATCCGCTCCCGACCCCTCTATTTCGTTTGAACGTCCTGAACAGTTCAATAGAGTCGTATTTTATACATCTTTGTTACTTTAACCATCGATAAAGTTAATAGAATCAGAAACAAGTAGCCTTAGTTAATAATATATTGGCAAGCGATTATGGTATTAATAAACATTGCACCTTGCAGTCTTACCAGTTTTCAATTGCTAACCAACTAATTGCCAAGATCTATCAAAATATGCCAAATTGCTGTAATTTTGGATAATCCTCTTTGATCAAGGCAATTCCAATTAGACTGTCATCGTCTCTAGTAGGGCAGTACACCAAATTATCGTCATCTATTAACGAATCGTTCTTTAAGACGTCCGTATAATTAGCTTAATTGCATGTGTTTTGGACCGTGGCCTGATTGATGCAGTTCGAACACGACACGATTATTTCATCGCGCGATCGCTGTTGCAGCAATTTCGGTTGCTTAAACGAATTACGTTTATTTGTGCCATCCGAATAATTCCGAATGATGTCGGATTTAAGAGAGAGAAGACAAGCGAATACGGCAAAAGGAAATTGTTGAAGCATTGCGTTATTGGAGCCAATTGTGGTTTTTATAATGTAAGATGATGAACCGCATGCATGTGGTAATAATATGTAATTTCCTGATACTAAGAATGGAAGATAATCATCTACTAACGTTTCG
This sequence comes from Protodeltote pygarga, assembly GCA_936450705.2. Taxonomy (NCBI): domain Eukaryota; kingdom Metazoa; phylum Arthropoda; class Insecta; order Lepidoptera; family Noctuidae; genus Protodeltote; species Protodeltote pygarga. The sequence continues at coordinate 11,462,152 of OW388263.2, forward strand.
CTTAAGTTGTAAGAAACCACTTAAATCATTAATGTTGCCGGAACCGACACTTTAGCAGTGATTTGTGCATTTAGAGTAGGTAAGGATTTCAGTACCCTTAGCACGAGTTTGCAAACTACTCAAATACCGTTTAGTTTTAGTGAAAAGTATATACGGTCTCGTTAATTTCTCCCCGGGAAGGACAGGGACAGGTATGTCATGTCTCAATAAAACTGTTGGTTTAGTATTTTCATGGTTTGATAACTCGTACTCTGGGTACAGTTTAGTCTTCAGAATTCACGATTGACACGATTTTACTTTTCTTCCATAATGTATAGATAGTCTACGGAGGCAATAACATGTAAAGAAAAATTCTCTCTCTTTTTTGTGGTTTTTTAAAGCTTTATGAGAATTTTTGTAAAACAAGTCATGTTTAGGTCGCAGAGAGAACTTAAATTTTTTGACTGGATGTACTATTACTGGAGTTTCCAAACAATGCCTGAACTCATCCCTTGTACCGTCACGTGGCTGGTACCAATGTACGCCAGTCGATGTAATCACATTGTGATAGCAGCTATTTTTAATAAGGCATTCTTTTTGTGCCATATAAATAAAGTGTTACGTATTGCATACTTTTTAAACTGTACTACGTGTTGCAAGCAAAGTCACGAACTAGATAGAATCGATATTCATTGATTTAATCGCCATCGTACCTTCGCAATCATTAATATGTTTTTTTGCCATGCTCATGGCAGTTTTACTAATCATAATACGGTGCATGAGTTCTAAGATTTTTTCAAGTGACGGTTCCCTTTTATTTATTTACTTCCTGATATCGATAAGTAGACGAATAGTACCTAGAATTTTTTATTTACTATAAATTACCCAGCTGATACTTTATTTAGGTATACAATCTAGCCTCTATATGTATATTACTATCTAGCCGTCAGAGGTTAATGAATAATTTTATTTTTAACCTAAATTGCTATTAAGAGGAAGTCACTTTATTTATTTGTTCTTATAATCCAACGAAAACTGTGGATCCCTTTTGCGCGCTCGGAGAAGTGTGAAACTTGGCATAGTAAAAGTTTATATAGAGAAAAAGTGCAGAAAGCTAAAATTTATAAAAATATAAATATAGTCGAATTTCACGATCACTGACTGAACCACTAGTAAATATGTAGGAAGAATTCAAAGACGATTAGCAATTTTTATTAACTTTAAGTGTCTATTTATATTTTTAACGGGAAGGTTGAGCGGAGGCCCAGACTCCGGTTTCTATTAATTCAAAGTTAATTTCCGTCATCTGGTTGCTTAAATATGAGAGATACTTCAAAATAACCTTTCATAGGTTTTCATTAGCTTGCCGCCTTCAATAGTTAATTAGGTATTCGGCTCAACTTCTTTGCCAAAAGCTTTTAGTTTGATTGTGATTATATCTGTCTCCGTAACTATAAAATATATAAAAAAAATATAATAAGTATCTACTAATTGAATTTTTTCGTGTTTATATAATTCAACCAAATTAATTTTATATTTTCATTGACGTAAAGGATTGATTCTTACAATCAATTGGTCAAAAAATAAGCGTATCATAATCCTCTACTCAAAGTTAAGAATTAAATCAATTATATTTATTATTTAATATAATAAAAACATAAACTACACCCCTTTTGTCAGGTGTTAAGATCAAATACAAAAGCCTTTCGAAAATACTTTAATGTTTAAATCTCTGGTAGAAAAATGATTCATTAAGAAAATTTTAACGTTTTTCTAAGAAACCCAAAGATAAAAATACAGTAGCTCTGAAACAACAATTCTGAAGAGAAATTTGAAATTTTGTGATCTTTTAATAACAGATCTACAGGAAATTCGAAAATATCTCAGATCTGACGCGTTCAGAATAAAGCAAATTAGGTTAATGATAATAATTGGCATATATTTCGGTATTCTACCTATATTATTTCTGGTTACGTTATGTTCTGAAGTTACACATAGTCTTAACCCGTCAACTTGTCAAAAATATTCATACAAAAAACAGAAAACAGAGTTTGAATTCGAATATTCACACCAAGACCCCGGAGTCTGCAATGTTTTAGAGAAATTTGACAAAATGGGATAGGACACCGGAGCGGAGTCTTGGCGCAGATTTAAAAGCCCATTTAAAAAAAAAATTGTCTCTACATTTTCGTAAAGAAGAAAGAACCAGGGTTTTATTTAACGAATTCAACTTGAAATCTTTTTAAGTACCTTTACAATGTGATTACAACAAACAGATTTACATATAAAGTAGGCTATCCTTACGCGCATACGCAATTTCATCCACTTTACCTAATTATACGCTACCTACATTTCCACTTCATAGGAACCTCGTTACCAGAACAAGCTTTCAGACATTTATCTACTTACCTGTTTCGTGTTTGTTGCCCTGGAGTGCATTAACATGGTCGTAATTATAAATCTTTATTACTGACTAGGTTTATGGAAGTTTGTTTCCTTTGTAGGTCACTGTTTTATGGCAGAAACTACTTCGAACAATGCACATTAATGCCTTTTAACACGTAAGTGCTAAATTCATGCGAATGCTAATAAACTTGATTAGATTCATTTTAATCGAATGCTAATTATTGTACTTCTTTCTATTATGAATTATGCAGTAAGTATTTCCGTGAACGTTAATTTTTTTCCTTTCACTAAAAAAATTTAGCTAACATTTTACAAAGGATATTACAAAAGGTTCAAATAACAATATTTGGTAATTTAAGTCTTTAACTATAACTTTAATAAATAAATTAAAGAGGGAATTAAGGCTAGGGTAATGGGTAACACCCGAAACCTTGGTAAAAAATTTTTTTGCTACGTTGAAGCGCCTGATCGTTTTAGCATACCTATAAACTTAAAGCAGTTTGTTGATATTGATAAGTATAAGGCGTTTGTGGTTACGTACTTATTATTTATTTATTAATAAATATATTGATGTACTTGTACAATATTTGTATTACAAAATAAAAATAAAATATCTAAGATAGCAAATAGTAGCGCCAATAATAATACCTATAATTATTTTGATACAAACTATTTGGTAAGTATTAATTTTCTCGATCTGCGAAATGTTGCTCTTAGCTCAAAGTCTTTCGAAGTTTCGCGTACTTTTACAGATTTTTAAGAAGAAAAGTGGCTAATGCAACTTTTGTATTATTGTGTTAGAAAAAGTGTTTTTATTTTGAAATACTTATTAAGTGAATCTCTTAATTTATTAGGTCTATGACCTACTATACCCGAATTTAATTCTTAGATACTTGTTTTAAGTTTTAAACAATCTTAGCACATCTTTTAATCGTAAAATGCATTTAAAAAATACAACTGAGTTTAAAAGCAGTTTTAAGCTTAAACTTAATTTGGTTACCACTGCTTTTAAAATAACATTTGTTTAATTTTTTACAACCATTTTTCTTATAAAACTTGTGCTAAGATCGTTCACAACTAACACAAGTATAAAAAAAATCAGATATAGTTCTACCAAGATGCGTGGGCACCACATGTGAAAGTTCTGCAAATTGATCTAATGTTCATTGAAGACATGCTAGGAATCATGAACAGATTTCTTCATTGTCTGCCGATTGTGTTGAAATTGAGTCGATTTTACATTTGCACTGGATTTTTACGAAGAAACGAAATGCGACAAAAAAATGTGTTTTTGATATTTATTTTTAAACCTTGTACGTCATTGCAGATGGGTCTAATTTTTTTTAAAAAAGGTCAGTTTGACCGCACAATCTATATGTGGTGTTCAATGTTCTAAAAATATCTTAACGACATCCTATATTTAGAAAAATGCTAAAAGTGGTAAAACCAGACCCTATATGAACGGAGTGTGGTTTTTTATGAAGGTTAAACGACCGAGACCTTTTGAAGATGGCTTTAAAAAAACACAATGTTGCTGCCGTCTGTCCATCTGTACGCTTGGATCTTATAAACTACGCAACGGATTTAAATGCGGATTTCATCAATAGATAGAGTGGTTCTCGAGGAAGATTTATACATACAATAATTGCGCTCGGTAGGTAGCGCTCCGTTACGCGTAATGTGTAATGCGTAAACTGCTGTTACTAATTAATCAGTTACATGATATTATATCAATTTATTACAGGTCGAGATATGAGAAAAAAGAAAATCAATTGTAAGCGGGCTCAGGGGATACTCTTCTTAACTTTTCTTTGCAGTTGCAAAATCCCTAGGCAGTTACCAGCAAAGTTAAATCTTTTTGAAGAATGTAATGTTATTTGTTATCATTTTGTTAACTGCATCCATGACACAGGTGAAAAACTTAGTGTGGGGCAATCTTACGTTTGAAAAAATATCAATGTCACTGTGTCTATGATGGCAGGAATGACGCAGTGGCTTATAATTACTCCACAAACTTACCACAAAAAGTATTTGAATCGAAGGTCTGCAAGCCCTCATACAGAGTAAAAAAAAAAGTCCTTATTGTTGCCGTCATCACTTGACACTGGCAGAGTTGTTGACAAGAGTCAGCTCGAAGGCCAATAAACAAAGAAGAAGAAGAAGTGTCGGGCCCGATTTTTCCAAGTGACTACTTTGTACGTTCCACGGATGTTTGTCTCAGTCTTAATGTATGCGGTATGAAATTATATCTAAGTACTTTGTAGGTAAGTATATACTGGAGAAAATCGTAGTGGGGGCAATGTTGTAAAAAAAAAACATTAGTTACGGAGATGTATGTTCGGATATTATTTTGTATGAGTAATTGTGAACCACAAGTATTAAAATGATCATTTAAAGTAATTAGCATTCAATGGTATGGTGCCACAAAAGTCCCTTTCAACATATTTCTTTAAGAAACCTTTGCATAATGTTAATGGACCAGCTCTTTAAGGTCATCAATTTCAGTAACATTTAAAAGCAGACAGTTGTATAGTCGTATTCCTCAAAGCACGACAAAGCTCTCGCTGTTATGTCACATAGTTTATATGACATAACAGCAAGAGCTTTTGCTCTTTGGCTTATTTCGCAATAAGTATTTACCCAAGCTATTGTGTGAAGCCTTGAGTTTTACTTAAGATGCATTGACCTTTGTCTCCATTTAGTAAAAGGCTTTCATTAGCTTTTCATTAAAAATTTTGTGACCCATATGTCACAATTTTAATAAAGATGTGCCGTGTAGGGCACGAAAACTTTTGTCTTGTAAAAAAGACTGACAAAGAGATTAATTGTTATAAGTTTAATAATTTGTTACGTACAAGAAACACATTTTTTTCATTAATGAAGCAAAAGTTATGCAATTTCTTATAAAGAAACTATTGAATGCGTCGTTTTCAAGATTTATTCGTTGTTTGTTTAACAATGAACATAGATATACGATGATAAGGAATACAATGGTGTTAAATAACCTAATCATTTTCATAAAACAATCGATTTCCATTGACTTCAGTTTATTAACAACATTGCACGTGTCTGCTTCTAACGATGCTCGATGCTCGAATCCTCGATAGATGTGATTGGTTACTTTAAGCAGAATAGCCCACAATGTGGACAGACGACCTAATAAAGGTCGCAGGAAGCTGCTAGATGCAGGTTGCTTCCAACCGGCCAATCTGGAAGTCATTGGGGGAGGCCTATGTTCAGCAGTGGACGTCTTATGACTGAAATGATGATGATGATGATGAAGCAGAGTAGCTAAGAGAGATTGAGAAGAGATAAGCTAAATGATATGATGTATGCTAGAATTAGATTTAAAAATAGTTAGAATTAGAAATAGTTTTGACACGACACTGATTGGTGTAGTTGCCGGTAGAACTTCTTTACTTGGTATCGCAGGTTCGATTTCTATACAGGACAAATATTTGTTTGATTTACAGATATTTGTTTTGGTCTGTGTGTTTGTGCATTGTGATATTATATGTCTGTAACTGCACCTACAAAAAATACTATTGTGTTGGTTTTATTTTTAAAGAAAAAAAGCGCGAAGTTTTACTAGCTGCTCTGAGTTTAATAGATTATAATTGGAACGATTTTACCACTTTAAAAGCTAACCAAAACACCTGAAGACACTTTTTTTTGCAATTTTTAAATTATTTTGGGTATAAGAAAGCCCCTAACAAATTGATAAGTGTTAATTATAGTATTTTTTTCCTTAAATGATTATGGTACCTGTACCTTCAGATAGGTCGGTAACCTGCATTTAATTATTAACTTCCGAACCTTGACGTGGCCGTGACTTATAAAACCACGGTCAATGTACCGAATAAAGAAGATAGCCTTCACTACTGCGAAGCTCTTTAAGACTTTAAAGCCTGCGGGCTGATTATAGTATTTTAAATAGAATAGCTCAATGATAAGATGCGAATACGCATATTGCGCGAACAATCCGAAAGCCCAACTTCAGCCCGGCTGAGTGATATTGCGCTTGCCCCGGTCTGCAAATAGGTTGACCTGGTTTTTTTAAATACCTTAAACCGGATAATGACGATCGATGATCGAACGAGTGCAAGCGTGATATTCTGGATCTGGAAAAAATCTTAGAGGAATCTTATACTAAGGCGCTACATACAAATGAAGTTTGGTCATTATTTGAATGAATGTTACCCAATTAAAATTTAAAATCTATGAAATTTTTAAATCTGAACGAAGATCTAGAGACGTCTGTGGTTTGTGTCAGATTTCCAAATTTAAATCTATGAAATTTTAAAATCTGAACGACAATCTAGAGACTTATATCTGAGTCTCTGGTTGTGTCAGATTCCACTAAATATTTTAGGAAATCTGATGATGACAACCGGAACCGCATCACATGTTGTCAAGGTTTTTGTTTGCTTTTAAATAGTTAAGTGAAGCATAAACATTTCGTTACATGAAGCCAGATGAAATGTTGACACATCATTACGTGTGTTAAGACTTAAAGTCGTTGTTAAGTAACCATTATGTATGTATGTAAAAAACATACATAAAATATGTATGTACGTGTTTTTGGCACCGATCATGTTAAAGTTCAGAACATTGGCAAATCACACGAATACGGACTAGGTAGTCCCTGTTTTTTCCGTGGAGTAAGAACGAGACAGGTATATTACTTGTCACTACTCTCTCCTTAGAAGTCGGTCCTTCATGGCTAAAGGTCGTGAGCACTCGGTACAGTTTCGCTGGAACAGACAATCTTCCTCCACGGAAGCATATAAAGCTGTTGGCCCTGCGCTTGATCTCTTTCCGGTCGTGTCGGATTGCCGTCCCATCCCATCGGACTATGAGAGTGAGCGAATAGAAAGTGCATCTGTGTTTGCGCAAAGTGCACTACAATATCTCCTCCGTAGTTTGATAATATCCGTTGAGAAAGTCAAAGATGTTTTGATTGAGAGTGCACTTACCCTTTTTTTTTCAGAGTTTTGTATCGGAGGTTTTTTACATTTTTTAATTTGTACTTGTTCTTTATCATTGTTAATAAACAACCTAGTGTAAGAGTTTAAACCGTCGAACAATAAATAAACTCTCCGTCAGAGTTAACTGTAATTAGTAACCTAATGATATGCAAAAATGTAGTTACTCAAAACGATTTAAAAAAAAACTAATTTAAATTTAAAGACACGTCTACGTAAAATAATTTTATTCTAATCCTCCTTTCACTTAAACTAATTAATTATTTTTATAATATCTCTGGCCATGAGAAGCAGTGTGCAGAATTTTGTCGATAGCGATTTTGAAAAAAATAAAATTTAGGTCGAGTTAAAACATCATTAACAACCATTATCTTTTCGTGTTTGTCCTTAAAAGTGAAAGTGGGACACCGTTTTATTGCAGTTGTTTACTTTTAAATGCATTAAAAAATATTGTATTTATACATACTTACGAAAATTGTTAAGTAACTTAGCCTGCTTTAATGAAGAAAGGTGAATTGCACCAGCTGATTAACACAGATGCAGATGCACTGTCACATGAAAAAACAACATCATAAATACGAGTTCTTTACACATCTCGGCCAAATCATTTCTTATTTCCAAACAAACAACGCGCAACGTCTTGTTTTGATAGAAATTGCCCCCGGCCCAGAAAGTGGACCGTAAATAGACGGAGGAATCTGGAAATATCGCTGCGTTAGATTAACGAGAGATTAATCTTTTAAGAGAGATTAATGACTGCAGTTAATTAAATCGAGAAAAACATAACCATCCTTCTGCCGCAGTCGGGTAAAAATAAAATTGTATACAGTCTTCTTCTATTTTATACATATGGATGATGAATAACCTGGTGTCAGAGTTTACTGCCTGTAGGCCTCTGACATGTCTTTATACACCGTTGAAAAATCTCTCAGGTGTGCTGGTGTTGACGATGTTTTCCTTAACCGTTTTAGCAAGTGATAATAAATTTTTAATAAGCATATGAATCCGAAAAGTCAGAGGTCCTGGGTTCTGGACCTACGAGCATTGACTTGGCAGTCCCACGGTCTTACTTCTTAGGTCTACTACTGCATTATATGCAGTATAGATATTGGTTTGAACTATGTCGATGGCCGGTAACAAAGTTATAAGTGCTCGAGTTTCGATACCAGCTTTCATCTAATAACATTTCCCGTTTAACTTTCACGACTTTTTATCGCTTTCATCCGTAAAATTGGGTTATGCTATTTACTGTGTAAGACTAGTAACATGCAAATGTAACAAAAATTAAAAACTTTAGTCAAATGTAGACCTTTCATGAGCTGAGTATTTCTATCAGCTCAGTATTTTAAGTGATAAATGCTGTACCACCTGACCTAGTTAAAGACTAGTGAAATAAAAATGTAACAAAAACAAACCTTTTTCGAAATGTAGAGCTAAACCATGTGATGAGTAGTGAGCTTAGTACCAATACTTATATCAGCTCAGTATTTTAAGTGATAGAAGGCAGTATTCTACAAACTAAACTTTAAAAAAATGCTACTGAAATGTAATATTTTTTATACTGTGCAAAAACTAAAAACATTTGTGGATTGTAGAGCGTGGATTGTGATGTTTGCCACAATATAGCAAACTTCAAATTTATCTCATTCTGAAAGGCACCCAAATATTTTCAAACTTGAACTAATAACGGTCTCCTGTAACGGTCACGTGCGGTCACCCACTTTTAAACGTTCTAATATTTGTTTGCATATCAATTTAAAACGTCGGTCATCCGACAAAGCAATTGCTACACGAGCCGTAGCAGCATTGGAAAGGCAAAATTTAGTTACGTAAGGTTTTTATTGTGTAAGCGTTCGGTGAAAGAAGTTGTCCCACCACTAGGAGCTGCAGTATTGCATACGGCATGAGCACGGGCGGTCGACTCCGTGACCATTCACATCGCGAACCACGTCCATAGTGTAAACGATTAAGTAAACCAAAGTTTAATGTTGTGCAACCTGCCTATCTGGATCTGTTGTGTACAGTGCAAATGATATTATGTATGAAATAAATGATAATTTTCATTCTTATTTAAGTTATCTTCCTTACATTGTACGCAGTTTGTCAGTGTTAAAGTTTCGTATTATTTGTATTGGTGACGTAGTATCAAACTGGTGTTGAATCTGTTGATCTTGTAATGTAAATATTTGTTATACGATTCAAATGTTCCAACGAATCAAATGAACATGATTGCATTATAATTTATAATTTCAAAACTTGTTTGCCAAAAATTCAACATGGATTCAAGTCGCGAAATTTGTGAAATATTTTTACTAAATACGACCGTCTAATATTTAGATTAGGTTATTACAGCAGGCTATTTGTCTTATTAACTGTGTCATAACAACTTTCATTACTCTTATTAGGAACAATAACTATGACTGTGTTGTAATGAACTACGTAATTTAGCTAAAGGTTAAATAAGCTAACGGTAAAGTTAATTAGAAAGCATGAGACGTTATTGTGTCCAGTGGCATCCGGACTTGGGTCGAGGAACTGGACAGTTAACGGGATCTGTGGGATGTGCTGTACGGTGTACATTGCATTATGCGCATACGCTGCCTTTTATACTATGTGTAATTAAACATTTATAAGGAACTGTTGTTTACAGTTTTGTGTCTGCATACCTTCTCTTTAAAACATGTATTACAAATGTTTTCGTCCTCGTTTCGGCAACTGAAGACGGGTGACTAAGAAATTTTGGCAATCATGTGTGTGCGTCACATTTATCTTGCAAAAACCCAATAAGTTTATTTTACTTTATGTAGGACACCGAGTTATTAGGATAAGGTTAAATCGAGCGCGTTATAAGGATAAGTCAAATATAATTGCGATGGCGCAGACGTCATAAGAAGTTCCTTCTATTACAAAATTTGATTTTATAAGTAACAGACCGTATTGTCTGCTCTAGACCAATTTTCTATAAAGCAAGCTGTGTGAAAGTAGAATAAAACAATTCTAAATAGAAATTGAAAGCAATTTCTAGTGCATTCTTAGTAAACAACTATGAATGAATGTACAAATTGCTTTTACTCTTTGTATTGTGGAATAGATTTATAGATAGTTGTGGTCTGTGGTCAACTGTTGGTTTATGTCTACGAAAATGTGTAGAACAAACTACCTATCTGTACCTACAGTCTTTAGACGGCTGATTGAACCGTTGAGTAGGATCGATTTCAAAAAAGTTTTTATAAAAACAACATTTTTAATCAAGCTTTTAGTACTCGTCAAGACGAATCAAATGAGCCCAAACTTAATGGGGTTGCGTTGTTTAATTACGGAGTTCCTATGGCCACCTTCTAGCTCCATCATCAGATCAGGTCTATGTCATAATTGCATGCATTGTCTTGCATGCAAAATGTCAGCTTAATCGGGAACCGGGAAGTGGAACAAATTTGACTTGCTAGATTTGATTACAGACAACGGGACAGGTGAAACTAAATAAAAGCTTGTAAATAATACAGCATTTTTTAATATGGCACGGGAAAAATAAATACTACAGATTTTCAGCATAGTGTAGTATATAATAATTTGTTTTAAGCCTAAAAATTCACAGTTCAAAGAGTTTTAACGTCATAATATTATCTGTCCCGTGTGGACGTGATAATGGAGAGGCCAAAATTTGTAATACGCCTGTCTAAACATCCTCTATTTGCTCTCTTTGTTTACATACCATAAACAAATAAACGTAGATTCTACAACTCTTAAATGTTTTTAGATCCGACGTTAATAAAGTGCGACGCAAACACGTCCCTGACTCATTGCCTTTATGGACTAATTTTGTTTGATGCAAATATTTATTAAACCAAGTTGGTTTGCATCAATATTTGTGTTATCTAAAGTGACCTCTGTTGTCAGGTTTATAAGGTCGGATTTGAATTGAATGACTTCCTAGTCAGGTTTCAAGGTGAAGTTGTTCGTGTTGTTCTGATCTTAGACTTTAATAATTATGTCCCTATTTACCAGTTAGCAATTACAGCTGCCAATGGCCTCTTGTATATCATTACTTGACTTTTTTTGTGTAAATAATATTTAAACTATGGACCAATGTTTTCATAAGTTTTCAATGGCATTTCAAAGAAAATTCTAATAGCTTTATTGATAAAAAGTACTACTACTATAAATACTACAAGCCCGTATTTTTTTACTGCAGGGCACAGACCTCCCTTCTCTTGTACTCCTTCCACCTCTTCCTGTCTAGAACTGTTGAGGACCAGCTTTAATTAAAGGAGTAAGATTATCCCGCCATCTCCGACTGGGTCTACCGCGATGTCACCTGCCATTTTGATAAAAAGTAACTGAAATAAATTCCTAATTATCTATGAGGCCTTCGCAGTATTGAAATATGTACACACGGCTACACATCAAGCTATACTTTTCCAGTATAAGCTGATATCTTGCTGTACAAAGAGACTATACAATGCGAGGTCAGTTCATACTGGTTTGATGTGTACCCGTGAGTACCTCTAATTAGTTTATAATACTACCTACTTTATGTATTGGGGTCATTATTTAAGTCTAGAATTTCATACTAATGTCTAATGTCTGTAGCATGTGTCCGAGTTTTACTTATGAATACTTGAATTAATCTTGCAAGTATGGCTTCCAAATTTAAATTAAATATGTAATAAAAAAAAAATATTTTCAATAATATGTCGTTAGACGATTAATGGAAAAGTAGGTGGCCAATGTTGTGATCTATTTATTGACTCCCGGATGCGTGAATCATTTTTTAAGTAAACTCTTAACTACGAGGAATATTTTTCCAACGAACAAATTATGTACAGTCACGCACGAGCGCAAATATGTTAACATGTCGTTTTTCAAAAGCTAATTCTAAAAGGAACGCTAACGCTACTTAAAATACAAAATCATTGCATTTATGGTATCAATAGTCATTATTAATATTCGGGTTGAATATTTTTCTGTAAACTGAACTTAGGTCAGAAAATTTACTTGAATTCAGTCAAAAGTATATATTTACTAGTAAGTATTTATTTACTACATACGTTTTTTTTCTAGAATTGGCTTTTGAAAAACTCTACATGTTTACATTTTTGCTCGTGACTGTACACAGTGTAGACCATCATTTAAAAATAAAATGAGCCTTATTGCTCAGGTAATAAAACGAAATGTAGTTAGTTAATGTCTTGTGAAATGTATTGCATACGTAATTAGAACTATGCGTAATCCTATTTGATTCTCATTAGCCTCGTAACAATATTACGATTTGTACCTCATTAATATTCCTATCAATGTTTTGTTTGGATTTATAATTAATTGGAACACCAATTAATCCAGTATTTTCTTTAAATTAGTAGGACTGGAAGGTTTTGTTTGTTTTTTGAGATGTCTAATGTGCCTACGTCATAGCGTGCGGTTTATCGATTACTTAATTAGATTGTTATAAAGTCATAGATTCAAGCGTCGTTTCCATTGTTCGGATTAATTAATTAACATTAATTCAATGTAAATCATTTGTATTGGTATTTTATATTTGTGTGATGAGGAGGAAACACTACATGTTATAAAACAAAGTCCTCCGCCGCGTCTGTCTGTTTGTCTGTTCGCGATAAACTTAAAAACTACAGCACCGATTTTCATGCTGTTTTCACCAATGGATAGAGTAGTTCTTGGAAAAGATTTTAGCACATAAAGTTTTTGTATAAGTACATAGGCTAAAATATAATAATATTAGTTGGAGGTGTCGAAAAAAAAATAAGCTGAATTGCGGGAACGGGATCAAAAATTTCATGATATTATTATTCTTGATTTACTTTTGGTCGCGATAACCGACATCCACGCGAGCGAAGTCGCGGGCAACAGCTAGTTGTTTATTTTCAAAATTAACTTGAACAAAAAGAGACATTCAATCGAACACGGATGTGTATGTTTTATACATAATATATAATTTATGAATGCAGTCAGACAAAAATAAAAATAAATTACCGTCCAAGTGTCTCTCGAACAGTGAGGATTCCGTACCACCACAGAATGGCGTAAGCCCGATTGACACTTATACGGCTTTTATTAATTGTTGTTTTAAAGTTACTATTATATTATTTTGTATAAGTGTAAGTAAGTATAAGTTGGTATGTGTAACCATTTTATCGATAATGCATAAACAACACTCTCATACATATAACAAGATTTTTGTTTTTAAAATATGATTTAAAAAATTACATATTATTATTATATTTTACGGACATATCCCGTAAAACATCAAAAGTAAACGTAAACGTAAAAATCAACCAGCCATCTACTGAAATTTAAAAGATAGAGCCCTTTAAAGGTAGGACAGACTGACAGACGATGGGTTTGTTAAATATAGGGTCCCATTGGCACCTTTTGACTACGGAATCCTAAAAAGGAACGGATCAATATTAATCATATTATTTTAAAACTGCGAGTGCCAAACCAGTATGTCCCCAGTGACCGTAATAATCACTCCAAAATTGTGGTGTTTTACGGAAGTGAATATAAATAAATGGCCGTTTTTAAATGGATATGTAAGAGGAGTTTCCGCTTTTAATATTTAATATGAGTAGTTAAATAAAAGTACACAATTAAAAAAGAGATCCGATGGTCTTCGATATTTTTCCTTCCCTTGAAAGGTAGATGACCTGACCACGAGGTTTTAAATCAATGTTAAAATCGATGACGACACAAATTAAAATATCATATGGTTCACACGTTCGAAATCTTACCAATTTATTGTATTCTATAAACAATAATGAATTTTATTGCAATAGAATAAGGTTTTTAATTACACGTGCATTGTTAATATGACGTGTCGTATGCAAGATTGCCTTTTCATTAAATTTCTATACCTAATAATTGCGAAACGCATGCACATGTTAATGAATGTGAATTTTTATCTTTGTATTCATTCAGTTGAAATCAAATGTTTATTTTATTAAGATTATTTTAATAAATGAGTGCGTGGAAGATTTTTATTTTAGTTTTGTAAAGTTTTAATTGACTCACAAAAATATCAAGATTTCTAAAAATGATTAATATCTATAAATAAACTTTTTGAGATATCTAATAGTCTGCTTTCTCTGATAGATTACCATCTACACTAAGAAACTAGATATTTTGTCAATTAAAATCTTAATTGAAAACATCAAAAACAGACAAATGCAATCGAAACTGCTATCAATTAATCTATTTTTATTACAAACTTTAATTTTAATGCACATAGAAAATTTATCAGTAAAAAATATTATAAGCTATTAAGTCTTTTTATACAAAACTTAAATATTATGTTAGGCACGTGTTTGTCTTAATTAAATTGGTACTATGTGACGCACGGTTTGGCGGGAGCATGTTAAATATGCAATGAGCATGCAATGAATCTCTTAGTCTTCCGCCCAGAAGTCAGTCGAGGAACACCGTGTGGTTTTTAGTCCGCGCAAGTAACCCCATCACCTCCACTTGGTGGTGGCTTACCCGTTAGGGTTTTTAAAAAAAAAGGGTGACGTACGGTTTTGGGAAATACAAATTGCGAGACGAAGTTTAAAAGAAAGCTAAGAAAATTAGCATGACGCACCACATCATGTGATAAAATTATCAATAAACAATCAACTACGTATAGGTTTAATACTAGTTCACTGGGGAATTTAATGCGTAATTCACATTTAAAAGTCAAAAAAGCAAGTTTTTTATATTATCTTCCTTATGTTTTACATTATAAGTTTTTTTAAAATAAGTAAGTATGTTTTGTTTGTCACAGACTGATATTTAAAAATTATCATGACATCTTGACTGCTTTGTATTAAAACAGTGAATGTCATCCCGTTATTTATTCAAGATCTATTACATGGTTGATTGTATCGCAAAATGTTTGCTCTGTGTCAGTTATAGTTCTCTTGTATCTCATAAATTGTTATGTAAATACAATAATTCTAACAGGAACTCAATGTAGATGTTATTAAACTATGACCATAAAAAAACATCGACCGCATTGTAGACCATTAGTGACATTTCAGCTTTCAGGGTTTTGGATTTAGTTATAGGAAGCAATAATTATGTGAGCCTATTTACGTCTTCGAATCTTGACTTTTCTTGAATTTTACTTCGTGTGAAAATGATTCTTACAATTTCGCCAAGATCTGCACAGAAAAGCTAAGCGTTTAATCTTGTCTGCTGAATAAGTTGAATAAGTTTCAAAAATTATATATTAGTTCATGCTTAGAATAATAAATTAGTACATCGTTTGTAAACTGGATAAATGGTTTTTTAAATAAATAAGATAAATTTCTAAAAAGATAAGAAGTCCGATGATCAAGTGTTTATTCGAGTTTTCGGCTTCACTTTACAGACAATCTTTACGTACCTGCACCAGAAATCTAGATACCATTCAGGGCCAACGTCTTACGTTGGAGAAACCCCGCATAATCAATCTATTTATACCAAGTTAACAGAAAATGCACGACTTACTCAGAATATCCACCCACTTTGCGGTTTACTAACTTTATAAAACTACTAGTGTGCAGCCGCCGCTATCATTTATGAACAAGTTGTGGCGACGTAGGCACGATTTTGGCACTTAAAACAAGTTATTTATTAGAAAAAATATTCGAAGCGTCTCAAAAACTTTACAAACAATACGAATCTTGAACAAAAAAGAAGTAAGCATACTTCAACTATTAACATCTAAATATTTACAGTGCTCAGTGTATAAGTTTCGAGTAAAGTGTCAGTGATAAAAAAAGAAAACTACTGTGATGTGTTAATATAAGATGTCTGCTGGTGTGTGGGATCTGATGCCGTCGAGGTGTCGGTGGATCGAGACGCTGCGGCATTGCGGCAAAACGCTGCTGCGTAGACAGCGCCGGCTAATCAGGAGACTGAAGAAGGTATCTATTGACAAATGCATTAAGGTGCATCACTACATAGCATAAAACAAAGTCGCTTTCCCTGCCCCTATATCCCTATCTATGTATGCTTAAATCTTTAAAACTACGCAACGGATTTTGATGCGGTTTTTTTTGTGTGATTGAAGAGGAAGGTTTAAATGTATATTGCACCCGTGCGAAGCCGGGGCGGGTCGCTAGTAATAAAATAAGTAGATTTCTCTGCCTTATACGCTTCATACTTATTAGGTGCACTTGCGCAGGCAAACCTAACAAAAAGACTGGAAAGTGTACATACCTTCTTAATATTTGTGTCAGTGTTATTTTTGGGGCGGAGTTGATTGAGTTGTTCAATGCTTTTAACTCTGGTCCTGCGGTCTCTACTATTTAGTCTTTTGGTCACAATAACATCATTGTGATTGCAGGCAATACAATGTACCACATTTCTGAGGTACTTCTTTCTAGTTTCCCTTTGTGACTTTTTGGTCAAAATACTCGATATAATTTTTCAATTTAAGAACTGCACTCTTGTCGATGCATCAATCTTCATTCTTTATTATCTGCTCTATTTTTAAACCCCGACAAAGGACAGGTGTTATAAGTTTATCGTATCTATCTGTGTTCCTGTCATTGTACTTTGATTAAGTTTTTTTTTTTATTTGAAAGGTGTCTTGATAGAAAGTGATCTTAGACAATAAAAAAAATTGTATTGGGGGTTTTTTAATTCTTGGTTTATTCTTGTTCGACCTGATTTAATACCTATACATAATAATCATGAAATTTAATATTGTTGTAGACATATTCGATGACGAGTTGGATCCTGCGTAGTTTACCTCACTCACGTTAATATTTAAAAAAATATCATTATTTAAATGAATAATTGAATAAATGATTTTTCGGATTTAATATAATCATTATTTGTTAGCTATGCAATTGTTTAATATGCAGTTGCTATAACAAATGACTAGTACTTTCTGTAACACGTATAGTCAATTCTGTGAATTGCATTGCAAGTACAAGCTATAATTTGGGCTAAAATGTCATCAAGCCGCTTGATGACATTTTAATGGATATTTTACGAGTATTCTTCGTATTGTTAATTGGTTTTTAAATCATCGATAATTCAAGCGTCTCATCTGTAATGTTTAATAGGACAAGAGTTTTAAATAATTTTAGTAATGATAAATTTAGAGTCTAGTCACGTTTAGAAGATTGAAATAAAGAAAAAAGTGCACTGTGTATGTAATTTTTGAGGAAGAATTTGAATATTTAATGATAACTTCACATAATGTTGTTATTTTAGAAATAAACTAAGTAATATTACCTTGTTATAATAATACTTCCTAGTAATATTACCATATAGGTAAGTACTTGTTTCACTTGAAAAAAAAAAAGTAAGAACATTAATTTTCGATTGCCACGCAATTTACCTAGTAAGGCAGTAAATAAGGTATTTTGGTGTAGGACGTGTTTATGTATGAATATTGATGAATGAAGAACAATAGGTTCAAGGATAATGTAAATCCCACTAAAACCTATAAATGTGAAAAATGAGCAAAGCTCTTCGCCTTCGCCGATAAAAAAAAATAAAAGCTATTAGTTTTTATTGGTATGTATGATTTTTATTGGTATACCTATTTAGAAAAAAAAAAAATATAAATACCCAAATTTTTTTTTACGTAAAACGGTTTTGTTTGTCATCAAAACTAAAGCTGTGTACCAAATATCAGAACAATCTGTCAACAGGAAAGGGGGTGAAATATCGATTACTAAATTTGAACCAAATAATAAACAGGTCACGCTAAGTAAAACCGTGTAATAATTGGTTAATTAATGCCAAAATTATGAGCTCTTGAAATTTCTGGAGGGGTTAATCGCTATCCTCTTCCCGCGAAATAATAATTGCTACGATTCCTATGGAATTCCTTCAACGTTACGCACTAATGACGTCATATAAGGATTATATCAAATTAATGAGCGTCTATTGTAACTATTATAAGGGTTAAATCAAATTAGTGAGCGAAATTTCACAGGTATGATAGGTTCCGATAATGGATTAAATAAACAATAATAAAAAAGATGAAATAAAATAAAAATATTTTTATTATTTTCTACGCCAGGTGCCAAGTGCCGAACATAAATAAACAATATTTTGTTTGATTTAATTTTTCAGTTATTGTTGTTTATTATTATATTATAGTAGTATTGTTTGACCAATTCTAGTGATTACTTCGGACATAAATTTGAACCTTCATTAAGGTGACATCAAATATGTGTCAATTTTAAGCACTAGTCGTTTATCCTATTGTGGGAATTAAGACGCACGATATAGGGTCTTCTTCTTCTTATACTTATGAGCTAGGCTCTTGTCGGTGGACCAATCACCACACCTATCTTCCGCTTGTCTTTAGACTTCTTGATACGTCACGAGTCACGACTCCTAATCTGTCCTTCGCTTGATGTAAAAAAGTCATTCTCGGCCGTCCCCTACCTCTTTTTCCTTCAATTTTTCCTTCTAAAACTGTCTTAAAGAAGTTATCATGACGCATCAAGCGGCCAAGCATCTTTTCTCTCCTATTGTCTATAGTACTCAACAACCTCACTGTCTTTCTTCGTTAACCAAAAGTAACACTTCCTCATTTGTTTTCCTTTCAGTCCAGCTAACTCCATCCTCCTCCAACACCACATTTCAAATGCCTCTAACCTTTCTCGTTGTGTCAATGTCCATGTGTCATGTCTACACGATATTATGTATTCATCAAATATTTTATGATTTATAAAGGGATTGAAAGCACCTCAAAATGTTTTTTGAAAATAAATATACACACGGGCCGATGCATCGTGCGTGCGGTCTTGGCTCTACATTGCAGTGTATCTATTTACCTTGGATAGACTTGCAGTAACCTATTGTGTTTTCAATGACTCATCAATAAAAGTCTAGTCTAGATTTTGTATTTCATATTCATGACGCGTATTTGATTACAAAATAATTACCATTTTGCAAAGTAGGATACAATTTTAGTTTCATTTTCTGTTGTACTATTCTGAGCTTATTGTAAATAATCGTTTTCTTTTGCCAGATTTTTTAAAATTAATATGTAAATAAATATAAAAATAAGTACCTAAGTTCTTCTAATTCATGCATTTATAATAATTCTCATTAAATGCAAAATTTATAAAATTTTCTTTTATTAGTTTTGTTTTAGATGGGATCATCTCATTTTAATACTGACACTTAATTATTTCATGTTTTACTATTATAGTAATCCAAAATTCATGATTTCAATAACCATCCTCATGAAATTTAAATAGGTACCTAATTAATTTAAATTGTCCTTTGACATGTTGTTCATTATTGTCACAAAAAAAAATCAATTCAATGTCACCATCACCATTGTATTAAAGTTACAAGTTCACGTATAAAATTAACATATTTGCAAAGTTGTTAAACTCGAGTGACTTATTATTAAAAAAGGTGACATTGCAACATTAAAAGACCAGCCAAGTGCGAGTTTGATTCGCGCACCGAAAGTTCCGCCGTACCACTATGCAATATTGACACAATATGGCCCGAGCCCAACAGACACTTTGCTCATATTTATTATTTATTGTTTCATTTTAGAGTTCACACTATAATCACCTAAAGTTTGACGATGTATTGCCGATTTAGAGCCGATTACACCACTGATACTAAACGCGATCAATCGAGTTAAACTCGGTTCAAGCGTTCAAAAGTTCAAAACTGCAATTTGTGTATGGCTGAACTTAGTTTAATTAAACTCGGTTATTGAAGTGAATGGTGAAACTGGGGCTTAATGGTAGAGCAAAAATAAAAATACAAACTTTTTTTGTATCCCCCACCCAACTAGGGTTGCCAGACCCAAAAATTGAAAAGCCGGTCGCAGATTCATATTTAGACAAATATTTTTCTCTGAAAACCTGTCCCACTGGTTTTGAAAAAAAAAATGGCTGTGATTGCGGGATCGCGAGTTGCGAGACGTGCGTGTCGCGTCCATCATCCTAATTTTCTTCTTTTTAACCCCCAACGCAAAAAGAGGTTTGTTAGTTAGCTTGACGTGTCTGTATGTCTATCTGTGACATCATAGCTCCCAAACGGAGTTTTTTTATTTGAAAGTTAACTTGATCGAGGGTGTTTTTAGCTAAAAAACAATCAACCAGCTACCTGTTGCGGGTCAACAGATTGAGTCCTTTAAAGTTATGATGAAGTTGAGCTTTGTTTTAGAGTCCTGTTGCCCCTTTGAGTAGAGAACCCTAAAAATGAAGTATTCATCTTTAGTATTACTCATTGTTGATCGGTTCGCGCAACAGTCATGGACACCACTACAATACGAAATTGTGAAATAACTTGGTACTTGATTTTCATTTGTTCATTGTCTTTGCACTATTTAATTAGCTCCGGTGCTGTATTGATGAGCCAGTATCGTGTTCGATCAGTGTTCAGATTACATCTCTGTTATTTTCTATAAGTGCTTTAATTAAACAGTCATTATTATTTTGCAAATCGTTGTGTTCAGTTTTTATTACATACTGTAAGTTATTTATTATTATATAAAAGCTAATTAATTTATGTCCATTGCATTGCTTTAAAGTGTGTTTCCTTCGTGGATTTAATACATTTTATGGTGTCAACTATGTAAGTAATATTAATCATTAATACCCGCATCTTCTGGTATTAATTAATTATCAAAACCACTATTAGATACGAAACAATTTATCTTTATTTTCTCATTCAAAATGTTTATTTCTTTATCTTAATCTATAAATTAAAAAAAAATAACAAATGACAAAATAATGTGACTTTGAGAACTAGTCTTTAAGGCAAGATAATTGATTTTTCGATTCGAATTTGTTTTTTTTCATCCTTAAGTTTTTTACAAGCGAAGACCTGCTTATCTTGTGTTAAACTAAAACCTTCATTTACTTTGGCTTCTTCATGAAGGTCGCATTGGTCAAGGTTGCGTTCGTAATAAATTTCAGCTGAAGCTCTAAATCCTTCAGGGATTATAATTATATGATCTTGTATCTATGAAGTAAGATCTACGGTCGAAAAAGAATGTTGCGAAATTTTAATCGGAATAAATTAAATTAAGCGAACGAAACTGTTTTATGAAATGCAATGAATCTGGGTTATAAACATCAACAACGAGTCTATGTAATGTAATAATCTCATATTATAAAAAAAATAGATTTATCGATTAATCACAAAAACGTTATCGAAATTAGCTATTAACTCAGTAAGAAACTAAGGACTCGATTGCTTGACTGAATTTTATCTTATAAATTATTTTAATTGACGACCAAAAATGCTACTACGATTTTAGAAACAAAAAAACAACTCAAAATATTTAATGTAATTAATTGTGTTTTTATTGCACTGTTAAATATTCATTAACTAGTAACTAGTTTAAATAGGATCCTTATGGATAATTTAATTAACAATTTATTCATTCCTTCTGGTGACTGGTCTCATCTCAAGTGAAACAATAATAAAACTTAGATACAATTAAAAACAAAATTATACTTGAAACACAGTTTTGCTGAGGTAGAAATAATACTATTAGTTCTAACCATATTCTAGTGTGGACTGTGGTCTGTGGATATAGTGTGTTAGTTTTGCAAGCGGTGGGCAGCGTTGCGCCACGCTATGCGCAACTTACCAAACTTCGCTGTTATTAAATCTACCTCAAGATTTCACTTTTGCGAATCTTGAACCTGACTGATGACATGACAATTTACCTTTTAAAATTTACTTCACAACTCCATGACTATAATTCATTAGAATTGTGAAATTAATATACTAAAAACGTTTTTTTTTGCACGATAAAAAAGGCTCGTATTAGTCAATCATATAAACTTGATTCGCATCTATAAATAGACATTTTGCGATAATGATATTCCAATTTGGGCCTGATATTGCCATACATATTTATTTCGTAATACTAATCTACAAAACTGGTTTTGTTTAAATATAATATTCTTAGTAATCAAGTCACACAGTGTAATTTAGACACAAACTAGCCTATAGTGCTTAAAATATGAAAATATTTTAAGTATTTTTAATAGACTATTATTATGATCAGGATTCTAAAGTATTTCATTAATTATTTTGGCAAATGTTTGATATGATCAAATATTTGCACATCAACATACCTATCGTGCTCGTGCGTTTTATTTTCTTTGTCAGGATTATTATCTGTTTTGTTCGTGCTGCTTACCTTCGAGTAGTCATATAGGTAATGGCTAATAATATTCAGATGATTCTATTAGTTATTCTATTACGTAACCGTGAATTATCTTAGAAGTCTAGCAAATTGACAAAATGATTTAAATTAGACGTATTAAGAACTGCACCATAACTACTTTTCAAGCAGTTGAAAAATTAAAAATCAATTGTTCTCAACCGCCTATGAGCACTTTTGTAAATATTAAAATGAACACTACCCGTTTTCTTTGCTGCAGCAAAAAGAAAATATTTTTTTTATCCTACTGTATAAAGTACTACCGCAGATAAAATAGTCAAAGGAAGCAGGTTCAAAGCGAGGCACTCATGACTGTCTTTTCCAAAAAATTTTGCGTAATATTAATTAGTTACTTTGCTTAAAACGGTAAAGGAAAACATCGTGAGGAAATCACCGCACCTAAGAGATTTTTCAACTGTGTTAGAAGCCACGGGCAGTTCATATTGTGACAATAGGTTGATCATCAACCATCATGATAAAGAAACAAATAACTATTTTTAATTTATATCCTTATTTTATTTGTATCTCTTTCTAACGACACCTTTTGTATCTTTCCAGGCGTACCTACACAGTTGGCGCTCTGCTGACGAGCTGAACATGTTGGTGGGTGCGAAGGTCGGAGGCGCGACTCCTCTGGTGATTGCTTGTAGAAATGGACACTACGACGTTGCCGAATACCTCATCGAAAGGTGCAAAGCGGACATCGAACAGCCTGGCTCAGGTAAGAGACTCTACTTAAATGCATTATTATACCTTAGAATTTGAACTTTACTTTTAACCGATCTCGAAAGGGAGAAAAGGTTCTCATTCATCTGCTTATATTTGGAGAACTCGATGAAAAAGAGGGATGTTATTATTTTAACGTGTGAATCTAAGTCTGTGGCATTGTAGCTCCCAACTGGATAAACCAATTTTGATTCGGTTTTCTTTTTATTTGAAAGGTGACTTCTTCGAGAATTCTTAGTTACTACAAATAATATAGAGGTTGTTTCCATCCGGGTTTTTTTTTTTCATTTATACTTGTTCAATCCGTCCTTGCCTTAAAATCGAGTATAATGGGTAACCTTGTTTGTGACCTATCGATTAATGTAGAAGTTTACATAAGATTTACCTATAGATATCACTTATTTACCCAATCAAAAACAGGGTAATTTATCAGTTTATTGTTTAATAAAACTAACAACAAAGAGAGATTGTACTGGCAGTGAGCAGTCTGCATTTTAACACGCACCACGCATGCGCGTGTGTTGACTGGACAAGTTGATGCCGTTCGCTCTGAACGTGTCTTGTGGTATAATTAACACAGCACATAGACCTTAATCAAATTATGATTTTATTTACAAGTGCACCGTGTTATAATGGGGCGTTATTTGTCTTATGTCGATTCAAATAATCAAAACTTCGCAAATTTGTTTGTACTGCAGTCATGTGACAAGATTCACCTGTCATTAGAGATTATGCTGTCGTGAATTGTTACTGCATTAAATAGCACCATTTATCATTATCAAAAAGTCTATTATAAAATTAACGTCTTTTAATTAAAACTTAATTAGTACAAAACAATACATTATAAGTTCAGTGCAAAACAAATGCACTAATTTTAGGTACCTTTTATTGATTGTGATTACACTAAATAAATGACTATTTTTTTCTTGTTGATTGCCCCACCAAGGGCAGTGGGGTTATGATGTCCGACTCGCACGAACTAAAAACCACACGATGGTTCTCCACGGACCTCTAGGTGGGACCAAAGGATTCTAATCTTCTTACGTATTTATGACATACAAGTATGATAATATATGTATGACAAAAGTGTAATCGCTTATGATATTGATGAACGCTAATGAATGCCAAGACAGTTTATTATTACAAAATATTTGTTTATAGATAAGAAAACAGACAGTGCAACTAACTCAGCATTGTATCATAGTCTAAACATCATATAGTCAGTCGACGCGTTTGATGTTTTCGGAAATGCCGACAACGTCTAGACATTCGTCGCGACGTAAAAAGTGTTAGGGTTGACACAGGACTAAAAACAAAAATATGTTTTTATAGTGTTTTTTTTTGTAAGTATGTATAACACGTTATCAAAATTGGAAAATGTGGCCGCCATTTTGAAATTTTTATTTATTGGGCCGATTGCTTTCAAAATCGATATCTGAGAGTCCGCATGGCCTCCGAGTACATAACCGTTGTCAGAATTGGAAAAGGTGGCCGCCATTTTGAACTTTTTATTTACTAGACCGATTGCTTTCAAAATCGATATCTGAGAGTCCGCATGGTCTCCAAGTACAAAGCCGTTGTCAGAATTGAAAAAGGTGGCCGCCATTTTGAACTTTTTATTTACTGGACCGATTGCTTTCAAAATCGATATCTGAGAGTCCGCATGGTCTCCGAGTACATAACCGTTGTCAGAATTGGAAAAGGTGGCCGCCATTTTGAAATTTTTATTTACTTGACCGATTGCTTTCAAAATCGATATCTGAGAGTCCGCATGGTCGCCAAGTACAAAGCCACCCCTGAAAACCTAGAAAACGATACCCATATTGATTTTTACTCAAAATTAGCGTTCGCCATCTTGCATCTCAAAATTAATGTCATATTCGTTATCACCCGCCCCCGAAAACCTAGAAAACGATACCCATATTGATTTCTACTAAAAACTCGCGTCCGCCATCTTGGATCTCAAAATAAATGTCTTATTCGTAATCACCGCCCCCGAAAACCTATAAAACGATACCCATATTGATTTTTACCAAAAACTCGCGTCCGCCATCTTGGATCTCAAAGTAAAGGTTATAATCGTAACCACCTCCCCTGAAAACCTCAAAACAATACCCATATTGATGTTTTTCAAAAACTCGCGTCCGCCATGTTAGATCTCTAAATTAATGTCATAAGTATTCATAATCAACACACCCGTTGAAAAATTGAATCAACATTTAAAATTCAAATAAATAAAATGCGACACCCGCTAATTCCTAGGACCCAACAATTCTATACAACCTACGGTGCGCCCCCCCCTCCGTCCCCCGCTCCACACACCCCGCACGATTGCTCTGTCTAGACGTGTTCGTTGGACTACTGTAGGGAAAGAGAAGACCTCTTTATACTGTGATTGTATGTTGTTTATAAAACAAATATGCAATAAGTTTTAATAAAATAGACAATATATATATTGTGTTATAGGAACATTACACTAGAATTAGCTACCTTAATAATGATATTCTTCATTACTACATATGTGTTGGCAACTTGACAGTGGTCAGCGGTCAGTACCGCGAAAATGTATTTGCCGACAAACCTTGTAGACATATTGTCGGCTTATTGTTTGAGTCGTGATAGCCGCGCGACTGAGGCTCTAATATCTGGATTTGTATCTGGATTTGTATTTTATCTGGTGAAGGAAAACATCATGAGGAAAACAGCGCCTCTGTGTGATGTGTAAAGCTGTATCAGAAGCCTAAGGGCGGTTTAAACTCTGAAACTAAGTCAATCTGACTAGTCTTACGTTAAAGAAAGAATCACGGTCATCCAATAGAACATAAAATAATACAATTGTTGTATTGCCTTGGGATTTTAAAAATGATAAATTTAACCATTTCCCGCTGACAGACTCGTGTCGGTCAATCAGGACCCAGTAAATCACTCGTGTGTAGTAAATACAATTGTTTATCAGTCCCCGTCGTATATTATCACAGGTTGGCTTGTCGTAACGGCTTTCCAATTGCGTCAATGGTTTGGCTTGAAGCCATTTCACCTACCTAACAAATTGTTCGTAGTTCGTACACAAAACGGTGTTGACAAATATATCTGCTGTAAAATTTCTGTGTAGCAATAGCAGCGTGACAATGTCTATAAAATCGTGAAATATCTGTAACTATAAAAGGGCATGTTTTGTAGTTATTGATGACGTTCGTATAAAAGCGTGCCGTGTGGTTTCCGGCCTAAGAAAAGAACCACCCCTACTCGTCCCGCGAGTGTCGTAAAAAGCGATTAATGGAAAGATCCGTAGTTTGGGCAGCAGCATCCTTCTGTGCAACAGTAATCATCTGCTACTGCGATCGCCAACCCGCTTGCCCAGCGTGGCTATTATGGGCAAATATCTCCAATGAGCGCACAATAGTAGCGTGCGTAGTAGAGGCCTATGTTCAGCAGTGAACTAATACAGGCTGATGATGATGATGTATAAAAGCTAAACACATACAAACAGAATACGTCAAATTTGAGTTTTTGCTAAAGTAGGTAATTACAATGAAATACGTTATATGGAAAAGGACGATTCCTAGTGAATTTCACAATCAGAATTCAGGGTATAATTTCTCTTGTCTGCCAGCCTAGGTAGGAATCAGAGTCCTGGCGTATTTAACTGCATACATTGGAGCGGGATATCGGAGAAAAGAAACTGTTTGCTCTCATAAAGGAAGATACTTGGTCTACAAAGATAGCCCTTTTTAGAGCAGTCATACGCGAAATTTTGCTTTGAAACAATTCAGACAACTTCTGGCGCGGCACACACTCGCACAGCTTGGCTTGGCTTGGCTCTGATTGGTCCGAGGCATGCGATGCTACATAATATTGTCGATTGTTGATTTGCTCGGTGATATTTAGGTATATCGCTGGGCAGATTTCACGAATCTTACGACTCAGTATGACTAACTACTTTAAGGGATAAGTAGATACGCATGAGATCGAGCATCTTTTAACAAAAAATATTTACGCAATAAACAATCGCTGTAACTTTAACTTTTAATTTACAGTGTCTTTCGATGGCGAGACGATAGAGGGCGCGCCGCCGTTATGGTGCGCCGCGGCCGCTGGCCACATCCCCCTGGTGAAGCTGCTGGTTCGCGCCGGAGCAAACGTCAACTCTACCACGAGGACACACAGTACACCCCTCAGAGCCGCCTGCTTCGACGGCCATTATGATATTGTTAAGTTCCTAGTCGAAAATGGCGCTGGTGAGTACCAAAATTCAATTAGATTGAGTTTCCTAGATTGATTTACTGATTTATAAACATTAAGTTCATGATACGGCTGGATCAACAATGATCCTCTAATTCAGTGGCACCTCCAAAGGTAGATGTGCTCCATCGTACACCACAACACTGCTGATGGTAATCAGGCTGGTCATGGTCAAATACATGCCTTATCCATTATTAAAAAAACCTTTCAAAAATTCTAAAGTGGCTTCACAGCACTGGCTTTACTTTATAAGCAGAATTGTATGAAAAGTACTGACTAGGTCCTGATTCAATCCTACCTTTTATAGGTCATCGATATCTTCCGCATTATTTAACTAAAGCCTTTGTTTTTTTCGTTTCAGACATAGAAATAGCGAATCGTCACGGACACACGTGTTTAATGATAGCGTGCTACAAGGGCCATATTAGAATCGCCAAATACCTACTATCACTAAACGCAGATGTCAATAGAAAGAGTGTTAAAGGAAATACGGCATTACACGATTGTGCTGAAAGCGGGTCGCTACATATACTGAAGATGCTTTTAGGACATGGAGCCACGATGGACGTTGATTCCTATGGTGAGCACTTTATGATATTTAATTTGTTTTCTTGGGTCTACTGGGTGATATAGGAACTTTAGTAGCTGTAAGATTATCTTATTGGCTTTAACCAAAAGCGCCAATTACAATGTCTGATCGCCCAGAACCTTCAGATGCTACTGTATATAAGTTTCCTGGGTCTTCCAGCAAATTGGGTTCAAAGATTTAAAAAGCTACTAGCTAGCCATGACCATCAGAAATCTTAATAATGTTTAATTTCAGGTATGACGCCTCTCCTAGCAGCCTCAGTGACCGGCCACACACACATAGTAGAGCACCTAATAAATGTAGAATATGGCCTAGTGACGCGGCAGCAACGTATCGACGCACTAGAACTGCTCGGAGCCACTTACGTCGATAAGCGACGCGACATGGTCGGCGCGCTCGCGCTGTGGAAGCGAGCTATGGACGACAGGTAACGTTGTTAATTTATTACTGCTTACTAAGATACTGTCATTTGCTATTATTTTGTATCAGCTCTCGTCCTCTCCTTAACAATTTACCTTGTAAGTATTTACGATTTTTTACCACATCGAACCTAAAATAAATGAATTTATGAACGTACACAAATTTGACTTAAATTGTAAATTGTCATTCAGTCAGTAAATACTATATTGCAGTGCCCTATCAGGGTACTTGTTTGGTACTTAAAAATGTAACACCACGTAAAAATAACATGAAGGCAATAAATAACTGAAATTAAGATGTAAACACATTCGACACGTGAAATTTGAAACTTTACTGTTCACATAACATGCATTATACCTACATAATTATGTATACTTATTTATTCATACGCGATATTAAACGCGTATCATGCAATGGCAACGTATCCGGTATCAATACGCTAGAATTAAAATGAGCACAAGTTGTTAAATATAAAGTAAAAACCTATCGTTATAGAAAACAAAAAAGGAACATTTTGGTAAATGCAGGTATCTATTAAATCTATGAAACACGTTACAAAACATGACTTTCTTCCATTGCAGGTTTCCGGCTGATGGAAGCGAACCGATTCCTAAACCTAAGGACATACCGCGCATAGAAGCGTACGACTACGCGGTAGAGCCTAGTAATGCCCAACAATTAGAAGAAATACTCGCAGACCCCGACGCCATGAGGATGCAAGCTTTAGTTATTAGAGAGAGGATTCTAGGTGAGTTGATTGTTTTTTACTTACTTACTCCGTTGGCTTAGGACTCAAAAGTGTCTCTTGGCCTCTGATACGGGACTCCTCTATTCCTTGCGGTCTTTGTTTGGTTTGAAGTTTACGAAGGTTCATTTAAATTATGGCGCCTGTAATTAGTGTTGCCAGATTTGATTTTCTATACATCGGGATTTAAATAAAAAAAAATGGTTGCCTGTAAAGTCGGTTTTACGGGCGAAGATTTTACGTGACAACGTAACGTAACGTCATCGTAACGTTACCGAGCGTTACACTTTTTCATAAGTGACTCCCAGCCGCAACCTAATTTAAGACGTTGTCACGTCAAAAAAAAAATGGTTGCCTGTAAAGTCGGTTTTACGGGCGAAGATTTTACGTGACAACGTCTTTTTCTCGGTAGAATATTTATTGATATAGGCATTCGGCGGGCCTCTCTCTCGTTCGGTGACTCATCGTAACGTTACCGAGCGTTACACTTTTTCATAAGTGACTCCCAGCCGCAACCTAATTTAAGACGTTGTCACGTCAAAAAAAGGGGGTCAGGGGCGAATAGTTTGGGACGCATGCATAACATGGTTACAATCTTTCTAATCATAATAATAATGTCCTCCTGACCGAATTTCGGTCACAGCGGCCAATCTCAACGGAGATTAGCCATCGACGCGGGAGATATTATAGTGCACAAATGCTTGCGCAAACACAGGTGCACTCTCTATTCCCTCACTCTCATAGTACGATGAGACGGCAATCCGACACGACCGGAGAGAGATCAGGCGCAGGGCCAACAGCTTCACGTGCTTTCCGAGGCACGGAGTAAGTGATAATTAATTTATAAAACACACATAACTTACGAAAAGTCAGAGGTGCGCGCCTTGGGTTCGAACCTGAGACCTCTGACTTACCAGTCAACGGTCAACACCACTAGGCTATCACGACTCAAAATCTTCTAATCATAATCACACACTAGTAAAATCGTGGCCCAAATTTCGCGACATCTACTTACCCTCCCCGTCCGCCACGCCCCGCTGTCGCTCTGCGGTTACCATCAGGGCTGTCACCTATTGGTTTATTTTAAAGAAAGGAATTTATGTATATTGTGTTGCGTGCAGGCCCGGCGCACCCCGACACGTCGTACTACGTGCGCTACCGCGGCGCCGTGTACGCGGACGCGGGCCGCTTCGCGCGCTGCCGCCAGCTGTGGCACCACGCGCTCGACATGCAGCGCGCCGTGCTGCCGCCGCTGTCGCCGCTCACGCAGTCCAGCCTCTACAGCTTCGCCGAGCTCTTCTCCTACATGCTCGCCGAGCGGGCGCGCCCGCCGCTCAGAGGTAGTAACACACCTACTGATTAGACATGCTTTCATGTGTTTTTATTATTATAACTAAATTTTTTCAGTTTTTTGACACGATTGATTTTATGTATTTGCATTTGTCTTCATCATCATCATCATTGCAGCCATAAGACGTCCACTGCTGAACATAGGCCTCCCCTAATGATTTCCAGATTGGCAGATTGCATCCTCCCCCAATGATTTCCAGATTGGCAGATTGCATTTGTCTTAAAAAATAAAAATAAAAATTTAAAATTGTAACATTTGTCCCCAGGTCGCATAGTCCCGCCAGTGACATTCGAAGACATTGAACCCGTATTCAGGAAGGCGTTATCTGAAATAGACAGGGGCATGGAACTCCTCGACTCTAAGTTAAGCATTGACCGGGAACAAACTCTGAGCACGCTGCAGAGGGTATTGGTGATATCGTTGCACCTCGCTGCGTTGATGGCAAGGTTACTGGAGGAACCCGAATGCACCGAAGAAGTTTCTAGAAAGATTCATAAGGCTGTATACTCGCTCGTTAAGTTAGATATTAAGGTGAGTGTCGTTTGTTTGACTAATATTTTATGAAATTTAGTGATAAATTTATGATAATAAAAGTATCACAGGATTTTTAATAGAAAAAAAAATATATTGACAAAGAATAGAGGCAGTGAGTGATTATTGACTACCCATTCTTGGAATTAATTACTGTCTTCGAATCCTCTAACTTGGTTTTGCTACTACGATATTACGTGGTAGTCAACTTTGTGCAAGGAAAAGCATAGTGCTAAAGCGAGCGCCTCATTCAAGTGATTCTTCCAATGAGGTTAGTTAGAAGGTTGTTTTGTTGGTGCAGGTGCGGCAGGGCCGCTCGGCGCTGCACGTGGCGTGCTCGGCCGAGTCGGGGCGCGGGCGCGGGCGCGGCTGGGCCGGCGCGGGGGAGCCCGCCGCGCCCTGCGCCGCCGGCCTGGTGCGCCTCATGCTGCGCCTGGGCGCGCGACCCGACGCCCGAGACGCCGACGGGAACACGCCGCTGCACCTCGTGTGCAAGGTACGCCACACTTGGCCCGGCAAACATATGTACGGACACCGGCAAACATCTTGATCAATAATATAAGTAAAAAAAAATTTTACGTTAACCTGTTTTGTCATCAAAACTAAAGCTTTGTACCAAATATCTGATCAATCTGTCAACAGGAAGGGGGTGAAATATCGATTACTAAATTTGAATCAAATAATAAACAGGTCATGCTAAGTAAAACCGTTTAAAAAGCGGCATACTGGGAGAAAGTTCGCGCAGTTTCACGACTGAATAACCAATTCGCGTGCGCCTGCGAGTTATAATTTCCTCGTCCTCCTTCGGACCAACGAAGTGTCCTAAATATTAACTACTGCACAAATAAGGTCAAGATGTTTGCCGTTATCTGTACATCTCGGTTGATCAAAAGCTTTTGATCATGTTTACTATATTCTAAAACTACTTACTCTTAGATTAAATTTGAGATAATTAATGTAATCTTTATTAAAATAACAACATTATATTTTTATCCAATTAATTTCGCACAACATTAAAAATAGAGTTAATCTTTCTCAAATACTATCGAAATTGACCATAGTATACCACAAGGCAGTGTGTTGTGACCTATCTGTCGTAACATTTGATTTTCTTAAATAAATCTAGACTAACATAATATTAATTAAAATTTCCAGTTAACCCCATGTCCCGCGGAAGTAGTTCGCGAGCTGCTATCGCACGGAGCGCACATCGACACGGTGAACTACGAGGGCGAGACGCCCGAGGAGATCCTGAAGGCGTCGGCGCAGAGCCTGTCGGCCATCGTGAACCCGCTGCGCTACACGTCGCTGAAGTGCCTGGCGGCGCGCACCGTGAAGAACTACCGCCTGCCGTACCGCCACTGCGTGCCGCACTGCCTGCACTCCACCATCATCACGCACTGACCAGCGCTGGCCGACACTAGTGAGCCTGCATTTCCTAACACATCACAACGAAAGTCGACGAGCGTAATGTGATCGGGAAACTTAACGTTAAGCAGTATCGACCTCCAAAACTTAGTAGTACAGCGTAGACGCTTATCGGTAGAACTGTTATACACCGAAAATCGAGTCAGACACGTTTGTCAGCTCCAGATTGGTCGGAAAACGCCAAGGTTCAAAACCATTCTTGTAAGTATTTTCCTCATTTTTCTTTGGAATTGATGACGTTTGATACGTCTGTGACACGTCTTGTCATGCCATTGACGGACACAGATTTTGAGACTTGTAGTTTTGTTTGAAACATTATTTTAGGATTTTGATTGGAATAATCAGTGTATATTTTAGGATCTTTTTGAGGCTACATTATTATTCTTTTAATTCGTAATACCACCGGATTTAATACCTTTATGTAAACTGCCATACAAAATAGACTAGTAAGGCAAGGTATGTAATTCGGGTTTGTACTATAGTTCAATACGTTATCTTCGCATTTATAAAGCTTAGATAACGTCATGATACTAGCTAGTATTGACTTGGTGTTACGCTGATGTCTTTTTCGTCACAGTATTTAAAAATCGGTAGCTCAGCTTCAAGCAGAATTTATATAAAATACGTTTTGTTTCAATATTAATATTATAATGTATAAACTTAATAATTCTGTGAATTTATGTTTTATACTTAATTTTTCTTTTCTTTTTAATTCCTCATAGTTTATATTTCAAATCGATTATTGTATCATATTGATAAATATTATTTTATACGTGTTTTGTCCATTGAGCGTGCATTGAAAGTAAGGTATTATTTTTGTATGTGTCAAAATAAAAAAAAATGTTACGTCCTTGTAATTGGTAGTTGTAAAGGTTTATAGAAATAAAATTTCAGTGCTGTGCCGTACGTGATTTGAATAGATATAACTATGTACATTGGAATAAGTAAAAATTTATGTTTTTAATAATATACATATATAATTTATATACCTGTAAATTTCTGTGGGGCAATATGTTTGAACAAGGGAGTTTTAAAACTCATAGTGGCTGCTGTTAATTCCATAGATCATTTTAAATGTCACAAATATTTTATATATTTTTGATGGTTTTAGAGCTCAAAATTAGCAATCGTATCATATTACTTTTAATAGGGCTTTCGTGATGAGTTATTGCATATATCATTATTATATTTTGTCATCATATAAAAGTAGTATATAACACTTCACAATGAATATAAATGGATGAAGTAGATCTAACAATCTGCTACGTACTTACTGTCAAATTGAGTTGTAATTAATTTCGTTTCATATTTTAGATATTATTAAATAGAATTGTATTAACTCATAATTTCCACTTTTCACTAATGTTGTTTTTCATACTAAGATTACTTCATCTGTAGATATCGTTGAACTCATCGCCACCAAGTGATATTCGCTTTTAATTTTTGACTATAATCGTTAGCTAGGGCTCACTGCTGCGGTTTGGACTAGAGTCAATAGTACGTGTCATCGACTTCACCCCTCTAGTCCCTTATTATTTTAGTACATTCTGGATAACTTAGTTGATTTAGAAATTCAATTTTTATACACATAAAATTGTACTTTATATGTCAGTGAACTACGCTTGACGCATGTATCAATGTAAAAACAAATTAGAATTAAGTAGGCATATTAGAAATAAATGGAGATACGTATAAATTGGTATTGTATTTTAGCAGAATGGGTAACGACAAAGTAAACTATTAGTACTGAATTATAATAAAGATGTTGATTATGTTCGTAACAATGGCATCGTTCGCTACATTGTGTGTATTTCCTCATAGTATATTATATAAATTTAGTAATACTGCGTGATTATATGCTAGTTATTTTTTGAAATTAATAAAATGCTTTAAAATACCTTGTTGTTTGTTTTCATCAAAATGCTTACTCTTATAGGCTCTCGTTGACTTCTAAATATTGTAATTTTTACAATAGATGGCGCTGATGTCACCCTAAGACATGTTTAAGTGAACAGTGATTTCGACACAGTGGGTTGCGAAAGAGTAGGTTATTGCGATGACTAGCTCTTTCCGTGTCACCACACGTGTTTACCTAGTTAGTCGCAGTTTCGAATTCTGCTTACATTGCGATCGCATAATAAAATATTGGAAATAATTCAGTTTTTTATTAATAACTTGTATGGCCATGCTGAGGTTAGGCTCTCCTGATTGTTCGCGCAATATGCGTAGGTATTCGAATATCATTCTTTCCTCTTCACCAATTACATTACTCTTGTCACTATTTACAGGCCCGCCGCTAGCTGTTTCGTCGCCCGCGTGCAATACCAATTATAATTATCTACGACTACTTACTCTAAGTTTGTCAAAAAAAGGATACCTAATTAATGTTTTAACAGATGTCCTATATGGTGGGGTTAACGTCATTCGGTCGATTTTTTTCCAGGCTATGACATTTCTTATTATACTTGTGGTGGGATGGGTATTATGACAATGACTTAAATATGTGATGAGTCCCTCGATTTGCCGCCCCCCTGGGTGTGCCGCCCGCGTGCAGTGCACGCCTTGCACGCCCGCTTGCGGCGGGCCTGACTATTTAGTCCCTAAACTGTGTATTGGGTCCTACGGGTGTAGGACTGCCAAAAGTACCAGCGTCGCAACACGAAAGTATTATAGAAATTTATTCTTATCAGGTATAAAATTGTGAGGAAACCAAAATAAATCGAAGTATATTCTCACAATCGAGTGAGACTATGACTATGTTTAGTACAGTAAAGAAATATATTTACTGTGTATTTAGGCAGGTGGTTTAAACTCAAACACCAGGATGTTCAATAAAAATAAGAAAAAAATGTTGGTATTCATATTATTAATCAAGAAAAGATTACCATGTTTTACACAATAAAATATTAAATGGTGGCAAATATTATTATACATTAAACATTTGCCGATCAATTGGGACACAAAAATAATCGTAAAACAAAATCAACCCTCGTACAACTTCTTCAATTTCGGCGATTCTTCAATCAGAGTCTGCAGGTCACGTAGCGAAGTACCGGCGAACATAAGCCAGAGGCGTTTAGCAGTGACCAAGTGTTGCTTCAAAAGCTGGACCATTTTCACACCCTCATGGTATTTTATGTTTCCATTTTTAACAACGAGTTCTATCGGCATCTTGTTGAGTTGGTACTTACGCATTGCGCACAACAGTGGCCAGAAGGAGAACTGATCGACCATGTGCTCACTACCAGTCACTGCAGACAGATACAGTTTGCATTTGTCGTCGTTATTGTTGTCCCATTCTAAGCCAAGAACCTTCGCCTCGCTGCTCTCGATAGAAGGAAAGCGCTGACGATTCTCGTAAGCATAAGCAGCGACTACGCCTATGAGGCGGTTGTACGTAAACTCGAAATCTTCAACTTTTATATTTTTTTCGGTCCTCTTTACCAGCAAGGGAGTGCTGGAATAGAAAATATGTAAGAAAAAAAAAAAGAAAAAAAAGTCCTGACGTATAGGTAGCCAATATTTCTATAGAAAACGTTAGGTTGTTCACCTAAGTAAGTCATGACCGCCGCCAACCGGCACTTAATTTGGTTCAATAGGGTGTTGATTGAATATTTTTCGTCATTCGATATTCTGCTAATTTTTTAAGTGGGTTTCTTTGTTGTTTAAAGTGGCATTCTGAAGTGTATGTAATTTAGAAAATTTGGGCCCCTGAGGAATTGCAGGCGCGTTACTGGATTTTGATGGCGAAAAACAGCATGGTAACGTACGTACGAAAACGTACTATAGTACGCTAAAGGATGATACCAGAACTGTATCGATGCTAGTGCTCCGATACAGTTTTAACTATCAATTGCTGTATCGTCTGCAGCTAATTTGATACATAAATTAGCGTCTGGGTAATTAACATAATTGAAAAAGTTATCGGTGACTCAGTCGTACATAGCGTGATCAAGACATCATGATATCTAGACTTACTTTTGTTCTATAAACATTTTTGGTACTAGAAAATATCCGCCAGGTTCCACAGTCGAATTGATTCTCTGTCTCAATTGGTATCCCTCCGACAGCAGTGTCCTTACATTCGCGTCGACGCGTAGAAACTCGGAGTCTTTATACAACTTGTAGAATAGGGGACCATTGAATGAAGTGGCAGGAGTCTTCGATTTAGGCACAAATTCAAATGTGTCCATTGCTGATTTACTGAAAAATAAGACGGGTTGTAATGTAACTTAATTATGTACTAATAAACCGACGGAAGTTTGGACGGAGTAATTTTTTTCGGACCAAAAAGTCTGTGATTGGGCGACGGCTCAGGGTGCCAAATTTGCGGGGGCGCCGAGGTCTTGAATCTCTTACCCCCCGTGCTCCATACCCTCAATACTATGTTAAGTCAGCAAAAAATTTAACTAGGTATGTGGGCGCCAAAATATAATTGCCCAGGGTGTCAGTGGCTAACGCCCGCGCCGGCGCTGCACATACGAGTAGGTAGGTATTATGATTGATTTTCTAAAATAACTGTTTGTAACCTACTCGTACCTACCACTGGAGTGTTATTGATTGTGTCTACTTAGTTGCCTATCTAATATCCTTTGTTTATTCTATGTTCTAATGGTTATGATAGCCGTCTTTGTCTGTAATTAATTCCTCTACCTCGTAACGTAGATAGGTACTTACCTAATGAGTATTTATATTATATACAAAGTATGTTATGGTAAGTATGACAAGTATATTAAGGTCCAAATTGACAAAATAACATTATATCTACCTTAGGTAGGTAGATATCTACAATGTTATTTTGAGCCTTAAACTTTATCTATCATAAAAGTATGCTTAGCAGGTTGTCCTATTAGGTACTGACAGCTAGTAATTTCGACCAGAAAGGTTCGTTGAGGGTTGAGGAGCACCGTGCGGTTTTTAGTCGGTGCGAGTTGGATACGTATAACCCCCTCACTAGTTCTTGGTGAAGGGGCACCTCTAAAAGATTTCCACAGGATAAAAAAAGGTCTCCTAAAATATAAAACTAATAAAAGATACAAATTAATATTTTTGTGAAATTTTTACATGTTTTAGCACATGTTAGCCTATTAAATATAAATATTTAATAAGAAATTTGAAAAAACAACTGATACGGATAAGATTCGAACCCACGACCCACGAATGCCGAAGATCGTGGGTTCGAATCTTATCCGTATTAGTTGTTTTTTCAAATTTCTTATTAAATATTTATAGATACAAATTATTTAAAAAATAATATAAGTACCTAGGTATATTGTTCAAAGTCAAACATAGATAAGTATTAGTGGTTTGTTTACAAACATTCTACGTTAGTCTCGATGAGGTAGGTACCTACTCATAAAGAGGTTTACGCACGAGTCACGACAAAAAAAAGTAATAATAATAATGTCCTTGATGTCGTCTCCCGATTGAATTTCGGTCACAGCGGCCATGCAACGCGGCAACGCAAGAGATAATATGGTGCACTAGTGTGTGCACACAGGTGCACTTTCTATTCCCTCACTCTCATAATCCGATCACAGTCTGCAGTCGGTCTCGGACTTGTAGGTACCTTAAAGTGCGCATGATCATGATGCACGACCTTTTTTGCATAAAGAGGTTCGCAGCCTACGTAGGTCACTCGGACAATTCTTTAACATCCCTAATAGGTCTATACTCGGACTCTACTGCACCGTCTGGATGCTCTAAGATTGTATCTAATCAGAAAATAACATCAGTATCTAAGCAAATCAATGCCGAGCACGTCTTTAGAATCCAGAACTGCACTGTTTTTCAAATCTTGATCACATTTTGCCGAAAATCTAATAACTAATAACAACATTAACTCCAATACACAACAAATTATTGACGAATAAATGAAGCAGCTGTTACTGTTAGTAAATAAATAAATAAATATTTATTTACTGTGCTGTTAGGCTGAGAACAAAATACCTAAGTACTCTATATAATCGTGTTCGTGTTTCACATAGGTATACCTAGGGATATATATTTTATTTATTTCTATGATTAATATGACATTAATAAACAAATAGAAGAATTGTCGCGTAAATTTTGGTTTTAACAACATCTCTCACTAACCCAAGTACTGTCCCATTTACAGCTGTGATTCTGTAATAGTAATCCATTTTGTGATCTATTTAAAACGATCGATTGTTAGGTACCTATAATATATTTATGTAGGTTTATTTTGTTTTATCATAAAACACATTAAGTTACTTTGAAAAAGATACCGTAACTCTATCTCGAATGCACATTATAGTATATATATATCCTTTATTATCAGAAGCACAAAATGATATGACTTACCAAATTATATCTGGTGGAAACAGGACACAACGATAAAACTGTAGCTAACTAACTATCACTAGGTACTTGTCAGAACACAAACTCTACACTAATGTATGTATTATGAGAATCAAATTCAAAAGTGTTCTGTAATATGAGAGCGTGCAATGCAATCATCCGCTCATTACATTATGGAATATGGATAGGATAGAAAATAAAGTTAAAACAACTGTAGTGTAGATCTAAAATCGACTAACAAAATCGGACGAACAAAATAATACCTAAACGAGTTTTCAATCGAATGAATTGGTCGAGTATGAGGCGGTGACAGCTGGAACTAAAAATAAAAATCTTAAACACTACTACTAAGATAAGTTTGTAAATACTAAAATAACTTAAAAGTGATTAATTTGATTATATTTGATGACAAACAATTCGTCATAGAAATATTTAAAGTACCAAATAACTTGTAAATTAGGGTGTGAGGATGTGTGTGTGTGTGAACTAGTAGCGCCCTCAATATTTGCAGACTCTTTTTTGCCAAATTTACAAAAATACAAAGGCTTTTTTGCAATTAATAACTGTTATCTATCTAACCAACACGCATGCAGTTAATAATAAAATACTATTAATTCATTGCTTTTTAAAATAAAACTTTAATGTAAAATACTTTAAACAATAATATTCTTCTGAATTCTCATAAACCTTTGGAATTTAAGTATATGATATAAAAAAGTGTTTTAGTAAAATAACTCATAAAATCGACTATTAGGAGCAATCGCATTCGAAGTCTATGCTGTAGACTCTTGATAGTCTATGATTGGTAATTCCCGCGTCGCTGTCAAAATCAAGGCTAATGTTTTAGCCAATGAATCGAGCGGTGCATGCCCCGCTGACTTAACCTTGGATATATTTATAAACCTACCACAGATAGATTATAAAACTCAATACAGTAAAGTTCGTAATGTATGCAGCCAACATACTGATCGTATTGGTCGTGTTAACATAAAATGCAATAAATGAATGAATATTATTTTCGGGCAAGGCGGTGGAGAACGGTACGATTCTTTATAATGCAAAGTTTATTAATTATTTAGTTCTAATAACCTTCTTTAAGTTATGTAAGTATCTAATTTTTTTTTATATTTTTTTTTTTAGGTCTTTATGTTTAGATGACGTCGTCGATTATCGTCATCACGTACAGTAGTAGTAGACTATTATATTAGAATGCCTTGTTGATCTAGTGACTAGACTTGACAGTCTAATATAACTACCTACCATTTTTATTTAAACCATATTTTTTATACACAGCTAAAAAACCCAGCTTCGAAAAATAAAGTGTAATAGGTAAATCAGCATCCCTCACTTTCGCGCAACCTTCAGAACATGGGTGGATAAAAATAAAAAGCTCATAAAAATGTATGAGGCGGCCACGAAATGTGCAGCTAACAAGAAGTGCTTTATCGGCTCGCGCTAGTTATTCCGCGCCAACGGTAATAGTGACAAATGAATGTGTTTCGTTATACTTACAAAACAGTTAGGAAACTGGGGTCGTGTTTCAAATACAATATAATGGTGGAAGGTATAGGATTATGACTTTCTTTTATTTATACTTAGTTAGTTTGTTGTAAACATAATTAGAATAAGAAGAATAGAATAAGAATAATTTATTAAAAACTTTTTCAATATACATTACATAGAGTTCATTTACATTATAAGTATAATTATTAACAGTAATGGTAAAGGCTAATTGAAACAAATATAAGACTAAACATATAGGTTATCGATGCAACAAAAATATTGAAAACAATATATCTATTTTCTAATTCTAATTACAATTATATAGTCCGTGGTAGTCTAGTGGTAGTGACCGTTGGCAAATCAGAGATCTTCCGTAACTACGGGATTACGAATAGCTTAGTAGTAAAGCGACTGGGGGCTTTACCTAGTAGATTGCGGGTTCAAATCCCGCTCGTGATAGATTTTTTCTTTCAACAAATTTCAAACTTCAGAGGTGTCAGGTTCGATTCGAACCCAAGGCGCGCTCGAATCGAATTCGCGAAGGCGCTACTTTCTGACTTTTCGCAGTTATATGCGTATTATAAAATTAAGTTTGTAGTGTAGGCACCTGCTCATTGTTTTGAGACTTTTCTGAAGGAGGATTTCTAGCCATAAACTCTAACCTGACCAAGTCGTGCTTGGCAAAATTGATATACAAGCGATATCTGTGCCTATTACGATGTTTTTATCACTTTAAACCGGCACATTAAGAAATTATCAATAATAACCAGTAGGTAGTGATTACCTAAGTATTTTTCCGTATACTTACATTACATTAGCTAATAGTTGCAGTGATTATTCATAATTACCAGTAATTAATTTGTATCATCGTACCATACATGTACCATCATATTGTGCGCCCTTCACGACGATACGTTACCGATCGTGATGCCGTAATCAAAGTTGTCTCAAATTATTTAAAATAGATATGTACCTACCACTGAAATGAAAGGAAGAAGAAGTAATAATTTTTACCTTTAATGACCACTGAAATTTTAAGAGAATAGCTACCGATGTTATTTATAGAGAAAAAGACAGTTGGCGCGGTTCACGTGTGGATATTTGCAAAATTTTGAAAATGCCATACCAATCTGGCGCTTAGTGCTGATCGGTCATAAAATCTGTCCACACTAAATCAATTCTATACTTACAACATCGATACCAACAATACAATAATACCATTACAATTCAAACCCTAAATTGAAAGCGTATACAACATACGTAACATTTAGGAACGTGGGTCAAACGGACCCATTCAAAAAACTAGGCACGCGCCATGTCGCAATAGAAAGACGTCGTTAAACAAAGAGGCTATTGTGCCCGAAACGATCCCGGGTGGGCAGTTATTGTACAAATACGGCTGATTCGCGGAATTCGCAGGGAGACGCTTAAAATTTGCGGGAAAAAATGGCGCGCTCGGGTGGAGACGACCGATTGTACGCGATAGGGTTGATGCTCAGGGCTGATGATATTTTGATAATAATTTTGGATTTTTTCTCGTATCATTTCATAACAATAAGTTCGTTAAGATAATTCACTGTTTATTGGCAATAAAAATTGAAAGTTATTATTTAAAAAAGATTGATAAGCAAGATTATCTTAATGTCAAATTAT
The DNA here is from genome assembly GCA_936450705.2 of Protodeltote pygarga. Taxonomy (NCBI): domain Eukaryota; kingdom Metazoa; phylum Arthropoda; class Insecta; order Lepidoptera; family Noctuidae; genus Protodeltote; species Protodeltote pygarga. Next base: position 11,504,188 of record OW388263.2, read on the forward strand.
TATTTACTAGCTTTTACTCGCAACTTACCTCGCATTAATTTAGAATTCAATCATGATTCGAAAGACATTGAACGTGGCGCCATCTATTATCTTAAGAACGTTATTGTTGTTTTCCTCGGGAATAGTACTTCACGATGAAAGATACCCGTTTCTTACTACGATATGTGTGTTTCTGTACACGTAACAGATCTTATTTTGCATACCTATACGTTATATGCAAAATTTCAGGATGATCAGTTCTGTGGTTTAGGCGTAAAAAATGAACAAACGAAGAAACTGACTTTCGCATATTTTATAATATATAACTTTATAATATTATATTATAAAGTTATAAAAAGATATACTTAATGGCATATTATGTTTTAAATATTATTTCGGGTCTATTCGCAATTATCATTATTGAACTAATCTCGACATTTCGGTCAGTTTCATTGACCGTGGGCACGAGAAGACTGCACAAAGTTACACCATTTGACAGCATTTTTTATTTCCATTGCTTGTAAAAATTATCATCATAATTATAATTTCAGCCATAAGACGTCCACTGCTGAACATAGGCCTCCCCCAATGACTTCCAGATTGGCCGGTAATAATTATATTTATAAACCACAAAATTCTAATCCTAAGGTTGTCTGTAAGAAATTGCAATGTGCGATAAGACCGCCCATTGTACAATTTTTATAAAAATCGTTATTGTAATATTGTGTTTATATTAAGTGGTGTACAATAAAGAATATAATAAATAAATAAATAAAATTCCACTCTGGTCAACCCTAATGTGTCTCCATTCTCTGTTATTAATAACGGCAGCATATTACAATTCAATTTGAGCGGTCCGCCGGTGGGGAATCCGTAATCCTTGCGTATAATCCGCCAACAGATAAACTGAATACAATTATATTAAAAGCAAACATGAAAATTTTGGTAAATCTCTCGTAAATGCTATTAAATTTACGTCTAATAGCATTGTCAGCTGTTACTCACGTACCTACCTATTAACATACTCGGTGCGCTGATTCAAAATGTTGTGCTGATTCGCAATTTTAATTCTATCATCAAAAATGAGCCCATATGTCAAAATCTATATCTTAATATCTGGTTTTAATATAGATTACTAACCTAAATTCAGTTTTTTATTTATAGGTTAATCATTATTTTATTTCTAAGTTATTTAGGTTTTTCGTTTTATCATTAATATGTAAATCACTTTATCCATTAAAACTTAATAGAGATTACTTACATAATTATTTTTTTTACATAATATAGGTAACATTTACATAATAATTATACAATAGCTATTCCATAGAGCGTATTGCTTCGACTAGGAATAGGTTTAGAACAGCCCTACCCCGACTACTGTCTTACTGTGTAGAAACTGATACTTACCCATAATTATATTATGAATATTAGCATTTTACACTTTCTTCTTCTTTCAATTTCAACTAAATACATAGGTATTAACAATAAACCTTATTTAATAATCTCATTTCAAATTTTTAAGATTATAATAGTACCTACCTTGTATTACTAGGCCGGTAAGTATACAATAACTATCAAAGGGACATTCGGGGCCCGAGCTGCAGTGGTACGAGACGTACGAATTTTTTTTAACGTCCACTTTGTCTCATTACCTCGATAAGGTAAAAAGAAGGTATAAATGACAAGTTTCTTTCTCATTCTAGAACTTATTACATCTTTATTTCTAATCCAAAGTCTAACAAAATAGATTCTTCTTACATATTTGTGTTTCCTTCATTAAAAATAAGTCCGATATTTAAAAGTGTTCGCGCATGACTGCGATATCGGCTGGCAGTATCTGTGGTCTCATTTTACGTAATCGGTTTAGTATAACTAATGCTATTTGTTGCTACAGTGGACGCGCCTTTACGTGTAGGGCTGTAAGTAACTGCCGTGATTGTTAAACCTTTTCTTATTATACGTAGTTGTATGTACAAGCCCTATCACAAAGACCTGTTAAGTGCTGAAAGGGCTACGTATACCCGGTCACTCACATGTGTGCAAAATATTTGTAGGTACACATAATGTATAAAAATGTTGCTTCTAATATCTCAAATATTTATACTTTATTTCGAGTGCGCATATCTTATATAAGGAAATTGTCGACAAGATTGGAGACAAGTCGACACTTCGACAGCATTCGTGACCAAAAGGCCGGTTTTTTCTTTGCTCAAAGAATTAGCATTGTCATCCAGCGTGGTTATACTGCCAGCCTCCTGGGCGCGCTACGTGCAGACGATAGTGATGGGGAAGAATTCTTTGACGCCTATGCATGACTTTGTACATATATTATAACTTCTTAATTATTCCTTTTATTTATTATATTTCGTGTAAATAATAATAATAATTAGTAGGTTTTGGTTTTTAATAATATTCTGTGTTCCATAGTGTAATAAAGTACTTACCTATTTATTTCTGATTTATATATTTTTTTAAATATTTACGAGGAAGCTATGACGTTACAGCTTTTAGAGATGTATGTGGGAGAGGACCCTAAACAAAATTAAACGGAAAAGTCAATTACATATTACTATTATGTACCAAGACGCCTGAAATACCTACCTATTAAAAGGCTACATAATTACTTAGGTAGTTTAAATAAGAAATAAACAGGAGTCCCTGTTCTCGCTAACTCAGACATAACTAAAAGTGTGAAGGCGCTCCTCGTCGAGGCTTCCGTTAATTGAATACCAGCCACTACTAATGGTACTAGAAATAGAAATCGAGATTATAGGTACAGTTCGAGATTGTGTCGAGTTAAGTGCGTTTATAACGACAAATAGCTAGCCTGGATTTTAAGTGGTCTGTGTAACATAAAAGCAATAAATCCGGGTAAAAGTGTTCTATGTGTTATTTCATCAACAAAATAAGGTTACCACCAAAAAACCACTTTAGAATTTATAGTTATTTTCCTTTTTTTAATTCCGGAAGTGGTTTTTCATTTGTTATCTCAAAATAAACAAACAGACCAGGACCCCTAGACAAGTAGCATGAACGATATTCAAATCAGTTCCAGGCTAGCCAAATAACAATAATGGGAGAGCTGAAAAAAGATGCATCGAAAAGAGTGTACCTACTCTTAAATTGAGGACGATGAAAATAACACATGAATTCGAGTGAGTTGCGTGACGAGATTTGGAGTTTGACGATGTCCAGAAGGTACAGTACAGGTCTATATGTTGTATTTAGCAATTTCTAGTAAGAATTGCAGTTTATAATTTTGACTTGCGATTGTAGACCAATGGTAGTATCCTGCGAGCGCCGGTCCGGAAAGTTAAAACGACCCCCGCTCCCACCATCCGTCGTTCACCCCCCCAAAGTTCTCCGACGCGAAAATTTTACACGATTCAATTAAGCCCGACATTGTTATCTGTTTTAAATATGTTTGTAAAAGTAAAGATTACAGCTTTCCTTGTTGCTTTGGTAAGAATTATTATTTGTAATGTATTACTTTTTTGAATGGTTACTTAAAGCATAATAGCATTTTGTAAGGCCACTATTATTTACTAGCTATCGACATTACCGTATACACAAACGACAAACGTCTTTTCAAGAAATACCTGTTGGAGCTCTAAAATGCTTTTGCTGAGTTTTTAGATGACTTGATTTTATTGGTCCATTTGATTTTGTTGGTACGCCTACAGCTAAGGGCGTCAGAGAGGAATCTACTGATTATGCGAGTGGTGTCCAAGAGTACCGCTTTCTGCATCAAGCCCTTGATCCAGCCATCCAACGAGAGCCTCTTATGGTGTAGATCGAGGCTCTTAGATATTAATCCATGGACTGAAACGACTATTGGCAAAATGACAACTGAGTCCACATCCCACATGTCGACAACCTCGCGGGCCAAGTCTAGATATTTTATCTGTTAAAACTATTATTATTATTTTGTGTCAAATTGGCCCTATCCGAATGTTTTTCATCCGAAAATCATAAAAAAATATTAATGTTTAGCTAGTTATTTAATTTAAAGAGAGGTTAATCACTTTGTTTTGTTTGACCGTAACACGATACCGTGGGTTAGGCCCTTCATTAGTTAATCTGTTGGTATTACGATAATGTGACCAGTTATTTATTGACAAAAACGAGACATTCTCCCTGGCTCGCAAATTCTAACATTTTTAATCTTCTTCTTTATCGTATAGTTGATCAACAACCCGGCTTCAGTTTAAACAGCTCGTAGGCCTCTGATATGGCTTTACACAGTAGAAAAATCTCTCAGGTGTGCTGGTTTCCCCACGATGTTTTCCTTACAGATTAAGCAAGTGATTATTGAATCCGAGTCAGAGATCCGTGCCTTAATTTCGAACCTACGACCTTTAACTGAAAATGTTTGAATTGAATTGAATCAATGATTGAAAAAAAATATTTTTGTGATTTTTTTTTTAAATGTTATTATAGCACATGTTAGCTTATTAAATATAATTATTTAATAAGAAAATTTGAAAAGACCACTGATACGGATATAATATAAAAAAAGTATACTATTGCCAATTGTTGTCTGTAATACACCTATTAGAGAATTACGAAATTTTTATACATAAGTAGTATTTTAATTTTCATTTACTTAGTTACTTTTTAATTTAATTTAAATTGATTGATTGTTAAAGTTGTATAACAAATTGTTTAAATCAAATCTACATATTTAATATAATATATCTACATATTTTTTTAAAATAGGTGTTATAAATGATTGTGGCAGCTAATTTTCGTCCAATTTGGGTAAATGGAACAGTTTCGCGTCCAGTCTTTCTTCGGGGCCACCGGGACGGAGAACAGAAAAAAAGGGACGGTCCCGATCAAACCGGGACGTCTGGTCACATTATATTACGAGCACCGTAATGTCACTGTTTTGTTTTAATTGATGTTGCTTATGTTTGCTTTATATGTTATTGGTTACAGTTCGGTGCTTTTTTTTAAATATAATAAGGCAAGGGTTTGATAAAGAACCCACCTGGTGATAAGCGGTGTTGTGGTCTACAATGGAGCTCTTTAAATCAGGGGGATGGCAGTGTCCAGACCCTACCCCAGACCTGATTTCGCCGATGCAAAGAAATTATATAGTATAGTTAGTTTAGGAATTAGTAGTAAGGTAGTTTAGTTGTTTTTATATTTTTGTTTTTGTAAGGGTGAGTATTTGGGAGTGTCACGATGAGGGTGGCATATTTTTTTTAAAAAAGCCTCTATAATTAATAAAGAATAAAAAAAAGGTTTCACTAGACACAGCTTTAGGCTTCTGTCTGTGGGCAATATAGGCATAGATTTTCTTTTTTTTTGATTTAGATAATAGTTTTTTTGTGTATTTATTTTATTTTTATATGTTATGTTTTATATGTATACTATACCCATGCCTCAGCCATTACCTAACTTAACCATATTGTAGTGAAGGGAGCCGGTACACCGTACTTTACCACCATAAATAAAACATTTAAACAAAAAATTAAGCCTATAAGTACCTAATTATTCTGAGTCGACACGTGTCTTCAAGATATCAAATATACAATCTTTAAAATCTAAATACACGGAAAAAATCCTCAATTAATTGGTACGGACAAGCGGTACTCGGTAGCTTTGAATAAACCACATAAGTCCTTTCTAAAAAGAGTGGGCCTTGCAAACGAAGGGTCCAGTACAATGAGCATTTTTTATGTCTATAGTTAAGCAGTCAAGTAAATATATGTAATTATGAATATTATAAAATACTAAAACTTCTGCCAAATAAAATAATAATGTTACTTTTTATACTTGACTATTATTTGTAATTCTCAGTTTATTACTATGATGATAATTATTAGATAATTGAAAAAACGGTTAGAGCGTCGGCACGGTACGCCGAAGATCGTGGATTCGAATCCTATCCGTATCAATTGTTTTTTCAAATTTCTTATTGAATGATTATATTTAATAAGCTAACATGTGCTTAAACATGTAAAAAAAAAATTCACAAAAATACTATTATGATATTTTAAATTTTATTACACATATTTGCAATGTCCGAAAAGGGCTACTAAGTTCATAGCAATATTATAAATATTGTACCATCTATTATATGTATACACTTAATTAGGCAATAAATGATTTAATTTGATTTGATCAATACAACAGCAAAAAAAAACAAATTAAAAAGGAGTACTAAAAAGCTAACTCTAAACCTCCTATTCCGTACCTATCAATTAAAATAAACTCCTCCTTATTCCCAATACAAGCAATACATTTAAGTAGCGTACTACCATTTAATAATTGGTGTACATTTTATGAATGAGAACCTCTGACAATAAGCCGGTTGCACAATGATAACAACAGTAAGGGTTGGTACACACGACAATAGCAAACATTCGTGGCGTGACGACACTTCATTATGTCGGTATTGAACATCCATTGTAGTGATGTGCAGCTACTACTAGTCTAATTGTCGATTTACATCGATATCGATGATGTTATCTCAAGGTTAGCGAACTGCGACGTAAATTCGACATTAACTAAAAAGTAGGCATAGTGCGATGTGAAGTGTGCAATTTTAATAAAGTATAGTCTTCGTGCTACAGATTCTATGAAAATATTGAATAATCGGCTAAGTGCGATAGTAGGCATCCCGCTACAATATCTTTTTTTCTTACTTGTCCTATTATAAGGTGTAAATAATTTTAAATTTTAAGTCTGTTTAGTTAATACTGTTTAAAAAAAACATTTTTTTTTCATGCAATAATTGCGCTATAATAGTTTACAACAATACCTTACAATACCTTTTAACAAGTAATAAAAGGTATTATCGTTTTTCTTAACATTTAGGAAATTAAGGATTAAGATGTCCTATGATAAAATCTGAAATATTATTAGACAATTGATATTTGTGATATAAATTTCAATATGGCTTAAAAATAGACTTAAATTAATAATATGAATATTTTACTTCTTTAAAATTATTAATTATTCTTTAAAATTTAAACATGAAAAAAATAAAATGTGTATTAAGACACTTTAAATTGGTTTTGAAAAGCATACATTTTTTAGCCACTGCTTTTAGGATAGACATTTATCGACTATCCACAAGATGGCATCGACATTATCCCAAGACTATCTCATCAATTGCCGTCACATCAGGGGTGCGCAACCCTTCAACGCGGCTTAATTCTATAATTGAGGGTTAAATCTCTGGCATGCTGGCTTACTCATTATCACACTATGTTTATATCTCAACACTTAATCGTTTACGGTGCAGCCGGCGGGGAGTCTTATCTTGATGGCATTTTGACAATTGCGTCATAAAAATGGTATGATATGTGAACATTGAACAACCCATGTGTTCACACTGACACTTCACAACTTGGTCATTGCTGCAGCATCCTCGCTCAATCGTAGCAAAGACGATAGTTTGACTACTAATGAAACGAATGTAACGGTATCATAACACTATTTAATAAAGTTTAAGCTTAAGTTTAATTTAATTTTGACCTTATGTAATCGAAACAAATCTTAATAGCGCCATTCAGGAAATCCTATTTTTTGGACAACGCCATCTCTGATCGAAAATTGGAAATAAGCACTATGTCTAGGATTTGGTTTTATTAGCAACACGTACTATCGCATTTATAGTATTAGTGTGATAGTTGGTTTGAGTGTCGTTATAGCCTAGTGGAAAGACCGTAAACCGGCAAGAGCAAGAGGTCTCAGATTCGAATCTAAGGCGCACGACAAATAAAACGTCATTCTTTCTTTCTTTCAATAATACCTATTAAATAATTTATTTTCATACTCATATCAATCAAAAAATCAATGATTAAATAAAAAAATATTATTATCAAATAAATTTATTTTTTTATTATTATTATATTAATGCTCAATCCTTCTCTGTATGAGAAGAGCCTTTGTCCTACATTAGGAGAGTTACAGGCTGATTTATTTATTTATTATTTATACTAAATTTGTAACAAAAAAATCAAAGCATTTTCATGACAAAAATAAAAGTTGATAACGTTATATCAGAAGGCAACAATCGTAATAATCTCTATATTAATCGAACAAGCCGCGCGCGAACGAATTATACGTTTATAGCTGCCCCGCGCGACTTTGTCCGCGTGATTTTTCTACCTCTACGCTTTTTCTACCCTACCCTACGCTACTCTTCCCTACCCTTCTCTATCACTACCCTACCCAACCCCCACTCTACCCCTACCCTACCCTACACTACTCCTACCCTACCCTACTCAACCTCTACCCTACTCTACTCTACCCTACGCTACTCCTACCCTACCCTACTCTACCTCTACCCTACTCTACTCTACCCCTACCCTACTCCTCTATTCCTACCCTATCCTAATCTACCTCTACTCTACCCTACCCATACACTACTATACCCGAGGGGTATAATTCCATTTTTTTTTTTCAATTGTTCTATTATAGGCGGAGACTAATCCAACAAATAAAAAACCATGAAAATCTTCATGACTTCAACTTTAAAAATGGCAGAATATCATTCAAACTTTTATCTTCTATATTTTCTCCCCATAGTGATTGAATATCGAGATATTCAATTACTTATGCCACTTTGATGTCTCTTACTAATACCGAATTTCCTACACAAACTCCCCCCCCCCCCCTTTCCCCCCTAATGGGTAGAGATATCAAAAAGCTGAAACACGTCTTATATGTTAACCGAAAAGCTAATTATCAACTTTATTGACGGATTTTTATACCTATAAACTTTACTCCCCTGTTATATCTCTTGAGGGGGAAAAAAATCCAAATTTGTTGATACACGTCTTTCTTATTTTTAGCGCATAAGCTTAATACTTATTTTTATACCTGTAACTTAAAAAATAACGAATTTTCCATACAAACTTTCACCCCCTTTTTTATTCACTCAATGGCAGATTTGTAAAAAATAAACTATGCTCGTCTTTTATCTAACAACCGAAAAGCTGAATACCAAGTTTCGTACATATAACTTTAAAAACGACGGACTTTCATACAAACTCTTATCCCCCTTTTTACCCACTTAGGGATGGAATTTCTAAAAATCCTTCCTTAGTGCACCCCTAGGATACTTAGAGAATATTGTCTCAAAATTTCAAGTCTCTAGATCCACCGGTTTAGGCTGTGCGTTGTCTGTCAGTCAGTCAGTCACGGTACTGTTTTATAAGTATAGATTTGTAATTTCAATCACAAAATTAATTCAGTACTCGCCCGCCTTAAATAAGTGCTGGGGCCGCCCAATCGATAAGTTGAGGCAGGTTGGGCGGGCGGGCGTTTGTGGTAAATAACGTTTTGGGCGGCGGCTGATTGGTTGGTGGCGTTGTGGGCGGGGCTGGGCTGGGCGTGGTGCCATTGGTCGGGCTGGCGGAGGACAGTCTGGTGTATACCGCAGTGACACGCGGTTGTAATCGACTCGGTAATGTTTTAATTTGTGTTTGTGCCGAATTCAAGGTAAGATTTTTTGAGTAATTTCTGTTTACTTTTTTTTTTAAACTACCTACCTATTAGGTTTTTTTTATTTTGTTTTGATACTTATGAGTTTTTTTTTAATAGAAAAAGAGTTTTTAAGTTATTATTTAAGTTTAACATAACTTTAAGTTAAACTTATCTTTAAGTTGAACTTGTACTTTTTTTTAAATATTGAAACCCAACATTAACTAAAACTTTAAATTTTTAAATAAAAGGTATAAAAAAAAGTTAAAATATATTCAACTAAGCCTACGAATAACAATCATAATAATCGTACCGTATTTTTAAATTACCTATATACCTACTTTCGTTCTTTAATGGAAAAACTCGTAGATCATTAGCTACGGTATTTCGTAGCACCCGTAGCGCTGCGGCTACGACACCTACGCAGACGGCAATGAAACTTGACGGCTACTGCTGCAGATAGCAATCATCGAAGTGCATCAAATTTTTTTTGACTTTTAAATGTAACCGCAGCCCTTACCTTGGAATTATATTATTGGTCATATTTTCATTTTTTATTTTTAACCCCCGACATAAACAGAGGGGTGTTATAGGATAAAAACACACAACACTAACAGATAAAAACTCTTTATTCTGGTTCGACCTTTACGCAGGCGAGGCTTTTATTAAAGCTAGTAGCTAAATAAAATCACACTTTGGAGGATCGAAACACCACAAAGCATGATATAAAGGTTGTTGGTCGAGTAAGCGAGCATTTAAAAGAATCAGTACGAGCCTATTTGCAAGGTTGTCGGTTATGAAAACAAGCATTTAAAAGAATCAGTGCGAGCCTATTTGCGTTGCCGCATCGCTCGAGACCGTGGTCTCCATGTTAGAACTTGCGCTCGGGCAAAGCCATAGTGTCGTACAACCGGGGACGGATTTAAAAGTGCGAAGGTGCTGGGTTTTGCACAGATGCACACAGAGTTTCGAAGCTATCAGAATCGTACGGAATACTCAATCCACACGGCGCCGGCGGGTAGCGTCGACGGCGGCGGCGGCTAGTCTTCTATGCCGTCTTCACACACCTGTGCTGAGTCAGGGGCTGTTATGGGATCAGTGCTTATTCCTACAAAAGGGCAAACTTCCTGTGCCAGCACTGACATTGACGTTTATGATCAAGGTTCCATAAATAATAAAATTATGAACTTTATTGAAATAGATAAAAGGTCGAGCACAAAATAATAACTAACTATATATACACCTAGAAATAAACTATAAACATATATATATTCCATTAATTGTAATTGCTGATATTTTAAGCCCCTGATGAACACAGGGCGTGGAACAGAGACGTGACATAGTCGCTGGAACTGCATTGATATTTGTAGATAGTCCTTAAGTGTTTCCTCAAATAGTCTAGATGCCAAAAATAGATAAAAATACTCGTAATATAGTCCCAAACTTTCGCGAACACTTAAAATAATGAAACAACTTTTTAAGGTTAGTCTGCCTGCGACCACGAGTGCTGCAAAGCACTCGAAACGTCAGGATTGTTTTATCAAAATAAAAACGCGATTTATCCGTTAAAAAGTTGTTTCATTAAAAATACTCGTATGCCGTTTTCGCCTTTTACTTTAATCTAAATTAAATTCAGTGGTACGAACGGGGTTCTGAAAATGGTTGGTGATCAATGTATTTAAGTTCAACACCTCTATTTTGTGAAACGTGAAACATCAAATCTGATCTCATTAATCACTTCAAATTTATTTGTTTAATGTTATTCAGTGGTGTCTTAGATTAACTAAGAAAGTATATATGGGATAGAAAAAGTCACAACGGTACATGCTAGTTTCAAACTTACACCCATGTGCTTACCAAGCAGGACTGTTAACAATGAGCCGCCGCGACACTAGAAAGCCTAAATTATTTTTCCTTAACTTATATTACTAAGTAGTCGTGGTGGCGCATTGGTTACGGCCTCGCTTTGCAAGCGCGTGGGTGTGGGTTCGAACCTGGCATGTACCAATGTGACTTTTTCAATGTCATATATACTTTCTTAGTTAATGTAAGACACCACTGATTAACGGTGAAGGAAAACATCGTAAGGAAACCTGGACTTTAATAGTCTGAAATCGCCAACCCGCAGTGAGCTAGCGTGGTGATTAATGCTCAATCCTTCTCTGTATGAGAAGAGGCCTTTGCCCTATATTGGGACAGTTACAGGCTGATTTATTTATTTTATTTATAACTTATATTGTACCACTGTTTAAAAAAAACCACATCATCTGTAACCAATGCGCCACTCCGTCATTAATTACTATTACTAATCATCTGCCTAGCCTTTTCCCAACTATGTTGGGGTCGGCTTCCAGTCTTACCGGATGCAGCTGAATACCAGTGTTTTACATGGAGCGACTGCCTATCAGACCTCCACAACCCAGATACTGGGTTACACGATACCTCTTGGTAAGACTGATTGTCAGACCTTCGGGCTTCTGACTACTCGTAACGACTGTCAAAGATCTACAATTGACAGCCGGGGCCAACAGCTTAACGTGATATCCGAGGCACGGGGAGTGATAATTAATTTATATAAAATTAATTACTATTACTCATACAAAAAAAAAAATGTAAAATCGTTGTAACGTCTAAAAAACAACCAAACGTTTCCGTCAAGCATATCTTCCGTAGATTACATTCAACAAGACAGATAAGCGGAAGATTTAATTTTTGTCCCTCCTTAAATATACATGGGAGTGTTACATTGTTTAAACAGGGGAGGCGATGGGCCCAGGGGACCCTATAATTGAAAGACAAACAGGGGACGGACGTTTCGCGACGAATTCATTATTTCTACATTAAGTTGATTCTGACTTGACGTCATGTAGATTATGTTTCTGAGATAATCATTGGATGTATTTGTTCGGTGGTTACAATGGTTCAAGAGGGTTCGATTTTTACTTTTAATTTAATAGTTTTTTTTTAATTATTTTTTTTAATAACTCTATGGCGGAGTAGGTACATTGGATATTTATGTTTTTAATTAAAATAAAATGACTAGGCCGTCTCCAGGTTTCTATAGCATTTATTCCTATACCGTTAGTCAGTGGTATGCTAGATTCTTATTTAAAAAGATAGAAATAAATATATAATATTTATTTCAGCCTCAAAATAAAACTTAGCATAATTAAAACAAGGTACAAACAGAAGACAGGAGAAAAAGAAAATACAATAAAATTAAAAAAGAACAAAACCAGTTGATGTGAAAACATTTATTACTTTTATAAATATCGCTATATTTTTATTTCTCTAAATTATGTTTTGGGCTCCGGTCAAAAGTCAAAAATTAATAATATCCCCGATACTTTTTTTTTATCTAATAACACTCGATCAAGTGACCTCTCAAATAAAAAAAAAAACTCAATCGAAGTTGTTTATCTGTGACGGTGGTATCCGGTAGCTGGGAGCTACGAAACCACCGTCACACAGATAAACACGTTAAACTTAAAACACCCCTCTTTTTACATCAAGGGTTAAAAATTGGTTTATTGTGTAAAATGTGTACATCACCAATTTCAATTCCAATTTTCTCTGTCTTCGCGCCAAATAAAATTCGATTGTCATTTTGACATTTAACTTTTAAAATGGCGGAGCGTTCGTCGAACTTTTTTTTAGGAATTTTCCTTCTTGAGTGTTTCGTAAATTGTGTTTATATAGCTGTTTCATTGTTGATTCGTTTGTTTGGCCCGTTCTCGTGAAGTAGGTTATCGGTTTGACAATTCAATAGATTTGAACACAATTGATTTGTGTGATGTTAGCATTTGTATAAGGTACAATACATAGGAACATAAATATATAAGTGACTGGCGGTTTTAAGGGAAATTCAGTGACAATAATTAAATTTATGATTAAATTAATAAGGTATTTAAGTACGTTTTTTTACCCGACTGCGCCAGAAGGAAGGTTATGTTTTTTAATTTAACAAAATGTTAGTTCATAAACAATAAATTTAGTTTTACAATATAGGTACAATATAATTACAAGTTTTCAATTTATCATTTTCTCAAAAGTAAAAACTATAAAGAAAATCTAAGATGTTTCATTTTTAATCTAAGATCTTTACTCATTTTTTAAAAATAAGTTAATTTATTTTCTAAATTCCCGCCTTAAATCTAAAAAAAAAAACAAACAAAATGAGCACATTATTTATGCATAAGTCTCCGCATATCTGGGTAATCAACGTAATAGAGGGGGAGAACTTAATAAAAGTAGCCATCGCGTTATACCAAGTAATTTTCATCAAATCAAGACTACAGATGTCTTTTCGCCGGCTCCGGCAGTGATTCAATTACTAATATAAATAAATTCAGAGACAATTTATATGTTGATGCCTCTCGATTATACTTTAGAAGGGATGTTTGTTTAAACTTTCTCATTTCGATGCTGTAAGCTGATTTTAAAATGACAAATTATTTAGATTTATCTTTTATAAATATAGTTAGTTATTTTTTAATACTTTTTTATACAACTACTTAAGGGTGTGGGATACTTAATCTAAGACACCACTGACTAACGATGAAGGACAAAATTGCGAGGAAACCTGGACTTAATAGTCTGAAATTGCCAACACGCATTGAGCTATAGCGTGGTGATTAATGTTTAATCCTTCTATGTATGAGAAGAGGCCTTTGCCCTACATATAGGATTGTTACAGGCTGGTTTATTTTTATTTTACATATCTATTTGATTTTAAATATAGTTTAATATGTAATTAATTATTGAAGTTGAAAATTTATTTTATCAGGTTTGGTTGAAGTCTTTTACCTACTTTAATTTTTTTAAAGTCGTTTTCAAAATCGATTTTGAAAAGTATATTTGTTGCTGTTGAATACCTATTAACTTAGATATCTTGCTGATAAAAAAACTATGTCTCTGTATGAGAAGAGGCCTTTGCCCTACATTGGGACAGTTATAGGCTGATTTAATATTATTTTATTATTATTACTTCCTTGCCCGTTTCATTGTCCATTAATGAAATTGAGATTCAGAAATTCTAATTAACCAAACATTTAAATTACCACATTGTTTAATTTCAAACAAATTAATTCACCAAATTAACAAAGGATTGCGGATTAGTTACGAATTCAATTGTGCGAAAAATCTGTGCAGAGGAACGGGTGGCGCGACCCGTGTGTCAACAGACCTCATTGTGTTCTGAGCGGGTTGGCGATGGAACGAACGCGCCCGTTTTAGAAGTAATATTGTGTGCCAGGAACTCGAGCCAACAAAAAAAAATCATTCATTTTTAATTTTTAGTTTTTTTTGCGGGATGAAAGGTTTTTTATTAATCTAATAATTATTTTATCGCATTTAAAAATTAAGGATAGTGATTTAACATTCAGTAGCTTTAGGTAATTTCGGTAACAACTTACCCTTAATTAATAATTATTGAATTATATAGTATCAGCCTGTATCTGTCTTACTGCAGGGCACTTTCCAATATCTTTGGCCTATTCCATATCTATAAAGAAGGATTAGCCATTATTCACCACGGTTTTCTTTTAATTATATTCAACAGTCTCTTTAGTCGTTAGTCAGTAGAAAGTAAATATAAATAAGTAAATAATAACCATTACTCACTTTTATTTTCGATTTTTAAATTTTCACACAGACAACTATAAAAAAATACAAAAAAATTACAATCTCTTTGGTTTAGGGTAGTAACTATTTAGTAATCTGTGGTTTGTAGTAAGGTAGCTTTAAAGTTGTTTTTTATTTTGTACTTAGTAAGGTGGGTGCACTTGAGAGAGATAAGAGTGTCATAAAATTTAAAACCTTCTTTAATGAATAAAGAAAAAAAGACCCTTAGATTAATTATAACTAGAGACTAGAGGGATAATTCCTTGTGAAGCGACGTCATAAATGCTTCTCCATTGTAGACACATTGTTATAACATTGACGTAAGGACGCGCTAAGAGAGTGGCCATCGATTGACCACCGTTTGCAATCCTACATTTTTGGTGCGCGGACTGCTGTTTTATACGATGTTCAATAAAAAAACCTTAATTTGACATTTTATCACCACAAAAGACCCCAAATGACCTGAAACCTGAAATCTAAGTCAACATTAAAGCAGAATACACCGTCAATGTTAACAAAAGGTCCCTCGTAGCTCGAAGCTCTGATTAAATATGAATCGACGAATTAACTCCATGTCTTTGGAAATGAACTCAATTAAGCGAACAAAGTAACAAAGTAAATAACGCCGTCGAATTAATTTTGTACATCACGTTTTGTATATCACGTTTTGAATTTGAAGCGGTATGTTTAACTTTGTTAGGGATTATGATTATGGGATTGAATTTAAATTTTGTTAAGTGTAGGTAAAGTACCTTGGGAGCTTTTTTTATGTGTTTGACCACCAATCCACCTGATGGTAAGTAGTGTGGTGGTGTACGATGAAGCAAACCTGCTTTTAAAGCAGCTCTTGGGCACTTATAAAGAGTTTTCCACGCCCCAAAAGAAAAAAAATAAAGACAATATATGATCCAAACCCCGATAAACACGATGAAGTCAGGCGGCAAGAGTTGACCACCGTTGAAGCCACCAAGCAGGTTGGGTGTTGATCGCTGCAGGTTTTTGACTTACATCACATACTTGTTGGTTCTATTCTTTCCCGACACCACACGGGAGCTGTCAGCTGTCACAAACGATCATTTGCTAAATTAAATAATATCTATTGATGTTTCGACCAAGAGTTTATCGTTTTTTTTCCATAATTATAATCAACACACGCTTCTCCTTGGCAGAATTGTCAACCTTTACGGCAGGAAGCTAGCCATATTTCAAACGTAGAATAGAATCAATTGACGTTTTAATATTGTTTTAAAAGATTTCAATTTGTTTTTACATTATGGCTGAAAATCTTATGTATTCTTTAAAAAAATAGCTCGTAATTGATTAATAATATTTGAGCTATGCTAAACAATTATTATGAAAACCTAATCTGCACTTCTGTGGTTGAGATAGGACAAAATATTAATAACCCTTCCTTGGTAGTTGGGTAAAAAGGACCTTAATACTGAAATGTTTGAGAAAATCTCATGGCACACTGCCCCCCGAACTACGTAACAGACATTGGACCGTGACAATGGTTCCGAATAGTCCAACTGATGTCTTTGTAAAGATTAAATAGTATTTTGCTTTACGAAAGGTTCTCAAAGGAACAACTTGTTATAAGAACCGATTCGGATTTTGTTAGGGTGACTACGATTTTAGTTTTAGATATTATTGTTTTCCTACTAATATTATAAATGTGAATGTTTGTGATGATGTATGGGTGGATGGATGTTTGTTAATCTTTCAGGCAAAAACTACCAAACAGATTTTGATGAAACTATATAGTAATGAAGCTTATACATCAGAATAATACATAGGCTACAATTTATCAACATACCACGCGATGGAAGCTAGTATAGGATATCTCTAAAAGAAACAAAAGATAGGAAGCTGCTCCTTTACTTTTTTGCTTTTAAATATATTTAAAAAAAAAAATGTAATTTTGAGCTAAATTTGCGGTAGGTACCTATATTATAAAACATGAAAGTTTTTTTTAAATTAAAAAGACTATATTATGTATCTAGGTAAGTTTTTGTGTTGATATTATCTAAAATTTATATACTTGAGTATATTTAGTAATTTTATGCTAGTTTCAGGTTGAAATTTACGGAAAATATTTATATTCTCTTTACAATACCTATATTTTTATTTTTTTCTCAATCGCTTTCTTACTTACAAACTTGCACTTCTTGCTTACAAACTTGCACTCAGGTTTGAGTCAAGGTCATTCCTTGACTCAAACCTGAGTTTGTCATTCATAAAATTGCGTAAAAAAAAACTTCAAACTGGATTATGGTCGACCAAAATAAACGAAATGTAATCTATACACGAATATTTCACATTTATTTACTACACAGAACGTACTTACACATAATAGAGGGTAAACACGTTTTCTAAAGACTCCTTTACAATAAATTAAGTAGCTATCAGCCTTTTAACAGACTTCAAATCAACATTAATATTTTATTATTATATGGTGTAAATAACTGGTCCACCTACGCTCATTTCTGGTTCCAGCAACGAAATAAAAACATTTTAGTTACATCAAACTCTTTGACGCTGATAGAATCAACAACATTAAAAAAAAACTGTTTACTCTGTTTCATAGTTTACGAGAGATAATATTTCTTGTACCACCATGGGTCTTTAGACTCTATGCTCTGCAACTAAGCTTGTTAATGACTTGACGAGTGATTCTTATAAACCATGCCAAGATCACACTGCCTCCATCATCATCATCAGCCGAAATACGTCCATTGTTGAACAAAGGCTTGCGACAACTTGCGTGGCCTGCCCATTGCCACTTCAGCTTGCATATTCTGAGAGCTATGTCGGTGACCTTACACTGCCTCCATTAAGTGTTTTTTTTAAGGGACTATAAACAACTGAAAACTTTATACATAACATCATTTCAGCTATTAAAAAAAAATCCTTTTTCATTTTCATTGTTTTAAGTTAAATACTTCATCACAATACATCATGTTTCTTGGTCACCCTACAGTTTCCTGTACACTTGACACACACAGATTCGAGTGTCCCCTTTAGTTACGGATTATCCGGGAAAATGCACAACATGTTGTCAATGTGGCGATCGGTTGCGGGTATTGTGCGTCCCCGATATATTTGGACACCCGATGATAGCCGCGTGAGTGTCACTATTTCATGTGGTGGGATTTAGAAGACGCCTTTTGTTTTTTTTATATTTCTGATGTTGTGTGTAATGGTTTCTTTGTGACGTTTTGCTTAAAATGCAGTTTTCCCAGTACATATCCTTGTGGAGAATAGTCTTACTTATCTATACTAAATATAATAAGAGCAATATTATTTAGGATATTAGTAATTGTATTCTCGAAAATGACTAGCGATTTCGATGAAATTTAAAATAAAGGGGTTTAATTGAGCAATAAATTAATCTACTAGGCCTTATTTCTGGAAAAATTAGTGTTTTCTGTGTTCACGTTTAACAACTGTCCTGAGCCGAAGTTGGTTGCCCAAGTACTTTGTTTTTCTAAGTGCAGGTAGTAAAAAACCATTTTTTAAGCTTCCAAATTTAAATCATAGTAATAAAACCGTTGGGCACTGTTATTTAATTTTCAGTACATTCACCAACACAATTAATTCTGAGAAAAAATAAATAAGCGTGAACGCATTACACTAATACCGACAACCATAGAAAAAGAACAGATTTCTTACAATTACAATTGGTTCCGTTACAAGTGTACACATGATACACATGTGCTCGTCTGTACCCAGGGGGATGACCCCCGTATATCATGGATATCAACACCATATGGCCCCCATAAGGGATTTATAATTACAAGTGAATTTTATCAAATGCATTGTCCGCGAATAATATAGAATTGTTGTCAGTTGAGCCGTGAAATGTAAAAAATGATTAATATTCTCTAATCTGTTAGTTGAGAGCTTGGGGTTTACTACAGAAATACGAATGAAAACATGCAAACATACATGCAAAACTTGTAGACTTCATCCACTACCTTGGTAACTTACCTAACAAAATTAATTCATATTTAAATTTTAATTGGGTTCGTACTCCAAGATTTAAGTAACCCCAGAGTTCCAATATAATTTTAATGATTAAGAATCTTTTCATAATGCAAAAGCTCTAGAACACTTTCTTCGACCTGGAGATTGAATTCAGCCTCACGCTCAGCAGTCGCACTTGTGATTACTGGACCAAGGAGGCAGTCATTTAAAATAATTATATATTATATTAGCTTCAAATTTAATAAAATGTCTTAATTAGATATCATTTGCAACGAATTTTTGTTTTGTAACGTTTAAAGTTTTCGATATAGAAAAGTTAATACAATTCATGTTATATTAATCTATAAATAAACACAGTGTCCCACCTCAACTTCATCGTAGCCAAAAATAATAACTAATTTATATTCACAAAATTACCACAGAAACAAGTGAAAGTTCCCCAATAAAAACACATGAAACATGTGAACATATGCGATCATTTCATTAAAGTAACGTCGTTTAACTTAATCAATTATTTTGGCGGGCGTGCGCGTCAGCCCACTGGGCAGGGGTGACACAAATTGACTAATCACACCCCATAATGATCCCGCCGGTATGTCACCGCGCTCTGGCTATGCAACCCTATTTTGATTTCTGATTTACCGACAGTTTTAAGTGGTGATTTATCATTTTAAACTGTTGACATGTTTTGTTACAGTGCATTATACGTTTTCAAGGGTGAATATAGGTCAGTTTTGTTTGGAGTTCAAATTTTATGATCTTGTTATATACGCAATTTTTTTTCATTAAAAGTATTTTTTTTAATTCCCGACGCAAAAAAAGAGGGGTATTTTTAAGTTTGACGTTTGTGTGCCTGTATTTTCTGTGTCTGTCTGTGGCATCATAGCTCTTAAACGAATAGACTAATTTTGATTTAGTTTTTTTATTTGAAAGGTGACTTGATCGAGAATGTTCTAAGCTAAAAGAAACAGGTAGATTTTTAAATTTATAGAATCTAGCCTAACATTAACTAAACCTAACATTATATTTAACAAGCAATTTCACTTTACTTACCTACCTATTTAATTATGTACCAATTAATTATTCTTAACTAAAAAATTCACTATACAGACTAAAATTAATATTATTTTGTTTCAAACATTAAAACATAATCACATTTAATTGCTAGAAAAAAATAAAACCAAAATCAGAATTTTATCTTCGAAAATAATAGTAAAATAAAGGACCCTCAACGGGGCGGTACTCCATACGTTATCGCTCCCCTCAATAAACCCAATTGATATTCGATACACTAAATTCACACGCAAACTGCCTATTTGTATACAAAACGATCACTTTTGTCCCAAGTTTATTCGATTCTTTCACACTGAGCAGTTTTATGGCGCGGCAAAAGTAAATGAAGTCATTTTATTAGTTATTTGCTTTATTTGTTATAATAATGGAATAGAATGGGATACGATAATGATTTTTCGGATTATTATTTGGTATTCGGAGGAATAGAAATTATTACAGAATAATGGGTGATGACACTATATTATATATGTATTATATATATTCTGCGACAGTTTTCCAAACTAATACAGCTATTAACAAACACAAATTATTGAACATTTGTTGTTTTATGTTCCAATAGATAAACAAAAATAAAATGTGAATAATCTGCTAGAATCCCATGTAATTTACTTATAACAGTTATAACATTCACAAATAAACGTTTTTGATTTCATTTTACAGTTTACTTTACTTTACAGTTCACTTATTTTGTTTCTTATTTTTCAGATATTTAAAATAATTAATTCATTAAACACCATGGGGGACACATGGTGTCCGACAAACAATAGAATTTGCATTGTGTCTGCAGTCTGGCAGTCAAAGCGTTAAGGTACTTATCAGATGGCTTTGGGCAAACCTACATTTTTTTTATTGTTACAGAATGGAAGCTACAAACTTGGCACTCTCGCCGAGAGAGACTTTAAAGCCTCGAGCAGAACACAAAACTTTGCAACTAACTGGAAAACCTAATCAGGTAATACAAATAATAATAATAATATTTCTTTCAAGGACCTTTAAATGTTTCCAAATTTATTAGGTAGTTTGTATTAATGTGATAACAATTTAATAGATATAGATTTTTTTCCAATGTTCTTGATAATTTAACCATTGTGCACTTTAGCTTTTTTGCTAACAAGTATTACTTTCCTGGCCGATCGGTTTTTATGCGTGTCATTTTTGTTATGTTATTATTGAGTAGTGAACGATCAGCAACCTGATCGATAGTTTTAGATCCGAATGTTGTTTTTGTAAGCGGTTCGTTCGTATATGGTGCTGCGAGTTCGATTCCCGCATGAGACTAACACATATTTGATTGACAGATATTTGTTGCAGTTTACGAGTTTGTGCACTGTTAAATTGTGTGTCTGTAAATGCACCCAAGATACAAGGGTTTTTTTTTTAAATGACTTTAAAATAAAATATACTGGATGTAATAAATCGTCATGAGACTTGCAAGATCTGTCGTGAAGAGACTCAGACCAAAAAACTAAAAAATCGTAGAATAGATAAATGGTTTTTCTAAATTTGCAAAAAAATATGGATTTTCAATTTGTATGGGAAGTTCAATTATTTTTTCGCGAATTTTGGAAACTTGTATAACTATTACTCAATGTTGTTTATTTCCGAGGGTGAGTCACCACACGAGTGGTCTTGCGTTTAATCTGTTACAAAAAAAAAATACTATTTTTTAATATTATTTTATTTAAAAAACTTTAAGTACCTACTGATAGTTAATTATTTATGAAAAACACACTTCTCTCACAGGTCAGCACAGTGCTCCTATACGGAGTGCCAATAGTCTCTCTTGTAATCGAAGGCAACGAGCGACTCTGCCTCGCTCAGATATCAAACACGCTTCTCAAACAGTTCTCCTACAACGAAATACACAACCGTCGGGTGGCGTTGGGTATAACATGTGTACAATGTACCCCAGTGCAGTTGGAGATACTGAGGCGAGCGGGCGCTATGCCTGTATCATCACGACGATGCGGTAAGTTTAAAAAAAAAAAATTGGCTATCCACGCTTGGCCCAGATTGCAGGTTTATCCAACCAACAAATATTTTTTTTTATAATGATCAAGTAAACGTTTCTAAAACGTAAATATAAACGTTAGTACGACAATATTATCGTTTAATAGTCATGAAGAAGTCAGTCTTCAACCACGCGACTGAAACATCGTAAGATGAACAATTGAACATCCAAATAACGTCATACTTAGCTAAATGCCGCTATATACCTGTTATATAACATGAAGTCATATACGTCTTAAATTGTACGATGTTTTTACTTGTTGGGTAATAAAACATCCAGCAATAACAAATCGTTTCGAGAACAGTCTGAGGTGATGAAAAAATCAGAGGTGCGTGCCCGGGTTCAAAACTTACGACCTTTGACCTGACAGTCTAATAGTCATACCACTAGGCTATCACTGCTGACCAAGAATTATCATCCAGGTATGATAACAAGGCGAGAGGCGGAGCGTCTGTGTAAGTCGTTTCTCGGAGACAATTCTCCTCCAAGATTACCTGATGACTTCGCGTTTGCCGTCCATCATGAATGCGCCTGGGGATGCCGGGGAGCTTTTTTACCAGCGAGGTAAGTTAAATAATTGTTCATTTCTTTAAAATAAGCATTAAGCGTATTCTAAAGTCCGACATTTTTGTAGAAAGCAAAAACCTGCGACTTACTGGGTAAAACTCCCAGTTGCTCTGTCACTAAGCTTTTCGGAATCTTATACCCTGTATTGCAGGACGATTGACATTCCTGTAAACCACGTAAAGAGTATCATGTTCTTTATCCGTATACAAAAAATCAATCAAATCCAACAAATACTTAAGCTACAGGAAATTATTTTTCATTTTCGTATTTTTTAACACGATGTAGATCTGAGTTCATAATATTAACGTAAACATTGTAAGGTCAAGAAATTGCAATCGTGCTGCTTGTAAGACAGAGAATGGTGTCATTTGATTCCATTCTGACGCGCCCTAAGCCTGTTTACGTTTTATGCAGTTGATTCTGCTATTTATTTAGTTCGAAAATTAACTACTGATCTTTAGGTTTTAAAATGTTTAGATGGATCTACTGTGCTCGTTTTAATTTAATGTCGTACATCCAGAAACACATTGTATATATTGTCTTGCATTTATTAATTAGTTAATCCGTATCAGGTGTTTTTTCAAATTTTCTTACGTGTCGACTGTCGCGTTCAGTCGCATTCGTGTCACCAAGTGTTTTTTTAATTTACAATTTCTACCATTCATTTTTAAGATTTTTCTATCTGCGTGGTCTAGGTATTCTCTGGTCGTAAAATAATACTATTGATTCAACTTATATAATTATATTAATTAGTTGTTAAACAAATAGAACTAAATGGAACTGCATTCTATAACTTATTTAGAACATTGTGTTCCTTAGGTACAACTCCTCAAGAGCTAAATGTATCAAATGTGCGTATTGTGGATTATTCTTCTCTCCAAACAAGTTCATATTCCATTCCCACCGAGTGGGACCTGGAGACAAGTACATCCAGCCTGATGCAGCTAACTTCAACTCTTGGAGACGACACATGAAGCTCAGTGGAACCCCTCCCGACGAAGTGGTGCATGCCTGGGAAGATGTCAAAGCTATGTTCAATGGGGGAACCAGAAAGAGAATGCTGTCAGCCGCTAGGTGAGAGCGAGACGAATTGTTTTTATCATTTCCTTCATGTCAGTGGTGGAAATTTTGAAAAATAACTAAAGGATCTTTCATCCTTTTTAAATGCTTTTTTTAAATGGATTTTTAATAGTTTTAACTTTGATTATGTCCCTTTCTCTTTCTTTATGATTTAAGAAATATTTCCAAAAATCGATTTTAAAAGTTCAGCTTTAAATTGTGCTTTAGAAGAATGCCTCTTCGCAGGCCAGAGTCGGAAGGCAGTAGTGAAGTCAAGAGGCCTGCTCCTAGTCCTCCTAGTGCGCATGCGCCGGTGCCACGCTTGGCGGACTATGTGTGGGGGGCGCGGCTGCCTCTACCGTATGCTATACCTTGGCTGAAGCCAACATTGTGGACGCCAGGTAAGAAAATTTATTTTTTTGTCAAAATTGGGTACTAAAGCAAAAAGGTTATAAAACATCAGTATTTTTTTTTCTGATTGCAATGTTGCAACTATTAAAATTTATTTATTTAATTTGTACACTTTTAATTTTAATTAATTATAATTTGTTTAATTTGTTATGAAATAAGGCAATAGGTCTTTACCTAATGCCTTATTTTATAAGTACCTATCTATTACATCTCTTTAGATGTACATAATACATTTCTTTAGATGTACAAGCTGATAGTTATTCCCTTAGAGTATATAAGAAAATATAGAGCAACCCTATAGAAGTATGAACCGTGAGCACGGGTATGAACAACGCGGCCGCGACACGAGCTCCGATACCTCGATCGACTGCGGTTCAACTAGGCTCCACGAGCGAAAAAGTTACATTTTAGCTTATATCATGGTTAACTGCTAAGTTAAATTTTGAAAAACGTCTAGAAAACATAATTTAAAAAAATGACATTTTAACATTTGTATGGTAAGACCTGCTTTCGCTCTGCACAAGGCAATGTGGTTGACGTTATCACTCTATATTTTCTTGAATACTCTATGGTTATTCCAAATAGAATTTCTTCCAGCACATACTGTGATGTACTTACTTATACCGAATGGAATTTCATACTTTTTTGATCTACGATGACTTTACTTCCACCTAGGAGCACTGACAGCGCTAAGCAGCGTAAATTCAATAGAGGAGCCGCGCGCATTCCGACCAGTGAGGGGACACAGAGTGGAGTCGCCACAACTGTCACCCGTCATGTCGCCACCGAGGTCGCCGAACAGGTAATACCGAATATTTTCCGTTGAGTAAAACTTTTTGAGCAGGTAATTGTAGACACAATGAGGAGCTTATTGGTTTATATTTTCTAGCTTTTCCAACTCCAGGTTCCTCTTACCTCTTACAGTCTGTATCAGTCCACTGCTGGACATAGGCCTCTTCTCATACGCATCACTTATTTTCCCTTAATCGCCACGCTGGGCAAGCGGGTTGGCGATCACAGTAGCATAGGGTTGCTATTACACAGTAGGATGCTGCTGCTCATCCTCCAGATTTTTCCTTTCGTCGCTTCTTACGACACCCGAGGGATGAGTAGGGATGGTTTTATTCTTAGGCCGGAAACCACACGGTACCTCCAAGGTTCCAAGGTTCCTCTTAAGAAAATTCAATTTCCAGCCGTATTTGAACCTGTGTTTAAAGCCACCAGCCGTTCTGTTAACTGAGCTATTCGCATATCTGCTTGTGCTATTGAAAATGTGACATTTACTTATTGGTTCATTAAAATCAAACTTTTTCGAAGGTCGCCACTCTCTTCATCACCGCGACGGTCGCCATTAGCGCGATCGCCACTTAGATCACCGCCACCATCTCCAGCGCGATCGCCGAAGAGTGACAGAGATAGCGACGAGAGTGTTGATATTGAAACCACTGAAGAAGACCATCCGAGAGATGTGGTAAGTAGCCTCTTATTCATTGTCATTTTAACTTTCAGAGGGTTTTTACAGGTTAAGACCCAAAGCATATGCGATATTTTTTACACCAGTGGTATAAAAAACGGATTACATTATCATTAATGGTAAGTGCCTGCTGAACAAAAGCCTCTCGCAATGCACGGCACTTTTGTGCGCTCATTGGAGGTATTTGCCCATAATCGCCACGCTGGGCAAGCGGTCACAGTAGCAGATGATTGCTGTTACACAGAAGAATACTGCTGCCCATCCTTCGGATCTTTCTTTTTGTCGCTTTTTACGATACCCGCGGGATGAGTAGGGGTAATTCTATTCTTAAGCCACAGTTTAATAAGAAATTCCAAAATTATAAAATAATAAAGACGTTTTAGTTTTTGCTTTTTTTAACAATAGGTACTACGAGAATGAGAATGACACACTCACGTCTTGTTTTCCTTTATATATTTTAAAATTATTCAATGAAAACCCCTTGAAAAACATTTAAGTTCCAAGAAAATACTAAGTACGTACTCAATTGTCGCAAATAAAGTAAAAATAAGTCCATTCCTTTTATAACTTACGTAAACGTTTCTCAAAGATGCAATTTAATAGTATTGAGTGAATCGTGTTATCCACTCGAGTTGGATTTTTCCAAACGGAGAGTTTTAGATCCAATTTAAAAAGTTGGAAGAGGAAAATTTTTCCAATCACCTCGTCCGGAACTCTGTAATCGTGGCGATTAGTTTTTTGTTCACCTATTTAGACTTTCAGTCGATCACGAGGATTTTCTGGAGAAGAGATTTGTGATGGAATTGGAGAAATAGGTTTTATTCGTGTTAGGATTAGCGATACATGTTTGACTAGTAACCTATTTTAGAAGCCTTTGTTCACTTAGTTCTTGCACTTTTCAAGCACGTGGGTGTGTACCAATGTGATTTTTTCAATGTCATAATTTACTTTCTAAGTTAATCGAAAACACCACTGACTAACGGTGAAGGAAAACATCGCAAGAAAACCTGCGCTTAATAGTTTGAAATCACTAACACAAAGTGAGCTAGCGTGGTGATTAATGTTCGCTACTTCTCTGTGTGAGAAGAGGCCTTTGCCCTGCAGTGGGACAGATACAAGCGAGTTTATTTATTCGAGGTTTAAGTGAAATCTTTGGAGCCAAATTATAACCACTTCCTCTAAACCACTATGGTACGGCTCTATGTATCGTAGTGAAATGATTGACTTCAGATAATGTAATTGTATGTAAGTTTATATGGTTTCTGCTTTGTCCTGGCAAAAAAGTTAGAACTTCGAAGTAATTACAACCTCAATTCAAAATCTAAAACAAAGAAAACTTGTGTAATTAATGCATTGATTAATTTCATTCGGTTTCAATGATTAGCTATTTATTTGCAAGCGGTGTCCGTCATACTCCCGAGAGATACACGCCGCCGCCATTTTAACAAAATGGCTGCCCATTCGAGGCTTTTGCACGTCGTAAACTGTGTAATTACTGGCGGGACGAATTCAAATGAACTTCATTTCGGTTTTAAATAAGAGAAAATGTTTAATTTAGTACCGATTGGTTTGGTATGGACGAATTAATTGGGGTTTTACGTTTTAGTGTACGCTCGGTTTTTCTTCGTCGTTTTTTTTTGGATTCAGCGTTGAGTAAGCTTTGCGTTGGTTATCCGTCGGTAATTAGTGTTTATGTTTCCTTCTTTCCTTCCATCTTCGGTGAATAGGAGATTTAAGAGTACGTACTTGTTAGGTAGGTACGTTATTATGCCCTGTTGACATTATTATTCTTATTGTACAAGGTTATTGTTACCCTCTTCTTAAGTATATTTCTTATACAAAAAACTGTATTTTTTGTTACGATTGTATTCAATATTGGTAAGGGAATATTGTGGTAAGGAAAAATCATAATAATGACTGATGTGTTATATTGTATTATACAGATTTTTTGGATCAATATTAAATCTTCTTTCACGTATGATTGATGAATAACCTGGTGTCATAAACCACCCGTAGGCCGCTAACATGGCTTTACATACCGTAGAAAAATCTCTCAGGTGTGATTTCCTTACAATGTTTTCCCTCGCTGTTTTAGCAAGTGTTATAATTAATTTCTAAAATGCATTTGAATACGAAAAGTTAGAATTGCGTGACGGTTTCAAACGTACCACCTTTGACTTGATAAAATTAAGTCTTTTAGATATTTAATTAAGTCAAAATATTGATTAACATTCAAAATGAACGCCGATATCTGCGCAAATCTATAATGAATAATCGTAAATACGTTATTTACAAGTACTGAAAGGGTATTACGTTATAAATAAAAGGCGTTGGTGCCTCTAATGATTGACGTAAACGGTAGTAATTAACGCGCCTGAAGAACCCTACGATTAATCCCTTCAAAGGACACGGTAGGGCTGTCTCAGGCCACTGGATTTATTTAAATTAATAAGATGGAGTACCGAAGTTTGGGATTTAAAACTATGGCGTGAAGATATTAAAGTTAAAAATAAATGATACATCTAAAGTGGAAGTTAAAATTAAACTATTATTATTATGCTACAACAATTATTTTTAGGTTACCTAATTATGACCAAATTCACAAATGAGATTCAATTTTATTTTTCTATAGTCACAGCAAGACGATTTTCAAATCTTTCTGTAAACCAGGGAAATATATTTCTATAAAAGGCGCCTGAGACACGGCGGTGTGGTTTTGTGCATGCCACAATAGTACGTTGTGTTACAAAGGCGTAAGTACACAATAACTATCGAAGGGACATTGAAAGCCCGACCGGTGAGCGGGCGTGGGTAATAATAACCCGACATCATTAATTTTCTTACCACCCAAGATACATAATGTTATCATCATGCAAAAAAAAAACAACGTACAATACAAAAATAGCGGGCTCGTACCACGCATTACTGCCAGCTTTTTTTAAAAGTAAAGTTTATTTGCGAGCAGATATGATGCAAAAGGCATTACCAACTGTCCCAGACATCTAATGATTGTAAAAGCTAAACTACCCTGAAGCTAAAACAGAAACAACTGTCATCTATAAAATAATCAGTACAGATTGCGAATACTGGATTCGGATTAAAATATAATCTCTAAATCGGATCCTGGGTGCTCTGGTCTAGTCGGATCATGGAATCGGCTTAGTGCTCACGCCGCAGGCTCTCGGTTATTGAATCGAATCATTGTTTGGCTGGAGCTCTTAGTTCATATTGGATGGACGCTAGCTTAAGTATTGAACAGGTTTGTGCAATGCAGTTTAATGGTTGGTTAATTTTAATAGTCGTGTGCAGTGGAATGTGTGAATTAAATTAATTGGTTTCTAATATAATTTGGAGTTAGAAATTTATGATCTAGAAAGTTTTCGTTTATGGATTGTTTTAGTCTGTAAGTTTAGGTGTATTCACAGTCCAAATCAGACTCTAAGGTTAATTAATTATGCCTCATTTTGCTGTTTTTTTGGTGAGATAATATATACCAGTTTACAATAAAGTAGATATCTCCTTAATTATGAACTGAATATAGTACCTGAGACCATATTCAATATAATTTATTTATGTTAATAACTAATATTTTATGACCGATTTCCTGCTTTATCAGTAAGTAGCTGTTGCCCGCGACTTCGTCCGCGTGATACACCCTTATCACCTAGGGGTATAAAATTTAAATTAAATAGAATGCAAGCCTAAACTCATTATCAGTAATTTATACGTATTTGTTTATGATTTATCAATTCATTGATAGATTGTCGCTTCTGGACTTTAGTAGGTATAAATTTGTTATTGTAACCAAACATTTTACACCGTTGACAACCCTAAGAGTTCAACTAGCGCTGTTCAAATTAGGGCGCGTACACAAACAGAGGCACTCGACACTCTATCATAAGCTTTCAATAAGTCCGTAAACAAGTTATTGAATTAAAACGTTCAGCCCTCGGCTTTATAATTAATTATTAGTGGACATTTGAGTGTGTCTTATTGTATGAGGAAATGTTTGTAAGAGAGCACGAAATTCATTAATACAGACGATAATTCCTTCTTTTTTGAAGTTGGTTAAAAATGGTGACGCTTGATGCATTGTTTTTGTGTAATTTATATCACGGAATTGATTATTATACCACCTCTAGAGATTCGATATAAAATTCATTATACGAGTATGGCACTTTCTAGATAATTTTCTGTGTTTACACGTCATAGTTGACGTTTTTCTTCTTGACAAATCTGTAGCGCGAGCATGGATCTTTTTTTCGAATTCTTATCAAAAATGTATCAATATTAACACGTTGAGTGCTACGTCTGTATCATAAATACTTCCCAAAATGCGGTACGTATCAGATCTGATTCGTCTTATACTTGTCATTCCAGCGGCACGTATCATTTCTGACTCGTAACTAGAACTTTGTTATTAAGTCCTTTTTGCTTTGAAAATTAGATATTTTAATTATTTTCATGCAAAAATGGCATCTATATGAACCAAGTTAGCTCCTATTTCCATAGCACGGGGTTTGGAACATTAATATATGGGTTATTAGATGGGTTAAGTTACGTATCAGTACTGATTCGTATAGCAGGTGCGTAGTCAACTAATTCATAGTTTACGAGTCAGAAATGATACGAACCGCAACCATTTAAAATTGTATCGACAGTTGTCAAGTGATGTGAAAATAAAGGCTATGGAATATCGATAGCATAAAACATTGATTTTATTAGAATAGTCAGATAAATCAGTTATAATAGACTCATTGGCTTATTATTATTTTTGTACTTTTTTAATATAGTTAATTTCTAAGGATTTTAATAGCAGACATGCAGGTTTTCATATTTGTAAGTCGTAAAAAGAGTAATTACGGGTTTCTGTTTGGAATTTCTGAAAATGTTTATCTTTTTTCTTTCTTGGCTTTTTTTCACAATTCTCTTCAAGAACTTCTTAATAATATTCTACGTGACCGCTTTATACTTATCTATACATATAATAAAATCGTAACGAAGTATGTATGTAATTGATTGGCGCGAAAACTACTGGACAGATTTAGTTGAAATTCGGCAAATATACTTTTTAAATTCTTGGTCAACTTATAGGGTATAAATTATCACGTTTATAATTATGGGGGATGAGCAGTATTGTAGTAAGCAGCGTATTTCTAGAATTTGCTGCAGAATTGTTGTTGTTGTGGGGAAAAATATTATTAAATTTCAATTTACAAAATATTATCACGCTATATCCACAAGGAGCTAAACATTACATAACATAACATATAATATCTTTTAGGAACGATTATTTTGTCTACATGTCAACAGACTTCATAGCCTTCCGGTCGGGCGAACGCCTTGGAAGTGTAAGGCTTTGGGTTCGATCCCCAGTACCGCAAACTTTTTGTGGATTCTTTTGTATTTTTTTTTGTCATTGAAATGAATATGTATTTTTGTGGTATTTCATTCTTAATGACTTTTATTACATACCGGCTGAAACCCGAAGGAAACATGCTTTTTAATAATTTTTCAACTTATAAAAAACGTATATGCAACGAGGTATGCAAGGATCGTAGCAAGTGGAAATCCGTTGTCTCTGCCTACCCCTCTGGGAAACAGGCATGAGTCTATGTATGTATGTATGTAAAAAACGTCACCACTTTAATTTGAAACATTTATAAAATTTATATTATTTAAAACATAGTGTTCTAGATGGCGTGAGAGTCTATTTAGATCAGCGGAATTCTTTTTTAAATATTTCAATTTGAAACCCGAAGGAAGCAACGCGCATCGTGTGGGATTATACTTTTAAAAATTTCAGCTTATAAAAAAAATCCGCTTTAATTTGAAGCATTAAAATTATTATTATTTAAAACATAATGTTTCCTTTTTCTTAACTAGATGGCGTTAGGAGTCGATTTAAATCTGAGGAAAAATATTTTTCTTGGATACTCCTGATGGGACAGAAAAAATATTTATAACCACTGGCATCCTTGCAGGGAGGCAGGGCAAAATTACAATTGCAGTAGCGTCTTCGGCGATTACTGCCACGTTGTTTTCTGGTGACAAAACAGCGCACACCATGTTTAGGATTCCCATCAATTTACAGAGCAACGAAACACCTGTTTGTGATGTGTCACGAAATAGTGACAAGGCAGGCATTTGCTTAAGAATTGTTCTTTGATCGTATGATAGGATGAATGTATAATGGCAAACAGAAAAGCAGTTGATGCGGTACACAGAACTCTAAAAGACATCCGTAGGAACCAACACATAATGGGTGGTGTCACAGTTATGTTCAGCGGCAATTTCCACTGAACGCTGCCTGTGGTGACGCGAGGAACTGGGGCTGATGAGGTGAATGGTTCTTTGAAACTATTATTTTTATGATCCTGTATTCATAAGTTGAGCTTGACAATAATTATGGGCGGCTGAGTAGGAATCCACATGCTCAAGAATTTTCCAACTCAAAACGCCCAAAAATAATCAAGCTGCAGCAATCAACGAATGCATTCTTTTATAAATGAAAGGGAATGAAGTGTTTTACACATTTATAAACACTGTTGTCAATCAAGATGACGCCACTCATTATTCTATAAAATTCCTGAATTCCCTCACTGCAAGTGGACTTCCGACGGACGTCATTAAGTTGAAGGTCGGTGTCCCGATTATGCTTCTTCGGAACTTAACGCCTTTGAAATTGTGTAAAGGGACCCAGAAAATGATGGCCTGATGGCTTAATGTAAATTATCTGCAAATCATCAAGGCACAAATTCTAACGGGTTTCGGTATTGGCGAGACAGTGTTTACACCATGTACCACTAATTCTCCACATTTATCCCTTTCAATTTAAGCGAGTGTAGTTTCCTGTGGGCGTTTGTTTCGCCATGAGAAGTCTGCGAGTGTCGATCTCAGGACCAGCTTCTCCTCACATAGACTGTATGTCGTTTGCTCTCGGGTCACCAGTCCTGACTCTCTGTACATTTTAGCTCCCGAGAGCAAAACTACAAACAAAGTAATCTGTATGTTTTTCTAAATATCCTGGTTCGGATTTGATATTGATACGAAACTTTTGTTCTTTTACATAGGTTTTTCGCTTTATTAGGTCAGAAATTATGCAATAAAATATGCGAAGCGCACTTATAACTTTTTCTTTTGCCCTATACATTAGTAAGACTTAAATATAAAACTAATCTTTGTTGGAATAATTGCTCTCACATGTGCAAAACATACACAATACAATAGGTATATTTAAAAAAATCTCTCATTCTCTCCTGTGCAATAATTATTCCCACATGATAGTGGGGTCTGCTTTTCGGGTTTTTCGCTTCCCCTTCGCTCTATCCATTGCATCGTCCTGGATAATGTAATGGCAATATATAATGTTTTCAATAATAAATATTTTGGATAATTTAAATGTTTATGCACATGTTTTGCTTAATAAGAAACTCGCAAAAACAACTGACTTGGGCGGACTTGAACTGTCATATCATAACATTACTAATCTGCACTAATAAAAGTTTGTGAAGATGTTTGTTACCTAAACACTTTTGATTTGAATAGAACTCGGTAAACATAAAAACCATATTTCCTGGATTAACAAAAAATATAAATTTTATCCTGGTTCAACATCCACGCGGGCGAAGCTGCGGGCAAAAGCTAGTAATACAATAAAGTAAACATACAACTTTTCTAATCACGACATAGGGCAGCACTATTCGTGACACTCCATTACGATCAGTATTGATACGTACGATCAGAACTGATACGTACCGCACAGAAGCATGAAAATTCATATTCAGTGCGTTAGTATCAGAAATAATACGTACTTTTTTAATTAGTCGGTAGGATAGTATTTCAGTAAACAAATAAAACTATATATTTGTCTCATCATTCTTTCAATTAGTTTATGAAATATTAACGTAGCAAAATGGGATAGAACGATGTTTTCGCTTCAGCATTTGGGGAAGTCGCGCGATCGCTCATATCTGATACGTATAGCATCGAACGTGTTAATCGTCAAATTTGACACAATTTAGTGAACTTTACATCAAACTTGACGTTTAAAATTGATAAACGTTCGATAAAAAGTCAAAAAAAAGAAATCCGTGCTCGCCCCCTGTTGAACTAAAAACCAAAAAGAAAAATTTGATAGGCGTGGATAACGATACGAAAACTCAGTAGGTAAGAGCGCTTCAGTACGACATGTGTGTCATCGCTTCAAGCCCCGCTCATATCCTATCTCATTATCTATTTCCTCTAACAGATCCCAATCACTTTCTAAACCCAACAACACACTAACTCCACAAATCAGAGCCCTAAAACCTCGTACCAAAAGACGAATGGACGCAATCCTCTGAACGAACATTAAAGAAAAAACAGTTCTCCGTGCGAACATAAATACTTTTGTAGCTAGTATTATTTGGTAACCAGCTCACGTCTCTAATAGATGCTTCAGGAGGATTGCGCAAACGATTCAATTGGAGTACTTGATGTTGGTATAAATCACTTGGCAGCCGCACCCACTTTGTTTTAGGCACGTAGAGATTATGTTTGGGTTTCGTGATGTGTTGCTAGTGAGCTATTCGGCTTTGGAAAACGCTTGAGCGAGATTTGTTTTTTAAAAGATGATGTTTAGGGGTCTTTTTTATCGTATAGTTGATGAACAACCTGGTGTCAGAGTTTAAATCGCCCGTAGGCCTCTGACATGGCTTTACACACCATTGAAAAATCTCTCAGGTGTGCTGGTTTCATCACGATGTTTTCCTTCACCGTTTTAGCAACTGATAATTAATTTATAATACGCACATAACTTACGAAAAGTCTGAGGTGCGGCCTTGGGATCGAATTCGAGACCTCTGACTAAGGGTCTATCTTTTTTAAACGGGTTTACTTAGCTTGACCTGTTTATTATTTGGTTCAAATTTAGTAATCGATATTTCACCCCCTTCCTGTTGACAGATTGATCTGATGTTTGGTACACAGCTTTAGTTTTGATAACAAAACAAAAAAAAAATGTTTACTTATATTATGTTATTTATGGTTGATGAACAACCTGGTGTCAGAGTTTAAACCACCCACGTGTGATATGGCTTGATACACCCTAAAACATCTTTTGATTGTGCTGGTTTCCTCACGATGTTTTCTCTTACAGTTTTTTATCGAGTGATCATTAATTTTTAATACGCACATAAATTCGAAAAGTCAGAGGTGCGGGATTTGGTTTTGAATCTTTGTTCTTTGACTTGGCGGTCTAATGTGACTGACTGATGACTGCGACCAGTGTTTAGAGGTTATGTTTATTTAATAAAAATGATTGCAATTTGACCTTTACAAGCGGATAGCGGAGCGGTAAAGGTTTCTTTTAGTAATATTCTGTGAAAAGTAGCCTTGAAGTTTATCATTTTTGAATTTATAACATAGATGTACAAGTTGTGATAAAGTATTTGATTTATTGATGGGAGTGACAGGATTGAACAATAAAGTTAAAAAAATTTAGAGAAAAAATGAAGTTTATCCAGGATTTAAAACCTTTTAGTTAGAAACACCAGCTGATGCCAGCTCGGGTCTAAAAGTCTCTAAAAATTAAAATAAAAAGGATTTTAAAATTACCACGTAATTTTAATAAAAACCAATTAAAATTTAAATTTACTGTACACATTTTTTAAATGTATTTATGCATATGTTTTGCTTATTAAATGAAATTGTTTAATAAGAAATCCCGCCCAAGTCAATTATTTTTGCGAGTTTCTTATTAAATTATTTCATTACTGTATACAGCTATGTTAGTCCTCCGAAACAATTGGTCTAAACAATTCAGCGTGCTGATTGTACGCAATGCAACAGTGTTGTCTCCGGGGACCGTCCCCAGGGGTCGGGGGCCGCGAGGACGGGTCCCAGTATTCCCAGTTAATTACACGCTTCACACGCTGACGTCACGACAATGATGTACTTCTCTATTAATTGTGTTTGAAGTTCTATTGCATGGCGTACCTGAGTTATTGATTATGTTGATAAGTTTTCGAGGATTTGATGGGGATTTGACAAACATAAAACGTCTTTGACATTGTCTATCTACAAATATATAATTATAAACATTTTTGTTAAGGACTATATTATACTAGCTTTCGACCGCGGCCTCGCCCGCATGGTAATTTCATAAATTGTAGCATACCTATGTGTTATTCCTAGTGTACACAGGGTTATTTGTAAAACACCAGCATCCTTAAAAGGGGTCATTAAATTCATCATTATGAACAACTTTAACTATGGACCAAACCTGAAATCGCAAAAAAAATCAGCCGTTCACATGACTCAACAAAATGTACGGAACAGCTGATTTTTTTCGGATTGCGAGTGTTTTACAAAAAAAAAACGATTAGCAGGATTTGAACCATATTTGCCACCTTAGTTACGTTACTGTTAGCTTGTATCATCCCACTAATGAGCTACCTTAGTAGTCCAAAAAAAAAGTTGTGACCTACAAAGCGTGTATTTGCAAAAACATTAAAGTTTCAGTTGTTCAGTCTATACGCCAGATGGCTCTACATTGTCATTTTTTGTGACCCGAGTCTGACTTGTTTAAATATCACTTTAGTTTCCATTTGGATGGAAACCTTGTAGTTAGTTTAGGGTTGTTTTTGGACATTAGAAGCACTTATGAAGTACCTATTTGTATTAAAAAAAAAACCCGCTCTAGGACTCCTGTTTCGCTGTAACAGTTACGTGAAATGAAAACGTCACATCTCTGAATTATTACTAATTGTCGTGTGTCGGCATTTTTTATTTTATTTTAATAGTTTAATTACTACTACTACATTTATTTATACTTTTTTTTATTAAACATAATTTAAATCTGCTATTTTTTTATCCTATCTTGCCTTTCCTTTAACCTAAAAAATAAATAACAATAATATTTCCTTCCATGCTTAAAAAAATACTTTGTTTAATTCGCGCTACGGCGTAGCAACGTAGCACTGCTACGAGATTAACTACGGCAAACACAAAATAGTTAAGCACCATTTTCTCTTCTGTTTATAAATAGTTTTTTTTTTAATAAAATTATTTTCTCTTTTTTTGATAATATTTATTTAGTTAAAATAGTATTTTTCTACATTGATTGCTTGTTGAAATACGTGTAACAAAATGACCAATACAAATAACACTTAAAACAAATGAAGCTTAAACAAAAATACCCTCATTCATATGGTCTACAATACTTAAACAAAAGCGTAGGGACATCAATTATTCAACAAAATTCAAACAAAAATGACTGTTACAATCAAATTATTGGTCTCTATACATTAGTGACAAAGAGATGTTTATCGAAATAATATTAAAAGTTGGTTTTATTATTGTTTGATAATGTTTTGTTTATATAAACACCAAAATGTTGTATGAAAATTATCTTATTTTATTTTTTACCTACGTCACTAGGTACGTAAATTTAATTAGGAAAACAAAAGTATGCCATGTTATATTATGTCTTAAAATTTTATGCAAATGGATACAACATCACTATCACTACATAGTATAAAACAAAGTTGCTTTCTCTGTCCCTATATCCCTATGTATGCTTAAATCTTAAAAACTACGCTACGGATTTTGATGCGGTTTTTTTAAATAGATAGTGATTGAAGAGGAAGGTTTATATGTATATTGCACCCGTGCGAAGCCGGGGCGGGTCGCTAGTTTTTATAATAAAATGTATTATTTCGAATATGTAGACCGCTATAGTCTGTTGGCAACCCGACATTATTGCATAATTATGATAATTTTAAGTTTGTTATAATGGCAACTCTGTATCTGTCATTTTCTCTCTATCAAACCGACTGTTAAAGAAGATACGACGATCCTCTCGTATTTTATTAATACTGCACGAATTTGTCACGTTTTAAATTATTATTAACTTAAACATTATTTGTTAACGTAAATAATTACCTTATTATTACGTTAATTATCATGAATAACACGAAAGCTTATACCAGCTATAACAGATATTTTGCGTGAATCTGTGCGCCCCGTTATTTAAATGTCGTAGTGACATTTCGATATTTTTTTTATTTACCTCATTTGGAATTTGGCATTTTGGCCCACCGTTTTTATTGGGTGGGCCGTGTGCGGAACATTAATTTTGTTATTCACTTGTGGGCCGCGAAAATCTATGCCCCCAGTCTTTTGTTAGAGTTACGTCATTATTTTTTTCGTAAATGGATTTTTGTATTTTTTTTTGTTTGTTTGTGAATTGGGTTTTTGCTTTTATTTGGAATTGTTTGAAGATTTGTTCCTTCTTATAGAACATAGATTCATTACATGTTCCATTTACAAAATAATTAAAGTTCAAGATTTCGTTGATAAATAATGGCTATTATGTTTATAGGTACGATATTTTAATGAGACTGTCTCAGTAATTTAATGGTCGTAAGCATACGTCGTGGTGGCGCATAGGTAACCGCTTTGCAAGCGCCTGAGTGTGTGTTCGAACCTAGCATGTACCGATGTGACTTCTTCAATGTCATATGTACTTTTTTAGTTAATCTACGACACCACTGACTATAATAAAGGTGAAGGAAAGCATCGTAAGGAAACCTGGACTTGAATAGTCTGAAATCGCCAACATGCAGTGAGCTAGCGCGGTGATTAATGCTCAATCCTTCTCTGTATGAGAAGAGGCCTTTGCCCTACATTGGGAAAGTAACGTCAGAGTATGAGGTCCTCAGTTTAACCGGATAGGGCACAGTCTGGGTTTTTCTATTAGGAAATTCAATTTTAAACCAATATTATTATTTTCTTTTATTAATAATTTCTAACATAAATAATATAACCCAAAATTCCACAAATCTATACCATCAACAATAACCTAAAGGTCTAAAATCATAACTAACAGATAAAGGTTTAATTTGAACCATTCATTGACACGCGATACATGGAAGTATGTTAATCGGACACTACTACATTATTTAACGTTAAAACAAACCTTTGTTGGCACAACGGAGCCACGTAACGTAAATAATTATAGGAACATGTTATTGAATAATTTATTAAGGCAGCCATAGAGTTAATAATTATTTAGTAAAGACAGTTTTTGCACAAGTACTGAAAAGGATTAGATTTAGTGGCGCTTAAAACTTGATTTTATTGTGCTAGTTTACGGTCGCGGCTATTCCCGCGTGTTATATTGATAAATTGTAGCTTTTATGTTATTCTGATGTACCTATAAGCTATCTTACTGTAAAGTTTTATTAAAATCCGTTCAGTATTTATTTTTTACGTTGTGTTCAACATACCGGTTTTGTATACAATACGAAGCCGATTTTCACTAAGATGACACGCGCGACGGCCGGCGGCAGCGGCCGAACTGCATGAGGTATTACCGTCAATAATTAATTGATGTTATAAAACTATAGGTTAACATCAAAAGTAGAGCAATCTTTAAAAGCGGATTATCAGAGTGATGGAACAGAGAGTGCACAACTGCACATGTGTTTGGCACTCTTATGCATTATAATATCTCCTGCGTAGTTGGCTAATCTCCGTTGAGATTAACCGCTGTGTGACCGAAATTCGGTCTGGAAGACATTATAAGACATTATAGGTAACTTCACTATTGTATCACCCAATACTATCTCATATTACAGCCGTGGCGGATAATTTAGAAGCACATTATATAAGAACTTAGATTAATATATTTTATGTAGGTATATTTTTTACATGTTTTAAGCACATGTTTTGCGGGCAGGACTCAGAAGCTTAGCTGGTAAAGCGATGGCACGGCTCGCCAAGGATCGTGGCTTCAAGTCCCGCCCGAGTCAGTGTGTGTTTTTGCGAGTTTCAGTTTAATTTAATTTAAATTAGATTAAATTTAAATGCCAGCTCTAATACTTTCCTAGGTTACAGTTTATCGCCGGCGCATTGGCTTTTAAATCAAACAGCAATAATTACTATGAGCATTGTTCGTAATATCACTATCAGTTCGCTCGCAAATGGACAACGGTGTCCAACATGTGGAAATGAAAACAGATTTTGCATAAAAGAGATGAACACAGCAATGTTTGAAATCATTACGGATTTATTTTTAGGTTTTATGTGTACAATTAAAAGGCTTAGGTACTTGTGCATTAATAGCCTAGTGGTGTGACCGTTGACTGGCATGTCAGAGGTCTCAGGTTCGAACTCAAGGCATGCACCTCTGACTTTTCGGAAGTTATGTGCGTATTATTAATTAATTAATTATCATGTGATCCGTGCCTCGGAAAGCACGTTAGGCCGTCGGACTATTTTTCACTAAAAATAGCCTTCGATCTATTCTCATACTAACCAAATACACACAAATATACGCCGTTTCAGAGGAGTTCGATAACAAACACTGTGACAGGAGATTTTTATATATTAAATTAGATAAATATAATAATATAAGCTAGCGTATTTTTTTTTGTAGTAACATAAAGTGCAAAACTTTGACAATCCACTCAAATCGGCGTTATAGCATAACGGTAGTTATTAGTTAAGTGACAGTAAGTGGTGTTTCAAGTGTCTACCGTGCCCCATCAGATAGATAGGTTCTCGTGTCTGTAATCGAAAAACGCGCGTTTTTTATGACGAAACGCTGTGATAACGCTGATATAATTGTAACCGAACCGTGGCTTAATTATAGCCTTTATGAATGCAGTTGTATGCGTGATTTTAGTTTAAAAGCTGGATATAGGTACTATGAAATCGATAATGGTGCTGATTCGCTTGCATACCGGACCAAACTAATACTAATTTCACTACATCTCTTTCTAAAAAACGCAATTGAAAAAGGACAGAAAATTAAACTGTCAAATTATATGAAATAATTTAATAAGAAATTCGCAAACACAACTGACTCGGGTGGGACTTGAATCCGTGATCCCTGGCGTGCCGTGCCATCGCTTGTAAAAAAAGCTTTGTAAGTTACGTAAAATTAGACAGGGTGTATGTCGAAGTAACTTAAATACTTCTTGATAAATGGACTAATTTCATAGCTCTAAAAATCTTCTTTCCTTTTCTTAAAATATCTGTTAGGAAGAGAGATGGCGAGTCTAAATGAATGTAGAGTGTGTGAAAGAATTAGCACAATTATTAAATCTACGTTTTGTAAAATATTTATTAAGCAGTGATGACTGACAAGTCAAAGGTAGGTATGTTTGAAACCTAGACACGCACCTCTGACTTTTCGGATTCATGTGCGCATTAGAAATTCATTAGCGTTAATCACTTGCTAAAACGGTGTAGGAAAACATCGTGAAGAAACCAGCATACCTGAGAGATTTTTTAACAGTGTGTATAGCTATGTAGAGGCCTACGTGTGGTTTAAACTCTGACACCAGGATATCATTAACTATACAATAAACAGTGCAGTCCGTTGGTTTGATAGTTTTGATTCGACAGATTCATGAAAGGTAGCTATTTAAATTTCCTTCAACAGGCCTGCACCTGGCCATGCAATACCGTGCCGACTTCAAGACCTGATGACAACTGCTGGAGCGGCCTGGTGCCGAAGGTAGAGAGAGATGAGGAGCCACGAGTGGAACCATGGAGGCTGCCAGACCTGAGACCTGCCCTACATTACATGCATGACCGCGGTAAGTTTAGTTAGATTGCCTTTTTGTGGTTTTACACATACTTAAGTATTCACTCCAGGGGCTCTACTCCGAAAATCGAACAGCGATGTATCGGATCGGAACATAATAATGAAGACCATCAAACACAATCCATACCACCAAATTACCACTGTTTAATTGTACTTAGCGTTTTCATCTGTCGTTTCGTTACAAATCCATAAAAAAGAACAATCTATTAGAAGGTAATTTAACGAACAAACATGCGATCCGACAATTGAAGCTTTGTTGTTAAAATTTCAGAGTAGGCCCCCTGCTGTTTCCCAGAAAGATAGTAAGCCTAGATGTATCATTCACCTACATTTCACCCATTTTTGCTGATCATATATATCTAAAACCTTGAATAAAGTGTGGAGAAGATTCACAAGGACACCAGCGACGCGTAATATTTGATTTCCTTGTGTCTTATTTTTCGGTGTTAACGGTTTAAGTATTAAAAGTACCCACACTAAGCACTGACGGCCTAGTGGTTTGACCGTCGACTGAGAAATCTGTGGTCTCGAGTTCGATCCCAAGGCCCGCACCTCTGTCTTTTTGTAAGTTATGTGCGTATTATAAATCAATTATCAGTTGCTAAAACGGTGAGATTTTTCAAAGGTGTGTAAAGGCATGTCAGAAGCCTACGGCCGGTTTAAACTCAAACATCAGGTGTTGTTCATCAACCATACGATAAGAAGAAGACCTACACTAAAAGCTATAAGTATAAATAAAGTTATAGTTAAAATATAAATAAAGCTAAAGTAGTCGTGGGTAACCGGTGGATGTAAACGGCAAGTTGTCGCTCGTTATGGCGTTCTATGGGGGACGCCTTTGTTCAACAGTGGACTTCTTTCGGCTGATGATAACGATGACAGCTAAAGTTAGGTATATTATTTTGTAGAAAGAAAAAAAGAGATTCTTAATTTTCTTTGACATTAACTACTTAAATAGCATAATTACAAATTCAACTAAGGTTAAACCTCGTTAGTACCCCACTTAAATTATCATGTGAATATAATTGAACTTGCATCTATTAGTAACTCACACAATTGAAGCTAGTATTAAATGGAGCGAGCATAATTATTTACTGGTGTACTAATTGGGTAGCA
Source organism: Protodeltote pygarga (assembly GCA_936450705.2). Taxonomy (NCBI): domain Eukaryota; kingdom Metazoa; phylum Arthropoda; class Insecta; order Lepidoptera; family Noctuidae; genus Protodeltote; species Protodeltote pygarga. Next base: position 11,546,530 of record OW388263.2, read on the forward strand.
GGAGCCGGCAATTATATGAGGATTATATTCACCGCTACCTGGAGACGGGATCGATATTCCGTTTAAGGCGAAGCGCTTGTTCATTGCGAACTTTTTATGCAATTCGCTATGCAGCCGTATGCTGACTTAACAAAGACATGGCTACCCCAATAATTATACTGTAAAGTGGCGTTAGTAATTAATCCTACTAATCTTTAAACTAATATTATAATTGCGAAAGTAGGTAACTCTGTTTGTCTGTCTAAACCATCGAACTAATCTGAACAAAATTTGGAGATATTAGAAAGGACATAAGCTTCTTTTAAGCGTTAACCGACATCAAAAGCACCAAAGCAAAAGCTATACTACTTATAAATGATATGGATATGTTTGTTACTCTTTCCCGCAAAAACTACTGAACGGATTTTGGTGAAACTTTACAGTATTATTGTTTATACATTAGAATAACACATAGGCTGAACTCTCCTATGGACTGATTGCTCTCAACCTGTTGATAGTGATATTTTAGCACTTCAGAAGACCCAGGATAACAAGAAAACTGCTTATATTATTGTTTTAAGACTGCCTCTTTGGTCTTGTGGTAGCAAGGGCGACTACTGAGCACGAGGTCTTGGGTTCAAACCCGGGTTGGGCAAAGAGTTATTGGGTTTTTCCATGAATTTGTATTAATTATTAGGGAGGCTCGCCTCCTATCATTTGAGACTGATAATATACCTACAACATTTACTATGCGACCAACCCTCAAATCGCAAAAAAAAATCAGCTGGTCCATACATTTATGTTCACATGACTCAACAAAATGTATGGAATAGCTGATTTCATTTTTATGATTTCAGGGTTGGTCCCATATTAAAAGTTGTTCATAATGATGAGTTTAATGACCCCTTTTAAGGGAGCTGGTTTTTTACAAATAACCCTGTATATATGTTACAGGCGTGAGTCTATGTAATGTATATTAAATGTGTATTAAAAAACAATTTTCTTTTTTCCAGATAGAGACTGCGTTGCCTGCGTGGCGCCCTTACCTCTGCTGCCACCGCGACCGCCAGCACCCGCGCCCCATTAGCAAGCAAGGACCTTAAATAATAATTATTAATACATATCTGTGGTAAAATCTTAATGATATTGTTAAAATCGTGTCATTGGAATAAACACTCGGGCGTACAAACTATGTTTTGTTGCAATAAGATAGATAGCCGTTATACAACAATCACGTCAGTTACTAACACGTCGTTAACTAAATATTTCTGTGATTCGGCCCATGGGCCGAAACTGTCATAGGCCAAAACACTGAACGAGTCCGAATCTCGATGTGTGCTGAACCTAATAATTTTTATTTTGACTTTTGTGGCAATAAAATAGGTTGGTAGGTACTTAGGTATGTTACCCAATCACATTCACGTAAAAATCGCTGCTTTTACGTAATTAGCTTAATATTAAGCTCTGTCTCAACTTGCCAAAAAGACTAGTCACTTGTATTACACAGTATTTGTAAAACGGGTTTTTTACAGAAAATATTTTTATTGTGAATATTACGCACTTACTTAACTAATTTAATTAGGAACCGTTTCAATTATTTAATTAATTATCTTTGAAATTAGTGCCATATTATGCATATCGTAGTACGTATACTTAATTAATAATATATGTAAAATATAGGATATGATGTGAAATATTTATCTTTAACTTAATCTTAAAATATGAAGTAGTACTTGTACAAGTATTGAAGTGCGCTAGTGGCGCCCTCAATTTTTGCTGACTCTTTTTTGCCAAATTGTACGTGTCATTTAAAAAAACAAAATCTAAAACATGGTAGAATAAACTCAGGTATTTATAGTCTTGGATATTATCATAAAGTCAAGCAAACACAATCTATTAACAACTTACTAACAAATATTTAAAGTAATGTCCAAATGAATCGCTAGATGACACTTTTTCATCATCAATTTCAGTGTCGCCATTGTAAAACCATTTCTATTTTATGAATTTCAAATTTCAAATATGAAAGTGACACTTTTCAAATTTAACCAAAGTTTATTGTATTGTAACCTAATAAATTTCTGAATTTTCAGTTTTGATTAATTTGGGTATTTATAATTAACTTGTTAAGTATATTTCTATAGGTATCGTAATATCTTTAATAAAATTATAAAGTACTGGCAAAAAAGAGTTTGACGCGGTAAATGAACGGAAGGTTTCATAGAATTTGAATGATCATTATGATTAAACGTTAATAGAATTTTAGAGATAATAATTTATCTTTGCATTTGCACTACATACTATATCCTAAAGTCTAGCTTAAAAGAATCTTTTCACTTTGAGAATAATTCCATAACTTACGGTACCTATAGGCCACACGTAAGATATTATACACGCAATGCAATTTTATTCTATTGCCATGTTTTTGCCAAGTTTATCATGAAAAACACTAACATTGCTTCAAAATAGTATTGAAATGGTTTGGGCCTGGTTTTAAAAAGTGTAAAAACAATCCCAAACCCTTCAAATACCATTTACCATCTTGATGTTCATGGCTGTGCTTAATGAGAGCGTACGAAATCATAATTATTACTTTAATTCTTCGAAGTCCATAGCAATATAGTAATATTATATAAATAAATAAAATTGTAAAGTCTAGTCATGACGTGTAATATGCTTAAAATAGGTAATTAAGGATAACCATAATAATGGGTGTCATGTAAAAAAAGCAATTATAATGAATTCGATTCATAGAACCTAATAGATAATTATTTATTATTTATTGAATTTAATCTAGTCAAAAACACTAGTTCTAGATAATATACAACAATGTAAAAAATGTTTAGGTGGCACATAATCTTGAATAAATTTTATTGTAAATAAATTATAAATTTATAATGATGTGATTTTAACTTGTAGTGATTATAATGTACACTTCTACAACAATGCATCAAAATTCTGTAAACTACGCTTTAAAAACTACAGTTGGGCTCGAAATCAGGGTTATCATAATACATTTTTCATGAGAATTCCTCTTGACTGCATACCGTATTGATATTATGTAACTGTATCAAAACTGTAGTGGTAATTTAGCAGCACGAATAATAAACTGTAGAAAAAGTTATCTGGTTTTAATTATCCAAAATGTTTTCCACAGGTGCATAACTCGCGAGAACAGCGATAGCTTGAGGCGTGCTTCAGCGAAACAAAGTTATTATTTAATTCAATGTTTTGAAAGTCGGTTCTGGGCTTTTACCTACTATTTATACTTATAATCGACAACTAGGAGTACTTACTCATAATAAATATACTACAATATGGAACAAAAACACTGTTATTCCTTGAAAAGAGACGACCGACGAGTATATAAACATGTAGGCATACCATTAGTATCAAATATTTTAATATAAAAATATATATTTTAATAAATGTTATTGTTCAAATGTTCATGGTAATGAGCGTTTTGGTACATAGTTTATGGCTGCAACTGCTGACGAAGACCTTAGACAAAAGACCATAAGTTAGAATAATATAAATAAAATAATACAAGTCAGTCACTAAAATGACCAATGATCAGTTTCAGACACGGTTTCAGATAACTGAGACTAATCCATTTAATTAATGAAAGTAAAAGATAGTTATTACATAATAATTATCTGCATATTCCTAAATCATAAATAAACATTTGAATTATGTACAATAATATCACAAAGGCAAGGTTTCGCTCCATAAAAAATATGTAATTCATTTCGTTCCTTTTATGTCGCTCGTAGTGCCATCTGTTGCAAGTAGTTTGAAAATATTCAGAAGTGGCGCCAAGCCCTCAAAGCTGAGAAGCCATAGACAATTTATAGTATTTCCAATTTACTTCACTATTTTTCGTGCCTCCTGTAACGTTGGCAACATTTCCTACAGCCGTCAATGTCAAAACTCTTTACGTCAAAAGTTGTTGTCTATTCCTTTTCCTGTTAAATTTTCTCCTGAGAGGTTGGTTTCGTGTTTGTTACAATCTAATTTAATCACAAAAACTATTGAGTTTTTAAACAAATCCAGTTATGGTGTATTCGTGGACAGTGCATTCTCGTTGCTCATGTGTTTATTTTATTAAATATGTGAAAAACCGTAATGTTATAAAATGATAACCTATGTCGTACAGCGTATGAAACAAGCCGCTCTGTGTTTCAGAAACTAAAAATGGGTCGTTACTCTCGGGAACCTGATAACCCAGCGAAGTCATGCAAAGCGCGTGGCTCAAACCTCCGTGTTCACTTCAAGGTAAATTCAAAAAGTGTTTTTGTATACAATTATACCAATCAATGATCCCACATGGATTACCAGGTGTTAACTTGAGTGCAGTTGGATAAGTTTGATCGACTGTGTTACGTGTCTATTTTATTGCCTAAAAAGATGAAAATAATTGAACTGCAATACATAGTGTATGACAAAAATATCACAGGTTAGGATGGTACACAGAACTGATCAGTGTTTTGCCTGGTAGGCATAGAGGAATTTGTAATCTATCGTACCTAGCTTCATTTACCTGTCTAGTTAATTCATTCATTAATTCATTCAACAAACTATTAGCACCTTCTATTTTACATTTTGAAGCTCTTGTATTTAATTCCCTGAGTAACTAAAGGTAACTGTAATAATAATAACATTACAACGGCAACTTAGTGCTAAAACCTAGTGGTTATAAATTTCAGAACACTTATGAGACCGCCATGGCGATCAGGAAACTGCCCCTGCGTCGTGCCGTCCGTTATCTCAAAAATGTGACTGAAAAAAAGGAATGCATTCCCTTCCGCCGTTTCAACGGTGGTGTAGGCCGTTGTGCACAAGCCAAGCAGTTCGGCACCACACAGGGTCGTTGGCCCAAGAAGTCCGCTGAGTTCTTACTCCAGCTCCTTAGGAATGCTGAATCTAACGCTGACTACAAAGGCTTGGATGTTGACAGGCTGGTCATTGATCACATTCAGGTAAGCTGAAATTATTTTTATTTTGTAACTTGGTTGTGTCTACTTTTAAAATGACTTGTTTCACTTATAACATTTAAGATTATAATTAATCAATTGTATGTATGTATCAAACTATCTATTGAAATACATTGATGGGATTGTCTAAGTTTCATGGACTAAAGTCACACAGTGTTTCTTAACAAACCTCTGTGAGGAAGTATGGGATTGATCAGTCAATACCAAAAGACTAAAAGACACTGCCTGCCCTGACAATTGTTTGTATTGATACAATGCAGACAGCAAATTAATTATTGAAACTAAGTAGGATTCGCATTTATGCTTGCCCTGTCAAAAATGTCTGTGCAAGCCCCTGGTCAATATAAAATCATCAAATTATATCAACTGATCTTACTTTACTCAATACTTTATTTAAACTGATGTTAACTTTGTTGGTGTGGAAACACACTTAGTAAAGCCTTCTTGATGAGATATTAGTTGCAAATTGTATAGTAACAAGCTAACATTTTATTGGAAACTATCATGATTGTAGGTATTTATGTTGTTTTCCATACTATCCATACTAATCATGGATTACGCAAAGCTTCTGAAATGTTAGGTTAGGTTAAACAATATAATGTCACTGAGAAAACTTACTTACTTCAAACAAAGTTGCATACCTACCTATTCTTAGAAAGAAAAAAGATTTTGATTTGACAACAACAAGTAAAGTTATCTAGGTATTCAATTCTTTGATTTATAATGTGTAGTGTTTGCGAAAACCCAAGCCATTGCTAATAATAATAGCCAGGCAAACAAAATAATTTATTTCCAAATCTTAAAACATAATTTAATTCAATATCTTAAATTTAAAATCTTAAAATGTAATTTAACACTTTAAAGGCCATCGTTATTACTAAATACAAAATAAATTTTATTGTTGAGATTCAGAATGTGTCCCAGAAGGTGTTAATTTGAAAACTTAATTTAATTAAAAATCCTTAAATATTATTTAATCCAAAATTAATTAAGATTTTATTGTAGAATCAAGGTAAAGGGCAGTATTTAATGTATTTAGAAAGTTGCATATAGGTATTAAATAGTTTATAACTTTGAGAAACAGATTGTCAATCCCCCAATAATTAGAAAACCCTACTTTATAGTTTTAATTCTTGCTTAAATTTATGTGAGACATTAATTGAAGGGTCAAAAAAAAGCTACAATACTCACTATTCTAAAGCTAAACTAGGCAGCCTGTACTTCAACGATAAGAGAAATGTATTGAAACATATTGATTGATAGATTTGCCTTTTTGCTTGTCAGTGTTACTACTTTCTCGTAATCACTGTTTTCTAAAGGCATACAGAAATAGTGGTAACATAGGGAAAGGTTTCCTCCATAAATCTTTCTTTTCTTCACTACTGACATTTCTTTATTAGTACTCTTATCAGAGTGGTTGTGGTCATCATTAGTGTCTAGTCTAGACATCTGATGTGGCTTACGATTTCGCCATTTCGACATTTAAACAAAAATAAATAATTACTAAGTAAATAAAAATTACTAAGTAAATAAAAATTACTAAATATAAAACAATTATAAGATAAATAAGAATTTCTGAATAACAGTGGCAGATGGTGAATTTTAAACCTGCTATTGGAACAGTTTCTATTATTATTACTAGCCCATATTTTTCCACCGCAAGGCATATGCATCATTACTCTCTGTCCACCTCTCTACATCTAATTCAGAAATTAAAAGTCTAAATTACATTTGTTGTCCACAGGTGAACCGCGCTCCCTGTCTCCGCAGACGTACATACCGCGCTCACGGTCGTATCAACCCTTACATGTCATCCCCATGCCACATAGAGGTCTGCCTGAGCGAGCGAGAGGACGCTGTAGCTCGCGCAGCCCCCGCTGACGACGCACCCGCTAAGAAGAAGCTGTCGAAGAAGAAGCTTGCGCGCCAGAAGGAAAAGATGATGAGGGAATAGATATATAAGGGTTAATAAACGATTTTACAATCAAGTAATTTGTTTTAATCAATAGAATAGTCTAATTTATGGTTGCTAGAAATGAAATCTCGTAGTCTAGTTCTGGGCTGACACAATTTAGATTGTCATCGACACGCTAAGAAGAAGAAGAAGAAATCAAATTAAAATGAAATCTAACACAAAATAATTCTTGAACATTTGCTAGACTTGAAAGTCCCGGGACTTTGTCTGAATCTCGCGGTTTCGATTCCCGCACAGGACAAATTTTGGTGTGCGAATTATTAGTGTGATTGGCATATTTGTTTCGGGCTGGGTGTTTGTTTGTTGTGAAATTAACTGCACCCTGCTTTAATTTTGTCTTTTAAATTTTCATAGACCGAAATAAAAATGTGGTCACACCCACCACACAACAAAGCTGGCGATGTAGGTAACGTGTTTACGCTATAATTACCTATATGCTTTAATTTATTCCTTTACTTTTATTTTTCATAACTGCATTTAGTACTTCAATAAGATGAGCAAACTTCTTCCTATTCCTTTCTATTTACTTCTCCCTTTACCTGTATCAGAAAGCGACCACTGTGCCATCTAGCGGCTATCCAGGAAAACCGGAAGGACGCTGCACGGGAACAACGCATATAAGGTCTCACTGCGGGTCTTCGCAGATGTACCTCAGGTAGACAAGACGGCTATTAATAACAATAACGTTCTCCAAGGGTACGAAAGTTTCAAATTAATCTAAAAGCTTTGCTAATCCCTAGCCAATTTTTTATGTTGATACTAGCAGCTTTAGCCCGCGATTATGCCAGCGTCGCATGTTGACAAATGTGTCGCCATCTATTAAGAGCGTTATTGTCGTTTTCCTCGGGCACAGTATGTTTTTGGAGATGAAAGGTACACTCGTGGACAAAGCCGGTGCACCACTCTTAAGGTTAGAATCGCTTGCACCGATCCGAACGTAGCGCTAGCGCGGGCGTAACATCGTTCAAAGCATTTTGATACCAAAGTGGTGCACCTTTCGTGTCCGCGATAGTACCTTACTCTGTCCGTTTCTGTATACCTGAAAACGTAGGTACAACAACATTTCAGGATGACCGGGTCCCCTAATATAATCATCCAAAAGTTTTCTCAGCGATTCTAAACCATGGCAGCAACATAAAAATTCCCCCTCCTTCGATAGTCGGGTTAAAATCAATTTTCTAGGTCTTGACTCTTGTACAATGTCACGAGGGGTGTGAACGATCGGGAAGGATCGTCAACACTTAAAAAAAAATTCCACTCGTCAACAGAGTGGACGACGGAGGTTACCTAACGGGAATGACCGGGTAGATTAATAGAATATAAAATATATAATATTTTTTTATTTACAAACGTTCATAACAAAATACATTTTATTATTACATATTAAGTAGGTAGGTATAGGTAGAATACCTATAAATATAATATTTTTTTACTTACAAACGTTCATAACAAAATACATTGCAATATTTTAATACTTATGAATCATTTTACGCATGTGTATCGACGTGGCGTACTTCCTACTAGGAATCGCCCATTATCACGTTTCAAATTATTTATTTCAATATGCACTTCGCAGAGGCAGTTTTCTAAATAATAATTAGCTTCAGCTAGCCTTTCGGCATGATTACATGCTTCTATTCTTTTCTTTTTGGCTTCAAAGATGAGTCTTTTCAATTCCGCGTTCTCTGATTGCAAAGCTACCATTCTGAGGTCATTTATGCCCCTCATTGTTGTAAGCTAAGTGCTTTTAGCTTACGATTATAGTCTCTTAGTTTACAGGCTTCTATCTTAGCCTCATGTATTTTTGATCTTAGGTACTCATTTTTTTCTTTGAGATCTATAGCTCTTGACATTTCCTGGTGTTGCTTGTCGGTAGCTTCGAGCAACTGGTCTCGAAGACTTTGGTTTTCGGCAGTGATTTTCTTTATAGTTCCATTGGTAACTGACAATTTTTTCCTTATCGATATTGAACGATGTAGTTTCATAATCCTAAGTACAATAAACTTGAAAATTTAGACCCTCTAGAAAATATTATTATTCGTTGCTTTTTTTCGTATTTGTTTTGAATGTGAAAATTAAATATCTACAGACAAAAAATATAACAACGATGAAGTTGTTTTTTTTTTTATTTGACCACCTTTTTGGTCGAGGTTATAGATGTAAGAAGGTTGGTCATCTTGATGTTTTTCATCTATGCTTTGACCTAAGCTTAGATGGATGCTCTAAGACTTCAAGACAGTAGGTACTTAGATCATTATAAGACTTCATACATAGATAATAAATTCAATTATCTAAGGACATCACTACAGACACTATGCAACAAATCTGCTGAAGTTTTAAATTTTGTTAATTCTTGTTAGATTTGCTATAGATTCAGGTTTGGGTTGGATCAGGTGGGCTTGCTACAGTTGCTATTAGCAAAATAGGCTAGTTTCAGCCTATTGGGCTGGTAGCAAGCGCAACCACTATACATTTCCGGGATTGATTCCTAAGGTGGACAAATTGTCATTGCGTTTTTCTATCTGGATTCTCAGCAGTAGCACGGATTCCAGAGCTTTTCTTGGTACCTATACCTATGGCAACGGTCTCGCCTTCATTCCTTCATAACTGGCGAAATATGTCAGGTTCGAACCCCTAAGGCACGCACCTCGTAACTTTTCTCAAGTTATGGGCGTATACATTAAATTACTTTCTCCATAGATGGTAGGATGGCCGTCCCATTAGACAATGAAAGTAAAGTAATAGATTGTGCACCTATGTTTCCGCAAACTTGTGCACTCTAATATCTCCAGCGGATAATGGCTATTATCCGTTGAGATTTGTTGCTGTGACCGAAATTTAATCAGAAAAACATTCATCCTTTCCCGACGGATACAAAAACGCATGTTGTTTAGGTATAGAACAATATAATTCACAACCCTAAAAATCTCAACGAAGTCTCAACAACCCTAACACTCAATATCGCAAATATTCAATTGCGCACACAATTAAGTCAGTATACTCGCGGTATTGTCCTGAACGGCATCGCGGCAGTAGTATTTGAAGAACCACGCTGTACGCATGTCTTCCGCGCGAACTGCCTTGATTTGCGCGTGCGCGCTTGTTGCGAACGCCGCGGCTTTCCCTGCGCTGGTGTTGCCAACTAAGTCAAATAGACAGAATAAAGGTAAATATATTAATATAGCTACCGGTATTCTCATTATTTAAATAAAATACAGTTAAATAGCTAGTAGGTACGGTACACAATAAAAAATTAATTGTTTGATACCCGGTAGTCTCGCTGCTTTCAAAATTCTTATATCTGGGATCAGGAGACGTGAAAACTTGGGATCACGATTTTTGCTGAAATAATACTAAAATAGATTTATCGTTATAGAAATCGTTAGAGCCATTTTCGTGAAAACGATTAAAAATATCTATAAGTACTTACTAATATTATAAAGAGGTAAAGTTTGTATGTATGTCATGTCAGGGGTAATCTCTGGAACTACCTATTCGATCCTAAAAATGTCTTCGAATAATACTTGGTGAAAACATTATTCAAGGCCATCAATTAAAGTAACCAAAGGCCTATCGAGCAAATGTCCTTTGTCCATAATGTAGGGGCAAATGAGGTCATTCAAACTGCACTTATTCTCGGATTAAGATCAATCCCCTCTCGCTCTACACTTGACTTTTGTTGCAATCAAGATCTCATTAATTTTGATTAAACCCACTTTACACTTGAAAACTTACAAAAGAAAAAAAACTAGAGGTCTTTCTTTATGGTATGGTTGTTGGACTATCTGACGTCAGAGTTTAAATCACCCAAAGGCTTCTGTAGTCACCGTGGAAAAATCTGCCAGTTGTGATTTCGTAGCAGTTAGAATGTAAAGTTTGCATACAAAGACGTTATTTAAGTTCAAGTTCTGCTCTGAAAACCCTGCCCTGGCAGGGTTTTCAGAGCCTAGATATTGTCCTCATCCTAGGCTCTTATGCAAAGAACGTAGAGCACGTTTCTCTTTCTCTTCCTAAGAGGGATAATTACTCTGCTCTCTCTTGTTGTCTTTGTGGCCCTCTTGTTGTGTGTGTAACTTTTAAATCTGTATGTAAATCAAGGTACCTACCCATTAAAATCGATCATCGAAAGTGTTGAAATTAATAATTATAATCTTATTCAAGACCTAGGTCCTCATTGTTTTTTTTTTTTATTTATAAAAACACAGGAAACAGTAAATATTGTTAAACATGCCAAACTGTAAAAAGTTAGTCGGCATTTAGGTACAAACCTAGGTATGATGAACGTCAAACAACACTACCCGCATAATAATGCAAAATGCAATAATCAAACGCACGCGCATCATAAATCATAAACTACTACGAGTATTACAAACTAGCTCATCCTATAGTGGATATATTTAGATCAGGGCTGTCCAAACTATACACCTTCGCGGGCTAATTAAATTTCATACAAAAGCTGGAGGGCCAGAAAAATATTTTCAGTTGCAAGACTGAAGATCAATAATTATACCAAGTATTGAGTACATGTTTTGACAACGAATAATATTATCCAAACTATTTGTGTCCAAAACTATTTTTAGATTATAATGTGTGTCGCGGGCCGTATGAAAACAAGCCGCGGGCCGCATGCGGCCCGCGGGCCTTTGTTTGGACAGCCCTGATTTAGATCATTGACACCAAAACGGTATCTAGGTGAACTCACGTGCAAGTCAACGATCCTTGCGGCGCGGCGTCTTTGATCGAATGACCCATATTAGTATTGCACTTACCAACGCACCGGACGTCGGTAAACGCTTGTCCTGAGTACCTACATATGAGATGTGATTTTGACCTACTTACGTAATGTACGAAAGAGTCCTGGAGACAGCCTAAAGTTTTTTTGGCTCTTGAGAGATTCTCAGGATTTATGCTGTCATTGGTTAAGTCTTGTTGAACCATTTTTGGGATTTCATTAACTATTTGTTCAATATTTTATATGTTCTTCGAGAAGATTCTAGAGAACTATATGTTGTCCTTCTTTGTGATATGCTTGATGAACAACCTGATGTCAGAGATTAAACTGCCCGTAGGCATCTGACATGGCTTTACATAGATACTGTCGATAAAACTATCTCAGTGCTGGTTTCCTCATGATATTTTCCCTTACTATTTTTGCAAGTGATAATTAATTTCAAAACGCACATGAATCCGTAAAGTCAGAGGCGTGCCTGGGTTTAGAACCTACGACTTTTGACTTTGCAGTTCAACGGTTAAACCCATAGCAATATCCTTGGTAATACCACTAGGCTATCACGTTTCAGAAAAGGTCTAAGATTACAAGATTAAAAATATCTCCAAAAATTGCTTGGATTTTTAGAAAAGAGCTATTAATTAAAGTTTTAAAACTAGACTGAAGTCAGGAAAAACCAGTCTACGATAACGATGATTCCAGAAAATCTCACTACCTGAATAAGACCAATTTGTATTAGGTACTTCCTTCCCGAGCTAAAACCGGCAACATAAAATTTATGAAGCAATAGTAGGTACTTAAAAATTGTGTAGGCATACAGGTCACTGTCACGACACACTGCGCGAAATTCGTTTTGACGAGGTCCACTTATGATGTTCCATTTCCTTAATACCCTGTGCAAATTGTGCGTAGGTTACCAACTCTCGGTAATATTCGCTTTTTTAGGTTGGAATGTTTATCCTGATGAAGCCAAATACGATTTAGACCGAAATTATGAAGTTACATCAGCTCTGATGACATAACATTGAAAAAAATGGCTTTTGTGAGAGAGTTAATAATCTAGTTCTAATATAACACGATTGGTTCTTCTTGTGTTATTTATTTTCTGTTGTTTATTTCTGTCTATTAGGTAGTAGTAGTACGACCGTTATTTCAAATTATCAAACTTCTGCTTAAGATCGACGATTTGACACAGATCTGAAGGAAGATACGACGGTCGTATAGTTAGATTAGTATGCTCGACGGATTAGTGCATCATCATTAGGTATTTAATGTTCAATGCCATATGTTAATATAGATTTTTCTGGGTCCGACTATATTTTTCGCGCTCGATCTAAATATTTTTTCTATCCCTTTAATCTATTCTCTATAGAGCACCATCAGTCCAGTCAAGTGGCGACACAGTGGAAACTGACCACCCTTTTAGAACTTACTTAACTTCCCTAAAACTGCCCAGTTTGTCTATAATTTTGGAAGAGGCATCGTATGCCATAGTGACATTTTAAAATTTTACGGAATATGATATTTGGCAAGCCGAATCAAGATATGACATCGATGTGGTTCGGCATTAACCACCTCTAATGTCTCATGTCAAACCTGTGGTAGGATATGCCGTTTTAGCTGACTGCTAGCTAACTGCCGTTCTACCAAACACTAACATAACGCCATAAATAAACGCAAACGTTTAATAGACACAAACGAATAATAAGCAGCCTAAAATCTTTGACACTACAAACCATTTATAACATAAAGGTTAGATGAAAAATTTCTCGTAAACAGAAAGACAGTTTCCAAGTCATTTAGTAGGACGCAAATAGAATCACTAGCTCTCAGTTCTCATTTTTTATTCCAGGAAGTAAATAACAACAGTACTTTACACCCACAGCAATAGTGACCACATCTCGTGGACAGTCACGTTGGCTGGCATCTGTTCTGGGAACGACTGCTGTGACGTCTATAACCTATTATAATCAACCTTCCTCTTCCGTCTTAGTTTATTCCCAGTTAAAGATCGTACAATTGATTCCTGGAATTTTTGCACCTATTTTTGCTATAATCATCTTCACATTATTTAATTTTGTTGTTGCAAATTTTGTCAAATATATTTTTAAACTAACGCCATCAAAATATAATAAAGAGAGGCATAAAGCACTTTGTTCCTGAAAGCAATCAGGGAAGAACAAGGAAACTCTTTTACTTAGAGGAAAGGGCAGTCTCATATAAATAATAGTCAGAAAAACCAGAGTAAGAAATAATGTTATCAGTACCTCATCCTCCTATTATTCTATTATAAATTTAAATAACAAAGCGAAATGCACCTGTTACGCAACAAACGTAAGAGTAATTTGACCAAGTCGAAGCGGAAAATTTTGGCTCGGGTGCTGGCATTTTATTTTTATTTCATTCATGCTCAATAACCTCGTGGAAGCCATCTTGGACTACGCCCCTTTCGCTGATAATTTAAAGTTTCAATGTCTGTATGCGTAATGGATTTAGAATTACCATCGAGGAAAAATTTTGGTGAAACTTCTTCCAAGAGAATTCTAACGGCAGTTCTAACGTTTTCAACCCTACATTTTATAGTTGTTTTGATAAGAAAATTGTTACAATAAAGCCTGCCTCGTGTCCATCACGTTTACAACCATCTGCTTTGAAAACCCTGTCTGTTATCACGTGGTTCGTTCACGCCGTAACTTGTTTGTGCATTGAGTTCGTTTCAATTCAAGCTGATTATATTGCAAATGCAACCAAGACTGTATTAAATTTAGCAGTCGGTATTGAAAGGTAGGTATTGAAAGAGTAAAGTCCATTTCGAGATATCTTTGATTATTTTAAAGAATGTTCATAAGGTAATGAGGATATAATAATATGACGAGGATTTTGACAAGGATATAGGACATATGACGGGGATTTAGTATGAGGTTATAATATGACGTGGATATATGACGAGGATATAATTATGATGAGAAAGTATGACGAGTTTATATGATGCGGTTGTGCCAACGATAAATCTGGTATAAATTCGACAACACGTGTAATTTTCACGGAAAATTGTATGTTTTACTATTAACTTAGGGTTCATGGTTATTTTAGCTGATTTTCTGTTTACAACACTGATCAATCTGTAATTAACGAATTAATGATTGATTAATGAACTTTGGTTTCCGTTAAATTAATTTATGAGCTTTTTCCATTTGTTTATGATCTTCTCTGAAGGTTTATTTATTTATTTATTTATTTATTTATTTATTTATGTACACACACAGAAACAACAGATTACAAACACATAATAGGAATTAATGTACAAAGGCACTGCTTATTTCTTTAAGAAATTTCTTCCAGCAGACCTGCGAGAGGAGAAATTTAAAAAAAGGACAAGTAGATACAGTGTGTATAAATATACCTACATACGAATACCTACACATATACTCTAACAATACATACCTACAAATTATAAATATAGGTATACATATATATAATAAGTTACATACATATAAGTTATACAAATACATAAAATATATATGGTTGTTAACTCCTGCTTACGTCTCGTGATATTTCATTCTTAATTGACAAAAAAATTTCGTGAGACTAGCTACTAGTAACTGTAGAGACTAGTAACTGTAACATTATTATATCATACGACTTTGTTGATTAGGAATAGGTACTTTAAATTCCAAATTGTTTTAATTATCCTACTTATATTATAAATGTAAAAGTTTGTAAGGATAGATGGCTGGATGTTTGTTACTCTTTCACGCAAAAACTACTGAACGGATTTTAATGAAACTTTGCAGTAATATACCTTATACATCAGAATAACACATATATATAAGGCCTTTGCGTCTATTGCAGACGATTCATGGTGTAATGTCTGCGAGACAGCGTTTTGGTGGCTAAATAGACCGATATGAGAGCGACATATCCTGCCACAGGCTTGACAACAGAAACTAGTTGTGGTTGGTAACGACCCACATTGATGTCTTTTGTGTCTCTTGTCAGCGAGCGCTCCGAACCCTGGTTCGCAAATTTTATTATTTTTGTTGTTACACATAAGCTACAAATTATTAACATACTGAAAAGCTGCGGGTGGAAGCTCATCATCAATAATTTAAGAACTACGCTCTTGTCGATGCAGCTTCTTCCAGCTCTCCCTATCAAGAGCCAATTCCTTGACCTCCTTATACGTCTCGATCTTTACTTTTTCTTTGATCTGCGCTACTGCCTTCTGCGCCATGCTCCCAATCCAGCTGCCTAATGAGAGCCTCTTTAGGTGCTTTTCGAGGCTCTTGGCTATTAGGCCTATGGCCGACACAACTATTGGCACAATGGTTGCAGAGTCTTCGTCCCACATGTCGACAATCTCACGTGCCAAGTTAAGATACTTTACATCTTTATCTTTTTCGACTTTCGTGAGATTACCGTCATGAGGGACAGCGATGTCCACAATCATGGCGCGGCGCTCCAATCGATCTATCACCACTATATCAGGCTTATTGGCTACAATAGTCCTATCAGTGATAATAGATCGATCCCAGTACAATTTATGTGGCATGACCATTCTCAAGAACTGGGTTGGGGGCATACCTATAGTATGGCACTTCCAGCTCAACAAGGTTGTATCTCAGAGCAAGTTGCTCTTGGCCTACCTCTTCCTCTCTTTTCATTGTCTTTTCCTTCTGTAATGTTATTTATGAATGCATCGTGGAGCATAAGGTGGCCTACCATCTTGCCTCTTCCGTTTTCTATAAAGAAGTAAGGATGGATGCTATTCAGGTATAAATCTTTTTAAATAAAGGACATTGCAGCTAAATAATTATTACCATCGAGTTTTAATTCAAGTAAACTTAGCAGAGAATAGTCGTACGTTTCTACAGCTCCGAATTGACGCGTGTAGTAATAGACAGCGACTTCATAATATCATTTATCACAATAAAACTTGTCAAGTGGATTTGATGTACCTACACACGACACTAAATTGTCGCACACACCTTTTTGCGTCATCAAGACTTCAATGAACTTCGCAATAAGATGCTCTAACTCTAAGCCTTTATTATTTAAAAAAATGTTATCAGACTTGATTTTTAATTATTTTTGTCAGCTTAGCAAGTAATGCTAAAGAATAAAAACCTTATTTTTACAATGACTTGTCTACAATATAGGTATAGATTTCGACATAATGATATTCCTCACCTAGTTCTCCTCTAGTTCCACACTTGTCTATTATGAGCTAATCTTCTCCATCCCGCTGGTAGTCATCTCCACAAGAGACCTATGTCGAAGGACAACCTGACAAACAAACTGCAGAAAAAATCATAGCAAAACGTTATGTCATTTAAATTAAGTTATGGTACTCCCACGAGTATTAAGATACTCGTGGTCTGTAATAGATCGTAATAAAGGTTTTATCTAGGTATTTATTTTCTGGCCAGTATGTCCACCATTTTAGGTTGATGAGATGATATAGTCTCAAGTAGCCGTTTCTTCTCTTTTCAGCCAAAGCACTAGGAAACGGTAGTAAAAATCTTAATAATAGCTTTTAAATTTATTCAATTAAACTAAAAATTCACATAATATGGGCAAAAACTAAATAAAGTTGACGGTAGATCAAAAATAATTTTAAATAACTGTTCAGACGCTTGTCAACCTCAGTCTGCCTGCGACCACGAGTGCTGCAAAGCACTCGAAACGTCAGGATTGTATTATCAAAATAAAAACGCGAGTTATATCCGTTGAAAAGTTGTTGCATTATTTTGATGAGATGATTTCATTGTAGATCACACCACCGCTGCTGCTTGAAATGTCCATCAGTGGATTAGCGGTACAACGCTCAACTCAACTTTTTCATTGAAGGGAACTCTTGTGCACGAATGTAACGCGCACTTGTTTTTTTATACTCGAGTGTCTGTGTCGTGTGTTATTCAATAAGTAGGTATAGGTATCAGTTTTAATTGATTTATCAAGCACGAACTTGTACAAAAGGGGACTTAATGCCAAAAGCATTCTCTGCCAGTCGACCTTGGTAGATGCACTGCGTAATATAAAGTGGACAATTGATATACAAAGTATCAGCTTATGAATCAGTAGGTATACTGTTCTCATTTAACCATTTGGCACACATTGACCCACTTCCTAAAGATTTATAGCATATTAGCATGCATCTTTGGGATCTCAACAGTTTAATAAGCAAGATTCCTTTTATTTGTTTTTTACAAGCTTTTATTTAGTCGCCTGTCCCGTTGTCTGTAATCAAATCTTGCAAGTTAAATTTGTTCCACTTCCCGGTTTCCGATTGAGCTGAAATTTTGCATGCATAACAATGCAGGATTATTATGACATAGAGCTGATAATGGAGCTGGAAGGTGGCTGTAGGAACTCCGTAATTAAACGACGAAACCCCATCAAGTTTGGCTCATTTGATTCGTCTTGACGAGTACTAAAACCTTGGTTAAAATATGGTTTAAAAAAAAATATTTACCATTTATATAACAGAAATTATACCCAATATTCATAAATCTCTGGCATGTTGCTGTCCATTTTTCTGCATTGTCTTAAGTGAGAAATAGTAGTTTCCTACCACTTGCAAGCATCTACCGGGAAGTAGCAGGCGTGGACCAATTGCCATCTTATGCGGTGACCTTCTGTGTATGGTATTTGAGTTCAAATAGGTAGGACATACTAGAGTTTAAACTCGCTAATTTTTTTTTAGAACTGTCAAATTTGTTGATTTGAACGAGAAGTTATGGTCTTAAATCATAACTTAGGTCCCGTCATTTCAAGTCAGTTGCAAAGTCCATACACGAAGGCATCCCGAGAGTAAAAATGGTATATTAGGCTGATATTTGGATACTCCTAATATTTAATATATTTGTTATCATATTAGCTTACCGTACCCTATTATTGGATATTAGTAGGTAATTTTACTAGTCAACCGATTCAATATTCGCTACTCAAATCTATTATAATTGTTAACATGTCTATTCTCAACAACAAGCAAAAACTTGTCAAAAGGAGACAACTCAGAGAAATTTGACAGCTATAATTTGCTGTTAAATTTTCTGTCCTTTTTCGTTAGTGCTAATTAGAAAGAGATATACATAATGGGACTAAAATACGTTTAATGAATTGGGCAAGAGAATCAGCAATAGATATATTGCTGATTCTCTATGACTAAAGTCCTTTTCTGATCTTAACGACCTCTAATGAACCCAAGTTACTCCCACCCAATGTAACGATAAATTCATAGCATACTTACAAAGAAGGCGTAAAACTTAAACTTAGAGTGCAGTAATAGCCCAAGTAAGAGTGACCGTTAACTGGAAGGTCTGAGATCTCAGGTTCGAACCCAAAACACGCACTTCCCTACTTTTGACTTTACATTGACTTTTTACTCCGTGCTTCGGAAAGCATGTTAAAGAACTAAAGAAGTCGGTCTGATATCTCTGTCACATCGATCTATAAGAGTGTGGGCATAGAGAGCGCACCTGTGTTTTCGCACATACCTACTAATTGTTCAATATAGTATCTTCTGCGTAATTGACTAGTCTATGCTGTCATCCGAATTCGGTTAAAAGGATCATGAAAGTCGGCCGTCTAGGTATAAATATATATAAAATAGGTATACATATATTATAAATTCTTCCTCGCGGAATCTAACGAGGAAGAATTTATAAAATCACAAACGGGAAGTTTCTTAACGTACATATTTTAATAATATGGTAATATTTGTGACATTGAGTAGTCTTCCTAGCGTCCAGGAACATAGTTAGCTGTAGCTAAATAT
The DNA here is from genome assembly GCA_936450705.2 of Protodeltote pygarga. NCBI lineage: Eukaryota > Metazoa > Arthropoda > Insecta > Lepidoptera > Noctuidae > Protodeltote > Protodeltote pygarga. The sequence goes on from OW388263.2 coordinate 11,565,987, forward strand.
ATAGCTATAGCTACCCTACCGCTTCCTAGTTTAACTAGTTAAAAGAATCCCGGTAGAGTTAGTGTAAAATTGATGCGCGTAAGTAAGTGATGTTGTTCTTCTCACTCCTTCAAAGGTCTTCTCACTCTCTCTTAAATGTACCTATAGGAGTGAGAGAATTGTTCATAAATCAAGAGATGCTAAACTTTGGTAATCAACCATCTACTCAAATACCTAGGTATAGCCTGATTTTTTTCAATCAGCTAAATTGTAGAAGGTAATCAGGAAGCCGATTCACGTAACGACAAAACGTCTTAATAGAGTGGCAGTGTAATGACAATGGCATTATTTTACGTCATATGGTATTCCGCAAGTACTTTTTTAAGGCCAGTGACACAATGGCAATAGCAAGGTGTCAGAATGGACACTTGGTAAAATAGCGAAATTACTCCCCAGGTTTATTACGTCGCCTGAAAACCTCTTATATGCTAAATAGATAACTTTACAGGAGGAAGAAAAAACTGTGCCCTGAAAATTTTATTCTCACTTTTTTATAATATAAGGCCTTTTGTTGTGAAATTTTACTACGTTTTCAGATCAATAACAGTCAGGAAAACAGATTTTAGCTTATGTTTTTATTAATTTAGCCAGCATTCCCGAGTTCATGGCATAATATAATATTAATGACACTCGCGTTCTCATTAACCGTCATAAATGTCGTTGTAGGTTAGGTACACATTTTTTTATGTGACACTAGGGCGTGCGTTACGATGTTTTCTTTCCAAAAAATATAATAATGTAAAAGTTACCAAGAGGGCGTCCGAGGTTTTCACTCTGGCGAAGAAAATAGGTGGAAAATAAAATTCAACTTTTTGTACAAAGTGACTGGTTGACACACGTATGTATGAAAAGTATGAAAAGTTGCATTATCATTTGAAGTTAGAATTCCATGTTCACTCTTCACTTTAAACCGAAATATTTATATTTCAATTTTTCGGCTGGGAGCCCGAAAAATGTTTAAAGAACTATCGGGGCGTCTGGTCAAAGCTACCCAGGATCAAAACGCTGGCCTATACCTAGCTCAAATAGCATGTTTAAACGTGGCAATGCAGCCAGCGTTTTGGGAACATTGTACACTGGAAGCGGTCTTTTAAAGTTTTTCTCTTTTTATTTTATTTTTAGTTTTAGTGTTAGTTTTTAGTTTTAGTTGTATTATGTTTATAAAAAATATTTGCCTTAATAAAAATAAACCGAAGTTATTTATTATGAAATTAGTGGCAAAAAATACTTTCACGACACTAGTTTTATAAACAGTTTCACGTGTAAACACCAAGTTTTACAATGCATGCATTTATTTCATGACACTAAATTAGTTTTGCGCGTTGTAGTTGTCACGCGCAATGTTTTGATAAAACAACTGCAACTATTTTCAGTGTAAACGCGACGCGAAACTAGTTCTACGCTAAAATGCTTTGATGCCGACTGAGCCATGATCGCAGCGATACTGTTGATTTCACGACACTATTATTTTAACGTAGTTTCGTTTTACAAGTTTTGTAACAAGTTTCATGAAATTAATTTCATCATGCAAGCCACTAATTTCATAATGTAACTTCGGCTTTATGTTAACGGAGTACAAGACTGTGATTCACAATTTTTTTCAGGATCGCAAATGGTGAGAGAAGCAGATGATGTTGTGATAAGAAAAGTGAAACCATTCTACTATCCATTTAATTTATTTCCGATACCTAAATATACGCCAAGTGAGTGACCAACAGACATTAAATTCGTATATTTTCGACAAACTGCCTCGTTGGTCTAGTGGTAGCAAGCGCGACTGCTGAGCACGAGGTCCTGGGTTCGATCCCCGGGTCGGGCAAAGTGTTATTGGGTTTTTCCATTAGGAAATTCTCAGTAGCAGCACGGAGTCTGGAATTGTGCCCGGTTAATGGCAATAGGCTCGCCCCCTATTACATGGGACTTATAACATAGCCGGCGAAACGTGGGTGTACTGCACCTCTGCCTACCCCGTCTGGGGAATACAGGCGTGAAAAAAAAATTTCGACAAAATATTGATTTTAATTGTTTTTTAAGACCCTAGTAACTACTAGAGAGGTGTTACCATATACCTACCCGCGGCTTGTACAGATATTTTCGACAGAGCAGCCAGTACCTGCATACAAATCTTACTTAGTTTCACTTATTCGTCGTCTGCGTCTGACAGGGTAGACATATACTTGGTTCTAAATTGTGTAATTGTTGTTCTAAATTACGTGTTGCTATTGAGAATTTCGAGAAAGAAAAAAACTATATTGGGTAAAATAAGAGAAAATAGGTTGTCCAGAAAGGCCTGCGTTAACACTGTTGGCAGCTGGCCATCCCTTTTTTATTTAACGGTAGAGGAGGGTTGTGCGTTTAGGTATGACCACAGTATAATAATCATACAGTATGGAAACTACGTACAAACGCTCGATAACGGCACACTCAAACAAATATGCGGAACGACGCGTCGTTGATACTGTGAGCACCGCGACGTTTGCTTAGGAATCTCGTCGTTATGCAATATTACACATGTTTGTGTCAGTGCGCCGTTTCGAGGGTTTGTAAGTAGTTACCATACTGTATGATTATTATACTGTGGTATGACGCTGGTTCTGTGATGTGTTCCCCGGTTGAGCTAGTTAATTTACGAACAGTAATCAATTATTGGAAATGCTATAAATACCATAGAAATAATCTACAGTTCATACCACTCAGCTCTTTTTTTTTGCAGACGACGGCGTGGTCCACGGAATGATCGATTACGAAGAATATAAACATTTCATAGATAATCATTATCATCATCTTAGTATGTATTTAGGAGAGAAGAAGAAGAAAGAGATTAAAACTAAACATTAAGACTAAAAGACCGATTTTTCAATGATTGGATAAACCTAGGTAAGGTTATTACAAAGGGTAATACAAAAAGTGTTCTGAATTCCGCCTATCGATCTGACCATTGAAAAATGGATCTAATAAAACATCGTTATTGAAAATATGGCGCAATACAGTTGTATTGTTGACTTTAATATTATTGCTTAAAACATAATTAATTTAAACAATTTAATTACGGTATTAAGTGGGTACTTATTTAAAATTGTTACATAATAATACAATTTTCTTCATTCAAAATAGCGTAGGACGTCCACCCACAAGGTGGACAGACGACCTAATAAAGGTCGCAGGAAGCTGCTGGATGCAGGTTGCTTCCAACCGGCCGATCTGGAAATCATTGGGGGAGGCCTATGTTCAGCAGGTGGATGTCTTATGGCTGAAATGATGATGATGAAAATGAAAAAAAAAAATATCTATTATTTGCTTGATTTGCTCAGGACCGAAAGAAATTGCGGAAATGGGGGGAGGTTTTACTCATTATTGAGACGCTGTGGGTTGATAATAATATCATTTATTCATTTTTAAACATATAAAATACATTATTAAATATATACTTACCTATAAAAAATAAAAATATACATTTCAAAATATAAAATATAGTAGTTTGATAATAATAATTATTATTAAACGAATTCTATGAAATATACAGCCAATAAAAGAATTCTAGATATAATAATAATAGAATTCAAAAGACATCAATGTGAGTCGTTACCAACCACGACTAGTTTCTGTTGTCAAGCCTGTGGTAGGATGTGTCGCTCTCGTATTGGTTTATTTAGCCACCAAAAACGCTGTCTCGCAGACATTACGCCATGAATCGTCTGCAATAGACGTAAAGGCCTTATATATAAAAGAATTCTAGAATAAGGGATCATTTATGTTAGACCGAGGCGTCGCGCATCGTCAAGGTCAAGCTCAAGGCCCGATCTGGCTCCATTGTTAAGTAAAACGATTTTATTCGATCCGAAATTAAGATTGAACCAGTAAAGAACCTAATTTTCAATAACGTTGTTTATCTATTTGTAAGTTGTAAGTACCTATGTAAATATAAAAGGATTAGTTAAGAAATAATTATGTTATTTAAACGATGTTATAATATTGTATTGATAACATAAATTTTGTAAGATGTGATGTATTTTAAATTGAAATAAATTACCCTTTTTTATGTATAAAAGTATGTATTTTCTTTTTGTTGACTTACGTAAAGGTAACACACGACGTGTACATGTGTAGAGACATGGAGCTTAGCCTAATATTCACGTTTAACTGGTTTAAATGTTACTACATATATGAAAATACATGCTATGTTTATTGGGTTTCTTTATTTGATCTCTATTAATAAACAATCAACATCTGCCTAGCCTTTTTCCCAACTATGTTGGGGTCGGCATCCAGTCTTACTAGATGCAGCTGAATACCAGTGTTTTACATGGAGCGACTGCCTATCAGACCTCCACAATCCAGATACTGGGTTACACGATACGCCTTGGTAAGACTGGTTGTGAGACTTTCGGTCTTCTGACTACCCGTAACGACTGTCAAAGATCTACAATGGACAGCCAGGGCCAATAGCTTAACGTGCTATCCGAGGTACGGAGAGTGATAATTAATTTATAAAACGCAAATAACTTACGAAAAGTCAGAGGTGCGCGCCTTGGGTTTGAACCCGAGACCTTTGACTTGCCAGTCAACGGTCACCACCACTAGGCTATCACAACTCTTAACTACTATTTTTTTTATACGCGACTATTCCATGGAAAATTCATCCTGCATCAATTTTTCCATGGCGCGTATTGTCACGTGACTCACTGGTTAACACTTTCCAGGACATAATGCCGCATCTCGAAGTGATAACAATAAAACTTCTATTGAAATTTGTAATATGTTAAAAAGTCAGTTTTTGGAAATAGTATCTTCCAATACTGAAATTTTGAAATAATATAAAAACGCAAAATAGTGAGTGACTATCCATAGACTGACATCTCAACTGCAGCTTAACCAATGCTCGTAATAACCACCGCTACAACAGCGCCACGAGTATAATATCAAAACAATAATATTAAAACACAATTTAGCGTTACCTAGTTAGATTTGACTGTCTAGCAGTTCATTAAGATCATTAAGAGCAACTTCTAAATAAGCGCCATCTATGCATTAAAATTGGAACCACAGATCCTTGCGAATTCGTAGCTGCAGAAGAATAAGGGCGTAAGTACACTATTGATTACGCCTGCGCACTCCCATCCTCATCTCTTAGTCGTCCTACAGCATCTCGCAATTGTAAACATGTTCCACTAAAAATAATAAAAAGGATACATAAGAACATTAAAAATGAAGTTGGGATACCTGTTTATATTAATAGCCTACGCCAGGAATTGTATCGGTAAGTAGTATTATATTTTCTTGTAATTTTAAATGTCTTATAAGGATAGAGTCCTTACAAGATTGCTTTGAATGATTTATAAGATGTCAAATACGTAATTCAGTAGTTACTTCCTACGACTAGTAAGAAACGTGGATAATTAATGGAAGACTTAGAGAGAACTATGACTAAAATAATTTGTTTATAAGGTTGAACATTAATAACGTAAAATATTTTAGGATTTAGACCTTTTTTCTTTTACAAAGCATCTAAGTGACCTACTAAGATCGTAACTCCCAAATGGATAGTATGATTGTATTGCATTTTTTTATAAGTTTAAGATTTATTTGGGATAGTCTGATCTATAAAATTCTAAGGTCAGAGGTGATATTATACGTACAGTCATGAGCATAGACTTGTATATAATTATTTTACTTTTGAAACTCCTAAAAAATAGTTATTTTGAATTATAGAAGTACTAATTAGTGTCTATAGAAGGGATAGTTCTTCTATCTGCGTTACATACCTAATTTTCTTAATAATACACCCTAGAGATATTATAGGTACTACGTTTGTTAAAAATTTGTGTCTACATGTCTGTGCTTGTGACTGTACTTACAGTTTAAAATTATTTCCATTTACTATTTTTAAATGACAAATATCCTCGAAAAATCAAGTTAAGAAAAAAATAATTACTGGTTTTTAGCTATTATAATATTACACAGTAGTTTGAATAAAATATATAATTCATAAAATAGTTAAGTCATTGAATAAAAATAATAATAATAAAAGTTAAAGGGGCCTCTGCATGTTAGACCTGTGCCCCAGGCAAGCCCTCCCAAGAACCGGGTCTCTTTTGAAAGAGAGCCCGTGAATTTAAAGAGATACAAAAATTATTACACCACAAGAGTTATTGATATTATTTCCTAAAAAAACATTTTTTTGTCGTCACATTCCAGGAGTAAAGCTTCTAGAAGCCAACCCAGATGTAAAGCGTTTGTATGACGATTTACTGAGCAACTACAACCGTCTTATAAGACCTGTGACCAATGTGAGCGATATCCTGACTGTGAGGTTGGGGCTGAAGCTGTCGCAACTGATGGAGGTCAACCTTAAGAACCAGGTCATGACCACAAACCTGTGGGTGGAACAGGTTAGTGTAATATATTTTTTAAATAATTGAGTTCTTATAGAAGCAAAAGCAACAATATCCATTTCTATTGAAAGGGCGGTAAATGATTTTTCGATTGTCTTTACCACGACTTAAATGGTATAAACCTGTTCTACTATCAATCTTAATTTACGTTTATTTTGTATAGTTTTAATATTCGGTCATCAAGAATTGACAGAATACCACCAAATTGCATTAAAAGTTGCCTCAATGAAAAAATGGGATGCAGCTGCACTTGCGCTTATGTATAACTCAATTAAGTCCCATATCAAGGCAATGGCTACCTACCTCCCGTTTATTTATCTCAATCTAATGCTGCTAGGTATTTTTCAAATGAGAGTCCAGCTCTTTCCGCCACCTCTATTTAGGTCAAACATAGTTTAATGATATCACGGTGTGTTTCAGAAATGGTTCGACTACAAGCTGCAGTGGAACCCGGACGATTACGGTGGCGTGGAGATGCTGTATGTGCCATCAGAACATATCTGGCTACCTGATATTGTTCTCTATAACAATTGGGATGGGAACTATGAAGTAAGTTCTATAAGATTTTCAGTATTTTTCTGTTGAAAAACCTCATTCAAATTACGAATTAAGATTGTTAAAAGAAGCAACAAAAATCAAAGATCACATTTGCTTATAAGGATTATTCTTAAACTTTGAATCCAATCCTAATATACCGCACTCATTGCAATGTTGATGCAGCGCACGCTAAGGCGAAAAGAATTAGCACTTTTGAAAAATAGGATTAGGATTGGGTTCATAGTAAGCCGCAAGAACTGTTTTTGTGAATCGTAGGATTGTATCTAAGCCAAGTTTATATTTTGAACGGTCCTACTTGCTTTACCACGAAACGCCACGTAAGCTACAAAGTCAAACGACAGGCGAAATTAAAAAATGTAATGATACATGAAATCTTTGACTTGTACGATTGAAGCATGATAATTTTGAAGTCGGTGGTCAATATTTAATAAATCATTGGCAGTATCATTCTCATAATGATTAAAAACGATGGCAGATGATGTAGAGTATGAGCCGGCTTAAAAATAATGGAAACCGATTTTACCTTACGATATCGTATCCAATTTTTGAGGAGTTCACAGGCAATTCCATAATAGGAAACTGGTATTTAGCGGAATAGTACTTGAGACTAGAAGTAGAAGCCAATACTGGAAATAATAAGGCTAGTAGGAGCACAACTACAGTAGAACCTCTAATCTTTACAGGTTACTTTAATGACAAAAGCCACACTGAAGTATACTGGCGAAGTGAACTGGAAGCCCCCGGCGATCTACAAGTCCTCCTGTGAGATCAACGTGGAGTACTTCCCGTTTGACGAACAGACCTGCTTCATGAAGTTCGGCTCTTGGACTTACAATGGCGCTCAGGTAAATAGTTATATTACGCTACGCAGGTTAGCTAGATATTATTATTATAACTTATAAATCTAGCTAATTATGAAATCAAGTCACTTAAATGAGAAAAAAATCCAATATAAACAAGAATTATCATCATTTTCATCATAATATAAGTTTCTTGCAATTTTAACTAAAAATGATATTATCTCAATCTCTTAAATTTTACTAATGTAGACATTATTGACGACTAGTAAGATTAGAAGCCGACCACAAAAAGTTTGGGAATAGTAACGCAAGAAGGATGATGAGAGATACTAATAACATTACTCTTAGTATCTATTGCTAATTATGTCTTATTCGTGTTCCAGGTTGATCTAAAGCACATGGATCAGTCTCCAGGCAGCAGTCTGGTGCACGTTGGCATTGATTTAAGTGAATTTTATCTGTCTGTGGAATGGGACATCCTAGAAGTACCAGCTACTAGGAACGAGGAGTACTACCCTTGCTGCCCTGAACCTTTCTCCGGTAAATTTAAATAATTAATAAGATTTTAGAAATTAAACGCGATTTTGTTATTACTTTTGCAATCGTCTTAACTTTGATAGTTCATTTAATAGTTTTTCTGATACTGTTGAGGTAAAAACCTATAAAACTAATAATTTACAATACGGTACAATTGAAAAAAAAATACATTTACCAGTGCCTGAGAAGAATCGTCAGTCCAAAGATTAATTAAATTGTTTTCTGCCAGAAACCAGGACATTGTATATCATTATCGTCATCGTTGTTCCTATTTCAGATATTACCTTCAAACTGACGATGCGTCGGAAGACATTGTTCTACACGGTGAACCTCATAATACCATGCGTCGGACTTACGTTTTTAACGGTACTCGTATTCTACCTCCCGTCGGATTCTGGGGAAAAGGTAATTGCATTATCTGTGGTAATGTGTTTTATGTGTGTGGTAGACGTAATGACATTCTATATCGGGGTTATTTCTTCTTTTTAAATTTGTGGAATGGAATTATATTAATATTTTTTTTAATTACCATAATATATTCTTCATTAATTTTCGTTTTTCTCTTTATAGTTTTTTTTGTCAATCTCTTTTATTATTAAACTTTTAGATGGTAAGTATATAATATTTTTCTATTTACTTTTTGTTTCAATATCTTATTTAGGAGTTTTATTCTGTATTCGTTATAGCATTAGCGTGTTTCTTGGAATTAATCAAATATATATTTTGAGATTTTCCTATGAAATTTCATAAGTACTAGAATTTCTCATTGTTAGATTGACATTAATCTTTATTTGCCTAAAACTCAAATTCTACAACGTAACTACAAAACATTTAACATAAAATACGCTAGTGCGATAGCTCTTTTTTACTATAAAACTTTGTGGGGAATTGATCGATCCATAGATGACTTGTCTAGAAAAACAACTAAAGTAAATTATAAAAAAAGCAAGCACCCTAATAGAATGTCGTTACAAATAGCTTTTGATGTAAATGTGAATGGGATGTTTCAGGGCATGTTCATAATAGCCTTCAATCCGCAATACCATCCTTCATGACCCTCATCCATTGGTAATGGTCTTTTTTGAATCATTAGCTAGACGTATGAGTGTGTTAGTATCATTTGGATATTTGTTTTTGTTAGCTATTGTCTTTCCACACCTGTTTTTGTCAAAATAATGCCCCTGAATGTTTGTAAGTGACCCCAAACTGCTTAATTGTGAAAATTTCGTAATTGTTCCAAGCGCAATTCCAATTTTTCTAAATTTAGTATCCTTATCTAGACCCCCTTTTAAATATTTGCAAATCTTTAACTCTACTATCAATTGGTGAAAGTTGTGAAATCGATAAGCTCCATAATGGTAAAAAAAAACAAAATAATTATGGTTGAGCCTGTCAAATAATTCTCCACTTCTATTAAAAATTTTGTAAATTTTCGAAAATATCAAGAAATGTCTTCACATTTTTACGTCTACAGTTCGATAAAAGCTTAATTTATTAATGGAATAATAATTTTAATTTTATAAAACTTTCACAAAGACCCCTTTCGCCTCCGCTCTTGATAATGCGAAGAAGTCCAATCCTCCTACTCTTTCCTTTGTACATACAACGATGTCCTTATGTTTCTAATAAATATTTTGTGACTGTCTTAGTAGTGAATGAGAATGATTTCTTCTTCTAGAAAAAACTAAAAACAATAATTTGAATATTATTTTTACAAACTCCTGGATTGCAAAGAAAATTATAAACAAGTCATCTCATTGCATGATCCCAGAATATATCACTCATTTCAATTGTAATTGTAATTTCAATTGTAACTTGCTCTTGTATTTTAATGTTAGTGGAAAGACAATCTGTATTAACTCAAATGTAATAGATATTGAATGGATTTTCGTGCACTACTGTTATTTTGTTGAATTATTTTATGACGAAGGTTCGTTTACATTATTTGTAATAGAACATTTGAAGAAATAAATATGTCTGACTACATTATATCAAATATGTATAGAATATTTACTATATTCATATGATTTAACTTTAAATTTGTAAGTTCATCAATGTCTTAAACACTAATCACTTTTGTATCGCATGGCTGAGCCCACAACAATAACAAAATATAATTATATATATATATACTTACAAAACATTTACCAGAATTACAAAAAGCCTTACTGAAATGTCAACGAACCTTACGATCACAAACGAATTCTACATTTTAGTGTACTAAAAACCAAAGAAACGAACTGTATAACTCAAAAGAGACTTCTCTTCCTTAGATATCGCTCTGCATCTCCATCCTGGTGTCCCTCACTGTGTTCTTCCTTGGTCTGGCTGAGATCATTCCGCCAACATCCCTGGCAATCCCCTTGCTCGGGAAATATCTACTATTCACGATGATACTCGTCTCGCTCAGCGTATGGGTGACTGTTTGCATACTTAACGTGCATTTCAGGTAAATATTCTTTTTTTCTTTTCTCGTAGATATCGTTAAGCATCTCGATATTGGTGTCGCTGACTGTATTCTTCCTGTTGCTGGCTGAGATAATCCCGCCAACGTCGCTCGCTATACCTTTATTAGGGAAGTATTTGCTGTTCACCATGATTCTGGTGTCTCTGAGTGTTTGGATGACTGTTTGTGTTCTCAACGTTCATTTTAGGTGAGTAAGAAAGTTAGTTAGCCTCCTCTCACACTGTTTCCACTACTTCCTTGATTACTTCTCTGGCTATACTATCGCTTATTAGACGTTGTTTACCACCCTGTAAGGATTTAAATTTTAGTTTAGTGTCTTAAGTGTTATGGATAAAAATGTCGTATAAAAATGTTTAACAGAAAATATAAACATGCTTTAAAAAAGAAATTGGACAATCTATTGCTACTATTGGTGATGCTTTTAAAATGTAGTTTTAAAATAAAAATGCACTTATGTTGGGCACATTATTATGGAGCAGCAAAAATATTCATTGAATATAATGTATATTCAAATTATGCAAATTTTTTAATGCACAACAATTTGATATTACTCATTATTCACCAGACGCTTGGTAAACAGCTTGGCAATTAGACTTACCTACTATAAACGTAAATTATAAAGATAACCTTCCTGACACAATTAGTTCTCCTACTTGTCTTACTGTATTCTCATTCTTCAAAACTTCTCCGATAGGTATATTCTTCATACATTCAGAGACGCTGCTAAACATGGAGGTCATAAAGACTGAAATGGATTTGATGGGATATTTTCTATTTCTCATTATAAAATCCTGTGTAGTTTTAGGTTGTAGAATAAAACAGATACCATCTACTTTCTGTAGGTTGTCTAACAGGTTATCTAAGTTGCAAAAGAGGTTAATATAGTTGGACATTATTTTGTCTATCAAGGTAGGCTACTTTATGATATTTCCAATAGTACACACATGCAACACTGTGATGTAGACGTCACAGAAAATCCATTGTTCACCAGTAATCGGTAACCTTTGTGGCTTTCGAAGGCGTAATGTTCCTACCACTGAAATAATGGCATTGACAAGTTCAATAGGTATTGGAAAACTAGTAAATTACAGTAAATCATCAGATGATGTGTTGTCACGTGTTCGATTGCCATGTACAATTCATTGAGAAGCTGACGTCACTCAAAATATTGCTATGCAAAGGTGGAACCATGGGCCAAAATAACGAGCAACAGGTTCTTTTAAATGGTAAGACTTTGCGGCAGAACTAAATGGAGATGGCAGAAGATGCTGGACCTTTTACGTTAGGACTGGGCATCGTGGACCTGCATAGCATTCCAGAGAAAGATAGCAATATAGTATAGGGATGCCTTTGCCGAGAAGTGGGACACTTAATACTGATAAATGGAGCAATAGATTGACAATTAAATAACGTCATACTTTTGCAGCAAAAAAAACCCAATGATAGTGAGAGTTTGCACCGATTTAATCTGGAGGCAAAAGATTATAGTGTCGTAACTAACTAATTTTGTAGTTGTGATAGTCTAGTGATAATTATACCGTCGACTGGTAAGTCTGAAGTCTGACTTTTTGTAAGTTATGGGTGTATATTGTATATAAATTAATTATCACTTACTCCGTGCCTCGAAAAGGATGTGAAACTGTTGGCCCACTCTACTCCTTCACTCTCATAATCCGATGAGATGGAAATCCAACATGACCGGACAGAGATCAGGCGCAGGACCACTCCTTACGTGCTTTCCGAGGCACGGAGCCAGTGATAATCAATTTATTCGTCTGTGTCTTGGGTTCGAACCTGAGACTTTCGACTTGCCAGTCAACGGTCATATCACTAGGCTATCATGGCTGATGAAACATTTGTAATAATAGGTGTGTGTGTATGCTATATTTACGGCGTATATAGGTTGTATGTATGAATACAGTATTTCAACAAACTCAGTCTATACCTACGTATAGTAAAGAGCTTATAACTACAAAAGGGTGCATGACTGACGACGCTTTCGTCCGTCCAAATGGTGTGGATGCGTTCCAAAATCTGCTCGTAAATGGCAAATACGTATTTTTTTTAAACGGCGCGCGGCGGCGTCCTGGCCATGTATTTTCGGCAGGGGCGTGCACAGACATTTTCGACAGGGTAGGCATACTTACAAATCCTATTTAGTCTCACTAATTCGTCGTCTGCGTAGTCTCTGTCAGGGTAGGCAGTGCCATTTTGCCTATATACATGGTTATTTGTAAAACACCAGCATCCTTAAATGGGGTCATTAAACACATCATTATGAACAACTTTTACTATGGGACCAACCCTGAAATAAAAAAAAAAGTCTTTTAGGGTTGGTCCCATAGTAAAAGTTGTATACTGCACGTCCCTGGCATTCGAATGCATCCATTTGAATGTATCGACAGTTGGCACCTTACAGCGATGTGGGGATCCAGAAGAAATAAAAACTAAGAAACCTGTAGTTCGGGTTTTGATGTTTTAGCACTGTGTCGCATCGCTTTGCAGAGCTGCGACATACTGCAGAACGATGAGATACAGTGCAAAAGTAGTGTCCTGGCTTTAGATAGAATGTCGTATCACGTCCTTGTTTTTTTGACCAACATCAAAAAGAAGAAAGATATAATTTTTTAATAAGAAAATTTGAAAAAACAACTGACACTCACAGAAATTCGAAAAAAAAGGTTCTCTGGATCTCAATTCGATGCGCTTTTTTTAAATGTTTATACACCGTCCGTGATTAGTGTGCCGATATGAGTAATTCTTTTTTTGATTGAAAGAGTATACGCTCCGATTGGTCTCTATATTAATATTATCATGATCCGATGATGAACTTTGAAATTACGGAACGGAACTCCTCATCGGACGACAGCAAACCTCTCGTTACAACTTATTTCACTTTGTTCGTATGTGTTGTTCATAACCGACTTTTGAAAAAGTGAGGGGGAGATGTATGGCCTCCCTCTTTGAAGGTAATGTGCCATTTCTAGCTATTTAGTGATTTGAAGTGGGTATTATTTTTCTAAAAAAAATATTTTACAACTGTAAGATATCTTCTAGAGTTTATTTTTACTACATACATTTGCAAAAATGGCTCGACCTGATCTCACTTCTTAGTTCTCGCTTCACATATTAATAGACCAAGCGGGATCACGCTTCAAAATTGTCGCTTCACATATTTATTAATATATAAAAGATAGCAACAGCCAAAATGCACTATCAAACTAACAAAAAATACATAATAAAACATCTCAGTAACCGTTCTCTATAAAGGAGGGTATAAATCGTACCGTTCATTGTAATAATGACACTTCGATAACGGAACAATAGTGGTGAAATATGGCGTTCGGCACTCCGGAGAGAATGCTCTTTATTGAATGCATGCAAGCTGTAATGAGAATTTACCTCCTGAGTTACTGCAGATGTTTGAATAGCAGGACTATACAGGGTGGAATTGAAATCATGAGTATCTCTAAAAGAGGTCATAGACTCATCATGAACAACTTTTATTATAGGAAAACCTCTGAAAACGCGAAAAAAAATTCAGCTATTCCATACATTTTGTTGAGTTATGTGAATTGAATATAAATGTATTAATCAGCAGATTTTTGATGCTGCTGCTGACACATGTGGAAGGAGTAGGGGTGGTTCTATTCTTAGGCTGGAAACCACCGCCATTCAGATTTAACAATAATATGATCAGCGCTATCTATTCTAATAAAATAAAAAAAAGTAATCAATAAATTTTATCTATTTATTTAGTAATTCCCAACAATAAATATAAACATAAATATAATTCCATTTCAACAAGAGTTGGTTTAAATTTTACAATTTACTGAGTACCTATCTATGTATGCTCCATGGTACCTATAGAGTTTTTTATTATCAAATGCTAAAAGTGACCTAAAATCTTGGCACCCCCAACGAATTCTCTCAACCAAACAATCCAGTTTCCTCGACAATAGTGTATCGAGTAATGAAAACAATACAGGAACAGCGAATGCAAGTGTAACATCACTACCATACTCGTTTTAATAAAAATTAATCGACTGCGCAGTTGAAATTGTGCTCAGTACAAATGGCATTTGGGTAGTGATGTGGTAACTATTAGGTACCAGCGAACCGATGCGATGGAGTTTGACCTATGTGATCGAATTGTTCGTAAATATGACTTTTCAAAAGATGTTTCTACAAATTAATCGGTATATGCGTAGTGATGTGATAACTAATACCAGTATCCGATGATGAGATTTAAAGTACTACTAGTATTTTTTTACAAACTTTTATTTTACTTGGATTGTTTATATGTTACTCAGTATGTTTAGGTCAAATCTTGCAAGCTGAATTAAAACCATTTCCTCTTATCTTACGGAGTTGAAGTTTTACATTTTGGTTCAGTTCCAATGACAATGAATTTTTATGGTCGGCAAGTAAGATCTGAATCGATATCCAGGATTAGCTCCATGTTGGAACTCGTCAACGGCTCAAACTCAAAATTTTGCACAATATACTTTTAGTTTTAATATTCCAATAGCTTTGTTTAAAAACGATTTTATAATAAAAAATATTGAACTAAACGTTTGTAAACATAAATTTGCAAAAGATTAGAGGATCAGAATCCAAGAAAAATATGGTTCAAAATTATTTTAATATATGGTATTTCGTTTTGTCATCTTTTTGTACAAGAATATTACAGTATTAAATATTTCTAAGCGCAACTTATCAATTTAGAATCAACAGTTTATTTAATTATAACCCTCATCAGGTTTTAATCAATATTAAAATTAATGAAGAACTATCTTTATGACTTTGGGTACCGGTGATGGTAAAAACAGTATTTTGGATACAGTTATATTGAACAGTAAACAGTATTATACGGTGAAAAATAACACAATACTGATGATTGACAACCCTAGTGTTCGTGCACCGCGCTCAATCCGACTGCTACTATGGGAATTCTAGTGGCATAGAGTTTACGGTACATTGCACTCTAAAGGGTTTTTTTGTTATAGGGCCGACAAGCTGCACTTAGCGGTGATTTATATTTTTGTTTGATTTATAGTACGGAAATAATGTTCCTTATTTAGGCCGGGGTTCCACCAAAGCGGAGAAGAGCGGAGAGGAGATTTGTTTTCATACAAATGACAACTCGAATGAACTCGAGCGGCACCGCTTGATCCGTCATTTGTATGGAAGCACATCTCTTCTCCGCTCTTCGCCGCCTCAGTGGAACCGCAGCCTAACGAGTAGCTAGCTTCTACAATTTTTTTTGAGGTTATTATCAGAATTCCATACTGAAAATAAATACTATAAATTCCATTTTAAATGATTGTTATTATTTTGAATGCCTCGTTGGTCTAGTGGCAGCTAGCGCGACTGCTTAGCACGAAGTCCTGGGTTCAATCTCCGGGTCGGACAAGTGTTATTGGGTTTTTGCATTAGGAACTTCCCAGTAGCAGCACTGTGTCTGTCCAGTTTAATGTCAATAGGCTCGCCCCCTATTACATGGGACTTATTATACAGCCGGCGAAACGTGGGTGTACTCCATACACCTCTGCCTACTCTCTCTCTCTCTGGGATATACAGGCGGAGACTCTGTGTGTGTTATTATTTTTTTAAACAAATACGTACTAACAAATTTATGTAGTGATGTAGATACATATAATAGTTATCGATAACGTTGAACTTTATACGAATAAATAAATAGTTATTCGGGTATCCCACATCCCTAGCTCTGCGCTTCGTATAAATCTTCCATTTTCATTGTTATTTTGTCATTACTGTAATAGAACATTGTGTGTGTGATATATTGTGTGCAAGATACCCCGATAAGCTATTAGAGCTTTGAATAATTTGCGTCGCTGTATAAAATAAAGCGCGACTTTATACCGTTATTAATGGGACAATTTGAGTTGAATCTTTCAGCAATTAAAGCGCGGTGAGTTACTTAATGACGAGATAATGACACGTAATGCGTTGTTTAATGTGTTATTAGACGATGTTAATTGTCTTTATGAGTTTTGAGTATGTGTTTAGAATTTGAGGCTATATTGCATTGAATTATTAAGTTCAAGAGTAAATTCTTCAATGTCTTGTTAGGTGAAGTGTGACGATGATATTCTGAACCTTTTACCACAGTATAATAATCATACAGTATGGTAACTACGTAAAAACGCTCGAAACGGCACAATCATACAAACATGCGTAATATTGCGTAATTACGAGACTCCTAAGCGAACGTCGCGACGCCGCGCCGCCGCCACATGTCGTTGCGCATGTTTGTGTGAGTGTGCCGTTTTCGAGCGTTTGTATGTAGTTACCATACTATATAAGTATACCGTACTATACTGTGCTTTTACATAGAGAATTTGAATATTTTATTAAGTTAGCTTGGAGTTAAATTTTCTAATACCTAGATTAGTTGCGTTAAAAACCCATTGTTGCAACATGCAAAATATTCGGCTTTCTTTACATAATTGGCTTTAAAACACAAAAAATATATTTTAAAACAAATAAATACTTACTTATTGTAATAAAAAAATAAGATTGGGGGATGTTCTCTTTAGAACGGAGAACCAAATGTAATAAGTGTGTCAAATATGTGTGTGAGCTCCAAAAAAAAGAAAAGAAATACTAATAAAATTAAGAATCGGGCGCCAGGAGCTGCACACCAAAGATTGCCAAGGATAAACTTACCTGCGGAGGCTTGAAACTTTTAATCTGCCGGTGGGAGGTATAAAATGAAAGTCAACCTGGATTAAAATTGGTCTATTTCTACCTGTAGGTTTTTAAATTTAGGAATAACAAAGAAGGTTCCTTACTTCTAATTTAGAATTAAGAAGAATAATATTACTAGATTAAAATTTTGGTCATTATTGCATTTTTCTAAAAGTAAACTTTAAATTTAAATATTAGGTAATAACAACTACTGGCTGCTCGCTGAGCCCGTAGCTGGCACGAAGAATCCTCAGAGGAGGAGCTCCCAAAAGAATGAAATTAAAGTTACATACCCCGATGAAAGTGTTCAAAGGAATACTTTACAATTTGATGGAAAATAAGAAAAACAAATCCTCAAGAAAAACTCCTTAAGAAAAAAACTCCATAAGAAAAAAAGTCCATAAGAAAAACGCCAGTGGGCGTTTTTCTTTAAAAATATATAAATATCACCATCAGATGATGGGATTAAAAAATATGAAGGTGTTTTAATCCATCGAAATATGTAGATTTTAAATTAAATTAGGCAGGACTATGCCATAGCCTTATAAGTTATCCCATTTGGATGAAAAATAACAAGGATAAACAAAGATTTAAATTATCAAAAAAAATTACGCCATGATAAGGCGGACCCTCGGTCGTAGAGTAACGAACACCAATCTGTCAAATTTGAACGTGACACTTGAAATCAGTGTTGCCAGCCAAAGAAATAAAATTTTAACCAAAAAAATGTATTATTTTAATGGTAACACTACCGCAAATAGTTGAAATTATTAAAACCATGTAACAGGCTAAAAAGACTCGTTACATTATTAAATATTTAATTAAGCTCGTGATAAGTACCTACGACTTTAAATACAATTTTTATACTTATTTATTTTTTAATTGATATTTAACTTAGCTTTGTACAAAATTGGAACTCAATATTAATTTATTATTTACAACGATTTACAACGCTTATCGCAAAATCGCGATGAAAATCACGCATAAAATAAAACGCATTATAAGGCATTCCAAAAATAACGCAAAAAATGGCACTCAGCCTCAAAATACCAGATTTCAAGGCACCACCTTCAATCCAATTTTCATTCCCTATAAGGTCACCATCAACGCATACGATGTCTCCGTGGATGAAGAAGCTGTTTCTGCAGTTGATGCCCAAACTCCTCATGATGAGGAGGACCAAGTATTCTCTTCCAGACTACGATGACACCTTCGTGTCTAACGGCTATACTAATGAACTTGAGATGAGGTAAGTATTCATAGACAAATACGTTGTATATTTTCAATCGAATATTGTACGGAGACTAGATCCCACAGTCAAACCGACAACACGGTTTTGTGGGGCCATGTATTATATAGGAATATATTTGTAAACCTCTTTTAATAAATAAACAAATAATCTTAAAATTAAAAAGTAATAATTGTTAGCATACCTATATAATAATTCATTTCTTTTTGGCATATGATTTCAAAAAGTCTGTATTAGGTAGGTTCTATATCCTAAGTTTGTAGAATTTTAATTTCAATTCCTGTGTTAATTATTATGCTATTGTATTTTCTTAAAATATCTAAAATTAAATAACACCCATCGCCAAATACGATAGTGTGTGTAAACATTTTTTGTTGCTGGCAATATATCATTGCATTGCAACCCGGTTTCCTTAGAGTCCGAACCTCATTTCTCGGAGCTTCCTTCCTCATTTTAGGTTAGCAAAAATGTTTTCCGTTTTCCTCGTTTTGGCTTCTATGTATTTTATTAATACATGGCATCGTTTATTATCTCTTTTAGGATCATTTTGACGTATATTTTTCCATAAAATACTACCTACATAAATTTTCTGAGATTTTGTTGATAACTGTAGGTATATACATTTTCGGGTCTGCTCGTTGACTACTTTCGGACTTGATTAAAGCGGCGAGAGAACCCGAAATTTCGAATGCATTATTATTTCGTGAACGCAGATTTTATACAAAAAAATAATAATACTAAGAATGCGTTTTTTGTTTCTTTAGCAGGGACAGTTTAACAGATGCGTTCGGTGATTCCAAGGGAGACAACGGTGATTACCGCAAGTCACCAGCACCTGAAGATGACATGCTAGCTGCTGGAGCTCATCAAAGACCTTCAGGTAGGCATCAAAATATGGATTATCAAATTTCTGATTTTTCAGTAACCCTTTTTTAACCCTCAACGCAAAAAGAGGGTTGTTTTAGGTTTGACGTATCTGTGTGTCTGTGGCATCGTAGCTCCTAAACAAATTGACCAATTTTGATTTAGTTTTTTTTTATTTGAAAGGTGTTCGAGTGTGTTCTTAGTTAAAAATATGGACGTATTTGTGTCGAGGATTTTTAAATTTATATTTATAAATTATTTGAGAATTTGATTAATTTAAGTTTCATTGTCAATCAAGGTAGATAAGTCTGATAAATATGATATGTCTGAAAAAAGACAAAGATACCAATATACTTAATATAAAAAATATTATTACTTATAATAATTTAATGAGAAATTTGAAAAAACAACTGATACAGATGGGATTCAAACCCACAATCTTCGGCGTACCGTGCCGATTCAAATTTCTTATTAAAATATTATATGTATTTAATAAGCTAACATGTAAAAAATTCACAAAAATATTATTACTTTTAGAAACTGCCCCAAATCGTGAATTTAGCGTGTTTTCTCATTGTCGTAGTGACTGAGTCAGAGAACATGCTGCCCCGACACCTGTCCCCTGAAGTGTCGGCCGCGCTCAAGAGTGTCAGGTTCATCGCTCAACATATCAAGGACGCCGATAAGGATAACGAGGTAAGTGCAAACTAATTTACTAGGAATCTACAGCTTTAGGTGATATATGGATTGTCCAAACTTCGAGAAGACTGGAATTATTCGTCGTTTGCCTCACCTAATCGTTACGCCAATCGTGTAGCAAAAAAGAAAAATATTTTAGGAGACATATGTTTAAGAAGACAAATATCAATATTATTCGTACAAATATTACCTAATCATAACTTGTCAAATGTAATTTAATTAATAGTAGTTTTTATTTAATAATTATGTATAAAACCATAATATCGGCCGCCAGGTCACATTTTCAAGAGTTTACGACTGCTAGAACTCAAAACACATAGAGGAATGAATAGTATATTAATATAAATTCTTCATTCATATTTAATCTACTTATTAACTGTATAGAAAATTTGATTATTTAATATTACAAAGCATCTTAGTGATCTATCTTCTAAATTATTTTGAATTATTAAAGTTAGATCTTATAATATTCGGCATTTATAATACTCAAACTGAATTTATAACAAAAACTTGGGGTCTTAATTACCATCGGATAATAATAAAGGGCGAACAAAAAATACATTTGCTTGTATATTCACGAGGACATTTAAATATTCATGTACCGGTGTTCGAGTTGTAATGGTTTGTGGAACTGGAGGAATAATGGCGGGGCGCGTGAAAATACTGACACTTACTTTTGTAATGGATAATTGTGTCAAACCATCTGCCAATCAATACTACACAAACTGTAAGTTGGCTGCGGATTCGCATTCTGCATTCACAAAGTTCTTTGTTGGACTGTACCCTTTTTATTTTACCCGTTTCAGGGATGAAATAAAACCTTTTATTTTAATTATATACACAAAACATGTTACTGCAAATATACACGTAAAAAGTGATTGTCTGATACGAATATAGGGTTAAATCAAATTATTGAGCGAAACTTCACAGAAATGTTTATATCGATGATATATTACGTAAACAATTTAAAAAAACTGTTCTACGCCAGCTACCAAGTGCCGAACAAAATAAATATTTTAATGTTGTTACAGTTTTTATTATTGGTTAAGTAATCTTATCCGACATGCTTGTGAATTTTAGTTCGCTAATTTAATTTAGGCCGTGTTCCACAGTCTACGAATAGGGAGTACTACTAGGTAAATTAAAAAATGGAACAAATAAAATGATTTGTATTCGTACTTGGCATAAAAAAATTACCCGTGTAAGATACAAGTGGATCTAAAATCTTTATACAGATACAAGATCATCGAGTATGAGATAACTGAAGACATTTTGTTCGGAATTACGGATCTCCGCCCGTGTTAGATTAGATTTTACAATTCTTTAAATCAGATTTTAAACAAACTGCAATCATTTTTACATTTCGGGTTTCCATTTTAAATTCCGTGTCTAGAAGGTGTTATAAAAGAGAATTACTAAGCCTCAGTTCATTGCAAGCTTGCGTGTTACCAACGCAGTCGTAAACATACTACAAAAATACGGTTCCATAAAAGAATTGAAAAATTCGCCGTATGTTTGCACTGAATTGTAGTCTATTTGTTCACAAATGGCTGATAAATTGTACGAGTGTTCCCTAGTTATTACATGGCGTGCAAGTTGCAACTGATTGCTTTTCCGTGTAAGGTGTAATAAAAGGATATTTTTGCTCAGATAATAACAGTTTCAATTCAGGCGATTTGTAAATGCAATTTGGGCAGGAACACATGCTAATTGTCTTTGATTTTTTTTCGATGTTCGGCAGTGAAAAGTCCAATTTGATTTAAGAAATTAATTCGTAGACAAAAATATGTCTTGAGCTTTTTCATGACTGTTCAAGTTCACGCAAGTTGTAATTTCAATTCAAATTTCTAATATGCACATAATATTATAAATATGACAGTTTTTGAACGTGTTTCTTATTCAATAAGGATACTTATAAACCCGGTAATAAGTATCCTTATTGAACAGCTTTTCCACGCAGGCAGCCGTGGATGAAAGCTCGCCAAGATATAAATTAGCAAAATATTCCTTGAAGATATTTTCTGAACAAATTCAATATGCAATAATATGCATATTATGTTATAAGATATTAAGACCCACTTCCATTGCTTACTGATTAAATTTAGTAACCTGACAGATTTCATATAAATACTGTTCTATTTTTAATTTTACCTAGTAGATAATGCATATCCGTGGATTATGAAATAGGCCCTAAGATGAGAGTGAATTGCGGTAGGATGATTTGATTTATTGCATTATTAGTGAAAAGTTGTAGGTTGATCACGGGTTTGAAACTGCTAATCTGCATTCGGCATCTTATTAATATCAGCTCAAGAGATATTTATAATATTCTTCATATTATTCCGTCACCAATGAGATGACAATCAGTCAAAAAGAATTCGCTCAATTTAGTACCTCCTTCCAGTTGATCGAATTCATTGGTTGATTTCTTTCGCTTTTCCGTTTCTGAACGTTTTAAGGCACAATCGACAGAACGTTTCTGATCGTTAATTCCAATTTAAATATTCAATAGGTATTGGGTGAGGCATTAAAATTTCGTCGTTCGTTTACAGAATATTCCATCGATGTTAGCAATTATGTTTGTCTTCGGATTTGCGTATTTCAGATTAATGTCTTAAGGTAAGGGCTTTATGAGTTATAGAATATTATTGTCTTGTATAAAAGACAAGTATGACTATTAAAACGAATAAATATGCTCTAGTTGTCGTTCAGTCCAGATACTTTTGGGGATACTTTCGTTTAGTTAATTTGAATTTCTTTAGCGAATGTGTTTTGTGTATTTCACTTAGGTATATATAAGTACACTAGCTGAGCCTGACGCGGCTTCTCCTCCGTAGTTCAAATTTAATGCGCTTTTTCTCGCTTTAATCTGCTATCTCTCTCGCACATTGAAGATATAAATCAATGAATATAGTTATGAAAAATCGGACTAAACCAATTGAAGGAGAACAACATTACAATGTTTCATCGAACAATACAAGCTTGATCGAAACGTGGTTTCAAATAAAAAAATCGCATGAAATAAAAATTAATTATGATGAACAACCTGGTACCTAAATCATAGTTTAGACCGCTAGGTAGGCCTAGGTGCTAGGCCTTTAACATGATTTAACACTTTGACAAATCTTCCAACTTCATTCGCCATCACCGGTCATGATTGAAAAGTCAGTGGTGCGATTTTGGGTTCGAACCTACGACCTATAAATTGGTAGCCCACTAAGCTCCAAACAAATCCAGTATTTACCTCCCCAATAGTGTTATTAATGGCGTTAAGTCCTTACAATTTGTCAAATTGTTATACAAACAGGTACGTTAATTATAGCTATTAATTTACTGTCACTATAACACGAATGTCATTACCGAGGTAATATTGTGGATATCTCGCCTTGGGAGTGAATGTGAACGAATGGTCCCGAGGGAGTGGGAGTGATGAACGAATGAATGTTTTATTACCTGGGGTACGAAACTTATGATTGTTGTTTTGAAGCAAGTTTTTAGTGATAGCGTAGTGCTCTTCTTCTTCTTATCGTGTGGTTGATGAACAACCTGGTGTCAGAGTTTAAACCGCCCGTAGGCCTCTTGGCTTTACACACCCTTGAAAAATCTCTCAGGTGTGCCAGTTTCCTTACGATGTTTTCCTTCACCGTGTCAGTGGTGTCTTAGATTAACTAAGAAAGTACATATGACATTGAAAAAGTCACATTGGTACATGCCAGGTTCGAACCTACACCCACGCGCTTGCAAAGCGGGTCCGGTAAACAAATAGCATAATTAATTTAATACATTACTATACTAACGCTCTTAGGTACCTAGAAACTTTTTCTATCATCCCTAGTGGGTTAATTTACCTCTAATGCGGGCAAAAAGTCAAAGCTATACGTAACATTGACTTTCTTATACGAAGTGGACTAAGTTAGAAGTCATTATTACACCTGTGTTTATAAGGATTGATTGCGTTGATATTATAAGGTCCTTGTTTGTAAATGTGAAATATATCAAGAGAGGCGTAGGTTGCAAAGATTTATGTAGGAAAACAAAACAATAAAATTAAACTTTTTTACAAAACTTAAAATGCTTTGTTGGTGTAACGTTCGCTAGCGTGTCTACTGAACTGAAGTCCTGGGTTTGTTTCCCGGCCAGACATAGTGATTTTATTGAATAGGTATACATAATATAATTATTTGCATTAGAAAAATTTAAGTAGCAGCGTAGGTCCGCCCCATACCTATTAACTGATTAGCCTAATTGGCAGGTGTATAACTCAATTACTAGTACTAATCTGTGACACCTCTAAACTGTTTGTATTATATTATGTGTGACACCTCTACTTAACTGTTTAAGAAATAGAGACAAGAATACTATAGTTGTAATAGGGATGTTGATTATATTTTCATTCTTTGTTAGACAAAGACGGCACGGCACTTTGAACCGATAACAAGATACTGTCACTTCATACATATCCTATTTTGCGGGAAGAGGATAGCAATAACTCCCTCCAGAATTTTATTCATTCAGCGACTGATTGTATTTTTTTTTGTACGGGTGCTATTTAAAACCTCCTTTGTAGTGACTTTAAACATTAATGTATATTGTTTTTAAGTTGGCAACTTCCCTATTATTGTAGTTTCTGTTTGCATGAAATCTTTATTCCTAAGAATTACGTACGGGTACTAGACCGTTATGAACTCATGACCTCGTGACCTGGCGGCCCGGCCGGAATAATGCTTCATGCTAATGAAAGGAATAATTATAATAATTAAATTAGAAAAGTTATAAAAAATAATTTGATAAAATATTTATTTTTCAATACAGGGTTAAATTAAATACTCTTACAACCTGAAAAAGGGTCTTTAAACTCATCATTATGGACAACTTTTACTTTTCAACTCTGAAATCGCGAAAAAATTTACTTACTGCTTCATAGGTACCTTTTTAGTTAGACACAATTATCTCAATATGGAACAGCTAAATTTTTTCGCGATTTCAGGATTGGTCCCATAATAAAAGTTGTTCATAATGATGAGTGTAATGACCCCTTTTCAGGTCGTCGGTGTTTTACAAATAACCCTGTATACGTATACGCAATATAAAGATCTACCTTCTAAACTTCCTACCTTCACATTAAACAAGTGCAACCTTATAATATTCCGTTTATAATTTAAGGCGTATTTTGCGGTATTCGTAGCGCTGGGGGATCAGAATTTTCATCACCAAAGTGTTTGCAACGCAGCGAGTCGGTTGATCGATGATTATAATTTGACTAGCTTCGAGCATTTTCGCATTCATAAATAATTTATTCACCTAAAATGCTCTTAAAAGCTACCGAACTCTTAACTCACGGGACTTTTCATTGCTTCTTTAAAACTCACAAGATTTTTCTTAACGACCTAAGATAGCGTCTCACAAGTAACCTGCATTGACGTGCGGCGTACTAAGCTCTTTAGATAGCTATTTCCCTGGTACTTGACTTTGAATATGCAACATTGCAGTTAATCTGATGTCAACAAACTTTAACTATACTAATAACAAAGTTGCCTCTCAATTTCCATTTTAACACAATGTTGTATTTAGATAACCCCTCTTCTTCATACGTCAAGGTACCGACGGTATCGGTGCGATAACGGTACCGTAAATGATACTGCTCCGTTTCAAGAGAGGGGTTAAATTTGATGGGTTTGTTGAAAATTTGTTCCCATTTTTAACTTTACGATATCAATCGGGCGTTTGTCTTTAATAATATAATAATAATAATCATTTTATTTTCAAGTTACACAGACTCATTACAATATTCATACAGCACATCATACAGTCACATTAAAAGAACATAATTATAATCTTATATTTAAGTCAACACTAAACTAATTCAACATCATCATCAATAAAGAAAGAATGCGTTGCTATAGCGTAGATGGTTTTTTATTTGAAAAAATATTTTAGCAATAGTGGGAAATCCCCCAGATACTTAAGCCTCACTTCACCTAATTCACGAATAAGATTTGGGTAATGTCGGACTCCAAGTCGAAATGGGTAGTGTTGGACTCGTCCAACACTACCCATTTCGACTGAAGTCATCCCTACGATTAGAAAAAGTCAAAGTCTTTGAATTTATATCATGTTTGTATAATTTTAGCTTTTTTAATGAAGACAATCGGGGTCAACTGTATAAAAAATTCTTAAGTTAATTTATAATGTCTTAAATATGATTAATTGATTAGTAGCTGTACAGTGACAGAACAAATGTGATTTGCGAATCATATTTAAGACATTAATTCAAATTAAGAATTTAGTGTAAATAAATGGGCCTTAATATTAAATACATGCATTAAATATAACATCATTTTACATTTCAAATAACATTTAGGTACTCTAATTTTCATAAACTTACTCCAATAAATATTTTCCATAGAGAAATAATGCGAATGTTTGTATAGTGCATAAATGGTAAAGCAATTAACCCTCTTCGTGTAATATCGGGGATTTGATCCCTACTCTGGCAATGTATAATATTTGTGTAACAAATAAATTAGGGTTGTAATTTATTTTCAATTAACTTTTACCCGCGGGTTCGCGTCCTAGACGTTTATGTGTACCTATAGCATAATCTATATTTATACAAAAAAATCGTCAAAATCAAAATCAAAATATTTTTATTCATGTAGACCATTAGGCACTTATGAATAGTCATAATTCTAATATTGTTTATTATAGGAGTGACTCTAGTTGTCAGTTCCTAGGGTAGCCTACCCTTCATGGAGAAGTCAATCCGTTGCTCCGTTGCTTCGTGATAGAAGGATCAATAAACCAATGAACACATATTTGCAATTCATTTTTCTTTATCGTATGGTTGATGAATAACCTAGAGTCAGAGGTCAAACCTCCCGTAGGCCTCTGACATGGCTTTACACACCAAAAAATTATCTCTCTGAAAAATCTCACAGGTGAGCTGGTTTCTCAAGATGTTTTCTCTCACCGTTTTAGCAAGTGATAATTAATTTCTAATACGCACATAAGTTTTGCAGAGTTTATCACTTTAAAATTAGTGACGATATTTTTTTTAATCATCAATTCAGATAACATAGCTAACAGAAAGAATAGGTTTTTTTTTTCTTAATATTGAATAGCCAATGAGAAAAATCAATGCAAGAGTAGATCAGTATCATAAATCAAACAGTACACACCACAGTCAGCCAGGTAAGGTGACCAATACGCTAAAAACTACTTTCTTACACCCATAAGAACACCAATTTGTGGTACAAAAGCAGTCTAATAAACGTAATGGCTGGTCGCTTGTTGAATGAATCGCTCCCCCGGGCCCGTCTGAGTGCAGAGAGGTCTCTTTACGTGGTCTTAATGATGCGAACAGGGAAAATATCATGATGACTTCTTACTAATACACTTTGCGGATTATCACTTGTTTTACAGTGATGAAATACGAAACAGTGACTGTTTAGTTGTACTGGCATTTCAGAGATTGTAAATTCGTACTACTAATTACTAACTACGAAAATATTGAATAATCGGCTAATTGCGGTAGTAGGCATCCCGCTACGAGATCTCCCACGTTTCGCCGTCTATGTTTGAAGTCCCATGTAATGGGGCGAGCCTATTGTGATTAACCGGGCACAATTCCAGACTCCATGCTGTTACTGAGAATGTCATTGGAAAAGCCCAATAACATAGCCCGACCCGGGCATCAAACCCAGGACCTCATTCTCAGCAGTCGCGCTTGCTACCACTAGACCAACCAGACGACTCCAATATTTGAAATTAATATAAATTAAAAAAAAATGTAACATAAACAAATTTTACTTAGCATAAATCTTTTACCTTAGTAAAAGAACCTAGGTCATTAATAAATTATATACGTAAGTAAATTTTTAAGGTCTACAGGTATGTAGTAACACATATCATCAATCTGTCAACAGGAAAGGAAATTAAATTTGATTTATTTTAGAATTACTACATTTGAACGAAACAAATAACAAACAGGGCAGTCTAAATAAAACCGTTTAAAAATATAAGAGTCACTCACGAAAAACTCACCATAAAAACAATCGCAAAGACACACACACCAAATCATAAATCCGTTTCTCAAACCCACATAAAACAAGATCCCTAAACCACAATTAGCAAATCCAAAACGCTGCGTTTTACTAACAATGTACCCATATTATCATGGAGACGACGAATTGGGACACAATCTAATTACAATCTCTCATTACGTGTTACGATGGAAGAAATCAGCACATTTAAATTGCTATCGATCCTTTTCTCCCTAAGGAGCTATACTAGCCTCGTCTCAAGAGTGGATACTGCGAATGTGCCAGATGAATTTCAAGCGATTTAGTGGAAAAAGTTGCGGCAATTTTATTTCTAAGTTCCGTAGATTGGGTTTTTATATACAATGGAGTTGGTAGTTGGATTGTTAAGTGTACTATCAAATGGTTACTTAGTGAGTTTAAACTTGAATGCAGTCTTAAATCTTTCTGCCTCGGCCTCTTGCCTTAGGGTTGTATTGCACTAAATAGCTTAAAATAGAAAACCATCTTCATCAGGTCGGTTTATCATCAGGTCTTTGTTGTTTGATGAAATGGATAGAACTCTTTAGGCTGATGGGTTATTAGATGGACTGACTCGTAGACATTCAAAATTTCTTGTACAATATTATTGTATTGTTATCAGAAGTACATAGGATGTACTTGTACACAACCAAATTTCAAGATGCAACTATTAGGAGTGTGTGAAATTCAAATTTTCACCAACTTCTAAAAAGAAGGAGGTTTTCAATTCAATACGTATTTTTTACCCGATCATGAACCCGTTTAGGTTGGCACTGAC
Organism: Protodeltote pygarga; assembly: GCA_936450705.2. Taxonomy (NCBI): domain Eukaryota; kingdom Metazoa; phylum Arthropoda; class Insecta; order Lepidoptera; family Noctuidae; genus Protodeltote; species Protodeltote pygarga. The sequence goes on from OW388263.2 coordinate 11,595,144, forward strand.
TCCAAAACGTTTTTGTAATATTTCTAGTTTTTTAGTCGTTATATTTTACATTTTTATTTTATAAGTAGTTAACGAAGTAGTTTTTGACGCTACTGAAGGTGCCAATCTCGTAGCCCAGTTCTGGGCTGACACAATTTAGATTGTCATCGACACGCTAAGAAGAAGAAGTCATTAACATTTTTTAAAAATTATTTTGTAGTTATAGTTCGACATATTTTTATTAAAAAGTCATAATTACTAGAACTTTGTTTCAAAATCTTGTAAACTGTTGTGTTTATAGCACTAAAAATCATCACGCGATAAAAAGAACGACCTACATGGTTCCTATTTCATGTAAATCATAGGAATATAGAGAAAATATTTTCTGAAAAAGTTTATATACAAATTCATGTGTACACATGATACTGTAGACTTAGTACCAACCCGAGAAAAGTCTTATCTAAATAATTTCACGTAAACACGTGAATGTAAAACAATAAAATTACGTACGAACTTACGTCACGTACAACATAAGTAAATTAGTGTAGCGAGCTCCCTAGGCCGAGTGCCAACGCTTCTATCGCCGAACACCGAATTGTTATTCCGAACACGTCTTTACGTCTCTCAGATAACCGCACTTCATTTTTGAAACGACGATATAAATAGCACCCGGAGGCCGAATAAATTTTAAAAAGCATCTCACCGGATTACCCGGGCGATCCATTTTTGTTCGCGAATTAATACTACGTTTCTCTTTTTGTAAATAGATATTCGGTTTTATTATTGATATTTGGTTTTGGTTTTTTAATATTTCGTGTAGCGATATGCTTCTAAATTCGGATTTTGAAATATATGAATGGTTTGGTTACATTTATTTGGAGTGGCAATGGTATTCCTTGTTAAACGGTCGGTTGATGGACATTAGTGTAAACTATCTTTGAAATTTTTAAAATCTCAACGGTATTTTTACTACAGAAATGGTGCTTGGTTGGATTAGGAAGTTTCTACTATGTATAAGAGAAAATCCTTTTTCATGTATTATTACTTCTTTAGTAAGTTCTATGGAGATTGTCAGGTGGAATGGTGGTGGTTGTGGACAATGGAGGCAATGAAGACCAGTTATATATAATTTTTTAAACTTCAGATCTATTCTTATAACTATTAAAAACACACTATTCACCAAAAAACTATTCACAAAAAACCTTTTGTTAGACCCTCAACACCAAAACTGATAACAGTATCCATTTCTTATAATCTAAAAGGATCCGTACCCAATGCATCCTAAAATATCACTTTTGACAGCCGAACAATCATTTTCTACCATCCCTGTTGACCTAATAACTCGGCTTTCGCCCGTCGGCCAATCGTTATTATTCACCAATCGCGATGAGCCGAAGGCCAAAAAATGGTCTATTCACTTTGTTTGCCATCTGTGCCCTATATTAATGGTAGTTGCCCTTATCTTTACTGAACCGACAGGCCCTGAATGCGAAATAGGATGAAATATGTAATGTTGAAGTGTTTTCGCTGGATTTTTTTTCTTTTCGCGGCAAAATGTTGAATATTTGAGTTAGTGTGTTTATTTATTATTATTCTGTTATACTTAGTATTTATATTCTTTTCTTTTTTATGTACTTATTTTTTTAAGTATTTATTTGTTTCGTTGTATTATTCGGTTTACCGTTATTGTATTATGTAAGTGGTTTTATTTAAATTGATGAAAAAATTCGGATATTTGTAAACCGAATACTGGGAGATTTTTGGTTTATAGAATTTAAATGCTCCAACTTCAATAGCTTGTAAGTCGCAGTCTGCTGGACGTAGACTTCTTCTAAGCTGTTGTATCAAAGCCAAGGAAAACAGATTTCAAAGAAATTCTTCTCGATGTTATGGGATTCTAGACATTTCATAATATTCCCAATACTTCCGTTTACATTCGAAAAACTGCATTCACAAGTGCGGCTGCATATTTGCTTCAAAAGCTTTAACCATCCCAAGAGGCTCTATACACTGATGTAAACACGAATCGTATCCTGAAATCCTCCGAACCTTTTCACGAAGATTTCGCTCTGTTACGTATACATTGCACTTTATGTTGTTACGTGAGACTCCGGCGAGATAAGTAAGCAAGCTATGTAATACAGAGAAAAATGTCCGCTTCTGGTGTGCTGAATTTAAAATTTTACGATCGAGTAGTTTGTTTTGTTGATGCGAAATGTAGCGGTTCGCGGATAAGAGAGTATTACAGTTACTTATTTCAAATAAGTTATTGATTTTAAGTGATTGAAAATATTTTCAATCAGTTTATTTGTATAGAAATATTATATTTGCACTGCTTCATAGCATGGGTACTACGTGGTAAATATTTAGACATTCTTAAGGGTTTAGAAAAAGGAGTTTTATGTACATCCATTATCTTTATTATGAGCTTTGTCGCTTTGCGATAATGTCGCCCTATTTAAAACAAACAAAATGCAGTTATTTCTTTAAACCTAGTTGAGCTAATTTGTAATATTAGGCAGTTATGTTATCAGTTTCTTAATAGATTTTTAGGAATTATTACATTATTGTGTAATGTCAAATCTCGTGGACAAAGGCTCCATTTAATTATCACCACCTGCACTGACCCAGTACTACATCGTCTACATCGTTTCAATTCTCAAAAAAGATATCTGAGATTCAGAAAATAAAAATATACTCGTATTAGAATGATAAGCTATTATATGAGTTGATCTCTACCTACAAAACAACGACATTCAAATTATTACTAGCTTTCCAAGCTCAAAAGGATATTTTTATGAATACACGTGCAAATACGAAAACGTTCCCAATCATATTAGGTAAACAAATTGCTGGTGATTTTTCTGAATCACCTCGTTTTCAGTCTATATTCCTAGTCTAGGCAGCCCGACTTGAATGCGGTCTGATTAAGAATTTGCAAGACGCAATTTATACCAAATTGATTTATTTTCCGCCGGACTGAAGGCTAATAAAGATTCTTTCAAATTTGTTGGCATGACGTCTTGAATTAAGTATTCATAAAAATGGTTTTTACTGTTTATTTTGGAGAAGAATTTTATAATAAAAGTGTAATCATAGTGATTATCCTTACAATGACCACATGGTTTCTATAACATTCATTATGTCCTCTAGATAAAAAGCAGAAACCGTGAGGTATCACTATTACACAATTATCTTGTTTATACCCTGTTATTGTACCTAATATTATATTCAGGGTCTTACACCTATCCTCTATGAGACTACGAAAAAAGGAGGGTAAGGAGTATTATGAACAATATGTAACTTTGTTTATCTATTCTCTTATATCTCATAAACTATTCATTGTACATGTAATACGTTAAATATAATGAGTCAATTAATGCATCATAATGTTCCGCGTATTGTAGGTACCATATATTTCTTTTTGTATTTTCTTTTTATAGAATAAAACACCGTTAGTTGTGTAGTCGCATTGCGGTTGTAAGTAACTCGAAACTATATAAAAGCTTTTACTTTAGCCATCAAAAACTTGCCGTATACATCCATTTTGATACAAAATTCCGTATTAGAGGTCAAAGTACTATCAAATGAACCAGCGAGAGTTGACGAAATTGCTGAGAGCGTACAATTCTCAAGGGATGTGGCGACTGGCTCCATGGTTTCCTGCTAGGACACTGTGTTTCACTGTGTGGGTAAGACTAATATGGTTAGCGGTAGTTGCGGAAACGTTTTGGGCACGGTGTTATGCCAATGCTATTTTCAGTCAATATTACTGCATAGTGTATAGATTGTTGAATTCTTATCTTCTGTTAAACTCCGATCCGACCGGGACTCCACAAAACAAGAAGTTTATGCTCTTTAAGTAAATGCTTTTTCAATTGTGTCTACTGCTGCCGTTGAATGTTTTAAACTCGTTTTGGAATCCTAAATTCCTATTTTTTATTAACGAATTTCCTCATTCAGCCACTAGAGATTTTATCTTCCTATCTCCATTTTCTGTTTTAATACAACTGTATAATCCATTGCGGTGCACCACCCACTACTTGCGCTATCTCGCTGAACTAAAAAGGGAATGTATGAAAAATTTTCCGTGAAAAGTCTGGTTAAAATAAATAGGTAGCTGGACAGCCGCTCTGGGCTATATCGTATCAAGTAGACATGTTATAATACTAGTTGGGAAATATACTAGGTACTTAATAAACATTTTTTGTTAGCTGTTTCTTTTTAATTCAAGACGCAAAAAGGGGGGCGTTATAAGTTTGATATGTCTACGTCTGTGTGTCTGTATGTCTCTCTGAGCTATCTAGGTAGATAGATTTTTTATGATTTAGTTTTTTTTTTAATTAGAAAGGTGACTTAATTTGAAGCATTCTTAGCTAAAGGAATAGAGGTATTGGTGTCGAAGGTTTTTAAATGTATTGTTATTTAAAAATATTTTAAATAAACTACAATGTGGCTAAAAATGTTAGGTTGTTGGTTCGACTGATGTTAAGATCGAGAGTATAAGAGTATCTGTTTTTTTTTCATTATAAGCTGGCACCATATTTATATAGACTATTTCTTTTTCGAAGTTTTTTTGTACAAACAAATTTCAAATAGTATAATTGTTCAATTTGAAATAAAACTCTGGTCTGCTATTTTGAAAAAAAAAGTATTTTTACTGAGAACACAAAACTGTCACAGATTAAAACTAATATAGTAATAAAACCGGTTTTTACAAACACTATTCGTATACAAACGTCGCAACAATTTTCCTCGAGAATAAAGAGCAGTGGACGACAGCAAATTGTGATATTATCTTTAGAATCATTTTTTGGCATACAGTTCTTTGAGTACAAAGTGTTTATCTGGAACCTTCTCTCTTGTATAATCGCTTAGGCACGGTTAATCTCAAAAGGGAAATTGTCCCATGATCCGCTTCCCCTTATTCAAGACTCAGGAGGCCTGTAACAGGAGGAAATAATGAAAAAAGGCGAAGAAACTTTATTTAGACGATAAGGTGGGCACAGACGAGGCGACTTTTCTTTTAATAGAAGTTGATAGGGGTTTTTTTTGTGAAGGGGTAATTAATTCAAGAGATAAGTGAAGGATGGATTGTTTGAAGTGTAACGATGAGTATAAAGGTTTTTTTTTTGGGAAATACACCTATTTTACATACGTCAAATAACATCACAACAACTTTTCCCACAAGGCTTTTTAAATCATCATTTTGCTATTTGCCGCGCAGCTATATATCCACACAGATTATCTTGTCGTGTAAGTAAGCGCTGACCGCCGCCGAGTACGTTCTTAGTTCACTCTTAGTTTCTTATAAAAATCATAATTTTTATTTGAAGTTTTTTGGTAACTTGGTACTTGGCTAGAGCTACATACTGGTAGGTACTTTTCGGGGTATCGCAAACAAATAGCAAACTCCCAAGGGCGTCACAGTAAAAGTTTATAAGTTTGGGAAGCCTAAATGTATGTAATGGAAAACGAACTTTCAAAGATAAGTGTATTTTTATTACAAAATTGGTTGCTCTCTTTTACAATTTTCAATCCATAACAATGTATTCCGCTACCCGTAAGCTTTTACTTTTAAAACCAGGCAATAATTCCCCTGTCAATATCACCGGACCAAAATTTAATCCAGGATTAACGTTGCTTATTGACCTCTAAAAATCTCTCAAATAAATCCTGGTGTTGGCTAAATTTCGGAGATCAATCTATGGGTATTTTTGTTGGCAGTATTATTTAGATTACTTTATTAGCAGTATGATAGTTGCACTTGCAGTAATTAAAGTATCAGATTTAGGTTATCTAGTTATTATAAATTAGCTTCGCTTTTGTGTGTAGTTCTAATTTTTCTGAGATAAAAAAATCGGGCCATAAACTTAGTATCTCTATCTAAAAGATCACGTCAATCTGTAGCTTCATTGCTCCTTGAAAAAGAACAACAAACATTCAATCCATTTTTTTATTATGCAATTATTTTTGCAATGCCATTAAGCTGGAGTTATGTAGGTGAGAGTCTAAGGCTTAAGGGAAAATACTAAAGTACGTAAAAAAAGAGGACATAGGGATGTTATGAAAGGTAACTTGATCTAGAGTGTTCTTAGCAAAAAAATGAAGTTTGGCTATATCAGAGTTTTTTAAATTTATAGTTATTGTATACTGGCTATTAATGAGTTCAAAAAAATGTTTTTTTTTTTATGAATTACGTTTGAATTTTGACCACCACTAATAATAACAGACCATGCATAAGTTAATGCCGTGTATAAATATTATAATTCTAAAATAATTTGACACAAACAAACCTTGTACCGTCAAGAACGTTGATCGATGTTTTGTTGTTAGTCCGTGTCGCCGTCCAAACACGCCTTTAGGGGCACAATTAAATGCGCTCTTTTGATAACAAGTAAACAACGTTTGTTGACATCAAATTGGCTCTTTAGAATAATTGGACGCGATTCTCTTTGGGGAAACTTTCAAATTATAGAGGAATGGAATAGGAAATCAAAGATGACGTCTCAAGTTGTAGAATTAATTTGACCGTCATTTTGTTGGATTTAGTAGAAGGAGAACTTTGTGAAGGAGTCAGTATAACGGCGAAAGTTCAGACCTTTGCGTACAAAATTGGTTATATACAAATAACGATAATATCTGTATAAAAAAATTATGATGTATCTCTCGTTGAGCTGGTCTCTTAAGAGGACCCGGGACCTCCCTCCATGCGCTGATGGTGATCACCGGGGTGGTTTTAGTGGGTAAGAATCCCACACTATCCTGTCTCTTCCCCGGAGGCAGGGTGCCTTTTGAAGGTTTCCCCCCGAAAAAAAAAAAAAAAAAAGGTACGCAAAGTAACGTAATATGAAAATATTATTATTGTGTTGATGATTGAGTCCTCAGATTAAAAAACAAACCAGAACCAGCATTCAATTATATTGTTTAAGTTAAGTCACTGATTAAATAAACCTGTCCTTGTCATTTGTATGGCATGGCGTGCCTAATACCTAACAACAGTGAAGCCCAACTACCTTTTTAAAGGTTACATTGAATTTAAAAAAATGTATTTCGTAATATAATTAGTTTTTTACAACATCTGTTTGACAGGCTTTGGAAAAATGCATGGCAGGTACCAACGCCCCCCCATCGCGGACTTGTTTTCGTACAGGGGAAATTTTTGTATGATCCATAAATATTTTTTCTAATCTGATTATTATTGTAATCCACGGCACAGGGGAAGATCGTAGTCTATGGTGACGTTTTAAAAAAAATGTTTTAAGTAATTTTTTTTTGTTCCCAGGTCGTGGAAGACTGGAAGTTCATGTCCATGGTGTTGGATCGATTCTTCCTATGGCTATTCACCATCGCCTGCTTCGTCGGCACCTTCGGCATCATTTTCCAATCCCCCTCACTTTACGATACCAGGGTACCAGTAGACCAACAGATCTCTTCAATTCCCATGAAGAAGAACAACTTCTTTTACCCGAAAGATATTGAGACGATTGGTATTATTAGTTAGATTTTCTGATTGCCACTTTGCAAACAGCATTTAAATTAGAAAAATATATAAATATATTATCTAAATTTACATACAATATATATCTTATTAAAATATATATAATAATATATATTAACATTTGAAAGCGAATAACAATGATTTCTCAAAAATAACAAAAAAAAATCATCTACCATTTATTAATTTCTCCGTAAGAACAAAGGTGGACAGTGGTAGCATTTTTGGTTCTAAAAGAGGTCATAATAAAAAAAAAAAATTATTTAAATTTTTAAAGAAACATCCAAATATTTATCCTATATTCAACATAAAAAAAATGGTTTTATTTATTAGACAAAAATTCTAAATTAATTTTATCAAAAAGTTATAGTTACATGAATGACTTTGTGGCTTAAAGGACAGTGTTTCATCGTGTTTGTACGAAGCATTTAATAAAAATGAATTTAATTAACTAAAGGAAAATATTGAAAATAAATAATTTAGTATAAATCAGTCTGTTTGTGTGTATATGAAGTTTGTATGAATATAAATAAAATATAGCTTTTAATAAAATATTAGCTTTAGATAATTAATAATATCATTGGTAATAATTTATCCTAATAACGTATTTCTTCGGCTGTGATTTTAATTTTTTTAATATTTTAAATAAATAAAAACCGCCATATCGTGAAAACTTCGCGTTTCATTTATTATAAAGATTGTTTTTTTTTAAGTAGGTTGGTTAAGGAATCTTGTGAACTTATATTTATTAGAAAACAACATCACAGATTATTAAAAGCCAATAAATACTATTAAAAAACGGACATATAAAATATCAAATTATTGTTTGTTTTTTATATAAAATTATAAGTTCAATCTTAAACTGACAGCTCACAAACACTAAAATAAATGAATAATATAGATAATAATAAATAATAAACGATTTAATAGTACATAATACTATCAATATAATTAAATTGTAATTTGGTAGGCTTGTAAGGTTAAGTGGGTATTTTACGAAAAAAAATCTTTGTTATTATAATATATTATTTACTTATATTATAAATAATCTATAGGTATATATATTTATATAATAATATAAAACTAAAAGTTTATATGTTTAAACGCGCTAATCTCAGGAACTAGCAGTCCGGTTGATTAATATTTTCTGAGTTAGATAGTCCGTTTGTACACAAACATGTTCACGACGTTGCGTAACTGTTAGTTAAATATACCACTACCTAATTATAGTATGTATATAATATATAACATTATTTCAGACAAGTTATTGTTTTTATTACATTTATTAAAAGTTAAATAAAGTCATTTCATTTTAAAATAAATAAATAAGTTTTAAATTTTTAAAAGCTGTGTTTATGCCAATTTAGTAATAAGTTTTTAATGTAAGTGAGTTAAAATAATAATATAAAAAATTTAAATGATGCAACGGCTGTGAATGGTAAGTTTTAAATTTTATAAAGCAGACATGTTTAGAAATAATACACGTGTAAGTAAATTGTTATTACGAGTAACAAAGATTAGAAGCCTAATAAATAATTATAAATAAACATTGTTTTTTTTTCATCTACTACAAGCTACTAGTTTAAAACTAATACTACTAATAGTACTAGTTTTTCTTTAGGGAAGAGGCCTTTTTCTAGCAGTGGGATGATATGGGCTGACAGTAATAGTAACTACTAACTTTTTAAAACACTTTATGTTTGCCCATTACCAAGGGCTTATGTCCGACTCGCACGGACTAAAAACCACACGGTGTGCCTCCACAAACCTTTAAACGGTAGTACAGGTTCCACTTGCGCATGCGCCGTACTTCCACCAGGTTTATTTTTTTTTGCTACTGCTTCTATCTATTTAAGTAATGTACTCCTGATCGAATTTCGTTTAGTCAAGAATACATTGATTGATTATGGTTTGACCAAAAACCAGCTGAAATAAAAAAAAATGTAGACTAACAGAATCCGTACCGGCGTAGCCAGGTGCAACTACCATCTCCACAAATGAGGGGTTATAGATGCTTCTAACTACGATTGTGGCCCTCACCTTCAAACCATCAAGCACATTGTAGATGAATGTTCCCTCAGGAGATTCTCAGGAGGACTAGAAGACATTCATCAACTCACTTCAGAGGCTAAAACCTGGCTGGCCAAACTTGATCTTAAAATATAAATAGAGCACATATTTATGTACATACCTACACTCAAACAGGAAAAGCCATACGATAATAAAAACATAAATTTCTCTTCTAATCATTTATTGCTAAGAGTGTGGCAGATGTACTAGTCGTGTGATATAATCAAACAGGCTGATAGGACAGTCCTCCACGTATTTGTCGCAGTCACCGCGGTGACCATACGCCTCTGCGACGTAGTACTCGTCATCTAAACCTTCCTGACGAGAAGCTGAGGGTCTGAAACGAGGAGAAGTTTGTATTTGAGATTTTAGTCAATTTAATTTCTTTGGAGAACACTGCTAGATAAAGATGCAATAGATTTTGTCGAAATATCAACCCGGCAGGCGGCTGAACCCGGTATGCCGCTCGCCTTGCCCGATGTGAGGGACGAAGGCTATAGAGCATGTTGGGGCGATGTCCAAGAAATTTCCCCCCCCCCCCCCCGAGTGCAAAATTTTGAGCGGGCCTACAGGCAAGCACTGGACGGGCCTGCGAAACGCAGTTGCAGTACCCAGCCCCGTCCGATACAGTGCGAGGAACACGCAGGGGGGAGATATTTTTTAATGGGTGCGAGCCACACATAACCCATACACGTCCTCGGACGTGCGGTATACGGAAAGCATTTTTGACTACCCCCGGCCACAAAAAAGGCTATATCAACCTTCCCCATTCAGAATGATATGAAAGGCTTAGGCTAATTACTCACGTAAATATGATATGCATAATGTGTCCTAGAAGACCGTTATGATGCAGCGGTGTCTCAGCTGCCTCACAGATGTTGCGCAGCATGCATTCTCTGCCTTTCATGCCGTATCTGAAAAGAGTACGAGTGAAGATCAGAAAAGTTGAAGTGGTAACCCTTACTCTGTCTAAATGATGCGACAATTAAAAAAAAAACAAATCAGTGCTGGGTGTTCAGCGCAAATGCTGAGTTGGTGACATGGAGCAGATACTTAAGACTGATGACCCTTTCGATACCTACTGAGAATATTGTTAACGCAATAATATTTAAAAAATAACCACTTTTTTTTCTCTTCTTGTAGGGTATTGTTTGTTATATTCTGTAGTTCGTTTTTCTTATCATGTTTTTGTTGTGCTGTCACTGTTTCTAATATTAAAAAAAAGATTTCTATTCTATTCCATTCTATTGAATGTTCCACATGTGGGACCAAGTGGAACCAGCTTTTCCTGTGGTCTAATGCATGAAAACAATATAGATTCTATAGTATTCGCATGTTGACTGCTCAAAGAGTTAATGTTCTGAATGAATTTCATTTCACCATATTGATGCACACAACGACCCAAAAGGACTTTATATTTTTTTTAATGCCAGCCCTAGGTCCTAGTGTCCCAACTTAGACTTAATTATCAGGTAGGCAGGTAAGTACTTACTGTTCAAATCTGTTTTCCAGCACCGTGTATGCCAGTTCTCTAGTTATACTACGACTATGTCGAGAACTTATCAGCTGTAATCAAAGAAACATTATTGTTATTGGAACATTTCCAATAACACATAAAGCCGTTAGTCGGGGCCATGAAGATCCATTTTAAGGCGCGGACTCTCGCTAATCTGCTATCTCGCTCGCACGTTATGAAGAAAGTTAAAGTTAAAAAGTTAAGAAAAATTTTAACAAACCGAGTTATGGAGAATGACATTATGAAGTTTTCATACAGAAAAATTTCATAAATAAATAATTCTAATCAAACCGATATTTTTGCTGAACCATTCTAATCATCATTATCCATAACTTGATTTTTGCGATTTTTTATAATGTGCTTCTAAATGATCTCTGCCACGGTTACAATGGGAGAATGTATTAGGTATATAGATTACAATAGTGAAGAAATTTCGTACCCCGAAACAGTAAAAAAAAAATTGGAGCATGGAGCAGAATTAGACCTACGCAATAAAACGCAGGCAAAAGAAAAAAAATTATGACGTTAGATAAAAAAATGACTTCACTATTGTAATATAAATAACCAATATTATCTCCCATTGCAGCCGTGGCAGATAATTTAGAAGCACCTTATATTTTAATGTGCAAGTGAGATAGCAGATTTGCGAGTGTCCGCACCTTAAATGCAAATGAATACTTACAGGTAGATTAGGGAACAATACTTCATCGATTTCAGTAAGATTATTGAGTGTGGAGTAGTTAGACTCGAAGTTGTATGACACGAACACGTTCTTATCAGGTATGTCGATCGGCACGGCTATCGCCAGGAAAGTCTGGAAATATTTTTTTTTAATTAAAACAACTTTTTAATAATGTATAATATATGTATAAACATACGTATGTTAACATCCCCTAGACATGTTCCAAAGGTATCTTATACTATGAAACCTATTATTACTTCGTAACTTGGTTACAACACTAGGATTCCTTCTTAGAAATTTGTTTATTTCATTACAGGAAATAGCTGTAAGAAGATATAATATCCTTAAATAACAGGGGCCTACTCCGAAACTTTAGCAACGAAGTTTCGATTGTCGAATCGCATCTTTGTTCGTTAAATTACCTTCTAATAGATTGTTTTTTTTTTAATGGATTTGTAACGAAACGACAGATGAAAGCACTAAGTACAATTAAACAGTGGTAATTTGGTGGTAAAGATTGTGTTTGATGGTCTTCGTTAAGTATTACGTTCCGATCCGAAACATCGTTGTTCGATTTTCGGAGTAGAGCCCCTGGGATCACTTTATCTCAGAAATAATAATCCGCGGGCTTAGGTAGTATACTTATGAAAATCAATCTTACCCCGTAAAGAGAAGTAGGTGGGAATATAAGAGCTCTTTTCTGTTGCGATTTACCCGAAGAGCAGGTCATAATGGAACTCCTGGAAGAAGAGGCACACGATATTATTTTTTAATCTTAATTATGTGTCGTGATGGCGAATTTGTTAAAGACCCGCTTTGCAAACACGTGAGTGTGGGTTCAAACCTGGCATGTACCAATGGAACTTTTCAATGTCTTAAGCACCGACAAAATCAGCATTAAGTCGGTAAAAAAGTCGGAAAGAGAAAACAAATTTCTTTACAGTAAACAATTTTACAGGAAATCTATATTTGTAAATAGGTTTGCTAGAAAAATATAAACGTATTTCTTTTTTAATATCAGTAGATCATTATGTACCAGTCATTTTTTTTAACTAGTATTGATTTGTGTTATCACTATCAACAAAAAAGAAATATTTAAGTACCTACTTACAATGTCAACAAAATTTTAATCCAATCCATTTTGAATCTTAAAAAAGATGTCCGTAATGTACACACAAACACAGCTCAGTATTCACTGGTACTAATATTTTTTGGGTCCGCATGCGACTAACTGTTCCACATTTTAGTAAAGTTAATTATCACTCGTTCACTAAAAGAGAGTGCAACACTACATAGAATTTAACTGCCAAATTGAGACCAAACTTCTGATAAAAGTTACTGTCAGCAACTCCTTCGACTAGTCTGGAAGGTTGACTGCTGAGTATAAAGTTAGTTCGATTACCGGATTGGGTACGAAAATTTTCAATAGAAGTTCTGCTCTATTGACAACCGACCGCGTGTTAAACGCTGCGTCATAAACAGCCGTATCGACTATATTATCAATCCCGTTATCTGACAACTGACTACCTAGAAGAGAAGTGATCTACTATGAGTCTAATTGACCCAAAACACGAGAAAACTGTCCTACAATGTACCGCTTAGGTATGACATTCTTAGCAACCAATTCTTGACGGAATCAGCTTATTTCATTTGCTTATTTTATTATATTTGAGTCGTGATAGCCTAGTGGTGTTGACCGTTGACTGATAAGTCAGAGGTCTCAGGTTCGAGCCCAAGGCGCGCATCTCTGACTTTTCGTAAGTTATGTGCGTTTTATAAATTAATTATCACTTACTCCGTGCCTTGGAAAGCACGTAAAGCCGTTGGCCCTGCGCCTGATCTCTCTCCGGTCGTGTCGGATTGCCGTCCCATCGGACTATGAGAGTGAGGGAATAGAGAGTGCACCTGTGTTTGCGCAAGCATTTGTGCACTATAATATCTCCCGCGTCGATGGCTAATCTCCGTTGAGATTGGCCGCTGTGACCGAAATTCGGTCAGGAGGACATTATTATTTCATTTCCTATCCTATCCTCCTAATATTATAAATGAAAGTTTCTGAGGATGTTTATTACTCTTTCACGCAAAAGTAACAAATATCCATCCATCCATACATTTTTAAACGGTTTTATGTAGTTTGCCCTGTTTATTATTTGGTTCAAATTTAGTAATCGATATTTCAGCCCTTTCCTGTTGGCAGATTGATCTGATATTTGGTACACAGCTTTAGTTCTGATGACAAAACCGTTTCACGTAAAAAAAATGTTTGTATAGGTTTATTATAAAGTATTATTACGTGGGGGAAATCACTGGAGGCAGTTATAAAGAAGATGGTATTCCTGACATCCAGCTGTTAAAGTTTAAAAATTTGTAACCTTAGTAACGTTAAGTTTTTTAACGACAAAACATTATAATGTATTTTGTAATTATTCAGAAATCATGGAATTGATAACAATATTTTAGGATTATTCTTAGTTTAGTTATTTTTAATTAGTTGCTTCACATATTATTTCTTTTTAACTTGTTGATATAAGCTTCCTTCTGAGGTTTCCTTTGGAGCGACTAAAGGCAACTATATTTTAAGTTGCTCACATACACGATTCAACCAAATGGAGGCATCGGATTAAAATACACAGTCTGGAAGCCATTTTTAAAAATAGCTTACGGTTTTGCCATTCACATTCAGATTTTAGACTGCAGTCCCATTTGGACGGATGGGAGCATGACTCAGCCCCTTTTAGGTGCAAACTGATCGTTAGTCCGTGCGAGTCAGTCATAATTTTCTCACCAGTAAGTTCATGGTGATAGAGTTTTTTTGCCTTTTTTTTATTGTGTGGAAAATCCTTCGTGGGTACGAACGATTTTCCACACAATAAAAAAAGGCAAAAAACAATGCTGGTGTTGAAAAAAGATAATAAATCCAAATGGACGTCATCCAAACTAAAAAAAAACATTTTGATGTCTGTTCACGTTGTAATATTGATTGAACGATTCATTGGCGTGTGCTTTGATTATATATATATGTATATAATCAAAGGGATTGTGTGTGTTTTCTTTACTTATTTCCAAATTAAAATAATCAAAGAGCGTGTGTTTTCTTTACTTATTTCCAAATTTTGGCCTATTAGCGTCAGTTTTCTATACTTATTTCCGAATTTTTATGCAAAGTTAATTTCTAATGTTTAATAAATTCAACATAGAACTGTTAACTAAAGGAATAACTTAACTAACTTTCAACAAACCTTTATTAAATTTTAAATCCCAGTCAGCTTCAATGGTCCAAACTTCAACGGAGAGTAAAATATCTCGGCTGTGACTCACAAATTGGCTTTACGTCGTCTTGACAGATGTAATCGTGAAATTTACGTGACAAAAGCCCTCAGAAGACAATATTGAGGGGTGTTTACACGGGCATAGAGGTAATGGAGACATTAGTCATGTAGGCGACTGGAGATATAAATCTTAGAGAATCTGAATTTGAATTTCGAAATTACGTCACAGAGTATGATGAAGTTTGGTGATCGTTTATACCTATACAGCCAGTAAGCGCTCAGATGTAATTTAGTTTGAAATCTAAGATTCTTAATTCAAATTTATGTTGAAAAAAAAAAACAATTAGGATAATGTCTTCCTGACCGAATTTCGGTTACAGCGGCCAATTTCAAAGAAGAATAGCCAACTACGTAGGAGATTATTATACGGAGTAAGTGAAATTTATAATACGCACATAACTTACGAAAAGTCAGAGGTGCGTGCCTTGGGTTCGAACCTGAGACCTCTGACTTGGCAGTAAACGGTCGTACCACTAGGCTATCACTGCAATCACTATATGAGACGCCACTATATAAAATTAATAGAATTTAAAAAAGATTTTATCCTATTTTAACTTAAGTAATATAAATAACAATACAATCTATTCCCGAAAGCCCTGCATATTGCACAAGTTTTATGAAGATAGAAATCAAGGCAAAATGTTTTGCAATATTAACTTTCGAGAAAAAAAGGGAAAAGTTTTTTCATATTCATACATCCCTCCTATATGAAAGGTTCTCAATATAAAAATATCTATGTATACAAAATCTTCATAATAAAGCCGAGTTTTCCTTCAAACGTCAAAACCACTCATGACGTCAATACTTATCTAAGATTTTCCTTTACTTCCTTTCTATTTTTATGTAGAAAGTCGACATGTCCTTAAGAATAATTGCTTGTTATATTCACATGTTTGTTTCAAGATTATTAGGTATCTATGCTTATTAAAGCGATACCTACAGCAATGTTTTACTCTTCTTCTTCTTATTTTATGAACTGATTTGATGAACAACCTGGTGTCAGAGTTTCAACCGCGCTTAGGCCTCTGACACGGCTTTACACACCATTGAAAAATCTCTCAGATGTACTGGTTTCATCACGATGTTTTCCCTCGCCGTTTTAGCAACTGATATAATTAATTTATAATTCGCACATAACTTACGAAAAGTCAGGTGCACCGCCTTGGGATCGAACTCGACACCATGACTTGTCAGTCCACGATCATACCACTAGGCTATCAGTGCTATATGTTTCACTCTGTCACAATCATCATTAGGCTTACACTAATTTGATTTTTTAAATTAAATTTGCTGTCCTTTTTTAATAATGTTTATAAGAAAGAGATAGTGAGACTAAAATTAGTTTAGCGCGATGTACAAGATCAGTATCAGCACCAACATCTGATTTGAACCAATTGTGTATTGTGTAAACAAAGATTGCTGAGCCACGGGGAGGCTCGTTGGCCAGCCAGTATTTGCAGGTCGCGCTGGTTTGTACAACTTCAATCATTTTACCATGAATTAATACAAAATGGAGTGTAGGAATACCAGTGCTTTTAATAATAATAATAAACATTTATTTCAGATGAATGCCATAGTTTTTGTAAAGCTAATGCGTATTTATGCTCTTACACCGAATTTGAAAGGTTGTTGTAGTTATTCAGTGCTAACCGATACCGGTTAACTTAAACCTTGGTCAAGTCCATATTGGGTCATATTAATAACTAAATCATATTTTATGGTCACATATCAGGTATTTCTCATAAACATTAACGCAAATAGTGCCCAAAAACTCTGATTTCCAAGTTATCGGTAAATCAATAGGTTATCACTCCAAGAAAATCTGAATGTGGCGGCTATTTTTTATTTTAAAGAAAAGAAAAATAACGTTTTTTTTTAGTTTGGATATGATCTTATAGACAGGATAGATAGAAATATCTGCAGACGATTAAGAACCACACCCAAGATTGTGTAAATCACAAGATTCACAAGTACTCCGAGCTGATATAATAATGTAAGTTGTTACTTCATTTCTTGTTATTCCTTGGTCTCTGAGCTGCATTGCTGACGTGGTTATTGTGTTGTTGGTCAAGAATTGTTGCCGATTTATGAAATTTTCTTCGACTTTTAAATTAGCTCTGAATTTGTTCTGATTTTTAAATAAGAGTTGTTGTAAATGTTGTGTTGTATACATGCCATACCATTCCTATTATCGCTACCTTGATTACATTTATGGGAATCGATCGGGAGTAATGGTTTAAAACTAATTTAAAATTAGTTTTTTAACCTGATTCCGACGAAGCTAAAAATAATCTTTACTTTTAGTAGGTTCGGTTATTTAAAATAACATGCATAGAAGCTAACTTTACTTGTCAAGGAGTTTATACAATCACAAAATGTAATTTAAGTATATGATTTTACAATCTTGTTAGGCTTGGAATAAGTTAGGGAAGTAAGGAAGCTTAGATGTTTTTGTATTTGGAATGGATGGTGTACATGAATGCCACGATAACGTTGGCATAACATTCTAAACCCGCTATTAAAAAAAGCATAAGTCAATTAAATTATCCAAATATAGAAAATTGTCTTCAAATTATTTTATATAAACTACCATAAATATTATATTAGTCATAAAATCACTTGCCCAAACATTTGTAACCCTCAAACTGGCAGATTGAAAAATGATACAACCAACCGTCATGGTTTGGCACAAAAACCACCGTGTGGTCACATGGTTATTACTTTGCCTGGTCAGTGTAGGAAATTTAGTGGCAAATATTTTCCATCGATCGGCGACATCGTCATGTCGAGCGATAACGATATTTTGATTGAAAACTGAGAGCTATCGGCTTTTGTTTTATAAGAAACCTATTTAATTGGATATTTCTATCCCGCGACGAAAAATAGGGGTTAAGGAGTGTATGTCCGGGGCATTGAAGCTCCTAAACAGATGAACAGATTTTAATTTAGTTTTTTTTATTATTTGAAATGTGACTTGATCAAGAGATCAAGAGAAGAGATCGAGTTCTTGGCACAAAAAAAAATCGGTTTTTGTATAAGGGATTTCTTAATTTTTATACTTCTGTTTGTTTACATTAGATTTTGTTTGTTTGCTGTTGAGAAAGATTAGGTAAGTTATAGTTGAACTTAAAAATATTAAAGCTAAAATTAATTCCAGTGTTCTCCTCAATGTTTTTTTTTTGTAACAACCACTTGCCGATTATATTTCCTTTTCAATCTAGATCCAAAACTATTACGCATAACTGTCGAAATATTTTTTTTTTAAATTGATAACTCGTCAATGGCTACTACGAACTATAAAAATTATTCACAAACAGTTTTCTATTTTGTTTATCGTTATTTTCAATAATTTTTAATTTAAAGTGGTATTGAATTATTTTGTTACTGCCTATTTATAATCATAGATTTAATGAGTTCAAATTGTGAATAAGTTAGTCAGAGATAACGGTTAAAACTACTGATCCGATTCTGAAAATTCTTCCTTTAATAGAAAGCTACTCTATTCCCGATAGACATGAGCTGTTTATAGGATTGGGAAACATGGGAAAAACAAGTTTCACCTTAGAATACACTGAATAAACTATTTTATTTACAAAATACTATCAGCATACAAAGCGATAGTTTCAAGAGGATTCTTGGGACACTCTTGGGTGTAACAACTGCAGTTCTGGTCCAAGCCGTAGTACTCTGCTTCGTAATAACTATCATCTATAGTGTCTTCTGCCATTGAAGTTGATGGTCTGAAAATGTAACAAAGTATACTGGGCTAAATTAAATTAGTAAGCTACTATATACCTATATAATAAGGTTTATAGATGTCATAAACAATAATAATAAAATAAAAAAATCTACGACAGGTTCTACGCCAGTACCGAACAAAATATTTTTTTTTATTTATTATTTTTTATGTAATCTTGTGAAGTTTCGCTTACTAATATGGTGTATCCATGTAGGTATACGTAGTAACCTTTTTAAACAGCATTTATGCGGCATTCTTGCAAAGTAAACTTTGAATCCCAAAAAAAAAAATTTTTTAAAGAAAAAAATTATTACGAGCAGGATTCGGATCTACTACCACTGGTGGAAACCTCCAGCCGCTTTTACAACTAAGCTATTTATAATCCTGCCCATATGACAAGCAGTAGACTTGCCCACCTCAACGCCATTTTAGTTAGTATGTGTATCATTTATTTGCGTTCTCCACAGATGCTAAAAAAGCAAGAAAAGAGCAACTTACGTAAAGACGAGATAGAGGATATCCCCAATTAAGCCGTTATGCAAGAAATGAGCAAATGCGTTCTCGCATATGAGTCGAAGCAGGCAGGGTTGACCAGGATATCCATGTCTGCATAAAAAAAGAAAAAAAAAGTAAGTTTATCGTACTGATGAAGCTGGAATCATCTTTGATGAGTACTCAAGTAATTCTAACCAGTTTCTACTTAGTTATTAGGAGTGATAGTTAACCTTAGATCTAGAGGGGGGCAAGCCGTGGCCCGTGCTCCAGGCAGTATATGACGTCAGAGGGGACGTCAAATTCAAGCTTGACGAATACTCAGATTATCAGACGTGTATGACCTATGTCCATCAATAGGGTTCTTATGGTTGAAATGATGTCGATAATGAAGGTTTTTGCCTCGCCTCGGATAAATTCCAGATTCAGGGCTGGTGACAACTAGGCAGTTGTACGAAAGTTAGACAGGTAAGTCAATGGTCGTAGGTTCGAACTGATGAAAAATAAATACTTAAATATAATGGATCGTATATAAGCCACGCTCCGCTGACTTTTCAAAATCAATGCAAAAACGGTTCGTAAAATGCTCGAGGCAAACCAGCTCTTGATATAATTCCAATGGTTCCCGGATTTTTTAGAAAGAAATAATTTTGTCATAGAGGAAGTTTGTAGAGTTTTCGAAAACTATCAATACAATTTACAGTTCTAAGCTTCGAAATATCTACCTTAAACATTTGAACTCCAATACATTGTAAACACCAATACAAATACATTCTAGTACAAACGGGAAAGCATTCCAGGAGCATTAACATTGTATTCCGAGACCAGTGGGTTCACTACACGCTACAGAATTAGTACTTAGCTAGGTTTCGTGGTTTGAGTTACAGCCGTTCGACGTACCAGTCTAGCTACATTGGCATTGGCGTTTAGACCTCCTGAGATTTATGTTCTCCTGGTAACTTACTAAAAGAAAGTAAAGGACTTTGCATCGTGTGCAGATTGTATTCTTTGCTTATTTGCTTGGGTTGACTTTAGTTACGCTTTAAGGAAACATTTTTTATAAACTCCAAATATTTATGCTATCCTGGTACCAGGAAATATTTTTGTTTGTAATAGAGAGGATTAAGTTTGCGACTCATTTGACGGTATAACTGCTGCTCCTGAATACAGGTAACTCCATGGGGTGGTCATGGGGTGTCGACAATGACATGTTAATATTTTAGAAGCCTCTGTTCTCAAAGGTTTCGCGTAAAGTTCATAATTTTTCTTTAAAAAAATCTATGTATAAAGTTAAAAGCAATAAATATTACTTACTTTTCTAACATGGATTCTATTAATGTGTAAATGCTGCTACGTGTTACTACTTCTTGAGGGTCGTTGCTGCTGTCATCATCTCGACGGACTCTTGTTCCCTAGAACACAAACAGCAAAACGTTATGACGCACTCATATTCCAAGTAAACGTAGATGTGTACTTATTATACACGAATTTGAAAAATACCGCGACAGGCGACCGTTGTTGAGAGGCGTTATATAAGTGCCTCTTTTTTGCACCCCTTAAAAAGAAAAGAGACGGATATATCCTGTCACACCAAAGTCTAGTTCTTTACAAACCCACTTTAAGGTATCCACAATATCCACATTACGAAATGAATTTCGCCTGATAGGAAATAAAACCTGAGATAGAATCTAGGGCTTTCTCTATGGAAATCTTCAACCTAAACTAACCTCTACAAAACAGAAAAAGCCTTGACTCCTGCTGAAAGGACTTAAAGTTCCATAAACATTTCTAGAAAAAAAGTCGTAAATACGTTATGAATTTGCTTAAGAGATACCAACCGCCTCAATACCATCTCCAAGTAAAGGCTCGAAGTAGGTTGCGTTGGCTACGTTGTAATAATTGGCTTCAAAAAACCAAGCTACACTGACATACGCCTCATGGGGAAGTGGTATAGATACTGTCCCGAACACCTGCAACACAATAATATTTTATTAAAAATAAGTTTTAATATAGTTAGTAATAACAATATCATTCAGCCATAAATTTTAAGTAGAACGGAACGCCCCCAAAACTAATGTCTTGACCGAATTTTGATCAAAGCTGCCAATCTCAACGGAGTTAAGCCAATTACGCAGGAGATAAAATGCACAAGTATGTGCGCAAACACAGGTGCACTTTCTATTCCCTCACTCGCATAGTCCGATGGAACGGCAATCCGACACGACCGGAGAGGGATCAAGCGCAGAGCTTAAGCTCTCATGCAATCCGAGGCACAGAGCAAGTGATAATTAATTTATAATACGAACATAATTACGAAAAGTCAGAGGTCGCGCCTTGGTTTCGAACCTGAGACCTTTGACTTGCCAGTCAATGGTTACACTACTAGACTATCAATGAAAGTAAACAGTGGGTAAAAAACATAACCCTTTCTGGCAGTCGGGTAAAAATAACAGTGGGTTTGACAAACTAGGTGGACAAGAAGACTTAACGGCATACAATCAAGATTGAATTCTCTCTAAAAGGGGTAAGAAAGGTAAATACAAAATGTCCGTCGCATCATGTTGAAAGGGTCACGAATTCTCGGCCTTAGTATTGTGTTGGCATATAATCTATATCTATATATTAATACGTGAAGCAAAAACTGTGGATCCCTTTTTAAGAATATTGCGCGCACAGAGGAGTGTGAAACTTGGCACAGTAAAAGTTTTTATGGAGAAGAAGTGCAGTAAGCTAAAATTTATAAAAAAATATGGTCGAATATTGACCACTGACTGGAGCATGTGTAATAACATATTGGTAAAACTTATTATGTAGCTTCCATCTCGTTTTTTCGTCTTTTATTGCTTAGTAACCGAGAGACAATGCACATAAAAACATAGAAAAATCTCATTTCCTATCCTCTATCCATTTTTCGCGATTAAGATTTTAGAAACCACATCCGCCATCTTTTGACATTCCACGAATTTGGCAGTTCTCAAATTGTGGAATCTACTCTGGAAAAAAATGACATGGATATTTTTTATTAAAAAAATGGTACTTAATCAGATACTTACGCCCCATTGTGTGCTCTTTGGAAACAATAAGTATCGTCTTTGCCTCTTCTTTGCCACTGTTTGTCCACAAATTACACATAATAACAGTATTGTCCTGAAAAAAAAAAATCTATATCTAATAATGGTCTATGTTTGAGGATTAATGTTGGGTATTATTTTAAATAATCTCTTTTTTAATTTTTTTTTTATCAAAGCTGGTATGCTTTACCGTATTATACAGGCCTATATGGGTCTAAAAAACATTTTTAGGTGACATAAGTAATGACATAATTTAGGGGTCGACATAATTTACCCAACCCCTACTTAGTTTCGGAATAATTAGGCTAGGAGGATAATGATAATAATTTAGGGGTCAGACTCGCTTCAACAGCTCATGACTGAACCAAAATATTTGAAAACTGCAGCCCCGATTGCATACGGTACACACCAAAACCATTAACGTATGGTTTGTGGCGTAAATGAAAAAATATAGTAAAAAAAAATCTTCATGGCATTGATGTCTCTATCAATCAACCTTAGAGTGATGCAGATAGAAAAACACAGAAGCATAGAAGAGCAAGATAGTTTCAAGACGACGATCGCGACGCTACTTAGGTATAAAATAACCCAGAAAATAAATTGACAGAAACCTACTTTGGAAGTGATAAGGAAATGGCCTGAATAATGAAATGGTTATTTGATAAATAGGTTATTGTTTATTAGGTGATAAAAATTTAACTTTTAGTAAACAGTGTAGCACTGGTCAAAGTAAAGGCTTTTAAACTCACTATTCCAAAAGGCAGTCTTTCTCTTAAAAAGCGAGGTTAAAAAAATAGGTCACACCTCCACCACGTGGTTTCAATGTTTTAACAGAGATGATCTTAAAACTAGATGAAAAGAATTTACAAACTCCACTTCAAATCATACACCATTAAGAAATAAACGTTTCAAAACTTACAGAACTATATAACAGTTGATCAACATTGTAAAAAGTAAAAAAATCTACGGTATTTTGAAGGCATTGATTTGAAACAACACATACACTGTAACACGGGCGACACATCGCGAACGCCTGACTTACAAATGTTTACCCAATTTATTTGGTATACGTCGTTCTCTTAATTTGTGTACACATCCACTAAAAGCTTAAGTATTACTCTACTTACTGCGTTGCAAGTGTCACTGGGGTTTTCTGAAAGGAAATTCTCAGTTGCTGTTGAAATTTTAGACTTGGAAAGCGCGGCGCTCGCACAATTCAGGTAAATCGGATGTTGATGATTTGATACATGCTTATCATCATCATCATCATCAGCTGTATTAATCCACTGCTGAACATAGGCCTCTCCCAATGCGCGCCACTTTTGTGCGCTCATTGGAGGTATTTGCCCATAATCACCACGCTGGGCTAGCGGGTTGGCGATCGCAGTAGCAGATAATCTGTATTACTTCTCGCGATCTTCTCTTTTGTCGCTTTTTACATACAAGCTCATTATTATTTTATTCACGTTCTGTGTAAAATTGTGTACTTACATTTTTAATTTATAACCGCGGTTGAATGCATCCAAAATGTGCGTAGAAATTCAACCTTAGCGCTCACTAGAGGTGCGCTAAGCTAAGGTTTTTGAAAATCCCACAAGCAGGTAAAATAGGGTTTGAAAAATCCAAAATCTATGCAGACGAAGCCGCGGACGATGTTCTAGTTAAGGATAAGGACACTATGTTTTCCATTATTTATAATTAAAACGAAACCGCAATCCCATCGAATTCGATATTCAAAGAATTTGTAACTTGGATTTGAGGGTTGTCTCTTTTTAATAAAACTTGTCAATTCCCCTCAACAATATGTATCCTTGTTGATAAAATTAATTAAGTGCAAAACCTTGTGATACAAGCCCTGAACAGACCTTGCTCAATCATTTACGGTATCATTGATACTCTGATAGTTGTTGGGGCATCTCAAAAAGGTTTCGTGTTACATAAACGGGGATCTGTTCTTGATTTACTAAATAATTGTAGGATTCAGAAGGATGTGGTATCTGAAGGGTCTCGAGTTTGTGTTTATTGGCTTTGCGTGGTTTCGCTAAATCTTATGAAGATTTAAAGGAATTTAAGGAAGAATCTTTATAAGAATGATAAAAGGTAACCCTTTTGTACTTTTAAAGCGTGTTTTCTTTGTTACTTTTGACTAAAATATGTATAATAATATCTAAATTTGAAAAAAAAAAAGATCTTTAAGCATTTTTCTTTTAGGATTATTTGAAAGTTTAGAAGTTCTACTTGCAGGTTCTCGTTTGCAGTGTTATTTCCACAAAGACATTTTGAAATTTGTATGTTTTATACATCCAAATCAAATCCAAAGCCTTCCGTCATTTTACAAGATTGTTTTCCCGATAAAACTGGCAATTTTTTATTGTATATAAGATCTTTTGTTATGCAAAATAACAATTACCGCTTGCTTATCTTTATAAATCCAGAGAAGATGGAAATAATTCCAAATAGTCTCCCGTACCTTTAAGAAATATTACATCCAAATAAAAAAATAATAATCTAACGATATAATTCCTATATTACGATTATGTCCTTAATTTTTTTAGCTTAGAAATCTTTTCAATTAATCTAGTCACCTTTCAAATAAAAGAAACTATATCAAAATCGATTCATCCGTTTGAGACCTTCAATGCCACACACACATAGATACAGACCTTAAACTTATAACACCCCTCTTTTTTCATCGAGGGTTAAAAAGAGGATCGACACATAATTTTCTTATCTACCATAAATATTATTGTTAAAAAAAATATAAAAGAAATAAAGAAAAAGCACCTAAAACCCTTAATTAGATTACCAAAGATGTTCTAATTAAAACAGATTGTTATACAATCAGCTTGTCTAATTGGTAAAAGAAAAATCAAGAGTAAATTAATTTGCCGACATTACTCATGAAAGTCAAATTGGGTGTATTATCATTTGGAAAGGAAATTAGAAGACTTAGAAATTTAGGTCTGTCAAGTGTCAGTAATTTTTGGCGCGAAGATACTTTTTCCATTAAGTTTGACTCAGTAGTATTTGTCTACTGAAGTTTAGAAACGATTTTTTAATTCAGTCTATTGACATAGAGAAGAGTTCAAAATCAAAATACCTTTATTTGTCGAGCATAGGTGAAATAGGTACAGATAGTATTCTTAAAATAAAATGAACGCTATGTCTAGTCATACAAAATTATTGTTCACAAAAAAAATACAGTTTTTTTAATATTACTGTCATTATGGTTAGTACAAATATTTCTGAAGTGTTGAATTTTCTTTGAATTAGTAGACATAACCCTTCTCTTCTCTTCATCTTCTCTGTTGGTTAACAAAGTTAATTCTCCAAGCTTCATTTTGTGAATATTTCTTTCTGATGCGCATTTGCGTGCAAACTGAAATAATTTGTAAGAATGTAGTATTTTAATATACTAATTTTATAACGAAAACTTTAATGTCTATAAATATTTTATTAATGAGTGTAATTTTAGTTCCTCCATACCTTCGAATTCTAAAAGATTATTTCAATTATTATATTATTTTTTCTTTATTATGCTCGTTCTCTAGTATCACATGAACACTACCAATAAAACCTTGCAAGAAGTGAGGTCCGCGACTACACACTTGAAAATGGACTCTGTTTGAGTCCAAAACTAGCCGGGCATTCCCGAAATCAATCCGTGAGTACAGCCGTTATAGTATCCAATAATCGTTGTCAAGAACACATTCAATTAGCTGCACACGTTAACACAGAGTATAAATAAACAAGCAATCTAATAAGGCTTTTAATCTTCTAAAACCAATTTACTGTTCTCATTAAGCAACGGAGAAGGGGAATTGAAAACCATGGTTTCTCATTACCAAGCGCTTTCATAACAAAATACGAATGAACAACCGAGGAAAAACATCTGTTCAACATATTGCAGCCATATGCAACCGCAAAATCCCATTTTAACCCTTCATTTCAATAAATTGGCCGGTATAGTGTAGAAGGCTTAACTTTGATGCGGTGGAACTCTACACAGGGTAAATGTTTGTCGGAGAAATGCATGCGGCAGTGGCAAGTTATAAAAATGAAGAGGAAATTCTAATGTTGAAAGTCGGGATGAAAATTGTTGGCGTTGAGTTCTTTTAAAAGGACAATTTCACATTTACAAAAATGTGGTGTCAAGGAAACTACTTTGAGGGATAATATTCAGGTTTTTTTCATACACGTAGTATACATATCACGTAGACTATGATATATCTATTCATATATTTTGGAAAAGAACTCCTGATGCGATAATCAACAAGCATTGATTATCGCAGATTTCAATGTCATAATGTACTTTCTTAGTTAATCTAAAACAACACTGACTATAGGTGAAGGAAAGCATCGTAAGGAAATCTGAATTAAATAGTTAATAGTCTGAAATTGCCAACACGCAGTGAGCTAGCCTTTTGTGTATGAGAAGAGGCCTTTGCTCTGCAGTGGGATAGTTACTGGCTGGTTTATTTATTATTAATTTTATATTCATTAAACTTTTTCATTAATCATAGATGTTTTAAAGATTTATTAACTTTTCTTTTATTTTTACAGCTATGACATGAACTGAAGCCGTGTTTTAAGATCTCGCATTTTTTTAGAAATTTTCCATTTGTACAAAATACTAGTTAGGTTTATAGATAGGATTGTAAAAAATTTATAAAGTGATTTTCGCTTCACGAATCTGTGATTTCAGTATAAAAAATATATCCACAGACTAGGTCGTTATGTGTAATGTTTTGTTAAGACATGTAAGTTTAACCTCCACGTTTGCCAGCAACTGGGCCGTTCGGTTCAGCCCAAATCACTGAGAAAACATAACGGTTCATTAGTCAGACACTGCTGTAGGCTCTGAGTAAACATCCTTACATTTTATCTTATACAGTATTTACACTTCGACGCTGCCGGTGCGCTCAGAATCGACATAGAACCGAAATAGTACGATGTTGCTCGCTTTAATTTTGTTCAATTTGCTCTCGCTGTTTGGCGCGGACGCGACAAGGCAGAAACGGTACCTCGTGTACCCAGACGGTGGCCCGGCCCGAGCACAGGTATTTCCCCTATCTTATTAGAACAAATCCATGTAAATTTACATAGCGTACCTGATTTAACTTAAGCAAATGATGTTTTCTTTGCACAACGGATAGGGCTTAACGAAGCAGTGTCTTTTTTGTTCGTGAATTTAAATGCAATTAAGCTTCTGTCTGCCTTTTGAAGCGTGCCATGAGAGTTTTTGTTTCAAATTTATTTTTTGTTTCGCCCGGACATGTTTTGTTTCTATTCTTCTAGAGTGTGCGTCGGGAAATTTACATGGGTTCAACGGGTTTAACGTTTTTTCACCCTCTCAAAACGTTGCGTTGAAAAGTTTAATTAAGCTTACCAAATACTTATTTTGTTTTTGCTAAACATTGTTTTTATTGTTTAGGTACGGTAGATGTTTATTGTAATATATTTTTGGAGAAACCTTGTATTATTAGAGGTTTTGTTGTTTTCTGAATCCAATAAGACCTTCATTTAGACATTTTTATTAAGAAATAAAGGTTATATAGTACCTACCTAATTGATTAGCGTTGACTGATTTTTTTTTTAAATGTTGTTTATCTACAACCTAACCTACATAAACTTTCAATGATTGTAAATTACCCTAACTTTCTCATACTTTTCCAGTTCATTATTGGTCTCGGTATACCAGTTGATTTGAAAGAACAATCAGTTACCGTTGGTACTGTAATAAAATTCCAATATGATTTGCCAACAAACAGTTCTGAATATACAAGCAGGATCTACGGCTTTGTAAATACTGTTTCAAGAGACATGAATGAAGATACTCCGGTCAAAGATGCTTCAAATGAAATAGATGCAAATGATTCCAAAGATTTGAGTGAAACAGAAAATATCGTAACTGATGAGTCAGAAAGAGATAACGAAACATTGGTTGATTTGACTTTTGATGATAGAAAGAAGAGATCTCTTGTTTATTCTGAAGGTGGTGTTATAAATACAGGTACTAAAAATGAATTGTCTCTGGAAGAAGCAATTAAAAGACAAGAAATGATTGAGCAGAATGATTTGGTAGAGGAAGAAGAGCCGCAAAGAATGAATAGATGGGATTTTTATAAAGTCATTGAACATATGGTCGAAAGGTAGTAAATACTTGTATAATATTCTATTTACTCTTACTTTTAATGTCTTGACTTGTTACTTACCTACATAAGAAGGCAGACTAGCTGTCTGACAGACTGTTAAGTCATATGTTTAAATAATTTATAATTATATCAAAAAATGCCTCAAATTCTATGACTAACAAAGTACAAAGCAACTTTGATAAAAAAATAATAATTTAATGCTAATACAGACCTGTTTTCCTAGAATCTAAGTTTTTGTCAACCCGGAATCGACATCTCGAAGTAAAAAACAGAAAAGACAGAATTGTGACCAGACTTAAGTGTAACCTGCCCGTCTTAAGTAGACACTTAAATGTCTATTTAAGAGTAAAGAAGCAGGCGAAAGAAGAACAAAAAGAGTTGCTATAAGACCCTTTTTAAAATTATTTTAAAATTTTAAAAAATGCTGATGCACATGCAGCAAGCAATTTATTTAACAAACAAAACAAACAAAAAGCCCTTCATTCTGAAAGCATAACTCAAAACATCATTTACTCCAAGTGAGACCCGTTTGTAAAGAGTTAACAAGAATATGAAGGTATAATATTTTATTAAGGTAGCCTATTGAAACTTCAGGTACGGTTATTCAGGGCGGCCGTGCTTGCTTCGAACAATCTGCGAGGCTGCCGAGGTACCATTCACCCATGAAAACGGCTTGCTGGGCGAAATTGGACATATACTATTCACGTAAGTCACTAACGATATGAAAGGATTCTGGAAACGCTTTATTTATGAATGATATATCATTTTTTCGTTTGGAGTTGACTGGTAAAGATTGGGAGTTCTGCTCGTTGTTTAGGCTTTTTATATGAAGGGTGTGTAAATGAGGTAGCGAGTGTTTTTCATTTTTACGTTTCATATCTCTCTTAAGCTTCAGAGATTTGATATGTAGATATTTAAACAACTTGTATAATACATTTTGCCTTGTAGTTTTAGTATTGGCTGTTGGTCTGCAAAATATAAGGTAGGTATCGGGTTTGATACCAAGGCAAGGTTCTCTGGCATTTCGATTTCATGTCGACACGGTACATCGAAGATCGTGGGTTCGAATCCCATCCGTATCAGTTGTTTTTTCAAATTTTCTTATTAAATAATTATATTCATGTGCGTATTAGAAAAAAAACGCATTTTAAACACTAAAAAAATCAGAGAGTTGTATAAATAATTGTTAACTACGGGGATTGTTTTTTGTTCATAAAACGAAGATATATGCCTCGTTGGTCTAGCGGTAGCAAGCGCGACTGCTGAGCACGAGGTCCTGGGCTCGATCGTTTGTACGTATTTTTTTATTTTATTATATAATCTCTTCAGGCCATCAACAACGAAGGATACTCTATCCCACCACACGGACAACGAGTACCACGCAGCAGAGAGGCTTGGCAGAGAGATAAGCGTGGATTGCGAAGCGTTATTCCCGGAGTGCGAGGGGTCTATTCTCAGTACCTTCACGCAGATAGGAGAGGAAACATTACATAAGTTTGGGTTCCTTTAAATACTCGACGAAATTAGAATAAGTTTATAATTATCTAATAGCGGATTGTGGTAGATTAGACCTTTACAATAACCTATGACCTGCCGTGGTTTATGGGGGCAGCCGTGGGTGCAACTATTTTTAATCCCATATTTGAAAAAAGTAACTGTTTTCTACGTAGTTCTAATGAGACATCTATATGTATCAGTTTGTAACTGTCCCACTGCAGGGAACCTTTTTGTACCTTTTTTCGTACGCGACGACTCATATAAAACTGGTTTTGTTTTCAGTTTTAGATTTTTTGTAGATATACGTTGCTTTTTTTTTAAACTATTGAAAAAAATACTTGCTGAAAAAAACAGTTGAAAAGTTCGCCACCATAGTTGTATGTGACAGTTCTTGGTACTTATTTTAAAAATATTATGGGGGTCCGCAGACGTCAGACAATCAATCGGTGACCGAATTTTTGTCAGATAATAATTAATTATAATCAGAACAACCCAAGAGTACTTTTTTTTTAGACATTTTAAAGGACGTGTTCGTTGATAGATAGGGATTTAAGTGTTCTATTTTTACCTTCAAAAAGTCAGCTACCAATTGTCTAACGTTTGCGATTTCCAGCGCGCCCAAATGGACTCTGGCGGCTACCCAACAACAAAAGCTGCTTCTGAATGTAATAATAAAAAGTATGGTCCTTTACATTGGTACTTTCAAATGTCGACCTATCCGCTTGACAATTGAAATATCTTTAAGGCATAGGTACTTATGTTAATAAATTATGAAATGAAGGTGTTTTATTTATAACTAGCTTTTCCCGCGTGGCTTCGCTCACGTAGACTATAGAATATTTTGAACATAATTTATTTATTTAAATCGAATTAGTATTATAGATACCTAGAAAAATGATAAATCAACAAACTGTACTGCCCATAAGAACAAATTGTACTACTCTGAGTCGATGCCACTACTTTTAGCGTCATTGTAAAAGCAGACTTAGGTACAGGGCAAATGACAGTCAATAATATCGTCGGTATAGCAATTGCAAATATTCGCTATTATATAATAATATAATCTAAGAGATTTCTAAGGAATTTTCAAAGGAAAATCAAGATAGGTACTTATAAGGCTGGTAAGTTTTTCTTTCCAGTATAAGAGAACAAATAAATTTGAAAGGACATTGACAGGGTTTGGACCAAGTGCTGCCCAGGAATGAAAGTAGCTCCAGTGGTATCGTGGCATTAATTTACATCCAAAACAAATATTTAAAAAAAAATCGTCCCAGGAAAAAAAAGTTTTGTTGTTAATAATTATTTTTCATTAAATTATGAGTATGGGATGTTTTTCCCTCCAAAATACATAAATCTACATCTAATATATTTTATAACATTGTCCTGTAGCACCAAAAGCGGTACAGGAATGGAAAAATCGGGACGGAAATATGCCTAACCCTTTTATTCAAAATCACAGATTTAATTGGGATCAATCTCATTAATTAATTGGGGTTGGTTTTTTTTTCAGTAGGGCTGAAATGCGGGATATCCCGCCAAATCGGGACATCTGGCAATATTACGTAGCATGCAAAACACAAAAAGCTGTTCTATTGTGTCTCGTTTGCACCATGCCATTATGTATATTGGTGCGTTGTTTATTTAAACTTGTATTGGGCACCAATTCCAGTATTCTAATATGGTAGTTGAGAGTAGTCAGTACAAATAGTGAGGTGGCGTTATGTTGCATTCCTATTCAAGTTAATTTTTGTGGAGCAACATTTCAGCCTAATGCTTGTTCTTATAATGCTTTGATTTCTTGATTATATTTATGTCAAAAATAATGTATATTTTTTAATGTTCATTAATGTACACTTGCTGATAAATTACATTATTATTGTAACATAAAAAGTACAATTAATACACTCACAATTACATTGAAAATAATTCTTAAGATTGTTTTTTTCATATAAAAAATGCATAACAAAACCCTGTTTTTCTCTTGACTCCTGGGATAGATTTTGATAACTATTGGCCTAAGGAACAAATTGTACTATGTGTTCATTCTGGGTAGCACTTGATCCAACTTCCATATAAAGATTGGCAATGTCCTTTCGAATTCTAATCCGATTTATATTTGACATTCCAATTTTAAAAGGTAATTACATTGCACCAAGCCAGTTTAAATCAAAAGCACTAAGGAGTATTGATATCAACTTCGATGCAAATCACCCCCAAAATAAATTTCTACCCCTTTTTAACCCTGTTAGGCGATGAGTTTTAATAAAATACGAAACACGTGTTCCATCAATTCTGAAAAAGAATGTTTATGCAAAATATGAAGTAGATTGGACCAAGGAATCCCGTTGTCCCATACAAACTTTGCCCCTATTTTTCACCTCCTTAGAGGTAGAATTTCGAAAAATCTTTTCTTATCGGATAATTACGTCATATAAAGAACACACCCTCCAAGTTTCAGGTCTCTACGATCAGCGGTTTAGGCTGTGCGTTTTCCCAATATTTCCCTTCACTGCTCTGCTCCCATTGATCGTAGCGTGATGAAAAGTATACTATAACCTGCCCAGGAGTATGAAGAATAATTGTGCCAAATTTCGTTAAAATCCGTCGAGTAGTTTTGGTTTCTATAACGAATATACAGACCGACAGACAGACAGACAGACAGACAGACAAAAAGTTTACTGATTGCATTTTTGGCATCAGTATCGATCCCTAATCACCCCCTGATAGTTATTTTTTAAATATATTTCATGTACAGAATTGGCCTCTCTACAGATTTATTATAAGTATAGATTTATATTTTTTTATGTTTCTAGTAAAGACTGAAGGAGGAAGGAGACTTGTTTTATTTAACGATGTTATCAGAATCGACTCCATGGGGGGGGGGGTTATTCTAATGAATAAACAAAATCGTAGCGTAGTTGAAAAGTCAAGTAGTGAAAGTTGGTGCAGAATTTTACTTTTGCACAGTTCATGTAGAATCGGTATTAGGTACCGTAGTTCAAGTATAAGCTTTTTACACCCCTGAACCTGATACGATTTGCATATCGCGCTAATACTAACAATTTTGGTGAGACGTGATAAACGTCGCGGAAACCTCTGACTTTTCGTAAATTATGAGAATATGTATTTATCTAATTTTTATTAATTCACAATCCTAATCATGGCTTGTTCTCAAGTTTCTAAGTCGTAATGCAGTTTATTTAAGGGTGCTTTGTAAAGAATAGTACTAAAACCTACACGAAGATGAGTAAAGGCACCATTCAACTCATAAAAAGTCATAAAAACTTTTGCGACGATGTTAAGAGTTAAATGAAAAGAAACGTTTAAAATAATCTTTACTAAAATGTGTTAGAGAGTTGACTTGGAGAGCTAGAAGAAGCTAACGACAATAGTGTAGCTCCTAAATTGACAATTATGATGATGATAAAAACATATTTTGCGGTTTTGAGGTCCAAACCCAAAGCTTGCCACTTACTTTTCATGATAGAACTCGCCACGTTATTTCTATCTGTTGCTGAGTCCCACTCTGTATACGATACTGTAGCTGTAGGTGTATATGCCATTGACGTTTTTGTATCGAAACATTTTATTCCAGCCTTATCCTCTAGGTACTATAACATGAGCAATATCTTTCCATAGTATAAAACAGAGTCTCTTCCCGCCGTCTGTCGATTTGTATCCTTAGATCTTTTAACTTACATATCGGATTTGAATGCAGTTTCCATCAATAGGTACCTATAGTGATTCAAGAGGTAGGTTTATACATACAATTGGACCTGGTAGGTGGCGCTGCTATCGCGTTAAATTAGAACCGCCGGGGCAAAGGTGCGTTTTAATCGCTCACTGTAATCTCGTTTTCATAGAAATTTACAAACAGGGCGAAAAATCTATCTATATAAGTTAAATTATTGGGAAACTACTTATAAGCTATGTTTCACGCAGGCGTCTATCAGCAGAGCTTGGTCTATGGAGCGTGGAGTTATGATACATTTTCTATCCAACCATATTAGTTCAGGAGATCGCTATTTATTAAATAAATAGTTATTAAATAATCTTTATTAAACAATTTAGGAGACGTCATGGAGTTTTGTGAATGCATCGATAAGGGATAGAGAGCATCCTTGGTATAATTTGGTACAATCTTCATGCTTCTCTCCGTCCGTGTAAGCCTTAATGTATGTGTAGCTGATGTCGTTCTCCGTCAAATTCGGTGTACCGTCGTTTTTTGGACTGAAATATGAAAGACATATTTACTTTATAAATGTAAGATCTTGATAAATTATTGTTTAAAAACCTATTCTTTAAAATGTTACATGGTCAAAATTTTCACTTAAAAGAAACAAAATACTGATTTTAAGACTGACATCTTATTGCTAACACTCATTGCTTAGGCGCTCCGACTGATTTTTTTAGTTTAAATTAATGTTTATTTTTAAGCGATATAAAAAATATCGATGGTCGAAAAAAATTATAAACTGTTGGATTTTGACGTCATGATCTTTATGTTGATCTTATGACAAAATAACTTCTAGCCTATAACCTAACTTCTAGGAAGTTTGCGCCTACTAAAGTTAGTCACAAACAGCGTTGCAATACATATTTTAGGGATTAAATGGTGACAAGAGGCGAGAACTGAGGTAGTGAGGAGAAAAAAAATGCCAATACGCATATGGCGCAAACAATCTGAGAGCCTAACATCAGCCGAGAAAGTTTGCGCCTAATGTAATGCCCAAGAATATAAGAGGAAATTTAAAAAGAGATAGGATACATACGGAATATTTGATAGGTGCGGGCAGCGATACACAGCTAAGTTGGGAACAGCATTGCCACGATACGGCAAGTGCCATGGAATGCACATATTTTAAATACATATTTTAAAAAAACCAGACTAGACTTGTATCACGAGACTTATTTGTAGTTGCTCATAATTTAAACGTAATCTGGCTCGTAACGAAAAACGTAGTCTGGCTCAGCCTGATCTCTTCAAGGGTGTGCCACCCGATAATTGCATCTAAGACCAGTACAAATCAGTTGAAATTTTAATGACAAACAATCTAAATCCTGAAGTACTCCCGTTAAGGGTCGACGTACAATAAGTTGTGTGCTGTTCTAATTGTCAAGTTCGAACTAATGGTTAGAACTAGTAAGTAACTTGTCAGCACGTGACCTACTAGGCGATGTGCTAATGTGGGTTATTGAACTTTGGACTCTAACTGCTGGAAATATGGATGACAAGTTTGAGTATTTAAGTTTTGATTAGCGATGCTTTTGTCTCTTTTCGAGAAACTTCTTTGCCCCCTTGTCCAGCGTAAGAGCTCGAATGCTATACATTTGGGAATGTAATAAATACATTTTTGGTAGCATCAAGGCTTGCCGTTCTGGCCAGACTTGCCATTCTGGCCAAGGTTGCCGTTCTGACCAGGCTTGCCAACCTGGCCAGGTTTGCTGTTTTTTAAATTACTGGTGAAATGGTCAATCAAAATTCAAAATTTCTTCTCCTCTAGCAGGTTGCAGGATTAATACGTTAAAAAAGATAATTTTAAGACTTACTTTAGTACAAATGTTGCCATTTCATGTAAAAGATCCTCTTCATCGTCAGAATGTAAAGGCTCGGCCCCCAATTGACATAAAGTTTGCAGCACACAAGATTTGCCGTTGTTGCCGAAGCTGAAAGAATTTAAACATAATATTGTAAGTATATAGGTATATTAGGATTTAAATAATACGTATAAGTAGGGCGAATTACATGAATTAAAAGATAACATAAACATAGATTCAGGCCTGTGTTCCCCAGAGGAGTTAGGCAGAAGTGTATGCAGTGTTAGTGGCAAACATAAAAATAAATATTTGAGCTGAAAATAGACTCTTTATTTCATTAAATATGATAACTTTTGAGTGTTAGAAAAAACGGTGAAAAATAAGGAAACGGACACACCCCGTTTACAGAGCTTCTTACAACAATAAATCATTATTACCTACTGATAACCAACTTAAAATAAATTATAAAATGTGTTCGGATACGAACATGCAGTACACCCATGTTTCGTCGAATATGTCATAAGTCCCATGTTTTAGGGGGCCAGCTTGTTGCCATTAACCGGGTTTAATTCCAGACTCCATGCTGCTACTGAGAATTTCCTAATGGAAAAAACCCAATAACACTTTGCCCGACCCGGGACCTTTTTAAAAATAGGTCATACGAGTGTGCAGCCAGTGATGTTTTATTGACTTCAAACAAGGAGCAAGGTGCTAGCTGTTTTTTTGACACGACTTTTTTTGTAACTTAGGGGACAAAGGCGGCCAGCGGCGGGGCAACAAATATCGTCAGCACCTCAGAATCTTTGGGGGCCGAAAAAAAATGAAATTGCAAAACATTTGCACCACCAATAAATATTGTCCTTGTTTATTAAAACAACCGCACCAGTAAACATTAAATAAATAACAAATTTTGACATTCGCAAAATTGCTATTGACGAAAGCAATTTATGAGAAAATTGCTTCCGCAAGTAAGCAAGAGTTTGTGAAATAAATCATGTTTTTCATATCTTGCTACCAATCGGTCCGTGAATAAACACACAGACAGACGAACTGTGACGTCGTGAGTTATTTATTTTTACGGTGAAATTATAGGATTTAAGCAAATTATCGCTGCGTTCACAATTGAAAGTTAACTAAAAAATCAAAGGGAACGAGAACGAGAATTTTGCTATGAACGTAATGTATCTATGTAGGTATGAAGTATTATAGGGTACTACTAGTATTTTCTAGTGTATTTATATCAGGAGTGTGATTAGTGTGTGTGTTTTAGGGCACATTCTTTATTTGGTGGCACGCAAAAAAAATATTATCGCCCCATTATTGATGAAGTCATTGACCGCTTATCAGTTCAAGTACACAATACATTGAACATAGTATTTGCAATAATAAAATTTTCTACACACATTTTTAACATCTATGTCCCTTTAACGTTTACAAAAGATGATTTTAATGAAGCCTTTGCCTTTTACACGGGTTTGCGCCCCAAGTATGATAAACTATCGCTCTTGCGCTCAAAAAAGGCAATTCAGTAAAAAAATAATAGATACAGAGACATTTACCTTTAGTAATTATTTCTGTATTTGCTAATTAAATTTTTACGAACATAATGAGTATAATAAAAATACCTATGTAGCACTCGACCGCCATGACAGTTTAGTTCTGTTTTACATCAACAGATGTCATTGAACTCCCCCCCCTCATTTCTAGATGGCGGTGTTAAGATTCTCCGACGTTGAATGACACTCGCGCCGTACTGTATTGAACTCATACTTACCTGGCGTAGGGGACACCGTGATCAAGTAGGCGGTTCCCCCAGGGCGAGGCCTTCCCATTGCACTGCGGTTGGGTTGACCCCTGCGATTATCCCTAATGTGGATAACTCGGACGCGTAATTTTTGGTAGTGAGGGACTGCGTACGCGCTGTCCCTCTCCAGAAATCAGTTTAAACATTTGTATTACAACTGAATGCGTGCTGCACAAGTCGCATTTTGTGTTTAGAACAACATCATTTTATTGTAGTGTTCTATTGTAACGTAATTGAATTAATAACAAATAATATATTATATAATATTTTATTATATTTTAGTTTTGAACAATAATTATTAATGTTGAGTTGATGTTCGTTGCATAGCAAATAACCGCTCCGTCTCCGAATAACATAATATTCTCAAAATATCTTAATTTCGATACACCCTTATCGCAAAAGACTGTTAAGCAGTAGAATTAGAGTAAGGACCTCTAATTAAAAAAAAAAAACAATAATAACTATTTTACTTTGAATTTGAATTTTATCCGTAATTATGGTAAATTTTTATCGCAATAAAGTAGTCAATCAAATTGTAATAAAAAACAGTCAGCGTTAAATATTAAGTTACGAAAGATTAACAAATTAATTTCTTTGTTCTTTACCTTTATAAACA
This sequence comes from Protodeltote pygarga, assembly GCA_936450705.2. Classification (NCBI taxonomy): domain Eukaryota; kingdom Metazoa; phylum Arthropoda; class Insecta; order Lepidoptera; family Noctuidae; genus Protodeltote; species Protodeltote pygarga. The sequence goes on from OW388263.2 coordinate 11,633,130, forward strand.
TTATGATTTTTTAGATTTTTATTAAATTTTATCATTTTGATTGTAAAATAATTTTATCTCAATCTTCTCTGATACAATAAATAAATTAATCAACGTACACGATAATTTAGATTAATATTAATTAGACAACGCTATCAACACATAAGTGAGAATAGCTTTCAAAAATATTAAATAGGAGAGGCCTATATCCAGCTTTCGTGGACTGTATAGACTAGGCTGATGTTGAAAAAAATACAAGGCGGACCAGTATAAATCGCGGTAACCAAACCATAGCGACTTCTAATTTGACGCCAACGCCATCTAGTTACAGAAAGGTAAAACTTTGCGCGTTCCTGTAAAATTAATGTACTTGCTTGTCTTATTACAAATACTGGATAAATAATCTGAACCAATTCTTCTCTTAATATTTACAGCAATTGCACTAAGAAGCGATGGTTAAAATTGGTTTAATATTTGACGATTGCTAAAGAACTAATTTGGCTCTGCCTTTCCCCATGGAAAAATGGCGTGAATTTTTGTATTTAAGTTGACCAATACACCATTTTTTAACGTGATTTTTTTTCAATTATAACATTTTTTAACGTAGTCAGTTATAGCTCTAGGGAGCTCAGACTGATTAATCGGACTTCTAGCTAGAACGCCTCCAGCTAAACCATTACACGAATTGAAATAAATGCCCTCGTCAAATGACGTCAATGCTTATAGTCACACAGTGATAAGTTGACTAACAAATTGTACCGCACTTAACAAGCCTAATTAACGAAGCGCAAACAGAATTAGGATATCATTCTCAACTTGTACACTATTGGAAATCACTACCTAGATGTGTGAAGTTTAAACTTTTGGTTTTTATATCGTTTTCGAGTATATTTTTTCTCTTTTAAGGGATTCTGCAGAAAAAAGGTATAGTTTTGTGATGTTCGTCTGTCTGACACATTTTACTCATTATGTCTGTCTGACACAGCAATTTTAGTCGCAGACAACATATGATAGAAAGCTTTATTTCAGCATAAATAATTACAACGTCAACAAAGTAAGTAAAAGTAATAAAAAGATTATTTTGAGAGAGCCATACATGTAAAGTGGAGATGTTTTTTCCAGAAATTATGTACCATGATGAGTATCATTTAAAAGGGATTGCTCTAGGTGTAATAAAAATATTTTTTATATATTTTTACAAATGAAAAGAATATAAAAATGTAAAATTTAGATAACTACCTTACTTCTTAATTATTCATGTAAAATGCTATTATTAATTGATTAAAATTCTATTATAATATCAAACGGAATAGAACCCTACGTACGTAAGTTTGACTCGCACTTGGCCGGTTTTTTAAATTAAATTTTTACTTTGCGCCTTTTGTTTTGGCAGGACCAAGTTAGCGCTTTTCCATAAACAATATTTTTACTTAGAGTAAAATATCACACAATATTCAATCTTGCAACACTACCACAAGTGAATAATGAACACTCTAAGATAGAGCAATTAGCCGTCTTCCTCAGGTGTACTAGGCAAACATGACTCGCTAAGTAGCATGTATCTTTTTAATGGCTCATTTGCATAGCAGTACATTGTGCTTGACGTAGGATTATGAGTATAAGCTGTGATAGTAGGGCAATCCTTCCACTTATACTAAGTTTTGCATGCTAATATTAAGTAGGTTGGCTGCTGTTAAAATGGTATACATATTTGATATTACCATAAAGAGGGTTTAAAAACAACACGATAGCTCTATGTATTTGAAACAATGACGTCATGTTTGTGTTCTATCTAGTATCGTCTCTATCTAGTAAAAAAAATATATAATTACATAGACATAATTTTGTAGTTTTTTTTGGAATACCTTAGATACATATCTTATAATAATAATAATAATTTTTTTAATAAAATTCCTAAAGACTCGAGTATTTTTTAAGGCATTACATGGCTGTAACATATAGGTACCTTTTAAATAAGGTTGGTTGGATTCAATGAGCGCACAATAGTGGCGCGTATTGGGAGAGGCCTATGTTCAGCAGTGGACTAATACAGAAACTTAGCTCGGTTCAAGCGTTTATCTGAGTTCAGAACCGCAATTTGCGTAGGGCTGAATTTAGTTTTGTTAAACTCGGTTTTCAAAGTGAATGGTGAAAATGGGTGAAATTTACTATGTACAGAATAGATAATGCATTTTTACTTACCCATCCAGAACTGATTCAACATGTTTATAGAAGTGATAAAGCTTCGCATCATCCTGATAATCACTGCTCTGGTCTGGTTGTATCCCCTCATCTCTTTTCTTTCTAGAGAATCCGATGTACCCCGAGTTGGCTCCAAAAATGTCTACTGGAATCTGTGATCGATTCCAAGGCAGTTGGAAGTTGGCTTGAAATGCGTAGTTCACGTTTATATTTTTGGACCCACTTGGAAAACCTATTCCAGCGTTGAACTGGAAGAAGGAAATAATATTTATTAGTATAACCCATATTATTTGGAAGAAGAGAATAGGACACATATCTAGATTAATAGTTACTAATGATTCGACCGTAAGTCAGAGGTCTAGGGTTCACCTATGACTTTTCGTAAGTTATGTGCGTTTTATAAATTAATTATCACTCCGTGCCTCGGATAGCACGTTAAGCTGTTAGCCCCGGCTGTCAATTGTAATTCTTTGACAGTCGTTACGGGTAGTCAGAAGCCCGAAAGTCTGACAACCAGTCTTACCAAGGGGTATCGTGTAACCCAGTATCTGGGTTGTGAAGGTCTGATAGGCAGTCGCTCTATGTAAAGCCGACCCCAACAAGTTGGGAAAAGGCTAGATAGATGATGATTCAACCGTAACTTTGTCCGAGTGAATTTAAAAATTGTCATCCTCTCTTTTTTCCACTTAAGGGCGGAATTATCCCGGCAATAGGGGATGGGAGCTAATTTAACCTCCCATAGATGCCATAGTTGTATAAAACACTACGCGCCAGTGCCTTGATTACAGTGCTATAGTTCGAAAAACGTCGTGCATAATCTAACCTAACCTGAATTGCTCTAGACTTTTTATTTTAAGAAAAACAGTGATGACATTAGACCCCTATAAGAAGGTACATCTATCACAGAAATAGATAATACCAAACCATTCATCCGATAAAACGAATAGGTACTCTTCACGCGAAGAGGTCGCCCATTTTTACTCGTAGACCACATGATTGAATTATCCTGCTATATTTCGCTCCAAAGGGAGCTTCTAACTAAGTTACCTCTTCCCCATTGTGATAAAAGGGCTCTTTTCTCCCTTAGAACACCCGACTTTCTCTATATAATAATGCATTAAAATTATAATATGGTTTTGTGTACATTATTTACTATATGACAAAGAGTTGTGGTGTACAAAAAGTGTTTAATACAAGAACTTTAAAACATTAAAAAGCAACACATAAACTTTGGTTTTGGATTCGATGACGGCATATAATGTAATATACATGATTAAACTGACACGAAACCGAAGTAATGAAACTCTTTACAACATTTAGATACTCATGAACAAAAATAATATTAATTAAATAAGTATTGTATATGCACGAGATTTTTCGTTCAATTTTTAATGCGGGGGATTCTCCATGTTATAGTTACTACCATATAAAAAAACATAGTCATAATTACCTGGTAAAGAGTTGAATTCGGGAACAATAACTGTCGTGTGTTTCTATGAAGAATTTCACTAAGCTCTGTTTGTTTTATAAACAATGTTACTACAATAAATATCAATACATTTCCTGTAGTAGCCATGGTGTTAAAACAAAGAGTGTCACTGAAGTGACTGGCTTTAAAGGAAGGTGTTTTATTACGTAGACTGATCGAAAAATATAGACTGTACCAATGTAATAACCAGTAAAGCCTTTGATACCATAGACCTTTGATGCCATAAGCAAGTAAAAAAAAGTATTATCACTCTCACAATTCAATAGTTAAAACACGAACATAATTTTAATATGCAGTTACACAGTTCCACTTGGAAAACTTGCTTTCCTAGAAGCATGTGATAGAAAATTTTCATATGTAATACGTCCACGCGGGCTATTTCGTGAGCGAACGTTATTGGGTAAACATATTAGAGCGCTTGTGGACAGTGCGATGTCATATGACTGAAATTTAAACTGGTAAAGCTACGTTCATAGTAATAGTTGAAATGATGTGTTTTTTGTTGGGGAAAGTACGACTTTCTGCTGCAACGTGGGTGCAGTTACAGATATAATTAGACTATGCACAATGCCTAGTTTACAACAAATATCTGCAGGTCAAATTTGTTTGTCCCGTACGTGAATCGAACTCGAATCGAACTTGAGACACTTGACATGGCATGCCAATAGTCTGCGTTAGCGCGTGTGTTTTTTTTTCAGTGGACTTTTTGAACGACGCGACGTGATATAACGCGGCGCGACCTTCGCAGTGTGCTAGAAAAACGCACGTTTTTCATTCATTTTGCGTCATTCTTTTTACACGTCGTATTTGGTTTCATATAATTTTATGTTGTCCATTTTCACGTGCAAAAAGAATGTTATGAAATGGTATTTGTCTGTTATAGCATCGATACTTGATGCAACAATGTTTGCCTGACCTAATTTCGGAGTTGAGTTATTTTAGCAAGAGATATTATAGTGCACAAGAAGGTGCGCAAAGGCGCATTTTCCTACTATCATTTTCCAATAGGACAGCATTCCGCCACAACTGAAGAGAGATTAGGTTCAGTACCGATGCCTTGAAGTGTTCTCCGAGGCACAGGTTCTGGTAACCTGGTGGAATACAGGACCATTATTTAACCATGATAATTATGATACATTTTAGCAGATTTAGAGAGAGAGAACTATGCTACAAACAGTTGTAGTTGCTACAAAAAAAAGTAACAATTATTTAAATTAAAACGTTTTTATACAGGATTAGCACAACTTTTTCACTTGATATTTAATTCTTTTGACCCGGAACTTACCAAACTAAACCACGTTGTAAACGCAGCCTTATAATCTCAACGTTGTCGGGTGCATTGACGCCTCAGATCATACCAGAACATTGATATGTATGACTCTAGTGAAAAATGTGGTTTCATAACAGTACCCTGAGCTTAAATTGTTTGCTATTGTGATTTAATTGGAACAATGAGGTATGGCAACATTATATAAAATTTAATTAATTTTACAAAAACTTTTTAAAATAATTTTTATTAAAATCCCTACTGACTGTGACTGACTAACGCACAGCCTAAACCGTGGATCTAGAGATTTGAAATTTAGAAGAAATATTCTTTAAATACCATAAAGATGTACTATGGAAGGATTTTAGGTAATTCTATCTCAAAGTGGGTATTATAGGGGATGAAAAAGCAAGTGTATAATAAATATAGGGAGAATTTATATGAATGTGTAATTGTATATGCAGTTTGTTATATTTATGTATTTTATGTTATAACATATTTATTGTATATATATATGTTTATTTTTACATATTATTCATTATTTTATTAACAGGTCGAAATAATCTAGGTCTAAAGTTTTAAAGTTAGTTTAAAGTAAGTTTAGTTTAATCATTATGTATACTTTGATAATCCAGTGATGCTTAAATATTGTGAATTGAAATGTCTAATATGATTTTTAAATGTCTTGATACTGTCGTAATACGTGTCTTCATGGCAGATCTTTGAATGGTAGTCCTGTTGAAACAAATTTTATATTAAGTAAAATGTATAAACAATAACATAATGCCAGAGTATTGAACCTTAATTTATGATCTAGCGTACCTAATATAATGATTTCTATACAGTCAATATTGTCCATTGCAGTTGCAGTTGGATTATTTTTAGTGTTCTTCTAGTTTTCTTCACCAGTGTGACAGGAGACGATGAAGAAGAACATCGGTCGATGGTCAAAAGACAGATCAATTCTTTGCCTTTAGTATATCCTTATGGTGGAACTTATAAGGTGAGAATTCTACATTGGTGCTAATTCTCTTGCTCTAAACTAATTTAGACCCACCATCTCTCTTTTTGGCAGAGATCATTAAAAAAAAGGATAGAATATTTTTAGAGCTGTCAAACTAGCCCGTTTGCATGATATCAACGGGAATTTAGTTGGCATGTCATAGAGGTCTCGTCTAATTTCACGTCAATTGCAAGGACGTAGACTATTTTGACAACTCTAATTTGATAGTTCAATTTGCTCTCCTTTTTCAATGGTGTTTATTAGAAAGAGATATAGAGATATGTTGTAAAAATATCAGTTTGATCGGAATAAGATTTCATTCATAAAAATAGATTCAAATGAATTTTTATTTATGGCATTTCTATGTGTATAGCAGCTACCCTCTAGTTCTCTTTAACTTGGGTTGTTGCGATTTTCATAACTATATTCATTGATTTTATATCTTCAATGTGGAGCGAGATAGCAGATTACCGAGTGTTCGCACCTATTCAAAGATATTTCATTGAAGTCGATTGAAAACTTTACAAAACAAAGATCACCACGAACTAATTATTATTTTTCAGTTACTTATTGGGATCTCAGCGCCAATTAAAACTGAGGATTACATCAACCTCGCCTTCGCAGCCAACTTCCAGTACCAATACGTGCAGTTCCAAAACATTTCGCAACTGTCTCAATACTACTTCATTAAGACTGTATCTAGAGAAGAGAGGGACGCTGATATAGCTGCTAGAAGAGATGAAAGATTGACGTTTTATAATGCTGTCGCTGATATGTTGAGATCGTGAGTATCCATAATAGTGTAAGCTTGTTGGTTTAAATTTGGATCGCTATCATGTATTGGTACGTCATTTCGATCTTTGACGTTTTCATATAGAACGTTATCATGTATTAATATCTATGTCATTTTGATCTTTAACGTTTGAATATAGAACGTTATCATGTATTAATATATCATTTTGATTTTTGACGTTTGAATATAGAACGTTATCATGTATTAATATGTCATTTCGATTTTTGACGTTTAAATATGGAACGCTATCATGTATTGGTACGTCATTTCGATCTTTGACGTTTATATATAAAACGCTATCATGTATTAATATGTCATTTTAATCTTTGACGTTTGAATATAGAACGCTATCATTGACGAGTATTTTCTTTTTAATTTTGACTGCTTCTTGCTTACATTTTGCGATTGAATATGTGATTTCATTTGCATAGCCTCATACTTATGTATAGTAATTTCTGGATAAAGTTACAGATAAAAGAAAATGTATAACGTATAAATATTTCTTTTAGACTGCACAAATATTTGTCTCATATGATAATCTTATCATCACAGGTTAAAAATCGATCGCTTACAATCGCCAACATCAATAATGATCAATATTTCTATAGTTCTCCACAAATTTAAATAAACATGACAAATTTTCTATATTGTTTCAAAAACGAAATTAGATGTCAGATATCAGAATTGAATCTATTAGTATCTTAAAACCATCTAATGCAGTAGACGTATTAGCAGTACTTCTCTGATTAACTATAAGTTAACATGCTACTTACGACTATGATATACTTTTTAGGAAAGGCCTAAATGGTGAAGAATGTGTTTGCCGAGCGATTTGTGAAGCTGCACAATATCCAGTTGATGAAGAAGGATTAGTAGGGGAGATACTACATATATTGCTCACGTAAGTTTCAAGATTTAATACTAGATATTGAGAACATAGTATGGTTGTTAAACTACATGGTAACATAGAGGCAACCACATAGAGGTTGTTCATCAACCACATGATAAAGAAGAAGTAAATTATGTGCCAATAAATTTATTAATTTTAAAGCAACCAATTCTGAAACAATCAATTTTGAAACAACCAATTTTGAAACAACCAACTTTGAAACTACCAAATTTGAAACTACCAATTTTGAAATAACCAAAGAAACTACCAATTTTGAAACAACCAATTTTAAAACCGCCAATTCCGAAAGTTTGAGTGATAGAATTTTTTTTATTGATAAACATAAAAATTTATTGCGAAATTCTTTAATAGGTATAAAGATCCTTTGTTATTTTCTTTTTGTAATTGATGCTTTCTGATTGTAACTAACCTATTCAATTATGTTTTTACAGGCCTGATTACGGAAAATCCCCATTCGACGAAAAGGATCAAGATTGGGAAGATTTAATGGAATCATACATTGATGCTGCAACTGCTGGAAGACAGATGTTTAACTGTGCTTCTATTTATTCTGGATGCCCTGAGGGTCAGGGAATAATGGAAATGATCAGCTATTTAAGGGATGAGTGAAACAAAGCTGTAATAATTATAGGAAAATATACAAAATATACAAAACTAAAGCTGTGTACCAAATATTAGGTCTATCTGTCAACAGGAAGGGAGTGAAATATCGATTACTACATTTGAACCAAATAATAAACAGGTCAAGCTAAGTAAACCGTTTAAAAAGTTAAAAAAAATTAAAACTTGTCATGTGATTTAAAAAAATCTACAAAAAACTTAGAAAATAAAGCTACAAAATAGATTTTGTTGTTTCTGGTCATAAATATTGAACACACATTTATTATTTACTACAATTCCTTTACCATTTTCAAAACCATTAAATATGATGTTCAAGGATGCTACTAAAAATGACAAAAACACTGTCCCAAGCTTCAAAATGAAACTAACAAATGATCTTGATACTAGCAATAAAAAATGTGCCTTAAAATAAATGTTGGAAGGAGTAATCCTATGAAGTCCTGGTTATAAAGTGTCCCAAGAAAAGCTCGCCTGTTTGCCCGGACCACGTTCTTTGCGACAAATTAAGTAAATCTCATATACGGAGCTGGTCACGTCCTGGCTATCTCTTCCCTTACAATATTTACATTGACTTAGTGCTATGTCAACTAGCGGTTCTCGAATAAGTGTCGTTTTAAGTTATAAATTGTTTTTAAAACTGAGTTTTAAACAATTATTTACAACTGTTGGATTTTATGTTCTTGAAGTCGAACAGAAAACTATTTTCCTTATTTAGTTTTGTAAGGCATTGAAAAATCATCACTTCTTATAGTGCAGAAAGTAAAATTATTCCTTAAAAAATAATTTATCAAACCATATTCTTACGCGAAAAAACGTTGGCAAAGTCAGCTTAATTAATCTATTTTGCCCAACTATGAATAATTATAAATATGAATAATTGAATTATGTGCGATATCGTTACCTACTTGTTCTTGTAAATCATATTTTCTCTCTTTTTGCTATTTATCGTTCACCCCCAATTTACTTGATCCCTGCAATCTTAGTTAACAACGTTTTTGTTTTTAAAAAGCTTGCTTATCAAAGCCTATATAAAATTAGAATAAATACTTATTCCTCTTTTTTACCTCTGAAATAACAAAAACCCACTAGATATATTTTATTCGTGTTTCAATAGTTTACCAAAAGCCCCGATGGGCGATCAGTTCAATAGTAGTCGATTTAGACGACTCGAGAATTTATTGAGTGGTCCAATAGTAACTAACTGGATTTATTTTGTGCTTACCACGCACTGAGCTTTCATTAGTCAAGGCTTTGATAGAGATGCAGATAGGATAATTATGGAGTTTGAAAGAGATGGGACATAAGTGTGATTTGCATATAGGGATGTAAGGAATTAAATTATTAGATATTATAATGAGTAAGCCTATTTTTTTTTAGGCTCAAGATTGTTTGTTGAGATGCCAGTTGGGTTATAATATGGTATATGTGTGTATTTTTCTGATGATGATATTTTTTTCGTTTGTTGTCATTTCATTTTACTTAATAAAATTTACAGAGTTGATAGTCTAGTTAGTAGAATTACCATTGAACTGGCAAAGTCAAAGGCAAGTCGTAGGCACTAATCAAGGACACACCACTGACTTTCCTAAATTTTGTGTGTCTAGGAAATTATTTAAACATCGTGAGGAAATCAGCACACGTAAACAATTATTCAACGTTTGTAAAACCAAGTCAGAGAATTGTGGTTGAGCTACACTCTGACACTAGGTTGTTGACCAACCAACTATTAATATCATCATTATCAATGAAGGGTTGGGGTTGGTTTGTCGGTTTGTCTTTTAATCAGTAACGGAGCAAAGGGTCTTCAATGGAGGAAAAAATATAGAGATAGTTTATGGACTGAAAAGTGACATAAGGTACTTCAAGAAATAATTAAGCTAAAGGTAAGCTAAGCGGAAAGGAGCAGTAAGTAGTTAGTAATGTAACAAAATATTAATAAGTATATTTGTTTGAAAATAACCTAGACTAAGTTAGATATTTTTATTTGCGTAGAAGAGTCTGGCTGTTGCCAACAATCGACTATAGCTTCTAAATTCGTTGACTCGACCGGAGAAGTACAACACCGTCACAGAAAACCGGGGCGTACAGTAAGAACAATAAATTGCTGCGTTTCGTACGCTGAGTGACGATTACCGGAAGCGTAACCTCACAAAAGGTCGCCAGTGTAAAGTGCGCCACCTCTAGTGACACGAAAACTCGTTTGTCTCGTGAAGAAAAAAAATTACAAGGCATTTTTGCCACTAGCTACAAAACGTACCTACCCATAACAAGGGGAAATAAACTCTGCGAACTGTAAATTCGCCAACACAATAAACATCTAGTTCTTTTTTCTAGATAATGCGACTCAACCGTTCGACGCTTGATTTACATCTAAAAACACCGCACGTGTCAGACACGACACAGCTGACAGCACAAACGTCAATGCATTTCCAACTTTACGGTGAACATAAACGAGTTTAATTTAAATTGCAGTGATTGCCGACGACGACAGGTCATGTCGCTTTTCGGTTATGTGCGCTAGATATAAATAGAAAATACTGTGCTTTCTTTTTACTTTTAGTTGTTCAAAGTGTGTCAAAGTTGTTCATCAACCATGCGATAAGAAAAAGACTGTCCCAGTGCTAGGCAAAAGTATTCTTAATGTTCTAATATTTTTATGTCTCAGACGTTACGTGTCTGCCACGAGTCGAGCTTAAGTATCAAAATTATGAAAAATTTTACTAGAAATCTGAAGATTCCACATGAAATCCTCGATGAAAGCTACTGGAATTCCAAGAGCATCATTTAATAAAAAAATGATGTACACTGCGACGAGCAGGCATCCGGGAAGAGCTTGTTAGTGCCCCACCATTACAATACTTTGACATCATTAGGTCTTTAGGACCACGCTGATCTAATTTCAACATTTGGTTTGGATTTCGAATCGGTTTTCATATTAGTTCTTACTAATATTGTAAATGAGAGTTTGTTTGTTGGTTTGTCCTCCCTTTACGCTGAATTGGCTGAAATGGAGTAATGGATCGAGGTGTTTTTTTTCGTAGAGACCGTGTGGTTTTTGGCCTAAGAATAGAACTACCCCTACACGGTCCACGGGTGTCGTCAAGCGACAAAGAGAAAGATCCAGAGGATGGGCAGCAGTATCTTTCTGTGTAACAGTAACCATCTGCTACTGCGATCGCCAACCCGCTTGCTTAGCGTGGCAATTATTGGCAAAAAACCTCTAATGAGCTCACAATAGTGACGCCCTAATGTTCAGCAGTAGACTAATATATGGCTGATGATGATGATGAGAGTGAAATCAGGTACTTTTAATTCGTAAACAGCAGAAGCACAGGAGCGTGGCTCTAAAATTATTTTTAAATTGAAAAAAAAGCTTGCAAGTGTGATAAATTTATTTTTACTTAAACTACCTACAGCAGCACACACAACGGCTTAAGTTTTTATGGTAACAAGGCTCAACGAAAAATATACAAAAGATATATTAAGATTAAAATATTGACTTGTTGACAAAGTTATACGATATCGGTATAAAGAGACACATCCAGCAAAGAGAATGGACAAGATAATGTTGAAAGTTGACAGTCTTCTCTAGTCTTATTGTGCCATTTGTCCGTCGCCGATGACTGCTGGCTGAAAAAAAAAACAACTTTGAGAATAATGAAGAATTATTTTTACAAAATATATTTCTTTTGATGTCATAAGTACTCGTCGCTACCATTTCACTCGGAATGTATTTATGAATAATTTATCTTAAGATACTTATTTAGTTGCTCTTTCACCTCGAAAGAAGGTCTTTGAGGCTGTTCTTAAAAGTATTTGTGTATTTTTAAAATAAGAAACAGCGAGTTCAGGATTTCTACATAATTGTTTTTAAAGCTCATATCTTTGTAAGGCCTTAATTTTTAAATGCAAAATATTTTAAGAGCGAGATAACTACTTTATGTGTAGATAGAACTACACATAAAGTAACCTTTAAAGGTATATACCAAATTAAAAAACAATAGGTAAATAATTTTTTTAACTTTTCTATATAAAATATCAAGTATCAAGGAAGTGAGAAATATAGAACAATCTTAATTTTGAGCGAATAATTAAATTAATAAAAACATTAATTCTTAATATTTTTGTGATTTTTTTACATGTTTTAGCACATGTTAGCTTATTAGCTTATTATTATTTTTCAAATTTCTTAATTAATAATTATACATTAATTCTTTTTAAAATCAACTATTTTAGAAACATATTTCCAATTATCAAAAGTTTTTAAAATTTTAAACACCTAGAAATGAGACTCAAAAGGAATCAATCGTTACTCGACGCCGGCGTCCATGCGAGACTCAAGGTTTTAATATTCCAATCAGCAAAACTTTTTATCATTCGCGATAAATTCTGAGAAAGAATTTGAACGGAACCCTTAAGTTTATAGCAGCGAAACCCAACCTATAATTTGAGAACAAATGTTCATTTCAGCGTAAAAATTGGTCATAATTTCATTTGAGCGTCCAACGAACGTCAGCTAAGATCATAATTTTATTAAAAATGTCATTTTATATTACCTGAAAGCCATTTTCAAAAGTTTGTGGTATATTTTTCGAGGATCAGGGATCGTTTCCATTTCGCAAATGGCTCGGCGGACGCAGTGGAAACCATTGAGGCCGTTCCTAGGGCAATCAATTTGTATCTGGTTAATGTTTATTGATGGTAATGAATTTATTTGTGTTTTGTATTCTAAGTCCAAGGGATTTTGTTTGTAAATTGAGAGTGAATACTGAGTTTCCGATATTGAATATTTCTGTTCTTTAAATATTGCAATGTGATGAGCACGGTCACGAGAAAAACTTTTTTGGCCTCGTACAACAACAACTTTTCCGTGGTTTTTTTTGTTAGGTTAGGTTAGGTTATTGGGTTAGGTTATATTAGGTTAAGTTATAGTACAGGGTGGAATAAAACTGTATTCACAGATTTTTCGAGAAGCTTACCTAAACTGGGAATCGAACCAGATAAAAATTCAAAAAATAAACAATCGCTATTTTCTTTGACTAATTTATTGATAGGATTATTGTTTAGGACAATTTTTTTTTAAATTATTGTTGCCTTGGGTGTTCACATTTTTCAGAAAAAAAAAACATTAAAAAAAAAATCGTACTTGTCTAAAAGTGTCTCCATATGGCTATAGACAGTTCTTCTAGAGATGTGATGGTTTCTGTAAGGGTGAAACGTGTCTGGCGGAGTGTCCCAATTCATTCGGAACCCGAGCGCCTGAGCAAAGATCTGAGTCCACGGCACCATGTTAGCTTTGAAGTTTAGACGGAGCTGGAAATATATAAGATAACGTAATGAGAATCGCTCACAGTTATTATGAGAATTGCTCACTTATTGTATCACTTCATTATTGTACTTGATTAAACCTCTCACACTCTTTAGTATTAATTTTACTTATAATATATATTTTTGAAATTTTGATAGAGTTAACAATGAAAAATATAGGCGAGTAAGGCTGCCTGTCCACTGGAGTGGAGAGGAGATGTGTTTTCATACAAATGATAAGTCGAGGGGCGCCGCTTGATCTGTTATTTGTATGAAAACATCTCCTCTTCGCACCTCATCGCTTTGGTGGACAGCAGCCTTTGTTAGAATTATAAACTAGCTTCTACCCACTTGGTTCTGCGTGGATCGACTTATTTACCCTTAGTTTAACTATTGTTAAGAAAAACATATAAAAACATAAAAATAGGTAATATTTAAGGGGGAGGCGATAACAACATAAAAACAAAGTGAAATCAAATGTTACTAGAGATTTGCTATCATCCAATGAGGAGTTCCGTTCTGTGTCTTTGAAGCTCATCATCAGATCATGATGATGATATTTATATAGGTAAGTATGACATAGTATAGTATAGTAGTATAGTATAGTAAGTAAGTATAGCATGAAAAACTTACAAAGAAATGTGACATGTTTCTATAGCTGAGATACCTCCTATGACGATGACTTGTGGACTCATCAGCTTGACCAAAGTCCATCAGTATGAACACTATAAAACATATGTAGCACAACACACATATATGTATGTATTTATACATTTTATTAATTTAAATAAACTTAAACTAAACTCTTATATAAATATTGTAACAAACAAATTAAAATCTTAAGTTTTATGATTTTTAATTTTAAAACCCGTGTTTAAATTTTAGATTTCGGACTGATTTTATTACGTGTTTCACAAATTTTAACATTGTTATTAATTTAACTAGTCAAAAGACATCGTCTACATAATTTTCTTATTGTTTTCACTTTTAAAATATCAGTAACATTTTTGAAGCACAAGAGTTAAGGAGTCGGAACATTGTAATATTTAAAAAGTATATGTATCGTTTTGTGGTCTTGTGACTACAAACACCAACCGTGATATTGGAAGTAGGTTGTGTTTGATATATGTTTATACCAATTACTTAATAAACTAGTTCTTGTAATATAGGCCACGGACTGCTTGTGTTTTGGACGTGGCAAAAGAAATTTTAAGTTAGAATGTTAGGCTTGAGTCATACTGCACGTTTCAATAGACACGTGTTTTTTAATAATAATAAAATAAGAATAAATCTGCTTTTAACCAGTGCTGTAACTAACTTTTATAGCTGCATAGCTGCGTCCATGCATGACCCAAAACTTGGACCTGGTGTAGTGATTTCTGTACCACTTCAGGGTCTTCGACATGTCCCTGGGTTCCGCTGGCACCGCCCTATTTGCGGCACTACCTGTAAGTGTCCCACTGCAGGACAAAGGCTTGTTCTCATAAAGAGAAGGATCGAGCATTAGCGTTAGCTCACTGTGTGTTAGTGATTTTAAACTTATATAAGTCCACACGATAATTTCCTTCACCGTTGGTCAGTGGACTCTTAAATTAATTTAAAAGTATATATTATGAAATTAAAAATACTCAGATTTTTAATGTCATAATATGTCAGAGACTCGAAATCACCCCTACTACGTGGCTGTGGTTTAAAACCTGGCATACGACAACCTGGCATACGACGACCTGGCATACTACGACCTGGCATACTACGACCTGGCATACTACGACCTGGCATACTACGACCTGGCATATGACAACCTGATCCTGGTAGCACGTTGTCTCATGGCACGCTTGTATCGTGCTCATGAGTTTTGGCCCTTATGTGGGGTAGCGTTAATTACAAAAAACATGCCACAAACGATGGTTAGCATCACTCACGGTCTTCGAGTATAAATCTGAATACTCAAAGCTCACAGAAATTTTTTTCCTCGTCAAATTCAAACAAATTTTTGGTAAAAATATAAACACGAGCTTCTCAAATTAGCATTTAAATAAATCCTATTCAGATTAAAGCATGTCTGCATACATGAAAGAGAATTACCTAAAAACCATTTTTTAAAAGTTTGTGGAAAATTACGCTGGGTTTCTGAATAATTTGCATTTCACAGACGGTGTGACGCGACGTACGCAATGGAACCCGTCCAGACCGTTCCTGAAAAAAGTAAAGAAAAATAAATACTCTTTTTGTTTATTCTTTTAATTTGTCATTGAAATGCATAATATTATTGCCAGTACGTTTATTTTTACTGGCTACAACCAGACGCAAAGCACCTTTGATTAAAATTAGATGCATTAGATAAAGTTTTAATTTTAACAAAGCGATTTGAAACAATAATTGACATACTGAATAATAACTTGATTTTCAAAAAGGAAACGGAGTCTTAAAGGCTTGGTTTTTCTGTTAAAAAAAATTGTCTTTATAAAAAAAAATTAAAATATATTTATATACTTACAGACATGTGACATCCTGAAATAATTAATGTGTACACTTAAATGAATAATTTCGCTCTTGATGATGAATGATTGTACACCTAAGTTTTTGCTTGTGATTTTGCTTGTATCTGCTGATTTATCGTTTAGATACTAGAATATTATTCAAACGAAGACTCATATTAAAATGAGATCCATTCATGAGAGTCCAGTTATCATGTATACCTGCTTCTGTACATTCCCCTTTGTATCATTAGCTTCCTCATAGATTAGTATAGCTATCAAACGTATGGTACATAAAGAGAACTGTGATGAACGCATTCAAATTCTATGTAGAAATTCTAACACAAATGTGTATGAAGGCTTGTTCTAATTTTAAATTGAAATTGGATTCTAAAAAGAAATAAAAACTTTTTTTTTGCCGAGTCATCGGCGAACCAGCCACAAGTTGTACAAAAATAAAAGTAGTTTTTCATTAAAATAAACAAAGAATTAAAATACCTTGGTATTTTTATTTAAAACCAGTTGCTGTAAAAAAACTTTAAAGTAATTTTTTTTTTAATCAGTTTTTTTCAAAGCTAAAATATGATTAGGTGCTTATCGCCTGAGACAAATATATCTTCTCATTAATAGTTAATATTAAATAGTCATTAGTATTTTATTTAAACCGTAGTGACAAGATATAATTTATTTTATAAACCTTTATCATTATAACCCACGAAAAGAAAGTTATTGGCAACTTTATAATTTTTTTGTAAAAGATCTGTACTATTGAATGTTATATCTGTACAACCCTAATTTACTTCTTGGGGTCAACAGGTCCCTATAATTTTCGGCCATCATTTTCAACTTTCTTTTTTTTTTAAATATTGATATTCTTGAAGAAAAAGCAAATAATTGTATAAAATTAAGTTAACAATTCTATAAATGTAGGTTTTATTAATTTTATTTCTAGCTATTCTATAAATTTGACTAAAACTTTTGTCAGTAAAGTAACTTGAATACATGGTGTTTCTTTTATTATTTTGCTCTGTACTCAATTGTGAAGTTGAAATTTTGTATATTCTATAATTTCTTTCTAAAAAATGCCTTTGTTTTTATGTCACCTTTGATTCCGATCCGAGCTCACCGATATCGGAGACAAGGTGCAAGCTACCGGCGGTCAAGGCTGCAGAGAGAGGAACCTTCATTAGGATTGGGATTAATAAGCCTAGGAGGATGTTATTTTTTTTTTAATTATTTGTTATGTTTGACTTTTTTTATTACAGTGGTAATTTATTAGCAATTTATAATGGTTTTTAACACACACAATAGTTATTTTACACTAAGTAAAGTGTGAGGATAGTCTGTTAACAAGTAACACAATCCTCCTGTACACGAACATCTAACGGCACTACTTTATTTGTCAGTCGTGATTAACGGTTACTGATCCACAGATAACCCCAACACAGATAATTTAGCACCAAATGCAGCCATTTGATTCAAAACCTTACACGTACATACAAAAGTATGTAGAATAAAGTTTAAAATTATAAAAAAGGTACGGTTTTAATAATAATAGTAATAAATTAAAAAAAAAACTGTTTTGAAACTGATATAAATAACAAAAAATATTGAATAAAATTTTAAAACGGGGAAGAATTTCAATTCTTACGAAAGACTAAACAATTGAACATCTAAGGAAAGCGCCGAACTGATAAAGTAGAAGAAATAATAATATTAATAGAATAATAAAAATCAATTCTGAATTTGGAGAAGAAAACAAAATACAATGATTTTTTTGAAAATAAATTTAGTAATTTTATCGACACTGTTGCTAGCAGTGATTGGAAGTCAAGCTACTGAAAATTATACAAGTGAAATGGATAGACATGAGAAATTTAAGGTATTGTCAAGAAAGAAAAGATTTATAATATTTCCTGAAGGCAGCTCTTTGCAATTGGGTAAGTACTAATTTTATCATTCTATGTAATAAAGGTCTAATTTTATAAATGCAAAATTAATATTTTGAGGAGTTAGATCTAAGATGCTTTGTAACAAACAAAAAAAAACATATCTTTTTATAACTCATCGAAAAAATTTAATGTTGTTTTTGATTGCCACAGTCCTTAATTTTGATCGTCAGGTCACGTGATCTGAGTTTAAGACCACTTAGTCGGGATGTTATTCATAGAGGAATTAAGTTGATATATGACTAGAATTTTTTTTAAAAAAGTATTATTATCACTGAAAATTTGAACATCTTGCTCGCTAAGATCTGCATATGAATCTTGTAGTTAGTTGTTTACGAGGAATTTTAATGTGATTTAGAAGACTCGATATAAATGTTTGGGTAAATACACTGGCCTTCAAAACCACCAAATTAAAAAGTGCTAGGTTCAAAACCTAGGCGCGCACCTCTGACTTTTCGAAATTATGTGGGTTTTAGAAATTTATCATCACTTGCTGAAACGGTGAAGGAAATCATCGTGAGGAAACCAGCACACCTGAGAATAATTTCAACTGTGTGTAAAGCTATGTTAGAAGCCTACGGGTGGTTTAAACTCTGGCACCAGATTGTTCATCAACCATACGATAAAGAAGATTTCAGGCTTTACCATTTTAAATCTTAATATTATCTTCTTTAATTATTATTGTCTTATTTCAGTTTTCTGTAATACATACCCCATGATATTCGCCATCGGGGATATCTTTCTCTACGGATCCACAGCCGCGTTAGCTTGGGAGCTGCCTCAGGACCCCTACTCTCCGTTCATGCATCACGCAGATCCCCTCCATCGAAGAGTGGACACTAAAGTAATTTACTATACTGATGAAGATGGAAAAATTATTGATAAGAGGCCGTATCACAGGTATAAGTTAAAGAAATATAATTTGTCTTATTGTGTCATCATCATCATCATCATCATTTCATCATATTTCTTATTGTGTACTTAAAATCAATTAGGTATGTCAATTAAAACTGTCGGATAGTTATGAGCAAAGTTACTTACGTTAGACATTAAGATTATTCGATGGCTTCCAAGTAAATAACTTAAATGCAAACAGGAGCAATCTTTGTAGAGGAAAATACCTTTACCTAGTAATAATGTCTTTCTGACCGATCTAATTTTTAGAATATCGTATCCATTTGGGTTGCGGGGGTCAGATAGGCAGTTGCTCCGTAGAAAACTGATATTCAGCTGCTTCTGGTTAGATTAGAAGCCGACCTTAACAAAGTTTGGGAGTAATGAGGCTAGGAGGATGATGAATGTTCTTCTAACCTACAACTTCTCAGTAAATATTATTGAGCACTAGTGTGTGCGCAAACATAGTTGCACTCTCTATTCCCTTGCTTGTCTTAATCTGGGAGGGCAATTTTACAAGATCGTGGAGAGATTAGGCGCAGGACATACGGTTTTACGTACTTTCCGTAGCACGGAATTTGATAAATCGTCTATGTAGCAAGAGTTGCATATAAAACTATTCGATGGCTATAAAGTAAATAACCTGAATGAAAACGCGAGCAATCCTCGTATAGAAAGATACCTTCACGTAATACATATGTTCCAAATTACCCCTCTTAGGTTTTTTTTACCTAGAAGTCATAAAATAAGCATTTGCAGCAGATAAGCATTTGCTATAAAAACTTGAAATCGTAAAAATGTTGCTTTGGCCCATAAGGGCGACCCTTATTCGACATACGATGGCTCCTACGTCGAAAATAGGAGCCATCGTGGTTGGGCAATCATACAGATTGACCTCCTTCTGTGACATTTTATTGCACTTATTGGAAAGAATTTGAGGTATTACATGATATTTTTTACTTGATATTATTAGTATTTGGATTGTTTATTATGGCCATCGCTATTATGGTGAACAGAACAGTAGGTATATCCATACAAAACATTTTGGGAATACGTCCATTGTGCCTGACAGTCAATGCGTGAACTTCCAGCCGGAGTCTATGTTTCCAGGTGGCTATTCTGTGATTCTCGTAATTTGGTAGTATTACCTTTGTGACATAATATAAATTTCTGTAAGTGAATTATTCAGGTATTAAGAAAGTTAATGCTACCAATTTAAGGGTGTCATGGAATTAGATGAGTTTGCTTTATAACCTAGATGTCTTAAAGTCTAGTGTGAATAATTGTTACTTCTTAGTAAGCGTGCATCGTCGACGGCATCAACGCTTACAATCAGTTAATATAGTGCTCAAAGACGAGCCTATCAATTAAATTAAAATTCTTATTAATATTATATAAGTAAAAGTTGGATTGTTTGTTACTCTTTCACGCAAAAACTACTAACTTATATTTTTGTTTAAACACTAGAATTACATAAAATAAATTTATCAACATACCTCAAGCGCGAAGCCGTGGGCAAAAGCTAGCTTACTAATTTAAAATTTGAAATTATTAAAAATTTAATCATGATTCGAAACACACGTGGCGCCATCTATTATCATATGAATGTTATTGTGGTTTTCCTCGGGAACAGTCTTTATTTTCGGGACCAAAGGTACTCTATATCCGTTTCTGTACACCTGACAACGTAGAATGATCAGTTCAGTGGTTTAAACGTAGTAGACAAACAAACTAAACTTTTGCATTTAAAATATTAGTTAAGTACAACTAAAAGTCACATTTTAAAGAAACAACACCCAAACATGACACTAACACAGAAATCATCAGGTAGCAAACAGTTAGAGCTCTTCCGAACGAGTTTATAACCGACTAACTTGTAACATACAAACAAACTTCCCTAACTGGTAACCAATCTTACTAGTCAACTAGGCAAATAATTAATGTCCTGTTTGCGAACTAGAAAGGAGAAACTGTCTGGGACTTTTGTAATATCAGAATAATTTGTGTAAAGTTGTAAGCTCACAGAGACACTTCAAAATTTTTATGTAGACGATTTAATTTTTACAAATCATTACCATATCGTAAACTTGAAACTACAATTTTATTATTTATATTCTAAATCTACTTCCTATTTACACTAAACCTAATAATTCTCATCTAACTGTGTATGTTTTGCTTCTTAGATATTAGTACCTACTTAATCCGTTTGTTATGTGTAATGTGATAAATGATAATTTTGTGTGGAAAACTTGTAACAATAGCAGAATGTATAGCATTCCGGACAAACCTCAGTGGTTTTTGGTCTGCTAATGTGGAATGTAAAATAAACTAATGTTAATAAATAAAAAAATAAAAACATTGTCAATAAAATTAACATGGGTAAAGTTGTAAGCTTTAGACACAGACACACTTTAAAAATTTTCATGTGGACGATTTAATTTTTACAAACCTTCTATTCAATTACCACAACGTAAACTTAAAACTACAATTATTTACATTCTAAATCTATTTCCTATTTACACTAAACTTAATTAATAATCATTAAAATTAAACCGACAAACCCAGATGGAATAGATATAGAGACAGATTGATTTGAATATTTATACAAGCTTTATTTATTACATAAGCTATTTACTGTAAAGTTTCAAGAGTAACTAATATCCATCCATACATTTTCACAAACTTTAGGATTTATAATATTGAGTAGGACAGGAAAGCATTCTTATAGTACATAAGCTTACGTTTGATAGCTATTTTACGTGCTGTTATAATCATTTTCATTACATACACAATAAGTATATACACCAAAGTTAGTAGAGTGGCAAGGCTCTAGGTAAGGTAGTGTTTTTTTTAAGATGTCATCAATACAATTTAATTTTACTTGAAACCTATACAAAACTAAACGATTTTTCACAATCCCATGAAAACTTAAAAAAAAAAACTTTATCCTTAGCTTATTAGCTTTGCTGTGTGTATCTTCATCTGAGTGACTGACTAAGTAATGTTAAGTGATGATGCAGCTATAAGCTTAAAGATTATTCGCATCTAACCTAAATTTACTGCGCTGGTTCCTAACTTACTTTCGATACTGAAACAATAAAACCAGCAGTTTAATTAAAACTCCTTAACCAAAACGAACCCTGAGAAATTAACGATCTCTACGTAAACTTTCAGAAAACCAATGGTAAACCCCGCTTTTGCGAAACGCAGTGTGGACTACCCGGATGAAAAAGAAACTTTAGAGAAATTCAAAATAGACAGGAAACGGATGCATGCTTCTGAAAACAAACGGGAATATTTGAACGAAAGCATGGCGCAGCGGAGCGTCGAATTTCACAGGAGCAGTCGCGCCTCACTCTACCAGAAAATAGAGACGATGCTACACAGGTCGGTATTATGTCCTGCATTCGGTTATTCGTCGTGTGAAACGATTTTCGTTTTTGATAGTCTTTTTGTGGTACGATTTTTGAATATCCTGGTACTTCGCGGCTCGATTTTTCATTGTATGGATTTAGGTTTGTGTAAAATATGGGCTGGGGTATTGAGCTATGTTATTTCCACGAAGCACTATTTGCTTTACAACTGTCTTTTAATACTAGGCTGTTTTCTGTAAAAAAAATGTCAAAAATTAAGCGTACCATTATCCTCCACTCAAAGTTAATATTAACATCAATAAATTATATTGCTTATTATTAAAACATTTAGACTCTGCATTAGACCGTTCACAAATTCAACTAGTCCATCAGACGAACTTAAACCGTCGAAGCGTTGACGAAACGTCAACTTGTTGATTGTACTGGAACGTTCATTGAAAGCCAATCGCTAATGTAAATACAAACTACCTATTAGTAAACTTTAAAAAAATATTAATTGCGTCATTGGAGCTAAGTGTCCACAAATACGTCTACAAATAGACATACACAATTACATTCATCATCATCATCATCATCATCCTCAACCTGAACCACTGCTGTGTATTAATAGACTCTCTTTGCTTTTGCCACTTTCCTCGATCCTGTACTATCTCATCCAAATATTGTCTGCTACTGTCTTTATGTCATCGAAGCATACTACCTACATTTATTTTTTTATATTAATCAGATAAAAAAAATTTATACATATTTGTGCTCCCGACTGTACATCATAATTATTTTCATTTTCATAACATTAATATAATATTAATAGGTTTTTCGATATAATTATGTTGTAATTTTGTGTCGTGTAATGATCATGAAAAAAAAAATGATGAAAGCTTTTTTTCTCTGTCTATAATAAATGGATATATAAATATGTCTGCTTAACCTTATAGAGCTTTCGCGTTAACTTAGAATTTAAAATTCAATCATGATTCAAAAGACCCGTGGCGCCATCTATTATAAGAACTTATTGTTAGAACTATCATAATAATAAAGAAATAATTAAATAAGAAAGAAATATTACTATAATTTCATGAGAACGTTATTGTTTTTTTCCTCGGGAACAGTACTTTTTACCCTATGTCCGTTTCTGTACACCTGACGTGTATGCATAATTTCAGGATGATCGGTTTAAAGGTACCAAACAATCTTACTTTCGCATTTTTAATATTAGTTAGGATTACAGACGTGATGACACGTCATACACTTTGCAATAGTAGTTTTGCCTCTGTTTCCAGTTTTGGTGTCAACGGTAAGCACTGTGTACTAAAAACGTTATGTGACGTCGGCAAAACACAAAAACAACCTCAAGGCATGTTCTTCCAGGAAATAATGAGAGCTGTTTTCACGTAAGTAGCTTTTATTGTCCTGTAGTGCACAGTGTGTGCAATTTGTTTGTCTTTAAACGTCCACTAAACATGAACCACTATAGGTACCTACATGCTACATGGAACACGATTGTTATAACACTATAATATTGTTATAAAACTTTGTTAAAGACTTTTTAATTCTTTTTTATTCATTTGAAGCGGGTATTAATCGCGTCATTACCGTGTAATTGTATTATCCGTGCCGTGGTCACGGGGCGGCTGTCAGTTAGTCGTCAGTGTCAATCTGTGATCATGGCTGATGCAACTCAGGTTATAGGAAAATAATAGTTATAAGGTAATGACGCGATTAATATACGTTTTAATTTAATTAAAAACTTTGTTAAGTAACAAAAGGAACATGGCTCGAGAAGGTTTCGGTTTGTAAACTATCCTGGTCTCAAGTTGGAAGAGCGAACTTAAACTTTTAACTTAACTATAATAGCTAACTTAAGTAAATGTTAAAAATCTAATTTCATGTCTATTCTAACTTTATAAACCATTATTGCACAGTGTAAAATAAAATTTACCAGCCATATTTTTAAGAAATAAACAGGTCCATGAAACTGAAATATTTTGCATTTACATAAACATTTATATGAATTATTTATGCGTACAATGGAAACACCAAAGTTCGTAAATTTTTAAGAAAGAAAAAAAAAATTTAATAATATAGGTTTAATACATATTTCGAAACACTGTTTCTGCCTAACCCGTTTTTAAATAATTTTGGCGTGATGTTTTGTTAAATTTTAACCAAATTATTCGTTATCAAAGGACGTCATGATTAAGCTGTATTATAATAAATCCTCGAATAATTAATTAGGTGTAACTCAACTGAATTATTTCGAATATAATTACTAGGATTTTGTTACAAGTTGCCAGGTTTTATGGGAGATAGGAATTATATTTGTTATACAACTGGTTATTGGAAGAACGCCATTATTTTGTAACTAAATTTTGTAATTAAAGTGAGATTGTTTCTTCAAAATCTTTTTCTCTCCCGTGATCTTTTGATCATAGAATCTCAATTGATTGTATTTTTTGTTGGATGAATAGACTCTTCTGTCATTCCATTTCACTATTTCTATGCAAAAAACACAGTGATACGCAGAAGGGGCAAACCAACAAACACAGTCGCTTTAATTAAATTAATTACAAAACAATTTATGCAAACATATTTAATTTAATATAGTACTTACTCACTGGTAACGGAAACAGGGTTCTAGAGACAGGAACCGCCTGTCTAAGCGTGACGTGTCAGGAAGTGCCGCCTTCTGCATCGAACCCTTGATCCACCCAACAAACGAGAGTCTCTTGAAGTGTCAATCGAGGCTCTTAGATATTAATACATGGACTATCATCTATTGAGTTATTGGTCGATACAATTATCGGTACAAAGATTGCAGAGTCTACGTCCTACGTGTCGACAATCTCTGGAACGAATCAATGTATTTATTATTAATTTAAATCTGTTTTGTCCCATGACTGCAGGACAAAGGCCTCCTTTCCCTTTTTCCATCTTTCCGTGTCCAAATAATCTGAAACTTGTATTTTTATATAAGTAAGTAAAATTTCTTTAAACTTTAAATTAAGAGTAAATTTATAATGAACTTCCTCTCTATTCGCAGATTACCAAAAAATTCCAAAGGAGAGGACAAATACAGCGTATACGACGAAGCTCTTTCTACAACCGGCTCCTGCGATGAAATGTATCCAGAATGCAATGAACCTTTGCTCGGAGCTAACTCACCTACGTTCGCTTACTAAGAGCTGCCACAGACGGGACGGCGATTGTATATACGGATATTGTATTTCAGTTTAGTTTGTAGTGTATATCGGATTTTGTAGTCAGTATCGTCATCTTGTTGAAGGAAAAAGATTGTATTATCATTTAACAGCAAGTTTCCCCGTTTAAGCTGATTTACGCGTCTTGAACCAAATTTAAATAGGCAAATACTAAATCTTTTTAGCCTAAAAAGTATGCTACAATTACATTCTTACATAAGTGAATTTAATGGCTTAAAACGTGATAAATTTTACTTTACTGATACGTTAACCATAAACACCAATTTAAAAAATATAAAAATTATATCTATGTATAGGTATTCATTTTTATTTAACAGCATTCTTATTGGTTAAATGAAGATGATTTTGTTTTGTTAAATATATTTAGTAATTGGTTAATAAAATCCTTGAATATGATATTGAACCCCTCAACACGCGCGATCTTATCATAGTAATATTGTTTGACCTCAAATCTTACCTCAATACATTTAAAATAATTATTTTAATTAATTTGCTTTAATTTTAATTTAATTTATAAGGTTGCATGTTGTGTAATTTTTACATTAATTTTTAATTAAATAAATTATTAAGCTACAAATTCATCAGTTTTGATTTTATAAATATATATTTTTTATTTAGTACTAGATAGAGTAGAAAAAATATATGAGCACTACAGGATAGCAAAGGACGAGATTAATAATGTCTGTCATATGAATTCAAACGTTTTTTTGACTACGTCATTAAAATATTAATTTTCCAACTTTCCAACTTTCTAATAAGATCTAAATAGCTGTTGGCATCTAACCAGACATTTGAGGTTAGAAAAAACCTCAAAATTCACACAAATGCGAACAATTTACACAGTGCTAATGAATGTTTCCTTTGTAAAATTCTTGTGTTCTATGAACCAATAACGGGACATTTTTGATTGGACTTAACCCTTCCGCGGTTGGATACACACTTTATTACCGTACACATGACTTTATTAAGTACCGTAGAATGATCAAAAAAAGTTAAAGTTAAACATATTATTTTATACAGCTTGTGATTTTTATAGAGTTGGGTACAGAATAAATGTAACAAACATAATATTTAAAGTGTTACGGAGATCACTAGCCCCTTTGTGCGCATTTTCCTGCTTTATCTATGAATGCCCATTTCTTGCAGTTTCGCGGCACACCTCACAGTTCTGTAACGCGTTTGCTTACAACTGGTACCTTTATTGCAAATGAAGTCCAGAACTATCCTGAGTTTGTTCTAACAACCAACAAACCAATCACAGCAAATGTTTGAATACTTTCAGAATATTTGAAATGAGCAATTATTTAATCACAATTTAATAATGCAGTTATTAAAACCAAATTAAGGGATTTTGCATGTCGTGTTGTGTAGACTTAAGATTCAATAAAAATTGCCATCTTAATGCATAATTATGCAGCGTAAAAAAATGCTATTCACGTTCAAATGATACGTGATAGCGTCATAATTTCTGATACAAATCGAGTTAGCGACATCTCGACGGTATGGGACATTTTTGTACCAGTTTGGAATTTTAGGGTTTTAAACTAAAGATTTAAAACTTTGCGTTCAGTTTTAAACAAAATCTGTCACGAATCGCGTGCGTGTCTAATATATTTTATTGACAACGCTTTCTTGTTCCAAATATGAATAGTTTATTTTTTTATTTGTTTATGTTCCTAGTTTTACAACCAGTAATTAGTGAAAGTGTGAATAAAACTGTAAATGAGTATCCCGAAGAAATTGAAGGATCAAGAGTGCTGTCAAGACATAAGAGGTTTATAATCTTTCCTGAAGGGAGTTCTCTACAATTGGGTAGGTGGTATTAATGTTTACGGTAATATATTAAGCCTTAGGCATTACTTACAATATTGCCTAGCAACTAAAGGCAATCCCAACAACTTTTTTAAAAGTTACATTGAAGTTAAAAGTTACAGTTAGTAAATATTATGTAGTATTGTTGAATTACTATATTAGTACCATTTTGATAAACCGGGCTTCTATACGTATGGTACGCCCGCCAATGCCGCAGTTGTCTATGCAATGTTACGCAATGTCGTTTCTATATTTTCAGTATTCTGTTGGCAAATCGCAGCATTGATTCCCATTGGTGACATTTTCCTGTTTGGCAACACTGCAGCTCTTGCGTATGAACTTCCTTCAGATCCCAAGCTATTTACCCAATTAACATCAAAGCTGAAAGATCCTTTGCGAAGAATCGATTCAAAGACAATTAATTACTTGGATAATGATGGACGGATTATTGCTAAAGTTCCTTATCAAAGGTATGTATATATTTTAGGTGAGATATTCAGAAGTATTTAAGATTCTTAAAGAACATCTAATATCTCAAAATAAATAAATCTTGAACGATAATGTTTGCAAAGTTGTAGCTCAAAAATGCGATGGTTTTCAAGTGGTATAAATATCTTCTAGGAGAATTATAGTGAATCCAGCTTTTGCCAAGAGAAGTATAGACGATACAAAACCCCTCAGTGAGGAAATAAAAATAAATAAGAAAAAGATGCACAAGAGACAGTTAAGAAGAGACTTCCTAAAACCTGAGCAAATGGATAAGGACAGTGTAGAGTTTCATAGAAATAACAGAGTGGAGCTGTATCAGAAGGTAGAAACATTAATATCTGGGTAAGTTATCACTTATGGAATCTGCCTGCCTAGCCTTTTCCCAACTATGTTGGGGTCGGCTTCCAGTCTTACCGGATGCAGCTGAATACCAGTGTTTTACATGGAGCGACTGCCTATCAGACCTCCACAACCCAGATACTGGGTTACACAATACCCCTTGGTAAGACTGGTTGTCAGACTTTCGGGCTTCTGACTACCCGTAACGACTGTCAAAGATCTACAATTGACAGCCGGGGCCAACAGCTTAACGTGCTATCCGAGGCACGGAGAGTGATAATTAATTTATAAAACGCACGTAACTTACGAAAAGTCAGAGGTGCGCGCCTTGGGTTCGAACCCGAGACCACTGACTTGCCAGTCAACGGTCACCACCACTAGGCTATCACGACTCTTTATCACTTATGGAATATCTTCAGCAAATAAAATTGACATTCCCATTTAAAAATATAAAGTAGCCCATTAGTATTGGGAACAAGGTCCAAGCTACCAGTGGTCAGAGCTCCAGAGAAATAAACCTCTTGACTATGCATGCCGTGTCTTGGAGTACTGCGGTACTGCCTACTGCATCATCATTATTAGCATTAGTATTAGGGTACACCAGCTGCTTTCCCAGTTAAGCGATATCTCATTTCTCATATTTATACACTTCTCCTCATTTTATCATTTTATGTCGACAGTAGTGACGTCTATCCAGAACAGCATTGAAGTGTCCGGGATCCAATCAATCTAATATATTCATGTTATTTGTGCAGGGTAGGAAGAGATGGGCGTCAATGTGTTCTTTACAAGCTGTGCGAAACAGCGCAACGGGCTCCGAAGCAGGGGACCTTCTTGCAAGAAATCTTCAGGGCTGTGTTCACGTAAGTGTCAAAATTAGATTTCTTAGTATCATTAAACCACTAGAAAAACATTTCCAAATACCTACTTAGAATTCCAGAGAGAGAGAATTATAATTGCTGGTATATTAAGTTTAAAGAAAATATACATATATATTTTAAAGTTTATTAATTTTTTTTAAAGTTAAAGTTTATTAAGTTTGTATTAAATTAACTTTATATAATTATAAAGTTAAACGACCATAAAAACAATACTGGCAATACTAATTTATAAAAGTATATTCTGCCAATTTTATTCTTGCCGTGTGGTTTCCGGCCTAAGAATAGAACCGCCCCTACTCGTCCCATGGGTGGACAGCAGCATCTGTGTAACAGCAACCATTTGTTGCTGCGATTGCCAACCCGCTAGCTCAGAGTAGCGTAGTAATATAGGCTGATGATGAAATAATGATGATGAATATTTTGCCATTGCTGAAGAAATACCGTCCAATTCTTGATGTTTTTCTTAAACATTCAATTTGCAGATTACCAAAAGGTGAAGAATTTCAATACGATGAACACAAGGATTATGACAAAGCTCATACTGAATCACCTGACTGTATGGTGAGATATCCTGGATGTGAAGATTTCCATGAATCAGTACTACAGTAATATTAAGAAGATAATAATTATTTATCAATGTGAATGTAAAATTATAATTTTTCAAATTGTTGGACTAAGGCCTTTCCCATTGAATTATACTGTTACAATTATAATTATATTTTATTGATGTACAAAAGACGATCACGCATGAATCATGATATATTTATTGTTATTCAAGTTTCAAGTCTAAATTATTTTTGTGGCTGGCTAGATACTATAAATTTTACCAAGTCCAGAAAGAATACCTTCTATCCCATTTCATATTTTTGTTTTATCACGAACCTATCTGATGGTAAGCAGAGTTGCGGTCTACAGTGCAGTACATCTGCCTTTGAAGCAGGAGGAAGGTAGTTAAATAGACCCGTTCACCAGATAAAAGGTTGAATTTGTATTATGACGATTTTTGACAGGTAAAAATAGGTATATACTTCAAATCATATTATCCATTTATTGTCAAATAAATTACTGGTAGTTTGAAATCTGGAAAAAGTTTATGCAAATAAATTAACTAACCTAGTAAAAAATACAAAAATGAAAGCTGATATTGCATTGATACAGCATTGTAAATCAAAATAAAAAAATGACTGTATTGCATTCAATATGCGACGGTTTAAATAAATAGGGCTTAAAAATGGCCTTTTGTAGGCATTGCAATTAGTACAGTGTAGCCGGCTCGGCTCAAACTTTCCCGTCTACATCCACCCTTAGTCAAGCGGCACTGAATTTGAAGGTTCAACACCAGCTGGTCGACTGATATTTGCAGTTCCTATAGAGTGGTTTATTGTGTTTTCATTTTTAGAGACTAATCGTTTGTCTAGCCAATTTGTGGAAGATAAAATTAAGCGCGAATGTTGCACAGATATTACAGAAATGAATAATAGTTTTTAAGTTAATCTGTAGATTTCAGATAAGAAAATATTTTTTTAGACGATGAGATTGTCATTGTGGATTAATTAGCAAGAAAAAAAATGCCGATCGAACTTTAAATTAAGTAATATTAGGCTTTGGCATAAAAAATAAATGTATATCTATCTACCTTTGCCATTTTTGCTTTATAAGGCACATTGAGTAGAGGACTCTGGTTAACACTTCATGTGACATTAAGCCAAATTGTATTGTTATTTTGCCTATTATTAATTAAATTCCAACTTCCCGGTCATCAACCTGCATCAGGTCAGCATTGTGAATAGCTCTCTAGCCTTTACTAGAGAGAGGCTTAGAGAGATTATAAGCTAAATACGGAATATACTAATCATATTGTTGTAATTAAGGAAGCACAAGGTATTTGTACTATTAAATAGCATGTAAGGTGTATTCCTTGTTGGACTTTAAAATTAAAATAAATAAATTTCCCAGTGCCCAGAATGAAAGATGATATTTCAAATGAGAGTCCTGTCCATTGCCAATAGAACATTGGCTTTAGTAATAATTTTTAAACTTCCAAGAAAACTGTGTAATATGTACGAATTCTGTTTATTATTTTGATTTATTTCCAGACGATATAAAAGGTTTATAACATATTTTTCCTTAATACTATTTATTTATCTACTTACAAATTAAACTACCCATTGTGTTGTATGTAAGTGACAAAAATCGTAGAGTATTCTTTATTTTACAACGTAAGGAAAATAAATTAAAAAAGTTTTTAAAAGGTAGGTATAGGATAAGTATTTGGAAGAAAGATAAATCGTATTGAATCTGGTTCTGTTTAATCCTGATTTGTTTTGTCAAATTTTCATTATTAAGATTTGATTAAATTAATCATTGATCAGTGTGTTGATTTATTTGAACTCCTTCCTTTATTCATATTTTACTCAGCTACAAAAAGGTTTTCTGTCACCCATACTCTAATGGTTTTTATTGCACCTAAGCATACATTTTAGGTTGAATTATTCTGAATTGTCACACAAAAGTAACAGTAAATCAATTTACATAGTGGTAATTGGTATTTCATTTGTCATATTAAGGTTTCTCTATGGTCCGATAACGGTGCAAAATTACTTACAGTACGTTTTATGCTTTTCAACTGGCAACTCTAAATTTGTTTTGGAAATCGTATTTAGAACATTTAGTTCAACTTCCATGTGGCCAGTTCTAAAGAAAATCGTTAAGTGCTGCAGGCGTTTCTGTTTTCAAAATTATATCTTTGAATAACTCAATTCTTTATTGTTCTAAATATGAATAGTTCCTTTTTATATTTTGTAACGTTCCTAGTTTTACAGACAGTAATTAGTGAAAATGTAAAAGACAATGGAAATGATACGGTAAATGAATTTCCCGAGGAAAATGAAGGATCAAGAGTGCTGTCGAGACGAAAGAGATTTATAGTATTCCCAGAAGGGAGTTCTCTGCAACTGGGTAGGTAATACTTATGTGAGCTAAGCATTTCGTCTGTAATGAATTATGTAACTCAGAAGTTCTGAACTCTAATAGTATAGGTATAAGATGTATTTTGGTGACATTTTACGGCCCGTGATTATTACTAAGTCATTCTAAAGTAGCTGTACGATACGATGATACTTGACAACAGTGACAATACAGTTGACAATAGTTGAAAAAAATAGGTAACAGTTTATGGATATCATAAAGATTTGATTACATACATTTATAAAAAAGAATAGCGCTTCACCCGCAACTTTGTCCCCGTGAATTTCTGGTTTCTCATTCCTTATTTTACCCGTTTTGGGGTGGAATTTCTAAAAATCCTTACTTAGTCCACTTTTAGGGTACATAATAATTAATTCTTCCAAATTTCAACTCTAAATTCGTTGATTTAGATGCGTTGTCTGTTAATCAGTCACGCTACTGTTTAGTAAGTCATCATCATCATGTCCCTGCCCTTTTTTCAATTTATTTGGGGTCGGCGCAGTATGTCCTCTTTTTCCACACATCTCTTTCACCCGTCTTAATAAGTATAGATATAAAAATTGTAATATTACAAACAATATCTTCAGTATTTTTATAACATTGTAAACTGTCAAGGGCCATCGTAAATCGTGCCACTACTTTGGTTTGTGTACCTCCTAAATATTTTAGTAATTATTGTTAATTGCTTGTACCCGTTATTGTAAATATATTTGTCAACTTAGAATAAGTAGGTACAAAACTATTTTCGTTTGTGTTTGATTTACATATATCGCAACGACAAGATAATAATATGAGATAATTATTATAGCTTTTCGCGGCTAACCCGCGTGGTATATTGATAAATTGTAGCTTGTTTATTCTGATAATTATATAAACTATATTACTGTAAAGTTTCATCAAAATCCGTTCTATAGTTTTTGCGTGACAGAGCAACAAAAATCCATCTATCCACACATCCTCATAAAGTTTCACATTTATAATGTAGGTTAGGATTGCCCAAGAAATGCCGGCTAAATTATCTTTCGAATCTTGTGTACAAACTAATTCGTTATGAGAAATAGCACCTAACTAGAGCTTGTTTATACTAAGCTTGAAACTTAAGCTTAATTTGTACCTATCTAACTCTAAATGACTAAGATTTGTCTTGCACTGAGACATTAGTGATGTTTTCTTTCCAATTCTACTTTGTTCAAGTTTATAGGTTTCTGTGCTGCGGCTGAGAGCGTTAACATTGTATAAGTCATAGAAATCTTATAGATTTTTGTGTAATTAATCTGATCAATTCAGAATGCTTTTTGATTGCGTCTGTTGCGTGTATATCTATCCGGAATTAGCATACATAATACTAGTAATCTTTTTTATACGTGAAGAAATTTTTTCCCTGTGGGTCCCTTTTTAAGAATTTCGTGCGCAGAAAGGAGTGCGAAACTTGGCATAGTAAAAGTTTATATGGAGAAAAATTGCAGAATTCTAAAATTTATAAAAAAAATATGGTCGAATTTCGACCACTGACTGGAACACTTGTATATATATAATAAAAGACGGCTTTGAATGTAGAATACGATTGGTAGTACAATTATTTATTTTCCATGAATCCTACAAGTTGAAATTTGTCTTTTCTAGTCTGTCTTTTCCAATCCGGTGACGTTTTCCAAGAATCTATTCTTAACAGCATCCAATCCTGTATTTTATTGTTTTTTTCCTTATCACGGCTTCGCGACTCCACGATACGATTTTGTGTAATTGAAATAAAAACATTATACCTAATCATAACCCTTTTCAAATTTCAGTATTCTGTACCCAAACTTCAGCGTTTATTCCCATCGGAGACATTTTTCTATTTGGCAACACTGCAGCCCTAGCGTGGTCCCTGCCAACGGACCCTAAGATATTTTACCAATATAAATCGCAGCTGAAAGAGCCATTGAGGAGAAGTGATTTGAAGATTAATTACTTGGATGAAGATGGCAGGATCATAGCTAAAGTACCTTATAAGAGGTATGTTGATGATTATTCCGCTTTTAATTTTCAAATACTTATCTACGACGAAGTGTAATGATGTCTTATTTAAGCAGGTTTTAATTGGATATGTTAATATTAAATTCCTGTTTGGCGTCAAGTGCTGAAATACAGGTTCTTAATCTAGTTCGGCAGTGGATGCTCTTTTAAGTTAATTTTGTCAAAATAAAACAAGCAAAAAATATAATTATTGTATTTAAATTTATTTAATTACGATTTCGTAATATTAGTGTTATAACAAACAATGAATGAAATTAAAAATGAATTCCTAATACATATTATGAATCACAAAAATGATAAAATATCAGTTAGGTCATTACACTTCGTCATCAATATAGTTTTGAATATATAGACTGTCTTTTAAGCGCACTTTGTGTGTGCACTCTGTGTATGAGTTATTTTTTAATATTAGGTACCTACCCATATAAAATCAATCAAATTTTGTAATTAATATCTAAAGAGTAAAGACTACTCTGTGTCTGTGGTTTGTTAGTTAATAAAAAATTAAAAATACATTAATTAATTTCCAGGAGAATGTTGGTGAATCCAGTTTTTGCTAAGAGGAGTATAGAAGACGACACTTTATCTTTCAAAGAAAAATTAAAAGTAAAAATAGATAGAAAGAAAATGCATGAGAGACATGTTAACAAAGATTATTTGAAAATTAAGCATTTAGATAAGGATAGCGTGGAGTTTCATAGAAGTAACAGAGTGGAGCTATATGAGAAGATAGAGACGTTATTATCTGTGTAAGTTGTTACTAATAAAATTTAATTAGGCTTCTTTTTACTAGATTTTCTTACTTAGATACTTCTTAGATTTTAATGAAATTTAAAAGAAGTACATAAAGTAAGTAAGAAGTAAAACAACCAGGATACTGAGGTTGATATTTATCGTCGCGAGTAAAACAGCAGGCATAAACTCTCATCATTTAAAATGTCTATTAGTTTTATAACTGAACATTTTTTTTATAGTTGATTACTTTTACACATACATTAGCTGACTTTTACTTAACTCAACCATTATTTATAAATAAAATAGAATTAAATATTTCCCCACAATAAAACATTTTCGAACAGCATAACGTAATCTGTGCAGGATGGGTCGAGACGGGCGTCAGTGCGTTCTTTACAAACTATGCCAGGCAGCGCAGCGCGTTCCGAAGCAGGGGACGTTTCTGAAGGAATTCCTCAGAGCTGTGTTCACGTAAGTATCGATTTTAGCACCAGATGTATTGAATTGTGGTTGAAAAGAATTCTTTCTTTGTCGGATTATTGTTCAGCAGAATTGGATTCAAATTGTATTAGAGTAGTAACTAAGAACATGTATTTTGAAGTGAAAAATAAAGTTCTGGCACAATTTGGGCAGAAGTTTCACAATGTTCTCGTTCTGCTTGTTGGAGCGTTGATCGAGTTCGAGAGAGAGTTCGAGCCATATCATGCCCCATAAGTCATAATATGGCTTTACACTCTATTGAGAACATTCATAAATGTGCTGTTTCGTGCTCTTGTTGCGTATATAAGTAGGCTGCTGCAAACAGATCCAGATCAGACTATGTCCCACTTGCTGGAGTGTCCCACCTGTCCAAACAACTGCACCCTCCACGATCTAAGGAATGCCAGTAATGCCGCGATCCTAGTTGCGGGTTCAACATTGGATACAAGATCTAATTTTATCTTATATAGTATATAGTTGGTAGCTGCTTTGAAAGACATCTAGTAAATAACATGTAACACTTTTATCAAAACAATTATTAATTTTAGACTACCAAAAGGCGGAGAGTTTGAATACGAGGAACACAAGGAATACGACACAGCTCATGTAGAATCAGATGACTGCTTAGCAAGATACCCTGGATGTGAAGACGTCGAAGAAACAATGCAATAGTTATCATTAAAATATTCTGTGAAGAAAATGCTTATCATTAACGATGGTAATTCTAAGGCACCTTTTCCTATACCTAATAATTATCATCAATCTCCCCATGACTACGAGCCTAACCTGCTTGAAATGTCGGTATAAAAAAATAATAATTTCATCCCTGTTTTACGTCACGTTACGCTACCTGTTTTTTTAGTAAATAATAATTATGAACGTTAATCTCATAAAACTATTAACAGCGCCGATTCTATCCATATTATATTTCGTTGAATGTTTAAAGTAATTATAGCTATGTCGATAAATGCTGTAATACTCTCATATGGTTAGAATACAAAAAAAAATTGTAAAGAGCATTAGATTATCATGCGTTAGATACAAAGCGATGTAAATTAGTCAGTTTTTTTATTTAGAATGTTTCAACAAAAGGTAACTGAATGTAAGATAACAATGTAGGACTTCTATTGCGTCAAATAAAAGTAAAAATATCAATCGTTCCTCCTCTGGTAGTCTGTCTGTCTGTGTCTGAGAAGAGGCCTTTGTCCTGCAGTGGGATAGTTGCAAGCTAGTTATTTTTAATAATCAGTGTTATTATTTAATAAGAAAATTTGAAAAAACAACTGATACGGATGGGATTTAATCAGTGTACTAAAAAAATACGCATCGAATTGATAACCTCCGTAAAATAAAATAAATTTTTAATAACCACCTGCTAAATAGGCAAATAGTTGAGTATCTGCTACCAATAATTTAAAGTTTAAAACCTGCCCATCAAAGCCAAATTAGGATCAGAGTAGGAGTGTAATACATCCTTGTATATCATCGAACTGTTCATGAATTCTGTTTGTAGAGCTTCGGTACAATTTGGACCGACCGCCGCGCGCCGTGGCCAGTGTTAATTATGATCTAGTTGCAAAATAAGACATGTACTACGCCCTCCTGTGGTTTCGGTTCAACTTCATTTTATATTTAGAATGATGATAGTTAAATTTATTTATAATAATTGATTGATGAAAATGAAAATTGATTGATGATTGATTGAAATGAAGATCGTGGGTCCGAATTTCCATCCGTATCAATTGTTTTTTAAAATTTCTTATAAATAATTATAATTTTTGCAGTCACAGTCCCACTGTTACTCTTTTATTTCAAAATATAGCTACCAATAGAGAATAAGAACATAATAATATAGTTCCTCAAAACCAGAATCATGTCAGATATTGAAGCCGTTATAGCTTATTGACCATAAGGTTCCACCTCTGTTTGCGCACACTCTTGGCAGTTGGGCATTATTAATATTTACTGCGTAGTTGGCTAATCTTCGTTGAAAATTGACCGCTCGCGCTGTGATCGAAATTCGGTCAGGATATGTCAGCATGATTGTGGTTATAGCCTAGTGGTATGACCGTTGGACTGGTTGGACAAAGGTCGTAGGTTCGAAACACAGCCACGCACCTTTGACTGTTCGGCTTCTTACGCGTTTTAGAAATTAATTATCACTTGCTAAAACGGTGAAAGAAAACATCGTGGGGAAAACAGCACACCTGAGAAATTCTACGATTAGTAAAGCCGAGTCAGAGACCTATGGGCTGTCTAAACTCTGACATTAGGTTATTCATCAACCATAAATAATGAAGAAGAAGAAGAAATGACACTTCCACAAATTATCGTCGACTATCAAATACCTATACTTGATACTCAAACTACACTGTCAACATCACGTTAATATTGTGCGATATTGGTCAACCAGATAGTAAATGAGAGTAAATTATTAATTTATTTCAGTAAGGGAATAGGCAAAATTATTATTGCAGCCATAGTTTCACGATTAATTAAGTTAGCCCAGCGTTTAACGCGTGAAATGTTTATTTATATATGAAGTCAAAATGATATTGTAAATGTTTTATGAATGTTCAGTTTTGTATGTTAATTTTAAATGTAGGTAAAACATTTTAGCTAATTATACAATACTATCGCTTCTGCCGTGATTTCGTCCGCTCGGACTTCAGGTGAAAAAATCCCGTAGTAAACTTTTTTAACCCCTATCTTCTTTTAGAGTTTGAATGTTGAAATATCCTAAAATATAATAATAAATTTTATTGAATAATGTTTATACCAAGTTTCAAGTAAGTAAATCGGATCAAAAAATAAATAAGCTCGTACAAACTTTGCCACCCCAAATGATTTTGCGAAATTTAACCCCTAAGGGGATATCTCCTTAGGGGTTAAATTTCGCAAAATTATTTTATAAACGACGCCCAGTTTATAATATATACCAACATGTCAAAATTTCTCTACTCATCCTCCAAATCTTTCCCTTTGTCGCTTTTTACGACACCCGCGTGGCGAGTGGAGGTGGTTCTATTCTTGGGCCGGAAACCACACGGCATACCAGTATGTACATACATATTATAATAAATAAATAAATAAATCAGCCTGTAACTGTCCCAATGTAGGGCAAAGGCCTCTTCTCATACAGAGAAGGGTTGAGCATTAATCACCACGCTAGCTCACTGCGGGTTGGCGATTTCAGACTATTAAAGTCCAGGTTTCCTTACGATGTTTTCCTTATCCGTTAGTCAGTGGTATCTTAGATTAACTAAGAAAGTGCATATGACATTGAAAAAGTCACATTGGTACATGCCAGGATCGAACCCACCCCCACGCGCTTTCAAAGCGGGTCCGTAACCAATGCGCCACCACGACATCACGACATATTATAAATTTTTCGTTAAATTATAGGTACTAGTCTTTTTTTCCTATAAAATACGTCTAAGAAACCAGTGCTCCACAACAAAGATAAACGATGTTTTAACCTATTATGAAACGCAAAAGGCGAGGAAAAGTTAGTAGCTTACTTAAGTACCCGTCCAGATAGAAATATATTTTTTCCACTAAGATTTTTTCTTTTGATCTATAAAACTCTGTTTTTCTTTCTAAAAGTAGTAGTCACTAGTATAATGGTCTTTTCATGCAATTCCTGGGTTTGTGTTGTCCTAAAAGCTGCCTCGTTGGTCTAGTGGTAGCAAGCGCGACTGCTGAGCACGAGGTCCTGGGTTCGATCCCCGGGTCGGGCAAAGTGTTATTGGGTTTTTCCATTTAGAAATTCTCATTAGCAGCACGGAGTCTGGAATTGTGCTCGGTTAATGGCAATAGGCTCGCCCCCTATTACATGGGACTTATAACATAGCCGGCGAAACGTGGGTGTACTGCACCTTTGCCTACCCCCTCTGGGGAATACAGGCGTGAGTCTATAAATAAAATATAAAATAAATAAAAATAAAAGCAACTTCTTGGTTTAAATACTGGAGCTTCTCAGAATTCACAAACAAACAGACATCCTTAAAGATTATGGCCGTCCGTTGTTCTATCATTATCACGCTCTTGAAAACCAGCTACTCATTACTGTCACTAATTTTATGCAAATATGGTTAAAAACGTGACTCCTTTGTTTTCTACTGCGTTCCAGTCGCTTCTGGGAATTTGAAACGACTTACATTCTTCGGAGAGTTATTTGAACAGTAAGTAACTACATGTATTAATTTATTAATCAGGTGACACCAATTAAAATTGTTTGTCTTTTGTTCGATCTTTAAAAGTTCTTTTTACCTGGAATACTTATTATAACAAATGTAGCAACTGACAACAGTATAAGTAAGTCTAGGAAAAATTCGAAGTTCTATTATAACTTTATTATAAGAATCATTAAACTTTTGATTACCGCATGGACGCCGGCGCCACTTTCCTTTTATGTCTCATTTCTCGGTGTTTGAAAGTGTTCTATCGCTTATTCGAAATGATTACGATAGCTATTTTCTACCATTGCACTTCTCACCGTAGGTTCATCTATATTAGCTACATATATCAGAGCCGTAATGGTCTTAAACTTTGAGGTTTCAGAGGAATTTTCTCCCCTACCCACCCCGGTTGTGGAATCAGCTCTACCGAGGTTCTCCTAAGGTACGGGGGTATGGGGTTTTCCAAAAAGGGGTCCATACAGCATAAAGCAGACCTACATGACAGTTTATTACCTTCTTGGTTAAAAAAAAATACAATTTAACTAAAACTTGTCCGAAATGTTTATTAAATTTATAAACTAACGGTACTGGTATCTACTACAGTACTATTAATAGTCCTTTTTCATTCGTAGTTATTTAATTTGTTTCAGATTATGAATGTATCAATTTATATACTACTGATAGCAGTCATTTTTGTCGTGGATGTAAGATCGGATGGAAATACAACACTGTCAACCATACATACAAGGGATGATGTAAATTCATTGAAACTACTATCAAGAAAAAAGAGATTTCTCATTTTCCCTGATGGCAGTTCCTTTCAAATTGGCAAGTTTATTTATCATTATAATGATGCCTGTGATTTTGTTCGTATACAACATATTCAATGTACAACCTACTGATAGCCTAGTGGTATGACCGTCGACTGACAAGTCAGAGGTCTCGAGTTCGATCCCAAGGCGCACCTCTGACTTTTTGTAAGTTATGTGCGTATTATAAATTAATTAACAGTGAGGAAAAACATCGTGATAAAACCAGCATACCTGAGAAATTTTTCAATGGTGTGTAAAGTCATGTCAGAGACTTACGGTTTGAACTCTGGGACCAGGTTGTTCATCAATCTGATAAGAAAGAAGAAGAATATTCAATATCTAACAGTTTTCTCCGGGGTGTGTTTAAACTTAGTGTCAAAGTTAATTGAAATCAGTTCAGTAGTTGAGAACTTGAGACGTCCACAAGTGAACATTCTATTTTATTTTACTTACGTCTTTATGCTTATATATCTTTACCTATAGACCGAAGGGTTTAAATAAAAATAATTATCAATATTCATTGGTAAAAATAAAGAGTGTTTGTAGGTTTGTCTTTATGCGCAACAACGAAACAACAATTTGACATGATTTTTTGCAAAGATAGAGTTTATGGAATGGAATGTGACTTATAGACTTTTTGTCTCTAAAAAAAATTGAATCACAAGATCGTTCCTCAGAAAAAGGTATTTTTTATAATATGTTTTTTTTTATTTCAGTTTTTTGTACTCAAAACCATGGTTATCTCCAGTTGGGCAATATCGTGTGGTTTGGTAGTACAGCAGCGTTAGCCTGGGAGTTACCCACAGACCCCGGCGCTTTCGATATGTTTAGAGATCAATATAAAGTATATGAAGGTAAAAGAAGAACCAATATTCTGTACTATTTAGACGAAGATGGAAAAGTACTGGATAAGGTTGAGTATAGAAGGTAATATTTTTATGAATATGCTAAAATTTCCAATGAATATTATTGTCAGTGATTTTATCTCTGACGAAAATCGATGGGTGATAGATGTGATAGGCTAGTGTTATGACCATTGGACTGCCAAGTCAACGGTTCGAAACCGAGGCTTGTACCTCTGACTTTTCGGATTCATCTGCGTTTTACAGCACATTTGAGAGATTTGAGCCTTGCCATGATTGGTGGGTGGTGATTAATCTCTGACACCAAGTTGTTCATCAAACCATACGATCAAGAAAAAAATATACATTTAACGCGTGTTTCTTTGTGTTTGTCAGTCTAATCATAATTGAACCGTTAATTAACTTAATAATATTTTCAGAAAATTCCTAATAAATCCAGCGTTTGCCAAAAGAAGCGTAGATGAAAAAGAAATTAAACATAAAAACATCACAATTTCCGAGTTTGACAGAAAGAAAATGCATAACTCACAAAAAGATGGCATCCCTTTTAAAAATGTAGACGCAACAAGACTCAATTACTATAGAAAAGAACGACAGAAACTTTATGGAAAACTGGAGAAGTTTTTGCAAACGTAAGTAGCATTCGTAAATATAAAATTGGATTTATTTGCTGAGGTACTTTTAATATTTATTCAGAAGAGTTTTCATGAAGACTACCTTTTCCCAAACAATATTGCAACTTCGAACTGAATACTTAGCTTGATTTTGTTGAGCGCCACGTCATTACCCATGCAGCTAATTCGCGTAATTCCCATTCCCGTGGGAATACTGGAATGAAAAGTAGCCTACGTTCATAGACCTTAGGCGTGACAAAGTAACAGACATACAGACGGACAAAGTTACTTTCGCATTTATAATATTAAATGAATGTATAAAATTTATTAGGATTAGGATTATATACACGGAAAACACGCTTTAGATGATTTGGTGGATGAAATAAAAATCAATAAAACGCAAAAGTTTCCAATTAAGACTTGTCAGTTGGTCATTGTTATTTTTGATGGCCAACAAAAATATAGAAGTGAAAAAAAATAATATTCCATTGAAAATGTGTTTATTTCAGGTTAGGATGGAACGGCAAAGAGTGCATTTTGAAACTGCTGTGTGAGAATGGCAAGAGAAATAGAGAACAAGCAACATTCGTGGGAGAAATTTTAAGAGCGGTGTTCACGTAAGTGACCTACCTCACCTCCCCTTAACGTATGAATTAACTTTTTGCACGTTACCTAATGTTGGAGAGTGACTCCCCTTTTGTTTGTGGCCGGGGGGAGTAAAAATTTTTTCTAACGCATACCGTAGTCCGAGGACGTACGGTTATGTGGAGCACCCATAAAAACATCTCCTCTTGCGAGTTTCTCGCACTCTATCGGACGGGGCCGAGTAATGCGAGCTTCGCAGCCCCGTCCAATGCCTGCCTGTAGGCGCGCTTAAAAGTTGCTTCCCTAGAGGCTTAAATTTAGGCTTCCTTGTCTTGTTAATGGAAATAAGCATTAGTCATTTAATACTAATAGCTACTAGATAATATAGTCGACGACATCTTGTATACTTAAACTTGGCACATAATTTCAGATTACCCGCAGCCCCGGACTCGAAGTCCGTACATAAGCAGTACGATGACGCCCACGGGGCCAATGGA
Source organism: Protodeltote pygarga (assembly GCA_936450705.2). Taxonomy (NCBI): domain Eukaryota; kingdom Metazoa; phylum Arthropoda; class Insecta; order Lepidoptera; family Noctuidae; genus Protodeltote; species Protodeltote pygarga. The sequence continues at coordinate 11,675,887 of OW388263.2, forward strand.
GACTGTGCACAACTGTACCCGAATTGTGGAGACATCTCTATAGTGTGATAACATATGATTTTCTTTATGATTGTACAATTTTTATTAGCAATAAAATTAATGGAACTTGTGTTGTGTATTTTTTGAGGATTTGACGGCACGCGATTTACTTCAGAATTGATAGCGGTCTTTATTTCATTTGTATGTAGGTGTATGCGTATAAGGGATAACCTATTACGTCATATTAAACCTAAAGTTAGTTATAAGTAGGCTTAAAATAGGAGTTACAATGATGGTACTTCGTCAGTATACCAAACTCATCTAGTTCTGTGACACTCGTTAATTTGGTAACATTAACTTTTTTACTACCTGAATATTCCACTTACCTACAGAAATTTATAATATGTCTCAAAGTGAATACTTCCAAATTACAAAACTTGCAGAATTAGACGAGCCTTCTAGTTATTAGCAATAAATCATCCAGGAAGGAACTAGCCCTTTAATAAAACGTCTTGAGAACTCTAAATTATTTTGTCTAAAACATCCGAAAATTTTAAACAACTCAATATAAACGTACAAAATACATCTTTAAATCAAATAAACAACCCTATTTCAACTTTGAGTTCCCAAGTTGAAGTAATCATGAAGATACCAGGAGTCCAGCGTTCGAAGAAGCATCAAAAGTGGTGATTACATAACTGGGAATTTGAGGCGACTTTCAAGATGTTTAAAAGTGCAGACGACAGGCGTAGTCTAATTAGTTGTTCAAACATCGAGCTTGAGTGCGTTGCCCTAGTGTTGGATTAGTGTGGAATAGGTTTCAAGATTGGAAATTATAAATTAAAAGCAATTTTTTTAACTTTTCATTGATTCTGTTTTTTTTTTGCGTCTTGAAGAGATTTTAGGCATTTATGATCACGTGAGTCAACTTTATAATCTTTCTTTAAGAAAACGAAAACAATAATTATGATATCAAATTTATATAAAGTTGTTAAAAATAATGATTTTTTTGCTACGAAGCATTTTTCCAATCTATAGTAGATTGCCCTACCCAGATTTACCTTAATTCATCCTTTCATTTCCATTCTGTGTGCTTCACCACACAAATTATTATCAGTGGAGTATATGAACATACGAAAAAATTTTATCTATCTTGATTGCAAACACTTTGGGCCTTTTTTGTAAAAAAAAATTAAACATTAAATCACGTTTCAAGTTCTTAAAAAAAAATATTATTTTTAATGAAACAACTTTTTAACGGATATAATTCGCGTTTTTATTTTGATAATACAATCTTGACGTTTCGAGTACTTTGCAGCACTTGTGGTCGCAGGCAGACATCAGGCACAGAGTCTGCCTGCGACCACGAGTCAATCAAAATAAAAACGCGAATTATATCCGTTAAAAAGTTGTTTCATTATGTTGAGTGTTCGCGAAAGTTTGAGACGATATTATTTTTTATATAAAATACAAAATGTAGTTAGAGTAACATTAAAAAGTTATACAGACCATTCAATAACAATGTGCTTACGTCAATCACAAATAGTTAAATCAATTTGCGTGAAACATCATTGAATAGGACCAATAAAACATGATGTTTGTAGAGGTAACTAACATAGGTAATACAGTAAGAAGTTATAGACGTAACTTATTTATCTTTAAAGTGCGAAATTTTGTAGACAGAAAAAAAAACGACAGGGATTTGAACCCGTGACCTACTAGGTAAAGCCTGTCGCTCTGCCACTAAGCTATTCATAACCGTGCCCATGTTATCGAAATTCTTTTCTAAATTCAAACATCTCAGATGGTAGATACAATCCATTCCTTGTATGGAGTACTAGAGGCTAACTTTGCAGCACTAGCATGTCTAACTTTGCAGTTAAAATTAATTCTAACTGTATTTATTTATCTTTGTCTGAACAAAAAGTACAACCTACTACAGGTAGGTACTTAAATAATTAAAGTAAAGTAGCGTCAAATAAAAAAGTAAACAATACGCTCCACACATTGCCAACTTCGGAATATTGGACCATCACGTGCTTCTGCTACTAACATTTGCTCTAGGTTATGTTAATTTCTCAGTTGTGGTTTCCACCAAGTCAAAGTATGCATCTAATACACTTTGTGGTTATAATTATTGTTGTTATTGGGTGTTTAGTTAATGCCAAAGTAAAGGACAGTTGTGATAATGTGAGGACTCCGTTAAATGTGTTGAGGAAGAAACGTCATTTGACATTCCCGCAAGGAACTAATATGGTTGTAAGTGAGTTTTTGTTTGCATATATACAATAGAATACAAATAGCCTTACTCTGACTAATTTTTATGAAAAAAAATTGGCCAGAGTCATCACTTATCACTTACTAAAACGGTAAAGGAAAATCATCGTGAGGACAGCTGAGACAGCAACTTTTTTTCTTTTTTTTTGTCGTGTGGAAAACTCTTTAAAAGTACCCCACCGCTAAGGGCTGGCGATGGGGTTATGTCGGACTCGCACGGACTAAAAACCACACGGTGTTCCTCCATGAACCTCTAGGCGGAAATACGGCTTTCGCTTGCGCATTCGTCCTGAGAGATTTTTTAACGTGAGTAAAGCCAGAGGCCTAGAGGTGGTTTAAACTCTGACACTAGGTTGTTTATAAACCATATAACAAAGAAGAAGCAATAAAATCAATACAATAAATAATTTTGACAATGCAAGTAGCACAGAACTAATATTTGAGAGAGGTTTGTGCATAGTAAAATTATATGTATGTACTGCACCCCCGATTTAGCAGAAAATCGTAAGAAGACAAAAAAAATATATTGGATAGACAACTTTAGTGAGAAACGCAAATGAAAACAGCATCTTATATGTACCTACGTAGGAGAATATCGTATTGAAAACGTTAAAAAAAAACATTGGATAGACAACTTTAGTGAAAAACGCAAATGAAAACAGCATCCTTAAAAAAGTTTTTCTGGAAAAAGTTTACATTTAAATATGTATAAAAGGCTTCAAGTTTCAGTCCACTGTTGAACATATTTCCAAGTTAAGCAAAAACTCCATCGCATTGCAGGCTTTAATCATCGTGGTTACTTCAAGTTTACCTCATTTATATAGAGTTAAAAGAGTAAACTTTACATAACTTCTCCATATAAAATGGACGGATTCAGAACTTTTTATGGAAGTCGCGCGTTTTGGATCTTCGTTATAATGTATAATGACTAAGAATTTTTAAAATTTAATGCTACGATGGAAATTGTACCTGGATCCTGGTCATTTTAATGCATGAATAAAAGATAACTTGTGCTGTAACATAAATAACATCTAACATTTATAAAGTTAGTCATAAATTTTTATTTTTAACGTCCACTTTATGATCTTCTGAATATTCTCGAAACAGATTAGTAATAACTATTTTACCATCTTAATGCATTCATATTTTTGTGCTACGACCCTCGTGTTCCTGCTGACCAACTAGAATTGACAGAAGACCAGAAGAGTAGAATAATAAAAAAATAAAAAATAAAAAACGATAATATTTCGTCTCGCTTAAGAACTGCTTTTTCTTTGTACAGCGTTATCATTAGAAAGGGGTGGTCAAATTGTGGTAAAAAACATGACCATTCAAACAAACTTACTTAAATTACTTTTAAATCAAAAAAATTACAGCTAATAACTAAAAACATTTTTTTTCAGTTAACACTGTCTTTGGTCAAAGCCATCATGGTTCACGCGCCATCAGGTTGGAATATAGCCATTGAAATAGACGTACTCTTCCCATTGCTTAGTCCAGAGATGACCAATGCCTTATTCAGAAAGAAGTTTCATCATCGTCAGAAAAGAGAACTTTGGGACACGATACAACATTCTCTAGACAGGTATAATATATAATGATATATAAAATAACTTGGCGGGGGCACTGCCGTGCCGTGCCGATATATGAACTGTCAAAGATCTTCATGATAGCCGGGGCCAACGGTTAAACGTGCTTTCTGACGCACGGAACAGGTGATAATTAATTTATAATACGTACATTTGAAAAGTCAGAGGTTTGTGCCTTGGGTTCGAACTTAAGTGGCGTGCTTAGTACACCTGGCTACACATTAAGCAATACATTTCTAGTATAAGCTGACATCTTGTTGTAGGAAGAGCTTATACAATGCGAGGTTGCGTGCGTGGTGCGAGGAATACTGGTTTTGAATATGTTGATGTATAGCCGTGTGTGTTAACATAGCATGCCAAAAAACATTTTTAAAGGATACATTGAAGTAAAAAAAAATGTATTACGTAATATTGTTTTATCAGTACATTAAATTTGTAAGACAGACTTCGGCTGGGCTTCAGAAAAATGTACGGTAGACACGCCACTAGGTTAAATATTGGCATCTAATACTTTAATTCAGCTTCTAGTCGTAAAAAAGCGTTAAAAAGCACTACTATAAATCTTCCTGCAATCTGTTCCCAAAATCACAGCTCGCTTCTTAAAACATTCTGTCTTCCAATATGTTATCCAAGTTTTCTGTAGCAAATGTTCAGTAAATCATAACATTGTTTCTAGTTACAACTTCAACGGTCGTTCGTGTATTTACCGAAGCATATGTGAATGTAAAACGCACTTGGCTCCACCGGGAAAGTCTTTGGTGCATGACATTTTAAGGGCTGTTTTCTCGTAAGTGTTTTCTTATTGATAAACGTCATTTAAACTGACAATTAACCTGTCAGATAATTTTATATAAATTCTGTTGTATTTTAAATTTATACCTGGTAGGATATGCCTATCCGTAGACTGTGTAACAGTAGGCCCTAAATGTGATAATGTGATATATACAAACCCTTTATAAAACCTATATCACTCTTCAGACCAAGCAGAATCTTCAGGATCTCTATGGAAAAGATCACGTAGATCTGTTGCTGCGTGAAAGAAGGATAAACCAACAATCTGACAAACTCAATGTCACAACTTTACACCGTGAAATAAAAAAAAACATTTGTTCCATACATTTTGTCGAGTTATTTGAACATAAATGTACGGAACAGCTAATTTTTTTTCGCGATTTCATGGTGTATAATAGTAATAAAGATTCCCATAGACAAACAACAATGACCAAAATTACAGATATCAATTGAATTTATTAGTCCGGAGGTTTGCAAATAGCGCCACTTCTGGGGGGCGATTCTCATGCTTTTGACATAATCTTGGAATCGAAAAAAAAAATTCGGATTCGTTCGTAATCTCAAGCCAATTTTGGTAATGTATCACGAATTCACGACCATAGAAATATTTCCAATATCTTTGATCACGACTATTACTGTTTGTTTATAGTTTCGACTTAATTATAATAAACGCAAATTTTAATGTGGATTGATTTTGTAGGTAGGTATATACTGAGATAATATCGTATACAGTTTCATTTATTTTATGTCTTAATTTTGTTCTTAAACTTAGTCAAAACTATACGCTTTTTTCGTAATTTATATTTTCCATCACAGAGTACGAAACAACCAAGGGTACCTATACGTATATATTAATATAATACTATTTTACTGAGAATAGGTAAAGAACTCGTATGACGAAACACGTCTGTAATACGTATATAATATTGTGAATATCATTGGACATAAAGGTCTTTTATCTTTTTACAATTTGCTTCTTTAAGACATTGTTTCGAATGTCAATTTATATCGATTTGTAGCAAGATTTTATAGAAGAGAAAGAGCTCGAACAGCATATTCAATTCAGATTATTTCGAAGGAAACGGGAATCGCCCCCTAAAGTACCTATTTCATACCTTTCTTTAAGTTGGCGAAGTAATAGAAATTGTTCCTTTTGTTTTCAGCGCCCCACTTCACGAGGAAGGATTTAAGGAAGAAGTTAATGAAACTTATTACGAGTTATTGGAACCAAACGTCTGCGAAAGAATTCACGACTGCCCTATTTCACTGCTGGAATCTGTTTTGGCTTTGAATAAAATTAAACTTTGATTGTGTCGAGTTTTAAATATTAAATGAACGAGCTTGTCTCATGCAAAGAGTCGGGAGTCCATGGGTGCAAGTATCGAGCAGTAAACACCACGCTAGCTCACTGCGTGTTGGCGATTTTAGACTATTAAGTCCAGGTTTTCTTATGACGCTCTCCTTCACCGTTGGACAATGGCGTCTTAGATTAACTAAGATAGTACGTATGACAATGAAAAAGTCACATTGGTACATGCCAGGCTCGATGCAGACCCACACACTTGTAATTCAAATTTATGCATCTATTGATTTATGTAGTACCTATTATGAAATATTTAAAAAGTTACTTGGGCTTGCCCTGTTAAATGCTAGGCACGCTACTAGTACCGCACAATCTAAGCTTGTTACTAACATTTTGCAAGACTAGTAGGGACGTAATTTTACTACAGGCTGCTATTTATTCAGAGAAGCCTCACTGAAAACTAGAATGTGACTCGAATCGCGAAGCACGCCGCCAATGTAAGGCAAATATGACGTTTTAGGGGCGGCAACGACAGTTTATTAGCAGCCAATAACATTTAAAAAAAAGTATAAATTCCATATAAATACTTTCTTCTTAATATCTTAAATACTACTCGCATTCACGCACTCGCGTGAGAAAAAACGGTACCGCAAAACTGCCTTAAGGTTAAAAGGTTAAGGTGCACTTTGGCATAGCAAGTTTAGGATTCCGAGGAGGTGTGAATCGTGACTGAGCTAATGAGGGGGAGGCGAGACTCTAATTCTTTGATCCAACATCTCGGGTCAGTGAACACGGTAGAAACGCGAACCAGTCACATTTTACGATATCTTTGTGTAGATAAGTTTCTTATGCAATTCTTTTTGGCTTTTTACCAAAAAGCCGATAAGCATTTAGGGGTTGGTAAAAAATTTAAAAGGAATATTTTCTGGTCCATTTTTTGAACATGTTAGGTTTGATTGAGGTTGGATGTAATCTTCTTTTTTTGAAGAAGAAATAAAATGATACATTTAGGTATATCTGCCTCATTAGATTTAGAGAAGAGAAGGAGTCGTGTCAGCCATTTTCTGCACATTCCATTTTTTTTAATGTAGCCTAGGTAATGTCCCACTGTCATTTTCTTATTGTGTTGTATTTTTCATTGATGGAAATTGGATGTAATCTTCTTTTTTTGATGAAGAAATAAAATGTTTCAACTATAATTCTGCCTCATTAGATATGTAGAAGAGAAGGAGCTGTGTCAGCCATTTTCATGCCTATTCTCTATTCTTATTGTTTTGGAACAAAGATTTTCTTTTTTTGTAGTTTTTTTCTCTATTTAGCGCCTGCATGTGGTAGCAGAAATACAATTATTTTGTTATTTTATTATTTTTTCGTAAAGATAAAAAGCAAAAAATAATTCGTTACGCATACATTAAACGACACTTAGTGTGGTCGAGTCGACCCCGGTCAAGCCGACCTATTCTTGCTGACGGCTCTGCCGCCCTGACTGCTACAATAATATATTAGCAGCCAGCCACTTTCCCGCTCTTAAGTAAAAGCCTCTTGTTATAGAAAGAAGGATCGAGCATTAATCTCCATGTTAGCTTGATTTCAGACAGTTAAGTCCAGGTTTCTTCACCGATGTTTTTCCATCACTAGTCAGTGGTATCTTAGATGAATCAAGAAAGTACGTACAACATCGCAAAAAATCACATTGCAAAGCCATATATGCTTGCAAAACGGGTCCGTAATCAATGCGCCACCTCGACTGCTACAATTAGGTTCTAATGAAATATTATCCCAAATTCAAACCCGTTTTTCTAAAACTGAACCCAAAATCTAATCCACGATAAGCCACTGATATTCCGACCGATTGATCTGTGCAATGTGTGAAAAAGTTCACAGAACGAGCATGTCATGCTCTGATACATGTATCGATATAGATAGTAACTAGTATAGTAACTATCCTAAGAAATTATACTTAAAGATGTTATCATCATCTGACTAGCCTTTTCCCAACTATGTTGGGGTTGGCTTCCAGTCTTACCGGATGCAGCTGAATACCAGTATTTTACATGGAGCGACTGCCTATCAGACCTCCACAACCCAGATACTGGGTTACACGATACCCCTTGGTAAGACTGGTTGTCAGATTTCGGGCTTCTGACTACCCGTAACGACTATCAAAGATCTACAATTGACAGCCGGGGCCAACAGCTTAACGTGCTATCCGAAGCACGGAGAGTGATAATTATTAATCTATAAAACGCACATAACTTACGAAAAGTCAGAGGTGCCTTGGCTTCGAACCCGAGACCACTGACTTGCCAGTCAACGGTAACCACCACTAGGCTATCATGACTCTTGATAATGATAATGATGATATTATAAACGAATTATCATCTGCTTTGAGCCTCGGAAAGCACGTTAAGCCGTTGGCCCCGGGCGTCATGAAGGTCTTTGACAGTCGTTAAAGGGAGTCAGTACTTTCTTAAAATCCTGACAACTAATCTTACGTTAGAAATTCGTATCCCTTTTGGTTGCGGGGTCATAAAGAAAGGAAATATCTGATCCCCCCTCCCCGCAAAAGTTTCTTACTTGCCACCCATACCTATGGCCTATTTCCATTTCTAAAGCTACAAATTTAACAAAATCCTCTGAACTCCGTCTTGATACCTTGTTTTGCCTACCTTGGTCCCTACGATCCTATAAGCTGACCTGAGCCTATGATCACAATAATAACAAAAGATCAAAACTTTCCTTAGTATTATTTCTAAAAACAACCCTTCTTTGGCGCAGTTGGGTAATAAAATAATGCATCATTTCCTACCAATATAAAGTAATAATTTAGCCACATATTGCAAGATTGTAATCGAATTTCACCAACACTTTTCTATAACAGTCAAAGTTTAATGTAGCATTCGCCATTTTACAAATGGTATGAGCTCGCAAAGCTTTATCTAAAACGTGTTTATGCAAGCCATGTGTGCTACGTAAGTTGCATGTCTGAGCGATACATAAGTCTATGCTCGGGTCGCCATATTGTGGCAATAACAATAACAACAGCAATATTCTTGGATGTTGCTGAATATTTTCCTAGAAACAATGGTAGCAGTAGATTAGTACATACCTTAACATTTTGTAGTATTTATGCTTACTTTGCGAACAAAAAAATCTAGGGGGTCTAGCGAACTGCGTGTGAGTTGCTACCTAAATTCATTTTACGACACTAAATAATGAATATCCTTCTGATCGAATTTCGGTTACAGTGGCCAATCTCAACGGAGATAGCCAACTACGCAGGAGATGTTATAGTACACAAGTGTGCGTACACAGGTGCACGCTCTATTCCCTCACTCTCATAGTCCGATGGCCCGGCAATCTGATAGGACCGAATAGAGATCAGGCGCCGGGCCAACAGCTTTACATGCTTTCCAAGGCAAGGTGTAAATGATAATTAAACGATATTATTTAATAAGCAAAACGTGTGCATAAAAACATACATAAAATATGTCATAATTAATATTACGCTTCCAACTTACGAAAAGTCAGAGGTGCGTGCCTTGGGTTCAAACCAGAGACCTATGATTTGCAAGTCAGCGGTCATACCCCTAGGCTATCACAATTCATCTCATCCCGTTATAAGACTACTAAAATAAGAACAGGGCAGTAATGAAGACTTTTCAACATACATATGAACAGTCTGAACAAATCCTAAAGTCTAACGAACCGTCACTTACTTACGTACAAAGTTCATTTGGGCGCCAAAACTTAGCTTTTGGGGCACTAACGTTGTTTCCCCAAGTTGTCTAAAGGAGGGAAATGCGTTTAAGAATGCCACACATGTAAACACATGCGCCATTTTATTTAAGTAGATATACTGCGGAAGGTACCTTAATATAATAATATCCTTCAGACTGAATTTCGGTCACAGCAGTCAATCTCAAAGGAGATATTATAGTGCACAAGTGTGCGTGCAAACACAGGTGCAGTCTCTATTCCCTCACTTCCATAGTCCGATGGGACGGCAATCCGACACGACCGTAAAGAGATCAGGCGCAGATTACAGCTTTACCTACTTTCCGAGGCACGGAGTAAGTGATAATTAATTTATAATACGCACATAACTTATGAAAAGTCAGAGGTGCGTCTTAGGTTCAAACCTGAAACCTCTGACTTGCCAGTCAACTGTCTTACTACTAGATTAACACGACTAAATATTTACACAATCATTATCTTAATACGTTTTAAATAAGAAAACCTTTCATTATTATTCATCCTTTAAATTGGATTGTTTCTTAATATTCTTGTGAATTTTTTTTTTACTTGTTATAGCACATGATAGCTTATTAAATTGTTGTTGTTGTTGGATTGTTTCTCCTTTCCTTTTCCTTTCTCCTGTCTCTCCTCCCAAATATAATATACAGAGTGTAGAGGACAATGCGACATTAATTTAAAATGTGTTCATCATAATAAACAACTTCTAGTATGGGTCGAACGCTGAAATCACGAAATACAAATCAGCTGTTACATGCAAAAAAGACAAAATAATTATAGTACAGGATCCCTGGTACATTTTTTTATTTGATTACTATCAAGCTAATTGTTCGTGAGTAGCTTCATTTTGATGAGACGCCCAACAATTTGCTGTTAGAAATTCTCGATTGTGGGAGCTAACAGAGATAGCAAGGATGCAATATGTCGATTTGATGATCCTAAAATATTTATTACTAACAGGTTTTCTTTTTTTAAAATCTCAAGATAATTATTTAATGTATTCGAAAAAATATTTGTCCTACAAAATCTATGGTTTGATCAAACAGTCCCCCCTTTCCAACATGTATCGATAACGAGGTCATCATAAATGATTACTAACCAACTGAATTTTTTTTTTTACTTTGTTAATATTTATGTAATTCAACAGTCATATTGTCCTACATATTGCGTGGGACGTTATCCCAGTCCTACGCTCAGAAATTGTTAATACCACAAGACCATTTTTCTCATTACTAACTGTAGGACAAAAATATTACATCATAGGTTAATGTGTTCTCTGCCCAAATCAAACAATGTCCTACAAGAAAACAGGTATGGGCCACTAGTCCGACAAAAATAGTCATTTTTAATAAAAATTACCTAATAAGCAGTAAACAATGCTCTGCGCATGCCTAGTAGACTCAGCTGTAGTACCTAGCCTCTTGGACGTTCAGGCGACCACAGACGCCGAACAGTGTCAGCAATTTTGTTGAATTTATCTTGTTTTTAATTTTTTTTTTTGGTTTTCAATTCGACTGTAAGGATTTTTTTTTTGTATGTTTGTTACTCCTTCAATATTGTGGGCCGATTTTCAAATTTTTTTTTGTAATCGATACTCTCCGATTTGATAATAGCAGAATTGTCGTAACAAGTAATATTGCTTTGTTTATACGTGCAGTCGATGGCTCAGATGGCTAACGAGTAAAAAGGAAGAGAGTGAATACGTGGTCACCCTCCCCCCTCCTATAATCATCCAAGATTTAAAATATCGTGTGAGGTATCGTTTGAATGGGCTTTTCATAAGGATTTCAAATATTAACCTCACAAAAGTCTGGAAGGGGGGATTAATTTTAGGCACCAATACAAATCGTGAAAAAAAAATTTTAATAAAAAAAATAAAACCGACTTCATAAGGAACTAAAAACTAAAACGTTTTAGAGTCGGTTCCAAGTCAAGTTCTTAATGAGAAGGTTAAAGAGGCTAGAACTTGTCTTGGAACCGACTCCAAAAACGTTTTAAAGTTATTTCAAGCTTTTTAGTTCCTTATGAAATCGGTTTTATTTTTTATTAATATTTATCTTATATCAGAATAAACTAGTAAAAATTATCTATGATCTTTACATAACACAATTTTACGTGATACCTAAATCTAGTCTCATTTCAGTTGGTTAGTAATCATTTATCCTCGTTATCGATACATGTTGGAAAGGGGGGACTGTTTGATCAAACCATAGATTTTGTAGGACAAATATTTTTTCGAATACATTAAATAATTATCTTGAGATTTTAAAAAAAGAAAACCTGTTAGTAATAAATATTTTAGGATCATCAAATCGTCATATTGCATCCTTGCTATCTCTGTTAGCTCCCACAATCGAGAATTTCTAACAGCAAATTGTTGGGCGTTTCATCAAAATGAAGCTACTCACGAAAAATTAGCTTGATAGTAATTATTTTTATATCAAAGATTTGTACTACTACTTTTGAGCGTAGGACCGGGATAACGTCCCACGCAATATGTAGGACAATATGACTGTTGAATTACATAAATATTAACTAAGTAAAAAAAAAAAATTCAGTTGGTTAGTAATCATTTATGATGACCTCGTTATCGATACATGTTGGAAAGGGGGGACTGTTTGATCAAACCATAGATTTTGTAGGACAAATATTTTTTCGAATACATTAAATAATTATCTTGAGATTTTAAAAAAAGAAAACCTGTTAGTAATAAATATTTTAGGATCATCAAATCGACATATTGCATCCTTGCTATCTCTGTTAGCTCCCACAATCGAGAATTTCTAACAGCAAATTGTTGGGCGTCTCATCAAAATGAAGCTACTCACGAAAAATTAGCTTGATAGTAATCAAATAAAAAAATGTACCAGGGATCCTGTACTATTATGTATTGAACAGCTGATTTGTATTTCGTGATTTCAGCGTTCGTCCCAAACTAGAAGTTGTTCATTATGAGGAGCACAATTACCCCTTTAAATTAATATCGCATTGTCTTCTCCACTCTGTATATCATACAGTATTTTGCTCCACCAGCGGGTATTTGCCTCATAAGGGGGACTATGATTAAATGAATAAATAAATAAGTAGGTAGTGCAATACGATAGTCTTCAGCGATAAGTAGTTAATATATGTAAACCTTACCCTTAAATATTTATAAATTATTCAAACTCATAGACAATAATTGTCGTAAGATAACCGACGTCATTGCTTAACGTTCATATATCGCTAATTGCCATATAATCTTCGTACGTGACGTTTATACGTGGCAGGATTACGTCATAATACTCTACCATACTACGGAATATTATCGAATTAGATAACTTCATCACACGAGATTTTAGTACAATTAAAATTCCATTGCTGCTTTTGTTCAAATTTGGAAATTTTCGTGTCGCATTTCCTACGCAATGGATGATGCTATGTAAGTGAAGGAGCATTGTTCGCGGTTTAGTTGTAGCCCCTCAGCGTTGAATCGTGTAGGCTGTACTCATTGTTAAAATTCCCTTTAAACTTTCATAAGTGGTATTGTGAAGGGAAATTAGTGGATGACGTCATTTGGTACTAATACTTTAAGTAGGTTTGTATAAAAGAACGTCTTGGGTGTCGTAAGGAGTTTATTAGGTATTTTGATAAAAATGTGAGGGCAGAGATTTTTTTTATTGGATTGTTTAGATTTTCATATAAATAAACCATATTGGTTTTAAACTATTATAATTATTTGACTTATTTGTTGTGCCCACAATTTTGCTTCTGTGGTAAAAAGAAAACCGGCTTATAAACTATTAATGTAAAAAACAAACAAACAAAAACCATAATTATGTTTATTTGGACTCAGCACAGAGACACTCAAACAATAATGTTAAATTAGGTACAACATATAGAAAAACAATTTCGCCAGTGCATATTAAACTAAAGTAAGTACCTACAATAGATACATTTTCTTCCAATCTGCACCATCTGGCCAATCCCAAAACTCCAGGGAGTCCAAGTGCCTGCATTGAAGCCAATTTTACAATCCACACATACTTTAAAAGATTTTATAAAATAATATTTAGAAGAAATGCTAGCTATGTATCATAATAACACCTCGAAAACGGAGAGGCGACGAATCCCGCATCGTTCTTTATTTATTGTAGTTGATAGTAGCTGAAGTAAGGGCTGAAATATTAGTAGCAGATTTTATAAACTATTGCTATATAAGTAAAATTTTTAAATCGTGTTATAGCCAGTTACGAAAAGTCAGAGATCTGTGCGCCTTGGGTTGGAACCTGAGATCTCTGACTTTAATAAATAAATAAATAAATCAGCCTGTAACTGTCCTAATATAGGGCAAAGGCCTCTTCTCATACAGAGAAGGATTGAGCATTAATCAGTGAAAGCAGTGAAAGAAAATACCGATTAAAAACTAGCGTTAGCAGGTGTGCGACGAATACAGTCCACCTGAGTGATGCTCTTGATGATGTTATAAAGTCATCTCAGAGATTTTTTGAGATCTCAATAATGTATGAAGTCAAGTCAGAGACTTTAAACTCAGACTTGATTGGAGGTAAATCATACCATAAGATAGAATGTGGACTTTTACCATAGCTAAAAATAATGCAGTTACATGACGTTGCGACACCATGCAACTGCATATTTTCAACTATTTTTCACAACGCGTCGTGAAAAATATCTTTCATATTAGCCTTAAAATGACTATGATATTCAAATATTATGTCGTACAGAGGAAGTTAAGCACACGTATTATGGAACTCTACATGAGCTCAACGCGGTAACGTGTTGAAAAGCGCGATGGTTTCAAATGTAGAAATCCTACTTGAGATCTGGAAACTCTAGTAGGTATATACTTATGCGCCGAATAAAAGGATGATTTCTAAAGCAGCTAATTTTTACGCATAAGAATCGAGTACTTGTTACTGTTACAATGTGCTGAAATAAGTTGGAGTGCGATTCCGCTATAGCAAAACTAAATAATTCATTTTTTTAACATTTTACCAAGGTTTTCATTACATATCCTAGTAATTTTATGCCTTCGGAAATATGTTTGTAACTGATGATCATAGAGCGATCAGAACCAACATCGATATTTAGAGCACTGGGTTAGGTTATGTTTAAAAGGGATGACGGAGATAACACGCAAAGCCAGCAAAAAAATTCGCCGCCATTTCTTTCGTATTAAGTTGCCTTTGATCATAGATTAAAAAATAAAATCCGGCGGCTAAGCCCAACCGCAATATTGAACTGAAAACTGTGTAGATACCTGTAGGTAATAAAGGGTTTATCTCACACCAAATATTTTTTAAATCACTTTTTTTAAATCATTAAACTTATGTAGACATGTATATTGAAAAGGGTTAATTAAAACTGTCCAACTGTTCTGGATTTAGGCGTTCAGACGTAGGATGTTTTCCTGAGCTCGAAGTAGAGTAGGTATTGTTATTTTAACCTCTCCTCAAGTTCAAGGTCTAGTGTAGGGTTTCATAATACGCAGCAAGCCCACAGCTGTTTCGATTTAAGCTGGTAACGATAGAATAATCGGCTATAAACTATTCATAGCCCGTGTGTTGAAACAGCTGGCCATTCTGTGTTACGTTTTGTGCGAATAAATTATTTATTTGTAACAAAATCAGTACTATATTATTTTTATATTATCCCTCTGTTATACTTACATATAATGTAGTAGGTTCAATTTGACAGAAAATTAACAAATATCCAAATTAATAAACATATTCGGAGTATGATTAATTCTCACAGTGTCAGGGATGGCGGACACGGCCGGTGCACCACTTTGCGATCAAAATGCTTTGAACGATGCTACGTGCGTAGGAGCGGGGCTATCGCTACGTTAAGAGTGGTGCACTGGCTTTGTCTACGATAGTACTTTACATTGGATAGCTAACAATTTTACTGATAACACCAAAGCTCGTTAAAAGTTACTAAACAAAAAAAAACAAAATAAATATAAGAGTGAGGGAATAGAGAGTGCACCTGTGTTTGCGCACACATTTCTGCACTATTATATCTCCTGTATAGGCTATTTAACATTGAGATTGGCGGTTATGACCAAAATTATGTTTTTTTTTCAGATTTTAATAACGGTTCCCGGGAGTAGCAAACTTATTTTCAAAAGTCGATAAATACCTACAGTTTTGCTTCTTTTTAGAGTTCTTTCCTTCTAGATACGCTTCGAAAATTCCATCTTGTATAGATTAAAAAATTGCTTGTATAATTTCAAAATTCCATTTCTATCAATTAAACTTGTACCACACGACAAAGGGCTGCAGCCCTCCGGAACGAAGCATCCATTAGGATCGATCATATTCCTTCATACACGACACGCATTTGCATTATATATCCATCATTGATTCTCTTTAATATTATAATTAGCCTACATCCAAGAATCATGAGTTTTTTAAATTGGAAAATATTGTGAAATAAGTAGGCTTTGATCGAGGATTTTAATATTACAGATAAAAACATTATTTTGAGAGTTTTTGAGTATTTTTTTTTGTTGTGAGTATCTCGTAGCGTTACAATAACATAGTGGTTCCTACTGTTCACGAAGTAAAATAGAAAATCCTCAATTTTTTAGCAAGGAATAATCTCGTTCAAGTTACTTTTCAAATAAAAAAAAACTAAATCAAAATCATCCGTTCGGTTCATCCGTTTAGAAGCTACGATGCTACAGACAGATACAGACACACAAATACACAGACATACAGATACACAGATACACCGACACGTCAAACTTACACGCCCTCTTTTTGCAAAGACTGTTCTACAGCTCACTTGTAAGTTCCTGTTACCTTACCTGACAAATTATTTTATACAAATTCTATTACATTTTTGAATTTACCTATCTAGCAGTTATAGCCTATCTGTACATTGTGAAACAGTGCTCTAATCTAATAGTATTGTTGATCGAAGCGGGCAGTGGATCCCGGTAACCACTGCATAGGTTCGGTAGGCGTTAAAGCCAATTAAGACGACTTTGATTGCTAAATTCTAACAGTAGCCACAAACCCGCCTCTCTACCAAAATCCTCTGGGTTAGCGTGGTGGATTATGCCCCAGTTTGTAAGAAGGCCTTTGTCCAGCGGTAGGAAAGTAGTGACTGATTTTTTATTTATTTTTAAAGAAAGAAAGTCTGAGATTCAAAGTCATACCTCCCATTAGGTTTATAATTTCTATCTGTTGCTGTAAAAGTAGCTGAATAGCAGTTTAGCTCCTGTAGCTCCAGTAGCTTAGTACCTAATCGTTTAGGTCCTGCTCAGAACCCGCTATTTACAAATGCAGAATGGTTCTGGCGTTAGATTCCGAAAATGGATATCTTTACACACCGATAGCTTTGAGAATTACCATTTGTGTTGATGAGTAAATGTTATGATTTTCTTTAGCAGTATTTCATAAGCAAAAGAAAAAACCTGTTCGCTGTCACGTTTATAGTTTTTGCAATAAAACAATAGAATTAATAATTTAAAAATTATGCCAACACGCAGTGAGCTAGCGTGGTGATTAATGCTCAATCCTTCTCTGTATGAGAACCTTTGCCCTATATTGAGACAGTTATAGGCTGATTTATTTATTTATGAACGTTTATGTATATACAAAATATCTAACAAGTTATACCTAGGTACTACCTACATGTCATGATTTTTAAATAAAAGGTTATAACTTGCGGGTTCCGCTTTACCAAAACAAGCATATTACATAGAATTTGTCAAGTTTTAGCCAAGGGACTCATAGGTACTTGTCCTCACAAAATAACGATGGCTATAAGTATCGTTCGTTGACCATTAGTAGGGGAGGTCAAGTCGACACCGTGATGTATGTTTTCATAAATCTTTTGAACGCCAAAGTAAGGATAAGGGGAGGACCTCAGTTTGGGAATCTTCCAAGAGAAATTTCGATTGGTTTTACTTGTACGATGGTATATTTTGTAGATGGTTGTTTTGAAATGAGTATCGAAAGAAAAATAGCTTTATTCATACAGTAATTAGATATAATTTCCTCCTGACCATATTTCGGTCACATAGTGGCCAATCTCAACGAAGATTGCCAACTACGCAGGAGATTATTATAGAACACAAGTTTGTGCGCTCTCTATTCCCTCTTTCTCATAGTCCGATGGGACGGCAATCCGACACGACTGGAGAGAGATCAGGCGCAGAACCAACGGCTTTACGTGTTTTCCGAGACATTGCATATAGGTTTTTTTTAATAATTATTTTTAATAACCTTATGACTTAATAAAGTCGGTGGTTTCAGAATCGAACAGGTTCTATTACCTACTTCTAGGTCAAAGATTCGAGATAGTCATAACAGTATGCCAGTATAATTATCAAGCTGGAAAGAAATGCTGTATTTGTAAATACATACATACATGCAATAAGACCATAGCACCATAAATATGGTCACTCAGTAATAGCCTAATGGTATGCCTGTTGGATTGCCAAGTCAAAGGTTGTTGCTTCCAAATCCAGGCTCGCATCTCTGACTTTTCAGATTTATGTGCATATTAGAAACTAATATCAATTGCTATAACGTAAACGGTGAAGGTAAACAACGTGAGGAAACCAGCACTCCTGAGAGATTTTTCAACGGTGTGTAAAGCCATGTCAGAGGCCTAAGGGCGGTAACTTCTTATAACTACTAGATTATTCATGAAACATATTATGATAAAGAAAGACTCATACATTGTACCTCAATTCCTTTACAATATTCACACATGATTTTAAAACAAATGAAAAATTCTACTGGCGTTTGTAGGCACTATATATTTGGAACTCTACCTAACAAGGGAATAAAATCGTTAAAGTTTATTACGTACAATCTTGAGTAGAATTCCAAGTGGTTTCAGAACGTGAGAGTAAGGGATATAATAGGGGACTATAGATTTTTTTTAAATGTAACCTCTTACTAGGATTATTTTCTGTATGAGTATGAGTACAATATTGCCAGTTTTTGATGTGATAAGAAAAGAATGAATGAAAGATGTAATTTACCCATCTCGAGGGCCGTTTTTTTTCTATTGGAGGCTCTGGATGCTTTAGGATAGTTAGTCCCCTATTATACAACGTGGTAGAAAAACATCGTGAGGAAACCAGGACATCTGAGAGTATTCAACGGATGTAAAGTGTTTAAACTCTGACACCAAATTGCTTATCAACTATAGGTACCTACGATAAAGAAAGAAAAATGTGTACCATATACAGGACCCTTTAAGAGGTCAATTCACCCATGATATTCCGTTTGTAGAACACCAGTTTGCATAATACACAAAAAAAATATTTCTAAATGTATGTAAATGTATGTCGTGGTGGCGCATTGGTTACGGACACGTTTTACAAGCGCGTGGGTGTGGGTTCGAACCTAGCATGTACCAATGTGACTTTTTCAATTTCATATTATGTACTTTCTTAGTTAATCTAAGACACCACTGACTAACGGTGAAGGAAAACATCGTAAGGAAACCTGGACATTAATAGTCTGAAATTGCCAACCCGCAGTGAGCTAGCGTGGTGATTAATGCTCAATCCTTCTCTGTATGAGAAGAGGCTTTTGCCCTACATAGGGACAGTTAAAGGCTAATTTATTTATTTATACAAACTTCCCGGTCAGCTGACGCTCTTTGTATAAAGTATTGAAAAACCAAAAAAATTTTTGCGAATCTCGTAAACTGATGTTCTAAAGTTATTCAGTTTCATGGGTAGATTGACCTCCTAAAGTCCCACACAATTATTTTTACACATTGATATAAATATGATAGAAGAATCATGTAGCAATTAAATACCGCTATTTTTTTTTTGGATGTGCCCAATAGATTGACGTAGTAATTATCTATGCGGAAGACGAAATGTTTAAAAAAAGTCAAGTTTTCTTTGAACATTTCCATTTTATTTGGAAGCCCGAAGAACAACATTATTTCATCATCTGCTTAGTCTTTTCCCAACTATGTTGGGGTCGGCTTCCAGACTTACCGGATGCAGCTGAGTACCAGTGAGTATCAGACCTCCACAACCCAGATACTGGGTTACACGATACCCCTTGGTAAGACTTGTTGTCAGGCTTTCGGGCTTCTGACTACCCATAACGACTGTCAAAGATCTACAATTGACAGCCGGGGCCAACAGCTTAACGTGCTATCCGAGGTACGGAGAGTGCTAATTAATTTATAAAACGCACATAACTTACGAAAAGTCAGAGGTGCGCGCCTTGGGTTTGAACCCGAGACCTCTGACTTGCCAGTCAACGGTCACCACCGCTAGGCTATCACGACTCTCAAAAGCGACATTATTTATGTTGCTTTAATACAATTAGTTCTAGCGCCTTTTATATTTATTTTACTTTTTTAAACTTTGTCATCTAATAAATCACAGCTACCATTGAACCCAGCCACACCATAAAGAGATCCTGATCGATTTCGCTCAAACGTAATACAGCTATGATTTGTATACCCACGTATTTGGGGTAATGGTGCTAGCATATTCCGGCCTCCGTCGTGCTCGCGACTAATGGAATGTCTGCTATCCGTCATCGGTAGGGTTTTACCCTGCCGCCAATATGCAAACTGTGACTCGTTTCAACCTACGCTTAATTTTATAGGAGTTGGAGTATTTACGTGATAATTTAGGGAAATACTGTTGTTGAAGTAAATTTTTTGGCGACATAATTGTTGGTAATTTTCTTTTTTTTTGTTTATTTATAAACCAGCTTCCACTCAAGGCCGCGCATGCATTGTATGTTGATAAATTGTAGTATAGTGCAGTAGCAAGCGCAACTGAGCACGAGGTCCTGGGTTCGATTCCCGGGTCGGGCAAAGTGTTATTGGGTTTTTCCATTTGGAAATTCTCAGTAGCAGCACCGAGTCTGGAATTGTGACCGGTTAATGGCAATAGGCTCGCGCGCATACATGAAACTTATAACATAGCCGGCGAAACGTGGGTGTAGTGGCACACCTCTGCGTACCCCCTATTATACAGGCGAATACAGGCGTGAGTCTATAAATAAAAAAAAATAAAAAAATTGTAGCCTGTTGTGTTAAGCAGATGTACTGTTACTGTAAAGTTTCATCAAAATCCGTTCAAGACTTTTTGCGTGACAGAGTAACAAACATCCTTACAAACTTTTAAATTTATAATTTCAGTAGGATAGGTTTTTTAATAAAATGATAAAATTTAAACGAGACCAATCATCACACGAACTTTTGAGAAAAAAAGTGACCGAATTGTTCCAATTTTCACCTTCGGCACTTTCATATTGTCAGTAATTGGTGTCTTTTAGCATCTCATATGAAACAGTTATAAAACTTGAACAATAGTGTCGACTTATATTCCCGTTAGTAGTAATTGGAATTTATTTTGTACCAGACTTTGCCGACAGAGGATTCCCATCGATTTTCAAATAACAGTTTTAATGTTTTGAAAATTAAGTCCATTTTCAATTTTGAATTCAAGTTCTTCAGATTATCAGTCATCAGTCTTGATCTTTTAATGATGCATTTAAATTTAAATGTATTAAGTTTACTATTATTGAGTTTTATACAGTTCAGTGTTTTGATGGAGAGCTCAAAAATCAAGGTTTTGTCGAGAAGAAAGCGATATGTCGCTTTTCCTGAAGGCTCAAGTTTTTCGGTGAGTTTTTAGACAATACAAATATTTATAGATTCTTTTTTTTTATAGACTCACGTCTGTATTCCCCAGAGAGAGAGGTGCAGTACACCCACGTCGGCTGTGTTATAAGTCCCATGTAATAGGGGGCGAGCCTATTGACATTAACCGGGCACAATTCCAGACTCCGTGCTGCTACGGAGAATTTCAAAATGGAAAAACCTAATAACACTTTGCCCGTCCCGGAGATCGAACCCAGGACCTCGTACTCAGCAGTCGCGCTTGCTACCACTAGACCAACGAGGCAGAGATTTAATGCGCATAATATTTTATTTATAAGAGATTTACATTAGATATAATATAATCTAATGTAATCCAATTAATTAATTTTTTAAAGATTTTGTGAACTAGCTTTGCACGCACTCAAATGAGTTCGAAGATCGTTTTATAAACACCGATCTACAAATAAAGTCAAAGTGAGCTCAAAAGATTTTAGAATAATAACTTTCGTGAGTCATACTAATATATGAAATATTGATACGGCTTTACTCACGTATAGTTTTCGGGGAATGCCCGACTAGTTTCGAACTCAAACGGAGTCCATTCTCAAGAGCACACAAACACAGTCACACCCTCCCAATACCCCTCCCCCCACATACATACACACATAATGTAATTACACACACAATTAATGACACAGAAACACTATCAGAGCAAAGAGGATTAAACAAAGATCTTGTTTTGTATAACATTATTTTATTTATAACTTTCATTTTTCAAAATTTTTGTTAATTTTTTCTTTTGGTTAAAGGTCTAACATTGTATAAAATAAGTATGGGAAGAAGCGAGACGTCCCCAACACAAGTATATTATGTAACTTCCTGGGGCCGCCTCAATTTTTGTAAAATCTGTGCAATGTAAGATTCAATAAAAACCATTTTTATTTTTTTTTATTTTTAAGAGCAAATGTATACAGCTCTAAAGATCTCAACTTCAGTCTTTCTAAGTAAGAAACTAAGTTAGGCTGGCCTTCTGTCTCGTCTGTTCCACTCTGTATAAGTGATAAGTAGGTACTCCAATAAAGATATTATTCAACCAAACATTTTCAACAAATCTTGAGATACTTCCACCTTCATATTTAATTCGATTCCTCTTTATTAAGAGAACAATTTACAAGCACGATAAGATTTTATATTTTCCATTCAGATTTCGAATTTCCGTGTTACGTAAACAACCATTCATCGTAACCTAATTAGATACGAGGCGTATTTATCGTAACAAATAAAATTAACAAGTAATTAAAGATAACAAAATAACAATTGTTTTGCCATAAAAACTATGTTGTATCAAATAACACAGACAAATTAAATAATTGATCATTATTTATTAGTTATTTTATTAACAGACGTCAATAAATATTGGAAAATATAGAATGTAACGTTAATAAATATTAGAAAATATTGAGAACGTAACAGAAGACAGACTGTTACCAAATCTATTTCCTACCTTAAAATAATAGAACTGTGTGCAAACCGTATATATTCGTTTCTAATTACGGGTAACGGGTGTTTGCTTTAGATAGTTTTTAGGATTCCTAATAAAAAAAAGGGTAATATACAAAACCGCTAACTCCTAATTTCTAGTTATCTGTTTCAGCTGTAATAAACAATAATCTAATCAAATTCGTCTGTAAGGTATTTATTTATTAACTGACCTTAATACGTACGATCAAAAAGTTAGGCTGTTATTTTTCTTTAACAGTAAATCAAGAATAACAGATAACATGTTTTAAACTGTAAATAAAACCCATCCCTAAACCTATTTAATATTAGGTAATCTTAGCTATCGTCACCAACGTGCGAATAACTTTTAAAAATATATTATAAGGAGGCCTATGTTCAGCAGTATAGACATTTAGGCTTGTCACAATTAAGTACAGAGCGAACCACTACAAATCGCATGAACGAAACTATAGCGACTTCTAATTCGATGCCAACGCCATCTAGTTACGAAAAGGATCAACATTTTAAATTTTTCTTTCTACAGTAATGAAATGATTGCGCAAACTAATTAAAATAATAAATAGGGTCTGTAGAATTCAATTTACAATAATTGGTAGTTTGTAGAATGTAGGTACAACTGATTTAATAATTTTGTAGCAATCTTTGAACAGTAAATAAAAAGAACTTAGCTGCATTGAATGAACGCCATGTTTTTTTTTCAGTTAAAGTTCAGTCTAGTCAAATTTTTATGCCAAGTAAAGGGTTAATTACAATGCTGGCATTGCTGACACATGACTTTTCAAAATCAATTATTGTAGTATTCTTAATTGTATTACGTTACGACATGCTTCAGAAACTAAATGGTATGGTCATTGATATCAATGGGTATGGTTCAAAAAAATCTAGTCATGGGGCTATATAGACTACATATAATTATACTGTAGACCATGTCATTACTTGCGTTACTGAGATACAGCCTGGTGACAGACGGACAGATGGACGGACAGCGGAGTCTTAGGGTCCCGTTTTTACCCTTTCGCTATGTAACCCTAAAAAGTAACGCGACGTTAATCCAATTAAAGTTTTTTTATAAATATTTAATTTTTCATCAACTTTCTTTCAGTGTGCCGGCTGCATGACTATAGGAGTCATCGGACAGCCAGCTCCAACTACAGTCCCGGGAACATTTACTTTTGGTTTGAATTGGGCCATAGCTTATGAACTGCCGAATGCCACAGAAACCAGTCTCTTTTATAAACAGAAGAAACATTTACATAAAGCAAGTATGCAGAAAAGAAAAAATAGGCGGGAACTTTATGGGAAGCTGGAAGCTATACTCGACAAGTAAGTGTGGATCTTACAGTGTTGACTTAATGGACAATGACCATTGTGAGTTGGCACATGTTCGAATCTAATGCACCACTGAGATATCATCATCATCAGCCTGTATTAGTCCACTCATGCTGAATATAGGCCTTTCCTAATGCACGCCACTATTGTGCGCTCATTGCTCATTGGAGGTATTTGCCCATAATCGCCATGCTGGGCAAGCAGGTTGGCGATCGCAGTAGCAGATGATTACTTTTACCCGCAGGACGAGTAGGGGTGGTTCTATTTTTAAGCCAGAAACCATGCGACACATGTTCGAATTAGAAACTAATAATCACATTACAAATTTTTGTTGAAAAATTAATCGTTTACAAGCAGCATTTGAACCTGCAAACTAGTGGTTCAAACCACCAGTCGCTCTGCCACTAAGCTATTCATAACCGTGCCCGTGCTATTAAAATTCTCTTCTACATTCAACTATCTTAGATCATCTCAGATAGAATCATATATTATAGATCATCCATTCCTTGTTCGAAGTACTAGAACTGATGTGATTGATTATATATGTTATCATTTGTGATCAAGGAAACGTTGAGAGGATAAGTAGGACGTGTAGGATCTTTCTGTTTATTTGTTGCATTGAGATTGGATAAATCATTACTTATGGCTTAATCATCATCTGCCTAGCCTTTTTCCAATTATGTTGGGGTCGGCTTCCAGTCTTACCGGATGCAGCTGAATACCAGTATTTTACATGGAGTGACTACCTCTATCAGACCCCCATAACCCAGATACTGGGTTACACGATACCCCTTGGTAAGACTGGTTGCCAGACTTTCGGGCTTCTGACTACGCGTAACGACTGTCAAAGATCTACAATTGACAGCCGGGGCCAACAGCTTAACGTGCTATCCGAGGCACGGAGAGTGATAATTAATTTATAAAACGCACATAACTTACGAAAAGTCATAGGTCATCCGAGACCTTTGAATTGCCAGTCAACGGTCACCACCACTAGGCTATGACGACTCGTTACTTATGGCTTAATGTTTATATTTTATTTCAGCATGGGTTACAGCGGTAGAGAATGCATCTTAAAAACTTTGTGCGAGACTACTCAAAGATTAGTGCCCCATGGAGACAATATTGTGGAAGAAATGTTTAGAACTTTGTTTTCGTAAGTTTTTACCATTCTAATTGGAAATTAATTTAGTTAAAAACAGCAAAATTGATCAGTAAAAAATTCACATATCAGCAGTATTCTTTCGGCCGTTTTAATCTAGGAAAAGCCACTACTGCATCGCAATTATTATCTCGATAAAAACGATATAAAATACTAGTTAATCTACTAGGTCTTTGGTATTACTTAGAAAAAGTATCGTGACAGTAATATGGCATCTTGAAGTCGAGTTGTATTGTTTGGGATTTCCCTTATTCGAAATTAAAAATAAATGCTTAACCCGAGGAATTTGCTTCAACCGCGTTCATTCAATGCCAGTGCCTAAGACCGTATACTTATACATCATAGCAGAGTTTTTATGCACCAACGTCGGTGAAATTGATTCGTGAGACTTCGAGAACTTCTCTTATGCATCGACGTCGTGTATCTGACATTTCTAGGATAACAAAGTTTGTGCATAGCTTTACCCTGATTTTTAGGATTTTCATTCTTTGATTTTTGTTTTCTTTTTTTTCTTGATTTTTATTCTGATTGTTATTTATTCAGAAGAAGCAACTATAAATAAATAAAATTATAAATTATTATATGTTCAGCAGTAGGTACAATCAATAAGAAAAAACGTATGATATTACGTTACTTATAGTTTCTGCGAATGATAATTAATAACTCATTAGTTGTTTTGGAGTTTCTTTACTAATTGGCAACGCGTTTATTCCTTTTTTTGCCTTGTTCTAGATAATTTGGTTAATTATCTCTGGTAGCAGTATTGGTTTATCTATCATAATAATAAGAAATAATATGTTGCAGTTTTCACCCTTATATTTCGTCTTTGTCACGATTAAGACTAATTGAAATAGCAGTACAATAAAACCAATTGAAAACAATTGTTACGACAAAATTAACTGATAAAACCTCTGTACTAGTATTTTTTCAGTACATAGTTCAGCTATTGTACTAAGTAATTAATTTATTTTTTATTTTAGAATGCCACAAACAAAAGTTCTGCAGACTGAACCGCTAGAACATGTTATTTATGATGCAGCACATCGCCTGGGACATATTGTTGATTCCTGCGACCGATTCAAATGTCCAATATCACTAGTGGATTGGATGAAAGGATATTACAACGCTCAAGCACCTACCGCTGACATCGGGAGGAGTCCTTGGGCATTATTTAGTAGTAGCTTTAGTTAAGTCTGCACAATATTTTTTAATATAAAAAATAAGAAAAAATAAAACGCTTAACTTATTGCAATAAAAAATCCCTGACACAAAAAAAACTTCAACAAGGTTTTTAGCTGAGAACAGTAAAAAAAAAATCAATATAGGTGCATCAGTTTGGTAGCTATGATGCTACAGATAGACAGATTCATGTGTTAAACTTATAATACCCCTCTGTTTTTATCCGTGGGATTAAAAAAGAGAATATTTTTCAAGATGAAAATAGGAATACAAATAAATGGATCATGAATTCTAAAGCCTTGGATCTTCCTTTTGAACTAGAAATCTAATCCGAATTTATAAACGAAATCATTGTAATGCGCGTTAATGCAATGCGCCCATTGTTTCTTGACTGATTAAGGGATGTACAACTTTTGCATAGTAGTTATTGAATCCCAATTCTATTATTACTATGCAGAAGTCAAATCTAATTAGAATTGGGTTCGTAATTCAAGAGACTTTCTTTATTTTTTTCAATAATTACATACATTATTTTCCTTTGGCGTTTCTATGGTGTTAAGATTTGTACAACAAATATTTAAAGATTTTAAAATCTTCACAAAAACAAGTTTAGAGCGGAACCAACGCGACTTTTTAAATGTATCTTGTGTTGTTTTTTTCGAAGCTGTAATGTTTTAATAATTATGTTTTGCTCTTTTTAAGCTAATCCTTTTCAAGAAGCTGTAATTTCTGTAACATACATAGGTTATTTATTTTTTTATTCTTCATTCACTGATAGAAGTTTGTCGTTTCTTATGTGGTTGTGTAATATTCATCATTATATTAATAAATAACTATAGTTTTTTATATAAACCTTTTTTCTACGCTTGCTCAATTACATTTGTTATTTGCGTCTAATCACAAATGACATTTTATATTATTATTTTTAGCATATTATATTCCTTTCCTCTTTCATTTAAGTAACTGAAATGAAAATTCATTCATCGGGTGAATGACATGAATGAATAAAAGCTGTGAATCATTAAAAGCACTGGGTTCTTTTTAATGAAAATAAAAAACGGTAACTCGCATTGAACAGAAAATATAACATAAAAGTGGGATTTATGTAATCAAAAGTATTGTAGAATATACTTGTTCCAAGTCTGTTTAAGCAGTGATAGTCTAGTGGTATCCATTGTACAAGTTGAAATCAAAGATCACAGGTTCAAAACCCAGGCAAGCACCTCTGACATTTCGGATTCATGTGCATTTCAGGAATTTTGAATTAGGAAACCAGCATATCAGAGATATTTTTAACAGTATGTAAAGCCATGTCAGAGGCCTAAGGATGCTTTAAACTCGAAAGAATTTGAAAAAAATTTAAGTCAGTCAACAATTGGCGAGAAATCGGTGAACATCCATAAAAAAAATCACAGATATAATAATATCGATAGAAGAACCATCCCTTCTACTAATAAACATAGGTTAGTTATTCTGTATTCTTCAGATAACTATATGGAGGTTCAAAAGTGCGAATGTGTGCATGACCGTACCCTATTGTATTGTTTCATAAGGAATATTTATTTTTTATGTTTTCCAAGCAATAACATACAACAATGTCATGTAAATTTTCGTCAATAATTGATTTTAAATTATGACGGAAACCTTCGTTACTGGCTAAATGAATTACTCTCCAATAAACCATTGTGAAAGGCTTTCAGTGTGTTTCTGGTTCAATTAATCAACTTTCCATATTACATTGCCTTTCTAAAATTAAGTAAAAAGCATTATTATTGAAAGAATTTTGACAATGTCATTTTATGAGTGAAATTCGATTAAGATGACAAGCACTGTTTGTGTTTTTTTTTTAAATCGCTGATAATATTGACTGTATGAGGTAATTAGGGGCAAACAAGGGGGTGCAAACCAAAGGGAAACGATATTTTGAAGTTAGATCAGTTGTCAGAATTGTATGAGAATTCTGACTCTTTATGTTGACTGTCAAAGCTCTCCGTGACAGCCTGAGCAAATTCATAGGCTTAAAGTGCTTTCCGAGGCGGGGAGCAAGTGACAATTAATTTATGTATGTTCGAACCCAAGTACGCACCTCTGACTTTTTGTAAGTTATGTGCGTATTATAAATTCATTTTCACCTCCCCGTGCCTCGATAGTTAGCACACAGAAACTAAAATTAATTTCGCCTTTCAATTAATTTGAAACGTTATAATTGAATTTCAAACCAAGCTGTCAATTAGTGCATTCAAATTATATTTAGTTCAGCATGTCATTCGATTCGTGAGTTTATGTTTAGAAGCATTATATGAAAATCACTGAAACCGTTATTTTGACACGGTTTAACGGATAAGCCGCCGTATTTACGTACCTCTAACCATTACTATACTCATCTATGGTTCGATAACATGGTCCAGAAAATCCGTTAAAAATGATTTTAAATTCTTACATATTAATTCTAATGATACTGGCTGATTTTTATGGTCAATCGTGTGGGTCGAAGGTGCTGTCGAGACGAAAACGCTATGTCGCGTTTCCTGAAGGCTCGAGTTTTTCGGTAAGTTTTTTTAAATATTTTATCTGTATGCCATGTTAATATTAGTTTATCTTTTAGGGGCTTTGTTCCATCTTATACAGCTTCAAATTGGCACGGTTCAAGTTGTTGCATTTTTCATTAAGTTTCAGCTGTGATGAGTTGATTTCATCGTCTCGTAGGATTTTTATAGAATTTGAAGCTTTTGAGAAGTGGTTTGGTTCAACAGATATGTATGATGTTAAAAGCAATTTAATAAAATGTTTTGATGTTCAAAACGAAGAACTTATGAAATTATTTAAAAAGAAATAATTTAATAAATCATTTCATTTTATAAGCAAAACATGTAAAAACACATAAAATATACTAAGAACTTTAGTTTGTATAGAAGAACTTTGGATACAACTTCTGTCTAAATACAAGTTACTTGCGGGAAAACCTTTATTAAGATTGACACAGTAAAATTTCTAAGCGTATAAGTAGAAGCAATTCTAAATTGGAAGCAAGAAATTGTTGTCTATTACTTTCGTCGTCGTCGTCGTCGTCTATTAGTTTCGCTTGCAACACTTACAATTCTCTAATACGACTAATGATTGCTCAATGAAATATTACCAGTAATAGCGTAGTGGTAGGACCGATGGGCTGCCAAGTCAAAGGTTAGAGAAATTAAAAATCATTTGCTAAAACGGTGGAGGAAAACATCGTGATGAAACCAGACCTGGGAGAATTTTCTACAGTGTGTAAAGCCATGTCAGAGGCCTGTGGGCCGTTTAAACTCTGACAACAGGTTGTACATCAACCAAATGGTAAAGAAAGTCAAACTGTGCCGTCAAAAACTAACAATTTTTTTTTGTAGTCTACAACTGCAGTGACCTTATCTCATTTGCCTAGTCTTTTCCCAACTATGTTGGGGTCGGCTTTCCAGTCTTACTACCAGTGTTTTACATGGAGCGACTGCCTATCAGACCTCCACAACCCAGGTACCTACTGGGTTACACGATACCCCTTGGTAAGACTGGTTGTCAGACTTTCTACCACTAACGACTGTCAAAGATCTACAATAACCTTACTACAGTGACCTTAAAATACAAAAAATATATTTTCAGTGTGCGGGCTGCATGACTGTTGGTGTGATAGGCCAGCCATCACCCACAACTGCCGCGGGTACCTTCACCTGGGGCATGAATTGGGGCATAGCTTACGAGTTGCCCAATGTCACAGAGACGGCCATATTCTACCGGCGACACAATAGGCTGACGAAACCCATAGAGCAAAGAAGGAGTCGACGAGAGTTGTATCAGAAGTTGGAGAAGATTATGGATAAGTAAATCTGTTTAATTGTTACAGACTCGCTTTGCAAGCACGTGGGTGTGGGTTCAAACCTGGCTTGTTATACGTGTGTAAATGCGACCAATGCTACTTTTTAGTTAATCTAAGACACCACTGACTAACGATAAAGGAAAACATCAACATGAAAGTCTGAGCTAGCGTGGTGATTAATGCTCGATTCTTCTATGTATGAGAAGAAGCATTAGCCCTGCAGTGGGATAGTTACGGGCTGATTTATTTACTATTTTTATATTAATTTTGTCTGTGTCTCATTTCTCGATCTTTAATGATTATAATATTATATACTAAGTTAAAATGAATACAAATATTTTCAGTATGGGCTACAGCGGCAGGGAGTGTATTCTCAAAACCCTCTGTGAAACTACACAAAGGCTCGTACCTCATGGAGAAAATATGATTGAAGAGATGTTTCGCACTTTATTTACGTAAGTTTGATAATGGAATACTTAATTAGGTTATTTTTCTCATTATCTTTTCCTATTGTATGGTAACCATAACTCGAAAACATTTCTTAGACTTGTCAAACTAATACATTTATTTTATTATATTTATCAGAATTATCAATGAGAATTTAAGTCACCATGTACTGTACTGTAACACTAAATTTCACAATTTGTGTAAAATGAAAAAAAAAAATAACACGTGACCAACTAGCAGAGCAGAGCAGCTGGTGGCTTTAACCATTAGGTTGCAGGTTTAAATCCTGCTTGTAATCGAGTTTTTTTTTCTACAAAAAATTGGAACTTTAATGATATCATTCTTATTTTTGATATCATGTTTTTGCTATCATGTTATTTATGATAATTATCATGTTTTTCCTATCATGTTATATTTGCAGGCTACCAGTAACGAGGGTTCTGGCCACTGAGCCCATGGAACACGCGATGTATGATGCAGCTTCCAGACTCGGTCACATAGTTGACAGCTGTGAGAAGTACATGTGTCCTATATCCTTGATAGACCTCGTCCAAGGTTATTATAACGCTCCATCTCCTAAAATGGATACGGCTTTAAATCCATGGAGTTTGTTTAGCAGTAATTTTGGATAATAAAGGATATTTTTGTTTTGTAAAATAGACTTTTGTTTTGGTTCACTTAGATTTTAGTAAAAGTGCAATTTTTTGCCCGCGATTTTTTCCGTCACTGGAAACTACCTTGGATGACCTTTCGTGATATAAGCATAATATTTATGATATCATGTTTTTCCTATCACGTTATATTTGCAGGGGATATTTCTTTTTTTTGACTTTTGTTTTGGTTCACTTAGACTTTAGTAAAAGTGCAATTTTTTGCAGGCGGTTTTTTCCGGTGACTGTCACTGGAAACTATCTTGGTTGACCTTTCGTGATATAAGCATAAAGCAATGAGCAATGTTATTTTCAGCTAGTTTTGTTAGCTCAACTAATCGCTCATCTAACAGCGATCGTTCGTGAAATATTTCCAGTACAAGCTGACATCTTGTTGTACGAGGAGCCTATTCAATGCAAGGTCAGTTCATACTGGTTATGTGTAGATTGATGTATAGCCGTGTGTACCTACTTTTGAGTAAGAATAAAATGTCAGGAATAAAACGCACATTTTTATTATTAACGCATAACATTTAATATTTATAGTTCATATTTATAATACATTTCAATTTTAGCAGTAAAGAGTCATGAGTGTATTCATAATGGTAATGGTAGTGCTTGATTTTTGATTTTTAATTAACATTACAAAATGGGACTTATTACTTAAACCTTAAGAGCTAAATTATTTATTTTTTATTATGTATATTATTTCGCCTTACAATAACTTTGCATTCACCTAAAGTTTATTTATAATAATTGCTTAGTGACTATTTATTACAAATTACAGAGTTCATAAATTATTGAGCTATTATGACTTAGAATACAATACGAATATTATTATATTTATATATGTATATTGTAGCATAGTGCATAAATCTTAAGAGTATTAAGTGGCAATGATTTCGTGATACAAGTTACTCAATCCTAAGCTCGGTCACACTGACGTGATTCGCGACGCGCGATCGACGCATACGCATCACACAGAGCTGACTGTACATGCGTCAAAATTTTACTTAACCTACAAGATTTTAAATAACCTACAAATTCATCCACGTCAATTGTGTTATTTATTATTTAACAAATCGTTCGTGATAGCATGTTACAGTCAGCTATGTTTAATCAATATATTGAAGCGCGCCTGCGCATACGCTCCGTCAGTTTAACCGCGCCATTAGTCAACTATTTCTCTAACAGTATAAGTGACTATTGAGAACAATATTCTCATAGAAGTCTATTATTGTATGACGTAATATTATAGTACCTTATATATTAAAATAAATTTAAGATTTTCTTCTCATGTATCAACTATCTAGGTATCAACTATATTTGTATCATTAGTGTGGTGTTCGTTTGCGTAATGCCATTTTCACTGGTCAGTTTGTTTTATGGGAATTGTAGACAAGTTTGGATTAACTACCTTATATACATATATTAAGAAATATATATTAATCAAAAGATTAAATTAGAGATGCGTTAAAGTTTCTATCTAAGGCGTTCATATTTGGGATATTTTCATTACAATTACTATATTCATAGCAGTATAAATTAAAATTTAAAACAGATATTGCACACACATAAATAGTAAAAATATAAATAACAATAAACGCACATATATTTAGGTAATTCTATTTTATTAAATATTATGTAAGTTACGTGAGTAAGCGGTAATCATATTAAATACATATATTAGACAACATTATTAGAAAATCCAATGATAAATTTAGAAGAGCAGTTATTTTTAAACTAGAACTACAAATTTAATAATACACAATAGCACTCCATAAAACAATTTAATAAAACTATAAAAATTACGTACCTTCAATTCCCATACAACAAACACCGTTACTCGTGACGAGAAAGGTGAAAAATAATTCAATAACCAACTGAAAATTACCTAAAAATTACTAGTAGAGGTTATAATTACACTTAATATTACAAGACGAAAATATTCGAACTTACACTTAACCTACATGTCATCCGACATCAAATTATTACAATGACTCGACATATAAAATCTTTGACTTACAATACTTCAATATGAGTACAATTGCTTTCGTTTAAATTAAAGATATACGTACACAATTCCTAAATATAAAGTCCACGAGGACTGATATCGATAAAATTAATAATCTAACTTTGATTAATTAACTAAGGTAATAATATCCAAAGCACACAAAAAGTATGATTATAATACAAAAGTTTCTAAATTTTTTATAGCGTGTTGACGTGAAAGAAATTAGTAAACATCTATCTGGGTTTTTAAAGTTTTGCAAATTGGAATCATGTTTTAAATATTATTTCAGGTCTATTCGCCCACAGATAATTCAAAATAATCATTATTGAACTAACACAGGTTATCTCTAACATGGAATCCAGTTAGTAGTAGGTATTCGCGTCGAAATTTTTCTTCCTGTGTCTAACGAAATGGTTAGCATTGTGTGTCGTGATTGAGACAGTTAGGTTTCACAAAATCAAACGGTAGTTGAGATTCAGTATGACAGTTGAGAAAACTTGGTCAATGCAACTTGACCGAAACGACAACGCTAGTTCAAGAATGATTATTTTGAATTATCTGAGTGAAAAGACCCAAAATAAGATGTAAAACATCTATCTGCGTATCAAGTTTCATTACATTTCACAGAAAGGATTAACAGTAGAAATAGAGGTAAAAACATTTTGTATCAAAAAGCGCATTGCAGTTCTAAAACGCAAACTTGGCACGCTAATATGTGTCAGACCACGGCGCAACGGCAAATTGTCCCTTACAGAATAAATGAACATGTTTCAACACGGAACTGAGTATAGATTGCTGAGGAAGCTTCCGCAACATATTGAGACCTGATTTACAGTGGCTTAGAGGTCTTCTGTAGTTCATTTATACTCAAATGTGTAGGAATTATTCGTATGAATTTATAGCCCTGCAATGCGACTTTTTTAATGTCTGCGCTTACCTTTATTAATACAGTTTAGTTAAGCTTTATTGTAACAAAACTAGACTTGCTAATGGATAGCTAGGATTCCTGGTATTATTATTAGTTTTTGTATAGAAATTGAACACTGAATTCAGTTATAAACGTTGACAGACATTTGTTTTAATAAAATAGTTTATTGTAATATTGTTATGCAGTATTACGACAATTTTGTAAATAATATTGTTTTTTTTTACCTTTATGAGTCTGTAAAAACGACAGAGGTTTCCAATCTTTTTCACGGCAAAAGCATAAGACTAATCAGAACTAAAGTAAGGCACACAAAACTTAAAATACAATGTAATATTTATTGATATAATTATGAGGTGTATAGACTCTGACTACCGTCACATAAATATTTCTATCTGCAATCATTTATTTGTCTATATTTTATTTATAGAAGAAATAATATTTACTAAATAATTAACTTTTCTAATTCCATCTGTACTGCTAAAATGACCAAGGGAAAAATCTTAATTTATGGCAGTGCCTGCATTCCGACTTTGCGTGAATGATATTCTAAACGTAGTATCGCATCGTAGCACAATCGCTTTAGCAGTACAATTGAGCTCAAAGAAAAGTATTCATGTTATTTTAAGAAAAGTATTTATTTGCGAATATTAAAAGAATAAATCCGCCAATACTGTTTCGCAAACTAAATTCTTAATTTAAAAAGTTTTGCAAAAAGAAAACTTCAATTTCGAGCATGATTTTAATCTGGGACATTTTGGTTGTGGATTTAACCAGCCGTTTTTCCAATTGAGCCACTCGTAATCCTCTTCGTGCTATCGCATAAATGCTTTGATTACACCCGCCTTGTGTGATTGATTGGAAATTTATAAAAAATGACTTAATGAATAAAACTTTTTTTATGAAACTGAACCAAAAATTACTTTGGTATTAAAAGTTAGTGAGGCACTTTCTGTTTCTAATGTTTTTAATAAAAATAGAATATGGCTACACGATAATAATTCCTACATATCTATTATAGTCTTTAGATCAGTTATTGATAGTCAGAATCTATGAACACTCTTTTTTTACAAGAAAGAAGGAAGTGAAGATTATTGTGAAAAAGTGGATTTATTTATTTCTGTATTTACATCTAATCGTGTTGGAAGCTCAACGCAAATTTCGTGTGGTTTCATCTACTTATTAAATACACATTTATTTATTATACCTATGTTTATCATATGAGTAAACTATTAAAGTCAAAAGAAGGTAAGATTGAAATGATAGAACCGCTTTAAAGTCGCTATTAATGAAGGGTTTGGCAAAATATGACTTACAACTTCCGAATTATATACGCTTTCTTAAACTGGGCAACGAAATTTCTTAAACCATGAGATTTACTGCTTTTCTACTGCAGTGTTATTATGGTAAGAAAATAATAATTAAATTACTTTTCCATCACTTTCAATGTCCACCAACACCATTCATCATCATAATAATTTCAACACCATCATGTAAAATTCATGGCCTATCATCAACATCTTTACTGATAAAAATTATGAGATGTATATTTCAGCTGCGTATGTATTACATAACGACAAGCATGTAATTTTTATAAAAATGTATGCCAACGAACTCCACTTATGTGTTTTATATGAAATAATAACTCTAAAATCTTTAATCGCTAGAGGTAAAGATTTTAAGGCGTTGTGTGTCACTGGTATACCTAACGATGCGTTTTCTTCCGATAAGTTTTTCTTTTTTGAAAATGATAATTGCAGACAATTGGTTGTTTCAGACGCAACTTTGCATGATCAATAGTATGTACTGCATCAGTCGATGGCTGAAGTAAAATTTAATTTTATGAGCTTGGGAATAACCCTAAATAACGTTTTCATAAAGAAACAGATAGTATATAATGTTTAGTAATTGTAAGTCATATTTTGTCTTCGATAGATTTGCTTGCAGTAATTCAATACTTTGTCGAGATAACAAAAACGTGCTCATAAATTTCAAATGAATCTCTTATGCAAAGTTTTCTTTCTAAGAATTTCAATTCAAATATGGGTGACGTTTAAATTTAAAAAAAAACATCTCTTATATTTGTTTTCGTCTAGATTTTAAAAATACTGACTTACAAGTAAAATTTCTTACATTATCAAGTTTTAAATCCTGTAAATATTCAGATGCAGTATTTTTTGTATCACCAATTTAGGTGGTCTGTATGAAGTTTAATTGCATAAGGCCTCTTGGCCTTTGCCCTGCATTAGGTTGAACTGACGCTGACCTGGCTCCAGACCGGACTTTACAACCAGCCCTTTTCTCTTATATTACTACTTAAAAATATACGTCAGTAATTGATAATGAGCAGAATTATGGTGCTGTGTGCAGTTGTTTTTAGTTAATCTGTTTGATTTATTTTTAGTTAGTCAATTTTAAAGTAAAAATATATTTTTAATAATCAGCTGCCTTTGCAGACATATTTATGACTTCTTCAAACTGTAAATTTAACAATAGTATTGAAATCATAGAAATTAAATATGAAACCTCAATATAACTAGACACAGCCATTGAATCACTGCAAACATTAAAAAAATATTGATAGAGAAAAAATTGTACATGAAATTAAATTTTTAAAGTAATAAACTGATTATTTACTTAAAGGTAATGATGAAAAAGATACAAAGCAACAAATAAAAGAGAATAACAATAATACCTTACGTCACTTTGGAAGACGTTCGATTAAACATGCAAATATGCCTAACTTACACGGTTAATTCTAGATAAAGAGTATTTATATGTAAAGATTAAGAAAATGATCAAAAGCAAACAAAATGTAACGTGCAATAAAGCATATCCAAAAAGTGTCGTAGAAGAAATGACTATTCGAAATTCTAGATTTCGATGAACCTAATTATAAAGCGTTACGGATTATTTACTGACTTCCTTCCAAAAAATATTAAATTTACATGTACGAGAAATAAACTGCTTTATGACAAACCTAACTAAAGTGTTGAAGACCTTATTACTGTATCAACATTTACTGAAAAAGCAAAAGTCGATAACACTACGGCGTCCAAACACTACTTCTACTTTAGCTCTAAAGGTAACATGAAAGGAACGTAGAAAAATAACTTGTCAATTATAATATTATTTAAATTTCTATGTTGATCTGCTATATTTACACGTCAACATTTCGGTTAAGTTGATTCTTAAAATTATTGACAGCCATGTGATAGCTGACTATGAGTTCACAACTCTGTTACCCGATGTAGACAAACTTGTTGATAAAGTATAATCGCTTAATATTACAGACACAACACAATGTTGTAACAAATAACAATAAGTCTATTCTAATCCTAAGAATAACAAACATTTGGCACAATCCCAACCTTTTTGTTAAAATTTCAAAGTAACAAAACACAAAGCCGACATTAAATAACAAATTTATCTGACACCGCGTCCCCAAGTTGACCCATTCGTCGACTAACTCTAAAAACACTGAGAAGCTAATCATTTATTATAATATTATACCACCTTAACATTAATACACGATACCCATTTTTAATCTTATTGACGAGTGTACTAGCATTGTGTTTATTGTTTTTAATTACCTATCTAGTGTCAATTATATGACAAAATTCACTACGTTCACTTACCCGTTTATCACCCGAAATATTATAATAATTAAACAGACCTTTAGTCCGTGTCTAACAATTTTTCAGAGACAAAACACGACATTTATGGTAACGTAGAAGGTCTTTGAGACAAGGGGAACAAAATGAGCTCAGAGATCATATAAAATTAAATACTTGTGTTGAGCTAATGCGTACACTTTAAGAAACACTGGTTATATTAAAGATGTTTAAATAACGCTGCAGGGTTGTGAGTCATTAAAGATCGATGTTTAAGCGTTGTAAATTTATAATACCAGATAAGCTTACCGATTTATGTGTCACTTTAGATTAAGATTTGAATATTTGAAAGCTCAGCTCGTAATCTTTACTAATACGTGAATCTGAAAT
The DNA here is from genome assembly GCA_936450705.2 of Protodeltote pygarga. NCBI lineage: Eukaryota > Metazoa > Arthropoda > Insecta > Lepidoptera > Noctuidae > Protodeltote > Protodeltote pygarga. Next base: position 11,714,268 of record OW388263.2, read on the forward strand.
GTTTGTTCGTTTGTTATTGTTTGATATCTCATTTACTAAATTGAGTTTAATAAAATTGGACACAGGGCTTTCGTCGAATTTGAATCCAAACAGATATACACCACGTGGAGCGATCGTCATTATGGTTATTATAAGTTCTTATTTAGTCCAATAACTTAGTGAATCAAAATGTGTTTACCTTTTATAACTTTTGTCACTTGGCAAAATTGTTTTTGGTTTTTAGCCAGCCCTAGGTTTACGAGTATCTTTATCTATTTAGGGAGTTTTATCTTTAAAGAAATGCTAACCTTTTTGTAACATATTCTCACAGAAATTGCAAATGCAAAAATTGATCTAACCGCATTAATGCAACGCTAGATTACATACATAGCATTCTCGTAGCATCATGTAGATGTTGTTTATACCAAAATGATCTGCAGTTATACCTCGTACAGGTATTCCCTAATTTTTCTGTCGTTGTACCTACTTGTGCGAGTCCACAATAAATGTCTTTTCTTTTCTGTTTTTTTATTATCGACAGGATTTTTACAGATTTTCTTGAGGTAATAATATTTCATAGTTTTAAAGCTGATTATTGTTTTGACGATTTATATTGAGAAAACACTGGCACGAGCCATTCTGATTTCATTTTGTATATCAAAAAGGCAAAGGGAACGAGTAGATTATTTACTTAATTATGTATACTGAGGCGTGTTGTACCTCTTCACTTCTGAAAGTTAAACTCAATTTGTGCAAATCTAATTCGAATAGATTTCGCAGAAAAGCTTCTAAATGTGATTTACGTGACATGGCTTTACAGAATGATGTAGTAGGAATATTACTGATTCGATCATGATTTTTTTTACCTTTATCAGAATGGATTCTTCAAGTATAATTTTTCTTTTGTTTTAATTATAGAAAAGGCAGGTGTTGACTAACCTACTTGATCGGCTTATGTAATACTAGCCTTGCGCCACAATTATATTTTTGTATTGGGCGATATAGTCGCTAAGTGACATTGCCTTTTTTGTTGAATAAAAAAAAAAGGTATCAGCTAGTATCGCAAATGTTTACATATAAAGTGACACAAAAATATAAGGTGGTTTATCTAAAATTAACACCTTATACGTACTGGGTTGTTAATCGTTGTTTTGTCATAGCTTATTGGTTTTCATTAGTATTCAACGGAAAAAATATAGTACACCACAAGGATCTCTTATTTAGTTTTTACTCTGTGTCGTTAATATAAAGGCTTCAAACAAATTACATTCAGCTCCATAATTTATTTCATTCTCAAGGTTTATTTACAAAGTATTTCTTAACTTCTAACATCCCATACTGTATTTCATTCGTTTCTAAACACATTACCCTATGGTGTTTTAGAAAATCTAACTATTATTATTAATTTGCAGTCATATAAAAATAACAACAGACCATTTTTGTCTAGCAAATATCTACAATAAAAGTTCGGATGATTACGGAAAAGTGGGGAAAGCCAGTGGACTTAACTAATATTTATTGATAAATTCATATATTCTATATTGGTGTTTCGGTGGTGCAATAGCACGTTTCTACTTTTTATTTTTAACCGACGTGATTGTGTCTTAGAAAAATTAATATAGTTTTAAGGAAATGTTACAATTCCATCCAAAAATTCCATCGAGGTGTTTTATTAGAACCAATTCGTTAGATATACAGCGTTTTATCGTAAACTTCAGCTACTATTTAACATCTTTCAACCTTTAGCGAGCTTTCATGACGTCTAACAATTTAGACCGTTTTTCTAGTTTATTTACGTATCTAAACTAGACTAGCCATTTTTATGCGATACTCCGACACGAACAGCTATACACATTCAATAACACTTATAATTACGAAGACGAACCACACAAAACATTTTGTTTTTTTTTTATTTATTTATTTTACAATATCCATCCCTGTTTTCCTTACTGCTCGCTGTGGATTTTTTTCATCATTAATATCAATAACTTTGAGTTTTATCTAAGTAATTACCTAATAAACATTATCATGATTTACTTTGACATATCAAATACGCGGCTCGAAATTTTTTTTTTATTATTTTAGACTGCTACAAATATCCTACAGAATGGGTTGAAGTGAGGTAAAAACGCAGATGCGTTCATAAAAAATATAAAAAAAATAAAACGAATAGTGAGTCATGACTTCAAGAACGAAAGGTAACATCTAATACGAGTCTAATCTAGGTAAAAATTAATATAATGTTACCTAATTTACTTACTAAATTCACAAACCTCAACAATGATTTATTATCTAATAGTGTTAGTGGTAAAGTGCCAATAAGTGAGTAAAGACTTTACATTCGGTGAAAATTTGTGAGAAATATAAATCAGGAGACATTCGTGTACTAAATTTACCCTGTACTCTAGGTTTTATAGTGACATTACTGTTAATATTAATATTACGGAAGAAGTGTTATCGCACGCCCATGTCCCTACCACAGACGCAGGACGCGTACAAACTTAAGCGTTAAGAATTGTGATTCAGTCATTACATTTTCGGGCAAGCATTCGTTTTGCGTCTTATAAATACATCAGAATATATTTAAGCGAATTAAAAAGATAATTCTAACGTCAATAAAAGTAGCGCGCATAGAAAACAATGGCGTTGGCGTAAGTTCAGATCTATTATGGTTTGGCACTCCGTTTTTAAAAATCTAAAAAAAGAACAAGTTACCGAACTACCTAAGAATACTCGATTTTTATAAAAATGTTATTTTTCTTACAATTGGCAGTCAATTGTGTTATACAAATAAGTCTAACTAATCAAATAAGTTATCACGTTCGCGATGTGACTATCTATCTGGCGTTATGATAAGTGTCTTACTGATCCGATGAGGCTTTTAACCTAACTGTATCTACAATCTCTTAAGTTATACGACTATAAGGAAATTATTACACTTCGTCAATAATCGATATTGTCCTTATGATTTTTACGCGAGTACGCAGTTTATCAAATATTATATATATAATGTATAATTCAAATTTATTACATCATAATTAGTACATAATCTACATAGTCCGGCTCTCATCGAGGACGTTTGCACGTAACTATTATTATAAATGTCTCATTCTAATCGACTTTTGATTGAATATTACCGCTTTACAATACTTAGACATTACGAATTTGAGCTCGATTCATTCGAAGTAAATCTTATAGTATATTACCTATTACATTATTATGTTTGTTACTATTTGAAAATTAATACAACTATCGCAAGAAATAAATACAAACACCTAAAGATAATCTGTACAATGTTTGTGCGTTATCAAATCATTACTCGAAAAAGAACAGTTCCATTGAATAATACAAATTAATACGTTCCGCTTAAAGTATAAAAGTTCAATTCAGCGATTCTAATATAAAAATAGTTATGGCAGATCCGGTGTCAACACATACCGGCCGTTGGTTGAGATCGCTGCAACGTTCGAACATCGACGGACACTCTCTCGACATCGAGTTTTTATGATTCTATATAAAAAGACGGCTTAGGATACGCTTGCGGCGTGTATACGTCCATTGGCGCACCGGGCGCTTGGCACCACACATAGCACAAAAACACATAGTTCTCGCCTGATAGTTCCCACCTGGGAGCCTTATATCGATCATCCGTGCCACCACATGACGATCAGCTCCCAGAACGTCTTCGGCGGCGAGTGGCCGAAGACGTAAGACGAATTTCAGAGACCTGGGTCACCTTCAGAGCCCATCTTGAGTAGCTCTAACTTTTTCTTGGCAATTTTCGAGTACAAAATGTCGATCGGCTTCGTGTTGTCGTAGAAGGTAGGCGCTCTGAAGATAATGAGCGCCGTACCGAGCACGCAGGCTATCGTGAACAGGAACAGGAAAATTCTATCCAACACCATTGCTACATACTTCCAGTCATCCTCCACCTACAAAAATATCCACATTAATGAAAATAATATTTAAGCAACGATTTTAAATATAGAACCAGAATACTTACACTTTCAAACTTATCCTTATTTTTGACATGCTGCGCAATAAATCTAGAACCTTCTATAGTCTTTTCCATCTCTCTCACGAAGGGTTTCTCTAGAGATGGACTACCGTCATCCAGATCTAAGCGACATGGGGATCCCGGAGGTGGAGAGAATAGTTCATCATCACCACCGGGAGGAGGTGGAGGGGAGGGAGGCATGCCTGGCAGTTCGTATTCTTCACAACCCCATTCCTTGAACTTTCCGTCCATGTCATCCGGGCCGAAGACATCCGTAAGTATCTGAAATAATGATTTAATTTAAGTAAAGCAACTACACAAGTCAATCATTGAAAAGGGAAAGTAGATTTAAACCCGTTTAAGTGCAATAATAGGGGTCGGATGAAATGCCAGGAGATTAAAACGTCAGTGCGCGTTTCGCGAGGCCAGTGTATCGACGCAGCTTAAGCCGGCACACAATTAGGCTGGAGTGGAGGTTTCGGCTCGGGCCGTGTCTGCTGGCATCGTATATATCGCGCGATCCGTCCGCAGCCACCAGGGGAACATAAATAACGGAGGCCGCGCGCGCTCGTTAAGCCCGCCCGGCGTTGAGTAATAAAGGAAAATCGAAATGGAATGAAATTGGGCTGGAAGCGATATTTTCGCGATACACACAGACTACAATGGATTTAGAATATCGTTGAAAGGAGCGTTTCCCAGAAGAGTCCCGTGGCTGAGGACAATTAAAATGGTTATTGTTGAGGGCGGCTTCGACTCGGCTGTAATAGCGTTCTGTTTGTATTGAATCCGTTCCGATGGAAAATGTTTTGAATGGAGGAAACTCAATGAGAAAAGGCGCCGTGTTGTTTTTTCGTACTGAAAGAGATTCCCTCTGAAGAACTTCATTTGTGAGCTTTTATTTTACAAATTTAATTAAAACGCTATGAGGCTTTGAGGTTTATTTTCAGTGTCGGTGTAAGATAGACGCCAATGCTTTAATGGATGATTAATGATTTACCGAGGGATATGTTCCGGTTCAGTTCTTATTTCGTGTTGTGGGTGATTTATTGCAGAATCAATATTTCTTACCTCGCTCGGTTTATCGTCGTCATCATCGGGCGGTTTTTCTGGCCTCTGTATACATAATATTTTGGGTAAAAAATCTATAAAGACTTTTCGCACCCACGGGGCCATGTGGTGGGTGACTGGCGACCTAAAATTTATGTTTAGCACCACGATAGTGACAACTACTGATAATGTAACTAGCATCATAGTGAATAACAAATATTTGCCTAACAAGGGGACTGTTAGCGATGTCGGTGGAATGATTTCAGCTAACAGCAAGAAGAACACGGTCAACGACAGAAGAATAGAAATACAGAGTGAGATTTTCTCCCCGGAGTCTGAAGGTAAGTAGAATACAAGGACTGAAAGGAATGAGATCCCGACACAAGGAATGATAAGATTGACCGTGTAGAATAGGGTTTTTCTTCTGAGAGTGATGTTAAAGATGATGTCTGGGTAAGGTTCTTCGCAGCAGGAGTAGAATTTTTCATTTCTTGTCGCGGGAACGCGCATTATGTCCCATTCTACTGAGATGTAGTACTCCGACAAATCGATTCCCATTCCAATACGATCGGAGTCTGGCGTCTGTTTCAAATGCCTCAAGTCCACCTGGGAAAGAAATTATTGTTATAAAATTTATACGAGTGCTGGTTTAAGGTGGCGTGGGATAAATTTATCTGAAAGAACTGCTGAGTAAAGGTTCAGCGTTTGCTTAACAAATGGTCACAGTAGGACAACAAAGTAAACTTATTAAAGTTTATCCATCCTATATAGATATTGTAGATATCACAAAATTGAGACATCAAAATAACAATCACTAAAAGAATGAAGCATAGTTTGAAAAGAAGCATAACAAAATAACTCAAGTAGGGCTATCCGTTATTAACAAATCAAACCATTCACGCTACGCAGCTATATAAATGGCTGTTTTGCTATCTCATACAACTATCTAACATAGATAGGGACAGAAGATATCTAAATTCCCTTGTGAACCTTAACACGGGCGATATAAGGAGCAGACGTAAGCCCGAACTTTATTTATGTGAAAGAACGCGACCACAGATTTATTAGGTTCCTTACTGAAATAGATGAATGCGTCTATTCTGAGCCTATAGTTGCAAAGTCTTCGAAACTATCACTTCTCATTATTCATTTAAGTGTATCTTCAGTTATACAAGTATTGGATAAGGCCAAAGTTTTTCGCAACAGTGGACCATAAATTTTTCGTCTTACGTGACCCTATTTAGAAGGTCCGTTCTTTATATATTGTGTAACATTTTATCACGAAACAGCGTAACTGAACTTATAGACAAGCACGGACGGCTCCGAAAATTGATAAACTTGAAACATAACTACTAGACTAGAAATATAGCAAACTCATCTAATTCCGTGACACTCCTAATTTAGTAGCATTAACTTTTTTACTACCTGAATTAAGACTTTAAGAAATTTACAGTAGGTCTTAAAGTTAATACTACCAAATTACGAAAGCCACAGAATTAGATGAGTCTACTATTAATGGTCACCCATCTGCAGACTGGTATACTAAACTTTACAGAGACAATACCCAATATGAATTGTGTAAAAATGCATAAGATCAATTTGCCTTGTGCAACAAATCGATAAACTATTTCGCTCAGTTAAATCACAAAGCTCCTGTACCGAATGGCACACTTTGGCACATTTTCAACATCCATCGTTGCATTTGTATGGTATATTTATCAGAGCAGAGAGCAATTCACTTAAAGCTACAGAAAAATTGTTGAGGTAAGCTATTAGTTATAGAATTCATTTGAAATATCGCTAGTATTGGCAACAAATAGTAATGTTGCCACATAGAACATGGTTTTACCAAATTAGAAGGTAAAATGCGTCACAAAAAAACAATTCTTAAGTGAATTATTAAATGAATCCAAGTGTTGGCAACACAAAACCTTTGTTTTCCTTCTTGGATTTTTCCATGTGTCAATTTGATGATAAAAATATAATTGAACTAACAATTGAACGGAAGATTATTTTGAATGAAATTCATTCTTACCTAAGGGCCCTTTAAACATAAAAATGAAGGTTTATTTTAATTTTCATGGGACTATATTAAATTACAAACTTATTAAAATTTAAATCAGTAACACTTACCATATAGCCATCATAGCTCCACGACCCAAACTTCATGAAGCAGGTCTGTTCGTCAAACGGGAAGTACTCCACGTCGATTTCACAGAAGGACTTGTAGATGGCTGGTGGCTTCCACACCACTTTGCCGTCGTGGTGTAGAATCGCTTTCGTCATGATTGTCACTTCGTAGTTACCATCAGCGCTGGAAAGAAAGAAAGATATGAGCTGCACGTAAAAAAATATACCAAGGTTATGTAGAAGATAAACATCACTAAAATGATTACTATCATCGTCATTTGTGCTTCAAAAGCTTGTAAATTCGTCGGTTCTGCATCTAATCTTTCTCCGGTTATGTCATGGATTGCATTGAACTACGAAAGTGAGAGAATTAAGAGTGCACCGGTATTTGCGCACACACTATAGTGCATTATTTCTATTTTTGTGTTTCAGTAACTTTATAAATTTAAGGAAAGATTTAGATGTACAGTAAATAAAGAAAAGAGTTGCGTTTAATATTTAATTTTGATTTATCAAATCGCGTTGCTGACCAGTAACAGACTTTCCACCATATAATTTTTTTTTGTTCTTACAACCCTGCAAAAAGCTTAGTACGATTTTATAGACCGTAAAATCCTGTAGTAACTAATTTAGAATTAACTAAATCCTTTATTTATTATTATTATTTTATTTTCAGCCATTATCGTCCCACTGCAGGGCAAAGGAAATAAATCCTTGAACAGCAAAAATCATAATCGAATGCAGTAAGATACATTTTACAACCTTCCATCAGTATTATCATCAACATGACAGTACAACCGTGTAGATTCACTCTAGTGAATCATCTTGATCCTTGTACTTGTCCAACTTAAGTGGCTGATTTACTACATAAACATTAATCACTGTTGTTGAAATCAGTATAATATCGCCCTTCTTACAAAACTCTGCAACAGGAAATTTCTTTATTAAAGTCCCTATGTTTGTACCCTATACTTTTTATATTTCCTATTCTAATATCAACTCTATTTGTGAACAAACAAAATACAAAATCGACTGCAGTCATATCAATTTCACGACCCCGGTCAGTATTTACGTCGGTAGTTGTATCATGTAGTTCGGACACCAGTGAATCAACTTGATCCTTGTACATGTCAAACTAAAGTGGCTGATTTACTACGTCATTGTTAATTACCTTTGTTGTAGTCTGATTGTCTGCCTTCAGTATATTAGGGTTTATTATATTATATTTGTGAATATAAGTGTTGATAGATGGAAGGGGAGAGGGAAGACCAAAGAAAAGATAGATGTGTGTAAGCATTGGTATAAATGAAAAAGAAGTAAATGCTCAGATGACGAATGTTAGAAAGGAATGAAAGAAGAAGACATTTTTCGCCGACCCCAAGTAACATTTTTTAAATTCTTGTTTTATTTAGATCGTTGTGATTGATTATTTAAAATATGCTATGTCTAGAAAATTGACATTAGAATTAACATTTTATTAATGTGTTAATATTAGTGTATTTCTAACTCTTCTAACATAAAAAAGCCATCGTGGTGGCACATTAGCTTTGTAAGTTCATGAGCGTGGAATCGAATGTGACTATCAATATATATTTTATATTTTTTGTTTTTTTAAGACTCCACTGACTAACGGTAAAAAAAAACGTGAGTGAACCTGGATTTATTAATCTGACATCGCTAACACGCAGTAAGCTAGCGTGGTGATTAATGATCCATCTTTCTCTGTATTAGAAGAGGCCTTTGCTCTGCAGTGGGACAGTGTCACGCTGTTTTTTTTTAATTTTCTAACTAAAATGCAAAGTATTTTCTTTACATTATTTTTTAAAGACAATTGTATTCGGTTGATTGTGAAAAGCAAAACATAATTAAAATAGCTCTTAAACGGCAGTCTTTCAAGTCAAAAGAATTTCATAATAAAATAAATGATGTCCAATCGATTATAAAACAACTGAATAAATACCCTTTCATAATGAAAATGGGAAATTCTTTCTAAAACACCAACATAAAAATCATCACCCTTCCTTTAGACCCCGCCATTCGTTGTCGGTACAAAATTGACGTTAAAACCTCTAAAAGCTTTGTCATAACCAACTTTTGCGCATTCATGAAAATTGTCCCGTAAAATAGGTCACCTTGTCTTCCATTAAGCTAACGCTCTACCATTAAAAATAAACTTAACACTGAATATTCGCGGAGTGGGCTTTTAGGGGAAGTCACAGGTGCATTAAACTGCTGCTTCTATTTGGTTAAATTTAAAAATATTACAGTCACGTCAACTGAAAGCTTCTAACAAGCTTAATATATGAGTAGGAGTACTAGAATGTGTATTTTATTCTACCTTACTAGAGTAAAGTTCTTCGTAGTAAGGCGATTTCATTTTAAAATTAAATCTTTATTTTGCTCTATTTTTATCCGTTGTCATAGCAAAGGCAAAGTAAGGAATATTTAATTCAATGTAATCGTAGTTTAATCTAAGGTTTTCCACAATATAGGCTAGATCTAAGTGACCAAAAATTAAAATATAAGTAAGTATTATTTTTGTGTGGTTGATAAACATGTTTAGGGTTTTGTACCAAAAGGGTGCTAACGGGACCCTAGTACTACGCCACTGTATCTTTTCAATTGTAGTAGATAGACACTTGAAATTTTACCCACGATAATAACAAATAATAAAAATAAAATAAAGTTAATATTTAAAAATAAATTCCTTATAAAAAACAGGGTTATTTTACGGAACCCTTTATGTTAGAGTCCGAATCGAACTTGGCCAGTTTTTGTTTTAAATATTAGTAATACCGTGACTCAAAAAACCCAAGCTAAATGTAGACTGCCTAGAAATTTTGAAGTAACATATCCAGTTAAACTGAAATGTATAATTGTTTCAAATCACAGTGCAATAATAACAATTGTAATAAATATTTCCCATATTGGTTGCACTCACAATAGTTGCCAATTAGCTAATCCTATCTGGCACCTGGAGCCAGCCACTACAGCCAAGACCTAATGTTTATTTATAGCTTCAAGTTCTACCAAACGAATCAAACTGAAACCATTTGCAATAAACTACAAAGTTAAAATAACTTATACCGTAGTTTAACAGTTCCTGGTATCAAACTTAGATAATCCAAAATTAATCCAATCGCAAACTTGTGTCAAGCGGGAATTGAACCCAATTCTCGTAATTTGAATGCTTATTATCAAACTTTGTAAAACAAGACAAGATTTGCGGAAGTCTTTAATTTGAAACCGTTAAAATTCTATTACAATATTTTGTTTCTTGAATTCAAAATGAAATATTAGTTTGAATAAAATAAACGAAATGAAAATAATAATAAAAAAGAGTAGCCTTACAATAATAGTAGAGTAGTATAATAATATTAAATATTATTTCTCAAGCGCATATATTTTTCATGCAAAGATAACTCCTAATATGAGATGAAACGCTGAATAAAATAGATAGAATTAAGCAATCAACCACGACAGTCAATTTAGAAATTAGGGCAACGCTTCTACTAGCAGAATATTTAAGCACCAATGAGACTAGTGAAATGAGAAAACTTGTAGATAGAATTTTTATAGATGTCAAATTAGAATACTTTAATAACGTTAGTGGAAAAAATAAAAGCAATGACCTTTAGGCATAATATAATAAAAAAATTATTAAATTGTTGATAGTTAAACTTTTTTTATTAAAGACTTTTTGTTGAATAGGAGGTCATTTTGAAAAAAAAAGATGAGATTATTTTTCCAGCCTACAAACAAAGGCCGTTCTAAATGCTCCAATTGAGAACTTGCTAATTTGTTCCTCGCTGATACGAACTATCAGTTTTCCTTAAGTAGCTCTTAGTCTTGCGTGGGAAGTTAGCCAGCTGATATTTTTTTTTATTTACAATCCATTCGGCGAGAATTGTATCAATTGCTTCATTTCGTTACATTTGCTTCTTTTCCCTTAAATATACAAACCTTATTTAAAATTAACAAGGATTCAACGTAACGTAAATCTTGTTTATTTAGGACGTCGTTTTCATTAATAAATTAAAACCTGCATCAAAGAGACTTCAGTGTACCGTTTGTAAGTAATGAATGCTTACCGTGGCGTGTTCAGTTCGATACGCTACCTTGATGCTATTTAGATTAAAGCCCGTACTTATCATGCTTTCCGCCTGGCCAACTTCGGGCGCATTCTCTGCTTCACCTAGATATGAACTACACATTCAAATTTCAACTTTATTTTAAAGAGGATAAGCTCTAAGATCCTGAGAAGTTGAGAGTTTAGGAGGCGTTAATGCATATAAATGCGGTGAACTGCCACTGATAATGGTTAGCGTTGCAAGTGTAAGGACTTTTAAAGCGGTCGCGTTATGTGATTGGGGAGCGGCGCAATCGATTTGGCGTCTTGAGAGTTTGCCAAAATTGTGGTTATTGATTGCATGTTTAAAAGGTTTCTTCGATTGCAGTTTTAAAATTATGCTTTAAGAAAGTTCTTACAAGAATATATTACTGTTGTTTTTGTGGCCGCCTCAAAGTTTAAATAAGATTTGAAATCAATCTTTATGATTTTTTTTTCATAAAATCATATTAATTCCGATAAAATTCAGTCTTAATGCCTATGTGAAATATTATTATTTTGCGGAGTAGTTATGTAAAATTTCTAGATGCACGAACATTTTTAGATATTATACCTACAGTAAATTTATTACGTACCTAAAATATATGTAGTTATATATTTATAAATACATTCTTTTTCTCTCGCAACCTTTACTCAGCAAAAGTGTATTGTAAAACTCAAAAATATCAAAGAAAGCAAGTACTTTATCTTTGATTCTGAACTTTTACTTTAAAGCCCCGAAATTAATTCAGAAAAAAGTTGAATATCGTAATTATTGTAGATGAAAACCGTATACCGCCATAGTTTTTACAAATAGTGTATAATATAAGCAAAAAATATAACTTAGATATTCATAAAAGCAAAATAACGACTACGTTCAAATTACTTTCATAATCTACCCTAGAGGAAGGTGATAAGAAAGAAAGTAGCATAAACAAACAAAAAGAAACCATAGACAACAAAATATACGTTCCAGTGAAGCACAAGTTAAGATTAGTTACACACTTTTGTCTCAACATCTGGCTTTACCGCACAGTCTCGTCAAGATGTCTTGATAATGCAAAATAATGGGATTTTTGTCCGCAAACCGGAAATGAAGAGATAAGACCCTTAAAAGAAGAGTTTATACCAAAAACAAAAGAAAAGAAAGTTAACTTTCATTGGGAGGAATAGGGATAGTGTCAAACTTGGGGACACAGGTTTGCACCAAGTTTCTTAAATTGATTCCCCAGTAGCTCCAGATTGAGATTAATGTTTATCGGCGCCGTTTATAAGAACTTAAGTGTATTCGCTTTATTGTTGTGTTGCTGGAAGAGTAATGAGTTCCGAGTAAAAAAATAATTCTCAAGATTGATGTTGTTAGTTGCAAAACATTTTCACTTTGTTGTACTTAAATTCAATTAATTTGAAAACTTTTATTAATTTGATAAACGAGTTGAGAACTCTTTAACAAAAATCTATTAAGGAAATAGATTTTCCTTTTCTGTCTCGGTTTGTGACGAACAAGTGACGAAAAATAAGGTAAGTGTGTTTTTGTTGTCGTAGGATCACTGAATGAATGTTGTTTGCGATGAAAGTAATACGAGAGGTTTCGCGAATAATCCGGTAATAATTATAATTAGTCCATAACAGCTAATAAGCCTGATAAAGTGGTGATAGATCGAGCTGAGCACCGCTAAATTATTGTCGATGTTACTATCCCAAATTAACTTAAGGCTATTAAGGTTGTGAGACAAAATATCTAGACTTGGTTTGCTCAAGGTCGATATATGGGATGTGGACTCAGCTGGCATTGTGCTGACAGTCGACACAGTCCATGGACTAATATCCAAGAGCCTCAATCAACAAGTCTAGTCTCTCGTTGGATAGCTAGAACAAGGACTTGAAGCTGATGGCGGTACTCATGGGCAGGCGTTTAAGTCAAAAGATTCCTATCTCTAGACCCATGACTACCAGCAGATTGGATGCTACCGGGCGGTGGGCTATTACCTAAAAAAAATCAATTCCTACAAATATTTTTTAAGTGTGTGACAACAATTTGCAAAGATTTTACAATTACTCAACAGTCTTTTATGAATAAGCGAAGTACATAGTTTTTAATTTCCAACAACTTGAAGAATGGAAGTTTTTTAGTAAAGAAGTACAGAAATTGTATGTTGCTTTTTAAAAATAGGAATAAATGATGTGATAATAAACTCACTTATTGTACAACACGATATCAGGCAGCCATATGTGTTCAGAAGGCACATGAAGAGTTTCCACACCACCGTAGTCATCGGGGTTCCATTTCAATTTGTAGTCGTTCCATTCCTAAAACAAAAAAAAAACATATTTTTATATTCTTTGTATGATTTATTGATTGTTTGTTTGTGTTTTCATGTGCTGTCTCAAATAATTTTTTCTTTCATTCATTCATTCATTCATTCATTTATTACTGGTGTAATGAAAAACGTTATTCAAAGTCGTGGGCAATCTTATTGCACATGGTAATCTTTTCTAAAGTACCTTTCGATAGAAGAGATTCTACGTGACAAGATATTTATATCTGTATATACGTATATACAGAGAGTAACATTGGGATGGGACCTTATTACGAAACATCAGCTGTGCGATCGTCTGTGCTAAAAAAAAAATCACAGACTTAAAATATTAAAATGAAAATATAAAGGTCAATATAAACTAAAGCATTTACTTGTAACAGAACATTGAGCCGCTCGGCCATTTGTTACAACGTGCTTTTACATAACATTTAGCTCTATATAACATTTCATCGAGAAACATACGATGAATAAAACTCGACATTTCAACGAAGAGTAATCGCATAATAGAAATAATTGTTACAGGCAAATGTTCACTCGCCTTAAGCATTACATCAAACAGCGTCGAGCATTCGCAGAAACGTTCGAAGACAGCCTAGTGTATACTCATCTTTACGAGTCTCATACCCGCTGAACATTTCGAACTGGCTAGTCCAAATTCTATTAGCTTTGCTTAAAAACTTTTTGTCGAAGTCCGCTAAAACTAAAGTTCACTAAAGAGTGAAGACATTGTCGAAAGTATTTTCGTTGAAAGCGGCATAAAACAGTGTTGTTGACTGAGACCGGTCCTGAACGTCGGAAATTGCGGTGGCTTATTAGGTTCCGGCCGTGGCTATTGAAAATCTGGTGGTGTTGGCGAAAATCGACCTGGCTACTTCTCACTTAGTGTCAATCGAGCAAATAAAGATTTCTTTCTATTTGAATTACTGGGGACCGTAGTTTGCTAAGACCTTTCTTTCTTACTAAACTAGACTGCGTGATTATATTGCAGACGTGGAATATATAAGTATTTGTTAATTGGATTTCTTAATATGCTATTATTTTATTGTCTTCAGAGTAATTTCTTTTTTTAATTTGAAAAATAAGGAAAATATTAAGTTAAAACCAATCCGGTCTTATTTTTATTTAAGCAAAAAAGTAACTAAGTAAAATACAAAGATTTATATTGTATATACGTATATTAATTATATATAGAGTTTTCATCTTGTGCTCACGATATATAGTTCCGAAACTAAGAAAGCTTCCTTTGTGAGCGTAAGCATCGAAATATTGTATGCCCCACGTTGGGTTCCAATAACAAGGTTATTAGATTTTTGTTACAAATGCTGTGTATGTTTCCGTATGAGTTAAGGCTTTAATTTTAACCAAGCTCCAGGAAAATGTGGTAGTAAAATAGGTGGACTTTGCGGATTCATTACATTACACACATAAATAAGTTGCACTCTCGCAAAATATGATTAAATTTAATAAATAAGAGCACTATTGCAAAATAAGATTAAATTTAATAATAAATAAGTGTACTTTCGAAAAGTAAGACTAATTTCAATAAAGTTACACTAATAATGTGCCGTGTGGTTTTCGGCCTGAGAAGAGAACTACCCCTACTCGTCCTGCGGGTGTTGTAATAAGTGATAAATCATATAATGGGTGCAGTTTAGGCATTGTGGCTACTGAAAAACTTCGGCGATCGAATCAAATCCCGGACTTCGTATTCGGAGGTTAGCGTGACCTCTGATATTGATAAGACTAAAGAGACATCCATTTATTAGTCAATATTCTTTGTAGATATCAAATATATAAAGTATTCTGTAAGTATATTATTTTAGCGGCGATTCTGTTATCCCCAAAATGACAGATGGTAGTCCTTTTCTATTCACTGGGGACTTTGTATTACTTACCAAGTTTCTGTTTTATTCTGTACAAAGAAATTGAATAAACAAACTATAATCCGCATTATGTGAATTTTGTTGATATACTTTTGGATAGAAGAATAAAATAGAAGAGGAAATTTTTAGTGACCGCAGTGTGTAAACTGATAAAATATGATGACGATTCCACCTGGTTGATGACAGTGGAAAAACCCTAAAAGTAAAAAGGAAGCTAGTGTTATACCGTGCTAATTGAAAATTGCGGAATAAGAAAGCCGACCCCAAGTAATAAGTGCCAGGTCCAGCAGGAGACCAAGCAGCAGCAGAAGAAGAAAGCAAAAAGTGAAACAGCGCTACATTTTCAATAAACTAAAGTAAAATATAAATAATATAACAATTTTTTTTTACGTAAAACGGTTTTGTCATTAAAACTAAAGCTGTGTACCAAATATCAGATCAATCTGTCAACCGATTACTAAATTTGAACCCAGTAATAAACAGGTCAAGCTGAGTAAAACTGTTTAAAAAAGAAAATAAACAAAAGAAGATTGTGTGCCTCACTGTTTTACTAGAGAAAAGTTGTTCTGATAACAAAATCTCACGCAATAGAAAGATTTGTTTTCATATGTCATTGTTGCCATTATTGTACAAAAAATTTAAGAAAAAGCGTACCATCACACCGTCCTATATAAATCCAAAGGGCACAGGTGTTTTACACGAGTTACGATATAAGCCTTGTCTAATAGGAGCCCAGCCTTTATAAAAGATGTAATATTCCCAATAATAATAAATACTGCTTAGCATAGTACGATAGCCTAGTAGTGACCTTTGGACTGTCAAGTTTAAAAACTAGGCATGCACATCTGACTTTCCCGATAGATGTGCGTTTTAGAAATCTAGTATAATAATTGTAAGGGAAAACATTGTAAGAGATTTTTCTACGATGACTAAAGCCATATCGGAGACCTACGGGCACTTTAAACTTTGACACCAGGTTGTTCATCAACCATATGTTTTAGAAGAAGTAGAATAAGAAATACTCAAACATACTTGTTCAAATTAATATTTTAAATTTTTGAAAACATAACTCGACAAACACAAATCGTAACTCACTTACGTAAATAACAAAACAATTCCAAGGATGTAAATAAATTATGGTGGCCAAGTATTTGGCGACCGAACTTCTAACCTTAAAATTTTGGCACCGGGAATGAATCGCTCAGTACCATACAGAACTCAATTATTATTTTGGCGGGCCTAGTAGTCTGTTAGGCAAAATTACTGTTGCTAAAACTCAATTTAAATTTGTCTACATAGACTTAATTTGAAATCGTCTTTGCGCGTGTATAGGTCTCTTTGGGGCGATGAAAATGACGGAGTGATAAGCGAAATTGGAGCGACGCGCGACGCGACGTCGGCGGTTTAGAAAAGATTATAATTCAGGGTTGTGGCTAAGGATATAATGTCAATGACTATGCGTAAAGGGGTGTCAAATTTAGTAAGTATGGTATATTTGACTTTTGCCCAGTGATATTCTAGTGTAAGACCGTTGACTGGCCAGTCAGAGGTCTCAGTCATGTGCGATTTAGAAATTAAGTATCTTTTGCTAAAAACGATGAAGGAAAACGTCGTGAACCCAGAATATCTGACAGATTTTTCAACGGTGTGTAAAGCCATATCAGAAGCCTACGGGCAGTTTTAAACTCTGACACCAGGTTGTTCATTAACCATAATTATAATAAAGAAAGATTAGATCCATCAACTATATCTATATATAGTGAAATCAAAAACAGGTAACATGTAGGTACGACAAGTTTTATTTCAAGTAACTGCTTTGCTCTACAATAAAACGTACCACATTGGTTGCGAGGCCCGTTAAACAACCGTCCAAGGACATTATCCGGTAAAAAAATCCAAAACATTTTTCATTTAGAAACATTATCGGTGACACTGGTACCATAAGCCTCAACTCGGTTCACTTCAAAATTTATGCCCGCATTATAATTTTAGGCGCTTCGTAAATCGAAGACGAATATGTATGCTCACGTAATAATACGTAAGGGAATATGGAAGGTTTTCCGAGACTCGATGCCCTACGTTGGGGCCATTACTTACTAATCTCTTGAACAATCTTTAGCGCATAAGATATTCTCTCTATTCTCTATACTAAAGATACGAGAAAATATAAATTTGTTGAACTACAACTGTCAATTTGCAAATAGATACCTTTTTTTTTGTTAACGGGGGGAAACCTTCAAAAGGCACCCGGCCTCTAGGGGAAGAGACCGGGGAGTGTGGGATTCTTACCTCACTAAAACCACCTCGGTGATCACCATCAGCACATGAGGGGAGATCCCGGGTCCTCTTAAGAGACCAGCTCCGGAACCTCCCCTGCGCAACGCCTATTAGACACATCCCCGGAGAGCTAGTTATAACTACCTACAATTTAAATTAGTTTCAATTTTTATCAACAGATGGCGTTATGCCTCCACTTTAACACTAGATTACTATAGGCAACTACTTCTAATAGTTCTAATCGTTGTCGTATGAGTTCACAGAGGGCACGACTACTAAAAAATAAGCCAAAAAGTAGGTAAATGTACCAAGATCTACCGCCCCCGAAATTTTGTCGCTCCAAGCTCGGGCTTACACAGCCTATAAAAAAATCAGCCCCTGGTAATAGTTTGTGACCATTACATTCTTTTAAAATATAGGTACACTAAATTTGGCAGTTAGTAGTAAAAGAGGTAGAGTAAGCCAGATTTAGAAAAGTACCATATTCTTTGCAACGCCCTTCGTTCAAAAGTTGTTTCTTATACTGAAACGTCACAGTGAGTTTTAAAACAAGGATCTCCGTACCTTACAATCGGCTTCAGGTTTAATTTTCAGGCTTGCTAGACTAATTTCGGAAGTTCATTTTCAAGAGTCACACTCACAATCCATAGTGAAAACTGATAATAGTAAAAATTTTGTCATATGTCGATAAATCGGTTTATCGTGAAAATATCTGCAGAACGTACAAACTTGCAAAAGCACACTTTTATAAAGTTGGTAGTAAAAATGTGACATTTAAGCACCGCCACGTTCACAGCCCCAATCCAAAGCTGAACATTTAATTGAATCCCATAATGGGATATGCGTCTGACGCGAGATTTTCGGTCGTTTCCTCGGCTATAATCTTTAATATGACTCTCTGTTCCACATATACCTACATCGCAAAATGTCTGTTTTAGTTCAAATTACAATTATATAATTCGAATGATATAAGAAACTTTTGTAAGTAGTTTATGCATTAATTTTGATACTTACGCACTTTTTTTAAAATTACTTAGAGAAGTTTCTTTCTTTTTTTACTAAAAAAATATATTTGAGTTTATATTGCTTATTACTTGACCCTCAAGCGGCATCTCCTCCAGGTTACTAATTTTAAGATCCAATTTTATAAATTTTATTCTTGAATCAAATTTAATTAATCAATCAAAGTCAATTTAATTGACCCAAAAAAAATCAGCTGTTCCATACATTTTGTTGAGTCATGTGAACATAAATGTATGGATCAGCTGTTTTTTTTTTGCGTTTTCAGGGTTAGTCCCGTAGAAAAATTTGTTCATAATGATGAGTTTTATTTTAAGGATGCTGGCGTTTTACAAATAACCCTGTATTAACTTTTACTATGCCAAGTTTCATACTCCTCCGTGCGCGCAATATTCTTAAAAAAAAGATCCACAGTTTTCGCTTTAAGTATTAATATAGATAAAGGAAATGATAATTATGTTTCGTCTATTATAACTGGTGTAGGTAACATATTAACCAATAACAACTTAATATATTGGATTCCGGGATTGCAATAATGTGTAGATACCTAATTAGTAACAGATCGCTGCCTTATTACAAGCAATATTATCGAGTAAACAGATTCCTATAGTTATTACTATAGAGCCTAGTTACGAACCTCTTTCGAGCAGGCCACATCTGGTGACAGTCTCTTTAGAATTTTATTGTAATATTATAAAATAAAAAAGGGTAATGACCAGGCAAAATTTTTCCTCTAAGATAATGACATTCTATCTGAATCAAACAAGATAAATAGAAAAGTATGCTTCACACGCCATTCAAAAGTCATGTTCAATCAGTTTGTTATTTAAATAGGCGCTCAGGAGCTGCCGACCGTCCTATAATACTAACAATTTGTTTAGCATAACAAATAATATCTCACCACAATAACAGTAACATTAAACAGAAGTAAGGTACCTATTTTGATTTGTAGCATAACCCATCTGTACGATGCAGATACGATGCATAATCTATAATATTTATAGATTATAAATAGCTACCAATTGAAGCGATAAATGGTCTTCTTCGTGTGGTTGTTCAACAACCTGGTGTCAGAGTTTAAACCGCCCGTAGGCCTCTGAGATGGCTTTGAAAAATCTGTAAAGTTTCCTCGTGACTCACTTTACCGTTCTAGTAAGTGTCATACCTCTAGGCTATCACAGAACTTTAGGTATCATTGAAAAGTGATAAAATGTTTCAACGGACAATAATCGAAATATAATATACTATATATTGTATCTGGGTTGTGGAGATCTAATAGGCAGTCGCTCCATGTAAAACACTGGTATTCAGCTGCATCCGGAAAGACTGGAAGCCGACCCCAACATAGTATCTGGGAAAGGGGAAAAGGCTAAGGCAGATGATGATTCGAAGTATAATATTCTTACATTAACGAAAACTTTAATTGATTAACAGATTTATGAGTTAGAAAACCCTCTATAAACGTAAATTTAAATACAGTTTCAAAAAGTATTTATGCATACTAAAATTCGGCATTTTCTTGAAAGAAATATTGATTACGAGCGCTACTTGAACCCGCCATCTATTGATAAATATACGATTTATTGTCCGTGGCACTACTAGTAATAATTGTCCTATTAGCAGTACCACTGGTAATAAAAATTCTCCCGTGGTACTACCAAGGCGTCTGCTAGATTTTTTATTGTACGTGATACTACTAGTAGGAGAACTGGTAGTACCACGTGCAATAAACGGGTTCATTACCAATGTTCTACGTTTAGGTACTATCTTATTCAGAACAACCCTCCTTATTATTAAACAAAACACGTTAAAAATAATCAGTACAATACGTTTGTGGCTCTGTATGATATTATTATAGGACTGACTATACTTTCAACCCTATCCAATGTTTGTATAATGGTCTCTGTTTGCTTTATGAGATTCAACCCAAATACCTTAGGTTTATGATTCATTAAAACGAAATTTAATTTACGCATATTACTGACATACGCTGATATTAAGACTTTGTGAAAGCTAAAAGGGATTGTCGTTATTTCATTTATGGAATCTGAGGGGACTGGCGGTAATATCCGTTTGAACGTAAAATGTTTGAAGTGACATTGTTTAGACAGTTCTCAAAAGTGCTTGTGGATTAAGAGGGCTGTTGTCTTTGTTCGTTTATACTTGATGGAGTTTGGTTTTAGGAACTTGGCACTAAACGATTTTCTTCTTTATCGTATGGTTAATGAATCTGAATCAGCGTCAGAGTTTGGCCTGTAGACGTCTAATATGGCTTTATACACCGTAGAAAAATCTCTTAGTTGTGCTGTTTTTCTCACGATGTTTTCTTTCACCCTTTTAGAAAGTGATAATTGATTTCTAATAAGCACATTAATTCGAAAACTAAGAATTATGCTTGGTCTGAAGCAAGCCTGGGTTTCGAATCTACAACCTTTGATTTGGCAGTCCAACGGTAAACTGTACCACACAATGTTGTACTAAGCAATAAAGTGCAGCGATAGCCTATTCACCAATACCATAGATCTTAAGACTTAGACATTTTTTTTACAGTAGTATCAAAATCAATTCTCAATTCAATTTTTTATTGCGTTCCATAATGTTACACAACCATATCTTATGTAGGTATACATTGGTATACCTACATAAGATAAGTATCAATATGGGCCCTATCGGGCATAGCGTAGTTGATAGGATAGAGGAGAAAGAGCGCTATATGTTACCAAAATGTATAAACATAAAGACTTTAAAATATTTAACACATTACATCATTTAATTATAGAAAATCGAGACGATACAAAAAGGTTTGTTATTTTTTGTCAAAAATTGGTGTAAATATTAAACATTCGGAGGTTTTGAACACCCTCGGGGAGAGCGAATTGTTAAGGGTTTCAATTGGCCGAGCCCTCCATTTCCTGAAAGCTCGAGTTTTTTTTTCACCAGATCTTTTTGGTTTGTGGCCACTTTTATAATGGGTAGCTACAGTTTATTTACGAGGTTCTCCGCTGTTGTTTTTAGTGTCTCTGGTTTTTTTAGTGGAAAGAGTTATCCCTGCAATTTTTTTATGATTAGGAATACACATCACGTCATCACAACATACATCACTCTAAAATAAAAGTATAAAAAATCGTGATAGCACCTGACTGTAACTGGTAAAATGAACCTTTCACGATTGGATTGGCTACAGGTTTCAAGTTAGTTCGGCAAAAGAGGTCAAAGTATCTAATTGCCAAATATCTTATCACCCTCTATCATCGTCAATCTCTTTGTTGAGGAAGATTTCAAATCGAACTAGATGCAGCCGAATAGTTTTCTATGGAACGACTGACCCCCGCAAATCAAAGGGATATGATATTCTAAAGTTAGATGAGTTGTCCGGATTTTATGAGACAATTAATTAACTGACTTCCTAAATCGACTGTCAAAGATCGATACCGTGCTTTTCGAGGCACGGAGCAGGTGATAATTAATCAGTGATACGTACTATCATGGACAAAGCCGGTGCACCACTCTTAAGGTTACAATCGCTTACACCCGGCGCGGGCGTCCGAATGTAGCGCTAGTCCCGCCCCTACGCACGTAGCATCGTTCAAAGCATTTTGATCGCAAAGTGGTGCACCGTTACATAACTTCTGAAAACCATTGCCAACCACAACAGGAACCTTGAGTTCAGACTTGAGTGTCTGACTGGCCAACGGACAAATACTACGTATTTTTTTTTGTCAAAAAAGTTTGTTATTATTATTTCTAGAATGAATTGAAAGTATTCAATTATGAGTTTCAAAACTTTAAAGACTTGATCTTTCTTACTGTTACAAAGTTTTGTTATTAAATTATTACTTAAAGAAAATTGTAAGTAACCTTTGAATTACAAAAACAAAATAAGAAAACAAAGCTTGTTATTTAGATTAGCTTTTTAAAATTAGCAACTGAAACAGAATAGGCCAAATGAAAAAGTTTATTCTTGTGTTGTTTTGCTGTTTACAAACAATTCGAACGATGAATAACGAAATAATGAAATATCTTCGAATGCGAATGAACCAAAATATCATCAACAAAGCGAAAAACAAACGGTTATACGAGAGATTGTTGGCAACAAAAATGTTGGAAAGTTGTCGGAGGGCTCTCGTCGGCAACTCAGCAAGAATTTGACGCAAATATGCGTTTTGATGCGATGTTTTTAAAATTTTGATTTCATAAATTTTTAACAAGAACAAATTTTCTCATGTAATCGGAAATTTTTGTTCGACGAATTTTGGCAAGGCTCCGCTCCGCTTTGTCAACGAAAATTTTAAATTTCCTAATTTACATTTAGCCGTTTATTTTGTTAACGTTGACATAAAATGTACTGAAACTTGTATAAATCTTTTCAAATATATCGTTTATATTCATATTTCTGTTCACCTTACAATGCATAAGTGAAATTTCTACTTCCAGAGGTTTCTGGAGGAACACCGTGTGGTTTTTAGTCCGCAAGAGTCACACATAACCCCCTTACCAGCCCTTGGTAATAAATAAATAAATTAGCCTGTAACTTTCCCTATGTAGGGCAAAGGCCTCTTCTCATACAGAGAAGTAATACCCCTTAGTAGTAGCCCTTGGTAATACGACAAAAAAATTAAGTTCGTTTACCAACGCCTAAAAATTTGTTTAATTTCCGTTCCATCACAGAATATGGTCACATACAAATTTGTGATCGCTTTGATGTCGGTCAAAACTTTTAAATAGAATCCTGCCAGTCAAAGTTTTCGCACCACTTTAAGGTAAAATTGGCTCCAAGAGATTTTCTATAATTAAAACTTCTTCAAAAAAAAAAATTTCTCACCCTCTCGTCCCTATTCTATGAGATCTTTATTCTTTTGTTATTTTAAATGAATTTCCTTATCAAGAACTTCGTAAAGTTACTTAAAAAATGTGTTCAATAGTTTTTTGACACATACCTCAGATTAAAATAGACACGAATGGCGTAGTGGTTAAGCTATTCACTTTTGCGCACGGGACACAGATCCACAGGTTTGTTTCGATTTAGGTGTTTGTTAATTGTTAAATTATTATTTGTATCTGTAACTGCACCCATTGTGTTACACGCAAATAAATTTAAGTGAAGCTACGTTTAAAAAAAAGCAAATGCCAAACCGGACAGTTGAAATGGAAGAATAAATGTAGAAGAGAATTTGAACACTGCGAATTACATGATAAATGGCTATGTTGGCTGGAATTTCTCTTTCCACAATTTTTTAACCTCAACGTTTAAGATAAGTTTAATCAATTTTAAACTAGTAGATACTATGAATAGGGACATCCAAATTCTCTAGTGATACTGATCTTGCTAGAGGTTGCAATTATACCATAAACACTCATTAAAATCGTGACTGATCTAAATTTAGAATATCGTATCTAATTTGTAATGTATTATATTATATATATAATGTATTTATAATTTGTAATGTATCAGATAAGTATTAATCTTTTTAATTTAAAAAAAAATATTGTGACGACTTCTTCTTTATCGTTTGATGAACAATCTGGTGTCAGAGTTTAATCCTTAGGTCTCGGGTCTGGGTGTGGTGTGTTTAGCAAGTGCTAATTAGTTTCTAATACGCATATAAATCCGAAAAGTCAGAGGTACGTGCCTGGGTCTCGAACCTACGACCTTTGATTTGGCAGTCCAACGGTCCTATCTCTAGGCTAACACTGCTTATATTAGTGTCATTGACTTCGTAATAGTAAGTTCATTAGTTGTATCTTTAATACTTATTTTAGATTTACTTCTATCAAAAGCATTAAAAAAACAAGAGGATTATAAATCTACAGTCCATTCAGACAAAACTTTTTACACCAATTTTGAAACCAGGATAACCATAATCACAATGAGCACACATAATAAATATGAGCTGCCGCATAAATATAATATGTATTACGTAAAAGGATATATCCTGGGGGTAGTTCAAAAACGTGTTAACTGGTAGGTGAGCCAAACGGGGGATGATTTATGATACCCTGTAAGGGACGGTCGGGGTAAAAACCCCTCGCAGTTGCGGTCTGTTTCGATACACATCTAAAACTTGTTTTTATATCGAAAAATATTATTTTGTCAGCAAAGTTTCTTGTTGATGTTTGCTCATCGTTAGGTCCTATATTTTGGAAGTAGAGAAAAAGGTTTCATTTTTCACGATTGAATTCGAGTAGAAATATTTTTTGCTGTGCCCGACGGGTCCATGATGATATTATAGTTTTAAGTTACCACCTAAATATCACATTGTGGAATGCAATAAATATTTCAGTATCGAGGTTTTTGAATTAGTTATTATATTACTCTTTTACACATTAAAAATCTTTTACGCTGTATTATAATATGTAACCTAGGTACATAATTTGTTGTTTCAGTAGCATCACAAAGACCTAGTAGCCCCTTAATATTTATCTATTTATAAAAAAACCTGTACAAAATATTTCTGTAGTATCGGGGTGACATTTGAAACTCCAAAAAAGTCATTTTACAGTATGAGACTTTATTAGTAGGAGTGATATGGCATTTATTGCGGTTGCAAATTAAAAGATATTTTTAGTTTCTTTGAGATTAAAGTCATCTTTGCACATCAGAGCTCGTGCATATGGCTTCTATCATTCTGTCAATTTACGCAGCAGTTGGCTTAGATACTGCGCTTTGACGTTTGTTCTCGCGAAGGTGTCCTGTTGCAGCTGTAAAGTTTTCATCATGTACTGGCTTCCTATGCTTTTCGGTCATTGCACACCACGCTCACCTGAACGCATTTATGTTACTTTATCGTGCAGTGACGATGTTGCTAATACAGCGTTAATATTGAACTTCTTGTCAATCAAGCAGATGTGTGCAAAAGTCTCAAGCCTGCTATAAATAAGACTTCTTTCAACGACTTTCAACCATGTGACGTTGACGTGATCGAACGTCACTGGCGGCAGCTTAGACAGGTCACGCGTCGTGTCACGCGTCATGTATTTTGAGTCAATACCATCCCAACCCGTCTCCTTGGATACGCGGATCATATCCATTAAATGTATTTATATGGTCATATCTACAACGTCAGTGATGTCTATTAAAACCAAATGTTTAGGTTCTAGGAGGTTTATTTATGTACACGAAAACATATTCGTGAAGACCTGTTATTGGTCACCTATATTAAGTCGTACAGATATTGTAACTAATTAGCTGTTCGTTTTCCTAATCTATCTGCCGAGTCTTTTTTCCTAACTATGTTGGGGTCGGCTTCCAGCCTTACCGGATGCAGCTGAATACCAGTATTTCACATAGAGCGACTGCCTATCAGACCTCCACAACCCAGATACTGGGTTACACGATACCCCTTGGTAAGACTGGTTGTCAGATTTTCGGGCTTCTGACTACACGTAACGACTGTTAAAGATCTACAATTGACAGCCGGGGCCAAAAGCTTCAAGTGCTATCCGAGGCACGGAGAGTGACAATTAATTTATAATACGCACATAACTTACGAAAAGTCAGAGGTGCGCGCCTTGGGTTCGAACCCGAGACCTCTGACTTGCGAGTCAATCACCACTAGGCGATCACAACTCTGTTACCTGTTAGTTTTCCTAATATAAATAAATAAACAAAACAATTTTTAATGTTTTTAATGTTCCAGAGCAAGCAATCCCTTAATAATAAATTTACATCTGGACATTATCTGTCAAGTCTTACGAAATAACATTCTTTGTGTACGTTATCATTTGTGTATTACCACATAACAAGTTATCGATTCTCTTTGACTTACTTTTATTTCTCTTGTAAGAGTAAATATTTGGCGTCTCTTTCTAACGATCCAAAGTTTTTTCCTCCTAAACAAGTTGGTCCCGCGATAATAAAAATGTTATGATCACAGAAGTTTACGATTTATTTGTTGGAACGCTGATAGTTCTCGAAACCGAATATATTTCGTTAAGGGTTGACAAATTTCCAAGTTTTCAAGGATTCGTCCCGGTTTTTGTGATATATGAGCGTTTGAGCGAAGTTTTTGTTGTGGATTGTTAAAATTCAGTTGTTGCAAATTTTATCGTGCCAACTTGTGAATGCAGTATGAAATAGATAGTATTTACAGTGTGCTTTTCAATATTTTTTATTTTACGGACAACATAAAACAAAATATATATTCATAGGTATTTACTTACAAACATAAAACATAGTTATTTGTAAGGTATTTTGTAACTCAATATAAGATTTTTTAAAACAACCTATTCTATTCTACTGACAAGCAAAGAATTTTTCTATACAATCACAAGATTACCTTGACTTTAACAAATAATTGTTAAGAGCCAACAAACAAAAAAATCTTGAAAAGTAAATTTTTAATTTTATTCCAGCCAGTAACTAAATAAGTCTTTGATGATAGTCTGAGAACGTAGTCAAAACAAACATCAAGGTTTTTAAAATCACTAAAGAGATTTTGTTCCAATTAAAAAAAAATAACACTGTCCCAGTTCTCTATGTGAACATGGAATCCCCATGTATTTTGTGGTAAGTAATAAAATTCATCTGACATAAAATCCTGGACTGTTTCTAACATTGACTTGTTTTTTTCCTCTCATATAAACTAAAATGTCTTCACAGAACACATTTACAAAAAAAAGTCCTTCTCAGAATAAATATATATGTAAAAAGACTAGCTTCCGCCTGCGGCTTCGTCCGCGTAGTATGTTGAAATTTAAATCATGATTCGAAAGACACGTGGCACCATCTATTATATTAAGAACGTTATTATTGTTTTCCTCAGGAACACTACTCTTTTTTCGGGATTAAAGGTACCCTATGTCCCTTTTTGTACACCTGACAACGTATGGCACGGCACGCCAGGGATCGCGGGTTCAAGTCCCGCCCGAGTCAGTTTTTGCGATTTTCTTATTAAAAAAATTTCATTTAATAAGCAAATCATGTGCATAAACATGTAAAAAACATACATAAAAAAAGTTCTTTCAAAATTTCAGGATGATAGGTTCAGTAATTAAGGCGTGAAAAGGTGACAAACAAACGAACTTACTTTCGCATCTAAAATATTAGTAAGAATGAATCTTTTTAATATTTCTTAGTAATTTTCTACTCCCTCTTTGAACTTCGTCTCTGCATTATGTTGTCAAGCATTACATGTCTGAAGTACCTATTATAATTAAATTGAAAAGGAAATTCCTAGAATCTTAAGATGGTATCCTTAACCCGAGAATTCATGGGAATAATAAAGCAAAAGTTTCCACTGTACCTAATATAAATCTTCTATGTTTTTGCTACACCAAATGTAGTGGAAAATAATATTTACAAGCATGTTTCCTCATCTCGTATCTTCAGAATAATGTCTGTATACACATAACTAATATATTTGCGCTCCAACGCTTAAAGTATTAGCGTTTTGCTATTGCTGGGGAGGGAAAAGTGTGGGTATGATAAGAACCTATTTGAAGAGGGCAAATCAAAGAACTAAGTTTTTTACAGGCTTTTATTTTACTTAGAATGTTTGTATGTTATTAGGTCTAGCAAGCTAAATTAGAACTACTTTCTCTTATACTACGGAGTTGAATATTTTCATGTTGGTTCAGTTCCCATGACAATACATTTTTATGGTATGATTAATCGACATCTAATACTATTAGCTCCAGATAAAAGAACACTTCAATTAGGTATGTAAATGTATATACATATTATACATATTTATGTAATTTAATAAATAAATTCAATTACAATTCCCAAATAAAATTATACATAATTATAATCTTCAAAAATGAAAATTATTAACTGAATTAGATTCCTTAGAGTAAAACAAATCGGATTAAATATTTTTTATAGTTCGAAGTATTTCATTACTAACAGTGTTAACAAAATATATCTGAACAGAAAATAATGTTTTATTATTTATTTTTTAAAGGAAAAATGTAATCTCCTAAAAAGACAATTTTTCAGGAAATTTAAATATGGTTCAGCGATGTATCAGTTATTACACCATTACGTCAATTAACTCAAGCATTAACTTCAAGATAAAACAATTTATATCAAAGCTCCCCTTCTTCTACAAATTGATACTTAAGGGTTGTTTACAAACTCATTCTTCCAATGGAACATTCTAATTTTCTTCCTCATTCATCCCCAATTTATCCCCACGAGCGAAACAAAACACATCCTCATTTCTTTCCAAAGACTTTCCTCAACAATTATTCAAAAGACTTTTAAAAGGAAACAAATACGGACTTTACATTAATCACTTTTAGATCGACAGGGGGAGTGTCCGTTGAAAGAATGAAGATCCCTTCTTGTCTCGGAGTAAGCACGTCAATGTCCCTTCCGGGTAACCATTTGTCATTGGTATATTGTTGGCAGGAAATGAGAATCGTAGTGTTTGTAACGTTTTGACTTCAATTGTGATCTATGTTGTGTAGGGTAGTTGTCATGTCATATGTGTTCTTGAGATTCGCTTGAATGGTCACGGGAAACCGGTCATGATGTATTAGTTTTATTGTAACTTTGGCTTTACCTTAAACTTGACGTAGATACTTATTTTGAGCGATGGTTGATGAATGGTAAAATGTAAATATTAATTTGACTCACCTGTTCTACCCACACGTTCGTTGTCATGATTTGATTCTTAAGATTCTGTAACAAAAGAAAAATGTGTTTTAATAAAAATATTTGCAACAATATTGATATTTACAGGATTATTGTTTTATATAATAAAAATATTTACAGAGGGAATAGCCTGGGTTTGCGCAAATATTTGTGCCATATAGTGCATGCCTGCCTGCATAGTTTTCTATCTCCGTTATGATTGTCCTCTATGACCGAAATTCTTTCAGGAGGATTATTACTATTATTATTACACTAAAAACTGCTATACTTCGTAAGTTGTATAATTATGTATTTACGATGTTTATGAAAAGGTTTAATGATCACTTGAATGAGCAAATTACTTATAAACTTGAAACCTCTTTAAAATTATCACACTTCAATAGTTTGTTTAAGAGGATTCTACTTTAGTGAAACTTTAATCTAATTAACTCTCTTGATTAACTTTTACTTGATGTAACAGAAAGGTGTGGTCATATTTACTGTTCGTATCGGGTTTTCTAATGACCTATTTTCATTTGAGTCAAGAAAAGTTGTAGATTGGTTGTAGATGTGTTGAGAATGTTGAAGGATGGAGGAATCAGGAAAGCTGAGATTAATTTGTGCTTAAATTGAGCTTATAACATGGTAAACTGCTGTGTTTAATTTCCCAAAAAAAATACTAGGAAACATAATTTAACAATGATATTTTAACATTTGAATGGCGAGAACTGCTTAACCTTTGCGCAAGGCAATGTTGTTAACATTTTAGTGATTGCTATATGCGTGTGATAGGGTTGTGTGTACAGAGAAGAATAAAACGTTCGAAATAACTTGTAACTCCAATTTAATCACTTTGAATCACTAATAACAAATTCCAACAGAACAATGTGGTTTAATTTCTACCGATGCGTGCGTCTGTAGTGCGGGGTACCGCCGGTACGGAACAACTGAGAAACGCTGTGCAGTGTGGCTCTAATATCAAAAACTAACATGTCAGCGTTCCCGCTACAACATTATCACTCTATATTTTCTTATATAAATACTCTAAGGTCTAAAACACGTCAGATACCTACTATTCCGTCATATTCTTCTTCATAGAGACAACCCCAGCTGCAGTGTCCCCAAATAAATCATAATATCATGCATGCACAGCATTGTGAATTAAAGTTGAATTAAGCAGAAGTATAATTGAAACTGGGTCGACGTTATGTAAGATGCAGATTAGGATATTATCTCTCTGGATTATAGTATGAGTTTGTCATACAAATGCGTTTAGTTTTGTGTGAGTTCGTTTGATGAAATGTTCAGTTGACATTAGCAGTGTTGGTTTAGTAGATTGTGTTTGTTATGGTAAATTCAATAGGTGTGGTAATTGAGATGTTTAGAAAGGAAAGGTTTTTTTGAAGAGGGGTGTGTTGGGTATGTATTTGGCTGTTTAATTTAAAATATCGTCAGTCCAATTTAATTACTATTTTTGCGGATAATCGTTTAGAGATTATATTTACTTCCGTTGTATCTACTACTCAACTGATTCTATCAAATTAACATCATCAGCCTGTATCAGTTCACTACTGAACATAGGCCTCTCTTAATGCGCGCCACTATTGTGTGCTCATTGCAGGTCACGCAGTAGCAAATGATTACTGTTACGCAGTAGGATGCTGCTGCCCATCCTTTGGATCATTCCCTTTGTCGCTTTTTACGACACCCGCGGGACGAGTAGGGGTGGTTTTGTTCTTAGGCCGGAAACACACGGCACCATCGGTACATCGGATAATGTATTGCGCATCAGATTCTGATAATAATAATAATATTACAATCTGATGGCACTACATTGTCCGATTTCATCCGATAATTAGGATCGGATCGGAAGATGTTGAAAGTACTTTAGTACCGACTCTAAAACAGTGTACCGACTAAAAATTGAAGTTTATATATTATTTCTCTTTGCTTTAAAGTTGGTTTTATTTGTTTGTTTATGGTTTTAATTTTCCAATTTTGAAAAGCAGTTGTAAGTTTTTATTGTGGTTATCCACGCGATCCAACTCACGGACGTCGTGGAGTTACCTACTCATCAATGTTAGGTTTCCTACACAATATTTGGTATCCAAAACTTAGACATGTTTCTCCACGTAAAGTTGTCTAAGTAGTTCGTTAAACTTATCAATAAGCTAAAGTTTGTACCCTCTCTACAGTTTACATAAGTAATTAATAATGTATTATAATTAATCTTACAACAATTCTTGAGGAACTTGAAATTGTTATTAAATACAGGTAAGTACTTAATTATTTTACGCAAAATTATATTCATTAAAATCTTGATATAAGTTATTAATTAATTTGCAAATAGAATCAATATAGGCCCATACCTACTCTAAAACAATGGTCTAATAAAAGATGAGATTTTTTAAATTTAGAAAAGCCGTTCCATATTTTAAAAAGTCTTGTTTTATATTATCTAGATTCTTGAGTTAAGTTCTTGAATACGGGTCTGAATTACTCTTAAACCCTCAAAAACCCTAAAAACCTATCCAAACATTCTAATAAGCATTACCCCAGACACTCTAAAAATCATATCCCCAGACACTCCACTTTAAGTAAGTTCAACACGAAACGAACAAAGTTCTGAAATAATTAACGTATGTATGAATGCAGATTCATCACACTGAACCCATCTTAGCATAGAAATACATGCAAAACGAGAATTAATTGAACCAGTAGGAAGTAAAATATATTAGTAAGAGTGCATAGTCTGTCTTAATACTTTCGACGAAGGTAAAGTTCCAAATTAAGGTTCAGTGGAAACGAAAAATTTATCACATAATGAAGATCGCGACTAAGTCCAGTAAAATATTAACTTATGAAGATGAATACTTTGTTAGTAAGTTTTTGTATCGTGGTTTTAATACTACATATACATTTTTCTTCCCTTGCTTAATTACAGCGTCAAACGAGTCGTCAATTATGTTTATTGATTTATTGAGTATATTTATAAATATTTTGTCAGAGTTGTCAGTAATATTATGTTACGTTGCTCGAATGCACCTAGAAAAATTGGCTAGAATTTTCAGTCACCATACTTAATCGTCTACGACACCAGAGACATATATTATCATCTCTCTTGCTAAAATCAAGCAAAAATTTTTGTTTCGATCATTTGTATGACATAGGCTTTAATAGGAATTTGTTACTATTCCCAACTTAACAATTTTTTTCAATACCAATATTAATATTTGCGTCATCATCATCATCATTTCAGCTATAAGACGTCCACTGCTGAACATAGGCCTCCCCCAATGACTTCCAGATAAAAAAAAAAAAAAATTGCATATTCAACTATAAAACCAAGTCTTAAATATTTTTTTCTTCCCAATTCTCTACGCGGTGCAACTTGTGCGCTAACTTCCTCGGTACATAGAGACGGTGCAAAACACTGGTTCCCAACTACAACTTTCATTGTTCGCTGCACTGTGTAAACTTTTAAATTCCTTTTTACTTTAATTACCCTTAGTTCACGAACGGCATCAGATAAAATTGCATTCCTTTAAAGTCGTTCGGCTTTCGTTCGGTACAGAGTGAGGAATCCAAATTATGTTTGCTCATTCGCTCGTTTTTCTTGTCAGGATTTCACGTGATTCAACATTTTTGTATTATCATTCTGCTTGTGTTAGAATTCTGTGAATCGTTTTAATCGTTGTTTAGCTTGGAAACTGATCTTCCAAAGTATTTTACACTTTTTTCACAACATAACATTATTAATCTAGGAATTAAAGTAGATTAGTGAGAGTTGACTGGCAAGTCAGAGGTCTCGGGTTCGAACCCAAGGCGCGCACCTCTGATTTTTTGTAAGTTATTCGGTCTCTCCGGTGCTCTCCGGTCGTGTCGGATTGCTGTCCCATTGGACTATGAGAGTAGAGGAATAGAGAGTGCACCTATGTTTGCGCCCACGCTTGTGCACTATAATATCTCCTACGTAATTGGTTAATCGCCGTTGAGATTGGCCGCTGTGACCGAAATTCGGTCAGGAGGATCATAATATAAAGTAAATTGGATTGGAATGTGAAATTTAAGTGTAAACAATCGAAAATCAATTTTATTTGCTTATTCAATGTAAGTTGATTGTTACATAATACTTAATATTGTATTGGCTTACAAAATTGATCCTAAGAGAGATAGATTTTCCAAAATCCAATCAGTGTGTTCCAATAACAGCAGTATTCTAACAAATACTAAGTTACGTGAAACTTCGAATATATCCAAATTGCTGTGGCATTAGGAATATCACTGGGGAGATTGTTACTTCGAAGTGTCTGAGTATGCATTTATGTATTCACATGTATTGGAATTATGGAAACTTGGTCTTGTGAATTTTGGTACACAGCTGGGTAACATCAGAACAAATTAAGAAGAAGATATTGCTTGTTATTGTGAATTACACTCCTTCCTTTCCTATAAACGCAACTCCACGATTTCCTGTACGTGTTAGTCTTAGCCTTGGTTGGCAAGATTAGCACAAAACAATTATTTATCATACTCGGCTCGTCAGATATTATGTTAACTGTCTTAAGCCAGCCATTTCTTACCATTTTATTACATGTTATGTCAGTAGTGAGTGAGGTTTCTTAAGTCAGAAACGTGAATGTCTGTAATAATAGGTACTAATAATAAAGATCTAATGAAACAACTCTTTAACGGATTTCTGTCGCGTTATATTCATAGTCAAAAACGTACGTTTTGAGTGCTTTGAAGCTCTCGTGGTCACAGGCAGACAGAGTTGTTTCTTTATTTTAAACGTTCGCGAAAGTTTAAGACAATATTAAATAAAGATCTGTTTTTTTTTTCGGATTATGTGACAACCGATTTATTTCGAAACTTAGTAAACGCTAAATTTTCAACATGTTCATAGTTTGAGTTAATTACATTTACAATACCAATATTAATAACCAAATAATTGTTTACCGTAACACTTATCCAATCACCACACACGTTCAAACACAATGTAGGTACACTTGAATTAATATTACCATATAATTTTATTACCAATCAACTGTAATGCCAGACTTAACGGTTTGATAGGATTTGCGACCATTACAAGTTTGTCAATGCGTCGTAAATAGGAACGACTCATAAAATTGTTGTGAATCGTTCTGGTTGATGTAAAACCGTTTAGAAAAGAATTATGAATGGCTAAAAACTCTTTGATCCATGTTAATCAAAAAACAAAAAAAAGAACCTAGTAAAAGAATAATAAAGGCTTATAAAATTACTCTAATTCAATAAACAAGTTTAAATAATCTTAGTTTGTAAATTTATTAGGTACTTTCGATACAAATGCCTTATAAGAATAGTCGCCAAATGGATAAAATCCATAATCACACACACACGCACATCCAATTTTTTTCATAACTGACATAATTATGTAAACAACAATTGGATCAACCTATATTCGCAATAAATTATTTGAATTTTTTTAATCCTTATTTTTTATACCTATCTGTGCAGCTGATTAGATATTTACTTACTACATACTCGTAGAAACCAATCCAATCTTTAAAACTACTTATGTACATATAAACAATACGCTACTTTCTAGTTACGTAAGCAATTAATTTCGTAACTTTAACTATTCGTATAATGTAAAGTAAGTGGGCAAGTGTAAAAGGGACAAGCTGACGCTTCATTAAACTTTATAATTGGCTTCGGAGCTTGGTAGAGGCGTCGAACTAGAAAATACTTCGCGCAGTACTGAGTTATCACAATTTCGTCGTTCGGGATGTGCGGTGGCATGTAAATTAGGTTTCGTAATTATGAATGGAATAAATCATGGAAATTGTTTTGATGGTGGTCTCAACGAGAAAGTTGAAGAATCATAGCCAGTAAACAATGAAAAGGGAAATGTAGGTTCAAGATTCATTAAAGATGATTTAAATGAGTTTTTGAAAAATAAATTTATTAAGACTTTGATAATTTTAGGAATTTTTGTTACTTTAAAATAACACTGATTTAAAACCAGAATAAACAGTTTGGTAACTGATGAAAAAAAAAACAAAATAATATAATTTGCAACAATCGATGGTGCAAACATTTAAAAATATTGGAATTTTCCTTGTACCATCGACTACTCATTGATGTTTCCCATAATCCGAACTGTCACACACCCTACTCAATTCTTCCATCGAGATCAAGGGAGATTTAGGTCGTGGTTATATATGACCTCATAAAATCCTTCAGCATATAACTGGATGCGAGTGAATTTTAGTTTGGTTTTTCATAAGTGTGTTTATGTAGAAGTTTCAGTATAGAGGGAATCGATAAAAGTTGTGTGTTATTTTGTATGTGATGATAAAATAGTGTATGAAGTTGTAGATAGTGATGTCACAATACCCAATGAATATTTTTATAAGATGATACAATGTTCAAAGCAAAGTTGTGTAATGCTGGTAATGCATACGCCTCACCTGATGTTAAAACCTTTACCGTGACGTATAGATGCTAGCATACTTGAACATTGCCGATTGTGTTCAGGATTTTGAAAAGTAAGGGGTTTTATGGAAAGAGGTATTGGGCCTCCGTGGTGGCGCATTGGTTACGGACCCGCTTTGCAAGCGCGTCGGTGTAAGTTCGAACCTGGCATGTACCAATATGACTATTTCCATGTCATAATTATGTACTTTCTTGAAACTATACTTAGTTCTTTGGTGAAGGAAAACATCGTAAGGAAACCTGGATTTAATAGACTAAAATCGCCAAGCAGTGAGCTAGCTTAGTGATTAATGCTCGATTCTTCTCTGTATTAAAAGAAGCTTTTGCCTTACAGCGGGACAGTTACAGGCTGGTTTATTATTTGTTAATAGCTGCAAGCTAACTTTAATTCTAAGAATAACAAAAAGGCAAAATATAGAAGAGTTAAAAAAAGCTTGTAAGAATATCTTTTTTTTTCATAATTACCTCTCAAAGCATTACATACACCCGTTACTAAATTTAACTAACAACAGCAGCATTTTCAGCCACGTATCTCTGCAAACGTGACTAGCGACATCTGTTGTTTGCCCTAAACTAGTCCACAGAGCGATGAGTAATTAAACTTTATAATTGGTTTGGACGACGACACCCACCAACTTCGACTTACGACTAAAGTCATTTTGCGATTTTGGCGAGTAATGACGTCGAAGATTGCTGTGAAAAGTAGTTTAGATTAATACAGCCATTTAAGTTTTTGATGTTGGATTGACGGAAAACAAGTCGAATCAAAATCCATTTATTGTGAGCATAGGTACGTTCCACTATGTCCGGCCCGTAGAGGCATAAAATTAAGATAATAACTAATAAAACATTATTTTTAACATTATTAAATTCTACGTATGACAAGACTGATATAATTCGTAGAAGAACGCGGCATCCGCCATAATTATATTTTATTAACAACTCGATTATCTGTCTTAGAAATTTAAATTGCTAGATTGGAGATACTGTTGATGACATCGAAAAGTCATTGTTGTTTGCTTTAAATAAACCAAATCATAAAGAATTTGCAGAAACCATATTATTAGCGTGAAATACAATCAACGAAACCTAGAAGTGATTACAAAACAGACAGCATAGAAAAAAATAGTGCAGTGTGTATTCAAACAACGGAATTTAAAACCGCTTTAAAGTACAAACATCCAGCTTTACATAAAATAAAAAGAAAAGTAAACTCAAATAGAAACATGCAAATTGAAAACGAACAGTGTTCCAATGGCTACACGAGTATGTTACAGCAATTCTATTAAAAATGCTAATTAAATCCTTGCGAGCGACCACGGTACCGAGTTCTGTTTGACAAACAGAAACTGCACCTAATCCAGCTAAACTGACCAAACAGTCTGTAGAAATATCCGTCATATAATAACATAAAACATTTATATACGGTTTTGGTAGCTTCAGCAATTATCCATTTAAAATGTTCATAAAACCGTCCAATCCGGCTAGCTAGCACCGAAACTTCTGTGTTTCGGCCAATTTCCAGCGTTATTTATTATTACTTGGCCGTAATGAGCTCTTAGCCGTTACATAACACGATCCCATTATTATATGCCACAAAAGCAAATCATAAATCACCAGTGGCAGTAAAAGTTGACATCATTTTTAATAACAATGGGTCGACCACGTCATCTTTTGTTGGGTTTGTTATCGCAAATAAGCTGTGGATCTGTATCGCTCGTTTGAGCCTCTCTTTTGTCGTTGAGGCTTTTGAGCAGGTGATTAGGATATTAGGAAAGTGGAATGAACAATGGGGCACAATACTTTTAGAAAACTAGAAAGGTCATTCATTTTGGAGTAATGTAGATTGTTCATTTTATGTATTTCTTTAGAATTATTGTTTATTACGAAAAGGTTTGAAATTGTACAATCTACGCCGTGTTTATTTTTTTTACTGTTTCATTGCCTTACTTTTAATTAGAACTAACATTTTGCCTCAAGATACTAACAATGTTTTTATTAGAAACAAAATAAACACATTTTCAAATAATAATTCAAATTTAACTAATCGCATTTCCCATGTAATAATTACCAAACATTGTTAGTTCGCTGGTATATAATGGTACAAATCCAAGATATGTCCCGTAGATAGCCAAATAGGTTATATTAAATCCCATTGTTGCCAACATAATAGAGAGATTATTGTGGCCTAAATACAGAACTGAATGGGGGCCATGGTGAGGCTATAGGTTGCGGATTATACGTTGTGATTATAAGGCAAGTGTAGATATACTTGCGTAGCTGAATAACCTTAAAGTAATGCTTTAGATGACAGGTAATTCAGATTTTTGGTTTTACTAAAGGTCTTTTATTGGTCAAAATTGGTTGAAAAATCAAATCTGCTCGTTTCGTCACGATCACCATCACTTCACTATCACTTCACCGTGTAATGCAAGTAATAATTAATTTATAATACGCATATAATTTCGAAAAGTTAGATGACTGCCAGGATTGGATCCAAAATTTGACAGTCCAATGATCATACTAGACTATATATCATCAAAATAGACATAGAAATGTAAACAACATTGTATCATTAATTTTATTAATAAGACCTACATCAGTAATATTCACAAAACTAATTAATATTTGGGAAAGACCTTAGCTGCGGGATAATATTGGTAAAAAAAAACAATAATCCAAAAGACAAATACTATAAAAAGATTGTAATTTGTGTAGCAATAAAGGTCAAACCCTGAAACGAGGTAACATGTTATGGTTATCCGATAAAGGTATTATTGCGAATTTTACGATTCATACTCTCAGGGTTATAGCCCACATTATTGGCTTTTCAATCGTTTGATTGCTGTATTGTTATGAACGAACTATTTTAGTATTTTCGGCGTACGTAGGCCTGTTGCAATGGACTATGAATTTCAAGCAGATATGTAGGATTGTATATTCAAAATGTGATATATTCTACTATAAATAACTAAATTATGGCTGTGTAATGAGTAGGGGTTTCAATAGAGGATAGTTCTGATTTAATTGATTCTGATTTAGTTGGAATAATATTGGGTTAGCTTTGTTTACCAACATACCTGGTATCAGTCCTATGACATGGCTTGACACACCATAGTAAAATCTTTCAGGTGTGCTGGATTCGTCAGGTGGTCAGAAGTGCCTGCCAAGGTTCTGAACAAAGATATTGGATTCTATGGTTTTGCACTTTTTTTTTCTCCATAACTTTCACTATGCCAAGTTTTAAACTCATCCGTGCGAGCAATATTCTTAAAAAGGGATCCACAGTTTTCGTTTCACGTATTAATATTTAGATAAAGTAAGGAAGCAAGCTCACGACAATGATTACAGAGAACAGTAATTGGTAGATACTGACAGGATTCAAAATCTGTTCGATCCTAACTATTCCGAAGATTCAAGCCAAAGTTTAATTCTGGAGCTACGATTTTCCCCGAACCTTGAAACACAAGTTACAATACAAGGCAGTCTTAATGGAATATCTCAGAATTCTGCGTAGTAACATTATTTAGTTATTACACAACGGATAGAGGACAACAAACAAATCTCTGTTTAGCATTCCGGATTCTAAGATTATGTCGGCGCGCGCTACGTATTATAGTTGAGCTGGGATTACTAGTGAAGCTTGTAAGGAATTAATATTTTCTTGGGAGTTATGTTGTTTGTGTGGTTTCGCTAACAAGAATTTGCCGCACTATGGATCGGATTGGGTGAGCGAGTTTTACTTTTGGTGGTTGATATATGAGTTTAGTTTCACGGCATGGATAACCCGACCACCATGTATTGTCATTAACATCATTATAATTTGTGATTGATTTAGTGTTTTGTTTTTATGACGTCAATCATTTCGAACGAATAAACAAATACCTAATTATAAAACGACGATTAATAAATACTTTGGTTCCTTTTTTTAGAGCCTAAAACTAAAATCTATACCAACAATTTTATAATTTTTAAAGTGTGTATGTAAAATTATATTGTTCTACCTGCAAAGAGTGCTTTTAAGTCGTAAAAAGTAGTAGATCCATGCAAACAACACTGCACGCCGAAGATAAATGAATATGTCCCAAAAGTGGAACAGTAGAAACATCCAACCATATTTTGGTACGAGTAACTTTGCAAAGGCGGGTATAAATAAAATCGGCTTAAGAGCACTGGACA
The DNA here is from genome assembly GCA_936450705.2 of Protodeltote pygarga. NCBI lineage: Eukaryota > Metazoa > Arthropoda > Insecta > Lepidoptera > Noctuidae > Protodeltote > Protodeltote pygarga. Next base: position 11,754,268 of record OW388263.2, read on the forward strand.
TTTTAATAAAAAAGGGACCTCCATCATAGTTTCCTTTGTCACACACGTGACCGAGGGTAGTTTGCTGCCACCAGATTAACAAGACCCCTAACTCAACATTAATACGTTGACGTTAAAGTCTATGTATGTTGGCTATGAAAAGGGCTGTGACAAAAGACTGGGACCTTTTTAGTACTGAGGGTCTAAATAACAAAACATAATACGGAAGTATGTTCTCAACAAGGTGATGGGTTTTTGCGAATTTTTTTTTTCGTATTGATAAGTGTTAAATAATAGAATAGTGAAAGTCTTTAGTGGTATGACTATTGACTGCTAATATAAGTCTGAAGTCGTTAGTTAAGTATAAGTTCGGAGACTAGTCGACAGCACACGTGATTAGAGGGCTGGCTATTTCTTTGCTCAAAGAATCAGCATTGCCATCTAGCGTGGCAATGCTGCCAGCTTTCTGGGCACGCTGTCTGCAGACGACGGTGATAGGGAGGAATTCTTTGACGCCTTCGCGTGACTTTTGTATAATTCGAAATTGTAAATAGTTATATTATTATTTAGTTTTTTTATAATTTATGTATCAAAATGTAAATAAATATTAATTAAAGTCTGAAGTTTAACATTTTTGTAAGAAGAAAAAAAATATCACATTCAGGAACTTTTTAGAGGCTTAATTCTTGAACTACTACGAATCCAATCTAATTCATCCAATGTGTCAATGCAGCAAGCGTTTTGGGGATGTTGCTTACTAGAAGCGGTCTTTTAGATTAAGTTTTTCTTTTTAATTTATTTTTAGTTTTAGTGTTTAGTTTTTAATATTAGTTGTAGTTAACTTATTAATGAATAAGCAATAGCAAGCAATTAACTGGCAAGATTATATTTTCTTCTGAGATCGAAAAAACTATGTAAATGTTCCTTAGCCAGAAAACAATGCGCGCATTGTAAGTTGTGCTTTTGCAACAAGCGACGTTGCAATAAGTTTGTATATAAATTGGGACTGCGTGCGTAGTTTAAGAGAAAGAGATATACCAAACACTCTCAGAATATTCTTCAAATCTTCTAACATTTTATAACGACGCGATCACACGACAGTTTAGTGGGCTCGAATACTCCTCGCAACCTAAATGTATAACTATAGTTTTTCCTTCACATACGCCTGCGCGCGTAATGAAATGATTACAAAATAATATTGACTCTCCAGCTTGCTTGGTCAAAGTATCTCAAAACCTCTGTGAGACAAGCATCAAATTAATTGAAATTATATCACAAAAATTTGCATGTTGGGTCGAGTTGACGAAATACGAGAACCAATGCTATGCTGTTGGGTCGAGCTGACGAAATACTAGACCCAGTGCTGTTTTGCTAAAGCCATTACATACCATATTTCTGTAAATAAATATCATTTCATTTCTGAAAATGACAGTAATGTTACCTCTATTTCCGATTTGTTGGTCCGGTAGGGAATAGATTCTGATTGTATAGTGTGCTACCAGCATGCACACACTTCCGAACCGGCTATTGGATCGGAAACGTTTGACGTCTGGGTGTGTTACTGATGGACCAATCCAACTGTTTCATCGGAAACTGTCACTTACTTATCTTAACGATGTATTCTGTACTAAATACAGAACGCCAATCACTCAATTACTGTTCCAACAATATTAAGAGTGAGATTCGTAAGATTTATAGTAAAAGTTGTTGACGAAATAAACATATCAGGTGTGAATATATCCTTATCAAAATGTCAATTATGTTCTTTTTTAGTTAATCTAAGACACCATTGACTAACGGTATAGGAAAACATCCACCGTAAGGAAACTGGACTTAAAAGTCTGAAATCGCCAACAGGCAGAGAGCTAACGTGGTGATTAATACTCGATCCTTCTCTATATGAGAAGAGGCTTTTGTGAGAGCTAACGTGGTGATAAATTCTCGATTCTCTGTGTGAGAAGAGGCTTTTGCCCTGCAGTGGACTGTGGAACAGTTACAGGTTGATTTATTTAGCAGCTTAGCTGGCGGCGTACGCACTGACTCTATACTACACTACACAGAGAAGTATGACATTCATTTCGATTTGTAATACCAAGTTCATAGTCATAGAAAAGCACAATATAGTCTGATATACTTATAAATATTTAGTACCTACAAATACTTAGTACCTACAAATACTTAGTACCTATAAATATTTCAGTTGGCTTTAAAATTGTGACAATGAAGCAATATTTGACTTTCAAAGTCTTTCAGTTTTGTCGCTTTAAGCTTGAAATCCTACAAAGCTCCATTTTCAGGTCACGTAACCTTAAAACGAGTATATTCTACTCCCATTATAACAGTTCGCGTAACTGAATTTATACGACAGTTACGATGCTTGCTATAGAGTTTTCATTGTACGTAGAATAGGCTGGCTTCATTCCAGCTTCATTCGTCATACGCAAGCCTGGGAATTGGCAACGAATACTCAGCCCTGGGTCGAGAAATAACTTTTTTATTTATGGGATCAATGGTAGGGGTAGGAAATTGATACTTGTATCTTTTTCAAGTTCTTTTTTTGAGTTCAATTTACCTTCGGAGGATATTGCTGTGTCGCGCTATTTTGATAAGTGAGTCGATAGTTTCATAAGAATAGGATTACAGTTAAAGTTTGTATTAGTTTTTAAAAATGTTATATGTCTTTCTTAGTTAATCTAAGACATCACTGACTAACGGTGAAGAAAAACATCGCGAGGAAACTTGGACTTTAATAGTATGAAATCGCCAACATGCATTGAATTAGCATGATAATGAATACTCGATCCTTCTCTATATGAGAATCCCTTCAGTAAGAATTCTTTTGCCTTGCAATGAGACGGTTACAGGCTGGTTTATTTTTATTTTTTATTCACTAGTGACTTTTACACCCAGATTATATTTATTGGGACAGACTAAGTAAGGAGTTGAAGTCAATGGGACGCATGGTAATGGTAAAAAATACTGTGTACATAAGAATATAGGGTATCCCTAGGATATCCAATCCAAGTCCAATATCGTAATAGGTTTGTGGAATAATTTTAAGTAATTTCAACAGATACTAACCAAAATGTGACTTACTGCGAATAATAGATAATCCTACTCTTACTCCAATGGAGAAGTAAAACATATAAAATCATATCCGCGCAATAAATAAAAGATATTCAGAAAAATACTTGGTAACAGATTCTTGAATGAATACGTCAAACGGCAGTCTGGATGCCAGTGTTGAGCCAGAATTGCACTATTGTACGGCTTCCCATTATACCGGTTTGAATCGAGAAACGATTTGTTAGGAAAAAGATTTTTTCCCCTTTTTCCTATTTTTGTTCTTCAATATTGAATATGCATGAGAAATGCGGACTCCAGAATTCTTAGAACGCGGCGTTATAGTGATTTCGAACTTTGAATGGCAAAAGGAATGTTTCGTTTGAAGTTTTTAGATGTGGTACAGTTGGTAGCGGGCGCGTGAGCGACTGAAGTCTATCACAAACCAAACCGAGCCAATCGCGCGACTAGCTGGAGACTGACGATCTGGTATGCAGAGGTCAGGCGTAAGTATAATAATAATTTCCTTCGGACCTTATTTTGGCCACAGTGCAGCCAATTTCCGTTGAAATTAAAAAACCCAGGAAATAATGTCGTGCATAAGTATTACGTGTTGTAATATTCTTAGTTCGGAAAGGATTAGAAAGTGGTTGTTTATACACAAGGTAGTTTAGTTGTTTTTGTATTTGGAATGGTTGGCGTATATGAGAGCCACGAATTTCAAACCCGCTGTAAAAAAAAAGAAAGAAAAAAACTTCGGGCTTGTACATATGGATCTGGATCTAGACCATATACTGTCCAACTTCCGGGAGGCCATTTAAAGATAGGTATGCTCCATCTTAGACTACAACAACGCTTACCTCCAGATGGGTTCAAGGTCTAATACTCGCCTTTTTTTTAAAAACAAAAAGTCTTTTTATTATTTACACTCCTAACCATTACTGAAGCGTTTATTTTCTACGCTGATCATCTTCCGCTGAATTCACTAGTTTTATACTTTCCTAATCTCCGCACCGCTCCGCTCCGCTCAGCTACCCGCCTTCACTTTCATCTAGGCCGCAGTCTTAGGATTCTATCGCAAAGCAAATGTACGGTGAAAGAGATTCAATGTAAATTCTTTGTTTGTTTAGTTATTGTGACTTTTAGTTGCCAATCTTGAACAAAGAAGTAATATATGTATTCAAAAATGGAGAATATGATTTCCGAAGTATATTTTGAGAATAATAAGCACGCAAAAATATTGAAAGATTTAGGTTTTTGTGTGGGCAAATGGTATTTTTTACTGGCCACAAATAAAAACAGCCATATATTGCTTATACCCTTTAAATATATAATTTTTATCCATGCTTGTGAAAAAGAAAAGCTTCTCCTTTTAATGTTCTGAGCAAAACCTGCGGCTTTACCCGTATGGACGTTGGACTGGGATAAAAAGGTCTATATGTTCATTCAGAATATGGTCTATCTGTGTGTGTGTGTGTTCTAATTTTAATTAAAATCCGTTTAACGGTTTACTCGTAATTGAGTTGAGTTTACATCTTCTAGAGGTCGTCTATTGGTTGAAATACGACCGCTTTGTTTTCTTTTTTTTATAATAAGTATGTAAGTATATTGCAACCCAACAAATAACAGTTTAAAGAAAATGGTACTAAACTATTTTTTGTTTGGCTATTTTTAAAGGGCTACATCAAACCTAAAACGACACTGACCCAAATTCGGGAATTAAACTTTACATGAATGTTAGGCATTGATTAAACGATTCCATAAACAATTACCTATAATTTTTTTTTTTAATATTTATTTTGTTTAGCACTTGGCACCAGGCGTAAAACAGAATAAAAAATAGACTTACCATATTATTTTTTTTTATTCTACTCTCCTATCAATACTTTTCATTCTCGTGAAGTTTTGCTCACTAATTTAATTTTTCCCTATATATGATAGACTATATAAGTAATATAAAGTAGGCTAGTTTTGTAAAGTACACTTTTCTTTTTAACAGTACCTTCTCCTATAGGTACAGACATCAACAAAAATAGCTGAAGCAGCCTACAAATTCTCTGAGATTCTTGTAACGATTTACGAGCGTCTTGAGACATCGGTATTTTCAGTTAAGTCGTGTAACTAATGTAACTTACACCTATTAGCCTCGCAGCCTCCCATGAAAGAGTTGTATGTTTTCCTCAAGGGAGGCAGAACTTCTCATAATATACCTTCATTTCGTTACGCTCGACTACTTTATGGAACTGGAATTTAATGTAAACTTAGGTATATTTAGGTGTAACACTAACATTTTAGTTCTTATACTCCATATGATAATTTGGTTTCATTTTTAAACGGTATTATATAGCTTTAAAAATTTCATTTAAAAAGTTCAAATTTAGTACTTAATTGATATTTTACCCCTTTCTTATGTGTGCATCTGGATTGAGGGCCCATTTTTTAAATCTTTGCCAAACGAAATAAGACTTATAGGGCAAGCACTTAGAAATAAGTAAAACTTAGGGCAAGGGGCCACGAATTTCTAAAACGCGAATTAAAACTATTATGACTAAATAGCTTGGGCCCTCAGTCCAGACGCTTGCATAAAGTGGCATATGTTAAATCTCAGAAAGTACTATCTCTGGGTTCATATTTTTTATTTAAGAATCTACTTAGGAATATGTAACATATTTTCAGAAATTTCTAGATCTGTAGAATATGACATTACAGATTTATGGCGGTTTGCCTTGGGCCCTCAGTTCAAATATGTTTGAACTGAGAAATCTGCAAAACATGAATTTATCTGAAGAAATACATAAATACGACTTTAATATATGTTACTTGGATGCCTCTGTGAATTTCTGATAAAGAAATAATGACACAAAAGTTCTTTGTTAAAAAGTAAATACAAGTTGAATATTCCTAAAACGTCTGAACTGAGGGCCCAAAACTTTTGCCTATATTGACTAAGCTTAACCTCATAGACTAACGCAAATTGGTATAAGATTTCTTACAAATTACTATCTAAAAGGTTACGTATCGTCCGTTCTTCTAAATGCCATACTTTAAAAGAAACTTTCATTTTTACATTTTCTGTATGTAATAATTATGTAGGGTGACCATAATTTTCGTCATAAGTAAGTACTGTGGGAAGCCTATACGACCTTCATGAAGAGCTATGAACCTGCTTGCGCTAAGACATAGTGCGATGAGCAGCTCCATTTCTTCTTTTTTATTCAAGTGACGGACGTCATCTTTTTTAAATCAAAAATGTGTGTTCTGTTGTTAAATTTAAATAATAATTTTATAATAATAAATATTGAACCGTCTACAATCAGCTCGCAGATGAATCACTAGTTTTATTTAACCTAGGCCAATCTTAGTGTAACTACTTCTGGATCAGTATAGTCCTAGAGTGTTAACAGTACCTTTCTTTTTACCCTCGGCGCAAAAAGAGAGTGGTTTTGTAAGTTTAACGTGTCTGTCTGTGTATCTGTCTGTGGTATCGTAACTCCCAAACGGATGAACCGATTTTCGTTTAGTTTGTTTTTTGCGTCATAGATAATTTTTATCCCGAGTGTTCTTAGCCAGGTTTCATGAAAATCTATTCAGACGTTTGAAGATCATCAGCTCTTTTCTAGTTGTTGAGACTGTTGTTGTGAGTTGATCTGACTACAGTGGGTTGCTGCACTTACGTGACAATAATGTAGTATTTAAGCTGGGCTAGGCACGAAAATAACATAATTACCTAAATGATTCTGATTAAAATCAATAAATGTATATGTGAAATAATAATAGCTGTTTTATTTTATCCACTAAAGTAACATCCTGGCATGTCATATTTTTGTGAAATTTTTACATGTTTTAGCACATGTTAGGTTATTAAATATATTTAATATTTTTCAAATTTCTTATTAAATATTTATATGTCATATTTATTAACACACCCTTAATAATATACCTTACCTATTGCATATACCTACTACATATATTATACAGGGTTATTTGTAAAACACCAGCATCCTTCAAAGGGGTCATTAAACTCAACATTATGATTATTTGCGATTTCAGGGTTGGTCCCATAGTAAAAGTTGTTCATAATGTTGAGTTTAATGACCCCTTTTAAGGATGCTGGTGTTTTACAAATAACCCTGTATTACATGTATATTGTATATAACTATTTTATAGTACTAGCGGCCCGTCGCGACTTTGTACGCCTGATTATACTACTTCTACACCTACTCTACCCCTACCCTATTCTACCCTACTATAACGCTACCCTACCCTACTCTACCCCAACCCTACTCTACCCTTACCCTACCCTACCCTACTCTACCCCTACCCAACCCTACCCTACTCTACCCCTACCCTACTCTACCCTACTCTACCCCTACCCTACCCTACTCTACCCCTACCCTACCCTACCCTACCCTACCCTACTCTACCCCTACCCTACCCTACTCTACCCCTACCCTACCCTACTCTACCCCTTCCCTACCCTACTCTACCCCTACCCTACCCTACCCCTTTTTCTCACCTTTTTAACCTTCCCTGGACCTCTACAAATAATTCAAGATCAAAATTTGCCATATCAGTCCAGCCGTTCTCGAGTTTTAGCGAGACTAAAGAACAGCATTTTTATATAATATAGATATCATATGTAGATATGTACTATCGTGGACAAAGCCGGTGCACCACTCTTAAGGTTAGAATAGCTTGCACCCGACGACCGAGCTAGCTATTTAGCGCTAGCCGGACGTAGCATCGTTCAAAGCATTTTGATCACAAAGTGGTGCACCGTTCGTGTCCGCGATAGTACCTACTGCCTTATTGCAATGATGAATAATTTTATCATGGTCACCCTACATAATTATTACATACAGAATATGTAAAAATGAAATTTTCTTTTAAAGTATGGCATTTAGAAGAACGGACGGTACGTAACCTTTTAGATAGTAATTTGTAAGAAAACTTATACCAATTTGCGTTAGTCTATGAGGTTAAGCTTAGTCAATATAGGCAAAAGTTTTGGGCCCTCAGTTCAGACGTTTTAGGAATATTCAACTTGTATTTACTTTTTAACAAAGAACTTTTGTGTCATTATTTCTTTATAAGAAATTCACAGAGGCATCCAAGTAACATATATTAAAGTCGTATTTATGTATTTCTTCAGATAAATTCATGTTTTGCAGATTTCTCAGTTCAAACATATTTGAACTGAGGGCCCAAGGCAAACCGCCATAAATCTGTAATGTCATATTCTACAGATCTAGAAATTTCTGAAAATATGTTACATATTCCTAAGTAGATTCTTAAATAAAAAATATGAACCCAGAGATAGTACTTTCTGAGATTTAACATATGCCACTTTATGCAAGCGTCTGGACTGAGGGCCCAAGCTATTTAGTCATAATAGTTTTAATTCGCGTTTTAGAAATTCGTGGCCCCTTGCCCTAAGTTTTACTTATTTCTAAGTGCTTGCCCTATAAGTCTTATTTCGTTTGGCAAAGATTTAAAAAATGGGCCCTCAATCCAGATGCACACCTTTCTTATTGACAAATTGAGCTGATATTTGGCACACCTTTAGTTCTGATGATAAAACCGTTTTACGTAAAAAAAAATACTTATTTTATTACAAGTTTTTATTAAACTTGCAATGTATGTAAGTATTGCCCGGGTGGAATCTTGCAAGCTGAATTAGAACCACTTCCTCTTATTCTATGAAGTTGAATTTTTGCATGTTAGTTCAGTTTTGATGACAATGTATTTTTTTGGTAAGCATGACCTGAATCAACATCATGGATTGACTTCAGAACTCTTCAGCGGTCAACAATGTAAAAGCTTGGTTAAAAACGTAGATTTTATAAAAACTTATGAATACGTAAAGTAATAAAGCCCGTAGTCATGTAGACATTGGTAGTCCTGCAAAAGTGGATTAGCTTGACCTTATATATTATATCATAGTACCACTCTCTCGTGTCGTGGTGTCGTCGAAGTCGTGATATCGCATTAGATAAAGACCCGCTTTGCAAGCACCTGGGTGTGGGTTCGAACCTGGCATGTACCAGTGTGACTTTTTAAATGTTATGTATTTTCTTAGTTAATTTTAATCCACGTGCATGAATTCTTTGATACGCTCTTATATAATTTATTTAAACCAACACTTGAACTAACTCTATCGAGTAATAAATATAAATTAAAAAAATTGTAGAAACAAAAAAATCTTTGGGGTTTTGAGAAGGATTTGAACCCGTGACATAACCATTCAATAAACCAAAGTCACCGTTCAAATAAAAGAAACTAAATCAAAATCCGGACATCCGTTTCGAAGCTACGATGCCACAAACAGATACACAGTTAATCTTATGACACCCCTCTGTTTTCTTTAGGGGTTTAAAAAACGAATCTTCTAACAAATACACGATGTAGGCATTATAATATTATCATCCATATCTGAGAAACGTATTATACTTACATTTTCTTGTAGATACAGTGGATTAAATTATCGAAAAAAGAAAAATAATATTATGTAGCTCTTGTACGCCTGAGGGAAACACGGTGATTTCCATCTCTTAGTTAGGCAACCAACGAATTTTACTCGCCTAGTTATTAACAAAACATTTTCGGAATTCTGTCGGTAATGATTTTTACGTTTATTATATTTAGAATATTGACACCAACCCTTTAACAACCACCACTAAGAGGTGCAAATGGGGTAATATCTAACTCGTACAGAGAAAACAGCAGCTGTAATTGCCTAGTAGTATGACGTTAGACTGCCAAGTAAAGGTTGTAGGTGCGAAACCCAGGTACCTCTGACTTTTCGGATTCATGAGAATTATATATATCACTAGCTAAAGTGGTAAAGGAAAACTTTGTGAGGAAACCAGCAAACCTGAGAGATTGTTCAAGGGTATGTAAAGCCATGTCAGAGGCCTACGTTTAAACTCTGAACAGGTTCTTCAAAAACCATACGATAAAGAAAAAAGACAGAAATACTACACGGTGTTTCGCGATGGACTTCTTGGCCGGAGAACGGAATCCCGTATTTGAATGTGCGTATTTGCTGCGCTACCACCAGGTCATGACCCACCCCACCCACAGTAGGTAGGCATGTTACTAATGGGTGACGGACTGCGCTTTAGTCTGACGTCCACAAAAGCTGACTCCTATGTTGCGTATGTTTAGGCGTTGAGCGGACGGTGAACATTTTGAACAGCAGACAAAAATGACCGCGAAAAATAATCTTTTGTTGTCCACGGTTTTTTTTGTGGTAATAGAGCCATGCTAGTTTCAGCAGGGTTAAAGGGCCGACTTGGCTAGGATAGTACACAATTTTGGCGTGAAATAATAGTATTCGTACTGTTGTGTTTCTTACGGTCATTAAGAGCACCGAAGGCTCAATCCCTTCTACTATAATCCTTTGCCACATTAGTAGTACAAAAAAAGTAAAAAAATATAAAAACACAATCGCATCTTTCTGAAACTATGCTATAAATAACTTAATATTATGCTTTGAAACTACATTATCCATAGGTACCACAAACGTAAATTTTAAACTAAATAGTTTCTATTTACGTAAACCCAAACTCCTTTGCCATTAGATCTAATTACGCAAGGGTCAGATACATTAAAACGAATTATTACTGTTTATGCTAGTTGTGCTAGTACACTAGGAAGCTAAAACGCTGCGTTTTAGAACGCGTTTAAAACACGGCTAATAAATGTTTTATAACTATAATGTACACTAGGTTCCGCTTGATTTGCGTTGAACCTAAGGTGTGGAACTTACTCCCTGCCGGAGTCTGTGTTTCCCAATGGATATTACCTAGAAGACTTCAAGTCTTAAGTGAATAGGTTACTTTTGAGCAAGCGTGCACCATGATCCACCGCATCATTCCTTTCCATCAGACAAGATAATGTTTGAACGCTAAAGTTTGCTTTTAAACACTATCTCACTTATAATAATAATAATAAAAATTGTTTCGACAGCGTAGATGTTTCTTTCTTATAACAGCTTTCTTCTTAGATAAATAATAAGTATAGTGTGTAGTCCGTGTTTAACTTTTGTGTCAAATGTCATACGATTCAGTTGTGTGATAAGGCGTTAAAAATAAAAAAGATACAAGGATTTAAAATTTACAGTTTGAGTATAAAACGCGCGTTTGTCAAGCGTTTTTATTTTTAACGCCACGTTTTGAAATGCTCAATGTGAATAAAGGGCAAACCAATTACAAATGTTGAAATAGCACACAATACCATCAGATTTAATTAGGGTGCAGTCACAAGGGATTGACGTCAGTTAACTGTAGCCTATCGTCCCATTGATTTTCGGCTATTGTGGTAAGGGTCTCTTCAGATGGGACTGCGTGTCCGAATGCGGCAATTTAGTGGAAGACATTATTTATTTACTTTAAGATCAATAGGTATTAAAATGGAGTAAAGTTAGAAAAAACTGACAATGATTTTTTAAATAACCGAAAGTTAAAATTAAATTTTATTAAAAGTTTTAAGTTTTATTATAATTCAATCAATGACATTAGCCTACTTATTTTAGTCTACTGATAGTTCTAAATCTATTATATATGATAATCTAAAGTTATTTATCATCGCTTTAGATTTATAAAAACTGTCGTTAGTTTATACGTGACGTGGATGTTACCAATATAATAATAAATACATTTTATAATACAGTGATAGATAATGGAAAGCAAATAGGTATAAATTATACTGAAAATTAAATAGTTCGAACATATTATTCTTCATGTCTTTTCTAAGAAACAAGCAGTGATAGCCTAGTGGTATGACCGTTGACTGGTAAGTAAGAGGTCTCAAGTTCTTCTACTTATCGTTTCGATAGCAAAATTTTTTTTAATAATTATTATTTTGAAGCGACCCAGAAAGTAGCGACGCTGACCACCAAGTCAACAGTTCTCAAACTAATTATCACCAGCCCCGAGCCTCGAAAAGTACTTTAAGCCGTTGACCCCGGTTGTCATGAAGATCTTTAACAGTCGTTAAAGGGAGTCAGTAGCTACCCTCATAAAATTCTGACAACTAATCTTAATTTAAAATATTGTATCCCTTTGGGTTGCGGAGGTCAGATAGGCAGTCGTTCCATAGAAAACTGATATTCAACTGCATCTGATTAGATTAGAAGCCGACCCCAACAAAGTTTGGGAATAATTAGGCTAGGAGAATGATGATGGATGTCTTTTCTAAAAAACATTAATTTCGTAAATAAGTAAATTTAAAATTGAATAAACTATATCCAAACTACCCAAACCAAATTACTCGCGTTAATCAAACAAGTGTAATGTCCACATTATCCGGATCACACTAAGTTAAAAGGGTGGGAGGTCAAGATAAAATGGTTCACTATAACTTTTGCACTAAACCAGTATCCCACTTTGACCTTAATAAGGATTTATGTGGCTGAATTAATCCAATTTAACATTAGGCCTTTTCTAAAAAGTAAGAATTAAGTGTACTGAGCAAGAAAGCTGTTCAAGATTAGATAAGCGTATCCAGCGATAAGTTGAAACAGACTCGGGAATTTTGGACAACCTTTTGTGTTACTGAATAATCTTATAAACTGAAAATATTTAGAAATAATTAAGCCTGTTTCATTTTGCCGCTGCCTTGAAGGCCCTGTTTCATTCTGTCACGATAGTGGCCAGCAAGCGACCAGTTGTAATTTAGCATGACAAATGAAACTCATAATATTGTAACATAAAAAATATCCATGAAGAAATGTATAAAAAAATATCTAGAACGACATGGAAAAGGCCTTTCCTTAGCAGTAAAACATAGTAGGCAAAAAAACATTTCACATGAGGATTTTGACCTTTCAACTCTCATGTAGATGCCGGCAACACGTAACAACGGATTTCCTTTTGCGTATCATTTCTCGATCTCTCTATTTTCTATGCTTGATTGGTTAAATATGTTTTAATTTATCATAAACCATGACATTTTTCATGGCCTAGGTCGCCTTCTTAAGCTGTATATTGAATTTCTGTAGGTACTAACTAGAACTACCTGTTTCTCACGCGGTTTTGCTCCCGTTCTGATTTAAACTGATTGCAACGATACCTACCAGGTCCAATTTCATCCATTATGAAACTGAGAACTCAAAACCCACATAAAAAATCATCAAAATCAGTCCAGCCATTTTGAAGTGATGAGTGGACAAAAAATGTTGGGCATTGATTTATTAATAATTGTAATGAGAATTGCATCACTCAATTAAATTAAAATAATATCTTATCTTTTAAAGCTTTTTAAAGTTTTAATAAAACTGCTGCAAAGCACAAAAAACTAAAGCAAAATGAAAAGTTTCAAAAGAAACTTCAAACTACCCTTCAATTAAAGCTCTCCAATCAATTTATTCGGGGCCCGATTTCCATAAAAAAGGGGAAGCCGACTCCAAAACTCATTTTGAAGATGCAAATGTCATCACTACTAATAAACACTTGCATAACGAAAACGTCTTTATTAAAACCAGTAGAGGACCTAATTTCCATGGAATCAACATAGACAAATGAGGAATGCATCTCATACCATGTTGGCTGTACCTACAGAATATTGCCCAAGGGGTGAAAATGTCGAGGAATATACGGGCATATTTTGTGTGCTATGCCGCCGCGGTGTGTGATGTGAACACCAATTTCGTTGACGGCAAATATTTGCTACTAGAGTATTAAAATTAGGAGAACGGATTTAGGAGTATAACGGTTTAGGACATTTTAGAACTATGCTACGAGTATGTAAAATATGAAATATTAAACTTATACGCAGAGTAATGTCTTTTAAAATTAAAATACAGCAACATCTTGGATGACATTGCTGCTGAAGTATTTTTTTAAACCCTACATACAAACCATTTTGATTTGCCACCTTTCCAGTAGAAATTTGTGAAATATTGTATATTAAATATTGATACTACAACTCTACCATCGGCAATATACTTTACAACTTAAAAAATTACAATAATGAACTTCTTTTTTACGTATCATTGTGTTATACATACTCAATTTGTTTTCGGCCAGTAATTCGAAACCTAAACAGCCCTTTACTAATAGTAAATTAATAGATAAAGTTAATCAGTATTTACTTTATCACAGCGTAACAGCGTTTAAAAATAAAAAATATTTTCAAATCCAAATCAATTCCAATGCATAGTGCATAGCTGCACCCGTATGTTTCTACTAAGCAAATACTCAGAATGCACATAATAACAGCCAACAGTGACAGCTCTGTGTTATTATATTCAACTGCAAATAAGATGGCTGCTGTAAATTATTTTCAAGACATGAGACATTTCAAATAACTTGAGAGACTTGTCTAAGCAACAATTTCCTCTTAGTTGTGAATTATGTTTTAGTTTATACTAAGACATAATCCAAAGTTGGTAGCTTGTGTGTTTAACAAGACTAGTTTCCTCATCCATGATATAGACGCGTATGTCTAACGTCATAATATCTGCATTTTGAAGCGTTTTGGTGCGGAGGAATTTCAGTAGAAGTCTGAAATGATTATGTTGAATAGTTTGGTGTTTATCTCAATAATATTTTACGATCGTTATAAGATCTACAAGATATTATAAGATCGTTAGACTCGTACTTACTACTGCTTATGGCATAACCTGTAGAATAACAGAAAAATCTTTTTGTTTATATAACGAGTTTTTAAAAAACAACTTTCATAAAATTCCCAGCTTAAATTCTTATACTAACGTAGACAAAGCAGTGGAGGATGCTTGTTTAGTCATAATTACGAACTGGGCTAAGTCGTTTAAAACTATAAAACAGTAGGATGGTAAAGTTACCTCGCGTACATTTTCTCATTAAGTTCAGAAACTAGAGGAAACTAAGTGTTGCGTAGCTTTTTATCACACAGCTAAAGTTACGGTGACTTTAGAATACGGGTTTGATGATAATGGAAGAATTTCTTAGTCGCGTTGTACGTTGATGAGAAAAGATTGTAGAAAGGATTATAATTGCGTTATTCAGGATTTAATTTTAGCTAGCAATTTTTTCTCGTGACATACAGTTCTGATTAATAAAAGGGGTAGACAAGTGGTAGATGGAGGTAATTGTAGATATTATAGATACTAAAATTATTACCAAACTTTGTTGTGTAAAAATTAAGTTTAATTAAACAGTGCATTAATTAAATAAACAATGTCCCGGTCATAAATATAACTGCCTGCCTCGTTGGTCTAGTGGTAGCAAGCGCGACTGCTGAGCACGAGGTCCTGGGTTCGATCCCCGGGTCGGGCAAAAGTGTTATTGGGTTTTTCCATTAGGAAATTCTCAGTAGCAGCACGGAGTCTGGAATTGTGCCCGGTTAATGGCAATAGGCTCGCCCCCTATTACATGGGACTTATAAAATAGCCGGCGAAACGTGGGTGTACTGCACACCTCTGCCTACCCCCTCTGGGGAATACAGGCGTGAGTCTATATATATATATAAATATAACTGACACAGCAGACAGAAAATAAAGAATAAAGTGATAATCGCATTTACATATTCGGTATCAAAATGTCAACGCTAAATATGTATCTGTAAAAAATTCTGTGAACTTGAAGATGATAACTGCACACTGTGCTTATAATTCCTAAACTTTGTTGGGGTTTGTTTTTAATTTAGAATTCTAATTTGATGCAGCTGATTATCAGTTTTCTACGGAGTGACTGCCATCTATTTTTTTAAATGTTTATATAACAAAATTTCAAAATGATTGTATAATGTTCAAGCAGCTGGTTGTACTTACATTACAATTAACATTACTAAAGAAGAAAACCCAGCTCCCCACACAAGACAAGGACTATCTAAAACCGCAGAACATTGATAGTGGTTACTTTAATTACTTAGACGTTAGGTGAGAAAAGTTTCCCAGAATGCTACCAACAAGTGGTGTAGATAATAAAAACGAATATAGCACTACTTTGAGGTATAAAATGAACGTTTAAAGATCGTTGAATGTTCGCAAGTGTCTAGAGAATTATAGAACTAGATGTTTTTAGTTTTAGTTTTATTATATTTGCAATGGCCATTAGTGTCTTCTGTCATTATTGTCTTCTGTTTTTAGAGTATTGTTGTGTCTAACTGCTTTGTTTTTTTTTCATTAATTTATATTTGATACATTTCCATAATTAGTTTACTTTTATTTTTTTATGGTAAGAGTATTCATGTTTAAAATATATAAATAAACCTTTTTCTTTGTTACAATTTTAAGAGTTTAATACTTTAAATTTTAAACGGAACCATTATAAAATTACTTTAGAACCAAAATGTCTATTTATCAAATTTAAAATTTTGTTAAATGCTATTTGCAGCATTAATTGATATAGCATCAATAAATGCTGTATATATAGTGACGTTTACATCTCAAAGTTTCTTGAGTAGAATATAAAATATTAGTTTTATACGGAGCGACTGCCTCTTTCTTCAATATTTTTTTGGAAATTCTCCAGAATAATCAAACACATCTCTCACACAACATCTGATTACCTAGAATAATTGTAACTAAAATGTAGGTATAAACTTCTAACAATTTAGGCAAAAACGTTACGACACAAAAATAAAATTGAATAAGGCAATTAACGTGGCAATTTAATTTAAATTTTCATTTCTAAAAGTTAAATATTGTTGCTTGTCTTTATTCTTTTTTCCCTCAACAGATAGTTTGTGTATTCATCAGAAAATAATTAATTAAAAGCCATTAATAAATCAAAGACACGTTCGTATTACAAAAAATACTTTGGCATAAAATAATACGTTTTATTTCCAAATTTCAATTTAACAAAAAATAATATGAAAGATAATTTTCATACGAACTGTCACATACTGAATGAATTACAAATACAGGTGGTACATTAACAGCAGAAGTCAATGCGTCTACAGACGCAAAATAACAATAAGGAAAATGTTTTGATTAGTTGTACAAGAAAGTCTGAGAACACACGTAAGTTCCGACTTAAGTGGGTAAATGTGATTTATTTTGTTGGAACAAAGATCTCTCTACGTGTGATGTGGTGCTGGGATTATACATAGAACTCTGTGATATTTAAGACACCATTTGGCTTCTGTAACTAAACTTTTTCGTAATCTTTTTCTTTCTTTTGTTATTTCTTAAGAGAGGGTACTAAATACAATTTTTACCCGACTACAAAAAAAAGGAGGGTTATGATTTTAGCAGTCTATGTATGTATGTATGTATGTATGTATGTATGTATGTATGTAAGTTTGTTCATCTGTTAGCTCCTAAACTATTTGTTGTAATTCAATAAATAAGGTGTCTATCGATGCGTCTTAATGGTCTGCGGGTTATAGGATATATGAAATTTCGTAAAATCAAATAAGGTGGATTTTAAAAATAAATTAGTCAGCTCGAAAAAAATAAAGTTAAGGTAAATTTATCGTGTTTGATATCAAATGGCAGGTCTTGATGAGCACATTCAGAATATGTATATATTATCTATATATTCTGGACCACTTCTTAGAATATCAGGCTTCTAACTACCCGTTACGACTATCATAAATATATGTGATTATAACACTGCATACAATGTGAAAACGTGATAACAATAAATATTTACTAATTAAATTAAAGTTTCTACACATCACTGCCTATTAAATTATGATTATATTTTAAAATAATGTTAATTAAATTGAGATTTCTTTTTCGTAACTAGATGGCGTTGGTTTGCGGTTTTGTGGAAGTAATTAACATAGAGTTAAAAATACCTCCTCAAAAATCCCGGAATCGTAAACATAACAATTAAATCCCGGGATTTTATTAATATGGACTGGATTTTGACCTATAGTTTTTATTAGAATTAATTTTTTATGTAAAATAAAACTCATTAATTTAACAGTTTTAGTACCGAACTACTTAAGTATTACATTATCTGTTACCGATGTCTAAAAACATAATAATGACTTTTTATTACAATAATTTAGTTCATATGTATTTAAAACGTTAAATTAATATTTTGGAGAATTTATTACATGTTTTAACACATGTTTGCTTATTAAATATAATAAATTATTTAATAAGAAATTTGAAAAACAACTGATACGGAAGGGATTCGAACCCACGATCTCCGACGTACCGTGCCGACGCTCTAACCGCTGAGCCACCGTATCCCATCAAAATCAGTCGAAATTTCAAATCTCTTTCTACGCCTAGGGCGTGTGGTAATATCTATCGGTGCCTTCTAAAAACTGCAAAGTTTAGAACACTGAGTCGGATAATTAATGTATTCCGTTCGATATTACCACACGCCTAAGGCGTAGAAAGAGATTTGAAATTTCGACTGATTCTGATGGGATACGGTAGCTTAGCGGTTAGAGCGTCGGCACGGTACACCGGAGATCGTGGATTCGAATCCCATCCGTATCAGTTGTTTTTTCAAATTTCTTATTAAATAATTATACGTAAAATTAATTTCTTATTTCCCGGGAATTAATTGTAATGTTTATGATTTCGGGATTTTAGAGCAGGTATTATCAACTCCATGTTACTTACTTCCTCGAACTTTAGGTAAATGTACTCTATCTATGATGATATCCCACAAAAAAGGTTTCATGTGTACTTATACAGCTTGGCAAAAAAGAGTCTGAGGCGGTGACAGCTGGAACTAAAAATAAAAATCTTAAATAACTACGTTTGTGAGTACTAAAATAACATAAAAATGATTCATTTGATTAAAATTAATGACAAAAAACTCGTCATAGAAATATGTAAGCACTTAATAACTTGTAATTTGAATTGTAGTGTGAAAAGTGCGACAGCGGCGCCCCCAATTTTTCCAGACTCTTTTTTGCTAAGCTGTACTTCTTACTACTTTTCATGTATACTTCTAAGAAATATATGAGGCCATGTTTTAATAGCTCGAAGTCGCGGACGACACCTTTGAAATAAATTTAATTTAAATAATACATGACATTGACTAAAGGTTTGAACCGAAGTTGACAGTTAAAGAAATCTACCTATTTAAGAACTACCACATTCTAAAAAATTGTGATTAAAATGAATTTTATTGGTTTCTTTACCACTAAAAATCATTGAAAAAAAATATAGTATAAAAACTAAAACCCGACTACTTAAAATCTAAAAACAAGCTTCTTAGATTTGAAATAAAATTCTGTAGTCGGAGGCCTTAATGTATTATAGGTAAATAGGTACTAGATAATCTTCCAAGGGTAAATACTTTGTAATTTGGTGGCCTCCGACTACAGAATTTTATTTCAAATCTAAGAAGCTTGTTTTTAGATTTTAAGTAGTCGGGTTTTAGTTTTTATACTATATTTTTTACTATACACAATTTTGATTATGGCAATATTTCTATTTATTGATCTGAAAACATGTTAACGTTTCGCTACATATCCAATACTTATGTTGGTCTACAATGTTTAAATTCTCTTATATTTTTCTGAATTATATTTTCTAACAATATTATTCACAAAGTTAGGTATTTACCTTAAAAAAAAAATTAAGTTTACTCATTTGTTCTTTTACCAAAACTAAAAGCACTCAACAACAATATACGAGAATATCCAAACTACACATTGAATTCATAATATTAATGTAAATAAAAGAAATACGAATAATAAAAAGACACATTAGATCCTATACCGATAGAAAAAAAAACAGCAGCTGGCAATAAGCGGGAATACGCCCATAAAAGGAAGTATAAAAGAAACGTATCACCTATGCGTGAGTTGAACAAAAAAAAACAAAACGAAACAAAGAAGATAATTAAGAACAAAACACAATAGAGTTACAATCTCTTTGCATTAAGATATATTCTTTGAAAAAACGATAACATCTTTAAGGAAACGCTGCACGTATTTTTCGAAGAAACAACAATGAACTTGCTCGAAAAACTTGAACATATAACGGCAGTTACAACAGTATCAAACTTCCCGAAAGGTATATCAATGCTGATAAATAAAAGGTAATAAAAATCCCATCTGAAGAAACCCTCAGAAAGTTTAAAAGTTTCTACTTTAAAGTGACTGTACACATTTGAACGGGGTCTCATACATAGTAAATTGCGCTGCGGTCGCCCGATATTGGCGTCGAGTAAACTATTCTGCGACAGTATCTCTTAACATTGCCTGATGTGGGTGTTTAGATCGAGTGGATTTTCAAAGTTGTATGTACCTTTAGTGCACGAGGGTCGATTTAGTGGCGTTGTGACGACAAAGAACTTTGTAATCGATTCGTGAAAGGAGTTTTATATGACTAAACTGATTGAGAAGGTCCATTTTCATTATTGCATTGACCGTGGAGACGGTTGGATACAGTGGATCTTCTGACATGTTTATCAGTTTAAAACATATAGGTACCTACTATATTTTTAAATTAACTTTATAATTATTAATTATTTTGCCAACCCCAAAGGGTTGAATCTCTGGCCATAGGGTCCAAGTGCGCGTCTCCTATTTCGGGATATCGCAAATACACTCGTAGACATTTCATGTGATCAGAGGGCTGGCTTATTCGTTGAGCAAAGGTTCAGCATGATTGCCATCCAACGCAACGTGGCAATGCTGCCAGTCTTCTGGGTACGCTACCCGGGGACAGCGATGCGGAGGAGTTTTTAGACACCTCATAATATTTTTTTTTACTTTACTGTATTATATTACTTTATATTTAGGTTTATTAAGTATTAAATAAGTTTTTAAGGTATTTAGGTTTGTATATATACATACATAGTTTAATTTAGTATTGTTTATAATGATAACTAATGTACAAATAAAGTTATGTAATTTTACTTTATAGCTTACCTAGTACTATCTAAAATTCGATTACTAGTCCATATACTAGTCTAGTGTTGCATAAGAGCTAAGTGAGTCTATGAATGGCACATGTCAAACATGCTGTTGCCAAACATATCTCAAGGGACATCGCAGACGTTGTTAACGACTACTAACATGTCCTGCTTGGGAATACGTTAACTATCGGAATTGACTAGAGACTTGTACGTTATGATGGCTTTAAGTGTTAGCGTTATTGATCGACTGTCGCGTCGCGTTGTCAGCTTTCTGACTCCTTAGTCCCTGGTAGGTGGTTATGTAAATATTTAGGAATATTAATAAATTACTTCAGCGTTTTGGGTCAACCAAATGGACAGTTACGAGCAGTTATTACATAAATTGTGATTTTTAATAATGTTAAAACCATGTTAGTTTACTAAATAAAATTATTTATTAAGAAATTTGAAAAAAACAACCTATACGGGTGGAACTCGAACCCACAATCTTCGGCGTACCGTGCCGACCGCAACGCTCTGACCACTAAGCTGTCGTATCACACCAGAATCAGTTAAAATTTCAAACTTCTTTCTATGCCTAGGGTGTGTGGTAATATCTGTCGGAATACATTACGCGTCCGACTCAGTGCTCCAAACGTTACAGTTTAGGGCACCGATTCTATATTATCAATTTTTCTTAAATATTGTGATTTTGTAGTCAAAGTATCGGCACGGTACGCCAAAAATCGTCGGATTTCGTTCGAGTCCCACCCGTATCAGTATATTGTAGTTATGATTTATTACAGTGGTGTATTTGTAAAAAAACCTTTAAACTGGCAAGCAAGTGTGAATCCAAGGCATGTAACCTAAATGGTAAAAAAAAAACATTGTAAAGGGGCCAGCATACCTGAGAAATTTTATCGATGGTGTATAAGACCACGTCAAAAAGTTGCTAGAGGGTTTAAACAATGAAATATGGTTATTCAAACAAACTTACAATAAAAGGGTATCAAAGTTATTCAGAGGTTTGATTTTTAGTATCATAGGTACTGTTAATGAGATTGTTTCTCATCTTTATATTTTTACAAATCCAAAAAATAAGCACACATTTTTTGAATAACTTTAAAATGGTTTGTATATTTAATCTTCCTTCCGTTATGTAAACAGTATAATAGGATTTTTATCATTAACTTTGTTTAAAAGCTTCTCGTTTTCGCTGGGCGCTAAATACCAGATCAAAGAGATATTTTCAGATGAAAATAAATGCGGATGGGCAACCAGATGTTTTAGATACTTTAATTTTGTAAAACAATGTTTATCTGAAATCAAAGGAAGATAAAATTATATAGTCCCAGTTTTAAGAGATAAAAATTGTTTTGGGATTCAAGAAACAAGTCTTTTTACATCTTTATTGTTGTAAGAATATTAAAATAGAATTAGGTTTTGTTTGAATAAAACGGACCTATCCTTTATTTATTATTTGGAATTATAGAAATAATAGAAACAGTTGAAGAGATGAGCCTTACTACTGAAAAAATTGGCCCAGTAAGCTACAGGTTAGTGGTAGAAGGTATTGGTTGCTTTGCAGTTACAGGCTCACAATAATAAATAACTTGATTATGTTCTAAAAATATTAATCCGATTCATTATTAATACAGATTTATGCGATTGCAATCATACTAACTGATATTGATGGTGATATTGAATTGTCAAATGAAACGTCATGAAAAAAACATCCTTTGTAAACAAATTGTAGAAGTAAAAACAAAAGAAACAAATAAAGCATAAAACTACATCGCTTTCCGCTTAAATTTATGCAAAACAAAATCAATAGCTTTATTGATATTACGTAATGTAGATAGTTAAAATGCAAATGTAATGTTTTATTTCAATTTTCAATATGTAAATCAAAAATCTTGTATGTGTATATCAATATTTTATTAATGTTTTTATTTTAAAAGGCTTGGGAAAGCTTGTGGTTCGTGAAGGAGTTTTTCACAAATCTAAATTTATATTTTTTTAACATTTAATGGAGCCAGTCATTGACTAGCAACCAGACATTTAAACTCAAGGTTTGTCAAGGTACCATGGGGCATGGTTTACTGGATGCAATTGCTGATTTGTCTTAAAAAGTCGTTTGTCATACTAAAATTATAAATGAGAAAGTGTGTTGTTCGTTTGTCTTTCTATCATCCAGCTATAAAGTAATGAATCGACGTGTTTTTTTAAAATGTAGAGTTACATGTAGCGTCGCAGGAAAAATCCATCCTTTTATATATTGCCAAAAACATAAAGATATGTAGGTAAATAGATGTGTAATTAAAATACTCATAAAGTAAGTGAAAATGTAATTAAAATTATAATAGTATAGGTACTCTATTTTAATGATTTGTATTATAATACCAACGTATTATAATTACGTATTAATAAACACAATAGCTAAAAGCAAAGTTTCTAAATTTAATGGTTAATATTTTAACAGTTGAACCACATTTAGTTAGCTTCACATCGGTTAATATTATTCGGTCGATAACAGTGATGTTGTTTGCTGTTATCATAAATTTTTAATAGGTTCTGACAGCTTTTAACAATACGATTAAAATTAACGGTAGCATCAAATTTATGGCAACGACACTCGATAGCAAATTGGTACTGATAAAAACGATGTCTCTTGTGATTTATAGACATAATAAATTAATTTGAAATTACTATTGCGGTACTTTATTCTATAGTCTTTGGATATACATAATTATAAGTATTTTATTTTTACTAATGTGACAAATTGGTATGGCTTCCGGCCTAAGAATAGAACCATCTCTACTTGTCCCGCGGGTGTCGTAAGAAGCGACAAAGGTAAAGATCCGGAAGAAGGCAGCAGCATCCTTTTGTTTACAGTAATCATCTGCTACTGCGATCGCCAACCCGCTTGCCCAGCGGCAGAGTGGCGTTTATGGGCAATTACTTCCAATGAGCGCACAATAGTGGCCTATGTTCAGCAGTGGATTAATACAGGCTGATGATGAATATGACAAATTAATAAGACTTTTCTTTCTTTAGCGTGACCTGGTCCCATGTCACTTGGGGTCGGTACAAACTACCTGTTTCTACTTCTATTCTTCTTTATCAGTTAACAAATTGATACATTCACTGTATACTGGATACTGACAAGTAATTATTTTCGAGATAAGAGTTTTAATTATATTCTGTAATAATTAATCTAGGCTTAAGTTCAAAGTTAACCTCTGTTTAAGATAGGCATTGTTTTGATGCAAACTAAAACACGTAAATTACATACAAACTAATAATTGAAATTGTTACCCAAGTTTAGCAGATTATATACGTAGTTGACGGTGTTTACACTGGCGTTTAATTATGTCGCGCTAATTTAAACGGAAACATAAAAAAAGTAGTTTTATCCTATTCGATCTTAGACAGAAAGGGACAGCAATAGTAGAAATTAAAAATTAAAGTAAAAATATATTAAGTTTAGAAAAAATACCTACACATCATTTTAAGTTTGGTACGTTATGATAAAGAAGATAAATATATCTATAATTTTATATGAAATATTCAATAAATAATATCGTAATTTGACATTATTACACGTTATACAGTTTCTATTATTAATCAGTCTTCTTATTATTATTCTCAAACTTTGTTGGAATTTGCTTCTTAACAAAATTGAAAGTATGATAAATGAAATTAAATTTTGCTGAATTTAATTCTTATACATGATAATTTGTAACTTTTCGTCTTCACTATTAATATACTTGTATGTATCTACAATATCTTCTAGTTTCATATATTATCATCCTATATAATTATGCTTATATTGTTTGTCATCTAAATCTGAAGAGGCACGTGACAGATCATTAATCTTATCCCTAACATCCGGATGTATATAGTTTATCTACTCCTAATGACCGTCGAACTAATTTCTCAATTAATTGCCAACTGTATCTTTTAATGGGTCATTGAACTTTGGTTCGGTTATATTGTTAAGAATCTTTTGGGTTGGGACTGTTTCAAATATTTTGGGATCCCCTTGAAATTTACCCTTGTTACCCTTGAAAATTTAAATCCACACATTATTCTTCGTGCCACTTGTCCTGATTAACTGCCTTCAGGTAAGGTCCAGGATCAACATCAATCGATGGATTCATTTCCTGAGTTCCCCTTTCGGCAGTAAATTGAGTGTGACAAATGCTTCAATGCCCTGTTTAATGACTAAAGTTAATTTCGGTGGAGTCCGCCATTATCCCGTTGATGTATCCAATGTATGCTCCATTTGATTGATTTTTAGCGTTGATTTTTTAATTTGTGTTGTTTTTTGTATCCATTCAAATTAATTGACTTTGTTAACTGATTTCTGGTAACAATATTTATTTACCGCTAAAGGTCTGTGACGAAGGTGGTGTGACGACCTGGATTTGTTTGCGGAACGGCCGTGGCATGAAATTGCAAAAAATAGGGAGTTTTGGAAGAAGAAGGGAAAGGCCTTTGCCTAGCAGTGGAACATTACCTAGCTATTAAAAAAAGGTCTGTGAGTAACATCTGTAAGGAGAAAATTTTAATATGTTAGTTAGTAGGTTAGTTAGTTAGGTTAGTTAGTTAGGTTAGTTAGTTAGGTTAGTAAGTTAGGTTAGTTAGTTAGGTTAGTTAGTTAGGTTAGTTCAATAATGACTATTTTGAATTATCTGCGCGCGAATAGACCCGAAAAAATTTTTAAAACATGATTCCAATTCGCGAAAGTTTAAGAAATATAACATTGTATTTTGCTTGGAAAAAACTTTATATGTCATCAATGTCTCTAGTTTTAATTTATTCATACTTAATTGCTTACATGGTACAAAAAGACAGAATATTATATTTAATATTGCTTTTTTTCAGCATTTTTAACAATTCATATTTAGTTTTTATTAATACATCAATGTATCGTCAAATTTACATTTATGTTGTAATCCTTAATTTTATTAATTCAGACTCATCAATATTAAATGTTACCTTCTGTTTTTATAATGTGACAGTAATTCGTCTTTCATTTTATTTCATTTTTTCTCTAACTTCGTCCGTCGTCAGAGGAATAAATTCCTCATTGTCTTTTATCCGTTTCTTTTCTATCCTGGGGTTTTAATTTTTATCTTTAACTTATTTACGTATAAATTATAAATTAATTATCACTCTCCGTGCCTCGGATAGCACGTTAAGCTGTTGGCCCCGGCTGTCAATTGTAGATCTTTGACAGTCGTTACGGGTAGTCAGAAGCCCCAGTCTGACAACCAGTCTTACCAAGGGGTACCGTGTAACCCAATATCTGGGTTGTGGAGGTCTGATGGCAGTCGCTCCATGTAAAACACTGGTATTCAGCTGCATCCGGTAAGACTGGAAGCCGACCCCAACATAGTTGGGAAAAGGCTAGGCAGATGATGAACTTATTTACGTCTTTCTACAAATGCACACAATAAATAATTTTGTTTAGCTAACGTATTTTGTCCTTCTATTAAGGTAAAAAAGTCCTTTTTAAATTTTATTTTTACAATAATTTTAAATTTTGTCTACTCAAGTTGTATTTGTTATTTGCTTTTACAACTTTTTAGTTAATAGTAATAGACAAGCAAATAATAATGCATTCTATATTATTCAATGTAGAATGTAATTATATGCATAATTTAAATAAACATTATATCTACCATTCACATAACTTCATTCTATCTAACGTTTGACGTCATTAGTAGAAATTTTAATGATTAACTGATGAATGATGAAAAAGGATAATTATTCTGTCATTGTCTACATTCATCTACATTTACTTGAAGAGAATAATTAAAAAAACTCAAAACTAGGTAATTTATATTAAAATTTGACTTCCACTTAGACCAAAACTTTGTTATATGAAACACAGACACAAACAACTCCTTAAGGGAAACTAGCCCCTAATAAATTCCATCCAAGTAATTCCCTAGGCCACGAACTACAAGATCGATGTACCTGTTAACATATTTGCAACTTCTAACACGAAGAACAGAACTTTAGACCGTGTATCTTCAGCTATTGCAAGTGCCTTGGGCAACAGCTGCATTTCACTAAGTAATGGCTCGGTACATGACACCGGGTGGCACCAAGCGGTACAGTACCACAATATATTTTTCATGTAGACTGAAATTGCTTTTGAAGACAGGTAATATTTTACTGGCGAATGGCTCGGACAAATGATCGCTTAAATTTTTGACTTGGAAAAAGGAATTGGCTATAACTGGGCAGTTTTAGAATTAAACTTTTTGCTCTAATTTTATACACTGTTGTAAAAGGAAAAAAACATTTATTTGTACACGCCACTGAGAGACACAAACAAAAAGGGAGAAACCAAAACATGGAAGTGAAAGTAATGATATGACACAAAATGTAGACGCTGTACTACCAAAAATATAAAAAAATGGGTGCCTAGATCAGCTTCATGTCAAGCACGAGTACTTATTATACTTCTAAAGGAGCAAGCAAGCATATGCTTGGCCTGATGGTAAGCGATCAACCCAACTTGTAAATTCTTGCTTGCAGGTTATTCTTTCCTATATTAGGCAAAGGTCTCCACCAAATCTTTCAATTTTTTTTAATTATATATTTTTTTCTATTAAATTTAAAACATTCTTTTTAACTTTAACTACTTTTTTACTGCAAACCATTTTGCGAACCCATATAAAATTCGTTTTCAAAGATTACCTACCGTACATGAAGTTCCATATTCTTTTGTTCTCTTTTGCAAAATTGTGTCATGTCATATTCACCACTTCCCCTCTCTTGGACCTGTGTACTATGATACGATAAAATGTCTCAAGTATCGCGTGGAGTTTGTAAGTGTCCCTCCATGGAGAACGAACCATGTAAGTGTCTGGTATTTCTATTAATGCTTTAATAGAAAAAAAAATGCATGTAAATAAAATGTTGAGATGGTAAAAAATCATAGGATTCAATATTATTAAATTAAATCAGCATTTATTGTTTGCCAAGGGTGATTATTTTTCTCACAAATCGATGTGAGATAAAACTTAGATGCCCAACTAAGCCCACAAAGTAGTACAAGTACTTTAAAGTTATAATTTTTTTAATATTAAATCTAAAGATAAATCTCTAAGTATCCAAACTAAAAATAGTACAGAAACAATAACTTGCAACTAAGTTTGCTTGTTTACGTTTAAAGATCAAGTTTCCTTAAACGTTAAAAATGAAGATAAGATCTTTGCTTTAAAAGTTTTTGCTTTAAAAATATTTTAACATAAAGTTCCATTGAATTGAATAGGAGCAGTATCTTAAGTGCTTTCAATGTTAAATTCAATAGCTATTCACGTCGCTACCAAAATAGGTGTTGAGTTCCTGCATTTTGCATAACGCTGGCTCTGAATATTTGGAGACAGGGGTTACGATGCTCCGCTGTCGTTTAATAGTATTAAAATGTTCCTCCTAGACTTGGATATCTTTGCAATAGAAAATAGTTTTAAAATGTTTTGTTTCTGATAAAAGCTTTGACTCATATTAGGCCCAATCGATAATGACAATAGATTTGATTGTGTCTGCCAGTTGAAAGCTAAAAAGGTCAAGACAAAATTCAGTTATGAAAAAAAATATGGAGATGACGATATTTTAGATAGATATAAAGGGAAAGCATTTTATCCAGTAATAAAAAAAAATATTAGGTACTCCTCCGCCATTTATTACCCTTTTCTGCTTCTTATTACAGAATTAAATGTAGGTACAACCCAAAATATTGGGCGACAAAACTCCCAAGCACGCATTCCGTAACTCGCGAGTATTTCCCAATTTTTTCCTTAAAGTATCAATATCACATAACGTGTCTGTATCTGGAACGTACGCGGCACATGCTCCAATGTTCCCTCACAAAACTAAAGGCTGTTTTACTACAGTCTTCCCTATTTCTCCAACAGTCGTATAATCTATATCTGTGCTGGCACCAGATGGTCTCCGATACAGCAACGTATTAAATTCTATATATTACTGTTATTATTATCGTGCAACCGAAACATATTTACATAATCACATCATTTGGATTTAGGCGTAATTTGAATTTTTGCTTGGGCCTAAACATGCAATTGGTATTACCAACATTATGAGCGAAAAAGGGCTTATTTACAAAAATATTTTCATGAGCAAACCTAACGATAACATTTTACGAGGATAAACTAAAATAAGAAACCAACTTCTTTTAGAACTTTTATTAGACAATACAATTCAAAAATTGTATCCAAAGCTAAAATAAAATGTATTTAATAAACAGAATAATCTGAAGCTGTAGGTAAATCGCAACTTTAGATAATGGACGGTTATATACATATAAGCCATATAGCAGCAACGTTGGCCCAAAGGTCATGACTATGCATCAATAATGATAGGATGCAAGCCCGTCGATGCGAACATTGCAATAACCCTTGAATTTTACAACGTACTCACAAGGTAACAAGCCGATACATTCCTAGATCTAGGATAGATATTCTAGAATAGAATTGGCTTAAAACTATGTACTAGATAAGAAATAATGAAGGAGTTTCAGCTTTTCTATTACCTAAACTACTACAAAAATGACGATTCGATTAATTTAATGTCGTGACTTTTTTAAACGAGGAACCAATTTTTTTATTCAGTTTAAACTCACGTTGATGCATCACAACTAAAAAAACATTCATTATTAAAAGTTTCATCATTTTAAACTGGCAAATGTTCGCTTTACTTTGGACTAGACAAACTTTTACAAGTTATAAAGGAAAGTTCAATTTCATGCAGACAAAGTCACAGGCGACATCTAGTTCCGTAATAAAAAAACTCTTAAACCAAACGATAAAACAAAATAATCTCCGTCTACCTTCCAAACAGAATAAAATGACCGTTCCATCTTTGAACGAAATTCCTGTACATTCCAGAGCTTCTCATTTATCTAGTAAGAACATACGCCACATTATGTACGGAGCCATTACTCAGTTAACTGACGGTAGTTTTTCACACGAAACTCGCACGAATTCCGATAAGGAAATGCATGTGAACTCGTACGAGTAGGTAACAGGCGATTCTTAGTGGAAGTTTTATGTGAAGGTAATTTTGTGCACGCCTTCCAAGTGAAATAAAATTGTTCGCTATTTCAGAGTGATGGTGCAATGATTACTGACCCACGTGGCCGCGGATTCAAACGTGGAATGTACATACCAATGTGACTTTTTCAATGTCAATTATGTATTTTCTTAAGACACCACTGTCTAACGATGAAGAAAAACATCGTAACGAAACCTATTATTATTATTGAGGGACGGAGCTATGCAGCTTTACAGCCATACTCACGTCGACCTAAAAGATCTATTGTGATTAGCCCTCATTTTATAATATCTCCCTTAAACCAACATCCGACGAAACCTAGACTTAATAGTCTGAAATTGCCAGCACGCAGAGAGCTAGCGTAGTGACAAATGCTCGCTCCTTCTCTGTTTGGGAAGAATCTTTTGCCCTGCAGTAGGATAGTTACGGTCTGATTTGAAGCTGAAAAACTTAATGTAAAGTTTTTGAAATATTGGCAACCTACCACATACTACCACACTATGTTTTGGTTTTTTCCACTGGACATCTTACGGTTATCATCCTTATCTTGTATCTACTACCTTTACTTGGCTTGGTTTGAATGTAGTCATGAAGCGCATTATATAAATCTGTCTGAAAATATCCTATTAATCACTACTAGCTCGCGGAGATGTTTGACCTCCCCTTTTGAAGTTAATGTGCCACTCAAAAA
The DNA here is from genome assembly GCA_936450705.2 of Protodeltote pygarga. Classification (NCBI taxonomy): domain Eukaryota; kingdom Metazoa; phylum Arthropoda; class Insecta; order Lepidoptera; family Noctuidae; genus Protodeltote; species Protodeltote pygarga. The sequence goes on from OW388263.2 coordinate 11,784,844, forward strand.
CAAAAAATAAATAAAAAATAAACCAACCAACACGAACGTATTTTTGTTATTTCTAGCTTTTTGATGTATGTTTTATTGTGAGTTTTGAAGTCGGTTTTATTTATTTCTTATATTTTTTTTATTCTTTTCTCAATTTATGGTATGTCTTTGTTCAGTGTAAAGAAATTTATATTAAAAGGTAGCAAAAATATGTGGTTTTCTAGCCTCAATGAATACATTGCTATTCGAAGACACGCTCGCCAGTTCGCAACCGAAGAAAGCTTTTCGTTAGCTAAGGAAATGCGGACGGAATAGAATCGAGCTATTACATATTTTAGGTTTAAAATGTCGCTGGTGTACCTAATGCGGTACTTTTACAAAAGTATTTTAAAGGTATTGTAGAATTTGTGTTTGTAGTATCGTCGATAGGTTCTCACAGAATCATTTTTTAAAATCTTTATTGTTTATAGAGGGTTTTTTTTTTAATATGCCACCCTCATCGTGACACTCCCAAATACTCACCCTTACAAAAACAAAAATATAAAAACAACTAAACTACCTTACTACTAATTCCTAAATTTCAAGCTATACATGGGCGTAGCTATAACTTTCACATTGGGGGGGTCCGAGGATCCAAAAATGTACCAAGATAAACTAGTTTTTGCCCGAGCTTCACACAGATAGTTTCACAATATGCAGTGCGCGGGTAAAAGGTGGGGAATGCACTGTATGCGCACTTACTATCGCTCATAGTTGCATTTGCGTTTAATATTCGTCGATTTTTATTTTAGCCGTATGCTAACGGGGGGTCCGGACCCCCTAAACACCCCCCTTATATACGCATATAAATACATTATATACATATAGCCCTTATAATATACATCTTCAGTATAAGCTGACCTCTTGTTTTATGAAAACCTATTTATACGTGGTCAGTTTATACTGGAAATGTGTAGTTTGATCTATTGACCTCTTGATCAATAATAATACTTTGCATATTTTCGTTTTGATCTTATGCATTCCAAAATTGGTAATTGATTTAAGATTTTGAAATTTTATACTGTGTTGTGTAAATTTTGTGTTAAACTGCGACCTTCCCTGAACAAAGGCTACTCAGAAGTAAACAATTTGCAGCTGTTTAACGAGACAAGTTACAATAATATAAGTAAATGTATTATTTTACGTAAAACGTTTTTGTTATCAAAACTAAAGCTGTATACCAAATATCAGATCAATCTGTCAACAGGAAGGGGGTGAAATATCGATTACTAAATTTGAACCAAATAATAAACAGGTCAATATAAGAAAAACGGTTTAAAAATAGAGCATAATATAACTAAAAAAGGTTGTGCAATAGGCTTAAAACCTTTTTAGCTGAATAAAAAAACAAAAAGTCAACTACTGCGTCGACTGCCTCGTTGGTCTAGTGGTAGCAAGCGCGACTGCTGAGCACGAGGTCCTGGGTTCGATCCCCGGGTCGGGCAAAGTGTTATTGGGTTTTTCCATTTAGAAATTCTCATTAGCAGCACGGAGTCTGGAATTGTGCCCGGTTAATGGCAATAGGCTCGCCCCCTATTACATGGGACTTATAACATAGCCGGCGAAACGTGGGTGTACTGCACCTCTGCCTACCCCCTCTGGGGAATGCAGGCGTGAGTCTGAGTCTATAAAGTCAACTACAAGAAAGTCTTTTATATCTATCAATTAGTTCCCACTTCAAAACATCACAGACATAAACCCTTAACAGATAATACTACTTAAACAAAGATCAAAGGCTGCAATTACCCTTCAAGGAAACTTAAGGTACCTTAACCCAACTTAAGTAGGTACTTCTTCTTATTTTTCTTTTCTTCCCACTCAAACTATTTACGTGATCAGTATTCACAAGTTTTTTCCTCGTTGAATTTTTCTTTATGAGTGCAATTACTTGTACTATATTTAGGCTTGGTTTTTTCTGTTCAAATTCCGTTAAAATGTTCAGGTCTTAGGCTCAAGACTTTTTATGGAATTAAGGAATCGGATCCGAGCGCCGAAAGCAAATTATAGACCTATAAAATAGAATACGTCTGTCAGTCATTCTGTTAGGTTACTGGTGATTGACTGACTGATTGGCAGACAACGCACAACCTACACACCGCTTGACCGACTTCAAATTTGGAGTATTGAGACATAAAATTGAGTTCCTTGAGTGCACTTAGAAGGATTTTTGAAAATTCCATCCTTAAAAGGATAAAAGAGGGGAAGAAAGACGCAACTGCTAAAGAAGAGGGTATTTTTATACTGTTATAAATAGTACTAATTTTGAATACAAGATGTCGCTGTTTATTTTGCGGCTAAATGGCGCTGTTAAGATTTTCCTCCCATAATATAAGGCTGTAGGTTGTTTTTCCTAACCATTGTTAGAGTTTACTTTTGCTTGTAGTTTATTAGTTCATCCCTGACCAGACATGCCCTATGTAAACTTCAGTATTATCAAATATGTCATCATCATCTGCCTAGCCTTTTCCCAACTATGTTGGGGTCGGCTTCCAGTCTTACCGGATGCAGCTGAATACCAGTGTTTTACATGGAGCGACTGCCTATCAGACCTCCACAACCCAGTTACTGGGTTACACGATACCCCTTGGCAAGACTGGTTGTCAGACTTTCGGGTTTCTGACTACCCGTAACGACTGTCAAAGATCTACAATTGACAGCCGGGGCCAACAGCTTAACGTGCTATCCGAGGCACGGAGAGTGATAATTAATTTATAAAACGCACATAACTCACGAAAAGTCATAGATGCGCGCCTTGGGTTCGAACCCGAGACCTCTGACTTGCCAGTCAACGGTCACCACCACTAGGCTATCACGACGATTAATATCAAATATGTATCATTAATTTAAATAGCTGTCGTCTACCCTTATCTATTTATTTTTACTTCTAACAATACTTCTACCTGCATCCACTATAACCCAATCCTTCTCCCTAATACTAGGTACACATAAAAATACTCAAACAATTACTGATATTATATTTACTACGTAGCAACGGAGATATGATTACGTCACATAACGTCGTCAAGCCCAAGACTTGAGACCCATTACGGTAGCTCCAACCACTCTTTTCCTCACACGAATTGGATAATCCAATAAGTCGGTCGGAGGCTAAAAGATTTTTTCTTGAAAACTTCTTCCATTACAATGTTTCGATGTTTGTGGTCTAAGCAAAAAAAGGTAACAAAACTATACCATGGTAAAGAGCAAGTTAAGTGACTGATTGTTATAGTTAAATACTTAATAATATCCTTCTGACCGAATTTTGGTTACAGCGGCCAATCTTAACGGAGATTAGCCAACGGCGCAGGAGATATTATAGTGCACAAATGTGTGCGCAAACACAGGTGCACTTTCTATTGCCTCACTCGCATAGTCCGATGGGACGGCAATCCGACACGTCCGGAGAGAGATCTTGCGCAGGGCCAAAGGCTTTACGTGCTTTCCAAGGCTCAGAGTAAATGATAATTAATTTATAATATACACATAACTTACGAAAAGCCAGAGGTGATGAATGTGAGAACGGGATAGCCGTTTAGCGCGATAGACGTCTTAAGGGCATGAACTCACGGCCGTAATATGTCTATATAAAACATGCCTGCAAAACATTTTAACAAACAAAAAAAATACCTTGTTGATAATAGATAAACACAGACGGTGAAATACCATAATAAAACTAAAACTTAATGAAGTAAACAAAAAGTAAAATCCGACCAGAACTGCTGAGCTCCTGTCAATAATTTCCACTCATTGCACCGCGTAGCTCCCTGAATAGTAATGCATGCACTTTCTTTAGGTATAGCAGATATCTTATTCAGGGGTGCTACCCGAAGGTAGTTTATGACGCACCCCTTCTGTCTAGGGGAAGAACTGTTAGAGGTAATATAGGTTCGCTAAGTATAGTTTGGTTTGGTCCTGAATTGTTGATATTTTAAGTAGTTCCTAGAGTGATGTACTAAATCCAAAATCGGATATTGAACATCGTAATATGTATAATGTGTTTTCAATAGGGATGTTGTCTATACTTTTTGATGTAATTATTTTTAATAAAATAATATCAATAGGTATTTTTTTTAAATATTCACAAAAGGATTTTTTCCTATTATATGTATCGTAGAATTTTACAACGCCCAAACTGAAACAAATATTTGTTCCGGTCCGGAATTGAACCTGTTAACCAAGCGCAGAAAGCCAATTATTTTACCGTGACGACACCAATCGATCGCAGTGTTGTTTTCGCTGCAAAAAAGTCTTTATTCTTCTGTTAAAACGATCATATAAACTTACGACCACGTGATCGGGTGGCGAAAACCAAGGGTACAAATAAACAGGAAAATTATTATTTATCAATTTCGTTAAATTATAAATATAATAAATTAGCAATCTTTAAATCTACTTCCTAGAATATTTTTCATTATTAAAATTAGGCTTGTATGTATGTATGTTGAATACGATATTCTTTATTATAAAACTTAAATGATTTAAGAAATGAAAAGCAGAGTCATTTGTCTGTGTCTTATTAGTGGAAATGATTGAGGGTTAAAAAAAACATAACAACGAAAAAAAATCAATTGAAAAATTTACCTGCCGTACCTTATACAAAAATTAATTAACAAAACTACCCAGGGATATCTTTTTAAATAAATTATGCATGACTTTAATAAAATAACCGTCACTTTGCATCGGAAAGCAAAAAAGACAAAGTCTACGCCCCGGGGGCCGACAAGAAAGGGGGGAAACGTGATGAATTTTAAAATTGGAATATCGAAGCTTCTTTTTTATCGATACCTATCCAAATTGACGAATCAAAGCCAATCTATTCAGTGTGGTTCAAAAAAAGACGTTTGTTACGATATTAATGTATTTGAAATCAGTTTTGTAACGTGTGATAAAGTAATCATCATTATTTTACATAATTTCAAAAATGATTTTTCCAACTTTACGAAAAGCTGTTGTTTTAAATTAATCAAAAAAATATTTTTTAAGGAGTATTGTAAAGCAAATATTTTTATTTACGGAGAACTAAACAAATTTCGATATTAGACTCGTAAAATTCCGTTGTACGTTAAAAAAAAACTGGATGCTAGAACGTTGGGTGTATAAAAATAGCCAACCAATCGGGCAATACCTTTAAAAGGAATGCCCAATCAACGTAAAGGTTTGTTTGAAAAGAGTATGCAATCTGGAAGCAAAAAGACCAAAGGTAACTTACTGTGGATGATTTTTCTTTTTGTAAAATAAATTAGTTTTCTTTTTAAGTAGGTCTTTAGTCTTTTTTTACTGGACGGTAGAAGCTGGAATGGGTATTTTTTTCGAAAGAAAATGATTACTTTTTAGATTAAAGTTGTGTTATATTTTACCATAGTAATGACGTAATTTACAGATAAACAACAGTTTATATTTTATTACAAACTATTTTTCAGAAATTGAATGTGGTCCTAAGCTCGTTGCAGCTAAAAAATGAATGGTTTTTCAGTGAATTTTCATAGTCAACTTTGTTTTGTTTTTAGTGCGTAATCATGCGTAAACCGTTGTACGGATTTAGATGAAATTTAGCACAGTTTTATGCTAAGTTTCATCTAAATGAAATGCAATGCAAATGATCACAGCTGTCCATAGGCATTCACAACACCAAAAGTATTGCAGATGCTTAACAGACTTTAAGAGCGATAGGGCTTCCTGTTTTCTTGACTAACCGTACGAAACACAACAGTACGAATACTGTTATTTCACGCCGATATTCTGTGAGAGAGTGGTACTACGCCCGTCGAACAGGCCTGTTGATGCTGAAATCAACACGGCTCTATCACAAAAAAAAAAAACTTTTATCTCGGTCCTACCTCCACGTAAGTAAAGCAGCGGTCAAAAAAAAAGATAGTATATAATAAAGATACAAACTTCCTTGAAAAATATCCACCGAAACTTGAAGCAAATAATAATAATATTTCCTGTAATTTTACTCGATACACTTTACAAGGAAGGTGAAGAGGTTATCTTATGATGCCAAAGTTTGTTCAGATGAAACGCGAGAGGTGTTCCGAGATTCAAAACAATATTATTTTTATTGTTGTTATTTGAATACTTTCTTGGGATTACAGCAAATAAATCAATCCGCAAAATCGTTACATTGTTTATTGTGTTACTTTTTATAATAAGTCTATTTTTGTGTTTTTCAATTGACAAATATATAAGTATTTTTTTTTATTGCATGGTTGATAAATACTAATTGTCAGTTTTTAAATCACGCGTAGGCCTATAATAGGCATAATAAAAGTAGAAGGCGGTACTCCTAGACACGGCTCTCATGGTTAGGAGATTCCTCTCTCTGAAGCCCTGACCACCGCTAGCTTGGACCCTGTTCCTAATATCAGTGGGCTCCTACTTTTTATATTTTTAAATATGTGTATTTATATAATTATTTACCTATATAATATGTATTTAAAAATATAGTTTGTATGTATTTAAATGAATAGTAATAAATCGCTAATAAAAATGCATGGTTTCGTTACGATTTTTCCTTTACTTTTAGATTTTTTGATATTGTAGTTTACTTTACGGGGGTGACATAGTAATTTAATGACAAAATCCCCAAAATCAATAAATAGAAAGGAAAAAAAAAAAGATTTTTTGAAAGTAAAGAGCTAAGCTTGCCTTTTTATATATGATTATGGATACCTCTATCGACGGAAAATGTCACTATTTTTAACAACTACAAGGAAAATTCAATCATTCTCAAATAAAAAAAAAACAAGGACCACTCAATGACTATCCACGGTATAAAAAACTGGTCCTTTTTATCCGAAAAATTATATCAAAACATATACCCCTACAAAATAACGCAGGAACCTAACCAAACAGTGTTTGAGCTCTGAAAACAAAAAGTATCCAAGTTATTAAAGTGAAACAATACGATACATGTACGAGAGCCCAGCCAAGTTCTCAACTCTCCATTTATTTATCAATAAGTGCAACGATAGCCGTGTTCAATTTAAATTGTTGTGACTGAGTTAAATGAGTTCAGCCCATGTGTCAAGTGTTCTAAGTTAAATAGATTCTGTTTGATAGAATTGCAAATTGTTCAAATAGAAATTGTTTTAATGTTTTCAAATTGGTTTAGAACGCTTTTTGAGATTTTTGAGGAGAATTTTTGAATAATAATTGGTATTGATGGTAATAAACACGACTTCATGCTAGTTTTTATGAAAAAAGAAAGAACTATTATTGCCATTTATATTACTAATATAATTATATTACTTTTAAAATTATGACTTTAACAATTACCTAATACATTTTCTGTTTTATGTTGTACTTTAAATCAAACAAATCTGTTGGCAAATTACATCAAGTGCACTATTTAATTCAATAACTTTTTACAATCTAGATAAACGAAACTAACTATATACTAAAAATGCTATTACATAGTATTAAATATCCCAGATCGTTGTTCATTTACGTCAACATAACCGAAAACCAAACAAAAAATAAAAGAGAGCCAAGTTGTGAGTTTTGACCGCAAAAAGTTAATTCCAGTTTATTCAATCCAAAAATCGAAATAAACAAAATTCACCTACCAGGAACTAGTTTCACTTAAACGTTACAACTTTCAGTCGACGAAAGTTCGGAAACCAAATGAAAATTTGTCGCCGAATGTTCTCGATACGATACGTGAAACATGCTGGAATAATAAAACTTTGCATTCCGAAGTTAAAAATTGTTCTATTAGTCAAAATAACAGATTCATAAAGAAAGTTATTCTTTTGGTAATTTCTGTGTTGCAAAAAAAATGTTTCTGTTGAAAAATTACAGTAGATAGGAGGAGATAAGAATTGATTTATAAGACAGCAAAAAAAACTTGATTTGTCGCAAAAAAGTCTTAAAAAAGCATTATTGTATTATTTTGTCCTAAAATAATACAGATTTTGATACATCAAGGTCCTTCTGACCGGATTTTGGTCACAGTGGCTAATCGTAATTCTTTTCTCTAACTGTCATAGTCCAATGGGACTGCAATCCAACACGATCAGAGAGAGATCAGGGGCCCGATTCACGTAACGACAAAAACGTCTTAATAGAGTGGCAGTGTAATGACAATGACATTATTTTACGTCTTATGGTATTCCGCAATGGCAATAGCATGGTGTCAGAATGGATATTTTTGGTGAAATAGCGGAATTGCCCCCCAGGTGCATGACCAAGAGTTTTAGGTACTCTCCGAGACACGGATCAAATGACGACTACAGTAGTACAACTACAATAATACTACAGTAAAGAATAGAAACCAAAAACAATAATAAAAGTATCTTAGAATTTTCCTATCAGGAAATAGCTACGTGCAGTTGGATTTAAACGAAACAAGATAGTCGAGCAAAGCCCGTTTTAAATTAAAGGATTTGATGAACATGTCCGGATAAACCTTTCCTATTTCATTTCGAAATTATTTAGTAGAGGGAGCGTGAAAGAATTATAAACTAAATTAAAAAAGGATTAGGTCGCTTTGTCATTTGGCTGTCCATTACAAAAAATTTAAAAGTGCACATATTTAAAGTAAGTTAAAGGACCCCAATTTGAAACCTAATTTAATTTTAATTCTATTCTATTATATTTAATTCAATACTAGTTCATTAATTTTATTTATGTAATTCAATTTTATAAATTAAATTAAATTCAACTAATTTAATTACAATACCATTTACCTCAATGTAAATGTAATGTAAATTTAAAATAGGCATTTAATATTTACAGTCATAACCTACCTAATGACAATGTACTGTAAATTATGGGTTGTATACTTGAGAATAAATGTATTTTTTTTTAAATGTAAATTTACACAACAAATAACGAATTAAAGCGAGTTAAATATTGAGAATTTAAAAGTACTTACAACGTCGATGAGTTGACTGAGCCTAAGTCCCATCTTGACTGTGAGCCGATCAGAGTTGTTGCCAACGGGCCGGATCAGGCGGTTGTAGTTGGAAAGCAGGTCGTCATATAGCCGCTTCGCTTCAGGGTTTGCGTCGCTCAGGCGGCCCCACACGCACAGCACTCCGACCACCAACGCCAACACCATCTTAGGCTAACACCACCCCTGGAACAAAAGGAAATAAAACTTTTAACATTCAGTTCTGGGCATGTCGACCTTGAAGTGTTTGTATTTATGATTACTACAAAAAGACAACATTTTAGTTATTATATTGACGCTTCAGGATCGTTATTTAGTTTATAGCTGTGCTGGATAATGACGATATTGGAGTTTAATTCAGTAAAATTCATTCGTAGCTGATTTATTTTTGTGTAAAATCTGCATGAGCTAAACACCAGGATCATTTGGAATAGTTATAAGAAAAATACCATAGGTAACTTTTTATTTTTTTGACACTCCAAACCTCACAATTTTCGCTTATTCCTAAGCATTTACTATTAAAACCTTATTTGTATATGCTTTATTACTTTAATAAGACAAGAGCCATCGCATTTTAAGGTATAATTAATTTTGCGTTATCACTTAGGAAATACTTATAAAATGTATTCCTTCCTAAAGTTATTTCAGATTATCTTGAAAAATCTTGAAAAATCTATCTTGAATCTTCTACACGCAGTTACATAAACACAGCTTGAAAGGTTGCCTATAAAAATAAAGACGGCTAATAATTCTTTTAATGGACAACCAATAGAGTACCTACTAACAATTTATTTCATATTATTTAATTTATTAGCCAGCTTTTACCTCTTTCTTAACTTATTATTTAATTGTTAATATTCAGGGTGAAAACAAAGAGTTTCGCTTCGTTAATTAAGAGGTATTTCCGATTTGAGAGCCATTAGCGAACTTCAAATTAAGATTACAATCAAAGTTATATAGAAGAATTGTTAGGGGAAGTATTTACAGAGTCTTGCTTGTTCAATTAATTATTATTATGGAACAGTATTTTTATTTTATCTCCCTAATGTTTTACGTGAAACAGTGTACAAATTGTTTCGTACTGTTATAATCCGTTTGTATTAAATAGACATTATACATTTAATTTACCTACTTGAAACTTGAGTCAGTACCAAAAAGCCGTGGAAGATCCCGTTTTACATGGATATTAGTTATCAAGATAGACCTTGCAAAAGATAACCTGGACCCGACAACGACCTAACACGGTGTCTTAGGAGAAGGACGATTAGGAGACCCAACCCCAAGTAAAATTGTGAAAAGGTGTAAAAAAGAAAAAGAGATTTAATTTAACTACGTAAAGGATAATAATATTATAGAGTAAGAACATTTAATATTAAAACAACATAATTTTTAAGTGCTAATTGTACGGTTCAAATCACTATATTTCTCAAATCATCTCAAAATCTTTTACTTATATGGTTTTAAATCCACATAAAAATACAGATTTACATTTTCTTAAAATGATACATAAAATAATGAAACAATAAAAGAATTAAAACTAAATTTCATTTAGCATTTTATATCCCAACAAAAGAAGGAAATTAATAAATTAAAAAACCATTTTCGCATTTTCTTCAAATTAATTACGACATTCAGAGCGTTCTTTGTTTTTCACATTGGAATTCGAAGCAAGAGACAGGTTGACTCGGTTTTGCCCGGATTACGGATAAAGTCGGACTTAATTACGGGATAAAGTGGACTAAGTTACTGTAAACGTACCTCTATAAATCAATCTGAGGGATAGATAAAAGTAGAGGGCTTGGATAGTTTACTAGAAGGTAAAAGATATACCTACATGTTTAGTTTTTTAGTAATTTATTTATTTGTTTATTTATTCATACCGATTTAGTACTGGTCTTTGCCATTCACATAGAATAGCGAAGTTTAATTAATTATAAGTAACCTGTCACTGAATTTTCTCATAGAACTTCAGACATTATTAATATTGGTGCTGATTCTCTTGTACATTCCGCTAAACTAATTTTAGTATAACCATATCTCTTTCTAATAAACACCATCAAAAAAGGACAGCAAATTGAACTATCAAATTAGAGCTGTCAAATTAGTCTACGTCCTTGCAATTGACATAAAATTAGACGAGACCTATAACATGCCGACTAAATTATCGTTGATATCATGCAAATGGACTAGTTTGACAGCTCTAAAAATCTGCTATCCTTATCTAATGATCCCTGTTAGAGAGAGAGATGGCGAGTCTAAATTAGTTTAGAGCGTGTGCAAGAGAATTAGCACCATTGTCTTCCATTCGTCTACAAAATGATTCAACTCTGGACTGGTCTTATCAGCATACGTGGTATGGAAGACGCAGGCCACAGTTCAGCAATATGACAAGGAAAACTCCTCGATGTCTACGACTATTTTTTATGTATGCTTTTTACATGTTTACGCACATGTTTTGCTTATTACATTATATTATTTAATAATAAACTCGCAAAAACTACTGACTCGGGCAAAACTTGAACCCGCGATCGGTGTGCCATCACTTTACCAACTAAGCTACCAAGTCCTGCCCGCTTCAGTTGAAATTACAAATCTCTTTTTAACGCCTTACAGGCATGTGGTGACATCTATCGATTGTATTTTTCGGGAGTATACAGTAATTTGTTAAGAGTTAGTATCGTCATACTAACTCTAAGTTTTACTAAAAACTTAGACTAAAATAAATTTTAAAAGCAGCGAAATTTAAGAGAAATCTAGAATTTTTTGAATAAACTTATTTTAGCAAAATACGACACGTTTGGCATCCCTATTAAATAAGAGTTCGCTGAATTCTGGTAGACTTACAAATAAAACGAAAACATGCTGTATATTGTCACCGTGAATATTCCGAAAACTGGAACAGTTCATACCTTCAGCACTTCCAAGAACACTAAAAACAGTAGAGCTCATTCTGTTTAAGTAATTTTATTTACGTTTAATATATCATGCGGTGGGATCTGTCTAACGACCTCTCCACATCGTTATAACACAGTAACACCCCGTATCTCACAAAAATAAACACCTTTATGTTTTTTTTCCTAACGTTTTTCTTTGGCAAAAATGTTAAGCGGTGAATATAACATCGGGATTTGGGTACGAATTTGTTGTAAGAAGCTTATTTTTTACTTTGCGTTCACCGTTTTGAGTTACTATAGAAGTATTATCGTATGAATTGTATGAGAAGGGACTCAAATTCGGTATAGTTGAGGATACTATTTTATTTTTAGATGTATTACTAGGCGATACTGTTGTATTTCTGAGCATAAGCTTCTCTTTATTACCTTTTCTTTGGTTTGGCACCATGTTTTTATTTTTTAAAACGGAATTGAAAAAATACGACACGTAAAAATATACCCCACCAAACACATTATCATGTAAATTGTTGCCTATACGAGACCATATGGCTCGCACTGTAAAAAAGTTATCAGATCTCATGAAGAGCCAAGCTTCTAATTCTACAAGCAATAATTTCACAAACTCTATACCTTAGGCATTAACTATTAAGCCATTAGGCTATCACGTTACTGTCTTGTCTAGTCTATGTTTAAACACTTATAAATTTTTTTTCATCATAATATTATATAATTATCATTTTTTTGATTTCATTTATTTATCTTTATACACACAAATATTTTTTTTTTAAGAAGATAAAAAACACACATTGTTACAAAAATAAATAAATTATGGTTTATGATTAATAATATGATTATTAAAAAAATACAGTCAAATAGGTATCTACTATGGAAACTAGTTACGCAACTCGCCCCGTCTCCTTCTTGGTCTGCCGCGACCGCATGTCACTGTCACGACGCTACAGTTCTATGATTTGCGGGCTGGCATGGGGCAGACGTGTTCTGCCTAGAGCGCCCAGTTCCAATTACCTTTAGCTTCGTAATATTTTAAGCAGAATAAGCAACACGGACCTTTTGGTTTTCCGCTAAAGTAAGGACATAAAATTAAAAAAAACTAATTAAGGTCGAATTTTGAACACTGACTGGAACACTTGTAGTCTAGATTCCAAGATAAATTTAATTAATAACTATAAATTTAAAAACTTAAAAACCCGCGACATTATTAGTTAAACCTCATTTTTTTAGCTAAAAACACTCTCGATAAATTCACCTTTCAAATAAAAAAAAACTAAATCAAAATCGGTTCATTTGTTTAGGAGCTACGATGTGACATATAGATACACAGACACTTTAAAATTATAACACTCCTCTTTTTGTGTCGGGGATTAAAAATAATGTTTTATAAGACGTTCTTATAAGGGCTGCATCGTTTGTTTATTTTGTAAACAATATGAATCTAAATTAAAATGCATGAGAAAATTCCATTGACATTATAAATAAGATAAGGTAATTATTATTGAAGAAAAATATTTTCACTTAAAATAAATCATTTTTAACCTAAACATTCAAAGTTAAACTTTATTGCCAATAAAATAAGGACTTGTTTGCGATTAAATATTTTCCTTAAAGTTAAATTGAATCGCTACCATATAAGGCCATTTTCATTCTAAACGCCATAAATTTAAGGTTTATTTTCGAATAGACTTGGAAGGGTAATAGAAAGAGAGATTATGTGGAATCCTGATTTTAAAGTCGTTTGATTTATTTTTACGAGACGAACTAAAACCAAATTCTATTTTGATGTCGGTCTTAGTTGTCTTTCCCTTCTTTTAGCCATAAAGTGGGAGGAAAAATATTTTTATTTAATTAAGAGCTAATGCCTCGTTGGTCTAGTGGTAGCAAGCGCGACTGCTGAGCACGAGGTCCTGGGTTCAATCCCCGGGTCGGGCAAAGTGTTATTGGGTTTTTTCATTAGGAAATTCTCAGTAGCAGCACGGAGTATGGAATTGTGCCCGCTTAATGGCAATAGGCTCGCCCCCTATTACATGGGACTTATTACATAGCCGGCGAAACGTGGGTGTACTACACACCTCTGCCTACCCCCTCTGGGGAATACAGGCGTCTATAAGAGTCTATAAGAGCTAATGCAACCATTAAGTACGGTCTTCTAGTTTGCTACCTACCATTAAAGATTTTTTTTTTAATTTTTTTTTTGTTTGACGTCAAGTGCGAGTTGGACACGCGGATTTCAGGGATTTGTAGTTTTTTAACTTAGGTTAAGTTTAATTTGTTTTTTTTTTTCTTCTATTTTGTGGGTGCACATATTTCATAATGCAGACAGAAACTAAAACAAAAAAACTATTTATACTTTTTTATTAAGCATGCGATGCAAATAAGTTTTTTGAGCGCTATTTGCGAATCAGCAATACATAATAAGTCTATGGTTTAACAACCTTTTTTTAATTCATGTCTAGAATTTTTAGCCCGGGTCTTGTCTTTATCCGGGATTGTATTGTAATATGTACCTAATGTAATGAGCGCGTTATGCGCACTAAGAATACGGTACATTACACTATTCATTACATTAGATAACCCAGACTGCCTCGTTGGTCTAGTGGTAGCAAGCGCGACTGCTGAGCACGAGGTCCTGGGTTCGATCCCCGGGTCGGGCAAAGTGTTATTGGGTTTTTCCATTAGGAAATTCTCAGTAGCAGCACGGAGTCTGGAATTGTGCCCGGTTAATGGCAATAGGCTCGCCCCCTATTACATGGGACTTATTACATAGCCGGCGAAACGTGGGTGTACTACACACCTCTGCCTACCCCCTCTGGGGAATACAGGCGTGAGTCTATAAATATAATAATAATATAAAGATAACCCGGTCTTAAACAAAGAAAGACGTTCAAAAATCGCACTTTTTCGATACATTCCTTTTTAATCAATTTTCCAAGAAAAGCAACAAGAAAGTGCATTATCATCAATCACAGCTCCTAAGTTCCTGTAAACACTGTTCAAAGTATGAACTTACAATACATTTTTATTTTATCTTTTGACGTTGATCCGAATTAAAAAGTTACGTACTCTAAGAGTATAATGTCGTATAGAAATTTCTTTCAATAAGACTAAATACTAGCTAGTATGGATACACAAAATGGATATCCCGGGACACCATTTCGTGTTGCTATTGCTAATATAAAACTTAAATTTGAAAACACACACAACACAAAAAATGCCCTATATTTTTTTTTAAATATCAAAGTTGGTTTATCCATTTGGGGGCTACGATGCCAAAAACACACAGATCTACAGATACACATATTAAAACTATTATAAATAAAATTCCTTTGTTTTATTTGGGGGTTAAAAAAATGACGCGGCGCAACAAACTCCCGCTAGATACGGTTTGCCTAAGTACTTTTTTACACCCCCGACGCAGAAAAGGAGGTGTTATAAATTTGACGTGTCTGTCTATCTGTCTGTGACATCTTAGCTCTTAAACGAATGGACCGATTTTGATGAAGTTTTTGTTTTTATTTAAAATGTGACTTGATCGAGAGTGTTCTTAGCTAAAATTGTTTTTTTCTGTGTCAGGGTTTTTAAAATGTATAATTATTTTCAATAGAGACTAAGTGAATAAAATAATTCAAAATTACACTTCTTGATTTTTAGAAAATTAAACCAATATTCAAGCTCTAACTGCTAACATATTCTCGGCTTATCATACACTCCGAAAACCAGACCCGACTCAAACACACGGGTTCAAACACCAAATGGGGTACCGAGATAATCCTTAACCTTTATTATCCAGGTAGCCGATTCCATCAAAACTACCATTAATCAGTGCTGAATTATTTACTATCCTAAGCTCATCTCCAAGGGTCTCATGTTCGAGCTTAAGTTCAAAGATCAGACCTCAAAATAAGTGTAGTAACCCTTATAAATTATTGTTAATTACTCCCCTTGTTAGGTTAGCAAGTACAATCGTTGGAATTCGGGGATTACTAAAATGAAAATCGGCTTACTAAAGATTAAATATGAATAGACGTTCCGCGGGCTTTGAGAGCTGCCTTGGTTTAGAAGACATAGCGATGCTAGACGCATGTGATTTAGGTAGTAAAAGGTCGCCTGTTCGTTCTTTTGTTAGTTGCAACATATTTTATCATCATATCAACATATCTGTGGCATATTTTTAGATTTAAAAGCAAAGAATTGTAATGTGGTAGTGCGATTTATGAAGTATAATTTACATGTCTTTTTTAGAAAAAATTTTTCGTGTTTGCAGCAGTCTTACAGTGATAGCCTAGTGATGGTGACCGTTGACTGGCAAGTCAGAGGTCTCGAGTTCAAACCCAAGGTGCGCATCTCTGACTTTTTGTAAGTTATGTGCGTTTTATAAATTAATTATCACTCTGCGTGCCTCGGATAGCACGTTAAGCTGTTGGCCCCGACTGTCAATTGTAGATCTTTGACAGTCGTTACGGGTAGTCAGAAGCCCGAAAGTCTGACAACCAGTCTTACCAAGGGGTACCGTGTAACCTAGTACCTGGGTTGTGGAGGTCTGATAGGCAGTCGCTCCATGTAAAACACTATTCAGCTGCATCCGGTAAGACTGGAAGCCGACCCCAACATAGTTTGGAAAAGGCTAGGCAGATGATGATGCAGCAGTCTTACAGTGGCACTTAGTAACGTTTGCAAAACGATCTCTAAAATCGCATGGAAACGTTATTTTTTAAATTTTTGTTTACTGACGTCTCTGAGTTTATGAATTCAGAATTAAAGTCGTTTTGCTTATTTCTTCTGTATTTTTACTATACGTGCATGCAAATACAGAAAAGGATTAAAAAATTTGGTAGAAATATTTGCATCTCGCTTGCATCCAATATCTTTGTTATTATAACCCTATAGCTTTATTGTTTTTCACATCTTTAGGTTACATGAGAAAGAAGTGTCATTTTCAATCCTATTATCACCATGTATGGTACAATTATTACTATACATGGTGATAAAGAACTGTCATAAGATTAAATTCCTTGCAGTCTAGTATACATAATAATATCTAGCCTGGTCTAGTATCTTATACATATATGCGAGTTAACAGTTTTAAGTAATTGACCTCCTTTTGATCTGAAATTAGAATTAACCTACATAGCCTTTCTTTAAAAAAAAAACTGACGTGATGTGCGCGCCACAACAAAGCCACATCAGAGCCATTTTCTTCCCCCGTACCTCCTTAAAAACATCGTAAATTATGCCTAATACCATCTCAACAATCTTAAGCCACTTATTACAAAATGCCGACCAATTAACGACAATTGCCAACAAAAATACCATAAAGAAGGATTATTGACCGCGAACGCTTCTGGCTTAAGCCAGAGTGGCGAGTACTTCAGTAATTGGACCCAAGCCTTGAGACTATGTAATCCCTCGTTTTGAATTAAAATATCCGATAGGAGGGGTCGCCGCGACCTCTGCGAACACGTGATAATTATGGGTTCCTAATGAAATTATTGTCGAATTTTTTATACGGAAACTTTTGAAATATTTTGACGAAAAGGTTTCAGATGTCTTCTAGAAGATGTTGTTATTAACTACCGACAAAAACAGGGGTGTTATACAAATAAAAGTTTAACGTGAATGATACACTCTTTGGTGTGCAATAAATTATAATCTAAATATCTATATGTCAATCTGTGGCATCGCAGCTCCTGAACGGATGAACTGAATATAAATTAGTTTCTTTTTTTTTTTTTTTAAAGTTGATAAATAAAGTTTGAGTGTTCCAAAAAAAAAGTAGAATTTTTAAATGAACCTACGAAAAGTTTCCCCTCGTTTGTTTACGACAAAGTCAACGATTTTGATATGATGCGTAAGCTTGATCTTGATCAGAAAAAGGGATGAACTCAATCCCGCCCACCTGCAGTCGACTCGTACAATTACAGCAACGGTGTGCTAACATGCGCTTAGTGTAGGTACACGTTTACAGTAAAAATAGGCTTGCCGCCATTGCAAGCCATTCAAAAGAACATTATAACTTGTGAGATGTACCATCTAGCTTCCCTGAAAGTCCCAACAGACAAGAGACCCTTGCCCTACTAAGTGTGAGCAGCCCTCCGATGAGATTGGTCGAATAGCCCTTGATTAGGTTTTTCGAGTATTCAAGTCCTGCTGTATTTTTCCAAAGCTTAAAAGATTCCTCAAGATTAAACATCAAGAGTTTTATTCAACTTTGCGAATCCGTTTTCCTACATTTATTTTCGAATTCGACTCCGCACATTACGAAGCACGCAAGTTAGCAAAATTCAGATCATTTATCTAACTCAAATAGCTAGGAAACACCTCATAATTCTTCCATAATGTCCCTTAAATCGCGATAGTATTATGTATAATCGACTTCTCTGTTATCTTTACATCGTCTTATCATTTCGACGATCTTTCGTGTTTCCAAGAACTCCTATATTTCATTGTAATAGCTTTACTAAGAGCATGACAATAATTTATAGCTAGTAAATTGAATTTCTATCGTGCAATGGCGCCTGTAATTTTGTGCTTGAACAGAGTGCTGTAATTTGTTTATTTGCATACGGCTCATGTGTTTAGAATGACGTGTGAAGTACCTACCAGCAGTGCTTAATCAATTTTAGTTAGGTAAGTACCTATATAGATAGCTTTAGATATCTTCGCTCGTATTTGTGAGGGGAAATGTAGACAATGTAGGGCCCACGGAACAGAAAAAACGTTCCATGGTAGGGCCTCTACCTTTGTGGTGTAGTTTGAATTATTATTGACCATCGATAATAGAACATAGTCATATTACTTCCAAATTCAAAAATAGAAGAATGTTTAGTACATTTTTTTGTAATAATACTAGCTGATTCTCACAGGGTTCCGGCCCGTGGTTATAATTTTACCCAATCGCCAAATCGCGTCACCTACCGGGTTCAATTGTGAATATAAACCACACAGGGAACCCACCCACGCAAACATAAAACAAAGAAACCATTTAATGAAAATCGGTCCAGAACTCCAGATTTTTATTGATATTATTAATAAATATTGTTTTTTATTGACGTCACTTTTTAGACTTGAATGGAAAATACAGGGTAAATCTATCAAGGCTCTGCAGTTCTGCCCTCTCCTATTTCGTTAGTACTATCACAAAAATAATCCTTACTATCCTAATCCTTATGCTAACTAGTCCTAACTAATATTACAAATGCGAAAGTAAGTTTGTTGTTTGTTTGTTACCTTTTCACCTCTAAACCACTGAACCAGTCATCCTGAAATTTTGCATATATTTTTTGAATTTGAAATTTTGCGTTGGCAGGTATACAGAAAAGGACAAAGAGTACCTATCATCCCGATAAAATATACTGTTCCCGAGGAAAACCACAAAAACGTTCTAATGATATCGACACGTGGCGCCATCTATATAGATGGCGCCACGTGTCGTACAACCTGAACGGATTGTCAAATTCTAAATGAAAGCGAGTAAAGTCGCGGGCAAGGGTAGTACAACAATATAAACGTACTAAGCCTTCATAGCGATTCAAAATATTTTTGGTGGTCGCACAGTAATATTGAAAGCAAGCAGCGTATATACAAAATAATTTATTTAAAACAATATTTGAATTTCTACCCTCTCTGTTTAATTAAGGCCGGCTGTTTTGACGCACATTTTCAAGTTAACCAACAAATTTCAATGGACCTTTATTTAATTAGTTTGCATAAACAACAGGACATCTTTGAATTTGGTACGGTTGGCATCGTTTAGATGTGTATAGTATTCCTTTTGTATTTTATTATCTTTTATTGGCTTTTGTATTTTGTAAGTTCAAAATATTTCTTACTGGCTCCCACTCGCAGCTTCGCTCGCGTAGTATGTTGATAAATTGTATTGTAATATACTGTTTGACGCATAAGCTATATTATTGTAAAGTTTAATCAAAATCCGTTCAGAAGTTTTTGCGTGAAAGATCCAAATGATCTCGAAATTTGGCCGAGGCCAACGGCTTAACGTGTTTTACAAGGCACGGAGCAGGTGATAATTAATGTTTCAAATGTGTACTTAAATCCTGTAAATAAATAAAGTTTTTTATTTCAAGATATTCATACTATCAAGCACATTAATTTGCGTTTCAGTAGCACTTTATTTGCTTCCAGTGACATATATTATGTATAGTCTATCAACATTTAAGCGCAAATATATTAAAACCTGATGCTAGGATATGAATGGACATAAATGATAGACATACTCATATCTTAAGAAAATCTTGAATCAAAATAAATAAAAACGAAATTGCAAGTATTTTTAGGAAAATACCTACATTATTGCTCAATACCTTAAGGAATTCTACAAAAACATTGGCTTAAGTAATTGAACTGAACCACATGCAAAACCGTCATGGTTAATAAAAAGGGGCATTTCATATAAAAACAGTCCAATATCCAATTTTATCTGATTTCCCAATAGTTTTTTTTTATATAGAATTGTGTTACTGATATGTACCTACAGCAAGAGAGGGCTGTCGACCGATTTATATTGGATTCTTACGCCTCAAATGCTTCACAAAGGGATCACGAATTCGGTACACATTCTAGAAAAACCCTTTATCGAATGGCAAATAGCTTTTGTCGATAAAAATTGAAAAATTTAAAGACTGATCCATTGTACGATAGTATGTTGGACAGTTTTATTATATGTTTGCATGATTGGATACTTACTTTGGAATTCAGAATGAAATATAGTTTTATTTATCATTATGCTCGCAGTCTTATTTGTTTCAAGCTTTGTTGGGGTCGACTTCTTTTACTGTCAACCCATATCATCCCACAGCTGGGCAAAGGCCTCTCCCTCTGATTTCCACGTCTTTCGATCCAGAGTCAGTGTGGACCAGCCACTATTGGTTTTTAGCTTCTCTTAGCAGATGAATATCAGTTTTCTACGAAGCAACTACCTATCTGACCCCCGCAATCTAAACGGATATGATATTCTAAAGTTAGATCAATTGTCAAGATTTTTTGAGGATACTGACTCCCTTTAACAACTGTCAAAGATCTTCATGACAGCCCAGACCAACGGTTTAACGTGCTTTTCGAGGCACGGAGGAGGTGATAATTTACTTTATAATACTTATATTAATATAGTCTCAAACTTTCGCGAACATTTAACATAAATGAAACAAGTTTTAAACGGATTACTCGCGTATATACATACGGCCTGCGACCACGAGAGCTGCAAAGATCTCGAAACGTCAGGTGTTTTGAAAAATAAAACATATACGCGAGTAATCTGTTTAAAAGTTGTTTCATTATACTTATATTACTTCCGAAATATAAGAAGCTCGTCCTTAGGGTTCGGACTTGAAAACTCTGACTTGCTAGTCAACGGTCATATCACTGCAAATATAGTTTAATTTAACATAAACCAAAAAGTACTACATTTATGAAACAAACAAATAGTACATGAAAGCAGTGGATTGAAGTTGAGTATTTATGATTTAAACCTTAGTTCTCATGATGGCAGCAATGAGTTAACTGGCGTTGAGGAAAGTTTAAATGAAACGCGGAAATGGTGTTTCGGTACATACATTGCTTTTAGTAATTTTGGACAAACATAATTTGTATTAAAAACTGCTGATGTTACTGATGATTTTTGGCAAAACAAAATCGACAATAACAATTCATGCTTGACAAAAAATCAAAATGATCAAAAAATGGTTTTTTCGGGCCGTATCCTTGTATCTCCCATGGTTTTTTCGAATAGAAGTACCTACCTACTATTTAAATTTAAAATTTAAAATATTTATTGTACGAGTAACAAGGACTTAAAGGGTTAGTAACAATATTTACTTAAAACCAAACCAAAAGTCTGTGTGTGTATACTAACATAATACAGATTTACACACATAAAATTGACTTTTGGTTTGAATCATTGCTTCAGATTCCAGCAGAAATTCTGGAGCAACGATTCAAAATACAGCAGTCCAGCCTATAGTACTATAAATATATACCTACATAGAAAAACTATTTAACATATTTTATTTGAAATCAAACTTATACACGATATAAATACATTAATCCGTTATCAAGCTATGTTCATATATCTTTGCAGTACTAACACGCACACCAATTAGTATGCGTGTAAGTGTGTAGTAGTAGAATGCTAATGGATTAATGTCTCTTACTGTACATTCAAATCGTACATTTCAATAACGTTTTATGAATGTTCCGGTCAGTTTTGCTCTGTAATCAATTGATGGGAATTATACCCGTTTGCTCTAGTTATTTGCTAATTAATTCCGCAATGGAATTGTGTTTGTCTTTCACAGATAACTAATTTATGATAATCCGATAATGTATTCACGTATTCACATTCGTTCCATAGTAAGTTTTCAAATTAGCTTAGCATAAGAAATATCCTATGGTAAGCTATGGAAATACGAGTTTTAATTAAAGAACTTACCATTTTTTTTTATATAAAGAAAAAGTCGATTATGGTTGGGATCGTTTTTTTTAAACTGTAAACTTTAGTGGTTAGATGCCATAAATAATAATGTTTATTACGAGTTTATATTCTTAAAAATTAATACTTAATCTTGATAAAAATTGATTTAATAATAATGCCGAGGTCGTGGGGTGTGTGCTGGTGGATTTCAATATTTAGTAGATGATATAGAAAAATAGAAGTGTGCAAGCGTACTGCTTACAAACGAAGTTTGATCTTAATTTGAATATAGCCAAACTAAATCTAGTGAAATTTTGCAAACGAGAATTAGAGACTGTGTTTGTAATAATGTGTAGTAGGTATAGTATAACATATAATTATAATATATATAATAGTGTTGTATTTTAATAGAATTTAAACAGAAAAGAAATATCATGGAAATCGAACAGACAACAAACGAGTATGTCGTTTAAAAAAAGAAAAAAATAGCAACTTGTTTCGTTTTTTTTTTGTCTAATTAACAAAATCTGTTCCAAAATTTTTATGAAAAACAAGCGCCATCTATTAATTAAAACAAGACTTAATCTTTATCAACGTTTCGAAGAAACCAAACACTTCAGCCACAACACAAATACGAGCATGAATAACAAAACACTCCTTCTATCCGTATTCAAGACGTCTTAGTTCTCAGGAAGTCTGGCAACGACATCATCTGCAGAGATCCGCTTTGGACGAGGATCGCTTCATTTGATTTCCGGTATCGGTCCTCGGGACTCCCGATGTTGGAAAATATAAAGTAACTTAAGTAACTCATACATTGCTGCATATTTTTATTTGTGTGGAGCATGTTTAGTTCGGTTTGGGAGCGTTTTTAGATAGAACTAGAGTTTGTGTGGGTGACAACTAGATGGCGCTTTATCGACATTTCAATATAACTAACGTTTTGGGGGTGATTTTTACAGGATTAAAAAACATATTTACTATTTAAGTTCAGTGCATCTATTTTATTAATCGCTCTCGGCAACCTTTGAGTTTTGGCTGGCGATTTAAAAGTATATGCCTTTTATTTAAAAAAAAAGAAGAGATGATACTTCTCTAATTTATCTGTTATTTCTAATCTTCGTATTTTAGTCGTCTTGTTTCCAAGATGACTAAATTACGAAGATTGCTATTAACAAAATAGTGTATTGTACAAAATGATTTAGGTACGAAAAGTAATAAAGTGTAAATATTCAATACACATTTTTTGTAAGCATTTTTATCGATATTTTTGTATCAGCTTTTTAACTTCAAAAAGAAAAAATGAGCAATATGTGAGGCAATATCTATTCATATTAGTACTTCCTTTACTTCGACGTTTTTTTTTAACGTAGAAGGTTATATACCTACAGAATGTTATGAAAACATATCAAAGACGAAACCAAAGATTCTCATTTCGAAATTCTGTGACAAAAATATTAATAATTTCAATATCTTTTATAAACCAAGATATCGTAAAGAGCAATACTTTATTGGAATGGCGAAGGAAAAAAATATCCATATTTGTTCAATAGCGATCCAATCGAAAGGGGAGGGTTGGATGTCGCAGGTCGGGAGGACCGTTTAACCCTATAAGAATTTGTCCTACCTTTCTGATAGGGTACAACGGTACGTGTTTTTGTTAATAAACCAAACAGCAGGTGTAGATCAAAAGTAGGTAATTTGCCTCTACTGTTAAATGTTTTTAATAGAATACAAACCGGAAGACACAAGTCCTTCTGACCGAGTTTCGGTCATAGCGGCCTATCTCAACGGAGATTAACCAATTGCGCAGGAGATATTGTAGTGCAAAAGTGTGTGCGTAAACACAGGTGCACTCTCTATTCCCCCACTGACTCAGTCCGATGAAACGGTAATTCGACACGACCGGAGAAAGATCAGGCACAAGGCTTTACGTGTTTTCCGAGGCATGAAGCAAGTGATAATTAATTTATAGTAGTTAGGTACGCTATTAACTTACGAAAAGTCAGAGAAACTGAGACCTCAAACTTGAAAGTCAACGGTCATACCACTAGGTGACATTCTTAAGTGACCAAATCCAATAATAAGTTTCAAGAAATTATTTATTAAGCAAAAACATGTGCTTAAACATTTAAAAAACATACTTACATAAAATATGTTTCATGACAGTATTTCTTTATCATTGTTAGCAAACACACTGTTGCTTTTAAATCAAGCGATTCATTCAATAATTTTCGAAAAACGCAAGTACCTACCTTCAGAGACTAAGACACACGATGCCCCAATAATTCTTAATTCCACCCGACTAAGGAAACCAACGGAATCTTCCCATCTTGTCATACCATTTCAAAGATTCTCCTAAATGGAATGATGCCAAGTATGATAACAGAAATATACGGCCAGTCTGATGACATACAAGGAAGGCTGTTTCATTTGATATTTACACAATAAGAATTTGTATGGCGACGTTATTTGATTACGTGAACTGAATTCTGAAGCCTGATTGGAGGGAGAGAATTTCTAAAATTTGTAAGAGATATTATATTTCTTATCTTCTTATTTGTAGACTGTCACCTTTACGATCATTTATTGCAAAGTGAGGTTTGGTTTTGTAGCCATCCGTTTGTAAGAGATTATTATAATGTATTATTTCTATAATTCTTCTTATTAATTTGTAGACTGTCACCTTTACGATCATTTATTGCAAAGTGAGGTTTGGTTTTGTAGCCATCCGTTTGTAAGAGATATTATAATGTATTATTTTTTATCTTCTTATTGATTTGTAGACTGTCACCTTTACGATCATTTATTGCAAAGTGAGGTTTGGTTTTGTAGCAATCTGCTATTGGAATATATCAAATATTTTCAAGACGATCAGCTCAGTGTTAGCAAAAGCAAAGGTTCACTGATTTTCGTGAGTTCAGAAGCCCGGAGACGCACAAAATAAAATGCAATAGGTCAATTATCTAATAAACTAGTATATCTTACAGTCAGGACCTAACTGCGGGATAGACAACGTAATGATAAATCAGGCAGATTTGAAATTTGACGGATATAAATTTCTTGGAAAGAGTTTCTAAGGAAAGAGTTTTTTTTTGGAATCCTTTTTTACCCTAGGTATAACCAGTTTTTTTGTTAATTTTTTTGTTTGCCTATCTTTCTGTTTGTTTATTTTGAGGAATGTTTCTAACAGCTGGACCGATTTTAATAGGTCTTTTACTAGTGAGTACCTACCTTATTTTATTAGGTATAACGTAAGCTGAACATTTTTTTTTTCAATTTTAATAAAATAAACGGATTCATTGGCGGTATTTTTTTATACAAAGACGTCAAAATATCGATATAAGTTTTTTCAAACTGTAAAGGTTTCATGTATGTAACTACGAGATTGGTTAAAGGTACAAAACAAACAGTACCTAAATCAACTATCGGATATACTTACAAAGGGAGAATAATATTTTTTCCAGGAAAAATAAAATAGAATCCATTATTCTACTTCTGAGAGGTCAGTTGCGATAGAACCAAACACTTTGGTGATGTTACCGTAAAGAAAAAGATATCTTTAAATAAAGATGAATTGAAAAATATTTTTAATATTATACGAAACTCATAACTACTTCTTAACTTTAATTATCTATAATCTTCGTATTGTAATTTTTTTGTGGTAATAATTTTGTGATTTTGATATAATGCTTTGCCAATGACAACAGCATAAACTAAACTTTTTGACAAATAAATTAATCTTTTACGTGACTAATCCGTTTAAAAAGTGGTTTCATTAAACATAAACGAATTTTATAAAACCATTGAATAATTTGACTAAAGTTGTATTGTAAACTATTTAGTTTTATATAATTATCCTTATATAATTATTAATAACATAAAAAATTGCCTAAAAATTGCATTTAAGTTTAGTCGTCATTTCAAAATCAGCATCATTGTCAGGTCACGGAGTAATTTCGGGGTTTCTAGACTTAGTTTGTACTCAAACAAAGTGCATTCTCAAAAGTATGCACACGTAGCGGCACAGCAGACTTAAGGGAGTCATTTATATGCAAATCTAGTTATGAAGATAGTATGAACACAAGCATTTTAAACCTGAAAGGTCTGTCCTTAGGCTCCATTCGCAAGAAAACCATCAAGAATTCATTCTCACAAATAATTCTTTTAAAGTACAAACATAAAACACACACAACTTTAAAATATACAGAGATGTATATACGTCGGACGACAAGCGTAGTATAAATCTTTGTTAAAACAGCAACACAGACGAAGTTTATGCAACCAGCGGTTATCTTACGGGCAAGCTCGAGTCGAGGCGGTGCGGAATTACATCGTATGAACCAATCAAGGAAACACGGGATTTAGGATTTTATGGTTCAATTGTTTGCGGAATGGAGCCCGATTTTAGAAAATGTAGCTATCGTGTGGTGGGTTTTGCGTGGAATTAGTGTTGGAAGCAATTGAATGCTTATTTTCTGTTTGAGTTTTAATTTGTAGGTATTTTTCTTGAAATGTAATGGATTTTTGATAACGCAACTAAAACTGAACCTAAATGCAAAAAATTGTTTCTGTTCTGTTGAAGAGTTTCTTTCATCTGGAGTTAATCTTGGATGTCGATTCAGGTCTGGCTTACCATAAAAATAATCCGTAGGATAAGAGCAAGTGGTTCTAATTCACCCGAACAAACATAGTTACATACAAACATATATTGCAAGTTAAATAAAAGCTTGTAAAAAATACCTTCATCTTCTATAATGTCTGGTGTAGTTTCATCATTTACTTTTTCATAATCTCAAAACGCAACTTTAACGTTAATTCTCTTAAATATTTCAAAACGAACCAAATTCTAACCCAGATCTTGCTTGCCTGGCTGTGGTCCATAAATTTGGTAAATGCTGTAGCATTCTCGAGATTCGTTCGTGCCAGTCGTAGAACGGAGACTGGATGATCTGAATTTTTAATTCAATTATTTCTATTAGTTGGTTTCGCTTTGGTATTTTTTTATTTTACAGAAACAATCTTCCGATATTGCTTTCGTTGGAAAACTGGTACGGAATTGAATTTCCGTAAAATTAAAGATATTATTATAAAATATTATTACCAACCTAAATCTTAAGCATTACCTACAAAAACTACATACACAGCTATATTATTTAAATACTTGATTGAATGTAGTTGAAATGTTCAATATTAATTGACGTACGAAATCACAGACCAGGCAGTTTTTGTACATTGATTCCAAGTTTCTTTACATTGATACACTAACACTTTCTTAATTCAAGGTCACAATGCTCAAAAAGATCATTTATTTCTTACAAATCTTCACCCTAAAGCCTTAAGAAGCTTAAGTTTATATACTATAGACAACACCTTTCTTCGCCAACTTTGCCACCAGTCAGTCCGAACCAGTTGACGAGATCTCCCGATCACAGAACTTCGGGTGATCTCGTCGACTAGACCGAGTATACCTTTCTGAATATTTAATTTGGTTGATGTTTCCCTTTCTGCAGACGTAAAAGTTACAACCTCTTTGTTTAAAATTTACGTTTGTTGTTTAAGTGAACGGTTGATGCTTTTAATAAAGATATTTGAACTGTGTGATATCGATTAACTTTAGAAAAAAATGGCTATTTAGTGTTGTACAGTCCATTGTGTCTTATAAAATAGAGTACGGGTGGCGCCACGGCAGGAACAGAAAAAGTTGCGGGATTAACTGTTCTAGAGCTTTATTTATACATTATACAAGGTGAAATTTAAATCATAAAATGAGCATCCCTAAAAGAGGTCGTCATTATGAACAACTTCTCAGCAACAAAAAAAATCAGTTGTGCCATACATTTTGTTGAGTTATGTGAACATAAATGTATGAAACAGCTTTATATATGTATATTTTTTCGAGATTTCAGGGTTGGTCCCATAGTAAAAGTTGTTCATAATGATGAGTTCAATGACCCCTTTTCGGAATGCTCAAGATTTCAAATTCACTCTGTTTAAGGAGGATGGAATAGAAGTCGAGCCTATTGTAGTGGATATTAATTAAATCAAAACAATTACATGATCATAATTTTCAACACAATATTAATTATAATCTCAAACAAATATAACCTTTAGCGACGTTCTAAAAAAGATGAGTTCACAATTATGAAAAACAACAAAGTCTATAAGAATTTCAAAGGAAATTTAACTGTTTTCACTGACATTAAAGGTTATTATTGCTAACGAGAGTTGCTTAAGCGAGTACGATGAACATGCCTTAGTACGAAATAATTACTTTCTTCATAATGTGTGATGTGTTGTCAAAGAAATGTTCCTCATTGTACAGTCGGCAGCATAATTAAAATTTGGCTTTGAATTTCGTACGTTCACAAACGGTTGACAGTATTATTTAAAACGTACCTTAGTTTTAACGAAGGAAATAATTATTTTGTGTACGATTATTATTATTCTTGTTTGGTTTCGCAAGTGTAGGTAAGTGAAGTAAATACCTATTTTTTTAAAGAACCTAGCGTGTAATAGGTAATTATTTTGTGCAAGTACCTACGTGGAAGGAGGAGAATATTATTAATGTTGCCTATGTGTTATTCTAATATATTTCTAGCTATATTTTATTACGGTAAAGTTTCAACAAAATCAAATACATCCTCACAAACTCTATAATATTGAAGTTTTAGAAAGTGATAATTAATTTCTAATACGCACATGAATCCGAAAAGTCAGACGTGCGTGTCTTTGTTTCGAATCTTTGACTAGGTAGTCCAACGGTCATACCACTAGGCTATCACTGCTGAGACTTAAAAAGTCCCAGGTTAGCAATCAAGGTTAGTTTAGCAATCGAGAAACACTGACTCCGGCAGTCCAACAACTCGGCTTTATGCAAAATGAACTAATTTCCAAAACAATTCACAATTTCACCAACAAAATATTTCACTACATTATCCTAAACCAAATCATCGCTAGTTATGTAGTCTTAAAACGAGTTCTGTTTTAAACTCAGCTGCCGGTGACGTCAAGAGCAATTTGTCAAGCTCTTCGGCCACTTCAGATTTTAATTAAATGTCATTTTAGTCCACGTAACGTAAATTAACCCAAATCTATGTTTGCTTATTTTGGTTGAACCCTTTATTATAAATCGTGATTCGTTTTTGTTTTGGTTTTCTTTTTTGTTGAATTTGTATTACAACTGCAGCAAGGAAAACTGCAATGGCAGCTAAATTGTTATGGCTGTTGACAAAGAGGTTTTAGGTTCCAACCCGAGGCTCTTACATACTCCTGATTTTTCGCAAGTTATGTGCATATTATAAATTATTTATCAACTGCTTCGTAGAGTCGTGCTGCTCGGAGAGGCGTGCTTCTGATCCCATCACCGATCATATTGGATTGCCGTTCCATCAGAAAATCAGAGTAAGGAGATTAGGAATACACCTCATATCTCCTACGTAGATGGCTAAGCTCTGCTGAAATAGGCTGTTGTAATCGAATTCCGGTCAGAGGATATATTAATAATACGATAGTTGGGGTAAAGTCTTATTTATTACGTTGCGTTAGTAGTAGAGTTAATTATGGCTGAAAGTCATTGCATAATACACAATAAAAAAATAAATTGAATATATATAATATAAAACTAAACCCCAAACATCGCAGACTATAATATAGATCAGACGAAAACCAAACTTAAGCATTCAAATTAAAAATTCACGAACGCTATGCCTGACAAGATAACTTCAGAAGTAAAGTTTTCCAATTAATTCAATGTCAAAATACGTCCGTTCGACACGCGCGCTCTCCGTCAAATGCGTAAATTCAATTTTCAAAAATTCCATTTTCTAACTACGGAATCCGGTTATGAAATACGACGCCAATGGATTTTACGACGCATAAATTCAATGAATACTTTTTTTAAAATTTTAAAACGTTCGATACGTCGACGAGGATGTTAATTTGCATAACGTGCCAGTTAAATGCACATTTGTTCGTTATTTGAAACGAGTTTTTTTTTTTGCATAGAGGCGGAAGTATTAATAACAGATTTCTCTATCAACTTGGATTTTAGCGTGGTTTTAGCTTAATACGGTTAAATTAAAATATCCTCACCTATAAACATTTATTGCAATTACACGCAGAAAATAAAACCGTTCCACGTTTTTTTCACTAACTCTTTTTCAATTTGTTTTAGTCATTTAAATCCTATCTTTGTATACAGAAACCTTTTGACTAACTGAATCGTCTCGAATGAATAACGCCGGGTGCAGGCTGAATGATGGATAGGCAGATGTTTGGGAGCAAACCATTTATTCTATAGACAATAGGTTTAGTTCTATAGATGAAGAATTTTATTGTACCGATACAAATTGGTACGTCATAAGCGTTGATTGGATTGTATAAATAAAATAAATCCTATTTTTTTTAAAGGTAGTAGAATTAACAGGGCTGCACAACCGAGAAAAACCACTTTCTTAAAAAATATCGACGTGAAAAGTATAGTGTGAAAAGTAATGTGTTGCGTACGGTTATTATGAAAACCGGAAGTCCGATACTATGGTCTAGTCGTAGCAAGTGCGACTGCTGACCACGTCTTGGGTTCGATCCCCGGGTAGGGCAAAGTTTTATTGTGTTTTTCTATTAGAAAATTTTCAGTAGCAGCACCGAGTCTGGAATTGTGCCCGGTTAGTAGCAATAGGCTCGCCGCCTATTACATATACGAAACGCTGCCTACCCCCTCTAGGGAATACAGGCGTAAGTCTATGTTATGCTATGTAAAATTGCAATACAAGTACCTAATATATAAAAATAAAAATAAATCAGCCTGTAACTGTCCCAATATAGGGCAAAGGCCTCTTCTCATACAGAGAAGTATTGAGCATTAATCACCACGCTAGCTCACTGCGGATTGGCGATTTCAGACTATTAAAGTCCAGGTTTCCTTACGATGTTTTCCTTCACCGTTAGACAGTGATGACTTAGATTAATTAAGATAATAATAAATAATACAAATAATATAAAATAATAAATATAATTTAATAAATATTCTTACAATGAATTTTCATTGCAGATAACCTCACAGTTAAGTTCTAACTCCTAGTCTTAACGGGTCAGGTTTGAATCTTTGAATCGACTGCACGCCTGGGACAAGCTGAATATTCCATACTAAATTGGGTATCTCATCCACAGAGACTCGTAGTTTATAGCGAGCATTCGAACTTCTGAGTTATGGATATAATGTATTATTAGTTCTAATTTTTATGTTAATAAAACAATATTAGTTGTTGTATATTTATAAAATAAGGTAAATTAAAACAGCAGCTATACACTGTTTTAATTCTTAAACAACTTACGTTAGTTTTATGTTACATAGAACCATAGACAAAAACTTA
The DNA here is from genome assembly GCA_936450705.2 of Protodeltote pygarga. Lineage (NCBI taxonomy): Eukaryota > Metazoa > Arthropoda > Insecta > Lepidoptera > Noctuidae > Protodeltote > Protodeltote pygarga. The sequence continues at coordinate 11,816,467 of OW388263.2, forward strand.
GTTATTGATTAACAAACATTAAACATGCACATATATTCTCACAAACAAAGCAATTTACAACCTCAATAATATAAGTAAAAAATTTGTTTTACGTAAAACGGTTTTGTCATCAAAATTAAAGGTATGTGTACCAAATATCAGATCAATCTGTCAATAAGAAGGGGGTTAAATATTATTGTTTACTAAATTTGAACCAAATAATAAACAGGTCAAGCTAAATAAAACCGTTTAAAAACATCCCAATTCGCAACCTCAAAAACATCAAAACTTACAAACATCATCACCAACTCACACTCTTAAAAAGATCCAATCTCACAATCTCAAATACATTCAGTCACAAATATCTGAACTTACACATTTATATTTTCTTATAGGATAATATTATCTCGATATTGTGGTGATCGAAATTTGTCTTAGGTTCGTAAAAAATCGAATAAAATATTTTAAGTTTAAACGTTTTTTTTGAAGATCTAAAAAAATACTGTGCACTTGAAAACAGTTTTAAAAATAGCATAAAACTGATTCCTAATTGAAAAAAAAAGCAAACTATTCTCATAAATAATAATGTCTACATATAATAAAAAACATAATATCTCAATTCTACGTTACAACGGACGCGTGACGTCACGAGTTATGGGGTGCGCTCTAATTAAAGTTTGTCTAATTAATCAGATGGGAGCGAAGTTCGCGTGAATATTTCTTGTTTTACATTTGCTACAAATTACGACCCCGGTGGCTATTTTTTCTGCTAGTTAGAAAAAAGTTTTTATACTTGAGTTAAAATAGGGGAAAAAATGTTTCTTGCATTTATTTGAGTGTTTATATCCTTTTTAAACCAGTTTGATGTACGAACTGATCTGTCAAAGCTAAGCCTTATTAAATCGAACACTGATAAAATTAAAGACACTATCTTTGTACTTTTTATATTAAAATTTGACATAACCCCAGCCCAGTGCAGTTCAACTATTTTTAAAACAATGTGAGAACAATATTTGAAATGTATTGTTAAATATTTAGGGATTCCACAGTACAGCATCGCAAAATAATAAATAAGTTTCTTGACTTTAGTATCGTATAAATTATACGTCTAGACGTAGGTAATATAATTCTACTAATGCAATGAAAGCTGCTACTGCCAGTACAAGTTACAAAACAACAAAACCAGCACATTTAACTATAAACAAACAACTAACTCAAATAAATGTTAACGTTAAAATTTAAACAAAAATAACGGCGACGTGTATAAAAATAAAACGTAAAACAAACTCAGTTAACATAACTGCAGTAAATCAAATGTAATTTTTGTACAGAAAATATAAAGTGTTGAGCCACTGTGCGAACTTACCTATATATAAATGTCAGATAGAATGTTTCATTGTAACTTTTACGTATTATGGACGTCGTCGCCTCATGAAGTATGGTATAGTTTTATTAAAACTATTTTGATTTATTCTGTCTGTAGCTGGCTAGTATATGAAATATTACTTTCAATATTATTTGGGTAACTGGGTTGAGAAGATATTTAGCGACAGAACGCCTAGTCACTTTAATAACATCTCCCTAGACAGGAGATGTTATTAAAGTGACTAGGCGTTCATAAATTATAGGAACGCTAGGATATACGAAACTGTCTTTCAATGAAGCAAGCCGAGAAGGAAAAATATATTGAATATTCCCAGACAAGTATGTTATTAGCAGATTTTATTTTATGTTTGATAAAATAAATTATAATGTTCTGTAGTAGGTATGAATTACTAAAATTAAAACGAAGATAATAAGAAAATAAAACCTTCCCTTAATATTATCTTTCCCCGTAATATTAGCGAAAAATTATTGTCTTTCAGCTCCCGTCCAGAGGTATAGATTACTAAATAGTTACTTCGTAACCAGAGGTCCATCGAAGACCAGTGTGATTTTTACTTTGTGCAAGTGGGACAACATTCTGTCACTAGCCATTTGTGTTAGAGTACCTATAGGGGCTTGTCCACACAAATTAAAAAAAAATCTGAATGATCATTATTCAGTATACAAAAAAAGAATACATAAAAATGTTAGAAACATCTTTGTCTATCATAAAAAATGTATAAAAACATTAAATATTTTTAACAAAATAAATAATTATTCCTAAATTCAAACGTTCATTAACAAAAGAATTTTCACAGCGGCAAAACACGGGCGTCATGTTATTAAACAAATGGACTTAATTAATCAAAGTAGCGATTTGTCAAATTGCCGAGATGTATAAACATTGCCGGCAGCCGCTACATTTTAACGGCTATCCGGGAAAATCCGATGATGAAGTTAATTTTTATTGTTTTCTTGACACGAATAATTTGATTAGAAATTTTTGTAAGTGAACCACTGTGCACTGAGAAACTTTACCTTTATATTGCTGTTAACTTTTTTTAAATGACGCTCACAGCTTGGTTTGTGGAGTAGGTAGGTACATAATATTTTTTTTAAATTGTATTATTTATTTCTCATCTCTGTATGAGAAGAGACCTTTGCTATACAGTGGGACAGTTACAGGCTGATTTATTTATTATTTATTTAATTAATATTTATTATTATTTGTTTTAATTCATTTGTCTTGTTAGGGACTATACCATGAAAAAGCGCGTTACCTACAAGCCAGTTAGTATATTCTGTATCAAACGTGGCTTAATTTAGAACTTGCATTATAATTATTTTTGCATATTAAACGCCAAATAAGTTAATTGAATGAATACTTACCAAGCTACGTATTTGGTAGCAAGGAACTTAACTTTCTTTTTAGGCAATCAAAGAACGTAGAACAAGCTTTACTATCGTAGTCACTTTTTTAAGACTTGGCATCCATTAGAATCCTTGTCGGGGACGAATAAAAACTTGGCTCTCCAACTGTTCCAAAAAAATGGAGCCTGTGATAATTAATTTTGAATATACACATATCTTACAAATGGTTAAAAGTGCATGCTTTGGGTTCGAACCTACGACCTCTGACTTGCTAGTCAACGTTCACACCACTGTGCAGATCAGATTAATAACCTCTCGAAAGTATAATAACCTATCAAACTAAATTATAATGAACTCTGCAATGACATTCCACATTCAAATAATTATGAAATGCGGGAGCCTACCAAGAAAACTCATTTAAAACTCGCTCCGATCTCATGTCACACGTCAATTATTCAATCGGAATGTTTAAAAGAGCTTCTTATTAATTCAACACATAACCTAAAACATTCCACAATGGAGGAGCAAAAGTTTTTCAATTAAGACTCTGAGGTCGATAGCATTAAAATTCCTACATAATTTTGCAAACTAATACGTGAAGCTGTTAATTATTTGGTGTACAGACCCAATTAATATGGTATATTGAGTGAAGTTTGTTGAACGATATACTTAGTTGTTAAATTGATTGTACTCGTATGTGGCCCCTTCTCGTCTCGAATAAGTTTGGTCATGTCATTCAAACCTAACTAATCTAACCGGTCTAACAAATCAAAGTTCGGATTTAAATTAAAGAAAGGCACCACTGACTTTTCAAAACAAAGAAGATGATGATGAAGAGAAGATATTGTCTACGGTTCAAAATGGATGCTTAATTGGTATAACCTTAGAAAAGGTTTAAAAATATGGCAAAATGTGTAAAAAAATAATTAAATTCGTTAATTAATGCTGAAGTTATAAGCTTTCGAAATTTAAAAAATAAATTTTTGATAACTTATAAATACATAAACATTTTTTTATAAAGAATTTATGCTTAAGTACCTACTACGCAACTCAAAAAAAAAACACACAAAAATACCAAAAAAATTAGATAACTCTGTGTAATTGCGGCATTACTTTGGAAAGTACAAATCTTCCCTCTCTATCCAATAAAGATCTCTCATAACTATGAAAATAATCCTACACTACAATCAACATGCGCTTCATAAGAACATTATCATAAGCATTAGTAGCAGCTTCCACTTAAGCACTTGCTAACACTCTGCTATTTATAATCCAGGAGTGGTGATAATAACCTTCCCTTAACTTCTGGAGAAATGCAATTCAAGAGATTATTACTGTAATGATTAGTTATTTTCATGCAGTATTAAGGGTAGATTACTACGCTGTAAAACGCGGATTCATGTACCTACTTTTATAGATCTTCTTTAAACTCAAAATAAAGTTCTTCTTTTTTATCATATGGTTGATGAACAACCTGGTGTCAGAGTTTAAACCGCCCGTAGGCCTCTGACATGGCTTTACACACCATTGAAAAATATCTCAGGTGTGCTGGTTTCATCACGATGTTTTCCCTCACCGTTTTAGCAACTGATAATTAATTTATAATAAGCACATAAACAAGAGGATATCTTACGAAAAGTCAGAGGTGCGCGCCTTGGGATCGAACTCGAGACCTCTGACTTGTCAGTCGACGGTCATACCACTAGGCTATCAGTGCTATAAAAATAAAGTTTAAGCCTAGTTATGTTTAAGCTTAGTTAAAACCTAAGTGTAGGCCTCTAACATAGCTTTATACACGATTGAAAAATCTCTCAGGTGTGCTGGTTTCTTCACCGTTTTTGCAAGTGATAATTAATTTCTAAAACCCACCTGAATCTGAAACCTACGACCTTTGACTTGGCAACGGTCACACCATTAAGCTATCACAGCTTAAATATCTTAAATGTCCTTCTACAAAATGTTCGTTCTAAATAATGTTCTTTTTTTCTCTACCCGATTAAACCCTTCGTTAATCAATAATATTCTAAACTTCCAAAATGGTATCTTAACCCTAAACTTACTTCTCAGCAAAATTAATAAAGAAAATGTTATAATTACATTTATGAATTCTCTTGCACATATCACAAGAAAAGTTTCGACCGTGTTGGAATTACGTAAAGCGCGAATTGCAGGGCTGTAATCGAATTATTGTTTTGTGTTGTAATACAATTTGTATGACGGCTCGAATGATTGCATGCATAGGTGATTAATGAATTTACTTAGCGGAATTATTTTTGCATTTTTGCTTCCAATATTCATATATATGTAAACTTGATTTATCGTACCTTTGTAAATTAGTAAGTATGTATGTGTGTAAGTGTTTTGTCCTTTTACACAGCAACGGAGCAACGAATAGATGTGATTTTTTATTATTTACTAATTTAATAAGATCTTATTGTTTATTCTTTGAAATAGATAAAATTTCAAGCACAATAATAATAACTAATTATATAATAAGATTAATTATTCAATATTTAATAAGAAACTCGCAAAAAAAACTGACTCGGGCAGGACTTGAATCTGCAATCTTTGGCGTACCGTGGTAAAGTAAATGAAAATAGTTTTTTTAGTAGGTAAAGTGATGACACAGTACCCCAGAGACGGTGGGTTAGAGTCCCGCTCGAATCAGCTATTTTAGCTAATTTATTATTAAATACATTATTCGGTAAATAAATCAATGTTTGAAGTAAACTATTTCTTACCACAAACCCTACAACTTCAATTTTTAAGCGCAAATACGTATCTAACAGGCTTGCAGTTCAAATTCCAATTTCAAACGCCGAGTAGCGTGTTCAAACACACCCACATTCACATCTATCTATTCGTATACACACACACTTCAAACACTCGTCTTTGACTGGTCGATTTGTTACACCTAATTACGCTCGTCTGGCTTCAGGACTTGATGAAATACAGCAAATACGAGCACTACACACGAGGCTATTCGGGCTATTAATCATCTCATATGGTTGGAGATACATTTGTAAGTAAACAAAACAGAATTAATGATTTTCCAAATCCATTTCAATTCATTCATCATTCATTCTATACCTACGAACGAAACCTATAGGATTTATAAGAGAACTAGCTTTTCGTTCACGGTTTCGTCTGCGTGGTTTTTACATTTCTATAATAAGAATATCTAATAATAGTTCAATATTTACTCATACAAAATTCTGTCCTTTCTTTCAAATTTTTCTCTCGAAATAAAAAATCCCATAAAAACTTTCATCCCCTTTCACACCCTCTATGAAAAAAAATTCAAGAACATGAAACATGGAGCTGAAAAATGTACTTAACTTACTTACTTACCAATAAGCTAAAGCTAAGTTTCATGTCTGTAACTTCAAAAATTTACAATTTTTCACCCCCTTTTTACCCCCTCCAAGGAAGATTTTAAGGTTTACTCCTTACACGTAAATAACTATAATAGTTATGTATAATTATTATTACTGATACAATACGCGCCACGGTCCTCTTAAGTTCCAGATTAATATGCCTATTAAGTAGCTAATATTATCATGCCTAGGTATTTCATGATAATACATTAGACATGATATATTATAGGTACTGGATTTGAGCGAAGAATCCTAATTGATTCTCTGCCAAGAATTATATTAAAGTTGATGGGTAAAACATATTACATGCGGAGACAGGTATTTCTTATTTTCAACCTTAATAGAAAGGAGGAAGATTAAAAATAACGTAAACCTTACAAATCTCTTGAAAATATAATGAAATATTGAAGAGAGGTGATCTAATATCAATTAGTTTTTTATTAAATTTAAAATTTCTAACAACCAAATTTCGGTCACAACCGTTCGGATCTTAACGGAGATTAGCCAACCACGCAGTCGATATTATAGTACACAAGTGTGTGCGCAAATCAGGTGCACTCTTCCCTCACTCTCATAGCCCCATGGGAATAAAATAATCTGCATATTTTGACTAAGTTAAGGGAAGTTTGATGAAGTTAGGCCTTGTAGAGTTAGGGCGTGTAGCGGTACAAGCTTGGCTCTACATGAGATCTGATAACTTTTTTACAATGCGAGCCATATAGTAGCCATATAACCATAGCCATATAGCCATAGCCATAGAGCCATATAGTCTTGGCAACTTTTTACATGAAAATATGTTTGGTAGGATAACTTTTTCCTCTTTATTCGCTTGAAACAGTACCACATTAACACTTCATATTACGGCTCCAGGTTGACCACTAACCAGAGACAGCTACAAAATCTATAGGTAATTCCCCTAAACAATAAACATCCCTCAACAAGACAAAGTATCTGCAACCAATAGACAATAGTCAGAATGTAATTAATAGTCAACTAAAAGGGATTTACGCTGGGGAGTTATCTTCTATTGAACTAAACATTGATCAAGTTTCAAATTACATACAATCCAAGGGTAGTTGGAAGATGTAAGTGAGAAGCGGATTTATTAATTGGTATTCTACTTCTTCATTAACGTATTGTTGATGAACAACCTAGAGTCAGAGTTTAAACCGCCTGAAGGCCACTGACATTATATTACACACGGTTGAATACTCTCTCAGGGGTGCTGTTTCCTCACGATGTTTTCCTTCACCGTTTTAGCAAGTGATCATTAATTTCTAATACGCACATAAATCACGAATATAGTATAAGTACAGTAAATATAATATACAGGCACGAATCTATGTTTGTATAATTATCTATGTGCGGGCTTCTGTGTCCGTTTTAAGTTTATGAAAGCGCTCATTGGTGTGGGTTCGAACCTAGTATGTACTAATGTTTAAGTGACTTTTCTCCTGTCTTTTTTTTCTTTAGTTGTTTTTTTTTAAAGTCATATGTACTTTTTTTTAGTTAATCTAAAACACCGTTGAATTAAAACATTGTGTGGTACCTAACTTGGACTTTAATAGTCTCAAATCGTTAACCCGCAGTGAACTAGTGGTGATTAAAGATCGATCTCTGTATGAGAACAGGCATTTGCCCTGCAGTGGGACTTTTACGGCAGGTTTATTTATAAATGTAAAAACTTTATGTTTTTTTTTAAAAATCATGGCCTTTTACAGCACTAACCTTTGTTTAATAAAAATCGCGCCTTTTAATTAAGATAAGTGACTGCTACTTATGATAAGACTAATTTCCAGTTCAAAGAGCAGTTTTTCTTCATGAACAAGATTTCCGCAATTTTATCGTATTTATGTTTCCTTTAAAATATAAATACTTACCTTTTACAATATAATCATAATATGACTAGGTAATAATAAACTAAGCAAGTTTTGTGACAAACAAGTACACGCCGATTACATCGCTCACCACTTCTCACTTCTACTAAAAGTTAAGGAAATACCGATTTTCCACCTGTATCCGAAACCAGAAATCCAGTCCGAAACATCGCCCGGCATTTATACCTACCGCTACAAGCAAAACGATCTAAAAGCGAATTCCAAATATTAATCTTTGGTTTAGAATGAATTTGAATGTGTGTAGGCTAATTTACCTACTAGAATAGATTTGAATTCAATTAAAAGAACAGATTAGAATTCTAGAACAGATTTAAATACGTACGTATTGCGACCTATAGCTATGGTTTATTTTTACAAGAGATCACCTGTTGGTCGAAATTCGACCGTAATTTTATTCGTTTTTTCATTTTTTTATTGATGAACACCAAAACTTGTCAGTAGCTAAACAAAATTAATTAAAAAAAAAACAATTCATCAGAACAGAAGAGAAAATGGTACTTTTGTCTATTTTATTTATTTATTTAGAATAAAAAATAATTAGGATGAGTAATCTAAAAGTTCTCGAAATTGCGTAATAAATCACGTCTGGTATTCTCTTCCCTTGACAGATAGGTCAAGTAATCTATAGACTAAGTACATCATCAATAGCATATATCCTTAATTAAATTGAAGATGTATATAACAACAATTGCAATTCTACTATAGTAACGTCAATTTTAAAAACAATTTTGAAAAAAAAAACTATATTCCTTTTCTGTCTAATATTTTTCTATAATTTGTTCACTGTGTAAAAATGTTGATTTAATAATTATGTCAAAGATTAAAATTATTTTCTAAACAGAAGTGTCAATTAAACAGCAATGCATTTCTGTACTCGACGATACTTTTGTAAACAAGTTTCATCGAACATACAATCGCTTACAACTGTATACGATAGACAGATTTTCTAGAAACTTGCACAAGTTACTGCAAGTGTAATATCGTGGGAACGCAGGGAGCATTCCTGGAATTACTACTACAAAGATGAAACGTAACGTGTGGTACGAAGCTATTCTGTTTCAGTCAGGCTTACTACGTAGACATCTGCGCGCGCCGGTAACCTCAATCTGTGCATTCTGTTGTAAAAAGCTGTTTATTATCTGTGTAATTACTGTTGACTAATTCTTGGAATTTAAATATGTCTTTTTTTATGAATAATGTTGAAATTATAAGAAAACTTAAAGTTTTAACTAACAATATTTTGCAATTAAAATGTAAGTCAAATTTTAAAATAAAAATCAGTAAAATTAAAGTAAAAAAAACCTAAGTTCCTATGTATTTCACCGTTTAGTGGTAAAGAGTCGTTTATTCATTTTGTTCTATCTTTAAATCTTAAACTAATAACATATAGACAGTAAGTTCCTTGTAAAGTGACGTTGTAAAAGTGTCTCAATCACGCACACATCGAAACAGCGTTGACGTTTCGGTGACGTATAGGTAGTGTTGCAACAGTAGGAATTTTTCCCCAAATTTCAATTTATATTTACTTGGAAAAATAAAATAGCAAGGGTTTTTATTGTAAATATTAGTATGATGCTAATCTTTTTATATGAATAATTTTATTTTTAAATGTTTTTTATGCAAAAACATGCAATACATGTGCTTTAGCCATTTGGTTTTACTTTACATTTTTTACAATACTATTATGCAAGTTTGCTATATTTTAGAATACCTACTCATATTAATGTTGTATACATACTAAAACTAATATTATATAATGAGTTTCAAAAATTACCACAATTATTGGGTAATAATTTTGGTAAACTATTTTTCCCTACTTGGCAACACTACGACATCATGGCGTCTTTTAAAATTGTGTTTGAAATAATTTGTTTTGATTAAAGATTTAAGTACAAATATTTTAGTAAAACGTAACACTTACCTGTGGTATGATACATTATCACATTTTTTAATATTTTTTGATTCGTTTGGGCAAAATTTCACTGCGCAAGGCAGCATTTTTTTTTTTTTTGCGGAGCTGTGTTCTGAAACTTACGTCACCAAGCACTGAGACAGCGTCACCGCGCAGAGCGGTCCTCCACCAGTACTCCACCAATTGAAGTGCTACATTTTCGGTGCGTGGATTGCACTTCTATATGTTATTATTCTAAGCTTTAAATATACTTTGTAGATAATGATATCCGTAGACTGTGAAACAGGCCATTTATCTAATAAACCACTACCTATAATAAGAGTTCCCAAATCGCTGGCTGCATAGCCTCGCTGGATGGCTGCACGGAGCCTTACGTCAGAATTTGGCAAAATTATTGGTTCTATAATAATAATCTTTAATTGTTAAATTAATTTTTTTTCAGGCACTCAATAGTTCAGAATATAATATAAATAATTTATTATTAGAAGAATAGAAAATTTTTCGTGAAATATTTTTCAATATCATCGCACACTTACAATAAAACTGCAGTAAATATAAAATTCACAAGATCAGATGCTGAAAATCACATAATCAAGATATAAGCAGCTTCCAAATCGAATCCTCTCTCAGATATAAAAACCAGCCGGTTTGACTATATAAAATAAATCTAGTTTCCAAACCGTTCTCGTACCAGCGTCGTCGTAAAATACAGCTATTCTGCCGCTGAAACCCGTTGAAATATTCAAATTGCTGGTCAAATTGAAAATATCTATTGCACACCAGCCATTTTATTTAAAGAATAATTTATAGGTCCTAAATATCCAATTTATCTCTAATTAAAAAAAAGAAGGGCTGTTTTTAAATTGTACGAATTTAGAACGCCAAGATGTAATACGTTTCTGAATGTTTCTAAAGAAAGGTAAACCTAATTTCATTCACTTCGAGAACTAAGCGTTCGCTTTTAAATTTTGGAATTCTAATTTAAAATTCATCCTTAACTCGTGGACGTACGTGGCAAAAGCCGAGCAAAGACGAAACATGCCGAATTGAAATTCTACACGAACGTGCCAAACTGGAGCTTGTGTTCGAATTTGAAATGTAATTCCTGGAAGCGGTATGTGTAACTATTTGCAAACAAAATGTGAAAATGAGTTTCCGGTCAGCGTTTGAGAATTCACTTAAAGGTTCGGTCATCTGTGAATGACAACGTTTTGATGCCGTCGTGTTGTTGTCGTGTGTTGGTGACAATTCGATTTGTGATGCTTACCTGAAACAAAAGAAATACAGATATTAGACACTGTAAAGTAGATTTCACTTGTAAGATTTAGTTCAGATTAGTTAAGCGTATTTTAGAACAAAAAGAAAATAATTTTAAGGACAAATTGAAGTTGAAGACACAGTTGGCGGCAAAGGTTATACAATCCAAAGATTTCTAGTAAAACTAGTCTAAGATCAACGTAGAGTACCTAATGGCCGATTTAAACTAAAATTTTGGGAAAACTGAGTAGGTATTCCAGAAAAAAAAAACATAGTTCGATAAGAAGATAACAATAAAGCTGTAAGTTAAAGATACTGTGTATAATATTAATATAGTATACTACAAATAAATATGACCAAATAAAAAAAAAACAAAAAAAAAACAATTGAATAGCGTTTGTTCATGTAATGTCAAAACGGTTAAGTTCCTTTCATAAAAACGGGTGAAATACTTCCAAAAAGGTACGTTACCAGCATTATATGGAAGCTCATGACTTAATCTGGAGTGTGACATAGGTCTTTAAAAATATTTTTAATGGCCGCCGAAATTTCAGAGCAGGTGTGGATCCCTATACTAACTGATTTCAGCCCCCACAAGCCTTTAAGCTGACCTGAATTAGAATAGACACCTTTATCTTTGGCCCGCTCCGAGTTAAGGAAATGATTTATAGGAAAATGTGGTAATTCAGGGTTGAATTTAAATTATCTTTGCTTGCAGAGAGAATAGAATTTGACGCGTGAAAGCAGATTCTAATGTGTGGACAAGCGTATGAGGACTTAATGATGTCATTCGTGTATCCGTATTTTCGCTTCGTTATTTCTTTACACAGAATAAATCTGTAATGTAATTTCTAAATCTACCGACCTATTTAGATAACAACAGCTTTTGGTTGTGATTTCATTTCATTAATTTTTTCGTTTGTGTTCACATTTATATTATAATCTTAACAGTTTCAAATTACATATCATTGGTAATCTAGGTAACAATTATTTGTATCTAATTGACGCTTCACAAGTGCACAGGTTTGATCGTGACAATGTCATATTTTAATGTCATTGAGACATGTTGATATTTAACAACGTAATTATTAATACGACTAGCTTTCAGAGGCCTACGGACGGCTTAAACTCTGACGCCAGGTCGTTCATCAACCATACGATAAAGCAAGGAAGATTTATAGATTGATTTCGGGATTACCCGACTAAATTCGAACTTAAACGGAGTCAAAAAAATAGTCAAATAAACACACGAAAGGGAATATTATTATAACATGATAGAACGTTTTAGTACCCTGAATAAATGCATGGAAATCAGGCGAGACGGCGTCGTAAGATGGGACAGAGGTACCACTGTTTTAATCATGATAAAATCTGTACAAGCTAAACTAGGTAAAAATAGATATATTAGCTAAAGATTTTATTAAATCTGTCACTTTTATTAAATTTTTGAAACGCGTGTTGAGAGAGAGATGTATGCATCTCTGTTTAAAACTATTGTGGACTATTATTGATCGTTTATCTTAACCACAACTCCATCTTACTGTCTTAGGGCTTCATTTGGTAAAGATTTTAGCCCACAACTAAAAAAGCAAGCTTTACTAGCATTTCAAACTTTAATAGTACTAAGTACGTATAAATACTTTATTATTATCATAATCATTTTATTTCAGATAGAAAATATCAATCCATATAATCAAAAATAAATGAAAATCTGTGCATGTCTAAATAAAATTAATAAAAACAATTACCATTATATTACAATATACTGTGTCAGTAAAATATTAGCCTATGTTATCAACACCCATTACAATACGGATCTATTTGTTTTGGATTGGGCATCCCACACGAGACACAATCAATCAATTTATCAACATGTGTTTGTATTTATAAGCATACGAGAGTCGTGGCCAGCCCTATCACTCTTAAATTTCGCGGCTTTATAAACTACGTCATCAATACTTCAAATGCAGTTTAGTTTTGAATTCGATCCGTTAAGTAACACCTATAACATTTACCACCTACGAACCATCACACGTTGGTTAACCTTGAAGTCATACTTCAAGATGTTAATCAATTAATTTCGAATCTCCAGTAACTTGTAACTAACGCGTAAAGACAATGTTTAATGTGTCCATTTAACCCTAGATTGCACTAGAATGCACAGCTATGTATTATGTATGTAGGTAGATAGAGGCCACATTGTTGGCGAATAAACTAGTTTATATGGATGATTGGATAATATAGGTACCTATGTTAATTGACGTGTTTGGTTTAAAACGGTCTTTAGAATGCCGTGTATTGAAGTAAGGAAAGAAGGTGAGAAAAAATCTTACCTTAATATACTCGCTGTCTCAACAACAGACACAAAAGAAAGAACAGTAACAGAATAGCATGAATCATATGTGATTCACGGTACAGAGAATAGGCTAATAAATAAACATAAATAGGATTAAAAAAAAACTTTTTAATATTAGTACAGATGTAAATAATACATTAGAGATATACATTCAAAAACATACATGTTCCAACAAACAAATAAAAATCCCAACAAAACACAGACACGTAGAAAATGTTTCGCCAAATTCTATTGAACTAAGCTGGTTTGAAAAAATAGAATACAAACTGGTGTCAATCGTTTGTCACTGTTTTGAAACACAATACATTCGTTGTACAGTTTACACTAATTTGTTAGTACCGTTTATTTTTAAAAGGAAATATAATACGTTTATAATAACTACTAACGAGTATAAATATTTAATAAGAAATTTGAAAATTTTTTAAAAATTTCACAAAAAATACTAACGAATTCTAAATAAGGCTCATCCCTTCAGAAGGAAAGGGTGTCCGAAAATATTATAACACCTACCAATCATGTGAATAACAAGGAAAGTGTCAAGATCATTTCCGTGCCTCTTTGATTGCCTAAAGCCAGTCAACTTATGCAAATATATTGAATATTGTGTGTGACTATCTATTTTAATAGATGTCCGATTCATCATCATCTGCCTATCCTTTTTCCCAACTATGTTGGGGTCGGCTGCAGTCTTACCGGATGCAGCTGAATACCAGTGTTTTACATGGAGCGACTGCCTATCAGACCTCCACAACCCAGATACTGGGTTACACGATACCCCTTGGTAAGACTGGTTGTCAGACTTTCGGGCTTCTGACTACCCGTAACGATTGTCAAAGATCTACAACTGACAGCCGGGGCCAACAGCTTAACGTGCTATCCGAGGCACGGAGAGTGATAATTAATTTATAAAACGCACATAACTTACGAAAAGTCAGAGGTGCGCGCCTTGGGTTCGAACCCGAGACCTCTGACTTCCCAGTCAACGGTCACCACCACTAGGCTATCACGACTCCCAATAGAATAGATGTCCGATTCAAAAAATAAAATATATTATAGAGAAAAATTATTGTCTTAGTTCAAAATATCTTTCCAATTGAATGAGAACCAATTCAAAATATTAACCATTTTAAGCGTAAAAATATTTTTAACAACATTTACAAAAACGATTCAACAAAATCCTCAATTATACCTTTTGTTAGGAAATGAACCCATCCGCGGTCGTCTCCACTTTGTCTTCGACACTTTAATGCAGTCCGTTTCCCTAGTTCTCCATTGCGTGGTTTTCAAATAAATTCTCAACTTACGTCATTTATAACCGCTAATGTACGTCGCATCCGTACCCGCGTCGTTACTGTATTGTGACAGAACTAAATATATTGTGGTACATCCATGTAGTTAGCAGTCGATCTTTTGTGGCCTGTAGGAAGTCCCTTAGTCCTTATAAGATAAGGAATTTACAATAAGATTATAGGGATCAATTTACATTAATCGGAATACAAGACTAGTTTTAGATAGCAGAATAAGAGTAGCTTGATACAGGCATTAAAATATTTCGTCAATATTTAATATTTTGTTTCAATTATTTCTTATTCTTTTGCCTGCCTTGGTCCCACGTTACTTGGGGTCGGCGCAATATGTCTTCTTCTATTCCTCTCTACCTATTTTACTTCAATGATTTATCTGTGTTTTATTCTCAACGTAATTTTTTTCTTCATCCATCGTGATACGTACCTAGTTTTCTTTAAATATTAAGTTTATTTTTATCAGATTATGGATCCAGGTTCTCAGAACCAATAAAACCGATCAGTATTAGAGTAAAATGAAATTATTTAAAGGTTTATTTTCATTAATAATTTCTCGAGGCGTACAAGAAACATGCTTTTAACTAATCTGGCAAAAAATAATATGGAACTTGGCTTACGGGAATTGCATTATAACAGCAAGGCGTTAAGAACTGACCTAAAAAAAGGTAAATTTTGTAACAACAATCGGCTAACTAACAATAATTAGAAGGGATTTTCGTACGATATAATATTTGTGATCAAAAACTAACCCAAGCTCAAAACTAGAAAGAAAAAGTAACAACAACCTATTTATCTGTATTTTCATCTCAGGATCTAATATAAACTTGCCTCAAGTCTAAATATAGATCTTACATACAACATTATTACATCGTAACAAAAGACTGCTATTACGAACCGTATTTAGAGACAGTGTATGCTGGCCACTAATATACCAAAGTCAGTCGGTGGACCCGTCTGTAGTAAATTAAACAGGAAACTATTCACTTATTTCCCTTGGGGACCATGTGAGGGCACGGACATCGGACGATTTCAATCTAGGGATCATAAGATTATTCCGTTCAGTTCTACTATTTCATATTGAGTGCGACCGTGTTTGAATTTCGACCACTTCGATTGTCTGGATGCCTGGTACTGAAAAATTGATTGTTAAGTATATTTTTTATATTCTATAATTCAAATTTTACTATATTTTCACCTCATTCTACCAAACTTGGATTTTAATTTCAATTATTTTATTTGTTCATATTTGAACCTCATGAATTTATGACTATTTCATTTTATGGTTCCTTATATTTTTTTTATTATCATTTCATATTTTTTGTGTTATAAAACTACGGTTTCTAGAAAAACATAGTATAATAACGAGATTATAATACTAAATTGCCGTAAAACTTATAACGCTGTTTATATGCACAACGTTAGTCGATGTAAAGTATGGATAAAGCAAAGTTCAGTCAACAAGTGCTTGACTGCTTGTTGCGCGTTTACGCCCCAATAAAACATGCATTGCATTCCTCAAAGTTACAGCTCACAAATCGCGCATCTTGTTTATACTGCGTTTAACACAAAACAACTACAAACTTAAACATCATTTTAAATCTAAGCGACGTCCTAATAGCGTTTCATTTCAATCTTCTAAAAAAATATAATTTTAACATTATTTACGTGCAATTTCAGCTAGAATCTACAATATATCTCGGGTAAATAGTATTATGTAATCTGCCAGGCTGTCCGCCATTACGGTTAGGTATTAAAGCACTTTTTTATTTCACTAAACAACATTTTCATGGCCTGATAAACAGGGCTAGATTCAAATTTGTTAGATGGGTATTGCCAAGCGGTTTTTCGATAGCTTTAGCTGCTGTTTAAAATTGAATGAACTTTATTTACGGTGTTTTAGGTGTTTAAACACTGGGAAAAGAACATTAATTAATTTAACAAAGTTGGTGATACATACCTACAAAATAAGGTTTGTAGTAGTTTGACTTAAATATACACAATTTAATGTGTATGTAGGTGGACATTTATCGACAAAGGAGTACTGAATAAGCTGGTCTTCATGACCAATAACATCGACACATGTCATTACATTAAATTATTAAAATACCTACCTAATGCCGTTTATGTGTGATTGTTAGGTATTGGTCATGTACCTACACCAGTTTCCAATTTTTGCCGATTCGCTTCTGACATAGCTTTACCGTTGAAAAAATCTCTCAGATGTGTTCACGATGTTTTTCTTTACCGTTTTAGCAAGTGATCATTATTAATTTC
This sequence comes from Protodeltote pygarga, assembly GCA_936450705.2. Classification (NCBI taxonomy): domain Eukaryota; kingdom Metazoa; phylum Arthropoda; class Insecta; order Lepidoptera; family Noctuidae; genus Protodeltote; species Protodeltote pygarga. The sequence goes on from OW388263.2 coordinate 11,833,560, forward strand.
TAATACGCACATAAATCTGAAAAGTCAGTGGTCAGAGGTGGGTTTAGAACCTAGGCTAGCTGGAGGGCTATCTAATTTTACTTACTTTAACTTATTTGTGATCATTACCCTCTTTTTGCCATAATAAGTTTTTAGTCCCATATTATATTAGGGAGTTAACTTGTCACCATTGTTAATTATCAGGCACAGTACTCTGTAACTGAGAATTGGCATGGAAAAATACTCATATAAAGTCAGTAAATACTAAACCAATACCAAGTATTAAAATCGAACCACTTCGAATTGTCCGTGACTTATTGAAAAAGCAATTAATAATTGGGCAAACAAAAGAAACGAGAAAGATTTTGGGTGTGAAAATTTAATTAAAAATACACACTCGTGCCGTCAGCGTTCAGGATGTCGCTTCCAAATGGATTCGAACTTAAATGTATATTCACAAATGAGAAAATTGGTCAAATTGGTTGCAGTATTCTGCTTTTATCAGCATGTAATCTATGCAATGCATCTATCCTAAGATTTTTTTTTATTTTAGGAAAAATAAAAACATTTATTAAGCACAAAGCATAGAAACAGACATTATTTAAGTAAATGTAATGTAAGTAAAGTAAATATACAAAACAAATGTATGTTTCACAAATCAGCTGCCAAAGCTGCTAGTTTTCGATTGCTGTGCTAAATAGGTCCAGTTCAGCATTAATGTTAGACAGCTAGTGCCTGACACTGGTTTTCAACTGATCTTATTGTAAACCGTAACGGATGTACCAGTACGGACTGTATTGCCGTAACCAGTTTGAATAAATTTAGATACTTTTGTTGTAGTAGCTACACGGCTATATTATTACGGTTTAAATTTATTAATGCAAAATATTTTAAAAGAAATCTTTTGCGTAATGCAATGCAATTTTTTTTTATAAATTCTAAATTGTCGAAATTTTATTTTGATAAGTCTGCTATTATACGTCGTATGCAGATACGTTGCCGGCCTTTGTACCCCTACAAAGGCCGGCAACGTATTGGACCTCCTGCTTTACTAAACAATAAAATATGAATAGGTCCGGTTATTTCACGCTGATATTTTGTGGATGATTTGTGCTGAGCCCAGCATGGCTCTACCACCATAAAAAATACTATACTTATACTAATACATTGCATTGATTAATTTGAAATCAGTTACCGCTCAGTTCGCATCAGTTTCCGCTGCCCTATAGACTAGATACTCATTTTCTCTGCGACATTGTAAACTGTTGCGAATTTTTATTTCAGTAAACAATAAAGTTTTGTGTCGTTAAATTTTTATGGCCTGTTAAACGGTGCCGCTGAATTTGAAATTTGTTTATCGGGTTTCACACCACTGACGAATACCTCAGTGATTTGTGGCTTAGAGCTTGTATTAGAAAATAAAATGAAATAGCTCAGAATATCACCGCCAACTTTGTGTAGTATAACCTAACAAAAATGTTTGAATAAAAAACATTATTTTGTAAAAAACTTACTAGTTTATCTAGAGCTTGTTGGGATTTGGATCTATATGAATCTTTAAGGATCATCTTTATAATTTATAAAACAACTTTTAAAACGGATATCTCGCATGTATTAAAAAAGTAAAAATCATATCAACTGAAATAACATGCAAAGTATTTATTACGTTTTAAATCATTTTTAAAAACTTACCAATCATAAAATATAATTTAAAAAGATATACCTAAAAATATCTGACCGACAATCATTTCAATTAATCTGGCGGTACCTACTTCAAGACAAACATCTCTCAAAAGTAAACAAGGCTGTACAGATCGGCAAAATCAATAGAAAACTGTCCACAGGATGCGAGGAAATGCTGCAGGCGTATCACGGTGATTTCGACCACTATTCAAATTGAAATGGGTTGGACGGCCCAAATCATTTGGATGCATGAATCTAGCTTTTTTTTCTTTTCGGACGAGAAAATACACTTTAAGGGAAATAAATTAGAGAAGGAATATAGTCTTGTTCTACAATAGATAGAAGCATTTGTATTGATTTATCCAAACTAAATAAAAATATTTCATTTATCATGGTTTGACTGCTAAATTTTCACATAATTTTGATGGTAGATAATTTTGGCATTTAGACAAAAATACCGCGAAACTATTATATTACTATACTATTTTCGCCCTCCGTGTCCACGAAATTTTAGGATAATACTCTTATACTGATGGTCTTTTTACCATCTTAACTTCTACACCAGTAGGCTTTAAAGACACTTTTATAAAATAATTGTTTTTATTTTTTAATAATTTTAAAATTTCTACTCACCTACACCAACCTACCTATTTTTAACGTTCCTATAATCTTCTGCGGGTGAACAAAGCTATATAATAAGATGACCATCGTAAATATCCTAGAACAATCTGATGCTGAACAAAGAAATAGGCTCCGGCAGTTAAGGGTTTATATCAATCGGATAAGATGTTTTTATGTGTGTCCGTTTAGAAAGGAGCCATAAAATCTACTCAATTGCTTGTGCTCTGGGTACTAGGCTAGCATGATATCATAAGTAATTGTCATTAACAGATGCTATGCAAACATTTGTTATCGGGAAGGTAGAAAAAACTACTGAATTTAACATAAAAATGTAGACTTTCTTCTTTTATTTGTTTACTTTTTGTACACACATTTTTATTTAAATAGAAAAATACTTGTGCGGTTCGCGGAATTTGTTTCGATTGGAGTTACGTTTATTTGCTACGTTTTATGGATAAAAATAAGTAGGTATGTTTTATGCAAGAAACTGTCGATGGTTAAGTAATTTCAAACATCCGTCATAGATTCCATCTTCAGATAGGGTCAAATCCTATTGGGTTTTTACTGTCAAAAGCTGCTGAAGAGTTAGATATAGGGTACTGCCCTAGTTAGTCAGGGTAGTGAATTCACCGTGGTGAATGTAGGACAGCCTTTTGGGGAGTTTCGGTTTGACATTGTATCGTAAAGTAAGTACCAGGCTCGCATAAAAACTGGGAGCATAATCTCTAAAAACATGAACATTGTAAAGAATTGCTCAATTACCCTTAACACACCTTTGCAATGTGTGGTCGGCTTCGAAATTAATTTACTTTTACCTTTTTTTAAGTTTAAACAAGATAATTTACGGGTTCATTTAGAATTTATCGTGTTTGGACCCGAGGGCCGTTAAAATGTTGCCAATTTATTCTAGTGGGAGACAGCCACTCATTTAAATTAGGAAAAAATTGGAGGCGAGTTCTTCCAGATTTTAATAGGATTTTAAGCTTGCTAGTGAGTAATTAACGTTTTTTGGTGAAGTTTGAAATTATAAAATTACAAGAACAAGAACTTATTGAGCTTGTTAAAATTTAAGTAAACATGCTATATTTTGCTCTAAACTGAAAAGCCAGTAAAGAGGGAACAGAGGATATCCAGAGAATGTCAGTAGAAAAATTATCTGAGATTTTCGAATATATAATTTTTAGGCGCGCGTTATCAAAATGATAGTGTAAGTTGAGGGTTAATTAAAACCTTCGGACTTATTGGTTCACCCTACAAAAGAATTAGCAACTAAGAGCTCATAGAGCCTAAGGTATGGCCGTTGCTTTGACTGGAAACTCAGAAATTTTAGATTTGAATCCAAGGCACGCAACTCTGACTTTTCATAAAAAATGACGTGCACATTATAAATTAATTATTATTTGCTCCGTGCCTCGGACAACACGTAAAGTCTTCGCTTCTATCGTGTCGGGGTGTCGTCCCATGCACCGTGTTACAAGGGAATAGAGAATGCACCTATGTTTGTGTATAAATAATAAATATCTCTTACGTAATTGGCTAGACCCTGTTGAGATTAGCCGCTGAGACCAAAAATCGGTCAGAACACATTATTATAAAGTAACTGTTTCTAATATTAAAAAACCTTAAATGTCCACACAAATCGCATTAAAAAGCGACATATATTACATCCAAACCCATTACGGGTGAGAGGGGTAAAAATGTACAACGAACGCCATTTTATTCGCCCAGAATTCTATACGCTTGTTGACTAGGCCAGGCAGTTAATTCGAGCTTACGTCAGCATGCTAGCCGAGGATAATGGCCGTCCCGAAACATTTTTTTTCTTTTTTTATTCACGCACTGGCTTATTCTGTATTTATTATACTTAAAAGCGTCAAAACAGGAGATAGCGTTGTTTGTTGCGGCTTTAATGGATAGTTCTGAAAGATTATGACATGACGCGTTGTTTCAAGCAGTGAAATTTTTTGTTGTCGAAAATGGAACTGCTTTTAGTTTTAACAACATTACTGTTGTTGGATTACTATTATTTTTATGCATTTAGATTACGGATTACGGAAAAAAAATTATGCTTTTCTATATTAAAACTTATTGCTATGCTCTTCTGTATTACTACTTATTCTATATTTAAATACTTCTTTTTACATCGTGAATTAATGCTAATTCAGTACTTTAAAATAAACTTCAAATTCTCCAATTATTATTATTAGCTGTTAAATGTTTTCACATTATATTTTATCCGGCAACATAAAAGACAGGTTTTTCTATCACCCCAAAATTGGTAAAAATAAAATTGATTTTTTTACCTCGGCGTGATAAAAGAGATTATACCCACCACAAATCTTTGTGGGTCAAAATGGTCTTTATCTGTATCGATAGGGTTGAAGCGGGTTAAGGGGGAGGGGTTAAGCGCCCATATGTATGTTCACACCCGCACAAAAAATGGTTACGGGTTAAATGAAAAATAAAAAAGGCTGTAATAAAATGTTTTAACCGGGGCTTATTTTTATAAACGTTGGCTACGTACGTGTACGTGTTATTTTTTTGAAGTAAATTATTCTGGCATTCGAGAAAATAAAATTGAGGTACACTATGTAAATACTACTTTCTAATATGATTACGTTTTATTGTAGTATGTACAATTTTCGGCTTATTTTAATTATTGACATTAATATTTTAATTGTGTAAAAATCTATTTCAAGCAGAATTTGAACCTACGACCTACTGGTTAAATGAAAGAGCCACTCTAAAAAATTCTCAAACTACCCGATATTCCGGTGAAGACCCAGTAATTGCTAAATCGGGCTGAGACTATAGCCATAAATGTGTCTCTAAATAGTCAAAATCTGATCCAGCAGCTGCTAGTCCCTAGCATGTCCGTAGCAACGCCCTAAGCCTAGGCCTAAGTCCCATTAGTGGGCGCCCATAGCCGCTGTTGCTTTAAGTTAGTTATGCTGTACAACGAGGCACAGGGAAGAGCCCTTTACAGTCTCTCCGGGGATGTGCCTAACAGGCGTTGCATAAGAAAACGAGCTGGTCTCTTAAGAGGACCCGGGATCTCCCGCCATGTGCTGATGGTTATCAACGGGGTGGTTTTAGTGAGGTAAGAATCCTACACTCCCTGGTCTCTTCCCCGGAAGCCGGGTGCCTTTTGAAGGTTTCCACTCGTAAACAAAAAAAAAGGTATGTTATGCGCGCACATTTGCCTATCTGACTCCCGCAACCCAATGCGCAATAATATAATTAAAGTTTAGATCTGTTGACAGAAATTAAACAGTCAGTCGGTCCTAGTTGGTCATGCGGGGTGTAAGACCAGTTCAAGTCATGCCACTAGGCTATCTCGGCTATATCTGTTATATCCTCAAATAAATACCGCGTACCCCCAGGCTCTTTAATTAAGATCATTAATTCACAAACAGTATGTACACAACAATACAAATATGATGTAGAGTTACCAACTTTAACAACCACGTTACAAACATCACAATGATAGACGAAATTAAATGTAATTAATGTTCTCTGTTAATTGTTTCGACCGGTTTTATTAACGATGACGCCAATAAAGGCGTCTGGTGCAAACGGAATATTGTGAAATAATTTATGAAATATACTTATAAATAAATAAATCAGCCTGTAACTGTCCCAATGTAGCGCAAAGGCCTCTTCTCGTATAGAGAAGGATTGAGCATTAATCATCACGCTAGCTCACTGCGGGTTGGCGATTTCAGACAATTAAAGTCCAGGTTTCCTTACGATGTTTTTCTTCACCGTTAGTCAGTGGTTCTTAGATTAACTAAGAAAGTACTTACGACATTGAAAAAGTCACATTGGTACATGCCAGGTTCGAACCCACACCACCACCACCTATATTTTTTTTAAATCAGAAAATTTATGTTTATAGAAATATTATAAAGGTAATAATTATTTATTAAGAAAATTAAAAAAAACAACTGATACAAATGAGATGTGCTTCACAATATAAAAAATTCACAAAAAAGAATGATTATAAAGGTTTTATCGTTTTTTTTACTTTCTAAACACAATATATTGATTCAGATTGAGAAGCTTGTTTAAATTTTTCTACGATAATCAAAGAAAATTGATAAAAAAAACGATAAAAATATATGTACACTAAACTTCTATATAAAAAAGGTACAAAATATTGAAACAAATGACGTTTAGAAATTATAAAAAAAATTAAGATAATCTTAAAAGTTTAAATTGATTTCAGTTAAACATGTATATAATTACAATCGTTTCTGCTAAATATACATTTTTCGAATATTTTTTTAGCTTCAAAATTAAGTAAAATACTCTAAATAAAGTACTCCGGAAATTTAATCGTTACACCGGACCCAATCGCCTGAATTTCAAGCATACTTACAAATTCCTGAGATTATCCCAAAATGAAAATTAAATATTCATATTTAATCATGATTATTTTTATGAAAAAATAAATTCTATTTAATTGGTACTTATAACAATGTCAAAATGATTAAGTAATATTAAACTTATGGGAAAAAGAACACTTGAAAAATGTTGAAAATAATGTGAGAGGTCATGTCAAAGGCCTAATAACCGAGGCTTAGTAGACTCAATTATATATTTTAAAGGAAATTGAATACACTTAAAGTTAAATTAGGATGTCATTTCAGTCCTTATACAATAAAAATATTGATGACATAATTTTAAAACCGAAATCTTCCTAAAACAATTAAATAATAAGTAAAAAAAGGCTTAAGTAATAAAAATAATTATTGGATTAGACAGTATAACGTTACACAAAGCGTTTTTTTCTTTCGCATCATCATCGCTTTAGATGGTTCTTTAGAAGACCTTTAGAAGGTTCGCCATCAATGTCAATCAGCCCAAGTTAACATTGTACGATTTTCACTTCTACCATAATAATGTCTTTAAAATCCCTTTTGTTTTTCGTAACGTGATCGTTTTGCTCTTAATTGAAAAACTTTATTCAGTACAAACTGAAAAGAACTTTGAATACATTCGTTAAATCACAAAATTGCTCTTGTTTGTTATTGCTTGGATTCTTCCAATTGTTCCACAGCTTAATATTCTTATTTTATACCCTTCGTTGTAATTGTTCCAATATATTAAAGTTAAGTGCTTTTAGAGTTTGTGTCTGTGGTTCAAGGGATATGTTTAGAATTTTTAGTCGAATGGGCGTTAATGGTACATATATTTTTGTTACTGCGAAGTTAGCGTTATTTTGTGGTGAAGTTGAACATTTTGTATTATTTTCGGTTTTATGTTCCTTTTGAACTGTATTTGTTGTTGTTTACGATTAAGAGTTATTAGGTAAATGAGATAATTGGTTAAGTACACTACTTCTACTCGTCCCGTTGGTGTTATAAGAAGTGACAAAGGGAAAGATCCGGAGGTCATCATCATCCTTCTGTGTAACAGTTAGCAATCATCAGCTTCTGCGATCGCAAACCCGCTTTTCCAGCATTACGATTATGGGGAAATACCTCCAATGAGCTTGCAATAGTGGCGCGCATTGGAAGAGGTCTATGTTCAGCAGTGGACTAATACAGGCTGATGATAATGATTAGGTACAAAAATTTTGTACTGTAGACTCTCTGGCGGTGACTATCACTTGCGCGCGGATTATAAGAAACAATTGATTGAGCTTTTTTCTTTCTACAAACATTATATTCGAACTGTTCACTTTGCTTGTATGTATTTATACTGTTGCAATGTAATATTTGAGATTATTGTTACTGATATTATCAACATATAACCACAATCTCTTGAGACAACTCAATCATGCAAAAAAAATTGCCTTATTCAAATTTTTTCAAAGGTTGAAAATATTTTACAGCACACATTTTAAACTCAGATCATGCACTAAGGTGACCACGACTGAGAGACAGAGCGGGGTGTCTCAAAAATTTAAATTGGTCGACGAACGTGCGTCACCGTGCTCGCGCAAATTGAATTCCCTGAGTCCCGCGAAGTGCGCTGATAAATATGTAAGTCCCCGGCGAAGGTTTCTTTTGACACTCGGCTATACAAAATTATGAATATTTTGATTCTGAACTTCTTAGGGCTTCCAGATTTTCTTTAAGATGAATGGTTATCTTTGCGAGGTTTCGAGAAATTGGATAATGATGAATGATTTCATCCAATTCAGAGATTTTGGTATTATATATTTTTGATTTTTAATTCTTGTCTCTAATAATTTTATACCTACTATAATAACACAGTAAAAACAACTCTTTCATAGTAGTCTATGGTTTTAGTTTTAGTCCTTTTTAGTGTGCACAATTACCTACTTATAAAATTAGATAAATTGTGTTATAGATTTGTGTATTGTAATTTTAAAAAATATTGCATTAATTTATTTCATCTACCTTAAAATCAGAACCAATCTAAATATGGCGGCAAATAACGACAAATACAGATCAGCATCCCTGATTCAGTTCCTTCACCCCTTACAGCGAGAGCTGATGAAATAGTGAAATGAAATACATACAAATGTTTTATTCAACAGCGTAACGACTGTCGCGGAGTGAAAGTTGCATTATGTTGGATTTTTTGCCTTAAAACTTTTCTCTATGCTTACTTATTTACGCACAATATCTTCAAAAGAAGGTTTTTAAGGCTTTGCTACGGATTTTGATGTGTTTATTTATGTTAATTTTGTTTATAGCTTGATTTAATGCCTCTCGGTTTCATAAGTGTTTCAAGTAATATGATTAGATCTACAAAATATACGCAAATTCTGATACCAAATTGGCAAATTGTACATAAGAAAAAAGCACTTAAATATAAACAACTATAAGTAATCTCATAAAAGCTATTATCTACTCGTATACCATTGATATCCAATTCATAATAAATTACATTGATAGATTGAAACTTAATACCATCAAAGGAAAGATTAAAGCCCTACTAATACTACAGCTTCAATAATGGAGAGCGCTCGAATCTATAGTCTATACCCTTAATTTAATAAACATGTGTAGTGCTGGGAAGACAAGTGCTGTTAATACGCAGAACCAATTGAAATTCCCATTCGTATTTTCCCAATTTGAATTTGGAGACGTGTTGCGTCGTGTCACGTAGCCCAGTCAGTGCGGATACGGGATATTTATACGGATACAGGGACGAATGGGCTTAACATGCGCCCGCAAGGTGCATTAAATGGGATCAATATTTCTTTGTAGCTGCTCACATTTTAATTTAATTATTGATGAGCTTTTATGGGTTGTCGCAAGCGGTTTTGATCGCAATTATAATGTGATTTTAGATAAAGCTTCTAATAATTGTTTTTGTTTTGCAAGTATCAATGATAATTATTAGATATGCATGAATTAACAAAACACACTTTATATTTAGGTATTGTTTTTAGCCGTTTGATCAGGTAAGACATAATTATGTAGAAACTAAACTAAAGGGAGTAGATGTTAAAGGCACCTGAGAGGCATTGCGTTTCGGGCACTCTATTATAATATCAAGCGCTGCCATTAATAATAATATGCGCGTATGACAGAATGGAGTTTCCTTTTTACTACCTATTATCCTTATTGTTTGCTCTAGCCGTGATAGCCTAGTGGTGGTGACCGTTGACTGACAAGTCAGAGGTCTCGAGTTCGGACCCAAGGCACGCACCTCTGACTTTTCGTAAGTTATGTGCATTTTATAAATTAATTATCACTTACTCCGTGCCTCGGAAAGCACGTAAAGCTGTTGGCCCTGCGCCTGATCTCTCTCCGATTGTGTCGGAAGGCCGTCCCATCGGACTATGAGAGTGAGGGAATAGAGAGTGCACCTGTGTTTGCGCAAACACTTGTGCACTATAATATCTCCTGCGTAATTGGCCAGTCTCCGTTGAGATTGGCCGCTGTGACCGAAATTCGGTCAGGAGAATTATTATAATTATTATAATGTTTGCTCTGCAAACTTTACATCATTAAATTGAGATGACACATTATTCTAGTGTGCATGTTGAGCATGAGAGTTTAATTTTACAATTAAAAAATCGAGCACTTGGTCAACGTTCACGCCGCGCCGCGCCCTAAACAGTTTTCGTCTTACATGTAGCGCCTCGGGCACGCGTCTGTCTTCTTATATGGCTAGCCCCTTACTCTTACTGTGTTACTTAAAAAAATACAAACATAATTTATCAAAATTAAGTACCTAAAGCTATTTTTGACAACAACTTCTACTGAATAAAACCACAACACACAACTTTCATATAGTGCAAGAAGCGGGTATTATGAAAATTTTGCACCATTCTCCAGGCCAATACAGCCCTGTGTACCCGCCGAGCCAGAATATCCATTAAACCGTTATTTACACAGCCCTCTACGCTACGTGAGCCGTTGGACCAAGCTTGGATAATTTTACTAAGGAAATAGTTTTTCGTTCAATATTCGAATGGAAATAAGAAACGTTGAGGTTGAGTGAGTTGAGTTGAGTTTTAAGGACAATATTTTTTTGTTTTTAGATTTGAATTTTTGTTTGATTAATTATTATGATTAATTTGTGTTCATCTTCACTTATAATTAATTATTAAACACAATGATCTCAAATATATAATCCATTTATTCATTCACAATACATTATATACATTTCTAAATATATATAAATAATAAATAAATAAATCAGCCTGTAACTGTCCCAATCCTACATTAACAGAGAAGGATTGAGCATTAATCACCACCACCACGCTAGCTCACTGCGTGTTGGCGATTTCAGACTATTAAGTCCAGGTTTCCTTACGATGTTTTCCTTCACCGTTAGTCAGTGGTGTCTTAGATTAACCAAGAAAGTACATATAACATTGAAAAAGTCACATTGGTACATGCCAGGTTCGAATCCATTATATTATTGAATACATTAAAAATTGATACGGCTTTACTCACGTATTGATTTCGGGTAATGCCCGACTAGTTTCGAACTCAAACGGAGTCCATTTTCAAGAGCGGGTGTATACTCAGCGGCGGGCGTCGCGGACCTCACTGATGATGCGTCGCGGGCATTACCCGAAATCAATGCGTGAGTAAAACCGTATCAATATTTAATGTAAAAGTAATATCATATTTAGAAGACGTGATGTATAAGTTGATTTTTTATCTTTACCGTAGGTATATGGTTTATGAACATGGTTCTGACATGGCTTTAAACACCACTGAAAACCCCCCTCCTCCTGACATTATTTTCTAAAACGCACATGAATTTAAAAAGTCAGACGCGCACGTAAAAGCCATTGACTTGGCAGTCCAAAGTCCAAGATACTTGGCTATCACGTCACTGATTAGTTAAGTATTTATAGTTTTGTGGATTTGAATTATGTATAAGAATACCTAATGAATATCTTTACTCTTGAATATTATATTTGCACTTTCCTTCATCAATTTTGCCGACATCGTATGAGCATAATAAATAGCTGATATAAGATATCCCGTTTGCTTTTCATTTGCATGGAAATTAGTGACATGCTTTATCATCACATCGTGAGTCAATTTCCATATTTTTTATACCCTGGTCTTGGAGGCCCTTATATAAAGGTATATCCCAGATATTGAATAATTCTACCTTGATATTTTCGTATCAAAATGATAACTCAATATTTACTCGATATTGTCAAAGCTGTGATGGATTTAGGGTAGCAACACCTGTTGTTGTCTGTCAATAAAGTATAACGTGTTACCTACGAACACAATGAAAGAAAATATTTTCTTAAAGATATTTTTTTTTTGGATTCAAGAAGCTGTGTTGTTGTATTTACAGTGAGTTGTCTGATTAAACGTTACACTTTTGGTTGTTGAGGGATTATCTATTGTGCTTGTAGTTTTTTGAGGTTTAACACTTGTAACACTTGTGTTTTTCGTCTTATAATGATTTTATCCTTAGAAAAAAATAGAAGCAAAGCAAAGATTAAAAATAAAAAATAAGTATCAGTCATATTTCTTTAGAAACTTCTGGGTACATGAAGAACCTAATTAAAATTCAAAATCGATTATTTAGAGTCTATAAAACAAGGCAATCAAGTTCTAATAGACAATTAAACCTTTATAATCCAAGTTCCACACGTCACTTCAATCAAAATCAAATAAACGAACCGTAGACCTCATAAACGCAAACACCGTTAAGTTAACATCCATTCATTACAAATTGTTCATCAAGTACCAATGCTCCTTTAGAAGCCAACTCAATTAAAACTACGACCATTTGTAACAAGAACCAATCGTAATAAACGTCCGCGTCAGATTTAGTTCCAATAAACCTCTGAATGGTCATCAAAGTCCGATGACATTGGTATGAAATACCGGAACACTAAATGGAGCAAGCGGATAAGACCAATGTTCTTAGTGGGCGAAACCGGGTATGCATTAGACAGCTCTGTACATCGCACTGACCAGATTTGCGGTTGTACGATCCATCGATTCAATCCCCGATTTGGGCACAATACCGTGTATTTGATTGTCAATTTCATATTTCGGATTTAGTTCGAATTATTTCGGAGTTGATTGTATTGTCGTATTTGAAAAGTTATATGATTGTTGGTTTAGCTTTTGGCTATGTATTTTTTATATCTATACGAGTAAGGGGAAATTTCGAACATACATTGCTTTTGTGTTCAATGTAAAAAAAGCTCCTAGACATAAGACTGGTTAAATAAAAAGGAATAAAGAAAAGAATGATTGCCAAAAGGCGTATTATATTTTTGCATTGGTGATCATTCTAATGTATTCTATTTTATTGTATGGAAACCCATGACTTAAGATTCAAGGCAATCTATCACCCCCATTGATAGTGGCAAAACCACTCTCTTTATAAATAGATGGTAAGTTATAAAACCTCATAAATATAAGAACTCAACTACCGTACTTCAACTTCAGGACCAAAAATTTTTAGCTCCGAACAAAATCCGTACAGTTCACAATACAATAAATTCACTACGAACAAAAGGCTTCGGCTTTAAATCGTTATTGCACGAGCGCGTCACGATTCGCACTGTCGTTTATCAATAAATGTGGATACGGTGCAATAAATTATCAGAACTTCGCAATATGTACGGTGAATGCAAACAGCAGACGTCGAAATTACAGTGGGGAAAAATAACGACATGTAAATGCCAGACAGAGAATAATTGTCGGTCGAATACCGACATGTAGTTAATTCCGCTTATTTGTATTTCAAACAGTGAACGGATGGTTGTTGGGCCTCTCACCCTACATTTTTCGTCTGTCTTTAGAAATGTCGCGGATGGGGCGAATTGAAAACTTTTTTGTTCGGAAAGATACAAAATGATTTAATGCTGTTTGTTTTTATGATGGATGCTTTGTGTCGGCGTGATTTTCACGCCTATTATTCTTGTCGACGCTCATTTTTTCATGAACACAAACACGTCGGAGTAGCGACTGAAAAATGTAGCAATGTGTTTCGGATTTCAACTAACTTATTGTGATTTTTTTTTACTTTTTTTTGTGGCTTTTCTAAATTTAAACTTAAAGGTAAAGCAATTTTTAAAAACGCATTTACGCAAAACGAACGTCTGGAATGGTAGAAAATAATTTCAATAGCACAAGCAGAGTTTACCATACGACAAAAAAAAGGATAACGAAACTAGTAGCTACTAGCAGATTCAAATCCTGCAGGAAATGTATTAGATACGACATTTTTCCTGCTTTACAAAAAATTGGAACTGGGCTGGTCATATCTGCTGCATGTTGGAAGAGCTAACGGCAAAAATTATAACATAGTGGATCCCAGAGGGCAGAAAACGGCAGAGCGGCAGACCCAAAAAAGATGGCTGGATGAGCTAAACGAGTGTCTGATTTAGAGGATTGGCCTGCTCAAGCTTTGAACAGAGAGGATTGGAAAGAGGGAAGGGAGGTATTTGCCCTGCAGTGAGATAGATATGTTTGGCAAATTTTTATACTTAATAGTAATATTAAAAAAATAGACTGTAAAGCAGTACTAATAAAATATGAAGGAAAAAAACGTAAGTTTAGGTTCATTTATTTAAACCTTCCACTCCAGAATGAATAACAATGTCATAGGATAAAACTATAAAAGTTATGATTTAAATAAAATCTCTTTGCAAACAATTGTTGTATTAGTTTTTATATCTATGATTATTTGTTTCTAACTTCTTAATTTAATTCGGTGATGGGAATCCCATCGCATAAAAACCTTCTCCATATTTTTTCATAGCTGTTTTTTGCTGTCTCCATCTTATTTCGTATAAAAACATTACCATGACAAAATTAATTTTACAAAACAAACAATTTTTATAAAAAATTCTTGACATTGGACTCCAGAAAATCTCTTTATTACATAAATATCCATTTCGGTGTGTTTTCCTTACAAAGTTAATCAAAGTGGGCTTACTCAAAAGAATATTCAAGAGCCGAAAAGCATCAAAGTTATTGGGTCACCTTAATAAAATCAATTTTATGCAAAACGGTGAAATTAATTATTTTTTAAAGGAAAAAGCAACATTTCTTTACTAACAATATTACGACACCCACAGAAAATGGAGCTTCTGAAACCATTTCATCTGATTAGCATTTGTTTCTTTTTACTGTCGTGAGACCTGTTTGATTACAATTATCAAACCTGTATTTTTATTACACCTTAGCAGTATTAGAGAGATTAAAGAGAGCAATAATGTAGACAATGGTTCTGATTCCCTTGTACATACATCACGCTAAACAAACTTTAGTCTAACTATATCTCTTTCTAATAACCACAGTCGAAAAAGGACAGGAAAATGAACTGTCAAATTAGAACTGTCAAATTATAACTACGCCCTTGCAATTGACGCGTGAAATTTGACGTGAATTAGACGAGACCGATGATATTACTATCTTCAACTATACTCTCGTTCTTCTCGCGCAAATAGACTAGTTTACCAGGTCTAAAAATATTCTATTGTTTTCTATTGATTCTTGTTACAGAGAGATTTAGTTCGAGGGTGTGCAAGAGAATTAGCGCCAATATCGCAGGCGGAAACGAGTTTATCAATACGTATATAAAAAACAGAAACGTGATTGATTGACTGACAGACAACGCACAAGTTATACCGACGGACCTACAGACTTGAAATTTAGAGGAAATATTCCCTTGTATACCCAAGGAAGGATTTTTTGGAAGTTCCAACCCTATGCGGATAAAATTGAAAATGAAAAAATTGAAACCTACGAGGACAAAGTCGCAAAAGAAGAGCTAGTCATAAATAAGGATCGACTTCCAATAACTATGTTTATAATCTGGTTCGTCTGTCACGAAGGAAGAAGTAGGCATAATGGGGAGAGAAACTAAGTTCGAGATATCTTGACGATAATCACATAACTTCCTCTCCTGTATTTGATTGAGAGTTGCTATTTTGAAACTTTGTTAGGCAATCGGTATGTAGCTCAAGTATTCGAAGATGGATATAGATTATAATATGAATTGAGTTTAGTTTGAGTAAGTAGTGATAACGGAGCGGTATGACCTTTGGACTGCCAAATCAAAGGTCATAAGTTAAATATCCAGGTTCGCATTTCTGACTTTTCGGATCCATGTGCTTTTAGATATTAAGTAGGTATCACTTGCTAAAAATGGTGAAGGAAAAGATTGTGAGGAAACCAGCACACCTGAGAAATTTTTCAATGGTGTGTACTGTAAAGTTATGTCAGAGTCCTACGGGTGACTTAAACTCTAACACCAGGTAGTTACTGTACCATTAGTGTAATAATAATATCAGTAACAGTTAACTGTCACCACAACTGTCAAAGTCGACTCGTGTTTTGCATTAATAAAATTTGAAATTATCATGACTATTGCATTTAAGGAACAATTTAATCATTTTTATTATTAAATACAAACAGTTTTACTCACGGATTGATTTCGGGAATGCCCGACTAGTTTCGGTCTCAAACAGAGTCCATTTTCAAGAGCGAGTGTAGACGCGGCGGTGTCGACCTCACTGGGCATTCGACTAATCGGGTATTGCCGAAATCAATCCATGAGTAAAGCCGTTAGTATTTAATAATATAATAATTATTATGACTCAAGAAGTTTTTATTCCAATTTAAACATGATTTTAAATCTCAAGCGCTCTTTGCTAGGCATGATTTTACCGTTACCTATGGATACTTGCAATATCAGGGATACTAAAGGGATATATCACTGGCTCGATGCCAATCCTTTCAAAATCTTTGCACAACTTTTTTTAAGGACTCCTTACTGTAGCCTCTGAATAAAATCTCAGTCAGATAAACCAATAAAAAATTGAGGTATTGGATTTAAAAAAAGGAAGAGCAGAATGTACATCCTAACTTAAACTACACAGTTTCTACCTACAAAACTCCCAACAATTATGCAACAACCTAACGACTCGGTACTCAATGGTTTGTTTTCAACAATACCTCCAGAAATTCTGCGCGGAGTAATTTAGCCGGGAAATCAGGAGTAATTATTACTTCAACGCGCAAAGCACTTGAAGTCGAGGTGTCTCTAAATGAACGCCGCATGCAGCCGCCAGGGATGTACTCAGAATTTCTTACTTGTTTTGTAAATAGGTCCTTTTGTGTCTTACCTCACTTAATTGCGATATAAATTGTCATAACACGATACAGTAATAGTAATATTACTCACTACACGATAAAGTAGTAAATACAGGAATCTTTATTTGATTTATACTAGTGAAAACCCTCTTCTTCTATCCTATTAAACAATTGCCAAACAGAGTAATTATGTTATGTAGTGACTAATAGAGTAATGTAAATTAATCTATTGTACATTTAAAAAGCAATAAAATTCTAAATATTAAATATTTGGTTTTGAGAAGTAATGTAATTCCGCTTTTGTTTATTTTTTTAAATAGTGTTTGTGTGTAAGTGTATGTTTTTGTTAAATAAATTAATAAAAAAGTATCTGTATTTCACGATTAAGTAAATTTTCATCACTATGTTGTCAGTGTATCTACGTAAAACCATGATCACTGTTCTAATATTATTATCTTAACTAAAAGGTAGGATAGACCTGTATTGATTGGCGAGAGTATGGTGAATGCCCAAATGAACGAAAGAAAAATCGTAGAGGAACCCCGTGAGTTTTTTAGTCCGTGTAAGTCGGATATAGCCCCCTCACCAGCTTGTAGTTATGGAGCACCCATGAAGGTACACAATAAAAAAAAGATAGACAATAATAGATATTCTCAATTGACTCAGTCATTATACGGTATGGTATGTCTTGTTGATAGTTATAAACGTGTGGTTAATATGTATTACAATAATAGTACAGTTGCTTAACTAGGAAATGACTTTATAATATATTTGTTTGTTACTTGTCACCGTCATAAGTTAGGCTATTCAATTCCTATTAAACTTACCATTATCTTATTTACATTACGCATCCATACAACTGATTACGGCCCTGTATCAACGGTGACGGCGGCGACGAATTCATTACAAATGTCAGTACGAAGCAAAACTCTCTATATATCAAAAATATACAATTTCCTACCTTATTCTCAAGACGCAATGCGTCAATTTAGCGTACAGGATCTTGTTCTAGGGTGACATGCTAAATTGGACTGAATTTTGACAGCTATAAGGATGACGTTTGAATGAAATGGTAATGTAACGTGTGGTTTCAATGAGTCGTGGTCCCGCAGATTCTAATTCCAATGGTAATGTTTGTAATACTGTAGAGATAGGAACATATCAAGCTAATTGCTGTTTATTTGCTAAAATCTCTCTTCTTGCGGAAAATTAATATAGGTAAAGTTAATAAGGGTTCTGATGTTTGATTTTGGTATTAAGTCAGTCGGAAGTAATAATTTACTGACTTGTGGTGATATTGGAATTAATAGGATGTTCATCTTGTTGTTAATTGATTTTATATACAAATATGCTTAGCTATATAATGTGATATACTTAGGCATATTTGTATATAAAAGTTCAAAGTACCTTAATTATTTTCTGAAACATGTAAAATAAATTCAGGGTGATTGGGAAAAAGGTTTCTAAAAGAATAAAGTCTCTAATTCACAAGTACTACATCGGAATAGTCGAAAAAGAGTGTGGTGACATGTAAATAGGAGCAAAGGTGAACGGCAAACAGCCAGACGCCGTGAACGCAGTTAATCTTTGTAAAAAACTAACTGCGATACCGAGCGAAATAAAAGGGTGCGATTTTTTTCTTTTTTAGAGTTCCACGACTCGGGAGCAAATGTAGTCCTTGAACATAGAATCACTTTATTGTTTGACTTTTTCGATGTTTGTATAAGATGTTTATCTATAAAAAATCTCTTTGAAAGCTAGCACATTGTAAGGCATTTACAATTAATTCTGCAAAAAATTTTATCCAAGTTTTATGAAGTTTATAAGCTTCTATAAAATCATTGCAATATGGATATGACGTTACCATTTTATTACCAGTTATGGCAATACTAAAACTAAAGATGAAAACAACGTTTCAAGATTCTAAAAAGAAGATTTTTTTCTTTAACGTGATACGAAACTTCAGGGTTTCATTTTTTGATAGTTGTTATTGTTGAGGATAAAATAAAGCAATAAATAATACAGCTGAAAAAATGTACTTTCATATATTTTTTATAAACGTCAAGAGTAAAACAGAAATGTCATGGAACGTGTCAAGAACAATATTCAAACTGCTAAAACATAGACACAATAATAAAACCTTAATAGTTATGTGGCTTGATTTAGTCATTAGCCTTTTTGTATTGGATTCTAGAACGGAACGGAAATTTATACGGCTGACTTGCTTAGGGCCCGGATAACTTAGATAACAATAGATTTTAATCGAGTCCTGAAATTGACTGCAAATCTGAGATTGACTTATAGGTACATTGATTAGTTTGATTGAGCAGACTGCATTGCACTCTGGGTAAACATAAATACATAACATAACATATACTTATATAACATAACATAAATTAATTAAAGATACCTTATCAATTAATTTTTTTATTAATAAAATGTTGACTTCTTCTGTTCTTTAGAAAGTAAGTTTTGAAAAACTAGACTATTAGTTAAACTGTACCAAAATGAACTGTTGAACATAAGTAAGATTATAAATACAAAAAAAAAACTATATTCAGCAATAGAAACGAAAACGATTGGCAGGAAACCATTTTGAATATTGCTATAGTTTTCCACTTTTGGATGGCAACACAAACTGTTATGGCTGCAATTCAGATAATTTTACTGTTTAACTTTAATAATATTCAAATATTAGATATTCGAAACTTTCGGAACTCAGATTTCGGAATAAACATTTAGACTCGGGACTAACTAACTCAAATACAGCACAATTTAAAGATAATAAACAAATGATAAACGTAAAACTATAAGATTTTTAAATCTTCCATTTATCGTATGGTTGATAAACAACCTAGCGTCAGAGTTAAAACCGCCCGTAGGCCTCTGACACGACTTTACATGTCATTGAAAAATCTCTCTTATGTGCTGGTTTCCTTACGATGTTATACCCTTCAAGAATAGACCCGATACACTGGTTTCCTGACGATTTTTTTCTTCACTCTATTTTTAAGCAAATTTAATACATTCTAATATTAATTAATATTAAATATACCTAGGTAATATTAAAATAAATATTAATATAATTATTTCAAATACACGATTCGGAAAAGTCTATGCTGCATCTGGGTTACCTTTGATTTGGCACTTCAACGGTAAAACCACTAGGCTCTCAGTGCTATAAGAGGTTTAAGTTATAATGGACAATAAAATAATAACATAACAACCAATGTAAGTTGGTCCGCCCTCAGCCTTGTGGTCATTTCCACAAAAGTATCTTCGAGTGGCAAAATAAAATAAATGTAATAAAAGTAGATAAACTAATTTATGTATGTAGGTTCTTAGACATGACATAAATGGGTAAGAATCGAATAAAATGAGTTTATGAGTCATAATACGTTTTTATAGTTGCTTTTCTGTTCGGCTGTGTTATGATGAGTGGTCTATGGAAAATATTTGAGTGATATTTATATTGTTAAATATTTATATTAGCCAATAGAAACGAGTGTGTAAAAATTTTATTGTTTTGTTTTTCTAAAACTTTGGGCTGTTTTGTTTAAGTAAGTAAATGGTTATTTTTGAAAATAGACTAGATAGGCGGCATGGTTGAAAGGGATACGTTAGGCATGTACAGAGTATGTACATTTTCTGGAATTACTTTTTTTTAAATCCTAAATATTTAAGTAGGTAATTTGTGCTTATCATTACATAGTATAAAACAAAGTCGCTTTCTCTGTCCCTATATCCCTATGTATGCTTAAATCTTTAAAACTACGCAACGGATTTTGATCCGGTTTTTTAAATAGAGTGATTGAAAAGGAAGGTTTATATGTATATTGTACCCGTGCAAAGCGGGGCGGGTCTCTAGTTAATTATATAGATTAATTATAATATGACGAAATCTAAAATGACCTATATATAATTATCTATAATGAATGAATGAAATGAAATGATGAATGAAATCTTTACCGCTTGTACACAAACCGGATTGTTCTTAGCCGATTCGCAAGTAACAATGATTTTCTTTTGAGTCTCATTTCTCAGTATTTGAAGGTTTAAAAAGATTTATACACAGCTTGCACTATCGTTAGGTAGGCGCATCACTACAATATCCCAAATCAGCAATCCCAAACTCTCAAAGAACAAATAATAATAAATCCGAATAGACAAGAGATATTATTCAAACAGATTTGAATCTACAAGATTAGGGAATAATCTACAACACTAATACGTCATGAACACCTAAATCTAGAATTAACTCCTGAGATCCGACATTACACTAGAAATAAGTTATGCCACGGTATAAGGCAGCATATAATATTCCATGACTCGGTAAGCGGTTGACAATGAGTGCTGTGTTATCATAGATAACAGAGGCTTGTATTCCCATGGTTTGAACGCAGCATGGGAATTGAAGGAAAATAATGTTACAACTGAAACTTTACGGGAGGGTAAGGAAAGTAGGTCATTCCATGTTGTTGCGTATTTGGTGTTTTTGTGCACGCATTTCTGGTTATTTAATTGTTTGTTTGTTTCTTTGGTGTTTAATGTGGACATTGAACATGTTATGGTGTTATCCCTTCGTAATAAAAAAAAAAAAATTCATGAATTAATTCATTGATTTCTTTTCTGTATTAGTCGAGGCTTTTTCTCTGCAATGGGACAGTTACAGGCTGGTTTATTTATTTAGACTAGAGGTCCGGTTAGTGGTCGAAATTT
The DNA here is from genome assembly GCA_936450705.2 of Protodeltote pygarga. NCBI lineage: Eukaryota > Metazoa > Arthropoda > Insecta > Lepidoptera > Noctuidae > Protodeltote > Protodeltote pygarga. The sequence goes on from OW388263.2 coordinate 11,855,087, forward strand.
GATCGTACCTATATTGTTTGTTTTTTTTTAAGTATTTTTGCTTTCTGCACTTTATTTCTTTATCAACTTTTACTGTGACAAATTTCACACTTCTCCGTGCGCGCAATATTCTTAAAAAGGAATCCACAGTTTTTGCTTCACGAATTAATTTATATAGGTATGGATAGTTTATATATTCATGTGTGCGACTCTACTTCTTCTTTAGTAATTAGTGACATGATGGAATGCCTGCAGCAACCCACCGTTTACAAATTAATAAATACAAATTACTAATTCTTAATTAGGTTCACAATATGAGTTATTCATCAACTGGGCCGAAAGAATCTTGTCCGAACGGCCGAGTTGGCACCATTTATTTTTTATTATTTTTCTGTTGATCAACTCGTCCGAGTATCTGTAGTACAGTCTGTTCAAAAGTGCTTAAAGTATTTATGGTCAATAATATTTTGAAATGAAATTTTTACAATCACGTTCCATAAGTATATGAATTTTTCGTACACACAGAAACACTAATTACACTCATATAGAAAGTCAAAAAAATTAAGTCAGAACAATTACCGTATGATTTTTCTAATTTAGTTAATAATGACCCAATTATTTAAAAAATTGTGATCTTTTTTTATTGTTATTAGATTAAGTTTGAAATAAGACCTTATTTTATATTATGTTGATTTTTTAAACAAAGAAAATATATATTTTTTATGCGACGAAAAACGCAGGGTTTTCAATCATATAAGTACTTACGTATTTTTTGTTTTTATAATTAGTTTGTGTACTGTTTATCAAGCAATAGATAATTTAGTTAATAACTAGCCAAACGCTTTACAATTTGTGATATTTTTTGATTATTATTAGATTTAGATTTTAAAAAGACCATATTTTATATTAGGTATGTTCATTTTTTAAACAAGGCAAATATGTTAAATTTGATTTCTTTTTTTTTTCAACCGACGAAAAACGCAGGAAGTTTTCAATCTATTAAGTATATATTTATTATTTTTATATTAGTTTGTGTACTATTTATTAGGCAATAGATAATTTAGTTAATAGCTTTACAAGTTGTGATATTTTTGATTATTTTTAGATTAAGCTTTAAAATAGACCATATTTTATATTATGTTGATTTTTGAAACAAAGGTGATATTAGGTATGTTAAATTTGATTTAATTTTTTTACCGACGAAAAACGCAAAAGGTTTTCAATCCTATTCGTATTTTTTGTTTTTATAATTATTTTGTCTACTATATATCAAGCAATAGAAAATTTAGTTATTAAACTAGCAGAATGCTTAAAAATTGAGATATTTTTTGATTATTAATAGAGCTTAAAAAATACTAATTACGTTAATTACTAAATAAGAATAATTATGATAATTTTTGAAACCAAACTGACATGCTGAGTTCTACATGTATTTTAAGGCCTTCTTTGAGTTTTGTTTTTACAATTATTGTTTAGTATTCATCAATCTTTAAATAATTTATTCACATTAAGCATTATGCTCAACAAATTGTGATACTAATAATTAACATTAGGTTAAATTTTATAGACTTGTATATACAGGGTTATTTGTAAAACACTAGCATCCTTAAAAGGGGTCATTAAACATATCATTATGCACAACTTTTACTATGGGACCAACCCTGAAATCGCAAAAAAAAATCAGCTGTTCCATACATTTATGTTCACATGAGTCAACAAAATGTATGGAACTGCTGATTTTTTAAAAATGATTAAATTATCTTTTAAATTAAATCTATTTTATATAATACATTTAGTTTTATTAAGACATATTATTATTTTTATCAACAGTTTTGTACTTGACTGTACAAAAATACTTAAAAATTTTACGTCGGCCGAGTTGATGAACGAAAAAATAATTAAAAATGAATGGTGCTAACTCGGCCGTGCGGACAAGATTCTCTCGGCCCAGTTGATGAATGACTCCACAATATTGATGATGATGATGTGGTTCTTAGTTATTTAACTACAAGCTTAAACCCAACAAATTTATAACTTGAAAAAGTTCCCAATGTGAAAGCAATTTGAAAGAATATGGTATACAGTTTAATAGGACCCTAAAATCCTTTTTTACGGGGATTTCAAATAGTTTTAAACGTGGAAAACAGTTTGTTTCACCTTGTGCGCTGGCTTGCAGCGGCTGGCGAATTTTCTGAACAAATTACTGGCACTAACGTTGTAACAAAAAGAAAGAATAAGCAGTACCCACTTACAATAGTACTTCAAGAAACATACTAAACCCAAGTAGTCCAAGTTACTACTCAGGAAGGAAATAAACTAAAAGTACAAAACCAGCTCGTAACTCACAAACACGTTATGACAAGTACATAAATAACATTGTACTAACTTACTGCGTGTCCTAAAATATACGAGATTACTCGAGACCACACAAATATACGGCCATAAATTATGAAAAAAATATGCGCATACGTCATTGGCTTAAGAGATTTACACGAGGAAGTAAATAGGGGTTTGTTTCGTCATAACGAATGTTCTTTCTTGAAAAAAATATACTTTCCGTTTTGTTTTTTTGAAATAAGAAGCGGTTCCAAAATTAAATCTTGACGTTCAAATTTATAATGGCTTTTGATTTTTTTTTAAATAGAAAAATCGATTATTCACAGAAGATAATATTTAACTTTTTATTTTGTGTGTTTATAATTATTGCCTTACACGTACTATTACCTACTGCCTTACCTACAGTATTCCCTATTGAACCATTTACTTGAAATTATTGAAAAAACTTGAAATATATAACACGAACGTTGAGATATAGAGTAATAATGCTTTTGTAAGCAATTTTGAAAAAAAAAACAAAAAATATAAAAAAAATTATCTCCTCTGGGGGTTCTAGAACCATATCCTAAATCCATGGTTTTAGTTTCCGTTATGATGTCCCTTACAACGTGTACATAAACAAAACTTTATGAAACTAGGAAAATATGGCTGGAAACTACGACCGTTCATGTTTTATGACAAAAGATTTATTTCTTTCCCCCACGTCGCCTTATATTAGTAAGAATTATGGTTAAAGTTAAACATCAGAAAGGAAATCACGTTGTGCTACATAAACTCGAACCTAAATAGCTTCCTTTAGCTGGAATAGAAACGAAGGATCTACCAATCTACAGACTCAGCACCGGTAATCTAATTGGCACTACTCTCTTTTTCCGATTTCCGTTTCAAGTATCGGATCTTATCAAATAAACTCCTCTACTCTTTCACTATGTTTGATTGCAACAAAATCTGAACGAATTTAGATTGAATTTTCCAATTACTTGCGCCTCTAGAGCCTTAACAACACTTTCGTGGAAGCAAACATCTTTCGGCAATTTCCCTTCAACAACGGTGTTTACGTCAGCAAACACATTGCCCTAACACCGCCAGTTTTAGATGACCTACCTCCCTTTACCCCGATGTTTGGCGACACGAAGCAGACGGGTAAGAGACAGCAAATTTTAAAGATCAACTTTTATTGGTCACGTTATCATGACTCCGTTTATGGCAAATCTAATATTCTATTATAACGGAAATGAGGTTGCGTCAAGTATTATAATAGAGTATACCTTAGGTCCTCAACGACTCGCAGTATTAGACAATATAACAGAATTTACTAAGAAGTATACTTCTTATTTCAATCGGTTGTTATAGCTGTCTAGAGAATTGTAGATGACTCGGCTTGTCATAAACATTCTATGGAGTTTTAAACGAGGTTTGAATAAAAGATGAGGAGTGAGAAATATGAAATACAGTTAAAATTACAACTTTATTTTAAGAAAAATATTATATCGTACTGTAAAATAAAATGTCTAAAAATATTACGTTATTTGGAATATTCTAAGTGTTATCCAAATTATAGGGTGGAAAATTTGGCAAGAATAAATTGATAACAATAAAATAATGTGAGTAAATTCTTGAATCTGTTATGGTTCTCTATTTTTACAGAGTGAAACCGTCCCGGACATGCGTACAAATATTAAAACAAAAATTTACAAGAATGTTTGCTATAATGTGTACACGTTGTAAAACCTCTAAGCAAAGAGATTTGATCTTTGAAGAATTTTGAATTTTGAAGAATCTTGTGAAGAATTTTGATCGTTTTCGCAAAGATTGGACACAATGAGCAACAGTTTCATTGACCGGTAGCGTCTTATATGAATATTTGGATGTTTACAAATATGAAATATTAGTATTAGTATTAGCAAAATATGATCTCCAACTAAAAGCTTTTGAGCATCCTTGCAAAGATTTTGCCAGTCTAGAAGCGGCAATGCAAAAATCACAAAATTCTAAGAAAACAATTTTCTGATATTCCACAGACTACTAAACTAACAATATAAGCAAGTTATTATCAACAGAATTAATCAACGGTCCCGCACTAAAATTCCTATGTTGAAGCCATCAAAAACAAGTAGCAGCATTAAAGTATAGTTTATAAGCGATGCGGTTTAGCCCTCACAGTAAATTTTGAACTGACGGCCCGTCTATAAAGTTTAGCCGACGTTACTTTATGTCGTAAAATATTTACGTATTATGATATTGACTGCTCATGTTATGAAAGCCGATAGAATAACGAGGATGGGGAATGGGAAATAAAAAAAGGCGATGTAGATGAAGCTAGTGAAAATAGAGAACTTATTGATGCTGTGGATGATGAAGACATTTTTGTTGACTATGTACGGGTATGTTTGACTTAAAATTTAGCGTATAAAAGATACGTCCAACTAAAACAATGTAACAAATTAAATTTTTGTTCATAATCTTATAATAATCTAGAGTTTATTGGCTTATTGTGAATTAAAACAGTTATTTTCTGAAAGTATTCAGTTATATTATTAAATAGAGGTTCTCTAAAGATTCTGTTATATGTGTTTTTTTTTGTAAACATTGATAATAATGATCCATAAAAAAATAAAATTAGCAGTAAAAAAATACCAAATCAAAAGAATACCTATTCAAGCAGACACTTAATTAAGATATTGATATAAAAAATAAAATTGATATTAAAAAATATGTTGGTACAATATTTCCATTCTTAAATATAGGGTAATCGGGAAATAGTCTGATAAAACAAGTGAACGACATTATATGACACAAATTTAACGTTCTAGCGGATAAGGTGAATATATTAAAATTTAACTACAGTTTAAAATAAGCGTGTTTCAAATTACTTCATTAAAATCACATTAGCTTTATGATTGGGTTTAACAATAAAATGTAATTTAGTGAACGTTTTCAACTTGTTATTAGCTCAGGTGATAAAATTGTCGTTAAAAATAAGATAAAAGTGACTAAATACAATTCTTACATGTCATTTTCGTTGGATACGTTGTGAAAACAGTAGTTTTGCTGTGTCACGGTACTTACCTGTAAAAAAGAAAAACAACGTTTAGAAATATCATAATAAAAGTAAAAAATATTATTTTATTATTAAATAATCACACTAGCAGAAATAAAACTTTAACATACTAATTGTGCTCCGCAGTTTTACTCGTGTAATTCCCGTTCCCGTAAGATAACCGGAATAAAAAGTAGCCTATGTTTTTGTCCAAAGTCTCATCCATCTCTATGCCAAATTTCATTAAAATCGGTTCGGTAGTTTAGGCGTGAAAACGTAACAGACAGACAGAATTACCTTCGCATTTATAATAATATAGTTAAGATAGTTAGAATTAGGGTATTAGTTAGGATTACGATTGAGCTGTTATTTCTAAGTAAAACTAAAACGTTAATTAAAGTTCCAGACGATATTAAAGTCAACCTATTCAAAGACCATATTCCTTTATCCACAAAATTATTTTCAACCCTTCACCCCAAAATTGTAATTAAGCATAGACCTAAATAAAAACAGGTCGTTATAATAATTACTTCGTCTAAGAAAGCCAAATGAACGAGTTTCCATCATCCATCACCACATTGTATCATTGACATAAAAAGCTTTGACTTTTGCTAAATCACTCTTCGTATTAGATTGTAATGTTCTAATAATTTTGTTGGGAAAAAATGAATTTACTACGAAACACGGCGACGGAATTTGTCAAGACACAAAGCTTGTAAAAGCTGAGAAAGGAACTCCTTTTAATAACTTAAGACGTGGATGTCGCATTAAGGGGTTTGCTTCATTTTTGTTCAACACCGCTCCGAAAGCTTATACGACGGGAAGTGGATTTTTTAAATTTTATTCGAGGTTTATGAGGAATGTTATGTTTTATATTTGCTTGCTGTAAATTAAATTTAATGGGATTTTTTTTATAAATAATAAAATAAAATAATGTTGCAAAATTTACACGAATATCAATCCTATATTAATATTATAAATGCGAAAGTACCTACCTAAGTTTGTTTGTACAAACCTTTTTACGCCTGAACCACTGAACCGATAATCCTGAAATTTTGCATATACGAGTACATTGTCACGTGTAAAGAAACAGACATAGAGTACCTCAGATTCCGAAAATAAGTATTGTTCTCGAGGAAAATAATAATAACGTTCTAATGACAAGAATAGATGGCGCTACGTGTCTTTTAAATCATGACATGCTAAATTAACGCGAACGAAGCTACAAAGCCAGTATTTTATAAAAATACTTTATTTCATAATATTGATAGCTCTATTCCATGATCCAAGTCTTTGAACCTATATAAAACCGCAACTCATACTGAATTTAAGTGCCCGTCTACTAAAAATGTCCGCTCACATATTTCTAACACTAAACGTAAACCATTCCAATACATTGAAGCCAGATAGACTGCAACCCCATAAACCGAATTGCCAATATACTAGTCATAGAAAACTCACGGAATTTAAGGTCATAAAATGCATACGTCACTGATATCTAACAGTCATAACGTTACCGGATTTGGTCGATATTTTGCAAATGCAATCCTAAAATGGCGTAGTATGAACACAGAGATTATATGGCTTAGTCTGAGGAAGCAACGGCTGTCGTGTGAATATAGCGAGACATCATAACTACATCGTACTTTACAATGTTATTCGCAAAACAAACAAATTTAAATTTTGTAATAATAACATTTTTGCAAATTATGGATATGAGTATTGGTATGAGCATTATTTATTCCAGATTCTCTTTAATACATTGCATGTCTCTGTCTGTGTAAGAAATAAAGAAGAACGGAAACATATTTATTCAAATCTAGTACAAATGGACACTTTACCCTCGACTTTTCTTTTCTGTATGTTTTCAATTTTCTGCGTGAAATTTTGGGATCCCGTTATTCATCCCCATTGCTCATATCCCAATAAAAAGTATCACTCAGTGAAAATTACTCCCACAAGCAACAAGCTAGTTCACAATTTTTGTTGTTTTAATGCTCAACATTGACGTATTTGTACTAATTCTGGGCTCGACCGAAACCTGAATGACAAGGCGAGCTGTTCAGCAAATTAAGTTTTAATCGAATCCAAAACTAGTCAAACATTCTCCAAAATTAATTTGTGCTTGTACTAAAACAGTACACAATTTTAAACAAGATAGGTACGTTTCCAAGACATTGATTAACTGTTAAATTTCATTCTCTAACATCTCATCCTAAACCCCAGTTTGACTTTTCATCCCGTCCCCGACCCGTCAATCCTCCCTCAAGTCTTCAATGCCATCAAATTAAATATTTATTTAATTACATCTACCATCAAAATTTAAATTTAGCAAGCGATACAAATCAATTACAATTAGTTAACGACTCAATAAATTGAATATTTCGTAGTCACGGCCAGTATTTAGTAAATTATGAATATTTATCAGTCAATTTATTTTAGGATTAGGATTTTAGAGATTTGGGGTACTTGTTGTACTTGGAAGAAAATATAATTTACTATAACGAACATATTTTCATCGTTCTTTACTTATACCTCTTCAAATTAATTCTCAGGTTCTATCTATGTATGATTACTTGTAAGTAATAAAGGAATAATATATAATCATATTATATTCATCTAATAATTCATAATAAATTTGTCGGCACGAGCCATATTTTTCTTCATAATTAAAATGATATTAAGCGTTGTATCCTAGCACCTTTGAATAAGTAGCAACCAAGTAGTTATAAATGAAACCCCAATTGTGACAAAACTACAATTAATAATAAAGTCTATTTGAAATATTTCTGTTATCACAACAGTTTTATTGTACAGACAGCACATTAAGTTACTACAATCTGTCAAATTACTTTAATAGATTCACAACTTTCTCGCTAAAGCATTAGGTTCAAAGTTGATTGAGAAAATTTGACAGTTTCGGGTAGTTTGATGTGCTATCTGTACCAAGTTATATAGTCTTCACACTAGAGTGCCTAAGACAACTTCAGTGATATTATTAATTCTAGTCTTGCCAAGTCTGTTATAGAAGTTGCCGAGATCTATCTTTGCAAATCTATTTCGAAGCAATATATTTTGTTTTTGTTCTTAATTTGATCCATTGAAATAATTAATTTAATGTCAACTTTTCCCTCTTTACAAGTTTATGGATTTATAAAAGATTACGTTTATAACAACATGACACGTTGGTGACATTGCAAATGATGTTAAAACTGTGACTAAATTTACTGAAATTATCGCTCAGTAAATGAGGTTTCAGTTGAGTTCGTGGTCAAACTGGGCTTTTACATTATAAAAAAATATTTGTTAGCCTTTATTTAGCAACGTGTCACATTGGTTTTATATCAACGTGACACGTTGTCACGTTGCCGTGATCTTTTGTAATTCCATAAACTTATAAAGAGGAAAGAAGTTGACAAGAAAGTAAAACAAAATAAACAAGCTTCAAAACAAATATAACAAAATGACAGAGCAGCAATAAAGACAAAATATGTTACTTATACCATTAAATACACTACACCATGTCAAAATTCAGAAACATGCGCCGAAAATCAAACGAACCTTGACAATCTTACACAGCAGAAGCGCATTGTACACTATGAATCAAAAGCCACGATACGGTACACAGAATACTCCGACAATAGTAAATCAAAGCCTAATTGGAAATTCTTGGCACCAAACGTAATAATATGTGGTAGTAGCTTCTTTACATATCGATAATTGTATAAATATAAAAAAGGTCTTATTGCCATTAGAAAACTATAACTAACTACATGATTTACTGACGATTACAGAAATATTAATATACGAACCAGTTTGTTTTGTTTTATTTTTAAAGCTTGACTTAAAGTTTTTTTATTATTTTGCCACGTGTTTTTGTATATCAACAGGTGTATAGTATATTATATAGTAACAAGAATTTATTTAATTAGTGATTAATTATCCTTTATATAAATTATTTATTGTGTACATACAAAACGAAATAATCTTCTTCTTCATCTTATGGTTGATAAACAACCTGGTGTTAAAGTTTAAACCGCTTGTAGGCTTCTAATATGGCTTTACACACTGATGAAAAATCTCTCAGGTTTTCTCACGATATTTTTCTTTACTGTTTTAGCAAGTGATAACGGAATAATAAAGTCACAGATATTTTTAAAACCAAAATAACTTAATAACAATCACAAAGTCATAGATACACGTCATAAATCAAAATCCTGCGACACGGAACGCAAACAGCTAACAATGCTAAATGAACGTTTGTATTTGATTGGATGCTAGCCATGACGATCACATGTTCGTTTCCGTGCACCGTTTTAATTGAATCACCTGGGTCTGTGAAAGGTAGACTTGAGATTGTATTTTGGTCCCAACTATTTAGTTTGGTACAAATGTTGGGGCTATTTGTTTTGATAGGCAAAAACATAATGAGTAAATAACATTTTCATTTTGCTTTTACATTATTTTTTTAAATAGTATTGCATCAGTACTTGCAGAAGCAATTCGATTTAATTTAGTCAGTCATTTAGGTCGAAATAAATAGGCATTACTTAATACAAGCTTCGGCTAAGACGTGTTCCCGTCTTTGTCTTGCTGTAGAAGTTTGACAGTTGCGTGATTGTGACAGGGATACCGCTAAGCATTTGATAAGTAACGTATATTTTTCTTCGTATTAAATTCATCATCATCACAGGCCTGTATACATCTACAAGAGATGATTTATATAGCGTCCGATTGGTTACATTACATTATTTATTAGAATTTTTTACCAAAACATAATTTTGATCATAAAAATCGATTTGGTTCTCGTACCTAAGTGAACCAACAAATGATTAAATAAAACCTTTATTTGTGACGTAACTAAAAATAATATTCTGCAGCAAGTCGCTCATTTCGCCTGGAAAATGCATTTGAATGCTAATATTAAATAAACATTTTAAAATTTGGACATCCCGTGACACTTCACCTGAATGCGATTTGGCATCTACATTAGCCGAAAGGTCTCATGTATAATGAATCCGAATAGAATGGCAAATTTAGATCCGTCAATAACTGTCGTAAAAAAGCACTGTATTTTTTTAATTTGGTTGTCATTTAATGTTTGTAGATTTGTCATTTCCAAACATGATTTTTAATAGTAGATTATTAACCAAGGGCTGTATGACATCAATTGCATACGAGGTTTTTGGCGCCTGAGCGAAGCGAAGGCGCTAATTAACCCGAGTATGCAATTGATGCTTACGCCCGAGATAAATACTCTGCTTTACATATCGATTGTGAGGTAAGTAAACAACAAGACAGCGGGTTTCAATGATTCAAAGAAGAAAAAAATGTGTATTTAATTAAAATTAATAGTAAAATTATTACAATTTGTAAGAGATATGGTCACGTTCTTTTTAGGAATCTAGTAGACTGCCTTTTTTTTTTCACGCACGCAAGCGCGTCAAATCTTGCTGGCCAGTTTGATTTTTAAATCAATTCCATCTAACATACGATGTGGAAACAAATAGTTCCATATTTAAAATAAAATCTTTATAAAATAAATTGTCTAGATTCCGATTCGAGTAATTAATCGATACCAAGAAAAAAATATTAACTTTTTAAAAATATTCTTCGTGCAGTATGAGTATGACAGTTCTTTTTTCAAATTCCAAAACCTATGCTGTAATGATAGTCATACACCCCGGCATTCAGGGGTGTAAGTGTGTACTTACAGAGCAAGAGATATGTAAAAGTAATTGACTTTTTAAACTGATTTTCGTAAGATCGTGCAATTTAAGTAGACCTGCAGTGGGAAACTTACAGACTCATTTATTTAAACTTATAATAGGTATATCAGTATCATCACTCCACACAAAAATTATTGCCATCTTCTTTTTTAATTGTTGGATTGTGATTGACGGTTAGGTTTAAAAATCTCTCAGGTGTACTGTTTTTTTTACGGTGATTTCTATCACCGTTTGAGGACAGTGGTAATTAATTTCTAAAACGCACATGCATTTTTAAATTCAGAAGTGTGTGCCCGAGTTCGAAGAATCTTTGACTAGATAAGTGGACAGTGCAACGGTCATACCACTATTATTAATATTGCTTTAACAAAATTAAACGATAAATCCTGTGTCAATCGTGTCGTATAAATGACGTAATGTCAGCGTGTAATGAACGTTTATACGGGCCCGCATTCTAGCCTCTCGTCAGCTGCCAAACTGATCTCCATTGATAGCCTTAAATCGAGTTTGCATTGAAGTTCTGTTGGAAATTGAAAATTGAGTAAAGCATAACTAAGTACCTATCTATCTGTCAGAGAACCAGTAACTATTGGAGCAGAATATTAGCTATGGGGTGATTTGGGTATACGAGTATTTTAATAAAATATGTTTGAAAAGGAGTATGTAGGAACCGTAGTAGGTGACGTTTTGTAGTTTCTGCTCTACCCCCATGAGAAAAAGGCGGTAATTTATGTGTGTATGCTTCAATAATACGTTTTTCTTGTTTTAAAATTTCCCATTGAAATACTATGTTTGTTATAAGCTTTAAAAAACTATTTGCTACGATATTTTTCAATCAACCCCGTAAAATCTACAACGTTAACAATAATACAGTCTAAATTAAAGCTAATTAAATTTAAGTATCGCATAAAATACGGGAAAAGCTTCCTAAAAAAACAGAACGTGGCAAAAGTAATTTAATAAAAGACTTTTCTATTTGTAATCGTCGACACAATAGATAAAAGGAAACGCCGTGCAAATAGCATTTAGGTACCTTTACAAGTCCTTAGTAATCAGGTCGCCTTTGATCCTTTGAGTACCCGAAAATCAACAAACAGATAAGTATTCCAAACAACGGATTAATGATTAAACTAACGGAGTTAATTAGTTTTTATAATGAACTAGCTTTTGCCCCCGGCTTTGTGCGCGTTATTTTAGAATTTCAATTTCAATCATGATTCGGAAGACACATGGCGACATCTATTATTATAAGAACGTTATTGTTCTTTTCCTCGAGAACAGTAAACTTTTCGGGATGAAATGTACCCTATTTTTTCACTTAAGTATGAGTAAATTTAATTTGGATTATTTACTGGGTTTTGATTTAATTTCTAGTAGGCAGTCTTAGTTGACATCAAAACAAAATGTTTAAACAATCTTAATAAATTGGTCATGATCAAAAAGAAAATGAAACAATATAATTATTTTGGTTTATTTACCTATTAGTCAATGTCAATGGAAATTCACATAGTCAAGATAAATCAAATAAATTGTAGAATTTAATAACGATAATAATTCAGCTCATAAATTAGTAATTCGAAAGCTGATATCCAATATAATCCTGTTTGTGTCCACTGTTGACATAATTTTAATATTGATACAATTTTGTCACACGGCATTCATTATCCATATATCTGTTGTAATTGAAAATTTATCCACGACGTATACAGTGAAATTGGTTGGAGTGGAGCGTCAAAATTATTATTTACCATTAATCTAAAGTGGAAAATTTAATCTGAACCGTTGGTTGTCAATGTACGTGTAAAATGTATAATTAGAGCACATTTCTTGGTACTGTTAACCTTTTTATCATAATGTAGTCCCTGACAAAAAAATCTATAAGATCTTTTTTGTTATGAGTCTTAATAATTATTCAAACAAAGCGGTACCCTAGACACGGCATACATAGACAGGAAGTTCCTCTCTCTGGAGCGTTGCCCGCCGGTAGCTTGCATATTTTTGAATTGTACATACCTATATTTAAAAATGTATTATCTATACGTTATATTGGAATAAAGGATTCAAACAATTGAAGAAAAACAGCCCTTATTTATAATGCTTGATTTTCGTGTGCAATCTAAAAGAAAACTGCAATAATATTAGAAACAATTTTCCACCCAAGTCCAGCAAAGTAATTCTAAATTTGCATTGGTTTATTTTCAATTTGTTGATTGTTTTTGCAAATTGTAAAAGCATTTTAGTGTAAGTACTTTGAGATAAATAAAATAAACAGTCGTAGCCAAGACAGTTAGAGAGCTGAAATCCAAACGGTCACTAAAGATAATGAGCAGAAAAACCACGGAACCGTCGCAAAAGTCAAGCAACACAAATAAATAGAAACGAGTACCTCCCACGATTAACTTACATTTGCTTCTTTGTCTCCTTCTTTAATATCTTTAAGTGGACGTAGGCAATTTTACAAAAAGCTAAAAAAAAATCCTCAGTAATTTGCGGGATCCACTCGGCTATAAATGAAATGAAAATTTTTGACGAGAAAAAAGGACTGAATTTGCCTACTTTCGCCTTGATGCTTTCTGAAGATGAGGTCTTTTGAGTTATATCGCTAATTTTGATGATATAACTAGACACCCGAAGGTGCTTTGAATATTTAAAGAGACCAAATTTGCCACGTGTAGCGTAATGGTAATGTTAAGAGGTGCTTATGCTGAAGAGCGTGCATATGCAAAAACTAGAGTAAAAGAAATAAAATTTAATGAACATGCTTATATTTTTCAAGTGCCAAACTTGTGTGGTGGTGAATACAAAATTATAGTATGGATAATTGGATACATACCTTCTTTTTTATTTGTTTTTCATGTTTAAGCAATAATATTTTTGCATGTGTGTTAATGTAAGGATTGAAGGAAAAAATAGAATTTTTGTATCAAAACCTTTAAAAATATTATCAGTCTTGTTCCAGATTTCACAACTCGTCGCTATGACGTAATCCCCGGAAATTTCAATAGACGTAAAGGATAAAGTAGGGAGTTTTCAGGGTGGGGTGAACTTTTTGGACATTTAGAATTAAATGAATTCCTTTTGTTTGTTTCGTTTTATCACTAGCGTATTTGGGATTTTTATTTCTGTCTGTTTTATTTAAGACACGTTCAGTGGAAATAATTAAAATAACGTTATCCGTATTTATTTTCTGAATAAAAACAAAATAATAACAGCAAACTTCAGCTTTTGTTAGCATCACATTCACTATATTGTCACGAATTACCGTAGTAATAAAAATATTTACCCTTTTGATCTCCTGTATAAATTTGTTTGGCCGCTCATATGCAAATAATCAAATCCTAACTTAATTACAAACCCAAATCGTTTCAAAGGAGTCCTCTGTATGTGGACCGTCCCAAAGGTTCTGTATAATAATCAACTATAAATATTAATGTATTTACATACGATATAGAACTCCCAACTTTCATTAAAGTGAAAATATGCAAATCAACAAAAACTGTAAGCGAAAAAGTTGGTGATGCTAGTTGAGACCTTAGTTAAAATAAATTGGATGTCAACACGTTTGTGATGCAAAACTGGGTTCTATATAAGCACCTGTTCTAACCATGGTCAACATAGTAGCCGTTTGCGAAAGTTTTTTTGCAATTACATCACCGTAGGACGACGCAAAGGTAGATTTGCATTTTTATTCGAAAACGGCTAAAAGGGACAGGTCAGATTTTCGACATTCCTTTTTGGGAAAGCAAAGGCCAATTTTTAACGTTGAAGATTTTGTTTTTAATTGCAACGGGAATGACTCCAGTGTTTATACAAATACTCATCTGTGAGGATTAAAAGATCTAGTTAAACGGAATACTGAGACGATCTCCTAAAGGGAGAGTATAAACATTTAATGACACTTTGAGTGACTTACAAACATTCTCAAGAATTATTCCCTTTGAAGAGTATTAACATTACTGTGCCTTAAACGTTTTCTGCTACATATTGCATATCATAAATATAAGGTCTTATGACATTATCTTTAAGTGTTATGTCCGCTGGAGCGATGTATTAGGGAAATAAGTCTCCTTTTATGTTGGCTACAGGGGAAATTTAACAGCAATAACTTCTTTAATAAAGTCGTGGTCGCGGGTTATGACGGAGGAAATATTATTGGGACATATTATTGAATTCATATTTTTACGAGTAATGCATACTAAAATGACAGTTTTAATGATTGATGTTCCACCTTTTACATAGTATTAGACTCTATTTTGAATAAATTTTGTTTGAAATATGAGTGGAATATTTCTTTTATCCAATTCAAACAAATATTAGAATTTGAGAAACGTTTGTCTTTACTTACGTTGAACTTTAGAAAATCGAACTTGATAAAAAAATTCAAACTAAGTATTAATAATTAGGATTATAAGGAGCGACTACATACTTATATAATCTGTTTAAAAAAGATTAATAGCTAAATGTGTTGCTAAGCGTTAATCTTGAGAACGGCTAATTCATATATAAAAAGGTGATTGCAACAAAATTTCAGTGAAGTGAAAGCAGAAAACAAGAAAGACAATTTATATGACAAAAATCACAGGGAACATACATTTTAACGATAAAAATGAATATTGACATGTTATAAAACAAAACACAATCAGATTGTTTCCAATAAACAAATTCGGGATTGGTTCATCAAATTTGAGTGGCGTAATAATTGGTCGTTGGCCGTAACGAACCGTGGTTCAAAAATTAAAATCTTTAATTCTATAAATGTAACTCATTAAGGCAAATGATGTTAATAACCCTTTGCGTTGATTAATTGTAAGCAGTATCCATACACTTGTGTTTTTTATTTTAAAAAATACTATACAAAACTTCATGTAGGTGGGAAGGCCGGCTTTAAATGCATCCCTGCTTTACATACTTATTAATAGCGGAATTAAGACTAAATATTGTTTTTCATAATTCTAAATATTATTATTTTGTTAAAATTAATTTTTTTTCGGAACTCTGAAAATTTGATGTTTGTTAGCTAAATAATAAAATAAGATTTTTTAAAGTGTTTATATACCTAAGTAATTGCTTTTATATATTTTGTATCTGCACTAAATATACTGAGCACTTATTTTTTGGGCACCAATGCATTAAGCTTAAACTGACATTGTAGCTGAGCACAATTTCAATTTAATTAATGTTCCGGGACCTAATAACAAGAATTGATTCAACATAATACTAAAACATAACTTAGGAATCGAAGCTCTTTAGACACCTTTGTGAAAAGCAATGAAGCAAAACCATAATCTATTTCAAAAACAAATAATACAAACCCACGCATTTGTCATTGAACAAATAACGGTGTACTAATTTCTGCAAATGACTAGCCATCTATCACTATAGATTCTAATTGTTTTCGAAGCAACGGACTTGGAATTCTGCCCACACCCTGGAAACATGCGCACAGCCATAAATTGTGAGTTTTTGTCATCTCTCACTAAATCCCTACCTCCAGGCCAGTCGCAATTTATTTTAACTAAAGCAACCCAGCAACTTTGAACATTTGCATATTTTCATCATATTTACCGTGGTCACTAAGCGAATTAACATCACTTAATGATTTTATTATATTTGCAGAGGACGGCGGCTACTGGGTTTTACATAATAATAGAATATTTGAACGACGGAGTTTCTATATCTTTTTATGTTGAGGTTTCTTTGAATTTAGTGTACGTAGATATCATTGTTAAAAGTTATGCTTTTATTAAAAACTTTACTACAGAGTGACGATTACCTCAGAAATGCATGGAGGTATCAATTGAAATTGATACTAAATACTTGCAGCAAAGAGCTGACGGTGCTTTCACTGCCTCAAAATATTATAACTTGTTACCAATAAAAAGAATAAATGTTGACATTATCAAGATTTTTTTTTAAAAACAAATGATACGGATGGGATTTGAACCCACAATCTTCAACGAAACGTATCGACGCACTGACCGCTAAGCTACCATATCCTTCCAGAATCAGTTGAAACTTCAAAACTCTTTCTACGTCTGACCTCAAAATACCATCAAACCGCAAATGTTTATAACACACCCATTTAAAACGAAACTCACTAAAATAGCAATGAACGACAAAAATACAGACATATAAAACATCCGACACAATAGGAATTGGACATGTCGCGCGAGCTGCGACACCGGGATACTAGCAAACATGTCAAAAAGAGACCTGTCGCTGAAACTTTGAGCATTCCGCTTATGTTCTATTTTTAGAATAAAGTCTTTAAAGGGTCGACGAGTCTGTTGCAGCTGGGTGACTTTTTGTGTCGAAATAATTTGGAAATGTAGCACTGATAGTCTAGCAGTATGACCAAGGCGCTCAGCTTAGAATTTTCGTAAGTTATGTGTGTATTATAAATTAATTAGTTGCTAAAACGTAGAGGGAAAACATTGTAATGAAACCAGCACACCTGAGAGATTTTTCAATGGTGTGAAAAGCCATGTCAGAGGCTTACGGGTGGTTTAAACTTTGACACCAGGTTGTTCATCAACCACACGATTAGAAGAATATTTGGAAATTGTAGTTATTGTAAACTACTTTGTAGGTTTTGAAAGTTTTTGTATTTTTAATGGAGATAAACTTTTAAATAGGGTCAAGTACGAAATAGCTACTGAGAGATCTAATTTGGGAGAAAACTAGATAAACGAAGTCAAGATAATGATATTAATATTGATACCTACATAACTTTCTGCTTGTTTCCATATTTGATTAAACACAGAAATTCACTGTATTCGATGCTAATTTTAATAAATAGTTATATTGATAGAAATCCTAAATTTTCATTATTTTTATGAAAAAACATAATTTTAAACCTTTGACAGTAACAATTGATTTCCTTTTGTGTCTTATTTCTTAGTATTTGAAGGTAGCACTGTAGATCGTAGGACCTGCGTTTATGACAGAACAAAGAATTCTCTGATGCTATCGCGTATGTTTGTACTGCCTAGGTATTTTTAAATCGTAACCATACGTTACTGAATA
This sequence comes from Protodeltote pygarga, assembly GCA_936450705.2. Taxonomy (NCBI): domain Eukaryota; kingdom Metazoa; phylum Arthropoda; class Insecta; order Lepidoptera; family Noctuidae; genus Protodeltote; species Protodeltote pygarga. The sequence goes on from OW388263.2 coordinate 11,873,198, forward strand.
AATGGACTCTATGGATCGATGGACCTACTGTTCCATAGAGGAGCTCTACATACCTATCGAAACTATAATGCAATTATTATGTTGAGGCAAAATGTTTAACTTTTACTAAACTTCAAAAACGTCAGCTTCTACACTACGTAACTTCATATGTTTATCGTCAATATTGCAGCCAAAACCTCATTGTACAATGTCAAATTTACGATCATCCACATGAAACAGATGCTATAAACTCGGTCTACTGCACTTTACAAAATAACATTGTCGTTTGTGTAACGTACCACAATAATGTGGCTATAGTAAATGCCAATGCTATCGACTGTGCCACTGGTCTTATGAGAATAAGACTTTGTCGAATGAAATTAGATTCAAGGTGTTAAATTGTAGTTGTCACAAGTAAATTACAATGTAAGGAATCATTAAGAAGTCTTATTGCATTAATTAACGTTGTTAAAAGATATAACTTTTAGATAGAGATAATCTGGGATATAATAAAATGTCGTCGTCGTCGTGGTGGCGCATTGGTTACGGACCCGCTTTGCAAGCGCGTGGGTGTGGGTTTAAACCTGGCATGTACCAATGTGACATTTTCTATGTCATATTATGTACTTTCTTAGTTAATCTAAGACATCACTGACTAACGTTGAAGGAAAACATCGTAAGGAAACCTGGGCTTTAATAGTCTGAAATCGCCAACCCGCAGTGAGCTAGCGTGGTGATTAATGCTCAATCCTTCTCTGTATGAGAAGAGGCCTTTGCCCTATATTGGGACAGTTACAGGCTGATTTATTTATATTTTATTTATAATAAAATGTAGCTTTTGATAAAAAAAGATAAGTGACATAATAAAATGTTAGTGAAGTGTGTGTGTTTGGAATTTAAGGCTGAAACAGCCAACTCGCAGTGAGCTAGCGTAGTGATTAATGCTCGATCCTTCTTTGTATCTGCAGTGGGACAGTTACAGGCTCATTTATTTATGTTAATAACTGATGTTGTTTTGTACTTTAATTTAAAATAAAAAAATAAAAGTTTGCATAGAAACAATAGTGGCTGGTCCACACTGGCTCTAGATTGAAAAACATGGCTGACAGGTGGAAAAGCCTAGCCCAGCTGTGGAAAGATATGGACTTACAGTAACAGTCACAGTCATTGAATGTAAAGCGATAACAACAGCCTAGTAACACCCGAAACAACAGCAATGTCATCAATGTACCGCTCACCAGCAACTGCCAATCTAAACCCTCTAAGGCTTTCATATTGTCACTCGCTTTTCAAAACGCAGCAACATAATGTCATTACTTGACGTCGGTTCTATGTGACAGCGGTAATTCCCTGCTTAAGCTTTACGAACTGTACATATGTACATTTACGAACTGTAGTCAATTCTTTTCTATAGCTAGGCTCTACCTAAAATGATTAATGTTGACAACAAAACTATTTTACTATCTACAAGAAAATATCAAGAACAATTAAAAATTGAACACAAACTAAAACCAAATGAAGTGGATAAGGCTAAAACTTAAAAACACAGTAATAACAAAAACGTAAAAAATAACAATAAATATAACTGAAGGACGGAATTAACGATTCTTCGTTAACTTCATAGAATAGCGAAAAGTTCGCCCTAAGTTAAACTTTCCACCGTTTTATTTCACAATAAAAACTCAACTTAGTTTGAACTTAACGAGGTTGGGTGCTGCGAAGTTTAATCAATTCTATGGCCGTTAAAACTGAGTGACGATGGTCGATCATTTTGTATTCTTAACCCTGAAAACTTTTAGATAAGAACAGTTTTTGTCAAATGTTTTGCAGCTTCAGCGATTATAGTTAGATACTGTTTTTGATGGATTATGTTTCCCCTTTATATATTTTTTTTGGTCCTTTAGCAATTACTTATTCCTTTTATTCTCTCTCTCATCATCATCAACATCAGCTTGTATTAGTCCACTGCTGAACATAGGCCTTTCCCAATGCGCGCCACTATTGTGCGCTCATTGAAGGTATTTGCCCCTAATCGCCACATTGAGCAAGCGGGTTGGCGATCACAGTAGCAGATGATTACTGTTACACTGAAGGATGCCGCTGCGCGTCCTTCGGATACTCCCTCAGTCGCTTCTTACGACACCCGTGGTACGTACGATTAGGGGTGGTTCTATTCTTAGGCCGGTAACCACGTGGCAGTTCTCGCTCTCTCTATCTCGAAAATATATAAGGACCATTAACGTTAAATGATTACTATAATTTAATCTTCTTGAACTGCTATTTCCAATAACATCGAATGTCAATTACAATTATTGATTGCCATATCTCAAAACTCGATGTGATAGAATTATGATGAATTGTAAACCCTTTTCATTCCATCAGTGTCCAATATGGAAACAATATATTTTGCAATCCTCTTAAAATATTCCACGAATTGTATGCATAAATCTCGATGATAGGTATAGAACACTTTAATGCTTGGTAAAATTTAAAATTCAATTGGATCATAAAAAATTCAAAGGGAAAAAAAGAGAATCAGTGGGGATTCCAAATTTATGATTGCGTAATTAGCATATAACGGTTGGCGTTTAATTTTCTCTTAAAAAATGTCGTCCTTTGAACACCGTCAAAAACTCAATTTTCCTCGTAGATAATTGGGACAAATCACCAATTAAGAAACTTAATTAGAAGCCTTGTTTAGTATTCATGTTATGTTCTTGGTTAAAAATATTGGCTTATCATTTTGATGGGCGTTATAATTTATTAATGTAAATAGACTTTGTCTAAAAGACCACAAGTACCTATATAATATTTATATTCATAAAATGTTTTTCAAGTCGTTTGATTCTAAGTCTTATTTTATGCAACATAAAACGTATTATATTATGCATGGAACGTGTTACAATAACTGCTTTAGATCCGCACTTGGGCTTGAAGAATTCAAATATTATTCACAAAGCAAGTTTTACATCCAAAAATTCGAATTTTACATTCAAGAATACCAAAAATCCAAATGGATTGCGAAAACGTATCATAAGAATAAGCAAATATAAATCTGGAGAAATCTAGATCTAGATATTTGCTGTATTGACGTGTTCTCAAGTAAAAACACCACGGAATACTCGATGTTCTATCGGCTTAGTGCCAAACCGGTGCTGCGTTGTATTATATAGCGACATATGGTGTTCGTGGGGGCACAACTGCATGGCTTGAACAAAATTTAGAACTTGCTGGTGCAGTTTTTTTATTTTTGTCTGCAACTGCGAAGATTTTGTACGTAATTTTGTTTCTGTATCTGAGTTTTGCCGAAATACGCTTGGCAAAAAAGGAAATAAATTTCCTCCACTTTTTTTGGGAAACCAAACTTATTTGCTGTCTGTAGCATGTTGTTGCTACTGGTGCATAGGCGTTTTGTTTTGTTTCTTATTCTATTTCATAGAGCGACAAACTCCTTTATCGTTTGCGGTTATCAAGGTTGCTGGGAAACTTTAAAACATTTTTACACCGCCCCGGTTATATGACTGTCCTTAAAGTCCTGTCACGCAATGCCATCTTTATTCACACACAAAAAACACACACTATTTTATCTTACACACACAGTCATGTTTCAATTTAAATTTTATTTGTTCTACAAATTCGCTCTTAATTTATGTGATTTTTTTTAAAAATCTATTTGGTTTATTTACATTTTGATACAATTATATAATAATATGTACAAATATTAATAAACTAAATAATAATATAACTATATTTACAATTTAGAATTATACAAGAGTCACGCGAAGACGTCAAAGAATTCCTCCCCATCATCGTCGTCTGCAGGCAACGTGCCCAGAAGACTGGCAGCATCGCCACGCTGGATGGCAATGCTGATTCTTTGAGCAAAGAAATAGCCAGCCTTCTGATCACGTGTGCTGTCGACTAGTGTGATTATTATATTAGAGAACTTTGTAATTGGCGTAATGTTCAAAATTATGTAAATAATATAATTTAATTTAGTCAGCGGTGAAGTAATCATAAATATACTATATAAATGAATGAAATATTGTGCCTTCTAGCTTACTAACAAGAACTATACCACCAGCTGACATAGTGAAGATTACATGACGTGTTGAATTTATATTAGTGTTGTTTTTTGCTATATTAAGTATGTTTAAATTTCAAGCACGTTTAATGATCCTAGTCCTATACGACCTAGTTTGTATACTACAGTCTGTATAACAGCTTCTAGAAATTACTCGTAACTACACCGTATGTGGCATAAGTTTATTAACAAAGCCCTCATACGTTTCCCACTCTGGCACACTCAATGCTACCTAACTCAGATATTTGGTGTGCTCAAAGCGTACCTCGTTTCAAATACTGGTATATTTGCGAACTGGTTGGTGGTTATAGCCTCCCTTATATATGTTTATGTTATCGTCGCGCATTGTTTAAAATCATTATTGCTTTAAAAAATATTTTTACAAGTTTTTTTATTATAACTTGCAACGTATGTATAAAATCATGCAAGCTGAATTTTTACATATTAGTTTGGTCCCGACGACAATGCATTTTTATGGTAAGCATGACCTGAATTGACATTCAGGATTAGCTCCAGATAAAGGAATTCTTCAACGGTCAGCAGCTCAGATACCTACAATTTTTTGCATATACGTTTAGTTTTGACATTCCAAATACAAACAATAAAAATGCTGGATTGAGCATTCATCACCACGTTAGCTCACTGCGGGTTAGCGATTTCAGAGTAATAAGTCCAGGTTTTCTCACGATGATTTCCTTCACCGTTAGTCAGTGGTATCTTGGATTAAATAAGTGATTGAAAAAGTCATATTGGTACATGTTGATTTATTTATTTACATATATAACTAGCTTCCCGATGCGACTTTGTACGCGTGATTATCTTACCCTATCCTACTCTACCCTTACTCTACTCTGCCCTTACCCTACTCTACCCATACCCTACTCTACTCTTACCCTACTCTACCCTTACCCTACTCTACCCCTACCCTACCCTAAGCAACCTCTACAAATCTAAAACCATGAAAATCGGTCCTGCCGTAAAAAAAAACTTTAAAAAGTATGCTATGTCCTTTTCCTGGTTCCAAGCTACCTCCCCACCAATTTTCAGCCAAATCGGTTCAGCCGTTCTTCAGTTATAAATATTGTAACTAACACGATTTTCGACTTTCTTTTATATACTCGTATAGATATATTATAGGTTATATATAAGTATAGATTCGTCGTCAACAAAGTAACATCAACGCCTACGCTCTCCGTGTCGTATAGTTAACAAATGATGGTATACGAGTAAATGTCATAAACGAGCAGCAATTACAAGCTGTTTCTAGTGGGAGGCGTCGGCCGTCGGTTATCACCCACTGGACCAATCCTTGCCGCAAAATAACTTTGTTGTGTTGATAATGTTCGGTGAGACCTTCTAGAGATTTTCTGGACTCGTCCTTCAAATAGATAGGACTCATCTGAAGGACGAGTCTAGAATACCGACTAGCTTTTACCCTCGGGTTATAAACTTTCAAACACCAAAAAATGAGACACAAAAATAAATCAATTTTGTACTCAACGCGATACTTGCGGAAGTCCAAGGTGTAAACCGAGTAGGGCTCTATTAAACCGCTACACTGCTTACTAATCATATATTTAACCTTATCTTTATTACATTTTATGTATGTTTTTTTACATGTTTATGCACATGATTTGCTTATTAAATGAAATTATTTAATAAGAAACTCGCAAAAACATGACTCGGGCTTATCTTTATTATTTAAAAAACAAGTCTTTTAAAAACTATCTCAACAATCAAATAAAATGTACTTTTGCATCTTTAAAATTTTTCCAACTTTCCGTTTATACGACAAAGAATTTGATAGTGAAATTCTCAGCTAAAAATCTCACGTTTTCAACACAAAGATTTCTCCTTAAAGAGAATTTAAATAAGCAAATAATATTATGGACCTTTACTTAGTCGCATTTAATTTTAAACACGAAGTTCATCGTTTTGTATCACTCCTTTATATTTTGGTTATCATGTCAGCTACTTCATCTTTCCCCTGGGCAAAGTTACAACTAGGTCAAGACATACAAAGTAACGATTAATTAATAATTAAATTATTTTGATATAAATTCTTGTAATTTTGTGGTATAGTCTATTTGGTGGAGGTCAAAGTAATTGAATAGTTTGTAAGGGTTAAAGATAGTGTTATAATTGATTTTAATTATGAGAGATATGAATATTATGTAATAGGCTATCATAAAATAAATAGTTCAGTACTATTGCCTTTTATATTTGTGAATTGTTTTTTTTAAAAATTTTATTTGTTTAGTTGTTATTAACAACCTTTAGCGTTAGCAATGAAAATAGTTAGAAAAAAAAATACGATAGAATTTCGATCAATAGGTGACCTCTAGTTATTATAAATAGATGAAATATTTCGTTTGTTTATAGAGATTATCTCACGAATCACTGAATGATTTCAAAAATTATGTCACTACACAAAAGCTTTACTATTTATTTTATGGATCATTTTTATTCAACAATTAATGTGGACAAAGTGCATGACGCAGACAGATTGTGCATTTCAAGGTTTAAAATTCAAATATATTCACCTGTTAAGTTAAACCAGCCAGGGGTAAGATCTACCCCATAAAATTAATAAAAAGGAAGTTTTCCATAAATAGAATACTGTATACTTAATAATAGAATACTGAATACTTTCTCAAAATTAATATCCCTCTTAATTTATGTTTACTAAGTCATCATCATCATCATCATCTTCCTGCCCTTTTCTCAATTTATTTGGGGTCAGTGCAGTGTGTCCTCTTTCTCCACACATTTCTATCACCCGTCATCTCAGTAGTCACTTCCTTTCTTTCATCCTTCACACAATCCATCCATCTCTTCCTAGGTCTGCCTCTTAGCGTCTATCTAAAGCATAAAACTGTATTACCGTGAATAGTAAAGAAGCATTAATATCTATTTAACACAAGACTTCGCCTTAAAAGTTATTCTCTGTATTTTATAAAGTTAGAGCACCACTCTAGCCCGCATACACGATCAAAATAGTCCTTTCACTGCAGTCTCTTTGACATCACTTTACTCGAGTCCAGATGGTGCCGGCGACGTGAGATGTCGGCTTACATTAATTATATCGAGACAGTTGCTGGCGCTAAAATCGGTGTGAGTCGTGGTTGCAAATCTTTACGAAAATACACAATGATATTTTGGGGAAGGAATTCTGTTTTAGAAACAAAACATATTAAATACAAAATCATTTTTTTAGTATGTATGGTTAATATGCGATTTATAATATAAATATTTAATAAGAAAATTTATATTTAATAAGCTAACATGTGCTAAAACATGTAAAAATTTCACAAAAATATTGCGATTTATAAACCTATACGTTGCATCTGTATAGCATTGTTCTTTAACTGCAAAGTTAGATATGCTAGCCCTCTAGTAGGTACTCTGTTCAAAGGGATGGTAACTACCATCTGAGATGGTTAAATGTAGAAGATAATTTTGATAACATGGACAGGATCACGAAAAGCTTAGTGGCAGTCTGAGGGTACGCTTATACTTGTTATCCTCAATAGAAAAAATAAAATCAATATTGAATGAACGAAAATGAACTCACTTTCCATGTAGGTGTTAATTTACCTATAATCGTAATTGTTTGAACAAGGGTATTGACCAACAACATACAAGTAACCTATTAAACTATTCAATTTAATCTGCACCAGGAATTCAGAGGGATTTGAGGCTGCAATATTTTGATATACGATTAACACGGCCGTCTGCAGCCTCGATAATAGTTTCATGTTGCTCCTTGGTTTAATGTTGCCCTGGTACCTAAATCCCTATTTTGGTATAACTTTGGATAAGCAGAAGCGGTTAGTTGGTGTTATCTCAAGTTTAGTCTAATTTTATATTATTTAAAAATTATACTTGTTTTTCCCTCGTATTTGTTACGTTTTTTGACATATTTCTTAAAGAACCATTAGTCCTGGTAATCGGTGCTACAATCCACAACCATGTGTTATTATATTTTATAATTTAAGACAGTGACATAGAGTTCAAATTGAAACGGTCGTCTTTAAATGCTACCAACAATATTGATACAAGCCCTTGTTCAAAAGCGCACAAAGACAGCAAATACAGAGTAGAAGTAAGAAAAATGCTTCATGTCATAGAGTAAGACTAAATGTCGATTGTATTGTCCAAGCTTTTGTGCAGGACATTTCATTTCTGTAAAGTGGCCATGATTTGTTCCGACACAGGACTTGAATGGAATTGAACCAAATGGACCGTATCGATATGTTACTTTATTGATTCTGTAGTTTGGTTTTTAGAATTTATTTGTACAGTCTCTATGTCCATTGTGTTTTTTTAATGGATTAGTTGCATACAAAAACTGAACGAGGCAAATGGAAGGCTCTAAAATCAATATGCAAAGCAATCTGCTCTTACTATTTTTAAGGATTATTTTAAATAGATAGGTATATTTAACACGCGTAAATTATCCACAGGGTTCTTTCAACTTTTTTTTTAAATTGTTGATTAATAAATGACGGACTGTTTTTAGCTAGAGCATCTTAGAATTAGAATGGTCTTAAAAAATGTAATTCCATTTCTTTTATTACATGAAAGCAATATAGCCAATATAATTATTTAATAAGAAAATTTGAAATTTGAAAATTTTGATAAGAAAATTTAATAAGCAACGTGTGCTTATCAATATGTAAAAAACAATTTTTACCCCCATGAAATCCAGGTATAAGTTACCTGACTCAAGTTCCAGTTCTAACCAACAAATCAACACAACACACACCTAAACCCTTGTCACCAACAAGGCAACACAACAATATTTCACGAAAAACAACAAGTCATTACATCACCAAAAGAGCAGTCATTCTACAAAGTACAACCTCATATTATCTGTTTACAGTTCCACAGAGTTGGCACAAAAATACTTGAACGAATTCTGTCTTAACAATGTCAAAGATGTTTATGTCGCAAGTTTAGTACAATGCAACGGAGGGGAGGGAAAAATGCTGACGATGTAACCGAAATTTCAGCTGGATTTTGAAGGTATATTCTTTATAGGTAGATGGTATATCTTTTTTTATTTGCCGTGTGGTTTCCAGCCTAAGAACCGTGTAACCCAGTATCTGGGTTGTGGAGGTCTGATAGACAGTCGCTCCTAGTAAAACACTGGTATTAAGCTGCATCCGGTAAGACTGAAAGCCGACCCCAACATAGTTAGGAAAAAGGCTAGGCAGATAGATAGATAGATAGATAGTGTGGTTTCCAGCCTAAGAATGGAACTACCCCCAAGAAGCGACAAAATCCGGAGGATGGGCAGCAGCATCCTACTGTGTATTAACAACCATCTGCTACTACGATCGCTAACCCGCTTGCCCAGGGTGGCGATTAAGGGCAAACATCTTCTAATGAGCGCTCAAAATATGTGACGCATATGAGAAGAGGCCTATGTCTAACAGTGGACTGATACAGGCTGTGTATATATTTGTATTTAAATCTAAGTTTGGTCTAGCGAGCCACATTAGGGCTCATGCTAGGAAAGAATAGCAGTTTGGTCGCCGTCATCGAAATCGATGAGGAGGACTAGATATATATTTGTATTCTTTACAACAGATCGGTTCTCCATAGATGTATGTTTTGACAATCACGAACACAGACATGTGACCACAAACGTGTCAATAATATCTATCTAGAGCTAGTCATGGATTCTTGTTCTAAATTATGTATTTAATTTTATGCAGTACAGAACCAACTTGTTAGTTCATAAAATAGCATAAAATAGAGCTTGTGCCATTCTTAAAGTAGGAAGAATAAGAGCGCGCGCACTTGAAAACGAAAAATTAAAGGTGATTTCTCAAATTGTTAAATTTTGACTTGTGCCAATATTGAATTCAGTCAGCGATATACGATATACATAGTATTATGTTATGTTATAGCCTAGTGGTATGACCGTCGACTGACAAGTCAGAGGCCTCAAGTTCGATCCTAAGGCGCGCCTCTGTCTTTTCGTAAGTTATGCGCGTATTATAAATTAATTGTCAGTTACTAAAACGGTGAAGGAAAACATCGTGATGAAACCAGCACACCTGAGAGATTTTTTAATGGTGTGTAAAGCCACGTCAGAGGCCCACGGGCGGTTTAAACTCTGACACCAGATTGTTTCATCAACCATACGATAAAAAGAAGAAGTATTATGTTAAATCGTACAAAACCTTTTGCTGGTTAGAATGTGTGCATAAACTCGTCTTTTCATACATGTAATAGGAGTTAACAGAGCGAAAGAGGGTGGCATGACGCTTGGCTTAAGCCCCTATGCATTCCTGCATTCATGTCTACATACAATGTACATGTATAAAATAATCGAGCTTGTTTGATGACATGATACGAAAAGTATACGATTTTTTAAAAATCTACTTCTTTATCTTGACCCGCTTTGCTAACACTTAGGTTTGTGTTCGAACCTGGCACGTACTAATGTGACTTTTTCAATGTCTTAAGTATTTTTTTAGTTAATCTAAGACACCAATGACTAATGCTAAAGGAAAACATTGTAAGGAAACGTGGTCTACGTGGAGCTAGCGTGGTGATTAATGCTCGATCCTTCTCTGTATGAGAAGACTTTTGCCTTACAATGGGACAATTATAGGCTGATTTATTTTATATTGTCCTACTTCTGGGTTCTCACCCAAATCTTTTCTCTTTTCTTATTTTGGCAGTCTCCCACCAGCCGTTCTTAAAAGTATCAAAATCGTTTCGCTACCGCTATCGCTACGCAGACATTGCTTCCCGCATAACAATATAAGGAGCTTAAATACAAGCAGGAAAAGCCATACGATAATAAAAATAACAACTGTAATTGTAAGTACACAAGAACTGAAACCAATTTCAAATAGTAATCCGTTCGTACACTCAAACGTGGTACAAATCTCTTGATTTATACCACTTACACTTAAATGCGGGCTCAAGCTTCGATAGAGCGTGCAAAGAACTCGTGTGTTTGTCAGAACTCCGCAGCTCGGCTTGAAAAAAAAACCCGACTTTTGAAAAGTGGCCAAATTGTTACGTCGCGCGTCGTTTTTGGTAGGATTTAGGAGTTTCCGAATTGTACTTCGGAAAAGGGGTGATTTAGTTTTTGTTTCAGCTTTTAAGATTGAGTGGAGTGTATTGTAAACTAGCTTTTGCCGGAGGCTTTGCCCGTGTGGAAGGGTTACTCCATTTATCTATCCTAAAATAGTAACCTTAGGGTGGATATTCGGAAATGCATTTTATATTATTCTAACCATATATCTAACCTATAAACGGGGTGGATAATCGGAATTCGTATATTATTTTCTTCAGATTTTCTTCTTTATCTTGTAAATTATCAATTTTTTTCAAGCTATTGCCGAAATATAAAAAGTTTAGTTATCATTATTAGTTAAATTTTTTTTTAATTAAATAATTTTAGATAATTGTTAATAAAATTGTTTACTTTATTGTGGTGAAATAAATCTAGAAAGACATCCAACTAATCATTTTTAAATCATTATTAGGGGCTTTGTCACTTTGCGATGATGTCGCTTAACTAACTAATCAAATCCTTATGTACTAAGGAAGAAATCATACAATGATTACAAATAAACGATAAATTACAATAGTTAAATGTAATTATTGTTATTTATTATGTTATTAAATTTTACAATTAATTAAATAACAATTATTAATTACAATTATTAAAATTACAATTAAATATTGTAATCATTTATCGTTTATTTGTTGTGATGTGTCAGTTTCTGCTGCCAAAATGGTTCTTTCTTTATTTATTGTTAAATCATTTTTACCAGCAATCAAATTTGAATCAGCGTTCATCCGGCCGCAACAATGGACGCAGACCGCGACCTCATTCAGGCTTTTTGTATTTAATTTGTTCCGCTCGATGCAGAAAGAAGAACATTTTATTCTTCCTTTGTTGGTTTACAGCTCAATGAAGTTAAGAATTTGAAGAAGTGTGTAACATTCATCTAGTACACTCAGGAAAAAAAGTGCCTATGAAAAAAAATTAATGCTCAATCCTTCTCTGTATGAGAAAAGGCCTTTGCCCTACATTTGGACAGTTACAAGCTGATTTATATTATGAAAAAAAAAAAGATTTTGCAAGATAATACTGTTAAAACATAGGTTTATTTTATTTGACATAAAAGCGAGTTTTACAAATTCTATAAGAGATAAAAAAAGATCAGTATATTTTTTTATGTAAGTAACTTTATTGATTTTAAATTAACAATACAAATTAGTACAATTTCTAAATAAGGACGTTTCCTAAATAAATGGAAACTGATATGTAATGCTACTTAATAAATTTGGACGCCATTTTATATTAATATTAGTGCTAGTTTTGTTATTAACTGACTTCAGAAAACGAGGAAGTTCTATGTTCCACTGTATATTTTTAAATATTAAGTTAACTCTATTGAACTTTTTGTTAATATACGTTAAGTATAAGAACTTTAAAAACAAGTAAAAGTTAAGTGAAAGAATAATCTAAAAATGAAATGAAGCTGAATAAGCAATTTTGCAATTCACTGTACTGCACCCCACGTAACGTGTCAGTCAATCAACGCCATCTAGTTTCAGCAGCTGCGACACAACTCACGCTAAGATTTTAATTAGTTTCAACGTCATCAACATTGAGGTAAAACAATACTCTGTAAAAAAATAACCCAAACGATGTTGATACTTCTTCACGTGTGCTTAGTACCTACTGTATTTTTTTTAATTTTCGCAAAATTGTACAATCACTAGCAAAAATATGTTAAAATGTATATTATTTTCAAAAGTTAATTCAAGAAAAACGCGCTCTTAACTATTTAAAATGGATATAATTATATTATTGCATTTAATCTGTAGATATTAATTGGTTGCATATTTTTTATAAATTCAACCTGTATGCCAATGTTTTAGGTTTTCACAACCCAACTTTTAATTGGATAATTCTCTATAAAATCGTATAATTATAGTCTTATAACCTGACGTTTCAGAGACTTACAGGCTCCGTGGTCGCAGGGTAACTCAGGGTATTAAGCGCCAATTGCTGTATTTTAGAAGAAAATCACTAGGATTCTTCTACATATTGGATACATAATCTTGTTCGTGACTGTACAACCACATCGCCTTTCTGTTTACAATTTGGTGGCGTGACGTGGCACAAGCGACACGGCGACATGGTGCTGTTGTTCTGTCAAATAAATTCTTTTACGAATGAGTGTTTCGGAAGTGGGCGGTGAATTTCTTTGCTAGCACAAATGTTTGTAGACATTATTTGACACGTGAATTTATGTTTGAATTCTGCAGTTTAGGTGTAAACACACTTGGTATTTGATTTTATAACCGCATTTACGCATGCGCAGTGAAGTTTCTTTGTACTACAATTTGAAGTTTAAGTTTTTCTGATATTCTGTGAGAACCGGCCCATTCATACAACGATCTATGCTTCATGTTCTCTCTACCTACAAAATGTGTTCAGCTATAATCCTTTAAATAATATTTAAACTAAGTATAATATTCTAAGTTAAACAATCCCCACTAGACGTGATACGATTAAACAGGGAATTTAAAACTCTTTATTTTAACAAAACTTGGTTGCAGCCGCAAGCATTCAAAGTGCTTCGTCATTTATTTATTAAACCCACGAGACAAGAAAACTTTTGAACGCTGAACCGAATAACTTACCTAAATATTCGTTTAATTTATCTTTAATGATTTAAGAAAGGCGAGAAAATTTTATAAATTATGTTATCATCTATTCCGTTGGAAAGCGAGTTAAGCTGTTGGCCCCGGCTGTCATTAAGATCTTTGACATGTTTTATATATTATTTTGGGTCTATGCACGCACAGATAATTCAAAATAGTCGTTATTAAACTAATTTCGACGTTTCGGTCACGAGAAGACTGTGCGCGAATAGATCCAAAATAATATTAAAAACATGATTCTAATTCGCGAAAGTTTAAAAGGATCTTTAACAGTCGATATAGGGATTCAGTAAGCCTTTATTGCTGAAGAAATAAACGAAAAAAAAGAAATAGAAAATAGAAAAAACATTTATTAACCACAATTACACAACACAGAACAAAGGCGTAAACACAGCATAAACACAGTTTTTCAGCAATAAATATAATATATAGGAAATCAAATTAAAATTATATATATGGAGTCAGTAAGTCCCCACATAAAATTTTGACAACTGATAACTTAAGAATATCCCTTTTAGAATTTTCTCTTTAAATTTTAGAATATCCCTACGGGTTGCGAGGGTCAGATAGGCAGTTGCTCCGTAGAAAACTAATATTCAACTGCATCCAGTTAGATTAGCAGCCGACCTCAAAGAAGCTTGGGAATAATAAGGCTTAGAGGATGAGACGAAAACTTGGAACGCTGAACTGCTCAAATATTTGTTTAATTTATGTTTGATGATTTAAGAAAGGCGAGAATGCGAAGTTTGTTTCAATGATTAGCATGTGAAACACGGAAGAGTAAGGCTGATTGCGCAACTTTGCGTAAGAGTTTGAATATTGAATGTGTTTTTAACCTATTTGCAAAAGGAGGAGGTTCTCAATTTGATGAGTACTTTTTAACCCCCGGTACAAAAAGGGGTGTTATAAGTGTTGTTGTGTCCGTGTTGTCTGTGGCATCGTAGCTCTTAGTTGATGGTTTCTTTTTATTTGAAAGGTGATAATCGAGTGTTCTCAGCTAAAAAAAAATGAGGTTTATCTAACTGTGTCGCGGGTTTTTTAAATTATAGTCAGTAGTAATTTGTTGTAAATGAGAATATTTATTATCATCATCGTCATCACTGTATTAATATATTTGAGTTGTTTAAAATTGGAATAATAACTTGCATGAGTCATACTAATACATTTTTTAAAACGCGGCGGCGTCGCGGACCTCGCTCTACACAACTACACGCTCTTGAAAATGGAGTCCGTTTGAGTCCAAAACTAGTCGGGCATTCCCGAAATCAATCCGAGAGTAAAGCCGTTAGTATTTAATAATGATATTGGTAAACTTTGTATATAATTTAATATTTAATGAATTAAAGTTATTTACAACAAGCAAAATTAAAAGAATAAATAAAACTGCAAATATTCGGAGGAACGTTTTGAGGAGGTAACAAGCGAATAATATCTTGACTGTGTCGTGGGAGCACCTTCATTTGCACTTAAAAATAAAGACTCGCCATTATTTCACATCTTAATGGATTTTTAAGTTACTTTATGAGAAAATAGTATTATATATTTTTTATAACTCTCATTTTTCGGATAAAATTATTTCTTTTATTTAAATCTAGCTTTCTAGCGGACTTGCTCTCGTGATTACAATTTTTCGGGAATTAAATATGTAATTTAAATTAAAAACCAAAACCCTCGATGATCTGATTCCAGACTACTATTAAATATTTTGGTGACCCTGCCTAAAAAAAATTGCACCGCATCAAAATAATCCAAAAACATACATTTCACAACTAAATCCAACGGATCGTGGAATGAAGCAATAACGTGTTGAGAAGCATAAGAACAGAAAAAAATTCCCAGTTGGGAAATTCCCAGGGAATAGACGAAGGAATTTCGAGGGGAGGAATGTGCGCCATTAACGCTAACTGCACCAGAACTGGCCAGTTTGGGGAGTTACTTAATTTCGCGTAAGCTTCGAAGTGTTGGAATACGGGACTAAGGATTACTAAAAACTTTATGAATTGTTGGGATGTGAGTCGTTGCATTTGAGGGTTGACTTGATAATTATTTATACTTCACGTAGATAAATGGTACAAAAGGCGGATTTCATGCCCTAGGGCATTATCTACCGGTCAATCTTTGTGTGTAAACGTGTGCCGGCGAAACGTGGGTGTATTACACACCTCTGCCTACCCCCTCTGGAATACAGGCGTGAGTCTATGATGAACAATCTTTGTGTCAGAAGAAATCACCTTGAGGTATAAAGTAAAGTATAGAACTTGAAATGAACGTAGGTATATCATTTTATGTATAGAATACAAAAAATGATATACCTAAGTAATTTTTTTTTTACGTTAAACGATTTTGTCATCAAAACTAAAGCTGTGTACCAAATATCAGATCAATCTGTCAGCAGGAAGGGGGTGAAATATCGATTACTAAATTTGAACCAAATAATAAATAGGTCAACCTAAGTAAAACCGTTTAAAAAGGGATAGGATACTACATACATTTATCTTACATAGATAGTATAAATAATGTATATAAAAATACAATTATCTTGACTACAGGACGATACAGACAGACTCTAAGTTTAAGAAAATAGCGGTTAAAGATAGTATTCCCGAATTTCACGTTTAAAGGAAAATTTACTCGAGGGTCGTTAATCGTAAGGGGCAACGCATTCCAGAGCTTGATTGCTGAAACAGCAAAGTAATTGGAAACGAAACTAGTACAGTGGGTGTTGCAAAATTCTATTTTCAGAAGCGCGTAGGTTTCTGTTATGAGAACTGCCCACGGAATAATTTTCTGAATTACCTATAACAGTCTCACTATATTTATTTTAAGTTTATTGTTGGATAAAACCTAAATAAATGAAGAATGCGTTATTCATTTATCTTGGTGCGTCAGCTACTCTACTGGACCTATTTCGATGAGATGAGACAGAGCATAAACATGACGTGGAAAAAGTAACTGAATACTTTTAACTGATATACCATGACAGCAAAACCTCGCAAATTGGCTTGTTTGTACTTAATTGTTTCATAATATTAATAATAGTGTCAGATTAAATTAAATATACTCATTTATTTTTTTATGTATAAGGTATACAGGTGGTGACAGCTCCAACTAAAAATAAAAATCTTAAAAACTAAGTTTGTGAGCAATGAAATAGTAAAAGTGATTCATTTGTTTATATTTGATGGCAAAAATTTCGTCATAGAAACACGTAAGCACGTAGAAGTACCAAATAACTTGTGATTTTAAATTGTAGCATAAGAAATGCGCCAGTGGCGCCCCCAATTTTGCAGACTCTTTTTTGCCAAACTATAGTTCTTGTTGCTAGATAAATCTTACTGTATGCTATTTGGATTAATACATTTTATATTCCTTTTATGTTGGTTTTCTTTTAACAGTTTAAAAAATAATCGCACGGACAATAAATACGAATACTCACACAATATTGCACATCAATATTAAATATTGCAATATCATTTCACCGTATGAACGCGGTTTGCAGCGCGATGAAATACAAGTGATGCTGATTTCATGAAAAATCATTTCAACGTTTTGTTCAGCTTAACTTTAAACCATGAATTTATAATGAATGTAGTCCAATACGTAGATATTTTGTTTAATTCCTTGGAAAATATTCGTGGTAGAGTAGGGTTGGGTAGGGTAGGGGTAGAGAAAGGTAGGATAGTGTAGGGTAGGGTAAGGTAGAGTAGCGTAGAGTAGTGTAGGGTAGGGTAGAGAAAGGTAGGATAGTGTAGGGTAGGGTAAGGTAGAGTATCGTAGAGTAGTGTAGGGTAGGGTAGAAAAAGCGTAGAAGTAGAATAATCACGCGTACAAAGTCGCGCGGGTCAGCTAGTCTGTTTATATAATTATTGCTTCCACCTGCGGGTTCATCGGCATTAATAAATTGTAGCCTATGTGTTATTCTGATGTTTAAGCTATAATTCTGTTAAGTTTCATCAAAATCCGTTCAGTAATTATAGCGTGAGAATAATAAACATCCATCCAAACATCATCACAAACTTTCATATTTATAATATTAGTAGGATGCAGTATTTCATAACTAAAAATACTGCAATTACTGCATTTTTCTTGCAATATTTTACATGTTAATGTAACAGGTAATTACTATGTAGTAAATATACCTATTTAATTAATGGGGCGCCTATAATAGTTTGTGATAATACTCGTACCTATAAGAAAAAAAACTCATCAAGGGCTAGTCGGCGGGACCTGCCATTGGCGGGTCAAGACCTGGCGGGAGGGCAGTGAATACACAAGTGAACCTCGTTCTCTCGTCCAAAGGTCCGTTGAGGAACACCGTGTGGTTTTTAGTCCGTGCGAGTCAGACATAACTCCATCACTGGCCCTTTGGTGGTGGAGTACCCATAAGGGGTATTACACACGAAACAAAAAAAAGGCTCGCGTTATCAGGGTTTCGTACCTTTAAATATATGATTCTTGACTACTAAAAAATCGAATGGTATTTGCTAGCAGTCCAACAACAAAACCAAGATACTAAAATTATTTTTGCCAAATCATCATTGTATTCCGAAGATACAAGAACAGAGAAGAAGATACAAGAAAAGAGGCAGACCTAGGAAGAGATAGATGGATTGTGTGAAGGATGATATGGCAAGAAAGGAAGTGACTACTGAGATGACGGGTGATAGGGATGTGTGGAGAAAGACGACATATTGCGCCGACCCCAAATAAATTGCGAAAAGGGCAGGAAGATGCTGATCATTGTATTCAGAAATCCACCCATGAATTAATCTTTAGTATTCCAAAAATCACTCTACTCTTAAACTAAAACACGACTATACATATAAATATTGATACGGCTTTACTCACGTATTGTATTCGGGGAATGCCCGACTAGTTTCGAACTCAAACGGAGTCCATTTTCAAGAGCGGGTGTACGCGGCGGCGTCGCGGACCTCACAGTCACTAGTCGGGCATTCCCCGAATACAATACGTGAGTAAAGCCGTATCAATATTTATATATTAGTATGACTCACGAAAGTTATTATTCTAAAACGACTATACATTTTTAATTACATCCTTAATAAGCACTGACAGCCTAGTGGTACGACCGTCGACTGACAAGTCAGTGGTCTCGAGTTCGATCCCAAGGCGCGCACCTCTGACTTTTCATAAGTTATGTCCGTATTAAAAATTAATTATCAGTTGCTAAAACGGTGAGGGAAAACATCGTGATGAAACCAGCACACCTGCGAGATTTTTCAATGGTGTGTAAGGCCATGTAAGAGGCCTACGGGCGGTTTAAACTCTGACACCAGGTTGTTCATCAACCATACGATAAGAAGAAGAAGATTACATCCTTGCAACACAAAGTCCGCCATTAACCATATTTTACGTTTCTTCACAGTATAATAATCATACAGTATAGTAACTACGTACAAACACTCGAAACAGCACACTCACCCAACATGCGTAATATTGCGTAACGACGAGACTCCTAAGCGAACATCGCGGTACTCGCAGTATCAACGACACGTTGCGCATGTTTGTTAGAGTGTGTCGTTTTCGAGCGTTTGTTTATAGTTACCATACTGTATGAATAGTTGACTGTGGTTTCTTCATACTTCCCTGGTGCGTATTACGGCAAAAACTTACTCAATTAAGGTACTTCAGACTAACAGGAGAGGATGTGTATCTAAAATCCTTTTAAAACTGAGTACACTAATCTGTGTTTATCACAGGTATCTATACTAATATTATAAAGAGGTAAAGTTTGTATGATGTATGTAATAATGTATGTATGTCAGGGGTAATCTCTGGAACTACCGATCCGATCCTAAATATTCTTTTACCAATAGGAAGCTACTTTATCCCTGAGTGCTATAGGCTATTTTTTATTTTGAAAAAACAATGTTTAGTTTTTAGTAACAAATAACAATATCTGTGATTCAAGTAAGAAAAAAAAACCGGCAATCTGGCTGCTTTATAAACCTGTGTTTACGGGAAAATTTAATTTAACGCGGACAAAGTCGCGGGGAACAGCTAGTTTATTATATTCTATGAAATTATTCGTAAAAGTTGTTATATACATAATATTTATGTTGATGATATACTAAGATAAATAAAATACATAATTACATAACCTCGGACGGATAAACCTGTACGGGATTGAGACTTGTGGAATTGTTAGTTTCAATATTGTATTCATACATAAATAAATTAAAAAAACATATATTTAATGCTAAGATTGCAACCAACAGTCTCTGACAGCTACTTTTTGTTCGAAGTGCCGTTTTAAGGATATTCTTAACATTCATAAAGCGCTTCAAATTCCAAACAAACAAAAACCTTAAAAACCAACAAATCACAACAAAAGAGTCAAAACAGCTCACTTAAATGAAAATATCATACGCCCACATAAAAATAATAATAAATAACTTACATCGTTTGAAAGTAGTGGACGCAATCTTATTGAGGCCCATTTTCGTGTGTTATGGCGTAAATACTGCCCGTTGGGGAACAGAACACATATAAAACTAATATATTGAGCCATTTTTGTACCCTATTATCTGTATCCTTGGAGTTCGCGTTTATCATAGCATAAAATCGAAAACTGGACATTAATTTAATGTTTTGTAATAGTTGAGTTTGAGATTACAATTTACAAAACATTTATTTTCATTACTTACTACTAGAAAATGAGTTTTGTCTTTGATTATACAAATATCGTTGCAAAATATTATCCTCCACGTGTATTTCATCATCATCATCATCAGCTTGTATTTAGTCCACAGCTGGACATAGGCCTCTCCTAATGCGAGCCACTATTGTACGCTCATTAGGTATTTACTCATAATCGCCACGCTAGGCTAACGGGTTTGCGATCGCAGTAGCAGATGATTGCTATTACACAGAAGGATGCTGCTGCCCATCCTCCAGACCTTTCCCTTGGTGGCTTCTTACGACACCCGCGGGACGAGTAGGGGTGGTTCTATTCTTAAGCCGGAAACCACACGGCACACGTGCATTTCAAACCTCACAAAATATTACTAAACAGACTCACTACTGTTAAAAAAAATGTATATGTTATGGGGTGCTTTATTAAATTTCATATTTTTGGGTGTAGGAATAAGGTAGAATACATTTCTTGTTTGAGTGATATGACTGTCTATACTTCTATAGGAATGATATAGAAGTGGGAAAAATAAAATTCCAATGTAGCAAATTACAGACAAGCGGAGGATAGAGAGAGGTGGTGATGGCAAATTTTAAAAAAATATGCTCAGGGAAAATAATAGAGTCGTGATAGCCTAGTGGTGGTGAATAATAGAGTCGTGATAGCCTAGTGGTGGTGACCGTTGACTGGCAAGTCAGTGGTCTCGGGTTCGAACCCAAGGCGCGCACCTCTGACTTTTCGTAAGTTATGTGCGTTTTATAAATTAACTATCACTCTCCGTGCCTCGGATAGCATAAATAATATTAAGAATAATATTAGGATTAATTAATTAATTTATTTAATTATTAAAATATCCCTGACCACTACCATTACAATTCTATACCTAATGCGATAGGAAAGTCTTAAAATAATAATTTTTCTTATTATAAATTGTTCGTAAGACTTATAGGTTTTTCAGTATTTTGAATTGAAAAAACTGATTTAGTAAGTCTCAAATGAAAATTACTAACTGAAATGTCAAACATTAAATACAATTTGTCATTCGCTAAACATATTTAGTTCTGAAACAAATTTAATTAACCAGAGAAGTCCATTCTAACCAGAGTTACTACCAAAGCGATCTTTAAAGACCAGTAATCTTTATTTTAGATCATCATCATCATCAGCCAGAAGACGTCCACTGTTGAACTTACTTATTACTTTAGATGCTAGTGATTTTTTTTTGTTGTATTCGTGTGTGGTGTTCTACGATATTGATTTTGTTTCCATGCCAACCTTTACAAAATTGTAGCCAAATAATTATTTTAATACTAGCTTTTGCTCGTGGCTTCGCCCTTGTGGTATGTTGATAAATTGTAGCTTATGTGTTATTTTGATATACACATTACTGTAAAGTTTGATCCAAATCCGTTCTGTAGTATTCCAATCAAATCAAATCTGTTTATTTGTAAACATGGATTAATAAAGTTGGTAGGTATACCAACTTTATACAATTGATCCCCGCCTGCATCAAACAGGGCAGGTGGGGCCTTTGGGTTCGCGGGCGCTCATATTGGGGAGTCTGTCCGCCCAATAAGCGACTCCAGAGATGACGGTGGCACGGTGATCAAGTGCTGCCGTTCACAGAGGGAATGTGCCTAGTAGGCTTTGCGCAGGGAAGGTTCCGGAGCTGGTCTCTTAAGAGGACCCGGGACCTCCCTCCATGCGCTGATGGTGATCACCGGGGTGGTTTTAGTGAGGTAAGAATCCCACACTACCCTGTCTCTTCCCCGGAGGCAGGGTGCCTTTTGAAGGTTTCCCCCCGAAAAAAAAAAAGGTATACAATTGATATTGCCTTGTTCCTCCACATTTAGCTTCAATAAGCATACAAATTATATAGACATGCGAACAAATAATCCAAGTTAAAGTCAAAATTAATATCAACATATTATAAGTAGAAGATAACTAGTCGTAAGTATTTGCGTGAAAGAGTAATAAACATCCATTCATCTTCACAAAGAAAATGAAAGAAAAAGAGAAAATCCTACTAAAATTATAAATGTGAAAGACATTTATAATTTTAGTAGGATTTTCTGAATAAATCATTTTAAGCAAACGAACCTACGACGCCTAATTTAAGAATAATTATTCTCCTAATCCATTACACATGGACAATAATTTTCATTTTATTAACCTAAAACCACATAACTATTAAGGGATAATAGCTAATGGCGTAAAGACCACTCTGTTACATCCCATGAGGGTCATTTTAACCTAAAGGCGTAGTAGTAAACATTAGAAAGATGGGTACTACACCTGTGTACGACATTAAATGGGACAAACTAATCTAGCTAATAATAATATTAGCACCTTTACCTTTTAAGGCTTACAATAAGTTTCTCCAAATGAGATTCGTTACGATTGTTTTTCTCGGCGACAAAAATAGAGATAGATAGATTGAGTTTTGCTTCTAGAACTTATAGTCTTGATCAGCCTTTAGAAAAGTACTAGGACAGCAGTATGATTGAGTACTTTCTAAACTTTTAGGTTTGTTGGAGTTTGGATAGGCTAACTTGTAGTCTTCAACTTAGGTAACTTGGAGGTCGATGACATTAGGATTGTTGCAGGGAATATGTGGATGAGATTAGTACAGGATCTAGGAAAGGGGGAAAAGCAAAGAGAGGTCTATATTCAACCGAGGGCAGTCATATCACATACTTCAATTGCTTTAACACATACGAGTACTTAATTAATAATTAATATTTCATACTTTATCAAAAAGGATCAGCATGGTATCCAACGTGGCAATGATGCCAGTCTTCTGGGCACACTACCCGAGGACAGCAATGCGAAGGAGTTTTTTGACGCGTAAATTGTTTCAGTTTTTTTTTACTTGAGTGTATTATAAACTATTTTATAATTAGGTAGTGAAATAGTTTTTAAATTTGTATATGTTAGTTTAGTGCATATATTATTACAAAGTACTGAAATTGGTGAATATGCAAATATAATAAATTCACTTTATTAATATCACATACTCCATTAGAAATAAAGAAGAATCCTTTTGTTTTGATTCAGTTGGTAGGTAAATCCATCCAAAATATCCGTCTTGGATCTTTATCCAAGTCAACGCTTGCATAAACTTCAAATTCGAAGCTTAAAGTTTAGTTTGTCTAGACTTTAATAAAGTACATGACGATGGGATAGACATGCTCTGCGTCCCTTAGCAAAAGATACAGAGAACGTAGGTAACGTTACTTTGATTGGTCTAGGTATATAAATGTTTGACCACGAAGTAAGCAGGTTGTAAGCAGTTGTGTGATCAACGATGAAGCATACTTGCTTTAGATCAGGAGGATAGAAGTCTGACGATATGATCCCCAGGCCCATCCCCCACAGTTTCACACAGACTCTATCAAAATATCATCAACACAGTATAATTTTCTTCACAAAATTTATAGCAAACGACATTATTATACTTTCGAACAATAAACAAACACCTAATATATTATCAGAGAACGCAATAAAAGCGTCGTTTCACAAATTATACTACAACAAAATGCAGTCAAGCTGTTATTGTTATATAACTTTAGTGGAATTCTCCACTCAATTTCGAACCTAATAACTCGAATGTTATGGTCTAAATTTGCATACAAATTTGCTAGATTTAATACCAAATAATTAACGGCACGGAATTGCCAAATGTTAGTATAATTCACCGCATTGGGTGTATGTATCGGGCCAATCCCTCGCGTTTTGCTCGTTACATTATTAGGCATCATTAACATTAATATGTGGTAGGATATTTGACGGCAAACTATTGCTATTGGACATTAAAGCTAATAAATTTTTAATAAAACAACGTTTTTAAACAAGTCTACTGGAATATCTAAAAAAATAACCTACATGCAAACATTTTGTATTAGTGCTGTTGACCATTGAACAGTTCCTTTATATGGAGCTAATCCTGAACATCAATTCAGGTCATACTTACCATAAAATTGCACTGTCATGGTAACAGAATTGAAATGTAAATTCAACACCGTAGAATTAGAGAAAGCGGTTCTAATTTAGCTTGCAAGATTTGACCTGAACAAACAAACATATGAACATTGCAAGTTAAATTTAAGCTTGTCAAAAGAGGCTAATAGAGTAGCATAGCCTTTGAGGCTACAACAGAATGCCTTGTGATTCTGGTTCATGGAGGATAACCTCCTGTCCCTGAATATACCCGATTATTTAATATACCCGAAACTTATTATAAAGTTATTTTATGGATTTATTGCATCAGAAATTCCTTCATCATCATCCTCATCATTTTAGCCATAAGACGTCCACTGCTGAACATAGGCCTCCCCCATTAACTTCCAGATTGGCTGGTTGAAAGCAACCTGCATCCAGCGGACTTCCTGCGACCTGTATAAGTTCAGAAATTTCTTAATTATAAAAAATAAGTAGATGAAACTGATTTGAGAAAATTTGTTTTTCAAAATTTACTCACACAGAAGTAATCATATCTGAAGTAATTTAAAACTAATTACAAAAGATTGATCTACAAAATAAAGAGAAACAGAAATCCATATAAAGTAAAGCTATTGTCGGGCGAAGGGTATGCCCTCCATAAATCAGTCCCGAGCTTAGTGGAGCAATTCAGCAAAACGCTCGACTGACTTATAACAGGAAATATATTTGACCTACCTACACAGCCCAGTTTTTATAAACGACCACACATAAGACCTGTAAATACCAACACAATTTAGGGACGAAGGGGTCAGTTTAATCTGGCTATCTTTTTGAAATTGACCAGGATATATGATCTCTCTTAAATATAGGGATCCCTAGATCTGGTCAAACATTTTTGTTAATGAAATGGGGGTTGAAGAGCTCTTGCTATGGTGGTTTGGTTTGAACAATTTTGATGTATTGGTTATCGGATCCCGATAGGTCAATGCTGGGATTACTTGAATATGTATATCGGCAGATATTCTAGTTCCCCCGCTTACTGCTTGTTCAGGGATAATGTGTGAACATTTTGTTGGAAACAGTACATGATTCATATTATAACCAAAATGATCAAAATCCGTTTCAAAACTAAGGTTTGTAAGCAGTCTGGGAAAAATACCAGCACTGCCCACTGTATATATCATTCTAAGGCACAATAGGAGCAAAGGTTTTTGATGAACCAACAGAAACTAGGTTATGTACTAAACCACGCTGATCTATTGCATGAGGATTTGTATAATTGTATAATCATTCTTTCCAACACTTGACTTCATCAAATGTAATTGCTAACTTTAAAAAAAAATTACATTATTCATGCTTATTGAAGATGAGTAATAAAATATAAGATTTAAATAATATTGTAATATTAACAAAGCAATATATTTAAAGCAAATCTGGTCTCAGATACCAAGTTTACCAAACTATCTTAAAAGAATATTGCAAAGGAAAATGTTGGAGCGCTTGCATCACCCAATCCTCTTTGGCTCAAACTTTAAGGATTAATATCCTTCCTTAATCCTTCTACAAAGAAAACTTCGAAGAATTCTCTATGACGTAACGAGGATCGGGAATTTTGAGGTTGGCAGCACATAAAATAGGGGATGATGGGAGTAATAAACTTCTCGATGGGTAAGGAGGGGTATATCTTTACGATCAACGACTTTTATGTCGTGAGCAAGTAAGCGATCAGCTGTAAATGTATCAGCAAGTTTTGACTTTTCTTCAGGTGTATTTAGGTTCATATACTTATTTGTTCCTAAGTGAATCAGGTCGAATTTTAGGTGAAACTAAATTGAAACAGTTGATTGATTACGTTTTCTGTTTAAACTTAACTTAAGGTTTACTCTTGAATTACGAACCCAACCTCAATATTTCTTTTACTATGCAAAAGTTTATTTATTTATTAATAACAAGCAGCCATTTAAAATGTCCTAGACATATTTGAAAGTGACAGTTAAAAGTTAGAAGCTCTACTTAAAATTCCATTGCTATATTATAAGTTCGTAAATCAAACCAAAGTAAACAAAAGTATATCCCTGATCCAGTATAGAGCGACCAACTTTAGAATGGTATTGGATTGATTGAATCAAGTCGATCTTTCATCGGACGTCTCATTTATGCACCGTGGAAAAGTAAAAAGACAAAACCCATCTCTCAAAACTAACTTTGCAAACCGCTTAACTGCTTGATGCGACGTTATTACTATTATGCTACTAGATTTAGGTCAATCTGTTAACCTAAATTAAGCGGACAAATAAGATTTACCTCAAAATCATCTTGTAACGTTAATCAAAATTGAATTTTAGAAACCAAATCTGTTACAGCATTTCAGTACCGCTGGATTTGACAACAAAAGCCTAATAACCTACAATGCGTAATTAATTTTAGTACCAACAATGCTGTGAGATACTGATAGCATTAATGTATTCCAATTGAAAATTAGGTAATATTTGGAGTTAATCTAATGATGTGAGAACTTTTTGAATTGAAATGGCAGCTGCAATTTGATAATGGAATATGAAATCAATTAGATGAAAATAATTTAGAGATCAGTGAGATTTAATACACCTATCTCCATTCCCTTTGCTTCTTCTAATTATAGGCAAAATTCATATTTATTGCGAGCGAGTAAAGACTTAATTATAATAAGCAAAGAATTTTCTTTTGACTTGTTTTGTGATAAAGGCTTAAGAGTACGCAATCGGCTAAACCTTGACTTTTTAAGAGTCCATAGTTGTTAAGAGTACATAATTTTTATTAGTTTAAGTCTCAAAAACAAAAAACAAATGAGAGGAAATTTAGATTAAATTTCCTCTCATTTGTTTTTTTATGTTTTTGAGATTACGGCATTGGATAATAATCACTTTGTGCTGTCCTGTGATCCATAAGACATCTTTTTTATAAAGAGTTGCTAGCCGTGAAAACCTGTAATTGGCTCCATGTATCCTATTCCACTGTAATTCTACCTATAAATAGCTGTTGGTTTTCCATCCGTGAATAAATAAATATTTCTAATGATTCAGTTATGAGAATTCTTTCAATGATAGAATGTTACAATATTATACTCGTAGATTGACATAATGGAAAATTCATAGACGAAACGCGGACTAATGGGCAGGTGACAGCTAGTATTTTGATCACAATTGGACCCCCGAATACTTGCCATGCGTCTACAATAGTTTGAAACTCGTAAGGAATGCCACCCCTTTCGTATACCTACATCGCTTCCTAAATCCATTATACGTTAGAAACGACATTTTTTATCCTGACGTCACGTAATTTAGGAGTCACGGACTCACAGTAGACGTGTAAAACTTTACATGAACCTCAAAATACTGAAAAGACAATAGTTTTTAAGCATAAACAAAGGTAGGTAGGTTTTAGGTAAGAACACTCGATTGAAAGTAATTTGCACTTTCGATCAACTTGCACTTGCAAAAAAACTAAATCAAAATGTGTTCATCCGTTTGGCAGCTACGATACCACGTGACACAGATATTATGTATATACGCGTTAAACTTATTAAAACCCTTCTGTTTAGGTCGAATGTTAAAAAAAAGCAATGACCAAAAACTTTGCAAATACACATGTTTTATATAAAACCGCGCATTTCCATCACCATCTACACCCGGCTATATATTATCAAGTTATACAAAACCAGTATGAACTGACCTCATATTGTATAGGCTCTTCGTACAACAAAATGTCAGCTTATAATACTGGAAATGTACAGCTTGATGTGTACCATCATTTAGGCGAGTACGTTGCGGTGTTATAAAATATTAACACTGTTTAGTAGCCAACATCAAATTAGCCTTGTACACTGCGCTACAGAGAATTATTTCATGTGTCAAACAAACGAGTTAAGTAATGTCCGTGATTTTAATTAATGTTTCTATTTTCATTATTCATTAGAGAACGGTATAAGCTGCTAAATCAAAGGTTGCAAGTTCGAGCCTAAGGCATGCCTGATTTTTTTGGAAGTGCGTATTATAAATAACTAACATTTTTTTCGTGCCTCGGAAGTTGGAAAGCATGACGGGCCGACCGATCCGGACCGATCAGGGAAACTTGCGCTGGAGCAATCTGATAGCTCCTATACAACACAATTAATCATCATTTACTTTTAAGAATAAACATTTTATTTTTAAAATAAACATAATCTGCACTCAAGTACTCTTAGGTATAGAATAATAGAAGTAAAATTGTTATTTACGTAAAACGGTTTTGTCATCAAAACTTAATAATTTATATAAATATTTAATAAGAAATTTGAAAAAACAACTGATACGGATGGGATTCGAACCCACGATCTTCGGCTTACCGTGCCGACGCTCTAACCGCTGAGCCACCGTATCCCATCAGAATCAGTCGAAATTTCAAATCTCTTTCTACGCCTAGGGCGTGTGTAGTTGTTTTTTCAAATTTCTTATTAAATATTTATATTTAATAAGCAAAACATGTGCTAAAACATGTAAAAAATTCACAAAAATTTTAATAATTTATATTAAATATCAGATCAATCTGTCAACAGGAAGGGGGAACCAAATAATAAACAGGTCAAGCTAAGTAAAACCGTTTAAAAAACAAGATAGTAGTAAATTCTTCGTTCCACAAAACTAATTTAAAGCTTATCCTCAAAGAAAACCAGATAAAACCAAAAAGTCAACGTAACAGAAAACTTAATTATTCGCTCAATTCAGCAAAACCCATTCTTTATATAATTTATTCGGTCCGATAACACTGCGACGACCAAATTTGATGCAAGCGCAAACCATGCACCTATTTTGACAGGGTGCCAACTACGAAAACCGGTTTAAACCGGTTAAATTCGGATAGAACCAGACCAATCCAATGTAACAATGCAAAAGTTTGTGGATATAAAAACTATAAAAAAGGTTTATTTAACTTTTGGAGTCGTTTCAAATTAATTTCTGCTTGGTTTTGGCTGTGTAGTGAATTTATTGTCCATGTTTATAGTATTGGAATGTAATGGAAATATAAATTTTAGTAAGTTGTAGTACTTTTGTGATTTACAGAACACTAGTACACTAGATATTTCTCCTGTATCGTGGGTGCAGTTATGTAAATGACCAACTTTTGCCTGCGGCTTTGTTTGCGTTAATTTAGAATTTAAATCTATTGTGTAGAAGGGGCGCCAACTATTCACATAAGAACGTTATTGTTGTTTTTCTCGGGAATAGTCCTTTTTTTAGGATGAAAGGTACACTACCTATGTCCGTTTCTGTACACCTGATAACGTACATGTGAAATTTTAGGATAATCGGTTCAGTGGTTTAGGAAAAGGTACTTACAAACAATATAATTACTTTCGCATTTATAATATTAGTTAGGATTTCACTATGCACTAAGCACTCAGACCAAAATAAATATATTATGTAGACCCGATGAGATTAACTTCTTAGTTCAAGAGTAACCCCCCAGTTACAACTCATATTAAATTTATTTAGGACCTAAAAAACCACATACTTCCACTTAAACTTAACTTAAGTTTTACTTAACCTAAAAAGTAAAGTTTCGCTAACCTAAACTGACCTTATTTAAGTAACATTTATTACTAAGTAAACAACCAAAAGGTTTTCCAAGAGTTTCGTCCACAAAACTCAGTAAATCCAACTTAAGTTTTTACATTGACGTTTTTATAAGAGTCCAGAGAGTGTAGACTAAAGCCTAATGAAACTTAACTCGAACTTGGAACTTTGTTATTGCTCCATACTTCATGATTAGTTGGTCGAATGGGATCAACGCTGTCACAATATAGATAAAATTTCATCAATTCCCCTTCGTCGAGATTATCTGGAGTTTATAACAAAAGAATGGGCTAATCAGTTTTTATTTTGGTTTTGGAACGAAAGGAAGGAAAGTTGCTGGATACTTAACTGTTATAAAACTTTTAAATATAAGGGAGAAAATTATAAAATTTCAAAGTCTTGCGTTACAGCACAAGATAGAGAGAGACAGGGAATGGAAGCCTTTGTCCAGTGTAGTGGGACAATTCTGACTGATGTATGTTTTTTACATGTTTATACACATGTTTTGCTTTATACATAAATCGGGTAGGACGCGACAGTTAAGTTGGTAAAGCAATGGTATGGCATACCAGGGATCGCGTGTTCAAATCCCGCCTGAGTCAGTTTTTTTTTCCAGTTTCTTATATTTTCTATAAGTTTTTTGGAAAAACTCATAAAATTCTTAATGAACTTAATGAAAACACAACATTTCAAAAGCCTCTCTATTCTGTCCTCTTAAATCCACAAAACGCCCCACATTTTCAACTTACGGTCAAAACGCCGCTAATCTCATCACATTTACAGACAAACGTAGCAAAAGTTATTCCTGTTTCCAGAAAATAAAACAGCATTAATCTAAAGCCGGGCCCAAATATGGCAAGGTACCTAATTACGTCATCGGGTGCCCATAGCGAAAAGCCAGCGGTGCGTGAAGAAGTCCCTTGGACACCAATTGTACCCATCGGATGGACGGATGCCGGATTTTATTCTCGCTACGTGTCAGAAATGTTTTTTTTCCTACTTTTTGTCTCAAGCCATGTCGAATAATATTAAGGATTTTTATTGAAAAAGGTTATTGTTGCTTAGTGTGAGAAAGCACTTCGCTTTTTGATACGAAAGGTATTTTAGGACCCCATAACTTGAGGACCTTGGAGGTAGGTTTGGCGACGTGTATTTTATTGTAATTGCTCATATTTCTTAGTAATTTCTTTTGAAGTTAAAAGTTTGTAGAAACTGAAACGAAACGTGACGTTCTTGATTGTACTTTCGCGCATCAGTATCATGAATAAAATCATTGACATATGATATATATGGTTAATTCACATCATTAATTTGACCTCTTGAATTTTTAAGGACCATTAATAAGGTAAAAACGTTTTTTTCTGTGTTTATGTGTTATAATAATAACTGAAAAGATTGTTTATTCATATCATAAAATTAATTATAATTATAATATGTACAAACTTACTCAATACCTAATATACCTAATTATAAAGACTAATATATACATAATACTTCCAAATATAATTACAATCAATTTTTGTACACAAACAGTGTATTAGCTTTTGTTTATGGAGCCTTCGCGAATCATATACCTATTTTAAAACTTAGTAGTGTAACTTTCCCACACTTATTAGTGTAAATTTTTGCAGTTTTGGTATCAATTTCTTATAAATGTTTTTTTTTAACCTAGAACCAATAATCCACCGTAACATATAAATATACAATCCTGCCACCATCACAAACACAATTAGTTACCATGGTAAGCAAAAAACAACCCGACCTTCCCATTTTTCCTGTGACGCGCCATTCCCAGCCCTACATGTCTCTCTGTCAAAACAATTTATTGAGATATATAGCTTGAAGTGACGATTCGCAAGACTTATAGTTTGTCGTACATTTGTGCGCCAAAACCTCCTTTTTTACGTCAATCCAAATCTATTTGGGTTTGTAAATGGGATTTCTACGCCTACCATTTTTTTCATTCGATCTTTGTTGCATAACGAAAGGTTTTCGTATGGTTTATTTTGATAGCGAGTAACAATGAAGGTTAATGAAAGCGGAATGTAGGGACGTAGGTTTTTTGTTTAGAAGTTGAGTGTTTGTTCGGAAGCTAGGACCAATTTTTCAATTCTCGGATTTTTGAATAGACATTAAACTTTATACTGCTATCTACTATATGAATGTGGATGTATGTTGGTTTGTCTTTCTTTCACGCAGCAACAGAGCCATGATTGATGTTAATCGTTCGTACCTTGGCAGAATCATCGTGTAATACGATGGAGCCACTTTATTAAAATTGGAATTGGAATTAGTCCCGGAAAAATGAACACCACGGGAGTGAGTCCACTGGGAAAAAAATAGGTGAATGTAAAACAATAATAATAATTTTTGAAATATTTGAGAAAATATACAGAGATAAATTACAAGCGGGACTTGAACCCCGCGACACTTACCGTACTCTAGCAGCGCTTTAATTAACTGGGTGTTCGTATTGTTGCTCGCATCAAATTTTTGTGAAATGATTTTGTATTAAAAACTGTTATATATTACTCGGTGATACTAAAACTTTATACCGAAATCAGGTACCTAATTCCAAAGATTACCCTCTACATATAAACAAGTTTTATTTCATTATACAGTGTAGAGATAAACCCAGTTCTTTATTCGACGACATCTCAACGTTACGGTTTAGAATCCGCCAGTTAAATATTTGAAACAATAAAACTGTTATCTGTCGATGTTACAAAACTGACTCAAGCGTAACGCAGAATAACAACATTGTTCAGACGTCTAACTAAAAATCAGTTTTGTTGAACACCCCGATATACCAAGTCACGTTGGACAAACAATGGCACCCCTGCTCCGGATTTTTATACCTGGCGAGGTCGTTGCACTCTTGTTGAATAAGAATGCCTATGATACACAGGGGGAGGAAGATTATGAGCTGTGGTAGTCTGTTATTGAAGCACGATTTTGTGAACATGCTGTAGACGTTTTTTTTTTAAACTTTCGGGACTCGAACACATGACTTTAATTATGTTCAAAACGGTCCAGTTAGAGTCCAGATCCAGATAGGCACTGCCCAAAGTTGCTGGAGTATAGATATTTGTACCTCGTGAGGTCGTTGTACTCTTGTTGAATTAGAATGCCTATGATACACAGGGGGAGGAAGATTATGAGCTGTGATAGTAAGTTATTGAAGAATTGCATATCGTTTTGTTTATGAACAGAGTGCGCAGTAAAAAAATACGATTGAGCGCGTGTTCTAGTTTACTCTGTATTCTGAGGTTATTTCTGTGCAAAAAAACACATCAATCTGTTGCTTCATTGTTGCGTAAAGGAGATTAATAAACTAACAAACTATACTTTTACGTAACTATTTTATACAGGCACTTAAATATTTTTTTTAATTTATATCTACATTTAGTTGCCAGATTAGCGCTCAAGCCGTGTGTCTCACTCTCCCTTTGAACGTCGAGACCAAAAATAGGATGCGATGCAAACACGTCGGCCCAAGTCCACTGAACTCGGATCTATTTAAGATCTTAGCGCCGTTTAAAACGTAGTGTTGAAACCTTAACGAGTTGTGCTTTTTGATGCGATTTTGAATTTAATTGTTGTGTAAATAAGTGTTTTTTTTGTGTGACTCATATTTTTTGAGGTTATTTCTATGAATGATACGTATTTATCTTTTTTAAAATATAAACATAGACTAAGAAATCACACAGTTTACTGAGTCACATTACTTGAATTGACTGCCATTATTCTTGCTACGAACATTTGCTACGCGCTACGTAGCGCTACGGCTACGAAATATTCGCTCTACGCAGCTACGCTCAGCTAATATACACGTAAATACAAGTAAATAAATTATTTTTTAAATATAAGAATTAATAATTTTAGGAAGGCTATTATATCTACTGTTCAATAAATTTCCAAAGCTCACCCTTCACCGTCGGTATTTCGATAATGAACAGGATCCATTAATTAGGTGTTAGATCCTCATCACCCTGTGTATAAGACTTTTCGGAAATACCTTCGCCTTTATTAAATAACTTGGTGATTTGGGGCAATCGATGCCGGCATTATTTTTAATTAGTAGTATATTTGAGTGTAGGTATTTGTAATAATATATATTTTTTTTTTATTTGTGTAAATTAATGCATATTTTAAATTAAATTTTAATATGTATTATATTATTACTTGTACCCTAGATCACTTTTTGTCTTTTTTAAAGATCGTTTTGTGTGATAAAGCCGCTCATTGTACATTGTACACAACTATGATTTGTAACATATTTTAATAAAGTGTATAATAATTGAATACTACTAATGTTATAAATGTGAAAGTTTGGATATATGGATGGATGTTTGTTACTCTTTACGCACGTAAAAACTACTGACTGGATTTTGATGAAACTTTACGGTAATATAACTTACACAACAGAATAATACATAGGCTACAATTTATCCACATACCATGCAGGCGAAGCCGTGGGCGGAAGCTAGTAGCTAGCTAGTAAAAATAAATATTTATAAAATAATTACTCAACGGCTTCGCTTACTTAGTGAAATTCCTCCGAGTTGTATTTGAGCTCTGTGTTGAATTTCATCAAAATAATAATATAATATCTGTACCTTTCCTCCGGCAAGGATACGACACCACCATTTGCGTATTCAAATAAAAATCCATCCACTCACTACTCATGTCACCCTGGTAGCTCAAACGAAAAAACAAGGCATATCAGTAACACGCCACATTGGCATTTCAAATAAACTTAGACAAAAGACCAAATAGCTAAGTAATGCGATATTTTTCTTCACAAAAATCTTATATAAGCACTCAGTACTTCAACATCAAAAGAAACTTATACTCAAATCTTCAAATCGGGAAAAAAAGGGCGTTATGTAAAAAACTGTGTAGGCTACACCTACTATGAAGAAACGGCCAAAAATATAGGATATTGTTTTTAGCAAATACAAAGGCGGAAAAAGGGATTTTGTTCACAATCTTGGTACAAAAAAGGTAAATAAAAATTGCCTTGACGTTTTGTAGAAGAGATTAAATATTTTTCATTACATTAAGTGTTATAATATAGGTATCTTAAAATGTGCCATTATTTATTTGTAGTTTTGTCATCGTCGTTACAACGGTTGTACGATCAATCAATTCACGATAGGATTTGTTGCATACGAGTAAAGTCCGTGGTATGGTCCTTGTGGCATGTTTTTTTTTATTATTTATTTATTGAAGCTTTTGTTCACAAGGTGGATATGCTAGCCTCATAGGTACAAAAAATCCTCACTATACAAATTCTAGTTCATCAATAATTAATGAATAGAAAAAACAGAATTTACAAATTTATAAATTGCTACAGATTGGACAGAAAGTGGTTGACTCAAAAAACAATTGCACTTGCCACTTGTGATAAGTGCAATAATTCTATAAAACCATGTACTTATTCCAAAACTTTAGCTAAGGCTACTCTCCATCACATCACTTTTAAAATTAAAAAACTAAATCAAAATCGGTTCATCCGTTTAGGAGCTACGAGGCCACAAACACAGAAACACACGTTAAACTTATAAAACCCCTCTATTTACGTCGAGAGTTAAAAATACCGCTTTCTTTTAACACTCCCAACTCTAATCTTTTAACGTACACCAAGATGACAGACACTCAAACGTCTTTCCTACCGCAGTAGTTACTACCTCTAATATAAAACTTATACCCCATAAAACTCCCATTCTAATATAAAGAACTAAAGACCAACCCGATTGATTTGAAAAAATGTCTCACATTCAATTAAATTTCTTTTACGATTGCTCAACTAAGGGTAGTCGTAAATACTTTCGACTGGCGTAATATATTTCTATTAGTCATGTCATATAACCCATGTCAGTCGACTTTTATGTTCTGAAAAAGTGCTGAGTTTGTGAGACTTATAAGTCACCTTAGCTCAAGCGCTTTAGTACTGTCTGTATATAAAAACTATAAACCTAACACAAAAAAAAAAATCTTACACCCAAGTTTTTAGCTCTTTTTTATAACATAGCCTTTTTTGGAATAATAACTTTTGTAGGTCATACTAATATATTATTAAATACGGCTTTACTCACTGATTGATTTCGGGAATGCCCGACTAGTTTCGGATTCAACCGGAGTCCATTTTCAAGAGTGAGGTCCACGACGCCGCGCGCAGCAGCGACTACACTCGCTCTAGAAAATAGACTCCGTTTGAGTCCGAAACTAGTCGGGCATTCCCGAAATTAATCCGTGAATTAAACCGTTCGTATTTAATAATCTAAACGTAGCCTTTTCGGATTTTAGTATTGTTGCATGTGTCGTTTACGTACATTTAATTGGATTAAATTGTTTTAAAACGGTTTGTTCCCATAACACTCGATTTGTATATACTAGTCCTAACTTAATACTATAAATGCGAAAGTAAGTTTGTTAGTTTGTGAGTGTTTCCCGCTTTAATTACTGAACCAATCACTTTAAAACTTGTACGGACAATGAGAGCACCGCAGGGCCAATACCATTATTTTTTTTAAAAAGATTAAGAACTGTTAAGATATATTATTAAAATTGCAGAGAAAACTGGACTTTGGGTATTGTGCAATAAAGTTACAATTCCATAATTTTAACGTATTTGTTCTCACTGCGTATTTTATGTAGCGTCCAAAAACGTATATGGCTAACTTTGGATAAATAATAATGTCGACAATTTCAAATAACCGTAAATCAAAACAATTAACTACCCAAACCATATTTCAAAATGTACCGCAATAAAACCTATCGCAAGGCAGAAGGAACGAGAAAATTCAGAGTCAAAGAACACCGTCATTATTTAAACTTTAATGTTACAACGTGGACTGCGCCCGTGAAACATTGCCACTTAGAAAGGGCTGAGAATTTCAATTTTAGGTCAGACCGCCCCTCGAAAGGGATTAGACAGGCTCCTCAGAGGCGCTATTACTACAACCCTTCACAAACAACGGATTCGTCCTTTTCTCCTATAAAAGTAAAATATGAGACGACTGCGTGACCTACTCGATGTTACTGATCTCCTAGTACTTTGGTCGTCTTAATGGTGGGTGATTTAGATGCCTAAAATGTTTACTTAAAATTCAGTGTTCAGTCGCTTGATTTTATAATTAATACGGCGATAGCAAATTAGAAACATTGTTCTTCTAAAATTAAAAGCAAAAATTAAGTCTAAATAATCTTGCGACTTGAATTTTATATAAAAAGGTATAGCAATAGCAATATTTACGACTTATATAGAGCGTCGACTGCAGATATAAAATAACACTAAAATTGCAACTGCGAGCCAAGTTTGTCGATGGTTTAGACTCTGAACGACCGCACTGAAAACTCTTAGCAAATAAAATTGTCAGTTTAATAACACTCTATGTACTTTGCCACACTTTGTCAGTCTGAAAATTGACTATATTTATGAGTTTGTTCCGCTTCGAAGACATTGAGTGTACCCTAAGCCCTCGACTCCCGAAGTGTGAGCTAATAACATCGAAATATTGTCAAACGTCCCCAGCAACGCTTCAGTGAGTTATTTTAAAAATGTCTGGAGTAAACTGGAAATTCAATTTCCAGTACCATTGCCCCTTTCATAAGTTCAGATAGTAAAAGACATTGGAAAGGACACTAAGTCGTGAATCGCAACACTGTGGATGTTCGCGACAAATGTCAACTTTTGTCGTATTTTTTGGAAATGCATTTACTAGGTGTTGGAAGCTTTTAGAGCGCAAAGTTTCAATGGATTTGAAAATAGTGCTTTGACCATCGTTAATGGAGGTACAACATTTTTGAGGCTTTCATGTTTGATAGGGATGTGTCCTTGAAATAACGATGTACAGTTTGCTAGAAAAACCTTCATTCTTTTAAAATTTAAATTAATTTTTTAAAACTATTCTGTCGTCAGTTATTATTTAAAAAGCGTTTTGGTTCAATAATGGTTGCCCCTGTGGCATGTTTGATTTAACTCGCTCTTTTTTTGGCTTCACGACAATGATCTACGCAGAATATAAATTTGCAGAGGCATAAATAACTTTTATTTACAAATTATTCATGATCTTATCAAATTATTAAATAATCTTTTTTTCTGAAATGACTTATTTTCTTACATTTAAATTTCGATTTTGATGACGCAGCTAATGGGGACGGTTTTTTTACACTATGGATATGAATAGGTGTCAGCTCGAAATCCCTTCCTTGATTACCTATAATAACAATCAATGTATTAATAACTGCGTGTTATTTATGCTGATTTCGGTTAGATTGTGTGCACTGCACTTGTGATACCTCACAATGTGATGCTCGGAATGAAATAGCACAAGTTGACAATCTACAGACTGACCGCGTAAAGTGCTGCTTAACCTCACTAATCATGACATTCACCGCAGTACCACGCCACCAAAAGCGCCATATTTTTTACTTTATTTTTGTACAGGTTACAACCATGTAAAAACCATATACTTACATAGTTGAAAAACCGATTGATACGAGCAAGGCCTGAACTTGTGGTACTGCTTTAACCAACTCACCTATTGTATATAAATAAAGTAAAATAAATACAGATGCCTATTGCCTACCCTTATACAAAATCAAATATTTTTAGAATCTCTTTTAAAAAAATTATAAGCTTTCTCGAGTTTTATATTGCCTAAACATTTAATCAAATAAATCGTAGGCGTAAAACAATTCTCTTAGATATTTATAGTGTCCAGCTTCCTACGCCTCGCCTACAGTTGGCTTAAACGCAGTAATTGGCTACAAGCCAGATCTTAAACATAAACTTATGTTTTTGTTAACTTGTACGTATCTCTGGGAGAATTTCGGCCGGGTTTATACTGCAGTGGCGTAGTTTTGCGCGTTTTGTTATTGCAATACAGTTTTTTTTTTTACCTAACCCACTTTGAAATATTGGTTTCTATGCTCCACGAACAGAGAGTAATATTAGATAGATGTTATATTTGGGTTATAAGCATAAAACCGTCCCGGTGGTATTAGGTATACCAGAATTATACCAAAATTGGGTGTAGGTACACCCAATATTTGGTTGGCTTAAGTTGTATACAATCTTAGCACAACTTTTAAATTAAAAATGGTTGTAAAAAATTAAACAAATGTTATTTTTAAAATAGTAGTTGTGTTGTTTATATTTATCATAGTGAAATAGAAAAACCATGCACTATTTTCTATCAATAATTTGAAACGTCAAATCAGATCAAACGTCCTAACTGCGTTTCCCACTTACAATTGATTTCAAACCTAATATTTTACCATTTTCCATTTCAAAATTTTCAAATGGAGCCGGAGTGAATCTCCATTAGTCATTTCTTAGAAATTACTTTAAAAGTTCAACTTACAATTTATGTGTAGGAATACTTGAAGTCGGTGGAGCGTTGTGGACCCTGGATATGAATAATCTTTATAGCGCGGCGATAAAACTTCAAGGTATTAAAGTATTTTTAACAGCGAATTTGAGACGTAAAATTATGCAATAATTGTTGAAAAATGTTTTTTACACAGGACTTTTTTTTAAAGTGAGAAAACTTTGACGGATGGTTCTTCTTAAGCGTGAATAAATACATGGTTTATTCAGACATTAAATTAAAAATTCTCTTTTCGGAAACTTATAGGGGAACTTTCTAGTTTAGGTCTATTCGCGTACAGATAATTCAAAATATTGTCATTATTGAACCTCGACGTTTTAGACCCGAAATAATATTTAAAACATGATTCCAATTCGCGAAAGTTTAAAAACTTGTATAGTTATAATTGTGTTTCTGTATTTATGTGCAGTTGTCGTGAGAATTTTATTTGCGCGATTCAGGACGTTGTAGTCGATAGAGCTAGTATTTGCTTGAGATTAGGTACACGCCGTAAATTCCGTCTGCGCGGATAGATGGCGGTAGTTGCCACAAACTAAAGGTCATCAGCACGAGTAGGGACGGCCGGGGTGTTACCTAACGGGTAATATTACCCCGTGGTGTTATCCCATGGTATTGCCCCACATTGTTACCCTGTGGTATTACCTCGAATTATTACATGGTGTGAGGTTTTTAACAGAGTATCGGTGTGACATAAGAGTATTCGTACTGTTGTGTGCCGTAGAGTCAGTCGCGCCATTAGATCCGAGGAACAAATTCCGCCCTTCTGTAATCTCGTACAGGATTAGCAACGCGCAAGTGATACCCCTGGTATTGCAAGTATAGATAACCGCTTACTATTAGGTGGTATATACTTAGCAACTAAATTTTTTTTTTCTGCTAAGTTTGCCAACTTAGCAGAAAAAAATACCTTTAAAATTTAGATAATGTAGATTCTAATCACCAAAAAGGACAGGCCTATTTTGAATAATGAACTGATACAGGCTACTAAAGTACAAACCTATAAATTACTATCATATTCAAATTATCTAACTACATTAAAAATAATTTATTTTCTTCTTACTAACTTGTTTTATTTATCATCCTAAGTTTTTGTTTCTTATGTGTAATTTATTACTAATTGCGAAAAACATTAGGATACAACGCGACAAAGTCAATAAACTCATAAACGGCATTAATCTAGGAATGAACAAATGATTTAATCCAGATACAGGGATCGATGAACTTTATATACAGTGTGTAAAGAAAACCTTGTTTCCGTTAGTTGCATCATCAGATTCTTTATTCAAACGGAAGAATATTTTTTTTATAATTACACCGATTAAAGCCAGAAATAACACAAAAAGTTTCGTTTAGAGTCGGTGCCTTTAGCGGGTTTTCAGATGTGTGGTTAACTATCGTCCGCTGAGGAGTTCCGTTTTATATCTCTGAAGTTCGTCATCCTGATCATGACAATAATCAAATATATCACCAATCGGAAAGTATTTTTTTTCGAACAAAAAAAGAATTTCTGAAATTGGCAACTAATCACGGAGTATAGATAAATAGATACAATTAATATTGAAAATTAAATTTAAAAAATACGATAGATCCTACTCCGTTTTAAGTCGGTTAATGAGAACCTCCTCCTTTTTAGATTACTGTTAAAAATAAGTTAGTTTGGAAAAATGAAATTGTGAATTAAAGTGATTTTTACCTGTGTATGTATTTTACATGGATCAATGACGTGTGGCCAAAGATAAAACAGTCAGTTGGATCTAAAGTACCAGGCAACATACCTACATCATAATGTATTATGTTCCTACAAGAAACAACAAAGTTTTCGTTACACAGTACAGAGAAATAAATCAAACTAACGCGTCCTAGAAAAATATACAGAATCAAGAAAGTTACCTAAAAACAGACTTCATAAAATAGAGTCACCTTCAATTCGTCACCGTAGGACTCGAAATGCTGAGTCGACGTTGACGGCACATGTGCTAGCCATAAAATGGGCACGAAGTTCACATTTGCCCTCTGATCAGAGTAACAGGGTTGAATTTGGATAGATTTATAGGATCACTTTCGATATTAAAATGGAGTTAATGCCATTAAACTATGGTTAAGGTTAACTTTGTTTTCATTGTTACGGTCGTTGGGTGACATTTGAAAATAATGTTGTAACTTTTGAAGCATGATTTGAATTATATAATCTGTTACATTTGGGCAGTCTTTAGTTTCGCAATTTACCCTATTTGCTGATACACAATTTGATAAAGGAATACGACAGATTTTGTTGGCGTTTGGCCGATGGAACTCAATTCAGTATAATTATTTATTAAGTATAATTAGGTATCTTATACCTGACAATTTAAAACCACAATGTTATGCGTTATTTGCTTTGGTAGTCTTTGCGTCACGATTGTTTGATAAAGCATTAAAATATAGAAGTGCGATAATTGATTTTTTTGCTATGGTGCGACCTTATTTTATTTAACAATAACACCATTAGTGGAAAAAACAAAATTGTTCCAAGTCCTTTTGTTTTTGACGACAAAAATCGAGTAGCTTTTCTAAGATTTTCAGCTCTTTGCCAGCCCTGGGGTAAGCGCTTTGGTCACGGTTTCTCTCAGTAATT
The DNA here is from genome assembly GCA_936450705.2 of Protodeltote pygarga. Taxonomy (NCBI): domain Eukaryota; kingdom Metazoa; phylum Arthropoda; class Insecta; order Lepidoptera; family Noctuidae; genus Protodeltote; species Protodeltote pygarga. The sequence continues at coordinate 11,915,175 of OW388263.2, forward strand.
TATTGCTTTTATTGACCGTTAACGCTGTTAAGTACGACCCTGGCGTTCTCTCAAAGGTTTTCTTAAAGCATTAACTTGTTCTAATTTAGTAGTGAGGTTTGAACGTAAATGGGATATGTAAAAATATCGACTCTTACGCACAAAATGTCATTTGAATCAGAGCATTGAGTCAGCGAATCCGCGTTTTTTACTATTTAAATAAAAATACATATTCTACTAGCCTTTGATTATTATTTGCTTGTTAAAAAAGTACCAGGACTGCATGAAGTACGAGTAAACTGTATTGGCATTTTACCTGCACATACTCAGATATTACCTATATAGAATTTTATGCCATCGCCAGCACATCGACGCCCCAGACGAATAAAGTCGTAAAGTCGCTTACATGAGTTTTAATTTTATTGCATATTCGGATTCTACGACTTTGGTTACATTACCCCAATTTTTTTCACGAATTTATCGTTGTTTTTTTTAAAGATATTAAGCGAGACGTCTTTATACATTCGAAATACTGTACAAAAACATAGCAGAACAAAGTCATAGTTACTGCTTACTTTAATTTTAGTACTGCTACCAGAGTAGAATAATACAGCAATATTATATAACGCCTTTATTCGGCCAAAACTTACAGTGATTATATTTGTATTAAAGTTTAACAGCTTTATTCGCAGCATAAATCAAAAACCTGTGTAACGTAAATAATATTACAAAATATAAGCGTTTATGTTTCTAACGCGTTATTCTTTTACGTTTATTACTGATTATTTGTTTAAACGGATACTAACTTAACATTATACAAAATTACTAATCACAATTGTACGGTGTTGAAACTATATTTTTCAACTACTATTATTTAATATTAAAATAAGGTAAGTATTTGTTACAAAGAAACTTGTTAGTGGTTTTTAAACGCAACGTTGTATTCCTTCTTTCTCGCTTGTCCTTTTCGTCAATGTTCAAGTGCGGGGGCCCCTAAAGTAAGTGTGAGCAATACGTAAACTACGCGCACAATCTCTAATGTACTAAGTATTCGTACAATATTGGTTTATAAAAGTGTAATATTACTTATGTCTTCTGTAAGTGACAAGTGTTTGCGTAAATAAAGTTGTAGGAGGATGCTAACTATGGCTGGTGAAAATAGTGTCACACGCAAGTATTTATTTTAATAAGGTTTACTGTGAAATTTTTAATCAACACAGTTTTTAACAACAAAAATAACCCACCTGCTCTATATATCAGGTAGTACTGTAGAACCCAAAATATATATACTGATCACTTGTTGGCATCAATCTATAAACTTCTTACATCTATTCTGAGATCAAAAAATCATCCTAATATTCATACCAATTTAATAATCTCTGTATTTCAAAATAGATGTAAGAGTGGATCCCGTAGCATTAAAGAGCTACTCTCATGGCCAGCTTTACCGCTCCCAAAACAATTTGTCAACATTTTAGACTATATAGCTGTATAAAGTAGATTCAACTCTAATTGCTTTCATTTGATAATGTATGGGGCAATGGATGACAGTCCTTCAATATCCAGGATGTGAGCAGATCCTCGGAAAAGGTCAGCTGCTTTTGCATCGTATGGTTGGTGAACAACCTGGTGTCTGAGTTTAAACCGCCCGTAGGCTTCTGACATGGCTTTACATACCGTCAAAAATGTGCTGGTTTGCTCACGATGTATTCCTTTACCGTTTTAGCAAGTGATCATTAATTTCTAATAAGCACATAAATCCGAAAACTCAGAGGTGTGTGCCTGGATTTCAAACCTTCGACATTTGACTTGGAAACCCAACGCTCATACCACTAGGCTATCACTGCTTCGGAAAAGCACATTATTGGAAAAGATGACGACTCGATTACGATACAACGGGGTATATTTCAGGTCGATAGGCTCAATGTGTTGTGGTTCTGTTTGGCCCTGAATCTTCTAAGTACTTTGCTGGTGGAGTCAGGGCTGGGCTTTTGGTTGAGAAGAGGAGATCGGATTATATCTCACTTCCTTTACATGAACGAAAAGACAAAACCTGACAAAGATTCTTAAAAGGTACAGTGAATATATGTCGGGTATGTCACTGTCTGGAAGAGTTCATCACGTAGTTTCTTAGAGGTTGTTCTTGTCTTGCTAATGGAAATTATTTGCACAGGCACAACCTGCTGGCTAGAATATATTCACCAGCAACTTGCTTTGAAGTACCATCTTGTGGATTCAGAGCTACCATATTACCGGTATAAACTCGACCCAGTTCTTGAAATTGGGCATGCCATTTTTAACTGGGATCGGTCGATAATCACTGACAGGACTATTGTTGCTAATGAGCTTGATATAGTAGTGATAAATCAAGCAGAGCGCCGCGCTATGATTGTTCATGTTACCATTCCACATGAATCTCTTAAAGGCCGAGAAAGATAAACAGATAAAATATCTGAACTTGCACCGCGAGATTGTTGACATGTGGGATGTGGACTCAGTAGTCATCGTGTCGAAAGTCGTTTTAACCGATGGATATTATATCCAAGAACCTCGCTTAATACTTTAAGAGGCTTTCGTTAAATAGGTAGATCAATGGCTTGCAGAACGGGACCCTATCACTAAGACTCCGCTGTCCATCTGTTATCAGGCTGTATCTCAGAAATCGTGACAGCTAGACAGTTGAAATTTTCACAGATAATGTATTTCTATTGCCGCTATAACTACAAATATAAAAAACAGAATAAAATAAATCTGTAAGTGGGGCTCCCATACAACATACATGATTTTTTTGCCTTTTTTTGCTCGATATTTATAACGGCGACAGATAGTCGCTCAAGTGTCTAATGTTGTATAAATAATGGTACGGAACCCTTTGTGTATGAGTCCTACTTGCACTTGGCCGGTTTTGTTGTTATAATGACGACAAAAATGCCATTTATGTTACTTTTTGATTTACATAAAAAAAATGTCATAACATTCGTCATGTTAATTTTTCTTAAAATTTTGTTTATTTAATTATGACAGTAATATTTTTTTACTTGTGTTTATATTGTAGTCTAATGGTTTTATTTCATAACTCACTCATTTTTAGAGTCGTGGCATTCTTAGAAAATCAATATTCAGCATTTTCTTGTATACATAGCGGGATTTCACGTTCATACTGATTTTTATTGAACGTGTGAAAAGAAATCAGTTATTTTTATTGTATTATATCCGTGTTGATTAGTAGAATATTTTATTAAAGTTTTGTTGCAATATCATTTGTTTTATGGTATTTATCGTAATATTTGTGAATAATACATGAGTTTTTCCTATTCTAAGTATTATAAATATTAGTAGGCTCATAGGAGTTATTGTTGTTATACCACAATTAAAATATAGAATGTTTAGACGAAAAAAGACGTATTATGCTAATGCCAAATAAAAAACCCTTGCAAAAGCATGACTTTTGGCTGGTATGTGTGCAGTACGCAAAAATAATGTTAGTAGTTTGAGACGAATAAAGACGTACTAAACGATACAAAAAATATAAGTATAGACTTGTAGGCGAATATAAATTTATTATGCTTTTTTATATATTGTTTAAAACTCGTAAGTTTGTTATAATGGTATTTATTTTCATCAGGTAGCTAATTTTTTGGTGCATCTTTCTGTGTAACATTTGCTTGTGTCCTAGCTTTGAACAAAAACTAGGAACACTTTTTACGTTTTTTCGCTCTCCTGAAAAGTAGCAGTTTTCATAATACCACTTTATTCGCTTGGGGCGTCGACATGTTCACCCCATAACTTGTAAAAGTGTTGATACGCCTTTCGATTGCAAGTCCAGTCAACGGTCACGGTCATAAACTTCCCTTCATTTCGTAAATGGAAAGGTTAGATTAGAAGTGACCTCTGGGCAGTTTTATTTCTTGTAGAAATTAGGTGGATTCTTTCGTCATTCGTTCAGCTGATATCGATCAAATCTCAATACGTACACTGTATTTTATATTATTCGGTTAATGAGCAACCTACTATCAGAGTTTAAGCCACCCGTAGGCCTCTAGTATTGTTTTAATAAATCATAGATGTGCAAGTTTTCTATCGATGTTTTTCGTGATGATTTACTACACCTATTGAAAATTAATTTTGAAAATGCATTATGATTTCGAAAAGTTGGAATCAAGCATACAATTTATGACTTGGCAATCCAATGGCATCTCAGAAGCGTATTCCTGTGTATTATCTTATCTACCTATATTATTATCTATCTATCTATCTCTATTATAAACTAAAAATAAATTCTTTATCAATAAACTTAAACTTTATTTTAAGGTCCTCCTATAAATATTGATATCTGATAGGATCAAAAATAATACTAGACCTTTTAGACACATTTTCTAAAGTTTATTCAAACTTAAGACCATTAAAAACTGCAGTCTTGAACGTCCATGCTGTAAAGATTACGTTAGGATTTAATAGCCTCTAACATGTTTAAGATGGACAGCGTCTTAAACGGTTCATGGAAGCTAATCTTTTAGGAAGTACGTCTTTTGGTTTATAACGATAAAATATATAAATTATTCTAAATGTTTCTTTTTCCTACGGTTGTTTTCGCGTGGATCTTATTTTTTATTGGCACATTTAAATTACTTTGTAACGAACGATGTCGTATCGATTTGAAACTATGCGAGTGTATGAAATACGGATGACAATACAATATATTAGTACCATCGAGCTGATCGCATGGAGTCAGGAGGTGGATAGTGGAAATTCAATTACTTGCTACTACTAAACCTATTCAGTTTGTTTTATTATGACAAGTTCCAGGAATTATATTTGGTGTCAAGAGCGTGTTTTTTTAGTTTTTTTAATTTTTCTGGTCTAGGATTCAAAAGTCACTATGTCACTCCGGCCCATGTCCGTTATCCCGTTGCTGCATGAAAGGTTATACTCGACGAATACTCTTTCGCGTTTATATTGTCCTAGTATAATTATAGGCTATTTCGGGGTTTTCCCGATTAATTTCGATCTCGAAAAGAATCCATTTTGAAGATCGTACCGTTATAGGCTTTAATTTAATCTTCAAATCATCATTTCACTCCAAATCAAACCTCATGAAGCTACATCAAACTTTATTCCCAACATATTTTGGTCTCAATCCCAACAAATATTTTCTAGATTCGTCCAAATAGATAGATTTCTAGAATTTATCAGGTTGCTACACATGTGTTGGGGCTATAAGCCGTTGAAAGTAGCAAGGTCCAAAGCCCATAAGTCTGGCCGGTCAATGTCCGGACTATTTATTGTTTCTCTCTAATAGTTTATTGCTGATCGCCTTTTATCGTAATATATTGCTTACTTTGCTAGTTCCGAAACGAAAGTTTTAGTGCGTATTGTAGCTGCGACCTTATATTAGGTCGTGGAGCGCAGCCCTCTTTCGCTTATGTAACTTATCTTACGATTTTTATTGTGAAATGTATCGTAGATTTCATATTCACATAAAACAGTTACATAGATTTAAAAATAAAAGTTGAATAATTTTAATAATTTAATAATTTTTTAAAGAAAAAAAACATGGATCAAAAAGCTTCTAGTTCAAAATATTAATTAATTAAAATCGATACCTGCCTCTCAAGCAAAAAGATTTTAGTGTTCTCAATTCTAATTTCTCAAGAGCAGCACGGAGTCTTGAACTACCCTTCTGTTATATTAAACTCATAACATAATTAATAATTTAATTAGTAAACACGTCACACATAAAGCTATACATTTCCAGTATAAGCTGAGATCTTGTTATACGAAGAGCCTATACAATGCGAGGTCAGTACATACGGCTTTTGAATAGGTTGATGTGTAGATGTGTACTATGAGAGACACTAGGCTATTATCATAAAAGAAACTGGTTTTAAGCAAAATAAATTGATACAATTCTTGTTTTACAAACCAAGCAATTTTTGCTTAATAAAGCTAGAATTGCGAGACGCACTTGAGACAATTGTTTTCTTGCAATAAGATAGGCAATAAACATTTAGTAGAATTGCATTTTACAAGAGATTTCTTGGTAAAGCCCTTCGATATGATGAACAACTTGAAAAAATGGATTGTCCGTATAATTATAGAAGAAAAACTTAAATACGGTTGACTTAAAAAATTGAATTCGAGACTTCTTTGCTAGTATCCGCACTTGACGTAAAAGTGAATTATTTTTAATTTATTTAATATAAATAGTCTATTATAATCACTTATTCAAACTTGTACTATTCTCAGAAATCTTCCTTTGTAGCCGTTACAAAGTTAGTCCAATTACAGTTTATACAAAAAGGTTAGATATTCAAATAAGGTTTTTATCTAAGTAACATTTCAAGGGAGTTCAAAAGGGAAGACGCATTTTAAATCTATTGCTAAAAATTATACATGGAATAATTCATTTGAAAGGCCGGATGAATGAAATGTTCACATTTTTTTGGTCCTGAGGGGAATCGCTTTTTCTCTTTCCTCCTTATCTTTTAAATAATTAAAATTTGAGAGGCCCTCAGTATAGGTGTTATAGAATCTCCGTTTAAACATTTGTTTTTATGTGAATATAGTATATTGCGGAAAATATTATATAGGAGAATTAAAAAACTAAATTTTATTGAGCTCGTCCTAATTACATTTTTTCACAAATGTATAATCTAATTTGTTGAGTTATGTGAACATAAATGTATGGAACAGCTGTTTTTTTTTGCAATTTCAGTGTTGGTTCCATAGTAAAAGTTGTTCATAATGATGAATTTAATGATCCCATTTCAAGTTGTCAGTGTTTTAAAAATAACCCTGTATAAAATTAGGTAGGCAGGCACATAACCATTAGAAGGTTAAGAAGGCCCTAAATCGCCACGCTGGGCAAGCGAGTTGGCGTTGAGAAGAGACTTATGTCCAGCAATGTATTTATTTTAGTACTAGTTTTCAGCTGGTGGGGACCATTTGTGCATACAATACTGTATTACACGCACTACGCCAAAACCAAAAAAAGAAAAAAAATAGAACTACAATTCGATTATCGAATTACAATTTCCATCGGTCTCAAAATCTCAATCCCACCCATCTCCGTATCGGCGTAAGTGTTTAACTAACTTACATTTTCAAACACTTTAGATGAACATAGGCGTGAAATTACTACTAAGTCATCGTCACAAACAAAAACCATCTAACTTAAGCGAAACTTATTTGAAAAATATCACATGGTTCAAACGAGCTGTGAAAAAACGGGTCGTGTTTGAAGCACAAGGGGTGGGGGGATCATCACATAACTTTGTAAGATTTCGCGAAAGCACTTCTTTGTAAGAAGCTGCTTTTGTCATCTGAGCGCCTACTTCCTAACTATCGTTGAGCACGAATACACTTGTTTTTGTTTTATATATTAGAAGTAAAATCTTTTGTTGGCGTTCTTTGTCAGTCAGCGATTTAGTTTGTAATTCTAATTACGCGTCCGAAAGTTTTTTTGTTTTTCTAACTTTGCTTTTGTTTAGATTTCGGCTTTGATAACGTTTGTGATTGGGAAAGATATGAGGAACAATAAAACATGATTTTATTATTATTATTAGAAAAAAAAAGTGATACTAAAATTGTGTGCTTTGTTCAAGATAATTAACATTTAAGTTTACCTTTTAAATAAAGTGATAACAAATTTCTTATAAGCATATTATTGTTTGCAAATCTGGGCGCTTTGTTTTGTAGTCTGATGTATTTATCAAATAAGTTTTTATTAAACAACGTTCTATCCTAGATTGTGCATTGGAATGCATCATTTTGTATCTATGCTGTTGACTGTTAAAGAGTTTCTTTATCTAGAGCTAATCTTGGATTTCAATTTAAGTACCCACCGTAAAACTGCATTGTTATTGAACTAACACGTAAAAATTCAACTCCGTAAGATAAGAGGAAGTGATTCTGATTCAGCATGCAAGATTTTAACTAAACTTAAAGAGTTTGACGTAAATATACTAACATAACATAACATAACAACATACTAACATAACATAACGTAACATACTAACATAACATAACATAATATTCTAACATTGCAAGTTAAATAAAAGCTTGTAAAAAGACGTGTTAATCATATTGTTAATTAATTGTTAATGATATTGTTTAGAGTGCGTACAAAATATTTCTATAATCCTTACAAATATTTTAACGCTAATGCGAATGTGTTTGAAAATGCATTGGTTTGATTTCTTTCACGAGACATCAGAAAAAAGAATTAACGTGTTTTTTTTAAATAATATAATGTTATTTTTAGGTCGGAATGTAATTTTACGAAATAATGTAGACGAAGTTACGTACGGAAGCTAGTAATAATAAACTTAAAATACTAGTTGCAATTTTTATGTTAGGAAAAATGATAACTTATCCAATTTCAAAATAAAGCAAATATCTTTTATTGACGGCACAACGTCTACAGTAAAATTGTTTCTATACACTTTAAAAGTAACACCTTTAGTTAGGAAGTTTCAGATAAGAATCGAGGCTCGATTTAAGTATGCTAGAGTCCGTAAACGTACAAAGGAACACAGGGCCGGAGTAAGGAAGTGGTGCATTGCGCTAGATGGGAATAATTTATACCGATTTGACTTCAATATCAATGTTTATAAGGGGTGATTGTTGGAGTAGATTTCAATTTAAATGTGCCAAATAAAGTTTTAGTTTAGAAAAAAATTATTGAGTTTTTTTTTGGTCACGACAAAGTATTGCTGATGTACTTTGATACGACAATTGGGTTATTTTCTTCGTATTTTTATCTCAAGTCTATCTGTGCAAAAAAAAACAAAATTCTCGAGAATTTTGTTATTAGCTTGTAAATTTTATGAGATATAGCTGTTGTACTAAAGTCACAAACTAGCAGGGATCAACACCTAAGCCGCTATTGGTGTTAAGTTTCGGCCATAGCTGGTTACCATCCACCGGACAAAGCCTTACCACTAAGCTGCTTTGTCGTATTTAATGATGTTTGGTAAAACCTATCTGTAGCGTCATTCCACTCACTTAAAATGCAGGTGTAACTCTATCGTAAACCACTACACTCTTACCATTAGAAGGGTTTGCGTTAATAATAAAAAACGTATACGTAAAATAAAAATATAATGAAACAACTTCTAACGGTTTAGTCGCGTAAAAGATTTATTAATTTGTCAAAAAACTATGTCTGACTGCAACCACGTTAAAAGTTGTTTCATTGTGTTAAACGTTCGCGAAAGTTTGAAACAATATTAAATAAAAAATAATTCTATATAATCATTAGTATCAGCTCCGGCCCTGGCAGAAGAGGTGTCACCAGCAAACTCTTAGTTATAACTCAGTTCTTAAGGGAATGCTCGTCTTAGCACATAAAGTGTATTTACTACGTATGTTTTTGAAAGGTAATAGTTGGACGTTTGATTTTATACTCTTCTGTAGTATATTTACGTTTCAATATACGATAGTTTATTTTCGCTGTTTAGGAAATAGTAATGTGTAAGGATTGAGATGAGAATTGAAATTTATAAATTGCTATATGAAAAAAAAATAGTAAGGCCATTTATGCGTGACGTAACGCTATTTACATAATAAAAATCAAATCTCTGATATAATTTTGAAAATGACTCGCAAAAGAAAATAATTTATTTATTACTCGTTTCGCCGGCTATATTACAAGCCCCATGTAATATAAAGGGCGAGCCTATTGCCATTAACCGGGCACAATTCAAGGATCCGTGCTGCTACCGAGAAATTCCTAATGGAAAAACCCAATAACACTCTGCCTGATCCGATCTGGTGATTTTGCGATCCTGGCGATCGCACCCAGGTCCTCGTGCTCAGTAGTCGCGCTTGCTACCACTAAACGAGGCAGTCAGCAGTTAAAGATGTTCTTTTCTATTCCCTTTTAACGTTTATTTGGTATTGTTTGTTCCTCTCAGAAGTATGTCGTTTGTATTCTGAATGAGTGATCGTGTTCTTAATTCTTTATTGTACACTAATTTGGATACAACATAGGTAAGTTACTTATCATAAAAAAAAATACGTGCACAAAGGCGAGCTTAACTCAATAATGAGTTTTCTCCCAGCAAACCTTTGATTGAAGAGAAAAATACATGTAAAAGTGGGTAAGATGAAGTGTAGAAATCAATACAAAATAAAAATTAAATAGCATAACCTTAAACCTAAATATAAATACATACTATATCTTTATATCTTTATACTAATAAGATTTTTCTATCAATGTTTTTTGACGTACATTCCTTTTGCTTGGTAAAATAATATGACATGAGGTATTGTACTCTACTGTACGTATTAATATGTTTATCAGATTAAAGATAATTATTTTAGATGCGATCATTACACGACTGTTGATCACCTGAAATCACCTCTAGAATAATTATCTTTTTTTAAAAAAACGAGGCTCCGAACTAACAATAGTTCAAAGCCTCGTTTTTTAGAGTTTTTAGTAATACAAGAAACCATATAGTTACGTCATATCCGTCTGACCATTTTTAGTTACGTCACGAGTCACGGCCATTTTAATTACAGGTTTTATCAATGCTAGAGATTTAAAAGTTGTAATTAATAGATACAATTTGAGAAGAGCTGCCCTATATGTAAAGTGGGGATATTTTTTTTCAGGTATTATTTACTATTAAGGTATAATAAATTAGAAAGAACTTGTTCTAAGGGCTAATAAGCTACTTATTATATATTTTTGGAATTATTACTTATTGTCTTATTTTAAAATGTGCGAAATTTAACTGTCATTGTAAATATAAACCGTTTTCGCATCAAAGTAAAGTCAATCAAATACAATCCCTTAGAAATAATATTATTAATAAACCAAAACAAAAACCAAATTCCACTATTAAAGTAATAACGTCTCGAAAAACAAAAATAAACGGCGAGCCAACATTCGTTAAATAAAAAAAGAAAATATTATCGTTCTCTGTATAAATTTAATATGAAGCGTATACCTGTAGCCTGGGTGAAGGTTGTGGATGACGTCACGACCCCTGCGATCCCGGTAACGAGAGCCTCCATCCTACGCAACGAACGTACGAACTAAGGATGCCCCAATTAGTATTTTAAGTTCATTGTCGGGTATCGAATACGGGTTTGTAATCGGAATAATCGATAAAGCCAATTACTGTTTCGAATTCAAACTTAGAATTGATTTGAGCCCAACTTTATTGGAGCCGTTTCATGTATTGAAGTTTGAAATTGGAATAATTATAATTGATAAAGCGCTTTATTTAATTTAGTAAGTGCCTATGTTCATATTGACGTTCGAGTTTGATATCTCAAAGAAACAATGGGTTTAATAGATCGCGTATTGTATTGGGTAACATATTATTTTTAATAGACAAAGGTTATGATATATTTTGGATACAACTTTTGTCTTATATTTAATAACTGACAATTTTTAACAACTGAATTAGCTAAAACCCAACACTTAGTTCTAAGGACCACGTGCAGGAAAAGGTCACATTGACCAAGGTTAAAGAAAAATTGGACAGAAGATGTGAGAGAACTTGTATCGTATGAGTATGTTGATTTCTTTATTACTAGAAGTCGCTCTATTGGTTTTTTTTTCCATTTTTTTATGAAAGCTCGTCAAGCTACTAAATAAAAAAAAAACGAACCACGAACAGAACAGAAAATGGTATTGAACTATTTTTTGTTTGTCTATTTATTTGGAAATATAGGTTCTCTGTTTATTAGGGCAAGCCATTTGTATGATTACAAAAATTACAAAAGTTCTTTTTTTTTTATTTGAAAGACAAACTATGGCTAGTGCTAAATAATAATAATCAATCGATACCGATAGTGGCGAGCATTGGGAGAGGCCTATGTTCAGCAGTGGACTAATACAGGCTGATAATATACCTGTGGGCTACAATATATATTATATATTTTTATATTTGATATACATTTAAAAGTTAATTTTAGTAATGTATTTAAATAAATGGAAACAAAAATCAAAGCTCAATTTATTTATTTTCAAAAACAAAATTCCACGAAAAGCAATTACGTCGACTAAACTGTCGACTAATCGCAGCGACTGTTTGCAATCGTACATTTCTACAAAGAGGTTTATTTCACCAAATACAAGTGAAATGAAATCATGGATGTGGTTTCATTTGAGCTCAAAGAGTTCACTGAGTTACTTTGACAAAGGTTATTTTGAACTCCCCTGTTCAAGATTTTGTTTGCCTTGATGTATTTCGTAAAAAGGTTTTTATTTAAGTTTGCAGAATTCTCAGAAATTGTGTAATTATAAAATATACTTAGTAACCTAATTTAGTTAATTTTAAAACCTTATTTGTAACCAGTAGTAGGTGATTTGTAACTATTGTTACAATGAGTCTTTAATAATTTCTATTTCAATTAATAATTTTTCATATTGCTGCTTCAATTATTATTATCAAACTAAGTTGTCCCACTGCTTTCTGCTAAGGCCTGTCTTTCGAGAATTTCAACGCAGCGCTGTAGTGCGAGCATGGATCTTTTTATCGAATTCTTATCGAAAATATCAATATTAAACGTCAATTTTGACACAATTTTATGAACTTCATGTCAAACTTGACTCGAGGATCGATAAACGTTCGATAAAAAGTCGACAAAAAGATCCACGCTCGCACCTCTGGTGAGTCTAGTTTTCGATGTTTCTTACACCGTGTATAAAATATGTATGAGCCAATCGGGACAATAATTGGCGATTTGACTATTAGGGGGGGCTGTAATTAGAACTTTTTATTGGCGATCCAAACATTACTCTAGTAATTCAGTTACTACACAAGATTTGTTATACAATAAAGTTAAACTGAACAACATAAAATTGCAGCTTACCATGCCAAATATTAGCAATATATAAAACAAAAAAATACCGACGCGTATTTTAAACAAGGCTCAGTTTACATTGCCGCTGTTATACGTCATCATATGATACCGGGTCGTACACAGCGGGCAATGTATCATGTCCCGTGGCGTTTTTATAGCCGAAACGTCCAACGCCGATATTTGCACTTAGGGGCCACGATTTAATATAGGCACTCGGTGACGAATATTGTTTTGCACGTGCGTTAAGCCATGATACCAAACAATGGGGTTTTATTTAGACAAGATATATTTTGATACGATGATGTTTTAATTGAGGATTGGAGTAAAACATGAGTCGAGTTTTGATACAACAATATCGAACCCATTGACCTGTCAATTAGCAGACAGAGGTAATTACAATCTATTGTTTCGCTACACGGTCAGGTCTAATGCAAGTCAGCGACTAATCGACTAATGAAGGAACCTTTAAAGCTTTTTTGACACCCGACGAAAACAGCCCCTCTGTTTTCGTCGGGTGTTATAAGTTTAACGTTTGTTAAGTTTTGGTGGCATCGTAGCTCTCTAACGGATAAATCTGATTTTTTATAGAATTTCGAATTTAGATCAAGAAACTTCTTGACAAAAAAATATGATAATATTTTGATTACTTCATAAGATTTACTTGTGTACGGAATTAAGGCGCCGTACTTGATAATAGTAAATGTGTGGCCTGGTTTCTGGACTATGTGGGTTAGATTTTAGGGATATTATAAATTAAAGTTGCGCAAACGTTGAAAGCCACATGGCGTCTCTATTCTGGTCAAAATTACACGAATCGAGGAGAGAGGGGTAAGGTACAATGTTCAGTAACCAATGATAGCGCAGCGTTGATTTTATCACGTCATTTTTAGACGTTTTCATTGGCGGATAAAAGTTGAGTGAGTATGGAGAAGTGGACACGATGATTTGAACGGGTGAATGAAATCCTGAACATGCCCCCGGCCTTGGAAGCAGTCGCTTTCAATGTCTTCGAAGATTAGAACCACACTTGCAGCTGTCTTGATCTTCTCTTGCTAATCTTGAAGGAGAGGGCAGATCTTGGCGTAGGCTCTTCGTACAACGCCCGAAGCTGTCTGTATATCTGCTACTCTCGAAATGCCATCCTTGCCTGAAATTGTTCTAAGCACTCGACCCATATGCCATTTCAAAGGGGGAAGATTGCTGTCCTTGATTAAGACAAGTGAGTTGTCTTTCAACTCCGCCTTGTTTTCGGTCCATTTAGTCCGCACCTGCAACTCAGTTACATATTCTTTGGACCAGCGGGTCCAAAAATGCTGGCGAATTTGCTCAACCCTCTGATACCGCTTCAGTCTGTGCTCTGGAACGTTGATGAGGTCATCACAAGCGGGTGCGGTCAGCGGTCGACCAACCAAAAAGTGAGCGGGAGTTAAAGGAGAAAGGTCTTGGGGCTCTGAGGAAAGAGGAGAAAGTGGTCGGGAATTGAGGACTGCCTCTATTTGCGACAGAACTGTGTCAAACTCCTCAAAGGTGAGGTGTGCATTCCCTACCACGCGGCGTAGATGGTACTTACAAGACTTTACTCCTGCCTCCCACAGACCACCAAAATGAGGCGAATAAGGGGGAATAAAATTAAATTTAATTTGTTGGCTCGTAGCAAATTCAATTATATCGGAACTACATCTGCTAAGAAAATCCGAAAAATTATTCATTAAACCAACAAAATTACGACCGTTGTCGGAATATATTTCTATAGGTTTTCCACGCCGAGAAATAAATCTATTAAGCGCCATTAAATATGCTTCACTAGTGAGATCACTGACCAGCTCCAAATGTATTGCCCGCGTCACAAAGCACACAAATAAACAAATATACGCTTTTGAAGTTTTAGCTCCCTTACCTTTACGGCTAAGTATGAGAACTGGCCCACAGTAATCTACTCCACACCTAATAAATGGGAAACTAGGAGTTATCCTTTCCTTGGGCAAATTACCCATCTGAGGCGTTAAAATCCTACCCCTAATACGAGTACACGTAATACAAGCGTTGACTATGCGCCTAGCTAGGCTCCTGCCACCCAAAGGCCACCATTTTTCGCGTAAATTACAAAGTAATGCCTGGGGCCCAGCATGAAGGAGCTGCAGGTGCTCATGACGAAACAACAGCACAGTAAAGTAATGTTTACTAGACACTAACACAGGATGCATTTTATCAAAACTAAACTCATTTGAGTTGCTTAATCGTCCACCAACCCGAATAATTTTATTATCGTCTAAAAATAAATTTAATTTTGTTAAATTACCTTTGCCTTTAATTTGCGCGCCATTAGATAATAATTTATATTCAGTAGGGAAACATTCCATTTGACACCATCGAACCAATAATGTCTCAGATTCACCTATCTCAACAACACTCAGGACGCCTGTCCGCTTATTATATTTATTGCGAATATTGTGTATAAAACGTAACATAAATGCCACAGCACGCTTCATACGCATAAACTGCGAAAATCGATCAAACGAGAAGATTGTTACATCCGATGAATCATGAGTCAGGAACGAAGATATAGCTGACCTGACCTCCGGGAGTTCCTCATAAGTTTCTACGACCGTATTGTTCTCCAATGAGAAATTAGAATTTCTTAAAAAGTCTGGACCTTCCCACCATAAAGTGGAAGAGGAAAGTTCTTCTAAGTTCAAACCTCGTGATGCCAGGTCAGCGGGGTTTTCCTTGCTACTCACGTGGCGCCAAAGAACATCTTGTGTGAGTTCATGGATTTCCGACGTTCTATTTTGAACGAACGTTTTTAATTTGTTCGGTGACATGCGCAACCATTCTAATACGATGGTTGAGTCAGACCAAAACACAATATTTTTGAACTCACAACGCAACGAACTACGAACCTTGTCGAGTATTTTAGCACCCAGCAAAGCACCGCAAAGTTCGAGTCGTGGTATACTTATAGGTTTCAATGGCGCCACCTTCGCTTTAGAGAAAAGTAATCTTACCAATATTGTATTATCATTGTTTACTGTGCGAACATAAATACAAGCGCCGTACGCTGTCTGCGACGCATCACTAAAAACATGCAGTTCTATATACATAGGTTGGCTACCTATAACGTGGCGAGGAACATGAATTGAATTGAGCGCTTGTAAAGAGATAACAAACCGGTTCCATGTTCGTGCGACACTAGATGGAACTATGTCATCCCAGCCTATTTTAAGAAGCCATAATTGTTGTAATAACACTTTGGCAATAATTATCGTAGGACTTAACAAACCAAGAGGGTCGAAGATTTGGGAAATGTTTGATAAAATAGACCTTTTAGTAATAAGTTTGTCATCGCTATGAAACTGCGTGTTAAAATAAAAAATATCTTTAACATTGTTCCAGCCTAAACCTAACGTTTTTGAACTAATATTTTCATTAGATTTAATCTGTTTCGAATGATTTGACATCTCATCACTATCGCATGGAAAGTTGTAAATCCACTTTCGAAGTGGAAAACAACCCAAATCTAGCGCGGTTTTTATATTTTTGCATAATTGTAATAAAATTGACTTATCATTAAGCCCGGTTAAGAGGTCATCCACGTAAAAATCCTCCATAATTACCCTTTGAACCTCAGGGTTGGAAGACTCAGACCCTAACTGCTTTAAACACCTTACACTAAGGAAAGGAGCGGACGCGGTTCCGTATGTGACGGTGTTCAATTGATATATGCCTAAGGGTTGCGATGGATCATTACGCCACAAAATCATTTGGAGCTTGCGCTGGTCTTCGGCCACCAAGCAATTTCTGAACATCTTCTCGACGTCAGCGCATACGACAAACTTGTGCTGTCTAAAACGGAGAAGAATCGAAATTAGATCGCCTTGTATCGCAGGTCCAACTAATTGTAAGTCGTTGAGTGACTTTCCAGAAATTGTGGGCGCACTGGCGTCAAAAACTACACGCAGCTTGGTTGTGCTACTGTGCTCCCTGAACACGCCATGATGCGGCATAAAATAGCACGGGTGTTCATATGAGCTCACTGGACTCATATGGCCTAGATCCAGATATTCCTGCATAAAAGTCGTGTACATCGACTTATAATCAGGTAAACGCTGCAAACGTTTTTCCAATGCGAAAAAACGTCGTTCGGCTTGCGTATATGATTCGCCCAAAACATCAGGTGACTCCTTCAATGGAATGCGTACACAAAACTTTCCTTCGCTGTTGCGCGTAGTAGTGCGAATAAAAAGTTCCTCACATGTACGCTCATCCTGAGTCCGCGTATCCCTGACCTTGGGAAGCTCTTCAATCTCCCAGAACAAACGTAATTGCGAATCGAATGAACTGCTTAAATTACAATGAATACGTCCCGCGTTCCGCGTATTACTAATACAGCCAGAAATTATCCACCCTAGCCTAGTGTTTTGTAGGTAAGGGCCGTTAGTAAGTCTTATTTTACCTTCTCCTAACAATTCCCAAAACCTATCTGCGCCTATTAAAATGTCTACGTTCTTAGACTCTAAAAACTGCGGATCAGCCAGTATTATATTGTCTGGAATGCAGAACTGTGCGTTTACTTGACATAAGGCTGGTATCGTAGACGTTATTTGCGATAATACAAAACAAGTAATGCGTGTTTTGAACGTATTATCGACTCGAGATTTTATTTCAATGCTACAAGTCTCGGAACATTGCACCATTGAATCACCTACGCCTCTAACTTCATAAGTTGACTGTAACATCGGTACGTTAATCAATTTACAAAATGATTTAGTTATAAAACACCGCTGACTTCCGCTGTCAAGCAGTGCGCACGCGCGATGATAAACACCGTGAACATCGGCTACCTCGATCACAGCGGTGGATAATAGAACCGAGTGCATACCTATAGATTTATTATGCATATGTGCCTTGTTTACCTGAATAGGGAGCAAATCCGCGACGGTTGAGGAAGCGGGTTCAGAGGTAACGGGCGCAGGCGCCGCGCTTGCACTCACGGGGGAGCTCGCAGTCGCCATACTCGAATGGAATGTGACTAAGCTGTCAGCGTTATCATTATGAATTAACGAATTATGTTTAAGATTGCACTTCCTACACGGCCCAAACATACATTTATCTAGTGCATGTCCCGAACGTAAACAGTTCTCGCATAGTTTGTGCTCGCGAATCAACTTCAATTTAGATTCTAAGTTACTATCAATAAACTTTTGACAAGAATAAAGTGGATGAATACCATTACATTTCAAGCAGGGACGTCTGATACGTGACGAACGGTTGACGATTGGCTTTTCAGTAGAAACATTACAGTGAGATGTGTAACGTGAATGTGAACTTTGTTTTTTATTCTCATTTTGTGTAATCTGTACTTTGTCGTGTAAAAGTTGCGATGACTGCAATGCATCCGCCCTGTCATTTAAAAAACCAATCAAATCATCCACCTTAATCTTGCGTTTAGATTTGTTATCTCTCGGGAACAGTGAGCATTTATGTCGCTCCCATTCGCGTTCGGTCATCTTATCTAACTTAGACACAATGATATAATTAACAAGCGTATCCCACGTATCGGTCGGCTCGTCTAGCATTTTTAATGCGCGTAAATTCTTTAATACGGTATCAATAAGTTTTCTAATGTGCGCGGGTGACTCTTTAGTCAACGGACTAATACTAAACAAGGCCTTTACGTGATTTTGTACTAAAAGACTATCGTTGTCAAACCTATTTAGCAGTAACTCCCATGCAACCTGATAATTATCTGCAGAGAATTCCACGGAATTTACGACTAACTCAGCACTATCCTTTAACGAAGACTTTAAATAATGAAATTTTTGTATTTTACTAATACGTTTAGAGTTATGCACTAAGGACAAAAAGGTATCTCTAAACTCCAGCCAGCGCTCATACGAACCGTCAAAGGTGGGCAATGAAATAATGGGAAGCTTAACTGACTGCGATTTTTCGCTCCAGAAACATTTATTGGAATCATGATCAGTAACCTCGCCATCGTCGGTGAGCATAGATTCCGCCCGGGCTAATATACTATAATAGGAATTTTCGAATTTTTCTCTATTATCTAACTGGTCAGACATCTCACTATCGGAAACACGCTCTTCGATTTTATTTTGAATGTCATTGAACTCTGTATATAAATTAGTAGCCCCTTTGATGCGTAGTTTGATATCTATGCGGTCTCGGGAAGAAAGAGCTTGATTCTCGGTCTTTTTTTCTAAAGAGTCTAAATAGTTAGAAAACTTAGTAAGTCTACCTTTAACGCCGCCGCGTTTTCGAACTAACTCACGAATCAAAGAATCTACAGACAGATTAGGGGACCTATCGCGAGATTTCGAATGATGAGCACTATCTATATTCAATACAAGAGGAGATTTATCACTTTCGGTAGCCATTTTGGTGGTAAGTAAAGACAGGAGTACTTACGGTTGGAATGCTTGAACAACACGTCAGCAGTGATAGCAACGTCACCAGCCTTGCGAATTGACGAACTAATTCAACACTCACTCGCGTTAAGACTCACTGAAAGCAGTTTAGACACAGGTATCACAAGCAGAACAAGGAGGAGATGGGGAAAGAGAGGATGGTTGGCCTACCAGATTGCGTATTATCTTCGTATTAATGCCAATCCAACTTCGATTCCGATATGCGCTTAGCCTCCAGGTTGTGGTGGTACTAGTACGACGGTAGATTTTACGTTTTCTTCCTTAATCCAGAAAAGCAGCCACATCCACGTATTCCATAGGATGCTGTTTCTGATATTTGGTGAAGAAGGACCACATGTACGGAATTAAGGCGCCGTACTTGATAATAGTAAATGTGTGGCCTGGTTTCTGGACTATGTGGGTTAGATTTTAGGGATATTATAAATTAAAGTTGCGCAAACGTTGAAAGCCACATGGCGTCTCTATTCTGGTCAAAATTACACGAATCGAGGAGAGAGGGGTAAGGTACAATGTTCAGTAACCAATGATAGCGCAGCGTTGATTTTATCACGTCATTTTTAGACGTTTTCATTGGCGGATAAAAGTTGAGTGAGTATGGAGAAGTGGACACGATGATTTGAACGGGTGAATGAAATCCTGAACAACTTGTATAGGTATAGTGTGCTTGTGTATAATATAGGGAGCCGGGCGATATTGATGAAAAATACTTTGACAAATTATGACACCTACGTACGACTTTTGTACTTATCTATATTTAATATTATAATAAATTGCGAAAGTATGTTTGTAGCAGCAATCGAGGAACGAATCGACGTTTTATCCCACGCTGAAAGAGTGAGATAAAACGAGTAAAAAAAAAGTACAGTTAACTGCTACTGTTAAGCAGACGGAATATCAATACTCAATACCTACTTTATAGCTTTTAATGTTATAAGGATGTAATTTGATGAAAGAATAAATGAAATGTTGAAGTTCCTTCACACACTTGCTTAGGTACAACAATACAAACTAGCAAAGTTGCCACTTTGCGGTGGTGAGCAACTCTCGAGCTTAGTCTACGTAAGCTTATTGTCACCGATTATAAATATGGCTCGCCTTTCTACCAAATGCGTCGCTCACAAAGAGAGTCTATGTGGAGTCGAGGCGCGAGCACTTATTCCCTAGTACATTTTTGTTTCAAACCCATCTTGCTATCTGTAAAATATTTGATAAAAAATCGTCCATACCTTGATAATCTATCAACCTGGTTATTGGAGACGTTAAAAGATTTAATCACTGAAATTATGGAACTCAAAAACAAAAAGATGCGTGTTATAATCGCTTTAGAAAACTCCATTAGAATGCAGCACCCAATCATATTAAAGATGTCCAACTCTCTCACAGAATAGGATTCAAAACTTATAGTCATTGAACAAGTATTCCCAAAGGGTGGAATATTTGAATACAAATTTGAGAAGAAGCGGAAGATCTCAACAGGGATCTTGGAATACTACCTATTTCTACAGAAAATCTAACTTTGTATTCTATTCAGAACAGTGTAAGCCATAAAATACATGCTTTAGTAGAAGGCTAGATGTAGATCTGAAAATTTTTGGGTTTCGGTGACAAAGGTCATGTCGATAAGAGTAGTAAGCTGAATTATGTAATCGTATGTTTGATATTGCTCTTGAAGTATGTAGTCCTGGTAGCGAAGTTAGAATTGAAATCCTAAGAAAACTCAAACGAAAATGTTGACCTGAATGTAAACTCAGTTTGCTTCGAGTAGGAAATATTGTTATACTAAAAATTGTATTACTTTTTTTGTATTACAATAATTTTGTGATACCAACTGATTTAAACTTATATAAAGCCCGATTGTCAAGGAAATTAAAGTTAGTGTAAATTAATTATTTACATTTACAAATTACAATGGTATAAGTGCACAATATTCCAAAATCTAAGTTAAAAACGTATAAGAAATTCCATTTTAACAAAATATCCAATCTTTCAAAGTATATCCCATCCCGAGATCACAGACACAAATCATTCGGAAGTGCGACATTATGCAGCCACACCGCATACGTAACTGTTACCTCACTGGCTACGTGATGTGGCAACCGACCAATGGACTGCATCAAAAGTACTGCAGGTGATTAATAAAGGTCATACCTACTACCTACATACTAATACTAGTTACTATCTATCCTATTTTTCAATTTTTCATTAAAATAAATGTATACTCTGATTTAGTTGATAAATCTATCACAATGTTCTGACTCTATAGAAATACCGTTATTTTTATTAGCCATCCCAGCAGGGCAAAATGGAGACTGAACTACCAAAGAGAAAAGTAAATCCACACGGGACGCCTTGCGCGAATATAAATATTAGATAGAATGAAAGTAACGAAATAATTACAAAAGTAATTAAGACTTAATTAGGATTAAGACTAGACTAATCAAGCAGAAACAAGACAAAGATTTGAAAATAAATCACTAAGAAAATTGAGTTATTCACCAAATAAGTGCGGTCAATTCTTAGTTGGACATCAATAGGTTGCTTTCTAAGAAGCGATTTATCTCTCTCACCACAATAGACAAATTTCTATTCATTTATCAAAGCCAAATAACCTAAAAAGAGGAAAACAATAGTCCCCCCCTCACTGGGAATGAATTAATCAGCGGAGTCACGATCCCCTGTAACGAGAGCACGAAGCAAAATATTAAGGAAGTAGTTAGGAACTGCCCAAGTGCTAGAGGGTTGATATGGCTGTAGATGTTTTATTTACACAACTTTTTACGTTGTTCCTATTATTATCTTGTGTGTGCAATGGCGTGCGAATGATTGGATTTGTTTTAGTTGATGGTGCAAAGTTTTGGCATCAGTCAAAATTATTGACGTGAATCGTATCTTTAAGTACTGTTTTGATTAGTAGGCGAAATAGTGTTGTGATAGCTGAGTCATTTAGTTGTTCCAAAATAATAGTCTGATGATCTGCGTTTGTTTATAGATTTCGAGGTAGTTTTTAGTTCAAAATTACATAAAATAGTACAATCTCATAACCTCCTACCTTGGTGTAGGTTTTTCACACGTAAAAAAAAGTCTATGTTTAGACTAAATTAAGATCATTATTTTGACAGTAGAACCTCTTATTAGCGATACTTATCCATCCTCAGTTCAATTAAAAAAACATTTTTTTTTAAATCTAGTGAGCCATTTGAATCTATATCCTATTATTCTGTTTCTAATTTTTTAATTAAATCACATATTAAAACCTTTGTAAGTATTTTTTTAGACACAGTCTGTTACTTCATAGCTTACTGTGTTTTTCATCAATCAATATTGTCAAGCAAACCTGATCAACGCAACTAGCTGACGTTGCCAGGATTTCATGAATCAAAAAGAGTAATTACAGGTTTATTTAATTTATTTAACTTGTTTCGAATTACTGCTAAACTTAATTACAGATTTGCTTAATTTGTGTAACTTAAATTTAAACTATATCAAAATGTATATATCTATCCGTATCGTTATAATCTATCGACCTCTATTATCACATGAAATTATTTATTATTTATACTTATTTATGTAATATTTGGTTAATGTATAACTGTTATAGTGAAGTATAAGGTTAGGTTAGCCCACGATTCCCAAAAGCACAATTTTTCACGTAACAAAATTGATAAGCGATCGCCCAGCCTGGCGACCATGAATGAAAGAGAGCCATTGCAGAATTTCATTGAACTAAAACAGTCTATTTCATATTTTTTTAAAACCTATATTTAAGTTTACAGTTACGTACGTACCTACACTTTTTAAAACGTTGCAACCTATCTATAACCACATAACCTATTTTATTATAATAAAAGATACACAAACCAAAAAGAATAAAAGCCAAAAATAGAGAAAGTAGGTTATTACACACAATTCCCAAAAGCTCCATTTTCCAGCTCTTGCCAAAATTGATCAGCGATCGCCATTACCCAGCCTGCTTGTACCAGGCGACCATAAATCAAAGAAAACCATTGCAGAATTTAATTTAACCTACTAAGCATTCTATTTGTTTGAGCCTGACTTAAAAGCAAAAAAAAACCTTGTATAGGCAACATCGCGGGACAATCTCGGGTGTTAATATAAATTTCATGAGTCAAGCTATCGCTGCGTTGCTGTTTTATTAAAAGGCCGTTGTTTAGGCTCGATTCATATTAAAGTTAATCCTATGTCACACCGTCCCGAACGTGGGAATTTATTTATTGGTATAGAATTTAGGTCACGTTCGTAGATGTCTTGTAGGTCGTTTAGGTAACAAGGTTTGTGTAGACTAGACATTAAATTGTAATCGAAACCTTCTACTAAATTGTTTTAGGGCCAATAAAGATAGTAAAACTGTTTTTTTATCAAATTGTTTATGTAAATAGTGAAAAACTTAAATTTATTATTTAATAAATATGGATTAAACAGCTGCAGAAAAGCTATGTTTAGATACTTCAATTTAAATAAAAATAATATTAAGTTTATTTTACAATAGTTAGGTTTTTTTGTAATAAACTGTAATAATAAAGATTTTTTCTCTCGCTCTCACCTGCTTTGTTTAACAATACCGCAAAATATTTTCACGAAACGCTTCGGTGTGAGACACGGCTCTAAAAACCGGGGGCGTAGTGGCGTAGTATTACTTATTAAAGGCTCACTGGAAAGCTAGCTTGTAATTAGCTAGTAACGTGAAAGATGAACCAGTACCTATGGGGGCCATGATTCCTTAAGTGGTTCCAGCCAACTACCAAACTTTTAAAGAAATTAATTATTTGAATACAGCTTAAGAGTTGCTAATTTTATTATAAGTGTTGCAAAGTTTAGTTAGGGAGGCTGTAACGAAATGTAAAATTGCAAAATAAAAATTAAAATTTATTTGTTACCCAAGTAGTATAAAATTAAATAGTTTTAGTGGCAAGCATTCACTAAATAAAAAAATATTATAAGAAACTCGCAAAAACAACTGACTCGGGCGGACTAGAAATTGCGATCTCTGGCGTACGGTGCCAACTAAGCCACCAACTAAGCTAAGCCACCGATGGCACGGTACGCCAAGAGATCGCGGGGTCAAGTCCGGCCTGATTCAGTTGTTTTTGCAAGTTTCTTATTAAATATTTTCATTTAATAAGCAAAACATCTGCATAAACATTGTATACATACATAAATTACGCATTAACTATTCGCATTAAGTGGGTAAATGTCTTTAATTTTGCCATAAAAAAGGTAATTATTTTGTCTCAATTAAATTAGGAATAGATATAAAAGTTTGAACGTAACTTTAATAAAAATTAACTTGCAGAATAATTTATGAATAACCTACATATATTTTAAATTCGTAATTTATAACATTTCCTTGATAATATTAGAGGCACACATCACATCTTAAATAATAAATATTATAAAATTAAATGGCGTGGTACTAAATTAAATGAACATCAGAGGCCTACCAGTAAGACATGGGTCCTCCTTGGTTGCGTCATCGACAGATCGAGACTTACCTGTAAATAAAAAAAAAAAAATTATCGTCTTAATACCAATAAGTATAGTGTACATAGTTTTTAATGTATTTAAAAGTAAATGTGAGAAATTAATTTTAAAACAGTCCTATTATTACAGAAAAGTTTGCGTGCACCATTGCGACACTAGTGCGTGCGTTGCGGCACTAGATAATGTGCAGCATTTGTGTGAACATACGTCATGTGCAATAGAGGGCGAGAATATTGATACAACAAGGTCCAATCGAAACAATTAGGTAAACCTCAATTATTTTAAGCTAAGACACTCGATCAAATCACCTTTCAAATGAAAAAAATCTAAATCAAAATTGGTCCATTCGTTTAGGAACTACGATGCCACAGACAGACACACAAACATGCAAGTACACACACATACATCCACGTCAAACATATAACACTTCTCTTATTATGTCGGGGGTTAAAAATGAGATAATGTTGTCTTAAAACCGTTTCGTCTCTCTATAATTGATATATTAATATAATAAAATGTTCATTACTAATGCATGTTTCGACTAAATTCTGCACATAAAAGCATTTGCTCTACTAGTATTCGCTCTACTAGTGTAAGTAGGTTATGTACAGATTTTATATTTTACAATTCTCTGAATTCAAAACAAAAAATTATCGGAAATTGTATTTAAGTCAAAAAAGCTATGTACAAAAGCAGTAAAAAACCTTTATGAAACATTAAAAAGACTGTTTAATGTAATAATTAAATTAAAAAGGCTTCCGTTCCATTAACTTCAAAATTAAAGCTCAAAAAAATAATACCAGCAAATCTTTTTACTGGAACGTGAACAAGAATCTTTAAAGCAAAAATGGAAGTACTTATAGCAAAATATTTGTCACATCAGTGACTTGATTGACACTCCATCAATCTTGGAAAAACCAGTCTTTGAGACAACAAAGTTAGAAGGAAAGTTAATGGTCTTAAAGTTCTGATTCTTTCAGATTTAAAGGAAAATACGTTGGAAAATTACAAGCTAATGTTTTAAGATAGAGGAAACATTTAAAAGCGTGATATTGAAAAGGTTTTGGAAAGAAAAAGTTGTTTTTTTTTAAACTTATCTATCAGATTTTTCTAAGGTTTTATGCTTTTTGAGCAGTGACATCCTTGGTGGTATCTATAACCATTGACTGACAAACCAGAGGCCTATGAATAAGAGATAAGACTCAGATCCAGACCTCTAAAGCATGGAGCAAACGTCTTAACTGTCAGCCAAGATGGCGGCCGACATGCTGTGACGCGTCATGTGACACCTTCCACGTAGGTCAATTATAAATTATTATTCATCTAACATTTACGGGACACATTTTAGCTTAGGTTACTAAAATTGTTATACATTAAGCTTAACAATGATATACCAAACCTAGACATATTGTTTAATGAACTGTTATAATCTCATCTCTCAATGTTGGATAATTCAAAGCTAACAAATAATCGTGTAATTAATACCTCGTATTATGATTATCGACGAAATGTACCACATTCGGGTGTCGACCGCTAACCGCATTCCATTAGTAATTATTATTGAATAGAAATCTCATTTTACAAGCGACTGTATATTTGCAGAATTAATGAGAATAAAACAATTATGTGAAAGTAATAATTGCCATAATATAATTATTTTTAACACATGTGAGGGCATTATCTACTCATAATTAGATAAGGATAGATGACCTTGTTTTGGTGCCTTTACATACCACATTTTTCATAATTTATATCACATAGTTGTGCCTTTTTTTACGGGGGGAAACTTTCTAAACGCACCCGGCCTCCGGGGAAGAGACCGGGTAGTGTGGGATTCTTACCTCACTAAAACCACCCCGGTGATCACCATCAGCGCATGGAGGGAGGTCCCGGGTCCTTTTAAGCTCCGGAACCTCTCCTGCGCAACGCCTGTTAGACACACTCCTGGGGAGACCATAAAAAAGGATCTCTCCAAAGCCCCACACTGTAAAGGCGGCACTTGATTACTGTGCCACCATCGTTGTAGTGTTAACAGGTTCAAATGCAGCTCGTAATCGATATTTTTCCTTTTTATAATAATTTTGAACTTTATATGTAAATAAACATCCTGTTTTATAAAAATTCTTACATAATTATTCACTAATTGAAATCAATAACACATCTACACGTCTACCTATTATTTTAAAGGTTTCCACTTAATAGGTTCCACTTTTTCTAATAGTAAGTATTAGTTTGAATAAGATATTTAAATTGTAAAATCTTAAGCGAAAAGTGAAGATTTGTCATTTTGTAAATTATCTTTCTTTTATTCTATAACTTTCACTACTCATTCATTTTATCAAACAAAACCATTAGATTAAAGAATTTATTTATAGTTAACTTTACAATTGGTATTTTCAGTTTTTTTTTTTCTCAAAAAATGTATTAGGTATTACATGGTAAAATTAATTTATTCTATATTTTAAACTGTAACCAGATAATATAGTTAGAAAAGTGTAATCAAAATCTCAAGGCGAGTTTTACTGTCAGTGGTTTATCGAAATCAGTAAAAGTTTTAGTACGACACACTGAAATAAAACCTGAATATTATATGATAAAGTTCATATTTCTGTGATATATTTTTCTTCCCTTTCGACGCCATACCGTCGCGTCTGTGCACTCGTCACTTATGCATTTTCTCTTGAATTTTGTATGAAATTATTTAAAGTGGTAAAAAGTTCTTTGTGATTCATCCGTGTCAGATAAATTAGAATAAGCTATTGCAAGTTGTCTGACTGGCTAAGAAATAATAGAATATAAAAAAATTTATTAAAATATGATTTGTTGCTGATTGTAATACTAATGGGCGTCTGAATTAAAAGCAAAAATAATCACATTTTCCAAAATTACTTCAGTCCTCGGAAATCGAACAATGTAGCAAAATTCAATCGACCGAGTCAGTAAGGTAAGCTCAGTTGGAAATACCAGGAGAGCAGAAACTGAAAGAGCCACGTAACAAACCAGCGATAAAGTAAAACGATAACCGGCTAGTTTCCACAAAAAATCATTTTGTGCCCGTGTCCTTTTCTTGATAGAATTGTCCGTAACTCCCGGGAGCCTTCATGAGCCCTTGAATTATTTCTATGAAATAACTCCTCGCTGTGGCCCAAAAATAATTGGGGAAAAGAAAGAAAAAAAAACGTGCACAGAAACTAACCGTTCCCAAAAAGGCAATTCCACTCGCAATCATGAGAAATAACGATATTACTCCATAAACTTTCGACGTGAAACCTAAATATCTCCTCATACCTTTTTACTTCTTTACAGACATTGTTTATTTTATATACGTGGACCATTCCGACGGTCCTATGATATTTTTATTGTGAGGTGAACGAAAACGATTCTGTCCCTCCTGTTTATTGTGTTTTAAGTTTGGCGATGCTTAGAATTTTTATGTTGAATTTTATCTTGTTACTCGGGGGAAGGCCGTTTTAGGTAGGAATCATTACCTGTTTGAATTTCAACTAATGTTTTTGTTGTACTTATAGCTTTAACTGTATAGCGTTATGTGGTACTTATGTCTTTTAGAGACACCAGAGCTTATTGTACGGAATTTTATGGTTGTAAAATGTTCACCGGAACCTTTTTGCTAACAATAATTGTGGGACTCTTTAGTATGTAATGTGAATGACTAACTTAACGTCTTTAATATAACAGCTATGTTTCTTTTGAGACCTTTTTTTATTGCTGTAAAGACAGCTACTGCTGGAAAACTTTATTAATTAAAGCTATTGGTAATATACTAGTTATGTATATTATTTAAGTGTGTAATTGTAAATGAATACTACTAGTTTTATGCCTCGGAAAGAACGTTAACGGAGGCAGTATCCTCATAAACTCCTGACAACTGATCTTAATCAAGAATATCGTATCTCTTTGGATAGCAGGGGTCAGATATGCAAGTTAAGCGTAGAAAACTGATATTCAGCTGCATTTGGTTAGATTAGAAGCCGACCCAAAGTTTGGAAATAATAAGGCTAGAAGGCTATTAAATTGTAATAAATATACATTCTTGTTCTTTACTATTGCTTCTACATTTAATCACATAAACATAAATAAAAAAACAAAATCAAACTAAGTAATCCAATAACGTCCAAAAATCTTTAATATCAAACAAAAGTTTCTAACGATGAATAACAGTCAGTCTTAGAATTTACACATGACTACACACATAAAAAGCTTAATAAAAATAACAAAATATGTATGTGTGTGAGTGAAACGTCCTTGGCCTAGTTGTTGTGTTGTTGAAATCTAAAACGGCGTGTTTAGTGATGCGGGATTGAAATCATGGAGCTTGATGACGTAAAGTTACGGGATTGATAAAACTCTTGTTTAGTTCTATAACATTTTTATAACCCAAATATTTAAACATTTTTATGAAGTATTTATACATGAAATCAGCTGATTAGCTGTCATGAAGATCTTAGACATAGGGATATAGTAGGTCGATATAGGAAGTTAAACATCATTAGCGCCACTATTGTACGTATCATTGGAGGTACCTATCGAATAAAGTCAAATGCTAAATTAATGGAACCAAAGCTGCGAAAGCTAGTATTTTTTATAATGCAAATTAAATAATAAATGTAACTACGTTGCCGTGTGGATTCTGACCCAAGAATAGAACCTCCCCTACTCATCCCGCGGGTATTGTAAGAAGCGACAAAGAAAAAAATCTGGAGGATGGGCAGCAGCGTCCTGATCTGTAATAACCACCATCTGCTATTGGGATCGCCAACCAGCTTGCGCAGCGCGTGGCGATTAAGGGCAAACACTTTCTAATGAGCGCAGAAAATAAGTGATGCGTATGAGAAGGCCTAAGTCCAGCAGTGGACTGATACAGGCTGGGTATCTATGTATATATATAACTACGTTCTTAGATTAGGTAAAAATCAGTATAGGAATATAAGAAAGATTGCAAGCAAAAAAGAGAACAAATACAACTGAATAGGTTTTGCGCACACGGGCCATGTCACAGTTTGTAAGATCTAATATTTCTAACGTGGACTTATGGAGCAAAGTTGTGAAGAGAGACAAGGCACGTCGTTGCTTCATTTTCATCCCTTGGGAACAACCTCCAACCGACATAATATATAATTCGTATTGATGATTATTTGATTTTTCAGTATAGTTTACGGTGAAAATAGAATCCCATACGTATAACAAATAAACGAATTTGTAGTATTAGAAAATTTTCTAATACTACATATTATTATGTAGTACTAGCTTTTGCCCGCGACTTCGTTCGCATGGAATAGTGATTTGAATTGATGCCGACTCTTGACCAATAGATGGCGCTGTATGTCCGGAATACATTTTATTTTTTATTTTATTTTTTGTAATAAAAACTATCCTATGTCCTTTCTCAAGTTCCAAGCTATGTCTGTACCAAATTTCACACAAATCGGTTCAGTAGTTTAGGCGTGAAGCAAAGACAGACAGACAGACAGAAAGACAGACAGACAGAGTTACTTTCGCATTTATAATATTAGTTTGGATTAGAAAATACACATGGACAGACCGCCAGTTGGATCGTTGTTAGGTTAAAGTCGTAGGATGTTGCAAAATGCAAACAACTTAACATTAGAACAATGAACGTCTTCTGTTTGCAGTGCCATCTCTGTCTAAAAAAAATATTTAAATATTTAAATTGTTTTTTGGAATATTTAAATATATTTTTCTTCTATTATTTTATTTTTAAGACATTTAGCAAAGTAAAAAAAATTGCCAAAGTCCCTTTTGGATTTTTTCTAGCATTCATCTCTCCTTTTCTGACCATGTCATTTTTCACATAATCTATCCATCTTTTCTTCGGTCTATCTCCAACCTTATTATCATAAATAAAGACCATTTAAAAATTAGAAGTGCTATGTTTCTTTCTTTATATCTTCTTTTTATATGAATTTGTGTTTTTTATAAATAGTCAATTCAAAAAAAGTAATAAAAATATTAGTTAAAAGTATCTTAAAGGCAATAACCCCTCTCCCATGACCGGTGTTTTTCATTCATCTTGTGTTTCTTACATCAGATTTTCAAAGTACCACAATTTGCAGTAGATAGACCATTAGATTGTCTACGTTATGCACTATTAACTTATTTCCGATATCCATTTGTCTTCCAGACGTCTGTATTGTGTGTCGTGACTCAAATATATGATACTAGCTTTGGACATTGAATATGGCACAGATGTCTCCAATAGTGTTTTCGTTATAAGATTCACTATTTCATCATAATATAATCAATATCTACTAACGCCCTCACTACAAAAACTATTTGAAAGTCCGACGTCCGCAAGTCTTTATTGCTGCCGTCCCCACTTGACACTGGCAGAGTTGTTGATAAGAGTCAGCTCGTGAGCCATTAACCAAAGAAAAAGAAGAAGAAGTCATTACTATACTCCCTACCACTCCCTACTAACTAGTGCCGCCGCTACCGGGTCGGGTGACTTTATAGCACTATAGTACGAAGTTAAGTTTATCTATCTATCGGCCTTAGTATAACTAAGAAAGCACATGTGCTATTAAAAAAGTCACACGACCCCTTTGTATACTAAGAAATTACATGACTGTGACATTAAAAAAGTCACACGACTCTTAGTATAACTAAGAAAGTACATGAGTGTGACATTAAAAATGTCACACGACCCTTTAGTGTAACTAAGAAAGCACATGACTGTGACATTTAAAAAGTCACACAACCCCTTAGTATAACTAAGAAAGTACACTACTGTGACATTAAAAAAGTCACACGACCCCTTAGTATAGGTAACTAAGAAAGTACATGACTGTGACATTAAAAAAGTCACACAACCCCTTAGTATAACTAAGAAATTACATGAGTGTGACAATAAAAAAGTCACACAACCCCTTAGTATAACTAAAAAAGGCATGACTGTGACATTAAAAAACTGACATTTAAATTTACAAGCCTCCACGACTATTCTAAAGGGCTATCATTACACCATCCAAAGCGGGTAGTTAACAACCTTCAGTACTCTAAAAGCTTGTCTGACCCGTTTTCATAACGTTTATTTCGCTTTGCGGTTTGATACAGTATCGGTGATCTGACATGCCGTGATAATGTGTGGTTTCACACCGCTCGCGCTGCCAGTAGCGATCGATTCTGTTGCGAGTGCGAATAATTGATTTTGATTGACTTGATATTTATTTAAAAAATACTGTATTAAAAAACAGGATTTTATAAGTAAAAATATAGATTATTTTGGAAAACAAGTCTTTATTTTCAAATGAAATATTGAATCACGAATGATTTTGACGAAAAGTGAATCTTAGCTCTGCAAATATTCTGCTTATGTCTACATATATATGTATACGTCCCTACAAAGAACAATAGGGTTTTATTACAGAGTGTATAATATATTTTTTTAACTAAATGATATTAAAGATGGTGGACTCACATGGTAATCAGCAATAAAGCACAAATGATATTCGTCCTTCATAGGATTTTACGCCATGCGTGTCGGACTGTATCTCATCACCTGCCCTTGGTGATGGAGTACTTATATAGGACTTTTCACACTTACATAAAAAAATAAAAAGGATTTTTAAAATTTATTAAAAATTTAAAAATGTCTAATTATTATTTAGAGCATATAAATTAGATTTTTATTTAACTTAACCAAAAACTTATTAACTTTTTGAAGACATATTTGTCGCAGTGGTCAAACGATTGATTAAGTCACTTAATCAGGTTTAATTTATATACGGAATAAATATAATTATTATGTGTGATTCATAGATATTAATGTTAGTAGTGATACTAAATGGTAACATCTTTGAATCGTAGTCCCATTAGACAAAAATGCGACAGAAAACGATAAAAAAAATGCTTGTACTAGGCAAAGAACAAACGTTTATCGCCTTCACGTTGAACGTGTTTAAGTGGCTAGCTCTTTTAAACACAAATGACGTCAGAATGGCGTCCCGAGGCTAAAGTTATCGAAGTCAGTGTCAGTGAAATGTTGTTAATGATGCTATTATTATACTACTCTGTATCATCATCATCATCACCCTATAATAATAATATCCTCCTGACCGAATTTCGGTCACAGCGGCCAATCTCAACGGAGACTAGCCAATTACGCAGGAGATTTTATAGTGCACAAGTGTGTGCGCAAACACAGCTGCACTCTCTATTCCCTCACTTTTATAGTCCGATGGGACGGCCTTCCGACACGATCGGAGAGAGACGCAGGGCCAACAGCTTTACGTGCTTTTCGAGGCACGGAGTAAGTGATAATTAATTTATAAAACGCACATAACTTACGAAAAGTCAGAGGTGCGCGCCTTGGGTTCGAACCCGAGACCTCTGACTTACCAGTCAACGGTCACAACCACTAGGCTATCACGACTCAAAACCCTGTAATAGTCTACTGCTCAACATAGGCTTCTCTCAATGCGCGAGACTATTGCGCGCTCATTGGAGGTATTTGCTCACAATTGCCACGCTGAGCAAGTGGGTTGGCGATCGCAGTAGCAGATGATTACTGTTATACAGAAGAATGTTGCTGCCCATCCTCCGGATCTTTTCCGGAGTTCTTTAAAAATAATATAAAATCGTATACCTAGCTTTGCCATTTTCCGCACCACTTCTGTTCACGTTGGATTAAGTTTATTGAAAGACATGGCGTCTTGTTAGAGTCAGAGACAAGATAACATAAATCCATTCTCAAGGAAGAAAATATAATACTCTTTAAAATCCACCTTTAAAATCAATTAAAACCTTCATAATTTTGTAATATTAAGACTTTATTACTATGTATTTTTGTAAAAAACTAGCATTTACAAAATATATTTCATACAATTCTTGCAAAGCGCTTTATTTTCACGAGTTGACGGCAGAGGTCATTGACGTTCCTATATTAGTTGAAATTTATAGTTTCTGCCAATACTAAAATGAAACTTATTCCTACGTGATTAGTGGATTGATTTGAGATTTTTTTTTTGTTTAAGGGTGGGTATGATTCTCCAATCAATCTAAAAAAGGCGGGGAAAACTGTTTGTGGCGTTGAGCGGCATCCTACTCATTGCTTACTCTGTTGCACAAGTCTGGTTATCTTTTATGATAAAGCATATTTTTATATATTTTAAGTAAAGAATATTTAAATAAAGTGTTCATGTAAGGTATCTAAAAATGTATGTGTTTTGTATAATGTTGTTTAAACTTATTTAATTTACTACGTTTTTAATTGCAATAAATAACAATATAATGCTGTTGTTATATAAATATATTGTCATGACCTGAAGACATGTACAAACAAGAAGAAGAAAATCTAAATAAAACTTGAGAAACATAATTTAACATTCCTTTAACAATTCTCTTTCACAAAGTTGGTAAGTTGAAGTCCAATTTCTATACAAATGGAACAGAAACAGTTTATGCAGCTGTTTCAACATACATTATCTCAAGAGGATTAGAACATGGTATGGATACGTCTTGTAAACTTAGAGTTTCAACACAAAGCGGGAATAGGGTTGGTGCATTTATAACTAGCGTTGTGCCTAGATTTCAGATTTGAGTTTACACTGCTTAATTTTTTTTATATTGGCCCTTCATGTTCTTTTTTTTACACATAATTAATTTATATTTACACATAATTAAAACACTAATGCTTAGTGTATATTTTTTAGTTTTTTTAGAAAATTCTTTCCACTTCTGTAGAAAGAATTTTTACAGACAAACTTCCAAGCCATGGTACAAAAGGGTGTTTAAGCAATCGTCGCTTTGTCAGTTCGCTTCCAGCTCAATTTTCTCAGAAAGGAACTGGTTCAACGAATCTAGACACATTTATTACATATGCACTAGGAAATTCGGAAATAAATATTTCCAATTCATCACACAAGAATCTAAAGAGAGATAAAATGTTAAATTATTAATCGTAGGTATATTTTACAAGCTTTTGATTAACTTCATTTGTGCGTGCGCGCATATGGTTTGGTTAAATCTTGCAACCCTGAACCCTGATGACAAAATACTTAAATGATAGAAAGGACCTGATTCTGCTGCTAGGATTGTGTCCTCACGAGTGCTCTCCTCAAGTTAGCAGCAAGGACATGAAACATGATTTTCATCATGAACTGATGATGCAGTCAAGATGGTTCCTTTATGTGAGCACTTTTTTAACTGTCGCTCTTAGTATCATAGACAACTTTGCATTAACCGGAAAGATAGCTTGCAATAATGATTCATTAGTTGAAATAGATAGATCAAGATACGTATCTAACTAAAAAGATGGAAATAATTAAAAAGATTTTTAGCTTTAGAACTTTTATTAAAATGTAATGAAAAAAATACATAGAGATAAACCTAGCTGGTTTAATATCCATTCTATTAATTATTAATATTATAAGAATATTTATTTATTATAATATTAGTGAAGATACTTTGGAAAAAGTTAATAGCTAGTTGAACACTACATCTCGTGGAAATAAGTCTGCATTGTAGATAGATAATGCGCCCTGTTAGCTAAGGTGAAGTTTTTACAGTTGCTCGATGTTATATGATATTATTGTTACCTATTGTTGTGTTATTATATAATAAAGTCTTCTTCTTATCGAGTCAAGATCCTGCTCTTAAATTTTACTCGACCAATATGTTTATTTATTTTTTATTTATAGACTCACGCCTGTATTCCCCAGAGGGGGTAGGCAGAGGTGTGCAGTACACCCACGTTTCGCCGGCTATTTTATAAGTCCCATGTAATAGGGGGCGAGCCTATTGCCATTAACCGGGCACAATTCCAGACTCCGTGCTGCTACTGAGAATTTCCTAATGGAAAAACCCAATAGCACTTTTGCCCGACCCAGGGATCGAACCCAGGACCTCGTGCTCAGCAGTCGCGCTTGCTACCACTAGACCAACGAGGCAGTCACAACACACAATATGTATTGTTTATTCTTTAAAAAATTAACATAAAATTAAAGAAAAGTAAATACTATTAATTAAGGACCCCTCTTTGAGTAAAGACCTCCTCCATTATTGCCATTGTCTACGGTCTTGTGCTATTCTAAGCCAGTCTTCACCAGCTGTTTTGACTCTCTCATCAGCCCATCTTTCTTGGATACGTTCCTGTCTCCTTTTTCCTTATTGGTCCTGTCCGTTTAGATCTCTATGTGGTATATGAAGCATGCTATGTGGTTGTTGTATTACTATTCTTTCAATAAATAAACCTAAGGTTTATAAATTTGGTTTTGCAGTTTTTTTTTAATTAACCTTAATAAACATTGTAAAACTACAGATACATCCTTCAATAATTTACCTAGTCTGTTATTTTTCTAAAATCCAGACAAAATTAATCTCCGAGAACATAGGCATAGTTTACGCTCATCTGCCTCTGTTTACCTTTTCTTATGTCAATAGTCTTTACATATTCATACGAATACATTTTATTTGTTCGGTACCTTTTACCCCATGGTACGGCTGAATGGGTTTCCTTGAGAAACTTGTCAAAAGATTGGCCTCAATCTGAAATCCAATCTTACGAGTCACAAGTCAGGGGGTGCTAGTGATCACTGACCCAAGATGTGTTTTAAAAAATCCGTACTCACTTCAATAAACATGAATATTCAGTGGTAACAGTTGAACAAATTTATGAGATTTCATATTATGGAAAGTTCATGGTTAGTGGATTCTTTTAAGTTGTTCGTCGTTTCGTTCTTTGCTGTAGACTTTATTGGCTGCTTGGCTAAAATCATATCGGCCGCAATCTTCATTGGTTTTTCCACTTTTATAACTTTGAATTGCGATGTTTTTTTTCTTTAGTTCTTCTTGCTCTTCATTCTTCATTTTTTAATTTAATTTTTGTTAAAAAAATGTATCAACTTATGACCACACTAAGTAAAAAATTAATAAATTTTTCACTTGAAAAAATTTTTTTTTATGGTTCAGTACCATTTTCTCTTCTGTTTGTGAATCGATTTTTTTATTTTTTGACAAGCTTTAGTATTATATTGGTTTAAGCGTAAAATAGCAATATTCGTTCTGTTACCTATGTTTTTTAGATACTATAGGAGGCCCCTTCCATAACATAACCCCTTCATAATTCTTGCAATGCACGAAAGACTTCTAGATTTCCATACCGCGTGACCGCTTCCATCATCCATCATCCATCGGCCATCGGTGAAGGAAATACATCGTTAGGGAACCTGGAATTAATAGTCTGAAATCGGCAACACGAATTGAGCTAGCGTGGTGATGAATACTCGATCCTTCTCTGTATGGTAAGAGGCATTTGCCCTACAGTAGGACAGTTACAGGCTGGTTTATTATTAAAATGAAATGAAGAAATGGAGTCAAACTAAAAGTTATAACTTTTATAATCAAATAGTGCACTCAGTGAATATGTAATGTGAAAACTCTAGCTCATATTCATACATGAAGACTACAAAAATAAAAAAAGTGTTTGAGTCTACGTTCGAGTAATGAGAAATGTCTAGACTGAAGAAAGGGGTTTCTAGCTAAGAATAATTTTCATTTTTATTGACACGACGCACGTGTACCTTGGGGTGGGAAAATTGTTGTGACGTCTGCATCTGCATTGCATTTTGAACCTTATGTTGATTGTGATGAACGTGAAATGTGTGTAAATGCTAGAACCTCGTCAACACTAGTTTACAATCAAACGGATAAAAATTCTGAGAAATTATGAATTGTCGATAAGTTACAAACAGAAGACGAATTTTCTTCTGGTAATTTATTATAGATTCCTGTTACAAAACAACTAGAATCTATCAGTTATAAAAAAAAACTCTAACACGAAGTAAATTACGGGGGTTTGGTCACTTGCTCACGAGCCCCGAGCACGAGCGCATTGGCCCCCGACTCGCTGTGCGATCACGTAGGTGTGGGTTCATATCTCCCATATAGGTACCAATGTACTTTTTCAATGTCATTAATGTACTTCCTTAGTTAATCTAAGACACCCCTGACTAACGGTAAAGGAAAACATCATGAGGAAACCTGGTGGTGATTAATGATCGATCCTTTTTTGTATGAGAGGAGGGTCTTTACTCTGCAGTAGAACAGTTACAGGCTGGTTTTATATTCATAATTTCTCGGGATTTATTTTTATAAAATGTTTTCAAATAAATTAGGGAAAATAATTTTGTCTTCTTTATTCTACCCCTTCATAAAATACACGTGAAACCAATATTTCCCGTCATATTAACCAACATCACATAAATGTGTAAAATGCGACGTAAACGAAACTTTTCTAACAAATTTAATATAGGTATAACTACAAACAATATAAATATTCTATACATTAATTGAGTATATTATATATTCTATACAAACAAAACGATTAAAATGGGATCTACGCTTGGCAAATATGCAGTGTATATTGGTACAAATATTGTCTATATTAGCTTCAAGACGTGTAGCTTTCTATTACAAAAATAATTGATAGGATCGGTCTATAAGTCCCAAAGATTACCCTCTAAATACAAACAAATTTAACGTACGAGTGGTTACAACACTTGACTATTCAGTGATCCAACCGAGATCCATTAATAAAGGTATAAGGGTGTCCCACACATCTTGCAATTACAATGGCCTTCTTTGTCCTCCTGACGGGTATTAATTGACAAATCGCTCGCCCTTTAATTGATGGCTAAGTCAAAAGCAGACGTGGGTGACAGATGGTACGAAAGAATGGCGAGTAAAGCGATGGATGTTTGTTGTTTCTTGAAGATACATGTAAGAAACTTTTTTTTTTATTTATTTAAAGGGGGCCTGTGAAGATTTTGGAAAAAGTAAACGGGACTGATATTTAGAACTCGTAGATAGATAAGAAGACAAACCACTCACTATTATTAACACTAATATAAGATCGAAAAATAAAAAAAAGTGATGATAAAAACATCAGTTTGCCTAAAAACGAGCGTATTTTTTTTTTTGTTGTACAGTCACGAGCCAAATTATGTAGGTATAAGGCGATAAAACAGTAAAATACAGGTTGAATTTATAACTAAATACGAGCCTGCAGTGCATCTCAAATCTTGCTGCTTTTGTAAAAAAATATTTTTTTGCTCCAAGATGTGTAACTATAACCTTTATCCTTCTTTAATTGTTTTGCGCGTTTTTTTTTTCACTTACAATCATATCATATTTTCCGCCAATTCATCCTACGCCAAGCTTGAAAATAAAAATTCCAAAACTGTAAAGAACACCGTTCAAATTCAATTCAAATCTCATTTAACTTTCAATCAAATAAATTACGACGCAAAATATATTGAGTTTTAAATTTCGAACAACTCTGTAAACATTCCAGCAGGCGAAGAGACAACTTACAACATACTTCAAACATTCGGTACATTATTCACGTTACACGCTTTTTCCGATGCAGTGTAAATAGGAAATTGAATTTCGCCGAGTGTACCCGAAGTTAGCCGACCGTGTGTAGAGAAGCGTCTGAAGTCTAGGGTTAGTTCAGACACTGCTAAAGCCATATAAAAAGAGAGAATAAATTAGGAAATTAATGATTTTGTAGATTATGACCATGTCGTATAAAATTGGCTAATCATAGGAAGTAGTATACAATTTTTTGACACAATTGGCGTTGGCAACTCGAAAAAATCTTAGTGAAAGAAAGAAAAAAATATTTCATTGGCACAAGGAACACGTTTTCACACGTACTGTGGTTAAAAAAGTAGTTGTAGTTCAAGACTAAGAACCCCGGTTTAAGAATAACCTCTATAACAATAACCAAGCTAGCTAGCTGTCGCTCTTAATTTCATAATTTTTCATAATTCGAAAGACACGTAACGCCATCTATAAGAAAGTTATTGTTGTTTTCCTCGGGAACAGAACTTTTTTTCAGAGTAAAAGGAACCCTATGTCCAGTTCTGTACACCTGACAATGTAGGTATATGCAAAATTTCAAGATGATCGGTTTAGTGGTAAACTTATTTTTGTATTTATAATATTTGTTAGAATTAGACAGTCATCAATGCAGAACAGACTATCAAGCGCTCAACATGCTAAAGCCGGACTCCAAATCATAGTTTCAATCTATCATCATGATACAACCCGACTTTACATCATAGATTTAATCTATCATCATGCTACAGCCCGACTCCACATCATATCATAGTATTAGTTAACACGTCTGAACAAACCATTAGTCCGCGCACTTTTCTTGATCCTTTTAACTCAGACTCGAGAATGTTCTAAAGTTACGAACGATTTAAACTACGCCGGGACTGAACATGAGGGAAGTAGTTTCAATAGATTGGACGATTATTCGCTAGCTTTACGAGATTGTAGTAATAAATTATGTGAGTAGGATTTACGGTGTAGATATTTAAGTGGAAGTTAATATTTTAATGACTATACGTTAATAAGTAGTTAAGATTGTGTTTATGGTCTGACTCATGAGTCTGTCATAAATGGTATCTACTAATGTGAGTAGAGAGTTGAAAGTCAAAACAACAGTCGATATCAATATGTCCATATTATCGTTATCATTTGATCTTAGTACAGGTCAAAGGTCTACTCCTCTTTTACTTATCTAAGTCTAGGTCTAATAAGGACCGGTATTTTTATATAAGACAACTCATCCCACTATCTCCGTCTAGGCCTACCTCGGTTACGATTGCCAGAGACGGAATTCAGCTCGTTGAATTAAAATCCACAGATCATCACACCCCAGCTTTATTTTGATTTGTCAGCTTTTTGCATGAAATTATTTTTTAGGGATCAGTCTGTTGAACTATTGTTAAACTTTTTGTGGTAGCCGCAAACTAAAATCACTATAAAATCCACATTACCCAACCGAAACCCGCGGTTACACAATACAGAAAAGGTTGAAACAAAAAAGGCACAATTTTCACAAAACAGTATATCACCCGCAATCATTTATCAGAATATAACTAGTGGGGCGGAATGGAATACATTGGCTTGGACATTTTCGTCCGTGTACGCTTTTTGTGGCGTTTTTTGTGCTATTTTTTCCACAAAGCTGCTTTCTGTAGTACCGGGTATGGCTTTTGTAGAAGTATTTTTTCCCTTTAAATTTTACACATTGATTTTTGGATGACTTTTTTTGAAATTAGAAATATTAGGTGAAATGACCAATTGACCATTTAAGAAAAAAAATGCGTGAGAAATGGAAGTACTCATTCATTTGACATTCATTCATTGTCATTGATCAATTCAGTTGACTACTTATGTTAGGGAGATGTAGTATGTACATTCATAAGCACTAACATAATATCCACCGGAAGCTTTTTGAATGGTTGTGCCCGCGATTGTACCAAACTAGGAAAAAAAAATAGTAAAATTTAAAATATTTATTTATTGGTCAATTTGCTGAGGCTTATTGTTTACATATTTATGTTCATGATAATTGTATCAAACCGTTTATACCGTTTTAGGGAAAAATATAAACATTTGAATATTTTTTTGCCGTTTATTCTAAAATATAAATATAAGTTCTATGGCAAAAAGCAAATAAAAGATTTAAAAAATCAAAGCAACAGTTACATACCTACAAACAAAATATTTTATATTTTCCAATTTTTTTTCCAAAAAAACGGTAACATAATATCAAGCTGTATATTTGCAGAAAAAACTGACCGCGCATTGTATAGGTTTTTCGTTCAATGAGAGGTCAGCTTATTTTGGAAATAACTAAGGGCATTACACGGATACTTTTTTTACAGCTAAAAATAAATGACCTAAAACAGAAAACATGCTCAGAAATAATGCTCATTAGCATATTTGCTTCTCAATCTATTACATTACCTTAAAAAAAACATCATTGTCTCTGCCAGACAGTTGCCTATTCATTTGCTAAGTCATTATTAAAAGCGATCTTGTTCAAGCAAAAAAATCCTCGGCCCTTTTACTAAGAGTAGTTTTCTGTCGAATGCTTCCACGAAGGTTTTTGTCAAGGATATTAATGATAACAAAATGTGTTGTTATTCAAGACTTTTTACCCGACTACAAAAAAAAGGAGGGTTATGATTTTAGCAGTCTATGTATGTATGTATGTATGTATGTATGTATGTATGTATGTAAGTTTGTTCATCTGTTCCCTCCTAGCTCCTAAACTATTTGTTGTAATTCAATAAATAAGGTGTCTATCGATGCGTCTTAATGGTCTGCGGGTTATAGGATTTATGAAATTTCGTAAAATTAAATAAGGTGGATTTTAAAAATAAATTAGTCAGCTCGAAAAAAATAAAGTTAAGGTAAATTTATCGTGTTTGATATCAAATGGAAGGTCTTGATGAGCACATTCAGAATATGTATATATTATCTATATATTCTGGACCACTTCTTAGAATATCAGGCTTCTAACTACCCGTTACGACTATCATAAATATATGTGATTATAACACTGCATACAATGTGAAAACGTGATAACAATAAATATTTACTAATTAAATTAAAGTTTCTACACATCACTGCCTATTAAATTATGATTATATTTTAAAATAATGTTAATTAAATTGAGATTTCTTTTTCGTAACTAGATGGCGTTGGTTTGCGGTTTTGTGGAAGTAAGTAACATAGAGTTAAAAATACCTCCTCAAAAATCCCGGAATCGTAAACATAACAATTAAATCTCGGGATTTTATTAATATGGACTGGATTTTGACCTATAGGTTTTATTAGAATTAATTTTGTATGTAAAATAAAACTCATTAATTTAACAGTTTTAGTACCGAACTATTTAAGTATTACATTATCTGTTACCGATGTCTAAAAACATAATAAAGACTTTTTATTATAATAATTTAGTTCATATGTATTTAAAACGTTAAATTAATATTTTGGAGAATTTATTACATGTTTTAACACATGTTTGCTTATTAAATATAATAAATTATTTAATAAGAAATTTGAAAAACAACTGATACGGAAGGGATTCGAACCCACGATCTCCGACGTACCGTGCCGACGCTCTAACCGCTGAGCCACCGTATCCCATCAAAATCAGTCGAAATTTCAAATCTCTTTCTACGCCTAGGGCGTGTGGTAATATCTATCGGTGCCTTCTAAAAACTGCAAAGTTTAGAACACTGAGTCGGATAATTAATGTATTCCGTTCGATATTACCACACGCCTAAGGCGTAGAAAGAGATTTGAAATTTCGACTGATTCTGATGGGATACGGTAGCTTAGCGGTTAGAGCGTCGGCACGGTACACCGGAGATCGTGGATTCGAATCCCATCCGTATCAGTTGTTTTTTCAAATTTCTTATTAAATAATTATACGTAAAATTAATTTCTAATTTCCCGGGAATTAATTCTAATGTTTATGATTTCGGGATTTTAGAGCAGGTATTATCAACTCCATGTTACTTACTTCCTCGAACTTTAGGTAAATGTATTCTATCTATGATGATATCGCACAAAAAAGGTTTCATGTGTACTTATACAGCTTGGCAAAAAAGAGTCTGAGGCGGTGACAGCTGCAACTAAAAATAAAAATCTTAAATAACTACGTTTGTGAGTACT
Source organism: Protodeltote pygarga (assembly GCA_936450705.2). Lineage (NCBI taxonomy): Eukaryota > Metazoa > Arthropoda > Insecta > Lepidoptera > Noctuidae > Protodeltote > Protodeltote pygarga. The sequence goes on from OW388263.2 coordinate 11,958,449, forward strand.
AAAATAACATAAAAATGATTCATTTGATTATAATTAATGACAAAAAACTCGTCATAGAAATATGTAAGCACTTAATAACTTGTAATTTGAATTGTAGTGTGAAAAGTGCGACAGCGGCGCCCCCAATTTTTCCAGACTCTTTTTTGCCAAGCTGTACTTCTTACTACTTTTCATGTATACTTCTAAGAAATATATGAGGCCATGTTTTAATAGCTCGAAGTCGCGGACAACACCTTTGAAATAAATTTAATTTAAAAAATACATGACATTGAGTAAAGGTTTGAACCGAAGTTGACAGTTAAAGAAATCTACCTATTTAAGAACTACCACATTCTAAAAAATTGTGATTTAAATGAATTTTATTGGTTTCTTTACCACTAAAAATCATTGAAAAAAAATATAGTATAAAAACTAAAACCCGACTACTTAAAATCTAAAAACAAGCTTCTTAGATTTTAAATAAAATTCTGTAGTCGGAGGCCTTAATGTATTATAGGTAAATAGGTACTAGATAATCTTCCAAGGGTAAATACTTTGTAATTTGGTGGCCTCCGACTACAGAATTTTATTTAAAATCTAAGAAGCTTGTTTTTAGATTTTAAGTAGTCGGGTTTTAGTTTTTATACTATATTTTTTTTTAAATAAAATGGCTAATTTTTTCTTAAATATATTTATAACGGCTTCTGAGACTGAAGAGGTAAATATTGGTAAAACGAGAAAAAAGCCTGATTTATTATTAGAAGTTAGCCATATTGACATGTTATATTATATTATATGACTATATTTGATACAATTATTGGCATAGCTGTTAAGGCGCGGATTCTCGCTATCTTGCTCGCACGTTGAAGATATAAAATCAATTAATATAGGTATATAGGTATTAAAAATTCAAACTAAACTAATTAAAGGAAAGAAAACATGTTTTCTTTTTTTTTCTAAGAAATCATTAATTTAGTAGGTATTTCAAATAAGATCAGACTTTTATTTGTTTGCAAGTGGACCCGTATTTACTGAATCCACTTAGTTAGCCCCAAATTCCTCTCTGTTAATCCAAACTCCACTTTGTTACTCCGTATTGACCTCAGATGCTAAAAGAAATGTAGAAAAACACAGGCAAAGTAACTTTTCCGTCCATTCGTCCAAGTTCGTGTATCTTCGGAATATCAATGTGATACACCGAAACTTTTCTGTTCGTTACGGTATTCTAAACGTTTTTGCGAGTTAAACCGGGAATTCGAAGGCAGAAGTTGCAAAGTGAATTCTTGATCCGTGGTTGTCTGTGGAAGTAACTAGCAGCATGACCTCGTAAAAAGATTGAATTAATTATTGCGGTAAAATCGTTTTCAGCATTCAAATGAGTTGGTGTTTGTAGGATGTTGCGAGAACTTTGTGATAAAATAAATAACTGTAAATTGGTGGTGATTTAATTAGATACTACTGTATGTAATAAAAGCACTGATAGTCGTTTTGAAAATAACAGCTTAAAACTGCTATTGCTATTATATTTATTTTTATGTTGTATTCGGATTAATGGTATAGGAACTTATAAAAGACGAACAAAAATTATAATATCATATAACGTACTAGCTGACCCTAGTAGTACTTATCCATTAACATAAATAATTATAAATACCTAAATGTTTGTACGTTTGTCTTCTAAACCATTCATTCGATTATAATGACACTTCGGTTAGTTGTGCTGCGTACGTTCACAAAAACACAAAAAATAGAAATAGACAAAAAAAGAAAGATGAGAAGAGAAGGCCCAAAAAATAGAAATAAGCAAAAAGTAAGCTAAGTAAATAAATAAAAAAACAGTAACAAATAAGTTTCAACCAAAAATAACCACCAATGTCACAACAGTATTCAAAAATTCTGTTTAATATAAATAATATAAGTACGATTTTTAGTTTACGTAAAACGGTTTTGTCATCAAAACTAAAGCTGTGTACCAAATATCAGATCAATCTGTCAAACAGGAAGGGGGTGAAATTTGATTACTAAATTTGAACCAAATAACAAATAGGTCAAGCTAAGTAAACACCATCAAACGAGAATACTGCTGTACAATGCTTTAGTTCGGAGCCATTTAGAATACGCCAGCACAGTATGGAATCCTTTCTATGCTGTTCACTCGCAACGACTTGAGAGCATACAAAGAGCGTTCACTAGACATCTTGCATACACCTCTACTAATTTCTCACATAGGCAGCCCTACCCAGAAAGGTTGAAAAAGTTCAACATGATTACTCTCCGTGAGCGAAGGCGTATTCTGGATCTATGTTTCTTACATAAGGTCCTTAATAGTAAAATTCGTTGTCCCCAGTTTCTGCAGATTATCCTTTTTATAAACGTTCCTTACAATTATCCCCGAGGTAGAATCAAAAAAAAATTTGCCACCACAATCAAAAAAACAAACGTTGGACTGCAATCTCCATCACATCGCATGGTTAACGAATATCACAATATGCTTACTCAGATACCTGATTTGGACATATTCTTCGACAGACTACATATCTTCAAAAAGAAAATCGCAGCTTGTGAGCCCGTCTTACCGATATAACCTTATACTAAGTTTAGCTTGTATTCTGAATTATTATCTTGGTGTATAATCAGTACCATTAGTTTTAAGCGCTATGTACGCCTAAATTGTTATATACATAAGTAAATATTAATTAACCTGTTTTGTTATGTACTATTAATGTATGTGATGTGGCTGTACTTATTAAATAAATAAATAAAGTAAATAAAACCGGGTTTCTCAAGCAAAAAACCGGTTTTATTAAACAAAAATACACCAAGACGTAAAATTTTATTCAAAACACAAGCAAGTCAATACTCAGTAAGTTTGGACCCCTGTCTCGAAACTGGCCAATTTGCATCACCTAACGCACGTAGACAACCCTTAAAACTTATCTACATTTATTGAGTTTAAGACCCTCCGAGCTTCTGATTACTTTCAGGTAAACAGTTTCCTGGGTTAATTTACCTAAGAATAGCTTCTTATTTAGTTTAAGTAACTAGATGTTTAGTCCTTCGTTTTGATCAATAAAAATAAATTATAATTAATATTCACTTTATGGTAGACTTAAATTGGATAGAAAAAATTGTGACGGGATTTGAATACGCGGCCTTCGATTTTATCTTTCTACAATTTTTTAAAGTTTAGTGTTTACGTGGTATGCATAAATATTTCATAGATATTATATAATTTTTGTATTTTTTAAAGTGAGGTCACGCCGCCCGCCCCTGCGTATAAACCCGCTCTTGAAAATGGACTCCGTTTGAGTTCGAAACTCGTCGGGCATTCCCCGAAATCAATGCGTGAGTAAAACCATATCAATATTTAATAATATATAAGTATGACTCACGAAAGTTATTTTTAAAAAATAGACAGTTTTTTTAGAAGGAAAATACAGTGAGTAAGTACTTAAAAGTGAAAAAATATAAATATTTAATAAGAAATTTGAAAAAAACAACTGATACGGATGGGATACGAACCCACAATCTTCGGCTTACCGTGCCGACGCTCTAACCGTTACAGTTGTTTTTTTCAAATTTCTTATTAAATATTTATGTTTAATAAGCTAACATGTGGTAAAACATGTAAAAATTTCACAAAAAGTAGTGAAAAAATATTTAGAAAGAATAAATAAATTACGAGCAGGATTTAAACTTGTGACCTTAGATCAGACTCTGTAACCTAGCTATTCGTAAGCTAGGTAAATTAAAATTTAGAAATAAGTTAGCTCTTTATTTCTTTACTAAGTACATAGTAGTAGCTACCTTTAATCTACATCATAAAATAATTCTCATTTAAAAGTATCTAAAACCGTATTTTTTTCTTGAAGTTAGCATTGAAACCTTGTTAATTCAATTTAGACCCTTCTTTATTATAATTAAAGTATAATTTTATTCATCACTCTTTTACAAGTCCTCAACAGCGGTAAGGATTATGTTACATAAGGTATTATGAATAATACCCCACATGATAAAAACTTTGGCCCTCGACCGATAAGGGCCAGAGTTTGCACATCAAAATCAACAACTTTTCGAAGACTTTTGGTTTGTGGGGAGTTCTTATTTTACGGAAACTTGGATGACTCGATATTTTTAGCGGAACAAAAAGTTTTGGTGGTTGCGGTGGATGATAGGATTAAAACGAGTCATTCTTTAATATAAAATAAGGAATAGAAAGAAAATCTCATCCCGATTTATGCGAGAAGTAGTAATTAATACAGTCAACATATTTTTTTAACCTATAGATATTAAAACATCAAACTAATAATATAAAATAAATATTATTTGAATGCGAAAATTTGTCGAATTGATAGTTTAAGTGAGATTAGAAGAGAGGAAAAATTAGAACCCGCGTAGCAGCGGAATAAAGCTATACAGTACCCATTATCCACTTCACACAAAAATTCTTATAATAAATTGTACATTAGTACTACTTATTTCATCTCATTTTCCCCACATACGCACGAATTTAAACGAGGAAAACCTTACAAAGACAAACAAGGCTCGTTATCATTCTTAAACACTCTTCTTTTAACAAAAACGTGCTTCTAAATAATCTTCGTCCAAAATATGTAGATCATTAAATGATTTCCCTCTGGCATGGTTATGATAGGTACTACAAAAGAAAGGGTAAGGCCCGATTTACCCCGTAAGGGATGAATTTAACCGATATACGCGTACCATCGGGATATTGGTGCCTATTATCAAAGTAATAAAAAAACTTAGAAACCATAAAGTATAGGCATGGAAAAGAAATGCATCGAAAGATGGTACTTAGTTTATTTTCCAAAAAGAAATTGTAAGGCAAGCTTTAATTCTTTTTTTAAAGTTCCGTTTTAAAAAAATCTTTATCTTTAAGAATACTGTGTGTATTTTAAAACTAGAAGTTAATAATGAAATGTTTTACCGACACAAGATAAATTATTAAAATATCGTTAAAATTATTTTTTTATAGTTAAATCCATTAAACGTCAGCCAATGTCAGCGTTTTTAAGCCGCTCATTGAATTTCTAGTTAATTTTATATTCCGAAAAATCTTTCAAATTTGCCAGCTCCTATAAAAGCCAAAATCTGATCAATATCACCTTTTACCCTATTTACTTTAACACAAATCAACCTACTTAAGTGTTTATACAATTTAACAAAATTGTACCCAATTTCCTACCACATGTTACCAAACTCGCCAAATTGGTCCAAATGTTGGGCCAAATGGGGCTAGATTAAGCAAAATTTCAAAGACGCGAGCAAGCGAATTGAAGTAGGCAAAGGGAAGCAACTGAAACTGAATTAGCTTCAAGGCACTGTAAACTCGTCGCCGAATTCGGTTTGAACGTGATACACATAAAATTTGTTAAGCACGTGAAATATGTTGATTCCAAAGGCTTCTACTTAAATTTATGGCCCACACCCACAGTTTAGGGGATTATAGTGGATTTATTTTATTTTGTTGTAAATAAAAATAATGTGTAGGTATTAAAAGTGTTCTAAAAAATGTTTGTTGTCGTGTAATTATTGCTTAAAATATTAAAGTTGTTTTTTTAAGTATTTTGTTTGATTTGATTTATTTGCATTGTGTTGTTATACGAAAAACAACCACTATTAGATAAAATGCTCTTTGTAAAAAGGTACTGATATAATTATAAGGTCACTAGTAGCACGACAACATTGATCAATATTGCTACTAAGTGACATTTGTGTGAAGCTTTGTTTAGTGGAAGAGAGTATCGTCTACGAACAGTTTAGCTTTTTTTTAAGTTTTTTATTATTATGTACTCAGTAGAAGAGCATGCTTATATTAAGGCGCGGATACTCGCTAATCTGCTATTTTGCTCGCATATTATGAAATCTCGCAACATACCAAATTATGGAAATTGGAAATTACAAAGGTTCAGCAAAAATATCATTTTGATCAGAATAAGTTTTCATAATATACAAAAAATATTTTTTTACGTAAAACGATATTGTCATCAAAACTAAAGCTGTGTACCAATTATCAGATCAATCTGTCAATAAGAAGGGGGTGAAATATCGATTACTAAATTTGAACCAAATAATAAACAGGTCAAGGCTAAGTAAAGCTGTTTAAAAATAGTTTTAACTGAGTTTTTATTTTATGCCATTTTTAAGTATGAAAACTTGTTCCAATCAAGCTGAAATTTTTGCTGAAAATTTATAATGTGTCCTTAACTTAGTTTGTTGCGATTTTTCATATCTATATTCATTGATTTTATATCTTCAATATGCAAACAAGATAGCAGATTAGCGCTAAAAGGCTTAAGTATGATTGCAAAAATATTCACACTAGCAAAATTAAAAGCCGATTTTTTCAACAATTTATTGTTGAGGCCGCAGTAACTAATAACTACGGTTGATCCCAAGAGTAATAACCACAACAAAAGGATGAATCCCATACGTATTTCGTAAATCACAAAGCCTACTCGAACTAAACAGAGAAAATAATAACCCTTCTTTTATCGCATCCGAGAAAAAAAAATCCTTTCAGAGCAGTTTGTTGAGTATAACAAAATCGTAAACTTACTTTGGCCCTTTCATTGGAAATTACGCCTCCGTGACCAAATGCCCCAGAAAAGAAATTCTAACTTTCAATAATCACAAACTGCAAAAAGTTTTCAAATAAAACAAGAACCATTATCGATGTTCTGATGAACATTTGTATACCGTTTTAAATATTATGTCGGGTCTATTCACGTACAGATAATTCAAAATAGTCATTATTGAACTAACCTCGACGTTTCGGTCAAGTTGCATTGACCGTGGTCACGAGAAGACTGCTGTATGCGGGTGTCATCATTTTGAGCTGCGGGTGGTTTTCTTAACTACCCGCGTTTGATTTTGTGAAATGTAACTGTCCCAATCACGTCATACAATGCTAACCGTTTCTTTAGACTCACAGAAAGAAAAATTTTATCTGTCTATGTAGAAAATCTTTACGCGAATAGACCCGAAATAATATTTAAAATATGATTCCAATTCGCGAAAGTTTAAAAATTTATATTTGTATTAATACTGATTATTTATTCCTGTACAGCTAAATATCAACCAATGTGATAATTTGGTTTCAGAAAAAAAAGCAGTATTTCGCATAGAACAACTATGTAATATTTATTACACGCCCGCGCATACCTATAGAAAAACTAACTATCGGTGCCAGTTTCCTCACGATGTTTCCCTCCATGTAACATGTAACAAAACATTTTTATTACAAAAGTAATTTTGTGGTATGACCGCTGACTGTCAAGTTTGGTCTCAGCTTCGAACCCAAGGCACGCAACTCTGACTTTACATAAGTGATGTGCGTATTATAAACTAATTATCACCTGCTCCATGCCTCAGAAAGCACTTTAAGCCGTTGGGGCGGTCATGAAGATTTTGACAGTCGTTGGGGAGTCAGTACCCCTCATAAAATCTTGGCAACTAATCCTACTTCAGGATATCGTATTCCTTTGGGTTGCGGAGGTCAGACAGGCAGTCGATCCGTAGAAAATTAATATTCAGCTGCATCTGGTTAGGTTAGAAGCCGATGCCAACAAAGTTTGGGAATAATACCTAAGGCTAGGAGAATGATGAGTTTTTAAAAGTTAGTGCGAATTTTGATTTAGTAGTCAGCTACACCAAAATGTTCTCCATAAGTAAGTTAATCAAGAAAATGGGCCGGAATTTCCCTGTTTTATATTAACATACTATCATGGCTGAGCAATTTGTCAACTGATAATTTATTACCTACCAAAAATGTATGGTCCCATGTGTCCCTCTTTTGTTTTTACGTGGTAGCTCATCTTCAGTTAAAAGTTTAATAATAATGTCCTCCTAACCGAATATCGGTCACAGCAGCCAATCTCAATGTTGATTAGCCTCTACGCAGGAGTGTGTGCGCAAACACTGGTGCACTCTCTAATTCTTTACACTTATAATCGGATGGGATGGCAATCCTACACAACCGGAGAGAAATGAGGCGTAGGACCAACGGCTTTACGTGCTTTTCGAGACACGGAGTACGTGATAATTAATTTATAATACACACATAACTTAGGAAAAGTCAGAGGTGCCTTGGGTTGAACCTAAAACCTCTGACTATACCTCTGACATACCACTAGGCTATCACGACTTAAAAGTTTACACCAGATAGGATAATAATGATAAAGGAAATAGCACATAAGAGAAAATTAAAACGAAGATGGAGGCCTTCAGAGTATTTAAAACCTCTTGTAAAGTTAAGGGAAACCGCAATCAGATGAATTTGCGAGGGAAAAGTTTTTTGAGTAAAATTGATAGCGATGGTTTGCGCCACGGCCGCGGGGCCAGTGTTATTTTTTAATTAAATTTTTCATCTTTTGCTTTTTGAAGATACTGATATTTAGTAATTATGGAATACTTTTTATGCCAACGTATTTTTTTTCCCAAAAAATATGTTTGTAATATACATTCTGCGTTATCATAAAATAACTTTCATTATAATGAAAAACAATTTATAGATGCGATAAAGAGTGAAGGAAAAGTGACCTAATGATTTAATTCAGACGAACGATTTTTGTTTGCCACGAGAAGACTTTGAAAGAAAATATCGTGAAGAAACCTGGACTTGATGATCTGAAATCGCCCGTGTGTGAGATAGCGTAGTGCAGTGGGACAGATACAGGCTTTTTTTTAGAGAAGACATTTTTTCAAGGCTTATATTTTTAAATTTCAAAGTGTAATGTACTAAAATGAGTAATCCCACCATAAACATTCAATGTAAAAATACCAAGTCTCTACAAGCAATGTTCGCTTCGTAAAAAGATAAAAGTTTTGAGATCTCATAAAACCCTAGTCCTATTCAGTTTATTTTGTAGTTAGTGACTAGTTATCTATCAACATTTAGTGACTGTACCTATCAAGAATTTTATTTATATTATAATTATAGTGACTTGGCAATCCTTAAATTACAGTTCTTGAGCGGAATCATCTCTCTTCTCAAAGCAAGAAGAATCACCGATTCAATAATATACAGCAGCACGTTAAGTACCCACTCTAAAACGAGGAACATAATGTAGGTACAAAGAAACATGATCGGCCCATTGGTCAGGGGTAATAAGGTGAGGGTGGGGTAACGGTGACTCATTTACCCTAATTGTTATTACCGGTTAGTAGCCACGAGATGACTCTGGCCTGGTATGGTTGTGTGAAAAATTGGAGGATCAGGTTTCGATTTAATGTAATTGAATAAAATTTGTTAGTACCGCGCAAAGCGTAGGTTGTATCTAAATAGACTTAGTATATATTTGCTAATAAAAATAATGTATATTTGTTCAACGCCCTTGCGGTCTTAGACCGAGGTTTTTTATATTGTAAAAATGTGTTGAATTTTAACTAGATGGCGTTGTATATTTACACAAATTTCTGAACGGCGCTATCGAAATTTGCTAGCAATGTGTTGTGATACTTGTATTTAAGAGACATACAGAGTCAGGAAAATAAACCATCAGTGAATCAAGCAAAGTATTGTTTTACTTATACCTTGCTACACACACACCGAAGCGACTACTGCCCAAATAACCAGGCGGTTGTTCAATATCCAAACCAAAAAAAAGTATAAATACTACTATCCAAAAATGAACAATGAATATCGAAATTTAAGTATTTTTCTTAAAACATCAGAAACCGTGAATCTACAGAAATTTCCCAGCACTAGGTGCGCTATAAACTGTTCAAATTAAAAAAAAATACTTACATCTGTAATAGTTGTAACAGTAAGTTGGGTAATTTGTAAAACTTGCCAAAAAACATTACCAAGACGTCTTCTCAAGACTATGTAGAAAGGGACTATGCGAGCAGCGACACAATAGCTCAGTTGGTTAAAGCGCTGTCACGGTTCTATTCCCGCTCGTAACCTATCTCATTTTCCATGCCTAACGTGTTTTAAAAAAATCAATAGAAGAAAGAGACTTTTTCACTTTAAACGGTACAAAAGTACCAGGATCGCATAGATATAAGAAGGTAAACTTATTGCGTATAGTGGATACACGTTTATTCCTCTACGACCCGCATGGAAGCAATTAATTATTAATCAGTTAATATAAATGAGCCGCTTAATTAGTAGCAGTGACACCAGCTTGTCACTTCGAATAGTTTGTTAATTACAAACGTTGTCTGGAATAATTAAGTAGACTACTTAATAAGTTTTTTAATGTAAACTTGTCATAAATTTATGAATGATTAAAGAGTAATTTATTACGTAAAAGCGTGTTTATTGCGAGCAGTCACGCGTAAAAGCATTCGACTATGAGCATTCCGAAGGTATAAGAAAGAGTTAAGCGTAAGAAAGCGATGTGGAAGTACCAACGAACAACTCTTAGGTACTTTTTCCTTGCCAACGAATGTTTGAGTTGCAATTTAATTAGAATTGGAAAACTTGTGAACGCCCGCTATCGATTATTTGCTAACAATACGATGGCCGCTTCGAATAAACGTGCGAGAGCTCTTAAAAAAATACAAATTAGTTTAATACCTAAATTATTTTACTAAGCGCTTTCGACTGTCGCTTTGTTTCAATTCTACAAAAAAAAATAACAATTGAATAAAAGATGATTGAACGAACAAAAAAAACAAACAAAAGCTCGTTCCCTCAGTCGAAGCTTCGTCGTTCGAATTTCGGAATATGGCCCCTGAAACATCCAGAACCTGTCGCCATTACGTGCCACGGTGTCAAAATGGCATCCATTTCATAATTTCCTTTCTCCGATTTTGAATCAAAAATCAATAAAAACCTAAAACTTGCGGAACGGGTGTTCAATAAAGAAGGAATTGGTGATAATAATCTCTGCCATTTCCCTCGATTTTTCCTTCGGTTCTGAATGGGCAGTAAAACATCAACTGCTAGCAAATTGCAAGCCATTTGGTACTTTTACCTCACTCCCGATATTCGAATAGTGATAATTGGGTTGATATCATCTGTGGCTGTGATACTGTCAGAAAGTATTTTTTTTATGAATATTTTGTCAAGCAGTGTTCAGTCCATGAGGGTTTCAGATTTTAGATAACCGACGACGTCTTCGCATTATCAGTATTTTTTATCGGTATACAATCCAAATAAAGGGGTTATTGCATACCAAAAAAATATATTTAAAATAAATATTTAAGGCGCGAATACTCGCTAATCTGCTATCTCGCTCGCGTATTGAAGATAATTATAAAATCAATGAATATAATTATGAAAAATATATTCCGATCAATTAGGTATTTTTGCTGAACCTGTTTAATGTCATTCTCCATAACTCGGTTTGTTGCTATTTTTCATAATTATATTCATTGATTTTATATCTTCAATGAGCAAGCGTGATAGCAGATATCCGCGTCTTAAAATAAGAAAAAAGTACAATTGGTGGTTTACCCAAGGCAAAAAAATATGTGGATGGTAACAGCGTCGCCAGAAAAAGAAAGTTTTTAAGATTTATTCAGTTTGAAGCAAGGAAGATACGTTTTAATTCTTAAATTGCTTAACTCTTAATGGTATACGTGCAGGATGATAAGCTACTTTATTCTACTTAGAAATAATTTGCTATAATCCTAATAATTATTTTCATTAATTAATTTAATCTTACTAATATAATAAACGTAAAAGTTCGTGAATTTGAATATTGTGTGTTAATCACGTCACGGCTAAACGGTTTTGAATGAATAAAGGGACGCGCTTCAGTTCTTAGTCAGCTGGTTATTCGTAACAATTACTATCACACACGGTAAAGTAATTCGCAATAAAATCTGTCATTTCGTGACCTTGTTATTTCGCGAACTTGTCATTTTGCAACCTCATCATTTCGCTAACTTGTTATTTTGCGACCTTGTCATTTTGCCACCTCAATGCTGGCGGCATACCGCATGGCATGGCATGGACCGAATAATAGGGTAAATAGGGGTAAATGAAAGCATACGTTAGGTTGATAGAGATCAGCACAACTTACCTGAAACAAATAAATATGAGATTGTTAGTATTTGTATTTTGATGTAGAATCATAAATGTTGTGTATTGAATTGTTTATCCTATACTTCCTACTAATATTAAACTTTATTAGAAAAACTAGAAAAAAAATATTTCACATCATAACGAAAATATATCAAAATGCATGGCTGTGCCATTAACTGCTAATAGGACAACTCTGTCTGCAGCATTATTTTTTTTTGTATTATCATCCGAACTGAATATATGAACATTCAAAATTTTGAAATCTTAAATTTAGAGCCGTGCCTAGTGGTTTCCGGCCTAAGAATAGAGCCATCCCTAATCACCCCGGTGTGACGTAAGAAGCGACTAAGGGAAGAATTTAGAGAATGGGCAGCAGCATCCTACTATAGCAACCATCAGCTACTGCGATCGCCAACCCGCTTGCCCAGCGTGGCGATTAAAGGCGAACACGTTTTATTGAGCGCACAAAATATAAATGACGTGTATAAGAAGAGGCCTATGTCAACCAATTCTGGGTTAAAGGGTTATTGTCGTGCCATCAGCTATTGTCTATAGTCTCATGAAATGTAATCATAAAAAAACTACGCATTTATTAATTAACAAATATTAATTTTGTTAAAACATCAAAGAGGGCAATATTATGGTAAGCTATCCTGTATTTTAGCGAGCTTGTATGTATCACATCTTTGATCACCCCTATAAGGAAAATTCGTAAATTATGTAAACCATTAAGCATCCCATCCTCTGTGGGTCTTACTGACAACCATGTGATGTCGGTAAGCGCCCTGCTTACCCAGTTGTTTCAGATCAAAATGCAAAATTGAACTCTCTCGTTAATAATAAAATATTTATTAGTTTGCTTTTGAATAGTGTCTCAAATAGGTGCTAATAAATTACATAAAGGTGGTCGATCGTATAACAAACAGTATACAATTAATGTGTATACGTACCGAAGTTATTGCAGACCATTTTCGTAATTAATTAAAAGATTTAATCGACGCCAGATTGGGCTGCTCAGCGAGAGTTTGTTACATACCCGCAGCCGTTGAAAATATCGGTGTCCGCAAAGTCAACAGTTCAGCATAATTGAATCGACATAGGTAATGGTTGTGATAAAGAAAGGTGGGCCGCCACCTGTAAGGGGGGTGCCACGTGCAGAAGCTGCGCAAGCGAGATAGACATATTCCTCTCTCTGTCCCACTTATGGCTGATGTGTACGTGTGCTTACAGGTAGCATGGGTGCTGTGCGTGTCGAGGCAACATATGTTCCACATCGAAATATGTGCCTTATACCGTCCCGTTATTTTGTTTCATAGGTACGTACATAAATAGGCTTCTGTTACAAGTTTCGATTTCGATACGCCATTGTGAGGCGGCGTTTGATAACGAATTCAATCATGAGGAAGTAGGTGACGCAATTTGCGTTCATACGCCTCAAGGAAACGATTGTAAAGGGATTTTTGTTTCCCATGATAGCACCAAAGAGGAACATTGGCAGAATTTATTGAAGAATACTTTTTAATCTATGGCTTTGAAGTTCTTTGAAGTTATTTATTGTCATTTGTCAAATTCGTTAGAAATCACACAGTGTCACGCATTATGTTTTGGATTTAATAGTTTAAATATTTTTTTGGTAAAATGCCTTCGTTTTTAGATAGCTCCACGGTATTATTATTTACTTTTGATATAGTTCAAATGCTAGGAATAGCGTTTTTATTGCTCCCAACCGGCAATACTGTGTTTCTATCTAAATATATAAGACAGTATACAGAGCACATAGCTAATGACAACATTTTTAAAGCATTTTGTTCTACGTACCTTTTTTTGATCAGTGCATATGGAATCCTTAGTCCACTGTACACAATAAATAGACATAAATTACCAAAAGTACTGAGAGATCAAGAAACACCGGTACAAAAATTAACGCGTATTATTGAATCAACAAATGCAACCAGGAACTACTTACTAGCAAGTTTGTCACTTTTTTTTATACTAGTAATTTGGAGATTATTTGAATATATAATATTTTCAGCTAGACTTCAAGAGTTTTCTGAACTGATGGGAAATTATGATTTAGTTGATATAGAATTCACTCAAGCACTAAATAATGAAATTCAAGAAGAAAACATAGTAGTAATTGACGAAGCTTCTGTAGATGCAATTGATGGACAAGTAGAATCATTACGTTGGCCTTCGATAATTCAACTGGATGATAAAGAATTTACGAGGCTTAAAGTTTTTTTGGAAGATAGACCTCATTATGGCACAGGTTGCAATACTATTAGAGGAAACAATGAAAATCCAGAATTTAATCTCAGACAAGATGATTCAATGATTCTTATTGCTCAAAAATCTGATCAAAAAGACAGAGAAATTAAAGTAATCGCAGAAGAAGTTGAACCAGAAGACAATAAAACTCAAACAGAAATAAAAGAAATCTGTGCAAAAGAAAAAAAAGAAAAAAAATTAGTAAAGGAAGACAAACAGGAGAAAGAAAATAACAATAAAGAAGTTAGTAAATGGCAGACAAAAGCTAATACTAGCCACAAAGACGAAAAAAGCAAAAAAAATAAAGGAACTAATACTCGAAATAAAGAAAGTCATAGAAAAAAAAAAGAGAATAACACGACAGAGAAAGAAGATAATTCTAGACAAAAAGAAGCCTCCACTGACACTGATGAAAAAATATACGAACGTAAGCAAGAGAAAAAACACTCAAGTAAAAAATAGTCACAATTGAAAAAATGTTAAACATATTTAGTATAATTTTAGGAACCTCATTATTTGCAGAAATATTTATTATACTGGCACTTTTAAAACCATTTCAAGAACCATGCGAGTTAAGGGATTTTTGGTGTAACTTTAAAGAAAACTTTGTTCACCCACCAAAAATAATCGCGTTGTTTTTAACTTTCTTATTCGTGATTACTTTATTGCAAATATCTTGGGAAAGTACTTACCATGGAAGTCTACTACTAAGTGTCAAAAGTACCGGTTTAATTTTGCGATTCTATGCAAGTAAGATATCACTGTGCTATACTTTTTTTTTCATGGAGGCCTATCTTTGCTTTTTAATCGAATGGCTTGCAGATTTTTCGATAAGGGTAGCTCGGCTACTAGAATTTGAACTTATGTGCCGACATGCTATTTTAACAAAAGATGATACGACACAATACTCTAATACTACTCTTGTTATGACAAATTTATATGAAGTTGCTAATAAAATTAATAAACCTAGTAAACCTGAACAAATTCAAAAGAAAAAAGTAGCGCCAGTACAAAAATTTAGCAAACCAATGATTAAGAGCTGAGAGTTAATAAATTGCAATATTTTCTGTTCTGTGCTTCACCATACAGTATTTGTTCAATTGTCCAAAAGCAATTGACATCACATGAAAAAAGAATAAAGCAATGAATTCACAAAACAAACGCATGTCATGAACTTGTCAATAAATTGTCACATGGTGAAGCAAAAGGGAAAAGTGAAATAGTGTAAAAAAAAATACTTTTATCATAACTATGCCATAATTAACAAATATTCACCCGCGCCAATATCAAGACCAAGAAAATGGACGGCAGCTGCATGTTATTGACTATTTTGCTCCTAATCCAAATGGCTATGGTTCTTATCATGCTGAACCCCATTTACGATGTCCGAAAAATCACACAGTTCATTTCTCACACCACAAAGACGTACAGACGTACATATTTATCCTTCATCGCGTTCTATTTTACATCAGTTCTATACCTTGGAATGTACCTCCCTCTTCAAAGTATCCACAAGCTGATCTTCAGTGATAATTTACACGAGTACGATAAGCTGATTCTACTGCACAACGTTGAGAAGAACTACATCACAGCTGGCTTTTCCCTTTTCCTGGTGGTGGTGATATACGGCGTGAGGGCTTTACTGTCATATACTGCAAGCCTGACTATACTTACGGAGAAACAAAGTGCGATTACTATACGAACAAAATCCAAAGATAAATATGTTGCTAACGAAAGCATCCTGCCAAATCTATTACGAGTAAAAAGATCTATATCATACGAAACAGTCTTATTTACAAATGAACTCCGAGAGCAACTTAAAATTATAATCAAGAGTGTACAATTTCCGCACGAAAAGAACACACTTTCAAACTTTTTAGAGGCAAGTAACACAAACATGTCATAATGCTGCAACTTTTCCTAATAAATTCATAGTTCATTTTTTCGTGTTGTTTTTTCTGCACTTTTGGTTACATAGACACTGGCAAGTATTTGAAAATTTATCGGTATTACATTGGGGTGAGGTAGAAAGAAATATTCCAAGACACGGCTATAAAAATAAAATGCCAGTACAGAAGTAAGGGAAAGAAAAATGTCGAATACGAACATTTAGGAGTGTGAGAAAAAAGGGAACATGTATACATTAGAGAGGCGAAATGTTTTCCGTTGAATTGAGCATAACATTTATAGGGTTCCGCAAAGAATCGTTAAACGTAACACTTATTGATTTCTCGCGATTTCTGCAGGGTTAAGCGAGTTAGGTTGCATTCATGCTAATTACTGAAATCAAGTATTTTTGCTTACGTAAAAAAAAACAGTTCACCTTAAATGATAATGATATTAGGCTACATAAATAATAGGTGTTCTAACAAACAATCTTTGTGAAAATAGAAGTAATTTTAAGAGTGTTATAAAATTATTATAATTATGATTTGAAAAGGAAATTATTCGAATCAAAAAGGACTGAATTTAATCGTTAACGTAATAGAAGTACAGTTCAGTGTGTTCATATTTGAAAAAAAGACTATTATTTTATAATCAAATACCAACACATTTTTACTTTTTTGAACTGATCAGCCAAATACTAATCTCTAACTTCAATAACAACGTATTTCCTATACAAACTTTAATTTATTTACCACTATAAAGTAAATTTTCCATCTTCCATCTTCCTTAGTCATTTACCTGAAAAGCTCAACACAATTTTCTAGGTTTTGACTCTTGTACAATGTCACGTGGGGTGTGAACGATCGGGAAGGATTGTCAACATTAAAAAAAAAATCCCACTCGTCAACAGTGTGGACGACGGGGGGGGTGTTACCGAACGGGAATGACCCAACTATGTTGGGGTCGGCTTACAGTCTAACCGGGATAAAGCTTAATACTAGTGTTTTACATGGAGCGACTGCCTATCAGACCTAAACACACATGATGTATAAATAAAAAAAAAAACGTGAATATAAATTCAAACACTACGGACTCTCATCTCCCATATCCTCTTTTACCCCCTAAGAGCCCGTCCAGAAAGCGCGATTTAGGCACTCGCGTGTTCTCGAGATACTAGAGCTACATACATCCCGTCCAGATGCTCTCGCGCGTTACCTCACACGCGCGTAAAACGCTTGCAATGAGCGGGACTACGCGCGTGTCCGTGGCAAGTGGACGTATTCAGTTCTGCTGTATTCAGTGCATTAATTTTTAATCTGACCAAATCCGTCTCATCACAGTACGCGCGTAATTTCGCCGCATCTGGACGCAATACAAAACAATACGCGCGAGTGGACACGCGCGTAAATCGCGCTTTCTGGACGGGCGAGGTAGAATTTTCAAAGATATCCTACAATAATGGATGTCTACGTCACAAAAGTAACCTATTGTCCAATTTTCATTTGCATAAAACATGTGTATACGATACAAAATAGTTTGCATGTAAGGTGTTATTAATGTTTTAGTCAGCTTCATAGGTTTAGCTCGTGAGTTGAGGAATCAATCATTCAGGACATCTCTCTTTAGAAATATATATGGCTATGGTAAATTGTTATTGACCGATGATATGAAAGAGACATCTTATACTTCGAAGGTTAATGGGTTTCCATTAAAACTCATTAGAAACCCATGGAAATATTCTCTTCTAAAGCCCAGGAGCCAGAGATTTTAAACCGGAGATACACAATTAGTATGAGTAAAGTAAGTACTATGAGTAAAACTATGTAGCCTATTTTTAAACCCGCTTAATGAAATAAGTATTCAAATTCAAACCTAACGTAACAAAGTCAGCATACTTTCAATGTATCTGCTCATGGCATTGATTACAAAGTTGCCCCAACAATAAGATACATGCGTATTGTGTTGGCCGCGTTGGCACCAATTCAAAATTGCCAGTGCGGCGCCAGTCTTGTCAGGTATTCGCCAATCCTACCCAGAATTAATGCTTTGCACTTTAAATTTAGCATTGTACGGCTATAACAACAAAAAGTATTAGTATATTATTTAGGAATGTTTTTTTTACTTCTGTGGGTCAAGGAGAATTTCTGAGTTTTTCTTCTTCTTTGGGTCTTTAATATTTCAGTTTCCCTTCCCTTCTATATCTTTATTTACTATATTAATATGATGCCAAGCAAAAATTTTAAAAATCTTTTTAATTTTAAGAATTTTGGGTGCATAAAAGGAGTATGGTGAGATTGGGTAAAAACTTCGGTAAGTAGTAAGTACCTTTGTTCGAACCTGGAGCTGCAGCATGATGGCTCCTTGTTCGGTCTTCTTGCATGTGTTGATTGTAGTCAAATAAGAGATCGAAATTGGTTTGCATCGCCTTTTATTGCGGCCGGTAGACGCCATCGATGAGATGCGGGGGCGCAGGGGTGCGCTGACGTAATAGTGATGTGCCGCGAGATCATAGACGAATAGTTGATAGTGTTGTGTTTGGTAGTATTGTTTTTAGTTTTGATCGCGTTTAGTTGGCGCGAACATACTCCCGGCCGGGTTTAGTCCAGCAGGGGGCAGATACGGGTAAGGGCCCGTTTAATTGTTCCCTTTGTAGTTGCTATGTCTGCGACCCTTGAAATGTTGTCTTCGCCAGGATATAGCTTGGCTATGCGTCCAAGGCGCCAGTTTAGGGGTGGCGTGTTGTCTTCTTGGATGATCACTAGGTCACCAATAGCCAATTTTGCTTTGTTTTCACGCCATTTTGTTCTTAGTTGCAGTTCTGATATGTATTCGCGCTGCCACCGCTTCCAAAATTGTTGCCGCATCTTCTCAATCGCTTCATATCGTGATCGGCAGCGACTTGAGTCATCGATGACGGGTGCCGGTGGCGCGGTTAACGGCCGGCCAATGAGGAAATGTCCGGGGGAGAGGGGAAGGAAGTCTGTGGGACAAGAGGATAGAGGAGAAATGGGACGGGAATTCATAATTGCCTCAACCTGCGCAAATAGCGTAGACAACTCTTCGAAAGTTAAATTGGTATTGCCCATAACGCGTTTGATAAAGTGCTTAGCCGATTTAATGCCGGCCTCCGACAAACCAGAAAAGTGAGGAGCGTAAGGTGGATGAAAATTGAATTTTATTTGCATGTTTGCTGCAAGTTCAGTGATTCCCTTTGCGTTAGATTTTAGAAATTGCCCAATTTCCTTGGACGCAGCAACAAAGTTGCGTCCGTTGTCCGAAAAAATCTCAGAGGGCTTCCCCCTTCGAGAAACGAAACGTCGTAAGCTTAAGATAAACGCGTCTTTAGATAGGTCGCTTACGGCTTCTAAGTGTACACATTTGAATCTAAAACAAATGAATAAACACAAATAGCATTTTGATACCCTAGCTCCGCGACCTTTTTTATTAATAATGTAAAAAGGACCTGCGAAGTCCATTCCTATAGATTGAAACGGAAGAGCGGGTGTGATGCGCTGAGGAGGCAAGTTGCCCATCATAGGCGTAAGTGTTTGGCCCTTGTGGCGACGACACACTACGCAGGCGCGGACAGTGCTACGGGCTAACTGTCTAGCGTTTACAGGCCAAATAGCCTCTCGGATAGAGTATAGAAGAAGCTGTGGACCTGCGTGCAACAACCTTAAATGCTCCTGGCGAAATATTAGTTTAGTTAATTGATGATTTGAATTTAAAATTATAGGATGTTTTTTGCTATAGCTATACATAGAGCGATCGAGCCTGCCACCTACTCTCATTAATCCATCCTTATCAAGGAATGGACTAAGAGCGGAGATGTTTCCTTTAGAAATAGATTCACCTGCCGACAATTTATTGTATTCGACTGGGAATGATTGTTTTTGAGCTTGTCTAGCTATCAAGATGAATGATTTATTGATTTATTGATTTTAAGAATATTGCGCGCATGGAGATGTGAGATTGGAGAAGAAGTGCACATAGCTTTTTGTAATACAAATACAAATAGAAAACAGTGCCATCTCTGAACAAATACGGTAACTATGACGTGTATAATTATAAAGTCAGATTTAGCAACTACCAGCGCCATCTCTGAATCACATAATTGAAATTTGCGAGAAGTGCATACTTAGCTAAAATAAAATAAAAATAAGGTCGACCACTGACTGGACCACTTGTTATTTATATTAAATTTATTACAGTAGTACAATGCTCCATGCATTATTATTTTATAGTATATTATTTTTACTATACAAATATTGCACGACAGTCTGCCCCCTTTTAATATCTTCTATTCCAGTCCATCCAAAGGTTGTCTAGAAGAAATCGCTTAAAGCGATAAGTACATTAATTATATTACCTACCGCCTGCTGTACATTTTCTAAATACTTTCTTTTGTAATATCTGTTTTAATGTGCAATTAAGAGTAGATAGATAGATGTATTGTACATACCTTTCACAAATGATAAGCAAGTCCACCCATAAAACAACATTCAACATTCATTTCAGCAGACAGATTTATAATTACTGCAGCGGACTTCGGGGGAATTGTACTACGAGTTTCTTCAACCCAAAATATACTGTACTTTGCGGCTGCCGTAAAACCTCTAGAGAGACACGCAATGCGCTTGATAAATAATAAAGCGCTAACTTCGCTGTAAGGCCATTCTGATGTGAAATGCAGTTTTATAGATGGAACGTGACATTGGTTAGTGGGTAATGAATTTTTATTTTTGTGGGTATTTGAATATTATTTTTCTTCTTCTTATTTTTGGCAACATAGAGGACTTATGGGCTGTTAATTCTGCCAGTGTCAAATATTTTAAATATTTCAAGTAAATCAAAAGATAAATCACGCCATGTCTAAAAACGAAAACCCTGGAAATAAATATGTTTCTAAATATTAAAATGGTCATTGGTGAGATGGTTGTCACAGAGTCTTTGGTGTTGGTTTTGATTCTTATGTCAGGTTTTTTTTATAAGGAAAGTTTGGTGACAATTTAACTTGGAAACCTATAGGTAAATAAAAAATAACTAACCTAACCATCAACGAGATGAAAGTGTGACGTTAAATAACTTATCAGTGATCTAGTAATTATTTTGTTCCAAAACAGTTTAAAAAAAATCTTGGAATGGATTTTCCTTCATCATCATCAGCTTGTATTAATCCACTGCTGAACATAGGCCTGGACCATAGGATGCTGCTGCTCATCCTCCGGATCTTTCTCTTTGTCAATTCTTATGGCACCCGTGGAACGAGCACAGCTGGTTCTATTCTTAGGCCGGAAACCACACGGCACAAATTTTACTTAGCACTCTGCTGCTTATTGGCATGCACATTTTATCAAAACATGTAAAAATCACCATGTTTTTCGATAACAAAATGTATTATTAAATCAATCCCTTTCAAACTGCTTATATCAGGAGTAAACTTTATCAGCACCACACAATATGAAGGGTTGTGTGACCCTGAATCTACATAATATTATATCACAGATTATACAGTTGACAACACATGTGGGTGGCAGAAGCCAATTAGTGACTTGACAATGTTCACGGTAAAGTAGACTTTAACATAACGTGTTTATGCTTAAATTTAATCAACATTAGGGGTCAAATATTACATGTATACTTTTAAACAAATCATGTTTGTATCAAATATATTTATCAGTTGCTAGAAGGAGCTTTTGCGCCCTTTGTCTAATAAAAAATGGAATTATATTAATCAATATGAAGGCACATAAGTGATGATGTGAAAACATAGTAGACAGAAATTTAAAAAAGTAGATTTTAGATGTGTATGTACCTATGAAGAAGGCTGTGATAGCTTAGTAGTATGACTGTTGACTGACTAGCCGGAGGTCTCAGGTTTGAACTCAAGGCGCACTCTGACTATTCGGAAGTTATGTCCGTGTTATAATTTAATTACTACTTTTTTCAAATTTCTTATTAAATAAAGTTGCATATTTTATAAAACAAAACTTTGTGTATACGCATTAAAATTCCTTTTCAACAATCACAATATTATTGAATTCCTTTGAAAAAGTATTTGCCGACCGTAATTATGGCTATCTTGAAGTAAGGTTTAGGTTTATTTTATCCGTATAACATCCCTTTGAAGAGAGCCTTCGGGTGACTTCGGGGGTCTTCGGTGACTATCGAAGGCACAAACAGGAAACAGGAACGGTCTTATGGTGTTATATGGTATAAACGATGAGAGATTAGGCGAAAGGGGATTTTTTGGAACAAAATTTGTTTATCTGTTTTTTTCTTTAATCTATATTGTCCCACTGCTGGGCAAAGGTCTCCCCCAAATTCTTGCTACTTGATTTTTTTCTGTTGTATCTATTTTAACCCCCGATGGAAAAAGAAGGGTGTTATACGTTTGAACTGTGTGTCTGTATGGTGGCATCGTAGCTTCCAAACGAATAAACCGATTTAGATTTTTTTTTTATTTGAAAGTTAACTTGATCAAAAAAAAAATAGTTATTCTGTATCGGGGGTTATTTAAATTTTTGAATTTGTAGTTTAATCGCTTTGTTTAGTAGCGATATTAATCTGTTTAATAAAAACAAAGAAAGTGAAAAGAAAAATTATTTACTGTCGTAAACAAGAAACAAATTAAAAAAAAGTCACAGTCGTAACAATGAGTTCATTATCATATAATGATACTGATACGGCATTACTCACGTATTGATTTCGGGGAATTCTCGACTAGTTAGACTACTACTAGTTTGACTACTACTAGTTAGACAACTACTAGTTAGACTACAGCTAGACTAGTGTATACGCGACGCCGCCACGTATACACTCGCTCTTGAAAATGGACTCCGTTAGAGTTCGAAACTAGACGGGCATTTCCCGAAATCAATACGTGAGTAAAGCCGTATAAGTATCATATATAAGTATGACTCACGAAAGTCATTATTCTAAAAACGTTCATAATCAATTTGAAGTTTTTTTTTTATTACTGCCGCACAAATTGATTCCATGCTGCCTGATGGAAAGCAGTCAGTGGAGTCCCATAGTGATGACCATCATCCCTGCAGCCAACATTGCAATGTGGCATGATGGCCCTCACCTTGACGGCCTTGAGAAAAGCTTTTTCACGTCCCGCTTAAAGGACCCAGGATCATAAGTGGAGGGAAACACGTGTGCTGGTATTGAGTTTCACATCTTAATTGAACAGAGTTGAGTTGAGTTGAATTGAGTTTCGATTGTTCTAGTTGAATCTTTATACGGTTTCTTGTTAGTATTGTTTTATTTAAAAAAATGCTTTCGTTGTTTCGAGTTGGTAAAATATTCGTCCGGTATGCAAAACGTAGATGTGAAAAACCTTTGCTTAACTCTTTTGGGAAATCGGCCGTGTTGTTATGTTATGTTAATTAAGCACATTATGTACAGAGGTCGTATTTTTACGTGTTTAAGCGAATATTTTTCGCTTGCGAGGGTCGTCGTTATACGTCCAGTTCATAAATATATTTCAAACAAATTTTGAAAAGGGTGAGTCGATCTTTTAAATAATGTTTAACGTTTTCTCTTTCTTAATTGTCTAATTTTAAATTTTTAGTCTTAAGGCGCTCACACATTGAAGTTGATTTAAGATCTAAAATCAATGAATATAGTTACGAAAAATCAAAATAAGCCAATTGAAAAAGTATTACAAAGTTTCAAGAAAAAAATCAGCTTGATCGAAAAATGTTTTCAAATAAAAAATAGCTTTAAATAAATGTTTTGATCAAGCTGAAATGTTTGATGAAACTTTATTATGTTGTTTTCCTTCAATTGGTTTAGTTCGATTTTTCATAACTATATTAATTGATTTTATAACTTCAATGTGCGAGCGAGATGGCAGATTAGCGAGTATCCGCACCTTAATCCACAATAGAAGCAGTGATAGCCTAGTGGTATGACCGTTGACTGGCAAGTCAGAGGTCTCAGGTTTGAACTCAAGGCACCTCTGAAATTTCGTAAATTATGTGCACATTATAAACTACTTATCAACTGCTCTGTGCCTCGGAAAGCACCTTAAGCAGTTGGCCCCAGCTATCAAAATCAAGATTTTTTTATTCATGTAGACCATTTTAGGCACTTATAATAGTCATAATTCTAATATTATTATAAGAGTGACTCTAGTTGCCAGTCTATCATATAGATCTTTGAAAGTCGTTAAAGCGAGTCAGTAAAATCCTGACAACTAATCTAACTTTAGAATATCGTAACCCTTTGGGTGAGACAAATTCCATTATCACCACATACAAAACAGTCAACACCAATCTTAACCCTACAATATTCTCGCTCCCCGCTCGTCACTGAGACCCAAGAATTTTATCCCGATAAAACTTAGATATCCTTCTCAAACGAATCCTTTGATCGTAAGGCTTCTTTTTGGGACACTCGGATATGTATTGTCTAGGAGGCTATTCTTAGGACGAAAATGGAACTCTTGAATTTTGATGTTTCACGTAAAATATTGGATACTGAAGTATTGGCACACTATGTCTGTATTTTATTGTTATCTATTCGCGATTTTTAACTTGTTATTAACTTTGATCTTCAGCAGTGTGATAGCCTAGTGTATGACCGTTGGACTGCCAAGTCAGAGGTCCAGGTTTGAACCCAAAGCCTCTGACTTTTCGTAAGTTATGTGCGTAGGTGAAAAGCAGTTGTCATGAAAATCTTTGACGGTCGATATTGGGAGTCAAGTACCCTCATAAAATCCTTAAAACTGATCAAACTTTAGAATATCGTATTTTTTTGGGTTGCGGGGGTCAGATAGGCAACCACTCCGTAGAAAATTGATATTCAGCTGCATCTGGTTAGATTAGAAGCCGGCCCCAACAAAGTTTGGAAATAATAAGGCTAGGAGGATGATGATTAACTTTGATCTCCGATTGATGAAAGGTTGGAATCCCCTTCTTTTTTGTAAGTTTAAGTTATTTTTGACCGGAGTAGAGAGAGAGTTAAGAGAGACAAATATGTCGGTGGACAGAAACGACCGTTCCTGGCTTAAGAAGATAAAAACCATCCAAAATTTAAGGAGTTGTTTGTTTTTTAATCCTCGTTGCAAAAAGAGGGGCGTTATAAGTTGTGTCTGTGTGTCTATCTGTGGCATCATAGCTTTCAAATGGATGAACAGATTTGTTTTTTTTATTTGAAAGTTGAGCTAGCGTGGTGATTAAATGCTCAATGCTTCTCTGTATGAGAAAAAGCCTTTGCCCTACAGTGGAACAGTTACAGGCTGGTTATTAATTACTATTATTATTTGAAAGGTTACTTAATCGGGAGTGTTCTTAGCTAAAAAAATATTAAGGTTTTTCTGTGTCGGGGATTTTAATTTTTTTAATCTATAGTTATCTCAAGATTTGTTAGTATAGAAAATGCTTTTTTTTTTTAAATTTAGTATTTATTCCGTGCAGGAATCGAAATTGCGATACCAAATGCAAAAGGCTAATCGCTCAATGCCACCGATTGTGTCGTGCGTGTCGTCTTAATTTGAGTTACTTATCCATGCGCAAATAGACCAGAATTAGGACGCGAAAGTTTTATTGTTCGACAAGCCAGAGCTAGCTTTCTTGTATCATGGAAAGCTCTTCATATTTTGCTATGTAAACTTCTAGAATGATAAAATATGAATATATGAGAAACATTAACATTTGGGATGCGATACCTACTCGAGATGAATATTTTATGAACAAAATATATTTTTTGTTTCTTGTTTTATCGAGCTAGACCATTTTCTAGAACTTACTCATAGGTAATGTATAAAAAAGAATATAATTTTATGTACTATTATTAGATCATAGACTTATCTATTTGTAGATTGTTCGCAGGCATAATACAAAAAAAAACATTCACGCCACCTTCGAAAAGTCTAAAGCGACCACTAACACCATGGACTTATTTTTAGATTTAGATTAACGGTAGGTACACTTTTAAATCAATAGAATATATATATAGAAACCTGTATTAATACGCATATATACTTTAAACGGAAAGGCCTATCGACGTTGCAAGTTACTGGTAAAAAAAAATGAGTATGAGTCAAGTCATGACATATAAAAAGACGAAGAACGCCTTAAAGTCACGAACCAACTAAAACACAATGTAAAAATACAATAGTATTGTTTCAATATAAATATTTAATAAGAAATTAAACATAAAACATGTAAAAATTTCACAAAAAAGAAAGTATTGTTTCAATTCTATTTTTGAACCAAAAACCAACTTTAACTTTATTATTGTTCAAAGTTTAGCAACACGTTTTTTTATTGTTATTTCCCAGAATTATTAATGTAGGTACATATTTGTTTTTTAGAGATGCAAGGGTAATATACTAAAATTCAAATTTACTTAATGTACCAAACGGTCTTAACTTTAGTTATTTAGCGTCAGAATAATCACAGGTTACACACAGGTACGTCAGAATAATCACAGGTTACACACAGGTGCGACAGATGTGACCGGCCCAGTTCCACTTCAAGCTTGCGGCTTTTTGACCAACGTCAGCGATTTGAGTTTTAGAGCGCAGTGTACAGTTTCTTATACGGTCTAATAACCTAACACCAAGTATACTGCGCTCCATGGCTCGCTGGCAAACCCCAAGTGCGGACTTCTGATGTTTTGTCAAAGACCAAGTCTGAGCACCGTAGGTGAGGATAGGCAGAATACACACGTCCATGAGTTTTCTCTTGAGGGTGAGAGGGAGGTTACCCTTCATTAAGTCTTTCATGGACCAGTAGCTCTTCCAGGCATTTTCTGTACGTCTGACAACTTCTTTTTCTTGTCTCGCCTGGAAAGAGACTAACTGGCCCAGATAGATGTACTCCTGGACGTATTCTATTTCTGTGCCATCGACTGCTAACCTACGTTTTGTGCTATTAGTCATCAGCTTGGTCTTCGACATATTCATCTTCAATCCGACCTCGAGGCTTGCTCGATTGAGTTCGGTGATCATGATGCCTAGTTCAGATGCCGAGGGGGAAAAAAGCACAATGTCGTCGGCGAAACGAAGATTAGTTAGCTTTTTTTCTCCGACGACAACGCCCTTGTTATCCCAGAGATGTGCGAGCTTCTTAAAAACCTCTTCTAGTGTCGCTGTGAAGAGTTTAGGAGACAGCGGGTCTCCTTGCTTAACGCCTTTGTGTATAGGGAAGATTTGGCCGAGATTGTGTAGTTTTATGGCGGCGGTGCTATTGCAGTAGATGTTTTTAAGCAGATTAATATATGAGGTCTCTATTTCTTGATTGTGTAAGGCTTTAAATATTGATGAATGAGTGAGGCTGTCAAAGGCTTTGGAATAATCTATGAAGGCTATGTAAAGTGGGAGTTTGAATTCGTGGTGCTTTTCGATGATCTGGTTTAGAGCGTGTAGATGATCAGTGGTAGAAAGGCCACGACGGAAACCGGCTTGTTCCACAGGTTGGTGTTTGTCAAGCTGACCGGAAATTCTGTTTTCTATTACTTTGATGAAAGTTTTATAAAGGTGTGAAACGAGGCTTATGGGACGATAGTTTCCTAAGTCGGATTTTTCTCCTTTTTTATGAAGTAAAATTATATTAGAGTGGCAAAATTTATCTGGAAATGAACCTGTTTTTAAAATAGAATTGAATAAATTTGTAATTTTAGGTAAAAGGATTGGTTCCCCAATTTTCAAGGCTTCCGTGGTAATGCCGTCTTCGCCAGGACTTCTGCAATACTTCATGTTTACTAGTGCCTGATGAACTTCATATCCGGTTATAGGCGGGATGTTATCGGAACATGAGTAAGTTTCTGCGGCTTGTTGGGGAACCATAGTGTCATTGGCATAAAGAGATCTATAATAGTCAGTGCAAATTCTAAGAATCTTTTCCCTGTCGGCCTGTTTCACACCTTTATTATCTTTTAAGCTGTCTATAATCGCTTTTCCTGTTTCTCTGCCTCTCATTGCTATTTTAAGGGACTGGTTTCTCTCCAAAGCGGTTTTGACTAGATCTACGTTATAGTGACGTATATCTTTGCGAATTTTTCTTTTTACTTCTTTGTCTTTTGCTCTGTACTCTGGTGTATGGACGGTTAAAAGTTGACGGTCTTCAATTAATTTTAGGGTGGAAGTGCTCAGTTTTTTAGTTTTGTTTTTGGAAATATTGATTTTTTGACTTGCTAATTTGATACATTGAGAAATATTTTTATACTGTACTTCAACGTCGTCTGAGTCTACATTAAGTGTGTTAAAATTGTTCTTCAGTTCAAGCATAAAATGGTCTTTATTCGCAATCAAAGTTGCTTTGTTTAAACGTTTAATTGAGCTTTTAATCATACGGATCCGTTCTATTTTTAAACGTAGTTGAACTGTAATTCTTAGTGGTCGATGGTCGGAGCTGAATTTTAAATTGTTAAGGACTTCTACATTACTAATTATGTGTTTAGAGGAAGAGAGACTGAAATCTATTTCATTTTTGGTGAAACCATCTGGAGAAAACCACGTCCAACGACGCTGAGGTTTTTTGTAAAAGAAACTGTTGTTTATATTTAAATTTTGTCCAAAAGCAAACTGTAAAAGACGCATGCCACGGTCATTTCTTGTGCCATAACCATAAGGCCCAAGAATATTGTGGTCATCGCAGGGCAATCTTGTGCCAATTTTCGCGTTAAAATCGCCCAAGACCATCGTCCAAGTACCTCTATGTTTGTCGCATGCGCTGTTAAGAAGGTCGTAAAACTCCTCAACTTCTTCATCACTGTGTGAGGAGGTTGGTGCGTACACTTGGACAATGGTCAGGGTTTTATTGGAATTTATTTGAAATTTGAGCAGAGCGATACGATCTGAATATGAGATAAATTCTTTAACGTTGTGTATCCAAATTTTGTTGATTAAAAATCCTACACCATATCTACTGCTGCTCTCTCCTGTGTGATAAAAAATGGTATCATTCCTCTCCAGAATCATCTCTCCTTCTCTTCTCACCTCTGCTAGACCTATGATGTCCCATTTTACATGTGTTAAAGAATTCTCAAGTTCGATAAGTCTTTCTTCAGTGCGTAGTGTCCGAACATTAAATGTCAAAATATTAAGATTATCGGTATCCTTGCGCTTAGCCAAAGTTGTCTGACAGTTAGGAGTTCTCACCCGGGGATTGTATACGCCACCTGCTCCAGGGGAAGTCTGTCTACTGTCATCGACGTCGTTCCCACTGGAGACGCCGGGCACTTGGGGCCTGTCTTTTGTTGTGTGATTCATGGTAGGTAATGGTAGGGGATTAGACAGTTAACCCACCACGCTTGTCTAATGCGGGTTGGTGGGTGTACAGTAAGCCATCTGACTAGGCTTCTGGACGCCGCCGTTGGTACTCAAGGTACTCTTCCGCCGCCGCCCTAAATCGACATCCTGTACTAATGCCGATTGCTCTACTTAAGCCTCTTGTGGACGTTCACGTCCGTGAGCCCAAAGCAGCTCATTGCTGTATGGTCGGGGACTGCTGAAGCAGTTAACGATGATATCTCATCGCCGATCCATTATCCGCCACCTATGGACCCCGGTAGTAGTCTACAGCTCGACCTTACCATGTCGCATGTCGGACGAGCGGTGGGTAAAACTCACTACCGAGTCGAGCCCACACAACGTTAGACGACGACGCGGCAGACCCAGAAGGAGATGGCGGGACGAGCTGGATGCTTATTGGGAGGATTGGGAACAGAAAGCTCAAAACGGGAGGAATGGAAGGAGGGTAGGGAGGCCTTTGCCCTGCAGTGGGACGATAATGGCTGAAAATAAAATAAAAATAATACACACAGGTACACTACAGGAACTTTTAAAGTATTTTTAAAAGATGGGATACTTTTTCAGGTATAAAATATCTTGTCTCAAAAAGTCTTTTGGTAGTTTTGCTATGAATATGCAACTATTCATTGCATCACCTAAAAACATTTTTAGGTGATGCAATGAATAGAAATACCTCTTAGAATTACACGAAAGACTCAAAAAAAAAAAAAAAACAAAAATAAAATTGACATTTGTGTTCAAACATCATCAAATATAAATTTTTAAATTCTATCAGTATTTTCCAACACAGCAAAGATACGGTCTAAAAAACCGCCAAATTAAATATATCACGCTTAATAACGGTTAAACGATTTGCAAACGATGCATACGTCGCTCTTACCAAAAATATTAAACCGTCCTTTTGTACCGCAAACCTATTTATAAAAAGCAGGTAACAGCCTATCGGATAACCTCCGCCCACAACGTTCCCTAAATTCATGAAAAAAAACAATTGAACACGCGATAAAAATCTCGAACACACTGATAGAAAGAAAAATACGTACAATTTTCCCCAGTTCAAAGTTTAAGTGTTTAACCCGTAGAGTAATAGTGCTGGAAAATCTTGGCGAAACAGCTTAATATAAGCCTGCTGTAGATAGAAGGAGACAGATATAGTGGTCCTGCTAATGGCTTGGGGCAGGCGAGCCAAAGGCACACTCGTAAATAAATGAGCGAATGTGTTTTCTTTTTTTTCTATTTTTTCTTGGCGTGGGTGCACATAGCTCTGAAGTTAGGGTCGGGTTTGAATTGTTTTATGACTAGTTGTAACGTTGGAAGTAGGTTAGTTCTGTATGTTATGCTGTCGTGATGAGAGGTTGTTTTAAGGCGCGGATTCTCGCTAATCTGCTATTTCGATCACATTTAAGATATAAAATCAATGAAAAATGTTTTGAAAAATCAAACTAATCCAATTGAAGGACAACAACATTACAAAGTGCAGCAAAAATGTCAACTTGATTGAAACAAGTTTTCATACATAAAAATGGCATAAAATTAAAATTCATTTTTTTATTTGAAAACATGTTGAAGCTGAAATTTTTGTTGAAACTATGTAATATTCATTGATTTTATATTTTCAATCAACTTCAGTGTGCGAGCGAGATAGTAGATTAGCGGGAACAGGCGTCTTAATACGAAGGAAATATCTGGGAGGTGTTTGTTATGAGTAAGGAAAAATGTTGCTTATAGTTATATTGTTGTTGATTTTATATATTTTAGGGCGAGCAACATAAGTGCTCATTATCGCACTTTTGGCAGTTTTAGCTAATGTATGCAGTAAGCGCTTTATGTCATTGCTTTTTCTGCAATAATTAAGTGTAATGCTCAAGCTACACCTGCGACTTAACGCGATAATTAACGCTATACTATCACTCTATCTGTGTTGTACACTATTTGATAAAGACAGGAACAAACTTAGCGCGTTAATTATCGCGTTAAGACACAGGTGTAGCCTCAGCATAATGAAGCAGTTTTCTTTCAATAATTTGTAGGTAAATAGTAATAAAAGTTAAAATATTTTTTTATTTTCTAAACATCTTATAAACTAAGTTTACTATCGGTAAAGGCATTATTACATTCTATACAATTTTTCCAATATCTAATAAAGAATATAATATCACCATACAATACAATTCTTAAGACGTGTCGCGCTTAAAAGTGTTCGCGAAAAGTGAGTAACAAAATCCCCCCCTTATCCCCCAGCCAGTTTATTGTAGCCATTTTCTGGCGCCCATTGTTGAGGAGGAGCTGTAGTTCGTGACCGTACGCCGACTTGGAGCGTGGTCCAAGTTACTGAATAAGATAGTAGAATATAATTTACTAGCGACCCGCCCCGGCTTCGCACGGTTACGCTAATATGCATGTATTATACATAGAAACCTCTTTCTTGAATCACTCTATCTATTAAAAAAACCGCATCAAAATCCGTTGCGTAGTTTTAAAGATCTAAGCATACATAGGGACAGATAGACGCGGGAAGTGACTTTGTTTTATACTATGTAGTGTTTAATTAAGAAATTTGAAAAAAAAAAAGTGATACGGATGAGGTGATGGGATCAGTTGTTTTTTCAATTTTTTTATTAAATAATTATATTTAATAAGCTAACATGTGCTACAACATGTAAAAAAATCACAAAATAACATAATACAAGGTAGATTTGGCAGTAAAAATAGTAGGTTGGTAGTAATTGGATACGTTTTAATTTATCAAGTTATTCTAGTTTAGTTTTAATTTAGTATCCTTGTGTGTACTGTAATGTTGTAAACGCAAAAGTTTTTTTTAGATAACTTCTAGAATTTTCTCTTGGACGTAAACTTATATAAGACAAGTGAAGTAATAAAATAAAACTGCTTAATATAATCAAAATCAATTTAATAAACCACAGAATTGAAATTTACAGACAACAATATTATTGTAATGTAAGCGTAGTAATTTAATTATTATTTTTTAATCATATTGTTAAGATGTTTAAAATTGATTTATAATTATGTTAAAAATTTAAAATGTTCTTCAACAACATTGATAATTAAGTTAATTATTTACCTACCTTTTGATAATGTGCTTGCTACATGCCAATCGCAACGTCAATATTTTAATAAAACGTTTATAGCAAGAAAATACCATAAGTAATCATGAGCCGTGTGTCGTGGTGGCGCATTGGTTACGGACCCGCTTTGCAAGCGCGTGGGTGTGGGTTCGAACGTGGCATGTACCAGTATGACTTTTTCAATGTCATATGTACTTTCTCAGTTAATCTAAGACACCACTGACTAACGGTGAAGGAAAACACCGTAAGGAAACCTAGACTTTTAATAGTCTGAAATCGCCAACCCGCAGTGAGCTAGCGTGGTGATTAATGCTCAATCCTTCTCTCTAGAAGATGCCTTTTTTAAAATGTCCTTTCTCGCTAATCCCTATCCCTTAAACCACAGTGTAAATATAGAAAACGAGCGTGAACATCGTCCGAGCCCGATGTATCAAATACAGCCCTAAATTATTAATTTTTATTCACTTATTCACTTCTCCCCTCTGTAAGTCGACTCAGCAGCAAATCCGAGTGTTTGCTTAACATTTGTACTTGAGTCCGTGTTTAGACACTTCGGATATTTAATTGAATTTGTTTTACGGCTATTGAAGAAAAATGTTTTTATTTTGCATTCCTATTGTACGTATAACTTAATATCATGATTTTTGAATGTCCTAAAATGGGTCCTTTTTACATAATGTTTAATTACAGAGAAATAATGGAATATCATTCTGAATATTTCCTTTTTCCACTTTTCCCTAAAAAAATTCTGGAAGGAATAGAATCATTTGGTTAGAAACAAAGGGTATTTTTTATATTTAGGAGTAGTTTTATTAAAATTTGGTGACAAAGATAAAAGGAATCGTGGTAGAAGTCTGGGTAACGGGGAATTACAATAAAAAGGAAAGAGGAAAACCTAGAAGATGGTAGAAGAGTACTATTTGAAATAATTGCTTACTTAATTTCACATTAAAAAAGACAACGTGATAAGATTTTTTTTTAATGGGGTTAATTAATGACAATCTAAATAAGTAGATGTAAGTAGTCAGTGTTTAAAATGCTTAGCTAGACCGAGAAAGCAATTAATAAAAATGACGTCATTTCTACGTAACATCAACTAACTTTAGATGAATCGAAATAATAGTTGAAAGAGGATAGCGATAGATAGCGAGATAGACAGCGAGAGGATAGAGATAGCGATCCAGAAATATATTTGTATTCATTTTATACAGTAGTCGTACTCTATAGACTAATATCAACCAAATCAATAAAAAAGTGAATGTCATAACCTTAGAGTATATAAGAAAAAAATAGAGCAACCCTATAGAAGTATGAACCGTGAGCACGGGTATGAACAACGCGGCCGCGACACGAGCTCCGTTTGCGATCATACCTCGATCGACTGCGGTTCAACTAGGCTCCACGAGCGAAAAAGTTACATTTTAGCTTATATCATGGTTAACTGCTGAGTAAAATTTTGAAAAACGTCTAGAAAACTTAATTTGAAAAAATGACATTTTAACATTTGTATGGCGAGACCTGCTTTCGCTCCGCACAAGGCAATGTGGTTGACGTTATCACTCTAATATTTTCTTGAATACTCTATGGTCATAACGTATAGGGAAGTGAAAGAGCTGGCAAAAGAATCGTAAAATGGAAATAAATAAATCAGCCGTAACTGTCCCCCTGCAGGGCAAATGCCTCTTCTCACACAGAGAAGAATTGAGCATTAATCACCTCGCTAGCTCACTGCGGGTTGGCGAATTCAGACTATTAAGTCCAGGTTTCCTTAACATGTTTTTCTTCACCATTAGTCAGTGGTGTCTTAGATTAACTAAGAAAGTACATATGACATTGAAAAAGTCACATTGGTACATGCCATTTTTGAATCCACAACCATGTGCTTTCGAAGCGGGTCATCATTAATGCGCCACCATCACAAAATGAAAGTATAACAACATATAGCTAAGTAAATTATTGTTTGACTCACAAAAAAATATGCAATCACAAATGAATGTGCGACTCAAATTAGTATACACCTTTTATCAACGAATAAATCTTTAAATAAAATAATGCTTTGGTGTAAACTATTTTCTATCTACAATAACTACCTGCATCAACAACAGCGATAGTCTAAACACAATCAGAAGAAACCAACTTTACATGAAGCAAATCGAGCACTTCTAGAAATTAGATCTCGTTGTTAGATTATCAAATTCCAAGCTGCGGTGACCGACAGTTAACCTCGAGCAAAACTAGATTCTAATTCTGTGTTGATAGTAATTATGTTTACGTATCACACTGAGCTGAGATCTTTTAGTAGGCGTTCTGCTTATGTTAATTTCTGAGGGTCGAAACAGAATATTTGCTAAGGCAACAGCCCATTTATTTTTATGATATGGCCTTAAACGTTAAAGTTTATTTTAGGGATTACCAGCCCGTGCACTTTGTGGTACCGTTTTTAAAACACCTACTCTATTTATTGTCAACGTTTTGAAAATGATACGTATAAAAATGTTAGCACTTCTCTGGGTATTGTTATAGAAATCTTTATTGGAGTTTGAATCGCTTGGTTTTAGTTATATTAAAAAGAAAAAAAGGGTGGTACAGTTATGATGTCCGACGAGTACGTGTTGGCGATTTCAGACTATTAAGTCCAGGTTTCCTTACGATGTTTTTCTTTACCGTTAGTCAGTGGTGTCTTAGATTAATTAAGAAAGAACATTATGACATTGAAAAAGTCACATCCGCTCAGTCAACCGATTCGCTACCTTGACGTCATGAATATAGAGCTGAAAATTCAATACCCTTCTTTTATCTTTTCGTAAACTGGTAAAAGAAGCTACAATCATGCACAAAAGCTGTATCGCAACTCACCTCCCCCAAACCATATCGTTTTACTTTGTTTGTAAAACATTTGTATAAATACATCCTGTTTATCATATTTACTGTCGGTCCAGCCATAACCTAAGTTGTTAACATAGTTACTGCACGAAATATGGAGCGTTGTTAGGGTTACCACGCCTGGTAAAATCTGACAGGTTTTTTTGTCGCCTGTCCAATCCGTCCGTTTTTTGCAGGTTTTTTTATTGCAAGCAATGTATTTGAATCGGATTTTTGGTGTTAAACTGATAGATATTTAAGTATGATACTGTTTAATTTAGTACATGATCAAACTACGGTATACGTAAAGAATTTCTTTAATATTATTAATTCTAAAGACACATAAATTAGTATACTAACGCTTATAATAAGAAATATCGGTTACAGTGGCGAATAATGATCAAATAAGACTATAATCGACCGAAGAGAGATTAAGCGCAGAATTGACATCTTTTCGTTTTCTTTAAAGCATGGGGTAAATGATAATTAATTTTAAAGAGAAAATCAGAATTGCGTGTCTTGGCGTCAAAACTTAATATACAACGTCAACTTACTTTTCAGACAACGTCATACCAATAAGGTTCTCATTGCACAAATTTACGCCAAAATAAAATAAAAAAAATCTTTGTAGATATTGGAAAATACATCGTATACCCGAACATGCGTGAACCGAGCAAAAATGCACCATGTTTTTATTTTTATTTTTGGTCCTGTTGCGACAACCCTAGTACAGTAACTGTGGCTGGACGAATGGGGTCAGGACGCCATGCCAATATTAGGGAAGAATGTTAATATGTTTGATTGCTGTGTTGCTGTGTAGGCAAAGAAGGAATGTTTTTTATGCTTCTTGTTTTTCAGGGAATTATTTTGTGACTAATGTAGTCAAATTCAAAGGTAAAATTTTTAAAAAAACATACGTATCTTAGAAACTGATTTTTGAAAAAAAATAAATAATAAAAATGTTTTGAGTTCGGTCGTAGCTACTCGGGACCAAAATGTTGGCTTATACTTAGCTCAAAAGATTGCTATCCACCGGCAATGTAGCCAGCGTTTTGGAGACATTGCCCACTGGTAGCGGTTAGTTTTTAAACATGATTACGGCTGTACTCACAGATCAATTATTTCAGGAATGCCCGAACGAATGTAGTTTCGAACTCAAACGGAATCCATTTTCAAGAGTAGTTACTCCGTGGTGTCGCGGACCTTTAAACTAGTAAGGAATTCCCAAAATTGATTTGTGAGTATATCCGTAATCATATTTAATATAACTCACGAAAGGTACTAAAATATTATAGTATGAGTTACAAATACATTAAATAATTTAGTGAACAACTATCAAATTTTGGCCGTTAGTATTTATTTAAAACATAACTTAAGCAAGAATTTATTTTTCAAATTAACATTAAAATACTGCCTACAAAGTAACATTAAATTTCGTTGCTATGATAAAAAATACAATTTTTTATCCCAACACAAAATCTGAATTTATTTCTCTTCGTGGTACCTTAATGCATCTGTCATAATCATTAACCCTTCAAACATTATAACGATGTGATACCGTTATGATATAAAGATACATAAATACCTTGTGAAGGAAGCTCATTAAGTTAATCACACACATTAATGTGACATGACTCAACTTGATGGGTATTCCACAATATTCTGTAATGTTACTACGCGTTTATGTTTTTCGTTTGCATAAATCGAGTAGGAACTCAATATCTTTGTTTAGTATGGGCTTCTACTACCCCAGAAGTAACACCTTTTTTTTGGCAGCATTGCCATCCAGCGTAGCAATGCTGCCAGCCTCCTGGGCACGTTGCCTGTAGACGTCGGTGATGGGGAGGAATTCTTTGACGCCTTCGCGTGACTTTTGTGTATAATTCCTTAATTTTATTTCTTTTATTTATTAGGTTTAGTGTATTTATAGATTGTTTAATAATGTAAGTATCATTTAATGTTTAATACTGCTACTAATAAAGAACAGAAGTAACACTTATTTTTATGTGGGTTTAGTAAGGGTTAGGTGTATTAAATTTAACATAATTTAAGTACCTATAAATAATTAAATACGCGTTGCATGTCCGACAGTCCGCAATAGAGTGCGCGGCGAGTATTAGCTAGCCGTGCTTGCTTCATCGCTCGTCCCACTCGTAAAGATGTCAATATTTTTTAAACTCTCATAAAAGTCAGAGTAAAACCAAAAGGTTGGACATCAACCACGCGACAAGAATAAGAACGTCAAAACGTTTATTGAAACACTACAAAAGGACGCAATATAACCTAGAAACATTGTTAGAAAGAAAGAAAGAAAAGACGTTTAATCAGCAATGGGCATAAACATCGAGCACAGAAAAAACAATATAAAATAATACTAGATAGGTTAGCAAAATATTTCGTAAATAACGTCATAGTAATCGGTATTTAAAAATATAGCACTAAAAAGGATTCGCAAAAACGCGGCATCCTCCAATTATTAAGGTATCTTTGTTGTGTATTAAGTGTTTGGAACCCAAAAGACCATTAAACTTAGATAAAAAAAAACCACAAACCCAAATAATTGTTTTTTATTAGATACTCTAAAAAGTGTGTGGCCAATTTTAGCACCATTCTATTCCATACATTTCCATTTTAATATGCAATTTTGTCTTAATCAAAATCATATTCTTTTTATTTCCGCCTGACACTTTACGTTTTTGAGCACCTCTTTTAATTCATTAAAGTCAAGGAAATAAGACAGAATAAAGCGTCAAAGCAGGATCGCAAATTTTGTAAATTTAGAGTACGACAAGTTCCATGCTTCCCGATCCCGGATCGTGGATCGAAATTCGCCGATTCAAAATGGATCGTCTGGTATAGACCCAGTCCTATTCAAACCAAACATCAAAATAGGTAACAAAGTAGCTTACAATAGGTAACAAACAGTAAACAGACACTATTAAGTGCCACCTGTTCACCGTATCAAAAGGGGTTAGCTTCACAATGCTCGGTGACAAATAAATGATTTGGGCCACTTGCCGCCATTGTCAACGAATTGACGGCATAATGTAAAGGTAACTTGTCACAATTATTGTTGAAGGCTATTGTAAAAAAAAAAGAAATAAATACTGGACTTTATTAACAGAGAATAAAAATATTTTCTTGTTAAAAATGTTATGCGTGTAATGAAATTCTGTTGTATCTGAGTTGTAGAAAAATAAAACTTTATTTTATTTCTAACCACCGACTGCATAGCTATATTTAACTTTCTAATTATTTTTATAAAAGATCTGTACTTTTAAAGAAGAAATTTTTTTGGGGCACAGGTTCGTACAAATTTGGGCCATCACCTTTATAATCTGGTTACAATCAATATCTTTCTCAACATAATTAATATTCGTCTCCTGAATTTGCTTCGTCTAGAATAATGTGCTTTGTAATATTGAAAATATTAACCAGATGTGTACACCGTTTTTTTAATCGCCAATAAATTGATATTTGATTTGGATAAAAGTCATAAATGTATGTTTTTGTGAAGACTGGATTGACCCACTGTCTCTGTTATTTTAATTACCTTAGAAACTAAAGCTCAATAAATATTTTCGTATTTTTTAAATTATTATTTTAATTATTTAAAAAAATGTGTTTACATGTTTATGTTTTCGACCGTACACTGTGTAAATGGTCAATGTTATAATATAGATTATCTGTGGTTGGCAGAAAAAGTAATAAAACAGTTAGACTTCAACCGTGGTTTCAATTCTTTGCATTACGTGTATTCGAAGCACAGCTTCAAAACTTTTCGTATATTCACATTTTCTTTTATTTCAAGGTACGGTCAGTATAAAACATTTTATTTTGCGAGGTCTTTGTTTCAAAGGAGAGTTTTCGGCACTTTGGCTCACTTCCGGAAACATTTCCCTCCTTAACGGTATATAGATAAATAAAAAAGCTCTAAACGAGGTTTATTTATTTTCCTTTTAAGATTACGATCTTTAATCTTGATTGGTCTAGGAATAAGATTATATAAATGATAGACTATGTTACTGTGATAATGGTTCTTGAGTGGCGACCACAAACCGGAAGATGATGCGTTGGTAGGCGTCCCAGGTGGACCGACGACATCGTTACAGTCGTGACTCATGGATAGCCGGTGGATGTAGGTGGCAAGCCGTTCGTTGTGGCATTTAATGGTCTTTGTATAACAGTACACGCCTTCCGGCTGATGATGGTGATGATGATGATGAATGTGACTGCCGATGGTCACGGTACGGTGACTTTATTATTATGAAATAGGCATGTGTTTGACCAGGAATCGAACTGTAAGTGGGTAACTGTGGTGTAAGTTACCTACTTAACTGAAAGTGGTATAATGTGATCTGTCTGTTGTAGTGGTAGAGGACGTCATAATAAAAATTTGCAATAAGTACGTTTAAGTTACTTTTAAGGATTAACGCCGTTTGTTCAAAGGCGCAGGCGCTGGTATGATGACACTTTTAATCTGATAAATAACACAATTCATACTTCATCACACTTTAGCGTTAACCATAATGATGTTTTTCACAACACTAAGGTTTTTAAGCAAAAAAAATGCTGGACTTGTTCAGGATTATACAATTTTTTTACAAAAAATAACTAAACAAAAACAACAAAATTAAAGAAGTCAACATTTTTTGTACCTAATGTGTAATACTGTGCTATTTAACGTGGCCACAAGTGTGCTCGTATTACAGTGTCCCGAGATACATTGTCTACACATTTGCTAATCTTCTTGCCATGCGTTCCACAATGTTGTACTTAAAAATATATTAAAAACAAAAATATGTAGCTGAAAAATATGATTCTTTTATGTATGCACAAAATTTTGTACACAAAAGTTTGGGTACAATTTGCATTTTTTACAAATCCGTGCAAAATAATTGTTGAATTTTGTTACATTTTGTCCTGAGTATTTTTCAACATTTTGAACAAGTAGCATTGAAGATACGTGTAATGTTTCTTCGCTTTCAGTGTTTTGTGTCGCGAGTTCGTTTCTCACACGGTAATTGTGTTTGTAGAATTAACAGATATTTTTTCCGGTCTAACTGGACAGTGTTTGTGCATTGTGACATTATATTTTTGATAAAATAATCGTTAG
Organism: Protodeltote pygarga; assembly: GCA_936450705.2. Lineage (NCBI taxonomy): Eukaryota > Metazoa > Arthropoda > Insecta > Lepidoptera > Noctuidae > Protodeltote > Protodeltote pygarga. The sequence goes on from OW388263.2 coordinate 11,998,918, forward strand.
AATAAGCAGAATGAAAAAGCATTATTTTTCTTTTTTTTATCGCATGGTTGAAACGTCAGCCCGAAGCCTCTGACATGGTTTTACACCGTTGAAAAATCTCTCAGGTATGCTGGTTTCCTCACAATCCTTTACTTTACCTGTTTAGCAAGTGATAATTAATTTCTAATACGCACATGAATTCGAAAAGTCAAAGGTGCCTGGATTTCAAACCTACGACCTTTGGCTCTCCAAACTTGGCAGTCCAACGGTTGTACCACTAAGCTATCACTGCTTTAACAAAATCAAAATCTATAATAATAATATAAAGAGCATTCGTTTCGCGATCGAGCATTTGTAGCGCAAGCAGATGCTCACACAGATTTCACGAACCAAACATTTTGTGCAACCTTTATGTATTTTTTTGTGTTGCCCCCAAAATTAATGTTTGGTTTGTGAAAAAATGAGCAAAGCTATACTAGTAAATGCTTGCGCAACAAACGCTCGTTTGCAAAATGAATGCTTCTAGTAAATTCCAACAGCTATAGTGAATTGTCTTTGCGTAAATAAATCTAAAATCATCATACTTTATTCCAATTCGGAAAATTTTAAAAACTTCAACAGAAATTAAATAATTTATCGAAATAAACAAAGTAATTAATTTGGCCTCAAGTGCAATAAAATTATTACTTTTCCAATTTTTTGATTGTATCGTATTACCCTGCAATTAATAACCCCAAAATCTACAAGCTCTCATGTACGTAAGCAAACAGCGGACGGTACTTGGGTCCCCGAAATATTCAATGGGTGCCAATTTTATTTTCATTTAACCTGTGTTTATCTTTTGTCCGGTTTTCCTCGGGGCTTATCCGTGGATTATCTGTTCTCTGAAAAATTTCAACACACGTTGTTCCATGTACGCTGTGGCAGTTTAATTAAACACTCGGAAAAATTAAACATTCATAATATTGACGGTTTTTTTTTTGTTAAAAAGTAAATATCGTTTCTTTTTATTTTATTTTAATCATTTATGTTACAGAGAAAAATGATGAGAATGAATTTTCTTGATGGAAAATAAAGATGAAATGATGGTTTAATTATGAAATAAATGCTCTCTTCCTTTATATTTTACGGTAAACCAGGACATGGTCTTCCTGTGAATCAAGTTTCATCCAAATCCGATCAATGGATTTCACGTGATTGAATAATCTTCACAAACTTGCGTATTAAATAATAATAAGGCCCTGTTTTACGACTTATAAAGTGTTTATTTACCTAACGAATAATTTCTTATGAATTCTGTTTAGTTCTGTCTATCCTTAAACTGTGAAACAGATAGGTAGTAGCCGTGATATCCCAGTGTGACTGTTATTATTTTATAGTTCACCGTTTTAGCAACTGGTAATTAATTTATAATACGCACATACATAACTTACGAAAAGGCAGAGGTGCGCGCCTTGGGATCTCGAGACCTCTGACTTGTCAGTCGACGGTCATACCACTAGGCTATCAGTGCTACATATCTCTATTGGTCGCTCTAATCAAAATTCTTCATTGGCCAACTCAAACAACATCGTGAGACCGCACTTTTACCGACACACAATTCAAACTAACCTTAGGTTTTATGAGTACCCTATGGCTATACGTCTCGTGTAATAGGTAATGATATTCAAGTAACAACACTAAAATTTATTGATATATCCATGTCATACATAGTAAACGACACAAATAGATTTTTATGAGTTTCCAACGTGACTTTTATTACGTACAGTCAACCGCATGACAGTAGTGACACTGTACTACAAAAATAGCCTTTACTGCTACGTAATAAGGGCGCTGTCAATGTCAAATTGTTACCACTGATGTGCGGTTGACTGTACTCCTTATAGTTGTAGCCTGTAGGTATATGTATTAACACTGCATTACTCTTGAAGTGTGTATTTTCTATTTAGGTATGAATTTTGGGAAAAACAAGCTAGTAATTTAGAGTAAATTCTCTAATACAGCCATTCTTAAAGTCTGCTCCGCGAAGCCCTAGGGCTCTGCGCAAAATACTGGTAGTAATAATTATAAAAAAAACCTTAAAGGAAATATACAATATGGGGTGTAAAATTGCAGAGTACAATCAAATCTCTCTAAATATTCCAACATATTATTAAATATATATAATATATATATTAATATATATTATATTATTAAAGTTTGAAAAAAAATAAAAGAACGTAAGAGAGAGAGAGAGAATGAGGTAAAAAACATATTGTATTCAAAAAGAATTCATATCAAATCAGTTTTTAATAAATAGGCTCAGTGTGGCTTGCGCCTTAGACTGTTGTTAAGTCAAAGGTTTGAAATCCAGGCACGCAACTCCGGGTTTTCGGATTTATGTGTGAAAAACATCGTGAAAAAACGAGCACTACCAGAGATTTTTCATACATACATAGTACATACATAGACTCACGCCTGTTTTCCAGAGATTTTTCATAGGTGTGTAAAACCATGTCACCAGGTTCTTTATCAACCATACGATAAAAAAAAAGAAAAGCACTTGTTTTAATATTTTTGCTACTTTAAACTTTAATAAGTTCCAATACAGTTTAATATCCTTTGATAAAAAATTACGGTAAGCATTTTGTATATTTTTCACATTTCAAATTGAACTTAATTTCAATGTTAGTTAAGTTGATATTTGAGGTGCATTACTAAATACTAACGACAGTAGATTGTGGTAAGTTTCTCCCGTTTTAACACGTTTAGTCCATTAATCGGAGTTTTTCGATCGGAATTTTGTTCGTAATAATAAATGTGACAGATAAATATTATTGAACGACTCCGAACATGAGTATTCAATTAATTGGCATCGAATTGTGTCTGTTACAAGCTTCTATTTAACTTGCAATCTATATACATACTAACATATATAAATATATACATACAGTATAACAATAATATGTTCGGGTCAAATCTTGCAAGCTGAATTAGAACTACTTCCTTTTAACCTACGGAGTTGAATTTTTAGATGTGAGTTCAGTTCTGAAACAATGCATTTTTATGGTAAATATGACCTGAATCAACATCCAGTATTAGCTCCAGATAAAGGAACTCTTCAACGGTCAACAGCACAGATACACATTTTTGCATATAGGTAGGTTGATATTCCAATGTAAAATCTTGATTAAAGACGTTATTTAAAAATAACTTATATTACAATCAGTTCAAGAACCAATTTCAAATCCATTTTTACTTTGTGGTGTCGAGACAGAATTGTTGAAACGTTTCTTTCTCTGCGTGTCGTAAAAGTCGACTAATGATAGGAATAAACTCATGCACATGAATTTTCGTAAGTTATGTGCCTCGGAAAGCAAGTAAAGCCGTTGGTCCTCCGTATTATCTCCTGCGTCGATGGCTTATCTATGTTCAGATTGGCTTCTACGACCAAAATTTAGATTCAGATGTCTATGGTAGTTTAAACTCTGACATTAGGCTGTACATACAAAAAAAAAACAAATTCAAAATTACTATTTTCGAAGGAATTAATTATCAAATCCAGAATTGCTAGCAAAACTAGCTTTTAATCCTACTCACACTAACCAAATTCTCTTATAAGCCTTCCTGCCCATACTTCGACTATCAGCTGCAACAAGATCTCAAGCACTCGATGCTGCGCGCACGGATTATCGCCGCCCGTATGTACATTAGCCCGTTTGATGAGCTTACGAAGTCACTTGAGATGCAAAATTCTGAACCAAACGGATTTCCGAAGGCTATTTTGCTGATAGTGTTATGAATTTATGTGAAACTTTGGATAAATGTTTTGACAGGTTTTTAGAGTTAGTGGCTAAAGGTTGTTTTGTATTTTTTTTATTATGTTTCTTTTTGTGTAATGAAATAATGAAATAAATAAATAATTAATCTTAAAGGCGATTTTTCTCTAAGAGAGGTAGGTTCACTTTTATGATAATATTAGAATTATAACTAGGTATTTATAAATGTTTAAAATGTTCTGCACGAAGAAAAAATTTTATTTTGATTAGCCAACTACTCAGGAGATATTATAGTGCACAAATGTGTGGGCAAACACATGTGCACTCTCTATGTCATCACTCATGTCTCTATGACACGACCGGAGAGAGATAAGGCGCAGTACCTAACGTGCTTTTCGAGAACGGAGTAAGTGTTTGTAGGCTAAGTTCCCTATCTATTTTTCTCAACCGGTACAAGAGTGAGAGAGAGCAATATTCTTGGCAATTTGCATGAACCCTTCTTGTTCAAAGAACCTTTTCATTACACAGAATCTTAGCGCAGATCGTTCCAAAGATAACTATTGTTTTAAAAGATAGCCCTCGTCCATGGTTACCGTTCGGCCAGGACTAGTCAGGACCGCTATCCTCCCTCGCTAGTGACGTAAAATAAAATTGCTGATCTGTTTACAGTCGCGAGCAAAATGATATATATACGTGTGGCAGAATTTAATTGAGTATTTTTTTAAATATAGGTTAAGTTATACAACTCAAATGTTGTTTCATATCTACTATTATTATAAATGCAATAATACGTAATATATTTCGAAAAGGAGTTTTTCTGGTTCCAATAATTAACTAGGTATCTATTACTAGTAAAAAGATATGTGCCCTAACTATGATATTGCAACTTAAATATTGTTACATACCTCTTGTATCGTAAATGTATACGTAATACATTTTAAATAGGAGTTTTCTCTGAATTGCTTTTGAAAAATTCTAGATTTTTGTCCACATAATTTTACTCGTGACTGTACAAACACTTAAAAAACTTATCGAATTAAAAACCTCGTATTCTTTTGTAAATTTTTGGGAGTCTGACAATGTGGTTTTCACACCACTTGTGTCACCATAGACTAAGAAACATGTACAAAAGGCTCAGTGACGCGTCGATGACGGATTTGCACTGAAACAAATTAGAACCGGATAAGTCGTTACCCCGATCCAACCAATCGGTACGCAAGGAAATGACGTATCGCTGTTCATTCGAAAAGGGAAATCGTAAACCGTCGAACGGAAGTTTCGTTCATTCGCGCCAATTAGGGGCGTGGTACAACTGCGATTGTGGCGATAACAGTTCCACTGTGGCTTTAAATAAATGTATGGGAAGTCTTGGTTTGGAGATAAGGCGTAATCGTATTTGGGTCGTTTAATTCTAAGTTAGTTGGTCCTTTACAATTATAGTCTGTAGAAAATTTGTTATTCGTTAAAAACTCTTTAATGTTCTGTGCCGCACATTTTAAAACTTTAAAACTAGTGTATTTTTCGATGGTCTATAAGAAAGTATATATTTTGAAATTTATGCATTATAATAATTAAAAAATACATACGGTAAAAACGTATCATAGTTGACCTTTTTTTATTGTTTTTTATAGGCAAATGTATGTAATAGTAATAGTTAGTTTGTAAATACTTGTAATAGTTAAAGTTGAATTTGGGTGTGCGTTTGAACCAGGCACCAATATGACTTTTTCGATGTTATATGTACTTTCTTAGTTAATCTAAGACACCACTGACTAACAGTGAAGGAAAACATCGTGAGAAAACTTGTACTTAATAGTCTGAAATCGTCAACTCGTATGAGAAGAGGCCATTGCCCTGCAGTGGAACAGTTTGGTTTATTTATTTGTATTATATTTATATTAAAACCTTTTTTTCTGACCTATTTAATTTGCATCCACTTTCTATAGTAGTCAAATATCCTATTATTTTATATAATATGTATACTATTTTTATTTTTAAAAATACCATTCTACATTCTGGCCGACAATCAAACTCAACAATATTTATTAATTCGACAATTCAAAGCCAGACAAACACGAGTTATCAAATCGGTATCTATTCGATTGGTAACAAGCATTTGTAATGTTATTAGCCCCGACACATGTCTAGCGTGTCAGTTTACCACTTAATATAGAGCTACAGGTAGTTATTGATTTGTGTGGCGTAGTGAGGGGAAAAATATTGTTGTTGATCGCGGTGTGAATAGTGTCAATTTGGAGGTGTGATGTAATGTTCATTGAAGACTTTTTAACCACCAATGAAGACAGAAGACAGTAAATTTAACGTGTGTATCTGTGTTTTTCTGAGACATTGTAGCTCGTAGGGATGCCCTGATTTTGTTTTTTCTCGGAATCGGATGATCGAAAGGGTTTTTTTTTTTAATTTATAGTTATTTGTAAAAGTTTTCAGATTGAGTTTTGAATGAAAATAGGTTTTGAAGTAGGTTTTTGAAAAGTTTATAGGTAGATAAGTAAATATAGAAAAGAAATATTGTAACATTGTTGAATGTACAAGTCCTGCCCGTTGGCAGAGTGGCAATTGTACCCAACCATTTGTAGCAAATTTAAATACTTTTTTGAGTGCATATTTATCATATTTTACTTTAAAACCTAGTACCTTAGTATACTCGCAGCAGAGTATGAAGTTTGAAATTCGTAGCGCGTAGCAGTTCCGTAGAAGCTCTACGCGTCCCGTAGCTACGTGTAGCTACGAGACGCGTTTACCGCAGTTTTAACCAAATAGTAGGTGCTTGTTATAACGTGATTTTCAGTAACTTTACAACAATAATTACTTAAGGTATCATTTTTTCCATGACAGGCTTTACCGCCACTAAGCAATTTCAAATACTGCTAGTATTATTGGTCAGTATAATAATATAGTGATAGTTACTAGTTTCCACAACAATTACTGATTTCATGTCTAAATTAAGAACACTAGGTCAAACTGCAAACTATTTCGATTCACTCAGCACCCGTTCATTCATCCATCAGTCCTCCGAAGCAATCCCATAGCTCTCCATTTTGAGTCCGTCTCGAATGTTGCCAGTATTCATTCATATGTGCAAACCCTTTACTAAGTTGGGTTGTCGGAATTAATTGAGTATGTATGGTATGTATGTACTTTAGGTGAATTAAGTAGATGACACGCGACGTTAGAGTAGACGTGGTGAATTAAAGTTATCATGTATTTGGTTGTCCATCTATCTATGTTGACGTTTTATATATTATAACAAAAAAAAATTAAAAAACATGTTATTTAAGACGCATTTTACAACTGACTAGCAAAGTAGCTGACAAATTTGTATAAATTAAAAAAACACCCCATGCAAAAAATCCTTTTTTTTTCTATGAACACTTTTGATATAAAAAATAACCATGCTCATAACTTTAATTTAATAATTAATTAATAAAATAAATATATAATAAATATATTATATAATAATTTAATAAATATAATAAAAGTACCTAGTACCTACATACCTAATGCTGAGTACTTGAATAATTAATATTTAATTTATTAAAGAAAACAATACATAAATGTATACCAAATATATTTTAAAATTAGTTTTATTAGTTCATAAAAAATAATATATTATGTAATTCTAAGCCCTCATTATCTCTCCTACTTTTGCTGTGCCCGACAGGGTATATGATCTCGTAGTTAATAAGTTACCATCTAAGACTCACATTGTGGTATGCAATAAAGTTTTTGAATTTGAATTTGATCAAGTGAACAATTAAATAAAAAAAACGAAATTAAAATCGGTTCATCCGTTTGGGAACTACGATGCCACAGACATACACACGTTAAACTTATTAATACTCCTCTTGACACACTAACACCATGACTGTCATTCTGCCATCAATCAATAACAATAAGAATTAAAATCAATTTTAAAACCTGAAGTGTAGTAGACTCGTAGCACATTACGTAGAGTTTGTAATTCGTAGCGCGTAGCAATTTTGTAGAAGCTCTACGCGTTCCGGAGCTACGGGTAGCTACGAGACGCGTTTACCGCAGTTTCAACGAAATAGTAGGTGCTTGTTATGACATGCTTTTTAGTAACTGTGCAATATTAAGGTGCTGGTGTAAGATGCTGAATATTGGTATGATAATAATAAGAAATATACTAAGTTTTGACACATTTTCAATACGAGGAGACATAAAAAAAATTAAAAAATCTGAGAAATTAAGAAAAAGGTAGGATATATCTTTTGAGGCGGGGTCTTAATTGTGATAAATATTTAATAGCAAATTCTATCTATAATCCAGTAAAACTATATTTTATAATGAATTAACCAGGGCTGTAAGCACTAAAAAATAGCACTAATTAGATTATACTACTCTACTACATTACCAGTTCACAGGAATTCGAATCCATTAAATCAATCGAAGTGATGACGTGCATGCATGACAAGTTACTACAAAAATATTTTATAAACAAAACTTTGAAATATAACATTTTACCTTTTAAGATATAGATCTCAAAGTATCGACAAAAACTTTAATTTAAATTTTATTTTTACCGATGTGCGGCCACTACACGACACTGGCAGAAATTGCTGAAGTCATCAGCAGATTGCCAAAAACAAGAAAAAAAAAATGTAAGGTCTGAAAAAGTTTGATAAACTGAAGATTCTGAAATTGTCAAAATTACTACTAATGAAATGTGAATGTTGGTATAAGGAAGATATTTATATATGAGCTAATCACAATAGATCTTAACCAAGCTTTTTTATTAGAATATTAAAACTACAGTATAAGCAAAATTTTGTGTCTATACTGATAAAAGAGAATTCTTTTATCTGGAGTTAATCATGAATATCGTTTCAGGTAATGCTAACCATAAAAATGCAATGACATGAAACTGAACCAACATTTCGTAGGATAAGAGGAAGTGGTTCTAATTCAGCGTGCAAGATTTGACCTAAACATATAATATACAAATATTTTGGAAAATGGTACTGACCTATTTTGGGTCTGCCAATTTATGTTTAAATAGATATAAGTAGATATAAGTAGGTTTTTTATAATATTAATTTTTTTATCAAAAACATACAAAATCTTAGATTCTTTTTTTTTTCTTTATCGTATCACGTATGACTGATGAACAACCTAGTGTCGCAATTTAAACCGCCCCGCGCCCGCGGGCTTCTGACATGGCTTTACACATCTTTAACAATCTCCCAGTTATGCTGGTTTCCTCACGATGTTTTCCTTCACCGATTTGGCAAGTGATAATTAATTTTTAACACGCACATAAATCCGAAAAGTAATTTGTGCGTGCCTGGATTTCAAACCTACGACCTTTGACTCGGCAGTCGAACGGTCTTACCTCTGTGCTATCCCTGCTTAAATTAATAAGATACAATGCGAAAGTTATCTTGGAAAAAATATACACCTCAAACAATTCTTCGATAAGCCAAATGAAACGAAAAGGAAAAACTCATTGTCACAACACTAAGGGGGGATTTCGATCGTTTTGGGGGAAAGGGGGATGATTTAATAAATATTCAAATAAAGGAAGAGGTCCATTGGGCCTCAACGACGGACAGACCCCAACCGATCTGTATTACAGTGTCGATTTGCGGTGAACGGTGGACAGATGAAAACACATTGTAATTGAATAGTAATAAGGCTGTTTTTCTAATGGATGTGTAAAGATTTTGTAACTGAAACCGGCCGTTTTTTTTTTGTTATGTGATATCACTTTGATGTTTAATAAATATTAGTATTGGTATTTTTTTTAAGTAACAAAAGGTATTTAAAAAAGTTGATTAATATAATGGGTAACTTTACACGTCCAGGCAGTAAAATCAATTTTTTTTAGACACATTGTTTCAAAGCAAAGTTCCATCCAATTATTTCTCCCGGGAATTCATGTAGTGGAATTTAGATTTTGTGAAAAGATTGACACTCTAAAGGTAAGTCCAGATTATGTAACATGTTATAAAACTTTTGTTATATAACAAGTCCACATTATGTAACATTGTCATATAAAATTGGTACATATTATGTATCAGTATGACTTGATGATAATCTATTATATTATTTTACATACTCTATTATATTATTCTGCCATTTTAAAAGTAACTAACGGGTAATGCCTTAATATTAATTTCAACAAACTAATAAAATAATAAACTTAATAAAAAGTGCACCCAAATGTTTATGAGCATTATTTGGACATATTTTGACTCTTATTATGAATTACAGATGAACTATAAAAAATTTAAATAACGTAGGTAACGAAAAAATAGCATCAATATAACGCATAAAATATAATTATATTATAACGAATAAAATAGCATCTTAAAATAACGTAATAACCACAAAAACTGTATTGATATTCCTCGTTGAAACCTTCACAAGTATGCATCCTGTCGGTAACCGGCCGCCCAGACAATAACGGCTAAACGCTGACTAAACAATACCCGGAGATAAAGACCCTTGAAAAAACTTCATATTTGATACTTCGACGGCGTTGACGCTATAACTGGCTCTTGACGGTAAAATGATAAGCTTTGGGTAAGTGATTTCAGTTTTTATAAATGTGAGTGTAATATTTTATGGGGATTTAAGAGAGAAATGTATAGATACAATGTAATATATTATATAATAATGTAATATAACATAATATATATAGTTTTTTGTACAATTACTTTATTTTCTAACTTTGTGTGTGTTTATAAATTGTTATTATATAAAAAGCTAAAACTCAATCGATAAGTTTATTTAGCGATTTACCGCGACTGTCGTCCAGATTATTTTGAAGTACGTTATTTTCTTACATAATCAAAAATATTATAATCTTGATTACCTACATAAATTATCTCTATGCAAAAAATCAGGACGATCCGTTGTTCCGTTACTGAGTGAAAGAAGTAAGAACTAAAACACTTTTGTATTTTTATTATTAGTAGAATTACAATTCGAAAACTTTGCCAATATTATTTGCAACTAGCAAAGCATAGGAGTATTGACTAGAAGCCAAGAATTAAGATTAGGTAAGATAGATTAAGAGATGGAACTGACCCAAAGTATTTTATTTACTTCTTGGTTTTGGATACTTTATATCTATATATAATATATAAGGTCTTTCCTAAGTCTAAGGTAGATCTATAGATTGCTATAAGATGCATTGTAACAAAAAAAAACATTAAAAATATATAAAACTTTTTTGTCGTGGTGTCACTTTGGTTATAGACCCGTTTTGGAGGCATGTGGGTGTGGGTTTAAATCTTACACCAACGTGACTATTTTAATGTCATAAGTAGGTATTTTCTTAGTTAATCCAAGATACCACTGACTGAGTGAAGGAAAAAAATTGTGAAGATGGCAGTCTGAAATTGCCACCACGCATGGGGCTAGCGTGGTGATTAATGCTCGAATCTTCTCTGTTTGAGAAGAGACCTTTGCCCTGCAGTAGATAATTATTCAATAAATTATTTTGAAACGTTACAAAATTAAAAATTAGACCTTTTAATTATATACCTTTGCAGCCCCTACTGTGTAGGTTCTCATTTTAAAATTAGGAGAAAAATATTTTTCTTTTCTTTAGTGGGTACTTATACCATTAACGTCTCAATGTTAAAGAAATGTTTTGTCAAGTAGCTACTCATCTGAACGATCCTTAGGGCGATGAGTTTCAGCACTTTCTAAGTTAAGTTTAGGAAAAATGTATATTTATGGCTGTCGCATTTGGTAACTGATTTTTGATGATATTTGTGTTTCAAAACGGTTGCTACATATTGCAAGTTTTAAAGAAATAACACACAATATACCCACACACACACATATGGATATTTATTCTTAATTTTAAAACCCTTCCCATAATAAAATAATAATTATCTGTAATAAGCTTTCTTAATTGAGTAGCATTTATCATTTTCTATATAAAAATATGTTTAAAACAGTAATGGGCATTGAAAATCATTCCCTGAAATCTGTCAATGATTCTGATTTCCCCAAGGAAGAAAAGTATTGGTAAATTGACATTTTCAATAAAATATTCTGATGCAGTCACGAATGTTACCGAATTATTATTTTTTGTGGAATGTTTGGTAAATTTTTATTTGCTTTGGAGGAAAAACAGCTAGGAAAATATTTTTCAAAAAAAGGAACCGTTTGAAGTTATAAATTTTTCATTTTGATCAGTTTTGTAGGTGAGCAATCTAACAAATTAAATTATTAGTTTAATATTATTAATAGATTAACTAATGTTTGCAAATCCACTCGTGAAATTATAACAGATTGATATCATTTTTGCAGGAACCTAGTTCAAAGTCTAGAAAGTGGCATAGAGTACTTTTATGCCGGAAAAAATTTAATCAAGGGAGCTAAACTGCGAAAAAGCTAGTAAAATATATTTTTACAAATTGAAACTTGTCGTTTACCTTATATCAATTATATGGGAAACAATCGCAACGGATTGTTTTCTTCCCAATGAGGAAATGCAAAATTGCAACGAGCTTCTTCTTTTTCACGTACCTACTACGCGTTTTAAATATGATTGTGCAACTCTGATCGCTATTTTGTGACGTCATAACAGTCATTTGGTGTAAAAAAATAAATATAGTATTGATAGCTATAACGTCATAAATAACGAAGAGTTAAAAATTCTCATTTGAATTGCTTTGTTATATTATTTCGTAATACATGAGCATTTTATTTTAATTTTTAAAAGGGTGATTTTCTCCATTAAGGGAGGGTGGTCTTGGAACTGACAACTAAAACTATTATCACCATCATTAAGAGAACTAATTGTAGTACTAGTAGTTCTACTACTATGTAAATAAAAACAGTTAGAGTACTACGCACCTTTTTTTAAAGAATATTTAAATCACATCAATGCATGTTTTTCTTGGGCATTTCAGCTATTTCACTGTTTTTTTTGTAGCTATACTCTCATTCAAACTATCTTCGAAGTTTTGCACGTGAATAAAAGTAGATATAAGTTAACCTAACAGAGCGTCATCCAACTCAAGACCATTAAGCCTGATATATGAAACCGATATGACAAGAGCCACTTACAATTCATAACAAAACAAAATAAATAACATATTATTTTTTATAAGCAACGTTATTTCACGTTTTTTCCTTATGCTATTTATTTTTATTACCTTTCACGTTATATAAGTGCGAAACTGTATTTCCTCTAATATTTAATAACTTAAACTGAACAGATAAAGGACACTTCGTTACATTAATGACTTAACTTAGGTGGGTTAACTTAGTATAAGCTTCGTGTAAGTTAAAACCTAATACATTATTTGACTATCATTTTACTTTGAATATAATTTGTTATTGTTATAAAAGTATACAACAACATATTATATATATAAATTATATATACAACATACAAATTTAATGAATAAAACGAATTCTGACTACTAAATAATGTGTTTAATAAATGTTTTTTTCTATTCTTCTATTCTATAAATAATTAAAAGGAAATAGCATAAAATATTTACTATTATACTTTTTTAAATTAACTGTTCTTTATAACAGTACAACATTACGTAATATAAATTGAATTCTTTTTTGTTAATTATTTAAAGGCATTTTAAATATTTAAAAGCATCCTCATGATCTTATTATCATAAGAAGAAGATATTTAATGATACTCTCCTATTTACTACTTATCGTAGTGTATTTTTTGTAAAATTATTTCATATAGATTCAATAAGCAAGATAAGGGTAACAACACATTTTACTTATTAGATTTATTTTAATCTAGGTTTGGTCATGTATTTATTTCAAAATGAAAATTCAACCAAGCTAAAATAATGTATTCAAAGCAAAGAACTAAACCTTAAAATGGGGGCAATTTCCCCATAATATTGAGAGGGCTAAATTGTGCAGAGCTGAAGCCCTCGGTGACATGGAGTAAGTAAGTGCTTTTCAATCCGCAGAATTGAATTCCAATCACGACTTTGATTGGCTGAACTAAGTGCTTAGGCACATACCATTTTTATAGAATTTATTGTACAAATTTTATATTTTTTTTGAGAAATAAATGGATTTTTTTTCGTCTTTTTATTTTTTCACACAGTTTTAATTATATAAGTGAAAGTAATTGCAATAGACAAAAAAGATTTTTTTTAATAATCTTAATTGTTACTTTATCGGGCTTACTTACACTTAGTTACAAATGACTTTTTAATTTTTACTTGAACATAACCAATTTTATAAGTTGTAAAGTCCAAAGTATGATTAAATATGAAATATAATTTTCACAAAGCTCTCGTCATTTTTCACAGAAATCTCATCACCATAATTGAACCGAATAACCGAGTGAAGTTTACAAGAAATTCTAAATTTTTGACTCAACCTATTTTCGGCTACAGTCGGCAAATTGCAGCCAGCGTACGCACAAAATTTATGTACGACATCTGTACAAGTAACGTTGGAACGTAATCGTAAATATACGGGCTGAGAGCTATGGGGAATAAAGTTATGGGTAATTTTGAGAGAATGGTTAGTGGTTGAGTGTGTCAGCCCCGTAAGTAGCGAGTTAGGGATTATTTTAGCGCAAGGATGAGCACTGAGGGGTTGTGATCACGAATTCTGCTTAGTGACATAATTATGAGAATAGTACTAGTTTGTTCGTTGGTATCTTTAGTTATGTAAAATAGTTTTGGTGAATATTTACAAAGATAATTATAATTTGAGGTTTTAGTGTTATTTTAATTCGTAATTCACGTGTAACATTATCATGTTGATATCTCTAATTAATCTGTTGAATGCGATGATTACGACACCAATTTGCTTATTTTAATTTGGTGATCTGCACCTGTTACTTTTTATGTCACAAAAATTTTTGGTTTTCTGTTAATGTTAATGTTCTGTGGTGTGTTTTTGGTCTGAGTAAATGGCATGGTACTTACAGTGTAGCGCAAGGGGGGCACATAGCCGAGAGCGCACGAGTGCCCGCCCGCCGCTCGGCCGCACCGCCGCGCTACCGCATGGCGCCGGCCCGCCAGACCCGCGCGACGAGCCCGCGCGCGACGACAACGCGCGTCCGACGCCCGCGCGACCACGACAACCAGTCCACGACTCCCCACCAACAGTCCGACTGCCGACAATTCACAACATCCTCACTATGCGTAGGTACTCAAAATCAGCCACCAAACGCCGCGTCAACTCTACATCACACTCGCACGTTAATAATATATCAAAACTTTTCCAAACCCCACATTGTCGCAATGCAGAAAAACCGAAGAGAACATTATCTCGCTTTGTCTTGTTGTACTTTACATGCCAGCTTATTTATTCACGGGGAAAATTGCGTGCTCGCGTGGACGCGACGTGGTGTCTGCGGCCGTTAAAATTGATCGGGCTTGTATACTCACATTAGCATGCCAGCGTCGGCCTCCCGGTTATCAACTATCGTTAACGTAAACAATTGAACACACAATCATTTTGTCGAGTGGCGCGGCGCGATATCACATGCCGGTGGGACGCGGATCGAAGGAGCTCGGGCGGAGGCGCCCGGCTCGTCAGAGCATGGGCCCCGGGGGCTCGGAGCCGCAGGGCTACCACCGCCACCACACCGTATGCGGCGTTTGCTTGCTAAATGAGCGGATTAGGTGCGCGGGGCGGAAGTGTCGGAGGCGACACGCGCGTCGTTGCCACTGCAGGCCGCCACTGAGGCGGGGCGGCCCGGGAAAGCCTCCCCGCGCCCTTCCCGCGCCCCGCCGCCACCCTCCCGCTCCACCCCGCCCGCCATGTGCCCGGAGCGCGCTCAGCCTCTCGCCTCGCAAAGGGTTGTCGGCAAAGGGAAATTGCTACTATCGTCTTTTTGTCGTGACGACAATTGGCCGTGCTTTAGGTGGCGCTTTCTCTTTGACCGGGGGTCTGGAGCGGGTCGCCTATGGCATCTGAGAAGCTATTTTATTTAGTTTTTGATCGGATTAATAATATTAGAATTATTTTCAGTCATGTATCGGGGTTGGCGCGTTATGTAACGCCGTGCGGGTGCCATGGCCGTCCCGCAGACGCAGCGCGCCTGTCGGAATACCCCTAACGCAGCCCTTAAATTTCTAGTGAAACGTTACGAGCGGGCGCGAAGTTAGCCGAGTTGTGCCGAGCAGTAGGGTACGAGCGCGGCCGAACGCGCGCGACCGGCGCCGCCCAGTCAATAAGGCCGTCTCCACTCGCCGAACAAAGACACTAACCTATAATAATTACATTTAATTAAGGATAACTGGACTATTTTGTATAATAAGCATATCGCGCTGCAGCGTTAGCATCCTGATTTCACACTTGATTATGGAAAATTATTTTATGTGTAGAGGTTGCTTGAGTATACACGTGGATTGCAACATTCCCTATATTAAAATTGAGCAAAGAAAATTGAATTAAAAAACACACAACAAAGATTAAAAAAGAAAATTTATAAAAAGCGCCTTTTAGGTACCTAATGATTTGTCAATTTTTTTAAATAATAGAGTAGACTCTAGTGTGTACACGTGTGCAGTGTGCAAGTCCTTAGTTGCAGTAAAGGTTTGATTACGCGTTGCTATAGTGACGAAATCTACGCGCTTTACTAAGAAACATTGCTTTGAGATTTTTATTATGTTATTTACTATCAATATTTATTGACTTGGCCAGACATTTATTTAACAAAAGTCGTACAGGTTACAGCGCCTCTGTAAATAGTTAGTTATATAAATTGATCAATATAAAAATGCTGTAAATAGCATATAATAATTGGATTTTTTTTAAGTAGGATTATGTTTCATTCTATATAGCCATATAAAGCAATAGAAATCAGTTTGAATTACACTACTCAACACGAATTTGGTGCCTGAGTGCCCGATTTTGATATCTTATAAGTACCTAATTAATAAAAGAAATTATATTTTTATATAAAGTTTGCTTTTTTTTTGCTTGTTTCTTGGTAGTCTCTAAGTATTTTTATTAAAAAAGTCGTATATTTAAAAAAAAATAGGACTTAGTGTTCGCATAAATGCTTTACAAAAATGTTTATATATGATTGTCTTGGGGAGTAGAACATGAGTCATATTTAACTTTAAGTAAAGTTCAGTTCAGTTCAGTTTTATTCTAAGTCAATGGCCAATAAATGATGAACCGCTTACCTTTGTAATTTTAATAAAATTAAGATGATTAAATCAGTTTAATCTTCGTCCAATTCGATGGTTTTGTGCTGACACTTAGTGGTGTCAGCATTGACCTCATATTATATTGTGAAGGTAAATATTGGTTACCTACCCAATTATTGTACGGTGATCCGATTTGATTTTTACTGTTCGGGAAAAATCGTGTGTCTTTTTCTTCTTCTTTTAGTTTCGATGGTACGTCGGGACTCTATTCTAAAGCTAGCGTTGAAAATGCCGAAAAAAACAATTTTTTCATTTCACAAAGAAACCAAATAGTGTTATTTTTCCGTTTTTTTCGGTCTTACATAGTAAAATTAACGAAAAATCCTTGGCGAAAACAAGATTTTTTCGACTTAATCGCTTATTGTATTAAAAATTGTAAAAAACGAGTTTTATTGAAATATTTTTTGATTTCATTGAATGAGGGATGGATCTATTGATGTATTGTGTCAGCGTCTATTTTGGTGTACTCTCAGAGTTTGTGAAACTTTTTATTAATAAATATAATATAATAAACCAGCTTGTAACAACACCCACTGCAAGGCAAAGGTCTCTACTAATACAGAGAAGGATCGAGCATTAATCACCACGCTAGCTCACTGCGTGTTAGCGATTTCAGACCAATAAGTCCAGGTTTCCTCACGATGTTTTGCTTCACCGATAATCCACCGATAGTGTTTAAGATTAACTAAGATAGTGCATATGAAATTGAAAAAGTCACATTGATACTAGCCAAGTTTGAACTCACACCCACATGCTTGAAAAGCGGGTATGGACCCGCTGATGGAGATGTTCAAGTTATGGTTGCACATTGGTTATGGGGCCAATGTGCAATCATAACTTGAACATCTCTTTATGAATTACTACAATTAATTTAGCAGGGTAGTTAATAGTACTAATTATCGTGCATACTCTCTAAACTATTGTTTAGACTCCCTATCTCTCTTTCTAACATTATCATTAGAATAGAAGATTTTTAGAGTTGTCAAACTTTCCATTTGCATGATATCAACAAGAATATAATTGCTAGGACTAATTTGACAGTTCAATTTGCTGGTAGTTTCACACACTAAAACAATGAAATTAGTGTTTAATTAATAATTAAGCTTCCGATTAAACTTAGTTGTATTTTTACAATCACTTTACGATTTAAAGCTGAAAAATTGTTGATAACTTAAGAAAAATAAGAAAAAAATAAGTATCCTCAACTTATACCTGAATTCTAGTTTGTAAAAAAAAGCTTTTTCGTGCACTCAAAACATTAGCTTTCCGAAACTCTAAAGCATTGAACATACAGTCGTACCAACAATACAGCGATGATGGATCGGTGCGGATCGCAAAGTCAACTACGCGACAGTTCATATAAACTGAATGAAAACGGTTGCATACGGATTTTTGCGAATTCAGTACGTTCCGATGCGATTTGTATTGAATTTTGCCGGGATTTTTGTTATTGGATGTAGAAGTATGCATTTGTTTCTTTAACATTTATTGGTAACAATAAATTTGTTTTAAAAGGTGTTTCACTATGTTAAACATTCGCGAATGTTTGAGACAGTAATATTATTTGTTTAATTTTCATTTTTAATTTTTGAATTTTGAATGCAGTGATAGCCTAGTGATATGACCATTGAACTGTCAAGTCAAAGGTCGTATGTTCGAAACACTGTCACGCACCTCTGACTTTTCGAAATCAGGAAATTTTAGAAATGAATTATCACTTGCTGAAACGGTGAGGGCAAACAACCGCTTAAAAAAAAAACAAAAAGAGCTTAAATAAAAAAGAACACAATTTTTTTTTAAACTTAAATATAGAGATAACAAATATCATATAGTTTTAGCAATTACCCTATTTGGGGAGATTATCTTTTGAAGTTTTATTCTAATTCGTTGAACGGTCTACTCGTCCTATTTATTATATATAATATTTATATTAGTATTACAATAGGATAGTTAATTTAATAGCAGAAATAATATATAGTAAGACATATTTGCATTTTCGTGCAAAAACTTGCAGATATAATAACTTCAATACAATTGAACTGTTCAGTTTTAATTAAAAACTGGTACAATCAGCTACGTTGAATTTACTTAGATTTCTCTTGAATAAATTAAAAGAAAATCTTAGTATTGTGTTTTATGACTTTTGTTCACCTGGATGTATTTGTAGTTCTTCGTATAAATGCTTTTAAGGTTGAATAAAAGAACCTTCAAACACCTAAAACTGAGACACAAAAGGAAATCAATTGTTACTGTTGTCCACATGGGCGTCAAAAGTTTAATATGTATAACATTTTTTTCTAATTGGTCCCAAAATTTAAACAGACTAGGTTCATCTTTTATTTGCGTAATATAATGTAGGTAACTACTAATATACAGCTAACATGTATATCCAAAGGCGAAATAGCAATTTAGCCATTCTGATTTCTTTAGACAATTCTCGTCATCATTTTAACAAATTGAATACCAACGTAATTAGAAAAACTGAGTCGTGATAGCTACTGATATAGACTGGCAAGTCACAGATATCAGGTTTGAACCCAAGGTGCCACCTCTGACTTTTCGAAAAGTATCTGCGTTTATTAAATAATTATTACTTACTTGCTCGATCTCTAGGATCAACTGGTTTAGGTGCTTTCCAAGGCATGGAGCCTCGGAAAGCACCTAAATCAGTTGATCCTGCGATCCAATCTTTCTCCGATTGTGTCGAATTGCCTTCCATCAGACTACGAGAGTGAGGGAATAGAGTGTACGCCTGTGTTTGCGCTCACATTCGAGCACTATAATATCTCCTGCGTATATGGCTAATCTCCGTTGACACTTTTGACTTGGCAGTCCAAGTTTGTCTCACTATGTACTTGTGTGATTGATCATAATTCGCATAGCTTAACATTTTTAAAGTAAATTGAAAACTGTTTACATAATCCTAAATGACTAATGATAGCCTAAGAGAAATGAATTGCAGGACAATATTGTCAGCTTTCAAGATGTTTTTTAAAAAGATTTATTCAACAAATGTTCGTACATTTGTTATATGGATAAACTTGAGTTGTCTGAAGGCTGGCTTAGGCCGAAAGCATCCAGTAAATCAGAATAAGATTATAAAAGTTTTTTTTCCAAGAAATTCTAGTTCTTTTGCTTATTTTCTTTGGTAGAGGGTGTAAATTAGTTTTCTCTTTTGTGTATTGTTTGGTCTATGTGCTGTATAGATCAGTGATTACACTACCCGAAAATGCTTGTATAATGTTATGAGCCGTGATAGCCTAGTGGCATGACCGTCGGCTAGCAAGTCAGAGGTCTCAGTTCGACCCCAAGACGCGTGCACCTCTGACTTTCTGTAAGGACATACCTTACAAAAAGTCAAAGGTGCGCGCGTGCGTATTACAAACTAATTATCACTTGCTTCTTGCCTTGGAAAGCAGATAAAGACGTTGGCCCTGCGCTTGAACCCTCTCCGGTCGTGTCGGATTGCCATCTCATCAGATTATTAAAGTGAACGAATAGAAAGTGCACCTGTATTTGCGCATATTCTTGTGGACTATAATATCTCTGACGTGTATGGCTAATTTCCATTGGGTGACCGAAATTTGGTTAGGAAAATATTAATTGGACTGTGTAGTTATTTATTTGTTTATTTTTAGGGTTAGTGAAGAAAACAGGGCCGGCAACGCATCTGAGATGCTTTTGGTGTTGCGGGTGCCGAAAAATGGTGGTTATAACCCTGATCGTTTGCCCCATTTTTCCATAAAAAACATTCAATTATTTTCTCATTTCTCAAGGTGGCATTCGCCAGTTTAAAGAAATCTCAGTGGTATACACAATTTCAAAGACTTACCTACTATGATAATGTACCAGGATAACAAAAACGTAAAGGATGTATCGATCATGGCTTATCCTTACAAGTTGGTTCACTAAATCTCATCAGATAACCTTTCCAAGCTGTACCGTAAAACATGTGGAAATTAAATAGCTATTTAATCGTTACGTTAATCCCTTGAATTTAATGGGTTATCGTTTCGCCACCATACTTGTTTTGTGAATTTAAGGGGGGTAGATATAAATTTGCGTGGATTATTTTTAATTTTGAAAAGGCCCCTGGCTGGCTCCACTCGCCGAGATTTGAATGGCAAAAATGTAGTAGTATCTCTGGTCCGTCGTAGAATCACAGTTGTGATATTTTGATATAACTTACTATAGTATAAACATTACCTATTCCTTCAATTTTGATTAGAAGATTTACCGATGCATTTTCTTTTTAATTTTTAGATTATTCTTTATTCGTATTCTTTGTTTAGTGCATCTACAACATTATATTTATGCATCACTCAAAGGTCGACTGGTAGAGAATGCCTAGGACATAAGTCCGCTTTTTAAAAAATATCGATCATAAAACATTGATTAGTAAAATATAAAATGCAAGTCATGGCTTCACTGACAAAACACGATAGAACACAACATTTCACTCTGACGTCGCTCGTGTCAGTCTATAAGCGCCCTTAATCGATTCTTATATTGAAATGGAAGATTAATGAAACTACTTTTACAGACCATTTCGCGATTTATCCACGCTACTTCATTCTACTTAAAGTTTTCCGATGTCTTTAGATCAAGTTATTCGTTTTGTTAGTATTGTTTTAAGGCGTTGTTGGAAATATTTTGCTTTAAAATTACGTCAAATTTAAATCTTTGTCTACTGCGTGGATGCCGGCGGCATCGAGTAACAATGATTTCCTTTTGTTTGAAGGTTTTAAGTAAATTTGTCGACAAACTGCGCTACAGTTTAACTGACTGACTTGACAGTCAATGCTCACGCCACTCCAGTAATGCAGCACGCCACTGCAGCAGATATTGCAACTTTAACTCGATTCTACATATATTCCATTTTTTTTACCTTTTATTATCATAATAATAACTATAAGGCGGTACTCCTGGACACGGCTCGCATAGTCAGGAGTGTCTTTCCTTTGGAGTCCTGACCACCGGTAGCTTGGATCCTGTGCCGATACCGGTGGGCTACTTACCTACTATATTCTATATTTTTATATATATTTAAAAATGTATTTTATATGTAATTTTATTGAAAAGTATTAAATTTATTCAGGAACTAGCTTTTGCCCGCAGCTTCGCCCGCGTGGATGTTGAACTAGGATAAAATTTATATTTTTTGTTTATCCAGGAAATATGGTTTTTATGTTTACCGAGTTCTATTCAAATCAAAAGTGTTTAGGTAACAAACATTTTCACAAACTTTTATTAGTGCGGGTTAGTAATGATATGATATGACAGTTCAAGTCCGCCCAAGTCAGTTGTTTTTGCGAGTTTCTTATTAATTATTTTCATTTAATAAGCAAAACATGTGCATAAACATTTAAATTATCCAAAATATTTATTATTGAAAACATTATACTATATTGCCATTAAACATTACCCAGGACGATGCAATGGATAGAGAGTGGGAATAATTATTGCACAGGAGAGAGAGAGATTTTTTTAAATATATCATTATGCACATTTGAGAGCAAATTTTCCAACAAAGATTAGTTAGTTATTTAAGTCTTACTAATGTATAGGGCAAAAGAAAAAGTTAAAAGTGCGTTTCGCATATTTTATTGCATAATTTCTGACCTAATAAAGCGAAAAACCTATGTAAAAGAACAAAAGTTTTGCATCAATATCAAATCCGAACCAGGATATTTAGAAAAACATACAGATTACTTTGTTTGTAGTTTTGCTCTCGGTAGCTAAAATGTACAGAGAGTCAGGACTGGTGACTCGAGAGCAAACGACATACAGTCTATGTGAGGAGAAGCTGTCCTGAGATCGACACTCGCAGACTTCTCATGGCGAAACAAACGCCCACAGGAAACTACACTCGCTTAAATTGAAAGGGATAAATGTGGAGAATTAGTGGTACATGGTATAAACACTGTCTCGCCAATACCGAAACCCGTTAGAATTTGCGCCTTGATGATGTTTCTCTGCAGATAAATTACATTAAGTTAAGTTAAGCCATCAGGCCATCTTCTCTGGGTCCCTTTACACAATTTCAAAGGCGTTAAGTTCCGAAGAAGCATAATCGGGACACCGACCTTCAACTTAATGACGTCCGTCGGAAGTCCACTTGCAGTGAGGGAATTCAGGAATTTTACAGGATAATGAGTGGCGTCATCTTGATTGACAACAGTGTTTATAAATGTGTAAAACACTTCATTCCCTTTCATTTATAAAAGAATGCATTCGTTGATTGCTGCAGCTTGATTATTTTTGGGCGTTTTGAGTTGGAAAATTCTTGAGCATGTGGATTCCTACTCAGCCGCCCATAATTATTGTCAAGCTCAACTTATGAATACAGGATCATAAAAATAATAGTTTCAAAGAACCATTCACCTCATCAGCCCCAGTTCCTCGCGTCACCACAGGCAGCGTTCAATGGAAATTGCTGCTGAACATAACTGTGACACCACCCATTATGTGTTGGTTCCTACGGATGTCTTTTAGAGTTCTGTGTACCGCATCAACTGATTTTCTGTTTGCCATTATACATTCATCCCATCATACGATCAAAGAACAATTCTTGAGCAAGTGCCTGCCTTGTCACTATTCCGTGACACATCATAAACAGGTGTTTCGTTGTTCTGTAAATTGATGGGAATCCTAAACATGGTGTGCGCTATTTTGTCACCAGAAAACAACGTGGCAGTAATCGCCGAAGACGCTACTGCAATTGTAATTTTGCCCTGCCTCCCTGCAAGGATGCCAGTGGTTAGAAATATATTTCCTGTTCCATCAGGAGTATCCAAGAAAATTATTTTTCCTCAGATTTAAATCAACTCCTAACGCCATCTAGTTAAAAAAAGGAAACATTATGTTTTAAATAATAATAATTTTAATGCTTCAAATTAAAGCGGATTTTTTTATAAGCTAAAATTTTTAAAAGTATAATCCCACACGATGCGCGTTGTTTCCTTCGGGTTTCAAATTGAAATTATTTAAAAAAGAATTCCGCTGATCTAAATAGACTCTAACGCCATCTAGAACATGTTTCAAATTAAAGTAGTAACGTTTTTATAAGTTGAAAAAATATTAAAAAGCATGTTTCCTTTGGGTTTCAGCCAATAAGAAAAAAAATCAATGAAATAACACAAAAATACATAATTTTAATGACAAAAAAAAATACTAAAGAATCCACAAAAAGTTAGCGGGACTGAGGATCGAACCGAAAGCCTTACACTTTCAAGGCGTTCGCCCGACCGGAAGGCTATGAAGTCTGTTGACATGTAGTCAAAATAATCGTTCCTAAAAGATATTATTATGTTATGTTATGTAATGTTTAGCTCCTTGTGGATATAGCGTGATAATATTTTGTAAATTGCAATTTAATAACATTTTTTTCATTGTATCACAACAATCCTGCAGCAAATTCTAGAAACAGCTGCTTACTACAATACTGCTCATCCCCCATAATTATAAACGTGATAATTTATACCCTATAAGTTGACCAAGAATATAAAAAATATTTTTGCCGAATTTCAACTAAATCTGCCCAGTAGTTTTCGCGCCAATCAATTACATACAAACAGACAGACAAAGTTTTTTTTTTTCTTCATATTCGGCTTCAGTATCATTCCCCGAACACGTAGCATTTACTTTTTTCCAAAAAATTTCAATGTACAGTTTTTACTTCGTTACGATTTTATTATATGTATAGATTAATAATTAAAATTTAAAAATAAAATTAAAACTACGTTAAAATTATTTACAAATTAAGTCTACTTACTATAAATACACTAAACCTAGTAAATACGAAAAGAAAAAAAATAAAAATAAGAATTATATACAAAAATCACGCAAAGGCGTCGAAAAATTAAAATTTTATTGAATAAATGATAACTATAATTCATTTATTATTTCTTCGTAATATACACAACAATACTTAAAACACAATTCTTGTTAATTAACTTCTCCAAATCTTTTAAGTATCAGGAAGAAATACTTATTAATTTGACAAAAAATTCGATCATTCTTAATTTAATGTTAATTGTGAATCAGTTTCTCATGAAGAACCACTTGAAATAAATCGTTATTTCTTAAGACAAAGTTAATTGGTATTGGTGCGGGGTTGCCAACAATGGGTTTTCGAAATTAGAATAGTATTTTACATTTTTATATTATTCTAATATAATGTAAAAGTTTGTAAAGCAGTTTTAGCAGTGATAACCAGGAGATAGGCAGTAAAGTCGTATACTGGGAAGTCAGAAGTCTCAGGTTCGAAATCAAGGCACGCCTATCTGATTTTTCGGAAGTTATTCGTGTATTATAAATTAATTATCATCTGCTCCGAGCCTTGGTAAGCCGTTGGTTCTGCGCCTGATCAATCTCCTGTCTACTTTAAGAGTAATATACTATAATAATATAGCACCTATGTACTATAATATCTCCTGCGTAGATGGATTTCAGTTTTATAGACCTGGATATTTTTAATTGAATTTTTATAGCCATATTTATTTAAAACGTAATCCTGGAAAGGGAATCTATGCCCCTACTAGCCCACTTAATCATTATCTATTATAATCTTTCTACTAAAATTAAAATCAATTGATTATGTCTCACCGTGAAACTTGGCAACCCTATTAAGGTATCAATATCCCTCCTGTTTCTCGTTCTCAATTAAATTACGATGGGAATTTGTTCTGGAAAGTTCTGCAGACTGTTTACAGTGCATTCGATTCCAATTGTCATCGAAACGCGACATTAATTTTTGAGAAGATTATTTTACTTTTTTGTTAAGAAAAGGCATAATGCATATATTTGACCCCGAAGCCACCTCATGGTGATTTTTATGGTAGTATAGCCATGCTGGTTTCAACACAAATAGGCCGGCTTGACCGGGGTAGTACCAGGGGCGTGCACTTCATATAGGCAAAAAGGCACTGCCTACCCTGATAAAATTCTAATTAATATTATTATAATATATTCTATTTAATGTATCTAATTGTTAAAATCGCAATATAATTACACAGAATTACACGATTATAATGCTCAATAATATCAATTCGTAACCCTAACGCCATCTGTTGGCACATTACGCACGTAAACACCGAATCCCGCGCTGGTCGCCTTCAAAGAAACGTTGCTACTTGCAAGTCCGGCACAACTTCTTTTGCCTATCGTCTCGTAGACCAAATCCTATAACGCGCATGCGCGCAGTAAGTCACGTGGGTCTTTCTATGACTGACTCTGACATGTGATTGGTTGAAATACTTTCAAGTTCGTGCGCGGAGAACCAATCACATCGCTTCTGTGAAACCAGCTGTTTACAATGCGAAATGTCAAAAGTTTTCAATTGAAGTTTTATTTAGTATAATTTTCATTAATTTTAATTACTTGTTTAGTCTGTTAATATACCTTTATATATGGATAATACTAAATTATATCAAAATACTGAGAGGAGTGCTGGCTGTTTGTTTGCGGAGGTTAAAATCTACAGTGTTTCTGTGTTTGTCGTTTGTTAAATTGCGTTAAAATCCAAATTATAGAAAAATTTATATTGGTAAGTGAATTCGATCAACATAGTTGACTTAGATAAAGTATTTATAAACAACATACAGTTTACAGAACGAAGATAAGTGGTGGAGTTTTATTGTTGTATTATTTTTTGGCCGGTGAATGCCGCGCGCGAGTCGCGCCGCACGCAGTAGGTACCTATTTGTTGTATCATTGTTATATGTTTATGCAATCAATATCCTTATTTTTTATAAAGACTATAACTATCTGCTCAGGTATGTCTTTATTAATGAAATACACTTTACAGTACAAAGATAGATATTCTATTTTTGTTCTTATGATTATTTTCTTGCCGGTCGATGATGCGTTGATGTTTGTGTGTGTTTTTGGCCTGGAAATATGCGCGCACGTACTTACACAACTATATTTAAAGGGTACAACGCCGACGCGACGTAATGGTAGTAGGTATTATAACATAAAAAGTAGTATTTGTCCCAATGAAAGTAAGTTTTGTATCATGTACCTATGCCTGCCTACCCTGTTGAAAATGTCTGTGCACGCCCCTGGGTAGTACCTACCACTCTCTCACTGTTTCATTCGGTCAGTGAAGAGATCATGAAATGACATGACATGTGTGACATGATAATTATGGCTGACATGACATGACGTGACTGACTTGACAATCATGACATAACAATACGTTAAGTTTGAATGACTTTTCTAATAGAAACTCTTTTAAACTCTTTCACGGTGTTTACGTGATGATTTAGTTAACAATGATATTAGCCCTTATTCAATAAAGATATATTCAATATTCAGTGTACTTGTCAAAAGAGCAGTACTGCTTAAAGAAACTACGATTTAGGATCTTTTCCATGTTTTTTTTTCTAATAATATGACTTGTTGTCATCTGGTGACCGAGTTTAAATTAAAAATTGTATAATAAAAGATCATGGGAAACTGTGACTAAGGTTTTACCAAAACAACTTTTCTTGCCATCACCGTTGGCTCTGAACTACTGCTACGAATTATGGCTACGAACTACGGCTACAAAGAATGGCTACGAACTACTGCTACAAACAATGGCTACGAACTATAGCTACAAACTACTAGGCTACGAATTATGGCTAAAAAATACAGCTACGAACTAAGACTACGAACTACGACTACGAACTACGGCTACAAACTACGGTTACGATCTACAGCTACGAACTATGGCTACGAACTACGGCTACAAATTACGACTTTTCTTATCATTACCGTAAGCTACGAACTATGGCTACATCTACGGCTACGAACTACGAGTATGAAATACAGCTACGGTTACAAACTACGGTTACAAACTACAGCCCAACATAAGACTGCAATCTACGAAGATGGACTTCGAGTACAGCTTACGTCTGCTACTATTTATGGGGGCGTTGCCTTTGACTAAGGTCCTAAGGCCTCTAAGACTTTAATTGAACACCAGTCTAAACACACAATATTACAATAAATTTTTGTATTAAAAATGTATTTTATATAAAATGATAAAGTATCTACAAGTACAAGATTAGCTACAAGTTGTACCTGAAACAGGCAAGTTTATATCTTCATTGTACAAGAATCAGAACAGTCCATCCTCCCACAACTTTCATTGCCACCGTAGTTAACTGATACAAGCAGATTGGATTATATCATCGTGCGAGCTTTTAGTTTGTCTTTTTCTTAGAATAATAAATAGGTTACATTTTATCAACAGACGAAGCCGCGGGCGGTAGCTAGTATCGATATATCTCTTTGAAGAGAATCGTCAACGTTGGTGATTTTAACTTTAAAAATGTCTACCATGTTGAGAGGTATTATTGGAAAATATTCATATTGATTATACATAACTGTGTGACAGAAAACAATGAAAAATCTATAAAGAGAAGATTATGAGGAAAACCTCTAACAATTCACGTTTCAGAAACCAAAAGTATAATTATCTTACTTTTATAAAAAGATTCAACACTTTATTTAGCATTGTAAGATCACATTACATTACAGGGCCTATTCCTGATTAATATTGTATTGTAATAAGTAACTAAATATTATTAAAATTACTTTTAATGTATTGTTTAACTATTTGATATATTTACTTCAAATGCACAATGCACAAAAAAAAGCACACACGACGCTTGAAAGCTAAAAGTTACCAAGCGACATATTGGCAACTTTACACCAGAGCGTTTTAAAGTTTTTTTTTTGAAAAAAAAAATCATATCAAATCGCCTATTGGTCGTACTGTCTTGATTCTAACTGATTTTGAATGTAGTTTAAAGGCTTTACAAATTGGCATTAAATAATGAATTTTCTTAATATTTTACGAGTAAGTGTCGGTTAGTAATAATTTCATCAAAATTACAAACAGGTAAAAGTTACTAACCGACAGCAAAATTTTATTATAAAATAAGTAAAATTGAATAAACCTTATTACTAGACAATTGCGTTTCAAGAAAAAATATCTACATACAAGTTAAGCTTGCTTTTAACATAGCTATAATAATCTATATAGAAAACAAATAAAATTTTCTGCCAGACAATTTTAACTGTACTCCAAATTAAATAAGGGTAGTGTAGGATTGTTTTGAACAAGTAACAATGAATTTGGGTTTTATTACAAAATCAAAGATAGGTATTTAATCTATACTTATAAAACAGTACCGTGACTGACTGACTGACAGACGACGCACAGCCTAAACCGGTGGACCTAGAGACTTGAAAGTTTGAGACAATATTTTTTAGGTACCTTAGAGGTGCACTAAGGAAGGAATTTTAGAAATTCCACCCCTAAGTAGGTAAAAAAGGGGATAAGAGATTGTATGAAAGTCCGCCGTTTTTAAAGTTAAATTAACGAAGTTAAACGAAACTTGGTATTTAGCTTTTTGGTGGTTAGATGAAAGACGAGCATAGATTTTTTTTTTCAAATCTACCCTTGAATGGATATAAAAGGAGGTGAAAGTTTGTATGGAAAATTCGTTATTTTTAAGTTACAGATGTAAAAACGAGTAGTAAGCTTTGTAAAATTTGGAATAATAACTTTCGTGAGTCATACTAATATATAAATATTGATACGGCTTTACTCACGTATTGTATTCGGGGAATGCCCGACTAGTTTCGAACTCAAACGGAGTCCATTTTCAAGAGCGTGTGAACGCGGCGGCGTCGCGGACCTCTCACCTCACTCTCGCCGCGTACACCCGCTCTTGAAAATGGACTCCGTTTGAGTTCGAAACTAGTCGGGCATTCCCCGAATACAATACGTGAGTAAAGCCGTATCAATATTTATATAAAAAATTTGGATTTTTCCCCCTGAGGAGATAAAAGAAAGGGAAGAAAGTTTGTATGAAAATCCGTAATTTTTAAAGTTAAATCAATTAAACTTGGTGTTTAGCTTTTCGGTTAACAAATAAGATATGTTTTAGCTTTTTATAAACTCTACCCACTAGGGGAGAAAAGGGGGACGGGGGTGAAAGTTTGTGTAGGAAATTCGATATTAGTAAGAGACATCAAAGTAGCATAGTTAATTAACGAGGTAGGGTAGGGTAGAGGTAGAATAGGTTATGGGTAGAGTAGGGATAGAGTAGAGTAGGGTAGGGGTAGAGTAGGGTAGGGTAGGGGTAGAGTGGAGTAGGGTAGGGTAGGGGTAGAGTAGGGGTTGGGTAGAGTAGAGGTAGAGAAGGTTAGGATAGGGTAGAGTAGCGTAGGGTAGAAAAAGTGTAGAGGTAGAATAATCACGCGTACAAAGTCGCGCAGGGCAGCTAGTTTTTTTATATTTTTATTATTCTAGTTTATGTAAGTAAAACAAATCAACTCTATAAAAGCACTGTTACTTTAAATGCTTTTAATATCGTAGCCTACACACGATAACGTCCGGCGCACCCTGGACACCTAACACTCGGTAACGCAGAGTCTAGGTGACCAAT
This sequence comes from Protodeltote pygarga, assembly GCA_936450705.2. Lineage (NCBI taxonomy): Eukaryota > Metazoa > Arthropoda > Insecta > Lepidoptera > Noctuidae > Protodeltote > Protodeltote pygarga. The sequence goes on from OW388263.2 coordinate 12,029,269, forward strand.
CCCTTCACCACGATGACTGAACAAAACCGTCCTTCTCAGGACTCCACACAAGAGAAACTATTAAACTCAATTTATACCTTCAAATCTACGGGACCAACACCTCTCGACTATACACATAAACCAGCCCTAAATGTTATCTCCATCAACATCGAAGGCTTTTCTAAAAACAAGGCGCAGATCCTGTCAAACCTGTGCCATTCATACCCATGTGAAGTACTGTGCATACAGGAAACACACCGTGATCATGACCATCCACGTTCTGAAGTAGCTGGAATGATATTAACCGCAGAAATACCCCATGCTAAGCATGGGAGTGCTATCTTTGTTAAGCTCAATATCTCTCGTTCTTTCGGTCTCCACTAATTCACAAAATTCGATAGAAATCCTTACAATAGATACCGGAAAGTGCACAATCAAAGTGCACAAGATACCGGAAACTTCTATTTATAAGCCTCCAAACCAACCATTTAAATTCACCCCCCTGCCAATTACAACGATCGTATATTTAAAATAGTTGTAGGTGACTTTAACAGCCATAGCACCTCATGGGGTTACTCGTCAACCAACCGAGATGGAAATGAAGTTGAACAATAGGCAGAATCCGAAAATCTCCACTTAATGCATAACAGCAAGCTACCAGCCTCCTTCGCCGCCGTTGGAAAAGAGGTTACAACCCAGACCTAATATTCGTTTCGGAAAATCTAAGATCTCTCTGTATAAAACTGGTAAATGCGGCTATTCCCGTTTTCGCTTTCGAGGCGCCATAAACCCTAACATAGTTCCCTTTAGACGCCGCTTTAACTTCAGGAAAGCCAACTGGCGTCGCTTCTCTGCTAGCATAGATGAAAAACTTTTACATCTAAACCCCATCCCGCAAAATTATGATGCATTCGTAGACATAATAAAATCAGTATCATGCCAATGCATCCCAAGAGGTTGTCGCACACAACACGTACCAGGTTTGCAGCATGAATCGGCTAAGCTGCTCAAACACTACCAAAACTACATGACACTGATCCATTTTCTGAAGAAACTATTGAAACCGGGGAAAAACTGCTAGCGCTAACTCAGAGAAGATCTTAAAAATAAGTAAAAAACTATTAAAAGATAAATGTACTACCCATAGTCCCACCAAGATCTGCAAACCCTTTACCTTGTCTGATACAATAATTTGTCTTAAATCACTCAAAAATGGTAAAGCAGCTGGTATTGATGACATAACTGTAGAACAACTAAAAAATCTAGGGCCTGTAGCGGTATCTTGGCTTCATTCAATGTTTAACACTTGTCTCACTTCCTCCAAAATACCAAAAATGTGGAGAAAAGCGAAAGTTATTGCTCTGCTAAAACCAGGCAAGTCGTCAGAAGATCCAAAGAGTTACCGGGCAATACCGGACTTCTCTACCACACACTAAAACTGTTTGAGCGATTATTACTAAACCGTCTAACCCCAATAGTTGAGTACAAATTAATCCCAGAACAGGCTGGATTCAGGCCATTTAAGTCGTGTGCTGGACAAATCCTAAACTTAACGGAATATATTGAGACTGGGTATGAAGCTAATAAAATAACCGGTGTAGTTTTTGTGGATCTCTCGGCAGCTTACAATACAATCAACATCAAGAGATTACTCTCCAAAGTCCTACAAATTACTAACGGCCACCATTTCGTTAAGATTCTGGGCCAGCTACTAAGTAACTGACGACATAGCTTGTTTAAGTATATTATTTATACGATTTCGATTCATTGTGTATCTAAAACAATAAAATTAAATCAATCATAATTATCTACGCACAGTGTAAAATAAGATTTATAATAAAAACACTTACTTTCGAGGTAATATGTGCGATGTGCGCGAGCGTGCGGGTTGTCCATGCGACGGTTCGGTGAAGAGCTAATCGATATTTTGTTACCAACAGCCACTCAATATCTACTTTACCGCGCGTATAAACGACAAAATAAATTATGTGCAACAGGGATAAGTTCATTTTAACACAAATTTCATTTCAGAAATAATTATCTAAATAACAAAAACAGTAAAAAAACGGCAGGTAAAATGTTACCAAACGACAAAAATACACCTATTTTAGGCAGGAAAAATATTACTATATTACGTTTTTAAGGGCATTGCATTTATAAAAAAATTACTAAATCGGATTATGTATAAATTAGGTATACGTCAAAAAATCTTAAATGACGATAATCATTTTTTTGTAATCAAGCAATATTTCCTAAGTATTGCTTGTACTCTAGATACCGTAAGGAAAAAAATACCATATGTTTAAACACATAAATTCAAGGCAAGGCAAAAATTACTAAAAGTAAAATGTTAACATGGAATACCTACCAAGTGAAATTATTTATAAATCGGTAAAAATTTAGTCGCTTGGTCGCCGAAAACTGTTAAATTGTGGGTGTTTCTTGGGTTACCAAGCGACATCAAAATTCCTCCTAGCGGTACGAGAGTAAGACCAATCGACGCAGATTTTTTTTCTGATTTCAATGATATATATAACTCAATATCGCCCAAAATGTCGTTTGGTAATTTTTAGCTTTCAAGCGTCGACATGTTATTTAATAAGAAAATTAAAAAAAAGCTCACACCCTAAGCGTAAAAATACGCTTACGTTACGTTTCTGGTGAGATTCAGTGGCTTAGCGGTCAGAACGTCGACACGATACGACGAAAATCGTGGGTTTGAATCCCGCCCATATCAGCTTTTTTTTCAAAATTTTTGTTATTTAATAAGTACCATAAAAGAAAGGTGAAAATGGCAATATATTCCTATAAAAACTTACAGCTCCTTATTGTACAAAAATGTAAATAGTAAAAAATAAAACTTGACACATGCCACACGCTTTTAATCTCGCGTTCGAAAAAATGCAATCCTTTGGAGACCAACCTTCATCTGTCAACGGGACACAATCCTGTCCCATAAATATAACATGTGTCACTGTAATGTGTGTATAATGTTGTATGGCAGAGGAAGCTACACGTAATAGGACTCAGGGATCGAACCCAGGACTAACCTAGTGCTCAGCAGTCGCGCTTGCTACCGCTCCACTTACGAGGAAGTCACGATGATTAAAGCATTTTTTTTTATTGTGAAGGGTAATAATCCATTCAAAAGAAACAATACTCCTAAAGAGATTTAATTAAGCGATAATTTTTATTAAAAATCTTTAATCAGCACATACATAATACAGTGCTTCGACTCTAGACGACAACGACAGTGACTTGTCATATTGGTAACAAGTGATAAAATCTGTTACCGAATTTCGGCCACAGCAGCCAATCTTACCGTAGGAGGTTACCTACTACCATAGTCTAAACATCATATAGTCAGTCGACGCGTTTGATGTTTTCGGAAATGCCGACAACGTCTAGACATTCGTTGCGACGTAAAAAGTGTTAGGGTTGACACAGGACTAAAAATAAAAATATGTTTTTATAGTGTATTTTTTGTAAGTATGCATAACACGTTATCAAAATTGGAAAACGTGGCCGCCATTTTGAAATTTTTATTTACTGGGCCGATTGCTTTCAAAATCGATATCTGAGAGTCCGCATGGTCTCCGAGTACATAACCGTTGTCAGAATTGGAAAAGGTGGCCGCCATTTTGAACTTTTTATTTACTGGACCGATTGCTTTCAAAATCGATATCTGAGAGTCCGCATGGTCTCCGAGTACATAACCGTTGTCAGAATTGGAAAAGGTGGCCGCCATTTTGAAATTTTTATTTACTGGACCGATTGCTTTCAAAATCGATATCTGAGAGTCCGCATGGTCTCCAAGTACAAAGCCACCCCTGAAAACCTAGAAAACGATACCCATATTGATTTTTACTAAAAACTCGCGTCCGCCATCTTGAATCTCAAAATAAGTGTCATATTCGTTATCACCGCCCCCGAAAACCTAGAAAACGATACCCATATTGATTTTTACTAAAAACTCGCGTCCGCCATCTTGGATCTCAAAATAAATGTCATATTCGTTATCACCGCCCCCGAAAACCTAGAAAACGATACCCATATTGATTTTTACTAAAAACTCGCGTCCGCCATCTTGAATCTCAAAATAAGTGTCATATTCGTAACCATCTCCCCTGAAAACCTCAAAACAATACCCATATTGATGTTTTCAAAAACTCGCGTCCGCCATGTTGGATCTCTAAATTAATGTCATAAGTATTCATAATCAACACACCCGTTGAAAAATTGAATCAACATTTAAAATTCAAATAAATAAAATGCGACACCCGCTAATTCCTAGGACCCAACAATTCCATACAAGCTACGGTGCGCCCCCCCCTCCGTCCCCCGCTCCACACACCCCGCACGATTGCTCTGTCTAGACGTGTTCGTTGGACTACTGTAGGGAAAGAGAAGACCTCTTTATACTGTGCTACTACTATGTGCGCAAATACAGGTGCACTCTCTATTCCCTCACTGTCATAGTCCAATGTTTCGGCAATCCGACACGACCGGAGGAAGGTCAGGCGTCGGGATAACGGCTTTACGTGCTTTCCGAAGCACGGAGTAAGTGATAATTAATTTATAATACTGTTCTGAATATTACTGATCTGCTACTTATTGAGGTAACAAGTCTTGGTACACAATTACCATCACACGGTGATGACGTTAGTACTACACTCCCCAATCCTGCAAAAGTAATTACTGTACCCCCTTCCATGCTGTTTCATTCCATTCATCCTTTCAACAAAATCAAATCATACCAAAATCTCGTCAATTCAATCCCTCTACTCACCCCCACAAAACAACAAGCACGAACACTTAGAGGTAGGTCGGCTTCACGGCAACCAGTTATTTGATTTGTGAAATCAATTCGTCTCCATTGCATCCGGTAACTCGATATTTCCATTACCGTTTTTATGGTGTACGGATTTGAGATGGAAAATCTTATGCAAGAGCTAAAAGAAAAAGGAAAGAAAGAAACCTTTATGATTTGGCTTATGGCACACAGATACATGTAAGTAAAATTGGTTTGTTTAATGTTATTTGTATTTGCAAGATTTTGAATGGCGTCGAAAGTTAATAAAAGTAGTTTTGAGCCTTTTCCAAATTCAGGGGATCTCCCTAGCTGACCAGTAGGCGGCTGGCAGTCTGATCGCCCTGGTTTTTGCTCTTCCACAGCATTCCGTACAACAAAACCAACACATTAAGTAGTTATTTAACAAAATTATTATTACCATCAGCGCTCCGAAGTAAAAGGTGTAGGGTAGGTGACGAATTTACTTTTACTTACCAATTGCAGACCTTCAAAAATCAAGCAAGTCTAGCATCTTCCAAGTCTACGTATAATTATGTTATTTAAATAAGTAGGTACAACTACTGTTATAGCTTTTTTAACATTTATACTAATTTGCAGCTCTTATAGCATGATTATTTGTGTGTGTCGTGTGTGTGTGTGTGTTGTGATTATTTGAGTGAAACGTTCTCAACTCTCAACAGCCGAGGTGTTTGTGCCAAGATCTGTTATGACTCCAAAACCACACTTATCTCAGCGACTTTAGTATCCTTTTTTATATTTCATAGCGTCAACATTACAGTTTAAACACACATACAAATCATTATCACTAGGGATCGACACAGCATGATTTGGTCGAACCACGATGAGTGCAGACAGTCAACGGTTAACTGACCAAAGAGCTGAACCGTTTAACCAAGCAGCTACTGCGAATCGCTGCAACGGCTGCTCTTACAGACCATGGCACTTTCAATAAACATCCTTTGTTATAGGAGTTACGAACAGCCCTCTGTGCCCTGCATGGAGGAGAACGAGACGGCGATGCATGTGCTACTAAAATGCCTAGAAGTCGCCACATACAGGGTAAGTACTTCGAAAACCCAGGTACTCACCGCGAGGTGTCTAGCAGTATTAAGAAGCTGTTAGCATTTCTCGAGCAGTTAGGGTGGCTAAAATATTATTTTTTTGATCCCTCCATCACGCAAAACGCGCTACGACCTGCGCAAAACAGCCTGCCATACATAGTCTGAATCATTATCATGTTTTTTAAAATAAGAACTCTGCTTCATCGTTTACCTCAAAAGAAATGCATTAGTCTCTAACATGACTGACAAAGTAAAATTACACCGGTCACAGGCTTCGGAGACGCTGTAACTTAATTTTAAGAAGCTTTTAAAATTTCGTTGGTGAAATACTTCGTTCTGAAAGGCTTTTAAAGTATTTGTTTACGTAAAAGTAGGCTAGTTTTAATAGGATCTGGAAAAGGGAAACTTTATATTACTTTGTTTTTTAAGATATTTTTGTTTATTACATTATCTTGACAGAGGCAAGCTAGAGGCTATTTAAATAGAAGTTTGAGAGTCCTAGTGGTATGAACGTTATACTGCCAAGTCAAAGGTCGAAACCCAAGCATTCACCTCAGACTTTTCAAATTCATGTGCGTATTATAAATTAATTATCACTTGCTAAAATTGTGAAGATTAAAGAAACCAACACACCGGAGATGTTTTCAACGGTGTGTAAAGAACTTTCAGAAACCTACTCTGACACCAGGTTATTCATCAACCATACGATGAAGAAGAAAACATTTTTACTTGTTATTTTCTTTTATGTTTCTTGTTTTTTTTTCTCCTATTTTGTTTTGTTGTCATATACCGTCTCAATTTTTTTTTTTTTTTTTCATTTATTCATTCAAAAATATCCCTTTCCGTTTGACCGATTGATCTGATATTTGGTACATACCTTTAGTTCTAATGACAATACAATACATATGGTTTTATAACCATTTAAATCGTTTAACTCAAAAAAAAATACATTTAATTATTTAAAAATAATTACAAAAACTACCTGCCTTCGGTGTAAGTAAATTAATACAATATCCAGGTTCACCTACTAAAACATTACTGCTATTAATTTTATTACGAACAATAGACGAGGACCGTTGGCAAAGAAAGACAAAATAAATGATATAATTCTGTTTACTATCACGCCTCCGTTCCCAAGAGACGAAGAGGCCAGTCATTGTGATGAAGGCTTGGCATGCAATATGTTTACGTCGCCGGTACGTGGCTGTGGGGCTGCTGACCGTCTAAGTAATTTTTAGAGCAAATACTCTCAGTTTTTTTATAGTATAATGTATGTTATGCACACTCTTGAGTATAACCACTTAACTTTGTGTCCTAATAGATTGAAATAACTTGGACTTAAAACTGTGGTATTTAGTTTTTATAAATGGTTGATCCTACCATTCATTGACACCATTACAATTTCATTTTCTAGTATTCGTTGCTGAAATAATTATAAATACAGGGTTATTTGTAAAACCCCAGCATCCTTAAAATGAGTCATTAAACTCATCATTATGAACAACTTTTACTATGGGACCAACCTTTAAATAGCACAAAAAAAAATCAGCTGTTCCATACATTTTGTTGAGTCATGTGAACATACATGTATAGAACAGCTGATTTTTTTTTTGCGATTGGTTGTCCCATAGTAAAAGTTTTTCATAATGATGAGTTTAATGACCCCTTTTAAAGATGCTGGTGTTTTACAAATTACCCTGAATAAGGGCGTGCTTACCTTGCCGTGCTTAAATACCATACAAACGTAGTATCATAACAATATTACGCAATACATTTTTTTTTACTTCAACGTAACCTTTTCAAAGGTTGTAATGCTTGCTTGTTAGACACTAGGCGCGCCACTGGCAAAAACTTAACAATTTCAATAAAATCTTTCAATATTTAAGCCATTCAATAATCATAGATACCGAACCCCCTCTCCAAATCACTCGCCCAAACCAGGTCGTGCCTACTCTCAAATAAATCGAAGTTCGTCGCCAGAAAATTTAAGTTCAATACGAAATATTGGACGAAATAAAACTCATCCGATTGCTTTTCATTTTGTAGGATATCCGATACTATTATATTTATTGGTTTTAGAAAAGTGGCCTGCGGGCGGTAATATCGGGAGGGAATTAAGATGTGGCACTGGTCGGCTTTCCGATATGAGAAGAAATGATGAAAGGAGATGAAACTTACGTAAGGGATAGAATGGGGACTTTTTTTTACTGAAGCTTCGATTTCAATTGAGTGTTGTGTTATTAAACTTGTGTAAATAAAGTATGGGATTTCATCGACAAATCTAGCTTAGAACCGGAAAACGCAAATGTTGTGGCTTGTGTACCGCTGAAAAAGTAGTTGTGAAGCATCTTCCGCATCTTTCGCGAGTTAATTAGCGAGCACTTTTGGAGGCCGAGCGACTGGGGGCTTTCCCCAGTAGGTTCGAAGGTTCAAATCCGATCGTAACTGATTTTTACATTTTACAAAAAAAAAAACTTTTTTAAATCATCTATTTGATAAGTCTTATGCCTACTATTAGACAAGACAGCCTCGTAAGGTTATACAGATGCTAGCAGTCTTGCCAGAGTAAAGGACAGAAATTCCTGAACTACACTTACAGGACCGCTAGTGTAAAAAAATTGAACTTAAGTGATATTAATTACTAATAAGCACATGATTTTGAAAAGTCATTGCCTGCCCGGGAACCTGATCTTTGACGTGTAATTTTCAGCGAGTAATAACAAGGCTGTTACTGCTCTAAGTTAAAGTAACTACTTATCTTACTCACAAGACCAATTAATGAAAGCCATTTTTGTACAATACTGCTGTCCACATTCCACATGCCGACATCCTCATGGGCTAAGCGTATTGTATCTATTTACCTTTCAAACAAAGTCACAAGCCATACCCAGCTCATTTATTACAAAATATCAACAGAAATCTAATCCATACTCAACAAAACTGACCTACTTTTGAATAACATACCGCTGTTTAAGTAATAAAAATTATTTTTAATATGAAAATGTATAAAAATGTACCAGGGTGGCATGAACCGCCGACAGATTTCTCTGGCTTTGAGCCAATAGCTGGGTTGGCAAGCTGGTTGGACTACGGTAATGCGGGCTTCGCTGTACATACAAAGGATAGCACTGAGTATTTAAAACCTTATCGTTTGATTGGTGATAGTGAGTGATAAAAGTTATTTTATGCAAAAGTCTTTTTTTTTATTAATTTGGCTAAATATACACGGGCATTGGTCGGCAGCGAGCCGCGAACTGGTTCTTTAATCTTAACTTTACATTTTATTTGCTTTATATTTTATTTTGCTTCATATTTTATTAATAAAAAGCGTAGTTTCGCCTGACGTGCTCAAAGTATTCGAGCGCTAGTGACGCTCTCTTGGCAGTTAGAACTCTCGTTTAGCGATAAACGTTTAGTAGGTACAATAGAGAAGAAATACATTCCTATCTAAGCAACTTGTGCAAGAATCGTTTTGCACTCTCTTCTAGTTGCTTGTTAAAACATTTTCCAGATTGATACATGCTTTCCAATTAAATTAGTTGAAAATATAATTTAAACTGTTATATTTTTCTTTATTTATTTTTAAGGTAGTTATATATATAGACTAGCTGCCCCGCGCGACTTCGTACGCGTGATTATTATTCCTCTACGTTTTTTCTACCCTACTCTACACTACCCTACGCTACTCTACCATACCCTACACTACCCTACCCTTCTCTACCCCTACCCTACCGAACCTCTACTCTACCCCCCTCTATTTGTATCCTACCCTACTCCTCTATTGCTAGGAGTAAGGCAGGGTATGGTAGCTACCATACCCTGCCTTACTCTACCTGTACTCTACCCTACCCATACCCCACCATACCCTAGGGGTACAATATTTCCATTTTCTTCTTCTATTCTAGGCGGAGACAAATCCAACAGTATATTTTTATAATGATTGAATATAGAGATATCCATCCATTAATTATGCCACTTTGATGTCTTTTACTATTATCGAATTTTCTACACAAACTTTACCCTCGCCCCCCTTTCCCCCCCCATGGGTTTTCAAAAAACTGAAACACCTTATTATGTCTTATTTGTTAACCGAAAAGCTAAACACCAAGTTTGATTGATTTAACTTAAAAAGTGACACACACAAACTTTCATCCCCCTTTATATCTCCTAAGGGGGAAAAAATCCAAATTTTTTGATACACGTCTTATTTATTTACAGAACATAAGCTTAATACTCATTTTTACACCTGTAACTTAAAAAATAACGAATTTTCCATACAAACTTTCACCCCCTTTTTTACTCACTCAGTAGCAGATTAAAAAAAAAAAACTATGCTCGCCTTTCATCTAACCACTGAAAAGCTAAATACTAAGTTTCGTACATTTAACTTTAAAAACGACGAACTTTCATACAAACTATTATCCCCCTTTTAACCTACTTAGGGGTGGAGTTTCCAAAAATCCTTCCTTAGTGCACCCCCAGGGTACTTAAATAATATTGTCTCAAAATTTCAAGTCTCTAGGTCCACCGGTTTAGGCTGTGCGTTGTCTGTCAGTCAGTCAGTCACGGTACTGTTTTATAAGTATAGATATATTTTTGTACAGCTGGACTTTTTTCTTTACCTAATACAATCTAATACGGTAACAATAACATTTTTACTTTCATTAAGCCAATAACCTAACCCTTCTAACTAAGGAAAGGCAAATAATGCATAGTTCACACATCGACGAACACATACGCAATCAAAGGGTTACCAGGGATGTTCAACCTATGATATACACGAGTGACATTACAATAATAGACGAGAGTATTTTGTAGTCTATGGTACTGATTTTCTTGTAGGTAAATCCCGCTAAACTAATTTTAGTCCAACTATATCTCTTTCTAATAAACACCATTGAAAAGGGACAGCAAAGTGAACTATCAAATTCGAGCTGTCAAATTAGTCTACGTCCTTGCAATTGACGTGAAATTATAGAAGACCTCAATTTTCATCACTTATTGATTGAATGTTTCATTTTTAAATTATGCTTACGACTAAATGTAAATGTATGCTCTTCATTGCATTTATTCAATTTGAGAGAAGAAACAAAATCCACGTGGACGGAGTAGCAATGAGCTTTTGATAGCTTTATAGTACAGTCAACCGCACATCAATGGTAACAATTTGACATTGACAGCACTCTTATTACGTAGCAGTAAAGGCTATTTTTGTAGTTCAGTGTCACTACTGTCATGCGGTTGACTGTACCAATTTAGAACTAATAATAAAAACAAAACGTTGTTATCCGTCCTACTACTTACTTGTCTAAAAAAAGTTTGGCTACCCCTGGATTTAACCCTGCGTTAACTAGAAGGTACTAGTACACGGAGAGCAGCTCCATGTAATAGATATTGCAACTTAAGAGGTAGAACCGCTAGAATTATTAAGGGTTAATTCGTGGTAATTATTTTAAGAGTAGAACAAGACCCTATTACTAAGCCCTTATCTTGCGTCCGACCGTCTGTCTGCCACAGGTTTGTATTTTTTTAACAATGTTAGCAATTGAGTTGTAGGTAATATATTGATTGATTTAATTAAATTTTCCGGCTATAGAAAATAATAGGCGTTTCCTTAAGACGGTGTAGAAAGGGAATTTGGAAATATTGATAGGTGCAAGCAGCGATTCGATTTTCTATTGCCTCTATTTTTGTCTTAGTTGTTTATGAACTGAACTAGTAAAAATGATCTATTGGAAGCAAACAGTTCCGCCAAATTTCCGAAGTTAGTTATTTCGAGTTACACGTGTAACAGAACTATAAATCTTAGGTACCTACTAATATAAATATATCATTTCTCAATAAAACGTGGTATGAAATTTCGAGTTCAACTTTTTTCTCCTGCCCGCTTAAAGTGGTTGCTTTTTCGCAGTTAAAGCGAAATAACTAAAGGAACTTTACTAATAAAAAAACTTTGTAATAAAAAAAATAACCAACAAAAAAAAGGGAACTAAAAAGTAAAAAAATAATTTAATGATTTTTAACTAAGTACACAAACACGCGTAATATTGCGTAACGACGAGACTCCTAAGCGAACGTCGCGGTACCTGCAGTACGCGTTGCAACCAAGCGTCGCGGTTGCTCACGTTTGTGTGAGTGTGCCGTTTTCGAGCATTTGTACGTCGTTACCGTACTGTATGATTATTATGCTGTTGTCTATCGCTGGTTTTCAACTGGAACTTTTTGTGTGTCATCCCGGATGCAAATCAGTTTTCAATAAAAAATAAATAAGTACATAAATATAATTAAGTAAAAATACATAAGAGACTAATGAAACAACTTTTTAACGGATATAATTCGCGTTTTTATTTTGATAATACAATCCTGACGTTTCGAGTACTTTGCAGCACTCGTGGTCGCAGGCAGATTCGACGACGACGATGACGAGTGCTGCAAAGTACTCGAAACGTCAGGATTGTATTATCAAAATAAAAACGCGAATTATATCCGTTAAAAAGTTGTTTCATTATGTTGAGTGTTCGCGAAAGTTTGAGACTATATTACATAAGAGAGTGTTGCTAGTAGGGTTTATTAATAAGTAGTCAGCAGTGTAGTGTTAAGGTAAATCGCGCCGGTATGTAAAAAGTTCAATTCAGGTATTGTAAAATACTTTTCTATCTATTCGCATCTATTTCGACACAATACCTGAAGACAGACACCTAACCCAGACAATTGTGTACGTACAAAAGGAAAAATAAGAAACTTAAAGGGTGTTGCACCTTTTTGTATTATGCATAGTGCAATCCTCTTGAGGCTATCGACTGAATGGAACATTCTAGAATTCTAGAATAGTCAATAAACTTATGTAATGGAAAATTGAATTTCATTGAGACTGCTTTTAAAGAAGTCTTATTAGCATCTTTAAAAGATTGTCTAGATGAAAAGCTTTTATAATAAAAATAAGTTAAAGAAAAAGAATATTACGATAAATAAAAACATTACAATTTGTTCAGACTTTGTTAGAACCTTAACTCTGATTATAATAATATCTTCCTGACCGAATTTCGGTCACAGCGGCCAATCTCAACGGAGATTAGCCAACTACGCAGGAGATATTATATAGTACACAAGTGCATGCGCAAACACAGGTGCACTCTCTATTCCCTCACTCTCATAGTCCGATGGGACGGAAATCCGACACGACCGGAGAAAGATCAGGCGCAGGGCCTAAGGCTTTACGTTCTTTCCGAGGCACGGAGTAAGTGATAATTAATTTATAAAACGCACATAACTTACAAAAAGTCAGAGGTGCGCGCCTTGGGTTCGAACTCGAGACCACTGACTTGCCAGTCAAAGGTCACCACCACTAGGCTATCACGACTCACTTTTTTTTTTACTCTGATTATAGCAGTGATAGCCCAGTAGTATGACTGTTGGACCGCCAAGTCAAAGATCGTATGTTCGAAACCCATGCACCTCTGACAGCAGGCACTCATGTGCAATTGTGCGTATTAGAAATTAATTATCACTTGCTTAAAAGGTAAATAAAAATATTACGAGTTTGTGAATATTGTGATTGATATCTGCAATGTTGAGATAATAAACTCAATACAGTTAGGGTCTAGTCACATTACAACAGTGCGGACCGCGGTATTGTACGTAAAATGCCGCAGGTACACACAAAACTTAGACATATGAACAGCCTCCACCAAAAGCGGACGTTCCACGACTGCGCCATCTATATTTACATATTTGTAATTTCAATAATAATTAAAAAATTACAGATGATACTATAACAGCTGATCTAGCAACAGCTATGATTAGTCGGGAAAATGAACTTTTGCCTCACAGATTATGATCTTGTAAACTTTATTAGGTATTGAAGCAAAAAAAATGTTATGTTTGATTAGACTTACTTGAACGCTGTGTGAAAATTTGAACAACTTGTTTAGTATCTCCTCCGAAACGGCTTGACCGATATTTATGAAATTTTTCTTTTAAATTGAAATAGGTAAGCTAATTTTCATCCTACTACCCTCACCCCCCATGCGAGTGAAGCCGCACCGAAATCTAGTATAATATTATATGAAAATCACGACCGTGGCTTTACAATATATATTTTTTTGCTGAATCGCTTTGTTTGTTCAACCGAAACACAGCGAGCGAAATCTAAATATTAGCCTCCTATATTAGAATCTGTCTGTAATTCTATCCAAAGTACCAGTACTTGTAGATCAAATCAACTTTTGAACGTACTATCGATCTCTTCAACGTTGAGCGGTGTAATTCGAATAAACCTTTACAAACTTAAATTTGCTACAACACATTCAAATATAAACTTTATATAGTTGAAATAAGGTGCATGAAAATGTTTGGTAAATTTTGGTATGGCAAGGGAGTTGTGTTTTGTCAACAAGAATGCGACAAGACTGATGTAGGTACCTATTTTAATAATGTATGAGCAGAGGTCCTTTAATTTATTTGAAGCGTACACAAACGCTTACTCGGATTTATTAGATAAATAATATTTTAAATCGGTTTGGTGCTGTGCTGACATTTTTGTCCTGAAAATGTTTTAGAAACATGATTATGTGCTTGTCGTCTATAAAAAGAAATACTGGTAATAAAAGATTTTTGTGACGTTGTATTCTGATTATTAATTAGAGAACTACGAAGTACTAAGAACTAGAGGCTTGTTTATTTAAATAAACATATTTATCGTTATTACCAAATAGATAATTAGGCCATTGTGGCACATTGGTTACGCACCCGCTTTGCCTCGCATGAGGGTGCGGGTTCGAACTTAGCATGAACCACATACTGTTTCAATGTAGGTAATTTAAGACATCAATGATAAATTTGGAAAAAAATGAAAAACATCGTTAGGGGGACCTAGGCTTAAATGGTCTGAAATTGCCAATACGTAGTAAGCTATCGTCGTGAAATCAGAATTTGTGTCTGAGACCTCTGTCTGGCCAGTCTACGATCGTAACACTCGGCTATCACGACTCACTCCTACTTAGACTGTCACTGGTGTTAATTCTAAACACGCTTTAAACTAATTTAGACTCACTATCTCTCTTTTTAACAGAGATCGTTAGAAAAAGATAGAAGATTTTTAGAGCTGTCAAAATAGTTTATTTGCGTGATATCAACGAGAATTTAGTCCGCATTAATTCATAGAGGTCTTGTCTAATTTTACGTCAATTGCAAGGAAATCTACGTCCTTGCAATTGACGTAAAATTAATTTGACAGCTCTAATTTGATAGTTCAATTTGCTGTCCTTATTCTTTGGTGTTTATTAGAAAGAGATATAGTTAGACTAAAATTAGTTAAGCGGGATGTACAAGAGAATCAGCACCATTGTTTTCAAACTAAGCATGCTAAAACATTTTAAATTCTAAAACTCGCCTGCACTACAGCAAGTGCTGAAATGAATTTTCAACGTGTGCCATGTTCCGTCGATAGGTTGAAGGCTCTCTTTTGACCGAAATTGTATTTCAACCTCAAGCTATCTAAGAGTCACTGAAAGGAGAGGCACCAATATTTATTTTCAAACTGGTTTATTGAAAATTGCTACCTCTGGCTTTATATGCGTACCAAATTAGAATTTTAAAAAAGGATAGGTATTTCTGAAGGTAATTTTTTTAAAACTTTAGGTAATTTAATTAGAAATTTGAAACAACTTAACGGTGGCTCAGAGGTTAGAGCGTGAAGATCATGGGTTCAAATCCCATCCGTATCAGTTGTTTTTTTCAATTTTCTTATTAAATTATATTTATCTTTTTAGTTACTTTATTTCTAGGTGTATATAGTTAGTTATTATTATTCTACCCAGTGCCCGAGGACCTTTACAATATATTTTAAATAAATACGATGAGTTATAATATCGAAAATGCAAAATGTCACGCTATTTTCTTCGTAGCTCGATGTTGCGTCCTATGAAAATTTTCGACGTTTACAAGCTGTTGGCGCAAGACGCTCGGCTAACACAATTTGGCGGGACATTTCAGCTATGTCGCTAAACAGTTTATACCGAACTTTGTACTCGCCGCAAGAAAGCATACAACTTTGCAGTCTCCGAACCTGATAAATACTTAGTCAAGTTGTTTCATAACATTCTGGAGTGTCGTGTTCTGAATAAGCGATGTCCTGAGAGACTGCAGCGGGGGAGCCATTTTTCTTAGATGTCAAAAACTGTTTTGGTAGATGAAATTTTAAAACAAGTTTTAAGAGACGGATGCGTCAGTGTAGATTGGCTTGGTTTCTTAAAATCGTGCTGGTCTTTCTAAAGAGTAAGATAAAATATTTTCACGTTTTTTTAAATTACTCGTCTTTTGTCATATACGTAGATGACTGTGTGGGCTTTGCTTTTTAAAATACGAATATGTGTGTCTGGGTTTCTGCATCGGCTTTGACATCAGCGATTTGAAAGATTACAGGTAAAACCGGAGTTGTCAAGAACAAAACTGGATTTTCGATTTCGGAGAAACGTTACTGTTCATTTTAAATAGGCCATTTTATATGACTCCACACTTTATATGGCCCTATGAATCGAGCTTCAAATATTCCTTGGATAATAATTGGATACGTATCGCCCTTATAAACACAATGCACTATTATTTAGTTTGCGATGTCGTTTATACACGAATCTTCAAAAAAAGAATACATTTTTAAACCTTAATATACACTAGCGCTCGGTAGAACCATCATCATGGTATCACAGCGCAGTGTCAAGTGATCTCCAACGAAAATCATCTAAAATCTTAAAGCAATACCAAGGGTCAAAGCTTCAGCTAAGTAAATATAACCCATATCCCGTCTAAGTAGATGTTTTAAAATTTTAATGATGTAGGTAGGTACCGAATGCCAGTAATGGTGGGCGGTCGATTCCGAGTCATATATTATGTAAGGGGCCCGTGTATCTGCGAAGTTAAAATATAAGTTAGGTCAGCCCTATCAATTTCTCCACGGCAGTTGCAAATCTTCTAGGCGATGAGAGCAGGGCTGTCTACTGACTAGTGAATAATCGGATTTATTTATTAACTGTTGCGTAGCTGTTACAATACAATGCTAGAAAATTCCTAGTGTTAGGCGATTTTAATGTATGAAAAATATTTTGCGTTTTAGCAACATGTAACGATAGCCTAGTATATCACTAGGCTATCAAACCGTTGGACTGTCAAGTCAAAGGTCGTAGATTAGAAACCTGGTACGCACCTCTGACTTAGGATTTATTTGCATCTTAGAAACTAATGACCACTTGCTGAAACGATGAAGAAAAACATCGTGAGGAAACCAGCACATTTGAGAGATTTTTCAACGGTGTGTAAAGCCATGTCAGTGGCCTACTCGGTTGGTTTAAACTCTGATACCAGGTTGTTCATAAACCAAACAATGGAGAAGAATGAAGAAGTCTACTTTGGTAATTGATCGTTGAAGTATTTTGGTATTTATATTTGAATTAACGCTTATCTTTTCAAATACTTACTAACAATTTACGACAGCAAAATAAAGGGCTTATCCTTATTCAAGAGTCGCACACACATTTCTTTCTCATAAGCATAAAGATCACAATCACCAAAAACGATATTAACTCAAATGCAATTTTGAACTCAATTACAAAGATATAGCCTACATAATCGGAACGATGTTTAAAATTTGGTTGACTGCCATAAACCAGATTGGTTATCGACCTGCCATTCGCTTAACGTGTGTATAAAAACTGTATTTCAACAGACGGCTCTCGCCATACAATCAACAGATTCGCCGCAGTCGGAGCTAAAATAGTTTAGGCTTACTGTACACTGTAGTTTAACCATTCTAGATGAAAAAAAGATTGCATAAGGCTGGTGATCTAGTTGAACAGCCTCCACGTACGGTCGCCAAAGAAGTTAAGTTACCAGGGGCGGGTAAGGTTGTAATTTTTTCAAGATGTCATCAATACAATTAAATTTTATTACATTTTCTGAAAAGGTACGACTAAAAGCTACACAAAAGTAAACAATTTGAAACTATTTCATGCAAACTTTTACAAAAAACGTCTTCCTAACTAGAACCCCTGGTAACTTTGCTGGCTGTACCTTAAAAGCTAGTAAAAAATAAAAGATTTCAATAATTCTCACAAGGAAATAACAATAATTGGCAGCAGATGAATCTGACCCTTCGCATTTGTAAGAGATCGAGTGTACCATAGGCAGAAAAGTTCCATCCACTCTCCATCATCTGACTACGTGAATCCACAGGAACATCTACCAACTGGTCGTGAATTGCACTGGCCTATATGGAAAGCTATTAATCAATTGCGTACCCAAGTAGGTCGCTGCAAACACTATTTAGCAAAATGGGGGATAATAGATCCATCTCTGATCTAATGCGAATGCAGTGCTCCAGATCAGACTTTGTTCCACTTGCTGGAGTGTCCTAGGTGTCTAAACACCTGCACTGCCTACGATCGTCTTTTTGACGGACGTATTTCAACATATTATATTTTTGTTTGGATTTTCACAACGAAATAATGAACACTTACGTTTTTTTTGTAACTTTAGGAGATCCAAGCTCTTAAAAGTAGGTACACTAGGATGATGAAGAAAACGTAATCGAATTTACGACAAATAGCCATTCTTTAGGGTGCACAAATTAAAACCATAGAAAGTAGAGTAGAGCAAAGTAAAATAACAAACACCTATGGTTATCTGAAAGAAAGCACTTTCAGAGATAATACCGCTTATTGTACCAGGTACCTACTTTTTAAAAACTTATATTTTCTTTTTGTACTTTCCTTCAGGTTTGCAATAAAAATACTCTACTCTTCTCTAGCTCTATGCGCTAACCTTTAAGGCTTAAGGCATCCAAATCGACCACTAAACAAAATTCTCTTCTCCACAGTGTACAGCAAATACAAAAGTGGTCTCGAACGATTTTGAATGCATCGCGTGCACGGCTGTACCAATTACTCGTGCGGCCGAACCTCGCGGAATATTTCGAACTGACCGGAGTTGGAGCGATTTTAAATTGAATTTTTGAGAATTACGACGACAATTTTCGGAGTAACTCGAAATATACGGGCAGGTTTTGTGAACTGTGACGCCGCAGTTTCTATGCAAATATTTTAAATGTATCTTTGATATATTTGTTTTAATAGAGCTGTTATGGTTTTATGATAGTACCTAGGTACCTACTTATTGTTAGGTCGACGCTTTCTGTGACCAAACCGCTGCATGGCTTGTTATTAGGCCAAAGAATCAGCAATGCCTTCAAAAGCGGCAACACTGCCAGCGCTAGCTATTCTAGGCACAGTACCCCTAGCACAAGTCTGCAAACTTTGCAAATACTGTCGTCAGTTTTAGTAAGATGCAATATACCTGCCTCTGTCTTTCCAAAGGTGTAGAAACAAGACAGGTTTATTGCTTATCATTAAAAATGAGTATTTGCATAGTTTCAATATTATAATGACTCTTAATTATCAACGATTAACTACCCAAGGATAGCGACGATTTAATTTATGTTATAAAGGTTTTTATATAAAATACTATAATAATCCCTATGTAAAAATCAGTTTTCTTATAGTAATGCATACAATTGCACAAACATTATGATAACGCATCACTCATTATGATATAACTTCTCCCAATATTCTTTATACAATACGTTTATAACACATCCACTCACAAACTTTTCTCCCGTATATTTTCATACATTCACCTTACATTTCCAGAGTAAGGAATACATACGTTCATTCAAAATTACTACGCCTTCGATTTGTAACCACAAATAATATTTTAAAGATTGACTATTCACGACTGTACAAATTGTTTAGGGTGTCGTGATAGAATAGTCCGATGGAATGACTCGTGGTAGTCAAGTGGATTACGTGAACCATTTGCTGGTATCTTTTTGGCAACACTGTTTTTTTTTGCTGGTATCTTTTTGGCAACACTGTTGTCAATTGGCCGCCTAGATCGTGTGATCTAACGCCTTTGGACTATTTCTTGTGGGGCCATGTTAAGGCTCATGTCTACAGGGATAAACCAGCAACGATTGACGCACTGGGAGCCAATATTGAAGCATTTATTCGTGATATACCGGCTGATATGTTGGAGAGAGTGTGCCGAAATTGGGCCTTGCGAATGGGCCATCTAAACCGGAGGCGCGGCCAGCATTTGCATGAAATCATCTTCAAACATTAAATTATATTGATCGTTCTATCGATTCCAATAAAGATTTCATCAAATTTTTCAAATTTTTTGTGTTTTTTTTGAAAATCAAATCCTATACCTCTTAAAAAATCACCCGTTATAATGTATTAATCATTCAAAGCTTTTAATATTTATTTAATAACTTAACAAACATCCAACTTAAAAATAACTTGAAAAACTAAATATAAAGAGCAAATCTCACAAAGCAGCAAAACGTCTAATATAATAGAATTCTTCACAATTAATTTTCTCTTGATTTTTTTCTCAAACGAAACACAAAATAGTTGACGAACTTCCAGATTATTGTTTATATTTCTAAGTATAGTATAACACAACTAAGAATCTCCCTACATACATAGATGACTTACTTATCTACAATTAGCTAACAAAAAAACTAAATGAGAACCTTGTAAGTTGTTACCTACACAGCCTGTACCAGTCCACTGCTGGACATAGGCTTCTTCTCATACGCATCACTTATTTTGTGTTTATTGCCACGCTGGCCAAGCGGATAGGCGATCGCAGTAGCAGATGGTTGCTATTTTACATGCTGCTGCCCATCCTCCAGATTTTTCCTTTTGTCGCTTCTTACGACTACCGCAGGATGAGTAGGGGTGGTTCTATTCTTAGGCCGGAAACCACACGGCAAGTTGTTCTGCATCTGTTTTTAAATGCACGTAATAAGTGCTCATTAATTAATTTATGATTCAATGTCTTGAATTAGGAATTCTACTTTTATTGCCGGAGATGGCTATAATTACTATAGATTTTTTATTTTATTTACTTGAAATTGTATCTACTTGACTCTGACAGACTACCTAGTTGACGATAAGTCAGCTTAAATAATAATAACATGACTTAATAAGAACATGACTTACGCAAGTCAGCGGCGTGATTTAGTTTTGTAATTTAAGGCGTCCTACAGCTAATAGTCGTAGTACTTAGGCTATCAGTGCTTTTTAGCGTTTCTCAGTTGTGTCGTACTTTAAATTTACAAGAGCATTTTGTTAGGAATTTACACAAAGCTTTGGGTTTCACTTGGTAGTTGTGGTTTGGTTGCCGGCGATGTGGTTTTCGTATACCCATTTTTATATGTTTGATAAAATTTGAAATACTTATAGAAATTGAAATACTTACAGAATTTAAAAATCATCTTAGATTGTTACCTTAAAAATATGCAAGAACTTTTCAGACTCTCGTGACCTAGCGTAATGTATAGGCCTCGTTAAAACAAATTAATTCATAGTAGTAGTTATTGAGAAGTGCCACTATCCATCCCCTGGCCCCATCATCAAATCAGCTCGACGTTACTAAATTATTGTATCATCATCCAGATAACATATAATTGCTAAGTTCTAAATAAATACGACAATTAATAGAAGTAATCGATTTTCAAATTGTATTTACATAATTATAAATGACTGCCTCGTTGTTGGTGGCAAGCGCGACTGCTGCGCGATGTCCTGGCTTTCTCAGCACGCACGCACGCAGAACGGAGTCTGGAATTGTGCCCAGTTAATTGCAATAGGCTCGCCCCCTATTACATGGAACTTTTAACATAGCAGGCCAAACGTGGGTGTACTGCATACACCTTTGCCTACCTCTCTACGGAATGCAGGCGTGATTCTATGTTATGTTATGTTAAAAATGAAGCTAATATAAGTGTAAAAAAAGTTTAAACAATCGATACTCAAAAAACCTTTGTTACATCTGCGACCCTATCCAGAGGTCCCCTAATTCATATAAATTTACGAACACCTTGAGGCCATAAACTCGTTTCTTACATTTTAGAATATTAAATAGCCGAATATTATCTAGAGGGGCTATATTTTGACCTTTACGATGCTAATTTATTGGATTATTCCTTAAGTGTATAAGTGTAGTAAGATCTAAATATAGCTAGCTCCAGTGGCTTGCCTAGTACCTGACAACAGTGTAAGCCTAACAACCTTTTTAAAGGTTACATTAAAGTAAAAAAATAAATATTATCTAAGGTAATTAATAGGCAGGAAATAACAGGGGATCACGATGAGTGGAGAAAAAGGAGGGAGGCCTTTGCTTAGAAATGGGACATTCTAAGCTCATATTAATAATAAGTATATTTATTTATTTAATACTTCATGCAGAAATTTGTACAAAGGCGGACTTAATGCCAAAGGCATTCTCTGCCAGTCGACCTTAGGGTGATGCAGAGATGAGGCATTTGGCACTGCGTAATAAAAGTGGACAATTGATAAACAAAGAATATGTATATAAAATGTATAATTATGTAATACTTACACAAATAAAATATATAAATGTATAATTATTTAATAAGCTATCATGGGCATGCATGTGTAAAAAAAATTCACAAAAATATATAAATGTACATAAGAGTATAAATATAATATTAATATTAAATAAAATTAAAAATATATTTACCTATATAATTATAAATTATTATAAATCAAGTTTATGTTTAAGAAAAGCTAAAAACTATCTTCTTTTCTCTCGCAACGCTACGGAACGAATGTCTCGTTGGACTCCTCTTAATTAAAAAAAATACACAAACAAATTGAATCTTAAAACATTAACATTTTATACACTGCGGGCCAACAAAAAGCAATAATTCAATTCTCACGCACTTATTACCAAGCATTTGAACAAAGCGGTACTGATCAACTTAAACTTCTCACTCACAAGTTCGCATATATTTTCGTGCAATAACAACCTTTGTCTGAGATCATTTCAATAATATCCCAAGTTTAATAGCTAAGCTCATAGGCCCGAGGCAGTAATAAAATTTAACGTGTCGTTGCCGAGTTTTGTGACTTTAGCTAAATTTATTGGCGAAACTTTTTCACGCGATCCATTTGTTAATCTCGGGCGCTGCGTATTCACATTTGAAAAATACGACAAGCGATATGTTTCGCTTTTTCGGGCTAACGCGTGTCGTATCGCGAAACTTGTGTGTAGTTTTTTTTGGCCCAGATTGTAACGTAGAATGTACAAATATTTTTTAAAGTGATTTATGGTATCGTTAATTTGAACACAACGAGGCTATCATGCTTTAATTTGTCTGCTGTAGATAGATAAATTATTTTTATTGTATTCAAACCAAACGATATGTTTCCTAAATTAAACTTATTGTCACTTTGGTTGCAAGATGTGGCTACCACAGCAGTTACAATCTTTTCCACAACTGAACTATTAACCGACTGAGACTCAGTTATAGGGTGAAGCAGTGAGTAATGCTTCTTCTTACAAATTTGACATTTAGTGTTTTGTTTGTTTTGGTAGTCATCAGCAAGAATAGATCGGCTTGACCAAGCCCTAGTATCTGTCACAGAATATAATATGCTAAATTGTGTTCGTTGAATTGTAGGATTGTCCTTCTTTTACGCAGATACGGATCGGAGAAACGGATTGATGTGATTTTTTGTTTAGAAAATAATCCCGGAGAGTGACATACTTTATAAGTGTCTCTAAAATCCTCCCCGCGCCTTGCTTAAGCTAGCCCAGCACTGAGTATGTAGCCATTAACATGTCCCAAAATAATCTTCATCAGATCCAGCTTGTACCTAGATAGTCTTCAAGCAACACCCTTATCTAAAGCCAGAGTCCCACTTAATGCCTTAGCTGGAGGCCTTTTAGGTCTCGCTTAAAGTCCGGTTTATGTCTAATGAGCTCCCATGAGCAATAACTGAGGCGCACGTAGGAAAAATATAACACAGAAAAAATAAAATTGCGGTAGTCAAGCTGCGGGCTGCTGTATCTTATGACAACTCAAACAGCTTATGTCATCTGTTGTATTTATGTCAATATGATGTCATTATTCAAAACTACTAAGGATTGCAGCCTAAGGCTTATCGTTTGAGGCTTTTTTAAGATCAGTGATCAAACATAACAAACATAAAAGGTTTGAGAAGCTGTCATACTCTTCAAAACAGTAGAGTTAAGGAACCTCCCTTACTCTGGAACTACGAACCCAATCGTAACATTATTTCTGACGCAGTAGTAGGGCCGTTGGACTGCCAAGTCAAACGTAGGTTCGAAACCCAGGCACGCACTGACTTTGATTTTTCGGATTCATGTGCGTTTTAAAAATTAATTATCACTTGCTAAAACGGTGAAGAAAAACATCGTAAGGAAACCAGAACACGCGAGTTTTTTCAATGATGGGTAAAGCCTGAATTTAGTTTTATTAAACTCGGTTTTTAAAGTGAATGATGAAATTGGACCTAAGAGTGACTCTATTTGACAGTCTAAGATCAGTTTCTGACCTAACTGATCAGTGGTTCCTAAATCCGCAGATAAAAATGTCTGTTACAACAAGTTCTTAAGCAAATTTGTATTAGGTATCACACACCACATTAATATTAGGTATTGAAATATTAGGTATCACAATATTAGGTATCACAATATTTTCTACTTCGTGAGGACTTTATATTAACCGCATACAACTTTTACCGCATCGAAATTGACCATAAAACCGCTTTTTATATTTAATATCCCATGGCTCGTTATTTGGTGCGAGTCAAACCTTTTTATTAAAAAGCTATATAGCTAAGGATATATATTTTGAGACTTTATCAAGTTATCCATGGTAGCCATAAAAAATTGCCAAATTGCATTAAATGTTTTTTTTTTGCCTAAGCCGAAAATCAAAACGAGATATAATTGTTCCCAAATCCCATTGAAATTGGAACACTAGGTATATTGGCTAGGTAAAACCTGGCTGGCCAATTTCGATCTTAAAATATAAATAGAGCACATACATGTACACTCAAACAGGAAAAGCCATACGATAATAATAATAATACACGGTTTAATACCCAAGAGCCTCGATCAACACCTTAAGAGGCTCTCGTTAGATGGCTGGATAAAGGGCTTGATGCATCGGGCGGTACTCCTGGACACGGCTCGCATAGTCAGGAGGTTTCTTTTCTCTGGAGCCCTGACCACCGGTAGCTTGGACCCTGTTCCCGATACCGGAGGGCTACTATATTTTATATTTTTAAATGTAGGTATTTTTTTTTATATATTTAAAAATGTATTTTATATGTATTGTAAATGAATAATACTAGGTATATTCGCAGGTTTAGCGCTAATTGCCCTATTTACCTGCTTAGCATAAAATGCGAACGTAACTCCACGCGCTGAAGTCAAACTTTGATGAGTTGAAAAGTTTCAAGGATATGAGTACTTACGTGAATTCAAAATAACGGCTGTGGTGGGAAAACTGTAAGCGTTTTGATATGGAGGGTTTTATATTTTTATTCCTTATGTCGCATTAGTTTTCTGTTATCCTAGTACTTTGATGTACATTTTCTAACAGAGATAACAATTGGTACATAATTTATAATGGCCTATTATAATTATAGATATTTATTAGCTTCTTCTTCTTCTCCAGTAATCAAAACATTTTTATTCATATGTCTTACATCTCATCTATTTCCTGCTGTCCTAGTACTTTGAATCTTACTCCATTTTCTAGCAGGGAGTTGCCTTCCAGTCAAAAAGCCCGGGCGTACGTACTGTCTATTAGTAAAAATCGTCAAGTATTACTGAGGTCACGTGACACTAAGGGCAGATAAAGTATTAATAAATGAAATCCAAAAGCTTATCTAATATCATTTTAACAAATACGTGGATAATTACTCGTTGAAAACGTGAAAACGTTGAAAACGGACCACTGACTGAAGTGATAACTATACTTGCTTGGTTCGCTAGTGTCCATTTTGTTTAGCCATTGTTTGAGGAAGCATATTCTTGTTTTGCGAATATTACTCACCTGACCAAAGACATCACAAATTAGAGTCACAAGCAGAGAAGTCTGTAGTGTTTCCCCTTCTGACATTTTAATGACTTCTGCGCCTTATACTTACTGTTACTGTTAGCTTACATCATCCCACTGCTGGGCAAAAGCCTCCTCCCATGATTTCCACACCTTTCGGTCCAAGGCTATTGTGGACCATTGATCGTTCGTCTTGTCTAATTCGTCTCGCCATCTTCTAAGTACTTATAAATAATTTTGTTGATTCTTCATTATCTCAAATACATTTTCCGATTCAACCACTTAGTATCACTTTCTCACAGAATATTTGCGTGAAGCAACAGTATCCCGGTATCCGTATTATTGTATTTTGTATGTTTCCTACTTCTCTTCGCTTTCCTTTTTCTATAGGCAGCAGTAACCATTTTCCAGCTTGGCCCTTTTACTACCAGAAAAAGAAATTGAAAAATAATTAATATCTTCGTATTTAAACCCATGGTTGTTTATAGGAAATTCTACCCTACTCGAATGTTGTATATTAATGCGAAATTGCCCATATGAAACTTTCAGCTCCAGTAACAAAGAGACGAACTTTCTAGAATAAACTCAATAAATAGCGGGATTTAAAATAAATCGATTTGCAAACTGTCGCATTATGGAAAATTTGTTCAAACTTTTTGTCATTTAAAGATTTATTCGTATCTGAGCCGGTAAAGTTGGTTTATTGAAATAGGTATTATGTTCTTGAAATAAAAATAGTACTAATAGGGATATTAAGCCTACTTTTAAAACGTATTTATAAAATACCTACTAGTTACCGCCAGCCGTTTCCCTCGTATGGTATATTGATAAATTGTAGCCTGCGTGTTAATCAAATGTATAAGCTATATTACTGTAAAATTTTAATTAAATCTGTTCAAGTGTTTTTGCCTGAAAGAGTAACAAACGTCCATCCATCCTCATAAAATTTCACATTAATAATACTAGCTTCCGTCCGTAGCTTCACCCGCTTTGTATGTTGATTTGTGGTATATGTGTTATTCTGATCCATAAGCTATATTACTGTAAAGTTTCATCATATTCCATTTACTAGTTTTTGCATGAAAGTGTAACAAACAGCCAGCCTCCATATAACCTTAAAAAAAATCACATAGTCGGTATGTAGTGATTGATGATTAATAGGAATTTATTCCTAAAATAGAAACAGGTGCGTCTACAATGACTAGATAAATGAAAAAGTAATATATTATGTCTAATACAAATTTTAGTTACATTTAAAGCCAGCTTAAGAGACTTGAAGAATAAAAAAGCTGAAATAATTCAGCCTAATTACTTACATATCTCAGAATCTATCTAAAGTCTCATACAAAATTTAACAAACGTAGCTCCTGATTAATGGTAGGCAAATTAAGCTCATACATTTTACACGCCTACGAATAAGTTTAATAATAAAATATTATATTCTTGAGATAAAGAGGCGTTTGCATTGGAATTAAGATATATTTTTTCTACATATAAAAAAAATGGTGGTCATTGTGGAATTTTAAGTGGAATGCCTATGTCTAGAAGTGGACGTCTACCTGCTGTTGATGCTGCTGAATATAGGGTCGCATTAAGAACTTTACTCAGAACTCAAGCATTACTTGAAACTAGTTTAGTCGAACAAAAACTAAAATCAAGTAATGCTCGAGTCTTTGTCAAACAAAAACTAAAATCAAGTAATGCTCGAGTCTTTGTCAAACAAAAACTAAAATCAAGTAATGCTTGAGTCCTGATTTAGATTCCTGTGTGTGTATAATGCCTCCTGCGTAGTTGGCGAATCTTCGTTCAAAATGGCGCCGTGACCGAAATTTGGTCAGGAAGGTAATATACGTTCTAGCAAATATGACTTTTGGCAAAGGAAATCCTCTCGTAAGATATCTGTGGAAGAATAAATGAGCTAATGTTCTCAGTTGAAAACTTGTGAATAACTTGGAAGATATGTACATAATAATGACTTTGTATCCTAAAGACTTTGGAACATAATCCGATTTCGTAAATACGCGAATGTTGACTTTACTTTTGTTTTATGGGACTGTTTTACATAGTACGCGTATCCGAAATCCGAATGTATTTTCAACCAACCTCCAAAAAGGAGGATGTTACCGACTGGCTGTGGAACGTTTTGTATCCCTAGAAAGCTAATCTTATCGTACCTAAAAGATTTACGCGAATGCAAACAATTTAAGCATGAGTTTTAATTAGCTGTAATGTCGAATGTAATTGTTCTTTATTTAAATAAAACGTTATTATAATTATGTACCTATGAAATAATTAAAACCACTTTTTTATGTTGTCTATATATATTTATTTATATAAAAAACTAGCTTAACTTAATTTTAAACAAATTGGCAACATTCCTATTTTTCGTCGTCTCTTCTCTAGAGACGAGAATTCTAGAATTCTGCTCATACATATATACCTACTTAAAGGATTCAAAGTCTTCATGTACACATACACTATGAAAGAGAAAAGTCTGACTCAAGACAGAGACATAGTTACCAAGTTTCAGAAATAGTCCACAGTCCGGCTATAGAAGTAAAAGGTTTCCCACATAAACTTCAACTGCCATGAAAATTCCAAAACTATTATACTAAAACTACAAATAATTTACCGCCTCAAGTCAACTGTATTTCACGGTTAAATTTAACCAAACTAACTTTATAATAACATGATATTTTCATATTTGTGCACACTAACAACGCGGAATGATGCCACGAGTACAAAGTATGAAGTCTCGGACTTGGATACACTTGGGATGTGGGGGAAGCGATAAGCTGTTAGCGGGTTTTCATTACCAAAACAAGCACATTTTTGATACCGCATTTTAAAAAAAACTACTAAAGTGACAAATCTATGATAAAAATGAAAAAATGAAAAAAAAAAAAATTAAAAAGTGTTTATTTTGACAAAAATTCACAACATAATATAACACTTCTGCCAAACTGTATGGCAGTTTGATGGCAGACGCAGCTCCCTTAAATTATTTTTATATTCCAGGTTTTCTACACTTTCTCATTAAAAACAATAATTAAACAAAAGATATTTGCTTATTTTATTTTTAAGCGCTGTTTTCGAAACACAGTTGCTTTCAATATCGGACGGAAGATTATTAAGAATGGTTGGTATCAAATAATTTCTGCATCTTTCACCGTAATAGTTGTTACAAGAAGGCACCTTAAATTGTTTAATATTTCTATTCCTTTGAGGTCTTTCATATACTAATTTAGTTTTAAACTTATCACTGCCATACTGTTCTAGTAATAACATAAGCACTACTTTCTCATGGACTGACAACATCTTACACTCTAAAAATAAGTCTTCATAATTACTATTTTTACATCGGTTTTTTGTATTTTTGTCTACTAAGAGTTTCATGAATCTGATTTGTAATAATTTAATTTTATCTAAGTAGGTTTTAAATGTATTACCATAGCATGCCAGTCCATAGGAAAGCAGTGAATCCACCAGCGCATAGTAGACCGTATACAAAGTGGCCCTATCTAAAACAAAACTAAGGTGGCGGAAGCTCACCAGCACCGAGCCTAGCTTATCACACAGGTGTTTTATATGTGTTTTCCAAGAAAAACTGTTATCTATTACTAACCCCAGGTACTTGTACTCCTCCACCACCTCAATATTTGCACACGCACACAACATCACTCCGTTGCTATGCAGACACTCATAACTATGCCCCACTATGCGCGGGCGACGCTCCTTGCTTTTAAGATACGGCGATCTAATAATCATACATTTGGTTTTCTTTATATTAATTAAGATCCCATTGTCATGGGCCCATTTAATGATATTAGTAAAATCCCTTTGAATGTTATTTTCGATTACATTTAAATCTTTATCTGCATATACAAGGCAGGTATCATCAGCATACATGTACATGCGACAATTACGCACTACGTTGCACATACTATTTACATGCATGATGTATCCGACGGGACCGAACACGGATCCGGTTGGCACCCCGCAACTGACGTGTCTGGGCTCGCCGACGACACCGTCAACCACAGTTCGCAGTGTCCGGTCAGTAAGGTAGGCACGGAACCACTTGTTCAGTGGTCCCGCGACCCCACACTCCTCCATGGCTTGAAGCAGTTGGTGGTGTTCCAGGGTGTCAAATGCTTTTTTGAAATCAATGTAGACCACCACCACCTGCTTCCGTTGATCCAGACACTGATTGACGTCGTCTGTAAAAAATATGGTGTGCGGTTACCATAACCTATAATTTTGCGAGGGATTATGGAAGGGGATTAAAAAACGAGGGGAGGAAGGATTTGGGCCTACAGTACTCTCAGTGACCGTACAAAACAAAACAGTACGAATTTAAGGTGTTGAAAGGGGAAAATTGCTCTCTATTTGCAATGACACTGCAAAAAATATCATTTTTTTTTTTATTGCGTATGCAGTGATAGAGTAATTTCATATGTTTTATATTATCGTCCTATATATGAGCTATTCCTCAGAGAGCACCCAGCTCAATAGCACCTAGGCTTTTATTCGTAACGCATCTACACATATGCAAGTATCTTTTAGCAATGTGCCAAGAGACTTGTTACGCAGTAAAAAGCTAATCAATAATATTAATAT
Source organism: Protodeltote pygarga (assembly GCA_936450705.2). Classification (NCBI taxonomy): domain Eukaryota; kingdom Metazoa; phylum Arthropoda; class Insecta; order Lepidoptera; family Noctuidae; genus Protodeltote; species Protodeltote pygarga. Next base: position 12,059,696 of record OW388263.2, read on the forward strand.
AGTAAAAAAGAAAGAAAGAAAGAAAAAGCATTTATTCATTTTTGGACAAACAGACATACGAAAAATACGAACTAAAACCAAAAAAAATAAGATGGCGATCGATTATAAACGTACATAGTCTAGGCTGCGCAGGCACAGGTTTCAGGCAGGCAATGTCTACAAACTGTGCTTGCGCATTATAGTAGTAGTAATTAGTAGGTATATTTTGATCATAATATGACGCTTACACCGCTCCCTGCTATAACTTGGACCACATTGTTATAAAGTTACGTGGTGTATTCATACCAGTTTACTGGCAACTTTTAACTGGCCAGATGTGCCTCAGCCTCCCGGGTATGAATCTGATTTGCTTGCAGATTAATACGCCACGGGAAACTTTTTTTTTATTCTAAAACAGATGAATGTTACGTACTTACCTACTGCTTTTAAAAAGTTTTACACTTAGGGGAATTTCGGTTTTATTTTGTAATGAAACTAATTAAAATATTGTGTCAGTGTTATCAAATTTGAGATGGCAGCGGTTTGTGGTCCTATGGGATTATTGGGGTTGTCTTGTCATATTGTGGGAAGTAGGTTGACTATTATATTATTAAATGTTGTAGCTTCTTGGAGATTTTGTTCTCACTATGTTCATTTACAAATGAACCTACAAACTTCTTCGCAATAAAATTATTATCTAGCTGATACAATATAGAATACTAAAGATTTATTTACAAATACAGAGACAGCATTTGACAGACGCGTAACTTCACTATCATCAAACTAGCACAGATGTCAATCTATTTCCATCTTTACAGTGAACATGATAGAGTTAAATTTAAGTTGCAGTTTCGAACAATGATGGCCCGTGTCTGCTTGGACACGTTCTGCTTACATTCGTTAGACCTTTAAATTATGTAGATATATATTAATATATTTTCGGTACGATAAGTTACTCCACGTTTTATCACATGCGGTATCTGTAGCCTATCTTCCAAACCGCGGACAAAAAAAAAAAAATGAACAAAGCTATCGATTTTCTAACCGTAAGTTTTTATGCGAGACCGACATTTCAAGTTTTATCTAGTGTCAAAATTATTCTTACAAATAAAACCTTAACAGTACCTATATAAAGATGATATTCAAAAAACTTTTTCAGGTTGATCCCGTTGAAACTCCAAGCGAGGTTTAGGTTCGTGGAATAGCCGAGTTTATACAGAGCATCGATTCTATGAGCACACAACTCTTGAGGAGTAACTAGAAAATATAATAAGGTGACCAGCGTTTTAGGAACTACATAATATTTATAGCAGTACAGCCTAGTGGTATGGTCGTTATCTGGCTAGTTAAAGGTCTCCGTTTCGAACATAAGGTGCACCTCTGAGTTTCCGTTATGTATGTGCGAATTATAAAATTATTAATTATCACTTGTTCCGAGCCTCAAAAACATGTAAAGCCGTTGGTCCTGCGCCTGATCTCTATCCGTTCGTGTCGGATTACCGTCCCATTAGACTATGAGAGTAAGAGAATAGGGAGTGCACCTATATTTGCGCACACACTAGTGCACTATATCTCCTGCGTAGTTGGCTGATTTCCGTTAAATTAGCGGCTGCAGCTGTAACCGAAATCCGTCAGTTAGGAGTACATTAATCTTTATTCTCCGACAGAATTAGTTATTTATTTTAAAATAACTAATTTATTTAATTCTAACCTCTGGCCAGATGCTCTATGGATTCCACACATTTTTGTGGTTATTTATGTGCATAAAGAGAACATTTAGAAAATTGGACAGAAAAAACAAAAGTGACTAATTAGGATTTTATTTGCGATACCACATAAACTACTCAAGAACGATGGTGACATAACGACTAAGATTTATTATAAGTCTCACACAAGCTCATAGAGTTCTAGAGCAGTTAGCTGTCCCTAAGTTCAGTCGTAAGCCACTGGCTTACTCTGAGTCAAGTGTTTCTTAGTGTGTCCGACAATGTTAATTGGACATTTTTGATAGCAAGAGGAGTTTATTAGTCATTGAAGCCTCCTAATGACTAATTTAAGTGTACTAAATATGTTTCAATTACAGAATGATTCAATTAAGACCGTGAATAACTGAGTAGGCAGTGAAACATCTAGATAGATAAATAATTTATTTGCTTACATTGTAGGTACAGTGGAATAAAGGTAAATAGAGCCATATACAATGTACCTTGAATTAGGCATGCAAAAGTACCAAAATAATAAATTATGAAGCTAATTATTATAAAGTATCAAAGCAATACAAAGTCAATAATATCATAACTAGAAATCAAACCAACCAACGCTTTTATACTATTAGAGCAATTTTACCAATAGCTAAAAAATTGCCTTTTATGTTTTGCAGTCTTATTTTTTTTTTGGAAAATATTGTTTTTACTATAAAAATAGTCGAAGAGTCTCTTTCTACCGAATCCGTGTTTATTATACGACATTAAAAATGTTAGAAACTCTATGTCATAAAGTTAAATTAAGTTCTATATTTCCTAAATCAGCTCGGAATTTTATGGTATTTTGATGCTATCTTTAAACGCTTCTGTATTGTGTGTTATAGTTTTCATTAAAACGTTGTCGTATTGTCGCTTTAACTGCAGTATGCAAGACTGAGTTTGCATATATTTAAAGTATCAAATCGATATTGTCGAACTAAACAATTTGATTTTGAACATTGTACAAGAATTTATTAGTTGTTGTATTCATATGAATTGTCCAAACTAAACACAACTAAATAAATGTACCATAGTTGTACAACTATTTAGTTGTATACACAACGATTGTTTTTTAGGCAGTCGCGCCGTCTTCTTCTTCTTTTTCAACCCATATCCACCCAATGCTGAGTGTAGGTCTCTTCCATGGCACTCCATTTTTGACGGTCTTGTGTCTTTCTCATCCGCCGCGGAAGTTGAGCCGTAGAAAAATTATATTCAGCTGCATCTGGTTAGATTAGAAGCCGACACCAACAAAGTTTGGGAGTAATAAGGCTTATATAATGGAGAATGATGACAACGGTTATACAACTAATTAGTTGTATATGCGCTGTTACTTCACAAAAAAATATTAACAAAATCTGTTACATCTCAGGCAACAGTTTCTGTAGTTTGCTGTAATTAAATTTAGTCAAAGAAGTCTTATTTCTCTCTTTTCTTTGACTAGTTAACGTAAGGAAACACTAATGAAGCAACAAATCGTGCTACATTAAAAGTATCGGTTGAAACATTAATGTTTCAAAACTGTTTAATACTGTTATAATGTTTGCTTGTACATACAATGAAATTGCGGCTTGGGTCGATAAAAACTGAAATAAGTAGGTAGTACCTAAGTGAAAATTATGAAATTACACTAGCCAAAATAAAGTAAGCTAAGTTAAACTAAACTAAAAGGTATTTTTATTTAAAAAAAAACATACTTAATAATCTGTTATTATTAAACAGGTCAAATATTTACTTTAAAATATCGTATACCTATTCCCTATCTATCTACCGTATATCGTATCAGGTTGGGTGGGTCAGAAAAACATTTGTTCTTTATAATACTGATATTCAGTTGCATCTGGTTAGTTTAGAAGCCGACGCCTACAAAGTTTGGAAATAATAAGGCTAGTAGAATGGATAAGGGCAAAGAGAAGAGACGATATTACAAAATAAAAAATATTTAAAAAAACAATGCCTGTTTTCTTCTTCTTTCTTTATCGTATGGTTGATGTACAACCTGGGGGCTTAGCCAAGTTGACTATCTACAATCGCTTACGAATAGAAAATGAGAGAAATGTATAGGATGACATTACTTTTATCGTTATGTCACGTGGTGACATATCGATCGAAGGTAATGTCATCCTATACATTTCTTTCGTTTTCTATTCGTTAGCGATTGTAGATAGTCAACTTGGCTAACCCCCCTGGTGTCAGAGTTTAAGCCACCCGTAGGCCTCTAACATGGCTTTATATGACGTAGAAAAATCTCTTAGATATGCTGATTTCCTTACGATGTTTTAGCAAGTGATCATTGATTTCTAAAACGCACATGTATCCGAAAAGTCAGAGGTGCGTACCTACGACCTTTTGGCTTGGCAGTCCAAACTAGGTTATCACTACACTGCGTACAGAATCTGTTAAAGTTTCCATGCCTACTACGTTATTTACAAATCTGTGGTTCCAGGTTACATGGGTTCTCGGACCCAATCGAGTTACTTCGACATCTGAGACGATTTGCTACTATTTAGGCCAAATTGAAATATTGGCATGAAAACCCTTGTTGATTAATATTAAATTACAATAGAGGGCACTTTGTGTTGGATGGTTGATTGGCTTTATCTTAAAGGAATTATGGGTGTATTGTAATTAACTAGCCTAGTTGAATAACCTTGTAATTTAAGCCAAAATGTTGGCTTTATGTTGTCACTCACACAGATGTACTCAGTTTTCAAACTGCGAATAATACGAATAATGCGAATTAAAAAAAAAATATAATTTTAATTTGTATACATTTATTATATATACATAATTACTATTACTTGATATATATATAATTTATTAACATTCTTGTAAAAATGTAGTGAATATTGAATGTATCTGATATAGACTCCTGTAATTAAATATTGATGTAGGTACTTTATTGACGACGTGTAAATTAATTCTTTACCAATAAATACTACGAACTATACCAACAGTTTTAGTAGGTGATACGTATATCTCGTTTTTACTCTTCCGGAAGGACAAAGACAGGTAGATACCTATATTACTTCTTAATAAAACTGACATAGTTGCACAGTATCTACTAAGGTTACAGATCGCAAGGACGGTAAATAAGAAGATGAACTGACTCCGATTCGAGTTTTTATATTTGCAATAACTTACCAAGAGGAGTTCGTGACAGCGCGACAATTTACAAAAAAGACCAATTAATTATAATTTTTTCTCACAATTCAATATTAATTTTACATGATGGGGTTAATTATTAACATCTATTTATTTGTTCTTTCTTTCTTTCTATTAAGGTTCAAAATATATAGCTCTGGAACGGACGGACGAACAGCGGAGCCTTAGTATAAGGGATTGCACCCTTTGGATACGTAACCATAAAAATCGTATTTGTTATTGAAATTATTATCAACCGCCTTATGGTATCCCAGAGTAGTAAGTAAAGCGCTCACTTAAGACATAAGTTGAGAGCCTTGTTACTGGCAAAATTGACATTTCGATTGCCTATTCTGCAAACCTAAACTTTTGATTTAATTACATTAATGCTAAATTAATATTTATTTTTGTATAGACCTGTATTCCTCAGACGGGGTAGGCAGAGGTGTGCACTTGTGCAGTACACCCACGTTTCGCCGGCTATGTTATAAGTCTCATGTAATAGGGGCGAGCCTATTGGCATTAACCGAGCACAATTCACGACTCCTTGCTGCTACTAAGAGTTTTCTAATGGAAAAACCCAGTAACACTTTGCCCGACCCGAGGATCGAACCCAGGACCTCGTGCTCAGCAATCGCGCTTGCTACCACTTGACCAACGAGGCAGCTAAATTAATACTAATAAAAAAATACTTTGGGATATTGCAAAGCGACTCATCAACACGACACGTGATCAAAAGGCAGTCAGTCTTCTGGGCACGCTACCCGAAAACAGCGATGCGGGGGAGATTTTTGATGCCTAAATTGTTTTTCCCTACTTTTAGTTTATTTCTTATTCTTTAGTGTACTATATATCACTCTGTAATTATTAATAATACGTGTTTATTCTATATAAAAAACTTTTTTCATCATCTGCCTAGCCTTTTCCCATCTATGTTGGGGTCGGCTTCCAGTCTTACCGGATGCAGCTGAATACCAGTGTTTTACATGGAGCGACTGCCTATCAGACCTCCACAACCCAGATACTGGGTTACACGATACCCCTTGGTAAGACTGGTTGTCAGACTTTCGGACTTCTGACTACCCGTAACGACTGTCAAAGATCTACAATTGACAGCCGGGGCCAACAGCTTAACGTGCTATCCGAGGCACGGAGAGTGATAATTAATTTATAAAACGCACATAACTTACGAAAGTCAGAGGTGCGCGCGCCTTGGGTTCGAACCCGAGACCACTGACTTGTCAGTCAACGGTCACCACCAGTAGGCTATCACGACTCTATATAAAAATATCTTTATAAAAAACTTTTTTATTTATGAAAAAATAATATTGCAGTTAGGTAACAGTTACATCACTTCTTATTTGGTCTGCCCTGGTCCCATTAACATGGACATTTTGACATTTTTTACATACATTTTTTATACATTATTTAACATAGCCATTTTGTGCCGACCTCAAGGTTACTTGTCTTCCATTTTTCTCTATCAGCCGTCATTTGAACATTTTTTTTTTCACTTATTGAATGAAGATATGTAGTTAATCTATGACACCACCGAATGAATATTTCAAAGCTAAATAGAATTTAAAAACATAAATGTCTTTGCTCATTCCTTGCCTTCTTGAAACTAATGTTCACTCTGACGCCCTGTAACATGCATTCATATTTACGCAAAACCCAAAAATAGCCGAAGCAAATTAATCGCACACAAAGGCGGTCTCCGCAAAGCTAATATTATTGTCACACGAAAGATAGCTAGCAGCAGATCAACACAAGTGCGTTCCTACTTCATACATAAAACATGGGACGCTATGAGCCCAATAATATCATGTATTGTTTGACTGAAACGCTGTATTGACAGAAATTATGGTAAAGAGGCTCACAAGCGGACCGTCGCTCATACATTAGAACAGCTTTGAGGATTACGTTCTTTCTAGTTTTTGTTTGAATGTTTGTGATAAAAGGAATGGGTAAGAAGGAGTTTGTTTAGGTTATTTTTAACCTTTTTGTTAAACGGCTTTACTTAGCTTGACCTGTTTATTATTTGGTTCGTGAGTCGTAATAGCCTAGTGGTGATGACCGTTGACTGGCAAGTCTGTGGTCTCGAGTTCGAACCCAAGGCTTACCTCTGACTTTTCGTAAGTTATGTGCATTTTATAAATTAATTATCACTTAATCCGTGCCCTGGAAAGCACTTAAAGCCGTTGACCCTGCGCCTGATCTCTCTCCGGTCGTGTCGGAATGCCGGCCCATCGGACTATGAGAGTGAGGGAATAGAGTCATCTGTGTTTGCGCACATATTTGTGCACTTGTTGTTGTGTTTATTTTTCAAAACACTTGACGTTTCGAGAGCTTTGCAGCTCTCGTAGTTCTTTCATTCTTACTGTGAAAGTAAGGATTACGTTAAAAAACGTTAAAAAAAAGTTACAGATTGCAGATTGACCTTTAACTTTAAGTTAAATAATGACACTAGCATCTTTCCCAAATGAATTTCACGTAAACTTCTTTATCAGGTCAAAACTTACAATCACCCATATAAAAGGTACCCAAATTCAAATCCGCAAAACTTACCCGAACTAAAATAGCCCTCCATGCAAATCGCGAAAGCCTATCTTCACCGACCTGCAAGCGCATACATTAAAACGGGTAGGAATTACGCGAATTTCACAAGATCCAAGATTATGTCGTCGAAAACATAGGACCGAAGCGGGGCCGTAGGGCTCAGTCTCATAAGATAAATTATCCTTAAGGACGATTTAACCAACTGCGGGAGTGAGCACAATATTTATTGCATTCGCGAAAATGGTACGTTTTTTTTGGGATTATTGGTCACCGTGTTTTTATGGGATAGGTAGATGGGAATGCGGAAGTTTTACCAGAATATTATGATTATACAGAGGAGACGAATATGATATTAACTTTAAGAGATATTCGAGAGTGAGAGATATTCGAAATTTCGAAAAAAAAAATCTATTCTAGCGGGATTTGAATCCGCGACTTACTGGGCAACCCCCAGTCACTCTGCCACTAAGTTATTCGTAATTTTAGTTAACCTTAGTTACAAATAGCTTAGCTGTTAGTCAGTGATGCAGGACACCACTGCGGGGCTAAGTTCTGTTCTCATACAGAGAAGGATCGAGCATTAATCACCACGTTAGCTCACTGTATGTTGGCAATTTCATACTATTAGGTCCAGGTTTCCTCATGATGTTTTTATTCACCGTTAGTTAGTGGTGTCTTAGATTAACTAAGAAAGTAGATATCACATTGAAAACGTCTCAATGCGTCACACGTCATATCCAATCTGTATACACGAGTAATTCGTCAAGAGCCGACAATAGACACAAAAGATAATTGATTGTACCCGCTAAACTATTTATCATTAACACCAGTATTCTGTGAGAGGTCAGCCAGCCCATTCAGGCTGAAATCAGTATAATAACTACCACAGAAAAACTGCGTTGAGGAAAAAAAAAATTGATTTCAAAAACATTATAAATAAGCAGGAACATCTACACATTAAACACTAATTTACTGTTTACTAATTTTAGGAGCATAGTATGAAAGAATGTATTTTTTGGTAATGTAGGTCTTATCTCTTTTGTCTTGGTTTAAATACATATAAAATAATGCGATAGAAATTAGCAGATTGGACTGCATATCATTGATTTTCTATTAAGACTTAAATACTACTCTGTATTTTATTTTGGGTGTATTCGCGCACAGATAATCCATAATAATCACTATTGAACTAACCTCGGTGTTTCTGTCAAGTTGCATTGACCGTGGTCACAAAAAGACACAGAATACCAAACTACAGAATTGTTTGTTTTAACAGAACTGATAAAAAAAAACTTATCCATTTTACGTCATCAAAACTACCCGTTACACTATGTAATACTTCTCAGGCTAAATAAGCTTGACTAGGCTTGATTTAAAATTCCAAGTGTGTATCGAAAGCAGTTAGGATAAATCCTCATTTTGAAGACTTGGGGTAAAACCCTAAGTACGGGTAGTTTTTATAACCTTGGCTTAAGGGTAGCCGACGATGACTTAGAGGCTAGAGGAAGCTGTGTAAATAATGGTATGTTGTATACATAGATAGTAGAACATAATATTAAATAAAATAAATATATATTTAGTATATCTACATCTACACACATATAATTATGTATAAATACATAGAAACTAGCATGCTATGCTACTTTTTGGGCCGCTTCAACAAATAAAAAAACATTTAGTTTGCTATCGAAACGACGACGACGATAAGAAGAAGATCATATACCTATATATTATATAATATAATTATTTAAAGGCTTATTTATTATTTTAAGTAAAACAAATCATAATATAAACGAGTTAAAGAGAGTTTTTACCTTATAAGTCGACGACAAATCTCTAAAAATTGTCGATCATACCAAACTTTTTTTTAAAGCTTAATAATACAGATTCTAAAATACGTCTAAGTAATGTAGTTTTGAATGACTTTGCAAATTAAAAAAAAAATATATAAAAAGACAGAATTAGATTTGTATACGTGTGGTATACCTACATACCTCTATGTGCTTTATTCAAAAGCGTTTTCATCCGTGAGTTTATATTGTAAACAGCATCTGAGAGAGTTTCATTAACGTGTTACCACAGCTTAATAATTAAAAACAAGCGATATATTTAGGCACTAGTCGCAAAAATGGAGAACAAAGAACTAAAATATCTATGATACTAAAAATGTATTTGCTTTGATAAATAACTTTATATTATAGTTATAATAATATAATCAAACAACTCTATTATATTTCGAAGCTTACTATGAAAATCACCAATTAAAATGCAATTCTGTACAAACTACCAAGTCAACTACCACTAATTGATTACAACCCTCTGCGTTGGCACTCGCAAATCAAATAGATAGCAGCAGATTAGCATAAAATTAAACTATACTATACCAGCGCGTACAACCCAAAGTTAAGGTTCAGAAGAACCATAATTGTCAATTAGCGTTATCATCCATGTGCCGTGGCGTTTCGAGCCTAAGAATAGAAGCACCCCTACTCGTCCCGCTGGTGTCGTAAAAAGCGACAAAGGGAAAGATCCGGAGGTTGGGTAGCAGCATCTTTCTGTGAAACAGTAATCATCTGCTACTGCGATAGCCAACCCGCTTGTCTAACATAGCGATTATGGGCAAATACCTCCAATGAGCGCACACATGAGGCCTATGTTCAGCAGGGATGACATGCATCATCTTCCTAGCCTGATTTCTCCCAAACTTTTTGTCGGAATTGACTTCTAAGTAATTGGATGCAGTGGAATGTCAATTTTCGACGGAGCGACTGCCTATCTGATCCCTGAAACCCAAAGGAATACAATATTTGAAAGTTAAATCAGTTGCCAGGATTTTAGAGGGAGTCAAAGATCTTCATAACATTTATGATTAGCATATAAATATTAGCAATACCTATTAGTTGAGTGGCTCTGATTTTTGTAAGTTATGTGCATATTATATTATACAGGGTGGGCCATAAGGGTGTTGGCGGTTTAAATATTCGATTTAAAAAGAACTACGAAACATAACACAAATATATTTATATTGTTAAAAAGTAGAAGCATGGGAATTTTTAAGACATAAAAATAATGTTGTCCAAATGGCTTCCCTCGGCTGCTTGGCACTCTTGGAACCGAAGTCGCAAATTTTGGAAAACTCGTTGAAAAGTTGTTCTCGGTATTTTGTTACTTTCCTGAATAATATTCCTCTTCAGCTGCTCTAAATTGGTCGGATTATTCTCGTAAACTACCGATTTGAGGTAGCCCCATAGAAAATAATCGCATGGAGAGAGATCGGGGCTACGTGGGGGCCATTCAATATCCTCCCTTTTCGAGATGAGTTTTCCGGGAAAAACATTTTTCAGCAGCCCTAGCCGTATGACATGTGGCCCCATCCTGTTGAAACCACATCCTCGAGGTATTGCCTTGAAGTTCTTGCAAAGCTGGCACCAAAAAGTCTGTTATCATGTTGCAATAATGGTTAGTTCTAACCGTCATCGCTTGCCCTCTTTCGTCCTCAAAAAAGTATGGCCCAATAATACCGGTTGACGTTATCCCAGCCCACACGACAAGCTTAGGGCTGTGAAGTGGACGTTTATGCAAGCGTCGGGGATTAGTCTCGGACCAGAACCGACAATTTTGCTTGTTCACATGGCCATTAAGGTGAAAATTAGCCTAAATTAAGCCTAAATTTATTGTTTTCGTAATACGCTCGGACACAAAATGCATGCTGCACTCCCGTGTACGGCTCCATGGCGAAAAAATTTCCAGGAAGCGGCGCAGCGAACAACATATCCCCTAGCCACCCCGCGCCGCGCGTTACCCAGAAATTGAAGAATTAAATCGCCAACACTGATATGGCCCACCCTACTAGCTGCCCCGCGCGACTTTGTACGCGTAATTATTTTACCTCTACGCTTTTTCTACCCAACCCTACACTACTCTACGCTACTCTACCCTACCCTAGCATTCTCTAACCCTACCCTACCCCTACTCTACGCTACCCCTACCCTACCCTACCCTACGCTACCCCTACCCTACTCTACTCTACCCCTACCCTACCCCTCTATTCTTACCCTACCCTACTGTACCTCTACCCTACTCTACTCTACCCCTACCCTACCCTTCTATTCCTACCCTACCCTACTGTTCCTCTACCCTACTCTACTCTACCCCTACCCTACCCCTCTATTCCTACCTTACACTACCCTACTCTACCTCTACCCTACCCTACCCATACCCTACCATACCCAAGGGGTATAATGCCATATTTTTTTTCTTCGATTCTTCTATTATAGGCGGAGACTAATCCAACAAATTAAATACCATGAAAATCGGTCCAGCAGTTCTCGTGTGTGCCTACTAATTTTCATGGCTTCAACTTTAAAAATGGCAGAATTTCATTCAAACTTTTATCTTCTATATTTTCTCCCCAAAGTGATTGAATATCGAGATATACGTGCATAGTTATGCCACTTTGATGTCTCATACTAATACCGAATATCTTACACAAAATATTCGCGCTTTTTGATATCTCTACCCGTTAGGGGGAAAGGGGGGGGGGCTTTCCCCCTAATGGGTAGAGTTATCAAAAAGCTAAAACACGTCTTATTTGTTAACCGAAAAGCTAATTATCGAGTTTAATGACGGATTTTCATAACTACAAACTTTAGTCCCCTTTTATATCTCCTCAGGGGTAAAAAAATCCAAATTTTTTGATACACGTCTTTTTTATTTTTAGCGCATAAGCTAAATACTTATTTTTACATCTGTAACTTAAAAAATAACGAATCTCCCATACAAACTTTCACCTCCTTTTTTATCCACTCAAGGGTAGTTTTAAAAAAAAAAACAATGCTTGTCCTTTTATTTATCAACCGAAAAGCTGAATACCAAGTTTCGTACATTTAACGTTAAGAATGACGGATTTACATACAAACTGTTTCCCCCTTTTTTACCTATTTAGGGGGGGAATTTCAGAAAATCCTTCCTTAGTGCACCCCTACGGTACTTAAAGAATATTGTCTCAAAATTTCAAGTCCCTAGGTCCACCGGTTTAGGCTGTGCGTTGTCTGTCAGTCAGTCACGTTACCATTTTATAAGTATAGATTAAGTATATTATAAATGAGTACCTAATTATCTATATTATATTAATATTATGAATGTCTATGGTAGTGCCTAATTAAGGCGCGTTGCTAACAGACATTAACGTCAAGGCACAGATGAGGCGCGGACACTTTTCCCCTTAGTCGTACTTACCTCTCTTTTTGTAAAATGTATGAGTAAATGCGTTCGCTCCATATCTTCGGCTCGACTCCGTTCAGTTCACGACTGGCGGCTTTGCTGAGACAGCTTGTAGTAGCACCTGTTAGAATACTTCCTCAAGCCAAAACAAATGATTGCCTCTTCCGGGGTATTACCGCACGGTACAGCTGCATTTGACAGGCTTGCTGTTCTCCAAACCACAAACATGCCTCCGCAAACTCGCATTAGGTCAACTTAGTCTACATTGCAATGGTATAAATGTTTTGATACTTGCTTATAATTATTGTCTTTTATCGCAGCAAGATTAGCCAATTACACAGGAGTATTAAGTAAAAGATGTGTATACAAACACAGGTGCACTCTCTATTCCCTCACTCTCATTATAGTCCGATAGGAAGGCAATCCGTCATGATCAGATGAAATACCGAGGACGGCTTTACGTGCTCTTCGAAATTTGGAGCGCCTACTCCGTGCCATACTATTTTATCATACGCTCTTGACGCACGAAAAGTCAGAGGTGTGCTTTGGGTTTGACCCTGAGAATGTATGGAATCAAATTATACCTACTAATTTGACATACCATTTTTATATAGACACATTTTTAACATTTATGTAATTGTTAAGTGCCATTGTCAACAAAAAGGTATGTTTAAGTTAACCTACCATATTTTTCTGTTTAGTGAACACAGTTTAGCTAGTGTCTAATTGTTGCCGTTAAGTGTGATAAATGGGGATCAGCTTGATGTTTTAGCTGGTGTTTTTAGGGTAATCTTCCCTGGAACGTGTTCCGAAACTTGACGAAATATAACTTTGTTGGTAGACGATTCTTTGAAGATCTTAAAGTCTCACAATGATGTTAAGCTGCAGATTACAGTAAAGACAATTGAATTGAATTTTAATGAATATTTGTTTATTTAAAATTCAATTGAAATGAACTTTTTATTTTAATCGTAAGAACAAATATTATTTGGTGAGTTCCTTCTCACGTTTTGTTATTTATTTATTGGAGACATCGACATTTGGCAAACTTTGAGCTTGAACCTTTCCCGAAATGTCAAAGATCAACCCCCCAAATGCGCTGAGTAAAATGATCAACACGAATCATTATTGAATGATTAAATGAAAATAATGTGTACTATTGAGTACACATTATTTTATTAATAATAATAAAGTAATTTGATAACTAATATAGTTAATTGATTACCCATACCAAGATATAACCAATAAAATTTCTTAGGTGCATGTATTTATGCATACAGTTTGTGCACGTATTTTAAACTTTGGATCAAATAGGTATTCACGTACAAAACATGAATTCAAAAAGTTCAATGTCAGTTACAATGTCAAATGCAGGAATTGTTTAAGTTACATACCAGTTACAATGTCAAATGCAGACATTATGAAATTTAAAGTCATTAATTACCTGAGTAAAATTTTGCCAGGTTTCAAATACTCTTTCTATTACAATTCTATAAAATCAACGACTTAATCATGAAACCCAAACAAATCTTATTCAAAGCTACAATCGAAAATGAAATGCAATCTTTTTTTAATATTATCAATCAAAAACATAACTCTTCCTTGGCAGTCGGGTAAAAAGAAAAATCATTTCAACCTCGGCTTGGACAAATATCGGCCGACATGTTAGATGCAAAGTAATTCGATTTGTAAAGGATAGCAGTCAGTGGATCGCGTAATGGCGCTTCCGACACAGACGATGCACCTGTGCCCTGCATCCGATTACAGACCGACAAACTACGAAGGAATTACATAAATATTGAGATACCTTGAACGGATTTTTATTGATTTGTATATTATTGAAAGTTTAGCATAAATTCAACAAACTAGAGACTGTGGTCTGTTCTTTAATGCTACTAAGGTGACAAACAGGTAAACAGCCTGCTTGATGATTCACTGATGAACTAGAGATACGTGCAACATCCGGGGATATCGAACTTATGCGTTGTCAACCGTGAGCGACATTTAGAAATAGCCCGGTAGAAGTAGGATTCTATCTTATAATTTCATTAAAGTCATTTATTTTTGCACAGGAAATTAGTTACGTGTATTTAAAGCTTCGTTTAAAAAGTTAGAAAATTTAGACCAATGCTTTAGGTATAATTTAGGTTTCTGCAAAATCCATTACAAACGGTGAACACATCGGTAGTCTTCGGGTTTCCGTATTCACCCGAATGTATTATCTCCATGTCTAGTAATTTTTATATTTATTTGTACTCAAATCTTGAATTATTTAAATTTAGAACTACATACTTTATTGTTCTTTTGTTTTTGATTTCCATGTGAACTACATAAAATTATAAAACCTATAAAATCTCTTTATTAACCAACGACGGAAAAAAGGAGGAGGTTCTCAATTTGACTTGTACCTAGGTATATATATTTTTACAATTGGATTTTTATTCAATAGACTTTACAAGTTTTCAAATGTGTTTCAACGCCAATTGTCCGACCAGCCCTCTTGACGAATATTGACGATCACCTAATTTTGTTTATATGTAGGTATATATATATGTATATCTATATATTATATTTATAAAAAATATTTTTTGTGGGTTTTATTTTGAAGATGAACAAGGTGATTCGTACATAACTAACGTACAATTAATCCCAAACACAGTTGTTCAAAATTAATAGTAAATATTTATTACTACTCGGGTACCAGGTTGTTCATCAACCATAGGACAAAGAAAGCTAATTCGGGCAGAGCTTGATTTTAAAGGTTTAATTGGAAGTGCACTAAATATAAAAACCGGTTTTTAATCACACCGGTTTTTCATTCCCTATCCTTGAATTCCGCGTGGCTTTTCTTATAGAAACCATGTTTTTATAATAACTTTACCCACACAAAATCTTCTAATCTTCTGTAGGTATGACGGTATAGCATTTTATAATTGTTAAGTAGCCTCTAATTTCGGAACTCAAATAATAATATTACTCAGACGAAAATATTTTAAAATTCACGTCATTTATAAAAAAAGGATTAAGCTTAGTTAATTAACTAATTTTAATTGGCCATACCAATAAACCAAAACTGCTAGTTACTTAGAAAAAATTACACTATTATTCAGATTTAAAAAAAACTAATTTTCATTAATTTATAAGTGATTTTATAGGCCGTACTGGGTGATGTATCTTTAACTGATCTTATAGAAAATGTTGTCACATGACAGTGTCACTGTCATGTTTTGATATTGTTATATTATGCACTTCTGCCTGACACATTTGGATTATGTTTATAAAATTTCGGAAATAATTAATATATTATTAGCCTGTAACTGTCCCATTTCAAGGCAAAAGTCTCTTCTCATATAGATAATACATTGAATTAATTGAATGCATTTATCACCACGCTCTAGCTCAATGCGGGTTGGTAATTTCAGACTATTAAATCCAGGTTTCCTCACGATGTTTTACTTTACTGTTAGTCAGTGGTGTCTTAGATTAGCTAAGAATTTACATAAATGGCATTGAAAAAATCACGTTGTTACCACGACCTCTTTCTTGACTTCTTTCTCTTTGAATAATTATAAATAATTAATTAATTACGCTAATTCTTCTTAAAGGAGATCTTATCCTATTGTAATTAGAAAACTTTATAAAAAAATATTTAATTTCTAAATAAATATTTCTTAAAATTTATTTTTGATCTTTATCTGTTGTTGTTTGTCTTTCTTTATATTACTCGTTCCTTTTGTTTTTTACACAAGAATATTCTGGATTCAAATATCTATAATAATACTCAAATAGACCTAATTTTTAACTAAGAATATTCTACCCCTAAATTATATATTTGATTCAAATTTCAATAAAGGTTTGAATGTATACAAGATTTTAATAAAAACCGGTATTAGTTGAACAAAATAAAAAACCGGTTTTATATCGATATATTTTGTATATTATATTATTATCTTTAGTAGCCTCTAACTTTGGAACAATTTTTTTTATATTACACAGACTAAGAACATAAACTCATTAATATTATAATTTTTAAAACTGAATTTTTTTATGATATTGTTGTCAGCGATTCGAAAGCACGGCGACCGGCTACGAAGTGAGCGCGATAAAACCCCCTACGCCCCGCACAACCCCTCGTATTATTTTCGTATGCCGTGCTAACAAATCTTAAGTTTTCTGACAATTCCATGGACCAATTTTTCTAATCTTTTGTATGATGATAGAGTACATAGTTATGGTCAAATAGTAACCAACTTCTGAACTCAAATTTTATATTACTCACTTACTCAGACCATAAAACTTTGAAACTGAAAACTCAAATAATTTGGAAAGCTCTTTAGATAATTTTCTAAACTTTTTGTAGTAGGTAAAAATATACAATACCAATTCATTAAAATTATTTCCAGACACTAGAATAATTTATTGAAGACACAATTGTAATATTTAGTTTTTCAATGTTTGGCCTTATAACATAGGTTCCATGTATCCAATCTTTCTAATCTTTAGAATGATGATAGAGTATATTGTTATGGTCAAATAACCACCAACTTCTGAACTCAAATTTTATGTTACTCACTTACTCAGACTAAAAACTATGAAACTGAAAACTCAAATAACTCGGAAAGTTCTTTAGATAATTTTCTAAACTTTTTACAGTACGTAAAAATATACAATACCGATTCATTAAAATTATTTCCAGACACTATAATAATTTATTGAAGACACAATGTAATATTTAGTATTACAATTTTTGGACATAAAACATCGGTTACATCAGTTCCATGTATCCAATCTTTCTAATAACTTAATAACTATAAGATAACATTGTCCTTAATCACACAGGACTAGAATTTTTGACTTAAATTTTATATTCACGATTTGTCATGCAGTTTTGCAAAAACCCAAATTGTACTTAAAGCAACGGTCCAAATTTTCTAACTTTTTAATAGAAGCTCTAAATATACGTAATTAATCTCGTGTGCAAAAATAAATGACTTTAATAAAATTATAAGTTACGGTCAAAATACGACGTTCCGCTATCGGTCTAAAAGGGGAGGATTATAGTATACAGTACTCTCTCTGACCGAAACACAAAAACAGCACGACAACTAATATTTCACGCTCATAATTATATTCTGGAATAGGCGTGCATACAAGCATTTTTTGAGGGTGTATGTGTGAGTAAGGGTGAGTGTGCAACTGTGCATGTGTTGGTTTATGTGTCTTTTAATAGTAATACATTTTTACAACACCTAATAATTGTACGGTCAGCGACATTAATCCATTAGCACGATGTGTTTATATTCCATTGCACTACTTACCTACTCACACATTAATGTGTTTATGTTAATATGTGCAAATTATTATTATTGATACTCACTAATTATATAATAGTGTGTGTAATAGTAATTGCAAAGGAATATAAACATAACGTGGTAATGGACTTATGTCTCTGTATTGTACCACATGATAACACAAAGAACCAATCAGCTTAGCAGGCGGCCAAATCGTTTCATGTGTATTAATTAAGATAGCGGGAACTGTTGTTGACTTTTCCATCGTTCATAAATATTCCTACCCTCCAACTATTTCCATATATCATTCGGTGAAGGAAGTGAATCTACTGAGTATTCCAAAACTAGACGTTGAGCAGTGAAAAGGACGGTCTTTTTCTCTTATGAAAAAATAAAGAAACGCCCAAAAATTGTCGTATTTCGTAAAGAAATGAATAAAATTATTGTTATATTAAATTATATTAAATATTGATATTTGTTTTAAACAACATTTTACTATTAACTAATTTTGTAAACAAGAATATCAAATATACAACAGCAAAATTGCTAAGATTTTTCTTTCCAATAATTTTCAAGTTTGTACTTTGGGTTATTACAACAATTTTCCACAATCTTCTATTTATGTGAGATAATTATGCTGCCCAAGTTCCCAACTTCACTTCCCGAGTCGATAAACAATGTCAGCTGCTTATCCCGCAAGTTAGTCGGGAAGGGTTCTTAACAATGTTTGGGATACAGAACTTATAGAGTTGAGAAACATCACGGTTACTACCCAAAGAGGTAGACAGGAAAGTTACACTGTTGGCACAATTTTAAGCCATTGTTGTGTAAGAACTTGGAAGGTATCATTCAGCTATGGGTTCCGCTTAGCCTGTGTTAAAGATGACTAAACAAGGTGCCCCTGAAAGGGTATCATGCCAAAAGCTAATAGTTTTTTACCGGTTTATCATTCTACCAATTGGTAAGAAATCATGGCACAACAAACAACAAGGCACAACATAAAACGGTTTTAATTTAGTAATAAATAAAACTTCTTACAATACAATAGTTAAAACAAATTGGTTAACAAAAACTTAGAATAGGCACTACAAAATTTAACTTCTATCGGTAGAAATTAAATTTGAATGGCACGAACCACTCGCTAATTAAGACATCGATATTTGAAAAAAATTGTGAAATTATTGTTTCATTTACGTATGAAACTCAAACATTGAGTTTATTGGTCTTAGTGTGAATGTATAAATATAATAATAAGAATCAATTAATGAATTTAAAAAAAAAACTCTGTAACTGCACCAATCATGAAAATCATAATGTAGAGCTACATTTTTTAAAGAAAAACACGTGCAAAAAGAAAGAAATACTTCAAAAAAGAGTTAAAATAGAGTTTAACGTTTTAAATTCATTAAATTTACATTCTAAAACACAGTTTACATTACAACAACGGCAACGTAACAAACCACTATAAATAGTCAAAAATCCTTGTGCAAAACATAAATCAGCTGAACGTCTCACGTTGTGAGTTTTAAGTACGGGAGGGAACCCGCATTGCGGTCTCACGGCTTAAATTGCAAACACCACGTGTCAGTAGTACTACTGCATATATATTATCATCAAGAGAATGCAACTAACTACCGTGACATAGTGGGAAGAAGAATGGCCGATAAGGGACAAATATGAGGTTTGGAAACGCTTGTAAGAAAGTTTTTTTAAACATATAATAATAATATAAAACAAACCAGCCTGTAACTGTCCTTCTGCAGGTCAAAGGCCTCTATCTACCTGGTATAATATTATTTTTTTACCGCATCTGAAAAAAATAAAAAAATAATAATATAAAAATGCTATCGATTCACAAAACAGAAGAATATTTTTTTTCAATTTTTATATGTTCTTTTTTATGTTTATGTTTTTAGCTCTTTTTATTTTGTGTGTGTACTGTGTACTTCTGCCCAAAGGGAATAAAAATCTTTTTCTATCTTTCTTTGTAATCCCACAGTTTGCCATACATCACAGCTGTATACTACAAAACTTTTAAACAGCATTTTGAAATTATTCACCAGCCCTCGGCTTTTTAATTTCATTTTCTAGCGGCAATATTCAACCTCAAATAGTATTAAAATTAACCACAGCATTCATTCGTGGCTTGACGAGTATAAATATGTTATTTATTTTGCTTTAAAACATATTCGTTGCAGCTCGTATGCCTTAATTAAATTGCGAAATATACTATCATATATTCAAAATTCTTAAATCTGTTGTAATTTTAAGAGGAAATAAGTTTTTAAAAGTTCTAAAGTCATCATCATCATGCCTAGCCTTTTCCCAACTATGTTGGGGTCGGTTTCCAATCTTACCGGATGCAGCTGAATACCAGTGTTTTACATGGAGCGACTGCCTATCATACCTCCACAACCCAGATAATGGGTTACACGATACCCTTGGTAAGACTGGTTGTCAGACTTTCGGGCTTCTGACTACCCGTAACGACTGTCAAAGAACTACAATTGACAGCCGGAGCCAACAGCTTAACGTGCTATCCGAGGCACGGAGAGTGATAATTAATTTATAAAACGCACATAACTTACGAAAAGTCAGAGGTGCGCGCCTTGGGTTCGAACCCGAGACCTCTAACTTGCCAGTCAACGGCCACCACCACTAGGCTATCACGATTCCTCGACGATCTTAAAAGTACTAAAGTATGGTTTTGGTATTCATAAAAAAACAAAGATTTTACAACGCTCGCACAAAAAGCTGAATCTATTTGCAAATGAATGGAATGTAATAATTAGCACATTTTCTCGTGCAGAAAAAAATATGGCGACGTTGAAAAAGGTTTTTACGAATATTAAAGTATAAAGGTGAAATTATTATTATCATTACCGCTGACATTAAGTTTTGCTAGAGAAACTCTTTCTAGATTACGACTTATACGACATGTTCTTTTTCCTTGCTGATTGATTTTGATTATCATCATCTTCCTGCCCTTTTCCCAATGTATTTGGAGTCGGCGCAGTATGTCTTCTTTCTCCACACATCTCTAACAACCGTCATCGCAGTAGTCACTTCCTTTCTTGCCATATCATCCTTCACACAATCCATTTTACATGTATTTTGATTATAGAGGTTTATATTATACAATTGTATACCAGAACCCTTTATAATATGCTCATGTTTCTGTTAAACTTTGCATCTAGCTTTAATAAGGTCATCTATGAAGTACCGAATTTCTTTATAGATGTTTAAAATGTTATTTTCTTTTATGACAGTTTGAACTTGAACATGGTTTGAACTGACCCGGTGATGGCTTAACTACACTAGGGCAGCCATTCTCAAAATGTCCTCCGTGAAGCCCAAGGCACTAAGACTTAGCCTTTTAAAAAAATGAACAATAAGGGTACTACTACTGAAATCCGTAAAGAAAAAATCAAAGATGAAAGTAATATGCTTATACCCAACTTTTGCTGCTTTTCCTTGCTTTGGTTTTTACTGGGAAAGAGGAAGGAAATATAATTATTTTAGTTCTCCGTCAAATATTTAGTTTTCTAAAATGGTTCTGTCGCCAAAAAAGTTTAAGAAGCGCTGCATTTAGCTTTAAGTGTAATACGTATTAAACAGTGGTTAACAATACAAGTGTAGTACTAGCCGGACAACCATAAAGACATCAGAACCAATTACAAACCAATCAATTACACTAATTTGCACTACTAAAACAGACACATGTTATTTGTTAAATAACTAATTATCCTTGTTGCAATTAATAATTTTATTAATTGATGAAGGTTTCGGCGGTTCGAGCAAATTCATCTAGTTGACAGCCTAATGCGATATGTAATTAGATGATATTCGCCTAATCCTGTCAATTACATTAAACGTCTATTATTGTATCGCTATAATTAGTAGGTAGTTAGTTTTATCATCATTAGGGTGTTTCTTATAAAGAAGTTGTCAAAAATTAAGCGTATCAATATCCTCCATTCAAAGTTACGAATGAAATCAATTATATTGGTCATTATTTGTTTCATGTAGTATACACATGTTGAAGACTCACGCTGTATATAAACAAATAAAAAAACGTGTGGCATTCGGGGATTGCCGCGGCAAAGCTATTGCATAGCATTTTTTATCAACTTATGCAATTATAATTATTTTTTCATTTTTATTTATGCAGTCAATAGCTTAAAAACTTAATACAAAATCACGTCTTAAAAATCTAAGCAAATAATTAGTTTTCGAAATTCGAATGTATATTTTTCTAAATGTATTGTTATGTCAACATAAAATATACCTAATTTGTCAGTGTATAAGGTTTTAAAAAGATTATTCTGCAATAAAGGGTGTTAGGTTTTTATTTTCGTTACGGAATTTCTTGATGCGGTCGCCGCGCTGAAAGCCCGCGATAAAAGCTATACAATAGCTAAAAAAAATATATAAAAACAAATGATAAAAAAGAAAAATAAACTGATTTCATTCAATAAAACATGGTATCACAACATACTTTGCACTAAATGCCACTAAACGTAACACACAAGTGCGCTCAACAAACATGCTTAAATACACTGGCGTGCAAAAGTTTCGCCAATTACCAACTCGGAATTTTGCTAAACTCGATTCTGCAAGTCGAAGATCGAACCGCTCCTTAGTCGTAATTAGGCAAACGCTAAAGCCTGGTACATGCAGGGCGTTTGATGTTGTTATACAGTTCAACTTAGCTCTGAATGGTGTTTGAGAATTAAATGTTCAAAGAGCTTAATGCAGTAAGATTTCATTGAGTTTAATCGAGAAATACTTTGGAAAAATACTTTCAATGCTAGTTTCAACTTTTCAGTCAATGTTATGTGAAAAATATAGTACCTACTTCTGTTAATAATTATAGTGTTTTGACTTATCTTACTTAAAGGTACTCAAAAATGGTAAATAAACTGACCTTGACACTACCTAATGAAGCTACCGAAACTATTAATGTAGCCAATGTCTCGCTTTTGGCAGGATGTCCCGCTTTTCCATCTTACCAAGCGATTTGGGTTTATGTGTATTCAATAAAGTCTGTGATTTTAAATAAAAAGATTGTATGCATTTTTGTTGCGTCCCAACTTTTACGTACCTTTTCCTCTTTTAGAGTCCTGTACCTACCTCAAAAGAAAAAAACGGAAACCTTATAGGACCACTTTGTTGTCCGTCTATCTCTCTAACTTTTTTCTATTTTTTCCCTTTAATCTCGGTAACGCATGGAGATATCGAGTAGAGATTAAAACCACATACTCAAGTCTACGATCCGAAGTTAAAACTATGAAATGTGGCAAATAACATTGTCTTATACTAGGAATACAGGTAAAGTCTGAAAACTATACATTTGTAATTAAATAATAAAAAAAAAACATCTTTATACAGAACCCTCGGGCGAGGCCGACTCGCACTTGTCTGTTTTTTTATTTAAGTCATAATGATGGATATGGCATATTATAAAAAAACGGATAAGGTAACACTAAAATCAGAGCGATGGGTAGCTTTTACCAGTAGATTACAGGACCCTGCTCGAAATCAAGTATTTTTCTTTCTACAAAAATTAAGAACTTTTTACGCGTATATTGTTATTTAGACTCGATAGTAAAATATAAACATTATACCAACTCGCAATTTTGTTCGCGGTTACGACACTTCTATACAAGTGCGCTGTATTATTCAAGTACAACAAACATTTAAACGATTATCCAGCCTAAATGACGTACAATATTCATAACATTAGCGTCAAAAAGCTACATATGAACTAGACTTTACCTTAACACAGTCGTGCGTTATTCATGAACCAGGTGCCTTCAATGTGCCAGAGTTTTTGTATGTATAATTTTATTTTACGCTTGCTCGCGAGTGTAATTTTGTTTTACTTAAATAAGTGTAGGTATATTTTGTTTTGAATGTTTGAGATTCTTTGTAATCAACTGTTTCATTGTTTGTTATTTTTAGTTAGAAGAAAATATATTTTTATCTATTATATTTTATTGCTTTACTTCGCCTATTATAAATAAGCGATATAAATAAGCGGTATAGCACTGATAGCCTAGTGGTATGACCGTTGACTCACAAGTCAGAGGTCTCGAATTCGATCCCAAGGCGCCTCTAATACCTATATAAAAGACTGACTGTTTTAGAAATTTAATTATCACTTGGTAAAGGAAAACATTGTAAGGAAACCAGCACAACTGAGAGATTTTTCAAGGGTGTATAAAGCCATGTCAGAAGACTACGGGTGGTTTAAACTCTGATACCTTTATCAACCATACGATAAAGAAGAAGATTGTCTATCTGTGCACTTAGTTTCATACAAATCTGATTAAATAACAAACATCTTCACATAATATCAGTAGGAAGTATGATGTTATGGTTTTGTTGACAGGTTTTAATTTAAAGCTAGGTACTTTTATGTATATGTATACAATCATGACGTCACTATCACTTTCACTGCCTATCTGCAGATAGACAATGACTTAAGACATAAAATATTATTCTGCTCCCATATAGACAAAGCTGTAGACTATTACACAGGCTGTTACACAGTATCACGCAAGGATAAACAAAAAACAACCGATCACTCTATATTTATTTAAATACCAAATTCAAAAAGGTTTAGCATATCGATACAAGTATAGCATTTATTACTTCGCTCTTTCATGCATAAAACACATGCCCGAAAACTAATAAGAGTCAGTCGGCACCTTGACAACGGGCCGTGATATTATGATAAATAGCAGACCCTCGTCACAAGCCCTGGAACAACAGACGATGGGATGGATTACCATTGGATGTGGTACAAAGGATTTTAAATTTTTAAGAAATTTCCTGAGTGATAAATTTTTGGATGATTTGTTGCAAAATTGAGTGATTCATTGAGTCGTGATAGCCTAGTGGTATGACCGTCCACTGGCAAGTTAAAAGTCTCAGGTAACCCAAGACGGGCGCACTTCTGACTTTTCAGAAGTTATGGGGGCATTATAAATTAACTAACGTGTCATATTGCCATAAGCGTGATATTAACGACAATTTAGTCGGCATGTCATAGAGGTCTTGTCTAATTTCAAGTAAATTGCAAGCAAGTAGACTAATTTGACTGGTCTAATTGTTCAAATTGCTGTCCTTTTTCTATGGTGTTTATTAGAAAGAGATATATTTAGACTAAAATTAATTTAGCGGGATGTACAAGAGAATCGGCACCAATATATCAGATAGGTACGCTAATAATATCCTGACAAATGCCGACGTTAATAGATATTGTTCAGAGTTTTGTTTTGGACTATGCAAGGAAAGCTATTTGCGTTAAATCAGAAAGATCTAAAACCGGTTTTGCTAGGTTTTCTTTCTACATAAAATTAAAAACAAGAGTTTTGTAATAATTTCTATCTATCTTATTACCGTATTCGTCGCTCTAAGGCCAGTCCCTGTTTGAACACAAAAACTATAGCGAGTGAAGATTAAAACCTGAATAATAAATAGCTAAGCGTTTTGCAAATACCTAAATGTTAGCGAAAAATAAATAAAAATATTGATGTCTTGTCGCTTTATCGCGTCTTACAAAAATATTTTCACACTTTCAACTTCAATGTTTAAATTCTAGAGCATGCATTTTAAATTCTGAATGGTGTCAGGGAAGTACAATATCAACGCTTCTCTCTACATGTCGCAAAGATGATTCAAGATGAGACAGGTTACACTGACAGTGTTCAACGTCTGGGAGTCTTCGGCCATGGCTGGTTACCATTCACCGGAAAAAGCTTTGCCGCCGTGCTTTTTCTTTGTCATATGGTTGATAAACAACCTGGTGTCAGAATTTAAACGGCCCGTGACCTCTGACATGGCTTTACACACCGCTGAAAAATCTCTCTGGTTTCCTCTCGACGTTTTCCTTTGCAGTTATAGCAAGTGACAACTACTCACACGAATCTGAAGATTCAGGGTGATTAAAATGTTAAAATATCGTATTTTAAATTATGCTTTCTAGTCATTTTCGCAAAATTTAACAAAGTAAATAACCATGTTATAAGCTAAAATGAACTTTTTTGCTTGTGGAGCCTTGAACCACAGGCGATTGAGGTATGATTGCGGACGGTGCTCGTGTCGCGGCCGCGTTGTTCATACCCGTGGTCTTCGGCCACGTTGTTCATACTTCTGTAGGGTTGCTCTATATTTTCTTACAAATGTAGGTACTCGAAGAGTCAAACACTAGCTTTTATTATAATAAAAAAGCATTTTGTTTTTCAAAACATTTTGCAAACGTAATCTGCACTGACAGCTACAAATATCTGCGTTCCACGAAAATAAAACATACGCAAAATGCAAAACTGTAAATGATAGTGCAAAAAGCGGACGAATTCCAAATAGTCTAGTCAGAATAATTCTAACTAACGCTAAAAATCGTAGTAAGCTTAATTTAGAAGTAACAGTTTATAATGCTATTTTTTGTAACTATCACCTGTATAATCGATAACCTGTTATGTAGGTATCGTGTCGAGTATATTATAGGCTTTATATTATGCCTTTCTGCTAAAAAACGTTTCTTTTTTTCTTTCTAATATTTATTAGTACGTAATTTTTCATATTTAATATAAATTGGAATATTTTTTTAAACTTGTTTAGATGTGTTATCGACATATATTTCCAAACATTTAATATATATATATATTTTTATTATTAACCAATTTTAATCACCAAGTCTTACCTGACTTGGAAATTGTTAGATTTTTATATAATCATTCAGGGATCTAATTTCAAGATAACAACTATAATATAAAAACAATATCCTCTTCAAATTTCAATTTAATAATTTCTATCCTTACCAATTTGTGCTAGTATATTCGAACATTGTAGATTGAATCACTATCTTTAATTTTCCATGAATTTCCACGCCCCACACGCACCCAACCTCCGATCTATCTCAGACTTAGTTGTGATCGTCATTAAAAACCCAATTTAATAGGGGTTTCACGCTCCCCTGCCACTAAATGTCTACACGAACTATATATTCCTGGCATGTCTTACCTTACATATTAATCATTGAACAGGTTACGCACCCCTAAAAGCAGCAGAGTGCAAAAATAAAGCACATTTTTATTAGTAACCGTCTCCCTGACCTAAGGTTTAATATTTCAGGCGGATTCGGATCCCTCTGAGGGTATCGTGTTGTAACGTCATGTCCTCACTCGATATATGATAGTATCAGTAAGAACATCTTCTCAAGTTCAGTTAGCCCAATTTTTATATTTTATGTGAGAAGGTTTTGGATTAGCACTCACTTTTATTGGTAGTTCTAAATGGTGGAATAGGATAACTGTTTTGTTATATAGTTTTGTGGTGAGAAATGTTTTACAATATTTAGGGTGGAAGTTCTTAAACTTTTGCGAATTGGAATCATGTTTTAAATATTATTTGGGGTGCAAAATTTCGTAGATTTAAGCCTTTTTTTAGTGATAAAAAAGTGAGTTTTAGTACAAAAACACTCGAGTCCCACCCGCATCAGTTACGAATCTCTTTCTTAACGCTATATAAGCATAGTGGCTTAGTCAGTAAAGCGATGACGGGTCGTCGAGTACCGATGAGTCGGTTGTTTTTGCAACTTTTAAGAGAACATTTAATAAGCAAAACATGTGCACAAACATGTAAAAAAAAATATATAAAACCTATTTTGATTTTGATTGCTGTTTTATTAAGTATCTAAGAAAGTAATAGGTCTAAATTATTTGAATTTGAATTTTAACAACGTCGCAAGTCTACGGTCAGCTTAATTTCTAATTCTCACTAACCTAACGAAAGAGGAAGCTTCCTATTTGAAATCACGTTGGCAAAACAACATTTAGTTCATTAAAGTAACAACGCCTCCGTCTCGAGGGACGAGACGAGCTCACGACAGAACACCGCTCATTTCTCTATATTTACTAAATAAGTTTTGGACTTTTGGCTCTCTCCTAGCTTTGGTGAAAGCCTGGAAATGTTAATGATTTGTATTGTTGAAGGCCGATCTTGAGAAAATTCAATAAGTTATAAGTACCTACATTTTTTAAAAATTAGTCTTGATAACCTTACTCAATATGAAGGCGCTTTAATTTTCTTCTATTTTGTTCAGAGTTCAGCTAATTTGTTAATTTTATTTTTTTACACCTGGGAATTTTTGACCGAATATCGGTCTAAACTAGTCGATTAGCCCGACTTTTTATTTTTCGTCTTGACAACCTTACTCGCATCGTATCGACGACATTTTTCCGCCAGCTATTGCTTACTCCTCCATAAAAAAAACTATTCAAGATGTTTTGAACAAAAATATCCAAAAGATCTGCAATGTATTAAAATTCAAACAACTGCAACTGTCAACGTGGCCTCCCACAAAATAGGATATTCTTGTTATACATAATTCAAATGTACGAACTTCCGCATTGCAGTGGGATACCTTCAAACTTAGCTACAATTCTACTTACCCTCGGGACCCATAGGATTAATTGATCAAGCCTGAGCTTCATTCTAAGGTTGGTTATTAAAAATGCTGAGATATTACAATATTCATGGCTTAAAATTGTTTGTTGGAGTTGTAATTAAATAAATACTTTTAGCAGCAAACATCAAATAAGAGCTAACTTCGAACCATAGTGATTTTATTTTGGTAACTTCTTATTTTTTCTTAATAAGAAAATACTGACGAATGAAATTAATGATTTGTTTGACCACAATAAAACTTTGTTCTACAATGTGTAAAAAAACATGTTGAATCGATATTCAAACGTTAGAATATACGTTTTTATTTATAACTAGTCTACGCAGTGGTCGAAATTCGATCGGTTTTTTTTTTATAATAAATCATTTTCTACACTTCATCTCCATATAAATAAAAAGTCTTTAATTAATAGTAAGCTACATTATTTATGAGTGCTATAGGCTATTGTTTTTTAGGGTGGTTCAGGCGGACGAAGTCGCGGGCAACAGCTAGTATTATATATTTTCATAAAAGGTGTGCTTATATAAGGTTTAACTTTAATAATGCAAAATATTTAACGGGGTAGATCTATAGGTTATTAAGATGCCTTGTAGCTAAAAAAATCTTAACATTAACCAAATATTTTTCATAATGTTTAAAATTAATCACTGAAGTCACGTGACAACAACACTGGATACACAAACCACTACCTGATACTATGTACACATAACTACATAAGTAGTTATACAACAAACTAATTTTGCACGCGGACGCGACGTATGGTTAAAGCTTGCATAGAAAATACCAATCTACGGATACACAGACTACGAGTAGGTACCTGAACATGGTGTCTTGTATTCCTGATAACGGGGAGAATTTACAAATAGCACAAATCGTCTTCCTGGATCGTTTTTGCACCATCCCTGTGTGCATTCATCATGACAATCACCGCACGCCTTTCTTTTCGATGAAAACATTATTGTATTACCATCGTATTATTAATACATTTGTTCATTCACGTAGATCATGGTCATTTCTAGCAGTGATACTAGTTTAAATAATGATAAATAAATACCTATTAATTATTCACTTCACTTCTTTTGAATGGCGTGTGAAAGCCCCAAATTATAACAAATTAATTACAAAAGTAAATAAACTTGCACGAGTTGTAAATAAACATTGACACCTATCAAAGGGATTTTTTTTCCTCTAATCTCCATGGATTACACAATATCATTTATCAACAAGAACTTTTTAATGTAGGTATGGCAAAAAGGAGTCTGAGGCGGTAACAGCTGAAACCAAAAATAAAAATCTTTAAGAAAAATAACTAAAATAACTTAAAAGTGAATCATTGGATTAAATCGATGACGAAAAATTCGTTACAGAAATGTGTAGGTGAGGTGACCAAATAACTTTGTAATTTTGAGTTGTAGTATGTGAAGTGCGCTAGTGGCGCCCTCAATTATTACTCTTTTTTTGCCAAACTGTACTACGTAGTAGTACGTAGTCTGAATTATAATTAAATGCTAGCAGCTCTTACAACTACCTACTCTCTTACGTCGATCATTCATAAAGGTAGACTGAATGACCGACTGATCATTATTAAATTTGTTACCTTATTTCGATATGCCTAAGCTAAGATTCATCAAATTCAGATTCACTCACTTTATCATGACTTCCACACGTAAGTTGACACAATAATCTCAATTTGGTGCTACTTACGTGTTTTTTTGTACACTTACCTAGCTTTTTTTGCCACTTTTCAGCCGCTTGCAAATGCAATAGTAAAAACCTACACTTAGAACAATCACTGCATAGGTAGGTGCTACAGTTGCACCTACCAATGCTAGCCGTATTAAGTAAAGGACTTAGATTTATTAGGTACCTATCATACTTTTACGCGAAAGGCACTTATGTTAAGTTTTTAACAAATGAAGTCGTATATCCTCGGGACCTACCTACTTGCGCTAAAACATAATGTAATGAGTAGATTGCGAGTAACTTTTTTAAAATGGCATGTGTCAACTGTTCCAGTGTTATTTTGGTATTTGTAAAATCAAGTGCAGTAATAAATTGTAATCTAGGTAGGTAAGTGTTTAATAATGCAAACTGAAGTTATTATTAGTAGCTCGTAGTGTTCACGCTCATGCGTGTTCGTGATTACTGCTGCGCTAGTCATGTGAATAAATATCAAAACTCATGGATGCTCACGTCTACTGGTAGTGATCCAATCTAAATGTTCTGACTCTCATTGTTGCTGCACAGATGGCGAGACTGGTGTTCATGATCTACGCAAACAAATGTATCAATAATACGATAGTAATACAATAATGTTTTCATAGAAAAGAAAGGCGTGCGGTGATTTTCATGATTAATGCACACAGGGATGGTGCAAAAACGATCCAGGAAGACGATTTGTGCTATTTGTAAATTCTCCCCGTTATCAGGAATACAAGACACCATGTTCAGGTACCTACTCGTAGTCTGTGTGTCACGTGACTTCAGTTATTAATTTTAAACATTATGAAAAATATTTGGTTAATGTTAAGATTTTTTTAGCTACAAAGCATCTTAGTAACCTATAGATCTACCCCGTAAAATATTTTGCATTATTAAAGTTTGACATTGTATATTTATATGTAAGTACACATCCCTACAAGGAATAACAGGGTTTTTGTTACATAGTGTATAATAGACTCGTAAATTAAAACCAAAACTACAAGACGTGATTTATTCTTCCGTACGTGACCGTGAGGCAGAGTATAGAACGAAAATTTGATAGGCCATTACAGAAACACGAGGATGTCAGATTTCATGAATAATAGGGTGAACCAAAATAAACGAAAGCACAATAAATATTACTTATAATCACATCTTTTGAAGATTTATTGGGATAAACTGTCGAATACGAAATAAAAGGCGCATGAAGGCTTTCCGCCATTGCCTCTCAATCCCCTTCTCCACAACAAATAAAAATAATCCTATATTTTACTACGCAATCAAAACATAATCTCGAAATTCGAAAACACACTAAACCCCACAAGTCCATAAAGTCGTCAGTGTCGAGTCAATTCCTACGCGACAAAAAGTAACGACAATTCTACATTTGAAAAATGCGAAAACTTTTTCGTTTAAGTTTGGAAACTCTCGCGTTTTATGTTCACATTACTGACAAACCTTTTTGGTACTAGAATCTCAGTAAGTACTTACAAGCGATCTCACTACGTATTTTATACGATTGAACTATAAAATTTCTAATTTTGAGGGCGAGTGGTTCTTTCCGATACCTTCCTTTAAAGCTGCCGCCCTGGTAGACGTAATATTTGATGAGGAGTAATTACGAGATTGTAAGTAAGATTGGTTTTGATCCCATAACGGGAAACAATAAAGGTCTAATTCTGGGGATCATAAAAAGATGCTTGATTTTAATTCAAGATCTAAACTTATTCGTTCATGTTTAAGTTTGTAGATAATATATTCTTGTCAAAACTCTACACAGTCACTCAATGTTGCGTACTTTTCCCTTGAAAAGGCCTACATTTATAACAGTTTGCGTTACTTCCGTCAACCCGGCCTATCTAAACACGCAGACCTCCCAACATTTTAAATTTAATTGGTCGCAACGCCATCTATTATTACTAGCGAGGCACTAAACTTGTTCAAGCCATGAATGGACCAACGACGCATGCGTACTGCACATCGATCCGGGATACCAACATTGTAAATATTCTATCCAGCGACAAAAAAATTCGCGGGCCATTATATTTCTGAAAATACTTCATAAAAAGAAAATTAAATTCTACAAGTTTTCTAATAAAATATAAGTAATAATTACAGGAGCAGCTCATAGATAAAGTAGAATCCCTTTACGATGAAACGCATAAAAACAGAGAAACTCAAACTTTCAAACAGATATTATACAAAGAAAATTTTATTATTAAACGTCGATGCGCCCCCGTTTCGGCGATACCGAATATTTCATTCCACCAATAAAATTTTATTCGGAGTCGGCGCACTGACGCCATATTTACGGCGTTTTCCCGCCAGTAGAGGCGCCCCGATCGCTGCAGCCTCTCGGGCGTAGCTGTCAAAGTTACATTTACGAAAAAATCGCTTTTGTTTTGTTCAATATCGATAACCAATCGTTTGAACGAAATTATTGAAAGTATTGACACGTGTTTAAATTTCGAATAGATTGATTCTGAATTTGTGTCTCGTTTTGGATTCTAACCTAAACTTTTGGCCAGCGTTGGTGGTGCATGGTGACAATAATTTTGTGTGTTTTTGCAAGATGTTTCGGACATTTCTCCTAGTCTTTGGGTTTGTTTTCGGTGTTTGTTACTGTAATCCTGATGCGAAAAGACTGTATGACGATTTGCTGAGTAACTACAATAGACTGATTCGACCGGTAGACAAAAACAACAATACTGTGTTGGTGAAGCTTGGCTTGCGGTTATCTCAACTGATTGATCTGGTAAGAACTCAGTATATTTTATTTTTAAATGCTTTTATTTGTTTTTCTACATAAAAATAATATATCAATGTTATCATTTGATATTAATTTAATTTAACATTGTGTAAAGCCTTGTTTGAGGCCGACGGGTGGTTTAAACTCTGACACCAGGTAATTTATCAACCATTCGATAAAGAAGAAGATTTTTACTATTTTTTAATCTTATGGGGTGTTAATTAAGTGTATCCTTAATTTAATATATCTCAACCTATTTTCTGTCCCGTGAATCACTTATGATTCATGCGTTTTTTTATTTTGTTTTTAGTCGGGTCAGCAAATCTGTTAATTAAGTCGGAATTGATTTTATTGATTATGTTGTAACCTTTAATTCACGCATATTGTAGGTATACCTATAATTAATTGTTGCATTCATAAATAAAATCCAACTAAATATAGATTGGAAATTTACCAGTGTAATTGTTGGTTAATCAAATAAATAAATAATAAATCTAAATTAGGTGATACTTTTTAAATAACAATTAACCTTCTTTTTAAGAGAATTTTTTAGTCGTGGACCGTGTAATCCGAGTATTGCCCGTCGTATGTAATAGTACCGGTACGCTAAAACGCTGGACAGACAGAAAAACGTTCGTTTTAGAATCGGTGCCAAGGCTCGGGATGAGATAGTGTAACCTGGAACCTGTTTAGCTTAACATCGACTCCAAAATTAACCGTTTTTGAGTTACAAATTGAGTGACACATAAACTTTTAAGGGGGAGGCCGAACCCACTTTTTGATTGGTTATCAACAACACATCATCATCATCAGTCTGTATTAGTCCACTGCTGAACATAGACCTCTTTAAACGCGCCACTATTGAGCGCTCATTGAAGGTATTTGCCTATAATCGCCACGCTGGGCAAGAGGTTTGGCGATCGCAGTAGCAGATGATTGCTGTTACACAGAAAAATGCTGCTGCTCATCCTCTATATCTTTCCCTTTGTCGCCGTTATCCTATTCTTAGGTCGCAAACCATACGGCACGTCATCAAACGAAGTGAAATTAGTTGTTACGGGAGATTTTCTATCATGCAGTGAGGAGTTTCGTTCTGTATCTCCGAAGTTCACATACACACATACATGACAATATTTATATGAGACCAATCGGGAAGTATATACTTTCAAACAAAAAAATTGCTACTCAAATCGGCCTACTAATCACGGAGTAATCGGTTAACATACAAACATAAAAAAACCGCATCGAATTGAGAACCTCCTCGTTTTAGAAGTTGAATAATAAAAGAAAAGACCATATCTTATTAAAGATATATAAACTTAACTAAAGATAAAACGAAAAACCTAAATAAAACTTAAAAATAAAATAATGATTAACCTATAAATAAAAAACTGAATTTAGGTTGCTGCCTGGGCAAATCGTGCCGAGGATGCTAGCGGCGCTACCCCGTTGAATAGCCAAACTGAGGCGTTGACTGAGGTAACTGCCAGCTCTCCGGTCACCATATCTTATTACACACCAAGAGGAGGAAATAAATGGGGTCCATGGTATTTGTAACAATTAGGTACAACAACGTTTATTAGGTTAACGGTTTAGTGTAATATTTTCATATTTTAGGTTTTGTTTTAGCATGTCGTCACATACGCGCGCCAGTTGCCAATACAGAGGCTCAATTTTTGAGTTTCATAAATCGTTAAAGCTTAAACGGATTCCGCTCGTAATATTTTGTTTTTCGTTTCTACAAAAATTTAGAATTTTAGTGTTCGTATGGTTTGTATAGGTACTATGCATAAATATTTTATGTTGTGTATCGGATTTCTAATTTTTCTATCCTTTTTTAAAATTTATATCGATGACTGAATTAGCGAGTGGTGATAGAAATAATTTAAATGAATAACAAAAAGTGTTACTTGTTAAAAACCATTTGTTTGGTGACTTTGTTGGCAAAAAGTAGTAAAAAAAATAAATAACGCGAAATATTAAATAGAACTTAGTAAATATTAATAGACCATAAAAAAAATATCAATTATTATTTTAACTTATTTTCTAACAAAATCACATTGCAAACTAATGGCACTATAAGATGATTTTAAAATAAACTAAAGTTTGATAAAGTTACTAATTCTTTGAAAAGAAAAAATTGGTTGCCAGCATGATTTTTTGTTGAAAAAATTAAATAAAATAGGTTAGAATAACGTGCCGAGATGCCATTAATGCAATAAGTAGGATTTTAATGGGATGGAAGTTAAAAATTAATAATTATTATAATAAGATATGCAATGATTTCGTAACAATAAATATAGGTATTAAAAAAAACATACAGCCGAACATAGAACCTCCTCCTTTTTGAAGTCGGTTAATTAAGGTAACTAAGGATAAAAGGGCGCAAATCTCTTCAATGTATTGATTGCCGCTTAAAACCTCTTTACCCTGCAGCGGCGAAGAGTCAATTTTTATTAGAGAAAAGCCGGAGCGAGAAAGGAAAAAAATCATCGCCAAATCTACAGGTAAAATCAACATAAAAATAATGTTTAGAGTAACTCGCTCGCACCCGGGTTTTTTCGCTCCGTAACTAGCAGCTTCGTGACTTGAAGTGTCGATATGACTGATGAAAAATTTTTGAATTTACCGGCAGCTTATTAAAGAGCATTGTTATCGGAATTTTGAATTCCTACTCGATAAAAAATATTGAAAATTTTGTCTTGTCGTGATAGCCTTGTGGTGTGACCGTTGACTAGAAGTCATAATATCTCCTGCGTATTTGACTAATCTCCATTGAAATTAGCCGCAATGATCGATATTCGGTCAAGAGGACATTGTAATCTTATGGTGTATAAGAATGATGTCAAATGTCCTCCTGCTGACACTAGATTAATTATATTGTGTGGTATGACTATAACATTCGGTAATAGAAAACAAGTGACTAAACAATTTTTTAACGAGAAGCCAGACATAATCGAATTTTATGGAGCCTCCGCCACTGTTACCTTGTTACCATGGCAACCGAAGGGTTCTACAGGTGCTATGTGGACAACCCTTGCTGGCCTACTCAAATATTTAGTAAATAACTGCAAATAATGCGTATTGTACAGGTATGAAGGGTTGTTGTCCAATAAAATTTCGGAATAAAAGCACGGAATAATGTATTGTACAAGATAAATGTTTATTTTTGTCAGAAAATTGTACTAAAATGTGACTTATATTAGGGGTATTTGAACAAGAATAATTATGTCTAAAATTATTACCATTCAGGGCACAATCCTAGTGAATGGGGATATAATCATTTGATAAGGCTTTACTCACCGTTGAAAAATCTCTCAGATATGCTGGTTTCCTCACGATGTTTTCATTCACCGTTTTAGCAAGTGATAATTTTTTTTTTTAAATACATGAATCCGAAGTCAGAGGTTTCGTACCTACGCCCTTTTGACTTGGCAGTCCAAATGTCATACCACTGGGCTAAAAAAAACGAAAAAAAAATCGGGGGTAAAATTTTTTTTTTAAAAAATTGGGGTCTACCCCCCGTATTTTTTTTTTCCAAAAATACGTCTGCAATCGTACTTGATTTCTTATATATATTAAGGTATTCTATTTATGGGATTAAATGTTTTTATTTTCTCCTGTAAAGTTGACGTTTTTCACTTGCACGTTTATTCGATGCGGCCATCGATTTATAAATATTTAAAAATAACCTATTCATAAATTAACTTATACATTATTTTAATACGCAGTTAGTAATAATAAATTATTCTACAATTTTTTTTTATCCCTCACATGCTGTTGGATGTACAACGCAATTTCTTTTGCAAAATAACTCAGCTGTATTAGTATCTATAGCAATTTCACAGCCCACAAGTGCTTTTGTTATGGATAGCACCCATGGGCCCTCTAATACATTACAAAACGTATTAACCTTACAAACAGGCGTTTTAAGACTCCTCTTTGTATGGGGTAAAACCGGAATAAACCGGTTTTTAAAGGTGTTCAGGTGAATGGTTTCAGATTTTATATCTTTTATCTATTGTATGCCTAGATGTTACCTGCAATGAAAAAAGTATTTTTAGCGTACATAGCATACTAAATTTTTTAAAATTAATTTATGTTTATAACCCTCTTTTATTGGATTTTTAAAGAGACAACATCAATCGGATCATCTTGTAGGTATATATTGAAATATAATGTATTTTTATTTCATGCGAAGCGAGTTCTAAAGAGTTATTTAGTAAAATAAAATAAAAAATATACGACCACTGTTTAGCACTTTTACTGTTAGCACTGTTTACGAGCAGGTCAGATAAAAAAATAACTAATTAAAAAACACTGGATCAATTTGACAGAAATTTTAAACTTAGAAATGTAGCCAAGAAACACTAAATTGCATCTATTCTCTAGGTTTCGAGTAAAGTTCCAGAATATTTATTGCAACGATAACTTCGCTTCTGGAGGCTACATTCTGATCTTAAAGATAGTGTTTTTCATTATTTAATTTTACATGAATATAGTGTTCGTACAATAATTTAAAATTGATGATTAATGAAGATTTTATAGGCTTTAAGATATTTGTTTTTGGGGCTCGACTAGTTTGGTGTGGTTGATATGGTTTCTCTACAAACTACTTCATCAATTTATTAAAGTTAAAAGAAGCACAATCACAATTAAATCTTGACAATTGAACGTGGAACTGCAACAATTGGACTCTTGTTTGCGTTTGACCTTCAAGCGTCGAACGCGCGTCCGTAGCAATTTTCAAAGCGTCCGAAACGTAGCGCATCGGGCGGTATATTTCGAATAGTGGCCCTCTACTGTTGGGCATTATACATAACCGGTTTTATCTATAGGCAATACCGGTTTTAATAATGTATAATATCGTATAATCGTATCATATAATATATAATAGATTTATCACTTTTTCTGCAACATACACAAATGAATACTTCTATTCTATTCAAATCTAAGTCTCACATAATGAACATTCGTAAGTATTCCATGTCAGTTCGTTAGCAAACACAAATAAGGCAAGTTTAATTACTGACGCATATGAAATGGGAACATGTTACAGTTGCTACGCCCAGTTAACTAGTTTGCGTCTTCTATGCAATTTTCACGCAAAGGTGTGTGTGTATTTTTGAAGTGAAAAATTCTTTAGGTACACCCTGCACATTTTTCTGGAATGAACGAAACTAAGTCATGACGCTCGTGTCGCTGACGCTAAATCGGGTCTAGTCGTAGTTAACTACCTTCCATAGGCTAAAATCAGCCACGTATGTTTCACTTATTACTTTAGTAGTGTTAGATATCAATAACAACCATTGCCAGGCTACGGGATTGACGGTTGTGACTGCTAGAAATGGCAAGCAATGTGCTACACTTATGCCGGCTACTCATTTGCCTACCTGCCTGTAGGGGCCATCTTTAGAGTGTAGCAATGCGAAGGATTCTAAATTCCCTTCCAAGTCCATTCAGGATTTTACCCCTGCTTGACTACAAGCATCACAACTTAGAAGGCTTAGGGTCATCTCCCTTTCTACACCCTCGTCCCTTTGGCAGGCGAGTGAGTTGCTGGCTTGATTTAAAAATTGATGAACCATCTTGTTAAATTGTACCTTAATTCGGTATAACAGGATAAAAGGACTAACTATTATCATTCAAACTACGTAGAAAGTTACTGAGCGGACAAATTCCTAACATTACCTTATATGTTAGTTCACTTGTGGAATGCTAACGATGGGTTCAAAGAGCTTCTCTTGCGAAGTATTGCGTATTTTTAGTGTTGAAATATCCTTGTGTTGTCTTTGTTTAAATAGTGTAACATTTCGATCATTGTGTTTGGTATTTTGATCTTTAATTTGAAGCATTGTATCGTTGATTTCATTGTTTTGTGATTTGTCCTTGGTATTTTAGTTCGTGACTGGTTACGAAAAAAATATTGATATTCTTATTTGGAAACCGGGTTTTTGTAGAAGAATTATTATCAATTTATTCAAATTTTCGTGGTGGAAACTAATAACGTGGAAGTTTATTAATAAGGCTGTATGGATGGATAGATGTTTATTGCTCTTTCACGCAAAAACTACCAAAAAGACTTTGATGAAACTTTACAATGCATAGGCTACAATTTATCACCAGAACCACGTGGACGAAGCCGCGGGCGTAAGCTAGATAAAATTATAATGAATAAACTTAGTCGGTAATACAGTTTCTGCCCTATCAAACTACAATCTGAAATCATGTTCGTCGAACTTTAAAAAAACTAAACTAAAACACTAATTGAGTTTGAAAAATGCATGTCCCTAAATGAACTCTTTTCAATCCGGAACTAGCAACAGCCCGGGCCGAGAAATTTTTATTTGCGCATAACCTAGTCACTAACGACTTCAGTTGTAAAGGGTCCTTAATTGAAATAAAATTGACGTTTACAGGCTGCGCGGGGGACTACTAATTGCTATGCAGTCAGCCACGTAAGCTGTTCGCGATCGTGCTGCACCGATCTCGGTGGTCCTCGGCAACGTTCGGCAGTTTTCGACCCGTGACCAGTTTGTGCCGGTTTTATACCGGTTTTATGACTCAGCCATTTAGATCCGGAGTTTGCGTGCCTGGAACGTTTTCGAAATTGGTTTGATCTTCTCGTTTTTAGTTTTCGTGAAAGTTTAATATCTATGTGCTAGAATGTTGTATCATAGGTAGGAATGTTGGTAGTTTTAGAGGTAGTTAATAAACCAAATGCGGCAGTACTTATTTCTCAGTGCTTGGCATTCTTCCTGGTTATAAATTTGCTTTAAGTTTTTTAAAGAACCACAAAATACTTAACGAAATGTTTGTTTACATTTATGTGACTTATAGTACCCACTTTGTATACCTACCTAATGTCCAGATTAAAATAGGACCGTTTTTCTTTGCCAAATATTTTTAAATATGTATGTTAAAAAAATATGTAGAAGGAAATCTCGATTACGAGCAGGATTTGAACCTGCGGTCTACTGGTTATGCCAACAGAACAATTTGTAATCCAATTCGTGCTTTGATATTCTCTTCAACATCAAATTTTTAACTAAGTATTTAAAATTACTAAAAAATATAGATAAAGTACTTTTCATCGCTTTAATACTGTCATGAAAGTTATTTGATTTTTAATTTTAATTTTTGAAACAGCCAAAAGAACACAAATAAAAACAAAACGTTCCATTTTTAAAAAGGTGAACGTCCACTCGAAAAATAACTCGCAATAAAAAACGATACTTTATTAAACCATTCGCAATTTGATATGCTTTCTTCATTCGCTCCACGATACAAAACAGACAAAATTGCTGGCAACACAAAAGTCGCGTTCAATTTTGTGTAAGCGAAACACGTTTTACAGAAATGACAACAGTAAAACGTTAAACGATGTCTGGATGTAGCACTGTAAAATACCTAGTTACAGACAAATCACCTTCGAGTCGGAGACGGTCGTGTTTAAAGATATTGACAGATTATTTGACATTAGAAATGTTAGGTAACGGTAATTTTCTGTAAGATCGTTTTGGGGACCGAAATAAAAAGAGGTATTGACGTATCTTTCAAGCCATCAATCAAATATTGTATCCAAAAAAAAATTGAATCAGGCGTTTCTTAATGGAAATCCATAATATTTACAATAGTGGAATTTTAGCCGCTTACCTTACTAATTATTAATTACCGGAATATTTATTCCTGATTGTTGTCATAATTTTAAATATAACCGTAACTTGTAGCCGCTTGCACCACCAAGGGTAGCGGGGGTAAAAAATGTCCTACCGCATACTGTATAGTCCGAGGACGTACAGTTAACGCGTTGCTGACCCTGTGCGGGTTTACGGAAGAGGAGATTACGGGACTACTGTTCTCTTCGCTGACTCTTCTGATTGTGATTAGTTTTTAATATTTTTTATTTTTGTTTATCTGCTATTGACGAGCTAATTAATATATAAAAAAAAACATTTTTAAACATTTTTTTTTGTATAACTTCGATATTTAACTATTGCGATAGACCATTATCTAAAAGAAATCGCATTAATAATAATGTAAATAATATTAATTACCTATATCGATATGTTACCTAACCAAACCAATTTATTGGCCCTTCGAATTGCACATTTCCTCTTTTGGCTCGAAAACTGAATGCGGTTGAATAACAGCTTTTTTTTAAAAGTAACTAGTGCTAAGTCTTTTTCTTCGGCAGAGTCTCTCTGGCCCTCTGCCAGAATGCTTAGGTTTAAGGCAAAGCTCATTAGCGATCGTGTGAACACTTCCTATATCTATAGAGAGATATATTTTTATCGTGAAAATAATGACTTTTTCTAATGGTAATGTCTCTACTTTCCTGTTATCGTAATTTCAGTATTCACATTCTTAGTAACATCGTAGGTATAACAGTACCGTGTCTGACAACGCCAAAACCGGTGAATTAGACGCTTTATATTTTTAGAAGAAATTTCTGGAGTACCGAAGGATTTTTTGGAAATTACACCCCAAAAGAGGGGGGACAAGAACCGAAATTCACACGGACAAAGTCGTGAGCGAAGCGCTCATTTTTGAATAATTTGTAAAATTTAGTTTTTTAGATTGTATTACTATTAAATTTCTTAAGGTGGGTATTATATAAAATATATAATATAGTATAATATTATATGCGGAAGAATGCAGTCTTTCCAATATAAGCAACTCCTTAAACCATAAATGTAAATGCAACATTTAGTTGTTTTTTTTTTAAATTTATTTTGTGTCCTATTATCAGACTTCCAAAATGTTTTTTTAAGTAATTAAAACAACTATAAAATAGTTTTACAAAAATCTAGATTGGTCCGTTGATCAACGTTTCCTACATAGTTTTTCTACGTTTCGCGATAAACGTTCTAAATAAGTACTACATACTGTTGCACTTAACCTGTCCATGAATAGAAGAACGACTCCTTAGGGACGAGGCAAACAACAGTAAAGCATTGTAAAATAGCATTCTTTTGTGTTTTTGTTTTAAATTACGTTCCATTTTACTCGATTTACAGAATAAATAAGAACTAACTTTATGAATGCAATACATTTTAGTTAGATCTTTAGGTATATCTTCTGGTCCCTAGGTCGCTAATATTTTATAACTATTCTAAATTAATTCAAATTATTAGTTTTCGTTGTATTAAAATATGAATCCTCTATGAATTATATTTCTTAATGAGCTATGAGTGGTCACATAGCCATGGTCACAAGATCTGGCGGTCGAATGCAATAAAAAGAAAATTAATTGATATTTGAGAAATTACAATTAATGACATCTTCATAAATAGTGTAAAAGACAATTAATTTGTAAAAATAACATCTAATTATACAAGTATAAATAGGTAGATACGAATACATCCTTTATTTGTTAATATAAAACGTTAAGTATATGATAAGTTACAGAAACTGTTGGTTGGGTGTAGTCGCTACTTGTACCACCTCAATGAGAAGCTAAGGAGACACGGTTCAAGGCAAAACGGCAAAACTCTTTAGAACTGAAAACAGAAGAAACAAGTGTCGACAACAAAGTCTGTACTGAACCAACATAATGTTGTGTTGCTTGAAGAGGAGAGAACTTTTCGTATTTCATATTGGCTTTAGTCAACAACCAAGTTTTCTGTAAAAATGCTATATGTACTTAAATAAGAAAATAGG
This sequence comes from Protodeltote pygarga, assembly GCA_936450705.2. Taxonomy (NCBI): domain Eukaryota; kingdom Metazoa; phylum Arthropoda; class Insecta; order Lepidoptera; family Noctuidae; genus Protodeltote; species Protodeltote pygarga. The sequence goes on from OW388263.2 coordinate 12,102,221, forward strand.
TGGTAAGTACTTTTCATCAAACAATATGGTCCCTGAACACCCAACTTTAAGTCAAACCATATAGCTTGAAAATATGGTGTAAAAGCGTTTGCAAGTACTAAAGTTTCTAAACTATACAATGTGCAGAAATAAATAACTTTGATTTGTAAGGTTTGTTTCATAAACTTTTACCAAACTCCCTTTTGATAAGGGTGCTTTTTCAGTTCCACACTTTCAAACTTATTTGGAATTACTACGTCTTCTTCTATTCTATAATTTGATCTTGAAAAGTGTCAGGAGGAGAGAAGGGGGTCGATGCACCCCTACCCCTCCTTTTTGTTAATGGTCAGTCATTGACTACACGTATAAACAAAACAATATTACTCGATATAACAATCTGCTGTAATCCAATGAGGAGTTCCTTATCTCCGAAGTTGATAATCAGATCATGACAATATTTTTAAGGGACCATTTTGGGTGTAAACTCTTTAAAAAAAATTAGTTTTATTTTACTTTATTATTTTTATTTTTTTTTGTTCATAAATGAGCGAGTTCTGAGGTAACAAACATTTTAAAAAATCGAATTGAGAACCTTCTCCTTACAATCTACATGTATTTGTTTTGGTCTAGGTCTTATTGCATTGTAAAATTATATGTCTGTAAACCGTACCGTGAGGACGGACGACTACGACCCGGCCGCGGGGCCGAGGCCGACCCAGAAAAAGGTAGCTGGATGACCTGGGGGGCAAATGCGTTAAAAAATAACAAGTAAAACACATTTGAACCTTGATCGCACAACAACTTTTGGACCGTTTCGTATCGTGCTAACGATTTTAATAATTAATTTACACATAAAACTCACGCTGCTAACAAGCAATATTGGACGACCATTTAAATTCAATCGCATTTCATACAGGTCCCGTCAATTAATTTACGTGTATCGTTTATTACCTATGCTATTACTCTTTCTATTGTGTCTGTTATCGAAGAGCAAATCAATTAAATCAAATTTCAAATTTTTTGTCTCAACATTTTAAAGAAATATTTGTAACCAGTACTCAAAAAACATTATTGCATTTTGTATGATTTAAGAATTGGAAAAATAAATCGGTACAGCTTGATGCTCCCTTATTTCCCGGGGGATTAAAACAAGACGCCGAAATCTTAACCAAAAGATGAAGCCAGACATTTTTACCAAAACATGGCGGAAGCGATGGTAAACTAAAATATAACTATGTATAAAATAAGTATTTTTGGATGATTGATGAGAAAATCAGGAAGCTTAGACAGTGTACAAAGGTAGTTGTTGATGAAAGGGAAGGCTTGGCCGTGAGAAGGTTAGTAAATCCTGTGAAGGCTGATAATACTTTAAGTAAACAATATATTTTTTGTAGCAAAGTAAAGAACTATCGCACAAGAATAACAATAAAATCCCTTTTAAGGTTTCGTTCCTCAAAAGTGAAACGAAACCAATCGTAAAAAAAATTGAGCCGCCTTCTATATGAAGGCGGCTCAATTTTTTTGATTTGATATTGATTTTGTTTAAAAAAAAACCCTAAAAACTGATGCAAAAAGGCTGATATTTTTAAGAATTTAAATGATATTTTTATTATTTTGAAGTGATATTAGGATTTTGTTATGGTAAAATGAGACTTTGTAAAGTTTTTACTTATTATGTGTATTTGCTGATTCCGGCAATTGTGAGGGCTATGACTCTGTGCCCTTATGTGGTATATGTACTTTATTTGGCGTATAACACTCTTGCACAACGCATGATAGGGGTACATATGGCTACACATCAAGCTTACTGGTTTTCAATAGCTTGATATGTAACCGTGTGTATTATTTTTGTATCATTATATTGTTTACTGGAGGGAAGTCTACTTTTGAGGAAATCTCATTTGGCATCTAGATTAGTAGACTTGTGATCAATGTACGCCACTGATGTATTATTTATACACTACGCTGTAATACAACTATCTCCACCATTCGGGATATATCTTACCCGAATCTATTACATTCTGGAGCAGTGTACGATAGTGTTCACCATCCGGTGATTACAGGTTACGTAGTCTATAATCGTTAGCCCAGTTAACAAGTTGGTGCACGGCTATATATTTCCTTTAATTAACCCTTAGAGCTTGTCGAGAATAGCTACTGTATGTAAACTCAGTTTCAATTGTGTTTCAGGAGAATAAACATCAAAACTAGATGAATATTATGAGGATAGGTAGCAGCTCCTTTTAGGTTGCGGTGGATAGTAGGAATCTTTTAGTTTCAACACGTCACGCATCAGTATGTTTGTCTGTCTTTGTGTTTAATCATCATGGTTTGACAAAATAGTTTTTATTTATAATGAAAAGGCATTGTGTTTGATAAAAAATCCCATCTGACGATAAGCGGGGTTGTGGTCTACATGTGGTTTGACTTTTTGACTTGCAAATGATTAGACCGTCGAACACCGAGAAGTGAGACACAAAACGAAATCAATTGTTACTCGACGCGGGCGTCCTTGCGGCAGGCAAAGTTTTAAATCTAGAAAGGTACACACCTACAGTGTAGGATTGAGTGTGAGATGTGCAATGTGAGTTTGATAAGTATTGATTTGATAGGTATACTCGTAGGTTTGACAGATACTTAACCCTGTATCCACCAACTATCTATCTATGTATCTACAAGGTAGAAGCGAGGGAATAGCCCACCAACTTTTTTTTATTGCATTCAAGAAAGCTGACTTCATCTCTTACGATACAGTGTTTACGTGCCTTGACATAGAAATTCAAAATAAAACGCCACGCTAACGGTCATCCATCGCCAAACCAATAGCTTCAAATGCATAGAGAGCAACAAAACACTCTCCTTTATTACATTGTTATTTTCCATCAAGAAATAAACAAATAAACATACCACACTGTGCAACTCAAGTGACAAATACGTATAATAAAATTACATAAATGACCTCCCATTTTTCCTTAAAAGGCTTCAACCTAAATCCTACTTCATCCCTAAAGAATAGAGCTCATATTACCATGTGGAGTTTTGGAGGAGATTACTACACTTGCATCAAGACTTGTCCATTCCGGTTCATGCATGATTCCACACGTGATCTGCGTGTCATCTCCTTAGTTTAGGAGGAATTGGAATATTCATTGGTAAATTTAACTGGCGTAGACGTGGCATAGATGTTATGTAACACAAGGATTGCTTTGTAACAGATAATATACATTCATAAGGGGTTGATCTAGTCGTAGATTAATTACTATAAATAAATACTTACTATTATAAACCTAAGTCAATATAAGTGTAGACAGTGATAGCCTAGTGGTTGACAGGTATGGTTCGAACCCTTTTAAAAAAAAAATTCTAACGCGTAGCGGTTATGTGGGGTTCACAGCCACTAAAAACATCTCCCCCTATGTGTTCCTATCACTGAATCGGACGAGACCTACTGCTATTGCGCTTCGCCCGTGCAGTGCCTGCCTGCTCTTTACACTCGGGGGGCAATGTCCTAGTGTCCAGGTTCTTGGACATCGCCCCACCACGTATGGGCTTTTCGTATAGTTATGCGCTTACTATAAAATAATTATCACTTACACCATGCCACGGAGAGCAAGTTAAACTGTCAGTCAGTCCTGCGCGCAGGACTGACAGTTTTGCAGCTGCGCCTGATATCACTTCGGTACTGTCTGGATTGCCGTTTCAATGACAGAGCAGCTTGCTTGTAATAGAATTTTAAAACTTAGAAACTTCAGAGTTTGTTGAATGTGCTTTAAATTTAGTATTCATCATCATTTTGTCTTAAGAGAGCGGTACTTTGTCGAGCTGATCTATTGATAGCTCTAATACTGTTTTATTTACCTAGTATTACTAAACTTTAATCACTTCTGTATCGCTCTTATCTTTCCAATACGCAACTACAAATTTTTAGCTGACGTAGTAGATAAAGGAGGGTATGTCATTAATCGGTAAGGCCTATTAAATCTTATTGCCACTTAAATTCATATGCCTATGTCGCTTGACCCTTCAGAGCATTCGTTAAGGCGTCCATTTGTGCTAATTCCATTTAGTTGATAGCGTAGGTTAATAGAAATTGGTCCTCACACTGCTCTTGTTTCAAAGGGCTTGTGATAAAATGAAGATGAAAGCTATTATCTGGTTACTTTAATACTATTTTTGTTATCGCAGTAATAGCCTTTTTTATATTGAGTAAAACCCTTTATAGGTGTCCCATCACCAAAGGCTGGTGAAAGGGTTATGTCATCACATCGGACTACGAGAGTGAGTAAATAGAAAGAGCAACTGTGTTTGCGCACACACTTGTGCACTATAATATCTCCTGTGTAGTTGGCTAATCTCCGTTAAGATGGCCGCTGTGACCGAAATTCTTTCAGGAGGACATTATTTTAATAATTATGCAACGTGAAAGTTGTGACCGTACCCTGCATCGATTACAATACGATTTTTTACAAAAAAGAGGTGTAGAAATCCCATTACTTCTCCTAAATACCATTCTCATTATTACAATAAGTCAAAGACAAATCTCACTCTACCTTCGCTTAAGTCTTATATCGGAACCCTTAGTAGAATAACGTTTATAACCATTAGCTAAAGCAGGATATGTGAACACGGCTTTAGAAGCTAAGATTTAGATCTTGAAATATTGGACAAATTTGCTGTAAGGGATTTTGGTGGAAGTGCGAATTTCCTTTGCTATTAAAACCGATACCCGGTTTTGGAACAGAAGAAGTCAACGTAGGGATAATCCTAATCCTAACTTCCTAATAATATTATAAATGTGAAAGTTTGTAAGGATGGATGTTTGTTACTCTTTCACGTAAAAACTACTGAACGGATTTTTATGAAACGTTAAAGTAATATAGCTTATATATCAGAATAGTACGTACATAAGCTACAATTTACTAACATACCATGCGGGAGAAGCCGCGGGCGGAAGCTATTCCTACTATTATTATTGTTTATGTAATCTAATCGATACCTTTCATGCCTGTAAAGTTTCGACACCTAATTTGATTTAACCCCATATATCGACGCAAGAAAGCGATTATGTCGTATCTCGAAAAATGGCATTTTTTTATTGGCTCATTGAAATCAGAAAAAAATAAAAATAAAAAGCGTTGGACAGTCTGATCGACGTATTCCTACGATGTTTTTTTTATGGTACAACCTTGCCTTTTTCTAAACTTTTATAACAGAATAATAAAATAAAAAATGCCATTTTTCGAGATACGACAATATCGCTTTCCAGCATCGATATATATATTACTAAAATTAAATAATCCACTAAAACCAACCAGCAACCTAACAACCTTGTGTAAAGTCTAAGCCTAACAAAATGGCTGGTATCTCAAACCCATGAATCAGCATCTAAACGGTGCAAAGTTGTGCCAGTGTAGCACCATGACCCATTCAGTTTGATGGCCCGCCCGTTGGCACCGATCCAACTTACGACCATCGATTTACATAAATCGAATAAAGGATCAAAAATCTATTTATACTAGCTTGATTTAGGTTCTGATGTGTTTTTGTCGCGTTTGTGTTTTATTATTATTGATTTTTGTAAGACTAGGTTGTTGAATTAAATTATATAATTATGTATATTTTAATTAATATATATTTTTGAGATTTAATTAATTAGAGGTGGTAAAACAAGACATAACAGGAAATCAATTGTTAAGAGCCGCTGGTATGCAAAGAACCTTATATAAGTTAATCTTAAATTGTAATGAAACACCTTGGGGTATTCGTGGAATAAATGTTAAATGTTGAATTTTTTAATTTACATTAACAAACAGTATGATACAAAAGTGCATGGACAAGAGGAAAAAAAATATTTGGTGTTTAACTTGGGTCTTGGTTTAAATACTTATGCATTAAATAACATATGCGATAGAGATTAGCAAATTGTATTACATAATATCATCGATTTTATATTATGTATTCAAACCAAGACACAAGAGACAAGACCAAATACATATTTTTCTTCTTTCTTGGACTTTTTGCAGCCTATATTATAGTACACTAGCTGACCGCTGGCCACTTCGTTGGGTGTTCAGTTTCGGGTTAATATGTAGCCTATGACACTCACAAAAAACGATGGCTTTCTATTAGTAAAAGAATTTTCAAAATCGATTCATTAGATCCAGAGATTACTCCCCTACAACCCTTACGAACTCACAAACTTTTCCTCTTTATAATTTTAGCATAAATAATTCCTTAATCAGCGCTTTAGCAAAATTAGTTATTTAAAAAGATATCCCAGCCGAAGCAATAATTACTTAAATACAAATTAATTGTGTACCTACTTCTATAATTTCTGTAATCGTGGCTCCAACAATGTTTTAGCTAATTATTTTAATTATCCATTAAACAACAGCCTGATATAGTTAAAATCGCGTTCTTAATTAACAAATTAATTGTCTTTGTTTCAGAATCTCAAGGATCAGATCTTAACAACAAACGTCTGGCTGGAACACGTAAGTTAATTTCAATTAGAACTATTACAAGTATTTTCTCTAGAAACAAAGGTTATGACTGATCAAAACGTTAAAGATGATTATGAAATTTGGCGGCTTATTGATTATGGACCCGCTTTGCAAACACGCGGGTGTGTTTTCGATCTTGGCTTGTACCAATGTAATGTCATGTACTTTCCTAATTAATCTAATACACCACTGACTAACAGTGAAGGATAACATAGAGAAGAAACCTGGACTTAATAGTCTGAAATCTTAATCTTAATAGTCTGAACTAACGTGGTGTTTAATGCTGGATCATTCTTTGTACGATGTGTGGTTTATTTATTTGTTGAAGTCACACAAATTGTGGCGCGGAGTATTCAAAATCTTATTCAATTTCATTATGTAAATACTTTCTTTACAAACACAAGTCACTATTTTTTGAAGCTACATAGAGTTGGATGCTGCAGGATTAGCCATAAGAAAAAGTGTTGAAACTCTAGGATAAATTTTATTATTCTTAAAGTAAATTAATAAGGGACTGTTTATTAGTCTACGGTTTTGATTTTTTTTTGGACGGTAATCATTTATTTACATTATATTTAAGTATTTACAAACTAAATATAACTGTTATATACATTTTTTACATTAGTACTTTGACGCATAATAATTACCTTTTTTAAATTGTTTTTTTTTATAGCCAAATGTATCTCGTCTTATCGAAAATCTCTTCTACATTCAACGGAAATTATCATTAATTTTCTTCACAGGAATGGGAAGACCACAAGTTCAAATGGGATCCCCTGGAGTACGGCGGTGTAAAGGAGTTATATGTACCTTCAGAACATATCTGGTTACCTGACATCGTCTTATATAACAAGTAAGTACAATGATTAGAAGCCTCAGTTTTGCATAACTGTAAAAAGGTGATACATATTTGTTTGCAAAACAAGTGTCTGGTCTTGTACTACACAACATTTGTTGATAGGATGATAAAAATAATTGTAACCTTTAAGTTTACTTTAACTTTTAACAAGTAAATACTTTAATAATTTGATAAACTCATAGTAATTAAACTTTTTACACGATTTGTACAGACAAATTCAATCAGTGTTCAGAAACGGTTTTTTTTTTTTTCTTTTCGCGCACGTTTCACTTGCAAGATTCAGAGATGGCGCTAGTAGTTGCTATAACTCGCCTATTGTAGATTAAACAATGAATTGCGTTTACTGCAATAGATCTGTCAATATATTATATCATCCCGTACCAGACAAAATTATCAAGAATTTAAATATATTATTCAATTTAGAATTGAGATCCATGCACCCAAAAACTAAACTCATAGGTGCTCTAACTACAGAACAAGCGACATCCGATCCTAGCGAGCGTGAATACGTTTAGCAAATTAATTTCACAGCACTCCCAAACTTAACCGTTGAACATTCGGACATTAGCTTGCACCAAATTGCATTGTTGTGTCGGCCAAGTTATCTGTGATGCCATAATTGCGAGCTGCTTTACTACCCGTTTGCTCCTGATTAAAATATTTCACCCTGATGTAATTTCTGAGTTATGTTCCCGAGTTATTAATTGGGGTGAAGAATTTTTAATTGATATTAAAATTAAATTCGTTTTTCGTGTCTTTTTGAACGGTTCTAGGTACTTAGCTTGCCCTGTTTATTATTTGGTTCAAATTTAGTAATCTATATTTTACCCCTTTCCTGTTAACAGATTGATTTGATATTTGGTATTCAACTTTAGTTCTAATGACTAAACCGTTTAACGTAAAAAAAATTGACTTAGGTATATTATTTCAATCTATGTAATCTTTGGAAATGGAAATTTCACTCAATTATGAAGCTTTGGAACTGAAAAAGAATACTCAGAACATCTTAATTATGCAGCAGTGTGTATTCAATTTAAGAACAAAAAAATAGAAAATGTCTATACCGATGTCTATAACAATACATTTATTGAACACCAACTATTTATTGGAATGATATTTTTGTATCATAAAATAACAAAACGCAGTGTCAATCATAACGCCACAGAAACCACGATGTCCCATAAAATTCTTCAAGCGAACACGCTCACAGACCGGGACACGCCGACATTTTACGAGTCAGTTGATATGGAGAGTACATTCCCATCCCATGATGCATGATGTTCCGTCGTTCCGATACCAGGACAACATAAATCATAACAGTTCATGCTGCTACTAGATACGCAGATCTTGATAGCTTCTGATATAGCGTTTGTTTTTCGGAAGTTGTGCCAAAATTGTGATCAAGAAACGTGTTGCCGTTGCACTTGAAGTATCAGAACTGCTGGTGTGGGAAAAATTGTTTAAGTTTTTAAATATACATAGTTCAACCAATGCATTCGAGTATTCCAAATCAATCCATTGACAACTGAACAAAAACAGCACCCACGGAGAAAAAAATACAAGTTTATACAAGCGCGACTTTAACACAAAGTAGGCGATGTATCGCTAAGTTAATTGATTGCGTAGATATCGACAAGAAAGCGTTCGGGAATGATACATCATGGTGTGTCAAAACAGACCGGCGAACGATTAATCATGACCAGCGAATGAGAGACGCACGTGCGACTAATCTTACGGTGTGTCGACTCTGTAAGCGGATTAAGTGTTAAAAGAATAGAGAGAAATGTTTGAGTCTAAAGCTGTTGACAACTGATACAGGTCTTTTGATCTTACATTGTTTGTTTTTGACAATACTTATCTTCTGTACAATACAAACATACTTTATTTCAAATCATGTTACAAAATACATAATACCACAGTATAAAGATACAGTAGTACTAATCAGCTCATTTATCTCAATGCAAAGCAACCGCCTTTCCCCTAGATTTCCAAGTTTTTCGATCTGGAGTCAGTGTGGACTAATCGTTATTCGTCTTGTCGAATTCATTTTGCCATTTCCATCTTGAAAGGAAGCCATAGCCAAAACATTGCTGTCGCTGTGTCCGAAATCAGCTAGACAACATCATCATTATTATCACTGGACAGCCTTACCAGATCCTTTCCCATGTGGTAAACGAATTCGGCACTTCGCTGCTTTTCCCGGTGGCAATACACAAACTCACACCTGCCGCCACAGGCTGGCTGAAAAACTTGAATATAACCATTTGATCTACGCAAGATGAATGCCATACGCAATGATGAGTATCAAGAGCTCAAATAGGTGATTATTTTAGCCCACAGCTCATTATGCATGCGGAAAACGTGACCAGCACACAATAAAATAATAACCCAACAATTATTTTCTGACATCGCGTCACATTCAACTAAACTTTATTTCAAAAGTCGAGTCTTTTGTATTTGGCGCTGTGCCTATGTTCGTTTTAGTAGACGTTTGAAAAGGGGATTCGTTCATTGCGTTTGTATTTATATTACTTTTTTCACTTCACACCTTAAAACGTATATTATTTATTATGTTTCTACCTTTTTTTAGTACCTATTATAATGTAAGATCATCAAACTCTCGTAACATCATCTTCATCGTCAAAACTTTATCGTCGTAGATATCTTCCCCATAGATTTCCATTGCCTTATCAATCCCGTCCATAATCTCCTAAACATCCCGCTCATTCCCCATAACTTGTGCTAGATCATCTTTAGACCGTACGTTCCTTCACGTATCAGCTGCCCTTTGATAGGTTTATGGTGGCTGTCATAAATTGGGTTACGCACTACAGTTGGCTAGATAATGCGTTGTAAATATATGAATATGAACGTTCACACTTTGAATATGGAGTGAATATAGATGGACTTATTGTTAATTTTGTTATAATTTGTTGATAAATGGTTAAAATGACAATAGAGTATTTAAAATATAAGCATTTTTGGATTTAGCAGTTAAAATGACCAAAAAGTATAAACTTTTGTAAAAAGAAAAAATCTATTTAAAAAACAAAATCGAAAGATCTTTGCTCAGAAATGGGACAAACTGGATTGATAATAATAATAAAATCGTAATTGCAAAAAGCAAAAAAATACAAAATTTCTACATTTTTGTGAAAAGAAAAATTCGAATACGAGCAAGATCGGTTGATTCCGGTCATCACACCTGACACGAAACAAGAAACAAATTTTGTTATTTACTCGGTCCAAGTATTAACAGTTATTTTTTCCCCAGTGCCGACGGAGAGTACGTAGTGACCACGATGACGAAAGCAGTCCTACACCACTCTGGCAAGGTGCTGTGGACCCCGCCAGCCATTTTCAAGTCTTCATGCGAGATTGACGTGAGATACTTCCCATTTGACCAACAGACTTGCTTCTTGAAGTTTGGATCTTGGAGTTATGATGGTGATCAGGTTTGTAAATTGTTTAATAATAGCTTCAGCCATGAAGTCCAAAGAATTCATTGTTTTGCACTTAAAAGTGATTTGTAATACTGGTATAGTTGCTATTTTGATTGCTACTTGATATTTGACACATACTAACGCAGTTTACGGAGGTAGCTTAACCGTTTCTGACCGTATTCGGTCACAGTAGCCAATCTCAACAGAGATAAGCCAACTATGTAGGAGATATTATAGTGTACAAATGTGTGCGCAAACACAGGTGCACTCTCTATTCCCTTACTCTCATAGTCAGATGAGACGGCAATCCGACACGACCGGGGAGAAATCAGATGAAGGGCCAACGGCTTTACGTGCTTTCCGAGGCATGGAGCAAGTGATAATTATTTTATAATACGCACATAACATACGAAAGTCAGAGGTGCGTGACTTGAGTGCTGAGACCTCTGACTTACCAGTCAACGTTATATCACGACTCTTATTTGCCACATACTAATGCAGCGTACAAAGGTAGCTTAGATCGTATCACTGACTAACGGTGAAAGAAAAACGTGGGAAAACGTGAACTTTAAGTTTGAAATCATCAATCAGCTAACACGCAGTGAGCTAATTCCTGATCCTTCCCTGCAATGGGATAGTTGTTACTAGCTGTTGTTACTACAGTTTGTTTAAAAATCTTTTTATCTTGCATACTAAAATCTATTTTAATATACGGATTATTATGTATCCATTATATATTTCTAAACCTACATTTTATGGCGAAACATTTTAACTGTTATGGCGACTATAAAAGGCATTATAAGCGTCCTAATGTAAATTATCCTGGAGCAATTAGTTAATTGAATTACTTCAAATTTATGGCGAATCAAACAAATTTAATGGGATCCTTTTTCAAATTGTTCAGAGAAGGAAACTTCATTACATTTACAATTAGCTTTGGGGCACTGAAAACCTTATAATTAATCATTATTAATGTGATGAAATAATGTTTTCTATATAATGAAAGAATAAACGGTAATGTAAATAAGGCATCTTATATTTTTAGTGAACTTTTTACATGTACTTAGCACATGTTAGCTTATTAAATACAGGGTTATTTGTAAAACACCAGCATCCTTAAAAAATCAGCTGTTCCATACATTTTGTTGAGTCATATATAAACATAAATGTATGGAACAGCTGATTTTTTTTGCGGTTGGTCCCATAGTAAAAGTTGTTCATAATGATGAGTTTAATGACCTCTTTTAAGGATGCTGTTGTTTTACAAATAGCCCTGTATAATTATTTAATAAGAAATTTTAAAAAACAACAGATACGGATGGGATTCGAACCCACGATCTATGATGATCTCTATGATGATGAGTTGCCTGATCTCGGATGTCATTATTATTGCTATAATCATAAGAATATTTCCTCAGATTGACTTAAAACACATCAACCAGAAGAAAGGCGATATGGTGGATGTCGGCATTGACCTTCGGGAGTATTACCCTTCAGTGGAATGGGACATTCTTGGAGTACCAGCAGAGAGGCACGAGCGATATTACCCCTGCTGTCAAGAGCCTTATCCTGGTAAGTGTTTTAAGTTAAGTACCTATAGCACTCATCATACTTTCAAGAAGTCATGTGACTTTCGAATATTGTGTTTCTCTGTGTATAAAATACATTTTTAAATGTATATAAAAATATTTTTACATTTCAAAATATAAAATATGGTACACCGGTTCTGTAGCAAGGTCCAAGCTTCCAGTGGTAGTGTTGAAGTGAAAGGAACTTCCTGAGTATGCGTGATGTGTCCACCTATTATTATTATTATGTAGCCTATACCGTCATCTGCAGGGCAGAGGCCACCTTTACCTCTTTCAACTTTTCTAAGACCAGCCCCTCAGATGTAAGTCCAATTCATCTTGCCATCTCCTCTGGGACTGCAAAACAAATAACTAAAAAATAAAATCATAACAAACATTAATTTTACTAAGCAACCTTGGCTGGTTCATTAAAAAAACCGTAATACAAAACTCAAAGGGGTTAAGCAGCAACGCTACAGTAAAGATCTAATTAAACTTTAAAACTAAACAAATTTCTTGCTACAAACTTTGATTGGGTAATGCCAAGAAAGTTGCAAATATGGGTTACTTCAGTAAAGTGTTATTTCTCCTATGAATACAAGTTGTAAGGGAACAAAACAGATAATATTAATAATATTGAATCATGTAGTTACTAGCTGAGGACTAGCTAGCTAAGTTTTTAAACTTTCGCAAATTGGAATCAATTTATGTTTGAAATATTATTTCGGTTTCTTCGCGCACATCTTTTAAATTATCTATGCGCGAATAGACCGGAAGAAATCTTCAAATCTCCTAGAATATAAAAAAGTACATTTTTTTTAAGGACATCACCAATAAGATCAGTGTATGTCCTTCTAGGGTGTCCCCTCCCTGCCGCAAGATATTAGGATGAAGCGCAGCGCTTTCCCTAATATCTGCCATATAGGTAAAGGCATGTCTTTGACCACGAACACACCTGATGGTAAGCGGCGTTGTGGTCTACGATGGAGCACACCTGCCTTTAAAATGCCTATTCTCTCTTAATTTGAAGATCCCCAAATTATAATGTTCCGGGAATACAGACGCGGGAAGGTTATTCCACTTTTAAGCTGTACGCATGAAAAAGGTGAATTCGCACCGTTTGGTCCGAGCAGAAGGAATATCTACCAAATAAGCCCTCATCCAACAAGACCAAACCATCTCACATCATCATCATCATTATCTTATTAAGCACTTGACTCAAAAACTACATTTCTTGATAAAACCCGTCTTCGTAGACAATCCTTTTATTTCCTAGCTATGTAGCGACACGGAGCTAATCTGGGTACATTGTAAATTGCCGAGGAACGACGAAAACTCTTATCTATGCAAAATTAGTGAGTTTTACTGCTGAACGGTTGTTTCGGTAATGTTCCTGGTTGCGGCTTGAATGTTGATCAAGCTGTTGATGTATCTAATTTATTATGTTTAATGTATTTTGAGGCGCTCTAGCGATGTACTACCGCGTTATTAATCACTATCACTAAGGATAAGTAGCGCTGAAGCGCTCAGTGGTGGATAATGATTTTTTTATGATGAAAAAGGCGTGTACTTGACCACGTCATAGTAAGCGGTGTTGTAGTCAGAGATGGAGGACAATTAGGATGAGGGATAAGGACGAAGGTAAATCGACCAACCACGTTCGAAAAAAATATCTAGTTCATAATATGTAACAAAAAGTTTTGTTACAGTATTTAAACATTATTATAAACAGTATTTAAATATTTCTTGAGAATAATCAGCGTTTAGCTATTTTCACATTTTCTCAACTGGCTTTGTTATTCTGTTTTTTGTATTAAGATATCTAAAAATAAAAAATATATGAATTAATAATCCGCGGTTATCGAGAATGCCCTTCTCGATAACCGCGGATTATTAATTCATAATATATTTTCTGTATGTCTGCTCTGTATGTTACCGTAGTGTAATTTACTTTATGAAAAAAATTCAAGTGTCAGAATCGCTGGCGATATAAAGAAAGTTCACACAAAGAGTGTTAAGAGGGCACTTGAAGGCTATAGAAACTCTCGCCTTTATGCGCTTATAGTCAATTGTTAGGGTATCAAGCAGTTTACCAAACATTTTCCTTCAATCACTTGGAGAAAAACGTTAGTACTCCAAGAAAAGTTGAGTGAAAAAATGTTTTAGAACTTACATATTTAAGAAAAAGTTGTCAAGAGTTTGTAATTTGACCGTAATATTTAAAAAAATATATTATAGAATCATAGAAATAACTCAAATTTAAATGAAAATAAAGACAGAAATAGAAAAATTAAATAATAGGTAATACTATTATGCCATTTACTTGATTTAATTCAAAATTTAAACAGATTAAATTAAATACCAATCAATAAATAAAATAAAAAAATAAAAACAAATGAAATAAAAAAAAATTATACCGAGTCAAAATTTGCACATTACAATAAAATGAAAAATATAATAAGTATATTCTCAATTTCAATTAATTAATTAAATGAATATAAAACAAATACAGAAATGAATGCAGAGGTATTTGAAATAGCTGTTTTCATAGAATTTAATTTAATTTTCTGCCAAAATAACCTAAGACCCTTAATCTAATCGTTTAACGTCAAGATTACTAACAGCTAAGCTTACGATCCAGGCATTTGTTCAAGAAGTTCTTCAAATTTCGCTGGCATCTCGGCGATTTAGCAGCCCATACTCTGGGACGGTCATTGTTATTCACATGTCTCAGTGGCCCATCAGGATGACGTCATGTTTGTCCCTTCCCAGCATACGTAATGTCGTTTATCCTCGCTCGCGCTTTTGGCCCATTTAAGGTGGATGCGGCTGTTCAGTTCTCCATACATAGTGTTTTTTTTTGTTGAGTAGCTACATGTAATAAATTTCAATAAATAATAAATATAATTTTAAATTGTAACATGTAAAAATTTATGAAAAAAATATTATATAAATAAATAAAGTAAATAGTAAGTAAAAGATATTAAGTGATCATAAGTGGTATTTATCCATTGCAAGTAAAAAATGGGGTAATTTTATAGGGAAAGATAACATTAAAATATTCTCTGTCTTAGACTTAGCAGTATCCCTGCCACTGTCTTGACCAAACCTTTGAAACATGTAGCTCAAAGCTCGGTGACGTTTACCTATATCATAATAAAATTAATCATCTTAACTCATAATTTTTCTTACCAATTAAGTTATTAAACTCAATATTAAATCTTTATTATTTTATTTCAATTAGTTATTCAGCCTATTATTTAAAAAAAACTTTTATTTGCGGCTTCGTCCGCGTTGAGGTTAAACCATGATAAAAAGTCTTCCTTTTCTTAATCCAGGCTATATTGTATATTATTTGCCAATTTTCATCCAAATCCGTTTAACTGTTTTGGCAATATTGACATTCACACACATCCAAATTTTCAATTTTTTAAATATTGAAATAACCAATGTAAACGTATATGAAGAGGAAATGAAACAGTTTACTTTAACGGCCGTATATTTCACGTTTAGATAAACACGTTTGGAACTTCATAATGACACCCCTTTCATTTCAACATGACGACCCTCCGGAGATTTTCAACCTTTTTTCGTTGATACATTTATACCTTCACCAGGTCGGTTGATTAATTTTTTTATTATGAGGTCAAATGGTTTTAATTTCGACCAGTTACGGATATCAATTGTAATGGATTAAGATAAATATGTGTATAGGACTGTAAATATTTCTTTATTTGTTTTGTAAAATACTTTATGGAGCTACCAAATTTTCCTGTCTTTGTAACAAACACGGCAAGCAAAATGCGCGACAATATTTTAAAAATATAATCTCGTTAATAATTTTTTTAGTAATTAATCATTATTAGCACAGTTATTAGTCGTGATAGCCTAGTTTTATTCTTTGACCTGTGCAATTCACACACAATTATTTTTATTTTTTATTTTTGGTCTTTCGGTGCTTATACGAAGCAGCTCAATAACGTCAAAATAACAAGGTTACTAGGACAACATAATCCAAACTTTGCCATTACAGCAACTTCTATATATCAATACATTCTTAATAAACTTAATAACTTGGTACACGACTTCCATACAATGGCCATTTCGCCCAACAAGGCTTGACTTATAAAAATTCCGTGCACATTGCCAACCTTTCTTACTTTGGTATAAATCATAACTAGTGGGGGCCAATTTTTTTTATTATTTTTATCACAAACATGTATCACATTTATCTGGCCAGTAATTCTGTCTGAATAGGTTTTTTCGAAAATGTGTTTCGTTATTGTTTTGGTGTTGAAATTGATGTGGATTGGAATTGGATGTGTCGGTTTTATTATTATTATAAAGCGTTCGTGATTCTTTTACTTTCTAATGGAATATGATAGAAAGAGACACTTTAAAATTGACGCTAAACATGCACTTGTAGTGTTTTTTTTTTCAAACCATATGAATTGTGCGCCTTGGGTTTATTAAAAGCTTGCTAAATCAACGGTCACACTACTAGGCTATCATGGCTTACTTGACAATAAACATAAATTTGGGGCAATTTTTTATGTGTCTATTGTTCTAGTAAACTGTAGTATATGTCTAGTTTATTGAAGTCCAATGCCCCCACGATTTTAGATGAGCCACCAAGATTTTACGATGAGCAATCCAGTCTAGATTTATGTCGATAAACCCCTTAAGTTCTCAATTAGCAGGCAACGTTAAATTCTATCGTTTTCTTGACCAATTGAGCTTAATGCGAGATTTTTATTGGAAAATAATTGGATACAATGTTAATTTATTGACCACGTTCTTAAAATGGACTTAAATCAAACAAACATACAGACAAGAGGGTGAATAATATCGGATGGCTGGCACTGAAAATCAGCGCTGTGGTCGTTATGAATTTTATTCTACGATCACAGCTTAATGCTAAGTGACAGCCATTTTCTGTTCAGCTATAGCGCATACTTTAAGCAGCTTTTAAAAAATATTTTCTTCTTTTTAAAGCTTTTGTTTTATTTATTGTTCTTTCTTTAATTTTTTTTGGCCCAAAGGCTGAGTATAACTAAGCATTTTGGGAATGTTGCCTACATGAAGCGGTCAACAAAACTATCTTAAATATTAATAAATAAATTTATTAATTATTAAGATAGTTTTGTTTAATATTTCGAAATTTGATATAAGTACGCCTGTGTCTTTATGATAGTCTTTGTGATTTCTACTTAGAAAAACAGCAAAACAAATAAAACTTGGGCTCAAAAGACCAAAATGCCAATTACGCCATTAACTTCAATTATTACTAGATTTTAGTTAGAAATTCACGTTTGTAATTACTCCCAGTTTTACAGTACTTTTAACTGTCATTAGGAATCCCCTCTAAATTCTTTGACCATCATTGTTGGTGTTTCCCGGAAAATTAATGTCTATAGCAAGATAGATAAATTCGCGAAATTTGGTAGATTTATCTGATATGCTGGCTACTTTAAATGAAGTTGGAATATAATTTGCGGGTGTAATATTCAAGGTATTGATTAATAGAATAGAAATAAGATGGCTTAGTCTACCATTTATCTCTTCAGGCGAGTATAATGGTAGATATTTTGTACGTAGAGTGGGGACTGTTGACCGGAATAATTTTCTGAAAAAAAAATTTTGTTCAACAATCCCCAACAGTCAACTCGGACTGTAGAGTAGAGAGGATACATCCTATATCCTTTAATATACCATCGAATCTCCAAGGTCATGCTAATAAAGCACGATGTTTTTCTTCACTAATGCAAAAAGTAAAATCAATGCGTGCCTTTTGTTTTTTTTTGTCGTGTGGAAAACTCTTTATGAGTACCCCACCGCTAAGGGCTGGCGATGGGGTTATGTCCGACTCGCACGGACTCAACACCACACAGTGTTCCTCTATGAACCTCTAGGTGTAAATACGGCTTTCACTTGCGCATTCACCGTACCCCCGCCAGGTTTCGACTCGCCCGCCCAGGCGAGTCCCACCATCGTCGTCGATGGCCTAGCGACCGCCGAGTTCTCGATTCGTATTACATTTATCTAGTCCTGTGACACTAGACTATCACAGCAATAATCTACTGTAAAACATTAGGTATAAGATAAAACTTCTTTGAGACTTAAACAAAACGATAAAGTACTAACTACCGTAGAAATTTTAAGGCTTATCTGTATAATCCCTTTAAATTTGGTTCAGTTAATTTGATAAATTTTGGTAGAGTTACTCGCTAAAATTAATATTAAACAAACAAAATGGAAATAATACAAAATAACTATGTCAATTACTCTACTAGATTGCTATCATAGTTTTAGAATATTTCTATAACTAGAGCCTTACACAGATAAAATCAGCTTGTTTCTTGTAGATGCTTGTATCTTAAATTATTCGAAATTCTAGGATTGAAAATTTAAAAGTTTTGGAAAAAGATGTTTATTTTCGATAGAAATGCTTGTTTTCTGGCACTGCATCCTAACATTAAAAAAAAACTAGGAATTTAAAAAATAGTCGTTGAGATGTGAGAATTGGAAGCAAATACGAATTTATTTTACATGTAGAATATTTACTACCTTAAGGGCAAAATGTTGAACCTCAAACCAAACTTAAGCTTATTATGCAATAGATCAGATTCCCATTTTATTTCTACATAAAAATCAGAAAACACAATTTTATCTGTTAAGCCCCTTTAAAGATAAATATAAAGTTTCTGGGAAACTTAGAGCACAAACAAATCGGTCAGTGAAGTTTATCTTATAAGACAAGCTATTCTTAGTCTTAGAGAAACCCCATTCACCATAGGAACTGACCGTAACGTGTTCCAAGACAATAAGATACTTTACAAAGACTGAAATTAAATCCTTTGTCCGTTTGTCTTCTAGTCTTCGCAAATAGAGGTCTTTATAAACCCCTATTTGTTGTACATCTTTTGAATTGTTTGGATTTAGGGATCTATGTGAAGTTAGATTTTTAATCTTTCAGATAAATATGTATACAAGATGTAAGAGACATGGTAACTTAAACTTGCGTTGAAAATTTTGGTAGATTTTTCTGTGTTGCTATTTTAGCGATTAAAAAGAAATCAGAACGTAGTTTCTTTAGGTAAGCGAAACAGCAATAAAGTCGTGGCGCGAGAGCTGTGAGCTGCACGGAGATGAAGCAGCTGATTTGAAATCCTTTTTAATTCCATTTACATTGCAGTTTGTGCAAATAATGAATACATATTTTTTTATTCAAAATCGCGTTAAAATAATAGCAATAATGCTTTTACCTAAAAAAGATCCAATTTCTTTTTTAAGTCAAGAAAATACAGACAAATACAAATACAAGACAAATATGAACGTTAAGGAGTTCGTTAATCATGTTTTGAATCCATGGTTTAAAGCTTTGTTACGATGTCGTTTACACCGTGTATTTGGTTAAAATAGAGAGATAGATCATCCGGGTGGGTACAAGTTATAATTTCCTGATGCTACAAAAAACCAGATCTTTATCTTTAACAGAAAACCAGGCCCAGAACCTAAAACAGATACCTAGAATCTTATTTTCTAAACAAATCTACATTGACGGTCGTTTGAGTTTGACTTTAATTATTATGTTCAAAATTGGCCATAAAATAATGAGATAAATGATGAATATAAGAATACTTTTCAACCTCTAACACTCTTAACTGAACTAGGTTTGGCTTTTGCAATAACTAAGGCTTTTATTTTTAATATTTAGATGGGAACGAAAATTTACATGAATCCTCTAAAATGACTATAGTAAAGCAGCCATAATACAGCAAAAGATAAAGAAAGATAAAGAAACCATAATAAAGCAAACATAAAAAAACCAAGTTCAAGTGAAATCAAAACAAATTCATAAATTTTCTCCTAAAAACAAGTCTGAACCTATCAAAATAAGATCTATTGATAACGTTATTAAAAAACAATGCTCATAATTTATCAATAACACTTAAATGGGTACAAAGAAACCATAAACATGAATTATGTTAGAATAAGGGGTATTTATATCTAAATATCAAGATACTTGTCCGTTACCATAGGAATAAGAGGGTTATTAGAATTTAAGACAAAATAATATGTATAGAATTCCAATATGTCACATTTATTGCTCAAGGGCTGATACTTTGTTTTCTTTCGATTCTTTATCCACTATTTGTAAAAGCTTTGATTTCTTTTTGAAACTACTTTGTTGTACTATGATGACTATTTATTCTATGAATCTGATATTATAATTGCAATATCCACGGCGCCGCATCACTGACAAAGTATACAATTATGGAATTGTATACAATGTTTAGGAATCGTAATGTTTAGCGTCGTTGTAACTATCAAATGTAGTTGTCGAAGTTTTAGTTTATTACGTTTAAATTATTATTTTTCTTATTTATTAAAACAATGCTACTTGTATTGTATTCAATGCCTAAAAAAATAATTAAATGTTTTGGATATTTTATAAATGTCTAGAGGCCTTTGCCTGCAGTGGGACAGTAAAGTATTAAAACATTTGAGTAAAAAAGTATTTAATGTAATTTTATGTTTATTTAACTAAGATCTTTGTTCCAGATATCTTCTTCAACATAACACTAAGAAGAAAAACTCTATTTTACACAGTAAATCTAATCGTACCTTGCGTTGGTATTTCATACCTCTCAGTATTAGTATTTTACCTTCCAGCAGATTCAGGAGAGAAGATTGCTCTATCTATATCCATATTACTGTCTCAAACCATGTTCTTCTTACTGATTTCCGAAATTATTCCCTCAACGTCACTTGCATTACCATTACTGGGAAAGTACTTGTTGTTTACCATGTTACTGGTAGGATTATCAGTAGTGATTACTATAATAATACTGAACGTTCATTACCGTAAGCCAAGTACACATAAAATGGCTCCTTGGGTACGAAAGTTCTTTATAACGAAATTACCAAAGCTGTTACTGATGAGGGTACCAAAAGATTTACTGAGGGATTTGGCAGCGCAGAAGATAGCTGGAAGAAGTATGAAAAATAAGAATAAGTTTAAAGATGCACTGGCAGCTGCTGAACAGACGAACTCGAATGCTTCAAGTCCCGACTCGCTACGTCATCACCTGCCTGGAGGGTGTAATGGATTACATTCAACTACAGCGACTAACAGGTCAGTAGGGATATAATGTGTCGAGAGCAAAACCAAAACATTTTTAAATTCATAGTATTTTCTCATGAACTAGCATTACAATTCATTATTCCTTTATCAGACACTTTACTAAGAAAAACAAAGTCTTCAACTTCCTCTCGATATTCTACTCCTTCTTCTACACTCGATATAGTTCTAGAACAATACAATTCAACAGGTTCAGCGGCCTAGTCGGGGCTTTGGGTAACTTTGGAGCTGGCTACAATGGTCTACCATCAGTGATGTCAGGTCTTGACGACTCCCTTAGCGATGTGGCTCCTCGGAAGAAGTATCCGTTTGAACTTGAGAAAGCAATACATAACGTCATGTTTATACAGCATCACATGCAGAGACAGGACGAGTTCAACGCTGTAAGTAGACTCAAGACTTTTCAGTTAATTAATTTTCATTTGCATTTGTCTCATTTGTTTGTTTATTTCATTTGACTTTTGTTTTCTATTCTGCAGAACTCGATAAACTTAATCTGATTAAAGATTTCTTAATTTTGTATTAGTCTCATGAAACTTTTACATTTTATCTATAATCTTCATTACTCTTGCATTTTTTACTTTCTTAATTACCTAATTTTTACATTACACACTTGGATAATTTGTATCATATCTCCAACTAACAGGAAGATCAAGATTGGGGCTTTGTGGCGATGGTGCTCGACCGTCTGTTCCTGTGGATTTTTACTATTGCTTCCATTGTGGGCACGTTTGCCATTCTTTGTGAAGCACCATCTCTCTACGATGATACCAAGCCTATAGATATGATGCTATCTTCAGTCGCACAACAACAATTCTTGCCTGTTGACAGTGGAGATCCTTAAACATATAAAACTAGAAAGTTGTGACGTCAAAGTTTCGAGTTGTAAAGAGTCCAAGTGGTTATAATGAAAACTTAACTTTACAAGGAGGATGTTAGTTTTTGAAACAATGATTGTTTTTATAGGATTTGTTGAATATTGTTGCCAATTTCAACAGTTAGCGTCAATATCATCACGTAAAAGTTGGTGTGTTATTGTGGATGTGTTTGTATGTGGATGTTATTGCTAAAATGGAAATCAAAACAAAACTTTGTTTTGGTTTAAAAATAGTTAGATACTTATCAATAAATTATCTGATATCATTTAAATAGTTTATTTATTCAAAAACTAAACTATTAATTTGGTTGAGATGATTTTGAACTGATTGACTAAAGACGTGTTCAATTTTCAAGAATATTTCGAATTTCTTAAACTAATCTTAATATTTCTAACTAAATCGAAAACTCCAAAATTTCTTAGTAATAAAATAAGACTTTTTCTCTAAAATATTCTTATATAACTTCATCATTAATGTATTAAGACGTTATAAAGCCAAAATAGGCTGTGAATTGTATCGTAAAGTTATTATATAAGTTACTTAAGGTTTCAAGTAATAAGTTAGTTTTAAGTTATTTGAAGCGGAGGGAGAGAAATAAATCGTTCTTCCCCAGTTTGATACGCTACACTAATAAATTACTGTCTTATCTCAAATGTTTTTTAAGAAAGTTAGATAACAGTTTTAAAGGAGCCGTGTTTTTAATTGGATGATGATAAATCAATGTGGTATATCCTAAAGTTATTATTATGTTCCAGATGTTTTAAATTTGGTCGTTCAAACTTTTAATGTTTAATCAATAATTATTATATTAATAGTATTCTGTAAAACCTTAACTATATCATAACTTTTACTCAACTATATAAACTTAAGATTGTTAGTATTGACGTCTAGATAACAATCGACGTAGATACCTTTAAAAGATAATCTTGAATTCTGAATGATGCATTATTTAATTTTTATTTTATTGTTATTTCAATACATTTTACGGTATTATAATCAAGATTTTGTAGAAAAGTAAGTGGAATTTCCTTAGTTGGGGCTGCGATACGATAGCTCATTTGGTTAGTACATTGCCACGGTACGGCAAGTTTCCCTGGTTTAAACCCCGCTCAAATTCTATCTCTTTTCAAATTCCACTTATTTTTTTGATGCATTATTTAATTTTAGAACCTGTCCTGTTCTTTTGTAGATTCACTTTAGCTTGAAAAATAGATTTAATTATGCAATGGGATTCCGTCAACCTTATTTACTTACTACCCATACCGATAAAGAATTGGATTGAAAATGGCGTCTCCTCCACTTGTAAGTGCATACTTACTTATACTAAGTAATTGTAAGTGCGAGTTACATTAAAGTCATAGTGTGCAAGCGAGAAGTAAATAGTTCTGACGCCATTTTCAATTCCATTCTTTATCCGCACGGGTTTATTTTAAAATAATTAGAAAATAAAATGAGCATAATGTTTTGTACGGCTGTTTCGTTAACAAAATATGGCTGTGGTAGTAATATAATATTTGTAGTGAGTAATCATAAACACTCATTAGGGTAAATATTTATAATTAATTAGAAATAGTTTTATTGTTATCTAAATAAATTGACTTTTGGATTATTATTTATTTAAAATGGCTCGTTGAACCTAACCTAACCGCATAATCTAACCTAACTGCTGTATCTCCGCTAAATTGTTATAAGGTATCTTTTTGAATAATGATGTATTTATTTATATTGAAATATATATAAGGTGCATATATGGTGGATGCATTCATAAATAATTATGTTTAAGTTTTAATGAACAAAACATTTGTATAATTATTTGGTAATACACATTTAATCCATATACTGTGAAATAATGTAACCAATATACCATGTAACAATATATTTATTAAAATATGTTATAATTTATTGGCTCTGAAAAGCTATGTAGATGTCTCGTATTTAAAACAATGCATATTATTAATATTTGTTAATCAACTGTAATAATTATCTGCAGGCTATAACGTTGAATAATTATTGTAACATACCATTTAAATAAACCGAAGTATTGGAAAAGTAGTCCCCAGATATAATATGGCCGCTAAAAAAACTATTCGTAGGATAGAGAAATGATGTTTTTTGTAAATTAAAGGTACATATTTAGTTTACAAAAACATAATTTTCTCTTCTTATACTGAATAGCTAGATCGATCCTCTTTGTTTATTCTTAGCTAGCTATGCATTATCATAAATATCTAATCTACTTCTTTTAAATCTTACTGATATTATTTCTCTTAAACTGACTAGCCAGATCGATCCTCTTTTATTTCCTGGCTAACCATGCATTATCACAAATATCTAATCAACTTTCTTTTAAGCTTACTGATATTATTATTCCATTAACAAACTTCATAACCCAATTTAGTTCATAATAATATTTCTTCATAATTCAATTTACTTCATAAAAGTAAAAAAAAAATATGTCAAAAAAAGTATGAGTAATTTTGATTGTAACAAGTTTTTATTCATATTTATTTTAACTAAAATTTTCAACCTCGTTAAACTACGAACAGGTGTGAAATTATTGTTTAATCACAAAACCGTGCCCCACACCAGCATGCCAAAATAAACAACGTAGAGAAATTAGTCTTAAGCTGATATTAAGTTAAGTTTAATGGACTTTGTAGCTGTTAGCGTTCACAAAACCCGTGTTTGTAATGTAAACTTTGAATTAATAAATCGCCGAAGTACCTATGTTTTTATTTGTTTTAATTTATATCCCACTTGTGCCGTAGTTTCCGGCTTTAGAATAAAATCCACCCCTACTCATCCCGCGGGTGTCGTAAGAAGTGACGAAGGGAAAAATCTGGAGAATGGGAGCAGCATCCTACTGTGTAATACCTACTATACATCCTATAATGTGGCTGTTAGGGCACACACCCTCTAATCTAATGAGCGTACAAATTAATTGATGCGTATGAGAAGAGGCCTATGTCTAGCAGTGTGCTCATACAGGCTGTGTAAGTAATATCCCACTTGCATGCATGCATGCAAAAAAGAAAATATATTCTCAAAAATTGAGAATTCATTTCTCAAGAAATGAATTCAAAAAAATTGAGAAATTATAAATTCGTTATGATAGTAACGAACAGCTGTGATAGCCTAATAATATGAACGTTAACTGGCTGAGAGGTCTCAGGTTCGAACCCTGGGCTTGTAGATATGAGACTCAAAAATTGAGCCCCTGTCCCCCTGTTTCATTGAACATCAAACCTGAATATGGCGGCAAAGTTTTGTTGCAGTAGGTACTTTACCACTATCCACCGTGGTATGACCGTCGACTGGCAAGTCAGAGGTCTCGAGTTCGATCCCAAGGCGCGCACCTCTGACTTTTCGTTAGTTATGTTCGTATTAAAATTATTTAGCAGTTGCTAAAACGGTGAGGTAATTATTCATGCAAAATACTAAAATTCAATTATAATATCATACGGAACCCTACGTGCGCGAGTCCGACTATATATCTAATACATATTCATACTATATTACTATCCAATACATCCTAGTACAAAATTTCATCGATATTTTTCCACTCGGCAGCATTAGCTTCAGAGTTTAAGAGGTATTTACTCCTTTACTGAATTATTCATGAGCATTGACCGATCACCGTTCGATTCCCGCTCGCTACCGACTTCCGAATAAGTAATTTAGCAATTCAATTAGCTTAGGAGTTTTATATAAGTCTTTAAAATGACAGCCTTTAGAGTGTTTTAAGACTGCGTTTATCTGATCGTAAAATTTACATTTAAAATGGAGTGGGGTTTTTGAAATAGTTGAATAGTAACAGCTGTGTTTAAAGCAACTGAATTTCACTAAGCCAGACTGGCCTGAAAAATAAAAAATATATAATCGGTTTAAACTTTTGATTACCGCGTGGACAACAAACAATTTGATGATGATTAACAAACGTGACAATTGATTTCCTTTAGTGTTTCATTTCTATGTTTGAAGGTTTAATTGTGTTAAAAAAATTGACGGTCCAAAAAGCATAGGTTTGCGACCTCTTCTTTTTGGATTTCACGGCATTTCCTTTTTTCAAAAGGAATCCGGTCTTTTGGTGGGCTTGTCTCGGGACACGACAATACGCCCAACACGCAGATAATATCCTCTTCTAAGAATTCATTGTCTTATTGGTATAGTGATCGCAAGAGCGACTGCTGAGCATCAAGTCAAAATTGGATTCCCAGGCCGGGCAACGTGTTATAGCGTTTTACTGGAAATGATCGGTGTACCAACACAGAATTTAGAACTGTCCCCAGTATATGGCAATAAATACTCATTTATTTCTGTACACCCCTATGGTTTTGGTTTTAGCTTGATGGAGCAAGAATTTCTTGTGACTAGCCTCTAAAATAATAAATAACCAGCCTGAAACTGTCGCATTGCAGGACAAAGGCCTCTTATCATACTGAGAAGAATCGAACATTAATCACTAGTCTCAAAAATGTTGAGAAAAAACTCAAAGATCTAAGTTTCTTTGTAAGTTTTTTAAGTCCTCAAACGATTCAACTTATCGTAATCTAATGTATAAGCCATATAGCCCTCTTTCTATTTGCATAAACCTTTATGAACGCCTTATGTACAATCTTAGACAAAACAATAAAACAAATGTAATTTTTTCAATGTCAAGCCACGTCAGAAACAGTGGTGATTAGAAACACTGCTCCCCTCACACTGCGCTCCTGGTACATGTGACTGGCGCAGTTCCAAACTGACACCAACTGTTCCATGGTTTTTTGTAGATTCAGATTTCTACTGAAAGAATTTTAATTCTAATGGCTTTTGTTAAAGGGAGACGTAATCTTGTTGAATGGGAAGGGATCTTATCTGAAGGTAAAAGGAAAATGAGAAAACAGGCAGGACCTAACAGTTAAGTTGTTGGTAACGGGGAAAGTAGGTTTTAATTGATCAACTTTGCATTACAAAAGCGTTTGTTTTTTAATATGTGAAAATATTTTTTTCGCAATACATTTCGTAAGTTTCCTTGGGTTCGAACCCGAGACCTCTGACTTGCCAGTCAACGGTCACCACCACTAGGCTATCACGACTCTTCAACGGTCACCACCACTGGCTATCACGACTCTTCCACGGTCAACAGCATATTTACAATTTTTTGCATATAGGTACTTTTAGTTTTGATATTCCAATTAAAAAAAAAACTTGGTTAAACTTATTTGTTGCAACGTTCTAACAATTCCCTCTAGCTATTATCCGCAAAACGTCTCCCTAATTGTAAAAACAAATAAAACCAAAATTTGCACGACGATACTTCAGTGTTTGCGGGGTAGTACGTCTTTTTTCAAAATGGCGCTCCATCCTCTCCGTCTAGTTCAAACAGAGAGAGTCCATTAATATCTCGTCGGAACGTGTGCGGAATCGTAAGTTGGGATCTAAGTATTTTTAAATGTACAATTGTCGAAAGAGAATGTATAGAAATCACGTAACGTATTTTTTATGGGTTTTTAACCACCGTTTTCTTGTTTTCTAGTGGGACTTGTTGGTAACGCTTTGTAAGTGTTTATGTGTGAATGGAATAGGGAAAATATAAATTGTTGTATCGTTGGGTGCTGTTTTTTATAATTCTGAGTTGTATTTCAAACACTTATTAAGTGCATTGGTATTAAAAAAATACAATTAATACAAGTGACTTGTGTTGAGCACGTAGTCCTGGGTTCGATCCCGGGTCGGGCAAAGTGTTATTGGATTTTTCCATTAGGAAATTCTCAGTAGCAGCACGTACTCTGGAATTGTGTTCAGTTAATGGCAATAGGCTCACCCCCTATTACATGAGACTTATAATATAGCCGGCAAAACGTGGGTACTGCAACACCTGCTGCCTAACTTAAAACGCCCTCAATCAAGTCAACTTTCAAATAAAAAAACTAAATCAAAATTGTTTCATCCGTTTGGGAGACACGAGTCTTGCCACAGATTAACACTCAATAAACTTATGGTAGACCTCTATTTTCGTTGATGGTTAAAAATAAAGCAATGGCGGGTCCGTATCGTGCATTACCGCCCGCTTTTCCTTAATGTAGTAGCACTGTTTACGAGCATGTATGATAAAAATAAATAAATATCTATGGGTAATTTCTCTCACTTAAAATATCAAATATAAAAAAATACAAATACTCAAAATATCAAGAGGTTTGAAATAGAAGCCCTTCTTATGAGGGAAATGTTATTAGAAGCCACAGACTATTTATTACATATGAAGCGTACGTAAGGCATCCATAATTCTATACAAACTGCACTCGAAGTATCAGGGGATCATAGCGCGCGAGCAAGCGAAGTTCGATTCTATGTACTTCATTACTTGTTATTAAATTTGTCAGTCCAAGCGCGAATTAGCTGCCAAGCCACTTGACGTTAATAAACATTGCGGACGCACCAGCAAGCGTTGATCTTCCAATTCTGTGCATAAATCCGCTAACGCTTTCAAATTTCAAGGATCTTAGGGGGTCACGGTAGGTCTTGTTAAAACGGTGGCAATTTTCCACTAGTTTCTGGAGTGCGATCATCTTGAAAGTTTTATCTCTGCAATGTAACTTGACTTGAGTAACTATAAGAAAGGGTTACGCGTAAATGTCATTTGACAAATCTATGCGTTTTAACATTTTGAATAATATATTTAACAAGTAAAGTAAATTCGGTAATTCGCAACCAGCGCGTATGTATGACTAGATGTGAATGTGGATAAGGCAAAAGGAGTATGTAGGAACCGAAGCAGGTGGCGTTCTGTCATTTCTGCCTACCCCAAAGGGAAAAAGGCGTGAATTTATGTACATAAGTAAATTCCTGTGTTACATGCAGAATACGCGGAACTCAAAGTTGAGGGTCAATAGTTTTTGTAGCTATTGTTTCTGAGATTGGGTGTGACCATGAATAATAATAACAAAGAGATGTCAGAATTAATAACAGATAAACTTATTGATCTTAGTTTTGGCATAAATAAAAGTATAAAGTTATTATAAAATAATAACTTTCGTAAGTCATACTTATATTATTAAATTAATAATAACTTTTATGAATCATACTTATATTATTAAATGTGCTATCGGCTTTTCTCACAGGTTGATTTCGGGATTGCCTGACTAGTATCGAACTTAAACGAAGTCTATTTTCAAGAACGATTAAAGTCCGTGACTCCATTACCGTCACATGACCACCGCATCTTTATATTGCGTCTTCTTAGTAAATACTAATTTATTCGTGACGAAAATTCCAAATTTATGAAGAATGAAAATTGATTACGAGCGGAATTTGAACCCGTGACCTACTGGGTAAAGCAACCAGTCGTTCTGCCTTTTAGCCGTTTGTAACGGACTTGTAATTTCGAATATTGCGCGCACGGCTGAGTTTGAGATTTTAGTAAAAAGTTTTTATGAAGAAAAAATGCTAACAGCTAAAATTTACATTTAAAAAAATAATTAAGTAATTTCGAATTTTGACCACTAGCTAGACCATCATGTAATAATAATAAAAAAACAATAATATTTTATTAAAGTTCAGAAAGCTATAATTTATATTTAAAAAAAGTAATAACTGTCGAATTTTGACCACTTATATTATTTTAACCAATTATATTTTATTATCCAGACGTAACAGTGATGTATCAAGAGCGAGACAGAGTAAATTGGATTTTCACTGCATGCAATTTTCTTGTTTTATGTTCGCCATTTCGTATCTGCAGCTGCGTTTTTAAATACCTATGTTTAAAACTTAAAACAAACTAGTAGATATTAAATAATATATATTATGCAATATCTACTAGCTTATTTTAAGTTTACCATATGGTAGAGCGATGATAGTATCTAAAGTGGTAGAGCCTTGCTTCGGCACTAATTGAGGCACAAGTGATAACATTTATTGCTCATCTAGTAACATCAACACATCTACATTTTTCACATATTACAGAAACAAGAATCGACGTTTGTACTACGTATAATTGTTTAATTCGAAGATATGGATATTTTTCAATATGTTGTTACGGATTTTATGGTTTTAGTCACTAGTATTAAACCCTAATAGATATTTAGGGATAAGTAAATATTTCCCCTTCAGGTTTTAGGAGGTGAGTCATAAAGGGAAAGTACGCATTTTTTGTACATTTGTTAATAGTAGCGATATATGCGCGAAATAGGAGTAGTGTGTTTCGTACGGTCATTGAAAGCACCGAAATACCAACCTTACCTTAATCTACCTTCCCCTCCCGGGCTCCCCTTAAAAAACTGCATTGAATATGTTTCGTTGAGTTTAAAATAATTATTGCTATAAGAATTTGATGCAGAAGGAATCCCTATTGTGAAGCAAACATGAAAACGAAAGGTTTCAAAATAAACGAAAACTATCGAACAAAAAAAAACTCAAGCTAAAATATACCATTATAAAAGTACCAGGACTACATAAGCGACAACGGCTGGTCGCCCACTATCGCTAAGTTAGTGATAAAGTGCGAATAACTCGAGCGCCCGCCTGCAAACTTGCTCGAGTGACAGACACGGCCGAGAATAATCTCCTAAGTTTCAGTTCATCGCTACCATAGACTTGGATATACATAGACGTTATAAATTGTCAAAAGCAACTGATAAAACTCGACGATTGTTGCTATTACATAAATTATTACAGTGATTTAAGATAAACGTGTCATTGTGACTAAGTACTTGGCGAATTTTTTATATGTTAGCTTAATAAATCTTGTGAAACGAATCCACCTTTATTCGTTATTTTTCTTGTTTTATTTTTTATCTGCCACTTTATTTTAAATGAATTTAATAATTAACTTCATCCGCATTATTTCGGGATATAAAGTAGCCTATTTTCTTCTCCAAGTCCCAGGACATCACGATCAGTTCAGTAGTCATCATATGCCTAGCCTTTTCCCAACTATGTTGGGGTCGGCTTCCAGTCTTACCGGATGCAGCTGAATACCAGTGTTTTTACATGGAGCGACTGCCTATCAGACCTCCACAACCCAGATACTGGGTTACACGATACCCAGTAGACAGTAGTCATGATAAGGTAACAAACTTAATCGTAGAAAATTAGTACCTTCTTGATGAAAGTTTCTATTGATTTTTTTTCGGATTACTTGATGCTTTTTTTTCTAACCCACCTGCGAATACTGCACCAATCTAACCATGTTTAATAAAAACAGTCTAGCATCGGCCGTAGTGTACATAGGCACAGAATGGCCAATCCTATCAATGTATGATGCGGTAAAACCTCTCACTATTTGTTTAAGTACTAGATTACTTACATAATTGATTATCATATTATAATAGGTATTCTCTAACTTTTTCATTTAAACTTATAATATAAAGAAATTCTGATACGTCTTACCCGCAAATTAAACGGACTCATGTCAAAACTATATCACATTTTCTGAAACACTTAGCTTACATTACAGTACCAGGCAATCATAAAAACCAAGAATCTACTGGCTAGTTCTCTTTACCGTTTAGTTTCTATGTTCAAACATCGAAGGGCAAAAATTATAACGGATTAACTAGGGACCGTCGCGTGGGGAAACATGGCAACCACATCTGCAATTCAATTAAATTCCAAGTTAAATTGCTTCTAGCTTTGTAGTGGCAACATTGAATTATTTGCCAGCTGTTATAAACTGCCCATAAACCATATTAAACGACAGATTTATTTATGCATAAATTCTCCTGCTTCAGTTTCGAATTTGTGTATTTATTTTGTGATAGTTCCTTACCCGTTTGGAATACACATTAGAATCAGAAGTATCAAGTGTTGTTATTGTAACTTAATTTGTTGTTGTATTAAAATAATATTAATGTACATCCACAAAACCCAATCAGTAAAATTTCCGTATAATTTTGATTATGATTTTTTTAAATATCCTTGTAGATAAGATAGCCATCAAAATTTCTTAATATCCCAAAACAACAGGGAATCGTTATATATAGTTGCTATGTCATTGTACAAATTAGTTCTGCCATCAAGTTCGTCTTTACAAGCCAATTATATATCCTAAAATATAATTAATTATTACTAAATGTCAAAACTATGAATGATAATTCCGACAAGGGGTATGTTTACAAGATCTTTTGAAACAATAACAGACTGAACCGAACCGAAACCAGGATCAAATCCCAAGACTAATAAATATGCCAATGATTTGCCATCCAATTCGGTCGACTACAAAATCTTTCCGATGGGAACTGAGCATTAGCATACAACGTACGACATAGCTTCCTTCCGAACTTCGAATGCCCAAGAAAAACGTACCCTATTTCTTCCTAATTCATGGGCGCCTAGTACTTTTTTGCAAGCAGTATTAAATTTGTCAAGGTTTGATCTTGAGGTTGAATACGAAAACTCCTTCAAAAGATTCCCTCTCTCTCTCTCTCTCTCTTTGAATGAAACTTGTAAGGAAAGTTTGGTTAAACTCTTCTTAATCTATGCGTTTAATTTTGTCTGAGCCTGAACTGGACGAATTTGATTTTCAAAAGCAGACAATGGCGGTCTGTACAAACTGAATACAGATAGTTTAATAAACCCGATCAGGGTTACCATCATGTCGGTGATTAATTTAATCGAAGTACATATATCTTAATGATTTTAATTTTGTTGATGATTGTTGATAATGATAATGATTATTACTAAAAAAATATGCCACAAAATATGCTAGAATTTGCAAGATTAGGATTAGTTTCTTTAATTTATGTCTAGAACATCATTTCAATGGTAAAAAAAATATACTAGCATTGTAACAAGTTCATAAGGTTAAATCTAATTAGCAGCATTCTACGCAAATGCCGATAAAATATTTTAATTTTTAATAAGTTCATTAATTTAATAATTATTGTTTATGTAATCTATCGACTCCAAGCTTACCTGTAAAGTTTTGCTCACTAATTTGATTTAACCCTAATATTAATATTATTACAAACATCATTTTAAATTACAGAGAAATGTATTCAAAACGTGTAGAGCTACCGAAAATGTCGCCCGACAAACAATATATCAAACAGGCCAAGTTGCGAGCTCTTAGACTATTTCTTTGATGTAAACGCACGCTGAATTTTCAGAATACCCTAAATTTTAGAGCAAATTATGTTGAAATAGTTCCTTTAGCTACTATTATCATCTTGCCGTGGTTTGGAACGCTATAACCAAGCAGTCGCCATGATGTCAACTTAATCGGGATAGTCGCATAGGCAAAAAAAAATTCACGTCCTTTACGGCCATTGGCGTAGACACCAAATAATTGGATTACGTCATTAAAATTATATAATTAGTAATTTTACTGAAAAGAATTTAAAGCGCGGATACTCGTGCTACTATCTCGCTCGCACATTGAAGATTTAAAACTTAATCGTGTTAGAGGCTCTAATAAATCTAAAAACTAATACTAAAACTAACACTAAAAGTAAAATAAAAAGAGAAAAACTTAATCTAAAAGACCGCTTCCAGTGGGCAATGTCCCCAAAACGCTGGCTGCATTGCCACGTTGAATGGCAATGCTAAGCCTCAATAATTTAACTAATTAATTAATGGTAATTTTACTCAAATTCCAATTCACGTAGAAATGTTTTCAAGCACTACACGTTGTGAAACAATTGATTATTTTCAATACTCAGTCACACCAATTTCTGACTGCATTATATGTTTGTGCCGATGACAGTTTGGCTACACAATTTTGCGAGTACGCGAATTAACAGTTTTACAAAAACCCTTGTTTAAAAAGTCACCGACACAAAGGATATTCGCAAAAACCCCTATTAAAAGCATTAAAATTTCAAATGTGTATGCCAGTTAAAAGTTTTCCGACGTTTGGTGAGTAGTTTTTGTTCTGTCTACACTTTAGCATATATCATTGTCACACGAGCGGTAGACAAGACCTATTGTTTCTGTCCCAGTGTAAGGCTCCTATTTTCATTAAAGCTAAGTGACGCATGGCTATTTTACCCTTTATCTTTTATGATTATCATGTGTGGAGCAATTATCCCTTGCGTAAACACCGTTGTTGTACTAATGTAAGTAAATTCTTGAAGGTAACGTCATTACAAATTGCGACAGCCAATATAAATACGTTTATATTTGTTCAGCTGTGGTGCAATATAATCTGTATATTAATACGTGAAGTGAAAACTGTGGAACCCTTTTTAAGAATATTGGGTGCACTGAGTGTGAAACTTGGCATAGAAAAAAGTTTATTAACTTCTCATAAGTCTCTTCTCATAAAAAGTCACATTGGTATAAATAAGAAGGTCCACATCCACATTATTGCAAAACGGATCTGTGACCAAATATTTTTTAAAATAAAATCCAATTGTCTACAATACATTTAACTTTTGTGTGTTCAACTTACTAACGAGCAAGTTAGTGATCTACGTGGCCATTCGAAGTATAAATTAAGTAAAATTAATATACAATGTCAGTAAAAGATACTATGTAAACGTTCTTGTAAGTTCCAGGCTACCAAGACAGCATAGTAACCAAGAGGTAGCAAATGAAATCTCCACCACATCGCGCCGCGCCGCCGTGATCACGCAAAATTCGTATTCATATCGTCTCGCTCGGAAATGACGACAGAACCCCTCAATTTAGAAACCGATTTTCTTCCTCCTTCATATTAAGCACACGTAAAAATTTTCTTTTATAAGGATACAATCGAAACACACGCGCTGAATGGGCGGTGTGTGCAGATTTGACGATTTTAGGAATAAATAAAGGATAGAGAAATCTGGGTTTAATACAATGATCATTTTAGATATGTAAATAAATAGGAATCCATTGTATTTATTATTTTAATAATAAAGTAGACTTGTAATCGTAAGAATGCACGTTGCTTGCTCGTTCATGACTGAATTTTCCATTGTAATGAATGTTCCATAAGTTCAATCATATTCTTTTTATTAATTTAAACTACTAAAGTCGAAAGTCAGAAAACGCGCCATGCCTTCTACCTGCGCATGCTGTGGGAACTTTGGCCCACAGCTCATCTGGCATT
Source organism: Protodeltote pygarga (assembly GCA_936450705.2). Classification (NCBI taxonomy): domain Eukaryota; kingdom Metazoa; phylum Arthropoda; class Insecta; order Lepidoptera; family Noctuidae; genus Protodeltote; species Protodeltote pygarga. The sequence goes on from OW388263.2 coordinate 12,137,611, forward strand.
CGATAGAAGTGGCCAGCCCAATCCCTCTGCTTTGTGAGCTACGTCAATGATTTCACGGGACTGGTTACCCAACAATGCGATAATTTAAGCTAACAGTAATAATCTTATCGGTGCATCACGAGTATATTAATTGATAAGCCTTGATAATTGTTAGAAACAATACAATTATTCAGAACGAAAAGATCCTGAATGTTAAATCAAAAACGAGCTCCTGACGTCTAAGCTCTGGTAATAATCTAACAATTTATATTTTCTTCATTACAAACGGTTTGCCTTAGGCGGCTTCATAAAGGGCTTGTTGGGGCTCCCTTTGTGCCACAAGCGTTCACTTATTACGGTTCGTTTACGGTTTTTACCGGTTTTGTGTACGTCAATGAGGTGCTGTTTGTTATATATTGTGAGTTTATAAACACATATTTTATTGTGAATAAGGAAAATGCTAAAATTTACTCGTTATATTAGTATATTTGATTAAGAAATAGATAATGATGTATTTCTTTTTCTTTATCGTATGGTTTATAAACACTCCCTGAGTTCAAGCCACAGACCCATAACATGGTTTTACATACCATTTAAATCAATTATGTTATTTTTATCTCTTTCCAGTCGTGTCGGATTACCGTCCCATGGGACTATGAGAATGACGGAATAGAGAGACCATTTGTGTTTGCGCACGCACTCTAATAACTCCTACGTCGATGATCAATCTTCATTTAAATTCGGTCAGGATGACATTGTCTAACTGTCAAACTGTCATAGCTTAATCAAGCTTAGGCTCATCTAATATTAAAAATCCGGAAAAACCAAGCATAAAACCTTTCACATAACAACATACTACATTCTCGTCGATGTACGTATTTACGGGAAGAAAATCCTCCCCAATCAGCCGGAGGCATCGTAACTGCGTATAACAAACAGCGATGCTTTATCAGAAACCACTAATGAACTCAATGTATAAAGAATAATATATTATATTGAGTGGCTCATGAAACATGTCTAACGAATATCTTGTAGGTAACAAGAATCATGGCGGAATCGTAGATTTGTGTAATAAATAATGTCAATGTACGACTTCGTGGAAAATGAATAGATAGTAAGATAATTATAATAAATAAATAATAATAATGTCCTAAATAATTATAAAGGTTTAATAATAACACGACATACGAAAAACAATATAACAATCAGTCGCTTAATACCGGAATTATAAGCTTTCTAAAATTCTTTCTGAAATTTATTTTTTTGCTATCCCTTTCCCGAAAAATAGGATATGTAGGAAGTGACAGTTGTTTGACTTTGACATTAAAACACATGACGTGATCTGTCACTCTTTTAACTTTTTTGGATAGGTATTTAAATTATTTTTTAAAGTAAAGATATTTTTTTAAGATTAAGGGAATAGGTAATTAAAAAAAAAAACAATTTTTCTAATATGTTTTTATAAAAGACAGTATACAAGTAAGACTACACCATTCTAAAACTAAACAGGGGGATACTTCTGGAAATATACGAACTCACTGCCACGCGCACGTGCTGGTACAAAAGCGCGAGCTAATGCGCGCATTTCTGGCTGATTAAGGACTTTGCAACATATTTAATAGAATTCGTCGTTCAATAGTAGGCCTCCAGGCGGCAATGTACCGGAAAAAACGCCATGTAGACGCACTCTTAAGAATAAATCGGCTTTGAACATCATAACGCTAGAAAATCGCAACTTCAGACGTATCATATTGCTATAAAATAAAGTGATTTCAATTAATCAGAGAGAGATGTTGCTTAGAATAGAGACATAAATCTTAACTGTGTTATCAAGTGTTGTAGTCAGGCGTATACTTTCAAGCTAGGTGACTAATGCTGGAACTCGAATAGATCTCGATTAGTATTTCCATTCAAACTTTTTAGCATCATTTTTTTCTTTTCTATGCCATTATTAACTTATTGAGTTACTACTTTATAAGCCGCATTAGATCTGTTTGGCCTAGAAAATTGTATCTCTTTATTATATTCTGTTATACTTAATAACATTTACACTGTCTCATTGCAGCATGCAACTTGCAGAAATTCAAATCATCAAATTCACGTTTCACGTTGAAGCTACGATTATTGGAAATAAATAGATTTTTCATTACTTAAAATGTTTCCAACTTAACTGACATACCAACAATGGAATCCGTCACTACACTAATAAGAAAATCAGCGTGCATTTATTCAATTTTATATTATACCAATATTTCTCTATAAACTTAAATCGACTTCGTTTAACGTGGTACCACCCAACTGTCTGACGGTTGACAGCAGCTCATAAAATGGATAGCAGGATTTGTCCAGCTACGGTACTATATAATAAAATATCGAGACAGTGACGTCATAAGTTATTGTAATCGCACTATTACTTAGATTTGAGTCAACATAGGAGTTACTTTAGGCCTCTTTAGGGTAGAAATTTAAACGACTAGATTTATATTAGTTTTTCTATAGTTTAATAATTATAATTACCAAGTAAAATTCTCCGAACGTAACTGGTTTGTGAAACCGGTCATAAAGATAATTTAATCCGATTAGATCGTTGCACGCGGCACCCCATAGTTTCTGCCTAACCCCCTGAGAAACCATGCCTATCGCATAATCTCGCACGTACGAGAAAATTACGTTTTACTACCACGAAGACCCAAATTCAAAATTGTACCCGGATAGCGAAATGGATTCTAACCCTATAACTGTCAGCTAAAAATGTGAATTTATTACTATATATTTTAATCTACCTATTATAGAGGAGTGGTATGTCCATTGACTGGCAAATCACAGATAACTTCAAAGGCTAACCGTCTAACTTTTACTTCTAGTTTACTATACTATTAAAAACTACTACTAGTAAGAGTACCTAATTTAGACTTATATTTCGTCGCGTGAGTGCCTGGCCCCGTCGGATTAAATGCGAGGAACACGAATGGTGATTTCAGACTATTAACTCCAGGTTTCCACACGATGTATTCCTTTACTGTTAGTCAGTAACGTCTTAGATTAACTAAGAAAGTACATATGACATTTAAAAATATCACGTTGGTAAATGCCAGGTTCGAACTCACACCCACGTGCTTCCAAAGCGGGTCCGTAACCAAAGCGCCACCACGACACTGACATTAAGTTGATAAACAGGTTGGCCACAGAAAAAAGATTAAAATTTATAGAAAAAGTAATAACGACAATTTAGATATCTCTTTGTTACGTTAAGCATGATGTATACCTACAAATCTGATACCCTAGTACCTAAACTAATTGCACCTCAACTGCCAAGCAACACAAAAGCTTTTCAGATCTAAGATTAATTTGTAAAGTTAACAATAGTAGTGACTGGTAGTCTCACTAATAGTATAGTCAATTAAGACCCCTCAAATATCTGGAAGATACATTCAGAAGTTTCATGCTAGTTTCACTATCTTTAAAAAGTACCAAGATTCAACGGGTGTTGAAACTATCTGGCAATTTAATTTAAGCTCATTTTTAACCCCGATGACAAAGAGGGCTGATTATAAGTATAACAAGTCCTATTTTTCTTTTTAAGTCCAGATTTCCTCACGATGTATTCCATCACCGTTATAACGTTAGTAGTACATACATACATACATAGACTCACGCCTGTTAGTAACGTTAGTAGTATCTTAGATTAATCACCACGCTAGACTACTGCGTGTCGGTGATTTCAGACTATTAACTCCACACGATGTATTCCTTTACCGTTAGTCAGTGGTACCTTAGATTAACTAAGAAAGTACATAATATATGACATAAGAAAAGTCACATTGGTACATGCCAGGTTACACCCACATGTTTGCAAAGCGAGTCCGTAATCAATGAGCCACCACGATATACATAATTATTATGTTTATGTATGTAATAATTAAAATGTCGGTCTGTAATTTAAAAATAAGATTTTCTAAAAACAACGTTTTTAACCAAGATTTTATATAGAAATATCAAAACTAAATATACATGTAAAAAATTGTATCTGTGCTATTGACATGTCAATTCAGATCATGCTTACCATAAAAATGCATTGTCATCAGAACTGAACTAACATGCAAAAAATCAACTCCGTAGGATAAAAGGAAGTTGTACTAATTCAGCTTGCAAGATTCCACCCTAACAAACATACATTGCTAGTTAAATAAAATCTTGTAATAAAATAATTCTAATAGACTGAATATTTAAAGGCACAATGGACTGGTTGTTCTGAATCCCCCTTAACAGTATCCCTCAACGATTACTTAGAGTGATTTTAGTTTGAAACAACGCCTTAATGACTCGCTAAGTTCGGCACACAAGGCCGGACGCTGGCTAGCGTAACAAGTGCTCAAGATTGATGTTTACTTAACAATGTGTACCTTTACTAAGATTGAAGAAGATATGTCAAGAGCTTCGATTATCACCTCAAGAGGCTTCTTCAGAGGGCTGGATCAAGAGCTTGAATAAGAAGGCGGTACTCCTAGACATATCACGCATAATCAGGAGGTTCCTCTCTCTGAAGCCCTGGTCACCGGTAGCTTGGACCCTGAACCCTATACTGGTAGGCTACTAAAAAAAGAAACTGATTACTATGTTCTTTATCGAATTTCAGAGATTAGCCAAGTACGTAGGAGATACTTGTATTAATTACGTGCACAATGTGTGCGCAAACATAGGTGCACTCTCTGTTCCCTCACTCCTCCGTCAAACTGACACGACCAGCTAGAATCCAGAGATTATTTTCATCACTACTTGATGAACCTTTTCGATAGTCATTCTTGATTGAATTAGCCGATTTTGGCATAAACCAACGTAACGGTTAGCCAAAGAATACCAGGACAACATAAAAGATAAGATTTAAAAACTAATTCTCTTCACAACACTCTCAGAAGAACTTGTCCCTCACTATGAAGTATGTATGCAAATAAGTTGACATGAAAGTTGTCGTATGAACAACTCTACAAACTTACTCTACCTGAGAACTGGCGTATTTGTTTCGCATTTTTCAAACCATAGGTACCATATTTTGTTAGATATACTGCTTGACGTTTTACAGTAAACAATTTACAATAAAAATCTTTAAATTAATGTTTTTAATAAAAAAACCAAAACTCTCATTAAGTATTTTCAAACAAACATAAGCAAAATACCGAATGTGTAAGCTAGATTAATAACATTCCATTGAATCGTTCAAATAAGCTCTATTCAGCCTCTAGTTAGGTACAATCGCTTTAGTCTCTAACCTCAATTTTGCTAAGTAGCTATTGACTTTTTTTATAAAACGAGAAAAGTATCTCATCATGTCGCGCGATGTGACAGATATCATCACATAATGTCTCGGCCGTTTTCCCTGAAGGTAAGCAGATAACTATTTGTTTTCACTGTCAGTTACGTTTTTCGGTTATAAGGACGAGGTTGGACATACGGAGATGTACAAATCAAGTGCCAAAAATGTTTGTCCGCGCATGTGACTGGACCGATTGTGATAAGACTTTTTGTTTGTTAATAATAATATATAATAGTAATCGTTTGTCATTAGCTGGTTGTCAAACAGTTAGTGAATCAGTTGGTTAAGCTGTTGATCAAACAGTTGCTCAACCAGTCAATTTAAGTTAATTTGTTTGTCATCTTGTCTGCGTCAGGGATGAACTATTGAACTAGAACTAAATTAAACTCCAACAGCGGTTTGGACTAAATATTTTTTTATGTAAAATACTGATGGTCTTATAGAGTCGTTTGCAAATCTTAATAGCGCCATTCAGCTTTCTCAATAAAAAGAGCAGCGCCATCTATTGCCCAAATTTAGTAGTAATTCTAACACATCTAGTTATAGTCAAATTCTTGCGTAACTAAAACAAACAATTGCTCAACCAGTTGGTCACAGTTGGACAGACAATTATTGGTCAACGAATCGGATAACTTGATCAAACAGTTGCATAACAAGTTCTTCAACCAGGCTGTTAGTAACTGGGGTCCACTGCTTACATGCTATCCAAAGTACCGAGATGGTCGATATGACACAAATGGTCATCCAGGGACTGACTGTTTAACTTAAGTAAACATCACAAAACCACGAGCGCCTTGAGGTACTTGTTACGATCGTAATGTTATCATAATATCTACTTTGTAAAACAGGTTCTGAAAATTATTTAAGTCATTGTTCTTATTTTCTTCGTAACTTAAGCCGGGATCTTAGATGGTAACAACTTAATTAAAAGAAGTGGGAGCAATGACCCTAAAGTTGGAACAGATAAAAATAATTACCAATTTTCATTAATACTTAACTTTGTTTTTCGAGATTACCAAGTTAGTAACCTTGGGCAGTTTAATTTTTATTAAGGTTCCATGCCCAAAGGGTAAAAACGGGACCCTATTACTAAGACTCCGTTGTCAATTTGTCTGTCACCAGGCTATATGTCATAAACCGCGATAGCTAGACAGTTAAAATTTACACAGATTATTTCTAAATTTTTAAAAACAGAATAAAATAAATAATTAAATGGGGTTCACATACAACAAACGTGATATTTTTGCCGTTTTTTGCTCGATATTAATAACGGTATAGTAGACGCTTGAGTGTCTAATGTTGTATAGATCATTAATGGTACGGAAAATTTAGATTTTTTTCTTGCGTTATTACGCAGCTTTAATTAACTTTACTTGTGTGTATGAGTGTGTTTGGGTCAAATATTTCAAGCCAAAGAACCATTTCCTTCCATGCTTGTTCAGTTTTGATGACAAAACACTTAAATGATACTGCTGCCAGAATTATCTCCTCATATTAAGGACATTCTACAACGGTTAATAGCAGACATGAAACTTTGCATGTCAGTTTACTTAATTTTAATAAATATTCCAATATCTACATGCTCGGTTTGAAAACATTGTTTAAAAAAATACTTTTTTTTTATAACCAGTATTCTGTTTTAGTTGGTTTACAAATTGGACCAACATTCAATAATCAATCCTAAAATAACAAAACCCAGTATTGTCTGTTCAACGTTCGGGTTTAAAAAAATAAAAAAAACAAGATATCCGAGAGTAAATCCTAATAGTAAAAATATTTCAATATATTTAAATATTTCGTGGGGGCCGGGAGCCCGAAAAATGTTTAAAGAACTATCGGGGCGTCTGGTCGAAGCTACTCGGGATCAAAACGCTGGCCTATACCTAGCTCAAAGGCTTAGCATTGCCATTCAACGTGGCAATGCAGCCAGCGTTATGGGGACATTGCCCACTGGAAGCGGTCTTTTAGATTAAGTTTTTCTCTTTTTATTTTACTTTTAGTTTTAGCGTTAGTTTTAGTATTAGCTTTTAGTTTTAGTTTTAATTGTATTTCAGGGTAGGTAGTTAATAATAACGTCCTCCTGAGCGAATTTCGGTCACAGTGAAAAATATCAACGGAGATTAGCCATCGACGCAGGAGATATTACAGTGCACAAGTGTGAAGCACAGGTGCACTCTCTATTCCCTCGCTCTCTTAGTCCGGTGGGACAGCAATCTGACACGACCGGAGAGAAATCAAGCAACTCGCAACTCAGCTTAACGTGCTTTCCGAGACACGGAATAAGATATATTTATATAAAAAAAAATATATATACATTTAAAAATATAAAATATAGTAGCCCACCGGTATCGGGAACAGGGTCCAAGCTAAGCTATTATTATTATAATTATTATAACTTGCTGTCTTTCTTTGGCTTCACATGAACGATCCATGCAGAATATTTACGAGGTAAAAATCACTTTAATTCACAAACATATAGTGTGATTATGTCTCAGTCTATCATATCTGTTTTTTTTTTTAATCCATGATTTAATTTTTACGATATACACGAGTGTATGTCTTCAAAAAATTTTTGCTCTAATAAGTACTCACACGAAATATGTGTGCTTATTCTATTGAAGACCTAATTTAGTTAGCCTTAACATTCATTGTGATAGAATTGTTCAATTCGCCTCTGATTTAGTTAGATCATTGTATTCTCAAACATCTCCAAACATCTCAAAAGCCAGCCCTTTACGTTAATTTTTGGAGTGCGTGGCACGCATCGTCGCGCGCCATCGCAGAATACCGGCGCCAAATAGCAACATAATAATTATGCTTTTCATACGGTGAATGACGTTTATCTGATGCGCGGGTGTTGGGTTAGCAGTAACAGGTTAGCAACGCATCTGTAACACTGCTGGTGTTGCAGATATTCATTGATTGAAGTGATACTTATTCAGATAGGTACAACCAGGTGACAGCCATGTTTTTTAAGTGTCAAATAAATAAAAAACACTTTTTGGAATCGATTTTAGTTTTAACCGTATAGAAAAATAAATTGACAAAAAATAAGCGTATTAGGTATATTATTCTCCACTCAAAGTTAAGAATAAAATCAATCCTATTGCTTATTATTGTTATTAAAACCATAAACTACATTCCTCGACTGACAGACTGCCTCGTTGGTCTAGTGGTAGCAAGCGCGACTGCTGAGCACGAGGTCCTGGGTTCGATCCCCGGGTCGGGCAAAGTGTTATTGGGTTTTTCCATTAGGAAATTCTCAGTAGCAGCACGGAGCCTGGAACTGTGCCCGGTTAATGGCAATAGGCTCGCCCCCTATTACATGGGACTTATAATATAGCCGGCGAAATGTGGGTGTACTGCACACCTCTGCCTACCCCCTCTGGTGAATATAGGCGTGAGCCTATAAAATAAAAAAAAATAAAAAAAAAACTACATTCCTATTGTGAGACATAAAAACCTTCCAAAAGTACTTTTGTTTTTTAAATCTCTGGGAGAAAAATGATTCTTTAAGAAAATGTTAACGTTTTTCTATAAATTACCCATAAAGCAAATCGAACAGCAAAGCTTCTGCAAATGGAAGGTTATAAAAGCAAAATCGAATCTGAAACTGCTGCGGTAAAAACAAGCGACGACTACAAGAAAATAAAAAAAAAACGTGTGGAACCTCACACTTGCTTAACGGTTCCAGCCATGACTTTGGTAAAATAATCACAATAAAAGCAGAAATCCATCAGGGCTGCATTCGTCGTCAGCCGTCACAATCCGAAGCATCCAAGGCGATTATAGAGATTTCCACTTTGCGCGAAACTTGAAAATCTCGACAAAAACCCGTTGCGACGTTATCTTTCCTACATCTCGAATTGTTTTCGCTTGCGGCTTATCTGCGTCCTTTGTGTTGGTTATAAATTCGTTTTCTTTGCTTTCCGCCGAGAGCCCACAATGCCATTTCTGTAGATTACCTCCCTTTTTATTTGAGATATCAATTTTGGATGGCTTTTTTCTTGAGGATAGCGTGTTGACATCGCGATAATGTGCTCCTGCGCCGTTTGGAGATGATAAGTTTATGTTAATTACGAGGTAAATGTTTTGTTGGTTAGCCCAATTGTTTTATAATGGTTTGTTTTGACTTCCAAGTATAATAGAATTCGAATATTTTTTAAATTTCATATTATGTAGTTCATTATTTTCGTACGTCCTTCTAGTAAATTTTTAGAGCCTGGATTTCGGGCTTCTAGTCAAGATTTCTTGAAATGAGAATTATCTGGAAATTATCAGCCTTACTTGAAACGAAACTTACCAAAAAAATCAAGACTTTAAAATATCTACATAGATATATGGACGGACATTAAAATATCTAATAAATATGGACCTCAAAGTACTTTATGTGTGTATTTTAAAATATACATAAGGCTGACTGGATGTTATAAGGCATTCACTAACAATTAACCATCGGCTTAGTATTAAGGCCTTCGAAAGAGGTACCAAAAAATAACGTATTTTCAAACACAAAATGACACTTATTACAAAACCAAACACAGAAAAAATTACCATATTAAATTTCAAAATTAAACGGTATTTGATAGGATAATATCGCACGGAATCCGTAATCATTGAATTTACCAACACAATGGTGAAATCAGCCACGATTTATGCCAATAACCGCAACGTCCATGAATGGACACGATTGCCAGAATTCTAATGGAACATAATGTTGCGTGCCAGTACAAACAATGTACAAACATGCCATACACACGCCATTTTGGTAACATACTTTGGTACCAATGTTTGGCAGACTGAAAATAGCATTACTGATAACACTGAATTATCGGAGAAGCAATAAAATATTTATTTTTCTAAAAAAGTGAAGTAATGAGCTTGTTGGCTTATGACGTGCAAACAAAGTTTATTCTTAGGATAGTAAATACCTAAATTGAAGATCGACCATACATAGACTCACGATTGTATTCCCCAGAGGAGGTAGGCAGAGGTGTATGCATGCAGTAGGGATACCCACGTTTTGCCGACAATGTTATAAGTCCATGTAATAGAAAGCGAGCCTATTGCTATTAACCTGGCACAATTCTATACTGAATACTCCGTGCTATTGAGAATTTCCTAACGGAAAAACCCTATAACACTTTACCCGACCCGGGGATCGAACCCAGGACATCGTGCTAAGCAATCGCGCTTGCTATCACTGACTGGAACAATGAGGCAGTGAATTAAAAAATAGACAAATTGAAGATCGAATGTTGAAGCATTGTATCACATAGTTTTGTATAGTTTTATTAGAGTCTTCAAACTGTCAGTTCATAGTTTTCTTTTTTTCTGACCGTATTCAAACGTCAATCCGTCTAGCGCTAGAACAAAAACTAGCTAAACTAATAAAATAGAGCAACAACCCTCATATTTCCTCATAATAATAACAGCTACTTCTAACACAAAACACACCACAAATTAATCACAAACATGACACTACACTATTGGAATATTTCTACGACAGCAGTCGGAATAGTTGCCTAACAAGCTGTATTTGACGTCAAACTCATAATCGCCGCCACGAATTTGGTCGTTATAATATCAGAAACTTAACGTGCGGGTAAACTGAGATGTATGAAATTTGGAGGACTTACAAGTATTTATTGTCTTCGAAAGACCGGCCTCCCCTATTTCTGGGCATCCCCTAAATTGTTTCGGGGGTCTGCGCTAGGTTATAAAGGTTGAATCTTTTGCCTGAATCGTCTTGAATCGTAAGGATAACAAAAAACACTTCAATAATCTCTAAAATTACTGTAAGGTGCACACCCCCGACATTCTTATAGAAACAAACTCTTAAAACTGCCTGCTTAATACAAGCGCACAGGGCTTTTTTTACGTAGTCTCTCTTTTTTTAGGCCTAGCTCAGACTGATACACCGGACTTAACCGGACTGCAGCTAACGCAATAACTAAACCTATAGCAACAGCAGCTAAGGGCGCCCCCTAATGAGACTCGGGAGCCTCGGCTAAGGGCGTTATTTGGGAACGTGCTATAACGGCTAGCTGGATCTGATTTTGGGACATGTTTATGGCTACAGACTTATCTCGGACTGGTATAAGCAAGAGTAGGGGAGGGGAATGACTTGAGGTCTTTGCGATGGGCCTCGTCAGCGAAGACGGAATAGGGGTGGTTTTTTAGGACGCACACTCACTAAGAGACGAGACGGCCCATACTACATTACTACCTCGCTTACTACTTCAATGCGGGGACGATAAATTGGTGGAGGGAAGTGAGTGCCGGTTTTTACGTAAGTACGAGTAGTTAGTGATTATTCTTTGATAGTAGGAAGCATTTTACCCTGTATTTACCCTGTATTTACCCTGTATTTACCCGGCATTTTCAATTTAATTTTGTCTTTGTTAAGACTCCTTTAACATATTATAGACCTCACAAATATAAAATTTCTACGCCTCGTCCGACATTTCCTATTTCAAGACTAGGTATCAAGATAGCGTAGTTGTTCTTAATAATATTATTGCCTTCTCCAACTATTACTACATGAAGCTCAAGACGAGAAGTAGCAGTGTCGCCATACTTGCGCAGTTATCTCACGCCGCATTGAGACATTAGTTTTAGTTCAGGCTCTATTAGGCATCAAGTTAGGCACTCCTGCTGTAGCTTGTAATACAAGCAATTACTATTATATTGCTATTAAGATTTTAGTCTTTTTTGGTATTGAGAATTTCAACAAGATTGTCATATTTAATTTGTTAATGAATTAATGTGAATAATGTTGGTTGGTTAATTTAAATAAGAGGTCGCCTGTTATAATAGTCGTAATTCGACCGCCTTTTTTTATTGATAACACTCACTCGTCAAAGGCTACTAAACAAAATAAAAAAATTGATTCACAAACAACAGAGAAAATGGTACTGAACAATTTGTCCATTTATACATAGAATATCGATTCATCCTTACTTCCTTAATTATTTACTTATAGACCAAAGTGTGTTCGTCCTGATTTCATGCAGCAACGGAGCAACGGAACGATGTGATTTTTTACTTAGAGATAGTTTATGGTTTATTATAAAAACACCTTTTTTACACGTAGAATAATCTTGTTAAACTCGATAAATGCACCGTTTTTACACTCGATTGAGATTACAGAAACCAATTTATTATAAGTACGTGCAGTACATATTAACCAAGTCGAATTATTTTCTAAAAAAAAAACTTGTCTGTATTTAGATTAGACCTAGGCAATCGCGTTATTAGTAAAGTGTATCTATTGCAATATACAGGGTAGAGTAGTATCATATTACAATCCCTAAATTTCAGCACAACTCAATAAAACTAAGGAAACCGAATTAATACACACAGACTTGTAATTTTAAGCTCTCTTAAAAGATCGGAACAATGTAAAATTCATTTCAAAAGTTAATGATAATAATATTTACTTTTGTTTGCAATCACAGTGTAAAGGCCTTCATTTACTGTATTGATGCATATTGTAATCGAGATTTTTTACTGCATTGAAATTTCTTGAGGCAATTCATTTATTAATTGTAAACTGCTTGCTAGCTTTTAAAACTGTTTTACTTGATTCGAGCTCATATTTTGGGAATCGGAATACAAATGTATTTTAATACAATTCTTTTCTTCGAGCAAGAAAATGATACAACCATGATAAAATAAAGCATTAAGCAATTTTGTCGTTTTCCTTGCAATAATGATGAATAACATTGTATGTCACATTGGCTGTACGACAATTACTAACGTTGGGCCATTATAGGCTTCGCCTGCAGCTCGGGCTTTGAATGTCCTTTCATTAGTAATTGTGTAATTACCACCTTTGTAACACAATGTTTTGGACTCCCTGTTTTTTGATTCCCTAATTTGCTGAAAAGGGGAATGGAAACATGCCTTTCTTACGCCTCCATTTATTTACTGATTAATTTTGTTAAAAGACCCAAGCGATTTAAAATCATTTCCTGAAGAACCGAACACACGTTGTTCGAAGAAATAAAATTGGCAGCAGGGATAGGCCAAATCTTAGATTCATTCAAATAAAATAAACTTAAAAAATCTTGCTCAAAGGCTGATTTACATTGATCTAGTGTTTCAATCGTGTGACGTCACTGACCAAATCAGTAATCAGCACTGTATGACTAAAATGTGTTTACATAGGTCCAGTAACGATGCAGCTTCAATGCATTGCAACGCTGGATTGAAATACTCAAGCAATGTAAGTCAACTTTTAACGTCGTTTCTAACTTTGATGTCAAAACATTACAAAAAGACTCCAACAAATCACCAATTTACTTTCACTGAATACACCAATCAATTCGGAAGATCTCAAACATCAGCTCAATCAGTTCCTTTCAAAGTCTTGCAATCGCTAAATAAACATCGTTGCGAAACGAAACTGAGAGATAAAGTGATGCGAAATAAACGGGATAGGTTTTCCCAGCCCACTCGGCCGCGGGATTATCCCCGGGGATTTAACATCCCGCGACGGTTGAGTCCCCGATGTCCGCACGAAATACGATTTCGACGTTTCCAATAACTGATAGTTCATAATTATTGCTATTTTAGTGTTTATTGAAGTATATTTTCAATTGCTTAATTTCATTTGACGTAGTTTTACGTATTTTGTCTGTGTATGCAATGTAGTTCGGTTACCTGATTGGCCAAGGTATAGAAATAGAAAGTAAAAAAAGAAAGCAATTGGCATTTATTTTGGCAACCAAAAAGTGAGACAGCACTATAATATAATTATTCAGACCGAAAAGTAAAGATTTAATGCTTAAACATTATTTAATTTAAAATGATTTGTTTTAAAAACCAAACAAAACAGAAAGAAAAAAAAGCAAAAGAAAAATCACCTGGCGATTGTGTTAAAATTGTATTGTTTTGTGATTATTGTGTTGGGTGCTACAACCCTTTTACAGAAAATCACCGAGAAAAAACATATTTCGAGTATAATGTTTTGTATGGTCATTGAAATCACCAGAAGAATAATCCCCTCTCCAAGGGAGTACCATCTCAAAGGTGGCCCAAGGCGTTTGCGATTCCCTGGTTCAGTCATAAGTTACATGGGTTTGCGAGTTAAAATTTCATAAAATTATAAATTACCAGTTCTTATTCCGGAGATATGAAAATAAGTTACAAATAATATATTTTAAGTCCTAAATACCTTAAAGACACAGGTGCACAAACATTTGGGGGGTGCATACATACTAATCCTACTTAGTTTCACTAATTCGGCGTATGTCTCATGTCAGTGCCTTTTTGCCTATTATGAACTACACGCCCCTCAGGTAAGATTAGAAATGAGGTCCAATTTTAATATGAAAATCTCAAAATCAACTTATAAATATTTTAATGCACTATATAAAATTGAATTGTCTATGGAGTTAATTAATATTGGCAAGCTCGTGGAAAACAGACGAGAAGTTAACTATAGTGACGAGGACTTTTAATTACTTTGAAATTCGATTTCTAATTCTATTCAGCTAATGTATTGATTAAATTGCGAATACCAGGGCGTCAGGTTCTCAAAGAACTAACTCGAGGCACATTGCCTGCATTATGAAGGCTTTACAAGCCAAGTTCCACGCTTAACTCGGTCCACTCAGTTTCATGGGCGCGCAACAAGTGCTTTCCATAATTGAACACACCTGCTCTGCTGTTGTTATGTGCCCCTAGTACTTGTATGTATTCTGATGATTTTTCTATGACCTTTCAAGGGTATCGATTTTCCCTAGAATTTTCATAGGAAATATTGCAGCATCGATGTTATTGAAAGCGTAATAGTTCGCGAATTATTAATCTGTAATAATAACCATGCATTGTAGTAATTATAACTGTTACGTAGACTTCTATTAACAAAAATAATTAGTCAAAGTCGATACGCAGTGTTTTGTACTTAATTTAATATTTTTACCTGCTTAGAATTTAGTAGTCTAAAACGCAGCTACTGAACATAATAATTGGTATCCCGTTAATTGGTTTTATTCCCGAATCATACAAACCGTATTTTTATGTTTTTAGAATTCTTATTAGGTATCCGAACTGGCTACAATCGCAGGAAATTGCTAGATGAGAACAGCGTAGGACCGACGTGTATAGAAAACCTTGGAAGAAGCCTGTACCCAGCAGTGGGCGTCTTCTGGCTGTCAACTGGCTCTCCATTGGGGTGCAAAACACCTTCTCCCTAACTCTTCGGAACAATATAGGCGTGCTATAATTTTGATGGCAAATACATGTCTCTTTTCACTTAACATTATTAATATACAAAATTTAGTACAGAAAACTTAATATGCATTCAATCTTTTCTAGTACAAGCACAAAAAACTAGTCCTTCTTCCCATAATACTCAGTAAATGGCACAATTTAATCACGTTACTCTTACAGTTTACTGGAATTTGTAAGTAATCTTTCTTTATGTCCTAAACCCGTATATAACCGGTTCTTGATAGGATATCGAACAAATGCTCACTCGGTACCGGGACAAATTGGCCGGCTTACCGGTACCAAGTGAATCTATTATGTGACGTTTTGCTTCGAAATTTGTCAAGTTTAGCGATATTATTTTCGTGAAAATAGGTGTGCGATCAATTTGAGCTCATTGTTGAAAAACGAGTGGCGTTTATTTAACCATTTATGTTAAAGAATTATTATTATTATTTATTAACATTATACTAGTGTTGTGAATCGGAATGCCATTTAAAATAGAACTATGTTAGTAAAACTTTTTTCTAGTGGAAGATACCCAACGTACAAAGCATTGCTTCTAAGTGACTTTGTAGTATTCCGGCATGATGTTTGGTAAAACCTATCTGGGTCTGGATAACGACTAATTTCTTCGTACTGCTATAAAAGCAGGCTCTTTGGGGTGTGTGTGTGTGCATGTGTGTGCGGTTTGTGGTCAATCACATACCTTTTTCATAATAAAAAAATATCTCTCGTATCGGTCTGATAAACCCCTTCCGAAGCACCTCGTATATCCGAAATAAAAATTTATAAAGCCATCTGAAAAGTATGGAACGGTAGTTTTTTTATTTAGTTTTTGGTTGGTCCTGTAAAACTTGTTAACATTCTCGAGTACTATCACCCATGCACGTTTTTAAAACGACAAAATGTTCACCATGTATCTGAAAAATATTAGGCAAAGATAAATTATAAGACTCTGCCGTATTAACACAAAATGCCGTTAGTCAGTACATAATAAATTAAAATGAATAATATACAAAAATGTATTATATCTACTTTTGTACCGTCTATATACCTAAATCTCGAACAAAAAAAAATCTATTCACAAAACCTATTCACTTCTCCACGCGGGAGTACAAAAACTCTTCGTTTTTCCTAACACTCATGAAGCGAAAAAGCTTAAAACCGATATCTAAATAAAAAAGTCGAGATTGTCGGCGAAGCGAAGTGGATAGCTTCGCTTCGGCGTGCTTCGGTATTCCATTTACCGGGAAGGGGATTTGTACTAATCTGGCTGCGATGGGGCAATTTGTATCGGCCATTGCAAATGCTCAATAAATGACGAACACTGAGTAGCTTGATCGCTGTATGTTATTTGATGTTATTTAGAAATAATGTACGATATTATATTTCTTTAGTAGCGTTACTTGATATATTTTGTTGTTCATTTATTAGGATTTTTATTTAATAAGTTGTAAGATGTTTACAGTAAATCAATGGGTACTAATTTGTTACTTCTACATTCTAAACTTACCAACTATTTACGCTAAACCTAATAAATAATCATAAAAATTATATACAAAAGTTATGCTTATAAGAATAAAAATTAAAATACTATTTTAATACCTACTTTATTTTGTACCTTTTTCGAAGACCTTTCTACTGACCCAAAGGTTGACTGGTAGATAATGCCTCAAGGCAATAAGTCCGCTTTATGTACCAGCTTTGTACATAAAGTACCTATAAATAAATAAATAAAACTCGTCGCGAAAGCGCATCACTGGATCGGTTTGGCAAATTTTTAATCAAAAAATCTAAAAATGACACGGAAATAGAATAAAGATAGATTAGAAAGACTCGTAATGCAGTCCGTCAGCATTGCCATCCAACGAAGCAACGCAGCCAGCGTTTTGGGGACGTTGCCCACTGGTAGCGCTCTTTTAGATTAAGTTTTTCTTTTAAATTTATTTTGAGTTTTATCGTTTATTTATTTATTACTAGCCAGTCCAGTCCCATTTCTAAGCAAAGGCCTCCCTTCATTTTATCCATTTATCGTTTACTTTATAATATTAGTTATATAGAATTATAAACTACGTTGTGCCTAATTTCTGTAAAGTTTGAATAAAAAACCATCTTAAATGACTCGCGAAACTTAATAACCAGGTAAATTATTTACGTTTCAGCTTACATTGAAACTTCATATCGACATTATTACCAAAAATGCTTCAGAAACAAAGCTGTTACATAAGATATGTCACATGAATGTCTAGATATTGCAATTTGTCGCAGTGAACCGCAGATGCAAACCTAACGAGAATAAAAGCACCAGACCTGATGGTATCTGAGTTAAGTTATAGTACTGCGGTGTTCGCGAAGGTACTAGGAAATAGATTCTAGGGAAACATATTTAGATAGCTGTATTTATGTTTGAATGTTTTGAGGAGTCTTAGTTTCGCCCTTTATGGTGTGGAAGAATAACACGAATGTTACTCTCACTGCGTTATTTATTAATGAAGAAGAAAATAAACTTATTTTTTTCCACAACACAGGCGCAAACGAATGAAAGTAGAAACAATTTTTTTTTTATTATATATTTAATTAATTTAAAAATGGATCCATCGATCCATTTTTGAAAGAGGTTCTTTGACATTTTTATCTTTTATTGTACGATTGATGAAAAACTTAGTGTTATAGGCTCCTCCCTGACATTATGCCTTCAGAGTGCCAAGTGCGAGATTTTTTACCTTTTCGATCGCGTTAGCGTTAACTTCGATTTGTACGGGATTGAATAAGCGCCGTCTGGTGGCAAACTTAGAAAACATAATTTGTGAGTGCAAGTTTTTTAAGTCCTCGGTATCGACCATCGATCTTCGACTAGCACTCGAAAGTGAGAACGTTACCGCACGTGATTGGTTGTTTCAAGTATTGTACCGAGTGCGAGACAATATTTTGACATTTCGAAAACCAAACTTGAGTAAACAAAACGTAAACGCGATCGAAAAGTTTTCACTTTGATTTTTACAGTGAAAGTAGAGTGAGAACAATTTTTAAAGGGGATATTTATGTATTTTTTGATAATTTGTTTTGTGTAAACAATATAATATTAGGGCAGGAAGGTTTTTTTTCGCTTGGGGGATGTTTGCGGCTGATAAGACACATGATAACATTGATAACCTCAAATATAATGCCAATGTTGAAGCAAGAAAGTGTTTAAATCCTTGTGCGAAGGAAGAGCTAAGGCGATTGACGAATTTTAGGTCTTCTCAACAACTCGTTGGAACCTTGGAACTACTTGGAACATAAAGTAGGTAAGTATCAAATTTCACTATTTTCTTAGTTTTTGCCATTTATCAAAACAAAGTCTATGTGGTATACTTACATAATTTTTCTTCTTTTTTTATTTGCAGGCTCGCTGCTCTATTATTTTTTGCAACTGAATTTTATCATAGGCCAGTTGGAATTGCAAAGCACATACATATGTGATACCTATAAGTATGTGTAAAGAATGTGCAGTGTCTCAGTCTCTTACACACCAAAATAATTATTCAAGGACAAGACAAGGCAGTTAGTGAACGGTAACAACATGCTATATTTATAATCCGTCTAAATTTAATCATTATTTTATTTTGTCATTAAGGACTCGGAGGAAAATAATATATGAGTAGGTTCCTACTGTAATTTTAAATATAATGTACATACATACATAAATTCACACCTTTTCACATAATGTAATGTGATTTAATTTATATACCTACTTACAATTTTATTACACTTCAAATACCTACTTAAATTATGATTTTTTTTCAGGTTTAGAATTTGAAGTGAATCTGACCATATTTTACCACTTTGAAAGAGAAGAAACTAGTGCTACTTATGATTTAATTAGAGGTGGAAGTGGAATATTGAGAGATCAATAATAGTGAGAAGACGGCAATAGTGTCTATGTTTTTTTTTGTTACTAGGTACTATGTTTGTTTACTGTTTTACTTTTCTGTGTAAATGTAACATGTAAGAGTAATAAGTGTGTTAATGCTTTTCTTTTATTGGTTGAATATATTTTTAATGTTTAAGTGTATATACCTAATATGTTTATAAGTGTAAATTATTTTAATTCAATAAGTAAGTAAGTAAACGAATTATAATAATAAAACCATTCTTTTATTAATATGCATAAGTTTAAATTGTATCACAAGTACCTATAACATAGGTAACAATAAAACATAGCTTACCACAAAGAACTTAATCTTTACAATATTAGGTATTTAATTAACTAATTTTCTAACATAATAATAAATCTTTATTGTCGAGCAACTATGGCTCACAGATACATACCTTACAGACTAACATATATCTTATATAATACAGTTTGAGTTAGTATATAAAACTGAAAACTATGTTAGTAAAACACTTCACTTTAGCACTGACGTTGTGCGATCGAGTGGCATTTGTCCGCGGAAGCGACGGAACACCATAATATCAAAGCTCTTAATCATAGATCACCATGCCCTCAGAGCCAGTATTTCCTATTTAAGTCTCTTCTCATGTCTATGTAGTCTCTTGAATTTTATCCAAAATTCTTCAGCTTGAAGAAATCGTTGCGCTGTATCCTCTGTATAAGCTTGCCTCTCTCGTCTTCTAGGTGATCGTAGAGTTAGTGATGGTCTTGCACGGCAAGTGTAGTTTGCCCAGACATAGCAGTCTCTGGCCATGATCTCGAGATGATTGTATACTAAGAGGAAGTATACCTATATCTGTAAAAATATATTATAAAAGTTATTATTTAATTATTATCAATTGTTATATTCTTGAATCAGAAGTTAACTTACCTTCCACTTCCACTTCAACCTCCACAAGTGAATAAAGTGGAGCTGCCTCAGACATTGCCTGAGGTGGTGATGGTGGAAATAGGTGAGCTTTTTATATTTAAGCTATAATTTTGAATAACTTTCTTCCATTTTTTGAACTTTTAATGTCACCATTACCATCACTATTTACTAATAATTGCGCTAATTCTTTCCATTTCTTGATAGAAGAAATCCTTGCCCTTTCGTTGGATGTAGGTTTGTTGAGGTTTCCATGTCTAAAAAGCAATAAGTATAACATTTAGTACGTAGGTAAAACAATAGGTTATAAAGTTCACAAATCATAGGTTCACACAACAAATAACATAATCTCCACTTACTGCTCCAAAAATATCACTCATCAATTCAATTTTGGACGGACTTAATCTTATTTTTATTATATTTCTCCACAATCCCAAAATAACTTCGAAACGTAAACAAACAAAGCTTGGCGGAATGACGTATAACCTTCACAATTTTGATAGACAGCTGTCTTTATTATGACTTCGAAATAAAAATGACATTTTAAATTTGGTTGGTTTATCTCACGAAGCTAACGAGATACCAACTTAAGAAAAATTGGTAAACGCTGTTCACGGTGAATAAACGCGAATCGAAGGGTTAGCTCGATTGGAACAGACACTCGCATATATTTGATCCTCGCCGCGTTTGACGTTAGCTCGATTAACGCGATGGTGAAGTCATTCGAATATTTTTGTGAAACTCGCACTTGGCACTCAGGCCTCTGGCTTTACACACCGTTGAAAAATCCCTCAGATGAGCTGGTTTCCTCACGATGTTGTTTTGACTTGTCAATCCAACGGTCATATTAATAGGCTGTCATCATAGGATGATAGATAGTTTAGGAGCTAGAGGCACATTAAACAATTGTATAAAACTGTCTAAGAACCACCAATCCACAAAGTCCTTAATCAAACTGAAAACCAGGATCCTAAAACAATACTAGAAGAGAAATTACTGTGATCTACTGTCACAAATAAACACTCATTTTTCCCAAAAAAGTTCCAAGTTACCCCGCTAGCAATTTATGGGCTCATAAAAAAATTACTTACGAAAAGCAAAGTCGGACATTAAGGTGTAAAATGAGACATACCGCAAGATACCTATTCCGCAAATAAGTTTGGTATAGTCTCGCGAGACATCTGGCCAAGCAAAATTATTGCAAAAGGTAAACTTGATACAATTCACCAGAATAGGTACCCTGGTAACCCCTGACACTAAGCGTCTAACGCTGTGTCGTCAAATATTTTTAGATTTAGGTAAAATAAAAAAAAATATAGTCAACATTCCTAATATGGAATTTTTGCTAGTCCCACTTGTGAGGCGGCAAAAATATTATTATCTTTTATAATAGTTCCAAAAACTCAAAAGTGTGTATGGAAGTTTTACATAAACGTATTTTTCGGTGGGATTAACATAGTCTCGAATGCGTACTTAAATCCTGGAAATAAAGATTAAAAAAAAAAACATTATAAACATAGGTTTTTTTATTGAATTAAAACACTCATTTGTTTGTTTTGTCACTACTCTGTCTTACATTTCGGGGTAATTCCAGAATAAAATCTTAATTTCCTCGGCATCTCGTCCGCGTAAAAATTAAATTAAAATCTGAGAAAATTATACTTCTTTGGACTATAAATTTCAGCATGATTATAGCAACGAGGTAATGGTACGATTATTTTTAACCGTTGCAGTAAATCTTCTGTACTTTTTTTCGTTATCAACAAGTTACCAGCGGTGGTCAAATTCACATAAAAATTACTTTCATCACGTAATATACGTATTTGTCTACATTTTTCATGGAAAACAAACGTGTTGCAGTATTTATTTACACTGTTTTATTTTGTGCTGGGACGTCTCTCTTTACCCGACTGTAGGGTAATAACACTCTAAATTTGTGATGATTATGTTGTGAATCACTAATCAGTTATTGTTATTGCATTAGGAAGTTTTAAAATCGAGCGTAAAATGTGTAAAAGTAAAAGAAAAACATGGTGTTCCACAATGATAAATATTATATTGATTACAGGTATTTTTTATTACTTACTAATTCATTAAATATAAATTATAAATAAATAATAAAATAGGAGGGTTTTGGCCAGTGACGATGATGATGATGAGAAGTTTTAACTATGGCAAATCTTACATTCCTCCGGGCGGGGTAATAATATTCAATAAGTTTTAACATGATTTTAAAAAAAGCTATTGATTCATAATTTTTCAATGTATTGTGTTGTAGGTACATCAACACAAAAACAATATTCTAATTATTGGGACAAAAAAAATAACAGACTAGTAAGTAAACATTTTTAATACTAACTAAGTACTAATTAATGTTAAATTAAAAAGTCAATATTTTTCTAATAAATAACAATAATTTAAAGAAATGCTTTTTAGCTATAAGACAGCGTATTTTACCTTCATTGTTGCACTTTCGAACTCGCCCACATTTCGAATTTAATAGGATTTTAAAAATATCTAATTCTTATTTTGAAAAAAAAAATGAAAAAATGAGAAAACCTAAGAAGTTTAGGAAGAAGAAAAGATTTTTCTAAAGCCAAATTAAGAGCCTACCAGGAAACTAGGCGTGGGCAGGCGGGTAAATTCTAACTATTACTAGTCCAAGTTATTTATCAACTATTCACGGAAGATTGATTTTATGGGACTTGTAGCTTGATAAAATTGTTAATTCAGTAAATTATTTTAATTTTTCGTAAAATTAAATACACAATATCTTTTTTAGTTATTTTGATTATTATGTACCAGAGCGACATAACCGCATTGGGATTAAATCTCATAAAAAAAATTGGGAAAAGCCCATTTAACTAACACTACTAAATCTTGAAATTAAACCCAGTGATCAATAGATATATTCGAGCGATTTTACTCTTTGTGTACTCGCAGACACAGTCGGCGACGAAATAAGGAGAGATCATTCAAATTATTTTAAGTAGCAAACACGTACCAAAATAATGCATTTTAAACCAACTTTCAAAAAGGAGAAGTTTCACAATTTGATGCGAATTTTCTTTCAGCAATTTAACGATGATTTTTGGATTTGGAGTGATACAGTAACAGAAGCAATAGTAAGTATCTATACCTTTATTTAGTATTTCAATCACGCGGTCAGTCTGGGATCAAATATAGGATTCAATTATTTTGAGAGGCGATTCTAATAGAGGGTGACCATTAATTTACCCCTTAACTACGTATAACTGTGGTGTGTGGTAAAATATAAACCTTTCTCCCTTCTCACCT
Organism: Protodeltote pygarga; assembly: GCA_936450705.2. Lineage (NCBI taxonomy): Eukaryota > Metazoa > Arthropoda > Insecta > Lepidoptera > Noctuidae > Protodeltote > Protodeltote pygarga. The sequence continues at coordinate 12,161,221 of OW388263.2, forward strand.
CAGGCTTTTCCCAAGAGTGGGGGAAAGTATATTGTTGATTTATTTATAATTTTTGGATTCTACACATTATGCCCCATTCCATATAAAAACATTTCCAGACTATTCCAGCTCCTACGACCGCAGAATCTGATGAAGAAGAAACGGACATATACGTGGATAACAATGATCCCTGCGCTCCATACAACGATGGGAAACCAAATTTCATAACTCCAGGACGACGGATCAGTGAAATAAGTACGAACAATTTATTTCTAAACATTTCACGAGTAAAAGTACTAGAATTACATCATTATGAAACATAATGACGTTGAGAAAAGATACAAACAGGTTAAAAGTTTATCGCAATTTCAATTTTTTATAGGAAACGAAAAAGATTACATGTATCTATTTATTTTCTAAAACGTAATACAGTACATAGCATAGCCTGTAATGTGCCATGTTTCGCCAAATTTGACGTGGAGATTGGAGAGTGCTTCTTGCATTCCTAAATTTAAAGACATAAATAAAAAAAATACAAATCAGCAGACAACTCCAGCTTAGCTCCTTTTTACGAACTATTTATGCATACTATGCGAATAGATATAACTGCTATGGCAGAGCGACTGATGGCTTTACCCAATAGGTCCTTTTAAATCTCGCTCGTAATTAAATTTTTATTTCTACAAAAGTTGCAAACTATAGTGTAGCTAAAATTTTTTCAGAATGCTATGATTACATTTGGGAATTAAAAGTTAGACATGATAAAGTTCAAAGGCATATTGCATGTAAGTAATTGATATTTTAATAGTAATTAATAAATAAGTATATCGTATTGAGTAAAGAAATCTTTTTATTTTTTATTTATTTAAGGTCGCTTACCTGTATAATCACTGAATAACTTAAAGTTAATACTTACGAGTATATGGCGGAAAATAGATAATAAAAAGCGGGCAAGTGTGAGTTGGGCTCGCACGTGGTATTACGAAGTCCGCAATGTATAAGTTCAACTCGCACTAGACCGGTAAACAGCAGGTTATTTTCAGGCACAAAAAACTTAGAGAGGACGGATATCTTTGACCTCAATCCTATTGCCGGTGCTATTGGTGGAAGATTGACAGCAGCGGGAGAGTTTCCGCATATGGTGAGTATGACCTCAAGGCCATATTTTCAATTGGCGCTGGCGAGCCTTTCACTATAGCTATGCACCAGAATCTAAAAACCTTGGACAGGAAATAATAATCAGAAAGAGATTACCTCTATATTTTCTGAAACAAAGGAATTTATTTAATAATTAAAATAAACGCCATTCGACATTAAACTTGTAAATCTTTATGAAAATACCAGGGCGCCATAGGTTGGAAAGCACCTAAAGGAACATGGATGTTCAAGTGTGGCAGTTCTTTGATTAGTCCCAAGTTTGTGCTGACGGCCGCTCATTGCTCCCGAGCCTCGGAAACAGACCAGACTATTTCTGATCCTGTACCCAAGATTGTGCGGTTAGGAGAGAAAAATATCATTGATGTGGTAAGAAGTAATTTTCTTCTTTATAGATTGTGTATTGAGTTTAAACCCTGTCAGGTGTCGGGGTAGAGCAGCACTAACGCCTCTCAATTTGTGTATCTTAAAAGTGGACCAAAGATGAGACAAATATCACAAACTAGCAGCGATCAATACGCAAGTTGCTTCTGGCGGGACGGAGGCTTGTGCTGTGGCTGGTTACCACATGTCGAATAAAGCATTGCAGCCCGACTTTGCCATGCTCCAGTGTGATGTTCACTGAAACCTGTCTGGAGGATGGGTCTGGTACTTACCGTCCCACTTCCATCCTCTTAATTAAAAGGTAGAGATGACGTGCTTGTAGTATAATCGGTACATCCTTATTAACCTTTTTGTCTTCATCAAATGTCTTATTAGCTTCTTGAATAAGCAATGGACTTGCCAACTGAAGCCTAAACTATATTTTCCTTATAAAAAATTACAAGACTATTATCCGATATTACCGATTATTATTATAAAAAATCTTAGTTGACATTAGTTTTCTCCTCAATGAAAAAAAAGAAATATCTAACGAGCAGCGGACCAATGAATATAAATCTATTTTTCAGTTCGCAAACGATGTTTCACCAACAGACGCAAAAATCATCAATATAATAGTGCACCCAGGGTTTGCTCCCCCTAAGAAGTATTACGACATAGCTCTGATGGAATTAGAGAATAAGATACCGTTCAGCAAATACATACAACCGGCGTGCTTGTGGACCAGGTTCGATACTAGTTCCCTTGGGAATGAAGCCATCGTTACTGGATGGGGAGCGGTGGAATCAAGTAAGAAATAATTTTTGTAACTAGCTTCCGCCCGTGGCTTTACAATGCAATTTTCACAGCTGATGTATTTCTGATGTAGTTAAAGCGACATCAGAAATACATCAACAAATAATAATTAAAAAAAAGTGAATAATTAAAGGGGGTTTCCATACAAAAAACCTGTTTTTTTTTCCATTTGTGTGCGAGTCGCAATTGGCCGGTTTTTTTAACAATTGGGAACCCTATTATGAAAAGTGGAAAGGAGGCATAATTTATATTGGTAATTACTTTCAATACGATACCCCAATTTATTTACATAGATACCTATATAAGCAAATTGATAAGGTAAATGGTCTCAAACGGACCATAAAAGTTTAATATCCCTAACCAATTTTGTTACCTACTTTAGTTGTTTTAAAGCAATTTAATACAAATTAGATTCAATCGATTTTCTATAACAAGATCATTGATGCCGTAAAATTATAACAATTTATGTAGCTGAACAATTTTTACATTTTTATTTTTTATTTTCGCGAAAAGAAAAAATCGATTTTGAATAGAATTTAAAGTCGCTACCGTCCGCCCTGCGTTCTCTTATTGCTCTCTAGTCTTGTCGAATTACCTTCCCAACGGATTAGGGGAGTCAGGGAACAGAGAGTGCAACTGTGATTGCGCACACACTCTTGTGCACCAGAATTTCCTGCATATTTCTCTACAGTGAGAGAGGAAAGCCAATGACTTGATTAAGCAAATTATTAATGTACAGAAGGCAGAAAAACCTCCCCTGAGCTGCAAGCTGCTGTGGTGGAAGTCTTCGATTCTAACACTTGCGACCATTATCTGAAGCCCAACTGCAACAGGAACTGGTGCGGGATGAGGGACAATCAGCTCTGTGCTGGTGTACTGGCGGGGGGAGTGGATGCTTGTCAGGTAAAACATTACATATTGAAACAAGAAATACTCGTATTTGAATTAATAAATATACATCCAGCAGTCTATATTGAACTCATAAAATATTTCCATTAAGGAAGTAGGTACTACACCAATTATGTTATGTGATAGGCAGAAACTGTCTTCACCTATCCTGTATCTACTGAATCCACGTCGATAGTAACTAATGTACCCTTGAAGAAATGAGAAAATAAATAATAATTATATAGAAGCTGAAGACTTAACGATACAATTCATTTCTCAGGGAGATTCCGGTGGTCCACTTCAAATGCAGATTCCTCTCCCCGTCAACACTCAAGGCAAGATGCACTACGTCATCGGTGTGACATCATTTGGCATAGGCTGTGCATTGCCCAACTTGCCAGGAATATATTCCAGAGTGTCCATGTATTTGGACTGGATCGAACCTATTGTATGGCGTGAATTCAATACACATGAATTATTTCAACATATCAACACTGGTAAAATAGTATTTAAAGACAGATAAAACGTTAAAAAAATTAAATCTTGATGTTTTCGTAGTTATTTCAATTGAATTACTTAATCAAAATTAATTATCACTAACGCCGTCCCTCGGAAAGCACGATAAGTTTTTTGGCCCTGCGCCTCATTTCTCTCCTGTCATGTTGGATTGCCATCCCATCGGACTACGAGAGTGAGAGAATAGAGAATGCTCTTTGCGCGTGTGTGCGATCAGGAGATATTATAGTGCACAAGTGTGTACTTGTGCACTATAATATCTCCTGCGTAGTTGGCTAATCTCCGTTGAGATTGGCCGCAGTGACCGAGATTCGGTCAGGAGAACATTATTATTATTTCAATCTTGAATTTAATTTGTCAATTCACTCTCCTACTCGGCAAAACACCGCTAGTAATGATATTTTCTTTCTACAAAATTTCGAACTTTAGTATTTGCATAGTATGCACAAATACTTTTTAAGAATGGTTATGTCTTAAATATACTTTTAAAACATTGTAACTACTGCTATGCCAGCATTTCTCTTACCAAATTCAAGCAGAAGACAGCTCGGTTAGTTTGTGGTACTTATGTGGTGGTATGGTTGATACCTCAACCTCAACCATTTCTAGCATGTATCTGGTCACGTCGCTACCCCAGCCATACCAATTGTTGGTCCAAACTGAAGTTCTTAAGGGATTGTCTAATTTCAACAAAACCCTGCTTCCAAGGTATACAGTGAATACACACAGTAATTTATTGGTTCCATCCGGTAGAATATTCTTCTTCTTTTTACTCGTAACTTTATTAAAGACTAAAACAGTGGAATTAAGCTGATTTGTTGAGAAAATTCGGCAAAATGCATTCTTTTTTTATTGTGGTAAGCAGTACTGCAGTATACGGTAAAGATACACCTGCCTTCACTCTCGATTCAAAGATCCCCAATTTGTAGTATACCGGATATAAAGGTTACAAAAGACTCTATCACTCTTTAGCTTGAGGAAAGTAGAAACGAACCGTTTTGTCCGAGCAGAGGAAATGAATATCCGTCAACCAGATAAGGTTCGTAACTATCCGCATGACCCGATATTCGGTGAAACTCCCCTCTATAAAAAAGATCCATCGTAAAGGTAAAATAAAACAACTAAATAACCTTTGACAAATAAACACTAATACTAAACTCCAATCCTCATTTACACATAAAGTCTCTAAAGAGCTCGAGAGTAAAATTCAAACGTCTTCAAAGATGTTACGCTAGGGGACATCATCCATTAGCTATTCGGCACCTTATTTCCTCGGTACGGAGTAAATTGCTCATGAATTCCTCATAAAATGAGAACTACAAACAATAAAACTAGCCCCGCTCTACGCGGTAGGATATCTAAGGACGTAGGCTTAACGTGGCCGCTTGTTACACCGTTATAGATCATAGGACCTTAAATCATTTTCGAATTGGAACTTTTTGTAATCTAGGTTTTTACTCTTATACCAAACCAAATCCTTATTAAAATTTATTTACACACTCACAGCAAAAGCTCGTGCCAATGTGCACATTGTTTCCTGGCTGATTGAGGAATTTGGATTGTAAAAAAAATTGGGCTAAGGTAAGTAGTTTTAGAGTGAGCTCACTAAATTTAGAACTTTGCCAATAAGATAATGATTGTACGACAGATTTAACTCTGCAAAGAGCTGTAATTCTTCTGACTACTATAGTTAAAACTATTTATTCTTTAATAGTTTTATCTGTACTGATATACTTACAACCAAATTTAATAACAATAACAACATTAATTAAAATTCCTTTTTTAGAAAGAAAAATTCGTTACAAGCGGGATTTTTACCCGCGACTTACTGGGTAAACCTCCAGTCTCTCTGCCACTAAGCTATTCGTAACCCCGCTCGTGTCTACACTTGTTACACTACGGTGTAATAGCACCCCAGCTTTACAGTAATCTTCCATTTGAGGAAGCGATTTGTCTAGTAGACGGATAGCACAGGCAGTTTCTCACAGCCCGACAGGCATTACACTCTGCGCGTTGCAATCAGCTGTACTACTGAGCTCGATGGTATTTCAATTTGGAGTACAGAAAATACTTGGTATTATTGTTTGAATACGTTAGCTGGGTTGTAAACAAAACTGTTTTGTATTTAATAGGAGCACGTGATGTATGATAGTTTTAACCTACTCTATATCTATACCTTGTACTCTATACCTACCTTATTATTACCGGCATACTTGAAAGGTATCTTAAATCAAAGATGAATAGAATCAGCCAGCCTCCGATGCTCTCTGACCATGGCTTTTGTTTTTTTTTTTTTGACAAGGCTAGCACTATTGTTTGATTAGATCGATATACAGTAACTGGCTTGCCCTCACATTATGTCTGAATGCCTATAAAATTCTCTTTAAAATATTTTAAGATCTTAGCAGAGACAACCCTACATAATTTAAGGAGAAGACAAAAATCCCCATTGTTCTTCAACTTTACCTCATAACACACAGAAAACCAATGGTAACCGCGTAAAAAATATGCAGATCTGTAAAAGACAAGGTCCGATTACAGCGAGCGGTGGAATTTATGCGTCATAAAAAAAGAATAATAAACGGGAGCCCGCCCTTAAAGTTATGTCACTGTTAGGGTTGCTTCATCAAGCGAAATTTTATTGATGGCTTTGGTGTGTGTGGAATGTTCAGTAATTTAACTCTGGGACGTCTTTGGGATTGGAGGGAGAGAGGGAAAGAAAAAGTGAAGTGTATTTACACTTGAATTTACGTGATAAATATATCTTTCTCTTGGATAGACTTGTTAATTTTTTACTAGGAAGCTGAACTGAGGGGAAGTGGTTTTTGGGTATGATTTAAAATTTGACGATTCTAAAAACAAATTGTTAGCCTTATTTGGTTAAAAATTGTACTGAGTCAGGGTAGAGTATGACCGTATCTCAATTTGTGACTGTGAGAGGTTTCAAAAACTGCGCTGTGTTGCAAAAATAGAAAGAGCTGATTCGGATTGTGTCATACTTTTTATCTCGCAAAAAATAGAACAACGGAAGCAAAGCCATGGGAAAGACTAGTTATTTATCTGAAGAACTATAAAGAATGTGCCAGAAATCTCCAAGTTTCATGTAAGATATTTCTCATGGAATAGTTAATAAATAATAATTTCTGTTTAAAATATCAATTAACCGAGAGTCCGAATTTTTTTTTATGTAAATAGAAAATATTTAAACGCGAGTATTTTAAACGGAAATGCCACCCGCAGTTAAGTTTTCCGTGACCCTTGCTTATGCCCGAGTTGAGCATGTCGCCACAAACATGTCCATAAATAATCAAAATCAGATCCAACTAGTCCTTAGCATACGCCCTAAGCCGAGGCCCGAATCCCATTAGAGGGCGCCCTTAGATGCTGTTGCTTTAAGTTTAGTTTAATTGCTTTAGCTGGAGGCCTTTTAGTTATCACTAGAAGTCCGGTTAATCAGTTTGAGCTCCCTAAAACTGTAACTGAGAGCGACCACGTAGAAAAAAAGAAAAAAGCTATCTTTACAGACTTAGAAATCCGAGGCGCGTATTGTACAACATGAACAAAATAAGAAAATAAAAGTAAAGTATGCAAATTCATGCACGTTGGTTTAATATGAGATTTGAAAGTCAAAAACCCCATATCACATTTCGCGACACAAACACATAAAAAGACCACTTAAAAAAGAAAAAACAATCAATGCAACCATGTTAATATTATGCTAACGAAAAAACGAAAAAATTACAATAAAAAAAGTTTTCTAATATGCAAATACGACCATCAACACGTGTACGAAAGAAAAAAATGCAAATCATGGTAAGTAAGGCGACCTAAAACTCGCTTTTATGGGAACTCATAAATTACAAGGGGGTGGGCAGAAGCCGGGACACATAAACATTCCTATTACACATGGTGCCCACAACTTTAGCGCGGAACATTTTTTCTACCTTAAAGGACATGTTTATTCATGTAAGAAGGGTCCAACGCTTTTTAAGTGTCCAGGGGTGATTTGAATAGAGTGATGTGTGTTCTTTGAATTTTTTTGGCACAAAAAATAACTTTTTCGTGTAACAAAACATATTAATTTAACGTATTTTATCAGTGTCTTAAGTTTTCGCGACACTATACATAACCAAAACCATTTTTTAAAACAAATACTATCGCATCATCTCCATTGAATTACTAAGCCATTATGTTTTGAGAGCTTCGCAGCTCTCATTGTCGTGGAGAGATAACACGAGGGCTGCAAAACTCTCGAAATCAGTCGGATTTCCGTCCCATCGGACTAGGAGAGCAAAGATATAGAGAGTGCACTTGTATTTGCGCACAAACTTGTGCAATATGTAAGCTGCGTAGTTGACTAATTTCTTCGTTAGCGTTAACTATTTTGGCCGATGTGACCGAAGACGTGTGGTCAGGGGGACATTATCAATTTATGCAGCTAGAAACTCATCTTGGAAACTTATAAATTTTACGCAATTTCCTTCCATAATGCCAAGAATGTCACCATCTTCACACCCTTGAAAAACAATTACACTAACTTCATGATCTTAATCTACAGGACGAAGACAAATGTCCTGATGTTTTCCATAACACGCGCTGTCAAACAATTTTTTTCTGTAAGTTATCTTAGAAAATAGATTGATCAAAGTTAAGAACTTAGATTAAGTTCAGATAAGTTATTACCCTTAATGTAAAGGAGATGGTTGATTTGATTGATAGCGTGTTGCTGGGGAGATTGCTTCGCTTTTTTTCTTTACAGCTATTAATAGCACTAGAAAGTGGTAGTCACTAGTAAAAATCCCAAGTTTTTTATAGAACTTATTTTAAGTTTAATTGAATACGGAAGAATACTTCATTGGCTGCACAGTTCTGGGAGACATGATTAGAGAATTTTATGAAATAAATAAACAATATTAACAAATTATATCCACTTCGTACGTACGTATATTGCTTACGAAATCAACTATTACAAAGATTGGCATTCTTCAAGACTTTAAATTTCTAATATTCACATATTGTTAGTGGCCAGCAATCACATTACCTTTGCCAAGAAGGTTGTAGCTCTCTAGTACCGACATCGAGAGAACATTTGAACAGCTAAATTCATCAATACTCAGATACCAGAGAAGTGTGAGATTTGGCATAGTTTAATGTTTAGAAGTGTAGTGTATGAATTACGGTCGATTTTCGACCACACTGGACCACTAGAACAAATAAATGGAAATCGTACGTAAAAACATTAAAAAATTTGACATTTCAAATTTGAAATTGATATTTCGAGAAGCTTTGTAAATATGCTCCCAAAAAAGATGGACCTACTCTTTTTGAAACTTAATGAATGAAATAATAATTACAGTTGCCTTTTTAAAAGTTGTCTTAATTTTAAAAAAACAGCACAAGTCTTCCCTTGTCTTCGGAACAAAAAAAAATTGTAAATAAATAAAACAGTCACTCCAAAAGCTCTTTCGCCTTCACGTGTCTATTAAATATCTAACAAAATAACAATCCAGTGACAATCTAATCAAGACGTCTTACATAATTAAAGTCGAATTTACTAACTTGAACACCTTCGCAACTTAGAAGGAACATTAAACTTAATACCTTTGATAATAAAGTTTAATTTCGTCTGGCTCTATCTAGGCTCTTTTATATGGCACCTAGAGCTATAAAGAGTCAGTAATGAGCTACATAAAAGAGTCCACTTCGATTAAAGTTAAAGTAATAAATGACGTCACTAACTTCCGATTAGGGTTTAAAATGTCAAATTACAATTGTAACATTCAAGAAGCTCCTTTTATTGGTAATATTTTCTAATTTTTTTGTCACTTTTATGGGGTCGGGGACCTTGTAAACTGTTAATAAAAAATAAAAAAAATGATAATGATAGCTTAACGTATTTTATTCGGGTCTGAAGTGTGATGAAGAGAAAGGTCTGGTCGACAGAGGTTGATTAACATATCACTATTTATTATATGTATAATTATGCAGAAATGAGTACAAAAACTGTCGCCAAGGTATTCTCTGCACGTCGACCTTAGTTTGATGCAGAGAGATGACAATAGACTATGAAAATACATTAATTAAGTAATTAAACTAACGACAATAATATGGCTATAATAATAATATCTAAATAAGTTAATTAATCCTTTTAACTCAATAGACCACTTAATTTTAATATTTTCCTTTACAATAGTCCTGCGTTCGCTGAGAACCTTCCCAGCCAACCTGCGTTCGCTCCACAATCCAGGAACGCATCCTATAGTGCAGCCGTGGGAAACTCCAAGCGGGTGCCCCATCCCATTTTAGATTACAGTTCCCAAAGGAGCCTCTGCCTGTTGGACCTGTGTCCCCAGGCAAACCCTCCAAATGACTGGGTCTCTTTCTTTTGAAAGAGGGCCCGTGAATTTAAAGAGATATCTATAATAATATAGAAGTGCTTACGAATTACAATCATGACAATAATCCACGGTGTTTACGTATATTTTTAACAAGTCAACCTACCTTACAAACCCCAATTCACGAGACCATACCCGCGGATATTCTAGTGACGTCAGACCAGAGCAATAAAACAAAGTATTTTTTCATCTCGACTGAACCATATTTCGTTGTAGGACCATTGATTGGTTGTCAGCTCCAAAACACAATACCAAGCAATAACAGGAAAGTCCTTTATTGTACAGACGTAAAAAGACGTATGTTGACGTTTCGTGTGATTGGAAGTGAGCTACGAACTATTGGATAACTGGGAAGTGACAAATGAACCAACCTGTGTATGCTGAGATGTTGCGGTATTGTTCTTGTGGTTTTTGATATTGATATTAAATAATTGAGTTGTGATAGCCTAGTTGTGATGACCGTTGGCTGGCAAGTCAGTGGCAACCCAAGGCCTACCTTTGACTTTTCGTAAGTTATGTGCGTTTTATAAATTAATTATAACGTACTCCGTGCCTCGGAAAGCACTTAAAGCTGTCGACCCTGCGGCTGATCTCTCTCCGGTCGTGTCGGATTGCCGTCTCACCGGACTATGAGAGTGAGGGAATAGAGAATGCATCTGTGTTTGCGCACACACTTGTGCACTATTATTATATATCCTGCGTAGTTGGCTAATCTCCGTTGAGATTGGCCGCTGTGACCGAAACTCGGTCAGGAGAACACATTATTAAATAACTACAAGTTTATTTAATGTGACTAGGCTCTAAGGCTTTTTGCAAAAAAAAAAAGTAACTCGACTTAACGAGTTGGTTAAGATAACAATATCTTAATATAAAACAAATTCGGGTTAGTAACGTTCGAACATAGGTATAACTCGAGATCTGATGGACCGATTTTCATGATTTTTGATTTGTTTTTGGTTTTTGATTTTTGATGATGTATTTGTCTGCGAAATAGCAGAATAAATATTAAAAACAATGGAATTAGTATACCCCTACGGTAGGATAGGGTAGGGATATCAAGAACTGGAAGAAGACAAAGGGCTCCATGTATTCTAAAGTTAGCAACCTGGAAAAATATACCTTGTAACTGATGACCAGCCAAGATAGCTCAACGGAGGACGCTTCATGGGTAACTTTTTTATAACCACCCAAAAATTATCATAAATCTAAACAAATTCAGGTTTTTGACCAAAATACTGGATTTTCTCAGGTTTATGTTATCACAAAGTTATAATTTTTTCTTCTTCTGGTTCTTGAAAAGCTTAGGTTTTTTTGATCATAAATCTGATTAAACCTGCGACATATCTAAAATGAAAAGTAAAATACAATGAATTTTCAAGATTCCACTTATAACTTTACCTGAACAAAATATTCATAACTTTTACCGTATTCTTTTATCCTCTCTAAACAAATCCAAACACAACTTCACCGTTTTCCACCTACTTGGTCCTAACACCACAGAAACAGTCCTCCAGCCAGTCTTCAAGACGTGAGCAGTACTCACATAGTTTACAATAAAAGTCTAGTTTAAAAATAGATTTAGTTTCAAAATGTATAAAGTTTAAACTGGATTACAGCTGTGGACATAGTCGACGTACCTAGTCGACTGTACCGGTTCTATCGCAATTGAAAACTTTAAACAATGTATTTTTATTATTTTTGGAAACTGGTGCCACCAACCGTCATTATTACAATGCAATTACTATAGGTAGGTAAGTCAGAAGAATTTTCTTAAACTAGATAAGCATAGAGCGTGATATTCGGTGCTTGCATGCTCGAGGAAATTAATATAGTATCTTACCTAGGGTCTGCAATATAATCGCAAAAAACCAAACTTTTTCAGTACTTTTTCCGTTCTGGTCAGATCAAATGCTGTAAATATACATTCCTAGTTCATGTATGAAATCGAATCAGTCCAGTCCAACGACAAACTGAATAAAAAAAATCGTATTTACAATTTTTATTGATTCTGTTGACCAAAATTACATAAGACGGTAAAAGTATGCGGCGTACAGAATTTAAAAAAAGGTTGTTATGAAAAAATTTAAAATTATGTAATTAGCCTTTCTTTAAATAATTACTGTTTTCTGCTTAGAAGAATGAATGACAAACAAAACATTTTTCCTCTAAGGTTTTCTGCTTTAGGTACCAGGAGAACAGAATCATAAGGTATAATATGAGTCATGTAGAGACGTAAGAGTAAAGAGTAGATGTATGAGTGTAGTAGTAATCTTTACACATTAAAAACCTGACGCGTGGATACCAGGAGTTCATAAGAAAGAAGAAATTTTGGACTACATACGTAGAATATAAAATTGTTTAAAAATACACACTAAATTTTGCTAGAATGTTACGTTATGTGTGACGTCATCACATCGAACGGCGAGCCGAATAGGTTGAATTTCACGCACATGAAAAAACGCCTGTATTTACTCAAAATTTTAACCAGAGACTTTTTACCCGTATTGCGCCATTATGCTAATTCCCATGTAACGTACAGGGAACAAGACAGCTGACATATCGGCAAAACAGTTCAAAATACCGAGTCGTTCCTGAAAATTTCCGGACAGAAAAAAATCAAAATGGCTGCCTGGCCTGCAATTGAACTAACGATACCAGTAAGTTAACAATGCACGCACTGTATTGTATTAAACATCATTACAAATAACACCGAACTGAACAAAAAGCACATTAATATAACGAGAAGGAATTATCAAACAGTATCCATGTTGTCGGCTTATTAAAGTTAAGCGGGGGTTAATATTTAAGCCGAGTTGCGCACAACTGGCGTCGGGGGGCGCTAATGTATGCGGCGTCACGGCTCGCGCACTGTACGGGTTGGATAAATGCGGACGATGTCACACCGACGCGTAACTTGTATTGATCGAGAAGATGAGATAATAATTATCTACATAATAATTATCTGGGTGGATTTAGCTGCCATCTGAGATGGTTGAATGTGGAAGAGAATTTCGATAACACGGGCGTGATCACGAATAGCTTAGCAGCAGAGCGACTAGGGGCTGTAACCAGTTGGTCGTGGGTTCGAATCCCGCTCGAGATTGATTTTTATTTCTATAAATTTCGAATTTTATAAAAATGTACATAAACATTTTTCATTCATGAGATTTTGTTAAACACCATCTTGTTGTTAAATTTTGATAACACTCAGCAAAAACAAAAAAGACGAGCTAGAGTTTGTATTGACTAAGTCTGTCACGAAAACAAATCATTGATAAAAATCATAAGCGTCATATTATACGCTTTTTAAAATATATTTTTTTATAATTTATTAGGCACAATTTAATCAATTATGTTTAAGCCTTTGAACGCCACGGAGGTCACCGGTGACCGGCAAACAATAGAATTTGCATAGTGTCTGCTGTCTGGCAGTCAAAGTGTTAAGGAGAACCTAGCCACAAAAATATGGGAAGTATGTAGTAACTTATCGAACCTTACACTACCTCGAATGTTCGGTGTGACAGTCTGCTAGGCGTACAAGCCAATGAGTTACTTACTACTTAACGCGTATCATGCGTTCAAAGTTAAGGTAAGTGCTATGAGGAAACTTTTTGAATGTGTTCAAGGCTTTATTATATACGCCAACACTAAAATCTCCCTAAACTTGCGTAGGTACTCAAGTCGTACCACGTCTGTGACTTACGACTGTTCAAATGTTATTAAATTGATACCTTTTATATACTTAAGGGTTAAGCCTGGTTTTCACAGGCCCAGTAGCTGGCGGACAGTGACTGTCTGGCAGCTACTGAGGCCGTAAAAACAAAGTTGGGTCAGTACTGAGTACTGACCGGTCACTTGCTGTTGGTCAGCTACTTCCAATTTTTTGTTTCTACTGTCCACTGACCTTCCCCCACTCCCACAAGGATAGCTACCAGGTCGTCACTCGCTCTGTACGAACGCAACTAGACAGTGGCCGGTTGACACTGTAAATACCAGGCCTTAGAAAGATTTAAGTTTCGAATTACAATGGTAAAGTGTCTTTGACATTAAAGTTCGAAATTTTTGTAGATGGAAGAATTGATTACGAGCGGGATTTGAACCCGGTACCTAATGGGTCAAAGCTAGTCGCTCTACCACTAAGCTCTTCATCTTTGATATTGACGCGATTATTGTCAACACTACTGTGTCCAACAGAGATAGAAAGATAGTTAACGAAATTAACGCGTTAAGGTGCAAATGAAGTAGTGTAATGAAAAAACTATCTAATACGAATAATAATAATATCGTCCTGACTGATTTTCAGTCACAATTTAAACGGAGATTAGCGCCCTACGCAGGAAAGTTTTTAGCTAACACACTCTCTCGATCAAGTCACCTTTCAAATAGAAAAAACGAAATCAAAATCAGTCCATTCGTTTAGGAGCTACGATGCCACAGACAGCCACAAAGATAAAACATACACTACTTTTTGCGTTAATGGTTAATAAAAACCACTTTAGATCCAAAATACAACAAATAAGAGAAAATAAAATGGTGGAAGTACTCGTACTAAAAAAAAATTCAATTTAAACTGCAGCATAACAATACTGTAGCAATAGTGTACTATTGTTATTATTTTCTAGTTCCCGACTCCCCGAGGGCACCTGTTGAACTATTCTTTCAGGGAAACTTGTTAAATACTTGATAGCATGGTCTCGACAAGTTGGAACTTACTATGAGTGACAACTACGAACATTTGTTATTTGCTGGACACAAGACTTTTTTTCTGCTAGAATTCATAGTTATAAGTCGATTTATTATTTAATATATTCTTTCTAAAATTCCAGAACATTCTACCTATATGTTTCATTTAGTGTAAGCTTAATACAAATAACACCCCTAGTTTCTCAGCTAGAAATCCTACTCGTATTAGATTATGATATATGATAAATTTTCTTTCTAAAATTATAATTATAACAACACTCTGTGTATATTTACTTAACTATTTCTTATTTACAAATTAATGTCACGCCTAGTGTCTCAGGCGTTTTCATGTTACGTTAAAATTTTTAAATAGGCAGGCCATTGACCCGATTTCGGGATTATAGAAGAGGAGAGGAGATTATGGAAGGGGAGGGGAGATTATGGAAGAAAGGGATTGAAACTGTATCTTATATTATCTTATAAATGTATCATTTATAAAACCGTTTGCATTTTTCAATAAAAAAAAACACTCTTCCTGACTTGAAAATCAAACCCATGACCCCATACTTAGCAGTCACTTGCCGGAGACGTCCTTTCGTCCTCTCTGTAAATTAAACCTTAATTGCCCATTCCAAGTGACACAGATGACTAAGCTTCTAATCCAAATAAATGATTTGAAGATATTTCGTGGCCATAAAGCGGCTATCTTTGTTAGTACCTATAAGACTTCTTTAATCTATGCTAAAACGCCATTTGAAGGGACCATTCTGTTGAGATAACGAAGCCCTATTTTAAATGATTTGTTATTAGGTAGATAGTGTTGCGAACATCTATAATTCTTTAATTATATAAAAGAAAGTCGTGTTAGTGTTACACTATTTATAACTCGAGAATGGCTGAACCGATTTGGTTGAAATTTGGTGGGGAGGTAGCTTAGAACCAGGAGACGGACATAGGATACTTTATTATATTACATTAGGATATTTTTTTTTTAAGAACGGCTGGACCGATTTTCATGGTTTTTGATTTGTAGAGGTAGCGTAAGGTAGGGTAGGGGTAGAATAGGCGTTGAAGTAGAATAATCATGTGTACGAAGTCGCGCGGAGCAGCTAGTTTATAATAAAAATATATTAATTAGACTGGCTCTTGTTGCATGGCTGGATCAAGGGCTTGATGCAGTAGGCGGTACTCCCGGACACGGTGCGCATAGTCGGGAGGTTCCTCTCTCAGGAGCCCTGACCACCGGTAGCTTGGACCCTGTTCCCGATACCGGTGGGCTACTTAATGTGAATATAATAATTTATATTTTTAAATGTATGTCTTTATTTTTTATATATAATTAAATGTTTTTTATATATATATATATATATATATATTGTATTATATATATTATATTGTATTTGAAGAAATGGAAATATTATGGTTTTTTTTATATAGAAAGAAATTTTTTACTGCGAGCAGGATTTGAACCTGCGATTTACTGATTAAAGATTGCAAGACTGAAGTTAATGGCAATAGGCTCGCTCCCTATTATATGGGACTTATAACATAGCCGGCGAAACGTTAGGTACTGCATACACCTCTGCCTACCTCTCTAAGGAATACAGGCATCAGTCTATGTTATGTTTAAATTGAATTTAGAACTCTGTTAGAAAAAAATTTAAATCTTAAAGTTCACCAACGAACTAAAACATTAAGTACCACTAGGTAGCTTCGATGTGGCTTATTTAAAGGCGCTCCCGAGTCTAATCTCCATCAGATTTGCACATGAAAGCCGACCTAGTTTCCTTCTCCATCAATCTACAGGTTATTGAGATTTTCATCAGTGAAAAACTTTTTGCTGTGACGGTGGATTAAAAAACATAGTTATTAAGACTTTCAGTTTTTTTTTTTCAACACATTAATGATTCATTTTCTAATTTTAAAGTTGAGATGCCTATTGGTATGACCATTGACTAGCAAGTCAGAGGTCTCAGGTTCGAACGGCGCGCTCCTCTGACTTTTCGTAAGTTATGTGCATATTATAAATTAATTATCACTTACTCCATGCCTGGGAAAGCGCGTAAAGCCATTGGCTCCGCGCCTGATCTCTTTCCGGTCGTGACGGATTGCCGTCCTATCGAACTATGAAAGTAAGGGAATAGAGAGTGCACCTCTGTTTGCGCATTCACTTATGCTCTATAACTTCTTCTGCGAAGTTAACTAATCTCCGTTGAGATTGGCCGTTGTGACCGAAATTTGGTCAGGATTTAGTCAAGATATTTTTACATAATTTTAAATAAGGGTCTGCATCCCTCTCAATACGGGCCTATTCATGATATAGCAGGTCTATATATGATAAGTATTTTTTTACAAGCCACTTGACTTTGAAGGACTTTTTCGTAAGTCACCGGCATTCCCTTTTGTTGATGCAAACATTCCTAAATTTGCGAAACATCCTCAAAGGAATGTAATTTAAATTCATGATTCAATGAATCTGATATCATTCACATAAGTAGATTACTTATTATTCATACTTGAATAACACACGTTTCACATAACGACCGCCTAAAATTTAATAGATACTGAAATAAATACACATAAAACATCTACAGGCAATAAACGCCAGTCCAAAACGTCACATAGTGACGTTATTGCGTTATTATGTGATTTACGAGCGTTTGTCAGATTAAAGTTTACGTTAACGCGCGCGTAAAGATGCGTTCATGTGTGAGTTTGCACTTGACAATGTTGTATGCAAATATTGTTCGATTACAACCGTGTTATATGCTCATTATTATATTTAAAAAATCACTGCGTTACGCAGTTTACGTAGTAATAGTGGTATGACCAATGGACTACCTAGACAAAGTAGGGTCGACACTCAGGCGGCATCTCAGACTTTTAGAATTCATGTGCGTTTTTTAAATCAATTATCACTTACTAAAAGGGTGAAGGAAAATATCATGAGGAAACCAGCACACCTGAGAGAATTTTCAACGATGTGTATAGCCATGTTAGAGGCCTACGGGCGATTTAAACTCTGACACCAGGTTGTTCATCAACCATGACGAAGATTTAAAAAATATTTGAACACCACGATAAAGATTTAAAAAATATTTGTATTTATGTATGAGTCGTGATTTATAACCATTTTTATAAATTTATATCACTTATTCCGTGCCTCGGAAAGCACGTAAAGCCGTTAGCCCTGCGTCTGATCTCTCTCCGGTTGTGTCAGATTTCCGTCCTATCGGACTATGAGAGTGAGGGAATAGAGTGTGAACATGTGTTTGCGCACACACTTGTGCACTATAATATCTCCTGCGTAGTTGGCTAATCACCGTTGAGACTGGCCGCTGTGACTAAAACTACTTTGAACATCACCTATTTGGATTACCTTTTTGGATTTCTATTTTGTATTCTAAATTCAAAAAGTAATGACAACGGTGAAAAACTAGGAGTTCATACGGGTTCACCTTGGTATTAAGATTGTTTTTAAAAGAGTATTTCAAAATAAACTGTGGTTATCAATTCCAGCGCCTTATTTCTCGTTCGTTACACGCCGTCAGTAACAAAGATATTATACCATTAACTGGCAGGTCTGAGATGTCAGACTGGCAAGACAGAACCTGAAACTATGTAAAACCAAAGGACCAATTACCAAACATGGCTTGAAATACACGACTTGTTTTGTCTTATACACCATTCTTCTCTCTAACACGTAAAAGAAAATTCCTTCGGAAAATAATAAATTTATTCGTCACACAAATAAAGCGGGCTATAAAGGGAGCGACACGTCGCTGGACAACCGCACTCTTCCATTTGGACGGCAAATTGCGGCTTTACGTGACCTACGACAAACTGAACGCGTGATGTACGCGCATTCGTGCCGGTGAATGGGAGGTTTTATAGCCCTAAATATGTACTGGTTAGTCTGTGATGTAATGTCTGAATGTTGCCAAGCAGAAAATGGGGCTGTACTTTATATATTGTGGAGTGTGTATGGATACTGCTGAAGTAGTAACGCAGTTATGTAAAAAATAATATCAGTAAAAAAAATTTTTCACGTGAAACGGTTTGGTCATCATAACTAAAGCTGTCTACCAAATATCAGATCAATCTGTCAACAGTAAGGGGGTGAAATATCTATAAATAAAATTGAACCAAATAATAAACAGGTCAAGCTAAATAAAACCGTTTAAAAACTACCAAAAACCTTTTAATTACTTTGCTTTTCATTAGTAAAAGATAATATGTTAAACATTAATTTGATTTCAAGTTAGTAAGTAGTAAGTAATATTTTATATATCACTAGTTTCAATTTGTAAAGATTTCATCGTCAGAGACCGTGGGTTCCTATGCTGACTAATAAACCTATAAATAACACAACAGAAAATCGTTCAAAAAAAAATTGTGAGATCCAATAATAAAACTGCATTAAACTGATATCTAGCATCATTATCTCAAATATTATCATTCCCCTCAACAAGAACTTGAACCCCTTCAACCAAAGAGTTCCCCCTCATTACACTAATTAAAGAAATTCAAACGATATTATTAAAAACAAAAAAATCTCCATCCCTTTATGGTCGCCTGGTAGGAGGAAATCGTTAGGAAACATATTTCCGTTCATTTTCCTTTGAGATTGCAGATAACGTTCCTTTGGGACAGTTAATTATTGCAACGTTAAATAAAAACGATGATATAGTTACTTAATACGGTATTATCGTGTTAGTGGAACGGATTATTTCTAATAATGTTTTTATTCCGCTTATAAGCTTTTAATGGATTTGCTGTTTGACAAAGAATGTTGATCTAAACAGGATAAGAAAGAAAGACAAGAAAAAATAAACGTTTATTTGGACTCAGCACAGAGATATTTTTACAAAAAAACATGAAGTTATGTAGAACAAACGAATGATGAACATAACTCTATTACTGATCCTTGGTGGCCCATAATGTGACCTGACGCAGATTTTCCCCAGAAACCCCATAAGATGATGTACAGCTTGTTATTTTATTTTTATTTATCAATTATACCTGTCATAAACTTACTTATCTTTTTCTACATAGAATAGTATAGGTAATTGCCAAAAAAAATGAATTTAAGCGACAGCTAATTTTTTTTTATTATATTTTACAAATTTAGCAATCGGTTTTAAAACTACCTTCCCGATTGGTTTTATTTGAAACACGCAAGTTCTATGATATTAAGGTGATTATTTTAAACACTTTATTTTGTGCCAGTCTTTTTCAAAACAAAGTTCTTATTGATTTTTATTCTCTCGTACACCAATGGTAATATTTGCTCATGTGACGGAGGAGACACGACACAATCATTGTTTGTCCAGCTAATGCGAGGCACACAAGCACGACAACCATATATTTACAAATATACAAACGTGTACGCGTGCCTTTATTTATTTGCCTTAAAACAAGCCCGCTATGATTTTCACGGTTCGTGTCTCTACCTATGTTTGTTTGTTTTCAAAAATGTGGATTTTTGTCGACTGAAAACCAAATAGAATGACAAAATTTTGCTATAGAATCATTTTGCTAAATTATAATTATATTTTCATAATAAAACGTATAACAATTTCCGCGTAAAGTCAGCAGCTATGTATGTAACTTTAAAAATTAGATAGAAAAATACAACTTTTGTTGACGTAGGTAATCGAATTCCTTAAAGAAACTTAAAGCTGTCGCGCCGGTCCCAGGTCTGATCTCTCTGGTCGTGTCGGATTGCCGTTCTATGCGAATTGATGATAAAACGAACTTATCTATAGGTATGTAAAATTCTCTCGTAATTATACTCGTGCTTCGTCCTTGAGATTCGTAATTAGCACCCCCGAACACCTGTAAAACGATACCCAAATTGATTTTATTTAAAAATCGCATCGGCCATGTTGGATCTTTAAATTATATGTCAAATTTGTAATCAACAGTCCTAAAATGGAAAAGTCGCACCAACTTTTAACCATGACCATTTTCAAATTTTAAGAAATACAAATAAAATTAAAATGCGCTACCTCCTAATGGCGTGTTCCAGAAAAATGTATGGAACCTTGGGCTCGACGAGTCCGTTGTCCTACTGTTGGAAAAGCGAAGAGTTCTTCATGCTGTGCTTATACCAAAGAATTATAATTATTTCTTATAGAGCGTATCTTTTTTTCTATTTTTTTATTATAAACACTAAAGCTTCTCAATGGCCTTCTTAAACAAACAAAAAAATATTCACACATTTATTCATACACACAATTATTCAAACTGCACGCCCTGTCGTTTGTTCTTTACAGGAACTGATGGATGCTACTGGAGGCGCCAATTTCGTAGCCCAGTTCTGGGCTGACACAATTTAGATTGCCATCGACACGCTAAGAAGAAGATTGAAATATGAGTAAATGGTACTCCATCATTTTGTGTTTGCCTATTCATACACCTATGGATTCCAAGCGTGACAAAAAAAAAAGTAGGTACTATCAATACTTAACCGGAAAGTTAAACTCCAACTGATGCATACACCGACAAAGCATTGTTCTGCAGTTGAAAGATCGCAATTGTGAATAAACTGTTCGGTTTGTAAGCACTTGCTGAGTGATAGCACAAAGAGCCAACTGATGGTGCTTTCATGACAATCGTGTGGAGTGGGAACCGATCTGGGAATTGTTCGCGCATTTAATGTGCTGGGAAATTCCTATAATAAGTTTAGACATCATAATAATTTCATACTAATATGGAAAGAGAAGACCTCTTTATACTGTGCTAATATTATAAATGTAGTAGTGATAGTCTAGTGGTATGACCGTTGGCTAGTAAGAAGTCTCAGGTTCGAACCCAAGGCCAAGCAAGGCGAAACTTGGATGGCAATGCGAGCTAGATATAGGGCACGCGTTTTGATCCCAAGTAGGTTCCACGAGACGGAAAAATCCCTTGCCGCTAAATGGTTTTGTCGTGCTTCGGGCATGATGTTAGGTGATACCTATCTACTTTAAAGGCAGGTGGATGGGGAGGACCCATAAAGGATATTCCACACGATAAAAAAAACGTGTGCTTCATTGAAGACCTCTACACCGTTTAACATCAGGTGGTTGTGATCACACAAGCATTGTTAATAAAAAAAAAAAGAAAATTTTTCTAAGGCTCTCTTGCAATTAAAAAAGGCCGTATTTGATCATCTGATTACTAGGGAAGCATAAGACCGCTGATATTCCAACAAGTTGAGATTAAACCAGTTTGTAAGCACTTGTTGAGTGATAACACAAAGAGTGCTCGCTAATAGTTGGGAACTAATCGGTAAACTGTCCGTTTAACTTTGAACGACGTTACCAGAGACTAAAAAATATTATAAAAATACCTAATTAAATTTTATTGGTAATCATAATTTTATTATTTCTGGAAAGTAGGTATGAATAAGTAGAATGTTAAAGAATGTAATGTCTTCCTGACCGAATTTTGGTCACAGCGGTCAATTTCAAAGAAAATTAACCAAAACCACAAGTGTGTGTGCAAACAAAAGGTGGACTCTCTATTCCTTCACTCTCATAGTTAGGTGGGACGGCAATCCAACATGACCGGAGAGAGATCAGGCGCAAAGGCTTTACGTTCTTTCCGAGGCAGAAAATTTTAATGTAATTATTTACATTAATTTAATGTAAATTAATGTAAATAATCCATGACTGTTATATTCTACTAATAATATAGGGGCATCATTAAAACCAAACAATCTAAAATACTAAGAAACATCTCTGTGCAATATTATTAGGGCTGCAGGGAATATGAGGTGGCCGTGGTACGATGAAACGCTCA
This sequence comes from Protodeltote pygarga, assembly GCA_936450705.2. NCBI lineage: Eukaryota > Metazoa > Arthropoda > Insecta > Lepidoptera > Noctuidae > Protodeltote > Protodeltote pygarga. The sequence continues at coordinate 12,183,801 of OW388263.2, forward strand.
TAAAAGATGTGCAACCGCGCGACCCAAACTTTGTTCTCTGCACTTATCAAGACATATTGCCTCGTTTTGCTGACACACAGACGCGCCTGCATGATAGCAATGTGCATATTAATATAGAAAAAATACTTGGATTCGCTTTACTTACCTCTGCCTCTTGCCTCTGACATGATGGCTTTACTCACCGTCGAAAAATCTCTCAGGTGTGCTCGTTTCCTCAGGATGTTTTCCTTTGTCGTTTTAGCAAGTGTTAATTAATTTCTAATATGCAGATAAATCCGTAAAGTCAGAGGAGCGCGCTTGGGTTGCGAACCTATGACCTTTGACTTGGCAGTCTAATGGTAGAGACTAAAGAGAAAAAAAAACAATAATTTAAAAAATATCTCAAACTCAAATCATTTATTGCGATAACAGGTTAAGAAGGTGTAACAAACATGGTCTTATAAAGAAATTTGGTTTAAAGTCTAATTTGTTTGACTTAAATAAGACCCTGTTTTGATGATTGCAATCTTGAACGTCCTGCGATTTCATAGTAAAAGGCCACCTAATTTTTAATCTAGAACTATCAAAATCGATAACTGTTAATGGTAATTTTACCATTCTGCACTTGTTCTCCACAGAAACTTTAACTATACCAAATCTCACACTCCTTCATGCGCGCAATATTTTTAAAGAGAGATCCAAAGTTTTCCTTGCACGTATTAATAATTATAATACCTATATAATTTTATCCTACAGCTCATATATGCTTCTCAAATTTCTCTAATTTTCTTCTCAAATTGCCTGCCGAATCTTGCAATGTCTTTGTCTTTATCTGTCAATAATATGTTATAGGTTCATGCCCAACAGGTTTTATTCGACAAACAACTATGCAGTATGTCCCATATAAGGTACGTCCTCATATTTCGTACACATTATACAGCATCGGCTAAAAGCCTTTGCATACGAAAGTTGTGCGGTCGGGGCGCCACTGCCACTCATAATGGGATTCTTAGCTCGCACACTTTGTTTAGGAGATGAATACCTTCGGGGCAATTAGGATTCATGTTGTCCTGGTAGGTGGCAAAACAGGAATTGTGCAATTAAACGTGACGGGCCAACAAATGAGACACAATTGTAAATTTCTTGTTGTAGCCACCACTTGGGCCGTGACGGGTTGTAGCTTAACCCGGCACGCTCTAAGTGGCGGCTACGTAAAAAGATTACGGTACGGCGACTGTTGTGGGTTCAAGCTCCGATCATATTCGTAATTTTCTTCTTGTGGTTTAAAAAATAAAAACAAAAATATTTAAAAAAACAAAAATATTTTAAAAAAATATACCTAGTCAAATCTTTTTTCGAATCTTTTTTTTGTCGTGAGGAAAACTCTATGAGTACCTACCCCATCACCAAGGGCTGGCGATAGGGTTAGTTAACATTAGGTTGGCGAATTGATAACCTCCATAATCCTTTTTTAAGCCGGTTAAAAATTAGAGAAATTTAGGAATTTAGTGACGAATTCCTAAAATTCAAATTTGCACGAAAATTGGACTTAAAATTTCGCTCCGTATAAACCATAAAACGAATAAACACAAAACAAATTTCCTTCACGTGCACCAACAAAACAATCTACAAACCAAACAAACAATTTTGAATCAAGAATGCGACTAAAAATAATTAAAGTTTAAATTCTTAACCCCACCGCAGCAATTGCATTACATCTGTTCTGCAGGTTTAATAAAATCCCTCCCAGTGCAAGCTGCGTGCTGCGGACAGCATCTTGATTTAAGTCCCACTTGGCAAAAGAAAACGTACCGGTTTATTGCCACTGAAGGGTTGTTTAGTCCTTTACTGTCGATGGTAAAGTGCGGACGACGAATAAAATCTTTTTAAATCCAGCCAGCTTTTATTCTGCAATTATTTTATGGCCAACTTTATTACGTAATTATGTAGCGTTTGAAGGGTTATAAAAAACATTGTGTTAATTGAATTTGTATTAAAGTTGGATTTTCATTAGGTTTTTATAATGAAAAATTAGTTACGTTCTTTTAATTAAGGTTTAAATAACATTTTTGGTTTATCAATTTGTTTTATACCTTTTCATATACATTTACTTAGAGATTCAACTATCTGCGTTCTGTTTCTTTCTTTCTGTTCTATTGTTCTCTCTCTTACTCCCACACTTTAGCCAATCCTCCTTATCTCGGCTACTCCTTAGCTCCAATAAAAGCAACTGCTAGCTAATTCCAGCTACATTTCGTATTAATAGACTGCCCACTCCTTAATTAAAGCAGTTTGAAGAAATTTCTCAAGCCGTTACAATTGTTGTCACAACATTGTGTAAACTAAAACAATGTTTTATTGTACAGCATTCTTAAACATTCAGTCGACTGCCTTAAACTCCACCTTGTGTAAAAGTTTTAGTTTAACTTGTTAATCTACTGTTAACCACGGTTTATATTGTTTATGGTTTCAACTTTTAGAAGCTGCATTATGATTTGCGAAGTTTGGAATTAATTATGCTTTGCGTGCAGGACTGCAGGTACACATTCTTTTGGTTTTTTTTAAAATAATTTTTAACCATCTTATTGGCTTCTGACAAGGCTTTACAAATCTCTCAGGTGTGCTGGTTTCCTCACCACTTTTTTGTTCACCATTTTAGCAAGTGGTAACTAATTACCAAACACCTAATTCGGAAAAGTTAGAGATGCGTGCCTGGGTTTCGAATCTACGACCTCTGATTTGGCAATCCAACGTAAGGTCAGTGACTCAGTAGGCTATCATTGCTCTCAAAAAAAAGTTGACTGACAGGGAAAGACTTATGGCATAATACCTTACATCCCAGCTATAAATATAATAGTAATGTCCTCCTGACCGAATTTCGGTCACAGCGGCCAATCTTTATCCATCGACCATTAGCCATCGACGCGGGAGATATTATAGTGCACAAGTGTGTGCGCAAACACAGGTGCACTCTCTATTCCCTCACTCTCATAGTCTGATGGGACGGCAATCTGACACAACCGGAGAGAGATCAAGAGAGATAAATATAATATAAGGTACCTATGTGAAGAATAAATTAATAAACTCAGTACTTTATTATATCTATCAAAGTATATTATTAAGAGTTACCAAACAGTACCACAACCTCAATATGCTAATACTTCAATCCCAAGTCAATATACTGAAACCAATCTTGCCAAATTTCTTATGGCAACACTCAAAACTCCAAGAAGTCGAAGTCCAAACATCAGTGACAGTTCCAAATTAACGACTTTTCCCGCCATCATGACGTCACCTGACAGGTCTGTCCAATCAGAGAAGCCCAATGAAAAATGGCCGCCAACGGTAATACGGATACTCTTTGATAAACGATGCAATAAGAAAGGCATTAAATACGAATTGTGAAAGAATTAACGATTAAAACTAAAATTGATTTTGTGCAATGTCAAAGAAAGGTGTGATCCCAAGTTTGAAAGTTTTGTGAAAGAAAAATTCGAATACGAATTGAAACGGATTTGAACCTGCAACGTGCAGATTAAATCCACTAGCCGCTCTAAGAAATGAGCTATTCGTAACCTAGCTTGTGCTATCGAAATTTTCACTTCCTTCTTTTTGGAAGTTAGTTAAACAAACGCTTTTATAGGTATTACACTACTGGTTCGATAGTTATTATTTTGTTTTAAACAAAATAATAATTATCGAACCAGTAGTGTTATTCTATTTTGTTTCAAAAGTATGTTAGTGTAAATATGGGTTACTTTTCTAATAAATCATTTTGCTACTCAATTGAATGTTATAATGAGTAAATTAAAATGCTTTATAATTAAGTTAGATTTGAAGAAAAAGCAATGCTATTAATTTTTAGAAGATTTTTTTATTTATTTTTTCCGCATGTTCGAATTCCTTCTATACCATTCACAACAAACATTTTGAGATGTGAATTTACTGAGAAAAAGCACACCACGCTTTAAAATTCATTTTGCGAGATGTTTCAGATTCAATACTTTGAGCGCCATCAGTTGCAGAGTCCCCCTTTTTGATATTTTAGTTTTAAGTTAGAATTTTTGCTGGTTCTCGAAGCGTCGGTAGTCATGTTTTAGTTTACCATTAGCGCTCTGGAATTGATCACTAGTTTATAGCAAATTAGAAGGATTCATTAAATTAATACAACCTGGTATCAGAGTTTAAACCGCCCGGGCCCGTAGGCTTCTGGCATGGCTTTAGACACACAAAATCTCTCAGGTGTGCTGGCGTCATCACGATGTTTTTTCTCACCGTTTTGGCAACTAATATAATTAATTTATAATACACACATAACTTACGAAAAGTCAAAGGTGCGTGCCTGGGGATCGAACTCAAGACCTCTGACTAGTCAGTCGATGGTCGTATCACTGGCTATCAGTGCTATAAAATATTATATAAATGATATAAAATTAAATGGACACATTAGAAATGTAATAAAACAACTTTTAACGGATAACTCGCGTTAAAAGCGGATCTATCCGTTAAAACAACTTTTAGCAGATAAATCCGTTAAAAGTTGTTTTATAATGTTAAACGTTCGCGAAAGTTTGAGACTATATTACATTAGAAATTCTCTTTACTTTAAGAACATACTTCATAGTATAAATATTTAATAAGAAATTTGAAAAAACAACTGATGCGGATGGGATTCGAACCCACGATCTTCGGCGTACCGTGCCGACGCTCTAACCGCTGAGCCACCGTATCCCATCAGAATCAGTCGAAATTTCAAATCTCTTTATACGCCTAGGGCGTTTGGTTCAAATTTCTTATTAAATATTTATATTTAATAAGCTAACATGTGCTAAAACATGTAAAAAAAATCACAAAAAGTATACTTCATAGTACTCTATCATACATCCTGTAGTATATAAGCTTGTATTAAAGTTAGATTAAACCGAATCAGAGCAAGGCACTCGACGGGAACGTTCTAAGTGGTCCGGCCCTACTCGAAAGTTTGAGAACACGAATAATGGCTAGGAATAATTGAATTTTAACCAATTCTCGCGGACGACTGTATTCTACGGGCCAACCAGAATAGCTTGACCCGTCACCCATGAACAGGCGTACGTAGAGAGAATATTATAAACTTAGTTCTATAAGTAGTTTAGTTTTAGTATTGCTCGGTAAGTTAGTTGTCTCGGTACATTTTCCAGAAATGTATTCATATCACTTACTGCATCATGGAAGTAGTTTTTTTAAATGTAAACTTACTACAATATACCATTATAGCTTAGTGTTGATATCAGTCAACATGTCTAACTTGAGGTATGTGTTCCTACAGATTTATAATTAAATACAGTCATCAAAATTAAGTGAAGTTGTAAGCATCGATTGATCAATCGATCGACATCGTATTTTTGTCGATTGCCACCATAGAAATATTAATTATTCCAATATCTTTGATTGCCACTATGTATCGTTTTTGTCGATAAATCAACAAGTGAAGCCTACCGAATTTATTCGGTTTTTGTGAACCACACATGAATGATTAGCGATCGAGAACATGCTTGTGTACCCTATACATTCAGCTACAACGTAAGCGTACTCTGAGTAAGCGCACTTAAATATATCCTGCGCACAAGACAGCTTCATCAACATCACATTCCACAACCATACATTATAATTATTTAATAAGAAAATTTGAAAAAACAATTGATACGGATGGGATTGTTTTTTCAAATTTTCTTATTAAATAATTATATTTAATAAGCTATCATGTGCTATAACATGTAAAAAATTCACAAAAAAAAAAACCATACATTAATTACCAAACAGCAGCTAAGGGCGCCCCTTGATTGAGCATTAAAAATATCGATATAAATTAGATGTAGGCTACCATAACCTTAAATCTATTTAATCGATCGTTTAGAGGCAATAGCAACAATCAATAAAAGCAAGTAAGTCTGCAGGCTGCTGAAATATCTTATTGACGTCAAAACGCAGTGTATCAAGCAACAGTAACGATCGTCAAAAATCCAGTAAATATGTAACTATCATTTTATAATAATTGAGAAGACGAAGTACTGAGTCGAGGGGTCTCACAATATGGTTTTAACCCAAGACTTTCTCAAAGGGTCGAACGGAATAAAATGCACTTAGAGTAGTCCCTGTTTTGTTCAAAGAACCTCTATACGAAGGAATAAGATTATTTTAGTAGATATACGTGCGTTGCTTACGATAGGATAGATCCTTTTTTGTAATGGTTTGTAACTAAGCTAAGTGTGAATACATTGGTCTTAAAGGAAGACACTTTCAACATTTAGATGTGTACTTTATGTCAAACTGTCAATGATATTATGCTTTCAGAATAATTGTTAAAATACCAAACATTTCATTTTTAAACGGTTTTACTTAGCTTGGCCGTTTTATTATTTGGTTCAAATTTAGTAATCGTTATTTCACCCCCTTCCTATTGACAGATTGATCTGATAAACACAGCCTTTGGACCAGGTACAGACCAGCATTTTGGTTACGAGTTGTCTCGACCAGACGCCCAGACAGATAGGTCTTTGTAAATGTTCGCGCCAACTAAACCCGAACAACGTTACTTAAACATAAAACTACAAACTATTTACGAGTAGGTATCTATGGATCTCGCGGATCTCTCACTAAAACGTCACGCGCGTTAGCGCACCCCCTGCGTCCCTGCATCACATCGATGGCGTCTGCCAGCCGCTAATAAAAAGCAATGTAAACCAATTTCGCCCTCTTTTTTGACTACAATCAACACGTGAATGAAGACTGAACAAGGAGCCACGCTGCAGCTCCAGGTTCGAATAGTAAATATTGATATGATTGATTATAATAATAATGACGATTCATTGCAATAATAAATTATTATAACCAACCACGAATCGTTTTTGAGTAGTAACTCTGCCTGTCATAATAATCGCGCCACAGTACTTAATCGTCAATTATTCGATTCCAATTAAAACCACTTTATCTTGCATCCAATTCACTTCTGAACATTTGTACCAGTCAAAATTACATTATAGTCATTTATTACCTAAAAGGAGGTACAGGCAGCAAAGGCGAAGTTAGGTATATGATTTTTTTTATTTATTTTGTCCTAATATAGTCTCAAACTTTCGCGAACGTTTAACATGCATGGTATGTTGTCTGCCTGCGACCACGAGTGCTGCAAAGCACTCGAAACGTCAGGTGTGTTGTGAAAAATAATCATTCTCCAAAAGTTGTTTTATTATTTTGTCCTTCTAGTAGGTTATGATTTAACACTTTAACGATTAAATTAAGCTGGGTACTGGTGCCGCGCGACGGGGTAAACCGAATATGCGATAAGTTAAGCCTTTGTTTACCCAAAAAAAAGTACTGGGGTTTTTCCATTAGGAAATTTTCAGTAGCAGCTAGGTGTCTGGAATTGTGGTCGGTTAATGGCAATAAGATTGCCCCCTATTACATGGGGCATATAACATAGCCAGCGAAACGTACTGCATACACCTCTGCCTACCCCTACCTTGCTCTACCTACTGCCTACCTCTGTCTATGTATGTTTTTTTTCACGCCGATATTAGGTATGTGAAAAATCGCACACTAAGCAGAAATCGAATCGCTTAATCGCTACGACAAATATATTGACCAAGCTTTAAGCTGTCAAAGCGGACACAATTAAAATCAATAGACTTTGTGACCGATCGGCGCTTACACGAGTTTGCGTTAAACGTTCAATGGATTCAAAAAAATATGGTGTCTTTAACTTAATTTGCTATCAGTACAAACATCTCGCCAACTAGGCGGCTTGAGTGGCGAACTTACACAAAAGACATCAAGTTGTGACTTCAAATCCAAAGTTGGGAATCTTAACGTCGGATGCAGTTGATCTGTAGTTTTGTCACGAGAAACGGCCGGTAAAGCCGGTAATATATAAAGGGTTTAATCAAATCAGTATCAGCACTGATAGCCTAATGGTGCGACCGTCGACTGACAAGTCAGAGGTCTCAAGTTCGATCCCAAGGCACCTCTGACTTTTCGTAAGTTACGTGCATATTATAAATTAATTATCACTTGCACCGTGCCTCGGAAAGCAAGTAAAGCCGTTGGTCTTGCGCCTGATCTCTTTCTGGTTTTGTTGAATCGCCGTCCTATCGGACAATGACAGTGAGGGAATAAAGAGTGCACCTGTGTTTGCGCACACACTTATCCACTGTAATAAGTAGTAGTAACTGTAGTAAGTAACGTGTGCTTCAGATTTGAATCTAAGAACACTAACTAGCCAGTCAATGGCCATACCACTAGGCTATACACACACGCATTTACATACATAGATCATAATAATATCGCCTAGATTTCTTGACGAAAATTCTTTACTTAACCCAGCAATTGACTTTAGATCCTCGTGTGTAACAGCTGCTCTTACAACAACTACAAGCAGTAAATAAACAAATAAAACACATCATATTAACTGACAATTCCCGGCTTACTTTTATTTATTAAGTCGTCAGTAAATACGTAAAAACCCTCTATGTTTCTTGCAAGTCAGTTACTTGTATAGAATTACGTTGTTATATTCCTTAGAGAGGCTCAAATTGCCTCATTTTGTTGCGGGAGAGAATTAACGAGCTGCCGCCAAGAAAAAAAAAGAATTATGACGTCACTTGACGCCCAGCGATAATCAGCTCTGTACTTTATCGCTTAGTTTGAAGGATACCACAGATATTGTTTTTCTTATTACATTTTTCTTGGAAAATATTCTCGCCTAGCCAATATTTTTAAGGTCAGAATTTTTGTCAGATTAGCGCAATTTGAGCGGGCCGTAAATTGCGCTGAATAATTACGCTGCGTAAACTTGGTAGGTAGGTATACGATATTAAAAATTTTCCGCGGTGCCTTAATCAAATTGACTTTTGGATGAGCTTTGTTTTCCTGTAGTTATACTTCTTAACTATTTGTAGAAAACATTGTTTTACATGTATAATATCTATTACACATACCCAACACCTATAAGCTATAATTCGAGTCTAAGTTTTAAGAAATTGTTTTCTAATACCATACTATCCCAGAGTTAACGTACGTGCGTGACTTAAAGACCACTAAAAACATACATGATAGAAATATTTATTTCAAGCCCTGAAAATGCTGAGTCACTCTTGATAATTTGGCAATTTGCACAGGTTTTTATTTAGATATGGCTGTTTTAGTCATGTAATTTGTGAGTAGCCAAACCGAAAAAAACTTATACATAAGTACCAGGCGCGCATATTCTCAAAGATATTGAATCTCTACGCAATGCCAGCAACGCTATATTTCACTATGATAAACTTTTAAACCATTTCGAAGGTCTGTAAACCCAAGTGGAAGGTATATTTTTCTAAAACCTACTTCAGATCTACTTAATTCGTCCTCAGAACTTTATGTTCGGAACTTTGGTGATAATTTCCGAAGTTCGTCCTTAAATTCGGGTACAGTCGGCAATAAAACTTGCTAAACACAATCAAATTTACAAAACACTCAAGCGTCCTGTCCTTTAGAATTGACCAGAGTAAGGAACAAAACAATTTCTGAAGAATTGATTTTAGATGTTCCTTTTTTTTCATTTTATATAATCTTTTTTTTTAATAAATTTTGGTCTTTTGGTCCATTAGTGTTTACACCAGGGACCAGGAGCCTTTTATTTTGTCATGTTGAAAACCCCATATGGGTAGGCACTCTACCACCAAGGGTTGGTGATGGGTTCTATCCGACTCGCACGGATTAAAAAGCACATGGTGTTCCTCGACGAACTTCTGGACGTATCGCCAAAAAGGCTCTAGATTTGCGTGCTTTTGACTAAGATAACTAAGATCAGAGAATCACTTGGCTTAGAAGTGACAACCTAGTGATATGACCGTTAGAATGCCAAGGCAAAAGCCTTAGTTTCGAAACCCAGACACGCACCTCTGACTTTTCGAATTCATGTCCTTATTAGGAATTAATTATCACTTTCTATAATGGTGAGGGAAACAGTGATGAAACCAGCATAGGTGTTTGCACTGTGAGGTGTTTAAAGCCACGTCAGAGGCTTACCGGTTTAAACTCTGACACTAGATTGTTCATCACACGATAAAGAAAGAAAGAAGAAGAAAGACTTGGCTCAGATATATTTTTGTGATTTAGTTGTATGTTGCAAATTGTGTTGCTGTCTCTCCTATTTAAATTACGTTGCAGTCGCGGTAAACTGTTTTCGTATGCTTCAGAACGTTAAGATTTATATTAAAATTGAACTTTACAAAGTTTATACAATACAGTGTTTTGTTTACATTGTCATAATGTTCTTTAGTCAAACTAAAATGGTAACAGTTTATCTTGTGAAATAAACTGTTTCCTATTCAATAAGTGTTTTATTTTTTGTGGTTAGTCCAAGAAGTAACGAGTCTTTTAAATATTTGACTAGTGTTAGTAGATATGGTCCTTTGGTCACGTCAAGGTAGCTTTATAGCTAGCTTTAAATGAAATTCAAATCCAGGTACCGAATCAACAGTAAACGGTAAGTGGAAAGATCATTATCTACTGCTACTCCGTCAGCAGTGGCTCTGCGGTGGTGGAACCTACCAGAGTAGCAGGAATTAAGAGGAACATTTTATAACAAACCGCTTTATAGTATAAAATGGTCCAACTCCACCTTCGGGTTCTACTCACGTCCTAGTACTATCTACTTAACCTTACACACGATTGCGATTGCTGCTCTAGTAGGACCACATTGTCTACAGTCACAGTACTCAAGAGATGGTCTCCTATTCTTAACGTATGCGAAAATCGACATGCCAAACTCTAATGATCGCCACACCAACTCGCTGTTCAGCTAGAACAATTCTGATAACATAATTATGAACATGGAGGCAGTCACGCACGAAACATTGCCTCCGAACAAAACCCAGCATTATTAAGCCCGTTATAGACATTATCAATATCTGTAATGGTGCTAACTTTTTCTCTTTATTGCTTCACCGAAATATAGGACGCAGGTGCCTTGTTATCTACCTACGTAATAGCAAATTCAATTAATTATTTTGTAGATACAGTGAGCGATTTAGCACGGATTTTTTATTTTTAAGCTGAAGTTTAAAGAACTTTTAAGAGTTTGTATTAGTAGGTATACCCAAAGATATTAGAATAATATTTCTATGAGTATACCTATATCTGTTCAAGATTTTTTTTGACAGGAGTGGAGTTTAGAAATCTCCCCAGACATCCAAGCAATCTCACGAATGAAAGAGTAGAACTTGGGTAGTATCGGATTCTGACCGACTAAAACTCACTCCTGCCGGAAGCTCTTTTTCTGCCCAATATCTATTAACTATCGGGGTAACTTTACGTAAAAAAAAATACTGTTTATGATTTTGTATATTTTTTGTTATATTTGGAACCTAGATATCTATACATATAAATATACCCATCTCCTTAAGACCACTAGTGCACAATCATGTATAGTTACAACTGGGTATCAATTACGGTTAAAAAGGTACATCCCTGTGACAGACAGAAAGACAGACGGTGTGGGCTTAGATATGGGGAACATTTTGGACCCTTTGGGTACGCAACCCTAAAAACCACAATACTATGTAATTGTATGACCGTATGTATCTAAATATAAAAGATAAGGGGGTTTACAGCCAGTAGAAACAAAATTAAGTTTTTGAGGGCGTGACAAATGTTCTCTTTTGAAATAGTCTAACTTCGCACTAATATAGATTTTTATTAAATAATTTAAATTAAGAATGGATTAGAGGGTAAGGTTTTTGGTTTAAGATCGGCTACCACCGTTACCCTTGTACAAGAACATGGTTATTTTATTTGGGGTAAGTGTGGATGCCATTTTTACCCCAGAAGTAAGATAGGACTGCCTCGTTGGTCTAGTGGTAGCAAGCGCGACTGCTGAGCACGAGGTCCTGGGTTCGATCTACGGGACGGGCAGTGTTGTTGGGTTTTTCCATTGGAAAATTCTCAGTAGCAGCACGGAGTCTGGAATTGTGCCCGGTTACTGGCAATAGGCTCGCACCCTATTACATGGAACTTATAACATAGCCGGCGAAACGTGCGTGTACTGCACACCTCTGCCTACCCCCTCTGGGAAATACAAGCGTGACTCTATAAATAAATAAAATAAAAGTAAGATAGGTTTCTAATTCGAGTGTACGCCTAGGATTTGCGAGAGCACTACCTAACCTTTAGCGAAAATACAGGCGTAATGTAACGTTATGAAGATTTATTAACTAAAATGCCTAAATAGTAGAAGCGATATTACTGTCTCTCGTACATTTGATATTATTCGCTTAAGCCCCTTACTTAAACGATCTGGTACAGTCGACAAGCGAAATTAACAGGAACAGAACGTGGCTGTCTACCCATGTCAGTGGAGCACAATCCTAACTATATTGCGCTCACCTATTTATTTATACTGAATACTTGTTATATAATATGTAAAGAACTCCCTGTCCGATCCAGAAGCACGGATACCGCATTGACATTATTAAAAAAGTAAAAAAAAATATTATAAAATGATAATAATTAAGTTTTATCAACACATTGTTTTTTTTTACAAGAATATTGTTGAAATGGATAATTGAATTGAAATAATTAACTTTAACTGAAAAATTGCATTGTAAACATAATAGCGCTCTTCCTCCTCTCTCCTAACTAACTATGCTGTGCCCGACAGGGTCCATAATTGATACCTTATCTTATGTACTCGTATATCAACTACTATGTAACATTATGGAACGCAATTGAACAGTAAGTTCCCCTTAATAGAATACAAGCAAGGTATTAGTTAGACAAATTTTAGTATATTCAGGTTAAAATAAAATTACATATTAGCCTCAACCAATACGCTAGATTGTAATAATGTGAATAAAATCGGTTCAGCCGTTCTCAAGTGATCGTGCTTAACAATGTAGACCGTACACTACATATAGGCTGATTAACAACCTTGATATTTTATTCCTTACATTATAATTTTATAAGCGACACAAAATTAAAGAATAATTCATATTATAAACCACACAAGAAATACACATGAATCAGGAGATAATTCTATATACTATCCTACATCAAGCCTACACCGACCAACCGACAAGACCAGCTAACCAAGACCCCTTATCGTTCTTAATCTTAACAATTTTCCACCGCCGCGACTGTGGTAGAGTAATTAAAGAGGTCTATGTTGAATGGTCCGTTGGCATCGCAGTTTTCTCGATTAGTTCCCAATGGTGTGGAATGAAAGATTAAAGTTTCTGACTTGTGTTGAATAGCTTTCTTGTGACATGTGCGCCTGAAAGATGGTTAACGATTTTAATATTTTGTTTTATTTTGATCGGAGTCATGGTAGCGCATTGGTTACGGACCCGCTTTGCAAGCACGTGGGTGTAGGTTCAGGCTAGATATGTACCAATGTGACTTTTGCAATAATTTTACGTGCTTTCTTAGTTAATCTAAGACTCTAATGACTAACGGTGAACGTAAAAATCGAAATCGTGAAATCGCTAACACGCAATGAGCTATCATGGTGATTAATGCTCGATCCCTCTTTGTAAGACAAGAGGCTTTGCCCTGCAGTGGGACAGTTACAGGCTGATTTATTTATTATAGTGTTCGTATAAAATGCATAAATACTTTCTAACAATATTTATGTATAAAAAAACTAAAATTTTTATACAGGGTTATTTGTAAAACACCAGCATCTTTAAAAGGGGTCATTAAACTCATCATTATAAACAACTTTTACTATGGGACCAACCCTGAAATCGTGAAAAAAAAATCAGCTGTTCCATACATTTTGTTGAGTCATATGACCATAAATGTATGGTACAGCTGATTTTTTTTTGCGGGTGTTTTACAAATAACCCTGTATATAGAAAAAAAAGATTAAGAATCGCTCTGCCATTAAGCTATTCGTAACCCCGCCCGTGTTATTTTAGTTATTTTTCTCGATATTTCCCCTTGCCACTCCATTTTCTTAACTGAACTTTAACTTCAGATAACTTGTCTAATAGAGAGCGTGCGACACATTTCTTTAAAGTGAACAGACAAGTTTAACTTAGTTCCGACTTAGTACCAGTAATTTGTCTGTACCGGAACTCTTGCAATATTCAAGTCTAATGTTTCAGTGTACCAATAGATGTTTGTAGTTTCTCCAAACTGCACCTGTGTCTTGAGAATTTTAACGAATTTTATATATTTTTAGTAAAGGAATAAATTTTCAAGAGTCCACATTTTATAGATGTTATAAAACTTTGTTGTATAACAAATTCACATTACCTAGCATAAGCAGCATTGAATCAGCATAAATATAACATTAGAAACATAACATATCAAACATAACAATGTTATGAAACAATAAATAATAATAAGCCCTCTAAAGGACCGGGTCTCTTTCTTTTGGAAGAGAGCCCATGAATTAAAAGAGATATAAATAATAATATAGCCATTGCGCTATAGAATCAAAAAATTATAAAACATTTTAGCATTTATTAATAACAAAGTCGTATAACTAAATTTTATAACATTATTATTAATAGTTTCTACATAATTGTAACATTAATATCCAAGTTGTATAACATGTTATGTTCTATAGTTTGTTCCTAAGTAGTTTGTTCTTCTTTTCCATCAATAATGGTTGAAATATATGAAATTAAAGGTCAGGAAAAGAAATTTAAAACTCTTGTCAAAATGATTAACTATTTTTAATTACTTTTTACAGCCAACCAAGAACACATTAGTTTCGTTTATACTAGATGACTTTATTCATTGTTGCTTAGATATTTTTTTCTTTTATATCATTCTAAAAATCCTCTAATATTTTAAGTTCAATCCACAGCTATTATTAAACCAAAGTTCTTTTCTTACTATTAATTATAAATTTAAAAAACGCTGACAGTTTAGAACACTCCCAATCGTCACCTTTTCAAATTAAAAAAAAAAAAACAAAATCGGTTTATCCATTTGGGAACTAAGCCACAAACAAACACACATACATGTTAAACTTATAACACCATTCTGTTTTCGTCGGGTGTTAAAAAAATTCAGAGTAAATTTATTCTTTACAATTTCATTATGAAACAAAAAAGTTATAAAATTTCCAATCAGACTTGAAGTGCTGTTGGCCTCGGCAGTGCAAATTGAGACACATCAAATTCCTCAGAAGTAGAATTGGCCTCAGGCCACACGATGCCCTCAATCCAATCCACAAAACTTGACACCCTGGTGTAGACTCCTGGTAAACCAGGCAAAGCACAGCCCACGCCGAATGACGTCACGCCTATGAGGTAGTGCATGCTCCCTTCACTCAAGACTGGTAGCGTGATCTTTACTTGAAGTGGGCCTCCAGAATCACCCTGTGTAAAAACAGAGGAGGTTAGGAGTGGAAGAAAGAGTGGTAGTCGGTACTGGAAGACTAAGAAGTTTATGACTTAATCATCACCACTCATAAACATAATTATGAACTATAATGTATTTGATCTAATCTTATTATACACACACCAAAATATACTAATCTTTAAAATGTATTTAAACCAAAACAAGAGACAAGAAACAATACATTCTATTATACTGATACTAGCTCGACCTTTTAGGACAACACACGTATACTCCAAGAGTTGATGTAGCAATCTCTAAGTATCCCATAGCATGGTTCAGCATGTATCATGAACTAAGTTCTTTAGTCCATTACCTGACAAGCATCAACTCCTCCATTTAACTTCCCAGCACATAGTTGATGGTCTTGCAGTCCACACCAGTTCCTATTGCACGAGAGACGAAGCAGCTTATTACATTTAGCTGTATCTATGAAGTCTACTGTAGCTGCCAGGAGCTCTGGTGATGTTTTTAAAGAACCTACAAAATTAAAATAATAGTATTATGATAGGAGTTAAGTTACAATTTCGACACCAGCGATAGCGACTGCTGCAGATGCTTGTAAAACTAGTGTCACTTGCAGTCGATGACTAGTTGTTCTTCCAGCACCTGCAGCTGCGGTCGTTTGCTGCAGCTGGTGTCATAATATACCCTTATATTTTGTATGAAGTGATTACTGAAGGCAATAATCCTGTTCAGGATACCTCTAAAGTGGCTTAATTTTTACCAGCTACCATTACCAAAGACCTAGAATTTTGAAGACCTACTGACATTCTTGTGTTACTTTTGCGCGCCGAAACGGGTTTCACAGGGTTACTAAAATATTCCCTACCTGATTCGATAACACCCCATCCACAGATCTGACCCTCCTCGCTGTACTGGGTGATATTATCTTCATTCCATAAGCAAGCAGGCTGGATGAACTTAGTGAAGGTAAGCTCATGATCAAGTTCCATCAGCGCGATATCGTAATACTGCTTCGGCGATTTATAATTCGGATGGACAATTATTCTGATGATGTTTGCGTCGGTAGGAGTGCCACCCTCTTCATCAGCCTGAATATACAAGGAAAAGCATTATACAGGGAATAGAATAATAATTCTATCCAAAACTGTCACAAACCAGCTGGGTATGTGTCCCATAGGAGGACTGTTTTTTCATGCAAAATAATATAATTCTTTCAATTAGACTTCTTGTTATTGAAATAGAAGAAAAGTCAAGACGAATAAAATCTGTGCTTACAAATACGTACCGCATCAACGATGTTCTTATCTCCTAGTCTGACGATCTTGGGAATAACATCAGCTATAGTGGTATCACCTCCAGGTGCACTAGAACAGTGGGCAGCTGTCAACACGAACTTGGAACTGATTAATGTACCGCCACACATGAACTTCCACGTTCCAATAACCGCTTTCCAACCTATGGCGCCCTGGTAATTGATAAGTTTATTTATATTATACTTTGAAGGAGACTTTATCTCTTAATTTTTTATTAATTTAACTGTTGTTAAATATCAGCGTCCGGACGTGGTTGACGCGACTCTATGGGGGGAAATATTTGACTATAAACCTTAAATCATTTATCTAATCGTTTAAAATGTACAATGTAGTTTTAAAGAATTCTCTTACCATATCTGGATAATCTCCGGAGAACGTAAAGTGACCGCCAACAACTTTATCTGTGAGACCACCATCAGGTGATCTTGTCAAGCTCGCTTTCCATTCTTCACCTTCAAGAAGATTTAAAGTTATTTATAAGGCGAGAGGTGAAATAAATAAAAAACTAACCAAAACTTGTAGGTAGCTATAGTTAGATTTACTACCTTAATTTTCCTCATAATTTTGTAACTTACACTCATTCTCGTGCCCGGCTTTGTCACTTCGGATCTTCATTTGCCAGATGTATTCGTAACATTCTAAAATATAAGTGAAAATATTTTATACAATATCATACATAAGTACTACGTTAATGAGCACAGTTCAAAACTCTTTCAAGACAGAAAATCTCAATAATGTTACTCGACGTGTAAGTTTTAGACCAATCCGACGTAAAGAAAAAACTAGATATCTAACTTTTTTAAATCAATAACTTTCGTAGAGTTTCTACTTATTTTTTTATATTATTTTGGCTTTTCGGTTTGTTTTCAGGATTGTCTAGAGTCCAACTTAAATGGAGTCCATTTTCGAAGCGCAAAGGCCTCTTCTCATACTGAGAAGTATCAAGCAATAATCACCACGCTAGCTCACTGCGTATTGGCGATTTTAAACTATTAATTCCAGATTTCCTCACGATATTTTCCTTCACTGTTGAAAACCGATATTTTCGTTCACCGTTGAAAAGATCGCATTAATTGTATACCTGGTTCGAATCTATCAAACCATTGAGCCACCACGACATCTCTCTCTCCTCTTATTTACTAATGCCTAATACCTACTATTAGTTTTACGTTTTGTAGAAAGAATCAATTACTTACTGACTTGATTGATTCTCCTTCCTGGACTGCTAAAATTAGGCATGGGGGGTGGACGGTAGGGTACGCAAGGATTATGAGGTTTTTTCTTCGGTGGGAAAGGCTTAGCTTTCTTAGGAGGCCTTTTTGTAGAAGGACCTTGAGAGGTAGTACGAGGAGTAAGCTTGGTTGAAACAGGAGTGGAAAGTGTTGTAGGGGTGTAAATTGTTGTCTCGGTTGTGGGACCTCTAAGGGGCCTACCAGTTGGTAAGGGACGTCTAAGGGGTGGACCGGTTGGTAGAGGAGGGGGTTTAAGTGTAAAGCGTGGAGGTTTAGGAGTTAATAGCTGTGGAGGAGGCTGTAGAGGTGGCATGGGGGGTGGAAACCAGACGTTAGATAAAGACGCACTTTGTTTTGGAGGCGGCTGTAAGAAAAGTATTAGGTTCAAAGCTGATTGTAAAATAAGTAATTAAAAGTATTATTTTGATATTTATGAACAAGTATCAGGAGATTAACAGATATTGATTATTTATGAAATTTAAAAAAACTCACAATGACGTCATGATATTTACTACTCCCCCAGTGCCATTCGTGTACTTCCTGAAAATATAAAGGGTGTTTTAGAATTCCAATCTGTTATAACGGATATAATACTTAATTATTCTTAACTGCTAGTAATTTTCAAATCACAAATTATTATTATTTATAAATATTGTATTTATTTATTATATTCACCTCGGAATTTTTTGGCACTTTCCATTTACCACTAACAGAAGCTGAAATACAGTTCATATAATTATTATAACACTTATCAACACAAATATTAAAAAAAATACAGATATAATAAATAGAAGGTAGTTTAGAGAGAGATCCTTCTCTCACTCCAATTTGAGAGACATAACCTTCACCCAACAGTGGGATCGTTTAGTCAGATTTGTATATTTTTTTTAATAAATTAAAGCAGATAAAAAAATAAAAAGACTTACCCAGAATAAAAATAAAACAAATCAGATTAGGAAATCTCATCTTCATGTCATACCAACACCAAAACCGAAAAAAAAACATTGAAAAAAATACTAGACGTCCATTTTAGTGCTCATGAGAAAACATATTAATACTAACGGTTACCTACTCTTTTGAACTGAAAAGTAATTATCACTATTAAACTAGTTGAAAAAGAAATTATATATCAATTAAGATTATATATCAAATTAATTTGAAGTTCTTTTAATGGATACCGCGGTTGAATTGATAAACACGACCAAAATATAATAATAATATTAATAGCATCAAAACTTTCCATAAAGTTAATCTAACTAAACTAACTAATCACAGAAACAGCATCTAACAAAATGATTCCCTACATTTTCAAAACTCTATCTCTACTGATAAAATAAAAATGAAAATACTATGGCAACGTCTTCGCGGCAGGCCCAGGAGGAGGTGGCGGGATGAACTCGACTCATATCTGAAGGATTGGTCTCAGATTGCATTGGACCGAGACAAGTGGAAGGAGGAAAGGGAGGCCTTTGCCCTGCAGTGGGATAATAGGCAATAGGCTAAAATGAAATAAATAAATAAATATGGCAACTAAGTTTATTATTTAAAAAAAGCATATTAAAAACAGAATCAAACAAATTTGCCCATAAAATTACAATTTTATCTTTTAAATTACTGTCCTGGCCAAACGATATTCTCAATCCAGACGAGGAAGCTAGACACCCTTGTGTAAACTCCTGGCAAGCCTGGCAGACCGCAGCCAATACCAAAGGATGTCACGCCTACTACGTAGTTCATGCAGCCTTCCTCCGTAGTGGGGAGAGGGATTCTTAATTGAAGAGGACCTCCGGAATCACCCTGAAAAAATATAATTTAGTATGAAACCGCAAACAAAAATCAAGTAAAGAAATAAATTCATACATTTAATCTTAAATATTTTAGTAGAAAGAAAAAACTTAAGAATAATAACTTTTATACTGTCCTGCCCTTTGCCTGCTCTTGGTTTTTTTACCAAGGGCAAGTTCATGATCATAAATTTAAGAGCTACGCTCTTGTCGAAGCAGCTTCTTCCAGCTCTCCCATCAAGAGTCATTCCTAATTTGTAAGGGCAAATTAAAGTAAAATTTGATCGGGATTATAGTTCCAGAGAGCCCTTGAGATTCGCTTTAATGTTGAAACTTATTAAACAATGTTTCTTTTATTTATTTTGATTTCAGTAGTTATGGCGTTACCTGACAAGCATCAACTCCTCCAGTTAGCTTGCCTGCACACATCTGATGCTCTTTCAGACCACACCAGTTCCTATTGCACGAGGACCGGAGCAAGTTACTGCAATGACTCGAATCTATGATGTCTACTTGCGCTTGGAGAAGCTCAGGTGAAGTTCTTAAACTACCTGCATTATAAAAATAATACAATTACAAGATTACAATTAAATATTGCCGAAATTTATCGAATATCATAAATGTATAGGAATTCGATCAGGAGGATCGAATTTTGGTCACAGCGATCAATCTTAACGGAGATTAGCCAACAATGTAGGACATATTATAGTGCATAAGTGTGTGCATATGTACAAGTGCACTCTCTTTTTCCTCACTTATAGTGGTATGACCGTTGACTGGCAAGTCAGAGGTCTCAGGTTCGAACCCAAGGCGTGCCTCTGACTTATCGTAAGTGCATATTATAAATTAATTATCACCTGCTCCATGCCTCGGAAAGCATGTTAAGCCGTTGGCCCCGGCTGTCATAAAAAATTTTGACAATCAATGTAGGGAGTCAGTCAGTACCCTCATAAAACCCTGACAACTAATCTAACCTTTAGGTTGTGGGGGTCAGATAGGTAATCGCTCCGTAGAAAACTGATAGTCAGCTGCATCTGGTTAGATTAGAAGCAAAGTTTGGGAATAAAAATGCTAGGAAGATGATGATGACTCCAGCTTACCTGATTCAATAACTCCCCAACCAGTAACATTAGCCACTTTGCTAACTGGTGTGATGCTATGCTTAGTCCACAAGCAGGCTGGCTGAATGTCTCTAGTAAAGTATACTTGTTCACCAAGTTCCATTAGAGCTATATCGAAGTACTGCTTTGGAGACTTGTAGTTAGGATGAACTATGACCTTAATGATCTTCACGTCATATGGTTTGGTCATTATAAGAGGTTCCTAAAAAAAAGGAGTTTTTTTTACATATTTGCGCAAATCTAAAGTTTTAAAAATTTTGCAGAGAAAGAATTTGTTTTAGGAGCTGGATTTGAACCTATGACTTATTGTTTAAATCCAACACTCGTTCTATCTATTAAGCTATTTGTAATTCTGCATTACACAATAAAGTTCAAAGTAAAGAGTCAACAGAACAACAACAGCTTAAAGATAAAGCTTATACTTAACCTGAATCATGAACCATGAATATTAAATTAATGGTAGTAGTCATTAAAACTTTTTTAACCTGAAAATGATTAAGCTATATTCTAGAGATGGTAACTTACACGATCAGCGATATTCCTATCGCCAAGTCTTACAATCTTGGGTACCACGTCCTCAATAGTGGTGTCTCTTTCTGACGCTCTGGAGCAGTGAGCAGCCGTTAGTACAAATTTCGAGCTGATCAGAGTACTACCACACATGAATTTCCATGTACCGATAACCGCTTTCCACCCTATGGCGCCCTGGTAGTTGTAGGACAAAGAATGATTGATTTATTATAAAAACCCACTTTTATTTTTGCTGTTTGACATGTACAGAAAAAAACAGGTTTCTAAAGATGTGGCCGGTGTACAAATATTCTAGTTACAGAATGGGAAAAAAAAGGATTCTAAATGGACTATGGCATTGTATGGGCTCATTACCAAACATTTTGCAAGGGACGAGAACGTGATAAAGGTCAAAGATTTTCTTTATTTGATACTATGGGAAGAGAAAGATCAAAAAGAAGAAACATTTATTTGGGCTATTAACGAGACTGCACAATAATAATGAGAGAAAACAGAAATAAGTCTATAAAAACTAAAGATTACAATATAGAAATTACACAGAACGCGCCACCGATCTCAAAGTCTGAAAAAATTTTGCTACGGGAAGATATTTTTCCAATAGTCGCGTTTAAAAATATTGTTATTGGCAATTAAGAAGCTGGTCATCAAAAATCACTTATCTCATCACTGCTGGACTATGTTCAGTAAGTGGACCTAAAATGCTCATGGTGATTTGAATGACTCAAAAAAATGTAATAATAAAATTTACCATATTTGGGTAATCTCCGCGATGGGTGTCGTGTCCTCCGACAATGCCGAGAGGTGAATATGGAGAAATCGCTTCACCTGAAAAGATGAAAAAATTAGAAATTCAGGCCGTTCATAAGGTGGGTCATCTTGTCTTAAATAGGTATCATGTAGAAGATTTTTTAATTGGACACATTTTCTAATTTACACATAGAATTTGATAACCAACTACAATTCTGACACCGGTAACAGCGACTGACCGTAGCTGCTAGAAAAACTATTTTAACCCTTTTTTTTAATCGGCCACTAGCGGCTGCTATACATTTTCTAGCAGCAGCAGCAGCGTCAAATGACAGCTGTCAACGATGTTAGAATTGAACAAAATAGAACACCATTACACTAAGCATATCTAATTCTTGTATTCTCTTTTATCCTATTTTGAATAGCAGAGGAATTAAAATATCCAACGAATTCTATAAAATATAATAACTATAGAATGCAAATAGTGTAATATCAAACTTGTCTAACGCACATTGCTTTTGCCTTTTCGCTATATCGATCCGAAGTTTCAACTGCCATATGTACTCGTAGCATTCTGAAACAACAAAATACATGTTTAAAATATTATATATTAAAAGATACAATATATTGCCTACAAATTTATTTAAGTATTTATTTAAAAAAGGAAACGTGTTCCTCTTCCTTAGCTTGTGCATGTTTAATTAAAAACATCCTTTATAACATAATACACATTTTGTAAATAAATGATTAACGTATGCGAAAGAACTCTAGAGAAGATGAGGATCAATCTGCAACATAACGGTAAAAAAGTAGAGTAAACCCCTCAACCGCTCTACCTATAAAATGGTCAAGGAAAACCTTGTCAAGAACCAGCACGTCTGAAAAATTTGTCAACTGTGTGTCAGAGGCCTACAGAAGGTTTAAACTCTGGCACCAGGTTGTTCATCAACCCTACGATAAAGAAGAAAGATCGGATTTTTCTTTCTGCTATGAATACTTAATTTTTTTTAAAAGTTATACTCACTGACTTCACTAATCCTTCTACCAGGAGCCCTGAAGTCTGGAACAGGTGGATTATACTCCGCGCAGGGACCATTAGGGTCTAAAGCCGGATCGATTGTGGTCGTATCAACAGGTGGGGGTGGGGCAAAAGAAATAGGTAACTGTAAAAGGACAATAATAAATCAGTGTCATTTTCACCATCACAAATTGCGGTTAATTTAAAAAAATAATTTTCTTTATACTTGTACAAAACGGTAATATGAGCTAATTATTTTAAAATGATAATGTACAAAACCAGTCCCAAGTTATATTTTTTTTAAAGTTGACTAAAATAACATTGTTATTATGTCACAATGGCTATAATAGATAATTTCTGGTCGGGGAATTTATTTCATTTTACGAATTTTAATATGATTTTTATTTTTTTTACTTACCTTAGAATTCTGTGGCGAATCCAGTTTTCCCGCTACGTATGCTGAAATATAATTTTATTTTTAAAATCTATTTATACATTAGAAATAGAACTTTTTATTTTGTCACTCCACACATTCATCTCAACATTCTCTTCTCTGCCACATAAATCTTCTTTTGATACAAGTATTTATATTTCTTACCTAGATACAAAACACCAATCACAAATAAACGTTTCATTTTTGTGAAAAAAAACAACAACAAAAAATGTGCACTCTGATACTTCTACAGATATTAAAATAATTAATTAAATAAAAGTTATTTCAGTACTACAAACTAGATAAGGTCTAGCACACAACGCATGCGCCAAACTGATGACGTAACAAACGCGTACACACTATTAAATCTACCAAAGCCTTGTCACGACAACATTTTACTTAAAAATGTAAAATTAATACCATTCTTAAGTAGATTTAAAAGTCATTATATTCGTCAAATTAGCAATAAGTATACCTACAAGTTGTTAATGGTAGAACATTAAAATCTTTAGTCTTTAATTGGTTTACTATCAGAATTTGTACAATTAACAACGTCATAATTAAAAACGTAATTTATTTTTTAAAGTGACCTCCATAGCCGTCAAAAGTTAAATAAATACTTAAATGCTTTTTATTATACTAATCCATGTTATTGTGCCTAAACTCTTTCCAGACAGACTAAGAGAGAAAGTGTGAGTGTGTGGGTGTGAGAGAATGGGGAGTGCACATGTGTTTATGCCATAGTAAGACAATTTGGATACCCTTCTGTATCTATGATTTGTACACACACGTGAGCATTAATTAATTAATATAATGCTCAAGCTCACTTACCCGTGCTTCGAAAAGCACGTAAAGCTGTTGGCCCCGTGCCTAATCTTTCTCCGGTCTCCGGAGTGAGGGAATAGAGAGTGCACCTGTGTTTGCACACATACTTGTGCACTATAATATCTCTTACGTAATTGGTTAATCTCTGTTGAGATTGGCCGCTGTGATCGAAATTTAATTAGGAAGACATTACTATTATATTAATACACTAGCGACCCGCCCCGGCTTCGCACGGTTACGCTAATATGCATGTATTATACATATAAACCTTTCTCTTGAATCACTCGATCTATTAAAAAAAACCGCATCAAAATCCGTTACGTAGTTTTAAAGATCTAAGCATACATAGGGACAGACAGACGCGGGAAGCGACTTTGTTTTATACTATGTAGTGATTATCTCACTGAGTTGTTGGGTTAGCCTCACTAGTAGTCAAAAACTACCTATAGCTATTTTTTTATTTGAAAACATGTTTCGATCAAGCTGAAATGGTTAAGTTCGATTTTTTATAACTGATATTCATTGATTTTATATCTTCAATGTGCGAGCGAGATAGCAGATTAGCGCAAAGACGCGCCTTAAGCTTTGGGCAAATGTCAAAGCATCAATTACTTTTGTTATCTTTCTGATATCTGAGCTTTTAAATTTGTGCATTAGTTTAATATTCAATACATTTGCATAAGAAATTAATTACTTGCTTAAAAACGGTGAAGGAAAACATCGTAAGGAAACCAGCACACTTTGAGATATTCTAGAAAATGTGTACAGCCATGTTAGAGGCTTGACAGTAGGTTGTTTATCAACCATACACAAGGTTATTCATCAACCATACACTAGGTTGTTCATTAACCATAATAAGACGAAGAACAGCCAAAGGCATTATTGTATTTGTAATAACGTTTCATGCTTATAAGGTAGTTAATAGAGGATATATAGATATTAAAGTACTTTCATAATATCATATTTATTTATTTCGTCACAACATAAATTTTACAGGTAGGTATCTTATTATACTCGTCACTAAACTTTCAGGTTGAAGTTATATAATAAGTGCAAGTTTACTTAAAAACAACTTGTGGATATAATTTACGAAAATTTCGCGACCAGGGCATTCATAAATGTTGTCTTAGAATATACAGGTTATGGTATCCTAGTTCATAAAGATAAGAAAAGCTCCAAGAAATTCACCTAAAATCTTTTAGGGTATCCTAACTGCAAACTTGGATTTTTGGTAACTTTTTTACTTATTTTATTTTATATTTTCTACATTTTCTTTTCTGTAATGTAGGTATACAATTTCACCTATATTTAACAACATTTCTTTCTCATTATGCTGGCCTGGCCAATTATCAAAAAAGCTTGACGTATGAAGTTTGACATAGCACCGAAGACATCATCTCTTCCACTTCTTGTTTGCCTTCCTTGTTTGATGTTGTCATGGCCAAACGATTCTCTCTATCCAGTCCACGAAGCTAGACACCCTGGTGTACACTCCTGGCAAGCCTGGCAGACCACAGCCAATACCAAATGACGTCACGCCTACCACGTAGTACATATTTCCTTCCGTTGTGATTGGAACCGGGATCTTTACTAGTAGAGGTCCTCCGGAATCTCCCTAGAGAAAAAAAAAAGGTGAAAGTTGATGACATGAAACAAAAAACCCTCCTTTTTTGTAGTCGGCTAAAATTAAGAAAAAAACTACATCCATTTAAAAAAACTGGTATGAAAGGCTTTCATTTAATAATTTTATTAAAATAAAACATAGAATAATAATATGTTTACTCTCGCTTTATTTACTTTCGTTTTTTAATTCAAAAGGTTTTACTTCATCGTGAGTGTTTTTATTTTAAATTATAATTATTTTTTTAAAATAAAGTGACAAAAAATTGAACATTTTTATACCTGACAAGCATCTACTCCTCCCCTCAGCTTGCCGGCACACATCTGATGCTCCTGTAGCCCTCGCCAGTTCCTATTGATACATGAATGTAGCCTGTCGGCGCAAGTCTTGCTATCAATGAAGTCTACTTCTGCTGCTAAAAGCTCAGGCGATGTTTGAAGACTCCCTGTGTACAAAAATATTGTGATATGATTATGATATGATATGAGTATTTTGATAATAATGTTCTCCTGGTCAAACTTCCGTCACAATGGCCAATCTCAACGGAGATAATTACGCAAGAGATATACTCCTTTTGCGAAGAAATGATGACCACAAAGGGAGGCGGAAGAGCGAGAGGAAGGAAAATAACGGCAGGCGCTGGAGGGCGATCAACGTCCTCCGGCCTCTATGAGTGGCCGGCCTGTGGGCATTGGACTTTATGGACAGGCTGACTGAGGCCCGACCAGGCCCGAGAGGAGGGCGTGTCTTGTTCCACGCGCACCTCTCAAGAGGACATCATCTATATAGTAGGTAGATAAAAATGTTATGTGTGTGTGTAGGTGGTTATGATAAATAAACACGAACCTGACTGAACCACTCCCCAACCCGCAATATTAGCTTTTAAACCCAGCACATCAATATTATGCCGGGTCCACAAGCAAGCAGGCTGCATATCCATGGAGAAAGTGACCTCTTTACCCAACTCCATCAGAGCTATATCGAAGTACTGCTTTGGCGATTTGTAGTTTGGATGGACAATGATTCGGGTGATGTTCACGTCATAAGCTCGAACGCCATAGACCTAGGGAAGTAGTAGGAAGAAGTTAGAAGATTTAAAAAATAAAAATATATTGAGGAATATCAAAAGTGGGTTCAAATCCTACTCGTAATTTTTTTTCCTACGACAACATGTGATTTAAATTAAAAATATTGAAATTGGTCAAAAATATTCTCAAAACTCTCTACGCCAAATATGACAGATTTTTTAAAACTCCAAAAATTAGACAGGAACCTGTAAGCAGGTCAAATGTGATGAAAGAAGAAGACGCTACTTACTTTATCAAGAATATTCTTATTCCCTAGTCTGACGATCTTGGGTACCACGTCAGCAATAGTGGTATCTCCTTCTGACGCTCTGGAGCAGTGAGCAGCCGTTAGTACAAATTTTGAACTGATCAGTGAACTACCACACATGAACTTCCACG
The DNA here is from genome assembly GCA_936450705.2 of Protodeltote pygarga. Classification (NCBI taxonomy): domain Eukaryota; kingdom Metazoa; phylum Arthropoda; class Insecta; order Lepidoptera; family Noctuidae; genus Protodeltote; species Protodeltote pygarga. The sequence goes on from OW388263.2 coordinate 12,211,210, forward strand.
TACCGATTGCCGCTTTCCAACCTATGGCGCCCTGGTATTCGAAAAATATATATTAGGTGTAATAGAAATATGTCACGAATTGATCATTTTTGGAAAAATCAAGGAGAATAAAATGTCTCTCACCATACTCGGAAAATCACCACGATCAGTTGAATCACCTCCAAGTATCATATCCATATCTTCAAGAGAATCACCTGGATAGAACAGGCATTTTTAGGAATAAAATCAAAAATACAGTAATGATAATAATTATTAATAAGAAATTTTTAAAAGACAACTGATACGGATGGGATTCGAACCCACGATCTTCGGCGTACCGTGCCGACGCTCTAACCGCTGAACCACTATCCCAACAGAATCAGTCGAATTTTTAAATCTCTTTTTACGCCTAGGGCGTGTGGTAATATCTAACGGAATACATTACGTATCCGACTCAGTGCTCCAAACTTTACAGTTTTAGAAGGCGCTGATGCGACATTACCAATTTTCTTAATATTTTCGTGAATTTTACAGTATTTTATTATTATTTACTTAATGTTTTAATACTTAGTTTCCTAATGATGAAATTGTAACTTACAATCTTCTTCTTCTTCTCGTTTATTTCTGTCATCTCGAAGTTTTAATTGCCAAATGTATTCGTAACATTCTGGAAAAACAAGATTCATAAGCATCTTTACCCAATTGTGGGATAAGTGGTATAAATAATTCAATTTACTCACTGACTTCACTGATCCTTCTACCAGGCGCCCTGAAATCGGGGAGAGGTGGGTTGTACGGAGCGCAGGGATCATTAGGATCTAAATAAGGATCAGTAGTAGGTGCAGCGGTTGTAGTCGTTTGCAAAATACGACGCATGCGATCGAGAGGAGGCAGCAACGCTGGTCTTGTCCTATTATAGAGATACTGAAATAAATGAAATATTAACTTTATTATGTAGGGAAATGTGCTCAAATGATTTTTAACGACTCCATAATAATATACCCATGTAATAGTCCAATAATGAATCTGTGCTACTTCAATAAAAAAAAAATTTGCCGATCCGGGAATTGAACTTGAACCACTTAATGTCATAAAAAACGAAAACAAAGTTATTTACCTTATTTATAGAGTTTCTTGACCTCTGTTGTCCGGTTGATATAACTGGTTTCGTTAACACTGCAACATATTTTGTAGTTCAGAATAAGTATTAAAACGAAAAGTAGTAAAAGATATACAAGACTTTGAAAAAAAGATCACTTCTTTGGGCAAAATATTAACACAGTACAAAACAGTTACAGTAGAAAATTCGATTACAAGCTGGATTTCAACCTGCTACCTTCTGGTAAAGCCAACTAAACTATTAGTAATTGAGCTGTCGAAATACGTACTCGTAATCGAATTTTTCTTTGCACAAAAATCAGACACGAATTCACTTTTTTAAATATTGTAAAGATTTATCAATCACAATTTCTACATAAAAAATATCTCACCAAAAAAATTAAATATTATAACCGCACATTTGTAACACACGGCAACCATTTTAAATACTATAAAAGTAAAATATCTAAAATTTGAACAGAACAACCGTGTGTGATCTGAATGCTGTATCTTTTAAGACTAAATTAAATTTGGTCGATATCTGTCTTTAAGGAAATAAGGTTAAATAATTTATTACTAATTGTAGTTTTACTAAGAAACGTATTTATTCCATTTATTATAATCCATTTAAACGTTCTTAGTAATTAATCAAGTAATCTTAATTAACTAAAGGTGCTATAACGAAATTACAATGGTGTTCAATTCAATTTCTTATTAATGGCAATTGAGTCTCGGTAATTTGACCCATACAATGATATTTTTAAAGTTATAATAGATATATTACAATAATACAACCATCACATTACTAGATAATTAAGTAAAAACTAATGCTTATCCATTTAATTAGTTCTGTTAATGATGTTCGTCATTTGCTTGCGTTTCAATGTGGATTGGTTAAGGAATAAAACTAGTTTTGATGTTTTAAGTAATCACGTTATAATTTCTTATTTTAACATGATGATGTATGGCTAAAACGGTTATTTTATATTCCTGCAATTCCTGCAAATGTACAATATTATTCGCCGTGTGGTTTCCGGCCTAAGAATCACCCCTACTCGTACCACGGGTGTCGTAAGAAGCAATAAAGGGAAAGATCTGAAGGATGGGCAGCAGCATCCATCTGTGTAACAGTAATCATCTGCTACTACGATTGCCAACCGTGGCGTAGCGATTATGGGCAAATACCTCCAATGAGCACACAATAGTGGCGTGCATTGGGAGTGGCCTATGTTCAGCAGTGGTCTTATAATACAGGCTGATGAGGATCTACAATATTAAAATGGTAAGGAGTGTTATTACTTTTGACCAGCTTAAATCGGTATTATATTAGGTTTATTGAATTTATATTATTTAACCGGAACTAACATCATCATCATCGCCCTGCCCTTTTCTTCTGCCAATACCTCTTAACATTCTCATCTCAGCATCTCAGCTTCACGCAATTGTATTTCATTCATCGCTTTTATTGCCCGATTTGTTATCATTGCTTTATCAAATTGAAATTATTTAATAAGAAACTCGCAGAAACAACTGATTCGGGCAGGACTTAAACCCGCGATCGCTGGCGTGCCCAGCCATTTATTAAATAATTTCATTTTGCGAGTTTCTTATTACATATTTTCATTTAATAAGCAAAACATGTAAAAAACATGGATAAAACAAAAAATAAACCGTTAATTTTTATTTATTTTATATTTTCTACATTTTTTTTCTGTAGGTAATATTTACAATTTCACCTACATTTAACAACATTTCTTTCTCATTATGCTGGCCTGGCCAATTATCAGGAAAGCTTGACGTATGAAGTTTAATAGCACCAAAGATATCATTTCTTCCACTGCTTGTTTGCCTTCCTTGTTTGATGTTGTCATGGCCAAACGATGCTCTCTATCCAGTCCACGAAGCTAGACACCCTGGTGTACACTCCTGGCAAGCCTGGCAGACCACAGCCAATACCAAATGACGTCACGCCTACCACGTAGTACATATTCCCTTCCGTTGTGATTGGAACCGGGATCTTTACTAGTAGTGGTCCTCCGGAATCTCCCTGAAGAAAATAAAGGGTGAAACCTTATGACACGAAATAAATAAAAATAAGGTAGTAAAACCATATCCATTGAAAAAAATATAAGTATGAAAGAGTCACATTTTAATATAGTATTTTTAATATTAGACTAACACCTATGTTTACTCTCACTAAACTTTCCCACTTTTTTACTCGAGTTTACGAGTAGTTATTAATCCCCGACAAAAAAGGGTGGTAGGGGGTAGGTAGGGGGTGATAACTGTGTATATGAGTAACAGTGACAACATACCTCCCAAACCGATAAACCGATTTCGACCGAGCCGAACCGAGAAAGACCTCTAAGACAAAAAAAATAAAGGTATTTCGGGGATTTATATTTTTTTTATTTATACTTGTTTAATTTACGTCGTAAGTGGAAAAGTAAGTAGTAAGTCAAATAATGGAACATTTTAATACCTGACAAGCATCTACTCCTCCCCTCAGCTTGCCGGCACACATCTGATGCTCCTGTAGCCCCCGCCAGTTCCTATTGGTAGATGAATGAAGCCTGTTGTCGCAAGTCTTGCTTTCAATGAAGTCTACTTCTGCTGTTAAAAGCTCAGGCGATGTTTGAAGACTACCTGTGAACAAAAATGTGTAAGGTTATACTACTAATATTTTGAGAGGTGTATCCTCCTGACCGAATTTCAGTCACAACGAAGACAGCCATGCAAGAGATATATCCTTTTGTGAAGAAGATCGAGAGATGAAAATAACAGCAGGCGCCGGAGGGCGATCAACGAACTCAACGGCTCCGGCCTCTATGAGTGACCGGCCTATAGGCATCGGACTTAAGTCGGACATCATCTATATAGTAGGTAATTTGATAAATATTAAAAGAACGAACCTGATTTAACCACTCCCCAACCCGCTACATTAGCTTTTTTACCCAACACATCAATGTTAAGCCGGGTCCACAAGCAAGCAGGTTGCATATCCATGGAGAAAGTGACTTCTTTACCCAACTCCATCAGAGCTATATCGAAGTACTGCTTTGGCGATTTGTAATTTGGATGGACAATGATTCGGGTGATGTTCACGTCATAAGCTCGAATGTCATCGACCTATGAAAAACAGAATAGGTAACAACTATGCCGGAAAAATATTGTGAAGAATATCAAAGAGGGCTCAAATCCTACTCGTAATTTTTTTCTTCAAATGTAATGAAAGATGAAAACACTTACTTTATCAAGAATATTCTTATTTCCTAGTCTGACAATCTTGGGTACCACGTCAGCAATAGTGGTGTCTCTTTCTGACGCTCTGGAGCAGTGAGCAGCCGTTAGTACGAATTTTGAACTGATCAGTGAACTACCACACATGAACTTCCACGAACCGATTACCGCTTTCCAGCCTATGGCGCCCTGGTATTTGAAAAAAGGTATTTGTTGAAACATATTGTCACGATTTGGTCATTTTTGGAAAGGACCAAGGAGAATAAAATGTCTCTCACCATATTCGGAAAATCGCCACGATCAGTTGAATGACCTCCAATTATGCCATCCAGATCTTGAAGAGCATTACCTAGATAGAACAGACATTACATGTATAAAATATAAAATACAGTAATAATGTTATAATATTCCATTTCGTAATGATAAAAAATTGTATCTTACATTCGTCTTCTCGTTTATTTCTGTCATCTCGAAGTTTTAATTGCCAAATGTATTCGTAACATTCTGGAAAAACAAGATTCATTAGCATCTTTACCCAATTGTGGGATAGGTGGTATAAATAATTCAATTTACTCACTGACTTCACTGATCCTTCTACCAGGCGCCCTGAAATCGGGGAGAGGTGGGTTGTACGGGGCGCAAGGACTATTAGGATCTAAATAAGGATCAATAGTAGATGCAGCGGTTGTAGTCGTGGGCAAAATACGACGCATACGATCGAGAGGAGGCAGCAACGCTGGTCTTGTCCTATTATAGAGATACTGAAATAAATGAAATATTAACTTTATTATGTAGTACACATGTAACAGGTGCGAGTCTGAGACTTTTAAATAATTTAACAGGAAAATCAAGCAACATATTTGCTGATCCGAGAACTGAACTTGAACCTTCTAAATGTCATACAAAACGAAAACAAAGTTATTTACCTTATTTATAGAGATTGTAGACCTCTGCTGTCCGGTTGATATATCTGGTTTTGTTAACACTGCAACATATTTTATAGGTTTTACTACCACAGAGTAGGTACTAAGATGAGAACACAAACATCAGTAGTAAAAGATGCACAAAACTTTAAAAAAAAACACTATTTATGCAATATATTGACACATTTCAAAACAGTTGCAGTTGAAAACTACACAAGCAGGATTCGAACCTAATACCTTATGGTTAAAGCCAACTGAACTATTCGTAATCACTGTTTGAGCTGTCGAAATAGGTGCTCGTAATCGAATTTTTCTTTGCAGGAAAATCTGACATGAATTCACTATTTTTAATATTTAATATTAAAAATATCTCACCAAAAAAATAAAATATTAAAAGCACACATTTGTAACCTGCGGCAACCATTTTAAATACTATAAAATAAAGTATTATCTATGATTTGAACAGAACAATCGTGTGTGTTCTGAATGCTGTATCTTTTAAGACTAAATTAAATCAAAATCAAAATCAAAATCAAAATATTTTTATTCATGTAGACCATTAGGCACTTATGAATAGTCATAATTCTAATATTGTTTGTTATAAGAGTGACTCTAGTTGCCAGTTCCTAGGGTACCCTTCATGGAGAAGAACCTGGCAAGAAACTCCATGGTTGCTCTTTTAAATAAATGGCTTATAATATTTTAGGTTACATTGTTCTGAGGTCTTATGTGAGAACAATTTCAGTCGACTAAACACAAGTACATCTTAAATATATTTATGCTTTTGATAGAATTACCGTAACAGCTATGAGCTGACCAGTCCCAACAGACGGCACCCGTTCACGAGTATGACGCATGCATCAGCCATCGCCTAACTCAACCATATTGTAGGGAATCAAACGACCCGACACACAACGCCACCGCTATCAGAACATTTCTGTGAGCATGACATACCCAAGCCGTACAGCAATCATCACGTTAATAAAAACTAAGTTGGAAGGACTACATGGTGCTCACATAATTACAAACATACTTACATAGTAAGCAATACAAATACATGTCGGAGTATTCAAAAATATTAAGTACCTATTCTATAATAAGTATTCAATATGATGTCAAAGCACAATAAAATTGATTTTGAATATTAGTAAAGTTCAATCAGCGCTAGTGGGTCGCAGTGTGCAGGAGGGAGTAGTATGCCACACATCTTTATCTTCAATGTAATCCTTCAACTTATAGTAAGCCTTTGATATTAGGATACCTTTAATAACTGTTTTAAACCTAGCATCCGGTAGATCCTTAATTATAGAGGGTATTTTGTTGTAAAACTTAATGCAGTTACCCATGAATGAGTTTTTAGTTTTAGAAAGTCTATAACCAGGTACCACAAGATTGTCCTTATGACGAGTGTTATGTTTGTGAATATCACTCTTTTTTTGGAAGGAAGTTATATTTTTGCGAGTGTATAAGATGTTTTGAAATATATACAAGGATGGGAATGTAAGTATATTTATCTTCTTAAAAAATTCACGAAGTGAATCCCTTGGGCCTAAGTTGTAAATTGCTCGGATAGCTCTTTTTTGTAATATAAAAATGGTGTCGACATCCGCTGCCGATCCCCATAGTAAAATACCATACGACATAATACTATGAAAGTATGCAAAATATACTAGCCTAGCCGTTGCCTCATCTGTCACCTGTCGTATTTTCCGTACAGCAAACGCAGCCGAACTCAGTTTACCTGCAAGTGCCTCTATATGAGGTCCCCATTGCAGCTTACAGTCTACAGTGACACCGAGAAATACGGTAGAGGGAACTAGGCTTAACATTTTCCCATCTAGTTTTATATTTGTACCTATTTGGGTTACGTTAGGTGCCGAGAATCTGATACATTTAGTTTTTCCGGCATTAAGTAAAAGATTATTAGCAGAGAACCAATCTGATAATGCATTAAGTGTAATATTTGGTTCAACAATATTCCTATCTTTCCTATTAATTTTAAATATGAGTGATGTATCATCAGCAAACAGGACTATATTTGTCATGGTATCATTAATCATGTGAGGGAGATCATTTATATATACGAGAAATAGAAATGGACCTAAAATTGATCCCTGGGGCACTCCCATTTTAACAAATGAGCCAGTAGAGGTAACGTTGTCGATTGTCACCCTTTGTTCCCGATTCGACAGGTAAGAATTTACGAGATCAATAGATTTACCCTGGATACCGTAATATTTTAGTTTCAAAATAAGAGTGCGGTGATCCACGCAATCAAAGGCCTTTGAAAGATCGCAGAATACTCCTAAAGCATCCCGCTCTTCTTCCCAGGCTTCTAAGATAGTTTTGATTAGAGTTGAACCGGCATCTTCAGTAGATCGACCTCTAGTAAATCCAAACTGTTTACTGTGCAAGATTTCATTTTTATTAAAGTGCGTTAGCATTTGGCTAAGTATTAATTTTTCAAATATTTTGCTTAGGGCAGGTAGCACAGATATTGGCCTATAATTAGAGGCGTCATTTTGACACCCTGCTTTAAAAATGGGTACGAGTTTACTGTGCTTCATAAGGTCGGGAAAGATACCGTCTGTGATGCACTTGTTAAAAATAAATGCCAGTATTGGCGCAATATTTTCTATTATGGGCGTAATGGCTTTAATTGATAATCCCCACAAGTCCTCTGTACTTTTAACAGCTATAGTTTTAAATGCCTTTATAATGTCAATATATGTAACAGAACTAAATTCGAAACTAGTTGTGCTATTAAACTTAAAGTTTTTCTTTAAAAGTAGTTCAGCAGCTACTGGACACGACTGAAGACATTTAGTAGTCTCAGTGGGTATGTTTGTAAAAAATTGCTCAAAATAGTCAGCAACCACCGATTTATTAGAAACTAGTTTATCGTTAATTTTTAATACAGGTATACTATCAGTGGCCCTACGATTACCAGTTTCGGTGTTTATTACTTTCCACGTTGCTTTTACCTTATTTTTTGATTTTTTAATTTGTTGACTTATGAAAGCAGCTTTAGCTTGTTGACATACTTTTTTGAAAATTCTAGAATAGTTCCGTAAGTAAATATGAAAGTCATTGTTAGGGGTATAGGATTTTTTATCGTATAGGTCGTACATAATGTCTCTACTGCGCCTGATACCTGGGGTTGCCCAGGCACTAAAAGGGACCTTATTTTTAATATTTATTATTTTGACTTTACATGCTTTCTGGAATTCTTTATTTATAGCATCAAATAAAGAACTGTACATCATATTAGGATCGTCATAGTGTGGTTCTAATGTATGTAGCTGTACCTCAAAATTTTTCTTAAATTTTTCTAGACATTTATTTGTTAGTGACCTAACAATGTGATCGATATCTGTCTTTAAGGAAGTAAAGTCAAATGATCTATTGCTAATTGTAGTTTTACTAAGAAAAGTATTTATTCCATTGATTTATAGTCCATTAAAACGTTCGTAGTAATTAATCAAGTAGTCTTAATAAACTATAGGTGCTGTAATGGAATTACAATGGGGATATTTCTATAGTTATGATAGAACAGAAATGAGATCATTAGGTACTAGATAATTACGTCAAAACGAATGATTATCCATTTAGTTAGTTCTGTTAATGATGTTCGTCATTTGCTTGCGTTTCGATGTCTCATGTGTGCTTTTGGATTGATTCTAGAATAAAACCAGTTATGTTGTTCTAAGCAATCACGAAGCGGGCATTATTTCTAATTTTAGAAAGACTAAAATTGCTAAAATTTTTAAGCCCATATTCCTGCCGAACTTACAATATTGTAATCCAGTTACAAAATTTTATGTAACTAAAAATATTGTAAGAGGATCTTAGTTGACGTGGTTTCACAGAGCAGCTGATAATATTAATTATGCAAATAATTTCCGTGAAATCACAGGTGCCGTGGGATGGAACCTGAGAGCTCTGACTTGCCAGTCATCGGTCAAAGCACTAAGCTATCACTGCATACCCCCCCCGAATGTGGGTTCTCGCCTTGTCGTGGCGGGGGGGCTTAGTAGCCGTGGTTGGGCACACGGCGAAGCTAAGAGGAACCCCAAGGAGGCGCCGCTCCTGCGGGCTTTGAGCCGGAAGCCCGCGTTGGAGCGGCCCTGGCGGGTTGCGGTGCTGCATGAACGGAGCACCCGGCAGCACCGCAACTAAGGCGGGCCGAGTTTTGTAGGAACAACATCGCGGCTGAGGAGTGCGGGGCCGCGGCGGGAAAGGAGTGCCGGTATTACGGTGCGCCGCTCTCCCTACCTTCCGCGGCCTCGGCGGGGCCGCAACCGCTGGATTGCGGACACGGTGGGGCCGCAGGGGAAGAGGAGTGTCGGTATTACGATGCGCCGCTCTCCCTATCCTCTGCGGCCGAGGTGAGGACCATGGGCGTCAGATTCGGGGTCGTCTGGCGCTCATTGCACATGGTCCTCTAAGTGGTCACGGTGGGTGGGTGTGGCAATCACCCCACCCCAAGGAGGGTCCGGTGACGGACGTCCGCGGCGGGTTCGCGGATGTAGTACACTAGGGATACCGCGTTCCCGCCACTATGCGGAAAGGAGGTGACACAGAAGGGGTTTTAGTCGGTATGCTGGCCGCCTACTATCTCTAGGCCGGAGAGCCCGACATAACCGTCTCGCATCCCCGAGCGGGACGGTATGCATAAGGCGCATTTCCCCTTCTGCAAAAAAAAAAAAAAAAAAAAGCTATCACTGCATACAGGGTTAACATAATGCAAACTTATTGTAATAAAACTACTTTTCAAACGAAATAAAAAAATACTAATATAATATTCTAAAAGTATTGATTCGTGTTTTATATAAATGCCTTTCAAGTATTTTTTGGCATAAAATTGTTAATTATCGTAAAAAAATAGTATTGAATAAAAAATATACAAAAAACATTTAAAACCACTGGCCACAGGCCTCTTCCAATGCGCGCCACTATTGTGCGCTCATTGGAGGCAAGCGGGTTGGCGATCAGTAGCAGATGATTACTGTAACACAGAAGGGTGCTGCTGCCCATTCTCCGGATCTTTCCCTTAGTCGCTTCTTACGAAACCCGCGGGATGAGTAGGGGTGGTTCGATTCTTAGGCCGGAAACCACACCACACAGTCGGCAGAAAACAGTCAGCTACGGAAAAAGATAAAAAACTAATAACAAAAACAAACCAGAAGTACAAATTTTATAGATTTACTATACCGTTTTTAATTATTTATTATTTGTTCGGTGGCAGTTACTTAACAATAAATAACAATAACTTTAAGACCCGCTAATTGTTTAACGGCTGCAGGATAGAGCAATTAGTTGAACCGATTAGTCGGAACATTTATTGAAGCCGTAAATCCTAGTGTATTTGTTTGTTTATGATGTCGTAAAGCCGCCGGTGACAGCGTATTGGTCAATCTCAATCAGTGTAATAGATTGATGTTTGTGTATTGTTGTCGGTAGCTCTCTTTATAAACAAGTTCTTATAGCAAAGGTAGCAAATGTTTCTTATACCTTCTTTTAAAAAAAACGTGGTTCCACACTACGTCAGAAGTAACTAAGCTTTTCGTAATACCCGTAGCAGTGGTAGTGGTAGAGCGACTGGGGGATTTACCCAGTAAGGTCGCTCTGGTTCAAATCCCGCTCCCAATCATTTTTTTCTCGTTCATCGTTCAGTCGTCGTTGTTCAGCAGTGGACTAATACAGCTGATGATGATGAAGATGATCGTCACTGACATCTGTCATAAATTTATACGTAGGTATACAGCAACTGCATCTAGGATATATTTAGGAGAAATTAATATGTGTGACGTAGTGTGGGCTACGTTAAAAATATTGATTCGTCGAGTCGCTCGCAATCGATTTTTTTTTTCTACAAAAATGTCAAACTTTTTTGTTCGTATGCATAAATACTTTATAAAAATGTTTGAGTCATGATAGCCTAGTAGTATGACCGTTGACTAGCCAGTCAGAGGTCTCAATTTCGCCCTCTGACTTTTCGTAAGTTATGTGCGCATTATAAATTAATTATCACTTACTCCGTGCCTCGGAAAGCAAGTAAAGCTGTTGGCCCTGCGCCTGATCTCGCTCCGGTCCTATCGGATTGCCGTCCCATCGGACTTTGAAAGTGGGAGAGATAAAAAGTGCACCTGTGTTTATGCACACACTTGTGCACTATAATATCTCTGTTGAGATGGGCCAGCTGCACACCTATAAATTACATTGAGACTATACTCATTTTTTTTAAGGTACGTCTTTTCATATTCTTCATCAAAGCATATCTACGATATAAATACCTCTGCCAGCTTTTATACATTTTTGAATACATTACGTTTGCCACAGTCACAGCAATTTGATCGAGGCCACACACATCTCATAGTCAAATCCTATAAAACATCCGTACTTCTACCCCTTACCCCCATAAGACGATATGTACCCAACGCAACGCCATCAATTTTGGGGAGGCAAGGAATGAATATTAGATATAGTAAGATTTTTATGATATATCCACAGTATGGCAAACCAGAAAATATCCCACCTGGTAAAAATTTCACAGCTGCGGAAAACTCTTTTATGAACTATCGATGGGTCCTATGTATAAGGTTCAAAGTGCAATATCATCACTTCTCAGTCTCTACTCTCAAAATTACAATTTGATATAGGTATATATTTTTTTAATGTTTTCTCCATGGCCAAGCCAATTGATCGCTATCTTAATTTTTATAAGTTTTATAATCATTAACATCATCAGCCTGTATTAGTCCACTGCTGAACATAGGCCTCTCTCAATAGTCGTCACGCTGGACACGCGGGTTGCCGATCGCAGTAGCAGATGGTTGCTGCTACAAAGAAGGATGCTGCCGCCCATCCTCCGGATCTTTCCCTTAGTCGCTAATTACGTTCCTATGGGACTAGTAGGGGTGGTTCTATTTATAGGCCGGAAACCACATGATACAGTTTTATAATGTTGGCCATTAATCATTTTATCCTTTATCTTTATTTCATTTTATTCTGTGATTGGTTGAAGATTGTGAATGTGAATACAAATGTTGCAATTTTATTAAATATTTATATCACAGGTAACTACGTAAGGTGCAAGCATACTTCAAATCTGTCGTATCAATCCTAGGTAAATGTATGCCACATCACTGTATTATAAGCGCCAGTAACGTTCTCGAGGGAATTATTTCTCAATCGGTACCCTAACATGAATAACTTAAGACTTGGCTCATCAAATATGGATCTACGTTTTTCACCTTTCGCCTCCTCACTGTATTCCAAGCCGTTTTGAGTACAGACAACTAAAACAGAAAGTGTTTTAGAACTTGTCCGCAGTCAAAGCGGCTATTACTTATGTTCGACAGATATTTTGTCTTTTATTTATTTTCTCAAATAAAACGAAGATATTCCTCTATATTATGTATACCCATAAATGATATAGAGGAAAATCTTCGTGTTGCAGTGCAGACATGTAATTTTATAAAACAACACCCTCAATCAACTCCAGTCCTGTCTACTTGTAATAACAATGATATATTAGTACTTATGTGTTTCATACGATAAGTGACAGCTCCTCTTCCACAATCCAGCATAGAGCTTTATCAGATTTACTTACCAGATTTTCTTTCAGATTTTCAGTCGCTGAAACCAACAAATGAGCAGAATCAACAACAAATAGATAATACTTTGTCGGGTATGACCGAGGTTTACGCATTCGGACGTGGTCATATCGGACTCGACAATTCGGACGCGGCCCGAAAGTGGGCGCGTATGAAAACAAACGGCCGCAACGTGCTTTGCCTACTTTTAAAGATGTAAGAAAATTGTTGATGTGGTATTTTTTTGTAAAGGTTTGAGAAAAATTGGCCGGCAATCTAGTAAACATTGTCACTGCCGCACACACGCAGCAAACAAGCCAGGATACAAAAAATTGTTCTCAGATTAAAATTAAATTTCAAAAGACACAGTTAAAGCACACAGATAATGTCCTCCTGCCCGAATTTCGGTCACAGAGACCAACCTCTACGGAGATTAGCCAACTACGCAGGAGATATTATAGTGCGCAAAAACAGATGCACTCTCTATTCCCAAACTTTCAAGCAACAATAGCAAGTGATAATTCATGAATAATACGCACATAACTTAAGAAAAGTCAGAAATTCGATCTTGAGGCTTATTTCCAGTCAACGCTCCACCAAGCTTTGATTAAAACCCACTCAAATACTAAACAACATATCTGTCTCGTTTCTACTCCCCGGAAAGGACAATGATGCATCTCACTAAAATGCACGTGGTTTGCAAGCCTGTGTCTACCACTATACATGGGATAGATGGGATAGATGTAACTACCGTCTGAAAAGGTATAAAAGTTTCAATAGCACAAGGGAGATAGAAAATTGTGTTTCAAACTATCCCAGTAGAAAACTACATCAAAAACTAAAAAAACAGAAAGTAAAAACAATACGATAAAAACTAGAGGAAATTGAATCCTTAAGACGATATAGAAAGGGATACGAATAAGGTAGCTCAATTGGTAGCGTTGCCACGGTACGGCAAATGTTATGTACCTATAAGACAACACGTTAACTCTGTGAAGCAAAATACCACATCCACCACTCATCCCAACATAGGCACACGTTTCGTTTACAAGTAAGCAAGCACAGTTGATCTCACCCAAAGCCTTGTTTAGACGACTGCATGTGTAACTAGCTCTTTTATATCCCCCCCCCCTCACCCCTCCTCATTACGTATTCAAAGGACGCAAGGAATTTTCTAGAAAAATAGTCGGTATCATCTTTAGAAACTCCATTCTTATCTCTAACTTGATTATTAGATTATCTTCATGTAAAATCATATTAAGCTTGTATATTATGTACATTGAATACTTTTTCGTAAAAATAGAATAGTTAATTTAGTTTTACCTTTTTGGGAATCGTTTAATAAAAACTGAAAGTATTTATGTTTAATTTACTTAGTACGTGAAAATACTTCTTAATAAAATGTTTCCAAATATAGGTATGTTATGGTATACTGAAAAGTTATTTAAGTATAAGGTCTGACTTTAATATAGCCAATTGTATTACGAATAAGATCATTAGTATGCAGCAAAAACATATAAAGTATTAGGTCTTCTGTCTTTATGAATGTCAAATATAGATTTAGAGTTTAAAACAAACAAAATGGCATTCAGTTAATTCAAATAATTGTTGTGAAATGAGGTGCTGGCAATGGAAGCGATCAGCTAGATGAATTTGGAAAGAGTGAAAGAGAAAATAAAACTTATATTTAGTATATGTATAGAATAGAAGAGGCAAGATGATAGCACATTTAACACATTCATTAATAACACCGAAGAAGGAAAAATGGTTACAGGAGAAGAATAGGCAGGCCAACACAAAGTTATGTAGCTCAGGGGGCTTAGCCAAGTTGACTATCTACAATCGCTAACGAATAGAAAACGAAAGAAATGTATAGGATGACATAACTTTTATCGATATGTCACGTGGTCAAAACAAATGAATAGAATCTAATATATATTTCTTTCGTTTACTATTCGTTACCGATTGTAGATAGTCAACTTAGCTAAGCCCCTAGATCAGATAAATTTGAAGGTCGCGACGTATTATAGATCAAGGAATTGGCTTATTATATGCCATAATTAATAAAGGAATTAAGATTTCACGCTACAAAAACAACAATTATTTAAATTCATTTGTCGGTAAAAAAAAAATTGGATGACTATTTTCGATATTTTTTGTTACTAAGCATTATGATGCATGTTACAAATATTTGAGAAGGTAAAGTAAGACCTTACACATCGTTTTAAGTTCCTTTACACTTTTATCTGGAATACATAACTAGAAAAAAATAGTCTTTTGGACAGAAAACTGTAACTTTTATTCTATTTAAAACCAAATAAAGACAACAACAAGCAAACTTACAAACCACTACTTGATGCTCTATAAACCCTAACTTTACGACAAACTTCAGTTTTATTTCAATCAAACTGGATGCGCTAATTCAAGTCTCACCTGTAACTTTCTTATTGCCACTCGAATAAGGTCGATAATTGCATAACAAATAAAACACTAAAACAGATCACTAAAACAATGAACCTGAAGCTTCTATAGGAGGATCAGAAAAAGTTTTTTCTAATTAGAATCCGATGAATTGGCCCTTTCCCGAATGGCTCCCGATTGGAGTGCGCAAGTAATTAGTGACGTTTTCTAATGAAATTCAAGGGATGTTGCCGATGTTGCCATTCTTTCTCGTTGTACGTACTGAGAGCTTGATGAGATTTTTTGGCGAAGTATTTTGAAGGATGCCAGTAGCTTTGATTTGAAGCAAGTAATTTTAATTATACTATTATAAATATGTAGTTATGATTGTTACTTTGTCTTCCACTGTTTTTTATAACCAATCTGCTTCTTTCTCTTAGCTAACTTCTACTTAAGGGGTTCTCCTAGCCTCTCACTCATCAATTTTTAGATCGCATACGAAGATTCGTCTTCTGGAGAAAAAGATCTAAAGTAAAAAGAGTTCAGTAATTTTTAAACATTGTAAAATTAAATTTGCGCTCAATAGTTACTTGAAAAGAATTTTAGTATTAAGCAACATAAAAAAACTAGTCTGCTACGAATGGAGGTACGCTATGATTAATTTAGTTAGACTAGAATAACTATAAAAACTTCGCGAACGACGTGTGAAATATCAAGTATCAGCAAGTTTGGTATAATTGACCTTTTGCACATTCTTAGGTCAGAGGCATAGAGTATTCAAGATAATATAGAGTGATAACGTCAACCACATTGCCTTATGCGGAGCGAAAGCAGGTCTCACCATACAAATGTTAAAATGTCATATTTTTCAAATTATGTTTTTTAGACGTTTTTCAAAATTTAACTCGGCAGTTAACCATGATAAAAGCTAAGAACCGCAGTCGATCGAGGTATGATCGCAAACGGAGCTCGTGTCGCAGCCGCGTTGTTCATACCCTTGCTCACAGTTCATACTTCTATAGGGTTGCTCTATATTTTCTTATATACTCTAAGGTCAGAGGTCTTTGAAACATAAATAAGGACGCTTTCACCTTTCGCTGTCAGTCTTGTACAAAAACAGAAGTATTAAAAAAAACAACGCGTGTCCTATTGTAATTTTAGAGGGCATATAAATAAAATAATTTCAGTTCAATAACAAGTGAAATGGGACAGTTATAGGCTGTTATTGGATATTTATCTGCGACGTGTGGGGAAGGAATACTAACACTTGGCACATGTTAAGTGTGGTGTGGCCTTATTGTGAAGTGTTGCGATTTTGTAGTAAGTTTTTAAAATGTTAGTTATAGGAATTCCTAATAGGTAGTTTTTATTTATTTCTAAAGTCCCATCCTTACAGCCCACATGCCAATACGTTGCTGCAACTATTAACATAATAATTCTACTATTCACTACAACTACAAAACATTGTTAGTTATAAGTTTAGAACTATCAACAACATCATCATCATCAACCGGAAGACGTCCACTGTTGAACAAAGAACGCCAGAACGTTTAGAATTATACCTACATATAACTATACATCTTGATTAGTTTTAATACACTTCTGTGCTACTTCCATGAACTTTAATAATAGAATCTCTTGGATTTTTCCTGGCAGCTTAATCTCTAAAGCATTAGGCATTAAGAGTTGCCTAAGTACGGATGGTCAATCACTAAGAATGGTTGGATGAAGAATTTACATCAATATTTGAACGTGGCAATGAAGTACCTGATTTTGATGAATTAGATATGCACTATAAACATATCATATTATATTAGAGTCGTGATAGCCTAGTGGTTGTGACCGTTGACTGGCAAATCAGAGGTATCGGGTTCGAACCCAAGGCGCGCACCTCTGACTTTTCGTAAGTTATGTGCGTTTTATAAATTAATTATCACTAACTCCGTGCCTCGGAAAGCACGTAAAGCCGTTGGCCCTGCGCCTGATCTCTCTCCGATCGTGTCGGAAGGCCGTCCCATCGGACCATGAATCGGACATGATGGGAATAGAGAGTGCACCTGTGTTTGCGCACACACTTGTGCACTATAATATCTCCCGCGTCGATGGCTAGTCTCCGTTGAGATTGGCCGCTGTGACCGAAATTCGGTCAGGAGGACATTATTATTATTATTATTTTAAAGCATTAAGCATTATGAGTTGCCTAAGTACGGATGGTCAATCACTAAGAATGGTTGGATGAAGAATTAACATCCATATTTGAACGTACCAATGAAGTTCCTGATTTTGATGAATTAGATAGGCACTATAAACATATCGTTAACCAAGCATGGCCTCTCACTGATTGATGTTACATACGTTCTTGATCAAAGACGTTGGTCGCAGATGTTTGGTGCCGTTGTCTTGAAATCGAGTTATATTATTTAGTTACAACGTACACTGTTACACATCGCATATGTGGCTCTCGTATCGGCTTGATTAGCCATGAGCGGAGGTGCAACCAATCGGACGCTATATAAATCATCTCTTGTAGATGTATAAAGGCCTTTGATGGCACTGTTAGTATAAGTTCGACCAAACGTAGAGATTGTATTAGCAGTGCTAAACACAATGATAGTCTAGAGTGATTTGCATTTGATACCTTGAAACTATATAAAGGGGTATATATGGTTATATAAGCGACAGAGAAAAAAAAAGGAAAATAAATACTTTTTAAAACAAAAGAACGTTTTTAACCAAGCTTTTAGATTGAAGTATCAAAACTAAACGTACATGCAAAATTTTCGGACAGCGCTGTTGACCGTTGAATAGTTCCTTTATCTGAAGCTAATACTGGATTTCGATTCAGGTCATGCTTACTCATCGTAATTTACATTGCTTACTCACCGGAACTGAACCAACATTTAGAAATTCAACTCCGTTGGATAACCTAATTCAGCTTCCAAGATTTTTTTATTGAACTAAACATAATAACATACAAATATTGCAAGTTGAATAAAAGTTTCTAAAATATACAGCGCCTGCATGGGATTGTGTAGACACAATTAACAACATTTATAACATCACAGTACAATATTTTAATAGAACAGCTCAAACGGTTCAACCTAGCCGTACTTGGTGCTAAGATACACTATTAAAATTGCGTGGAAATATTTTTTCTCATAACTATTAAAAAAAGTTCGCTGGCTTCGGGTGGTTTGGATTATGCACTACGGACGGAAAAATATTATAAAAAAAAATATTTTGGGAATTTAAATGTTTAGTCCTTTTAATTTATTTTTCGAAAGTCAATTGAGAACTTGGTTCGGATGTTACCAATACCGCATGTGGTGTGAACCTTATTTCAGGAGTATTGCCAACGTGTTGTGTGCTACCTGACAAATGTCTGCATATGTCACCAAGTTGGAGACGGAAAGCGAGCATCGTCACCAGTGGACCGATAATATAACCCTATGGTATCATCAGTTCTTGTAATACCAATTTAACATGTGGTCTGTGGTTTTGGTCAGTCATTACAGAATCTGTTAGTTAATTAATTACACGTGATATCATCGTATTGCAGAAACCTCGCAATTATCAGTAGTTGATATCAGTATTAGTCAATCAAAAGCTATACTTAAATTTGAATCATGGAAAAATTGGGAGATAAATTTCAAAAATATTTAGGTTGTAGATATAAAGGTTGCTTAGTTAGTAACGAAATAATAAATTATCAAACAATTATTTGTTAATTAATACCAATAATTTTAGAGAGTTTGTTCCATAAAACAGTTTTAGGTCATGTATTTGTGTCATAAGTTGATAACCGCACAGAGGCCGTAGTTCAAGATTTTAAACTAAAATTGTATTTATTTATAACATAGCTACAGTTAGGAATTGGTACACCATTTCTTTTATTAATATAAGCATCATTGTAAGCTAAATAAGGAAAACATTTTTAAATTAACGCAATAGATTTTGAAAACAAAATTGAGATTCACTTAAGTTAAAATTAGGTTTTAGGTATAGTTTTCAAATTCCGCTTCCACTTGTGATTAAGACCAGACTTCACTATACTGCTGCAAGTTTAGTTCAAACTACAAATACCTTAGTAATACAACGCCACAGAACTGTGCTGTGAATGCAACAAATCCAGCTGAATAGGTTTGCCACACAACAACAATGGAAAACTAACAAAATATTAATTATAAATATCTATACTAATATTAATATTTGAAGCGAAAACTGTGGATCCCTTTTTAAGAATACTGCGCGCACGGAGAAGTGTGAAACTTGGTATAGTAAAAGTTTGAATAGAGAAGAAGTGCAGAAAGCCAAAATTTATAAAAAAATAAGGCCTAATTTGGTCTAACTGGACCACTAGTAAATATTAAATATAACTTAGGTAACATCTGGTACTTTTACAAAGATATTAAAAGTATTCGTCAACGGTCGAGAAACGAGACGTATTAGTAATTCCTTCACGAAGTGCCACCTTATCTGCATCCCGCAAATGATCTTTTTTTTCAGGAAAATAAATTCTTTATTAGTTTTCAAAAATTTCAGTACTATCTTGGCTAGAGCAGATGAAAATCTTAGATATTGTTTTACCTACACAAATCACCAATAGAACACGGCACATTTAATTAAGAACTTTTATTTCTTGAATTATTTCTATGATTGAATACGGTCATAGAGTTATAGGATAAAATAATTCAAAAATTTGTACTAAGCAAAAAAAACTGTTTCCTGTCCAGGAAGAATACATTGTCACCGTAGCCGCGTTGATTTGCATTAAAACCAGCGTCTCAGCAAAATGTTCCGAAAATTCTACAAATTTGTGCACACAGTACGCACTTTGGTACACATTTTACGAGTTTAGCTACAATTAAAACGGTACATAAGCTCGTTTAAATTCATACTGCAGTTATAAAGAAGTTTCTTTTGTTTAAATCTCGGGATTCGCTGGACCGATCCGTAATTTTCTATGAAATGTGTGTTTATGCATGGTTTGTGCTCTTTATTTGATTTAATAGTTTCGTTTTGCAGTGTTGCAAAAGTATTGTGGTTGCATTAACCCAAAGATGTTTTATAAAAGCACGGAAACTAGAATAGACATTTTTTTACATTGATCTTATAAGATATGCTCTAAAGACTGTGGATTTAAAAAGATGGTGGACTATCTAGTCTAGGTCCATACGTTCGTCGGGAAGTTTTATAGTGAAGAACAAAATGTATCAAACTTTCCACATCGTCAAATCTTACGCTACATTAGCTAATAACCACGAATGCATACCAGGGCACGATGAAAACGGAGAGCACACAAAAACTATTCGCTACACGTCGAACGGAGCGAGGCAGGTCTTATTCAAATACGGTAAAAGCCCCGCAGTATATATTTACTCGTATTTACCTACACTCCGATGCCATTAGGCCACGTAACGGGATCGACTGAAGAACGAATAAGGAGCAATTTACGCCTATTGCGGTTCTCGTGAACCAGGGGATTGCAATTTACATGTTTTTTCTTCGGAGATTTAGAGGTTTACTATTAAGAATTGAATCTGTAAAAGTGTTAAATGGCAAAATAATTCTAATATATTTCTTAAAAAACATAGACAAGTTTTACTAGGTAATAAATATCGTCAATAACTCAGCCAACTACCTTTTTTTACTATTTTACGGTAGAAATTCATTAGAGTATACGAGTATACTCAAATCAAGAAGGATACTAAGGTTCCTTTTTTTTTACTCAAAAGGCCATCAAGCAAAATCATAAATGCTATCCTAATAATAATGCTTAAACATGTCAATTTTGTAAAAAATATTATTATTTATTAAAGTATTTTGGTCATGTGTCAAGCGTTTTGGTTTCTTTCCTCTGATGAGTTTTCATATCAACCAAATTTTCAGCAAAGTCCAAGGACATAATCCTAGCAACTTTGTCAGGTAGAAAGATGGAACCGGAACAACCAACCTGCATTTTAAACTTAAAAGTTTTTAGGCGCGCAATTTGCTTTGACAGAATATCATCAGTAGCAACTTTGCCAAGTAGAAAAATAGAACAGGAACAAAACAAACTTGTAAGTTTTTATGCGAGCGATTTACTTTGACAGAAAATCCCAGCAACTTTGCCAGGTAGAAAGATGGAACCGGAACAACAAACATGCAATTTAAACTTGCAAGTTTTTAGGCGAGCGATTTGCTTTGACACAATCAGCTACACCACCAAATGCAAGTCACTTAATCAGTCTCCTGATACTTCGGCCCAAACTAAGTTACGCAAGTCACGACGGTTAAGTTCCCTACATTTTAGTGTTGGGCCAATGTTGGTCTTGCATTCACAGCTTTAGACACTCCTTAGTGAAATTGCAGAAAAACTTAACAAATTACAGTTTTTGGTTTTGACAGTAATTCGTAATGTTGGTTTTTAATTTATATTGTAAAGGATAAACTATTCTTCTTTCTGAAAGTTTTTCTAAATATGCATAATTTTTATTTCCGTATGTTCTAGCATCAAAAAAATCTTACACACACCAAATGACATGACAACGTAATTTAACGTGAATGATTTCAATAATTCACTTTAGCGAGGTATATAAATATAAGTTACCCATATTGTTTGATAAAACGGGCTGATGTTCACCAACAATACATTAATTCAGACCTAAACCAAAACCCACTACATACTAAATTAATTATGTAAATGAACCAATCTCTGAACTAAAACCAATACAGTTCGAGATTACATCCAATATTGGTTCAAATCCTTACCGAAGTCTGCACGGCCCATTACGAACCGCGCGTAATTTCGCGGCACCGCCATTTTGCGGGACGCCTAATTGCAAAACTGTCATGGCGACGACACAGGCCCGCATTCCCGCGTCACAAGATTTACACTGAATGCCTGAATACCGCCCTGTGTCTTAGAAATCTAGCCGCCTCTAAGCACTCTTGAAAGGAATTTAACCCAGATAATTTAGGGGCGGATGTTATTTTTGAGGTATCTTTTGTTTCACGAGAATTTTTGGAATGTTTTTAGCTAATGAAGATTTTGTTTTTAACACTTATATTAGCTTTACTTGTAACTAACAAACAAAGTGACTAAAATTCTATGTAAACAAATCTTGAGTGTCGATTTTAACCCACTTTTAATTGTCTTCTCGATTTGAAACTTTGATCGTATGTAATGTGAATAACAATACTTTAATTTAGTACCATCAAGCTGATGTGAAACCAGTAGATAACTGAATAGTGTAACTCGTTAATGGCTTTGAGTAAACCTCTCGAGTTTGGGCTCATTTGATTTGTTTTGACGAGTCCCATACGTTACGCTTGGTGAAGATAGTCTGATGAAGTGTATTTTTAGTTTTTTAAACTACATATTTATTTATTTAGCAAAACAAACTTATTGTCCTACCTATTTCTTAATTATTAAGTAATACAAATATCACCTTGAAAAATGATATTGGAATACTTTGGATCTATGATATACCTATTTTATTGCTAAAAGCAATAACCCAATATCTGCAATAACAATTCAATCCAAATCCAGGCATAATTTTCTTTCTAGCCACTCACTTGTATGCACTCTAGTAAATAGGAATAATAAAAATATGCATGCAATAAGCATATTTATTGCAGGATTGTCTGACATATTCTGAATCGTTTTCAATTGGAATTCAATCCGGGTAATGCGTAACACTCAAATCATATTGAAAAATATTTTGCTCAACAAGTTGACTCGTACCGAGTGGGAATGCAGATATGAATGAAAATTCTCTTTTAAAAATGCATTGGATGCTTGTCAAACAAACTGAGTGAAGCGGCGCGGTAATTCGTGTTATTATGAGTGTTTTAGACTGATTTGATTTTAAAACGTACTCCGAATGTACTCCTAAAGCCTCAAACCACAGGGTTGCCAACCATTATATTCAGATTTGGAGTGATCTAGTGTTGCAAGATTGTTATTTTTCACCGCTTCATTAAAAAAAACGGGTGACTTTAATATATTTTGAAAGCGTCAAAAATTCATAATAATTATGTTCTTTCATCCTTTATAGGTCAGATTTCAGTTCAAATTTTCATTTATTTTAGTACCAAGCACCATACATTTTTTAAACGTCACCTTTAGTTTGTCATTTTGTATTTTTAGACTAGTCCATTTGTGGAATATTATTATTATTTTATTATTTTCAGTCGTTATCGTCCCACTGCAGGGCAAAGGCCTCCCTACCCTCCTTCCATTCCTCCCGGTTTTGAGCTTTCTGTACCCAATCCTCCCAATAAGCATCTAGCTCATCCCGCCATCTCCTTCTGGGTCTGCCGCGTCGTCGAATTTGTGGAATAACAAAATCTTATTTTCTTTTCTGTCTTTCTCAAAATACCATATAAAAGTATAAGATAATACCTGTGAAAATACTTAGTGATCACAAATCTAGCGGCCAAGGATGGTGATAGCTGATACCGATCTCGCACGAATGAATTTATGGATCGAATTTTTATACCTTTGTTTGAGAAAAGTACTAAAAAGTATTGACTTTTCAGATTCATGTGCGTGTTAGACATTAAGTACCTATCACTTGCTAAAAACGGTGAAGAAAAACATCATGAGGAAACCAGCACACCTTAGACATTTTTCTACGGTGTGTAAAGCTATGTCAGAGGCTAGCTCGTGAAGGATATAATCTTTGTATATGCTCCATGGATATAATACGACCTCATTAGGCTACGAACCTACTTGCGCCAGATCATTGTGCAATGAGGAAGTTGCGATTTATTGTTGATACGTTAAGTGACAGACCTTTTGAAATATAATTCTATTCGTGTCATTTATGTATTTTATAAAATATCTTGGTAGAGTTGGCAGTAATAAACCTGATGTTCGATGGACTACTCGTTTAATTAATTAAGCGTTGAGCACAGTTTAAATAGTGGTCACTAATCCTCGCTTTTTTCAGAAAGCAAGGTGATCTCTGGGTCTTCTCTGAGACCCCAGTCATCACAACTGGTGGGCCTATGGGCGGCAGATTAAGCTCTGACACCAGTTTGATTACGATGATTTTTATCAACCATACGATAAAGAAGAAGATTGAGTAAAAGTTCGATAGTAATCCTACTAATATTATAAATGTGTAAGTTTGTGAGGAAGGATGGATGGATGTATGATGAAGGCATTTTACACAACCGTGTGTGTGTGTGTCCGTTCAGCAGTTTTTGTGTGAACGAGTAACATTACCATCCATCCATCCTTACAAATATCGCATTTTTAATATTAGTAGGATCGTAGGATGTAGATAAAATCGATCCCGCTTATTAAATACAATCAATACAGTAAAACAAAAATTCAGTAAACCCTACATCAAAGATCACCACAAACCCCTATTATCCTTTCCTCAAATGATTCTTGTACACAACATAAAAACAACCAATAAAATCTTATCTAATCCAATGTACCAGGGCCACATGAGCCGTTAGGAATACATACATAAACAAAAACTGTGAGCGTACCAGGAGCACATAAAATTCCTTCTATCACACACAGCCCTATATATTTTCTGTTCGTTATTATAGCACATTTTAGTTAGTAGAGCGTCCCCTAGCGGAAGGAAGTGGCAAACGAGCGCCGTCACTTCCGCTGTTCTTTCAGCAATTGCAACTAAAGTTTTGTGTCAAACGTAATTACTCTATTGCCTTTTCTGACGCTTTTAGAGCTATTTGGAATTGTGTAACATTTCTTTGTAGTAGCATTTTGTAAAGAAGATCTTTTCATCTAGTCTCGGGCAAGTCATCTTAGAATTGGAGATTCGTTTACGCTAATAGCGTTTTTGCACTCAGTTTAAAAAGAAAAAGTAAGAAGAAAAAGAAGCAATGTTGCTCTAAGAGTAGGTACAGGTAGAAATGCAATTTGAATAGCATTTTTATTTTCATTTTTTTTTGGTATATATTAGTTGTTTATTGTTTAAGTTTTAGTGTTTTAAAAAGTTCATTTTGTATTCGTATCTATTGGGTAATAATCAAATGTTATTTCTTATATGTTGTGTTTAAATGTTTTTTTTCTTTCTTTCTGATAGTGAATTTTACTTTAGCAAATGTTAAGATCGTTGTCTGTCAGTCACGGTACTGTTTTATAATAATAACGTTTAATAGCCATAGAATTTACATGTTTTCCTTATAATCTAGTGGTACTTATACAAATGAAAAAATAAAATGTAAAAAAGAGGAAACAATATTTTGACTAGCGACCTCAACACTAGGTCCAGCCTGTCTCGAGGAGGCCTAGGAATACATTTCTAGTTATACTATCTTAGGTTCCACATCGAACGAAATACAGATATATTTAACACTAGCTTTTGCCCGCAGCTTCGCCCGCGTGGATATCGGACCAGGATAAAATTTATATTTTTTGTTAATCCAGGATATATGGTTTTTATGTATACCGAGTTTTATTCAAATCCAAAGTGGTTAGGTAACAAACATCTTCACAAACTTTTATTAGTGCAGATTAGTAATGATATGATATGACAGTTCAAGTCCCGCCCGTCAGTTGTTTTTGCGAGTTTCTTATTTTCATTTAATATGCAAAACATGTGCATAAACAGTTAAATTATCCAAAATATTTATTATTGAAAACATTATATATTGCCATTACATTAACTCGTTACTCCCTATAATTATAATTAATCAAATTAATTAATTTTTCCTTTCATTATTAAGCTTTCATTTAAGAATTTACTTACTACATTATGTAAAAACATTTCTCTGTCAGCTAGATATACAGAACTTTCCTACATTTTTGTTATGGTAAACTTGTAATATTATGAGGTATTTTTTTAAATATATCTTTATGCACATTTGAGAGCAATTAATCTAACAAAGATTAGTTTTACATTTAAGTCTAACTAATTTATAGGGCAAAAAAAAAGTTAAGAGTGCGCTTCGCATATTTTATTGCATAATGTCTGACCAAATAAAGCGAAAAACCTATGTAAAAGAACAAAAGTTTCTTATCAATATCAAACCCGAACCAGGATATTTAGAAAAACATACAGATTACTTTGTTTGTAGTTTTGCTCTCGGTAGCTAAAATGTACAGAGAGTCAGGACTGGTGACCCGAGAGCAAACGACATACAGTCTATCTGAGGAGAAGCTGGTCCTGATATCGACACCCGCAGACTTCTGTGTCTACCTCTGCGACTTATTGATTATCATGGCGAAACAAACGCCCACAGGAAACTACACTCGCTTAAATTGAAAGGGATAATATTGTGGAGAATTAGTGGTACGTGGTATTATTATGGTATTATTATTATTAAACACTGTCTCGCCAATACCGAAACCCAATAATGATGTTTCTCTGCAGATAAATTACATTAAGCCCTTAGTCCCTTTACACAATTTCGAAGGCGTTAAGTTACGAAGAAGCATAATCGAGACACCGACCTTCAACTTGATGACGTCCGTCGGAAGTCCACTTGCAGTGAGGGAATTGAGAAATTTTATAGGATAATGAGTGGCGTCATCTTGATTGACAACAGTGTTAATAAATGTGTAAAACACTTAATTCCCTTCCATTTTTAAAAGAATACATTCGTTGATTGATGCAGCTTGATTATTTTTGGGCGTTTTAAGTAGGAGAATTCTTGAGCATGTGGATTCCTATTCAGCCGCCTATAATTATTGTCAAGCTCAACCTATGAATACAGGATCATAAAAATAATCGTTTTAAGGAACCATTCACCTCATCAGCCCCAGTTCCTCGCGTCACTACAGGCAGCGGCAATTTCCGCTGAACATAACTGTGACACCACCCATTATGTGTTGGTTCCTACGGATGTCTTGTAGAGTTCTGTGTACCGCATCAACTGCTTTTCTGTTTGCCTTTATACATTCATCCCATCATACGATCAAAGAACAATTCCTGAGCAAATGCCTGTCTTGTCACTGTTCCGTGACACATCACAAACAGGTGTTTCGTTGCTCTGTAAATTGATGGGAATCCTAAACATGAAGTGCGCTGTTTTGTCACCTCGTGGCAGTAATCCCCGAAGACGCTACTGCAATTGTAATTTTGCCCTGCCTACTGATCACTGCAAGGATGCCACTGGTTATAAATATTTTTCCTGTTCCATCAGGAGTATCCAAAAAAATAATTTTTTCTCAGATCTAAATTGACTCCTAACGCCATCTAGTTAAGAAAAAGGAAACATTATGTTTTAAATAATAATAATTTTGATGCTTCAAATTAAAGCGGTATTTTTTATAAGCTGAAATTTTTCAAAGTATAATTTCACACGATGCGCGTTGTTTCCTTCGGGGTTCAAATTGAAATATTTAAAAAAGAATTTCGCTGATCTAAATAGACTTAACGCCATCTAGTTAAGAAAAAGGAAACATAATGTTTTAAATAATAATAATTTTAATGCTTCAAATTAAAGCGGTATTTTTTATAAGCTGAAATTTTTCAAAGTATAATTTCACACGATGCGCGTTGTTTCCTTCGGGGTTCAAATTGAAATATTTAAAAAAGAATTTCGCTGATCTAAATAGACTTAACGCCATCTAGTTAAGAAAAAGGAAACATAATGTTTTAAATAATAATAATTTTAATGCTTCAAATTAAAGCGGTATTTTTTATAAGCTGAAATTTTTAAAAGTATAATTCCACACGATGCGCGTTGTTTCCTTCGGGGTTCAAATTGAAATATTTAAAAAAGAATTTCGCTGATCTAAATAGACTTAACGCCATCTAGAACACTATGTTTTAAATAATATAATTATAATATGGTAAATGTTTCAAATTAAAGTGGTAACGTTTTTTATAAGTTGAAGAAATATTCAAAAACATGTTTCCTTCGGGTTCCAGCCGGTAAGTAATAAAAGTCATTAAGAATGAAATACCACAAAAATACATAATTTCAATGACAAAAAAAATACTAAAGAATCCACAAAAAGTTTGCGGAACTGAGGATCGAACCCAAAGCCTTAGCGTAAGCTTTAGGCGTTCGCCCGACCGCTCGACCGGAAGGCTATGAAGTCTGTTGACATAAAGACAAAATAATCGTTCCTATAAGATATTATTATGTTATGTTATGTAATGTTTAGCTCCTTGTGAATATAGCGTGATAATATTTTGTAAATTGCAATTTAATAACATTTTTCTCATTGTATTACAACAATTCTGGAGCAAATTCTAGAAATACGCTGCTTACTACAATGCTGCTCATCCCCCATAATTATAAACGTGATAATTTATACCCTATAAGTTGACCAAGAATTTAAAAAGTATATTTGCCGAATTTCAACTAAATCTGCCCAGTAGTTTTCCCGCCAACCCTTTACATACAAACAGACAGACAAAGTTTTTTTTTTCTTCATATTCGGCTTCAGTATCGTTCCCCGAACACGTAGCATTTACTTTTTTCCAAAAATTTTCAATGTACAGTTTTTACTTCGTTACGATTTTATTATATGTATAGATAACTCACTCACTCACTTCTAATTAATTAACAAATTAACTTCTTGTTATGAGTCATAAAGAAGTACATTGTATTAAAATAGGTACTTTAAATGAGACTATCACCTTTATAGCACAATGTTTACTGTACTTGCACTTGCCACAGTGCCAAAGTTTCACCCACTCGGGGTTGCGATATTTTATTCTAAATGCTCTAGTGGTATAGGGTTGCCAGGAAAGCAATTCAGATACCTAATAGATATCGGTACGTCTTTACATTATTTTTATTTTTTTAACAACAATTATAAACCATTTATTACATTAATTATAACATAGAATGAATTATAATTATATAAACTTATTAAGTACTAAATAACATTAAAACAAAAAAAAATTATACAATTTAGATTAATTTGTAGATTTTTTTTGTTATTTAAAAGTCTCTCAGGTGGGGCTTGGGTATTCATGGTAGTAGGTAGCTGGTTCGGAACGGTAGCGAACTCTTGTCGGCATGTGTTCCGAACCAGCTAATACGGAAAAGATATTATAAAGGTCGTCATCAAACATCGCTAATTTCTGTAGTAGGTAGATTATGTCTGTCTAGTATCGATTGGTTTAGTCATTAAAAACGCTGTCTATCAGCCACTACCTCATTATTTCGTCTGTAATAGACGCATATCTGGGTTATCGAAATTGGCTCTTAAACCTAGACCTAAGATCCAGCAGCCATGTTTGTTTTGAAAGTTATCGCAAAATTGGCAATATTATTGGATTTTTCAATACAAACAATGAAGTTTACATAGCAATATTTTACGCAGGACTACACATCAATTTTCATCTATCCATTACCGTATGAAGTTTATTTATTTTAATCAATCAATTTGTTTCAATACACACACGATCGACGATTGATGCGTAACTAAAAAACTCAAAAAAATATTAATTATTTTTATTTTTTGGGCATGAAATATTTTTTTTACTTTTAAGTAGGTAAATATGACCCTAAATGTATTAAAGTTACTCAAACCATCGTGCATCGTTATTTGGATTTAATCAGCAAATATTTAGAATTAGGTATACTCAATATAATATAATTATATTAAGTTAAATTATGCTACGTATGTACAAGTAATCATAAATTAAAAATAACTGTATACTTAAAACTTGCTTATAAAAAGAAAACTGTAAAAACAAATTGAAATAATAACTAATTAGTTATAAAGAAGTACTCCTCCACATCACAAGGCAAACTGCCCAGAAGACTAACTGCATTGCCCAGAAAACTAGCAGCATTGCCACGTTGAATGCTAATTCTTTGACCTAAGAATAAACCAGCCCCTGGTCACGTAGAACGTCGACAAGGTACACCATTTACTAGAGCTTCATAAATACACAGACGGCAATTTTAATCAAAATGAACAAATAGCAATAGTATCTCACAACGTAATATTTAGAATAACTTCAAGTTTCTTAGAAAAATGATTTTGTACAGTTGGCTCGCGTCCAATATTCCGATCCGATAGTAAAATGTAATAGGTTTAGTTTACAAAAAACGCATTACATTGGAAAATAAAATCTTGGGTTAAGCGTTCGTTTAAACTTTGTCTGCCATTTCCTAAGAAAAACATTTGGAAAAATTTAAATAGTTGGTTTATTTATGATGAAAGTAGTAAGTAGAATATTGGAGAACGGAATTGGATTTCAGGAATTCTCATATCATGTTCTTTGTAATTATGAGATTGGGTAGGGTTTCTTTAAGGCTTATTTTGGCAAAAAAATACGAGATTTTAATTTTTTTTGACAAATTAAAAACATGTATTTTACGTTGTTTTAATTGTTAGATATATTTTAAAGAAGTCGTGTAAGGTTTGACATATCGGACGGACACTCTTCTTTCACTCATTCATATTATGCCTTAGAGGAAAATTTTTTTGTTTGTCATCCATCATTCTTCTAAGCTTTATGCCCTCGTGTACGCGAAGCGCAGCTAGCCGTCATCGTCGGCGTCATGCGCGAAGCGGTGCCTGTTTTAATCTAATAATGTTGAAATACGGGACAGAGCGGGACGTTTAAAATTATGCCTGGAATACGGACGTCCGCGTCCCGGGAAATACGGGACATCTAGCAACACTAGTAGAATTATGTAGTGTAGTGAGTAATAATTATCTAGTTGAAAGGCTGCGTTGTAGACAACTACAACCTAACCTAACCTAACTTGAACAATCAAGTCACATTAAATCATTGGACAAAGTATTTATCATAAATATTTATGTATACTTATCAGTTTTTCAAATTTCTTATTAATAATTACATTTACAATTACCGTTTGACTCTCGTTACCTACCCTAATGTTATGTATGTGTTATCAGAAGGGTATTGAACAAGTTGCTCTACGACTCTACTCGCTAAGCTCGAAATCGATTAATAGGTACTGTGTTATTCGAATTTTAAGAGTCTACAATGTAGACATCATTATACATAGTTCACATTAGCACATACTGAAGTATATGCCATTTAAAAATTACCATATATTATTATTATTATTATATATAGCTAGGTTTACATTCAAGGCACGAGGGTAAGACACGAAAGCAATAGTAGCCCATGCATATAACCTTCTGCTTCAGGAAGTCGATGTGTTCTGTGTCACAGAATCTGTGACACAGGCCAGATATTCATGAGGGGGCTGATACCAGTCCCCAGTGCCCGTAAATGCCCGCCTCACAAAACGCATCACCCTTGGTCGATTATTACCCTCCCTGAAGCAGAATAGTTTGCCAATGAGTACCCCCTGGCCTCCCCGAAACGACGCTCTATCCTGCACTGCCAGGCTTAGGTCGTGCAGCTCTGTCACTTTGAATATACATAGAAACCCTCTGGGTAGTCACTAACTCGCGGAGAATCTTAACACCGCGATTCAGAAAACAACAAACAAATTAACAGTGCCATCTAGTGGCAAATAGAGTATACCGAACGTATATAGAGGCAGATGCCAGAAAATGATTAAAATGCACAAAAACCACCAATAGTATTCCAAATAGAATTGGAATTAGTATGAATAATTAAATTAATGGAATTTATATAAATAATTAAATTACTCTTATCTAACTTTATCACTATCTTTGTTATGGATATAGTATATTTATTGTATTACTAGCTTTTGCCCGCAGCTTCGCCCGCGTGGATGTCGAACCAGGATAAAATTTATATTTTTTGTTAATCCAGGATATATGGTTTTTATGTTTACCGAGTTTTATTCAAATCAAAAGTGGTTAGGTAACAAACATCTTCACAAACTTTTATTAGTGCAGATTAGTAATGATATGATGACAGTTCAAGTCCCGCCCAAGTCAGTTGTTTTTGCGAGTTTCTTATTAATTATTTTCATTTAATAAGCAAAACATCTGCATATACAGTTAAATTATCCAAAATATTTATTATTGAAAACATTATATATTGCCATTACATTACTCCCTATAATTATATTTAATCAAATATATTAATTTTTCCTTTCATTATTAAGCTTTCATTTAAGAATTTACTTACTACATTATGTAGAAACATTTCTCTGTCAGCTAGATATACAGAACTTTCCTACATTTTTGTTATGGTAAACTTGTAATATTATGAGGTATTTTTTAAAATATATCTTTATGCACATTTGAGAGCAATTATTCCAACAAAGATTAGTTTTACATTTAAGTCTAACTAATTTATAGGGCAAAAGAAAAAGTTAAGAGTGCGCTTCGCATATTTTATTGCATAATGTCTGACCAAATAAAGCGAAAAACCTATGTAAAAGAACAAAAGTTTCGCATCAATATCAAACCCGAACCAGGATATTTAGAAAAACATACAGATTACTTTGTTTGTAGCAGTCTATGTGAGGAGAAGCTGGTCCTGAGATCGACACCCGCAGACTTCTGTGTCTACCTCTGCGACTTATTGATTATCATGGCGAAACAAACGCCTACAGGAAACTACACTCGCTTAAATTGAAAGGGATAATATTGTGGAGAATTAGTGGTACTACGTGTGTCGCGAATGCGAAATAAGAATTAATATAAATGAAAATTATTCTATATTATCTATGGTTCAAGACAAGAGCTGGCTGGCAACATATAAAAAAAATGACGGTGAAAAAAGAATGACATTTGTAATAAGCGTGGGAAATACAATATTAAAATGGAAAAACAATGGAAAATTAGGAAAAGAGTCGTGAAGTTTATAAAGGCCTGGCCACGAACTCGCCGCTTGCAGCGGCGGCTTAGCGCGGCGCGGCGGGCGGTAAGAACAATAATTAACAAATGTACAATATAACTAATGTACTACAATGTTCAACGAGCAACGCCACAACTAGCCGCTAAAGACCGAAGTTGTAGCCACACGGTAAGAAATAAGTGAAAAGGAAAAGAACTTAAGTAAGTTACTACATGAATATAATAATAATTACATGTTAATCAGACTTAATCAGTTTATGTTGTCGGGGTGTCCGACTTGTTCATGTATTGTTTTACACAGGAAATATCTTCGCAAGGAGTAAGAAAAGAATGTTCTGCGGAACTTATACCGTCTATCCAGCAGAGTGGATAGTAATCAGTTGAGTGCTCTGCGGAGCGTATTTAGTCTATCCAGCAGAGTGGATAGTAATCAGTTGAGTGCTCTGCGGAGCGTATTTAGTCTATCCAGCAGAGTGGATAGTAATCAGTTGAGTGCTCTGCGGAGCGAATTTAGTCTATCCAGCAGAGTGGATAGTAATCAGTTGAGTGCTCTGCGGAGCCTATTTAGTCTATCCAGCAGAGTGGATAGTAATCAGTTGAGTGCTCTGCGGAGCCTATTTAGTCTATCCAGCAGAGTGGATAGTATTCAGTTGAGTGCTCTGCGGAGCCTATTTGGTCTATCCAGCAGAGTGGATAGTATTCAGTTGAGCGATCATAATATCATAAGATGATGTAACATGATGAATTAGTTATCAGAGAGTAACCATTATTCAGTTGCGAGGTTTCGGGGTGGCTATAGGGGAGGTTGGAGGCCACTTACGGGGGTTGTCCCCCATTATCATTGCAATGGTTATTCTGTCTTTGATTGTATACTTTAGGTATATAACAAAGTATTCAGTATATACTCAGTAAGAAGTACTAAGTATTATTTAGAGTGTGAACCCAAAGAAGAGCATACAGATGATGCTAATTCAGTGTGACTGTAATACTGCGGTATTATAGATTTAGATCTTCGTTTGGTACAAAGCTATTTGTACTTGGCGACATGGTGGAGATGCTGGGATACTACTATAAGATTGGTCTAATTGTCTTCTGAATGAAAATTAATAATAAAACAGTAGTTAACCCATAAGTTTATTATTGATGAAGAGTGTTTGTATTATGTTGATTTAAAACCTATTTGCTCTCTGACTTAATGATCAGATTATCTTGTATGAAGAGCTGAATAATTAGAAAGAAGAAAGAAGTAAGAAAGTAAGTAAAGTAAAAGAAACAAAGTAATCATCCTACAATATTTTTTGTCAGATTTGAATTAATTGTGTTTTTGTAGTGAATGTTGTGTGTAAAAATAATTATTTATTTTTCAAGCAACATGGCTCAGAGTTGCACTTACGTTGCGGTATATGTAAGTACATATTATTAGTTGATTGATGAAATTAAATTAATATAAATTTCAAGATATAATTTAAATAAATAAAGTTATTTAAAGTGTTAATATTTGGTCACAAAGGGTGTGTGGTAGTTGTACGGGCCGGTACGATCCGTACATGAAGAAGATGTTGTGCAGACCGTGAGGCCTTCATTGTGGTGAGTGCAGATTAGTGCAGAATAAAAGATGTTGCTAAGCCGAAGATGTTAAATGCACTAATTTATTGTATTTTAACTTATTTCTAATACAGTTAGTTTGTGACGCATACGACGCGCTTAGTTAGCGCAAAGTTCTAGATTACACGTTCCTCATATTATTGCTAAATATGCTTACATGTACAAGTAAAATTAACTAGAGAAAATGTACGGGTTTGCCCGTACAATAGTGTTCTTTCAAATTATTTATTCTCTCTGTACCTATAATGAAATATAAAAGGGTAGATTGTATTTAATTGTTGCCTACCAAGATGCAAAAACAGAAACTAAGTAAATGCCCTAAAATATTCTATGAAGAATAAACTTTCAAGTGCCTACAGTTAGTTACTGTCTGAAGAAAATTAAAATAATAAATACTATATCAGATGAAAAAAGGGGTGCACGTGTATAATTCAGTATTTTAGTAAACCTATTCAGTGAATTTGGGGCATAGAGTAATACCGCACTCAGATAAAAGTTTTCGTAATACCAATACATAGTATTGTTATTCAGCACAGTTATTCAGTTACATTCATACTCATAACTTATTGTTATCAAGTGCTAGGGAGCACAGTAGTGCCTCGAGGCAAGTCTAGCAGCAGTAACAATGGAGTAAACATCTCAGTTGATGAGCAATTTATTTTGGAAAGTTATTATATTTAATTTGTAATGATTAAAAGTTTATATGTACAAACCAGTTGGTTGGTCGAAGCAAAGAAAACCTGCTCAGGTGGAGGTTTATTGATGACTGCCCTGGAGTGCAAATGTAGTGCTGTTCCACAAACGATGAGGCATTTAATATCGCGCCCTGCATGCCCTGTCGTTTGTTTATTACAGGAACTGATGGACGCTACTGAAGGCGCCAATATCGTAGGTCAGTTCTGGGCTGACTCAATTTAGATTGTTATCGACACGCTAAGAAGATAACCAGTTGGTTTTTCAATTATTATTTTTTCTTTCCTTGTGGGGAGTGTCGCGAATGCGAAATAAGAATTAATATAAATGAAAATTATTCTATATTATCTATGGTTCAAGACAAGAGCTGGCTGGCAACATATAAAAAAAATGACGGTGAAAAAAGAATGACATTTGTAATAAGCGTGGGAAATACAATATTAAAATGGAAAAACAATGGAAAATTAGGAAAAGAGTCGTGAAGTTTATAAAGGCCTGGCCACGAACTCGCCGCTTGCAGCGGCGGCTTAGCGCGGCGCGGCGGGCGGTAAGAACAATAATTAACAAATGTACAATATAACTAATGTACTACAATGTTCAACGAGCAACGCCACAACTAGCCGCTAAAGACCGAAGTTGTAGCCACACGGTAAGAAATAAGTGAAAAGGAAAAGAACTTAAGTAAGTTACTACATGAATATAATAATAATTACATGTTAATCAGACTTAATCAGTTTATGTTGTCGGGGTGTCCGACTTGTTCATGTATTGTTTTACACAGGAAATATCTTCGCAAGGAGTAAGAAAAGAATGTTCTGCGGAACTTATACCGTCTATCCAGCAGAGTGGATAGTAATCAGTTGAGTGCTCTGCGGAGCGTATTTAGTCTATCCAGCAGAGTGGATAGTAATCAGTTGAGTGCTCTGCGGAGCGTATTTAGTCTATCCAGCAGAGTGGATAGTAATCAGTTGAGTGCTCTGCGGAGCGAATTTAGTCTATCCAGCAGAGTGGATAGTAATCAGTTGAGTGCTCTGCGGAGCCTATTTAGTCTATCCAGCAGAGTGGATAGTAATCAGTTGAGTGCTCTGCGGAGCCTATTTAGTCTATCCAGCAGAGTGGATAGTATTCAGTTGAGTGCTCTGCGGAGCCTATTTGGTCTATCCAGCAGAGTGGATAGTATTCAGTTGAGCGATCATAATATCATAAGATGATGTAACATGATGAATTAGTTATCAGAGAGTAACCATTATTCAGTTGCGAGGTTTCGGGGTGGCTATAGGGGAGGTTGGAGGCCACTTACGGGGGTTGTCCCCCATTATCATTGCAATGGTTATTCTGTCTTTGATTGTATACTTTAGGTATATAACAAAGTATTCAGTATATACTCAGTAAGAAGTACTAAGTATTATTTAGAGTGTGAACCCAAAGAAGAGCATACAGATGATGCTAATTCAGTGTGACTGTAATACTGCGGTATTATAGATTTAGATCTTCGTTTGGTACAAAGCTATTTGTACTTGGCGACAACGTGGTATAAACACTGTCTCGCCAATACCGAAACCCAATGATGATGTTTCTCTGCAGATAAATTACATTAAGCCCTTGGTCCCTTTACACAATTTCGAAGGCGTTAAGTTACGAAGAAGCATAATCGGGACACCGACCTTCAACTTGATGACGTCCGTCGGAAGTCCACTTGCAGTGAGGGAATTGAGAAATTTTACAGGATAATGAGTGGCGTCATCTTGATTGACAACAGTGTTATAAAATGTGTTAAACACTTCATTCCCTTCCATTTTTAAAAGAATGCATCCGTTGATTGATGCAGCTTGATTATTTTTGGGCGTTTTAAGTTGGAGAATTCTTGAGCATGTGGATTCCTACTCAGCCGCCTATAATTATTGTCAAGCTCAACCTATGAATACAGGATCATAAAAATAATCGTTTCAACGAACCATTCACCTCATCAGCCCCAGTTCCTCGCGTCACCACAGGCAGCGTTCAGCGGAAATTGCCGCTGAACATAACTGTGACACCACCCATTATGTGTTGGTTCCTACGGATGTCTTGTAGAGTTCTGTGTACCGCATCAACTGATTTTCTGTTTGCCATTATACATTCATCTCATCATACGATCAAAGAACAATTCCTGAGCAAATGCCTGTCTTGTCACTATTCCGTGACACATCACAAACAGGTGTTTCGTTGCTCAATAAATTTATGGGAATCTTAAACATGAAGTGCGCTGTTTTGTCACCTCGTGGCAGTAATCCCCGAAGACGCTACTGCTATTGTAATTTTGCCCTGCCTACTGATCACTATAAGGATGCCAGTGGTTATAAATATTTTTCCTGTTCCATCAGGAGTATCCAAAAAAATCGTTTTTTCTCAGATATAAATTGACTCCTAACGCCATCTTGTTAAGAAAAAGGAAACATTATATATAATTTTAATGCTTCAAATTAAAGCGGTATTTTTTATAAGCTAAAATTTTTAAAAGTATAATTCCACACGATGCGCGTTGTTTCCTTCGGGGTTCAAATTGAAATATTTAAAAAAGAATTTCGCTGATCTAAAAAGACTCAACGCCATCTAGAACACTATGTTTTAAATAATCAAATTAAATATATGGTCAAATTAAAGTGGTAACGTTTATTATAAGTTGAAGAAATATTAAAAAACATGTTTCCTTCGGGTTCCAGCCGGTAAGTAATAAAAGTCATTAAGAATGAAATACCACAAAAATACATAATTTCAATGACAAAAAAAAATACTAAAGAATCCACAAAAAGTTTGCGGAACCGAGGATCGAACCCAAAGCCTTAGCGTAAGCTTTAGGCGTTCGCCCGACCGCTCGACTGGAAGGCTATGAAGTCTGTTGACATAATGACAAAATAATCGTTCCTATAAGATATTATTATGTTATGTTATGTAATGTTTAGCTCCTTGTGAATATAGCGTGATAATATTTTGTAAATTGCAATTTAATAACATTTTTCTCATTGTATTACAACAATTCTGGAGCAAATTCTAGAAATACGCTGCTTACTACAATGCTGCTCATCCCCCATAATTATAAACGTGATAATTTATACCCTATAAGTTGACCAAGAATTTAAAAAGTATATTTGCCGAATTTCAACCAAATCTGCCCAGTAGTTTTCGCGCCAACCCTTTACATACAAACAGACAGACAAAGTTTTTTTTTTCTTCATATTCGGCTTCAGTATCGTTCCCCGAACACGTAGCATTTACTTTTTTCTAAAAATTTTCAATGTACAGTTTTTACTTCGTTACGATTTTATTATATGTATAGATATTTGTATCTATTATTATAATTATGCACAATTAATGGGTGAAATAATTTTACGAACTTGTGCTTCTCTCTATTAAATAATGTACACGTGACTTTGCCCTCTTTCATCTCTATCGCTCCAAGATTTGCTGGTAGAAAACTCAACTTTGAGTTAAGTTCGCCTTTGTACATGTACTGTACTTTAATTGTGTGTATTTCTATGTGTTTTTCAGTGTCATCATCTGCCTAGCCTTTTCCCAACTATGTTAGGGTCGGCTTCCAGTCTTACCGGATGCAGCTGAATACCAGTGTTTTACATAGAGCGACTGCCGTTCAGACCTCCACAACCCAAATACTGGGTTACACGATACCCCTTGGTAAGACTGGTTATCAGACTTTCTGGCTTCCGACTACCCGTAAGGACTGTCAGATATCTAGAATTGACAGCCGGGGCCAACAGCTTAACGTGCTATCCGAGGCTCGAGGAAAACGCACATAACTTACGAAAAGTCATAGATGCGCGCCTTGGGTTCGAACCCGAAACCTCTGACTTGCCAGTCAATGGTCACCACCACTAGGCTATCACGACTCTTTTGTTTTGCTATCACGTGTTTTTCTGTGTACTATAAAGAACTCTCAAGTTTCTTTTAACTAGGGTCAAAATGTGACAAATATATGTATTTCATTCGATTAGGATTTATATTGTCGTATAACGAGGTCATTAGTAGAGTCACTAAAAGCAGATGAATGCAGGTGGCAAATTAGAGACTGTGATAGTGAGTTTGCAAGTACAAGGTTCGAACCTGGCATGTACCAATGTGACTTTCAATGTTGTTTGTTAAAGAAGTTAGAAGTTAGAAACAAGTAAAAAAATTATTATG
This sequence comes from Protodeltote pygarga, assembly GCA_936450705.2. Classification (NCBI taxonomy): domain Eukaryota; kingdom Metazoa; phylum Arthropoda; class Insecta; order Lepidoptera; family Noctuidae; genus Protodeltote; species Protodeltote pygarga. The sequence continues at coordinate 12,250,575 of OW388263.2, forward strand.
TACTTTAAAAATAAACACAAAAATAATGTACTTTCTTAGTTGAGAGACATTTGCCCTGCAGTGGGACAGTTACAGGTTAAATTATTACAATCTATATTTTTTCTGGTCAATCCGACCAAGCAAGCCGACAAGCCACCTGATTTACAACAAGATCCAAATCGGTGCATACAAAATTTGTTAACCCTTAACTGTAGTCGTGGGTCTGGAGAACCATGTTCAATAAAAAATAGGCGGGTCCCGTGGGCCCATCTCTATAGAAGTGTGACTATTTTTCACCACTACAAAAAAATGAGAGTCGTGATAGCCTAGTAGTGGTGACCGTTGACTGGCAAGTCAGAGGTCTCGGGTGGCACCTCTGACTTTTCGTAAGTTATGTGCGTTTTATAAATTAATTATCACTCTCCGTGCCTCGGATAGCACGTTAAGCTGTTGGCCCCTGCTGTCAATTGTAGATCTTTGACAGTCGTTACGGGTAGTCAGAAGCCCGAAAGTCTGACAACCAGTCTTACCAAGGGGTACCGTGTAACCTAGTACCTGGGTTGTGTAGGTCTGATAGGCAGTCGCTCCATGTAAAACACTGGTATTCAGCTGCATCCGGTAAGACTGGAAGCCGACCCCAACATTGTTGGGAAAAGGCTAGGCAGATGAAGATGAGTTTAGTGTTAAAAATAATAAGAAATAAGGACCAAAATATGCCTCAGTAAACGCTTAACTATTTTTAGTGTAACTCTTAATTAATAACAACAAAGTTTGGGGTCCCCGTTGTTGCCGAAATTTGTTGTATGGAATGTGGCAGTACCACGGGACCTTATTTCACGACAACCCGTCACTTCTGTTATGACAATTAATTTGACCTGTCATCTAAATATTGTTTGTTGTTTTGTCTTGTAGTTGTTTCACGCAGTTGGCTAAAAATACAAATAATTATATTCATTAGACACTGCGTTTTTAAAAAGCTCAATAAATTGTTATCTAATATTTATACAGGGTGATTTGTAATTATGAGTTTAATGACCCTTTTAAGGATGCTGCTGGTGTTTTACAAATAACCCTGTATAGCAGAATTAAATGCATGTCTATATATAGACGGGATTGTCTCACAATCTCCTGTTATACAATTATGTTAGTAACTAAGACCTAACAAATATTTTTGGTAAGTTTGCTAAAAGTTTGTGTTGACGTATTTGTGCTTAGAACTGTACATAAACTTTTGTATTCCATTTGTTCAAGTCAAGTCAAGTAGTGGTAGGGATTAGTACCAGACAGTGACAGAATATGGCATCTGGAAGAAATTTGTAATCTTTGATGAATAATTGTAAATGTAGAATAATTTTAATTTTCATAAGTTAATAAAAACTTAGTACCTACTTAATAAAATTGTAATTCTTTTTTTGTCTATGAAAAGAATGTCTTTAATGAACGAGGAAACAATGAGCGCAAACTTTATGTGTTCGTATAAATCCAAATTCAAATCGGGGTTAAGTTCGTAGATATAGAGTGACCTGTGTAGAAATAGACTATCCTGCTAGCGTCAAGTGCGCCAGATAACTGCTGTACTAGGCTTACCACAGTGGCGTACGTTTAACTCTTTACATATTTTTGAACAGTCACATTGTTACCAGATATAAATACAAAGGTACATTAAATGTACATCCTGGCATAAATTTTCAAGCAAACAACGTACACCTTCAAATAATTCAACGCCAAAATATCTGCAACAATAGAAAATTCTGCAGTTAGTAGGGGCTAGGTCGCGATTGTGTTTAAATAATAAATGTTTGGTGAGTACACAACTCTAAGTTTGGGTCGTTAAAACCCGCCCGGTCATCCGAGCTGACAACGTGACGTTTGAAGGGTTAATAAATTATGTGTCGCAAATATCTGACGGTTCGTTCCGTTGCGACGCATGCGTATATTGACCTCGCATCAGTTTAAATTTGCAATGGAATGTTGTAAACAATTATAGATTTAAATCCTTTATTTTAGTGACAAAACCTAAACCTACATAAAAATGTACTCTGTGGCGATCAAAGAGAACATTTTAATGTAAGTTTATTCAATAAATCAATGTAATACTTAACAATTTATTTAATAAAACATAAAATCTAATTGCTAGTCGTTGTACAAGCAAGACCTGTAGCAATGCCTTATTAAATTTTACGGCTATAGCCGTACGCGTGGACAGGATAAAGTCACAGATAATCGTCGGATATTTGCTGGAGCCTGGCTATTTATGAATTATATAATTTCATGTCTATAAATATTACTCACAATATACAGGTAAAAGTGGCAGTGTCAGGTTTTTTTTAACTAAGTAAAACTCAAGCTGCTGATTTTTTATAAAAATCAGCGGTTACGTGTATATTTATGTTCATATTATAATTCGATAAAATGTATGGAATAGCTGAATTATTTTCACGATTTCAATGTTGGTCCTATGGTAAAAGTTATTCATAATGATGAGTGCAATGACTTCTTTCCATGTTTTTAGTTAATTCAACTATATCATGTTATTTTTGTATTATTAAAAAAAAGATTAGAAAAAGAAAAAATGTTAGACCCAAAAATTCCGTACAAGCAGGCACAATATAATTAATTTTTAGCTCACATTATTCTGAGTTGTGATGGTCTGATAGGCAGTCGCTCCATGTAAAACACTGGTATTCAGCTGCATCCGGTAAGACTGGAATCCGACCTCAACATAGTTGGGAAAAGGCTAGGCAGATGATGATTAACACCTGCACACGTGACTTATTAACGCGATGAAATCATCGGCTTGATATTCAACATTTTTCCAATAACCATTCAATAATCGTGTTACCTTTGAAAGGAAACCATTTCGTTTATTGTAAATTATTTTCATTGCGAACGAAATTGTATTAATATGTTCATTTAATTTGTTGAACGATTTCTGGATAATGTGAGTAACTGTTCGCAGTTAAACAGTTACAATTATGTATCTGATTTAACGATTTTTTAAATTAAAGACTGTTTTTAAATGAAATGAAATGAATTTATTTCACATAAAATACATCACATAATGATTGGGTTATTTCAGAATAGATCTTCCATTTTGCAACAAAGAGCAATATTTATATGGGACCAACTTGGGAATATATTCTTTCAAATGAAAAAATAATTTTTAAAATCGGTCCACAATTGACTGAGAAATCGGTGAACATACAAAAAAAAACATACATACAGCCGAACATAGAACCTCCTCCTTTTTGAAGTCGGTTAAAAACAAAACGTTTTGATCTATAGCACTTTAACTAATTAGTAATCTAATCACAAACAATACAAAGTGCGTTAGTTAATTAAATAACGCACAACTTTCATTGCGACAAATAACCCTACATCACTCGGATAAGAACCGCGTAACCCGATCCCCATACCAACCGACACACTCGGATAAATCGTGCGTCGCGACTCGCATCACCAATTGCAAGATAAGGGCGACACTGTACTGACGTTTTTAGCTGCAATTTAGTCGTAAAAGTCGTATTTCCGTGGTTCCAAGTCAAAGGTCGTAGATTCGAAACCTGCCCCACCACTAATTTTTCAAATTCATGTTTATTTAAAACTAGGTTGGTCATCAACCATACGATAAACAATAAAGACTAGGCTAGATTGTATTAAGATTAGATACATACACTAAAATAAAGAATAATTATAAAAAAAAATAAAGTAAACATACCTAGGTATATATAATATCTAGTAGATATTAATTATCTACCTATCAACATAGGCTATATCATTTTGTAACTATGCTTATGACAGGATCAGTTTTATAGAAAGACATGGAGTAAAAGTGACACGTGAGTAGAAGACTTTTTCGTGGGTTTATTTCCAGGCATTTATGAAAATGGCTGAAACAAATGTGCTGCGTAGCGCAGAAGATTGCGACTGAACAATGATCTCGTTAATTTATTAACCCTGTATGTAACTGACAACTTGACATATTCCCGGCAGGACGAGAGAGAACAGCTTAATGGCAACTTTAACCCCCATATTTTAATATATCATTAAGTTATATTATTACTAGCGATCCGCCCCGGCTTTGCACGGGTGCAATATACATATAAACCTTCCTCTTCAATCATTCTATCTACCACTACTACCGCATCAAAATCCGTTGCGTAGTTTTAAAGATTTAAGCATACATAGGGATATAGGGACAGAGAAAGCGACTTTGTTTTATACTATGTAGTGAGTAGTGAAGCCACTTGAAAGTCTGAAGCGTGATAAAAAGTCGTCAGTGTGATGCAAGCTCCAAAAATTCGGGAATACGACCGCCTTTTAAAAAACGTGAGGTGTATTGTGTTGCGTAACGCGATAACACTGAGATGTTTAGTGGTTGGGCTGGAATTCCAGAGTAAGGGTGGGTTCACCAGGTCAACTTTAAGTCCGTAAATTTTGCGTAGGACTGGGTGGAGTAGTACTAGCGAAGAAACGCCTATCAATCCACAAGTGTAATGTGAAATTGTGTCAAATATATCCGAGCAGCGTATCATCATTTACGTGTGTGACTTACGCGAGATACCTAGTGAGATACTCGTGTCACGTGTGAGATACCTTTTTTTGTATATGGGAAGAAACCTTCAAAAGGCAAGGAGGACGGGTCCTCCGGGGGAAGAGACCGGGGAGTGTGGGATTCTTACCTCACTAAAACCACCCCGGTGATCACTATCAGCACATGGAGGGAGATCCCGGGTACTTTTAAGAGACCAGCTCCGAAACCTCCGGTGAGACTGTAAAGGGGTCTCTCCTGAGCCTTGCTGTGCACGGTAGCATGTTATCACTTTGCCACCGTCTTCTCTGGGGTCGCTCAGTGAGCTCACAGACTCCCCAATCTGAGCTCCCGCGACCCCAAAGGCCCTGCCTGCCTGATTGGTGCAACCTAGTGCTCAAACGCAATCCTATAAATTACTATAAAAAAAAAATTGTGAGTTCTGAATATTCGTTAGAATTTTAAACAATATATAACGACGACGTAAAGTAACAGTATTCGTACTGGTGAGTGAAAGGATTAGATATCTCCTCCCCGTCCATAATCTCGCCTAGGGTTGGCATATGCTGTCTTGGCTTATTGTACTTTATTGCACCGAAGGCGTGACATCTAGGACACTTCAGAAAGACCTGGCCCAAAGGCTGAGTATAGCTATTCAGCGAGGCAATGCAGCCAGCATTTTGGGAACGTCGCCTACTGGTAGGTAAAAAAAGAGATATAGAAAACCTTAGAAAAGAATTAAGAGAGTCACAATATTAGAGTTCACCATGTTTGCAATAAAGTTTTAATAGTATCTCAAAAAATTGTTATTATTAATTAACATAACTTTGTTCTTGACCATTCATTGTAAGTCAGCCACTTCACAAATTAACTGCTACCTCTCAAGGGTCTTAAATATATATCACCTAATAATTTATAGGTGTACAAATATCTCCGACGTGTTCTCTAGGGGAACAAGCGTAACATTTAATATTAACTTGACATTTCCCTCAAAACTTCAATAGACCCTAAGCCGACTGATGGCAATTAAAAGTTACCTGACAACTAGTGGCGGAGGGTCAATTTTTGTATGGGGGTAAGTTGGTTGGTGGGTTACTTGGACAAGCGTGACGTATGCAGTTCTGTCTGTATTATAGTTGTGGATCGTAATTACCTATGTAAGAGTCGTGATAGCCTATTGGTGTTACCGTTGGTTGGCAAGGCAGAGGTCTCAGGTTTGAACCCAAGGGCTCTGACTTTTCGTAAGTTATATGCTATTAAATAATTATCACTTATTCCGTGCCACGGAAAGCATGTAAAGCTGTTGCAGGCCCTGCATTTGATCTCTCTCCGGTCGTGTCGAATTGCCGTCCCATCGGATTATCAGAGCGAGGGAATAGAAAGTGCACCTGTGTTTGCGCACACATTGTGCACTATAATATCTCCTGCGTAGTTGGCTATATATCCGATGTGATTGGTCGCTGTGACCGAGACTCAATCGGGAGGACATTATTAGTTGTAGATACTGGGCTGGCTTTCTGGCTTCAAGTGTCGTGTTGTAGATGTGGCTTAGCCCACCTTTACCATACGACACTAAGACAAAAATATTGGCGTTTTTTCAATGATGAATTGTGTTTTATTGTTAAATGAAATTGAAATGTTTTATTCTTATGGTTTGAATACATGATAAAATTATAAAGTTTAATTATATTATTATATAGTATACTACACTCACATACAATAATAGACTCTACTCAATGTGCGAATGCCAAAGGGAAGCTGCGGGTGGTAAGACTAGAGTTGTACGGGCGCTCCGCTACTGCTGACAACATCAACTAGTTAAGAGTACATGTTGATAGGTATTGGTGTAACTTTGTTCGATTTTGTTAATCAACCATTACCGAAATACTGGATTTGGCTGGCCTACTACTACTGCCTATTACTACAACTACTAATAAATGCAAAAATAACACAAACTAGCCAGGGTGCCAGCTACTTTGATACCGACCGACGTATATAATTTTTTTTTTCTTAAAATTTTGATAATTTAATTGAACGAGAATTTCATAAATTAAAACAAAAATTTTAAAAACGTATCGAATTTAGTACCTCCTTCTTAAAAGATTTACAAAATCTTGCACTTATACAAAAAATATATAATATCACAAATTAAGGTCAACAAAATAATTGCTACGGCCATTCTACGGCCGTGCTACGGTTCTGCTACGAAACAGCCACTCTGCTACGCAGTTTAGTGGCATAGTCTGCGCGCTAGTCGTAGTCATCGCTTTAGGTATGTAAGCGATGAGACGGACGGACTTCTCTGATTAAAATGTGTGTCAACTGTCAGAACAATATAAAACAATCGCCATGAATCATATATGATTCACGAGACAAGGAAAAGGTTAAAAAGCAAATTACCTATTCAAGATATTCCAAGTAGGTGCCAACTTGGAATACGTATACTTTACCGATGTCGTGATACAACCTCCCCAGTGACATGTCAGATTGCACCAATACTCCCCATAGGAATTGAGATTTAAGGGGAAGCCACTCGACTTGATTTAAAATTCAGATTTAAAGTTCTGTCAATATATTATTATGAGTATAGATATACCTAGATTTAAAACTACAACTATGGAAGAAAATTATGGGCCCTGAAGAGCCATAAAATAGATTATTTTACTCAAAGGAAATATTTCTTTATTTTTTTAAATAAACGATACCGCATTCACATATATAAATAGTCAAGAATGACTAGCTTACCTAAACCGGGAATCGTACCAGCTAAAAATTTTAAAAATAAACATTCGCTATTTTACTTCACTAATTTGACGTTTGCCAATAACAATAACTGGAAAGTACTAAGCTGTTTATTTTTATGTGTCATTTTAAAAAAACCATAATTTTATTAAAAATACCAGAAAATAATAATTTCTTACATTCCCCACAGACTGCTATAAAGAGCGAATCTTCAAAAATCGAAACGTAAACTTTCTGCATATTTTTACCATATTCAATGGTTTCCTACAAAATTCAATCACCGCTATCACCCACCTCGACACCGCCCTAACGGAGCCACAATATTTGACAGCTCTCACAAATGAAAGGAACAGAAGCCGTCACAAACTGATTTGTAACTCGACGAATTTAATTGGAAGACACATGTGAACACGTCAATATTTAACGAACGTTTCCTTCGGAGACATTCGAGAAACTTCGTGTTTTGTTTTGTTCCCCCTGACAGGAGATAAGAATGACAGCAATCTTTTTGTGCTTTTTGTTGCGTATTTATGTTTGTGTTTATGTACTTTCTAAGGGCCTGTTTCGTCGCCTCTAGATAAATGCTGTTACCTTATCTGGCCAATGATTTTGTATAAATTCTACTTACTTTATTGGACAAGTCTTTCTAGATATAAATATTTAAAAAAGTATTAAGTCTTTCTAGTATAAATTCGGCAATTAGTTATTATTAGTGATTATGTTTTCATTAGACATGATCCCATCTAATAAGATATTGTAAAAGCCGATTTCACCACTGACAGTAAACGCGATCAATCAAGTTAAACTAGGTTCAATCTTTTAACTGAGCTCAGAACTGCAATTTGCGTAGAGTTGTACTTAGTTTTATTAAAGTCGGTTTTTTAAATAAATGGTGATATCGGGCCTAAGTTAAAGGTAGTTTAGAAATACGATTTTTGGATTGATAATTCGCAGATGAATAACATTTTAGGACAATCTTAAGAAGGTATGGGTGATTCTTAGAAACAATTAGTAAAAAATGAAGTCACTAAGTAATTAAATCAATATATTGCTTATTATTATTATTAAAACATAAACTACACCCCTGTTATCAGGTATTGATATAGTATAAAAACCTTCCGAAAGTACTTTTGTGTTTTAAATTTCTGGTAGAAAAATGATTAATTAAGAAAATGTTAACGTTTTTCTAAGAATTACCCTTATACACGCAGACTTTAATTATAACAGACGGTAGCGACTCCAATTACAACAAACCTTATCAAATTAAAAAGGGGCATATTCTTAAATCCTTTTACGATAAACGTCATCTCACAATTAAGATGCGGTGAACATAAAATCAGATTATTTGTGCTTGAAGGACAAGCTTCTGAGATAACTTCGTGAACAGAACTTCTGAGTCGATAAATAAACGCAAATACACATAATGGAGAGGACAGAGTAGGAACAGCGATTTGTAGTTTTAGTGTGCCATTTAAATCAAAATTTATTTGGTGTGTATGTTTGTCAATATAAGAGTTAAATTAATATTGTTTTATCATGTGCTATTTTCAAATCCTATCTCTCTCTATAATGATTTTGAATTTTTATATTTAGGTATAGACCAATTAAAGACATATTAATATCTAATGATTTAATACAAAATAAAATTGTCATGTGTAGTTTATATCGCTTGTTTTTGCTACACTTCCGTCTTGCTCATTTGTTTTTGTAGTTTTCTTTCCAACGATCAAAGATGTGCTAACTAAGTACAAAACTCTGAATTATACCCGCATTTATAAAAAAATGCAATTAGACAAAAAATGAAAATTAGAAAAAAATTGCAATTTGCAAAAACCTACTACCTCAACCTACAATCATAGTCCAGACCAGAAAGATCAGCTACACCCCTGCTTACGATAATCGAGCGACTTCAATCCGCTTAATCCCAACACAGACTCCATGACCACGACGTTCACAATTCACAGGCTCACAAAGCTGTTTATTTTTAAACAACAAAACGAATATTACTCTAGACAAGACCTTCTTGCTGATAACTAAATAGACCTGGAAGGACCAACCTGGGGCCACTTTATTTTTTAAATCACCCCGGTGTAATCTTACAGTGAAGCAAAGGCAATGTAATTACGGAGCCAGACTTTTTGGCTGTTGTATGTTTTTAATTATTTCTTTTTTGTTTTAAATGATGGCCAGATTGCAGTTTCAGATTTTATGATACGAGTTGTTTATGGTGGTTTATTATTTATTTTTAATTTCGACAGAAAGCTTTATGCAGCTTTTTGTTAAAAATTTAATAAAATAAAAAATATTTCAAAAATTTTATCCTAACTTATATTATAAATACGAAAGTAAGTTTGTTTATTTGTTACCTTGCCTAAACCACTGAACTGATCATCAAATTTTACATAATATACGTTGTCAGATGTACAGGCACATACACGGACATAGGCTACCAACTATCCATCCCAAAAAATACTGTTCCTGAGGATAACAACAATAACGTTCTTATGATAATAGATTCAAATTCAAATTCAAATTCAAAAACTTTATTGCATTCCACAATGTGAGCTTAGATGGTAACTTATTAACTATGAGATCATCATGGACCCTGTCGGGCACAGCAAAAGTAAGAGAGAGAATGAGGCCTTAAAATTACATAATAATATATATATATTTTTTTTTTTTTATGAACTAATAAAACTAATTTTAAAATATATTTGGTATACATTTATGCATTGTTCTCCTTAATAAATTAAATATTAATTTTTCAAGTACTCAGCATTAGGTATGACTAGGTACTTTTATTATATTTATTAAATTATTATATAATATATTTATTTTATTTAGTTAGTTAATTTTAATTCTTAAATTTAAGTTTTGAGAATGGTTATTTTTTTTGTATGTAATTTAGGTAGTAATAATAATTTGATTAATAATAATTTGATTTAGATGGCACCACGTGGCGAGCGAAACCGCAAACTAAAACTTGTAATATAAATCATATTTCACCATTCAACGAAATAATGTTATTTGAATAAAAACAACTAACAGAAAACTATTAAAAAGCTGGTTCTTTTACTTACTTAAGACAAAGATTCAAAGTAGAAACTTAAAAATAATAATTAGTCATTTACATTAGTATAACGAGCAAAACTCTTCATTGCTATTAAAACTTTAATTTATTTTTAGCGGTAGACTGCTCCTTAAACATTTAAAAGACTAACTTGAATTGCGTCTTTTTAAAACTTAGTTACGTTGCACAAGGACCGAGTTTAGCTTTATTTTTAGAGGAAACTATGTTTTAATATTTTCTGGGAAAGCTTTTGTAATATTTCTCTTCAATACAGTGGCATACAATGGAAAATTCGTGACCTAAACAAAAATGTCTTAGCTATAGAAAATATTTTTATATATTTACGCGGAGTCCTATTCATTGGAATAAAACTAACTTTACGAGTTTAACCACGATCGTTGCCTCAAAAGAGTTGGGATGGGGAAATAAAATTAACCCATCAAAGGACATTAAAACATAAAAATACTATTTACGATGGCTTACCTACTGATGAATTTACGATGGGATTTTACTCGGAGACCATAATCAGTGGATCGGTTTCAGTTTTCAGTCAGGACCAATGTAATTACGGGTTAGATTCACCCACTGGGTCACAAAGCATTTATGTCTGTGTCACTCTTATTTAGTGATAGCCTAATGGTATGACTGTTGTCTGCCAAATTAAAGGTCTCAGGTTCGAACCTAAGGCGTGCTCTTCTGAGTTTTCGTAAGTTACGTGCGTATTATAAATTAATTATCACCTGCTCCATGCCTCGGAAAGCACGTTAAGCCGTAGGCCCCGGTTGTCATGAAGATCTTTGAAAGTCGATATAGGGAGTCAGTACTATCGTAAAATCCTGGATCTGAATTATGACTAAATCTCGATATGACTAGATTGCGTTTGGACTAGATCGCCACAAGGCCAGGTCGTATGACGGTATGATCGTATCATAGTGACTTTTTACCCGACTGTCAAAGAAGAGTTATTTAACAGTTGGTAAAGTCTACCCTATTGTATTTATTATGTATGTACACACAAAAACATGTAATGGGATGGTAAATATGGTAATTTGGCGGGTTAACAGCAATACAAAGTACCAGGAAAACACGGTTGAAGGTTAATCTCACCCACGATTACGCACGAATATGCGGCAAAATGATTGAGTACCTACACAGTTCTGAGGTAAAGTAATATCAGTATTACGTGGGTACAACATAAATAACAAGAATACCTTTATCAAATAACCAACCAGTAGAGTAATATTCTCCGGTTCATTAACTAATTTATTCTTGAGAAAGTCCCGGTTATCCGGGAGTAGTCTGTAAGAAACAAAACTAATGGCGTTGGCAACACGAGAGCCCGAAGCTGTCGCGGGGGATTGGAACAAGGATGTGCTTACAGCGGGCTTAAAAGCTTACGCGATTTTAAAGTACGTTCAATCTGGAGTCGAAGCCAATTAACTAATATTCAAAGTTTGCAAAGAGTATCTGAGGACATAATCTATGCAAATTTTCGGTCAGTGCCGTTTTAGAAATAAGATTTTTATTGCATAGCATCACGCATCTATTCCCCAAAGTGTTATTTTGTGCGCTCATTAAAAGGTGTTTGCCCTTAATCGCCATGCTGGGTAAGCGGATTGGCGATCGCAACAGCAGATGGTTGCTATTACACAGTAGGATGCTGCTGCCTATCCTCTAGATTTTTCCCTTTGTCGCTTCTTCCGACACCCGCGGGATGAATAGGGGTGCAGGTTTAATTCTTAGGCCGGTAACCACACGGCACTTAAGATATTAACATTCGAAAGTATAAGCTACGCATCTGGGGTTAAAACCTGAGACTTGCCAGCCACGATCGTAGCAATAGGGTAGTCTAGTCACTTATTATAGCTGCCATATCACATCTTCCTAGCCTTATTATTTCCAAACTTGGTTGGGATTGGCTTCTAATTGAACCAGATGCAGCTGAGTTTTCTCTGAAGCGTTTTATGCAGCTAAGTGTAGACAACATTCGCTAACCCTCCACTACTTGCACCGCGTAATAATTTATGGACGGAAGCCGGGCTGGGGACGCGGCAATTAGCCGGCGCGTAACGAACCCTTGAAATAAATATCATTTGGTGATTAATGAGAGGGCCTGATTAATATGTTGTTATTATTCATTGGGATAACACTGACCGTATCGAAGTTTTACCATAAGTGTTTATGACCAACACTGGTGGGTTTGCTTGACTTCAGTCCGTAAAGTAATTTTGGTAAGTGATCCTCTTACTAGCCGAGATGCGCGCTCAGTGACGCGCAGTAGCGGCAGCTGCAGCACTCGACTCAATCATGAAGCTTTTTTGGAGTTATCAATTTATTTATCACCTTATTTCAGGGTGTATTCCGTTCTCTTCTACTAAGCTTGTTCTACCAGAATGGAAATAAATCTGCACATATTCCGGTTTGTTCTATTAGTAGAACAAAACGGAATTTAGACGACTTTTTCTTCGTTCTGTTCTACTGCTCTAATACTTCATAAGTTACATAACTAAGGCTGTCGCCTCTTTACGTTCTCATGATTCTTACTTCTACCATTCATTTGAATTTTGTGCCTTTATGAAGGAACACAATTTAATTCTTCAGAATCTAGAATATCAACCAAATTCAACCCAATTTAGTATTCAACTCCGACCTACATGGTTAGAAACAGAGTCGTTACTTCTTCAAGATAGGCTGCACTTGGCTTACACCCAGTTCTCGATAACACAAGCTAAGGTTATACTCGCCTCGCTAGATACATACGCCAACGAGAATTTGATTGCTTCGTACGCGAAAATAATGGCGGACTCTAAACGGCTTTCTAACTGTTGAATAAAAGTTTTCATGGAAACCCTTTGTCTTTGTGGAAATTGGTGTGTTTATGTAGTATCTGTGGGGATAATTAAGTACGCTAGCTTGTTTTTTTTTAAATGCAAGAAATGTAATCATGTTTTAATTTTTTTCTAATTATGACGTTTATTATTTGTCTATCTACCTACTATTTCTAAACTTCTAATAAATAATCATAAAAATTTAAACGCTTCAGAATTCCGCCCCGCCACACCGTCGCGGTCGTCTGCAGGTAGCATACCCAGGAGGCCGTTGGAGTCTTACTCAGCCCTCGACCTAGACCATTGCATAATTTGTATAAGAACCTAGGACATATTTTCCTTTATCTTTTTATCCACACAGGCGAAGCCGCAGGGAAAAGATACCTATATGAAATAATCCGAAATCTACGCCGACGAAAGCGCCGCGGGCGGAAGCTAGTTTGATATAGTGGCTATTTCTGAAACAGTTTCAAGTATTGTGAAAAAAAATAGGCACGCCAAGATTATTATTCTGTAAAATTAAAATGATTACCTAAGTAAGTAAGCTTACGAGTTTCAAAATCCTAGAACTTCAAAACTTCGGCTGCGGTAACTGCTACCAGAAAATTGAATTACTTTTATATTCGACGAGCTACTTAGAACTAGGGGAGAGGCGTACAAAATGGCATAGGTGGGTAAAATGGCACACCTTCGTTTCTCCGAAACCACAGACATATTGGTTGTCACAATTGAATGTAAAGGACGGCTTAGTAACACAGATCACAACCTGTGGCGGCGCTAGTCGCGTGCGTGGGGCCTTGCGGTGCGGACGCGTGTTTGTATAATTTTTGCAATCACGAGTTTTACTCAGATAGATTTTGTTTCTCGTAAAAGATAGTATTTTTTACGTTTATTTGTTTGTATCTTAGTTTTAATTTGTTGAATTTTTACCAAATAACTTCAAGAATGTTTTGAAATCTCAAAATTCTAGTTACATATTTAGTTATGGTTTTTTAATGTTGGAGGTTATGAAGTGGACAAAATGGCATACACCTTGTTCGGGTAAAATAGCATACTATGTCATTTAACCTACCTTTTGTTTTGCCAAATAGGCAAAAGCAAAATCCACTCCTCCACCTGTTCCAAAGCAAAACACGAGAAGTTTACAAAAGCTTTGGATTTTAGTTCCGATAGTAAAAATAATTTCACTGTCTTACAAGCTTACACTAAAGGCGAGGATCGTCATCATCATGATCAGCTTGTCCACTGCTGAATATAGGCCTCTCTCAATGCGTGCCACTATTATCATACGCTCATTGGAGGTATTTGCCCATAATCGCCAAGCTGGGCAAGCGGGTTGGCGATCGCAGTAGCAGATGATTACTGTTAAGTAGGTATACAGAAAGATACTGCTGCCCATCCCCCGAATGTTTCCCTTTGGCGCTTCGCGACACCCGCGGGACGAGTAGGGGTGGTTCTATTCTTATCCTGGAAACCACACGGCAAAAGCCGAGGATGACGATGAAGATTGTCCATACATTTATTGCAATGACCTCTACTCCAGGTCCAAGCCAAAAGAGGTCTGACTAAAGTGCTTAAGCTGTAAAAAATGGGCTCATGCATCATGTGCGGATATTCCGAAAAATACAAGGCGTTTTAATGTGAACTCTGCATGTAACCCATTGATTTTTGTTACAATTTTTGTAAGCCATTTTGTCCACACCACGTGTGTCATTTTACCCGCCTAGGGCGGACAAAACGGTTTTTGTTCAAGTTTTTTTAAAAAGTTTAATAATTCTATTGTTTTTGTACTGAGTTGATTGATCTCTATAATTCTAACTAGGAAATGAACCAAAGAATACATAGTTACTTAAAATGACCAATAATATTAATAAATAAAGATTTGATGACTGATTTTATAACTAGTATGTCATTTTGTACGCCTTTCCCCTACTTACATAAGTTTAATTCACACAGAGAATGGCAGCGGCCAGCCCGGGGCCAGGAAAGCCAGATTTGATACCAGTCCTTTATTTGTGATTGCAATTTATCTCGCCAGCTCCTTTAAACTGCCTTACGGTTATAAAATAATTCGATGGATACGGTTCGATTTTCCATCCATCGAAAATACCAAAACAAACCTAAGCCGAAATTCTTACTCTACTTTAATCAGCTAATATAGAATCAATTTTTGTAAACTTCTGATTTCCAAGTTTCCGGATTCTCGTGGCTCGATGCCAAGTTCCTTGTAAGTTTTTCCTTTAAAATGCATCCCCATTAGGCCCCTGGGTCCTCAACAAGACTTCAAAACCCGCCGAGCGTATAAACTAAGCCAGTTTTCTTCGTGCACATTTTTCACAAGGTCTAGAATACTAGAGATGGCTACGAATCTGGGATTTATGTGTTTTAGTTTAGTTTGATGGTACCTAAGTGGGGGCGAGCGCACGGTGGGTTTGTTATTGTAAGGAAAAAAATATTCTTGTCGCAGTTCGATAGGTAAAGCCGTAATACGTATCTATAACTTTATTATTTTCCATCTAGCTTATATATGTTTACCTATTCCCCTAGTAAAATAATCAATAAGTAGTTTATGTATCCGAAAGCGTCTCATATTACTATCTGACTAGCTATGGCACGGCCTTTTTTTATGCTTTATTGTACACTAAAAACATACAGATAGAGTACACAGAAATAGATCAGATAGAGTAAGTACATGTATGAAGCGAGCTTCCGACTACTTTTGAGTAATAGAAAGATGGCATGAAAATCTAAGGCAATCAGATCGAAACGCTCTTTATGGCTTTCTGTGGCAAACTAATATCTTGGCAGGTGATTCCTATATACTAAGTCATTAGGAGCGTGGCATAGATTTTTTAACGCCAGCTGTTAAAAATTAAGTTGAAGCGCTGAATATGGCAGTAAGCAGTGTTTAGCTGTCGAGTTTAGTCAGCTTTTTTTGGTTGGACCTTATGTATCTTATGTAACTAGAGTCACTCTTATAACAAACAATAGGTATTAGAATTATGACTATTCATAAGTGCCTAATGGTCTACACGAATAAGAATATTTTGATTATGTAAGCAAATAAAACATTCAGTTCCATTGTAAAACAATTTATTTCGTTATAACTTGTGTTAGATCTAACAATAGAGATAATTTTGACTTGGTACCTACACTAATAGGTACTTAGTTATCTAGTAGTTTAAATGCTTACACTAAAAAGATTAGTAAAATTTAGAATTTTCAATAGTTATTTTAACTAACAGATCATCTGCGTTTCAGCTAAAATATTTAACACAATATCAATAGATCCTTAAACAACTGAATTAGGTTTTCTTATTGCTTATTTGTTTATAATTAAATACAAAAATTAAACGCTTATTTAAAAATAACTTATTTATTTTCACTATGTGCAACAAAATGACTTAGGCTACATCCGCACAGACAGGTTGCTTGGCTTGCTTAGCGCCTAGAGCTTAGTGGCTTACAGTCTAGCTACTTGCTACACAGTACACGGTAGCCGCACTGAGAGGTGGTTTGCGTGATCATGGCTTGTCGCCACGTTGACGAGGTGTCACTTTCAAAAATAGCTTTAAACTGCAACTAACACAAATTTCATCTTTAAAATATACTAATTCTCGGCCTTATCCGTTATGTTGGGTTCACGACATAAATAAGTCACGGTCAAGACATGGGGAGTTTAATGTTCTGTATAAACAATAGCGTAATTTTGTGATTTTTTTTACAAATATCTGCGTCTGAGCGGAGAAACATTTGATCTACTTCTCTATTAAATTAACTCATTAAGATGGTCATCAATAAATATTTCATCCATTTGTTTCTTCTAAAATGCCTCGCGCCTCGTGACAAAAAACCAACACGTTTGTTCACCTCGATACACGCTTAGGCGTCAAGCGCGCAATGTGGCCGTTCGCAAACAAGCTAGAACGTTCGTTATACTAAGCTACTCGCTAGGTGACCTGCTAGGCTTTAGGCGCTAAGCAAGCCGCCCGCGCCTGTCTGTGCGGACGTAGCCTTAGGTAATCTAAAAAAAGTAGTACCTACTTTTAAAATTATGGCTTAATTTTCACCATCGAGATGACAGAGGCCAGCAACGGTAGGCAGCAGTTAGCCGGCAAGTATGTTCAGCGACGTAATAACTCAGCGCGGATCTTGCAGTTTACCTTCTAAGGGGCTCGATTCTTCTCTCGAATTTTGTTGCTATTAGCTAGCAAACTCGAAGGAAGAATCTAAAGACGCAAGTTAGCGAGCAGTTAGCGATCTGCGACTGGTTAAAGGTAGCGACCTTTAACCAGTCGCAGATCGCTGACTGCTGGAGCCCACTGCTGGACATGAGCCACCACCAAGGTTATCCATACATGTCGGTCCTTCACTGGTCTCATCAAGCGACCTCCCGCGACTCTTACCGGTCGGAATATAGGTACTTTATTAAAAGCTATGTATTACTCTGTAATATTAATATGTATTACCTAATACTAGGATAGTTAACAATGGCGTACAAATATTGCTATAAATATAAGCAATATTTGTACAACATTTGACTCGTGATAGCCTAGTGGTGGTGACTGTTGACTGGCAAGTCAGTGGTCTCGGGTTCGAACCCCAGGGGCGCACTTCTGACTTTTCGTAAGTTATTTGCGTTTTATAAATTAATTATCACTTACTCCGTGTCTCGGAAAACACGTAAAGCTGTTGGCCCCGGCTGTTAATTGTAGATCTTTGACAGTCGTTACGGGTAGTCAGAAGCCCGAAAGTCTGACAACCAGTCTTACCAAGGGGTATCGTATAACCCAGTATCTGGGTTGTGGAGGTCTGATAGGCAGTCGCTCCATGTAAAACACTGGTATTCAGCTGCATCCGGTAAGACTGGAAGCCGACCCCAACATAGTTGGGAAAGGCTAGGCAGATGATGATTCATAATTTGTAAAGGGTACTGCAAATGCAAACCTTAATTTATTTATAAGTTTATTAGTCTGCATGAATTATTATTTGTACCACCTTTATCTGTACCACATGTCGTGCAAATAAAATGATTTTTGATTTGATTTGAACAATTTGGCTTGTAACTAGAAGTCTCGCTTTTCAGCCCTCTCAGGACACGGCCCAGCAGCTCCCAGAGCGGAACGCCTTAAGTCCCGTTTTTCATCTAAGCAGCCAATTTAACGTGGTGGGTACCTATTTTAGCCAACCCTGATTGAGAAAATCTGTGCCTAAGTCTGTTATTTTAATATTATTTATAAAAAGATAGTTACCATGTTGTGAATTTTCCCTGCGTCCCGACTTTTCCGCCCCTGTCCCGCTTTTTTTATGGAATAATAGATCTGGTAATACTACTTGTAACACGTTAAATAGCCTGCACAAATAAACTGGGGCAATATTATCACTATTTTGAGTTTGAGTTTTGATTATACATTTCCTCCCATACATCATACAAAACTAATATTACATTCGAGCGATAAAAAAATATGCATTAGTTAATATTATATATTATTATGATGCAATCACACACTGGAATCATATACACACGGGCTACACAACAAGCTATACATACATTACCAATACGAACTGACCTCGCTTGTATAGGTTCGTACAAGATGTCAGCTTATACTGGGAATGTATAGCTTGATTTGTAGTCGTGTGTACATAGTATATATATACATTCATTTGCAAATAAAAGGATACATTATTAGTAAAAAGCACATTATTGGCACTTTTGAAGCTACTTTTTTGTAAAACTACTGTTATCGTGCCTAAGAGCTCTTGTGATCGCGCGCTAAAAAAAAATTAAATAAAATAACATTACGGCGACCGCATTCGCGACAGTTAGATTATGTTAAGAAGTTCCGCGGGGCTGCAGCAAACTTTTGCGACGTTTAAGGGCCGATACCGGTTAGCGATTTTTTCTCTATGAAAAACGCTCGCTGCTGCCGCTAACCACTTGCTGCATTGCCAAGCAGCTCATTGCACAGATCCTCCTTCCTCGTTTCAGTTAAGTAATTGGACAGATACTTACATCCCGACTCACGAAAACTGTATCCTTCCAAATTTGAACATGTTCTCTGATCAGTGGCGTTTCCAAACTCAGATGAAATAGATATTCATGGAATTTTTATTAATAAAATAAAGATAATATTTAGATGTCAGTAAGTTGTGTGCAATATATTCTGTTTATAATTCTATACATTACGTGAAGATCTAATGTAAACAATACACGCTTGTCAACTATTTACATAATAGTATCTCGTATTTCATAACTATAGGTTATTTCGTATAGACCAGTAAAGAGTTTAAAGGTTTTTTTTTTCTTCAATTCTTATTCTATGGTAATTGATAAATTACTCGAAATCTCTTAGCACTAATTTTGTTTATGACCCTGAACAACGTTTGTTCTAAGATTTTTCAAAATTCGGAACTTTTTTTCTATACTACAGTATAAAAACACTGTACTTTGCATATAATATACGACGGCCGACGAAAGACCAGAGTCGATAACCAGGACTGCGCAGCTAGAACAAACGGCATAATTGGGCGACAAGTGCTATTATATAAGTAAAACTTCAAATAAACGTTTTTTTTTAATAACCTGTTGAATTTTAGTCAAAGTTGTAAAACGAACCTGTTCAGGATCATGATACGAAGTTAGCACTAAGAGATTTCGGAAATAATTTCAATGTACCTGTATATTATTGCTACAATGCTTCAATGACTATGGAATAGCTATTCTGTAATTACCTCATAAATCTACATTTTGTTCGCTTCAGACAAATTACTTTATAATATTTCTATAGCATAAGATTTAAGAGTTACGGGCCAATTAGCAACAAAGCCGCAAGTGAATAGATATTTTAAAAAAATTACAACGTTAAAAATGGTTTCGAACATTCTTTGTTAGACAGACACGGCACGGAATAAATGACGTCATGTGTTCTAATGTCAAAGAACTGTCATATCCATATCATACGTATCCTGTTTTGCGAGAAGAGGATAGCAATAACCCCTCTAGAATTTTAGAAAGCTTATAACTTCGGCATTAGCGACTGATTGTAATATTTTTTGCACATGTTGTATTATTTTTCAAACTTTAGGGTGACCTGAAACTTTTTTACGGACTTTTTTAACTGCTATTTCGTAGGGATCGTGACCCTACTTTCGATAGATTACGGCTATGTTGCTGAATGGCCCGTTTGAAGTGAATAACAGACATCTATAGTTAAAGCCATTGTATAGGAAATATCAATTGTATCACATAATGTACATTATAATAACGATAATAAGGCTTATTTTACAAATAATAAATGTTTTGAATACGAAATTTCTTTAAGGCGTATTTCAAGTCAAGGCATGGTTATTGCTTTAAATAGATTTTACTGTCTGGTTTAGTAATTATCTAAAGGTAGTTTACATTACAATGCTGCACAGGGCCGGATTTAAAGAGGAGGAGGCCCTGGGGCTGGGAATTATTTTTGGAACAGAAGAAAAGATTTTGCCACTGATATTTGCAACATTATCATTATCTTATCTTTATGATTAGCCGCGACAATGTCTATTTGATAGTCGCCTAAGAAAATGAATAAAAGCATCCGCTGTGCCTGCAAAGTAAGGTCACTGTTGGAAAAAAGGGAAGAAACCTTTTCTGTAGCATCGAATTTTCTATACATCAAATAACTATTGTTAGTTGATCAATATGAGATTCAACAATTTGTGTAGACCCCTTTCTTGTGGAGGCCCAGTTGGCCTACCGTAAATCTGACCCTGATGCTGCACATACTCAAAAGGGCGTGAAGTATAAACCGTCAATTACATAAATTCAACTTAAATACTTAAGCTTAACAAAATGTACAAAAAGAAACAAGTCTTGCAAGTATGTTCAGATAACGATAGGGTCTCTGAATCAAGAAGCAATTTACGTCATAAAGGCAGGTGTGCTCTACCATAGACCACAATACCGTCATCAGGTAGGTGTATCCAATCCAAGTAGGTTTTTAAAGCACTTTTAAAAGTATCCCCTGAAGCAGGGATGGCGAACCAATGGCGCGCGGCAGAAAATTCTTAGCACGCCAATATTGTATGTTATTGATCGAATATTATTATTTTTCGTGTATGTGACGTCGTGTAAATATGTAATTTTCATTGGCGGTACAGTGTTACGAACTTTTTTTTTGTCCAATATTATCAAAGCAAGGTTCTTTGACGGCACTCCATGGCCACATTACTACTTACTTGTTTTATAAATACCTAATAAGTAAAAAAATTTGTTTACGTAAAACGGTTTTGTCATCAGAACTAAAGGTTTGTACCAAATATCAGATCAGTATATCAACAGGAAGGGGTTAAAATTAGTCATTTAAATTTAACCTCCTTTCTGTTGACATATTGAATTTGATTTAAACAAAAAAAAAACAGGGTAAACTAAATAAAACCGTTTAAATATGGCACTCAGCAATTAGGTTCGCCATCCCTGCCCTAGTATCAATATTGGAAATAGTAACCAAAAGTAAGATGTTAGTTATCAATATAATAATATTCCAGTTATTTACTTAGCAAGACCAACTACTAATATTATAATGCATTAAAAAAAATTAAAACGAAAATAAAAAATCCCAAAAAAATATTAGAAGTATTTATAGTTCCTTGGTATTACATAACGGTTTGTTTACAAATATACTTACTGAATAATACAAATTAATCATATACATTATTATTATTAATGACGTCATATCCTATCCTCGACACAGTACTTTAGAAAACGGCATTTTTATATTATGACCTAGGGTCACACAGTAGGGTCGGCAGATTCGATTTGGCATTTTTTCAAAAACAAAACCGACTCGATGCAACTACATTATATTCGTTTTTATTCGGATCGCCTTATCAGCAAATCCCTCTTTCTAATTTATTCGAGTTCCTTTCGACTTTTACCGCCGCGCTTATTGTTGGATCTTTGCATCCACATTATAATTGATTTTACGGCTTAGCGGATTATTGCCAACCCGACTGTGTACTTACCCTCATTAAGCAACTAAAAAAGAAGTTGATGCAATACATTTCAAGATTCATAAAGTTTGAAACAGTTTTAGAGACGCTCAAGTATGAATTTAGACTTATACTAAATTTTTCTTAAATTTTGAACAGCATGACAGTTTGAAGGAAACATACCATTCTAAATTTAGAAAAAAAACTATGAGGCAAGTTTCTTTTATAGCGTTTCAGAAAACGGTCCTTAAATTCATAATTTAAACAAAGTAGGAGCGTGATAATGGTGTTTTTAAAGTATATTTTCAACGAGGTTCATAACCAAACTCTTTTAAGCATAATTTCTTAAACGTTGCACGATCAGCAAAAAAAAACAATAATCAACTTTAGTTGCTGTATAAGTTTTTAGTACCTACATAAGTATTCAGAGTGGTATGTATTCTCGGATTTGTTTTAGTGTGTCCTGGTCAGTTGACTGCACCAGGCGTTCGAAGGTCTCAGCTCCCACTTGATTCTTCAAAGTCTCCAACTGGAATTGGGTATAAATTTTGTTTAATATTTTTTGTGGGTAGGTAAAAAAATATTTCTTAATGACAGCGCTGTCTATCATGACATATTATATAAATATTAAGTTAACTAGGATAACTTTACTTGAAAAAAAAAATGAGTTTGCTGTTCTAAACGGGACAAGGAAAGAAATTTAAAATGTTTGCGACACAAACTTCTGTCAATTGCCAAATTTATTAATTCAAGTCAAATAATTTTCCAAAAAAAGTTATTTAAAAAAAATGTTTTTAACCTTTTAAGAGCAACCCTAAAAACAAGGTTATCAAAAAATAAAAAGTGATAGTAGACAGAGACTAACACCAGATTATCAGCAGAACAAGAAGGTACCTGGTGGTGGGTGACGGCGCGCAGGTCGATGGTGTGCGCGGGGTGCGCGGCCTGCAGCGCGCGGCGCCGCAGCTCGTGCGGCGTGTCGGCCGCGCCGCCGCCGCCGCCCGCCTCGCCCCAGCGCGCCGCGCCGCCGCGCCCCTCCAGCGGCGACGCGGGCCGCGACCCCGGCGGCGCCAGCAGCCCGCTGCAACCACAATGCATTAACTCCCACGTTCCCAAATTCCATGCTTCCACAGTTAATAAACATACAGTACGGAAACTACGTACAAACGGTCGAAACGACACACTCACACGACAACGACGCGTATGCGATGCGTAACAACGAGACTCATAAGCGAACGTCGCGATACTCGCAGTATCTACGACGCGTCGCGTTGCCCATCATTGTGTGAGTGTGCCGTTTTCGAACGTTTGTACGTAGTTACCATACTGTAGATTTATTATGCTGTGATGCTACTGACACTTTCCACATGCTCAAACGAACTGAAAATCCACCTCTTGCAGGGCAGTTACACTTGCCACCACTAAACTCACGAGGCACTATTTAATCAGATATCCTTAAATGAAACTATGAAATATCCTAATTATTATGAGATATAACTTACTCAACATAGGCGCCATTGTCTTCGGCCTTCATTACGTCATGCAACACTTCTGTAAGATTCAGCATGATAGCAGGGAATCGCTGCAGAACTGTTGCGTTTTGGGTTGTCAGTAACGCCGCTAGACCTAAGCCTGTGGAGATAAAGAAATTTGAAACAAAGGTTTTACCTAAAGCTCCTCCATAACCTATCATTGCTAAAACTAAAGGAATCACGTTTAACAGTAGCACTGAACTTTGAAATCATCTTTGAAATGAGATTTGAGATCAATATGGAAATAGGGCTATTATTTTTATTTATTTTATTTATTTATTTAGTAAATTAAGTAAATTAAGTAATTAGTCATTAACCAACATGAAGAGTCTTAGAAGAGTCAGAAACTTAACGGGGAAGGAACATAGACATCAGGTAGCTGATTCAGAATTTCTGGATAATGATATAGGGATACGAGAACAACGTAAATTTAAATTTATAGAAGTATGCATCATAAAGAAATCTATTTTTTTGCCCACATCTTCAGTTATATTAGTAGAAGACTTATCAACCATATAATTTATATTTATTTCTATTTCTTCTATATAATCCAAAGATCTCAAAAACCACTTACCAACAACTTTCCACCTTTCCACCTGCGTCACCAGATTCATGTTCTCAGTCCATACATGCAGGAACCTGTTCAGTAACTTGGCGGGATCCGAATCATATTCCGCGAGCCCATTGGCGGCCTCTTGTATAGCCTTGTAGAATAAGTCCGTTGATAGCAAGATGACCCGGGAGACTAGGCAGAGCTGGACTGATAGGACCATTGGAAGATCGTCGCCTTCGAGAAGACAGCTAAAGGATATTTATGAATTTTAATGACGATGATAAAACAGAGGAGCAAGTGATTTTGAATACTAATGGATTTTGTAAGCATGACCTTAACATAGTATGCATGACCTTAACATCATCAGCAGGAGGAAAAAAAGATTGGCTGACCCGAAAAGAAGTTTATACAGGTATAAGCCCTTAACACCTGTTGTGAATCCTATTCGAGTAACGCAGATTCGAGAGTATATTCGAGCGACTAGTCAAAGTCTATGAGATACAAAATGTGGCATGTTCTTGCCTATAATATTATACTCTCTTTGCTGCAATTTCGGTCAACACCAGATTAATTACTTGAAAGTTTGGGCTTATACTGTGAAATAAAAACATTCAACGTTTCCAACATTCGTCTATGTCGTAGAGTCGTATAGGATCAGTCATTAAAACGAGCTACTACGAGCAGGATTATCGATTTTTATCGAGTTCGTTTAGTAAGTAAAAAAATTGTAAAAAGATATAATATTAAACGAGAATTAATCCTAAATTCTATAGTAGGTATCTTAGAGGCGGAATGCCTCTAGTTGCGTGCTGATAATTGTTGCTGAGATAGTTTGGAATAAATTTTTGTCTTCATTGCTACTTGATTCATATCAATATACTTACTGTACAACCCTAATTAGTATCGGCCAGATCACTTTAACCCCTAAGAACGCGTTTCTTTCTGGGAATGTGACACTAATACAGGTTTCCGCCATCTTTAGCACAGTAATCACGCCTTCAGTCCTCATGTCACTTAGCATATCTTCTAATAAGGCCATACACTTCCCTCCTGGGCCTGAGAGGAACTCTTCCGGGCATAAAAGAGTGTAAGCTTGCATTATGTAGACCACTATTCGGAGGTGCTCGGACGATTGTTCTGTGGAAAGTTACAAATTGTAATCTAAGAGAGCAGCTTATTGACTGCAAGATTGGTGCAGGCGCAGAGCCTAAGCGGTCTGACTTCTCCAAAAACATGATAAAGAATGATTTAAAAAATATATATATATAATATATAATAGCATTAATTTCGTACAGTTTAGATAGAAAAAGCTGGGGTTTCAACAACTTGCAAGGCCTCTGCAGTCAACCTAATGTATTAATTCTAATTTCACATTATTTAGATCACATAGAACCACAAGACTAAATAATTTTTATTTATTGCCTACAAGATTAAATAATTTTTATTTATAGCCTACAAGACTAAATAATTTTTATTTTTTTATAAGCTTCTAAACAGAAATGATCTCGATATATCGTATTTTTAACAATGCATATAATTTATGGGATGGTTTATAGATTTCTTTTTCATAATTTTTTTAAACTTACCTAATAAAGGACATAAGTTATCAGCCAGTTGTAACATAGCGGGGTCACCGGTAATTGAGGTTTCAAGCACTGCCAGCCACAATTCCAGCGCGTCTTCTAATAAATACACGTGCGCCGGTTCTGTTAGTTTGGTAGACTCGTTTACCACACTCAGAATCCATGGCTTGATGTTTGAAGGACATTCGTTGAGGGCCTGAGGAACAGTGCAACTCTTCTTCAGCTGCTTAGAAATAACAAAAATATCCCGCCTTTGAATAAAATCAAAGGTAATCGCATTATCTAAATATAGTAGATAGTTGACCGACTCAAAACTTGCGTCTCTTATAACTAGCAAATTATTCAATAAAATAAGGCATAAGCCATCAGTAAATCTGTCAAATCCTGCTGTAGCCAGACTTTTAATCTCATTCATCACTTTGAAGATGTTTTCGTAAAAGTTACTAGGGCAACATTCGTGGATCTATCAGCAACTTTTGACACTGTCAACGTAAAACGTTTGTTGTAGAATGGTGGTCACCTAAACTTCGACCAAAAATCTCAAAAACCCTGAGATAAAAACTGTTTTGGTACTCATGTTTCCATGGACCATTTTCACAAAAGAAGATGACGAACACAAAAGCACGGTATGCCTCAAGGCAGTATTTTGGCACCCATTCTGGCATAAATTTTTATACAAACGACCCATGTTAACCAACATGGGTCGTTTGTATAAAAATTTATTATGGAGATTTCAATGTATTTTCAGAGAACCCCAATTCTCTGAGTAGAATCATCAAGTACTAGGAGTACATTACCTTGAGGAGATGCACGAGTGCGGCGAGCGCGGCGGCTCGCAGCATGTTGTGTTGCGCGGCGGCGGCGTGGCTCCACAGCTGCGGCAGATACGCGAACAGGGCGGCCGCGCCCCCTCCCCGCGCCACCTGCGCTCCTGTGCGCTCCATCACATATGATACTACGTGAAGCACGTGCATCTTGGTATCGCACTCTTCAGACTCCACCTAGAAAATACACGCCAATTAATTCACTCATACATAATTTATACCAAAATCGTTAGCTCAGAAAATCTTGCTTTAAAAATAATTGTACCAAATAATGTTACAAAAATAATTACTAACTAGTTTTGATCCTACAAACCAGGAGTTCATAAAGCGCAGCGATCGCGTGTGGTGCGAACGGAGCGAACTGCTCCACGTCGAAGTTGAAGTCGTCTATGGTACTTCTAAGAGCTTCTGCTGCTGCCAGCTTGACGGCCGCGTCTTCGTCAACACGAGAGAGAGGTTCTAATAATGCGGTATACATCGCTGGTCGCAGAGACTGCGAGGCACGCACGCCGCACCATTGACCTGACATGGATAGTGAAATTAGTTTAACTTAGGTAAGAATCTGAGTGCTATAAAATTACCGCTAAAATAAGACTTACCAATAAGTTGACATACTCGTCTCCGAATAATTCTGTAGTTGTTATCTTTAATTTTCAACTCTTGACTCAAGACATTAGTAAACCATTCGTCGAAGTCCACCTAGAAGAAGGATAATGTAGATATTTTAATATTATTCGCCAATAAGTTTGTTTAAAATTACAGTTTTATCAACATAGGTATAAAAATATAATTTAAAAAATCATCAATATCAATTCTACGTGCGTGTAAATAGTTTTTAAAAAAAACTTGCAAATGAAACTAACCTTTCAGTACACACATTAAAGTACTTTTTCGCTATTACATAGATGTTAAATTATTTTCTTCAATACTCACATCATCATACAAATCAAAAGCAGTCAATCCCACGGCGTTATAAATGGCATCCTTCTTCAATATCCCGGGCAGGTCGTCAGGTGATATCTGTTGGGTTTGCAACGTCGCTAATAATCGCACCAGTTCTGGAGCCAACACGTTGCGGAATTGGAACAGCTCTAGGAATAACGCCTCTGTGCAGGGCTGGTGGGGAAAAATAAGAAATTAAGTTTCGTCGAAGTCGGAATTCAAATGGCCATAAAATAATTAATATTGTTTTGGTTACACATCCGTACGACCTGAATTTTATTAAAACTTGATGAGACAGGGTAGATATCACATAACATACTGTTTCCACAAAAACAACTTTTACTATGGATTAACTCTAAAATCGCGAAAAAAAATCAACTGCGTCATATGTACATTTTTAATTACATAATTATCTCAATATGGAACAGAACAGCAAAATTTTTTTTTTCGCTATTTCAGGGTTGGCCCCATAGTAAAAGTTGTTCATAATGATGAGTTTAATGACCCCTTTTCAGGTTGTCGGTGTATTTAATTTATCCCTGTAGAATATATAAAGAAGAAAAAAACGCACGTTCTCAACACATCTTTCGCCTAGGAAAGGACAGGGCAGAAAATACCCACCTCCCTTCATGATGTACCTACCCTCAAGCTATACTTCCATGACTCGCCGGCTTCGTCCGTCGCAAAGCTCTCCGGCTCAGCATCCCATAGTGCCAGGTCGTCCGCACTCAGCAGAAAATAATGTGACACTAAGTGTCGACACATGTGACAAAGAGTGTTTGCGTCCAAAACCTCCATCTTTGCTTGATGGGCTTGGAGGGTTACTGAAAAAGATAGCAGAATATTATGTTGATTTTCGGGTAACGAATGTACCTAGTATGTATTAAGTATTAGAAAATTTATTTTAGAATTTTGAGGGTTGATTCTTTTCTTACTAAATTAGAAAAAAATATGATAATGAAATTATAAAGGGAAAAAGAATACCCTAAACCTCTTAGTAATTAAATAATAATTTCGTTACGTGATCCTGAACAACGTTTGTTCTACGACTTTGACCAAAACTAAACAGATTAAACAAAAAAAAATGTAAAAGTGTAAAATTTGCGTATACTGTATCATGTGCCGGCCGCTTGTGCCGTTTATTCCTACTAGCCGCGCAGCTACTGCTGTCGACCCGAGCCTCTCTTCGACTGTCTGTAGAATATGCAAACTAAATATTTTGATATTTTTATATGAAAAAAAAACACAGAAAAGTAACAAGCGCTGCTCAGGCCTCAGGGTCATAATACAAAGTTATTGGTAAGAGGATCTGGGATTTTTTTAAATTATTCTATATATTTGTAACAAATAAATAATATTTGACTGGAGGTCTGATTTCTAATTATTATTCTTATTATTATTAGCCCTCAGTGTCCCAATAATGAGCAAAGGCCTCCCTCCATTTTCTCCATTTTTCCATTTTTGGGCTGGTGTCTTATATTAATAGAATATCCCAAAAGATTAAGATTCATACTCACACGGCTCCTTCACTTGTTCCAATAATTTCGGCGCTTTATACTCCACACACTGTAGAATTCCCTTCACAATATTGAGACATTGTATAGTAAACCTCTCATATATTAACGCCATGCCCTGTTCTGTGAAGCAGTAGTACAGGGCGAATTCTAAAGACGGCCTTATTAGAGGCACGTAGGAAAACGGCTGGGACGAAAGTACCCCCAGCGCTACTTTGGTTAGGTGAATGATAAACTTTTCGCAGAGCTCCAGTGGATATATGCCTCTGCCTTTTAGAAGTTTCCCTGGAAAAGTATGATTTAACTATGATGAACTGCTAAGACATGTTGCTAGATATTTGTTATACCGTTACAGTGACAAACAAATGACCAGCCAGATGGTAAACTAGTGCCGTAACCTTTGGATTGATAAATAACGAAGAAATCAATGAAAGAATTAATGATATTCTTCGTAAAAAGAGGTACAAATTACGTCATGGTAGTACACAGTTTATATTAGGGGTTTTCAACCGGTCGGTGGTCCGCGGATTACTACAAATCCGCAAGAACATAACCTATAATAGGTCCGCGAAACAAACGACGAATTAGGAATTTGAGAAGAGGAAAACCTTGATGTCCAGCCGGCAGCAACTTTTAAAGGATATCTCGTGTAAATGTTTATTTTTTAAAAAACCTGACGTTTCCAGTGCTTTGCAGCTCTATGAAAAATAAACATTTACGCAAGTTATCCGTTAAAAGTTGTTTCATTAAAAAGAAGAAAGGTCATAAAAAGTTTGGAGACCATTGCATTGGTTAATAAAAATACTTACTACATTCCAAACTCGTCTTAGCTCTGTCAAACACCACATTCAAGAACGCCATAGCATCCTGACTCTCATGTGCCTTTTTGAATCCAAACACAGTCAACTTCCTCAATATCCTGAGACAAAGGAGAGCTTTCTCTAGATGTTCAGTTATCAACTCTGTGGCCGCTCCTTCTTGGATGTGACGTAAGAATACCTCTGTGTTCTCATGCCAGAGACTTAGGATGAACGAGTATACTGTGTTGGTTAGGTCCTGTGGAATTCAGTCTGATTTAAAAACTTGCCGAGTTATCAGTAGATACCAATTGACTGTATTTTTTTTTTATTGATAACACAAGCATTTTTCCCGGCGTAATTTTTTTGTCTAGTTTAATTCTATTTCATATGAGCCCTTGATGGAGATTCATACTGTTCTTTTTTTTTCAGTTACTTTGGCCGACTCGGTCACCGATGTTTACTCGTTCATAACGTAACTGTATAATACATTTATTTAGCTTCTACCCTCTTTATAATTTATATCACTTTGTTACGCATTTGTTATTTTTTTTTAATTATATTATAGTCGATAATAATAAATAATAAAGTTTAAAGGTGATGTTTAGGTGGCTCACTAACCTGGAATGTCCTTCGATCACCGATGAGTCTTCTAGAAGCCAAAGCTTTGACCACATGGTGGAAGATGAGAAGAGACCGGTGTTGTACCAGAGGTTGTGGTGCTTTTAATGCACCCATTAACTCTGGGACTAGGTCTGGCCATTGGGCTGGGCAGTCAAATCTGGTGGGGTTGGACATGTATAAGCACCTATTATTGTAAAACAAGTCTTGAAGTGTATGAAAGGTAATTAATAAAGGTATTGGAAATATTGGAATGCTCCATATATTTATAGTTGTCATAGTTGGATGTAGACTGGGATAGAATGTTTGATATTGGATTTTCTTTGGTTGAATCGAAGTATATGTATTTTGAGGCGTTTTATGTTTTCTTTGTCTATCAGCAGATCTTTAGCCTTTAATAATTAATTATTATCGGTTTAATTAATTAAATACTTTAAGATAATTAATAAATAACAAAAACTCTATAATAAGAAGTATAAATTGTAATGATCATTATACATATTCAAATATTTTACCTAGCAATCTTAGAAATTAAAACGGCAAGTTGTGTTGCAATCTGAGCGACCGGTTCACTCAAGATACTGGAAGTCAGGAGTCCATGCCTCAACTTTTGTTTCTCTTCTTCACTGATGGCATTGGGAGCATTCTTTCTCCAGTATCGGTCTACACCATTCTTGAAACACATGACCGCCAGCCATCGGACATTTCCATCGATGGAATGATTTGACAGGACATTCTGTAAAATTAGATATTAGAAAGTAAACCATGGTAAGGTTTTACATTCAGCACGAAATTTTCTAAAACTAAACTCATATTACTTTAACTTGAATATCTACCTTAGTGCAAAGATACTCACCAAGAGTACAGAATAGAAGCCAGGTTCTACCTCCCATTCTTGGAGTTTCTTTTCAGCTGGCTTCAACACCTCCGTGTCCTGGCTGGTGGCACGGTTCAAGGTGTCTAGGACCAGAGCATAGATGTTGGGGTCCATGGCTTTGGTGATAACCTGAAAATATGTTAATATAATGTCCCTGAACGAATTAAGTGACTGTTAATTGAAA
Source organism: Protodeltote pygarga (assembly GCA_936450705.2). Taxonomy (NCBI): domain Eukaryota; kingdom Metazoa; phylum Arthropoda; class Insecta; order Lepidoptera; family Noctuidae; genus Protodeltote; species Protodeltote pygarga. Next base: position 12,282,125 of record OW388263.2, read on the forward strand.
CTTGCACAGAGCAAACAAAAATAGACCTTAAGGTGACGAACGTAAAGAGAGAAATCAAAGAGAAAGTAAAGGATGAGACATATATGGAGGACAAGTAATTGACTCTTGGCCTGCTGCATTGGCAAGCACGGCACGCCAAGGATCTTTTGTGAGTTTCTTGTTAAATAATTTCATGAAATGTTTAGTTAATGCAGCCTTTTAGAGACCCAGAAGAAAAATCGGGGCATTTTGTAGAGGTTTTATTTTAATTAATTAAATTTTGAGTTATTGTGGTTTTTTGTAAGAAGGTGAAAAAAACATAACCCTTCCTGACAGTCGGGTAAAAATGAGGGCGCTAAAAACTAATTTATTCTCAAAGCCAGCAGTAGACTAAATACGTTTGGGAGCTCCTGGCATAATATGTAGCTGTGTGTACATACTTAGTGTGTACATACTTAGTGTGTATATATAAGTAAACATAAAATGTATATTGAAAAGAATTGGTTTAAAACTATTAGGTAGTTGAATTTACTAATAAAAGAAAGAAGAAGAAGACTAATAAATACCTAATTTCAAGAATATACATTAGTTAATAAGATAGAAATAGAAATCTTATAATTTCATGTTGTCTAGCCATTTTGTAGTAGGTAATTACAGGTTAAAACTTGGGTTGTTGGTAATGTGGCTGAAAAGATAAGATGCCAGAAATTCAGATTTTAATAATTTAAAAAAAGTAATCATTTTATTTATGCCAACATCTTAAAACTCATTGATTGAAGTACTTAGTTGAGATTTTGAATTGAATGTCATAGAAATGTTTATAGATTGCCCTGTTAGTATATTTATTAATGATTAAATAATCAAGGATATTATGTATATCTTTGATAATTAAATTTATAATAAGAGAGCCTTCCATGAGGCTGGCAAAGCCACCTAGTGGTTGAGGCCCTGAAAAAAAAACATAGAAAAAAGTACTTACTGTGAGTCTACACCTACCCTATTTAGGTAATAAATATTAATACTAATAACTGCCATTACAGAATGGAAATGTATTGAAATTAACAATATGTTTAGTCAGTGTTGTTTCAATTAATAAACATGGCATAATGCATTCCTGTACTAATGATAAATAAAAATAAAATAAAATAATAAATTCCATGAAGCATTTACTTACAGTTTGGACTGATCCTAACCCTAGTACATCACCCCTTTATCATGACATCAGAAATATATAAGTATTAATATTGAATTCTAGAGAAATGTTTGGCATCATAATTTATAAAACACATAATGACATGCAAATATAACAATGATTTATCATAAAGATGCCATCATTGTCATATTGTTTATTTATTATGTCTAACACATTAGTATTGAAGGTAATAAAAATAGATAACTAATTGTAGATTGTATGCAGAGCTGATATAAAACAACACAATCCTACCAATATACCATAGGGTAGGTAACTATAGTAAGTTATACTAACATGTAAGCTGCTGATGTAACATAACACACAGCACTCCTAAAGCCGAATCCGCAAAATTATGTCCTAAATCAAGTTACCACTCCATCTTTGAAAAGATAATAAGACAAACAAACATTAATTTTGAAATGTTCGCAGTTACATTCTTAAACCATACGTAAGAATGATTTACTATATTTCTTAAAGTATTACTGTATACTGCAAGTTATCTAATGTCGAATATGTTTATAATGAATCAAAAGACACGAGAATAATGGTTTTAGATCAAAATTAATCAAACAAACTTACTTTTCACCCTCAATAGATAGAGGGCATAACATAACCTATCACAATTTGCATACGACACAAATCAAAGCGGACTACCGATAAATGCACTTATCACAAATACCTATTAACGTAAATAAGCAATTCATAATAAGAGAAATCGATCGAATAATTTTATTATGCGAATCATGCCGAATAGCCGATCGGAAAAATCACCACGAACGAAATCCCGATTTTCATTAATGAGAAATGTCATTTAATTGTCACTGTCAGTGTTATTTGTTCCTTTTTCGTTCAGAAACAGAAGCTTTAAAAAGTCTAGCCTAGACACAAGATTGCATGATTTACAAAAGCCCAACAAAAGTCACATGAAAAAGGACTGTGATTTTTGAACTACAAAAATATTTAATATTTTTGTCATCTATTTTACCTAATATTAACTTTTTAATTAGATGGTCTGACTCTGAATGCTTATCTCCTTAGAATTAAATGCCTCACTTTACCTATTTATTGAGGTATATTAATTTTACTGATTAATGTAAAATTTCTTGTTAATTCTTTATAAACCTAATCAGAAAATAAAAACAATGTCCGTCGCTAATCTTCGCCAATTTGGGAAATATTATCTTATGTCATCAGTGTTATCTTTAACTTATCGGACTATCGAGTTGCCGATAATATGAATTATGTTTTATGTAGAGCGAGGTAAATGATTTGTTGTAGCAAAAAGTATATTATTAATTAGCCAGATCATGGCATGTGCAATAAATTTAAATAGTGATTCCACTGGAAGTTTTTATACGGGTGATATTGTGACTGGAATTGTGGTATTGGAATTGAAAAATGATCAGAAATTCGAAAGTAATTTATTTATATTAGTTTTGTAATAATTAATAAACAAATGGTAGAGATAACACATATTATTTACTACCTATCTGTTTGCCTACTATAAAATGTATTTACCTTTAATAGTAAGTATATAGGTACTTAGTATTTTTTTTCCTACCTTTACAGGAATCGATTTTAAAGTTACGGGCATTTGCAAGGCTCAGTGGTCCAGATCTATGCCAACTATTCCATACATCAAAATCTACTCAGGAAAAAAGAAAGTTCTTAGCATTTTAATAACTGATATATTTAGACAAGACTTTAATGGTAAGTTAAGTAAGATTTTTGATTCTTGTCTAAGTGCCCATTACTTTCTAAATACCTAATCTGAATGAAGTCTTGCTGTACCTACATAATAATATGTAGGTACAGCAAGACTTCATTCGACACGACGTAGGTACCTACTAAGGTAGGTACTATCGCGGACACGAACGGTGCACCACTTTGCGAACAAAATGCTTTGAACGATTCTACGTGCGTAGGGGCGGGACTAGCGCTACGTTCGGACGTCTGGTGCAAGCGATTCTAACCTTAAGAGTGGTGCACCGGCTTTGTCCACGATAGTACCTACGTCGTGGGTTCGATTCCAACATAGGTAGAAGGTACTGTGCTATGTACTTAATGTACCTATGGCCTACAGTCTTGTTTTTTTTTTTACTTTTGTTTCTTTTGTGTGCTAATCTAGTGCCGGCTTCAGTCAAAAAGTCTACTCCGTGATCACCTGAATTCCTATATACTCCTGAAGAAACTACAATCATTACTTATATAAAATTTTAGTATTAAATAAATATTATAATTCACGATAAGGCTATGATGATGCTGATGGTATAATTATGTAGGCATATCACGTTGTTTCTTACAGGTAAAACATTGCCGGCCGGCATTCACCGCTATCCATTCCATTTCGCATTGCCAGCAGATTTGCCATCTACCTTTGAAAGTTCTGTAGCAAAAGTCGCTTATTACATTAAAATAAAAAGTAAACCAGCTTATAAACTGAAGAAAGCTGCATCATTTCATGTTTTAGGAAATATCAATTTAAATCACGTGGAAGATTTATTGGTAGGTACCTACCGAGCTGTTATTGTTGTTAGTTTAAAAACCAATATCTTTCACATCACAGTACCTAAATTCAATTGTTTTTTTTTTCAGGTGCCATCTTTTTACGAATTTCATAAAACCTTCCGAAATTCAGCAAAATTTACAATAGCATTTAGAACATTCCGAGCATTTGCACCTAAACAAACGATTCCCTTCGAAATAACGATTGTTAATGAGAAAAAAGTAAAAATTAGAAAAATAAATGTTTTATTAATACAGGTGAAGTACCATCAAATCATACACCCTTAAATCATAGTAAAACTAAAGTACTTATACTACCCGTGCGGTGCGGATAGAGAATAGGATAGAAAATGGCGTCTCCTCCTCATAATATTACCTGTAGGTGCGAGTAGGGATGAGATACATTAAAGACAAAGTGTGCGAGCGAGAAGCAAATAGTTCTGGCGCCGTTTTCAATCCCATTCTTTATCCACACGGGTAGTAAATATTTGTGTAAATATATTTTTTTATCTAGAAATAAAATGTAGATTACTTTTCAGAAAATACAATACAATGTACTGTCAGGATTCGCTAATGAAGAGAGGAAAATGTGTAAAGTAGATTACAAGAAGTTTTCCTACAACATAGCGGAAATATGTTTCTTCAACATGGAAATACCGCATATAATACCGACTAGCTTAAATGTAATAGATCCCATGATAGATATATCTTACATTCTTAGAGTAAGTATCTGTTATATTTATTTATTGAAATTCAACAGAATCTTCCTGGATCTGAAAGCTTATTGGTAAGTCCTAGGAGAGTGAGGGGCAATTATGGTACACAGACTGGAAATGGCGATGAAGGTATAGGAGAGTTGGGAATAGCAGGGGGCATGTGGGCCTGGCCATATCATCCCTTTACATGGCTACGCCCCATCAGGAACCTAACTCTAGTCTGGAAAAGTTTTAAGTAAAGTTTTAAGTTTTCAGAATACCAAATGACAAAAAAAATTCAATCGACATGCTATTTAAACACAATGGAAATGTTTGGAAAATAGACTGAGCACCAGCCATCTTGTTCAAAATTACTATTCACCGTGAATACCATTAGCTATACCTCCTCCCATTTTCCAATTATTCCCGCGTTGGGCTCTTACTTTGAAACTCGGCATGATGTTTTACAATAATTAATTAAGAGTTTTTATTTGCAGATCCAAGTGATATTCCCATTTCACCTAACACTACAAGAAGATATACCAGTCACTGTAGCTACAGCACCAGTTATTCATTACGATTTTTGAATACTTAAAAATACATTTATTATAATTTTGATGTTATTTAATTTTCCTCGATTCATAAATACTTACTTAAATGGTGAAGGGCTAACTTCAAGTTGGGCCCGTTATTTTCAAATGACCTTCGTCGCAAATAATGATTCTATGTAGGATTAAGAGCCTATGCAATTATTAAACAAAGGAGTTGCTTGAAATCAGCTTAACCCTTGATCAACTTATGGCTGACGTGTTATCGACAGTTACACAATACAGTACCTACCCACAGTTCATCTCATCTACTAACTGTGCTCTGTTCAATCAACGTGTCTTACTTACCTAAGAGGACATAATTACACACGCAAAAGATTGTGCACAACTGAGAGTCACACAAAGGGCTATGAAGAAAATACCTACGCTAGGTATAAGTTTAAGAGACCAAGTTTTGAATAACAATAATGTAATCTGATGATACAGTGAAGTTATCCATTTATTCATATCAGAAAATGTATCATACCATTATTGCAGTTTGGATGAGCTGTAATTGGAGCAATTCAAAGAAAAGATCCTGATAAGATTTCCTCAGAATAGGGACAAGAGGAGGGACAGAAACCTTAATATACCCAGCACTAGCAGTCGATAGTCGATATGGAGTTTTCTAAGAGGAATTTTAGTGATTGAGATTGTGTGAAGCTGAAGCTTTAATAATAAAAAGAAAATATATGAATTGAAAAAGTTAGAGGTACTTGTTAATAAGGATACAAATAAAAAGTATGGAATTCTTATAACCAAAAAGTTTATTTTACCATTTTACCACATAGTATGTAATAGAAATATTGATTTGTGGTTGGCTGGCAAGGATTACTGAACATTCTTTATAAAAACTTTTGTTGATTTTTTATCATAGATGGCGTTATCCAAGAAATTTTGTAGTTATTAAAAACTTTCAAAAAATGTGAATAAATAACATTGAAATATTACAAGCTCAATTTTTCAATATTTTTTGCTAAATCACTAACATGTCACGAAGCTTTCTGTGTTTATTGTATATGGCAACATATTTTCTAGTGCTGCCACCTGGCGTCAAACATATTATTTGTAAACCCAGCGCTTTTAAATACTTTTCACAAGAAGTTTGTAGTTTTAGTATTATTTTCACCATAATATTGTATAATTAAACATTTATTTTAATAATTACAGACAAAAGATTTAAAAAAACATATCTTTTTATGGTTATTGTTGATACGTAAATTGAAAATCACTATTTTGACTACTTCCCCTTTCCATGACTTTTTTAAGAAAGCGGAAATGGTTGGTCCGCCATAATCATTCGTGTGGGTCTGTGCTTGTGTGGTTTGGTTGTCTTTACCGGTGCCAACCATTATTTTTAATTAGTAGTAAGTTATGCGTATGAATCCAGACATGGACGATGATGAGAAGGGGTGAGTTTGTTTTTAACAATTTTTGGTGTGGTCTAAGGCTGTCCACAGCGTGCCAACTATAATAGGTCAAACTGGCATGTTCGCTTGGTGTGTCGCATTTCACGGATAGCCAGCAGGGCTTGTGAGGTAGCGTTACGTACTCAACTATGTTCGCCGAAAGCTTTATTTTTGTTGTAATTTCGTTATTGTATGACAAAGCACGATAAATGACATTGATCAAGCTGCAAATTTCAATTAGCCTTTTACTTTATACCGGCTAGCGGGCACCGACCCCAAGCCTCGCCGTGCGACTTGCGTGGTACGATCATGGCAGCTATTACTTTCCCATGCTATATTTTACCTGATTGTTGTAGCATTTCTTAGCCAAAATTTGCGTAGAAGTAGTTTATATAACTGTACTTCAACTTGGAAAGCTGTTGATGTGGATACGTCGCAATATGTAAAATTAACCTTTCTGTGACTAATCGCTGCTTTCTCTTATCGGTGATTTCGCGCTAGGGTGGGTTAAGAGGCATATTTTGTGGAAAATATGGGGATTTTGAGTGGCGAGTTAGTAAATGAGGTTATTAGATCAATGTTCGAAGTGCCGCGTAGCGCGATCTCATTTACCTACAAGACGCGAAACGTGCTGATTCATTTGCATATGGTTACTTGCGTCTTCGAATTATGTTCGTAAACAGTTAACCTCGATGCCCAATAAATGTTATTTTTCGTGTAAACACGTATGATGCGGTCGCTATCGACGCGCGTCTCGTAACTAACCTGCAATCTTCTAACTTACGACTAGACGCTAAGTTTGCATGGTCCAGGAAGTAATCTAATATTGTCCTGTTCATTTTAATAAGAAATACATGGGTCATTTTTAGTTACTTAGTAGAGAAAATGTCAATAAATTTTCAACTACTAACATTCTAACAACTTGTTGTATCAAGATCTTAATTTCCATAAATTGCATAAAATAAAAAAATATTACTATTTTATAATTAAATACAATATGATGGAAAGTAAGTTGAAAGGGTAATTAAAAGATATGCAACAATCTGCAATACAGTAAAGCTATGTTCCAAGAGAAGTGAATGGTAACTTTCACTAATCTAGCTAAATGTGCCTAGTAAGCACACAATTATTACTAGTTACAGTTGGCAAAGGAATTAGGTTGGCAGGGACGCTACCTAAAGTTGTAATTTTTTCAAGAAGTTATTACCTAATATAATTTCATTTTATTTTATGAAAAGTATGACTGAGACTTATATAAAACTAAACAATTTTACACAACCACATGCAAACTTCTATGAATAATTTAATCTCAAACTAGTGGCCCTGCCAACTCCTTTGCCGACTGTACATTTGATTGTTCAGAGGTTGTACCACATAAAACTTTAAATCATACTACTGTCTGACTAAGTAGTATTGATTAGATAAAACTGCTGATTATAACTTCCATGAATTTGTTTTGTAATATATTATTACATTAGAATTGAATATGACTTATTCGGATTCTATATTTTATTGAAATAGGTATACTTTTTTATTGAAATAGGTTTTTTTTTAAGCTTGCGAAATAAGGGTTTGATAAAATATCTTATATTTTTTTATGATTATAGACGTGTACAGACTGATTATAATTAGCTAATTCTTAAAAAAAATACCAAAGGTAAATCATATAAAATTGGATCACAAATTTCAAGCACTCTCTCTGTTAGCATATTAACGTACTGCTCATCTATTTCGCCTTTCCAAATGTAGTTTTATTCATAAAACGTTGAACCTTGAAAATAATTAAATAAACTACCCTATTAACTCAACTGACACAATTTACTTATTTCACATTAATGGTTAACCATTTAAATCATTAAATACAATAGTAAACCTATGAATAAAACCAGTCCTTATCACTAAATAGCTATTGGAATAAATCATGAAGATAGCAACAAACAAGTAGGTTTTTAGGTCATTTATTCTATTTTGTGTCTTGTAATTGTATAAAATGCAATTTGTTAATTCTAAATTGGTACTCGAGTGAAATTTTTACATTTAAATTTCCATATCACTTTGATATTAAATAGTTTAGAACGTTCCAAGAAATAACTGTTCAGAGAGAACATACCTAATTTGGTTTTTTATTTATAGACATTAATGTAGAAAGATTCACCATAGATTTTAGATTGAAAAAAATGTTGAAATTCAAATATTACTCATATTTTTTAATCTTCACACATCCGATAATGACCAATCTGCTTCACATATCCTTTAGGAAACACAAAGTTACGCCTTTAGAGGCCTCTGTCGCTCAAGGGACATGTTTTCATACATTTTAGAAATCTGATTCCTCTGGCCACCATGGTTACTGTAGTCAATGTGTAGATTTTAGAGATGCCTATTTATGAAAAAGACTGCCTCATTGATCTAGTGGTAGCAAGTGTGACTGCTGAGCACGAGGTCCTGGCTTCAATCCCTGGGTCAGGCAAAGTGTTATTGGGAAATTCTCACAATTCCAGACTCTGTGCTGCTGCTGATAGCAGCACGGAGTCTGAAATTGTGAAATTGTGCCTGGTTATATAGTAATAGGCCCAAGCGTGGGTGCACTGTATAAACCTCTACTAACCTCTGGGAAATACAGGCGAGAACTTATGTTAGGTTATGAAAAAAAATATCTCCAGCTCTATGTCCCTTGTTGAAGTAGAATGAGACTACAGTTTTTTTTTTGTCCACGTGATTTTTTATGTTTTATGAGCATCTGGCCCCAGAGCCGGGGATTTTCATAATTATATAGGAGTCTGCTGGTAAATATAATTTGATTCTAAATATAACACATGTGGTGATTAAAAATGTCTTTTGACCTAGACTGTTTTTTGACTGGTTTTTTTATAATTGTTTAATAAGAAATTTGAATTTTGAATAAGCTATGTGCTAAAAAAAATTCCCAAAAAAAACAAATTTTCATACGAGCCAAATCAAGGGGGGTTAACTGTCCCCCTCTCCCCTCCCCCGGGTACGCCCTGGCTGTTATTTTTTTATTGTTTACCTTTTGCAATAACATTTGATAAAGGAGACAATCATGAAATGATGTCACATGGTTCACTATGACATCTCGTTTTTATAAATAAATTCTGACCTATAGATAATTAACATTGAGAATTTATAAATGACGTCAAATATTTTTCTTATTTAATCTGACCTATAAATCATTTACGTCATATTTAATTGGACCGCAAAATTTTACCGTAATTAATTCAATATTTATATAAATTGTTTTTAAATAAAAACATAATTATTATACACTAGCGCTTCGCCAGTGACTTCGTATGAGTCTGAAGTCCAAAAATTTAAAGACGTCTTACTTTAAAATGAATAAGGAAAATAATTTTTTTTACGACTCATCATTTTTTCCGTACAAACTTTCATCCTTCGTTTAACCCCTTTGTGGGGACCAAATAGCTGGTAACCAAGTTTCATAAATTTAATTTTACAAATAACGGATTTTATACAAACCCATATTAACCCCTTTGGAGCGAAAATTCTTAGTAGATGTCTATGTTGTAAAAAAACCCAAAATTTTCCTCATAAGTATATTCGTTGTCTGGTTACTAGGAAATTTACAAATAATTATAACGTGTCAATGACCGTCGCTGTTGGCAATATGGGTTGACAAGTTTCGCTATACCTACTTATAATCTTGAGAAAAATCACGGAACATACGTAAACAAGTCCACATTTTAATTTAGTGTCATTCATAATTTTGAATTAAAATCAAGCAGTAAAACAATTATTTTAACCATTGTAGGACAGGGTGTTTCTTTGAAGTTTTTTGTCAAAAATTAAAAGTATCATTATCCTTCACTCAAAGTTAAGAATGGAATTAATTAATTACTTAATATTGTTATATTTTAAATCATTGTTAGGAAATTATTTGGTAAGAAAATATTATTATTATTAAAACTTTATTCAAACAATGACCCCCCGGTTTAATACAATTAACATAATATATCTCTATTGGGCCGATAAGTAGGTAGCGAAATAGCTTATTGTATGTCTATGTGTATGAAGATACAATTACAAGAGGCAACATTTACACGCCACCCACCAGAGGCGAAGGGTCAAATTTTGTTAGAGGTAAGGCGGGAAAAACTAATGACAGTCGATATAAACTATAAACTGCCATTTTCTAGAGCCTTCGCCACTGCCACCCACCTTTTGCCGATTGTTTCTAAGTAGTTTTTTTAGAAGCAAGCAGCGCAAAAAACTACGTAATCAAAACGAATCATTCAATTTCATTTCATTCAAAAAAGAAAAATTCAATCATCACTATAACTGAATCTTAAAAAAAGATTGCAAAATAACAAAAAAAAAATGTCACGATCCAATCTCACTATTTAGTTAGGCACGTGTGGACAAGCCTATACATATTAAAAATGTGTTAAAATGTCTCCAAGTGCTATAAAATATCTGTATTGCATCCTTTTGACCCAGAAAACTGTTCGTCGGTGGTCTCTCATGGGAGACGTCTCAGGAGAATTTGCAGCGTTACTTCTCGCGGTATGGCGATGTGATCGACTGCGTGGTGATGAAGAACAGCGAGTCGGGCCGCTCAAGGGGCTTCGGTTTCGTCACCTTCGCTGAGCCGGCACTGGTCAACGTCGTGCTGCAGAATGGACCTCATCAACTTGATGGCCGGTAAGTTCAAGAAGATTTTCTTATAGGACAAAGGAATAAAAGCGTCGGCATCAATAAGAATGGGTAAGACTTATCCATCATGTCAGGTAGGTGGTTCATTGAGAACGCTATTTTACAAGTTTCTATTTATCTTGCAATGTATGAGTGAGTATGTTCGGGTGGAATCTTGCAAGCTGAATTTGAACCACTTCATCTTATCCTACAGAGTTGATATTTTGCATGTTAGTTCAGTCCCAATGACAATGCATTTTTATGGTAAGCATAGCCTGAATCAACCAACATCCAGAATTAGCTAAAGATAAAGGAACTCTTCAATGGTCAACAGCACAGATACAATTTTTTGCATATAAGTTTAGTTTTGATATTCCCATACAAAAGCTATAAGAGCTTGGTTAAAAACGTTATTTTTAGAAAAACTTATTGTATGTAGTGTCAATTCTTTGATATATTTCGGTTATTGTGCGAATGTTGTCTACTACATTGTGATTTGTAATTTTCCTTATTCAATGAGAATAGTTTTAATTCTATCATTTGTCAATGAGATTAGTCTAGTCTAGTCGAGCTTTCAATAGTGATGAGATTAGTTGAGTGAGCCTCATAATGCCAGACAATCACGAAGATCCGTTACTCTTGTGAATAGCGTCAATTTGCCTCGGTAAGTTTTTGTAGCATTGTTTCTACTTTCAATACGATTGTTATCTGCGCTCTACGCGGCAGAATAAATGTGTCATGTACCTAAGTTTTTTATGCACAGCACTTAAACAACCTCTGCTTATCTTCATATTTCACGAAGAAATAGATCATTTTCTATAAATATATCAAGATAGGAACGTTACTAAACAAAATTCTTCAATAAAAATAACTTCACTAGTCATAAAAATAAAATAAAATGAACCAGGTTGCATTTTCTATACAAAATAAACGAAACATGTTGATTTTACAGACATTTTTAAAATAGGTAGTGAGTACTTACATTTTTGATGACATAATTATATAGAATTCTTAAAATTTTCATCGTCGCTCGTCAGATGATGTGAAAACAAGAATGGGAAACAAATAAAATTTTAATTTTCAGAACGATTGTTTATGAATTTAACATCGAACTTTATTTAATTAAATGCTTAAAACAAATCTATATGAATATAGAATACTAAATGTACTTCAAATATGCTCTACAAATAAAGATATTTTTTATTTGATTTTTGAAATCTTATCAAGTTTAAAGTTATCACTCTTGAAAGTCCATTGACAATTCGCTTGCAAATTTGTAAATTCAGTCAACTCGTATGAGCCGATCATTTTAAAAATGAAAATGTGTCCTGATTATATTTCTTTGATAACCAGTGTATTATTGACCTTGAACGTGTTATAAATATAAACTATAATTAGTCTTATAAATCATGTCGATTCATACTTGGTATACATCATCATAAATTATGAATTTATCACTTGATTTATATGACAAATATCTGTAAAAGACAATGTTGCCACCACTAATAATAATAGTGACCTAATTCTTGTAACAGAAATAAACGAAATGTATGGCCTAACTCAAATATAAACTGCTTGATCCGTCGAGGTAGAATTTTAATTTCTACCTGACTTATGACATTGCTAACCCTAGGCCACTTAGGCGGTAATCATTTTTCGGATTAATATTAACACTCACAAATAACATGGCTTTCTATTGGTTAATTTTCAAAATCGGTTCAGTAGATCCAGAAATTACCCCCTACAACCTCACAAACTTTACCTCTCTTTAATATTAGTAGAGATGACATGAATTTACCCTAAAATAAACTTGGGTGATACACCATGATCAATGTCACATAGATGCCTTGATTAACGTCGACTGCGTAGGACAGGTGTAAGTAACACAGAATGATCAACGATTGCAAATTTGAAGAAGCAAGTAAAATCACAATATAGGTACCTAATAATCATACAGTAAACAGAAACGGCACACTCACGTAAACATGCGTAATATTGCGTTACGACGAGACTCCAAAGCGAACGTCGCCGTACTCGCAGTATCAACGACGACGCGTCGTTGCGCATGTTTGTGTGAGAGTGTCTTTTTCGAGCGTTTGTACGTAGTTACCATACTTAATGATTATACCATACTGTGGTAAAATGTATCAGACATCGATCGATACCTCGACCAACACTCGATCGGTTTGGTGTAACAGCACACAATGATCGACGTTGAAGTCTATAATCGATGTTGATATATCGGATGTAATAACGCCACGTTTCGCCTCGTGCATAAACACCATTATGGAAATTATTCACTACTTTGAAAGGCCCCTTTTATTCTATGGGTTGTAGCTAAGTATGTTAGACTATGGACTTTGCCTTATTATCACAAATTTATGCATAATAGTAATAATAAGTTGAAATTCTCGTCGATTGTAAAATTATCAATCGGCGTGTAAATGTCTCAATTGGTAAAATATTTTTGTATAGCCTAGCTGTAGCCAGTAATTGACTGCCAGTAAATGAGCTGGCTCTACTGGGGAAGTACCACGGCGTCATAGAATACAGGCGTGTAGTAGGTACCTACTCGGTAACTCAACATAACTCAATATCTTTGTCTTCGATTTTGGCTTGACAATGATAAAATTTGTTACTCGTCTCTCTAATCAGTTGCACCTCGGGTGTTGCAGATGTGTCGCCCCTTAGACAGCAGCAATATCATAAATAATAATGATAAATAATCCAGCCGTTGACTGTCTCACTGTAGGGCATAGAACACTACACATCATCAACCTCCTTCTCAAACTGGGTTGGCTTCTAATCTAATTAGATGCCAACCCAAAGTAGCCGGAGTTAACCCAAAGAAAAAGTAATGGCACAGTCAGTAGGCATTGACTGTGCCATTTTTTTAAAGGAAGTTGGTAGAAATCGAGTTGTATGGAGCCTCCGCCACTGCTAGATGTAGCTGAATATCAATATTTCTACGGAGCTACTGCTTAACTGACCTCCGCAACCCACAGGGATACGATATTCTGAAGTTAGATTAGTTGTCAGGGTTTAATGAGGGTTGACTTCATAACAGCCGACGCCAACGGCTTACTGTGCTTTCCGAGGCACGGAACAAGGTTATAATTAGTTTATAATAACCCACATAACTTACGAAAAGTCAGAAGTGCGTGACTTGGGGTCGAACCAGAGACCTCTGACTTGCCAGTCAGCAGTCATACTACTAGGCTATCACTGCCTCTTCTTATACTTCATATAATATCATTTATATTGAGTTAATAGTTTCCATACAATTTAAGATTGTACTATCGCGATCTAGAAATGAATCGCTCTTAGTGGTAGTGCTCACATGACTGTTACTGTTGCTATTATAATAATTATTAATTGTGCTATACGCCGTTGCGTGCAACGGATCTATGTATTTTTATACCATCAAGGTTCCATAAGTTCTATAAGAAATGTGAACGCAACATGACATGTGAGAATGAAAAATATTCAAATGACTAAATAAGTAATGTTTTCTAATGTTTACGCTAAACAGAAGATGACGGTAACTGCGGAAGTCAAGAATTTCCAAAACATCGAGAAATTTCAAATTCAGATTACACCCGGCGAGAAATTCAATGCATTATTCATGGATTTTATATGTCTCATTTTTTTTTGTCACTGAAATAGTCTCATTTTGCCGAAACTATTTTAATGGTTTCATGAAAATTCCTTTGCAAATTCCGTACAAAATACGAAATATTTTTGGAGTAAAATTGTACCCATTTCGCGGGTCGAAAACCCGGGCGGAAGAGGGTGTGGGTTAAAGTAACTCGCCCGAGTATTGACGCGCGATACCAACGAGATAATGTACTGACGCTTTTCTACGTCTTCAAAAATAATCTATCCACATCCAGGCAGTGCCCTCAGCTTTACCTGCTGTTGGTACGTTCAGATGTTTGTGGGACATTAACGCAAATTAGCATATACTCCTTGTTCCCATGGATAAGAGAGTCTACAAGGTTTGCTACAAAATTCTTTGCACTGATTAACGCTATGATTAAAGTGTTTAGTGATTAGTAAGAAGACAAGAAGTAAGAACATAAAAAAGTAATAATAAAAATGTTCATCGGTTCATTCCACTATCTTGTAATGAAGTAGGGTTACGTGCATCCAAGCATCATTGTCCTATATCGACATTGTATTCAGTATTGAAAGAAACTACTAGAGTCGTGATAGCCTAGTGGTGGTGACCGTTGACTGGCAAGTCAGTGGTCTCGGGTTCGAACCCAAGGCGCGCACCTCTTGACTTTTCGTAAGTTATGTGCGTTTTATAAATTAATTATCACTCTCCGTGCCTCGGATAGCACGTTAAGCTGTTGGCCCCGGCTATCAATTGTAGATCTTTGACAGTCGTTACGGGTAGTCAGAAGCCCGAAAGTCTGACAACCAGTCTTACCAAGGGGTATCGTGTAACCCAGTAAGTATCTGGGTTGTGGAGGTCTGATGGCAGTCGCTCCATGTAAAACACTGGTATTCAGCTGCATCCGGTAAGACTGGAAGCCGACCCCAACATAGTTGGGAAAAGGCTAAGCAGATGATGATTCAGTATTGAAAGAAACGCTTGACACGTTTATCTCGCTCACGCATTGAAGATATAAAATTACCGAATATATTTCTCAAAAATCACAAGTAAAATACCATTTATAATACTAATTATGTTATAATGTTATTCTCCTTAAGACTAATTAAGGAGAATAACATTATAAAGGTTCAGCAAAAAACTCAGTTTGATCGGAACAAGATTTCATTTATAAAAATTGCCTAAATAGATATTCCTTTTATGCAATTTTTATGTACATATAAAAACTTCTTAACTGGTTTTTTTTTTGTAATTTCCACAATTACATATCATACATAATTATATAATATTTAAGATATAATATTAAGATTATAAGATTATAATATTAAGATATATATAATATTTGAGATTTTATTCCTTTAATGTGTGAGCGGCGATAGAGATGGCGCCTTAAATTAATAGGGACTCGGTCTGTCTAGCAGAATAATCCAGTGTCAGTTGTTTTACTTTTATAGTAGACTCTTGACTTTTAATTACTTGTCCGTCTGCCCCAATTCCCGGCGTTGCATGTTAAATGAAATTGGAACGAATTTAGGTACATGTATAAGTTTTGATTCGTTTAAAATCATTTCAAAAGTCGAGAAAGTAATCTTACTGAATAAATTTTGTCGATTTTAGGTACTTACGCTAAATGCAGTATTGATTGGTACATTTTTCTAATATAGTTTTTCAAACTAAAGATTGGTATATTATAACAAAAATAATTAATTCATATCTTTTACTTGAAACTGCAATGTAAATTGAATTAAAAAGTGCTTTTGATCAACTCAAAAGTATTATACTTGTTCTACTCACTTTTGACTCTGGCAGTATCATTGTTCATTGTTCTCCCAAAGGTATCATTCTAAAATTGTTATTAGATGGTGCTATTAGGGTTGGTCGAATATCACGAATGCAAAATTTTATAGAATTTGTTCTATGTGCTGGCCTTGCAGTAAGCTGAAATGTAAAACTAAAACTTAAATAAAAAAAAAAACTTAAATAAAAAAAAAACTAAACTGCCATAAAAAAAAACTTAAACTTACATAAACTTTGTCATATCATCTCATCTCGATAATATGAGAAACAGGATATGTCGCGCTGTGCTTGAATATCAACTCCCTAATAACCTATCCACTAATAAATTATACATGCAGCAGTCGACGACATTGACTTTTATTTGAAATCGGGGTCACTAACGACAATAGTAATTTCCACCAGAATACCATAGTATTGTGATTTCCGATAATATCGCGTAATCTTTTATTACTACACTTCACGAAGTAACTTTTTATTGAGTAGGCTAGTTGTCACCCACGTTATCGTTCGCGTGTAATTCAAGATATCATGATAGTTACTGGACAACTAAGAGATTAATTAATTTATCTTGATAATGTCGAACCCTGTTTTTTTAACACTGTGTCTAGGCCTTCAAGAAATTGACAAAAACAAAGCCACATGACATGACCTTTGTCCAAAATAAGGAATAATCTATAACCTCCACCGTCCACGGGTGTCGTAAAGGATGAATAAGGATTTTCGGAAAGATATCCTCTACAAATAGAAATAGGTTTATCAATATTGGGAAAACCTCTGTCCGTGAGACAAATCTGAAGATTACCTAATTTTATTATCTTATAAATAAAATCTGGTTTTCTATCTAGAACTTGTTAAGCCTATAGAATATATAAATGAAGATGTACTACACCTATCTTGATTATCGATATCGTATGTCGTTATTAGAAAATTGGTACAGAATTTTATTTTACATAGAATATTATAATATTGGTGCGAATTCTCGCTAAATAAATTTTAGTTCTTTTTAATAAACATCGAAAAAGGATAGCGTACTAAACTGTCAAATTAGAGCTGTCAATTTAGTCTACGCCCTTGCAAATGACGTTAAATTCTCGTTGTTAACAAGCAAAGAGACTAATTTGACAGCTCTAAAAATCTTTTATCTTTTTCTAATAATATCTCTTTGGTTAAAACGTGTACAAGAGAATCGGAATCTACAATGTTCTATGGCTTATTGGGATATACTGTGTGTATAGTGCAACTGTACATTGCGAAATTGTCTACACCGCGTCAGTATTTCCACCAGCATTTATACAATTCATATAGTTTCTGGTTTTTTTTTACTACCGGTTATTGAACGCACCGTGTGTTCTCATTATCAATACAATATCATTTTATCATATAAGTATAATTTGTCAGTATTATTCGTTTAAAGAACTTTAGTTTTAATAAACTCTAAAGCTCTTAATCACACAAGACCCAAGATCATACACTGTGGAAGCAAAATACAATCATGAATGGAATACATAATCACTTTCCCGTAACGAATTTACTGATATGTATTGCTTACTTACTGCAGAGTTAGATGGGTAAATTGAAATAAACATACGCGCTGTGCCTTTACTCTGCGTTAAATAGCCTCTAGCTCAGCGGTGTCTAAGCTTTTTGAGTCTTGCTTTGTGACCTAAAAAGTAATTTGAGTATTTTTTTAAAGATAATATTTTAGTATACTACTAATGTCTCTATTACTAGCCGCGTAATAGCTTTTTTCCTCCCGCTGGGGTAATTAACCCCAGATTCGGAACCCAGTCTGCAGCTTTTGCCCGCGGCTCCACCCGAGTGGAAGCTGCATTAGGATGATGGTATTCCTTTGTGGTTATCTAGTATATGGTGTATCTGTGTGCCAAGTTCCATCCAAATCTGTTCATGGGTTTACATGTGATTTAGCAACAAACACCCAATCATCATCATAAACTTTCACATTTATAGGTAATATTACTAGATGTCACCCGCGACTTTCAGTGTGAAAATGTATTTTCCTGTATTTCCTTTAAAAGTCTAGGTCTATTGGTTAAATTTTTGATATTTGCAATTTTTGTAGAGATATTTATTTTAAAAATACAGCAGCGTGTTACTCACTGGTAATGTAGCTGTCTATACACAGAGTTTATCCATTCCAGACAAACATACAAAAAATCAAATGTTTTCTCTTTATAATATCACATTTATAATATTGTTAAGAAATAGGATGTTCCCGTTGTTATTAAAATTTGGGTGCAAACAAAAAAGACTTGTTACTGCTACTGATAAATGAATCGTTATTAATATTTATCGGGCAGACCGGCAAGCATTCTCAGCATCAATAACTTCTATGAATATTAGTTTTAAATAGGTCATCCAATAGTTTATCTAATCATGTTAACATACAGAGGTAGACTAATAATAATTACCTACCTTATTGACGAATAAAACAAAAATAAATATTGATATTGATTTTTTACTCCATTCATTGGGTAGGAAATAAATATCTGGAAAATTTCTTAGCATAATCACTATGTCGCAGGGTAAAAAGGAAGCTTAGAAGTTATTTCTGAGTAATTTCCTCAGTGTACATTTTGTTACAGCGTTACAATTATTTATGACCCGCCTGAAATGCCTGGGGATGTGACTTTGGCATCTAAATGAGAACTTTTTTTTGAGTCTGTAAAAAATTAATAGAATCATGAAAAGAGTCAAAGAAGAAATGGCGACCATTAAAAAAAGACACGTTTTCCATCCTCTAAATTCGTCTGTTGTTCAACAGGACCATCGATCCGAAGCCGTGCAATCCTCGCACGCTGCAGAAGCCGAAACGCGGTGGAGGATACCCCAAGGTGTTCCTCGGTGGACTACCATCTAATGTTACCGAGACCGACCTTAGGGTCTTCTTTGGCCGTTACGGCAAGGTCATGGAAGTGGTCATCATGTACGACCAGGAGAAAAAGAAGTCTAGAGGTAAGTTCGACCACCTTCAAATTGCTTGATAAAAGACTTAAATTGGAAGAGTTTCATTTGCTGCTTTTCACCACAGCTTGCTGTCGAGGTGAGTGGAACATGCTTTCATAATCAATTATTGATGAGAAGAATCAAGATAACATTTTTTTGGACCTTTAAAAATAATAAGTTCACTTTTACTATTGTCATCATAAAATAACATTTCAAAGAAAATTTTAGATACATAAGTTCATAATAACCACATCCAGGCAGCGCCGTTAGTGCTAACTACTGTCGGTGCGTTCAAGCGTTCGTGGGACATTGACACGCAGATTAGCATATACTCTTTGTTCCCATGAGCAACGGAGTCTACAAGGTTTGCGACAAGTCACTTGAAACAACTGTTCTCTAAACTTTGTAACAAATAGGAATACTTCGCTAAGTTTTAGGTTAGGAAATTAATTAAGCATTTAATCTTGTTGCTTTGCCAGATTATTTAAGGCTTTAGTCATAGAATGAAGATTTTAGGGATATTATCAAGCAACAATTTACGAGCTACCTTATTTAAAGACGTCTATTAAAGTAGAGACACAGTGCCATTGTAAAATTAATCGGAGCAAAAGAAAAGTTGTTTGTTTGCAAGAGAAAATGCGATTCGCTTTCCAAACAGTAATATGAACTAGGGTTAACGAAATCAAAATGATATGCCCTCGATAGTATGCTGTGTGCCCAGTGAAAGGTGTCACCCTTCGGGGCGACTTTATCAAACAATTTACGACCTGTTTAATTGGCTCAACCGGTTGTAGCGAGGGTTGTAAGCACAACTCGGTCGAGAATAGGGTTGACAACATTTTTTTCGGCTAATTATAGTATTTTTGAGATTAAGCTTTTTTAATACATCACTTGCTAAAACGGTTGTTAAAACGAAAGATTTTACAATAGCGGTTTTTCAACGGCGGGTTCAAACTCACTAGGCTGTTCATCAACCATATAATAAAGAAATAAAGAATTGAAAAATAATAAAAGACACTTGCATCTTCTAAAAAAATTATGGATTTGTTGTTGCAAAAAAAGATTGATCCACCCAACTTAAACTTATATTTTTGCGTAATGTATATTTCTTTAACAAGATAATACTACGCAGACGTAAAATACGGTACAATACAATATATTGTAGAATGGTTGGCAACCCTAGCTGAAAACATCTTTTTATTGGTTTATTACGAGAATATTGCACCATAAAATGAAGTAAGAAAGGAATGGGACAGCACATACAAAATAATGAGAATATTGAGACAAATAATATAATGCTTAAATGATTTCTGTGTGGTGTCCAGTTTTTTTTGCAGTAGTTAGTGAAAAATTGAGAAATACTATGTTCGTTATTTATGTTTTAGTTTTGAGACCTTTAACATCACCATACAAAAACTTGCGTTGTTCTAGGCTTCGGATTCCTGTCGTTTGAGGACGAAATCTCCGTTGAAAGAGTCACCCAGGAGCATTTCATCAATCTCAACGGGAAGCAGGTAATGTTACTATTTTTGTAAATGATTTAAAAACATCATTTGTTTGCCAAATAATTGTCAACTGTTTTCGTAAAACAAAACTAATGTCGTGTTTCGCCGCGTCATTCAAAGCAGCAAGCAAAGAAGTGTAATTTCAACACGTCAATATTTCGTTTTAATCACAAATTAAATATTGTGTGGATACACTGCTTAGTGTATATTTTCCTTATAGTGCGTCATCTTCGCAGGTATCTGAAAACGTTCAATACTTATAGTACGTGAACGCATTTAAATGGTCGCTATCGAATGCTCATAGTTCCTTTAATTATTACAAGTAAATCAGTTATTTGTTAACCAAATTACACATTCCACAACATTAATACGTTATCTTATGCGTCACATAAAATGACGCATCTTAGAATATTTTCCGTGTCTACACGTGTCAGGACTTATTTCGACGACAACTCTAACACATCTAACTAGTCTTAATACTAATACAGTAACACGATTGTAACGGTAATCCGACACATGGCTACAACCATATGCAACAGATAAACGACAATTGCACTACAATGCAAATTGTTACACAAGTGAACATTGTGTTGCAATTGGCTTTTCGATAGATGCGAATACTTGGGTGTAACAAGTTGGCTCTTAGTCATTTTAGATGTTTCAGATGTTTTTGTTGAGGAAAGGAATAGAGTTAACACTTGTCAATCCCAAAAATACTATAAATAGTGAATAGGCACCTGAAACGCAGTTTTGCTTATCTTATAAAGGTTTGCATTCCCACAGTAGACTTTTTATTAGATTTAATAGTTTCTTAGTAGTTAAGGGCTGTAAGAGTTTCTAGATTCATACAGCCCTTATGACATGGAAATTTATAATACCTACTAAATGGGCAACAGGTGGAGATCAAGCGTGCGGAGCCTCGTGACGGGTCGGGTAAGCTCGGGTCTGGTGCGAGTGGCATGGGTGGCGGAGCTCTCAGCGCTCCAGGCGACGCGCCGCAGGCCGGCCAATGGGGCCCGCCAGCCGCTGCCCCTATCAACATGATCCAGGGCCATAACGGCCAGATGGGCGGCCCGCCGATCAATATGCCGATGGCCGGCCCCAACATCATGCAGGGGTGAGAACTCGTTTTCAATGAGATTTTGTAACTAGTCCTGTGAAGTCTTTTCCCCTAGTGATGTTCTGTGTTGTTTATTTTTAAAAAAATGGATGTAGATATTGACGTAAAATACGAACAGTAATAGAATGTTCGTTTGTTGACCGTGCCTATAATCTCGCGACGCATGCAAGATGAGCCTTGTACTAAGTGGTGGGTCGACCTGCAGGTACCAGGGCTGGGGCACGTCGCCCGGGCAGACGTCGTACGCGGGCTACGGCGCGGCGGGCGCGGGCGCGGGCCCGGGCAACTACCAGGGCTGGGGCGCGCCGCCTGCCCCGCAGGCGCCACCGCACGCGCCGGCCTGGCCTGCCACCAACAACTACACGCAGCACACGCAGCCGCCCGCGCAGGGCTACGGCAGCTACGGTACGTACCACCGCCATCGCTGTAGTCGTCACCGCATTACTCAAATACCAATTAAATTAAACTGCACAATTTAACAAATATCTATACTTTATCAGTGTCCAATTTCTCTTCATCAAATCTTATAAATGCGAGTAGCTGTAGAAATGCTTTAACTATAGAATTTGAGACTAGAGGACACTCATTGATCATGCAGTTTGGAGCCGACTATGCCACTCAGCAACATCGCTTAGTTATAGTAATCTCAGCCTAATGATACAGCTTAAGTTTTGCTACTAACATTAAACACTGTAAGATCATCTGCACAGTAGTATTTGCCTAAATACCATGTCTAGCATTGATTGGAGTGATGCCTGCCATAAAACCATCAAAGTGAAAATGATACGACGAGCGACAGATGTCAGGATCATAATTTATTTACTAGTTATCTTCTTTTTTTTTACGGCAAATAGAAATCGACTCACGTATCCAATTCTATCCGCAGTTGGACTTAGGCCTCTCACAAGTATCGCCAAAACAATCACTACGTCTGAATAAAAAAATATTTATTAAATATTTCCTGGGAGAGGCCTATGGTCATCAATATAGGTAATAGAATTTATTACGTTTACGAAAATACGTTACGAAAGTATTAAATATTAGACGCAACCGCCCGCGCAGAGCCACGGAAGCTACGGTCAGTACACACCTCTAACATAATAATTTATATGAACAAGTAATTTAACTAATGAGGGTAGATAACATTCGCTAAAGTATTAGAATTCATTGTTACTTAGCGCTTGTACTTAGTCAATCCACATCCAGGCAGTGCCCTCAGCTTTACCTGCTGTTGGTACGTTCAGATGTTTGTGGGACATTATCGCAAATTAGCATATACTCCTTGTTCCCATGGATAAGAGAGTCTACAAGGTTTGCTACATGTAACAAACAAATAAAAGACGTTACTCATTGATAATTAGAAAGAAAAACACAGTGGCTATTATCTTTGTCCTAAAAAAGGTCCCTTGCCACTTCATTTCAAACATAAATAAATTTATTCATCACCATTACAATATCGTCAGCTACACATAAACAAAAGCTGTCGAAAAGCGCGCTATAGTGCGAATGTAGAAATAATGTAATGTTATTGGTGTGTACAGCTAACTACAGCTCTGCGCCGGCGGGCGCGTCAGCTGGCGGCAGTTGGACCAACTGGAACATGCCGCAGAACTCCAACTCTACCGGCTCCGGTGAGTAGCGGACAGTGTAGGGGAGTAGGTCTGAGCCAGGCTAACATACCTGTTATCTCTCGGATATATAAACGTTTATGTCTAAAGAGATTACTTAGTACGTAGTTTCTGGTCGTGTTAGGTCCCTGATCAGCCCACACATAGAAAGCGATTATTAACCGAATGGTCGCACTCCGGCTCGTTAACTGTCAATCGACCACACACTAGCATTCAGTCGACCGTCCGCCATCGACACCGCGTGTTAGCGACATGTAAACAATAAATAGTAAACATTTTCTTTGGTGTATTGTCTTTCAGGCAGACAGATGGAAGATTATACAGTACTAGGTACATCCTTTTGTGTGTTCAGCCAGTCTCGCCCATATTCTAGGTCGTTCCTTAAAAACCACTACTGCATCTCGACTATTATTCTTCAAAACTTCTCGAAATTGATATAGTAAGTTAAAGGTACAAGGTTAGAACGCTTTTCGAGGATTCTTCCGCGGGAATTGGCTAGGATTTTTTGTAACTGAAGGCTGCAGACAAACTTAGTCAGTAGGAGTATCTTACAGTATGTAAGTACCTTAAAGACTACGTCGCGTCGTACCTGCCTGAGATTTATTAGAATACCGCTTGACTTATGTCGGGCACCATCGTTTTTGCTTAACGTATTCAATACGTTGTTCTACCTCTATGAAAAGCTTAGCTTTTTATAGTAAGCTTTACATGACATGCAAAAAATGTCTTATTGTAGTCTTTGATCACATGAGCAACAGAGTTTCCAAAGCTCGCGATTAGTTCTTCAAAACAAATCGTAATTTTGCAGAAATGATACGTATAATTTCATTTGTTGTGTCTATCATGAGGGTACTAAGAATACGTGAATGCACATTCGTCATTTGTTTAACGCTAAAATACCTACATTATGTTGGTACACAAAGGTGTTTGTTTTTGTACTAACTTCGGAGCAGTTTTAGGGTTTTGCTCCTCAAGGCTGCCAAATAAGAGTACGCTATTTTTAAGGCTACGACGTTTGTCTTGTCTTGATAGACAGATCTTTAAACCAAAATTAAATAGGTAATCAGTTTTTTTTCAAAGTAAAGGATTATTGCGTTTTTATGATAAAAATAAGATACAGGCACCTCTCTGCGCGACTCCAAATCAGACTAAACCGGTTATTTAATAACGTGATTGTAATTAAGATTTATTTTGTACAGGAAATTTGTACAGCGCTATTATTGAACAATGTTTTTGTATTAGGTTATGTTTGAACGTGGATCAACTTGAAGGTAACGGTAGTGGTAAGTTGAGAGTGTATTGTGTGCTACATGTGTTCGTGTGGCATGTCGCAGGCTCGTACGTGCCGCTGTCGGAGGGCGGCGAGATGTACGGGCGCGGCGGCGCGGGCGGCGGCGGCGCGGGCGGGCCGGCGCTGACGGGCGCGCTGAGCTCGGCCGCGCTGTCCAAGTCGTCGTCGGCGGACTACTCCACGTACCAGCAGTACCCGCCCGCCTACCAGCAGGACCAGGTACCCTACCGACACGACTGACTGCACCTCACCACCGCCATCACCGACGAGTACTGAGCGTGAATCGATCATTGTCTGCGATCATGTACTCTAAATAAATTTTGTTCCAAATATCATTGTATTAAAACCCTTATATATTTTTAGTAAACATTAGTGTCATGGCCAAGTTTTAGATCTTTTGAAGATGTAAATGTAAGAAATACGTCAAGATTTTTTTAGAGTACCTTTCTTGAAAAAATATTACAAAATAAATTATCAGTTAATTAACAATCATTGACTTTCGACCACGCTCAGATCTAAACCGTTATTAGTATTGTTACAAATGATTCTCATAAGTACGTGTGATATTGGCAACAGTACCGTTAAAACCGGTAAACTACGAACAAAGATTTTTTATATTTCAACCAATTATGGCCGTTTAACCAGTTTCTATTTATCAAATTAATGCAAATATATTTTCAATGATTTTATTGAAATTGTTTTAAAATTCTTGATCATATAGCCAGTATCTCATTTACTGAAAACTATTTTCTAGTTTTGTTACTCGAAATAATTTAAAATATAAATTAAAATCCGAATCACAGCCGAATTATTACGGTATTATTATAATGTACCATAATGTACTTTGAATTAGTGTCACCAAAAAGGCCACCACATTTTTCTGTTTTGATTCGGTACTTCCATATAAAATAACAAGAGAAAGGATGTGTTTATATTAGATGTTATTAATCATCCGCTATTCATATATCGCGGTCAATGACCGAATATTAACGACTTATCTCTAAGTTGGAAGATAAAAAACTATATCTTTTAACATCAAGTGTAAACACATATTTTCTAGTATAATTCGCGCCTTTTGCGCTTTATTTAGCATGAACCATTAAAGCATTTTAGGCTATAGCTCTGGTGATGGTTTGGTAACTGCTATGACGACATTTTTGGGTGGACAAGGTAAAGAAATAATACATTTTTATATTCAGGAAAAAATATCTTAAAAGAGATACTTAATAATATGCTTCTTCAGTAAATACAAAAAAATAAATATATATATAAAAATGTATTTCTCAATCTCTATAGTTCATGCTTTTGCCGAATGTCTGCCTACCACATTGACACAGCGTCGTATTGCTACGTCTTGTAGACTTGTTTATGCGGGCTTGTTCATTGTTTCTGCTTATTTAGTAAGCTCACTTTACATATCAATCATTTATATTAATTGTTGAACGTAGAATTGAGTTTAATTGTAGGTCAACGTAACATACTTAATCTCCATTACGATTTAAATGTTGTAGACGTTGTCGAATTATGACAAAGTTCCTAATTAATGCAGATAATGTAGTCACTTATATTTTTACTAAGCAAACAAGTGGCCAATGACACCAGGATCATAATCGTCGCATTGTAGAAATTTAAAAGAACAGTGTGATGATGATTTGAGAAATTTCAATTGACTATAATATTATGGTGTATGTAAGAATCTGAACAAATGCCCGTAAAAACAAGCTGTGTTAAGTATACTGACATCGCCGTGTCAATGGGTTGCGAGAAGTAGTTAACGATACTCGCGCGATAGAGGCGTAACGGAGCAGCGACGACGCCGCACGAACGTACGGCCTCGCCGACCATCCGTATGTGTGGTACATACGTATTGGATGACTTTCCGTTTTGTTTATTTGCCTTCCTTACCTTGCATCATCATCCAATATCGAAATCGCAAACAAAGTTTGAACTATACCTTGGATTATGTATAATATATATTTTTTAATATTTATTTCTGATCATAAAAAATAAAACAAATTCAAGGTACGGTTTAGTGTTGATGTTTGTCGTCACAGCTCATTGAGCTGTGAACGTTACGCAGAAGTACAGCCAAGTTGACCGACTTTATAATTTATTTGCTCATCACCTCGGGGCTTGCATCCTTCCTTCCACAGTCCATTATCCTAAGCTTTTCTCTATGATTTGTATTCTGCATCTATCTTCGTTTTGTTTGGCGTGGTTACGGTCTGCCCGATCGCATGAATGAACATTGACATAGTCTCTAGATTGAAAGCGTGTTGTATGAATGTTAAAAGAAAAAGGAATTCTTCGTACTTCTGCATAAATCAATTTGGTTGTACTTAGATTAGAGTTGTTTGCGATTTGAGAATGAATGGTTACGACCGGCACGCACGGTGAGCGAGTGATATTCAGCGAAAACAGCTCGTGGAGCGCGAACAAAGGAACGCGGCTATTGAGCAGCATGAGTTGATAGTATAGAGCCATTAGTTTGCCACCCCTGCATCCGTGTGCTGTGTTCGAAATGCTTGTTTATATCACTATAATGTCATACGGCGTCGACGAAGCCCACTTATCTGCATGTTTTCAGTGGCGAGATTAATGTGCGATGTCTTTTTGATTTTACAAGCTATGCTGCGGTTCATAAAGAGAATGATAGACGCGGCGCTGTACACGGCCGCCTCTCGTGGCTCTAGTTGACAGTCGCACCGCTATCCATAGTGAAAAATCAAGAAGATTAGTGTTGTTATCGAGTTTCGCTGAAGGTCTCTCATCACCGACCTCCACGGTTCCTTCCTCTCCTCGCTCCTGTCCTCCTTCCGCCTAAACTTTCATCTCGCCCTTGGGGATAGTCACACGCTTTCGCCCGGTCCATCTTCACGCGCTGCGCTACTTACATAAACCTGCTAAAGATCCAGTTGAATTGTGGCGAGTGGGACTTTATTGTCTTGTTCTTCTTTTCCAGTTGGTCGATCAGGGCCCACAAGAGTGGCTCCTCCAGAAAGACAATTAGAGATAAGGGCGGGTATCGGATGAGGGAATGTCGCGAAACACTGGGGATTTCTCACTATGGACGGTCGGTTGTTGCGACGATAGCGCGTTCATCATAAAGGCATCGCACCGCACTAGATATAAGCTTTACCCTTAGTTCCGTTCGATATTCATATATAATATTGCATTTTGTAGCCGTGCGAGATGATTCAATTGCCTTGTTTCATCTCAACACTTGTAAATTGGCATTTAAAGTACAAATTAGTAAAATTTGGATTTTCTCATATTGTTACAGGTTCATTAATAGTTAATTTTATCGATAAAATAATATTAAGAGCTGTACTTTAAGTGTTCAGAGATGAGAGTTCGTCTATTCTGTTAAATGTAACCAGAGTACATTATTTACAAAATTATGTTATACATAAAGTGTCATGGAGCATTTGCGAATGCGGCCGTAATTGTGTAACGTAGTCACAAGTATAAGACCATGCGGGCTAGCCCCGGATGTGTGGATGCTCCATGACGGGCCTGTCTAACGTGTGCGGTATGGTAGGGCTCGTCGTACGGCGGCGGCGCGTCGCGCTACGGCGCCGCCACCGAGTACCACGCGTCCGCGCCGCCCGGCCCGCAGCCGCCAGGTGTGCACCACCCGCATCACGCGCCCAAACACTTCACCGCCAACGAGTTTAACAAGGAGTGGCCCGCCGCGTAGGCACCGGGAGCAGCCTCACCTCCGCCGTACCCACTCAGTACAAGTAGATAGACACCCATTGTTAGCTGCTCCCCGCCCCGCTCATACACGACCGCAGTGTGGTTAACTACAGTCGTATCGCTCACACATTCAAATACACTTCTTTTCTAAAAG
Source organism: Protodeltote pygarga (assembly GCA_936450705.2). Lineage (NCBI taxonomy): Eukaryota > Metazoa > Arthropoda > Insecta > Lepidoptera > Noctuidae > Protodeltote > Protodeltote pygarga. Next base: position 12,310,937 of record OW388263.2, read on the forward strand.
GTACGTAGAGGTAGGTAGAGTGAGTCCTGTAGTTTGTTACGCTGCGATAGACGCACACGCAGACGTTGATACCTTCTAGTACGCACTTGTACCCGTAGCATTAGTACCTTGACGCTTGTGAAGCACGAGATACCGTGACTTCACAGTAGTTGTAGCCATTCCGCTTTACGTCTCACCGACGCAAGTGCGTGCTCGAATGGACGAACATCGTTTCAACGGCTGCATTCGATCTACTCCATCTATCGATTCTATCTTAGTCGATATAATTATCATACGACTCATGGAATAGGGATAATTAGTATATAACCATTTTGTGAACGTATGCTCCCCAAACTGACGAGATAATATTAATATACCTCTGTAAAACTTCCCAATAAGATATACATTTGTAGTTTTGTGTGTTTTTGGATTTCACGAACAAAACGACATAAAACGTGAAAATAGCATATAGCAATGCAACAAATTAATATTTAAAACTGACTAAAGTTTAATTGATAAATTAAATATAATTGCATGCAAATTTTTAAAGCTTGGTTAGGCAATTATGTAATAAAGTCACCGACGACTGCATTAACACAAACCCACACGCGTAAGTAAGCGTAATTTTAATAATTAAAAATAGTTTAACAATAACATTCAAAACTATTAGGTGTTAAAACTCGTCTACTAATTAGATAAGGTACTCCCACATTTTCTCGCAACTTTTGGCACTCGGCCGTCTCTGAACGCTATATGACAATGATATTAAAACACTCGATGGGCGGCGCCACTGCTGCAGGCGGTGGTCGCACTTCGCGGCTCTGACACTCGCCCACAAGTTTTCGCGACCCCTCTCTAAAGCTGAACGATGCTGTCATTTGCGTGTACATCGAGTGTACACAATTTTTTAATTAACTTTGCTTTTAATATTCTTTTGGATGTGGGTTTTTTTGTGAAAGATATATTTTTACTTCACACATTTCGAATGTTTTAATAATTTTTTGTCGGATTTTCTCAAGTGATTTCTTTTAATAATGTCGTGTACGTGTATTGTTGTTCGCACCGCGCAGAGCCGGGCAGCGCCGTCGCCCGCTCGCCTCCGCTCGCCCGAGTGACGCACATTTGACAGACACTGTTAAACAAGGCCAATTTAGGGAAAATGACCTAAAAGAACTTAACTTAAGCTAATAACTTGTATAAATATTTGGTATATATATCGGTATGTATGTTTAATGTTAGAATTTTGGTTATTTACCACACACTAGACTTAGGAAAACGGTAGGCATGTAATGAGATAATTATGTGTTAATATTAAACAAAACATAGTGACTGAACGTGATTTTAAATATTTTTAATTACTCCCGTTTAAAAAGGGAACAATTCTGTATAAATATTCGTAATTTTAATTTGTTTTCTATATGCATTTTAGTTTATCGCAATTTTTAAGTTGATACTATTATTATATGGAATTTATACTTTAATGAATTAAATTTACCTGCCAAATTGTTAACGAGCAAACGATATTGTCGTATGTGTTAAGTAATGAAGCTCAAGCATTTAGGATATAGTTCGGTACGTGTTAGCGCCTCGCAGGCGTCCTCGCCGCACCCCTCGCGCCCTCTCCATACATTTGTACATATATATACTTACTTGTGTGTAAAGCATAATTTTAATCGATTCTCTCGTCACATAGTTTTAAAGTTTTAATTTATGTGATTGCCAAATATTTTTAAAACTGTATAGAGCTTTCGACGGCCGCTACGGCCGGTATGTTAGTCGTATGTACCCGACGCGGTCGTTCGTCGCGCGGCCGCCCCGCCCCGTTACAAAGTGAGTTATAATTTAAAATAACATTGTTAGATTAAATTTAATGTTAGTCCTTTACTGTACTATATCGCTCAATCGTTTGACCGATCGACTGATTAAAATTTTAGTGATAAGCTAAGTAATTAATCGCGGGGCAGCGAGACGTCCGCGCGGCCGCCGGCCCAACGCGTCTCGACCATTATTTGTTGTAATTATCTTAGAGTTTACGAACCTACTGATAGACTGCCCGACGCCTAAGGACGGGAGTTGTTCCTTTAATTTTAAATAATAGAACCGCGCCGCGCCGCGCTCGATAAGATTTGTTAATAAATGTTTTAAATAGACGAATTGTTGATGATTACATTGAATGCATAATTTGATCGTTTAGAATAGGGTTATTTAAGATCGCTCCATAAGTAAAGTATAATTTATCTATTGAGGAATATTGTGAGGTGTAAGCAAATTTTATAAGTGACTAGCGGTCCGGGGCGAGGGGTGCGATGTCCCAAATTTAACGGTAAAACATAATGAAGAAGCCTTTTACATTGTGATGTTCATAGTTAACGCGCATACATTTCTTATAGCTCTTAAAATATATAACATTACAGACTCGACTGAGACATCAGTATGTAGGAAAAACTCGTACCTTATAACAATAATGAAATAATATAAAGTAATCGACGTCGGTGCCTGACTGCCCATTAGGTTACGTGTAGTTGTGACGCTTTGTACCGCTTCGTTTATTCTTCGTTCCTATGTTAGTTAGGTTAATTTGTCTCGATTCATTCCTGGTTAATTTTATCGTGTCAGCATAGGTAGTACGTTCGTTTCGGTCTCACTGTCTCGTATCGCTTTTATTACTATGTACTTGCATTTGTTCGCACTAACCCGCCCCGCTGGCTCCCCGACCCGGCTCGGCCCGGCTCGGCTGGCTCGGCTCGGCTGTGTCGGGTTGTGCCGTACGTTATTCAATACGTTCGCGGCCCCCCCTCCCTCGCACATGTTCAGTTCGCATAATACCATTATGTTCCATTGTTTTGGTTTACGTTTTAATACTTACTGTAGGTTAATGTACAACCACCGATGATACGAACTAAATTGTTCACATCTGTTTTAATATTAGGAAACGATGCCTTACAAAAAGTTAAGTGAATATAGAGATGATTTATAATTATGTTATGTTCAGTGATAACAATTAGCACTAGGGTGTTAGACACGGGCTCGGGCCCTTACCTACAAACCTTTGGAACAATTTAAGAACTTAGTTTGTAATGAACCAACGTGGCAATCTTCTTATTAACATAAAGAATATAATTTATTTAAATAAAGTATAATATGTATTAGAAATTTTAGATTTACTCAACATTAAACTTAGTGCAAATTATTGTGAAAAATCAATTGAGACTATTTATATGGGTTTTAATTATTATTATATAGGAGAAGAGCATAAAATATTGGATGAATTTATTAATTAAAAATAGTTAGCAAAATACAAATACGATAAGACTCGTTAGAGGCTCGTCTGTCAAATGTGGTGTTCACACGCGCGCAGCATGCGCTCCCCGACTCTACTGCGGCACAGTTACACCCACATTGTGTAGCTTATGTATTACTGTACCGAGGTACTTGTACTCTCCGAGAGTGACGACACGTGCATTTTTGCATTTTAATATTACACTCGGTAATATCGACATAAGATATGCAGCTGTATCTTAAAAATAATGTTTATCAAATAATATTTTAATCATGGCTTAACTGTAGAACTGTTGCGTAGTTAACCTTTCGACTCTTGTTTGTATTACTTTATATTATAGTGTACGCGGTTTTTATATGTGTATGTTTATTCAGTAGTATATAAAGGAAACAATGTTTTGTGTAAAAGTGTATTTTGGTATAATGATAAAGTAAAGTGTATTGCACGTAGCGGCGCGGCGACACGGGCGGGCGTGCCGCAGCGCCGCGCTAGTATTCATTAATAAATTTATGATCGTAATTGACTAATTATACAAGACCCCTAGTGTTTAACGTTAGATTAGCAGTCGACTCATTTTAAGTTCACTGTTTACTCGTCTTATAAAATTAATTCATTTGCATTTAAATGTATATCAAAGGGCGATTTCAGCGCCTGTCTTAACTGTAGTCTTTTCGAAACTTATTTTAAAAACAATGCAGGTATTATTAAATATAAAACCTCATATTTATACTAGAATTTAAATATAAATGTAATTATTGATCCCGAGTAAAATAAATTTCACGGGCTTTACAGTTAATTATAACATTAATTATTATAAAACCTAGGGCAAGTTGTTATTTATTTCTGTTTTAATTAAAATTTTGATGTTGATTATTTTTTAAACTATTATTTTCTTTATAGTAAATAAAAGTACATAATTCTCGATTGATTAGAAACAAAATTGTTAGGTGAACTATCGACTGATGTACAATATTTAAAGTAATGTTTACTTACAACAGTACCTATATAAGTTTAATTTACGCCGGCCCACTACGGGGCGGAGCTGTATTTATACACACTTGTATTAATTTCCTAAAATGTAATTAATCGGAAGCGGCGACCGCGACCTAGCCACAACTAAGCATGTTACAATGTAAGACTATTATCTAGATTTGTTGTAATCTTGTAATGTGTAAACTACTATACTTAGCCCTAACGTGCTGATATATTTGGTGAAGCCTAGCGGGGAGCGTGCGAGACACGACACACTCTGCCAGTGCCTCGCGCGCGCTCCAAATAAGTTAACTTTATGTTCGTATAAAAAGGAAAATTATGATAGACTTTACACGTGCGTCCTTATTGTTTCTTTTTTACGATGATTACCTAATGATAATTAGTTAATTACGGTTTTAATTATTAATTTTAACCGAAGCATTAAAGTAAGACGAGAAGCTTGTACGCGATGATTTATTGATGTAATAAGTGCTATCACACTACATAACACTGAGGTCTTTCGAAGTAGAAATTATGCATTATTCATATTAGGTATTTTGGGTATATATATTTAGTGTTAGATTTAACTGGTAAAATAAGTATGTAGTTTCTAATGTAATGAAAAGAAAACACTTTTGTCGTAGTTTCCTATTATTAAGCTTCTTCTATCTTAATGGATTAAGTAATTACTACTGGTTGATTAATAAAATATTAATATTACCACTGCAAATATTTGAGATATCTTATGATGAAATATATATCTACTTTAAGGACATTATAAAACGTAGATAATTAAAAGAAATCAAAAATTTCAAAATACCAATGGCATTTTTAATGTTTGATCACACACCCGCCCCTGCTCCCGTAGTGTCCTCCGTTGGAGGTGACCAGTCATCATAATTTTTGTTTTTATATTGTGACATAAATTGAGAGATCAAGTAGATAGCCTCCATTGTAATAGTCTTACACTATCAGATAACTAACACGAACAGACATGGAACGATGATTGCCGATTCCATTAATTATGTTGTCATTATATTAGTATACACTTCCTGTGCACATAACATTATTCAGTTGATAACGTATTCTACTAATTTATACAACTTTCCTTTATTATTTCTTATCTACTCCATTTCTTCCCACTATTATTTCTATATATATTATCTCTAGTACTTTTTTGACGTTGTATTTTCAAATACTTGTAATTTTCGCAATACAGTGACGTACTACCTCAAATCTAGAGATATTTAAAAGAAATTTAAATCTTGTGAAAAATTACACGATACGAATTTTAAACCAGTTCTTTATTCCGAAAAATACTTGTTTTTAATTAAAACCTTTAAAATGTCACAACACTAATTTCCTTTTTAATTATCGCTTTTACATTTAACTAATTCTAATGAATATTCATTTTTATAACCACGACATCTGAGTAAGAGATTTAGGTTAATAAATACGTTTTTAATTTTATTTCGAAATTTAGTCCGATTATATCGGCACTAAAGAGAACAAATTTAGCTTATTCTACCTTCAATCATATTATTATCACTAAAGAATGCAATATGAAGTCATTGTATTGCGGCATTACTTTTTTGAAATTCAACATCGCGTCTAAAGTATGAACTTACTAGAAATTTACGACAGAGGGCGATGGCGTGGGCAGCAATGCGGGCAGTCCCAAGTATGTGAACGTCCCACAGATGTCAGACGCCATAGGAACACCACCGCAGGTCCATATTCTGATATTTACCCACATCTCGTCGTAACACATAATTTAGTTACTTTTAATATTTCAATCATAAATTCTCTAAATCAATCTCCGGCAACCTAAAGGTTGTTATCATTGACGACCTCAAAACGGGATATAATAATAGACAAACGTACAAGTCGCTACAAGGTTTTAGTGCTTTATACTAGATGGCGCATTTTACGAACACAGCTCACGAACGCGCGAGCGCCATCTGTTGCGACTTCAAAATAAGGCTAAAAATATTCAGTTCTGAATGTAATGCAGTCTTGCGTCACCATGCAATATAAATTAAAAACTTCTATTTCCGTCCCTCCAAGGGCTGTTAGACCAAAGTTCATTATATTTTAGTGTCTTTTTCCCATATAGGCATCCTCCCCATTATCAAATCTATATTCAAAATAATTTATACACACAATCTTATCAGAATATTCTACAGGTCCCAATGATGTATTGCGGAGGCATGGTGTCGCCACAGCCCTCCTTTTGCAATGTGTCGGACATATCTGCGTCTGTCTCAGGTTCCCATTCCTTCCTCTATCCTCCATATTCATGTAGTCCTAGTACACAAACATTTCACAATTAGCATAGACTCTATTTAGGGATTCATTGATTAGTAGTTGAATTGACTGACGCAGGAATGGATTAGAATTGATATTTGGAGGCATCTAACTAAAATTATTCAGATAATGTAGATAGATAATTTTGGTCTTAGGGTACAAGGGTTTCTACCATCCTTAAGTCTATTAGTATTTACACTCAATTTTTTTTTACTTTTCTTAGGCTCAATTTACACCGCCGCGGATCGGAATAAAAGCGAACAATATTGGCCAAAGTATAGTGATTTTTATGTCAATCGTCGTACAACCTAACTCCGCCGACGGCAGCTGTGGAAATTCCCGAGAATGCGCGAAAATTCCCTGGAAACGCGTGACTTAATTATCTATTTTGTTTCGTTGCTGAATTGACTTGAAGTTTATTATGCTTTGGGCAATTCTGTTCGCTTCCATTCTGTTCCGGGGCGGTGTAAATTGAGCCTTGAGTTGTGTACAATCTTGACACATCTTTTATACGAAACGTAGAAGGTTGTTATAAAAAGCTATGTTAACCAAATGAAACTCGCTTTTCGCTCTCCTGAAGTTTATAATTCTTATGAAATAACTTTGTACAACAGGGTTATATCATAAAAAATATGTTTTTTAAATCCGAAAAAGATGTGGCAAAATTATTTACACGTTTTGGATAAGTAAGAAAAAATGTTGAAGTAATTTGCATGCTAATTATTTAATTCATCACCGTAAAACCTTTGTGCCCTAAACCTATGTTCTAAGTTGGAATTAATGTCATACTCAAACCTGGTGTGTGGAATGAGGTGCGTGGTGCGGTAAGTTCCATTTTAATTATTTTTTTTAGAATCAAAATACTATCAGAGATGCTTTAAAGTAATTGCTTTTAAATATTTATGGATACCTCTTATTAACTGGTCAAATTTTTATGGGTTGCTCAGAATCTTATAATAAGCAGTTTGCAAAAGAAAAATGGAATAATTAAAGCGGGCTCTTCATATGCCTGCCTTAGGGAGTAGGGGTGGGAATCCTAAATTATCTTCTAAGCTTTATCACACTGTGGAAACCTTTACCATATTTTGTTCTAATCCACCCTCGTAACTTAGTGCACTCCGCGCCATCTTGCTTACCTTATGACTCAGGCTGATAACAAGTCAAGCAGTTTAAGCCATTTAGTTAATTCATTTAAATGAAGTAATAACGAATTATTATTTTATCTTTAGTTACTGAACTACCCACAAAATATGGTCAGTTAATAAAAATGATCACGTAAATACAGGATGTCTAGTAAATAGTACGATATATCGCGGGGGTAACAGCTTCGTTCAAGATTTTCCGTTATTTTAATTTTTCACCGACTTCAAAAAAAGGAAGAGATTCTTAATTCGTCGGAATCTTTTATTTTGTTTATTATTATGTATGTGTTCCCGATTTCTTGAAGACGCCTGGATCGATTTGGAAATATATATATTTTGTCAATAGAGTATACCTTCAAGGTAGTCCCATTTTAATTTTTCCACGATCGATCTGATGATGAAGTTCGGAGATATAGAACAGAACTCCTCATTGGATGACAGCATACGTCGCGTGTGTGTCCGACTCCCGAATTGGGGGGGTTTGGCCTTCTTAGATAATAATGTACCTACCATTTAAATTTAAAAAGTTCTTGCACAAAGCTGCTATCCCTTGCAGTATCGTACTCGCATATACTAAACACCCTGTATATTTTTTGATGAATGAAGTACTAATTAAGTTTTGTAAAATTAGGTGATGACTATGAATACACCGGAGGATCTGGAGACGGCTATCAACGGTCATCAAAGCGCAGCTATCACGGCTCATCATCAGGCGGCACTGCTTCCGCATCTTCTTACCATCCCTATCGGCGTTAATGAATGAACAGACGCCACGCCACTCATGGGAGCCTGGTAACTCTGTTACAACACGTGTCAATGTTTGTTAGTCTACGAAGGTCCTTACTTGCATTCCGTTACGATAGTATACTTCTATTATATAGGTTTAGAAAGTTATTTTTCTCGCATAGATTTACAATTTATTTGTAAGCGCACCTGTCATAGACCGCCACTAGATGTCGTTAAGATAGTGCGGACTGATTTAATTTTAACACTTTGAACATAAATAATAACTAAGTCACTCACAGCTTTATATAATATAAAGTTATAGGTTGTATTATACAAATTAGGCTAACAAACCATAACGTGCGAGACTCCGTTTAATAACAAACATTGTCGTACATTTTACTTGTAAAATATTATATCTCTTTTTCTACGAACGCAATCATTGAGTTTGTAAATTGTTTTTACTGGAAAAGGTCTATAAGGAACGCCTGTTAATGAATGATTTAGTTTTTGATGTAATTTACTTTTGACTTGGAAGATATTGTTTGACTAATAATTAAGGACATGCACTTTATATGACAAGCAGAGAGCGTGTCTGACGTCATCGATGGACGATAACTAGAATATAAAATGAGAGGCGTCTCTTGTAGGTCATTTTCCGAATTATTAAGTTAGTAGATTAGTTTTTTCTTTTGGATATATTTGTGTAGTGTGGACTGATTGGACGCGTCCATCCAGTGAACTTTTTTTAAACTGAAAATTCTCAGTTGTAATATCATTCTCAGAGTTTGGAGCATTTTTATCTTTACATAACAATAGTTCCCGATTCTGATCTTAGCGTTAATCTCAATGCTTTCATGGTTTGGCTCTAAGCCTGTTGTAAGGCAGTAAAATATGCGCGTATGTATTACATCACCTCCGTCTGTGACCCGTCGATTCATAGCTAGTGCCTATTACAAATTTTGCTCAACGTCTCCGTGTCAGTTTTTGGGAATTAGTTTTAATATCTTAAGATATATAATGATATATTTACAACCATTGTATAATTGACTATTTTATGAACGATTGCGCTAAAAAGTACCGTCACTGTTTGGAAATAATATTTCTAAGGTGTACCTTTGGCCATGAATGCGTGAGTTACCACCGCGGGCAAAGTCCATATTTTTTAATGAATTTGTTTTATTCTTCGATAGAAACAAAAATAAATTGACGTATTTTTCTAATATTTACTTCTAGAACTAGAATATAAATAGGGTAGCCAACCATATAGCATGGTTATAAATTATCTGTGACTTCAAAGAAATCATGTTCTTAAAATAGGTAAAATTGTTATATGAGGCATTTATGACAAATTTGAAACTTTTCTCGAGTATCTGTTGCTTGTAACAGTCCTGTTGCATGTTACATGAAAGCGATGGCTCGTGTTTGATACATTTAAAACTTCCGCGCAGTTTGGCAACAGTTTCGTTTGTTGTACTGTTCTCTCTTGAAACATGTATTTTTGTTTAAACTTAATAAAAATACTAATTATTTTAAGTTTTATTTAAATTCACCGACAAGACTGTCTAGATATCCTCCTACTGTTACTGTTTAGCTGTAATTTCTTCCTAACACGACTACAGGTATATAAATTATTAGACGGTACGGTTTTTTATAATAATCTATTTTTTTATTTTTGAATCATTTTAAATTACATTTTATAACTCGAGTAGGTAGGCCTTGTTAATAATATTTAAATAATGTACGATTAAAATTTAATGACATCGGGTAAGTACAATCGAAAATAGATCAGAAGTTTAAAATGTATGTAATTAAAATTAATGTTTATAATTTTTAACGATGTAATATAAAATAGAATTTAATGTACATTATTATAATTATTATAAATCGTTTAAAGTTACACCGATGGACAGGTATTACATTAGGTCAGATGATTTTAATATAGAAATTACAACTAGATTATTATATCTAATATTAATATTAGGCTTTAAAATTAAGAGGTCTTGATACTTTTAGCACACATGAATTATTTATAGTTTAGCAGTTCAATACTATGGACCATAGAGATAATGATAGCCACCTACACATTACACCTAAGTTATATTTTGGCTTAGATTTTTATATTAAACGTGTTCTTTATAATAAATTAGTGTTACGGAAATTCTTATGTAGAGAATCGTCTAAATAAATTGTGTAAATTTAATTTCCACATTATTTTATTACAAAGCTTACACTAGGATAATTTTACTTTATCTTCAATGGACAGACAAATTTTTATATAATAATTAATATTAACATTTTGAATATAATAATAACGCTTGCTGCGTATCTTTCCTTAATTACAAAAGCGATTTTGGATGTGCATACTTTTTAATGTGATGAATATTAAAATACATTGAATCAATTTTATGAAGTGCCAATATAAATTTGATTAGTGAAGGGGTCGTAAGCAGATCGGGTAAGGCACTAGGATTGAAGCGATTATTTACAATGGTTCACACTAATCGTTTAGAGGAATTGACTAACTTTGATCCTTCACAAGAAAGGCCACAAGAGTTTTTACACTGGGGAATTTTAGTCGTCTTACAACCTTGCAGGCTTACGTAACTAGGGACCGAATCCAAAATCCGAAAAAAAATTTTTTTTTATACTTAAAAACCATCTGAAATGCAGTCAGGAGGAGGAGGCAGCTCTTTTTTCGAATTTCGGAGTAGGTCTCATAATAAAAATTCTTCACACTTATGAGTACCTACTTACTCTCTCCCCTGCAAGTTACTACTGAATTCCACGGTGATCTTTGTCTAAAAAACTTATAGTCGGCCATCGACAGAGCAATCATGCGAGGCGGGGAGTACGACCCGTGTGGTCATGCGGCCACAGTCACTTTGATGGCAGACTGTAAGCCTTGACTGTGGTATTATAGTACTAGTAGCTTATTGATTTTATTTCCTAAAACATTACATTTATTCATTAGTATTTTTGTAACAAGGGATTACAAAATTTTGGGGAACGGAAATAGCTAAGAATTATGACTAGATAAAAATAATTATTATATTTGATAAACATCAATTGACTTAATGCCTACAAACTTAAGCTTGCTGAAGCCAGTTTTACATAGTCAGTAATTACCGTGCCAGTGGGAGTGGTTGGTAATTCTATTTACGTCAAGCACCACCCACTTAAGGCATGCCAATATTTTTAAAAACTTTTTTTTTATTTTTTTATTTTTTATAAATCTTGGGAGTTCACAGCTATGCTATACATATGCCTAATAATTTAAAAGTTTATTTTGGAATAATACTATTTTTGAGACAAAATTTAGTTTTATAAATTGTCCATAAAGTTGAGCCAAAATCAGTTCCGCTTAGTAAATATATCTGGTAGCGCTGGTATAGGGCGTGTGAGAGCGGCAGTTGTGGCCACTGGGGCCACGTCTCATGGCGCGTTGGCAGAATTCCGCCGGGAGCTGCAGTTGACGCAGTCGCAGGGTTGCGGGGCCGCATCCTCGGGGAGATGCGCGTGGGCGGCTCGGTAGCACAGCTCTCGATAACGGGCGCAGCCTGGATTTATAGTCGATTTTATATTACACAAAGGAACACATGATACATGAAGGAACACAATTTAGTTCAGCTTTCATACAGCGGCAATATAAATTGACCCTAAACCTTACCTGTTGGTGGTAACGCGAGCCGCGTGTCGGCTGCGAAGCCTCGTTGCGCCAGTCGATCGAGGAGAGTACTGGCCGACCATCACCTTTCACTATCATGCTCTACACCTGTGGAGGTAACAACAAAGTTTTCAATACTTAAGCATCAGTCCTGGACTCCTGGGTCAGCTTATATGAGAAGAAACAATAAGACATTTTTTGTCAGAATAGGTACCATAAAACAATAAATTATTAATAATAAATTATTAAACATTAAATTATTAGGTACAACAAAGTATATTTAGAAAATTGTCGAACCACAGACATCCAATGACACACCTAGTTTCTAGATCTTGTTAACAAAATTTAATCCATTCAGATTTCCTTAAATTGGAGTATACCTACCTAGTAAATGCTAGAGTGAGCAACTCTGTAATCCAAACTAATATAAATGCGAAAGTAACTCTGTCTGTCTGTCTTTCTGTCTGTCTGTCTGTCTGTCTTTGCTTCACGCCTAAACTACTGAACCGATTTTTGTGAAATTTGGTACAGACATAGTTTGGTACTTGAGAAAGGACATAGGATAGTTTTTATTACAAAAAATAAAATTTATTCCGGACATACAGCGCCATCTATTGGTCAAGAGTCGGCATCAATTCAGTACTCAGTTAGTGCTCATTATGTTGATTTTTGAAGAGTTCCCTAGAATATCTTCCACATTTCATTTTTGAAGAGATCCCGCGAGATCGGGAACTATGTGGGTAAAACCAAAAATCTGCCGGAAGTCACTATTCCACGAGAACGAAGTCGCGGGCAAAAGCTAGTAATTAGTAAGACTGAAACTGTTCGAACCTTCATTGGGAGCGGGAGAGTGACCTCTGGACTTGTCTTCAGCGCGTGGTGTTGTCGGTTCATCCGATTGATCCTGCCAAAATAACAATAGCAATAAGTTGCAAGTCTAGCTATGCTTTCTATTTCTATGACGTTCTGTCTATTTAGGGATTACCAATAAAATTTTAATCATTGGAGACAGTTGAATCACGGCGGATAGGAAAAATCCTTTCTGTCCTCCGATAGCTCGATAGTTACAAATGTCGAAACGCTTGCACGTGACCAATGCAAGTGCCCAATCTCAATGGAGATTAGCTAACTATGCAGGAGACATAGTGCATAAGGTGCTCAAGCACTCTATTCCCTCACTCATAGTCTGGTGGGACGGCAATCCGACACGACCGGAGAGAGATCAGGCGCAGGGCCACCAGCTTTACGAACTTTCCGAGGCACAGAGCAAGTGATAATTAATTTATAATAATCACGTAACTTACGAAAAGTCAGAGGTCGCGTTGGGTTCGAACCTGAGACCTCCTGACTTCCCAGTCAACGGTCATATTACTTAGGCTATCACGACATTTAATACAAGTGGGTTGGAGAGCTGACAACCTGAAGGTTGTCTGGCTTTTTGAGATATTTCTTATGGGGGTGAGTTGGATTTGGGACTGGTAGCCTTGGATCAGGATAAGTGGATCGGGAGGCCTCCGCCCTGCAGTGTAAATAGTTGCACTCTCTATTTTTTCTCTGTCATACCTATCTACTACGAACGATATAGAAAAGTCAAAGGTGCGTGTCATTGGGTTCGAACATAAATATAGGATTTAGGTAGGTAACTTATTTCTATATCGTGGGCTCGAACCTGAAACCTAAGACTTGCCAGTCAACAGTCATACCCCTAGCAAAGAATACTAACTAACTTCAGAAGAATATTTCAAAAAATTGCACTTGCACTGCTTTTAAAAAATATAGGTATCTATCTGCGTGAGTTTTTCAGAATTCAACAGACCTTGTCGAAAATAAAATTATCTTCAACACCAATCATTATAATTATGTTAGTAAGCCATTGTACCAACGTGACCGGCACGGGCTGGGATATTCTACTCGGGTTTAACTTATGATAAGGGTTGACAAATATTTGATGTTTGCTAAATATTTTGTGACAGATGAGCGATCGGAGTTGTACTTTCTGCCCGTTCCATCGGGGATCGGGTCACGGATGAGCCAGGCAAATGGGCAAAATATATTTCACTGAAACAGCGTTGATACCTACTCAAATTTATTTTATATCAGACATGAACTTGCACAAAACGTTCGATCAAATATTTCTTTAATAGACTTTGTTGGTTCAAAAAAATACCTAGTCGAGATCATACGGGGTATAATGGGATGAACTGTTGTCGCTTCCAGAGATATTTATAAGCAGATTATAACAGATGCCAGGGGGTCTAAAAAACTCTAAATGACGCGAATTAAATTGTAGGTAAATCACACAATTACCGATAGTTTCAGTTCGAGGCTTATAAATTCATTGAATTTTTCGTATTGGTATTTACCTACACTGGAAATCTATGTGTGCACAGTAAGTTAATAAGTAAGTTAAGTATTGATTATTATTTATCATATTTTTTAATGAAATTTAGAGTAGGTACCAATACATGGGAACCATAGGTCAAGTTTCCCGAATTAAGCTCTTAGCTGTACCTATGTAGGTATATACCTATTTACTTGAGTTCCGAAACTCACCTAAGAACATCTTCAAACAGATCGATCAGCTAATTAAATTTGCATTTTAGTCAAAGATCGGCACATAAACAGGTTTTAAAGTCCTCTGTAAACTTTGCATCCCAATCTACTATGTCCAATGTAATGGGCGATGTAACAACCCTCATTTCAGCGCAAATTGAATAATTTTACACGGAACCCTACTTCCGGCTCCATTCCTATCTCCGGAGGTGCTCATAAACCTCATAATATTAAAGGAAGGGGAGGTAAACATTTTTCAAGAGGGAAACTGTGCGGCAGGTACTTATACCTATAGACTTTATTAAAAAATACTGACGGCCTTGCTCTGAGACAATTGCAGGGTAGTAGGTATGTTTGAACCGAGATGGTTTAGAAAGGCTCAACTTCGATTTTAATTAGAAAATACCTAAACATTCGATTTAGACAAAAACTTTGAGTCTACCGTGAAAATAAAATAGAATAAAATTATAGGTATAAAGCTCTGGATAAATTCAGAGCAAACTTACTCGCCCGGCTAAACTTACTTAGGTAGGTACCTACTCCTACTTAGGTACTTACTGAAGTTAGGCTCTCGGATTGTTCGTGCAATAGGTAGGTATGTCAGTATAGGTACTTATTTGCGTATCTACTGTTTGCTACTCACTAGCTCAGTTACAAAAACCCCACCCAGCTCGCCTTTCGTCAATATTTAGGACCCTAAAATGTGAAGGTACTGCAACGCACCCCGTTCGTGAAAACTAAAAAATTGTGACTAACTTCAGACCGGGTGAGTAAGTTTGCGCTTACTGTACGTGTACAGTTAGTTACCTATTATGCCTAGATTTTGAAATAGTACAGTACAGTAAAATACAGTCCATGTTACTCGCCGATAATGTCGCTTTCTACAAGTGAAACAATGTTTAATTAGACTCTTTGAGTTTACCTACCTTTCCGTTCTTCTTCTTGTCGAGTCAAGACCCCATTCAAATTTTGTTTGACCAGTATGTGGCAACCTCAATAGCTTTCCGTTACAAACAAACATACAAAAAAATCAAATGTCTTTTCTTTACCCTTACTTACATTATTTTCTTTAGGTACCTACCTACTTTATTTTATTTTCAAGAGCGTGCAGGGGCCATAACTTCTAACATTAGCAGCTAGACTTCTACTGTTAGTATAAAAGCAGTGTCCAGATTCCACAATTCCTGAACAATATTCAATTAATCTCCAGTGGAATCAAATTGGCGAGCCGGATATTGACGTGATGAGAGGAAATTGACGTTAGCTCCATTCTACCGGAGCCTCGTAGGTAATTAAGTATCTAAGTTCAGGTACCTAAATGCAACATGAAACATAATAGTGTTGCATTTACCTGAACGATAGATGATGGGTAGGTACCTTGTCGAAAGTTTATTAAACTATCGACAGAAAATCTTTCGGAACAGGAAACTTTACCATTTTATAAAACTTTTCTAGTTTCAACTTTCAAGGCCGAAGTGGCATAGGTACATGTTTTTTTTTGGTGTCTCTCGTCCGTATGGCTACCTACTTACAGATGGTAAGTAGATAAGGTCTAATTGCTTCGTTCATAAGGTTCAAAAAGATTAGGGAGTTCGCGGAAGATTTTGAGTTGCATATTAGAGTATTGGATAAGTATAGGTAGGTAAATTATTATAGTTTTACACAATACAAATTTAGCACGCTAACTCACCTAGCGCTCTGCAAATTGGATAATGTATAAAGGCGCTTTAAGAATGTCAACTCCATGGTTACTTGGTGAATAATTATCTACCCCCCGTAAATCCGTCGTCATCAACCGTATGAAGAATTTTTTACATACCATTATTTCTCATTTCAGTGTTTCAGTTATTGCACAACTGTTTTTATATGTAGTTAAACATTCAGTTACCGAACTAAACAAATAAACAAACAGCTTGTTTGCCTCGACCACAGAATAAATAAATAAGTAAGTACTGCAATGTTATTTATATTCGACATGTAGGTATTCTGATTCAGGTCAGTTGTATTTTCCTATAAACAAAAATAAACTTGTTCCCAGTGGAACCAACGGTCAGGGTATCAACTGAGGGTCGGTCAAGTTCTAATTGGGCCATATTTATCATAATTTACTGAAGGTCTACCACCAGATCATTCATTCCTATCATCTGCTTTTTATTAAAAGAAACGAGATTTGATTTAATTTGAAATAAACATTATTAGCATAAGGTTACTATAATACCTATAGGATTACATACTTAGCTTCGGTTGCAAAATTAAAACCTGTCATGATATTCGAGCATATATATTATAATATGCTCGAACATGCATATAACTATATGTTTCTATTCATTACCACTATTATAATAGTGAAGGTAATGAAAGTATTATGGAACAGGCAAACAGTTAGATAATATAGGTAAGTACCTACCTACATAATAAGTAGTAGGTAGGTAGGCCTATTTAATTAAAAGAACTGAGTAAATTATTAATTTAAAAGTAAAGATACCTACTTATAATAATATTATTTAAAAATATCTGTGATGTAGGAATGAATTCTTTATATAAACAGTCTCATAATACAAAATGTTTAATAAACAAAGGTAAAAAACTATAAGGTAAATCTAAAGGATATCCATAGCATCCTACGGTGTAATAGCAACCATCTGCTACTGCGATCGCCAACCCGCTTGCAAAGCGTGGCGATACCTTCTAATGAGCGCACAAAAAAATGATGCGTAGGTATGAGAAGAGGCCTACGTCCAGCAGTGAGCATTATAGGCTGTGTTTGTATGTAAAAAACATAATTTTATTGCCTAGAAAATTGAGAAAAACTGAAAGTATCTCTTTTCTATGGCATTTTAGACAGGACAACGTAGCTGTATGGTTCAGCTTATAAATATCATTTCATATTAAAAAAATAGAATGAATAAAAAATAGATCAAAGTCTGAAAATTAAAGAAAATATTATTACTAAATATATTTCACCACGAAAGCTAATGTTTTTGTTATATTGCTATATTCCATCAAACTTGTAATGTTTGATTTGATAACAAGAATATTTCGCTCAAATATTTTTGCCTTTGGGGCGGGTGATGTTTTTGTACTAAGTACCTACCTACTATCAATTTAACATATCGGTTAGGTTTTGGATGGCTTCAAAAAGGACGAAACTATTAATTAAGGTTCAAGTCCCGCTGGCATCTATCGCTCTTTCAATTTCCGTAATTTTTTTAGGCATTTAAATGGTCTTAACAAGTAGTATATTAGTATATAAAATCAATATACTTTACACAATATAGGTAAGTACCTATGCTACCATAAAAATGCATTGTCATAGAAACTGAACCAACGTGTAAAAATTTAACTCAGTAAGATAAAAGGAAGTGATTTTAATTCAACTTACAAAATTTAACTTAAACATAATAATTATATCTACTAACATAAAAACGTTGCAAGTTAAATAAAAGCTTGTAAAACAATATAATTTATTACATATTCTTATTTAGGTAAACAAAACAATCCGGTACCAGCAAGTGAAAGAAATGCCTAACCTATCGTATTTCAACCAAGTTATTCCTCTAGCTAGAGTTCACTTCAAACTACTAAATAAACCTGATACCTACCAGTACCAGTGGCGGAGGGTGAATTTTTTCAAGAGGTAAGCCGGAGTGTCTGCCGTGTGGTTTCCGGCCTAAGAATAGTACCACCCCTACTCGTCCCGGGGGTGTCGTAAGAACCGACAAAGGGAAAGATCCGGAGGATCTGACACGGAGGATAACTGAGATCGCCAATTCGCTTGCCCAGTGTGGCGATTATCTCCAATGAGCATCAATATTGGCTCGCATTGGGAGAGGCCTGTGTTCAGCAGTGAACTAATACAGGCTGACGATAATGATGATAATGATGTTGCCGGAGGCAACCCGGAGAAAAACCAATGGCACAGTCCACTGACTGCCACTGCATTATAGCTGTGCCGTTTTTCAATGGGAAGCCGGTAGGTATTGAATTGTATGGAGCCTCATCCGCCACTGATACCTACTCTATTTCTTACAAACACTTAATGTTAGCTCCAGTTTCGGAAAGCGTATCGGGGAAATAAGAAAATTGAATAAAACATTTACTTTGCGATAGGTTACTTGATATATTTTGTGAATTTATTGGTAATACACTCTGTTGCTTTAAAGATCTGTTAAATTTTAGGAGGTAATAAGTCCAACTTTCCCCAAGGAATGTAGGTCGAAATCTGAAAATTGACTTTCGATACAAAGTGACTCACAACAAATCTAAAATAATTACCAATTTAATAGAGCTGGCTTGATATACTTTCAGGAAAATTATAATTAAGTTTCGGATATTTACAGTTATCGAGAAAAAAAAAAACACTAAAACTGTAAAAAAAAAAATTTGCCTTACAAAATGTTATTAAGTAATTTGATTTACATTCTATTATAATAAAAGTATTTTTTTTACGTAAAACGGTTTTGTCATCAAAACTAAAGCTGTGTACCAAATATCAGATCAATCTGTCAACAGGAAGGGGGTGAAATATCGATTACTAAATTTAAACCAAATAATAAACAGGTCAATCTAAGTAAAACCGAACCCTTCGTGAGCTTCGTTTTTTTCCTTTATCCTTTCTTACTACTTACACATTCACTCTGTCATAATATTTTTGGGACAGAGACACTTAGAAAAGGAGGAGCACCATATCCCTAAAAGCATAAGGGCACTAGTAATACTGTGGCTGTACGCGTACGTGTTGGCTAAAATTTATAAAGAAATTCACCCTGAAAGGGAATTTTGTGTCACTTTCTTCCATATTTTTTTCCATCGATGAATAAATCAAAAATAATGTTCAAATTAAGGCTGTCTAGAGCTTCGCACACGACTATGATCATGATTTTGGATTTTTTAACCCCTGTTTCACCCGTTTCTAGGTACAATTAAAAAAAATCCTTAATTAAGTAATTTCTCCAAACAAGTCTATTGATCTACCAGTTTAGTCTGTGCGTTGTTTGTCAGTCAGTCAGTCACGGTATTGTTTCTTAGATCAGATATCGATAGGTTGAGAAACATTTTTTCACCGTAGTACGTACCTACTGGTTTCAGGAATGTTTTCCTTCATAATTATATTTAATTTAGAATTCCTTCATGATTTCGAAAAACCAACATTTGACATCATACCAACTGCTTTACCAATAGGATATCCGGATCCGTATTCACTCAAACAACTGATAATTAAACTTTCGCAAACAAACTTTGATTTTAAACATTTTCACAATCTATCAGACTACTGCAGGTTACCGTTAGAAAGTTTTAACTTTTAATTGAAGTTCCCCGGTGCAGGCACGTAGGGCTAACTCGATCGTTTGAGTTAAAATGGTTAACTGCTAGCTGTTATCAAATGGCAGGCGAATGTTGGACAGTTAACGTGATTTCCTCTCTTTAATAGTTTAGGTGCAAGATGAAGGTAATGGCTTCCTGCGACTTTTAGAAAGGTAACAACGAGAGTTGTTTTAGGACGATATTTACACAAGGGCGTTTTAATTTCGGTCCGTCCGCAGTATGTTCGTGTGAACCTACTTATATAACCGTGGCTTTCCCTGAAAAACTTTGACGATCGGTGTAGCGGTTAAGCAGTTCGATTCCTCACAGGACAATTTTTTGTGTGATTAACAGATATTTTTTCTGGTCGAGGTTGAACTTTTGCAAAAGATGAATAACTCAAGAAAATCCTGTTAAAAAAAGGCATTTCTAGGCTAGAAATGTAAAGATAAGCACCTATTAGTTACTTATAGGTAAAAGTAAGTAGTATTACTTTACATTAACACATAACTCTGGAGACTGGAAGAGATGCTCTACAAGTGTCACAATTTGATTTGATTTTAGATTTTCGAAGGGAGACTGGCATAGGCACGAGATGGTGGCGAACCGTGTTTCACGCGCGTTTCTCCCGAAGGATTCGGCGGTGGCCAGGCCGCCGATGACGGTGCAGATGGTGGGATCGAAACCTGGCGGGAGTACGGTGAATACGCAAGTGAAACATATACCTACTTCCACTCAGAGGTTCATGAAGGTACATCGTGTGGTTTTAGTGTGTTTTTTAGTTTTATTAACAAGGTATTTGGTTTCATGTTTTTGGTTGTTTTAATGCCTCGAAAAGCACGTAAACCGTCGCGTTGGTCCTTGCGCTTGATCTCTCTCCAGTTGTGTCTGACTGCCGTCCCATCGGATTATGAAGGAATAGAGTGTGCACCTGTGTTTGCGCACACATTTGTGCACTGTAATATTTGAAGATGGCTTATTCTCCGTTGAGATTGCCCATTGCAGAAATGAAATATGGTCAAGATATTTTATTTATTTTATCTACATCATTGCGTGTGAAACAAAATAAAATAGCAAGTATGGTGTGTATTGGTACAAATATTAGTATTATTATGATACATAGATTACTAATTTCTAACATTTATACGTGGGGGTAACTTGAACATTAAAAAACAGTTGAAACTTTTCTCTCGCAACACTCCGAGAAAGTTCTTATTATCTTTTCAATATTTTGACTTGGTTGTAACACTTTGTTTATAAAATGAAAAGTAGCTACTTGGAAACTTTCTCAAGTCATTACGACTAGAGAAGTTTGTAAACATTACAGTTTAGGTTTTTACACTTTGCTAAATTTTCACATAATATGGTCCAAAGAGATTTCACATAAAAGACGATTTAGATGATGTTCAGCATGTAAATAAAAAGAAAAAAATTGCTTGTAGAACCATGCAGCGCCGGATCTAGGGGAGGGAATAAACTTTGTTGGTGTCGGCTTTTCATCTAACCAGATGCAGCTGAATATCAGTTTTCTACGGAGCGACCTGCCTATCTGATCCCTGCAACCCAAAGGGATACGATATTCTAAAGTTCAGATATCAGTTGTCAGGATTGTATGAGAGTACTGACTCCTTATATCGACTGTCAAAGATCTTCACGACAGCCGCGGCCAAGTGCTTAACGTAGCAGGTGATAATTAATTTCTAATACGCACATAACTTGACGAAAAGTCAGAGGCGCGCGATTTGGGTTCGAACCTGAGACCTCTGACTTGTCAGTCAACGGTCATACCACTAGGCTATCACTGCTCTATAAAGTGGAAAGGCTGTCAAGGTATAATAATTATACCAAAACATCCATAGTAAAACATAAAAGATAGTTGTATGCTATTAATCGGATAGTGTTTGAAAGTTTTACCATTAAGCTTTAATTGTAGTTGGAAATTCTTTTATACTCTGTAGTTTACCACTTTGAAACAGTAGTAGTAGTATCGTGGTAGTATTATGGAAACAGTTACCGCATATTTCATTATCCCCTAGTACCTGGTCCGAAGTAAGTGGATGACGTATTGACATCATTTTTATCCGACTTCCAAAAAGGAGGAGGGTTCGTAATTCGATGCGATTGTGTTTACACCGGGTTACTCCGTGATTTTAGTGGGCCGATTTGAGTTTTTCTTTTTTTTTAAGTATGTCTGTAGAATACCTACATACAGGGGCGTGCCTACCTACCATACATTTCTCCGAAGCATGGCCGAGGCCGAAGTACAAATATATGACATATTTTTTTTTTACTTCAATATAACCTTTAAAAAGGTGGTTAGGCTTAGGTATACTGTTGTTAGATATTAGGCACGCCACTGCCTACATACCTGATGAATCTCCAAGTTGGCAGTGGCTGTAAGCAGATCAAGTATGGCGGAGAAAGATCCTCTAGCTGCTCTTCGGAACCCTTCGGGAGGCGACTCCGCTGCTCCTCCAGCCACACTTACCGGGGATTGAGACCACTGGAAATAGATATCAAACTCACTTACAAGTACTTAACATACCTATAAATTAACCCCCGACCCGCATGAATGTAGGAGGAACCTTAAAAAAATTCAGCTTTCTGCAACCTTTCTAAATGGAAAGAGATGTGGCTAAGTTATTAAACCCTTCTCCCTTTATCTGTTTACTGGCAAAATATTATTTGCTATACCTAACAGGATCTTAAACAGATAAAAACGATGTGAGACTTATATAACTTCATTTCGGTAATCTTTGTGATAGAATGATGGAAGAAGCCATGGTAATAACTACTTTTTCATTAAGATCTAGTCACTGATCTCTATATGTATAATAGTACTAGGCGCGCAGGTCCATTATAGACGTCAGTGGATTAAGTGCAACACTCTGGTGCTTCAATTTATTACTGCGACTGCATAGGCCATGTAAATGTGTGCGGGGTGTACATTCATTAGTCAATGGTATTAAGCTTCAGAAGCGGTTAATTAGCTGACGTTTATAGAACCGTGATAAGACTTATTTATGGGACCATAATACATTTATGTGTATAAGAAGCCTTTTCAATAAAGGATATATGATTTTGCATAATTACTCATTTGTTTTCGTTGTTTTATTATTGGGATTATAATTTACCACTCTGTCAAATATTCATAAAATCCTTTGTTTTATTTTCCTACATTTTTATGTTTACCTGGTACCAAGCCTGTAGCGATACCTTCGTACCCTACTTTCAACTTCGCGAGTATGCTTGACTCCGCTTGACAAACTTTCGTCTATATGAATGAGTAATGAGATCCTAAGCAAATGTTATACAGGAACTTGCTATTGTGTTATACAAATCACAATACAACACAAATAGAGTGATAAAAAGGGGTGACCTCTATAAGAACAGCTGCCTATTTTAATTTCTAATGAATGTTTGTCACGATATTTATATATTTGGGTGCAAAAATTAGACTGTAGTTTACTTTTATTATTATACTAGCTGCCCCGCGCGACTTCGTACGCGTGATTATCCTACTTCAAGGCCTATTCTACCCCTAACCTACTCTACCCCTACCCACTCTACCCCTAACCTACTCTACCCCTACCCTACTTTACCCACTACCCTTCACTACCCCTACCCTACCCTACACTACCCCTACCCTACACTACCCCTACCCTACCCTACACTACCCCTACCCTACCCTACCCTACCCTACACTACCCCTACCCTACCCTACCCTACCCTACCCTACACTACCCCTACCCTACTATACCGCTACCCTACCCTACTCTACCCCTACCCTACCCTACTCTACCCCTTTTTCTCACCTTTAAACCTTCCCTGGATCTCCACAAATAATTCAAGACCAAAATCAGCCAAATCGGTCAAGCCGTTTTCATGCCATGTCGTGACAACGGAAAACGGGTTTCATTTTTATATATATAGATTACTAACTGATTATATCTACATCTATTCTACTCTACCCTACCCTACGCTAGCCTTCCTTACGCTAGCCTACCCTACTCTACTCTACTCCTACCCTACCCTATAAATACATAAATACTTGTAACGCCTATAATTGTAACACTTCACGCAAACTATCGCCTCTATCGATGAGGTACGAAGTTTTTCCAATATATAGTGTGAGCCAGTAAGAGCAAGTGGGTAGTACCTAAACTACACTGACTATACTTGAAGACGCGATTGCGTAGTAGCTGTTTGCCTTCTGTCTGTGTTCTGTGCTCGTTGCGAATCTTGCATGGGATAAATATTTGAGTGATTGACAGAGCCCCATAGGCCATAGGAAATATTTATGATCTTTTATCGTAAAAGCACACGTAACCACCATAACTTTATTTTATATCGATAATCTTTACAAGCCAAAGACCTATACTGAGAGAAGTTAGTAGGAAAGTCGATAGCTACTAGGCTTACATAAAATTCTCTATAATGAATAATATTAAACGCGCCGAGGCAACTTTGATAAGGAACTTGGATGACGCTTTTCATATACAAGAAACTTGTAGCTTCTTATCAAAAAAGTAAGAAATAAGTTGGTAAATTAAAATTCTTTGGTAACATTCCCGTTTTTTGCGATATTACCGGTGTATTCCTAATTTTTATGTAATTTTTAAAAAGATTTTATTCGCAGATTTGTTGTTGGAATTCTAAAGCATCAAAGAGAAAATATATTAGGATATTTGCTTTGAAGATACAACTTTTTAATGTAATTTTGAGGTTAGATATTTGTGAATTTGAATGTTTGTACGCCTTATAGATGAAATTCTGCACACAGGTAGATATGATTTGGATAAAGGATTAAGATTTAGGATATTTTTATCCTAGTCCGACCTCTAAACGGACAAAACTGTGGCCAAAAGAGAGTTTTAGGTTTACTTTATAGTCTTTTCTTTTAGGAACTTATGTGTTTGATACTGAATAGTCATGTCAAGGCATGTGATTTAATTTAGATATTTATCGAGAAACATTCAAATTGCAACAGTAAGTTATCCTTGGGATTAGATACAAAGTCAGGACCCATCAACTGCACAACTTCACTGTCAGAACTTCAGAACTATCTTTCCGACCATTTTTCATCCCCTCATCATTGCGTATGGCATTATCCTGCGTGGATCAGAACTCTATATCCAAGTTTTTCAGCCAGCCTGCGGCGGCAGGGGAAAAAATAAATACTTAAATAAGGGTATTTAAGTATTTATTTTTTTCTCCTAAATCAGTTTGATTGCTTAGAATAAAAACTTAATTTATTTAATTAATCAAGTTTGTGTATCAGAATGATAATTTATTCTACTGTGATAGCGGAGTTGAACATTGAAACTATCTTGAGTAATAATTTCCCCGGGGTTTAAACTGTTATCAAATATTTCAGCTATTGTTGTTTCCATCTATTTTCCATTCCCATCTGTTTGTTTACAATAAATAAAGTCAACAATAAATATTTTGCTCTTTTACTAGGGTTGCAAGAAAAACAAAGAGATATCGCGACCCAAGGGTCTTAGTTATTATTTTTCGAAGTAAAAATTAGATATTGTTTACAAGAACATCAATGATAATATTATAGTCAGTCTAGGCTGTATGACTATTAGACGGCCTAGTCAAAGAATAATAATAATATCCTCCTGACCGAATTTCGGTCACAGCGGCAGATCTCAATGGAGATTAGCCAAATACGCAGGATATAATTATAGTGCACAAGTGTGTGCGTAAACACAGGTGCACTCTCTATTCCCTCACTCTCATAGTCCGATGGGACGGACTTCCGACACGATCGGAGAGAGATCAGGCGCATGGCCAACGGCTTTACGTGCTTTCCGAGGCACGGAGTAAGTGATAATTACGCCTAGTCAAAGATCGCAAGTAGGAATCCAGACAGGTAACTACTAATCCGTAGTCATCCTCCTAGCCTTATTTTTTTTTTTTTTTTTTTATAGACTCACGCCTGTATTTCCCAGAGGGGGTAGGCAGAGGTGTGCAGTACACCCACGTTTCGCCGGCTATTTTATAAGTCCCTATCGGGGGCGAGCCTATTGCCATTAACCGGGCACAATTCCAGACTCCGTGCTGCTACTGAGAATTTCCTAAAGGAAAAACCCAATAACACTTTTGCCCGACCCGGGGATCGAACCCAGGACCTCGTGCTCAGCAGTCGCGCTTGCTACCACTAGACCAACGAGGCAGTCTAGTCAACCTAGCCTTATTATCCCTACAATTTGTTGTAATATAACCAGATGTAGCTGAATATCAGTTTTCTACGGAGCGACTAGACCCCCGCACCAAAGGACAGTAAGGTTACCTACGTTAACTAAAGTTAGATCAGCTGTCAGAATTTTATGAGGGTACTGACTTTCTAATAATGACTGTCAAAGATATTTATGACATGAGCGTAATGTAAAAATATTTCTCATTTGCATAGGTAAAACGGTAAAAGAAAACATCGTAAAGAAACTAGCACACCTGAGAGATTTTCAAAACATTGAGAAAAACCATATTAGAGACAGTTTGCAGATGCTGAGCATTGCACATCTCAAGAAGAAAACGATCCTTCCAATTTCCCGAGCTCCATTTTAGTTCAAATTATAGGTAGGTTGTTCATAGATCTTTATTTATCGTACTGCACCTTGTGCAGTTTAAAATGCCTCTTAAATATGCCATATGGATAGGCTTGTTCCCTGGAACATGTTTGATATAAATAAGGTCAACAGTTCAAATCCTGATAACTAATTCGCATTTTTCTTTTTACAATCTAAAAAAGAGTTCGTTTCGTATGCCTTTTAAAAATGTTATGATTCTGACTGTCTTCCAAAGCAGGTTTGCAATTTTTCAGTTGTGAATGTAGTACCAGGAAAGCAGAGCCCGGCCGGTACGGAGGTCGTGGTGCTTCAATAATTCAGTGTACCTGAGCCTGATGCCTGATTCTGGACATGCGCCCCAGATTTCTGAATTTATTTCGTTTTCACTTAACGTTTCCTCATTAAAAGTTAATTGAAATAAATATCAGTTGATCATTGGCATACAAATTACAAGGACAGACTAAAAATGACAAGATATAAGAATGGGTTTTATAGGTACTTTAAGGTACAGGTACTTGAGTTACCTTTTTAATTTATAACGTAAATTGAACGGCGGCGTGCGTCGTCGCGTGTTTAAATAATATGAGTTAATTATGCTTGCGTGCCCAATTATTATGGCATGAAACTATAATATACATTACAATCAGATTATCTTAAATCAATTTTGATTTTGTTTAGGTGCTTATATTTTTTCAGTATTATTATTACTTATTTTATATAAATATAATGAATTTTGTAATAACAACATTTTCTGATACCAATTGACAAACTGATATTAATTTGATTATTAATTTCGTGGCAAAATAATGGTTATGATTGCTTGAGTAAGAAATAGAATGATTAAAATTAAGTATCACAACAAAATATTCCTTATTCTCAGAATAGGGATGCTCGTGTTTCGCCCGAAACTTAACGTAGGTATAATCATTTTGGGTATAACTATACAATTATTTACATAACTTTACTGGTTCTGACCGACTAGCATCAATAATGTACGTAATCCTTCTCAATGAAATATGACGTTTACGCCACCATGCAAATGCAATATTTCATCGAGCCGCGTGATCGTGTGTGCAATCGATTTTGCTGTACGTTTCAATTTCTGTTTGCCTGGTATATGAAACGACCAAATATGAATATATAAATTATGAAAATTATGCAATTTATTTTTATCGTGTCGACGTTTTGTAATTTTTATGTCCTAATCGAAGTCAGGTAATTAATTAGTAATTGACAAATAAATGTACGTTTTAATCCTAATGATGTTGCAGTTTTATTTAAGTGATTACTTATTTCAATAATTTCAAACAAGTCATGCTTTAGCTTGTATGGGAATGGTTATAGGTCCCTATGTTATGAGATCGTTGCCTACATAGTAACAACAGTTACGGTCTTTTAAATTACGTTTTTCTTATATCTTTTTTCTAAGTGTTACCTATAATTAGTTAGAAATTATTAGATAATTACTGTATGAGAAGAGGCCTTTGCCCAGCATTGGGACTGTTGGGACAGTGCCAAACGTGTGGTAATTTTTTTCTTTTTATGTCCCTTATATGAAATTTATGTTAGAAACTAGGAAAAATATGAAACATGTCTAAGTCCTGGATATCGGGGATGATTAAAAACACACAAATATTTATTATCTGTGTTATTATAATAATATACATTTTCGAGACAAGCAAGGTTATGTTAGCTCCACCCTGATTCCCGGGAATACATTAACACAAATACATTTTATTGAAACATATACCTCATATTCTTGGTATTTTAGTAAATATTAAAAAGTCATTTATGTAACATAATAAGAGTAGTATTTCCAAGATAAATAAAATTCTAATTTAATACAACGTAGGCGAACATTGTTTAATAATTAATGTTAGAAGTTTAGCGATAAAATTATTATTATCAGAACATTATGGTTTTATCAACTCGTTCGCCTTTTTAGAATGTAAATAAGGTGATGTCATGCTTGTGAAGTTGTGTCAGACTAGATATCCGAGCAGTCCTTTGTTTGAGCAGTGCTGTCATGTGGGGATATAGCTCAGTGGTAGAGCATTCGACTGCAGATCGAGAGGTCCCCGGTTCAAACCCGGGTGTCCCCTGTAAACATCTCTTTTGTTTTTGAGGTTTTTTAATGGCTCTGAATATTTTTTGATGAAATTATGGCATATTTTATTGCTTTACTTACGAGTTTTATTGCTTTACTTACAGGATTATTCTCTCTGAATAATAAGTTATAATTTCTTTAAAACAATTAAGCTCTTCTATTTTTTTTATTACCTACTGTATGTTTGGTAGCTGCATCAACATGAACAGTTCGATAATGTCTGAAATTGTGTTTTTTTACCATTTTTTTGCATTAGACCCTTTCCAAATTTAAATTGCGAGAAAGGGCCATATTTTATGAAATGAAATGAATTTATTTCACATAAAACAATACCTGGTCTGTACCTGGCCTAAAGGCTGAGTATAGCTATTCAGCGAGGCAGTGCAGCCAGCATTTTGGGAACGTTGCCTACTGGTAGCGGTCTTTTAGAATAAGGGTTTTGTATGTTTATTTATTTTTAAGGTTTTAGTTTATAGGTTTGTATATATAGATTATTTTAATTAGATAATAATTGATATTTAATATTTTATGATTAGTAATTATTATTTTCATAAAACATGATATATATGACGTTGATGATGGTGGATCGTTTTAGCACATAATATATTCTATTTCGCAACAAAGTGCATGTGAGAAAATGTAAACATAAGTATTTTACATTCTTTAATGAAAAAAATAATAATCCTACTTAGTACTTAGTTAATACGAAAAAAATCACTCTATTATGGTAAAAGTAGTACCCACTTATTAAGTTGTATACCTGGTCAGTAAGTGCAGGGTCTGCTCCATGTGCTAAGAGTAATTCTATAATATCCGTAGCGTCAGCTGCACAGGCTGCATGCAGTGCTGATGATCCAACCTGCATGCAAACATTATTTTATCGTGTGGATCAGTAAAGGTAAATATAGTGAGTGTAGTAGGTACATACGTATGTTCAATATAGACTCACATTGTTCTGTAAATGAACATTCGCGCTAAATGCAAGCAGATGTTCCACGATACCGCGACAGCCTTGGGCGCAGGCCATTTGTAGCGCAGTCACACCGTTCTGTAAACAAATAGCCAATTAAAACTGCACTTTACCTGTATTCGAATAAAGCCGTAATTTAAGGGCCATTACACCCAAATAAAACCACGAAACGACTTTATTTTCTGCCTCCGACGTTAATGAGCTGAGAATGTTTTATTCATTAATTTTATTTGTTTACTATAATTGAGAGCTTTGTGTGAACGACAATTCATGTGATGTGGGTCTTTGTTTTTAACCTTTAAAGCTTAATTGGGCTTATAATATATCTAAAGTCTTTAAAAATCATAATTGTACCCAGCATTTCGTTTTCTATTATTTTTTTATCATTATCTACCTAATTTCCTTTGAGGATATTTTTTACATTTAAGATTTTTCAATTTATAGATGGTATACGTACACGTGTAAGTACAAAATAAATGTTTTAAAATTTTTAGGGTTCCGGAGCCAAATGGCAAAAACGGAACCCCTTTCTTTAGCGTCACCATGTCAGTCTGTCAAATTTAAAAGTTAAGTAATTATATAAAAGGGCTTGTCCTCATAAAAAAAACTACATACCTACTTATATTTAATATTTTTTTACTTAAAATCCTAAAATTGTTCAAAAAAAATCTGTCTGCTAATCTCTGAAATCTGCGAGCCAAAAAATCTATCAAAGCTGGCTTTGATACACGTTCAAGGAAAATAAAAATGAAGTTTTGGTTTTTAGAAATTAACATTAACAAAAATGCTGTTAAATTTATTATATCTCTCTGTCTGCTTAATTATTTATAGAAAATACCAATAATTGATTAAAGTTCCTTTTTAATATTATACGGAACCCTTTGTGCGCAAGTCTGACTCATACTTGCCCTGTTTTTATATACTTGATCAATAGTTAATTAAAACCTAATCACAAACATTAACGCAGTTGAATGAACCATGCATCTTCTGATATTGTTTTTTTACAATTCACAACACGCAAAAACGAAGGATCGGGGTACTAGGGTAGCATAAACTCACATTGTCCACAGCATCAACAAGACTTTCAGCGTCGAGCAGCACTCTCACAAGCTCCGTGTGTCGATGTACTGCGGCGAGGTGCAAAGGGGTTCGCCCGGAGCTGTCCCTTGCTTCTTTTGAAGCGCCTTTGGATATTAGGAACGCAGCAGTGGAGGAGTGACCACCTTCGCAAGACACGTGGAGAGCTGTTCTTCCTACCTGTGTGAGAAAGTAGAAATTTAAACAAAAATGTTGAAGTTTGATTTTGTACGACTGTACGAGTAGGTATAGAGATAGAATAATAAAATTACTATAAATCAATGATAAAACCAGAACGCGGTCTTTCAATAGGAATTATTAACTAAATTCTGTGAATTTCGCCCTTTAGACCGAAACCTAGTTTTGGGTATTATTCTAAGTTCATAGCTAGACAATAACAAATCAGCAAAGCGGCCTATATAACTTAGTACTTCAATTGATCCAACTTTAACATAACATTGACATAAAACTATATTAAGCTTGCGTATAAGAAGAAAATGTTTCTAGAAATGTTTGACTTTAAGATAAATTCACGACGTCAATTACTAGGAAACTAGCGCCAATTGACGTTACTTTTGCTACAAAGACATCGCCTACAAATTGTGTATACTTCCAATTAGTTCAAAATTCATTGGTCCTTATCTGACGTTTCAATTCGAGTTCTTCGAACGAAAGTCAAATTGACCCTTATTTGTGGCTAAATACGAGTACATTGCAAACCTGTCTCCCTAATATGCTCTGAGTTTGCATGGTGTAACCTATTCAGCCTGTATATATCACAACAATTAACTATTATGCGCCTTAGTAGACAAGCGTTCACAGTGCCTTTGTCTATGTCAATAGACTTAGACAGTAGGTAGGCTGATTACGGTATTCCAAATGGAATGGCAGTGAATAACATGGCGTTAGTCATTCATATTTCATTGACAAATGGGTCGATATCGATTCCTATGACAGTCAAAAGGTTTGAATAATCTAAGGTAGAAAGAAACCCTTTAGCGATCTAGTTTCCACTGTCAAAATCATGTCTATTCCCATTCCCGTGTAGTTATCAGCAGCCGGCTGATTCTATCCTAAGTTGATAAAGTACAAGTCTAACATAGAAGTGTTAATTTCTTCAGACGCATAAAGCACACTTTTTCTAGGTAGTGAATGAAGAAAAGCCATCACGCTTGGGATCGGTGACGCTAAATCGTGTTACTTCAGCCAAGCTGCTAAGCCAAGACTTTATTTTTTAATAGGCCCGCTCTAGACCTCGAGATTCACGTTCACAAATATTACGTTATAATGTTGGATATCCACAACAACTATTGCCAGGATCCGGGATTGTTTAGTATGACACTTGCCTTTTTATAGTTTTCAGTTTTTAACTTCTATCGTGTGGTCATAAGCATGAAGGAAAAAATAAGGCCTTGGTCATAAGTGCTTACATTTTTTTTTCTTTTATTAAAATAATAGATCTCTCTATCATCCTACAGGTTAATTAATTATGTAATTGTTGTGTAAGGTTAAGTAACAGTGGCATTAATTGCACAAATTTTTGTTCATTCAAAATTACACACCTTTATATTTTGTTCCTCATATAGCAACATTAAGAGAACCTCTTTTATAGTTGAATCATTTGAAGAATAGATATTTTCTGGTCGCAAATTCGCAAAGATATAGAGGCAGCTAAGGTCATCTATTTCGTCTTAAAGGTAGGGTATACGTTCTACCGTTATTAAATTATGAGGGTTGAGGCCGCTTTACAAATCTGTTCATATATTTCTTATACCAAGCAATCTTCAATGCAATGAGGCAAAATTTCCTATTCAGAAATTGCTAAATAGTCTTATACGTATTTATACGTAACGTAATTACACTTTAGCTAAAATGTTTGTTCTTTTGATATGCTCCGAATTGATGCACTTAAAAATTATGTGATAGCGCTTCACGTATAGATTAATCGTGTGGGCGATACATATTATCGGATACCTTATCGTAATGCTAATGAGCTATAAGTAATATCATAAATAAATTATCGTGATTTTGAAATAAATCACGGTGATTTATGTATGTGTGTGCATCACAGCTAATATGTACGGACAGGTACGGACGTTGTTTGATATGAAGTTTATGCATTCGGTGTTGAGTGGGTGACTGTAATTTGGGAGTACTCGGGTGACATAGCACGTTGGAGTTCTGTCTATTTCGGCGCCAATTTCATGTTTGATTTTCGGAGCGTTGTTTGTCAGAACGTAAACGCTTTGGTTTTCGTCGAAAGCAGCTACGGCTATGTTATGTTTGCCTGGTATATTGGATTCTAAATAGTTCTAATCAAGGTTAACTGGAGTATGCACTCGAGTTTGTAAGTAATTTGTGTCATTGATGAGAATATTTTTTAAGAAACCTAAAAATCAAAAAGTAAGTAAATTAATCCCGGGAAAAATAGCTGTCAAGTCATCCAAAATATCGTTGTTTTTCAAGAATTAGGAAAGAAAACGGCAATGTTTTTCGCCATTACCGTCGATGCTGGACGAATATCGATTGCTATATTAATAAACAGCTCAGGTCGGCAATTTGTTCGGAAACAAAACGTTCATTGAGACGAGATCTGAAGCTCAATGTTGTTGTTTTTCTTTTTTAATAACAATGGCCAATACAGTGAAGGATCATGGCCGTTCCGAGATTAATCTTTTTTATTCATTTTTCTAATTAATATCGATACCTGCGATAAGCCAATTTGATTTGCGAATCAATTATGGACGTATAGACCGATAGCGGAACGTCGTATTTTGACCGTAACTTATAATTTTATTAAAGTCATTTATTTTTGCACAGGAGATTAATTACGTATATTTAGAGCTTCTATTAAAAAGTTAGAAAATTTAGACCGTTGCTTTAAGTACAATTTAGGTTTTTGCAAAACTGCATGACAAACCGTGAATATAAAATTTAAGTCAAAAATTCTAGTCCTGTGTGATTAAGGACAATGTTATCTTATAGTTATTAAGTTATTAGAAAGATTGGATACATGGAACTGATGTAACCGATGTTTTATGTCCAAAAATTGTAAAACTAAATATTACAATTGTGTCTTCAATAAATTATTATAGTGTCTGGAAATAATTTTAATGAATTGGTATTGTATATTTTTACGTACTGTAAAAAGTTTAGAAAATTATCTAAAGAACTTTCCAAGTTATTTGAGTTTTCAGTTTCATAGTTTTATAGTCTGAATAAGTGAGTAACATAAAATTTGAGTTCAGAAGTTGGTGGTTATTTGACCATAACAATATACTCTATCATCATTCAAAAGATTAGAAAGATTGGATACATAGAACTTACGTTATAAGGCCAAACATTGAAAAACTAAATATTACAATTGTGTCTTCAATAAATTATTCTAGTGTCTGGAAATAATTTTAATGAATTGGTATTGTATATTTTACCTACTACAAAAAGTTTAGAAAATTATCTAAAGAGCTTTCCAAATTATTTGAGTTTTCAGTTTCAAAGTTTTATGGTCTGAGTAAGTGAGTAATATAAAATTTGAGTTCAGAATTTGGTGACTATTTGACCATAACTATGTACTCTATCATCATACAAAAGATTAGAAAAATTGGTCCATGGAATTGTCAGAAAACTTAAGATTTGTTAGCACGGCATACAAAAATAATACGAGGGGTTGTGCGAGGCGTAGGGGGTTTTATCGCGCTCACATCGTAGCTGACCGCTGTGCTTTCGAATCGCTGACAACATCTTAAAAAAAATGTAGTTTTAAAAATTATAATATTAATGAGTTTATGTTCTAAGTCTGTGTAATATAAAAAAATTTGTTCCAAGGTTAGAAGCTACTAATGATAATAATATAATATACAAAATATATCGATATAAAAACCGGTTGTTATTTTGTTAAACAAATACCGGTTTTTATCAAAATCTTGTATACATTCAAACCTTTATTGAAATTTGAAACAAATATTTAATTTAGGGGTAATATTCTTAGTTAAAAATTAAGTCTATTTGAGTATTATTATAGATATTTGAATCCAGAATATTCTTGAAATAAATTAAATATTTTTTTATAAAGTTTTCTAATTACAATAGGATAAGATCTCCTTTAAGAAGAATTAGCGTAATTAATTAATTATTTATAACTATTCAAAGAGAAAGAAGTCAAGAAAGAGGTCGTGGTAACAACGTGATTTTTTCATTGTCATGTATGTAAATTCTTAGCTAATCTAAGACACCACTGACTAACAGTAAAGGAAAACATCGTGAGGAAACCTGGATTCAATAGTCTGAAATTGCCAATCCGCATTGAGCTAGCGTGGTGATAAATGCATTCAATTAATTCAATGTATTCTCTGTATGAGAAGAGACCTTTGCCCTGAAATGGGACAGTTACAGGCTAATAATATATTAATTATTTCCGAAATTTTATAAACTTAATCCAAATGTGTCAGGCTGAAGTGCATAATATTACAATATCAAAACATGACAGTGACACTGTCATGTGACAACATTTTCTATAAGATCAGTTAAAGATACATCATCCAGTACGGCCTATAAAATCACTTATAACTTAATAAAAATTAGTTTTTTTTAATCTGAATAATAGTGTAATTTTTTCTAAGAAACTAGCAGTTTTGGTTTATTGGTATGGCCAATTAAAATTAATTAATTAAGTAAGCTTAATCCTTTTTTTATAAATAACGTGAATTTTAAATTATTTTCGTCTGAGTAATATTATTATTTGAGTTCCGAAATTAGAGGCTACTTAACAATTATAAAATGCTATACCGTCATACCTACAGAAGATTAGAAGATTTTGTGTGGGTAAAGTTATTATAAAAAACATGGTAATTTGTTTTTTTTTAATCTGAATAATAGTGTAATTTTTTCTAAGTAACTAGCAGTTTTGGTTTATTGGTATGGCCAATTAAAATTAATTAATTAACTAAGCTTAATCCTTTTTTTATAAATGACGTGAATTTTAAATTATTTTCGTCTGAGTAATATTATTATTTGAGTTCCGAATTTAGAGGCTACTTAACAATTATAAAATGCTATACCGTCATACCTACAGAAGATTAGAAGATTTTGTGTGGGTAAAGTTATTATAAAAACATGGTTTCTATAAGAAAAGCCACGCGGAATTCAAGGATTGGGAATGAAAAACCGGTGTGATATAAAAAATCCGGTTTTTATATTCAGTGTACTTCCAATTAAACCTTTAAAATTAAGCTCTGCCCGAATTAGCTTTCTTTGTCCTATGGTTGATGAACAACCTGGTACCCGAATAGTAATAAATATTTACTATTATTTTTGAACAACTGTGTTTGGGATTAATTGTACGTTAGTTATGTACGAATCACCTTGTTCATCAAAATAAAACCCACAAAAAATATTTTTTATAAATATAATATACCTACATATAAACAAAACCGTAACACTCTCACAGTATTGTACATAGAGTCTACAAAATTAGGTGATCGTCAATATTCGTCAAGAGGGCTGGTCGGACAATTGGCGTTGAAACATATTCGAAAACTTGTAAAGTCTATTGAATAAAAATCCAATTGTAAAAATATATATACCTAGGTACAAGCCAAATTGAGAACCTCCCCTTTTTTTCCGTCGTTGGTTAATAAAGAGATTTTATAGGGTTTTATAATTTTATGTAGTTCACATGAAAATCCAAAACAAAAGAACAATAAAGTATGTAGTTCTAAATTTAAATAATTAAAGATTTCAGTACAAATAAATATAAAAATTACTAGACATGGAGATAATACATTCGGGTGAATACGGAAACCCGAAGACTACCGATGTGTTCACCGTTTGTAATGGATTTTGCAAAAACCTAAATTATACCTAAAGCATTGGTCTAAATTTTCTAACTTTTTAAACGAAGCTTTAAATACACGTAACTAATCTCCTGTGCAAAAATAAATGACTTTAATGAAATTATAAGATAGAATCTTACTTCTACTGGGCTAGTAATGATATGACGTGTTTCGATATGAGTTGGTAGGTAGTCGCTCCGTAGTAAACTAATTTTTATCATCTGACAAGATGATGTTGAATGATTGCATCTGGTGAGACTAGAAGCCGACCCCAACGAAGTTTGGGAAAAATAAAGGATGTTGATGATCTTTTGATATGACTTATGTATCATCCTCTTGGCCTTATTATTTCCAAACTTTGTCGTGATCGGCTTCTAATGTAACCAGATGCAGCTAATTATATCAGTTTTCTAAGGCGCAACCCAAGGGGATACGATATTCTGAAGTTAGATCAGTTGTCAGGATTTAATGAGAGTACTGACTTCCGGGGGCCTTAAGTTTAATGTGCTTTCCAAAGGAACGGAACTGGTGGTATTTAATTTAATGTAGAAAAAAAGGACTTTGAATCTACGACTGACTGATAAAAACGCCAGCCGCTGTGTCAACTGAGTCATTCGAAATACTGCTAGCACCCTCGAAATTTTCGTCTACATTTAACCGTTGCTAGTCAGTAAAGCATCCAAAGTTTTTTCAAATTTTCTTATTAAATAATTATATTTAATAAGCTATCATGTAAAAAAATTCACAAAAAAAGCATCCAGTTAGGGTTCAGATCCGAATTTCTACAATCATTCTTCAACAAGTCTAAACTGTTCTCGTCTTGACACCGAAAAACCTATTTTTTTAGCTAAGTACACTCTCGAGCACGTCAAATAAAAAAAAACTAAATCAAAATCGATTCATCACGTTGATGAGAGAATTTTTTTAAAAATAATTTTGAAAATTATTAGTTTATTTTAATTTAAGACCTCTAAAACGGTTAAATTTATTCCTATTACTACATTATTAGTACATGTCACGTTTTGGTTACGTATCTGCTTTGCAAGCGCGTGGGTGTGGGTTCGAACCTGGCATGTACACCAATGTGACTTTTCAATGTCATGTACTTTCTTAGTCACCACTGACTAACGGTGTAGGAAAAGATCGTAAGGTAACCTGGACGAAATCACCAACACGCAGCTAGCGTGGTGATTAATGCTCAATCCTTCACTGTATGAGAAGAGGCCTTTGCCCTACATTGGGACAGTTAAATGCTGACTTATTTTACACACACAAACACAAGACTGGTTGAAGAATATTACCAGGAACCCAGAAAATAATAGGTACGTTTCAAGAGAGTTCGTCTTCACGCGCAATACTATTTCGACCTAACTCATGAATCATTACTGTACGTGCTACATTTTATCTCTATCTAATGAGATTAGTGTGTCGATGTTTAGGAATTACAATGCGGTTTACTTAGTTAATTAGCACAACATACTAATTATACTTTATCGGATCAGTACGGACGTAATTATCAGGTGCATTGGATCGCGAAGATTATTATAATGGTTGTTCGGTCGTGAAGAGTAGATTTCATTGCTAAATTCAGAATTACGTGTAATGTTTGACTCATCTCGCTATAAATTAATAGTAATAGAGAGAGATAGAAATAATTGCGCTTCATCATCATCATCATTTCAGCCATAAGCCGTCCACTGTTGAACATAGCCCTCCTCCAATGACTTCCAGATTGGCCGGTTGGAAGCAACCTGCATCCAGCAGTTTCCTGCAACCTTTATTAGGTCGTCGACCTTATATTGCGATTATTAAAATATAATTATTTAATAAGAAATTTAAATAAACAACTGATACGGGAGGGACTCGAACCCACGATCTTGGGCGTACCGTGCCGACGCTATACCTACGTAAGGATACGTAACGTATTCCGATTTTCGATAGATGATACCACACGCCCTAGGCGTAGAAAGAGGTTTGAAATTTCAACTGATTCTGCTGGGATACGGTGGCTCAGCGGTCAGAGCGTAAATCGTACCAACCTACCCAGGTAGGTTGGTACGATTTGCGGTACACTATAACAAAAGCAATGTGGTTTTTTCAATCTCATAATGATGTTAATCTACGACACCACTGACTAACGGTTAAGGAAAAAATCTTGTGGAAACCTGGATTTAACAGTCTGAAGTCGCCAACACGCAGTAGGCCAGCGTGGTGATTAATGCTCGATCCTTCTCTGTATGAGAATAGGCCTTTGCCTTGCAGTAGGAAAGTTACAGGCTGGTTTATTTATACAACAAAAGAACAAACAAAGAACTTTAAATGTTTTCTACAGATCCCTGTCTTGTTGGCTCTAATTTATCGTCAGGATGTTAAAGGATTTTAGCTACAACATTAAACTTACCTCGATACTCTCTTGATGAGACCTTGTCAAACTCTCGTTAAAAGTTTAAAACTTACAACTAGATCCATTAGCTTCTTACTTTGTCAAGTTTTGTATAAAATAAAATCGATTAACAATTTAATTTTAATAAGGCGTACATGCGCATGAAATGGACTAAACATGTATCAACATTTCAGATTGTTCAGATAATCTACAATTAAAATGATATTACGTTAAAAGCTTGGGTCGTTTGACAATAGGCATGACGACAGTATCAAAAAATCGCCGATTTAATGATGTTAGGGGAAACATTATATAAAAAAATATTAAAACACTGCTTATTTAAAAATATTAGATTATTAATATTTTCACTAAAATAAAACCTTAAAATATTTCAATCCGCCATTTTGACTGAAACAGCAATCACAGCGTATGACGTCACGGTTGGGTAAAATCCGCTGTCAACACTAT
This sequence comes from Protodeltote pygarga, assembly GCA_936450705.2. NCBI lineage: Eukaryota > Metazoa > Arthropoda > Insecta > Lepidoptera > Noctuidae > Protodeltote > Protodeltote pygarga. Next base: position 12,350,278 of record OW388263.2, read on the forward strand.
TTTGTTGTATTGAATATTTGACATGTTTATCTAAGCGTGAAGAGTCGTGATAGCCTAGTGGCGGTGACCGTTGACTGGCAAGTCAGAGGTCTCGGGTTCGAACCCAAGGCGCGCATCTATGACTTTTCGTGAGTTATGTGCGTTTTATAAATTAATTATCACTCTCCGTGCCTCGGATAGCACGTTAAGCTGTTGGCCCCGGCTGTCAATTGTAGATCTTTGACAGTCGTTACGGGTAGTCAGAAACCCGAAAGTCTGACAACCAGTCTTGCCAAGGGGTATCGTGTAACCCAGTAACTGGGTTGTGGAGGTCTGATAGGCAGTCGCTCCATGTAAAACACTGGTATTCAGCTGCATCCGGTAAGACTGGAAGCCGACCCCAACATAGTTGGGAAAAGGCTAGGCAGATGATGATCTAAGCGTGACGTCAAAATCGACGCCATGACACCTGAGAGATTTTTTGACGCACTATTGAAAAAATATTAGGAAAATGGCTTTATACTTCGTTAAACTAAAGTTTATTTCCGAAATAAAGATTTTTTCCTAAATAGCTACATTACGGAAGAAGATTTGAAAATCTTTCGTCACGTTTATTGAGTCTTGAAGTCCATTAAAGTTTGACAAAAAAGGTTACATTTTATTGTGTTGGTGGCAAATCGCGTTGATTTATTTTGTCTCTAGTTGGTATCTACGTGGAATCTCCCTGGTCATAATAAATAATAATAATTTTATCTCTGAATCGCGCGAACCTTTGTAATATGGAGTTCGTTCAGGCCTCGCAGCAAAATAAATGAGATTAACTGAGATTTTTGATTAATAAACTCAATTTTATTCAGTGATCGACGGTAATTTTAAACTTTCCGTGTAAAATCATGTCAACAATATTAAAATACTGACAATACATACATAAGTACATACATACATAGACTCACGCCTGACAATAATGTATTAAAAGTTTATATCATTATAGCTTACTAGTGATTGATAGGTATGATCGTTTTACTGGTGACTTAGTGGTCTCAAGGAGTCATTCCTACTAGTCCCCACCGTCCATGTCACCACGGTGACAAATGGGAATGACTGTTACTTTTATTCCCAGTTGTCCTTATTAGTGGGAAATTAAAATTGATTCATCCGAACCATTAATTGACTTTCGAATTCATATGCGAATATTATGCGCAGGTACCTATTAGAAATTATTTACCATTTGCCTCGAGCGTATGAAGCGCGCTAAACGCAAACGTAGTCTGAATATTGAATGATGATTTGATGAATGAATGAATATTACACAATTAAAATCAATGAAATCTTATTAGAAGCTTGGGGTAAATACGTGGTTTTAAAAGAAAAATAGTGTCGGAATAGCCGCAGAAATTGTAGGTCAATTTTATTACTGTTAAATACTGGGATAAGGATCCGGGAAACACAAACAACTTGATATCGTAAGATAAAACGGCGCGGACCCTTTATTGTTCAAACGTCATACATGGCTTTGACATTCAGTTTTGGTGCGTTCATAAACTAGGTAGGTAACTAATACACAACATCCCTCCCCTTAGTCACAAAATTTACAACATGTCACTTTGCGCTTATTGCGCTTAGGCAGGGGAGGCACTATAGGAGGCACAGATACTGGGTCCTCAGCTATTGTAGTGGGCTCCGCAGGAGTTGCGGCCGAAACTTCGACCGATTCTATTATATCTTCCTGTCCCTCCTCGGTACTATCAAGTATCCCAGTATCTATGTCTGTCTCAACATAATCACAGTCAGATCCTTTATACAACACTATTTGATCTTTGTGTTTTTTTAAACATTCTAATGTGACACTGTCCTTTACTATGTAGGTAATTTTTCCAAGGATTTTCTCTATTATCCCCCGGTTCCATTGAAACTTGTTATTATTTATGAATTTTTTGTATAATATTTGGTCTCCTATAGAGAATTTTTGATTGTTGGATCCCCGATAGGTGTTACACTGCAAAAACTGATTATTTTTGACACAATTAGCTAACGATGTGGATAAGGGTGGTGGCTGTTTCGGATTAATTAGATCAAGGCGAGTTCTAAGCTTCCGTCCATAGACTAGTTCAGCAGGTGAACAACCTGTTGTGGTGTGGACTGAATTTCTGTAATCAAATAAGTATTTAAGGAGCCTACTTTGCGAGTCTTGCAATCCTTGACTGCTGAGTAAGCTGCTTTTAATACCTTTCTTTACCACCTTGACATAACTTTCCGCCTGTCCATTGCTGGCCGGGTGGTAAGCCGGTGACGTGACATGTAATATCCCATTTAAGTTACAAAAATTCTTAAACTCCCTAGATATAAAAGATGTGCCATTGTCACTAACCAGAGTATGAGGGAGACCAAATCTTGAAAAAAAATCAACTAATTTGATAATCGTTGCAGTCGTTGATGTGGAGGTTTTCATATCATAAACCTCAACCCATTTAGAATACGCATCTACAACAACCAAAAACGTGTGGCCATTTATAGGGCCAAGGAAGTCTATATGGACTCTATAAAACGGCTGAGGAGGATGACTCCATGGTGCGAGTGGCGCGCGCGGCGGCGTCGGTCGTAATTGATTGCACACCTCACAGGAACCGATCATACGTTCGAGCGCTAAGTCCACCCCAGGAAACCAGAATCTCGATCGTGCCTCAGCCTTCGTCTTAACAACGCCCAAATGTGACTGATGCAGTTCCGATAAGACTCTTTTCCTTAATTTTTCTGGTATCACAACCTTATGACCCCGCATTAGGCATCCATTTTCAATCGATATTTGTAATCTACACGCGTGATAAGGTTTTAAATTAATATCGCGTACCTTTTTGGGCCAACCGTTGGAAACGAAATTTAATACCTGTTTCAAGGTTACATCAGTCGCCGTATGTTCGCGAAGTTCTTTTAAGGTAACAGGCAAACTTCCTTCAATGACAAAATTTACATAAGACGCTCGGTCAATTATTGCCGCAGTGGCGTCTGCACAGCGTACCCCTTGTTCCACCTCTGGTGTGGCCTCTGTGTCGGGCAGGCTAGCGCGAGAAAGGAAATCTGCACTATTGTCAGCGCTTCGCACATACTCAATATTGTAATTATACCCGCTTAAAAACATTGCATACCTTTGCAGTCTATTAGCCGACACCTCCGGAATGCCACGGTGTGAGCCAAAGATGGATAATAATGGCTTATGGTCAGTGCGTAATGTAAATGGAACTGCTCTACCATATAGGTATTGGTGATATCGCCTGACCCCGAATATAATAGCAGTTGCTTCCTTCTGAATTTGAGAATATTTTTTCTCTGCCGCATTTAGGGTTCTTGAAGCAAATGATATAGGTCTTTCAGGTTCCCCTGGCTCTCTTTGGGACAAAATAGCGCCTAACCCGCAAGGAGAAGCATCTACAGTCAAAATAATATGAGCATCTGGATTAAAATGAGCTAGAGTTTGCTTAGATGCTAAACATTTTTTAATCTTTGAAAATGCCTCATCATGCTTTGCCGACCAACACCATTTTGTTCCTTTTTTTAAAAGGTCATATAGTGGGCTTAATATAGTAGACACAGCAGGGACAAAATTCCTATAATAATTTACAAGGCCTAAAAAAGATTGTAATTTATTAACATTGGTAGGTAAAGGCGCATCCATAATAGCTTTTACTTTTAGTGGTGATTTCTTGAGGCCATCCTTATTTATGACATACCCTAAATAATTTACCTCATCCTTAAAAAATTCACATTTATCATTTTGAAGTGTTAACCCTGCATCTTGCATTCTCTGTAACACTGTATGAAGCCTAGCTAAATGTTCTTGATGATCTTTACCAGTGATTAGTACATCATCTAGCAGACATAGTGTTCCAGGCAGCCCTACTAATACACTCTCCATTGCCCGTTGGAACACAGCAGGTGCACTTGACAACCCAAACACCATGCGTGTATATTTAAACATACCTCGGTGTGTGTTAATACATGTTATGTTCTGAGAATCATCATCCAAAACAAACTGGTTATAAGCATTTGACAGATCTAGTTTTGTAAATTGCTGTCCACCATACAACTTAGAAAACAATTCGGTGACAGTTGGCAATGGGTATTGTTCAATGATCAGCTGTTTGTTTACACCAGTAGAGTAGTCTGCACAAATTCTTATAGAACCATTTCGCTTTAAGACTGGAACAATGGGAGATGCATACTGAGAGTGCTCCACAGGTTTCAAGACACCTAATGCTAACAGCCTATCTATTTCTTTATCTACCTTGCTGCGGAGTGCAAATGCTATAGGGCGTGCTCTGATAAATACAGGTTTAGCATTTTCTTTCAACTGTAATGAAACTTTATATTTATTGAACTTTCCTAAACTGTTAGAGAACACTGCTGGGTATTGTGAGTGCAACTGTTTAACAATGTTGTTATCCATATTTTCTTTACAATACTGAACCGGCAGTAATTCTAATTTGAATATAGAAATGAAATCCCGTCCAAGGATTGGTGGGCCACCATCTTGTATTACATAGATGCTTAGCAAATGTGTAGTTCCAGAATAACTAACAGGCATTTTTACTACACCTAAACATGAAATACTATTCCCATTATATGAAATTAACTGCTTTTTGGTTGATGACAATGGCAACTTTATAAAATACTTTTTGTACGTCCCTTCTGAAATTGCAGTGACAGCTGACCCACTATCAATCTCAAATTTAAGTGGTACCCCTGCCAAAGAAACTATTTGTGTCATCGGCTCACCACCCATAGAACGAATGTTAAAACACATACCATCATCATCATCACCCTCATCCACAGATTCTATATAATTTAACTTCTTGCACATTTTGCGCAAATGACCCGTAGCCTTGCACTTAGTACACTTATATTTAGCAAAACGACATTCTGTTGTTTTGTGATTATAGTATCCACACACTTTGCACTGTACTTTTTCACTAGAGTCCGACTGAGACAGTTTTCCATTTTTAGTGATTTTAAATACTTGATCCTGTGTAGACACTATAGACGATGACGACGCCGCTGAGTGTGCGGCCGCTGCACCAGCTCGCGCGCTCTTTATGCTCTCAGCCAACTTTACTGCTTTTGCTAATGTCAGGTCCTTGGTGTCCTGAGCGAAGAGTTTATCCTTTTCCGCTCCCGAGAGCATACCCATAACGAAGCGGTCTCTCAGGGCCTCTTCAACATTGCTAAATTGGCAGTGGGCAGTTAGCCCCCGAAGTCTTGCCGCCCATTGTCCATAAGTTTCGTCAGGTGCTTGAATGGCAGCATAGAAATTGTAGCGGTCAGCGAAACCACAGCGTTTTGGTGTAAAATGTTGATCTAGCAACGAGAGGATGTCTTCAAATGGAATTTCTGGAAGCTGTTTGGGCAGTGCAAGGTCAGCCGCTAATTTGTACGTTCCATCGCTCAGTGCGCTTAGCAAAATTGCTCGTCTTTTGGTTCCTGCGGGATCACTTTTCTCACCGATATCGTTTGCGATAAACCATTGTGAAATTCGACTTTTATATGATTCCCATGTCTGAGCATTATGCTCGAAAGCAGTCAATAGGCCGAAAAGACTAGACATTGTATAGCTACTTTAAGTAGGTAGCCTTTTTTTACAATAATTTGGTCTTAAATATCGTCGCCACTGTTATATACTGGGATAAGGATCCGGGAAACACAAACAACTTGATATCGTAAGATAAAACGGCGCGGACCCTTTATTGTTCAAACGTCATACATGGCTTTGACATTCAGTTTTGGTGCGTTCATAAACTAGGTAGGTAACTAATACACAACAATTACCAACATATCCTCAAATAAAAGTTTTGGCAGCAGGTTGCCGCGCACACAAGAGCGAAACAAACAAAAAGTTACAACCAATACGGTTCCCTATAACTCGTATAACTCGATACACGGTATGGCATTCGACATTTTTGATTGAATACGGCGTTATGTAAATGAACAAGATGAATGAGCAAACGTTTTTTGTGTACTTTTGGTATGTTTATGGTGCCTTGGTACCTACTTATTTTTAAATGTAATTATTGAATATACTTGAATCCTGGCATAGAGGTTGTGCGATTCGCGTGTAGCCTCAACCTTTTAATTCCATTTCTCCCAAAATGCCTTTTCCAATGCCAAAATAATGTCGCAAGAATCAAAATATATTATTTTTAATTAAAGAAATTGAATGCATCAGGTTATTACCGGCGCGCGGCGAAGACTAATTTGAAACTATTTCAGCCCATTTTTATATTGATAGCGCAGTACTTAGAGTTAGTTTATAATACCTGAGAGACGTCAAACGGAAAATTGAGATGAATTGTTTTATTATGTCGACCCTAAATGAAAAGATGAGGAGAATAAAATCTGTTATGAATCTTCAGTCATACATATTTTCGAAATTCATTTAATTTTTTATAATAATGAAAATATTATTATAAATATATTATAATAAAAATATATTTTATTATAAATTAATTATCACTCTCCGTGCCTCGGATAGCACGTTAAGCTGTTGGCCCCGGCTGTCAATTGTAGATCTTTGACAGTCGTTACGGGTAGTCAGAAGCCCGAAAGTCTGACAACCAGTCTTACCAAGGGGTATCGTGTAACCCAGTACCTGGGTTGTGGAGGTCTGATAGGCAGTCACTCCATGTAAAACACTGGTATTCAGCTGCACCCGGTAAGACTGGAAGCCGACCCCAACATAGTTGGAAAAAGGCTAAGCAGATGTAATGTAACGAAAAGCCTCTACACCAAAGAACTTGGTTAAGTATTTAATATTTCTTTGCTCTACCTACATGTCCAAAAATAGTTTTATTTAAATGACACATTAAATAACTAATTAAGGAACGATTAATTCTAATTATTTCTAAGGCAATTCAATAGGAGAATTATTTATGTTCCAAACGAAAATCTGTAATGGCCTAATAACTTAATCCTCCTTGCTTTGACCAAAGAATGTTAACAAATCCCGGAATCTCGGTAATCTTTGTACGCGCTCGTTAGCGAATCGAACGAATCCCAAGGATTTATGCTAACCTGGTACTCATCGGAAATTCAACCTCATTCAGGTAAAAATGACCTTGTGTAATTTTCTGCAGACTGATAATAACATGACCGTTGGCAAGTCAGAAGTCTCAGGTTCAAACCCAAGGCTTTTTCGTAAGTTAACTATATTAAGTACTAGCTGTTCCCCGCGACTTAAATGTTCCCGTAAACACATGTTGATAAGCAGCCAGATTGCCTGCTTTTTTCTGACTTGAATCACAGATATTGTTATTTTTTACTGAAAATGAACATTTTTTTTTCAGAAAAAAAAATTGCCTATAGCACTCAGGGATAAAGTAGCTTCCTATTGGTGAAAGAATTTTTAGGATCGGATCGGTAGTTCCAGAGATTACCCCTAACATACATACATTATTACATACATACAAACTTTACCTCTTTATAATATTAGTATAGAAGTATAGATTCAATTAGTTGCACCGTGCCTAGGACAGCACGTAAAGCCGTCAGTCCTGCGCCTAGTCTCTCTCCGGTCGCATCGAGTGGTGTTGACTGTTGGATAGCCGTTCCTATCGGACAATGAGAGTGGGGAACAGAGAGTGCACCTGTTAGCACACACACTTGTACCACAGTATAAAGAGCTTGTACTACTTACCTTATTGACTGCATCAATATACGCCCCCTTTTGTAGCAATAGCTCTACTAATGTAACGTGTCCAGCTCTGGAAGCCAACGCAAGAGGTGCATCGCCTGCTGCATCGCAACTCTGAACCTTAGCTCCCAGGGTGATGGCATACTCTGCCACGTCCAGTGAGCCGCGAGCACATGCGCATTGCAGAAGATCGTTGTGTTTCTGTCGACAAACATCCTTCTTTTTATATGCTCCTAGTAGTTTTTCACCTTAACTGTTAATACCACCTGAGATTTGAGAATCAATGAAAAAAAAAGCTAGCAATGCCCGGAGGTTGATAAATAGTTCAGTAATGATTTTCGATTTTCTGATGTTGACAGGTTAAAATATAATTATTTATTGATAGTAACTATATTTTATGATAAAACTAAAACCTAAATAACTTACAAATAAAAATAACGACTAAACTACAAATGATTTTCTTATCTTTCTGAGAAATGATAATTTCGGAGCTTGAGCGAAACATATTATTCTCAATATCAATTTGTACAATGTAATATAAGTCATTACATAACGACGCCTCAGGTTAATTAAATAAACACAATTTATTAAGTTAATTGGTGCTGCCTCATAATTAATTAATTAGCCTCTCAATTTCACATAACTTGGGCGTAGCTAGAACTTAATAAGACACGGGCGCGTCTTCATGGATTAGTTCAAAGATCACTTTAATAGTATCTTTGGATATAGGTAGTTATTTCAGTACATTTCAGAACAAGTTTTTATACTTAATAAATAAATAAAAATTAATTTAAAGCTATTTTTATGTATTAAAACTTATTCCGATCAAATTGATATTTTTGCTGAATCTTTGTCTGATTATCATTCTCCATAATTTGATTTGTTGCGATTTTTCGTAACTTTAATAACACAGTTGTTATTAGTCTAACTTTTAAACATTGATTTTATACATATTTTATTATACTTCAATGTGCGAGCGAGATAGTAAATTATCGAGTAAGTATCCGTATGTCTTTGTCGTGAATGTGATACCTCACTAAAGTGACATCTTACAAAGCTTAAATTTTTAATTACAAATTTGCAACCAATTAACGAACCTACACGATACGCGCTCGATACAATAATTAATTTATTAATAATGAAATGTAGGTACGCTCTCTCCTTGATAGAGTAACATAATATACTGTGGTAACATAGTTTACGCTACGCTAATAAGGTAAAACAATACCTGTTCAATATGTAACTTAAAATTTAAAATTACCTCATTATATTATAACATTAATTTTGCAATTATATTCTCATATATTCAATTAAACTGTATATAAAAATATACATTTAAAAATATAAAAATATCGGTACCGGTATCGGGAACAGGGAATTATAATAGATCTTGTTCCATTTTCGGAGAATAAAAGAAACGCATCTAGTATGTAGAACCGAATACTACCAGGAAATCATACTTTGTTAGTAGCAGCCAGGCAGGCTCCCGCTGCAACGAGTGTTTTCACGGCATCAAGGTGTCCGTGCCAGGCCGCCATCAACAACGGTCGCATTCCAAACTGAAACAAACAGAGGAATTACTTTCTGCTTGTAATATTAAATTAGTCCTTAATATTGGGTTGGATATTCTGGAGAGGAGTCAATTAAAATTGTTTTGTTTTTTATGTAAGTATATTTAAATTTATATTTTTTTATATTCCAGTCAGGCGTAGAAATTATTGAAATATAAGTACATAACCTTTTGATAATTGGGTGTCTCAAAACCCCGGAGACGATGAACAGACGTTTTCGATTTTTAGGAAGTAAAAAATGTAAATTACAGTACCTTATCGGCTGCTTCTATATCACACTTGGCTTCAATTAGTAAGTTGATTATCTCGACATTCCCTCTGCTTGCAGCCCAATGGATTGGTGCTCTACCGTACTAGGGAAACAGAAATAATTGATATTATAAATTAGTAGCCGAAGCTAATGAATCCCTAACCTAATTTTAGAACTAAACCTCTACTGTGACTAAACTGAAGTTAATTGAAGGAGGTATGTTTACTTAATAATAATTAAATTTTATCAAATAACCATAGACCAAAAGAATAAAAACACAGGAAGTCAATAATGTCGAACTGCTGGGGAAAGCCTTCTCTTCAAATCGAGGTGACAGAGATTAGGTCATACTCCACCAGTAACTGTTGTCCTAGTTAGTACTTGTTAGGGTGTAGGTACTTATTAAAGGCATTAGGCGACCCTATTAGTCTAACTTGGATTGAAAGACTACCACCTCAAGTGGTAACCGGGGGTCCTCTGCTTAAGAGGAGCGAGCCCCGAGCGCGCTCTATAAAAACGAAGTTTGATTTTAATTATCTGTGTCTATGGTTTTACAGATTATGTAGTAGCACAGTGATGGGTTTTTGTTGTGTGAGACTAGAAATGGACCCTCAGCATAAGGTGTGACAGTAAGATGTGAAAGTAAAAAGAACGCTTTAGACTCAGTCTAAAGAGTTCTTTCTAATGTGCTAGGGTGTGCTAGGGTTGTGCCAAAAGAAATTAAATTACGGAATATGTAAACAAAAGATTCAAAATAAACTTCGAAGTGGCATGTGCACATGACATTCAAGACAAGGTAAGCTACGGAGCTTACAAATCATTTACTTGTCTTCTGATTAAACACGAAATAAAGGTTCGTATTTTGGGAAAGTACCGCAACATGCGCGTCTTGTTCCCGATCTCATTTACCTTACGTCACCGAGGGCCTACGTAAGGGGATTATCGTTTCTGCCACACGAGCAAACAAAAACAATACTTCAATTAAATTGTTCACAAAAGCAGAAACAATGTACAACAACTTTTAGTATGGTATTGTGTGGGATTAGTCGTCACGTGGAAAGTTAAGCCTTTTGCGGTTGAGTCTTGCAAAGTTTTCGCGACAAGCTAAAAATAGAAAGTTTTCCTGTATTTTAAAACATTAAAGTTAGGAGGAATTTATTTGTGTTTTTTTCTACTACCTTTATTCATTTCTAATTTTGAGATGCGAAGACACGAAAACCAATGCAGATCGCGTCGACGACGATGTAGCAAAAAGGGAAATATCGTAGACTTGGCATAATTTGTCCTTGTAAATTGTAATCAGTGAGTCTTGTCCGCCTTAGTTTCGCCCTAGTTGGCGCTGCCATTGTACTAAATGCTAATAGGTTTTTTGTTCAAAAATATAATAACCCTCTCTCAAATTGTCAAAAGTTATTTGGCGACAAAGTGACAAACCAGCTTATCGTCCATAGCCGAAACACGCTTGAAATGAAATGCCATAAATGATCACCCCATCTATGAAATAACTATGTCAAATATTTCTGCAAGCATAAATTCCCATGGATTTAGATCATGTTATCCTTTCCTTAGATTATGGTAAAGTAACTTCACTTTTTTTAAAGACCCCTGCAGACTGCTGCATGTCGATCGACATTTGGAGTTTGACCCGGAGCCACATGGTGAATACTTTAGAAAATAGGTACCAGGGAAACATATTTAGGAAGGAAATCTCACTAACATTGTTCCTGCAATTGACATCCGTGGGCCTCTGGAGCGCTTCTCGGACCGCTGCTGTCTCATTCTTGATCACGGCTTCATGAAGGAGGAGATCATTCTGTTGAATGCGGGTTCGATTTTCGGTAGCCATCTGTAGACAAAGTAAAACGAACTATTTAAATATTTATTACATGCGCAACTTATTTTTGCGACACATAAAAAACTTTGTTTACATTTTTAAGTGTTTGAATTCGTATTTTACTTTTTTATATGAGCTATTTGCGAGTTCTTTGCAATTCTAAATTCAGGCGGACTACGCCACATTTGTGTATGTTCTAAAAGCCTGCATCTTTACAATGTTACAGTAGGTAAAAGCTTAAACTGCCGTAAAACTATTATAGATTAGGTTCCAACAACAGAATTCAATTAGTAATTTCCAATACTTAATCAAATTGATTCACTCACATTTCCTTCAAACCTAAGTTTGAATCAAGAGTTCTATAACTACGGTCTACGGCCATTGTTTTGTAGTTAATAATTTCTACAACCTAAAATTAACTACTTTTCGGAGTTTTACAACAAAGTTTATACATATAGAGTACCTAAATCACATTGTAGAGACTACAGGGACACGGACACGTTTACATTTGGAGTTTGGATATAAACCTAAAGTTAGCTAAAAAGCCTTGTTGTTGGAACTTTTACGATACTCCAGTACAAACTGACAATGGAACCCAACCTTGACAATGGCACACCCTTGAGATTCCTCTGCAAGCCTAACCATGCATAAAACCTTGCTCCATTTTTCATACAATGTTTTATTCATCGCTCTGGTACTGTGATGTGTGTGAATATTTTTCAGTTGGGATTTGCAAATTTACACTGGCTATCCTGCCTGCCGTTGTCAGTAATTATACGCTTGCTCTTAAAATACATGCTTGCCTGGTAAGGTAGCATACACACACTGATGAGAGATGGGAGGAAGCTACTTTTCTCTTTCCCATTGTCGACTTGCAGTTATGGGTGTTACACCCATAAAATGTATCATAAAATCAAATTGCAATGTTATTTTTATTCCCTTTGTGCACAAAATATCATGTCTATATTCCCATAATTTATATTTCTTACACATCCATTGCCATTTACCGGCTCTTTCCCAGACTCCGTGCTGCTACCCTGAATTTCGTAATGAAAAATTCTAATAACATTATGCCCGGCCCGAAAGTCGAACCCAAGCGACGAGGCAGTTAAGTTACATTATTTAATCAATTAGTTGGATAAGAACAGCGCGGGACCGATATGTATGATAAACCTTGGCTGGGGCCTATGTCCAGCAGTACGTCTTCCAGCTAAAATGAGGATTGATTGATGATTTTTCACTTACATTAAATATTAATTCCGGCTTCGTAATCAAGTCTAATGTTGTAAGTCAAAGTTAGCTTCTGGTTACGCTACCAGGCTAACATAACCATGTGAGATAGATCATAACAGATGGAGTTCAATTACTCGATATACGCAGCATTTGTTTGTTCACACCTACTATCTACCTCTGGGTATAACAATAAAAACGCTTTCGACCTCGCAACTGAGCGCAGTAAACAATCCTCTGTTTACTGATTGTTTTAATTACTCTTTGACAATTTATATTTTAGCACTTTATTCATTTTATAAGTACTTTGAGGTTTTTTTTATGTTGGTAGATGTACTTAACTGTAGGTTGTGTTATTATTCTGTGGTTATAGACCACTGGCTAATATGATACAAGTAGGTACAACACGTTCATAAATTCAAACAGGACACCTGCTTTCATATTATGTATTAGTGGAATTAGTATAATTTGAATGCAAGCAAAATAAGTAAGTGTTTGTGTGAATGGTAGAGATAGAGAATTAAAGATAGGCTGGTTTAACACAAAGGGGATCAACCGGGGTAAGTAGCACCTTCCTCGCACAAAATATCGGCATATTTCGTACTGTCAGTGAGAGCATGGGAGGCCCAATCCTCCTATTCCCTAATCTCCGCTTACATGTAAGTATGAGTAATTTATATGAATATCAATTTTTGATTCTCAGATTTCGACCTTTGTTGAAAACTGTGTACCACAATACCGGCTTTTTTTATAAAAAGCTTGTCTATCTGAATATGGGATGTACGTTAATAGGTCACAATTCGTGGGTGTACAAACAAACATACCACTCTCTTTCCCCTATCTATCCAGTATGCCGAGTTTTGACGTCACTCAAAAGCAAATAGCCATAATATTAGGAAACCATATCTGTGTGGATGTGGTATCAAAGGCAAACACTGGAAGTGGAAGTTCCATTTACAATTTTTTTTATGGGATAATAAAACGAATTTTTTTGTACCTCATATAAAATTCGAAAATTCTATCGGGGCATTTTTGTGAAATTTTTACATGTTTTAGCACATGTTAGCTTATTAAATATTTATATTCTATCGGGGCGTCTGTTCCAAAGCTCGGGATCAAAACGCTGGCCTATATACCTAGCTCAAAGGGTTAGCATTGCCATCCAACGTGGCAAAGTGGCCAGCATTTTGGGGATGTTGCCCACAAAAAAATTAAGAAATGAATTTTAACTGGAATTTTCTGCGCTTACTCTTGTAAGCCCAGGTTAAACTATTAGGAGTAAAAAGTTCATAAAAGATAACTTTTCCAAAATTGTTATTATTTTCGTTTCCCAAAATGTTTTAACGATGTATTTTTTTTTCTGTAGAAATATGATCAGTTCTTTTGTCCGTAAAAATAATTTCAGACGTATGTAACAGCACTGTAACGGTTCGTTTTTTCAATGTAAAGTTTGTAAAAACAAAAGAAATTGCCACATTAAACTTGCTGCCTCAGGCCACACAATAGGCAAAAAATGCTATGTAATCGTTTGCATATTTCTAATTAAAAGGTAGCAGGCTATAGTATCAAGACTTATAAAAGCAAAGGAGTTAAAGCAAACTACTCCACGTTTCAATTATCTCTCCATTGCTGCATTGCATTATAGTATCCGAGTAGATTGTAGCTAAAGCGCCTAAAGTCTAAAGAGAGACTTTGCCTCCCAGTGTGTGTTCTACCGTTAGCTAGTTTCATCTCACATATGCTCTGTACCCCTAGTATAAGCTACGCAAATACCGACGGTTTTAGATTTTAGTTTTTGTATCCCTCTTTCGTTTTTAGCTCCCCAGAAAATAAATAGTGTTTAGAAGTTTAATATCCTGTGTGTCATGTGACACCGTAGCTCTCAAACAAATGGATTTTGATTTAGTTTTTTTTAAAGGTTTAAATTTTGTATCGCTTGTTTTTTCATTTTTATTTATACGTAACTCCTCGTAAAGGACAGAGAATATTTACCATCCATTATCCATCCAATAGTTTTACTTCTTCTACGAAATATTACTGTAGAGAAAAGCCGTCGTTCGAAGCCGGAGCAAGTCGCTAGTTTATTTTATATGTTATGATTTAATATATAACAACGTCTCTACTCGCATGAAAGCTTTTAATAGCTTTTGGATGGTATGTAACCAGATACCGATGCTAATAACATGGCACAATTAGATTTTCCAGACATTTACGTCATAACATAAGAGGCTTCTATAACAATGGCTTTTATGACAATCATCTGTGAAGGTATTGTATGGAGAGCTTTATTATGACAGACTAATTAGAGTCCGTAATTGAACTGTGGTAATAGGTATATCTATAATACAGTAGCGTGACTGACTGACAGACAACGCATAGACTAAACTGTTGGTCGTTGGCCGTTGGTGAAATATTGCAAAAATAGAATTACTCAAATCGGCTCTCTAGTAACGGAGTAATCTATATATATAAAAGAAAGTCGAAAATCGTGTTAGTTACACTACTTATAACTGAAGAACGGCTGAACCGATTTGGCTGAAAATTGGCAGGGAGGTAGCTTAGAAGCAGGAGAAGGATATAGGATACTTTTTTTTTTAAGAACGGCTGAACCGATTTTCATGGTTTTTGATTTTGTAGAGGTAGCGTGGGGTAGGGTAGGGGTAGAGTAGGTTAGGGTAGGGGCAGAGTAGGATAGGCTAGCGGTACAGTAGGCTAGGGGTAGAGATTAGAGTAGGGTAGGGGTAGATTAGGGTAGGGTAGGGTAGGGGTAGATTAGGGTAGGGTAGGGTAGGGGTAGATTAGGGTAGGGTAGGAGTAGAGTAGGGTAGGGTAGGGGTAGATTAGGGTAGGGTAGGGTAGGGTAGGGGTAGATTAGGGTAGGGTAGGGGTAGATTAGGGTAGGGTAGGGGTAGGGTAGAGAAGGGTAGGGGTAGAGTAGGGTAGGGGTAGAGTAGGATAGGGTAGGGGTAGATTAGGGTAGGGTAGGGGTAGGGTAGAATAGGGTAGGGGTAGAGCAGGTTAGGGGTAGGGTAGGGTAGGGTAGAGTAGGGTAGGGGTAGAATAGGCGTTGAAGTAGAATAATCATGCGTACGAAGTCGCGCGGGGCAGCTAGTCGGTGTATATCGGTGTATAAAAAAAACCTGTAAATTGAGAATCTCCTCCTTCCAAGTCGGTTAAAAGTAGAGCCAAGCGAACAAAGTCGCAAGGGAAGCGCTAGCAAGTTAGCATGTTAGGTACTGTTATTTATTAGGTTTATTGTAATTTTAAAATGTACGTAAATAAGTAATATTTTTTATGTAAGAACAAATTATAATAATAACAGGTACCTATTGTTATATAAACCTTGACAGAATAACAATAACAAATTAAAGGTTTCAGGGGAATTATCCCTGTTCATTGTTCTTAACAAATAACGAGGGCTTTTTGAGTTCATGATTTCCTAGTAGCGGTGTGTTTTTCATTCACTCGTCATTCAAAGTCGGGAATTAAAAGTCTCAAACAACAGACAGACCTTTGTTAAGGGCCCTACTTTTCGGCCTAGAAAATATAGGGCATTCATTTCTCATTCTGATTTATTTACAGTTCATAGTGATAATGATAGTATTTAATACGAGCGGTGTATTTCAAAGAGTTTGCTATAAGGATTAGAATGGATACTGAAGGATAATTTACGTACTTTTTTTGGACTTAACTTTTCGACTACCTAAAAATGTGAAAAATTATAATTTGGCTCTATTTCCGAAGTCTGTTTAGCTAAAAAGTCTGCTAAAAAATTTGAAATAATTCTCAATAATAGCATCATGGTAATAGCTGGTTTGCAACATTTAAGGAAAATTATAATGAAGTCAGACAATTTACAATTTTAGTAAAAAAATATTAAATTATTTGCCTCAATAAACTTCGTGCGAAAATACGATGCGCACTTGCCCGGTATTGTTGTGAATTTTATGCACTTCTTCTCTAAACAATCATAACCTATTCCAAATCTAAACACTCTGTGCGCGCAATAGCTTAAAAAGCGATTCGAAGTTTTCGGCTTTACGTATGAAATTAATCTATTTCAGTGACTGAAGTTAATAGAATTATGGCCAATATTGTAGAGAAATGTTCATTATTTGTCCATATGTTTCTTGTTACTGAGGTCAAGCACAAAAGCAACGAAAACATTTTCTAACAATAGTCCCTAGCTCTACCAGGGGAACAGAACAATAACCAAACATCTTAAATAAAGCCTCTCAATAACAATCCTGTTCTCCCCGATGTTCAATTATTAGGTACTACGATAAAAGACTCGTTGGAAGTTGTATTTATATTATTTTTCAATGAATATCCCGTATTGTCATAACCTTCTTTGTTCGATTTTCAGAACCCACTAAAATATTAATAAAAAGTAGTAAACAACCATAGTTATAGCGTTTATAGAAACGCTATAACTATGGTTGAAGAAAAGAAGAAAATATCATAAACAACTGAAAATGGTCACGAATATATTTTTTGAGATTCGTGTTATTAGCCGTTAAGATGAAAAATTTACGCAAATCAAATTGCATTTCTAATTTAAGTTGACGATTAATCAATATTACGGTTCAGTGATTTCACTATTCGCGCATATCACAGGAATACTCAATACATTAATCATGTTTGTGATATATTTACTCCAACATAATTATCATTGCTCAAATATTTCGTATTCAATATAAATGAAAATAAAATAAGTACCTACCAAAGCAAAGGAATTTCTCCTTTAATAATATATTAAGTTATCTATCTATATCTATATTCTTTCAAGCTTAAAAAATATGAATTTTAAACGGCTCAGCAAGTCTTGAGAGGAGCTTATGCGCCGAAGGCTGTAGTGTATTTACGTCGCTCGACGTACCCTCGAACACCGCTTTGAAACTTTCTCTTGTCTCAACTAAACAAATCTTTTAATATTAATGATGTGTTTATTCAAATATTTAGCGATTTTCTTTGACAACCTCAAAAGCTTCGCATAGGTACCTGTAACAAAGATCTAAAGTACTGTAGAGCTTTACTGGCCTAGACAAGTAGACAATTTGAGTGACAGGTTCTTTAAAAGTGGATGGATAAAAAATAGAATGACAAGCTAAAAAGTGAAAAAAGGGTACAATGATAAAAAAGATGATACTTATTACAAAAACACTGATTATGTTAACTAATTTGTAATTTACAAATTAGTTTATTTCAAGTAAGAGCTCAGGTCCTGCTGAGCAGGTGCAGCTGAAGCGATCGGGCTTACTCTTGTCTTGAACTATGAACAGAATCCCACTGTATGTAGAAATCAGCTAAAAGGTAAATCAACACGGTAATTTACCTTTAATCTTTAAGGCGTAATTTAATAAAATCTGTCACCATTAAAGAAAATGAAAACAAAAGATTTATTTTGTATAAAAAAAACTTCTTTGTACTCTTTTTGACTGTATATTTTTACAGTTGATTATATGTATATGATGTTTCATACACATGTTACACGATGTTTCATAAGTGCCTAGTGTAGGTAAAAAACATTTAGGAAATTTTTTACTTACGTTAAAATGAAAAAAAAAAGGTATCGTCAATACGTGAATCTTACTCGAACTTGACCGGTTTTATGTAAAAAAACTCCAATAACAATCTACTTTAAGTGTAATAATTTTCAATTTGCTTAAAAGGCATCTCTTTTTTCTTATAAATAAAATTAAACCTTAGATTTCTCTTGAAATATTAATGGATTCCTCTTCCATTAATGCTTTCATTGAAATAAAAAGGCAATAAGTACTTACCTCCACTTACGTATTAACATTTCTTTATTTCTATTACATTCCGATTTTTTTTACATTACAAAAGTATTTCAACATCGTTCCTATTACTTGAAATGAATTTGAGTTAGCAACTTACCGGTAATCAGTCGTCTAATCGTCGTAATCTTTACAATGAAAGACAATGAGACTTTACGGCATTTGTCTTGAGGCACTTACAGTATTCACCAAAGATTTTAGATTTTATATAACAAAGATAAAAGATTTTTGGTGCGTGAAGTTGTGGTTTAAGACATTTATTTCTCATAACAGAATACAATTCACTTACCTATGAGAAACACTATATTATAAATGAGCACAGGAACGGTACATACAATGGTATCACTACTACATTACAATCACTATTATAGTTAGTATTCAATACGTGCACAATTAGTTTTAGATAACAATTAAATTAACAATAAAACATTATGTATCCTAATAAACTATTCCTCAAATCACTCACAATTTGGTTGTGGGTAAGTTGAAAAATAGTTATCGCGTATAGAAACGAATGTCGAAGTTTCGTATTAGTTGCGTTTAAAATATGTTGTTTACTAGCGTTTCGCCCGCGATTTAGTCTGCATGATATCAGATTATTTATCCCCTCTTTTTCCCGTTAGGGATGGAATTTTCAAAAATCCTTCTAATGCACCTCTAACGGTGGTCAAAGAATAATTTCTCCAATCAAGTCTGTAGGTCAACTGGTTTAGGCTGTGCGTTGTCTGTCAGTCAGTCACGGCAGGTACTGTTTTATTTCCACGTGTTTTCATGCTTAAAGGCATAAGGTATTGCATTTATTTAAACGCAAGTATTCATGCACAAATATCAATCCGTAGAGCGTAGGTACTGTCACCGCAGAAAAACAAACACGTAAATCCCTCCTCACAAAATCTGTCATCCTAGTACCAGAGCTACATAATCTTGGATAGCCTGTGGAATTTCAAACGAATGTTAATAATAATTAATCCGAGATAATATTTTGGCGAACTACGAGGGTAGCCTGGGGGTCCATTTAGCTTTACGTCTTGAATTAATAATTATGATCTTGACAGCTTTATGTTTCTCTCTCGTTGATATTTTAGTGACGGTAAGCTGTAGCACGTGCCGACTGCCGTGTCAAGGCACGTGTAGCTACTACTGAGTTATTGTATTCAATTAATTTGGTTTAAATGAAATTGACGATGCGCGATATGCTATCAGCGCTTGGTACGGGGGGTTTGGTTCCCGCATAAGACAAATATTTGTATAAACGACAGATATTATTTGTTCCATGGCCAAGACACCGAATTTCGGCGTAGCGACCATCTAATCTAACAGAGGTTATTAGCCAACTATGCAAGATGATTTGGCTCTAATTTCTTGATTTCTATTCAGTAAGAATAATAAGAATTTTAAGTTTAATGTACGTATTATCAAAGTATTTTTACAAACGTAGAATAGAATATCATTGATACAAACTTTCTAAAAGGACTCCAACCTTTTCGCAAAACATACCAAAATGAGAACTCCCAAAGGTAAAATATTGGAAAAATATGTCTGTATTAAAAAGATCTCAATATACTGAATTCGTAAGGCTATAGATAAAACGTTAAGGAGCTAAACGTGGTGAATTTTTGTACCAAATAAACTCAAATAAATTATTTGCACCGAAAACAGTTACCTACTCGTACCTACATTTCGCGATCCTCGTTTTATTGAAAAAATTCACACCAATGTTTCACGGGGGACACTTAATGGAATGTATGGTAGAGCCCATCTCGTTTGTAATGGTTATTGGTGATGGGAATATAAATATTTGAGTATTTCTTTTGATGAAATTATTTAATAAGAAATTCGCAAAAGCAACTGACTTGGGCGGGCTTAAACCCGCGATCCCTGGCGTGCCGTGCCATCGCTTTTACCAATTAAGCTACCGAGTCGCCCGCTTCAGTCGAAATTACGAATCTCTTTCGCCTTAAAGGCGTGTCATCTACCGGAGTACTGCCGCACTGCCGGTCCCATGTTCTAAACTTGGCAGTTTAGACAACGTAGAAATGATGTCACCAATTTTTTAAAATACATTTTATGTATGTTTTTAACATGTTTATGCACATGATTTGCTTCACTACATAGTATAAAACAAAGTCACTTCCCGCGTCTGTCTGTCCCTATGTATGCTTAGATCTTTAAAACTACGCAACGGATTTTAATGCTGTTCTTTTTAATAGATAGAGTGATTCAAGAGGAAGGTTTATATGTATAATACATGCATATTACCGTAACCGTAATATCGTAACCGTGCGAAGCCGGGGCGGGTCGCTAGTAGTAAATGAAATACAACCAACATATACCAACAAACCAATAACATGTTGCTATCTCAGACTAAGCTGAACAAAGCCTATTACCCCATTGGTAGGTAATTATATTGGTGAGTTAAGTTTGGAACTTTAGATCGCAATAACGCCTAAATTATAAGATACAGATATTACAGATCCCTAAAGATCGAAAAATGTCATAATCAATTTTGTTACCACTAAATATTATTATGGTCAAAATTTGGTTATAATTTTCCTTTTTTTCGCCTTTAATTAATTCAAGTGAAGCTACAAAGGGGGAAAAAGATGAAATATGTCGGCACCACTCGAACCGGAGGCGGAGTGCAGAAATAATGAGGAGAGAAATAAACAGTACGCCAAATAAACGAGGACTTCTAGTTGACTCGTAAAGTGACGCAAAATAACAACCTCTTGACATATATGTTTTCCTTATACATATGTAGTGATTGAAATGTTTGAGTCTATTCTTCTATTTCGGTCGGTTTTTAAATTCTTCAAATCTCACATCATTTTTTAAAAAGAAAATACCTACTATTTCAGACTAAATTCTTAAATCTTTATTCCATTCCCTATTGTAACATAATATTTAAAGGTGGACTTAAGTCCTAATCTCTAAAGGTCTCAATTATAGAACCTGCCGGGCACAGCGTAGTTAAGTAGAAAGAAGAGGAAGAGCGCTTTACAATGCAAATTCAGTTTAATTTTATTGGAGTATTTAGAGTACCTGTGCTAAATAATAGTTATAGTAAATAAATTGGACAATGAGAGTGAGGGACTAAGGATTGCATTATATTGTGCACTACAGTATCTCCTGCGTAGATGGCTATCTCCCTTGAGATTGGCTCCTGGGACAGACATTCGGTCAGGAGGACATTATTTACTTTTCACTTATAATCTTTAAGTGAGGGTTATTAAAAAAATTCGACAAATCTTCCGAGAGCGTCTATAAAAACTTTTTGTTAATCTATTTTTACAGAGAGCACCGATCTGCCCTTGATTAAACTCTACCAGATGTAATAAATTTTTACTGGAAGCAGTTCCAACTCATTGTCAAAGAAAATACAACTTTAGTGCCTTAAAATTACAATTCTATTTTACTTCTACCGTTGTGAGAAGGAAATTGCGAAGCTGGGTATGTGATAAAGTTAAGTGAACTTTATAAAAGAATCACGTGTAAAATGGTTTTAATTTCAAGGAACGACTTCTCGGTTGTTATGTTAGCCTGGTAAATAGATGGTAGGGTAGGATGATTAAACACCCTAAGGGAACACCCATGGATGACGACAGAATTTAAAAAGATGATGATAATAAGCATTCAGCAGATGGGGACACAATGGCGTCCATGAAGCTTTTTTTCTTTTTTTTAGGAATAAGTTGTTGATGTTTAAAATATTTGTTTTGCAGTTTAAAGAGATTTTTGTTAATTCATAATCCTACACTTCACTCACAATGATATTTACCTTAGTAATATTGGGAATACTCATACCCTTCAATACTTGATGCAAGCTGATAAACCACACCCATACAACCACATTGGTCGTTGTTTACTTATGTCGAAACTGTTACCACAACGGGGTAACAGTTCCTACATATCGACCAAAATATTTTTTTTTATACATGGGTCATAACAGTGTAACAAAGAGAAATCCATCCAACTACCCTCGTGATGTTAGGGGACGTATTTGTACTTGTCTTGTACCTTTTACCTTTTGTAGCCACATCAATCTTTTACCAACGGGTTATCTGTATCTATCTAGTAAGTACCTATATGTAAGTACAGTCAACCGCATGACAGAGGTAACACTTGGACTACAAGAGTACTGTTAATATCAAATTGTTACCACTGATGTGCAATCGACTGTACAACTCAATATAAGTTTGCAAATTGTGTAAAAGAAATTGTTTTCTTTTTAACAAAGAGACAATAGATATACATATATCTGGGGAGTATCCTGTTAAACGATATCGATACATATTGATGACAAATCTTATATTTTCTTTGTGACACGGAGCAATATGTAAATACTCAACCCAGTGGAGTTCTTTGTGTATGGCAAGTTAATGCACAAAAAGATTTTATTATTGATAGATTGAATGTAGGTACTATTTACTACAATAAAACAAATACGCATCGAATTGAGAATCTCCTTTTTGGGCGTTATTAAAACAGGTAATATATACATGTGTTTTATTAACAGACAGTGTTTTATTAACCACCTATTTTCATAATCAAAACCATCCTCAACATAACCATAATCGATTATTCCTACTCCTAGAATAAAAGCACTAGTTGTAAGTAGCTCATTTTAAATGATCAATTTTGCACGCTGCGGTCAGTGGGTAATATATTTCCATCCCCGAGCCAATTAAGGCGTAAAATTGTGTCACAAAGTCACTAAAATATTTATAAAACGATTAAACTAAAAGCAGTATCACAATACTCAAAGATAGATAGTTCCCTGGGGTATCGTTAATGGGTCAGGGTAATGAAGACAGGACATTATGCTGCTGATTATTTTATTAATATAATTATAATATTACCTATAGTTATACATTTTTCATTATTTACATTTCAGCCAAAATAAATAACTATTATATACTTACTAGATATATAATACTAGATATATACTTACCAGTGGGGAAGCTACCCTATAACACGATTCCTACCGTCTTCCCTTTGCCACTCGAACATTCAGTAGGTAACTAACTAAGTAACCTAGTGTCTACTATTGCAAAATAATATAATCATACTTAATACTGTGAATATTAAACATAAACCATATAATAAAAACATTTTTAAAATCTCATTGCAAAAACGCTTTGAATTCAGACTAAAATAAAATTATATTCAACAATAACACAGAAATAAAACTGCGCCACTGTGTCAGAATCGGGTACTAAAAACGTGAACGTATAGACTAAACGAAGGTAAACCGAATATGTAAAAATGTCGATTTCTTTAGGCCGCCAACACTGCTAAATTGGAAGGAAATAAAACGTAATTTACCGCGTTATGACCGAGATGGCGAATTGTTCGGTTCGCTTGAATATATTGTGTTGAGACATTGAGCATTTCAAAGTTGTGGGAGAGAGATAGCAAAATACAAACAATGCGTAGACAAGAACGAGATAGAGGATTGTTGTAATCATTGGAACGTTTTCTTAGTAAGTCTGTGGTTTTGATGATGTAATGAATGACAGTTTTCGAAGTTTGTTTATTTTCTCTGTTCACTCAACTACATTTGCATTTTATTTTTTGTGCTTCTTACTTTAAAATCTATTAGTATTACAGTTGGAATTAGATATTTTGTGTAATTATGTGATTAGTATTGTAGTTGGAATTTGTGTTTGTTGTTGTTGGTATTTGTAACTTGTGAAAGTTTTGTTTAGATAGCGCCGTTAATACGTGCGTAGGATATTCGTGTTTGGGGTAAGTTTTAAAAAGTAATTGTTACTAATACTAAATACAATTATGAGAGTTGCGTAGAAAAGCAATTAGTATAGTATAGTAGCATAGGATGGCGGCATTAATAGCCTTAGATTGCTGTCTGACAGATTATTTGCTGACTGAGGAAACATCATTTTCAAAGCTAAGTTTTGAAAATAAAAACATGTTATTCAGTTAGGCCGTGCTCGCCCAGATATTATGACTATAGATTACAAACGACGCGATGGGTTTTTCACACATTTTAATATTTCTTTATACGAAAAATATCAATGGCTCACGGGCAGTTGTAAATTAAATAAAATGTAGGTACTGCTTTCCTTGTTTATTGTTCTCAGATTCTAGTAGCGTATGGAGCTACTTGGGATTTACAGATATTAATAATCTAGCGAATTCATCAAAAAAACATGTTCAAACCGAGAAACATATTCGTAGTTGTTTAGCTTTACATGAGTTCGGTCGGGACTCGTAGGATAGAAACATTTTTTGCTAATACGCATGATGTTCATAATAGAAAAGTAGATTGCAATAGAAATTTATTGAAACAGTTTAATACTGTTATTTTGTTAGGTAAACAAGAATTAGCTTTTTGCAGTCACGACGAAAGTCCGAGTTCCGATAACCGCGGTAATTATATCGAAACTTTGTTATAATTAAGCAAGTATGATACAGTACCTAATGGATTCGCATTTGGAACAATGCTCTTCAATGCAAAATCCTGCGTTTTCTGGTCTTTCTAGTGATATTCAAAATGATTTAATTCATAGTATTGCATCCGTTTTACGAGACCACATTAGATTAGAAATAAATAATGAATTTGTATCTGTAATGATTGACGAAACTCCCGATGTCAGTCATAGGGAGCAACTGGTATATCTGAATCTAGAATCGAGGAACGATTTTTAGGTTTTTACGATGTTAGCGGAAGTCGAACTGCTGAAGTTTTGTCAAATCAGTTGTTAGAAATAATTGACCAGTATCCATGTGTCACGCTTGTTCAATGAATGCGCAAGCGAAAGCCGTATTTCCGCCTAGAAGTTCATGGAGGAACACCGTGTGGTTTTTAGTCCGTGCGAGTCGGACATAACCCCATCGCCAGCCCTTAGCGGTGGGGTACTCATAAAGAGTTTTCCACACGACAAAAAAAAAAAAAAAAAAAATGGGGGGGGGGGGCATTTTTTGCTCCGTGTTACCCCTTACAAAAATTTACCCTTCGCCACTGATACTTACTACAATAAAACAAATACGCATCAAATTGAAAACCTTCTTTTTTGGCAGTCTGTTATTAAAACCTGGTTGGGGTAAGGTGAATGCGAGCAAAGCCGTATTGCCTCCTAGAGGTTCGTAGAAGAACACCGTGTGGTTTTTAGTCTGTGCGAGTAGGACATAACTGCATCGCCTTCGCATAATAAGTTTTACACACGATAAAAAGGTACTCTACCTAGTCTCCAGTATAGATCTCTGTTGAATTTAGTCGCTGTGAACGTAATTAATAATCGATCCGTTACCGCAACCGCAAAATAGTTAAGTTTTACCATTAGCGCACTTTGCTGTAGTTACAACTCGAATTTATAACAGTTCATAATTTGTTTTATTGAATTGAAACGATTTAATTTCAGTATTGTTTGTTGTGTTCATTATTATTTTAAAGTCATGTGGTATGTGACTGTTGACTGGCAAGTCAGAGGTCTAAGGTTCGAACCCAAGCACTTCTGACTTATCGTAAGTTATGTGCGTTATACACAAATAATTATCGCCTGTTCCTGACAAATAATTTAACTTCAGAATATCGTATCCCTTTGAGTTGTGGAGGTCAGATAGGCAGTCGCTTCGTAGAAAACTGATATTCAGCGGCATCCAGTCAGAAAGGAAGCCGACCCCAACAAAGTTTGGGAAGAATAGGGCTAGGAGGGTGATGATGTTTGTGTTATATTACCGAGTAGTACATTCTATATACGTACCTGCAGTACGTTCGCTGTAAGTTTGCCTCTGATTGACTTTATTTCTGAACTGATAGTAAGATCAGTGTCATTTATGCGTGTAGCTCGACCCTAAGTAGGCACTAGCAGTAGGTACAAGCAGTTTAGATGATATAATTAAAGTCTTAGAGTATATAAGAAAACAAAGAGTCACGTCACAACGTCAACAACATTGCCTTGTGTGAGCAGGTCTCACCATTAAAATGTTAAAATATCATTTTCTAAATTATGTTTTCTAGTATTTTTTGCTTTTTCACTCCTAAAGCCTAATATAGTCTCAAACTTTCGCGAATACTCAACATAATAAAACAACTTTTCAACGGATATAATTATATATAATTTAGGATTGTATTATCAAAATAAAAACGCGAATTATATCCGTTGCAAAGTTGTTTCATTATCCTAAAGCCTAGTTGAACCGCAGTCGATCGAGGTATGATCGCGGACGGAGCTCGTGTCGCGGCCGCGTTGTTCATACCCGTGCTCACGGTTCATTCTTCTGTAGGGTTGCTCTATACTTTCTTACATAAAGTGACAAGTGAAGTGTTATTAAAAAGTAAAAAATCAATTGGTATACCTACGTATTATTTAATTCGGCTGAGAATCAACTCCTGGGTTTCTGTTTGTACATATAACAGAATACTTTTAATGTCTTCTATGTCAAACTAGTTCTATTCACAAACTTTTAGGTCCTTTTGATTTATTGACCGCGGGGTTTTGGAAAGGAACAAAGTACCTAACCCTTTTTCTTATTATTACTTTTCTTCAAGTTTTTTTCTCTCGAGAGAGTTGCTTACTTACAATTTTTGCGAACAAATTTACTATGCAATGATATAAGAGGCTTAGGTAAGTATAAACCCTTATTAAAAATGTTATTAAAACATAATAAGCTTATCTAATGATTCAAGATTATATCTCAATCGCGTATAGATGTAAAGTAAAATGACAGATAACTCGATACCCTAACTGGTTATCGAAATCAGTCGTACTATAAGAATGTTAACTTGACAGAATATAGTGCAGCTAACTTACTAATCCCGTAATCTTCTTTATAATAAATCGCTCTAAACCACTATGTGTTTGAAGATACAAAATCACTTCAAGTAACTACATGAAAATGATAACATAATCATAAATTATAACTATGACAAATCGCAAAAAACCAAGTTAAGGAAAATAATATTATAAAGTTTCAGCAAAAATTTCAGTTTGATCGAAACAAATTTTCAAACATAATAATTAGGTACTTCATATGAATTTTTGTTTAGGCAATTTATAAGTATGAAAAGTATGTTCCGATCACACTGATATTTTTTTAAGACTTTGTAATTTCGTTCTCCTGAACTTGGGTTTTTGCGATGATTTATCATTATATTTAATGATTGTATATCTTCAATATGCAAGCGATAGCGGTTTAGCGTGAAAGGCGCCGTGATTCTCGTGAAGTTGCTGAAGCGAGCTATTACAGGTGGCCACCTACTTCTTAAGCCGTGAATAATAACCAAGATGGGGCAAGATACTCAAACGAACCTTTACGATAGCCGCCGGCTGCCGGTGACACGGTAATAAAAATAAAATGGCTGCCATTCACAGCATTCACCGCTCCATTAACCGACTTTGTATTACAGTGATTGAAGTGAAACAACATTGTAAACATATTATGTAAGTTTGTGATTGTAGTGGAGAATGAGTGGAGACTAAGCAGTAAGAGATTTATGAGTTCGAGCCATGCTGGAAGGCTGGTTGGTTTCATCACGAATGGGTCGGGTCGACCAGAATATCGGCGTAAAGTGTGAACTTTCGATTGACTACTGTGTTTTGAAAAGCTTGGCCTAAAAACGCACGTAAAGCCGTTGGTCCTGTGTCTGATCTCTCTCCGGTCGAGACGGATTGCCGTCCCATCTGACTATGAGAGTGAATAGAGAATAGAATAGAGAGTGCACCTGTGTGCACGCACACTTGTGCACTAGAATAATATCTTTTGTTTAGATTGCTAATCTCCGTTGAAATTGGTCGCTGTGACCGAAATTCGGTCAAGACACATTGTAGTAAATGTTTTCAGCACTAAGTAAACACCATAAAACTTCAAAATAATTATGTTTAAATAATTCTGTAATATATCTAAGGTTAGTTTACAATTTCAGCAAATCCAATAGTGACAAATTGATTGATGAAAAATGTATTCCGCATCAATACACAACAAAACCGTGATACAAAAATAAAAATCACAATAACCGTTGTCTCTCACGTTTAATTTAGAAGTCACAAAAAAAGGATTGGGCTTTCCAATTCCGCCGCATAAAAGTTACGAAATAAAGCTTTTATTATGAATAACGGAACCATAACGTAACTGCCCGTAATCCCTACAAAGGGTTGTACAGGTAGTTACGTTATGGATACGGTTTCATTATGCAGAGGTACCGATCGTCGATTGACAATTCAGAGGTCTTAGGTTCAAAGGTTAGACCATTTCAGGCAATCTATGACCTATAGTAAGTTATGTGCGTATTCTAACAAATATAAAACACACAAAATTTACTCGCAACCATTAACGGCACATATTATTATGAGACACGAAACATGGATTTCCTTTCGTGACTAATTTCGATGTTTGACTTAGGTACTACAAACATAATGCCCAATGTAGAATAACCTCATTTTTTAGCTAAAAATATTCGACCTTTCAAATAAAAATAAATAAATCAAAATGAGTTCGTCCGTTTAAGAGCTACGCTACCTACCATGAAAGATCGACATAGACACACACGTCAAACTTATAACACACCTCTTTTTGCGTAGGGGTTTAAAAGTAGGATCACTGAACCGGTATCACTGACAAGGTCCACATGGGTCCAAGTCGGACAAGTTCCTAATGATTACATGAAGCATGATTCCTAAATTGAAATCTAACAACGACATATTCTTTGCTAAACAATCCCACTTGGGACCAGTACTTGCTTCAATTTTAACACGCCAAAAAGGTTCAAAACCCAATCTCGTGTTAAATATATCCCGGGAATTATTCATAATCCCATTATTACCGGGTATTAAACCCTTAGCCCCAAAAACGGGTGTCATTATAGGTGTAATACCACAGTGAGTCTGTAGGTAACGTTAACGACCTCTTAGTGTCGTGGCGTGATGAATGACTATCTAATGAAGGGCTCTCATATTTTTGAATGGATCTGCTTATTTCACGTGATTAAATTTTTGGAAGGTCACACCACCTTCAGAGGAGAAATTAGTATTTTTTACTTTAGCTTTTGATGAATAGGTTTTGGAGAATGGCTGAAACGTATAATGAGACTTTCGAATGTATAGATATCCCTATTTATATAGGTACTCTATAGCAAAGTTTCACAAACTTTTATTTGAAACTCTTTTTATTAAATCTTTAGTTTTAAAGGATACAAAAATGTATACAATTATTAATAAATTAAATATACACTTGCCTGTAAAAAAATCTTAATCAATCATCCTTTAAAAAAATCTAAGAACAATAAGAAAGAAAGAAAGAATGTTTATTTGTATGAAATGAGTTAGAAAGGTGTTACTTGTTAATGTAATACCTAAATTATTACTTAAATATTTCACCTGATAGGCATGCAAAAATGTTAAGTACATAATTAATTTATACATATGTATAAGGTTTGTATGATAAGGTTATATAAATATAAATTTGATAAACACAGTTATTAAGAATCACGGTTAGAGCCACCCCGCAAAATTCTTCGCTCAAATAAACGTAGTAAGCCAGCTATATTTCATAGTTATTATGATATTATATTCTGTAGCTAATCCCCATACTTCGTTAAATGTTATACTTATGTGTGTTGCGACATCATGTATGGCGGCTGAGCTTAATCCTAAAAGTAAAACAAAGCAGGTAAGCGCCGTAACGAACGTGCTACGTACATTGATATGTTCTGAGCTTACTGTGTGTGTGTTTTGCATACACATACCCTCAGGCGTACACATACTCATATTTTATTTCTGATCTTTACGTCCGCTGCGTGAGAATAAAATAAAACGATTTTTAGAATACTAAAGGGTGACTGGGCCCATTACTAAGCCGTTTATCTGTTTTTCCTACCTTTAAAGGGCTCTATCTTTTGAACCGTTATAAGTAGCCGGCTGTTAGTTTAGCGGATATATACATATAAGTAAAAAAAAAAACAAAAACTAGGGAAGTACATAAACAAGACATTTTTTTTAAGATATTCTCTATCGTAAAATAGGTAAATATACATCGAGCTTAAAACCTCTAAAGTAAAATATCAAATGAAAAACCATCAAGTGTGAGTCAAGATCGCGTTATTGTATATTATGTTGGTTCGAACTATCATCGGTTCGCGAGTCGAACTCGCACTTGGCCGGATTTCTTTCTTTCTTTCTGATTGCAAGGTCAAAAACAATTTACTTGAACCTCGCTTGACAACAGAGTTGAGGGTACTGAAGGGTCCTTAAAGTCGTGACGCTGAAGCGACTTAATCCGGTTTAAAAATACCTTATTTCGAGATGTTGAAGTACACTGTGTACGCATAAGTACACAACTGGATATTTGGGGTAGCGCGGGTTAAACGATTCTCCGTTTGCACGTGGTGTCGCGGATTTGATCCCGCACGGAATAGAATAATATATTTTAAAAAAAGCCTCCTGACCAATTTTCGGTCACAGCGGCTTGTCTCAACAGAGATTAGCCATTTTCTCAGGAGATATTATAGTGCACAGTGGTTGCGCAAATACAGATACACTCTCTTTTCCATCACTCTCATCGCGGTCCGAGGCTTGGTGTAGGAGATAATTATTTTATAATACGCACATAACTTACAAAAATTCAAAGATGCGTGCTATAGGTTCGAATTTGAGACCACTGACTAGCCAGTCAACGTTCACACCACGGCTATAACTTAGGCATATTAATATCATATTACATTCATTTTAGTACATAGTAGTTTACTAGCTATGTATTTGACGCGGTTGTGCTTGTTTCGCTTACTCGGTTAAATCCCACGAGAGGGTAGCGGGAATCGAGTTAATAAGTAATAAGATGGACTACGTAGTTACCTACATAGTATGGTTATACCGGTGTCAGTGGTTTAGTGATCACAAACAGACCGCGAGATTTCTATTTTAATTGGATTTTGGGCTAGGTGATATACTATGCGTTTGAAATATTAAATAACATTAAATATTATTACGCCATATATAAAATGTTATTGCGGTTTTACTTACAGGTTGATAGATTGCCTGACTGGTTTCAAACTCAAACGGAGTCCATTTTCAAGAGCGAGTGTAGTAACACGCCGAGCGTCGCGGACATCGCAAAACTATAAACTAGTTGGAGAGAAACTCAGAAGAAACTAGTGGATAATCCCGAAATCTACCCTTGAGTGAAGCCAAAATAATATGACTCACACACAATGACAATAGAACAATCTGAAACAGATTTTTCACTATATTTTTTTTAGTTATCTTTTAAACCAATTAAAATTTCAATTAATTTTGCAAAAATAACGTCATGGATGCAAAATGTTTTACTTATTTTAATTCCAATGTTCCTAACGTGTGGTGGTAAAACCTATACCTATTGCGGTAAAACTTAAACCTATGGGGGTAAACCCTAAACCTACGGGGGTAAAACCTTAACCTATGGGGGCAAAACTGGTTTTCTGCGGGGGAACAAACTTACGATCGTACGTTTTTTAATGTAAGGTAATATGATTGTTAGAATTTGCTCAATATTTGTATGTGTAACACGGGAGGAAGAGGGTAAAATCAGTTTCCCTAAATAAGTCACAGGGGTCAAGATAGAAAACTCAAGTAATTCTTACAAAGTGAGTTTTCCAAGTGACAAGTAGAGGCTATCGACTCTCCCATCCTTATTTAAAACGCATGGCGTCGTAAGCTTCTCTATTCAATAACAAAGAACCACCAAAACCGGATTACTGTATAAAAAGTTAATGCGGGGTCAACACAGAGCGGTCATACATAAAAAAGTTTGCCCTTTTTTGTTAGTTATGAAGAGAAATCTTGAGTAAAATGGCATTAGTTGGCACATAAACGATGTTTTCTATAGTTTTCCTACATTTCTCGAGAACATTTTCGCGTGTCGAGATTTACTTGACAGTCTGATCCTGGCCATTGATATTTATCTTGAAAAATTAAACTTTCAGTGCTGAAAAGTCACCCACCCTCGTCTTAAAGCTGATAAATGAAAACGTATTAAAAAAAATATTTATCCGCATTTCTAAAAGACTTTTCAATGTTTTGGTTCTCAATTCTTTTGAATATTAGGAATATAACATATGAATAGGTATAATAGAAGGATATATTATATGACCCAACAGACGCAGACGTTGTTTTGTAATTTTTTTTACAAATATGAGAAAAAAGCACATTCAACCTTAATTAAAATCTTATTCATATTATTAAACTACTCCTACCCTACCCTACTCTACCCATACCCTACCCCACCTTATCCTACCCTGCTCTATCCAGAGGTATAATTCCATTTTCCTTTTTTTTTTGCTTTATTCTAGGCGGAGACAAATCCAACAAATCAAAAACCATGAAAATCTGTCCAGCAGTTCTCGACTTATAAATGGTATAAATAACCCTACTTTTTATATAATATAGAAAAAAATAGTGCCAAAATATTAAATTGTAATACATAACTTACAAAAAAGTTATAGGTGCCTTGGGTTCGAACCTATGACTTCTAGTCAACGGTCCTCTCTTTACTTTTATCGATACACCACGCGAGCGAAGCCTGGAGCTTCATTTAGTTAAAATTGTAGCAATAATCAGCACTTATACCGGTCGTGAGATAGCCTCCTGCGCAATAACAGTTTAGAGACACGGAAATGAAGTTGTTACGGCAGATCGTGGTGCGATTGGATCCGACTCGAGACAATATCCGAGGGAAACTTCTATTATATAGTACAAGCAGGCTAATGTGCATTAGTAGAATGCATGGACTTGTGATAACGGAAGGTTTTGTATTGTTTTGTGCAAGTAAATTCTGTACAGCAATATGGAGTTCCGATGACAGAAAATTTTGTTGAAGATGTGATTAAATCAGTTGTTTTGTACAAGAAGAAAGAAAAATCCTAAAATGTGATGTCTCCTACCGAGAATACAATCTTTCTCAAACCAGTAGATCCGTATGAGGTAAATGCTCTAATAAAAAACCTAAAAAATAAAAGGAGCCATGGTATTGACGAACTTCCACCTACTTTATTAAGACAATGCGCTGACGAATTAACACTCCCGTTTTATAAGCTATTAAACCAATCTTTTGATGAAGGAACTTTTCCAAATCTCTTAAAAAGGGCTCTAATTAAACCGATCCATAAGAAAAATAAAAAAACGGACCCTAATAATTATCGCCCTATCGCCCTCTTACCAACCGCCTCTAAAATATTTGAGAAAGCCATGTGTAATCGAGTTTATGCATTTTGTGAAAAATATAATATATTCAATGACTGCCAAAATGGTTTTCGCAAAAACCGATCTACAATCTTGGCTGTTTACAAATATATCCATGAAGCTCTTAATATTATTAATCATAAAAAATATGCAATAGGGTTACTACTCGATATGACGAAAGCATATGATAGAGTGCAGTTTGAAATATTATTAAATAAACTATACAATATAGGAATCCGTGGTAAATGTTATGAATGGTTCGTATCTTATTTAAACCAAAGAGAACAACTCGTAGAAATAGAATTTTACAACCATAGGACCAATGAAATAGAATTAATTCGATCTGACACCAAACCAATTAACGCTTCAATCCCACAGGGAAGCGTAATTGGATGTTTTCTATTCCTTATTTATATAAATGACCTCCCTAATTATATAAGTGAACCATGCGTCTTGTTTGCGGATGATATATCAATACTTACCCAATGTGAAAGCAATATAAATCTTAACCAAAAATTAAATTCTATACTTAACGATACAACCAATTGGATGTCTGAACATAACTTAGAAATTAACTTTAATAAAACAAAAATAATAACTTTTTATCCCTGCCAAAAAATACCTATACATATAAATTTCAGCTTCATAGGTTTCGATTTAGAAGTAGTAAACAAATTTACCCTTTTGGGCTTAGACATTGACTCACACATTAATTGGAAGTCACATGTTCAAAAAGTAAAAGCAAAATTATCTAAGTTTTCATACGCCCTTCGTGAAATCAAAAAGACTACAGACATTAAAACTGCGCTAGTTACGTATTACGCATATGCCTACGCATGGCTTAAGTACGGTGTCATCTTATGGGGCAATAGTACAGACGCTCCCACATTATTAACCCTACAAAAGAAGCTGATTAGAATTTTAGTTAACATTGAAGAAACAGATAGTTGTAAACCCCACTTTCAAGAACTAGAGATACTAACCTTGCCCTGTCTATATATTTTTGAACTATGTAAATTTGTGCGCAAATACCCAGAATTCTACACCAAAAGAGGAGACATACAAACAAGAATTACACTAAGACACAAAAATAGGCTAAATCTACCACATTCACAATTACAAATGCACTCCTCCGGTACATTTGTCATGTCTATAAAAATATATAATAAGTTACCCGAATGTATTAAAAATGAAAATAAATATAATAGTTTTATAAACAAATTAAAGCTGTTGCTAATAAGCAAAAGCTACTATACTATAAAAGAATACTTAGATGATAAATTATAATAATAAAAAAATTATTTAATACCTAATATATACTTAAATACATTATATATACTATATAGTTATAAAATAGCTAATAAATAATAAATAGTTAACTTAACATAATTATTTATAGATAGACACTAATACTATTTTAACATACCACTACATAAGTAAAAGTGCAATAATAATATAAATATCAACATAATATAATTCTAATAATTTAATAAATGTAAAATTACATTACATAATATACTTTACATAATAAAAAAAGTGCAATATTAATAATTATATACATAATTACAATCCTAATAATTAATAAATACAATAACTTCTTAAAGTCGGTTAAAAATTATAATAGGTAATGATTAATTATTAATATAAAGATATCTTAATAATTTTACACTTAGGTACTCTTTAAAACACTATTTTAATTACATTCACATAATGCTGATATAGACATATAATTTTAATAGGAATATTGTTAAAATTGAATTGAAATAATTAAATATAACTGAAAATTTGCATTGTAAACATATAGCGCTCTTCCTCCTCTCTCCTAACTAGCTATGCTGTGCCCGACAGGGTCCATAATTGATACCTTATCTTATGTATACCAACTGTTATGTAACATTATGGAACGCAATAAAGAATTGAGAATTGAGAATTGAGAATTGAGAAAATTGCTTTCAAGAATACATACAACAATCATGAATTTTAACCACAACACAAAAAAAAGCTATTCATATATGAAAATAATCCAAAAAATACTAAAATAGAAGGAAGACAAACAAACAAATTAAAACTATAAATAAAACTCGTGACACAATAACCTCGATTTTTTTTGCTAAGTACACTTAATCAAGTTACTTTTCACAACAAGACACGAGCAACGATGCCAAGAAAAATACACAGACTCACAGATACACAGACACGTCAAACTTATAACATGCGTCTTTTTGCGTCAAGGGTAGTTAAAGTAGAAAAAGCCCCAAATAAATTGGGAAAAGGGCAGAGAGATGATGGTTGATAAAATAGAAATTTGGCTTAACTGCGCAAGAGTTGTTCTTTGTGTTATGGCCCAAATCAGAATTAGATTGTCGTTCAGACGAAAATGAATTGACGTTCAGTATTATGCTGGTAATGATATTATTATCATCCTATTTTAAAATACCTACTGAGTTCCTAAGTAATATATTGTTAATTCTCGCTTATCATTCGTGAAATGACATGAATGGTACCCTAAATACCCCTTGTTACCCTTCATTGAAATACAAGCATGATACGCCACATTTACGGTGTCTTCAATGAGTACAGACATTATGGTATCTCAGTACACATCAGTCATTTCCTTAGGAACACCGTAGAATGCAAATCATTTATATACAAATCGCGTGAATAACATATTTGCTTTGTGATATATTATCAATAAACATACATTATGTTTGTCTTGGTTAGTATAATAGCATTGATAGCCTAGTGGTATGACCGTTGACTGGTGAGTCAGAGGTGTTAGGTTCGAACCCAAGCCGCGCCACCTCTGACTTTTAAGTTGTGCGTATTATAAATTAAAGTTTTAAAGATATAAGCATACATAGGGACAGACAGACGCGGGACTTTGTTTTATACTATGTAGTGATTATCACCTGCTTTGTGCCTCGGAAAGCTCGTTAAGCTGTTGGTCGTTGACAATCGATATAGGGAGTCAGTATGGATGATGTTTTAGCAATTAATTTCTCATTGCTTCCATCTGCCCATATAAAATACGTAGTTCATAGAGAGCTGAGCTGCCAATATTGATGAAAACGTAAGAGAGAGTGCAGTTGCTACACTTCATAAATCATACAATATTTCAATTTCTAACTTTATGATTCCCACAATGAAATTTAAATCGTAAAAATATTAATAAGGCAAACGGTTTTACGCGTGTTCAGTAATGCCGTTGAACTTGTATATCTGGAAGACATTCAGTTCTGTTTATGTTAATATCTGAAAAGGAAAGCTTTACAGGCCTGCCTGAAGCAATTTGAGTACAGGAAAATCCTACCTGGATCGTAACAGTCCGCTTGAGATGGGATTTGAATAAAATATAATGTAATACTTAGGGTTTGAAGCAAAAACGGTAATTTGGTGGTAGAGCCATCGAGGAGAATGGGCAGTAAATGTAATGCTGTGATGAGATACTAAATTATTCTTTTTTAAACATCTTCTCTCATCTATAATCGTCGTCTTACTTGTCGTTAAGATGATCTATAAAACTTAAAATTTAGGGATTTTAAGTTTTATAGATATTGTAGTTTATTTTTTCAATAATATTAACCGATAAGTTGTTTAATTCTTTAAGAAAATAAAATAACTTAGAGCTGGCGTTATCCTTATGCAAGTTAGTAGATAGTTTGAACTTTGTCTCTATGTAATGGTAGGTAAAGAAACACGTTTGTAAGCCTCAAGACATCCACGTGATGAAGCTCGCAGTAAATAAAATATTAAATAACACAATACAATTCTTTACACTTACCTTTAACTTTTATTTCTAACAAATTTCTTATAAACACTTTTACTTTTAAAATAAATTACTTTACAGTTCAATAAAAAATAATATTCCAAAGTAAACGCCGCGACGGAAGCTAAACTTCGGTTACGCTCGTGTCGCTTCGGCTACGAGATTTACGAGCGCTCTACGCCGTAGCTCCTGGACGACTGGAGTGGCGACCTGTAGCATCGTAGCCAAGCTACGAGCCGCTTTATAAAGGTCTATACATACCGTGTTATAAGGTCTGTACATACACCATTTTAAAATAATTTAAATTTTTTTGCATTTCAATGAGGTTGATTTTGTGCTGTTTGTACTTCATTCGGTTTTAAAATAAAATTTAATTTGTGTAGTGAGTGTTGATGGAAAGACCAAACAAACCTTTCTAATTTTTAAGATTTTAAAAGCTAATTCCTTAGCTTTTATAAGCCTTTTGATAAACGAATGCAAAAAATTTAAAGTCAATTAATGCGAGTAAAAATTACATTATTACAAGATTAACAAAATCTCATTTTGTTTCAAACTAGAATTTCTACAATAACTAATAAAATGTGTCAATTGATTGCCGTTGCCACTATTGAAACCAACTAACCACTAGACCACTACCAAATTAAATCGCAAAAAATATGCCCTTTTATGCGTATGGGTTTTTCCACAACTGAATATCTTGGCTTGCTCTCTTGTGTCTTTCACACAAAAATCCTAATTCCACACATGACTAGTTTTTAAAAAGGTAAATTCTTTAAACCACCAGTTCCAATACCTAATTCTAATAGAAGGCTGGAAGAGATCTCTCGCTGAATCTTTGTATAGACCTATATCATTGTTATGTTGTTGTGATAATTAAAAAATCAATCAAAACGCTGGTAATCAGGATGCTTCTGTGTAACCCTTTCAGAGATACAAGCAAGATGTCACGCATGTCGTCGCAATGATAAATCAATCACGAATCGACATGAAGTTGATCAAGTGCCGTAAATAATGGAGTGTCGCTTTGAATGATGTATGTGGAAATAAATTATAATTTCATGGAAATTACTGACGTCATCTGTTTTATAAGAGGTATTTTCTAAAGAAAATTTTAAATTACCTACTTATACAGCAATTTACCTGTTTTTTGGTGAATTTTTCAACTTCTAATTGATTGAAGTTTTTTAGTTGAGTGTAGAGAGGGGAGGGGAGATTGAGTTAGGAGGATTAGGGAAGGAGAGGGGGTATCGGGTCTCCCCAGTCGAGCCGGTCCATTCAAGCTAATGATTTTACTGTATATACGTACAATAGTAAGTATTCATAAGGACTAGTATAGACGTAGTCATTATCTAGATTAATTCAATAGATGTTCGCTTTGAATAGTCGTGTTCGTGTCATCTCCGGTAGTACCTAGAATAGTTTAAGAACGAAATAAAGTGGGTTTTTAATAATAACAAGTGCCTAAGTGACTGGTCGATATTCGATCGTAATTTTTTAAAATAAATTTTAGCTTTCTGCACTTCTTCTCCATATAAACTTTTACTATGCCAAGTTTAACATTCCTTCGTGCGCGTAATATTCTAAAAAAAGGATCCACAATTTTCGCTT
Organism: Protodeltote pygarga; assembly: GCA_936450705.2. NCBI lineage: Eukaryota > Metazoa > Arthropoda > Insecta > Lepidoptera > Noctuidae > Protodeltote > Protodeltote pygarga. The sequence goes on from OW388263.2 coordinate 12,389,165, forward strand.
CACGTACGTCAGATAATAGTTTATTTATAGTCAAAACTGTCCAGTTACAACTATAATTTGCTTATATATGTATAAATGTACAATGTTCCTAAGTACTACGAGTAGAAGCAATACGACTAATTGCTCTCGTCTGCTCCATACGACGATATTATTGTTTGTGTTCGAGATTTATAGAAAATCGTTTTTCCTTTTCTTATAATCTATAAGTTATAATATATAAAGTGAGGTAGAGAGTCAGATGACAAAATATCCTACTGTTGCACGGAGGTGACTGCTTATCTGACCTCCGCAACCCACAGGGATACGATATTCTAAAGTTAGATTAGTTGTCAGGATTTTATGAGGGTACCTACTGACTCCCTTTAACGACTGCCAAAGTTCTTCATGATAGCCGGGGCCAACGGCATAACGTGCTTTCCGAGGCACGGTGCAGGTTATAATTAGTTTATAATACGCACATACTTACGACAAGTGAGAGATGCGCGCATTGGGTTCGAACCATAGACTATTCATGAAAATATAGAGTGAACGTCAACCACATTGCATTGATTGAGGTATGATCTCAAACTGAGCTCGTGTCGCGGCCGCGTTGTTCATACCCGTGCTCACAGTTCATACTTCTATAGGGTTGCTCTATATTTTCTTATATACTCTAAGGTTCGAACCTAAAAGTAGGCTCTTTCTGCGGGCAGAATCTAATATGAAATAAAAAAGGGCTCAACTTCAGAGATAGCTCTTTATATAACGTACCTAATGTATTCATCAAAAACATATCATTAATTAAACGTACGGGGTACATTCGAAACAACCTTCGTTCCAATAGTCAGCCAATTCAGTGCAAAACGACTGTGCCTGCAGATGACAGGTGAGTTATTACAGGATACCACTGATTACCTCGAAACAGACACAAAAGGGAATGTACAGCCATTAGACTTATATCTAGTGATTAGGTATATAGATAACTAGCTTTTTCTCGTAGCTTCGCTCTCAGGATATAATCTAAGATATAATATAAGGAAGTCCTAACTTTCAGGATATAATAAGTATTTGTAATAGTCACTCTCCGCCTATGTCTATCTCTATATGAAAAGTGACAAACCTACAACAACACCTAAAATTCTATTTTACAAGATTGCGTCCGTTAGTCAAGCGGTCGCAAGCATGATTGCTGAGCGCGAGAACCTAAGTTCAGGAAAGTGTTATTGGGATTGGATTTTTTTTAAATTTATTTATGTAGTAAACAGTAGATATTAAAGTTTCAGTAGTGTTTTCTCGTCAGTTTAGTAAAAGTGTAATTATGGAATACATTATGACATGAAAACTATAATAAATAGTGGGTATAATTATTTAATAAGAAATTTGAGAAAACAACTGATACGGATGGGATCCCACGATCTCCAGCGTACCGTGCCGACGCTCTATGCTGAACCACCGTATCCCATCAGAATCAGTCGAAATTTCAAATCTCTTTCTACGCTTAGGGCGTGTGGTATCCCATCCGTATCAGTTGTTTTTTCAAATTTTTTATTAAATAATTATATTTAATAAGCAAACATGTGCTAAAACATGTAAAAAATTCACAAAAATATAAATAGTTTGCATAGAAAGCCTGCATAAGTCAGTAATTATATGTTAATTAATGAAAAAAAATTACGGATTCTTTTTAAATAGCGTTTTAACAGAATTGCGGGAGAACCACGACTTATAAAATAAATATTCTCGGAAGTTTACTGCATAAAATTTAACTATATTAGGTACGCAGATAACAAAGCAGTGCATTTTACTCTAAGAAAATGAATTTTCCAAGAAGCTTTCTTCAACAATTAGTTCAAAGCAAGTTTTAAATTAAATTGAAAAGGTAACTTAGGTTGTATGAAAGTACCTCGTCAGGGCCGTTAGAGCCACCGACATCCTGGGCAAAAATATTTTAAATATTATTATGAGTATTAATTTTTTGGTGACGAAGTATTGAGGGTATGGAGCACGGGGGCAGGAGACTCCAGACCTCGGCGCCCCCGCAAATTTGACTCTTAAAAACAAATCAAACGCGGTTTATCCGTTTGGGAGGTACCATGGCACATACAGACAAACAGATAACAGATTAAACTTATAACACCCCTCATGACCCCTCTGTTTTTGTCGTGGGTTCAAATATTTATAAAAGTCACAATGACTCTTGGCTATACATTACGAAGGTACTAGGAGGAAAGGAATCAATAAGAAATAATTCCGATAAGAGATACGAGACGACAAGTACTTGTAACATTCGCGTCTGCTTCTTGTCAAATTACGTACACTTGTGTCAAGTCACGAGTTTTGTTCATATGTTCAAAGGAAATCCAGGATCCTAAAGTAAATACTTAACGTAAAGGAATGTTATTTTGAAATAAAACACTTTTGAATAAGCGCCCTCTATGTATTTGAGATCTATATGAAGTAAGAATCTATCTACAGTGTCAATTTGTAATACTACAGCACCCTGGAGGTCTCCAGAAATGATCAGAACATTGACCAGGACCATTTTGGGTCATATATGGGCCTAGTTATAAGACCTTTCACCAGGCGTATAACAGCTAGTTACTTCACTGAATAACATGATTAATGGTCATGAGTCCATCGATGGTTATCTAGGTGTATACTTACCCCCCTGGTAAGTGCACAGATATTTTCGACAGGGTAGGCAGCGCCTTTTTGCCTATATGAACTGCAGGCACCTATATAAAAATGAACCCCTATTTCTCCTGGTCATTGCAACACACATAAATTCAAGCTAATTTTAAGGGTAGGGTAGGAAAAGGTTTAGAGTAGTTTAGGGGTAGGGGTAGGGTAAGGGGGGTAGAGAAGGGTAGGAATAGAGTAAGGAAGGAGTAGGCTAACGGTAGGGTAGGGTAGGGTAGGCGTAGAGGTAGTATCTATAATGGCGCGTACAAAATCGCGCCGGGCAGCTAATAATTAAAAAACGTAGCCCCACCCCCACTAGATTTCTCTTACCGTTTCATACATACAATTTCCAATGCACAAACTCCCACTACGGAACAAGATATATATGTTTCATTACACAAAGTCACAAATATTTTGTCCCGTGCAGAAACCGAACCTATAACGAGTCTCACGACACCATATACCTATTTATATCTATCCTACATATATTCGAATTTATTATTTATTAACGTCAAAGGAATTTCATTTGTAATTCACTGAATTCACTTTGAAAACTGTTTTAGTTAACATTTCGGACAGATCTCGTTGAATTCCTAATAAATAATTTCCTGCAAATAATATTATGCTCATATTTACATGTATTACGTGTATTTTATAAACGGCTCACTGAGTACTTATCATATTTTGAAATAACTATATTTATCGTGTGATTACAGTTAAAGAATATATGCATAATTTATACTTTATTTTGTACCTTTTTCGAAGGCCTTTCTACTGACCTAAAGGTTGACTGGTAGATAATGCCTAAAGGCATTAAGTCCGCCTATGTACCAGCTTTGTAAAAGAAGTATAAATAAATAAATAATTATAATTATGTCAAATTCATTTTTAAAATAATTAATTTCAAATTAACGCACGACCACAGCCTGGCAATTTAAATAATGTGCCGAACGTAACACAAGATAATGTATAATTACAATTTACTGTTAAAAGCAACGTAACCACAATCGGTACCGATGCAAAAAGCCTGTACATCCACAAGAGAGATTTCAAAGGCTATTCAGCTCAATGGTGAAATGCCTTTACAGAGAATGGTCCGTATACCACAATACAGAGGTAACGTGGATAATGTGGGTATGTCTAGATATTCGGGTTGTTATAAAAACAATGAGTTGCCTGTGACCGCTGTCGTCGGCCCTTATGTATTATTGTCGTGATATGCGCCACTATTGTGGCAGTGAAATGTGAAGGTGCTCTTATACTGGCAGTTACTATCTTAATATTTTTTAAATAATAACTAGCTGTTCCCCGCGACTTTGTTCGCGTTAAATAAATTTTTCCCGTGAACACAGGTTGATAAAGCAGCCAGATTGCCTGTTTTTTTTCTGACTTGAATCACAAATATTGTTATTTTTTACAGAAAACTCAACTTTTTCAGAATAAAAAATAGTCTAGCACTCAGAGATAAAGTAGCTTTCTATTGGTGAAAGAATTTTTGGGATCGGATGCGTAGTTTCAGAGATTATCCCTGACATACATTCATACAAACTTAAGCTCTTTATAATATTAGTATGGAAAATGAACATTATTTTTTAGAAACTATTAATTTAATGTCCTACACATGTCATGTTCGTTCATGTGTTAATTATCTGATTCGATCCAGCCTACTAACCTATTTTAATCGTTTTTTTTTCTTCTAATGTGGACTTTAGGTTTTTTTCTGTGTTGTGGCCTACATACATTTTAACAATGCTCGATAGTCGATACTAGATTACTCGTATACGTATAAAACTATTTTTCCCGCGCAGGATTCGAACCGGCTATACCAAGCAATCTATCTGTCTATCACAGTCCACTGTTAGACATAGGTCTCTTTGATGTTGCACCACAACAACTGGTCCTCAGCTAGTCCACACCAGCGGCCTTTTTTTTCATTGCCTTTTTAACGTCAACGATCCTCATAAGTTTAATTAAATAAGTATGCTAGACTCATTATTACATACCACAGATTATAAATACCTAAGTATTTATGTTTTCATCAAGGCAAATAATTACTGATTATAACGATAAGGATGTCAAAATGAAATTAAGCTAACTTTATTACATGGATGTCGAGCTGGGCATGAGGAATGTTAATTCGACATTCATAAGAGTAAATAACTCCAAACATTCTTATACAAAAAATATATAGTTAATACTAAAAATACCGTGTAGCTAATAGTGTTGCAGACTTGGAGAAAAATCGACTAGGTATCTATTTATCGATAGTGTTCGATTCCATTTACACTACGTTCTTGATACAATCGATAGCATCAATTGATTAGTTAAATGCAGTAGTATAGTTTTGTATTTATGTATTTAATAAAATTTCACAATCGAAGTAATAGATTAATCGATACTATTCAGGATATTGAAATTGCAGTCGATAGTTTGGGAACCCTTGATAGTTAATCGATTCTGTCGAAAGGCAATAGATTTTTCAGCAACACCAGTATAGGTTGCGATGTTGTTTCCGTGTTTATTTCGAGATATCTCAATCCCATCAACAAAAACACTACTTAATAGAACATTTCAAGAGCTAGTAGCGAGGTTTATTACTCTATAAACCTTTGAGAGATACTTTTACGAGGTCCCGAAATGTCAGGTGAAGTTCCTCATAAAACGTGTACCTAATGATTAACACCGACCTCTGTGGCTTCTTCAAGCTTGTATTTGGGTCAGAAGTCGGCCAATGGGTCCCTACTCGGTGTAGTATCTGATTACATACATAAGGTCATTAATTACCCGAGAGGCTGGGTACATATGCACTTCATGTGTGTGTATGTACGCTTTCACGAAGATAGGTACGTTTTCTGTACTCCTAGTACTAGGGCACAAACCGTCTGAAGCGTATGTGTTAAACAAGATGTTGATTATTTTATATTAAACAAGAATCATGATTGAAATTGAAATTCTAAATAAACATGAGCGAAGCTGCGGGCAAAAGCTAGTCAATGATAAATTGATTCATGTTATGGTTTAAATAAAATTCAATACAAATGCTCAGTACAAAGGATGTTTATTTACAAAAGATATAATAAATTGCTCTCTATAAAAACATTTACCTATTTATTATAGATATATTTACCTATTATATTATGATAAAGTTTACACAATAGTCAGACAATGGCAAATAAAAACATCTCTCTATATATCTAATCACAATAGCTATAAAATATTTATAACACGAAACTAAGGCCCAGTTTCACTGGCTAAGAATAATTTCTACCTACTAGGTTAATTCAAAAATAGAATATTATCTCTATGAAATTTTCTGTTAGGTAAGTTGACAGAAACTTACTAGTAACCTGTAAAAGAGGCCCTAAAACTAATATCAATTAAAAAGATGGGATTTGAGCCCTAGACACTCGCCGGGAGACGTCCTCAAGACTGTAGAAAGGGAACTTGACATTTCATAGGTGCGAGCAGTGATAGGAAATCTCAGTAGATACCGCCGTACAGCGCCGCCATGCTACAGCGAGAGTCGTGGGTTCAAGCGATGTTAAATTAAATGATTGTGGTGACATAACAATTAAATGGTTGTAGTGGTGAGTCGTGATAGTCTAATGGTTTGACCGTTTGACTGGCAAGTCAGAGATCTCGGGTTTGAACCCAAGACTTCTGGAACCTCCGACTTTTCATAAGTTATGCGCGTATTATAATTTAATTATCACTCTCCGTGCCTCGGATAGCACGTTAAGCTGTTGGCCCCGGCTGTCAAATTTAGATCTTTGACAATCGTTACGGGAAGTCAGAAGCCCGAAAGTCTGACAACCAGACTTACCAAGGGGTATCGTGTACCTAACCCAGTATCTGGGTTGTGAAGGTCTGATAGGCAGTCGCTCCATGTAAAACACTCGTATTCAGCGGCATCCGCTAAGACTGGAAGTCGACCCCAACGTAGTTGGGAAAAGGCTAGGCAGATGATGATGATGGTGAAACAATTTCAACTATCATCGGCAGGCGAACCGGAGACGCGTAACAATGGATTTTTCCTTTCGAGTCTATTTCTCGATGTTTGACTGGAGATAAAAGTTAAGTTTTATCACCAACACATGTATTTCCACAAGCTTGGTATAAAATTATTATCAAATTTTTCGTATTCCGTAGACAGTTTGCGCTTAGAGAGCGAAGATATGACAGTTACCATCATTTATTACTGTCGTAAGCATACCTATGTGACAGTGTATCCCTTGGGGCCTAGACTGACGACGTGAAAGTAGGGTCCCGTAGAGGCTTTTAAAACAATTCCTCAAATTCTGCCACATGTTGGTCTTATTTACGTACAAATATTACATTTTAAATACGATATTAAGGCACTTTTTATTGTAGGTTTTCGATACACTTATGTCAAAGTAAACATAGAATTATACATCGACAAATATTTACATTAAACATTTTCTGATAAAATAACCTACTATCCGTAATTAACCATGAATCTCAAAAAAAATACATTAAATATACAAAAGTATATTTTTACAAATATATTATTTACAAAAATATATTTTCACAAATATATTAATACTTACAGAAACATATTTTTACAAATTTATTTTTGATCTTTTAGACTTTTACTAAATTAACCCCGCAAAGGAAAATACCGGCGGAAAATCTTGCTTAATTCAATATTTACTTGAAATAACAGCCAGTCTTGTCACTCGAACTCTAAAGTTCACAATTCAGTCCATCAAACAAATCATTCTTTAATAATATAACCTATTTCTTTCATGTCTTTATCAAACTCTGCGTTTCTGTATTTCTTTATCTTCTTCAACCACACGCTGAACGAGGCTCCCGCTCTACACATCCCACCGAATCTTGGAGGTAAGCACTCTAAGTCTAAATGTTGTTGGAGGGACTTGAGATCATTGCCATGAAAATGGATGAGCTCCCATGCTTGCTGAGGAATGAATCTCTTGAAAATATAAAAGAAGGTGTTCAAGATCCAGGAGTAGTTGATGATGTGGACTGCTTTCAAGCGCAACGGCACCACTAGCTGGAAAAAGAATTGCATTTATTAATAAACCTAACGTACAACCAATCAGATGTATAGGTACTAAGGATACTTGTCACAAAATTTAGGACCACAGATGCAGGTAATAGTAGGTATATATTCTTTGGATACGGACACTAAGTAAGTTTATAAAGGTGCTTATGTTAGCCTGGTACTCTTAAGTCTTAATAATCTTTTATTTAGTTATACAACTACTTCAATACTACTAGTACTACTACTACTACAAAATTAATATTTTTGGCAAGGATTTTAGAAATTTACTTGTACTTTGTTTTTACCACAAACAGCTGCGTAAGCTGCGCTAGTAGGTCACGGATTATTATTAGCTCTCGAGCTAGTGTGTTAATCGGGATTGTCAGACGACAAAGCAGGTGGATAGTGCTTCTACAGGTCAGTACGTATTCTGTAATCCCTGCTGTGCTTTAAATAAATTATAGCCACGCTAAACTATTTGTTTGTATCCTCATTATAATCCAAGAAGAGTGAATTCTATAAATAAAGCATAGCCCAGCACAGCGCAGCTAAGCTAAGCTAAGCTTGTTTATTTTTATAATGAAATCCTAATTTTTACACAATGTGTCTACGGCTGTTTTATTTTCTTTTAGCAGCGAAAAATTCCTCGGTAATATATAAGGTGCTTATATATTATCTGCCACGGCTGCAATGGGAGATAATATTGGTTAAATCTATAACAATAGTGAAGTATTTTTTTTTATCTAACGTCATATTTTTTTTTCTTTTGCCTACGTTTTATTGCGTAGGTGTAATTCTGCTCCATGGTCCAATTTTTTTTTTACTGTTCCGGGGTACGAAATTTCTTCACTATTGTAATCTATATACCCAATACATTCTCCCAGTTCAACCGTGGCAGATAATTTAGAAGCACATTATATACATATACATACCCCCATCAAACAGACAATTTGGTAAGCGACAGTAGGAGTGACAGCAGCGACATGTCTCAGCGACACTCCTTCCAAGTCGACTATCACTGTGCCTCCAATGATCTGAAGCTTGGGCTGGCGGACAGCTATCTCTGACATCGCCATACCGGCGCGGATCAGGTCTTCTACTGGATACTCACTGGGATCCCAACGACCTGGTGGTAAAGATGTGTACCTAACTAAATAATATTGTAAACTTTGAATTTAATATCTACAGACGATTGCTAATCATAAGATTTTCAAAAAGTTATAAAAACATGTTATTAGATTAATTGTTATTGTTCATTCCTGCTTCTCCTTTCTCCTCATTTTTGGAGAAATATAACTCAATTTCACCAAAAATTGCAAAAAATTACTTCTTTAAACGCCACGGAGGTCACCGGTGACCGGCAAACAATAAAAATTGCATTGTGTCTGCGGCGTGGCAGTTAAAGTGTTAAGAGGATAAAACTTACCGAAGCTAAAGATGGAGAGTCTTCCGATATCAGGGCGGTCGAGCATAGTGCCTTCGTAAGTGTCCTTCACCTTGGTCAAGCCCCACAAGTCCACGCCTTCAATTAAATGCTTGTGTTGCTCTCTGAAGCCGCAGTAGCGGACCAACTGGGGATCAAAATTATGAACATAAGGTTTCAAACAACTCTATCACTGTCTATCGTCTTCGAGACTCCGCTATGTTTCACATAATATGGCTTCTAGCGTTGACATGACGAGTACATATTGCCGTTGTATTTAAATATCATGACTGTTTCCGATATTTCGGCACTGTTTCTTATAACATGACCCATGATCTAGAATGAGTTTATCTCCGATCATGGCGCTTGTAACCATGTTAGTGACAATATCAGTTGTAAAATTAATTTCTAATTATATTAGTCACCATCAAGATTTAGATTATACTATTGTTCTGATCATTCGACTGTCTACTTCTAGAGATTCGAAATCATTTTCAGCAAATCTGCATTCATACTATCAACTCTTTATGACTGCGTCATCATGGTGCGTGCACGTGGCAGTATGGCTTTATAATAATATTCAAGGGATCTTGCGCGCTAAGTGACCACGGTTGGTAAGTCGTGGTCGTGGCCGCAACCTTGGTCACACAAGCCCCGGCCAAGATACAGCTAATCAAGCGCCCAGATCGGCTTTAGTTCCGCTATTTGTAGTGCTGAGCTCGCGTACATGATGGACATAAAAATCGCATTGCTATAATTTAAGGTGAAGAAAACACCTTTTAATAAAAAGGTTGGTATTTGATATATACTCATACATATATACATTTTACCTTGTTAAAACAAAGTAATGCGTAGAAAACAACATAATAATTTTGGCGGCAAGTGACCAGTCGTACAACAAATTGTGCGGCTAGTTGGCAGATGAGCAAATTGCATTAAATTGTCGATCGTCGCCTCATAACGTTATCGTACCCGACGATCATTTTTCCGATCCGTCCCCTTCTTTCCCGTCGTTGCCGTTGGTGTACCCGTGAAGTAACCGTGCACTTTTGTATACTTTGTTTATTTATTTATTTATATTAGTGTACACACAAAATAATATTTAAAAAGTGATAATTAAAATTAAGTATAAAGGTACTGCTTATTCCATTTAGGAATTTCTGCCAGCAGACCTGCGATGGCAAAGGTGGAGTAAAAATGTGGCTACAATACGAGTATGTAATGGAAAAAATTAAAATAAATATAAATTTTCTTTGTGTACCTTCTAAATTTTCAATGCATCTCAGGTTGCAGGCCAGGTTGAATTAAATCATATTATGACGACCTTGATATTATGAATGATTGAACATGTTTTACAATCACTAAGCGCGGCTTACAAAGTAACATTATAATTGTTTAACTATTAGTTATACTTAGTTAAAGTACCTATAGTATATTCTATCATTAACTTAAGTGTATAGCTATTAATCTTAATTTATAACGTTCGCTGTTACTGTTTTAACTGAGGCGACGTAATTTAGTGTCGGAAATGTTTGAATTTGATTAATTAAATACTAATTTGCAAAAAGAAGAATTATAGGTATTTTACCTATTTGTAACCTAACCTAACTAACCCAATGGCAAAATCTGCCACCTGAATGTAATCGGTGTTTTGATTACATTCAGGTGGGGTGGTTATTGTAACTTTATTTTACGAATAAATAAATGATTGATTGATTGATTGCAATTCGGAACTTTACAATTACTTATTACTTGAGCATTTTTTGCAAATCGCGGGGAACAAGTAATGACTTTATACCTAGCGTACCTAGCATGAAAAGATAATATATTATTTTTCATTCTTCCGCATAATAAAATTCGTTAATTTAGCATTATCTTATTTAGTTGTATGCACAAGGCCAGTGTTGACGTGAATATTTATTATAATTGCTACTTAAATAATAGTTTAAGTATGTTTTGCATAAAATTCTAAACGGGTCCTACTAAAAATAAATTCTTCTTTATAAAACTCGTTTGTTAAAAATGCGTTGTTTAAATTACCCTTAAACAACGCATTTTTCGCTAACAACTTAGATTAGTTAAATGATAGACAACCTAGTTTATTCTAGGACACTGTATAAATACTACATATAGGCGAGTAAATTACTATCTAAAGAATTTAAACACAAATTTTAGGATATAAACTAGAGTTTAAATTCATAACATGTCAAAACTACCAGATATAATAAAATTCTGCCTTAATGATCTTATAATAATTTTAGGTTACCACCTAAGCACACCTAAGTGTTACTTTGTGTAATGCAATAAATGTTTGAGTATTGACTAGTATTGAGTATAAAAATATACCTACATCGAGCGCGCTATTTGTTAAACATATTTATTTAAAATAGATTTAAGTACAATATATTAATTGCGAATTGTGAATAAATATATAATAATAAATATACATTAAGTCGGTCGTTGTGTCTGCGTTGCGGTCATCGCCTTCCCGACATCTATACATTTATTAATATACAACGTGAAATAAAAATGTCAAGCTATAATATATATAATATATAGTCAGATAGTCTAGCGGTATGTCCATTGACTAGTAAATGAGAGGTCTCAGGTTCGACCCCAAAGCACGCACCGCTGACGTATTATAAATAAAACCACTTGATTCGTGCCTCGGCAAGCACTTAAAGGAGCGCCTGATCTCTCTCCGGTCATTTCAGATTACCAATTGGACTATGAGAATGAGGAAAAGTGCACTATAATTATCTCCTCTTTTGAGATTGGCCGCTGTCCGAAATTCGGTCAGGAGATAACTTTAACAACATAGGTGAAATCTCAAAATTGAAAAACGACTTTTTAAGTTTTCTTTTAGTGACGGGTCACGTAACACGCGTTTGATCGAGATTGTTCCTATTAGCTAAAAAAAATAGATATTTTTGTCGAGAGTTTTTAAATTTGTACTTGATTTTTTATTAAGATCTATGTTACTGGGACCTCCTAAAATATGGCTTTCATTCTACATAATATATACGTATTGCAGTAGACTCTTAGAGTATATAAGAAAATATAGAGCAACCCTACAGAAGTATGAACCGTAAGCACGGGTATGAACAACGCGGCCGCGACACGAGCTCCGTTTGCGATCATACCTCGATCAACTGCGGTTCAACTAGGCTCCACGAGCGAAAAAGTTACATATTAGCTTATATCATGGTTAACTGCTGAGTTAAATTTTGAAAAACGTCTAGAAAACATAATTTGAAAAAATGACATTTTAACATTTGTATGGTGAGACCTGCTTTCGCTCCGCACAAGGCAATGTGGTTGACGTTATCACTCTATATTTTCTTGAATACTCTGAGTAGACTCATCAATTTCCTTTATTTTTCTCGGCTATATATTTTGTCTCACGTCAAATTACTCGACTGACTGTAATTAGGGATCATAGGTTATGGTTGTTTTGCACGTGTCTATAATAATATTATTTACTTATAAATATTGTCATTGTTATGTGCTGAAATATAAAAGCTGCAAGAAATAACTTACTGTCAATAAAAAAAAATTAATTAAACCTACATTATTATTACTATTTAGTCTATTATCGTAAAAGCCTTCTTTCCTTCCACTTGTCTTGATCTAATACTGTCTGAGACCATTAAGGTACATGTTTAAAAAAAACTTAAATGGCATACCAATTTGTGAGCTCTAGGTACCACAAAATTCCTGACTCGTAGGAATCGAAGGAGATACTCATCATCCGTTCTTAATGGATGACATTCACCACGATCTAAAAAGATAAAAAAAAAATTAATACTTAAGCTCCAAATTTTTGTAGAAAGAAAGACTCGATTATAAGCGGGATTCGAACTCACGACCTTACTATACTGGGTAAAGCCCTAGTCGCTCTATCACTAACAAAAAAAAAACTAATGTTCGAAATTTTGTAAGAAGACAAATTCAATTACGAGCGGGATTAAATTCGAACCCGCGACCTACTGGGTCAAGCCCCTAGTCGATCTGTTACTAAAGCACTTTTTCTTTTTACAAAAATTAAGGTATTTTAAGTAATACTTTAATAAAGCGAAAGTGTACGATGTGTAGATATGCTGATGGCAAAATATTCAATTAGGGCACCAAACGCTAGATTTTGCTCAGAACTATTAGACGAATTCTTCAAGATTAGACTCACCAAATATCATTTTCCTAAGCTCCGTAATGGCTGTTGCCCTGGTAGCTACATTCTCCTTACACTGTTCGTATGCAATCTCCATCAACTCTGGGTGTTCCTTTGTGCTCAGTTCGGCCTCAAAGCCGATCTCTAGGAAGCACTCAAACATTATGATCTCCTTGTAGGTGCAACCTGAAAATAATAAATTCATTCATTCATTTGTCGTGAAGTTATCACATGTCGCGATCGTGGGATGGTAACAATCAACAGTCTCGGTAAATTTAACAACTAAGACGAAGTTTTCAAGTAAATTTTTTGTCTCTGATCGTAATTACTTAACTAATACAGTCAGCAACACCTATTATACACACTATATGTTTAGTTTATATCTACAGTGTGAACTACGGGGGGTGTTACCGAACGGGAATGACCGTTTGTTTCCGGATTTCGGTCACAGCGGCCAATCTCAACAGAGCTGCAGAGATAAGTCAACTACAAAGGAGATAATAGAGTAGTGCAGTGCAGCAGTATATGCACAAATACAATAGCACTCTCGCACACTCATTCTTATAGAGGACGCCCGTAGGACCGACAGCATTGCGTGCTTTCCGAGTTTCGGAGCAAGTGAGTATTACTACTCTATGAAAGTTATTACATAATAATTATTTATTCAAAAACTAATTTAGACTAAATAAAACTTTTATAAACAAACCTATAATCTAAAACCTATTATTATTATTATTAGTATTACTTAATATTTTTGTGAATTTTTTACATGTAACACATGATAGCTTATTAAATCCCATCCGTATCAGTTGTTTTTTCAAATTTTCTTATTAAATAATTATAGTATTACTTAATTAAAAATAATGTTGGTTTCTGTTTTATTTCATTTGTGTTGATCAAAACTAATCTACCAGTAGCAATATCCTCTCTAAGCAATATGTCCGAGCAAGTTATTGTAATTACCTTCATTACGAATAGCATTGGTAAATATTTTATAGTATGTTAGTAACCGTTAGTCCATGAACGTTTGACACTGACTATATCACGATATTCGACCATGACTTACGTTCATATATGTAGGTATAAGTAATTGATTAGCTGACCCGACCGATGTTGTCTTGTCAAAAATCCCATGGGAAAAGCACTTTCAACTTTCGTTTTTCGGTCAATTTGGTCCAGTAACCAGTCGTCCTCAAGTGATGCCCTTACCAAGGAACAGCATTTCATTTTTATTCTTATAGAAGAAGATAGTTATTTAAATCTATGATAAATCAAGAGAACATACGTAAATACGTCATATGTTTTCTCAGAAGGGTTTGGTAGAATTTGGGTAATTTATAATGCTAACATTAGAAAGTAAATCATGATTTATTACATGTTTAAATACTGCTTTAGGTATTCTGTAAGATGTAAGAGACTAAGAGCCAATTGCACATTTCTTCGTTGATTTTTGTATATTACCTATAGGTACTTTATCTACCTGTCAAGCTATAGATACTTATTTTAAAGGCAACGGTTACGTACACTCATACGTAATATAGCTAGTAAGGTTTGTTAGTGATTGTCATGCAATCTGTATCGCTCGGATAGTCAGCTAAATTGCATGTCTTCGATTGTCAAGTGAAAAGACATGGATACGTGGAAATTATAGTGAATTATAATGTCATGTTGGTTTTGCTACAACGGTCGTTTAGTCCATTCACTATCGTCAATGACCGCCATAATTAATTAATGAGGAGAGCCTACTTGTTTGTGCAATGGAAAAATACTTAATCAGTCAGGGAATAGCACGCCCTAGCACGCATCAAAATTTTAAAAAACTTAACAAAATTATAATAAAACGAATCTAAGATTGACTGTTACTGTTGTTAAGTAAGCTTGACCTGAATTAACATCCAGGATTAGCTCCAGATATAGGAACTCTTCAACAGTCAACAGCACAGATACAGATACAATTTTTTGCATATACCTACGTTTAGTTTTGATATTCTAATATAAATTAAGTTAAAAAAGATTTTTCTAACTTATTGTTAATTAGTTTAACTATTTATATGCACCTGTTATAGTTTAAACTAAATGATTTAATATATTTGGATTTCAATCCACTGCCAATTTATTTTTTATCGACAGCATCCTACTGCATCTACCTGTTACTAGTTGACCTAGGTATTTTATTATTCATACATTTTATTATATAATAAAGATCTACTAGTAACATAATTTAAATTACGTCACAGCATATTAATAATGATCTGCAGAGCTGTTCTCAGAAGCTGTTGATCAAAAACCGATTGTTCTTGAACGAGTGCATTGAGGTCAACTGCAATATTGCAACTTTTATTTTTTTTTTATGTCAAGGAGCATCTTGTTGGATCGATATCTTCGGTATTTATAATTATAATATACAGGGTTATTTGTAAAACACCAGCATCCTTTAAAGGGGTCATTAAACTCATCATTATGAACAACTTTTACTATGGGACCATCCCTGAAATCGCAAAAAGAAATCAGCTGTTCCATACATTTATGTTCAGGTTCACATGACTCAACAAAATATATGGAATAGCTGATTTTTTTTCTGCGAAACCTGAATCGAGTATTACAAATTAATTATTATCACTTACTTCGTGCCTCGGAAAGCACGTAATGCCGTTGGCCCTGCGCCTGACCTCTCTCCGGTCGTGTCGGATTGCCGTCCCATCGGGCTATGAGAGTGAGGGATTATAGTGTGCACCTGAGTTTGCGCACACACATGTGCGCTATAATATCTCCTGCGTAGTTGGCTAATCTCCGTTGAGATTGGTCGCTGTGACCAAAATTCCGTCAGGAGGACATTTTTGTTTCTTTATTCAAAATGGAGACGAAGGGATAGAATAAAGTTTGACAACGTTAGAAGCCTATGAGCGGTTCACACTTTGCTAGGTTGTTTATAAACCATAAATGATAAGTATAAGATAAACCTTGGTCTAGCTACAAGGCAGTCATAGTAATGATTCATTACAAAGTATTTACACAGACATGTTTAACACGTCGAATGTTACTGCATGCATGACATGACCACAAGCTTGTATGCATTCATGAACGACATTAACCCTCTTCTGCTACTGCTATAGGTACAGTCAGCGACAATAATCCATTAGCACACGATGTGTCACAAGCGTTCTAATTATTGTACGGGGTAGCATGTGCATGTGCAAGTGTGTATAAGTAAATTAAAATAGCGTCCTAATAATAATAATAAAGAGGTTCTCGTTAGGCAGCCAGATTGGAAGCCTGGCACAGAAGGCCACGGCGAATTGTGAGAAAGCTCCTCTCTCTGGACCCCTAACTACCGGAGCTTGGACCTTGTGGCACCTACTTTTTATATTTTTTATGTGTCTTTTTTTCAATTACGTCTGTATTTAACGCCCATGCCCCTGATAGAGTCATCCTCATTCTTAATAATATAACCTTAATTTAAATAACATTATAGAGCAGTGATAACTTAAATAGTACGACCGTGGGACTAGTTAGGCATTTCGCACGAATGCTCCACGTCTTAAATAAAACCCGTTTGGAACGTGGAACGTTCGGGCGAAATGCCTAACTAGTCCGTGTTGTTGACCGTGGCATGGGAGAACCAGAGGTCTTATGTTCGAATTCTTTTCGACATTTATGTACGTATTATAAATTAACTTAGTCTTATCTCGGTCTAACGCCTGATCTCTCTCTTCCATCTCATCGGAATATGTAAGTGTTTAATAAAGAGTGCATATAATGTCCTTGCGCATTATAGGCTAGGCTCCGTTGAGATTGACTGCTGTGATTAAAATTTGATTGGGAGGATATACCAACATCACATAACTTCCTGTAAAAAAAATTCTAACTTCACATAGGTACATTCTTCATAACAAGGAAGTGACAATTTGTCTGAATTAATATTTAAATTTTTATTTCAAGTTGAAGGTTCCTCAAAAATGCGCACTATTATGCGTAAGAACTCGAATAATGTTTAAATTAAATGTTAATTATAATTTTGATTATAATAATATAAAACGCAATAAGAAATACCTACCTGCGTGATGATGGGCCGATCTGATGAATTCTTTCTTTATTTGTAAGAGTATATGCTCCGATTGGTCTCATAATGTATGGTTAGGATCTGATGATGTACCTACTTAGGTAATACAGAACGAAATTTCTCATTGGATCAAGCGCAGAAAGCGAATCGCTTTTATCCGCTACACCGATCGTTAATTCTTTCATTATCTTTAAATCGTGTCACTGATAAACAACCTCATGTCATAATTTAAAATAATCTATTTGTTTATACATAAATTAAATATAACTATTATATACACTTGCCTATAAAAAAACAATAAAAATAAAAATTAAAAGAAAAAAAATATATACCTACTTAATTATCATCTGCCTAGCCTTTTCCCAACTATGTTGGGGTCGGCTTCCAGTCTTACCGGATGCAGCCGAATACCAGTGTTTTACATGGCGACTGCACTATCAGGCCTTCACAACCCAGATACTGGGTTACACGATACCCCTTGGTAAGACTGGTTGTCAGACTTTCGGGCTTCTGACTGCCCGTAACGACTGTCAAAGATCTAAAATTGACAGCCGGGGCCAACAGCTTAACGTGCTTTCCGAGGCACGGTAAGCCTACTTAATATACTTACATAAAAAATTTATATAAATGAAAAAACTCTTTAAATATCTCTAAATAAAAATTAAATGTTATTTGTTGTTAAGTGCGTCACTTGAGAACGTCTTGACCGATTTGGGTAATAAAAAATCATGATAGTCCGAATAAGGGTTTTTAGAAAAAGAAAAATTGGAAATATTGCGCGAAACATAAGAAATTTTAAAGTGCTTTTTTCGATGATATTTTTGTATGAACTTAAGACCTTGAGAACTGAATTGAACTGATTGGGACAAGACAATGTCTGTCAGATCAGCTGGTTAATAATATTTTATTCAAAATATGAACTAGAACAACAACAAAGTAAAACATTTTATTAATAATAATTTATCTCATTGCAGTTCAAAGTTCGAACGATATCAAAACTAACTGCGCATGATTGCCAATTTATTATTTTATATATTAACGTGTTTACTCCTCCAATTCCAAATAAAGCTATAGTTAGAAGCGCGACTAGTGATGACTAGGGATTAGGAATTCGATTCAAAGCAGATCACACATTTTTATTGCCTAGGAATGCTAATAATTTAAATAGGTGGTCAGGTCACTTTTATGTTTTGCGTAGGTGCTTGCCGGAGCGTTGGTTAAATACCTAATAACGTCTACATTGTAGACGAAGACTTGTTTTATTCTTGAAAACATACAGACCAATGACTAAGTAGGTATGTGCTTACAATGTTCTAGACAAAGATACTATGGATAATCTAAAACTTAATAATAAATTATCGACTATTAACCACAAACCATAAAAAATATATGATAGTCACAAAATAAAAATGTATAAGTACCTAAATATAAATGAAATGCTGTTTGTTGGTAAGATTGTTAGTAATGGTCAAGAAAGTCAGAAAGAAAAAGTGGAAAAAAATTCCAGAAAATGGAAATATTCGGAAAAAAGTGATATAATCATCGGATCATGATCGGAATTAGTGAACCCGTGAGAAAAAGTTAGTCGGAAATAAGAATATTGCGAATCCAATTGGATTTATAGTTTAAATCTATTGTTTAAAAAAAAACTAAATAAAATCTGTTATTGTTTACACACTTATCCTATCTACATAAATAAATAAACGCGCACACTGCACGTGCGTTTACGTCCACAGATTATGAATTTGATCTAAATCATGCATTGCAAAAACACGAGAACAGCAAAAAAAACACAATACCTACCTAAATAAACAAAAAAAATCCAAAATTACCACAAAAGTTCACAGCATTGTTATCATAAATCACAACTTGCGCGCACGACTATCCGTATCAACTATGTACTGCTATAGTATCAACTTGTATCAACACACTCGGCATTTTCCGTCGTCACTCGTCATAATCCGCTTGGTCTTGATTCTCGTTCAAGGATCGCGAGGTAACTGCGCGCGCACTCATTAAAATGCTCTTTTGTTCGGAAATTTAATTGTGCACTTACTACTTACTGCATATTTTTTATGTGACGTCATATTTTTGTATACGTTCTTTTAATGACATCATTTACCTATGTATGTTTATATTAATATACTGATAGGTGATCTAATTTATGAATAGAAAACATATGCGCTAGCGCATTTCCCAAAGTGGCACTTACCATCCAAACAAGGATTGAATGAAAAGACTCAACACAACGGCTTGATTGTTTCAGATTGATAAATCCAAAACCACATCGCCGAGTATGTCGTAAAATTAGCCGCGAAGTAAATTTAATGCCGCGAAGCGTAAATTAGCCATGAAATTAGCCGAAGCCGCGGGTAAAAGCTTCTATTGCCATAATTAGGCGAGTTGCTTACTATTGGGAACACAATAGTCTTCAAGAAAAAATACTAGAGTAAAGGTTACTAAAGTTTTATAATCATCTTATGCAAATAAAACAATTTATTAGTCTGGTATTAATAAATTTTATTAATTTTTGCTTCATCTTCTTTGCGTAATCAATCTTGTATAAATAGAGGGATAAACAGACAAATAAAAAAAAGAAAACCGGCTATTTATGAGATAGACTTGCGCAGTGAGTTAGTTATTTTTTTTATATTTACTTATAGTATAGTGACTTTAGGTTCCGCTTTTAATTTTATTTTTTCTACATTATAATATATTCAATCGAAGTTTGCTAATTTTGAGATTTTTGGCTCTCACACTTCGGCGATAAGGGTGAGAGGGGACACAATTTTTTGCACATTTTTATGTATCCCTTAGATATTATAAATTCCTAGAGTAATTCTTTTACAACAGGGTATCATAGTATTATTATTATACAAGCTATTGATCTGTAACCGTGCCATAGGTATTCAGGGAGATGACTATCACTGAAACTGAACACAATTCAGTAAAAAAATCAATACCAAAAAAATTAAACCAACTTGGATCACTAAAAAACTAGAATTCACACAAAAACATTCGTTGAACTCAAGGGCTTCTTGTTTTCTATGGACTCCTAAAACGGCTTGAGATTTAGTTGCTCTATTTTTTACGCTTAGACTTAAGACGACCTAGGATGCTAAAAAAGCAACGCTTTTTTACAAAAAAAAGATTCTATCAATATGGAAGTTTTAGTTTTAGCTTCTAGCTATATATCCATAACGAGTTTTAAATTAGTTTTTTAATGTATCACTATCCTGTCTGTGGTCAAGCCAGTTTGTGTGACGAGTTTCTATATTTATTACACATTAAGTATTTACGCTTATTATTTCCCGAATTTTGTAATAACTGGCGCTGTGTCAGCTGTATGTATAAATGATGAATGAAATACCAAATTTCAGTGGAGGTGTGCCCTAATTCTTCTTATCATATAAATTTACATGCTTTTGTGTGTTTTAGCGGAATGATCTTCCCGAAAACCGGTACTGACCGCCATCAGTATCAAAGCCAAAAATAGAGAGTAATTCTTCGTCGCAATCAATTTTGTCTCAGCATAGCGCTTGCTCTCTAGATTTTCTCGAAAAGTAATTAATTAATATATCAAAATTTTAAACTAATATTCTAATTAAAGCGGAGAGGATACGGATCAAGCTTTTGGATCAATCGACGGAATCACCCGAGCAGAGACTAGTCCACCCGAGTCAAGGTAAAGCGACGGCGACGGCCTACAAACCGTAGTTAAATTCATTTTGCAATAACCGATCGGTTTTAAAAGGCCAGTAAGTAACTGCTTTTAAAAGAGTTATTTTTAATTAATTTTATTATGACATGATTCAAGTTAAGACCTTTCTACTCTATTTATTGAGTAACTGATTGACCAAATTAGCTCAGGTTTAAAAAAATTGTATGTCCATAACTTAGAACAATAATGATAAAAAAACCGACGGAATAATATGTGGTCTTTCTAGCTTATTGGTGTTAGAAACATTAAAAAGCTAGAAATAACACAATAACACATAAAGAAAACTGCCAAATGATTGCCTCAGCATTCTACTGACATATTCCCATTGATTGTATGGTAAACAAAATGGGATATTTAATAAACATGAAATAAAAACTTAATCTTCTTACATTATTCGCCTATTCGAAGAGATGGATGGATTGTGTGAAGGATGATATGAAGGAAGAAAGGACTGACATGACAAGTGAAAGAGATGTGTGGAAAAAGAGGACATACTGCGCCGACCCCAAATAAATTGGGCAAAGAGCAGGAAGATGATTAGCCTAATATTTCACAATACTTGTTTGTTGTACAGTTGACCAATTCTATCTATTGTTTATGTACTAGGATATAATAAGGTCGCTACGCATCTTACATAAAAAGTTGCAGTAATTCATTGTTCTCTTGAGAAGATATCTTTGTACCTATTACGAGGCTAATTTGAAAATATCTGTAAGTAAACTTATTATGATACGGGCAAATATCTTGACAAATGCGCAATAGTAGTGTTTAGATCTCTTCCGTGAACCGAAAGAGGGGCGAGGAAATTTTTGCCGCGCAGGTCACGCGATCGGTGGGCCGGTCGTGAACCTGCGCGTAATATCTCCCACAACGTCACTTTTTGTTCAAGATCAAGATGTTTGGTAGGTACTATTGTTAAAGCAATAATATCCTTTCGGTTGAAAATACTTAACTGCAGGAGTTTCTTGGCAATGTCAACATGGAAACCTGGATTACGTTGACAGTTGGCCGCCTACAGGCCGCGTCATAGGTTACCTCTTGTATTTCCATAGTCTGAAAAATAATATTACTCTCCACGTGAGTGGGATAGGCTTTGGAGTGTAAGAGAATAGAGAGTGCTTCTATGTTTGTGCTTTAATGCTTTACAATTAATCTATAATCTAATTACCGACTGATGACAATACAGAGTGAACGTAGTGAACTGTGGTGCATTCTGATTCGTGAATCACCTGAGAATTGCAAATGCATGTTCATAATATTAATCTAAAAGATAGCAGCAAACATGACTTATCTTCACTTAAACAAAAAGACAATTCTTTTATCTAATTATTATTACTTTATATTATGTTAATGGCATGCAATTTAATTTCCATTGCAAGCGGCATTGTTACAGGCAGCGTGAGAAAATATGATGAGATACTTCAACACTATACAAAGAGATTGGTGAAACAGATTTATTATACACTAATTAATTAAACAAATTGTTTTATTTTTATAATTAAATAGGCATGCTGACCTTTTTTTTGTGGCCGGGGGGAGTAAAAAATGCTTTCCGCATACCGCATGCATGCTGACCACGACCACCTGTTTTTAAATCAGAAACATGAAAATTGGATGGTATAATCCAGAATCAGACTTATCCCTCCGATAGGTTTCACCGCCGGAATACGGCAAAGTTTCTAGGTACTGAGCTGTGTGCATTATTTGTGTATCACTCAAGCTGCTGAAGCATTGCCTATCGTCAGTTGGGCGATGATTCCTCACCAAATTCCTAGCTTTAAGATATAAGTAAGGCGTATGATTAATATTAATTCCTACTCTGTAATTAATAATTACAGGACGACATCGTCAGTGTTGACTGAGTCCCCCTTAAATTAAGATTTGTAAGAGTTGCAGATCGATGGTCGAGAATACACAAGAATAAATGGTAAAATACAATCAACTTGGGGGGTACAGCTCGTAAGGACAACCTTAAGTTACAACCTTCACCATTGACATAAGTCAATCCCTATGGTTTCGGTTTCGATAGCCAGACTCCTTACAGATAAAAAAAGCCTTGGAGAATTCAGAGTATCTAAGCTATTCACAAAACATTAACATTCAACAAACATACATTATTCAGCGTCGGGCTGGGTGTCATAATTAATATCACAATTAACATTTTCCTTGTTTGATGTCACGCGCGTGGTGATCGCGTTGATTGACCTGTAACAAGTAAGAAATATAAATCACACGAGATAAATATATCCAGTGGCGTGCATAGCACCTAACAACGTGCAAACCCAACAACCTATAATTGAGGTTACATTGAAGTATAAAAAAAAGTTATACAATCATAATCCTAGTAAGTTTGCTTGTTTGTTAGCTTTTCACGCCTAAACCACTGAACCGATCATCCTGAAATTTTGCATATACCTACGTTGCCAAGTGTAATAACTTTCTTATGGCCACAGTTAATGTATACTATGTAAAGGAATAATTCCTAGCCCTTATTTTAATAGCAAGACTACAAACTGACATACTTGACTGTTTTTAAATTGACACGTAGCGATAGTCGTTTCACTACACGCATTAATAGTCCAGTTAAGGTCATTTCTTTAGTTAAATGTTCTGTGGTGTGTGTGTGTGTGTGTATCGGCAACTGGTTTTATTCCATAACCTTATCATCTACCTTGAACAGTGTTGTTCACAGGTGTTTAGGTGTTGTTTTAGGTAGTCTTACCATATATGGGTAAGTACCGTGAATTGGCAAATGAACAGAGGAATTTTCCTAACCGAAATATCCGGTTGATCGATTACCTGAATCCTTTTTAAAAAGCTTTTAGAGATAGAATAATTATTATGATGATTGCTTCGAAACTTCGAAACCGAAGAACGCACCGTTGAGGCTAAGATAAACATAGAATATACTTTGATCTTGCTTAGACTTGATTTGGTACTTATCTTCGATATATAAAATTATCGTCGAATCGGTCTGAGTGCGTGCTACATAAAGTCTAAGTATATAAAACCACGACAAAAAATCTAAAATTCTTCAATCAGCAAGGAAACGTCACCACCCTGGAACAACGCGGTGCACAAATTGAAACGCGTGGCTGCACAAACTTTATAATGAGTTTGTATATTTAAATTAGGTATCAGAATCAAGTTCGTGATTCAAAGCAATCGTTGCTCGGTCCAAAAAATGGTTTTCATCGTTAATTTGGTATAAAATTTAGCAGTTCCTATTGTTTCAATAAATAGTACCCACACAGATAAACACAAGCCACATTACACGCGATGCCAATGATATTATAATCATTAAGTGATATATCTTTATTTAGGGTTCCTCAAAGGTGAACCAAACATAATTTTTGTTTATTACCATAGAATGAAACTAGAAGAAGTGTCCGAGCGACAAGATAGATAGATAGATAGATCATTTATTTGCTTACATTGTAGGTACAGTGAAATAAAGAATCTGTTTAACAGAGTAGTTAGACCCATATACAATGTACCTAAAATAGGCATGCAAAAGTACCAAAAAATTAATAAATTGTGAAGCTAATTACAATAATAAAATTACAAAGTCAATAATATCATTACAAAATAAAATACATGTCAACATCAAATCAAACAATCCAAGTCAGTTCATAATTTGTCATCTAAAAAGTCAGATATTGAGTAATAACATTTTTCTATTAACAGAGCTGTCAGCTTCTTTTTGAACGTACGGAAAGGTTCGTTTTTAATTATGTTAGGTATTTTGTTACGTTTGGTTTGTTTGGTTTGGTTTTGTTTGTCAAGACTCAAATTTTTAGCTATAATTGCCATCCAGCGTGGCAATGCTGCCAGCCTCCTGGGCACGCTGCGTGCAGACGACGGTGATGGGGAGGAATTCTTTGATGCCTTGGCGTGACTTTTGTATAATTCTAAATTATAAATATAGTTATAGGTATTTAGTTTATTAATATTTGTACATATTATTTATTATTATTTAAAAAAATCATTTGATTAGTTATAAATTATTCATAAATTAATGTCTTCACAGTTTTAAATATTATTTACAGGAAATCATTGTAATCAACTGAAAGATACGAAACCCTGATAACCTATCCCGAGTCGCGCTTGACGAGTTTTTTAGTTATCTAAGCCCAAAATCTAAGCAGTCAACGACCTTTGTTTTTGTGGAATGAAGATATTGAGTAGGTATGTTTTGGACCGTAGATAATTAGTTATTAAGGCTAGGTAGGTATTTTTTTACTACGAAAAAAGCATTTAGGTATTTCACCACGAACACAAGAGCCAGTTTGACAAGTGGAGTTTTTCTTCCTATTCGATCGCGTTAACGTTTGTAATGAATGGTAATGGCGCCATCTACTGGCATTTATGGGAAATACAATTTGTGAATGCAAGTTTTGTACGTTCTCGAATATGAGAGCGTTAGCGCACGTGATTGGTTGTTTTAATATCTGTGATTGGTAGTTTGGTTACGTTTCTCATACGTTTGACGTAGAATTCGATGAACACGATGATGGTGGAGTCATTTGACTCATTTTATGGAATTTTCACCAGGGACTGACCGTAGTGGTATTGTGGTCTGCGTTGGAACATCCCAGTCCTTGAAATGCCTATTTAACTTACTCTAGGTAGCCGTACTACGATGCGATGTGCGGTGGAAGCATAGGTATTGGGCTGCAAAGATGAGATGCATACTCTCCAAAATGCAACCTGTGGAATAGAACAAGTATAAATTAAACATTTAAATTAAAAATTGTTCGGGAGCTACGGTGCCACAAGCACACAAATACACACGTTAAACTTATAGGTAACATCCCTCTTTTTCACCGGGGGTTAAAAAAGTAAAGTTAAAAAGATAGTTGCTAATTCAGCCACGACCACCAACCAGCAGTAGGTACTTACTACAATGTTCCAAACCCAATCCAACCAGCGCCTGATAGATGCCAAGTTGCAATGCTTTGACACACTACACACTGCATAGTGCGTTCTGTGTGTCTACCTGTGTCCTTACCTTAGCATTATTTTGCTTCGTGGTGTCTACAAACGTAATAATCTCTAGGAGTTGATGATGACAGAAATTTATGTATGAAACGCGGTCGGTCCGAAGACACTACCCTGTTGGACCCCGTAGCTAAGAGTTCGTTCATTACTGTTGTGCAGCAGTAAAGGCTCCATACATCTCGATTCCTATTGGCTCCCATTAAAAAAAAAACAAGTTTGTAGTGTCTACTGAGCCATTAGTTTTATTTCGATTTACCTTTTACAAATATTTATCCTTCGCTACCTTTTGTGATATTCTACCTGGATAGTTTGAGAGCTGCCACTCAAGTAACTAAAGTATAATCAAATTAAGATAAAATTTGTATAATATTTCGCATAATTTACCTCTATTTATTAACATTACCTCTATTTATTATTCTATTTTCTAACAACTGTAGCTTTCTCAGAGTTTGTGTAAGCGATATTATTTCATTTCTCAAATCTATTGTCTAATATAACTCATGTTTAAATATATTTTCTACTTGTGAAAACTTTTAATTGGCCTTAAACCTGGTTACATCTTTTTCTATTGTTTAAGCCTAGATAAGTTTTCTGGAAATAAATAAATTTGATACAACCGACGATGACTCGTCCTCTACATAACTTTTATGACTAAGTCATATCATCATCTGCCTAACCTTTAATGCCTTTTCACAACTATGTTGGGGTCGGCTTCCAGTCTTACCGGATGCAGCCGAATACCAGTGTTTTACATGGAGCGACTGCCTATCAGACCTCCACAATCCAGATACTGAGTTACACGATACCCCTTGGTAAGACTGGATGTCAGCCTTTCGGGCTTCTGACTACCCGTAACGACTGTTAAAGATCTACAATTGACAGCCGGGGCCAACAGCTTAACTTGTTATCCGAGGCACGGAGAGTGATAATCTTCTATATATATAAAAGAAAGTCGAAAATCGTGTTAGTTACACTACTTATAACTGAAGAACGGCTGAACCGATTTGGCTGAAAATTGGCAGGGAGGTAGCTTAGAAGCAGGAGAAGGACATAGGATACTTTTTTTTTTTAAGAACGGCTGAACCGATTTTCATGGTTTTTGATTTTGTAGAGGTAGCGTGGGGTAGGGTAGGGGTAGAGTAGGTTAGGGTAGGGGCAGAGTAGGATAGGCTAGCGGTACAGTAGGCTAGGGGTAGAGATTAGAGTAGGGTAGGGGTAGATTAGGGTAGGGTAGGGTAGGGGTAGATTAGGGTAGGGTAGGGTAGGGGTAGATTAGGGTAGGGTAGGGGTAGAGTAGGGTAGGGTAGGGTAGGGGTAGATTAGGGTAGGGTAGGGTAGGGGTAGATTAGGGTAGGGTAGGGGTAGAGTAGGGTAGGGGTAGATTAGGGTAGGGTAGGGTAGGGTAGGAGTAGATTAGGGTAGGGTAGGGGTAGGGTAGAGAAGGGTAGGGGTAGAGTAGGGTAGGGGTAGAGTAGGATAGGGTAGGGGTAGATTAGGGTAGGGTAGGGGTAGAATAGGCGTTGAAGTAGAATAATCATGCGTACGAAGTCGCGCGGGGCAGCTAGTTAATTTATAAAACGCACATAACTTACGAAAAGTCATAGCCTTGGGTTCGAACCCGAGACCTCTGACCTGCCAGTCAACGGTCACCACCACTAGGCTATCAAGACTCTACTCTCACGACGAACTTTTATGACTTAGTTATTAGACACATAATTACTTATAGCAATACATTTACAAGTTTTCGTGAAATGGACGATCTATTAAAATACTCAACTAACTTTAATATTTGTAAATAGGCGCCTTTACAAAAACTAATTTATTTTTACGGTTTTGTAAATTGCTATATAGTTTCTTCTAGGCAATTTATTATCAGATATGTTAAAGACTGAATAAGTTTATATACACTAAAGTGAGAGCGAAAAATTTCAACTTGACCGAAAAATGTTTTCAAATAAAATAGTGAAATTTTATTTTATTTGTACTTAACATGTTTCCTTCAAGTTGAAATTTTTGCTGAAACTTTGTAATGTTGTTTTCATAGAAAGTTATAAGTACAACTTAAAATTGAGTTGCGATTCAATCCCTTGTGTTGTAGATCCAATTATCCATGCTTATTTACCATCTAACAAAACAGATAGGTACTTTTCAGATTGGTAAAATACGCCGTCGCGTCGTGTTCAAATATACCAAGTACTATACAAATGCCCTAGCGGCGCAGATGAGTAGTTAAGTGTGGTTATGTAGCCAATAGGTAGGTAGGTACCTCTCCTAACCGTGTTTAATATGAAAATGAGAATCAACATAACGTCACCAGTCGTAAACTATTATTGTCAACATCAGTGTGAAACTGTGAAACAAGGAATGGGAAAGCATTAGAAACGTCTAGAAAGTATTAAAACGTCTTCAAACTAATATTTGACGTCTAGTGACGTCTAGTGTTAAAGTTTCTCCTAAGAACCCGACAGTCAACTGTCGATTATAGGCATGGAGGAAAAAAAATTGCCTTTTCAAGATTATAGAACGTATTACGCGTTCAATTTCTTTGTATTAGGTTCGCTTATTGTTAGGTAAATTATACAGCATTATACCTAATCCTTGAGATTTAAGTTCTTAAATCGAAAATTAACTCATCGTTTGCTGGTTGGTATTTACAAAAGGCAAGCGACTGTTTGCGGGTCCGATCGACCGCAAATATTTTTTTTTTTAATATTTCGATCCCATGGACATAGTACACATAATGATAACTTTGATTATAATCAATTAATATACCTAGATAATTATCTATAACAATGAATGATTGATTAACTTAATGCCAATTTTAGAATTTAAAAAAATATGCAGCCGTTTGTTTTAACAATAAATATAATTTTTCAATTTTTCATTGAAATAGGAACAAATATGTAGATTCTAAGAATTAACATTTTTAATAGGTGTATAAAACAAGAATACCGATAGAAAACGTGGCACGTCAGGGTTATAAGCAGATAATTTAAAATCAAATAATATCTACTACTTACTTATCAAACCCATTCGCTTTCCTAACATTCTCCAGTGGTTTAACGAAGAGGTCATTAGGGTTTCCTATCGTTATGCTGAGTAAGCAATCTACCATACGGTAAATGTTAGATTGCCAAATATTCAGCGTTACAAGACTAAAGTGAGAGCAAATCTAATTGACCGCAGAATTATTGCAAGCGAGCAATATGAATACTTACTGCAAGCGATAAAAATATTGATGTTGTTAGTCAAATATCGAGATATGAGACACTAAAGCAAATCTATCTATCTGCTATCGCTAGCGGCTATCTGATATTTAGAAAAAATCTATATAAGTACATAACACCCAATCACCCAGCTGTTGGCCCCGGCTGTCAATTGTAGATATTTGACAGCCGTTACGGGTAGTCAGAAGCCCGAAAGTCTGACAACCAGTCTTACCAAGGGGTATCTCTCATCTCTCATCTCTGCTGCATGCAATCGTCTTACATACATACATAACACCCAGTGTTATATACTCGTATGAATGCATGTAACTGTACGTGAGAATCAGTATAGATGCCATTTTGTATGCTGAACAATTAGTATAAGACTTTCTGTAGGCTTTAGACGCCATCTATAGTATCGAAGTTTTATTTGAATGTAACCATAAACCCGCTTAGCATAAACCCGAACGCACCCATAGCTTTGACGTGACATGTGAATATGAATGACAATATTGTTTATTAGAAACTAGTACTATGAGCTTACTATGAGTATTATCTTGATCTTGGTTGAAAATTGTTACTCTTGACTACTTTCTCTAAGATCTTCATCATTTGTTGGCCTGTGTATCATCGCGCTGTAGATCTGAGGTCCAAGGCTCTATAAATATTAGCGTTTTATCTGTGGCATTTAATTTTGAACATTCTCTGTTTCACAGCAGTTTGTTATCATCGAATGTGGTGTTAGAAAAGCTAAGTATGAGTATTTTATTTTAGGCAAAGTTTAAGTAGTGACAGCATACTACATACAACAGTAACTACTAGATTCTTTAGAAGTTCACGATCACAGTTCCCACCAAAATTCCTTATTATTTCTTTATCTTTTCTTTATCCCTGTAATACTAATAAGTTAAAGTTTAGTTTAGTTACTCAATTATGACACCTGAACGGATTTGGTGAAATAAACAAATAAAGTTTTTTAAAGAAAATGATCTTTCTTCATCGTATCTATGGTTGATATCCTGACCTGGTTAAGAGTTTAAACCGCCCGTAGACATGGTTTAAAATACCGTTGAAAATTCAGGTGGGCTGGGTTCCTCACGATGTTTTTCCTCGCCGTTTTAGCAAGTGATAATCAATTTCTAATTCGCACATAAATCCGAAAAGTCAAAGAAAATGATTAAATTCTAAAACTTTAATAGTTATGTATTATTGCATTTGTAACGGTTTAAAGTGTGGAGATTAAGAATTACCTACACACAACTGCTTATAACTAAAGTATGTGCAAAAGTACCATCCCATTATTCAAGGCATTATTACAATA
Source organism: Protodeltote pygarga (assembly GCA_936450705.2). NCBI lineage: Eukaryota > Metazoa > Arthropoda > Insecta > Lepidoptera > Noctuidae > Protodeltote > Protodeltote pygarga. The sequence goes on from OW388263.2 coordinate 12,419,752, forward strand.
GGTTTCAAGAACATAAAAAAGCTAAGCCATCCTTTTTCACTGCAAGTCAGCGGGTTGAGTTCGAGAAAGATTCATAAAGCCGGGTACTCACTACCAAGCCGTAACCGTAAGCGTAAGAACGTTACTGCAACCAAAAAACATAGGTGGTACGTAGGTTCGTTAACCTGCCGCGAAGGAAAATTAATGTAATTGCTGGTAAAATAGTTCAAATTAATTTAATTATTTGACCTTCTAATAAGAATCGATTAATGTATTTATTTGCGTTGCATGCAAACAGTGCGAACTAAAGGGCGCTCTCATTCTCGCAGTGCGCTTGACTTCGAGATTGAGGCCGATTATCAAGGCCGTTACGCGCTGCGAACCTACTAGTATTTATTTCGCCTTAAGTGATACCTTTGTTTTATCTTAGTCCCAATTAATATTCGAAATCTGTTGTAGCAATTCACGAGTCAATTACAATCGGTCGACTTGTTGTTTTTGTACATTCGATGAATCCACCCTCTTCGTGGCTCCTTATAGTAGTAGTAGTAAATCGTCTATTAAATTTGTACGCTGCTGCAGCGAGGCAATCATTGTCCAACAACCTGAAGCTTCAAATGAACACTGCGGATTGGGCCGGGTCGCCTTACTGTAATTGCTACGGTTACTGATACGGCTTGCTAGTGAGCACCTAACTTAAAAACACGAGCCGACCGCAACGCCAGCACCACAGTGACGAAAAGAAGATCAAATTTTCAACAGCTGAGCGGGCTCTGGAAAAATGTTAGTTAACTTATCAATATTCTCATAATGATTGTATAACCGGATAATATGTATTCAATATTCATATTAAGGTGTGTCCAAACATTGAGCGGCAAGAGCGCGGCAGCAACACGCGGCGTTTGCAGGACACATTTCTGCCGCGCGACAGTGCTGCGCGGCATGTCCGAGACACGCCGCGCTCTTCATTTCGTATTCAAATCACAATGAAAGCGGCCGTGTGTGTTGTAGCTCTGCTTATTATTCGTAAATTACGTAGAGTAGCTCGCGGCTAGCCGCGCGCGGCAGCCGCGCTCGTATGCCGCGTTGTATTTGGACACACCTTTATATGCACATATAATCCGGCAAAGCTGTTCATACTATCTGAGAATAGCGTTGCCAGGCGTCCGGATAAAGCCGGACATAGGCTTTTTGATTGCGTGTCCGGCCAAAATAAATCAGTGTCAGCTTGTCCAGCTTTTGTTAGGCTTTTTACAAAATGCAAACGCGAGCACCGAGCGGTGGCCGAGATCAGACATTGGCCATAAATACAATTTTTTTGTCGTACCTACCCATTTATACTAAGATACAAAAACCTCAATAATATAAGGTAAGGCATTTTTACACAAATGTCTGGCCAAGCTGGCTCGTCTGTCCGGCTATTAGGTTTAGCGACCTGGCTACCCTAGCTGACAAATATACATAATTATTATTAATTATATTTCTAGAGAACAGCTCTTTACCTAAGTAACATATTTCTAACTATATCAAATTGTGATTTTTCTTATCAGCATATTGAGAATGTTCTACCAATTATATTTCAATTCACGAACACTTAAAAGTATTAAATAACTCCCTTTATACATGTCAAAAATTACAAAAAAATTAACGCGATATTAAAATTTCATTTAAAATTGGCAGTGGCTAGCGAATGATGGAAAAATGTTGCTATAATAATTATTTTTTTAAACGTATTTAAATCAAGTGTAATTTTCTTTGTTCAAAGGATAATGAAAACGATGTTTATCTTCTTCGTGATACTGATAGCTCAGATTGAAAAGGATGCAAATTGTCTCGATTATAATAATATGGCGTATGATCCGGTGTGTGGGTCCAACGGGGTGACATACAATAACACAGTATGCATGGCGTGCGCAGGAATAACCATGTACCACCTAGGACGTTGCTTCCCCGAGGAAGAAGATGAAAATCAAGACTTCGATTCTTATAACAGTTAATAAGTAGTTTATTTCCTACAGTTAATAAATAACAGTTAATATTTTGAAGTTTGAATGAGACTCATTACAGCCCATCGCATTAATGTGTTTATACAAAAAAAATTTTTAATAAAAAATAAAACCGACTTCAAAAGGAACTAAAAAGCTTAAAATAACTTTAAAACGTTTTGGAGTCGGTTCCAAGTCAAGTTCTTAATGAGAAGGTTAAAGAGGCTAGAACTTGACTTGGAACCGACTCCAAAACGTTTTAAAGTTATTTCAAGCTTTTTAGTTCCTTTTGAAGTCGGTTTTATTTTTTATTAAAAAAAATTTTTTTCACGATTTTTAGTGGTGCCTAAAATTAATCCCCCTCCCAGACTTTTGTGAGGCTAATATTTGAAATCCTTATGAAAAGCCCATTCAAACGATACCCGATATTTTTTATCTTGGATGATTATAGGAGGGGGGGGGGGGGGCTGACCACGTATCCCCCCTCTTCCTCTTTACTCGTCAGCCATCGACTGCACGTATAAACAAAGCAATGTTACTTGTTACGACAATTCTGCTATAATCCTACGAGGAGTTCCGTTTCATATCTCGTAAGTTCATGATCAGATCACGATAATATTTCTATGGGACCACCTCGGGATTTTTACCACCCTTTTGATTACAAAAAGAATTTTGAAAATCGGCCCACAACTGAAGGAGTAATCGCGTAACAAACATACAAAAAAAAAAAAAAAACATACAGTCGAATTGAGAACCTCCTCCTTTTTGGAAGTCGATTAAAAAAAACATACAGTGGAATTGAGAACCTCCTCCTTTTTGGAAGTCGGTTAAAAACTAGGTAATACTGTATAATATATACATATTTGATATTAACCGTATTTAATATTATTATTAAAGGAGGCCTAAAATTAAAAGTATATCAGAAAAAAAAATTGTTAGTACTTATAAATTAGATTATTACGTGGTAATCCCGTAATAGGGGGAGGCCTATGTTCAGCTGTGGACGTCTTATGGCTGAAATGATGACAATGATGATGAATCCCGTAATAATAACACAAGTACCCGTAACACAAATTCCATCAAACTGAATATACGTTAACATAAATAATCTAAATATTTGACTGACAGATTGCACCTGCTTACTAAACCAATTATGATAATTACACTATTACTCCTACCAGCCTTAGATTTCTGTAATATCAAACAGTTTTCGTAAGTTAGAATGTAGCTGTATGTGTCCCTAAGGTCGTATCCATACTTTCTTAACTTCAAAGAATTCAAAGCACATATTTATTGTAGTTCTATTGGCTTCTGCGTTCCTAGTACCTCAAATCGTTCGAACATAATGGCTTACTCCCTAATGATTGGTCAAATTAGTCTGTCCGTTCGCTTTTGGTTGTCACTTCTAAACCATGAAATTATGTAGATAATTAAATTATCATATAATTAGATGCAAATGGCCAAACTTAACCACCAATTTAAAATAATTAATTATATACCTATGAACTTCCCTATAACAATAAATAAAATCAAAAAGAAAATAAAAAATGAAAAAGGTAATATGCGTCGAAATACTCCTCCGCATTATTGCATCCGGCAAAGTGACAACCAATGAGGTTACCATATTTGCGCGGCTTGAGGGATTCGGTAACACCAGCACAACCCGCTACGTGTACCGTCCCATACCAGAGGCCTATCCATCTTCCATGGCTGCAGAAACATCCCGTTAGGTCGCGCCATCATCGCGCGTCAAAAAACAGCTGGCACGCGGGCAAGTAGCAAGCTCAATGGATGATGTCATTAAAATAGGCATGCCGTGCGATTCGTCCTAAATTTCTGTACCAAGGTACATCATGGTGCCTGAGGCTTTCAACAGCTTCTCCATAACGACAACAATGCGCCGCTACAAGGAACACCAAGACGGAGACCGAAATACGGCGACGGAAGTGCCTGGAGCCAGAAGCCCAACTCCCATTCACCCGAAATTGCACCCTATCTAGATGTCTTAGATGATTGATTGGTTTGATCGAGGCCTACAAGTTATAAAATAACAACAGATTGCAACACTACCTATAGAGTACTATAAGAGAAAAAACAAATAAGAAAAGCGTTAACCGTGGTACTGGAACGGATTGCTTTAATAGTACCAGTACTGATCAAAATAGCCAAACTATTGCATTGTGTCGTAGTGATCGTTGTAAGTACAATGATATGGTTGACTACAGTTTAACTACATCTAAAGAGAACTATAAAACAATATTGCGATGTTTCTCGAACAGTTTTATATCCAATGCTCTCTTTTAGCGAACTAAATAAAAACCTTTCGAAGAAAGACCGAATTGATCAGTAAAATAAAATTCCTAAATAATTTTCGAGTATCTACGTAGTACGTAGCAGCGTTTACGTTAAAAGTTATAATATTATTGCGTAAAATGAACAATTCGTGCAATAGTTTTTTTATAAGATGAATAGAAAGGTAAAGATTATTATTATTATCTAGAGAAATGACAGGAACGATCTTTAATAGTTACTGTTTAGTTAGGCTGCTTACCAACTGCGTGTAGCAAAATATGAAATAGTTCATTTCTTAGTTCAAAACTTGACGAATAGCTTTATTTTAGCTGTTGATGTTTATCTTACATATATTGGTTTATTTAGGAATTATTATTTTTCAAATCTATTTAAAATCCATGCCATTTGTAACCGAAAAATAGGTATTAATAAGAGCACTCCCGACATAATTTGTGATTCCTGAGCCAGGAAAATATGCTAGATAATATTTTGTGTATAAGAGTGAGAAAAGAGAGAATAAGAAAAAACTATGATTCATAATAGTTACTTCCATTTGTTTGAGATTTGTGGGAGAACCTTTGGCCAGCTATGGGGAGAGAATAAGCCGATTTATTATAAGTAGAAGGTTTTGTGTAGACTGTGTAGTACTTTAGTAGTGATATGCATATCACATGGTGTGATTTTCATCACATGTATAACCTTCGTGCTACTTGGTATGGTAACGTTTTATACGACTATTATTAATATTACACCTTTCTTAAATTCTTTTATGTTGTATTAATTTCATGGTGAATAAAGGCAAGTAAGTAGTATTTATAGTAACAATAATGTTCTCCTAACTGAAATTTACTCACAGGGGTCAATTTCAACGTAGATTAGCCATGCAGGAGATTTTATAGTGCACAAGTGTGTTCGTCGCTCACACAGAATACCGACACGACCGGAGACAGATCACAGACGGACACAGACAGACGACAGACAGAGACAGACAGGACAGACGGCTTTACAAGTTCTCCAAGCCACGGTGCAAGAGATAATTACTTTATACACCACTAGACTATTACGAAACAAGTACCACGTGGACAGCTGCTATTTATTATATCAATTCTAATATCTTCAATATAGTCAAGCCTTTACAATAGATTACACATCGTCGCCTCGGTAAAAACTTGAGTTACTTATAACTAAGCTAACGGTATACTACTGCCTCTGATGACCATCTTTACATAGCTTCTTTACGAAAACTCATCGGCTGTTAATAGGTCATTGAACTTTTGAGATGTAATATCTTTTTGATAAGATGTTATGTAAAGATGATTGAATGTTATTTAAATAAAACTTCCTTAGTATAGTAGGTAACATACAGATTAATGGATGCATGCTTGAGAATCAGGCTTTGTGAAGTGATGTTCTATGCTAGGAAGTAGTAGGAGTTGGATGAGGGAAGAGATGATGTAGGTATGGTGTAGCCTAAGAAGGCGATTGTCCATAGTGCGCAGCCGCGGCCGCAGCGTGCGCACGCATATGAAAATGGTTTAAGTTTGAAACTAGTCTGCCAATCCCAAAATTATACCGTCAGAGTAGGGCACGAAACACGAAACGTGAGAATGCTGCTGTGTGGAACGACAAAACTTGAAACACCTGTCTGGAAGAACCTTTATTCTTTATTTTAGTATGAAAAACGCTTCGAGTTCAATAAAAAACGATTCAAAACTGTACCTATACATAGGTGATGATAATTATGACAGACCTAGGAAGTATATTACATTGTTGTTTTTTTGTAAACACAGAAAATAGACGAAGCCTCTATGATTATCTCTAAATTATGCAATCTTAACGAGCTTTTTTAAGAATAGTTGCGCAGTGCGCTATAATAACTGCTTTTGTAAAAAAAAACCTGTCAAGGGCATGTTAAAATTAGATAAAAATACTTTAAAAGTAGCAAAACGAACTTATTTATTATTTCAAAGGAAGTCCAAAATAAAATAAAATTATTTTGTCGATTTAATTATAGGTACTAAAGGTCGAAATGCGACCTTTTTTTCTAATTATTTATTTATTGATAACATATAGCTCGACAATAGCTACTAAATAAAAAAAATGATTCACAAACAGAAGAGATAATGGTCCTTAACTATTTTGTCTTGAATAACCCTCCTAACACTAGGTTAGCCACTTATAACCTAACCTAGAGTCAGGTTCAACTGTCCCATTGCTATTCGTGTTGACAAACCTCAAACTTATTCCAAGGATTATTAAGTGGTATCCGGAACGGACGGCTCTTCCGAAGCTCAAAACAAAAGGCCAGACACTGATATCGTCATATTAATGAACTAATGGTGTTTGGTTCAAGTAACAAGAAGTAGCGACGAGTAGCCAGCTGCCTTCGTTTCCTTTATTACGATGTCTGTGTTAGCGATCCAACATTAGGCTCAATCGCTCAATTTTCATAGCTGCGGAACGGAATGGAAGCGAACAGAATTGGACATAGCATAATGATTTTTATGTCAATCGTGTAACGTACAAACTAACTCCGCCGAGGCAGCTGTGGAAATTCCCGAGAATGCGCAAGAATTCCCTGGAAAACGCGACTGTTAGCGGGACTCGTAAGTTTAAATGCCTGTAAAATCAAAACTAACAGGTATTTATAACTACAACAAAAATTAGTGTATTTGTATACATACAATCTTTACTGTAACAAACTTTCAACCGATTTGGCATGCCTAGTAACATTCTCCATTGTTACGTGTTTGTTATAATGTCACGACTGTCACTCTCTCTCTATCCTCTCTATCAAACCGAACATTTAGGAAGATCTCTCGAGTTTTATTAATACTGCACCAAAGGCGACCTTCTTCAGTCTTGGTGATATTGGTGCTGACAGATGCATGATGTAAGCCACGCTATCATATAATATGATCCACAAATCTTATTTATGTTTTTTTTCATCAATCACATTAACTAGTGGTTATAAGTTAAACCGCTTATCTTCTGCCTCTGCACAATGTACGACGGGTACACCGTTAACCGGCGCCCGCACTACATTCAACAATAATCCGCAGAGGCGCGCGCGCACGCACCATCGATCTATTGTCAATCGATCTATTAATAAAAATCGTTTAAATTTTGAATATATTATTTAAATATTTTCAGTGTAGTGTTTCAGTGGATTATGTGGATGTTTTTGTGAAGTTTATTTTTCATATGTTGGATGACAGAATGGTAGGTTATTTTTTAATTTTATTTTAATAATTAGTTTGACAGTTACTATTAGAATAGTTTGAATAATAATAATAATACGTGATTGATAACCTAATAGCTCAAAAACTTTAATTGTTATCTGATGTAATAAATACCGCTGCGTACTTATCAGTAGGAAGGTAAGTATGTACAAAATATTTTTAGATATTTTATTTATCATATTAATTGAACATTATGATGGTACTAATAATATAAAAACAAATAGGAATATAATTATTTAATAAGAAAATTTGAAAAACAACGGTTACAGATGGAATTAGAACCACATGTGCTACGAGTATATCATGTATAAAAATCACAAAAAAAAAACTAAAAAAAAGTTTGGATTCAACCATTCAATAATTAACATCACGAACTCCTTAGAACATGGAAATTAAAAATAGGTACCTTATGAAATAGTTATTATACATTGCAGCAACAATTTTTGTTCACAAAAAAGTTAAGCTATTTAAAAACCACTGATCGCTTTTTAATGGCAATGTCGCACACATTATAATCTTTAAGAGTTGTAAGCAAGGCAAGGGAAAATATAAAATGTGCCTAGTAATATTTTTTATGTTGGTAAAAATAATTATACCTAATCACAAACAAAATTATTTAATCTTTTTTAAACTACCCATGCGATCGCAGTAGCAGGTAGGTGCTATTACACAGTAGGATGCTGCTGCACATACTCCAGATTTTTTCCTTTGTCGCTTCTTACGACGCGGGATGAATAGGGGTGATTCTATTCTTAAGCCGGAAACCATCCGGCACATCCATTTTTATACATAAATACTAATAAATAGGAAACACAAGATCAGTAGCTAACATTTTCTCTTCTACTGACGAGCTAATGTTTTTAAATAAAAAAAAATACGTTCAGATTTATATATAGTGATTATTTAACTTATATAAGGTGCTTCTAAATAATAGCTTATATCATCCCACTGCTGGAATGTTATGTTATGTTTATCTTATATCATCTGATTTATTCTTCTTCTTATCGTTTCGATAGCAAACTTTTTTATTATTATTATTATATTGAAGCGGCCCAGAAAGTAGCGACGTATCAGCCATTAAATCCTCCTGCGTGTAGGTTTTAGGGCAGGCATGGCACGATGATAAGTGAGACATCGTTTGCGTTACCTCACCGCATGAGCAGCCCAGGTTAGTGTCGTCTGTGAATCCCCACCTGGACATGTTTTCTTTACTCCGGCCAACCTGAGTCCGAAGTCTATTTAAAGATTTCTAGACTGGCCATGGCAATTCATGTCTAGCCGAGAGACTCTCAGCAAGGGGCACGAATGGCGAAGGAAGGGACACATTTTTTTCCAGAGGTCACACCTCGCTTTATGTGGCTCTACCGTTAATGGGTTGACACACTTGATGAAGTGTTTACGGCTCTTCAGTCTTTGTTGTACTGGATTGTGTCCGTGCATTGGGTGCCGTGTGTCGTTCTCCATTTTTGTTCTCTCCACGGAGCTCGCTACAGCTCTGCGAACATCCGGGGGAGCGATTCCAGATAGTGGGTACAGTAGGCCTACCGGTATCGGTTTAAGACAACCCGTGATGATCCGGCAGGTTTCAATTTATTTATTATTACACTCTTGGATCGTATTTTAGATTAACCTTTCGCTTGTCTAACCTCATGTATTGCCTTATGTATGAGCAAGCATGATGAAAAACTATTTATTATTCTTCCCAAATTAAAACAACAAATACAAAGTTTATTATGAAATCTACTAATTTATACAATTCGTAATAAAATTTAAATGATAATTATCATTTTAACACATCATTATAAAATCTGTACTTGTTATGCATTGTAATTAAATATAAAGAACGTACAAACTTTAATCAACATTAATATAATATATTAAAATTTCAAGTATTAGTACTAGGCTCGCAGATTTGAAAGGAGATTAATGAAGTATAAAGGGCTAGTAATTGCTAGACTAGTCGCACTTTCCGTTCGAATAAAGTGGGTAAACAAGTAAGTAAACGGCTAACTTTCTTTAACCATTTAGAACTATTGTTTTCTAAATTGCCTAGCTGGTAGTTCTAAATGGCAATAGCACGGTTGCTGCCGTGCAGTGTGAAGGCAATCATTGCACTGTTAGTCACAGTTTCACTTGTTTCAGTCATACTCATGTTTCAAAAAATATACGCTCACGTTAGTGTTACTCATAGTTTAGTTGACAGAGGGGCTGTGCTTGAGGCTAGTGCCCGGGTTCAAATCCTGCTCGTAATCAATTTTTTACAATCTAGGTATTATTTAACTTGCAATGTATGTAGGTATGTTATGTTTAGGTCAAATCTTGCAACTTAATTTTTAAGCAGTAAGTTTTGCATTCACGTTTAATTATTAAAATGATAATGAATGATAATAATCTGATACTGCTTTATTGTCTCGTCAGAAAGAGCACTCCTCGAAGATTTGCATAGACACGAAATTTTGCATTAACATTTAATTTTAATATTCTAATATAAAAATTTATTCTTTCTAAATTCTTCTAATTTCTAATTTTTTTTATTATTTTTTATTGTTATTGTTTTTATAGGCAAAAATATACATAATAGTTATAAATAATTGTATTATATTTTAAGTAAATAAAATTTTATATTACTTTTAAAAGATTTATAAGAAATCTTAACAGTTTTAGTTTCAAGTCGAACGAAGAATAAGTAAAAGCACCTGAATTAAAATTTTACCGAATGGGAAACCAATTTCAGTGCATCTTTCGTCGTTGTAGTTTCAACAAAAAAAAATAGTTCCCATACTACAAATGGGAAATTAGAAACCTTCATAGTAACTTGAAACCCGCAAGTAGAACTAGAATTTTCTACTGGCCGGCTTCTAGTTTCTATGAAGAAGGTTCTTCCCTTTAACTTCCGTTAACATTAGAAAATTTAAAAGTTGGATTTCTTAATTATTACTTACCAACAACAACATTAAAAAAATACATCTATTAATAACTTTAAATTAAAATTTTAATAAGCCCTGATACAGAAAAACCTCAAGTTTTTTTTAGCTAAGAACACTCCATCAAGTAACCCTTCAAATAAAAAAAAAAAACAAAATCGGTTCATCTGTTTGGGAGCTCCGTAGCCACAGACAGACATATAGACACACAGTCACGTCAAACTCCCCGCTTTTTGTGTCGACAGATTTAACAAAATAATGTCAGCATCAGACTTGAAAACCAGAACCCTACAAAGACAAAGTCATTATTATTTTTGTGAAATTTTTACATGTTTTAGCACATGTTAGCTTATTAAATATTTATACAAAGTCATTTTTATTTCTCTAAATAGATATTACACAAACACTTTAATAAGTTTCTTTTATTGTTTTTTATGTTAGATAAAACAAAAAGAAGATTATACTTAGCCGAAACAAACGAGCATCTAAGTCTCTTATCCGGTCCAGACAATATTGCGAGAGCAATGCAGGAGATAGGTGATCAGATCGGCCTTTTGAAGAAAGTGCCGAAAGAGCAGCCGTAGCAGATAATACTAGATTTTAGTGTGTTTATGACCGAATTAATACGTTTCTAATTGTATACACATTCCGTGATAGCACCACATATCAAGTTAAGATTGTTTTTAATTGTCAGTTTTATGGGTTTAGAGTTAACAACCTTATTTACATGTTTTCGTGAATAGAAACTGCCAAGTTCCATATCCTATAAAAAGGTAGCGATGACAGTCGGGTCGTTTGATTCCCTACAATATGGTTGAGTTTCTCTCTTTTATTAAAAATATTAGAATTACGACTATTCATAAGTGCCTAATGGTCTTTATGAATAAAAATATTTTGATTTTTTGTTTTTTTTTATTTTTGACAGTCTATTAAATGAAAAGGAAAGAACCGCAGCAGAGTTTTCTACACGACAAAAAAAAAGGTGACACAGAGGAGTTTTAGTCGGTATGCCGGCCACCCATCATCTCTAGGCCAGAGAGCCCGACATAACCGTCTCGCATCCCCGAGCGGGACGGTATGCATAAAGCGCATTTCCCCTTCTGCGAAAAGAAAAAATAAAACAGGTCTCTTTACGTGTGCAACGTATATTCGAAGTCTTGGCGCCGACTCCCAAAAAATAAAATAATTTTATTTATATTATTATATTAGTGTATATTGTATAAATAAATTGTATAGGTATTGTTTATGTTTATTTCTGGACCTCGGCCTGGCAATAAACGATTAATTATATTAAATACAGGTGTACAGTGTACAGGTAGGTACCTACATCTTAAGCAACCTCACGATTTCGCATTTCAGGCACGTTATTTATAGCCGCCGCTAACCCTATTTCTGGGATCTAGATAAATTAGTACATTTATTGCCTAGGTATAAAACCGGTATAAAGTAGGTGATAGTAATAGTTTAGTTATGTGTAAGTAGCTAATAATTTACAACATTCTATTTTACTTACCTATACCTATTATTACATAATTTCTACTAATTAACTCGTGCCTATCCTCGCTAAAATAATCGGTTCCGTATGTTTACTTTGCATTAAAGTTAATGATAATCAGCCAGTATCGAAATATCTCTCAGGTGTGCTGGTTACCTCATGACACGCGGTGTTTTTCTTTACGTGTACAATAAAGATGAGTTAATTTGAAAATTCAGTGGTTTGGCTGTCATCCTACGATATTTGATTACTACACTACACTGTCACAGCTTTCATCATCATCATTTCAACCATAAGATGTCCACTGCTGAACATATAATAGGCCTCCCCTGTCACAGCGTTAAAATGTTAGAATTGCCAACTACTAATATCTACTAATAAATACTAATAAACCCAAAAGACTACTATCTATTGAATTGAGATTTTCCAAACAAAAACTGTAAAGACAGTCAACCCAGCGTATCCAAAAACTTGCAACGAATCCGCACACAAAATTTGGTTAACCTACAACCTACTTACCGATACAAGCCCTAAGGAAGCAGCATGTCAGTAGCAGACCTAATATACCTTTAGAAAAGTAATTTTCAAATGTGTGGTATTAGCTCCTTCATAGCTCGTAATGAAATCAAACTACTATTTCGTTACGACAAACACGATGTTACTTGGGAACTAATAAACATTTTCAGGCTGGTCATACCGCTGCATCATCCGGCTACCGCACAAGTTACTCTATGAGCCCAACTTCTTAGGAGACTTCAACTTTAGCGTAATTACTTAACTAGTTACTTCTTGTGAATGGGTAAGTCTTACAAAAGGCTTACTGACAAAGCTTAACTATCCCAATTTCGTAATTCCACATAATAATATCTACCAAAAATCAATATTTTAACAATTGTGTGACTTAGATTAAGGATCGGTATTCTGAATTCAAGGGTTTATTGGAGAATGAAGAATTAATGATGAAGATGAAACTCAGTCAAAGTTGTTAATTATTCCTGTTTTAATAAAGTGGCTGCATCGCAATTACACGTCGATGTTTCTGCCAGTGTCAAGGATCAATGTAGTTTTGTCAACAAGATCTAGAGAATACTAGTCAATTTATCCTTAGAGGAAAAATTTTACCTTTGTCAATTCTTCCAAGGATTTATCTGTGTCTGTGATTTGTCAGATATCCAAAAATTTGGCAGGTCTCAGGGTGTAATGCTAAAAATAACATCGCTACCAGAAATTGCTGAAGTCATCAGCAGATTGCCATAAACAAGAAAAAAAAAACATCGCTAGCATTGGAACAGCGACCTTTCTAGTAGCTAGAAAGCTATTAGAAGCACCATTGAAGACACATAATATTCTCGACAAGCGTACATAATTTCAATTGTGTTTTAATAACTGTTCTTTTGTAACTGTTTTCATAGTGCCAACTACCGTCAGCGATTAAGATAGGTACCCTTAAAAAGACATTGTGAAACATATCAGCAATATTGTTAGAGTAAAACCAGGAAAGATGGACCACATTTTTTATAACTTTAATATGTTTGTTATTTCTCAATATCCAATATTAGTATTCAGTGTTAATATAACACTTAATAATCAACATTTTTTAACTCTAATATGGCACGATCATCGATTAATTTTGGAAATAATTACCGTTTTTTAAAAAACAGCCTCGTAGATAGATCTTATTTACAAAATTTAAAATCAAACTTCGTTTGTATGTAACTCGTCTTAAACAGATTTCTTAAAATTAATAACGAAGTCTCATAACGGTTTGTGAATGGAGCCCTATTAAATTGTTAATTTGAAGAAATGTGTTCAAAGTAAGTACATCATTATTAACCAAAATTGGTTGCGTGCATGTAATTAGGTACGTTGCATTGTAATTACAAAATACGTTCTGCGTATCATCAGAAATATTTACACATCTTGTCCGTGAAGACCATTTTGTGTAATTAACACTTTGTATTAGTTTTATTTCTATTGATGACGATTTGTTTGACATGACTATATATTCAAGATGATGGTTTTAGTAAGTGGCATCAGAATAGACATGAGTCTTTCCTGTTTACATGGTAGTAGTAGAACCTCCGCGGTCCGGGGCGAAGGTATGTTGACTAGTGGCCATCGATAAACATATCGCCATTACAAAAAAATAATTCAAATGTCATAGAATGAATTTAAATTTCAAAGGAGTTTGAACATTTTGGTAAGGAAGCGGGCAATACGCCGCCTTTTTTTTCATTGTGGCGGTGCAGGATAAGCAGTAATAGCCTAGTGGTATGACCGTTGGACTGCCAAGTCAAAGGTCATAGGTTCAAAATCCAAGTACACACCTCTGACTTTTCGGATTACGTTACAATGTATTCAAATAAAAATTCTCGCGTGCTATGTCCGTCACAAAAACCGTCTTAAAGGTTTTAGGTACTAAACTGCATCTTAATGAAACAAAAAATAGTATAAATTTAATAAATGATGATCAAATTTAGGTTTTTAAATACACTTTTAACGCTTTCGCTGTTGTTTTCAGTCCGTCTGTCGAGAAAAGTACATGCATTGAATTTTTATTGGTGTTTCTTATAACGTCCATTAAAAGTTTAGGTGCGTAAGTGGTCCCCGATGAAGAGGTGCCTCACGGCTCAAGCCAGTACCAGGCCGTAGGTACTACCTATGTATGTAGTAGATGTAAGATTGTTATTAGGACAGTGTAGGTGTAGTACCTACATGAATCGTATACCTAGGTGTCACACTAAATCGGTCGTGACTAGAGATGTGAAATTAATCTGACTGTTCAAGATTGTCATAAACCTTAAATGACCGGTCATTTACTGTCAAATTCAGTTCAATTTGACTCAAATATTACTGTGTACTCTTAACTACCAGTTTAAATGAAGCAACGTTATGTTTTTTTGTAAGTATTTTAGCTATGAGCGCACGAATCATGAAAGAATAAGATGGCATCAAAGTCCGCGCGTAGCGATGCAGCGCGAACGTTGCCGTTTCGTCTAGGTATAATGCACGCGCGTTACATTCAAAATAAGAGATTGGCACCTTTTTTGTAATATATCTTTTTATGATTTTGAATGGTATCTTTTTAAAATATATGACTATTCATAAATGCGTAATGGTATACATGAAAAAATTTTTCTTGATTTGGATTTTGATTTTATAGTAAGTAACTTTAACTTTTTTATACTGCCTAACGCCTATCCAATCAGGTCACTGTAATCATAAACGCAGTGCAATAACCAATCTTATTACGCACGAAACAAGCATCTTTTTCCTTTAATTGCATATGACTACTGTACTTGACACGTATTCTAAAACTGTTAAATAAAGAATGCTTTCTCTATGCTTAAAAAGTTTGATGATTGACAGCACTTTCTTTAAAAGGGCATTGGCATACTTTTTCTAGTTTTGTGGATAAAGTGCGAGTACACAAAGTACTTCTGTATGGCGTTTTGAGGTCTATTGATAGATTGATGTTGTATTCGAGGGGGTAAATACGGGCACGGCCGCACGGAAAAAAATATTCGCGTCATCCATACAGGTTTGACGAACTAACTTAATTTTTTTTCAATACCTATTACTCACTGAGCTGAGCTATTAGCTATTACCTGAGCCCCTGCTGAGCCTCTGCTCAGCAGGCGACGGATCTCACTTCTCACTTCGCCATTTTTAGAAATAGTCTGCCTATATGGGATCCTTTCGCGTAGATATCCCATGCACCTCCAATTTCTTTTTATACCGACCTTGAACCTCTTGCAGTTCGTATGACCCCTGGGAGTCGATACAAACAACTTTGGGATTCACAGCCGTATAAGGTCGGCAAACCATATACCCATTACCCACGGGGTTGGTGCACTAAACAATTATCAGTCAATAATTACATCCAGTTGTCTTAACCATCCCATAAACATTTTGTTTACACTTTGACCTGTCATTCTGTGCTTAATTTACCAAATATTTAGTCTCTGAATATTCAAAGCGTAAATAGGGACCTCGTTCTATAAATAAGCATTCTAGCCACGATCGGAGTCCAGTGCGACTAACCAAATACGTTTGATTGCCTTGACATCACGGTCTGCTTACCCGGTCAACTAGTCCCTTTACAAGGCCACACGATTTCTAGGATATTTAGAGATATAGCCGTGTTACAATTAATTTGCTTTTCAAGCTTACTGTTGACTTCGATATTTACAAGAACGCTGTGCTAAGTAATTTCTTTTGTGCCCAGCAGTGTTTATAGCTTGATTCTGTCTGTCTGGTAGTAAAAAGTATAGGAGTTCCAAAACGGAGAAAAAAATTCTATACAATATCTACACAATACCCTGGAAATTTAGATAAAATTTAAGTTTGATCAAGAACATCCAAACACGGAAACGAATGTGTCACACTATTTTTTTTTCTTTATTTATTAAAGAGAGTTTTAATTATCTAATACTTCTAATTTATCACCTGTTCCGTGCCTCGGAAAGCACGTTAAGCCGTTGGCCCCGGCTGTCATGAAGATCTTTGACAGCCGTTAAAGGGAGTCAGTACCTACCCTCATAAAATCCTGACAACTAATCTAACTTCAGAATATCGTATCCCTTTGGGTTGTGGAGGTCAGATAGGCTGTCACTCCGTAGAAAACTGATATTCAGCTGCATCTGGTTAGATTAGAAGCCGACCCCAACAAAGTTTGGGAATAATGAGACTAGGAAGATAAGGATTATAGAGGGTTTTAAATTATACGCCACGACTCTCATGATCATGATCGGATGATGAGATGTGAGAGACAATGAAACACAGTATAATGCTTCAATATAATGCGTCCATCAAACCGTGTGATTGCGAGTATTACGCAGGCGCAGGAACAGACTGCGCTTGCCATAATCACTCGTCGCGGTCATGCCTCCGCCATCTGTAATTCTGAATGCTATATCTATGTCGCAATGTTGCAGCTTATCAGTTGTTATTTGGCTTCCATATTTATAACTGTACATACTTCGTGATAGGTACCCTAGTGTCTGTATACCCGACATCTTCATCCTTATTAACCCCCGACGCAAAAAGACGTTAATTAGGGCAGGAAAACGGATACTTTATATACCGGTTGAAATTCTACTCGCAAAGCATATTGTATAGCAAAGAAATATATTGTCCACCTCAAACAAGCTTATTATTTTTTATTGTTTATTATTTGATGTGTTTGCTAGTTTTATAGCAAATTTATTTTATTTTGCTTGAAACAGACCGATCTGTTTCGGCAATTCCAACCTAAGTCTCGGGAGACCCAATGTCGTCCCTGTACAAATTGCTCTCTGGGGTGCTTTTCATGTAGGCAATTGCTTTGTTATTTATATTTTCCTGTTTTAACAATAAAAGGAAAGAAATAGAGCCTTAATAACGTAGTGCGTTGGTGCCACTGTAAGATCCAAAATTGTACACTTTGTTTGCAAATAAATGATTTGTGATTTGTAATTTGTCTCGCTAGACAGAGGTTGGTCCGCGATCAAAGTTAGATACTATCGGCCCGACGTTAGTCCAACCATATGCAAACATGACTGTTATGTATGTATGGCCTACTCTCCAGACTTTATTAAACATGTTCAATTAATATATTATGTATCCATTGCCCTCAGTGAAAAGTTCTAAATATTTTTAGAAAGAGAACAACAATTTGGGAGGATTTTAACAAACGATAAAATATTTATCTAGTAGTAAAATATTCAACAGCCCACAACGTCTATTTAGCAATACGTCTTTATAGCAAAACTTTCAACTAATAAAACGTCTGAATAACAAAACATCTAATGAGCAAAATCGTTTAATGTTTTTTTGTTTTGATGAATCAAGGAGTAACTACCGTCTGGTTGAACGTAGAAGAGACTTTCGAAAGCACAGGCAAGATAACGAATAGTTCAGTTGTTTTTCTTAAAAAAAAATTGGAACTTTAGTGTTGGCTTCGCAAGCATGTCATAAATAGGTATTTCTTTGAGCACATCTCATCGGTGACTTCGTTTTGAGACTGGCTTGACAGACATTCACTAATGAATAAGAAAGCGGCAACTGAATAGAAAATATCAATTTTATTAACATTTTTATTGCTCTGTTAAATTTGCGTGAATAGCTCTCGAAGTTTGACAGAATGTGCTAGATGGCAATAAACTTTTATGCTATGTCAGAGACGTTTATAATAAAATAGACGAAGCCTAAAATTGATGATTTCGTGACTACTGCAGTATGTTTACTTTGTATTTTTTGCTATTGCATCCATGCTGTTTTACTTTTTAGCACGTCTCATATTTAGCGCTTGTTGACGGGAATTTAGCGATTACACCATGTTTACATTTGCTCTGTACTGGAGAAACCGGCAAACGGCATGATGGAGCTTTATCAATCCATCGAGCTACTAAAAAAAGTTTCGCTTTGCGACGCTAGAAATATTACACGGCCAAAACAGTTTGCCTCAATTTCCTTCTTTTTGTTCAAAAGATCTTGTCGTCAGTCGTGTGAATATTACCTACTGATCACTGGCGACCCCGGCAATTCGTCACAATTAACGGCGACATTAAATCGCCTCGTCAAACATTGACATAGTCAGCGAGTCGTCGATCAAAACCGCTGCCGTGGAGCGGCACCTTAATAACATGAAGAAGGAAGTTGAAGCAGATTGTCATGGCGACTTGAGGATCGAAATATAATTTGAAAAATGAAGACTGCCATGGGGATCAGCGGTCGAAGGAGAATATAATTATGTGGACTGAAAAAACCACTCCTCTCCATTGGCATCTGCTGTCACGTTGGCAGCCAAGAAAGAGGAACGGTAATTTCTGAGGAAAATTGTCCTTCGCGTCGTCTGTCATATTTGTAGCGGCGGCAAAATGTTTTTTTTTCCTGAAGCTCAATGCAACGATTAATTTGATTTAAACCTCCATCCCATTTGCCGATCACCGATCACTCCAGGGGCAGATGTATACTATGTTTATAGTGTAATTCCTAAAACGCAAGCAATCAAGCGCTGTAGCACTGAGACTGTTGAGAGTAAATCAGCATCGATGAAATAACAAAACAAACAAATCCTGCACTTTTCATGCAGATATCCTTAATACGATTTTTTAAATATAACTAGTTATATTTCAAAAAACATTGGTACGTATTACCACAATGGCATATAGTTCTCTCTTCTTATCGTGAGAGTCAAACGTAGTAAACTTATCTATTATATGTCATAGGTTATCTAGGTGCCTCTAGTGCGAGTTCCACAAAATTATTCGATTAAATTCGAATAACATCAAACGCATTGAGAATAGTAAGCAATTCTGCGTCAAAAGGACTTGTCCGCTTTTTGTATGGACGTTGGTTTTTTCTTCTGAGAAAATTCTAACCAGCATGAAACTACCTGATGCCGAAAGCCACAAAAATATGTAACCTAGAACCGCTGAAAAAATAATTTTATACCCCTCCATTTTTTTTTTATATTTAGAAGGGCTTGTTCATAGTCTCTCTAGAAATGTACTATAAATAGAAAGTGATTTTCTCAAAATTGGAGGAATATAAAATAAAATATTTTATGTCAAAGTATTAATTTTAAGAGCCTCTATCCAAATATATTTAACACATGCTGGTTAGACTTATGGTCGAATAAAAAACCAGTTCAGGACAACTCTTTTGGTTCTAATTTGGAGGCCTATGTCCAGCGGTAAGATGATCGAATAAAATCAAGTGTCCACTGATTACTACTTGTCCCGCGACATTGGCCTTAATTATGTTTCTAATGTCCCGCTTACTTTTCAATCGTTAGTCTGGCCAGGCCTTACATTAGTATTGTACAAGTAAATGTCGGCTTATAAAAGTATGTCAAGTGAAAAAGTTTTTGAAGTTGAAATCCCATCAAAACATGCAATTGGTGTATACCGATTTGTATAATCACTTGTATAATTATTTTACTCGTATTATGGAAAAGGCATGTGTTTTGACAAGAACCCATCTCTAATGGAACGCACTGTTGTCGTAAGGTGGACAGAAGTTAGACGGTACTGACCATACCCGTCACCCAGATATTGGTTTCTCCGAACATCATGCCGGAACACATAAAAGTTGATTGGCGGAAAGGCTTTTTCCTACCTACTGATAACCAGCCACGGCCAAAGCCTACCACAAGCAACCTTTTGTAGCAAGTTTGTAACCTTTATCCCATCATAAGTCGACTTCACTATAGATTTATAAACGTCAGTCAAGTCAATATTTATAACCGAACGTACTTATTTTTTTTTGGAAACTGTGAATTTATGAACAATTACTTGTTGATTGCTAAGATATTATTTCGGGGTTGTCCGATTCGTTTTGTCCTCAAACGAATCAATTTTTAAAAGCATGCTTCGAATGCTTTCACGCCGCTCAGCAAGTCGTGGACCGTATTTTGTATTCCTGTTTCAGAAGTTGAAGAAATAGCTTATTTTTATTTTTGTTGTTTGTTTCATGTTTCCTCCGGGGCATACTTGTTTTCGCTTCTAGGTTGATTATAAATTGTTGTTATTTTTTCTCTTCGGATACTTATGTAATCATTATTTTTACTATAGCCAATACTACTTACGTATTTTGTAAGCACGTATTCAAATTACACACAACAAAGCAAGTCAACTACTTATTTAAATACATATACCCTTCACGCCAACAAACAACAATATTGGTCCCGTGTTGGGATCGAAATCGAAACTTGGACACCATTTTAGAAGCTAACAAAATTATTTCTGATTACCAGGACAACAAAGATGCATGGACGTTTCAAGAGATCGCCTTCAAGGCGGAAATGGATCGCCACGAAGATCCTGAGTCCGAGGAAGAAGCATTCATCCTATGTGGCGAGGACCCAGCAACGAGAGCAAGGACCATTGTTGAACTTAGAAACATTATATACGGTAAGTTAATTATAAGTCACATTCTGATTATATATAATAAATAATAAGAATAAGAATAAATAATAAAAATATTATACCACCACTTGGTCCAGCCCTGAAACATTTGCCCATGATCGTATTCTTGCCAGTCCGTAAACTGTCTATTTTTACTGTAATTGAACTTTAGTATTTTAGTTATTTAGATTGTTTGTGACTCTGAGTTTTTATTATTTTATTAAAAAACATTTAAAACAAATATATATTAAATAAGTATATTTGTTTGTGTCTCTGAGTAATGGTGAATCCAAATAAATGTTTTTTCTTTCTTTCTATATTTAAATGAGTTGTTGCTACCGTTAGTTCCTTAACAGAAAACTTAGGTATATTTCAGTCGCATGGCTGTTTGGTGACTTCTCTGCCATTCTCTTGTTCACCCGTTTTGTTATACAACACCCGCACGTCCACCATCTGACGCCACCATTGAGAAAACGATACGGTCAATGACCATAATTATCTCGACGAAATGAGTTTTTCACATTTCCTTCTTGTACGTAACACCTGTTGCCATTAGGTAAGCGATAAACATGGAGTTTACGGAAACTCGTAAAAGGCGACATGTACCAGGGTAATATAAATGTACAGAGGTTTTAAACAGGACTGTAAAGCAACGTAACTGTTATTTGATATAGCAGATAAATAGCAAGACAGAAATTTATCGTTGAACGTTTAATTAGGGGTGTCAATGTCTTGAAATTATTAGCCACAAGTTTTTTCTTAATCCACGATGCTGAATTTAGAAGTGACATTATAAGTTATGAGGTGTCACCACTCTAATAACGGATTACCGTATATAAAAAGTTTGTCTAGGTTCTTAACCTTAGCAAAGTGTGATATTCGACAATTTGCTCATTCCTCGTGAATGTATCGACCTTCGTTATGCCACTTATTTTTAGTCTATTGTACAATGTGGTAAATATCCAAAAATATAAGTAATTACAGAGATAAGATATTAGTATAGTCATTAATAACATAATAATTAACAGTAAAAATATAGATTTCAAGGTTACACGCGGAAGAAACGGAATTTGTGGTCCTACACCGTAACAAATGAATTTGTAATTTCGGTGGAACACAAACATTTTGTAACTAATATTAGCATACAAACATAAATAATGATAATTAAACATAACCTAACTACACAGTTATTTTTACTTTTCGACTTGGGTTTGACCTCTACTATTATGGCATAAAATATCGTGTAAATATAGATTTATCCTCATAATAATTAATTTAAAGAATAAAAAGTGATGAAACACATTTTGCTCCACCATGAAAACCATTTTAAACCACCAATCATGACTTAAAACGGTTTTTTAAACCAACCGATTGAATTCGTTTCAAACTGGCATTACCATCTAAAGTTCCGTCTCCTGACGCTAACGCTTGCGATGAATATCTGCCTAAATAAAAGCTGTCCGTTGGTAAGCGCATTATTTGATAATGGCTAAACCGATTTGGAAAACCTTATACTAAAAAATATTCGTTGAGTCTAAATTTGGTTTATAAAGTATAATAAAAATTGGAAAAAGTTTAACAAATTCTACTCATACTTGATATTCTATATTAATTTGTTGCTAACTTTGTTGTGTCCAAAAACCTAAAAACTAAATAAATAAACAAAAATAAATATTATACTATAATGACATATCCAGACACACAATCATCTCCCTGCCCTTTTCCCAATTTATTTGGGGTCGGCGCAGTATGTCCTCTTTTTCCATACATCTCTATAACCCGTCATCTCAGTAGTTACTTCCTTTCTCGCCATATCACCCTTCACACAATCCATCCAATATCCAGGCACACAATATACGGATAATAAATAACATTGTTCTGAACTGCTATGCACAGTATAATGTTTCGTTTCAGCTCCTATAAAAATAGTCATAGCAACCAGCTGCATACTTGTGTAATATCAACACTATGCACAACACAGAAACTAACTGGTATAACGCAGCGGTCAGGCCAGGGACCCACTACTTATCAGTGGGTTAGGCTATTAAGATGCAATACGACACAAACACACAATTAATTAATTTATTTCGTAATTTGCATCGCCGTCCCAATCATAGTACAGCCCCAGATTTAGGTGGGACTTGGGACAGTATCTTAATGTAGAATTAGGTAATAAAAACTCGAGTTCAGTTTCAAAAGAAACATTGTCAATTTACGTGATTGACACGATGGTTTGCTATTATGTCAATGTTACTACTAAAGAATATTAATTATTACTTACTACGGCATTAAAAAATAAATGATAAAAATTAATTTCAATATTTTTATGACACAAACTGCGAAAAGTTGCTATAAGTCTTCCACCAGGGGTAAATGATTCAAGTTAATCTATATTATATTATGCATATTAAACTTCGTTCTGCATTATTATTTGTCCATCAAAAAACTATAATAGATTTATGTAAAAGCTAAAAAATCTAACAATTATTTGAAACAAATCTAACCGCGTTACATTGTTTCCTCCGACGATGACGTTTCAATCAATTTGCCGCATTCATGATCCAAAGATGTAAAGGCAAGTTGTCGGCGTAATAAAATATTAAAAAATATATATTTTTGATATCCAATAAAAGGTCTAAAGATTTTTTAAATATTTTCCAGAACGAGGCGAATGCCACCCACATCGTATGGACGACGCGTATCTACTGCGGTTCCTGAGGGCAAGACGTTCGGTACCGGCGCGGGCGCATCGACTTGTACGTAAAATCTTATATTATACGTTAATAAAACTCATAATTTGCTTTTCTCTATAGGCAACCAACCATTTCATTTCTACTTTACTCAAATATGGGGTATATTTACTTTTTTTACGTGTGAAAAACCCTTACAAGTGCCCCATCAACAAGACCTCTTGAAGGGGTTATGTCCGACTCGCACGAACTAAAAATTGCTTTTACTACAAATAATAAGTAAAAATTAGATGCTCATTATTTTAATATATCATTGCTATTCTTCCAGTTAGTCCGCTACACCAACTTCCGGAATCAGAACCCGCACCTGTGGCGCGACGTCGACTGGTTGGGCCTCACCAAGCTGGGACATGTGTTTGAAGGGGTGCTGTACGACAGGCCTGATGTCGGCAGACTTATTATTGGCAGATTAGGTACGCTTTCTTTAAATTTGAATTATGTGCCGTATGGTTTCCGGCCTAAGAACAGAACCACCCCCAACTTGTCCCGCGGATGTCGTAAGAAGCGATAAAGGGAGACAAAGATCCGGAGGATGGGCAGCAGCATCCTTCTATGTAACAGTAATCATCTGCTACTGCGATCGCCAACCCGCTTGCCTAGCGTAGCGATTATGGGCAAATACCTCCAATGAGCTCAAAATGTTGGCGCGCATAAGGAGAGGCCTATGTTCAGCAGTGAACTAATAAAGGCTGATGATGATGCTAATTTAATTAAAGTCTATCAATTACAAAGAATCTTTGGGATTATCAAATAAGTCGTCATCGATCGTCACCTAACTGATGTTCCACATTCTACAAAAGGAATTGTCTTAAAATATCGTTCGGGCTGTTACTATTGCTAGATTTGCGATGGAAAATTATAATTTCATGGAAAATGTATGAGCTAGTAGCTACCTACATACCTCTGTATTAATATCTACTACCCTCATTTTCAGGTCTTTGGGATCCCGACGAATATCCAGTGGATGATCTAATCCGCGGCTGCTTACTGCTTCTGGAGATCGGGATCATGCAGCCAAAGCTTCAGATATTGGGTGGTACCTCCCTGATGGACTGCTCAGGTCTCACCATGAAGCACATGAGGCAGTTCTCACCAGCAATCGCCATCCAAGCTATGAATGTTATGGGTGTAAGTAAAGATTTTGTAATTATTTACTGACATGGAAACTCACTACAGATCCTCTCGTATTTTATTCGATTACAAACATACGAGTACATAGGCATAGACCTCTTCACATACGCATCATTTTCATATTTTGTGCGCTTATTAGAAGGTGTTTGCCCTTAATCGCAAGGCTGGGCAAGTGGGTTGCCGATCGAGAAGATAGTTGCTATTACACAGTAAGATACTACTGTCCAGCTTTCAGATTTATCCCTTTGCCGCTTCTTACGACACCCGCGGGATGAGTAGGGGTGGTTCTATTCTAAGGCTGGAAACCATACGGCACTCTTTGGCCGGAAACCACACGGCACTAAATACATACTTTTTGAATACATACAAACCAGTAATCTATTTATAACTTTACACGGCAACGACAAGATGTCATTGCCGATAAACAACTTCTGAAGTACTAGTCCTGAGTGACATACAGCAGCAGGAAATTATACATATAAGTATCATCCAGAAAAACTAAGCACAGTCCTCTTCAATTTTGCTATTGCTAATGGTCATTATACCCTAGTAACTTTGATTCTAGTACGCATTCCCGACGCATCAGCGAGGGGTCCATGTGATCAACTGCTCCAGAGTGTTCGAGACTCTGTTTCACTTCTTTAAACGTCTGGCGCCCGTGGATGACATGTGGAAACGAGTGCACTTCCATGGAAATGATCTCAGTTCTTTACATAAGTAAGTATTCCTGAAGGTTCAAAGCATTGCAAGTAATATTAACTGCGTAATCTTTAAATAATCAAACTGCAATAATTTAGCAGGACTTCAATAGAACCTAAATCTAATGACCTCTTTAAAGTACCTATGTTTGTTCGGGTGGAATCTTGCAAGCTGAATTGGAACCACTTCCTCTAATCCCCGTAGGATTGAGTTGAATTTTTGTATATTGGTTCAGTTCCGATGACAATGCATTTTTATGGTAAAATTGACCTGAATCCATGACAATGACACCCAGAATTAGCTCTATATAAAGGAACTCTTCAACAATCAACAGCACAGATTTATTTATAGAAATTTTTGCTAATATGTACAGTTATTAATTACAACCCTAATTTACTCTATCTTTAACCTTATTGCAGACACATCGATCCAGAATGTCTACCAAAGCGATATGGAGGACATCGGGATCCAATCTCTCTAGAGCAGTGGCTAATCAAGTGCAAACAGTACGGAAACAAAGACTTTGATAATGAAATGAGAAACCTAGGCTATGCTGCAGATTAAATTAATAAGGATTAATGCCAAAATAATGTTCCTTCAAAAATAATGGGAGTTTCTTCGTCTGGCGGCGGATACTAGGAATCCATGAACTCCTAGTGGCTAGTATCCGCCGCCGCAGGCTTACGATGATAAGCCAGACCTTTATGGGATACTTAGGGGAAAAGCAGTTCGGTTCTATATCAAAACTTTATCGTGTCGGCAAATTCCAGAACTGAACTACAATAATATATTACTACGATATTGATATAGAAACCGAATGAAGGTGGTAGCTATTGTATTATTTAGGGGTAATTAATAAAAATTGGCCTAACAGAGTTCAGTGATTAAATGTGATATGATATACATTTATATGGAAATAAGCTAGTGTGTAACGAAATCTCAGTCATGTCATGACATTTGTTAAGTATACGGGAATCATTAATGTTAATACAGTCGTAGACAAACGTTATAATCTCACTTAAAGTTTTCATTGCGCATGCACAAATGCGCAGGTTTAGTGAAAGAGATAATTTTGTTGCCCAGATCTATTATAGACTCTCTATTATGTACCTACTAACTTTATTGTTGGCCACGACTAGCATAATATCAAGATACCTAGGTTTAACGTGAGGACCAAGTCTAATTCACGATTATATTTACATTTGATATAGGTATATATAGTACCTATTTGGAATGTATTTTACCTATTTTTAATAAATAAATAATTAAGTTTTGGCACTCGTAAGACTAAACTTAGAAAAAATAAATTGTATTGGTAAGTAAATAGAAAACAAAAAAATATATTTTATTAAGTACTCACGTTTTTAATTTTTATACTCAGTACCTTATCCGGAATACAACATAACATTTTAAAAGTAATATTTACGTTTCATTAACCTTAGAATAATTTAATAACGCTTGGTAAAAAGACAAGACAAAGTTGTTGATATTTATTATTTTCTGTTTATGGGATTACTAGCCCTACCTAACCTACCCGGCTTCGCACGGGTGCAATATACATATAAACCTTTCTCTTCAATCACTCTGTCTATTAAAAAAACCGCATCATAATCCGTTGCGTAGATTTAAAGAGGGATATAGGGACAGAGAAAGCGACTTTGTTTTATACTATGTAGAAATATTAGTATACCTATTTATTCTCAGACGGAACTAGTTGGACAGAATTTTCCCGAAACAAACTGAAGTCATGCCGAAATAAATAGGTACCTCTTTGTTTAAATTAATTGTAATAATTGTTTAGTTATCTTTTGTTATTACTTCTTATTTCCTCTAATTAAGATCAATATATTATTGTCATTATAATAGGTAAATCAAAATAAATATTTAAGCACATGCTTTGCTTATTAGCTCGCAAAAACATCTGACTTGGACGGGATTTGAACCCGCGATCTTGCCGTGCCGTGCGCTTTACCAAGTAAGTCTTAGGCCCTGCACAGACGACAGACTATCCGTGACGCACTTTTTAGTCTGTGAAAATAGAACCTATGCAATTATATGCAGTAACGCACACGACGCGCAAAAAGTCCGGCGCACAAAAAATCCGTGTAATTCGGGCAGACCGCACCGCGCCGCGGCGCGCCGCTCCGCACAAGAAGTGTGTGAAAAAAATTGAACGTTTGCTTCAACGCGCGCTAACGCAGACGGCGCACACTTTAATCGGCAATCTTCGCGATCTCTGCACGATTTGTCCCTACAGCTCTGCCGACAAAATGATCGAAGATGTGCGTCGTGTGCGTTGAGTCTGTGAAAAATCCGCGACCGACTTTTTGCGCGCCATGCTGACTTTTTGTGCGCCGCTGACTCGATCGCACAAAAATTGTGCCGTCTGCGCAGGGCCTTACCCGCTTCAGTTGAATTGTTATCGTCATCTTTTCTATCGTTAACTTTACTGGGGTCACCGCTTTCCAGTGCTGGTGTGAGGGTTAAAATGAGAAGAAACGAAACGGAATGAACTCTCCAACACGAATAACTTTCTATGTTATGGTTTCTAATCAACCCACAACCGCTGCTTGAGTGAGTAAGTAAAAAAATGATGCAATAAATACATAAACATTTTTATTAAAGGTTTACGCAAACTACGCTAGCATTAAACATGGGTCATGTCAAACTCACAAGAATAATTACTAACTAATATACACATAGAAATAAACTATCTATAAACTAATTAAAAAGATAAACTTAATCCAAAAGACCGCTACCTGTAGGCAACGTTCCAAAAATGCTGGCTGCGTTGCCTCGCTGGCTGGATGGCAATACTAACTTACTAAGCCTTTGGGCCAGATACAGACCAGCATTTTGGTCACGCTAGCATTAAAGTTCGAATTTGTAGAAAAGACATCATTACGAGTCGCTCATATTAAAATGTTGCAATTTAGTTTATAGGACTTGTATAAATCCTAAAATACCTAAAACCTGCATACCTACTATTCTCAAAATAACATTAATTTAGGCTTTTAAACAAAAACTTTCTCAGTCAAACAAAAAGTTATTTTTTCAGGTATTTTTAGGTTAAACATTCCTTAGCATTAGTCGGCAACACAAATACACTACTTCTATCAAGATCAAGGTTAAAAAACTAGTTGAACAACATCGTAAAGAGATAACAGCTGGTTTAGATACTTTCACTTTTTTTTATAAAATGTCACAATTTGTGCAGTCGATTAGTGATAGCTGCATTCGATGACATCTAGAGACCAAAACTCCCTGACCATTACTTATGTCAAACTGGACTAAACCTGTAGCCGTAACATGCCCCAAAAATTAAAAAAATATCCTAAGCAGATCTAGCTTGTCCCCAAGCAACGACCTTGGCCAAGGTCTGACTGCCCGAGTCCCGCTAGGGATCGCTCTTAGCTGTGCTTTAGAACTCGCCAATCTGCTATCTCGCTCGCACATTGAAGATATAAAATCAATGAATATAGTTACGAAATATCGAACCAAACCAAGTGAAGGAGACCAACATTACAAAGTTTCAGCAAAAATTCCAACTTGATCAAAACATGTTTTCAAAAAAAAATAATTATAAAATAAAAATTCATTTAAAGCTACTTCAATGTGCAAGCGAGATAGTAGATTAGCGCCTTAATTTCGTTGCGTCGCGTACCTAAGTTGAAAACTTACAGGTCTAGCTAGAAATCTGGCTAAGCAATCTGAGCTTACTAAAGATATAACTGAGGGAGACCACATAGGAAAAATTGCAAAAGCGACGGGTCAGTACAAAACAAATATAGACACATAGGTACATATAATATGATATGGCACACTCGCCAGTATGGCAAACAAAAAATAATAATACTTGATGAAATTAGATATGAATTATAACCCTGCTTTAGTCCTAAATAGTGATAACGTTCCTAGGTGGCAGAGCTATGTATGAATGAATCGACGGGGGTATATAGTACCATAGTAGTACTCATTGAAGATCGCGTGGAAGTAACAACATTCGTACTGTTGTAAATTGTACGGTCGGAGAACCGGAGCGGTGGAGGCCCAAAGAAAAGATTCATTGAGAATTCGAGGGGCTTGAAACGAGAGAACGAAAAGTGTAGTACACAGTACAATAAGTAGGTCACTAATTAACAATTATTTCTAACTGTTCCAAATTTTTCACGCTGAGAAATCGGCTCAACAATGTAGCGCTATGAAATGTAATACAACAACCAACACCATCGCAATTAACCGTGTTTCAAGGTATACATTATTTATTTCAAATTTAATCTAAGATAATACACATAGATAAATAATGTATTCAGAATCAGGATCAGAATCATTTATTTGCAAGAATATGGGTAACAGAGTAGAGATTTTGTCATAAATATAATGGTCCATCATAATATTCTACCTAATTATTTCTATTTATTCTAAATTATTTTATAATTAAGTACTTGTTTAGGTAAGTAGTAAAACGTTGTGTGTATATTAATAAAAATTAATA
Source organism: Protodeltote pygarga (assembly GCA_936450705.2). Taxonomy (NCBI): domain Eukaryota; kingdom Metazoa; phylum Arthropoda; class Insecta; order Lepidoptera; family Noctuidae; genus Protodeltote; species Protodeltote pygarga. The sequence continues at coordinate 12,449,635 of OW388263.2, forward strand.
AATTCTTAGTTCAACTAAGTATTGAATATTGAATATAAAGTATGATTAATTGCTTTTAGAAAAAAAAAACAAATTTGTGAGAGTATCAGATAATGATTTATACTAATTCAGAAGAGAGAGCAAGACTGGAAAACAAGAACCAGTTACTAAATATGATGATATTTATATATGTAGGTATATGGTGTCTAGGCGCAACCAAACTGGTATTATTGAGAACATAGACAGAAACTAATTAACATCGAGAAAAGCCGTACCGAGTCATAATCCCGTAAGTTACATAAAAGGTCAGTACAGTTCATTTGGATCTAAGAACATGTTCCGGCAATCAAGCCTACACTACAATCTATTCTTGATTCTATTTTCGAAGCCGCACGCGTCGCAGGCGCAACAAACGATTGTTTTCGAGATCAAGTGGGTGCCCATAACACGATAGACCTCGGTTGCTGTCGGACGTTGTGTGTTAATCTTCCCTCTATCTTCCTATTTTTTCTTATTTACTTATCTTTGTTTTTCAATTTAAACTTTTTTTTTTCGATTAAAATCTTCATAATTTTAGTGTAATCCTAGTGTACTTATATAATTATATTTTTTGGTTCAGTAATATGAAGTGTTTTTGATTGGATTGACTTTTGATACCACCGTAAGTTGATTTTTTGTTTGTTTTTGTTCGTACGGTTCCGGTGTTTTTGTTTATTTCGATTTTTCTTATAACGTCATCACCATTTATATTTGATCCATGTGTATGGATAAACCGATCACTTTACAAAGCTTTGGATGTATCCTGATTATATTATTAGCTAATTTAAGACTTGTTCCAAAACAATTCCTATTGTAGGTATATTACTCGACACTAAATTTAAAGATCGAAGATGAAAAATCACTAAATTAAGCTGTATTGTATTATGCCAGATTGCCAGAAAAATTAACGTGCATACTACAAACACGTACTAGTGGCGGAGGCTCCACTCCTCCCGATTCCTACCGGCTTCCCACAGAAAAATGGCACAGTCAATATCAATAATGTGCCGTTGCTTTTTTTCTGTGTCGGCTCCGGCTTAGGTACCTCTTGGAGAAATTCACCCTCCGCCACTGACACATAGGTACCTAGGTACTTTCTTAGTTAATCTAAGACACCTTTGACTAACGGTGAAAGTAAACATCGTGATTAAAATTAGATTGAATAGTTAGATTATGATTGCCTACACGCAGTGAGGTAGCGTACATGATCCCACTGTGTATAAGAAGAATCTTTTGCCCTATAGTGGGATAGTTACAAGCTATATATTATTGTTACAATTAAACACAAACATGTAAGTAAGAAAAGCCACACCTACGATAATAATAATTGCAATCCCTCAATTTAAAAATGATTCTGCTTATACAATTCAGCAATTAAGAACAATGTAGTTTGATGAAAGTAAAATAAATATTAAATAGGATCACAGCTAGAGATATCCATACAAATTTGCACACCTTAAAAAATCCTTCCTAGATAAACTCCTGACCGAATTTTGGTCACAGCGGCTAATTTCACCAAAGACTAGTTAATTGCAGGAAATATTATAGTGCACAAGTGCGTGCAAAAACACGTTCTCTCTCTCTCTCTCCTGTCAGATAAAGTCCGACAGGACACGACATGACCTAAGAAAAATCAGGCACAGGACCGACGCCTTTACATGCTCTCCGAGGCACGTAGCAAGTGGTAATTAAATTCATAACACTCACATAATTTTGACATCAAAACTGAAAATCTGATTAAGTATTTCAATTCTAGAAAAGGTCATCGCTTTCGTAATCTTATGAAAACGTGATCACCTCGTATAGTGAGTGAGGTCAACTTAAAATCAGAGTTTATTATTATATATTATATATGATACAATCATATCTACAAATGCATTTATGTATTTAATGCTTAATCTTAGAAAAAGCATCAAATTATTTATCAAAAGGATTATTCGATTGTTGAATAGTGACAGATATTTCGGTTTTCTCAGGTTATTACATGATAAACGTTGTGATTTACCATAGCGGTAAGAAATATTTGCGTCACGGTGCTTGAATTCCTATTTCCTAGCCCAATTCAATTGATGACAATTTTGATCCAATTAAATTCTTAGTACTTAGGACTGGTTCGAGGTGGCGCAGGAAAAAAGTACTTGGAAGGATATGGGGGAGGCCTTTCCTTAGCAGTGTGACACAGTAGGCTAAGAAAAAAAAAATTCGTAGTTATTCATAACATTAGGATTTTGTAATATAACTGTCACTCTTGTGATGTGCTGTTAATTCTAAGCTAGAGTAATGTTAGACTACAATAACCGCATATACTAGTATATGTACAGTAAGACCACTAGGTCTAGCTCCCAGTTAGCCAAAGAATACCTTAAATAATAATATGACCAAACAAGGTTTACGATGTTTAAATTATTCTGGGTCGTTGGTCGTGTTCGTATTGCTGACCTTACATTTTATAGATATTATGAAAGACAATATTGCATAATATTTAATGCAGTGAATGTCATTTTAACCTATATGCTATGTCATTGAAGAAAACGGTGGAATAATTAAACAATAATTTAAATTACAGTCTTTTCTGACTGCTTTGGGCTAGCGGGCCAGGATTAGGGCTGCATACGCATCAAAATACCTTGATTAAAGATACCAATAATATTGATGATAGTAAGCAATGATAGCTTATAGGTAATAGGTATAACTGTTGTACTAAAACCGTCTTAATAGATGAGGTTGGTCGCATTTGGGTCGTTATGGTTAGTACTCTGGGCCCGCGGGACATTCCTACTGATGATACATTCCTTCCTTCATTCATTCGTGCTGATGGTGATCGTCGGGGTGGTTTTAGTGAGGTAAGAATCCCAAATTTCCCGGTCTCTTCCCCGGAGGACGGGTGCCTTTTGAAGGTTTCCCTCCTATAAAAAAAAATCTATATAGTACAACAGAGTTGATGTTAGCCTAGCCTCGCTTCTTTTTGAAAAGGCTCTGATGACCAGGTATGATAATGTCGTTATAGCCTAGTGGCAAGTCAGTCAAGGTTCAAACCTGAGGCGACCTCTGAATTTTCGTAAGTTATGTGCGTATTATAAATTAATTATTACTAACACCGTGCCTCGAAGAGCACATAAAGCCGTCAGTCAGTCTAGGATCTAATCTCCCTCCAATCTTGTAGAATTGCCGTCCCATTGGATTATGAGAGAGACACTAGGAAGTGCACCTGTGTTTGCGCTATAATAGGTATCTCCTTAATAATTTGATGATCTCTTGAAAATGGCCGCTGTGACCTAAATTCGGTCAAGAAGAACATTATCATTAATACCTAGTACCTTATACTCTGTGTATTCATTTCGTTAATAAATAACACTCTTTCTATTGAATTATTAAACCAGTTTAGTTCTTTCCCAGTGCGGTTAACCAGTAGCTACAGCTACATCTATCTAAGAGCCGATTTCACCACTGACACTAAACGCGATCAATCGAGTTAAAGTCGGTTCAAGCGTTTAACTGAGTTCAAAACTGCAATTTGTGTATGGCTGATCTTAGTTTAATTAAACTCGATTATTAAAGTGAATGGTGAAATTGGGCCTTAGTAAAGGAATCCGACACCCACGCGTTATAATATACTATCCTTTCCACATATTATTGCAGTACTTTTCGTGAATGGCATGCCAAATAACCTTGGCTTAAATAGGGCTCCGAACTATAAGTACTAATTATCTCAGCTATCTGCCGCATGCCGTAATTATAGTAAACAAGAATGTTGATAATGTTATTTGTAATTTATATTCTTTCCTAATTACCCTAATTACGATTGGTATCAATTTATTATTTTTATTTATTTATTTATCTTTTGACAGTTTTCCGCAATTAAAAAAATTATTATTAAGTATTATAAATAGGACGAGATGGTATAATACTCGTATGTAACTTAAATGTAGGTACACCCTTTTTTTCAATGAAAAAATGTGCCAGCATTATATATTGGCTCTTTATTTGACCTCGGTTAATAAACAATATACTTTAAACCCGACTTATTCCATGAGAAACATCGTCCCGCTAACTTAGTGGCGCGTAAACTTTAATTTGATATCTCTTAGGTGTTTTAGCCGTCGAAACGTGGGTGTACTGCATACATCTCTGCCTACCCCGTCTGGGGAATGTGTTAGTGCGTGTGTTAATGCGTGAGTCTGTGTTATGTAAGGTGTTTTAAAACTACGAAGTTTTTTTTTTTTTTTTTAATCTTTATTTATGTTTAGGGCCTTTTATCCGATAGATATGTCAACCCCATCGTACCTTATTACAGAATTAACTCTTAATTAATACAACAAAATTAATTATAATTAATTACTTAAAGTTATAATGGTCCCTTTTTCTGATTTCTGATAAGACGTTGCACTAATCAACTTACATTGTTGTCTAATGTTTTGTTAGTAGAGCTAGTACTCATAGTTGAACGAACAATTATGAGTTTGAACAAATATAAAAAAAATACATTGTTTTTATATCCTAACTAGTGTAGTAACAAATCATAAACTTTTGAAATAATTTATAGATTATATCAAAAGTTCATTGAATAACCAATCTACATTCAGAAAACTGGATTCTACTCTCGTAATTAGATTCGACAAAAAAAGCGAACCCAATTATTTTTTATAATCACTCATAAAAACGAGAACAGTTACGCAAGACAGATCAAGATATTAATTAATGTCTGAGTAGTTACGGGGCCTTCTCTCAGATATCGAATTGAGATGATATAGAATAAATTGGAATCCATAGTCTATTGTTATCGATCACACACACACATACATGGTGTTTTCCAAAGATCACCAAACACATCACACCATAAACCCTGCAACTGTAGTTGTGATAATCCTCGAAATTTTCGTAACGGTGAGCTCCATTATTTCACTTGGGCTCAAAATAATGTTAACCTAAAGGATATCCTAGTACGCTAATACCCTAGATAAACATTGCGATTGTGTATTAGCGGTCCGCATTCCTCTAGAACAGGGGTCATCAAATGCCAGTCCTTTGCCCGGCTTTTTTGTGCGGACTCGACTAAACTATAAATTCATATTCTTTTTTACTTATGAAAGAAGATCAAAGTATTATAAGCATTAGCAAATAAACGATGATGTAAATGTCTAAAAATCGGCATCAGCGTGCATTGATGTGAAAATAATCTATATCAGCAACAACCCTATATAAATAGCTTTGAGTGACGTGACTATCAATTAGTTAACTTTTTTATTAATTAGGAGCATGAAATAACAAGTTATAAGTTCAGTAGATTTAAAAGTAACTTCTTAACTAATAGAGGTTAGAGATGATGCCTTCAAAAATATGTAGATAATTGTTACAACTTCGAGATAAGTTTTGCAATTTAGTTTAAGATTCACTCGTTTTTAGGATTCTCTATTTCACTCTCCGGTCCATCACGTCGATCCGTTGCTCCGTTACTACCTGATAGAAGGAAAAACCTACAAACCGACAAACACACTTTTTATTTATGATTACGAATTATTAAGCTTATGATTAATAGCGACATAGAAATAACGTCAAATTGTTTGCCTTCCCAATATTTTTTTATTAATGATTCAATTATTATTTTGTAGGTTAAATACCTAATATTTTAGTATCGATGCTTCTGTCAAACCAGCTTACTTATTATAATATGAAAAATATTTCTGTTAAGTAGTAAACATATTTACGGAATTATTTTCCGTTGGGTATTTAATAAAATATTCATAACTATATTCATAAGCTCGCTCAATTATCAGACTTATTATTTTTTATTAATAAGTTTTATGTAAAGCTCTTAGTCTAAATAAATAACGGCATGTTTATTAAATTAAGAAGTACTTAAAACATGAACTACGCTTCCATTTTAAGAGATCTAGATTTAAATTAAAGAAAGTACACACGCGGCTGTCAAAATACTTTCAAGATTTTATCAGTCAAACGCATTTTTACATCAAAATACGAGTATCACAAACTTTCTAGGTAGGCAAGAGAATTTCTCGAACATACATAGCCAACATACCAGTCCAATTAAAATAAAAACGAAATGGTTAGTAAAAACATTTGCCAATTAAAATGCGAACGCCTTGTTTATATTTCGTCATAACTAAAGTAATATGTTTAGGCATTATTCCATAGACGTGGTTTGAATAAAACCTTGGCTACACGACCAGTAAGCGTCTTTTGATTACCGACATTTGATCCGCACGTTGTATACTTTCAAGGTTGGAATAGACAACTGGTCTAAACTTTTACGAAATAGATGAACAGATTTTAGATTAATTATACAGCATTAACTATTGCATTCAATATTTTTTAATTGACGAATTTTTAATACTACCTACCATAAAAATCTTGTAACTTAATCTAGGATATGCTCATTTTGGTTTGTTGTAGTGTTGAATATCTATTTTATAGATTTATTAATTTTATTTATTTCGATAACCAAAAACAACACATCCTGACTGGTTTCACCATCATCATCATCATCAGCCTGTATTAGTGCACTGCTGAACAAATGCCTCTCCCAATGCGCGCCACTATTGTGCGCTCATTGGAGGAGTATTTGCCGATCCGAGTTGGCGATCGCAGTAGCAGAATGATGATTGATGTTGATGCTGCTGCCCATCCTCCGGAACCCTTTTCGTTAGAACTTAGAACTTTATAACTCAGATTGTATTCTTTATTAGAACCTAACCTAACCTAACAATCTGGAATCGTTTCAATGATCTAAGATGGACAAATAAAAAAAAATTTAATAATTAATTAAATATCTGGCAATCTAGGACATTTCTTTCATGTCCACCTAATATGCTACCAGGGTTTCATAATACCGAGGTAATTAAGTGCACGGCTGACGGCTGTCAAGGAGGCTACTGAGTCAACAACCTACATAACTATTTATAGTGAACGGTAGCGAACTAGCGAGTGTAGCGACAATTTTTTGCCGACGCACGCAAATAATATACCTCTTGCTTGATTATATGACAGCATTGTTATACAAAAACGTCTTGACCTCAAGTACTTTTACTGACGCAAGACACATACGTAAATTTCAAAATCTATTGTGGTCTCCATTCAAGGTGTAGGTACCTACTTAAGGTGATCGATTCGAGTACCACCTTCCGCATGATAGTTCTTTTTATTATATGAACAGGAAGAGTTGATATTCCACAAATTAGTTTTATATTTCTTTTACTTAGAGACTTTATTTAAAGCAGTTGTAAATTTTAACTAGGTCTTGAGATAATATGGATGCCTGTCCGTCACGACTGAGCGCCTTTAACCGATTGAAGCTTTTGAGTGGCTATTTTTACAAACTAGGAGGCTGAATTTATAATCATTTGAGAACTTTTGCAAAGGGCTGCCGTATTCAAAAGCTCAAAATTTAAATGTGGTTCCCCAATGGGAACACAAATGATTTTGTTTACCTATATTAAGATATAAATGTTATGTCAATATTGAATACTTTAAATTCAAGTTCAGAAAAAGTCGAAAAATATAATTCACTTTTATATCCGACCATTTCAGGCAGCAGAAACATCCGCACTGAAGATACTAAACAGAATATGTAAAAATCAATCGGAAAAATCACCGAAAATTTTAATAAAAATATAACTTTAATATTTATTATTATTTTTTATTATCTATCATACTTACTATTATTTCAAGACTAATTATGTTAAGTTGAAAAACTTTTTAGACCACCCGTTATTAAAACAAAATTAGAAGAGTTAATATAATTGGATTTTGATGAGTGTTCAATATTTCTTCAGATTAAGCAACAATTTATTTGATGTTTCACATGATGTGGTTAATAAAATATAATGTATGTGCTAATTAATACATCATAGATATATTATTATGTTATGATTAACGGACGTCAATTCAAAACCGGGCACGTCTATGTCTGATTTATAATCGTAGGCCGCGCCTTGGTGCGGGTTTAGTACGGTAGGTAAACAAGCAAAAAGTATAAACAGGATCTAATTTTAGAATGAGAGTGATGTCTATCAACTTTTTTAAATTTAAAACCATTAGTACTTAGGTAGTTACTTTCTAATAATTTTAAAAAAAGATTAGGTGGCTTCAAACTAGTACCTACTATAGAATAGAATCTTGAGAAAAGATCACTAATGATTCAGGAAATTAATTCAAGTAACAAAAATAATTAAAAGTTACTTTACCCATCAGTTACCCTTTATTTACAGATTTCATCCCACCTCGTAAAATGGGGTTCATCGAGATCGCTTTTCAAGCAGAATTAAGCCGTTTCGAAGATTCGGAGTTCGATGAATACGCGAAAAGGCATTGCAATGAAGATCCAGATACCAGGGGCAAAGCGATTGAAGAGTTGCGCCGATTGATACGTGGTGAGTAATCTCTTCGTCAATTATGTAGCTCTAGTATTTGTAACATTTTAACAGCTGAGGCTGAAGAAAAAAAAACTATTATTGTTTTTTTTATTATTGCTTTCTTATGAACCAGACGTGACTTTAAATCATGGCGCATAAATAAAATTGTAATAGGCGATCGTACATCTAATCAGCCGAAACTGGGCCTTTTCTAAGCTGAGATTGAGTAGAGGCCTTCTCTCAATTCATGAATCAAGGTCAAGAAAAGATATAAACGTTCATTACTTTATTGGGGTCATAACACTCTATGGAATTTATTATGACGCGTACGCACGGCCTTCAATAGGTATAATTGTATCCAATGGGGTATCATGTGGGCTCATGGCCCATGTAGGTAAAATGGCGAAATCTAGGCACAATAGTAATTTTCTTTTGCATTACTCAATATGTAATGAATGGTGTTGTTGTCAGCTCAAGATTACATTATATAATGGAGTAACTACTGTACTCTATATTACATTACGAAAGTTGTTTAATACACTACTTTGTAATGGAAATAATCAACATTATAATTTGAGCACTTTAGATAATCACAGTCACTTTCAAACGAAGACCAATTTGAAAACAATTTTGCATGGAATATTAGCTCGAGGGTTCCCATAACATCATTTATTTCATTGACTCTGGTTTATTTACTTTAGATACAAGTTGTTGGTGCACCAGCTTTCAAATTACACCACTAGCAATTTTTCAAATGTTTTTTACATTCATGAAAACATATTATGGTTGATTAATGTAATTCACCACTTATCACCATCCGGTTAAAAGGGGACAAGCTAGTGGTAGTACCTATATGATATTAGACGTAATACTGTTTCAGACCGAGCTGAATGCAATCCCCGTCGACTAGATGATGCTTATTTGCTTCGGTTCCTAAGATGTCGCCGCTCCATACCTGCACTTGCGCACAAACTGGTAAGCTAATTTCTTTTTTTACCGTCATACCACCTAAAAACGGGCATGGGTTACTAAACAGTTGATACGTAAAGACACCTGGCTATGCAACTCGCTAGATCCGTTATTCAAGGTCAATTTACTTTAGAACTTATCCGAATCGCCCACAGATTAGATATAATGTGATAATCTTATATTGACCATAACATTAATTTAGTATTTTGTGTCTAGTGCTCTTATTCTCGAGAATTCATGTACACCGTTTTTCAGCATCGAGATAATCTGTAAAATAAGAAAGAATATTTGAACTCGTGACCAAAGCCCGCAGTCGCTCTGCCACAAAGCTTTTCGTAGCCTATTTTTTCTATCTACAAAACTTTGAACTTTAATCTTTAGAAAGCCTCTCACTGCGCAAGCGACGCGACGCCGTTCAAATCAACCTATCGCTACAGTAGCTACTTAGATACCTACTGCATTTACATAATTTGCTATCTCTTTATTATAGTACCATATTACCATATTTCACATGTATAAGTTAATAGATAGGCACCGGGTTAATAATATAATACAAATGAGTTTTTACCGCACAGCTATAGACCGAATTACCCATCATCATAAATTATTTAAGAGTTACGTTCTTGTCGATGCAGCTTCTTCCAGCTCAAGAGCCAATTCCTTGACCTCCTTATACGTCTGAACTTTTCCTTTTTTTTTTGGTATGCGCTACATAATCTTGGCCTACCTCTTCCTCCCCTTACATCGACTTTTTCTTATCTACTTCCAAAGTAATTTCTCTTCTACATCAAGAAGCTCTAGATACACAAGTGCGCACTTGTTCTAGACGAAAGCCTGTGCTTTCATGCATGAGTACATTCTGATGCATGTGTAGAAATGCCATTATTTATAAGACACCTTCCTGATAGGGTCGGTGCGTTTTCATTTTAGTATAGAAACGTGGGTATGCGCCGAAACGACTCAGGAAGCTCTCATTAATCGCATGTACCTACTCGGAAAAGAATCTGTATAGACTCGCTACTGAAACGAAAACGCACCGCGGGGTGCCCTCTATCTGGCAGAAACTTGTTTCTCCGAAACCTATTTGGCATAACTCACTTGACATAAACTTTTTTAAACGAACATTATTAAGGTAGAAAAAATATTTAATATAATTGTTTTTTGGCCTAATGTTTTTATGTCCGAATTTAAAATGGGATACTTTTAAGATGGCAGAATCATCTTTAGGTATAAATTTCATATCCATAATAATCAATAAGTATAACCATCATATCGTAGAAAGTTCACAACCAGAATCATTTTTTGGCATATATTTTATATCCATAATAATCAAAAGTAGAACCATCATATCGCAGAAAATTCACAGCCAGAATCATCTTTAAATATTCTATGCATGGTCGTAGTCTTGTCTGCCCTACCCCTAGAGTGTAATCTAAGCCCGCGAAGGCGCGGAGGGGCGAGGCGGCCCGCGAGCTGAGGAGCAGGTGGTTTTAACGCACACCGCCGCGGCTGAGGCTGAAGCCGAAGCTGCGGAGGCGAGCGTCATAATATGGTTAACACCCCGACTCAGAGTACCCCGACTCGGATAGGTTAGGTTAGAAGGGGATGGCGGGGTCGAATAGACCCCGCCGTCCCCTTCGTGGTTATTTTTTTATAAACCACCCAGAAGTAGGAGCCCCGCGAAGCGGGGCTCCGTCGACCAAGCCCACCCTCGACCATGCATAGAATATTTAAAGATGATTCTGGCTGTGAATTTTCTGCGATATGATGGTTCTACTTTTGATTATTATGGATATAAAATATATGCCAAAAAATGATTCTGGTTGTGAACTTTCTACGATATGATGGTTATACTTATTGATTATTATGGATATGAAATTTATACCTAAAGATGATTCTGACGTACAAAATTATGGGTTTCGGTGTATGGTAAATGAGTGTATGCCAAACGATTTTCTGCGGAAAGAGGTTTATGCTATCCGTGGCTATGCGAAATAAAATTATGACGTAAAAAGTTCTGCTATAAAGGGTGGACCCCATAATCACCATAACTCATTCTGAACTCCTAATGACTACACATTTTTCAAAACTAGTTAAGTGATTATGGTTTAACTCTGACCCATTAGTGACAAATACTATTTACAGGTTAACGCTATCTATTAGTAAAGAAAGCGTGAAAGTTACTAATTTTTCACACTTTCGGTTAACACGTACTCTTAAGTATAAGTAGTTAACCTACTTAGTAACAGTAGCTACTTAAATTAAACAAAACAAGAAAGTAATATTGTTTAAACTTTTTCTAGACAATTCTTCCAATAATGTTCCTACCTTTCCTCCTGTTCGTTCCTTCCTATGAAATTTAATCTCGGTTAATAAACAATATGACTTTTTTTCATCAAGTGAAGGAGAAAGTAGGAGTCGTATCAAGAAGCCAAAAGACAAGCAGAGGATAGAGAGAGGTGGCGATTGCTCCACCGATAAGAGCCTAGCTCTTAACTATAAAAGAGAGAATAAACAATTTACGTATTTTAAAAGAGACTATTCCATGAAAAATATATTATTCCGCTGGCCAGACTAGACTAAATTTACATTGCCTCGGAAAGGAATGGAAGCGAACTGAATTACACATAACATAATAAACTTTTTGTCAATTTTGTAACGTACAAATTAGATAAATAGGTCGCGCGTGTTCTAGGAAATTCCCGCACATTCTTGGGAATTCCCGCAGCTACTATCGGCGGCGGCGGCGTCAGATTGTACTGTGTCTCTATGTTCCTTTCTGTTTTGGGTCCTCAGATGGTTCGCTACGAACAGTTTCGTCGACAAAACATGTATCTTTATGACTGCGATCCCTTTGACCTGGTCCGAGTGAAGAACGTGTACGCTGGAGTGCTGCCTGAGAGCCCTGATAATGGCCGGATCATTCTCATGAGGTTTGGTAAGACTGCCTTGGAAGAACTGTTTCTTACTAGATACTGGTGCTCATTTTCTTGCAAACACTCTACTTTCATATAAAGATCGTTAGAAATAGATGGATAGAAGATTTTTCATAAATCTTGTCTAATTCGTAAACTAATTTGACAGCTATAATTTGACAGTTAAATTTGCTGTCCTTTTTCGATTAAGAGAATCAGCACCAGTACGTCCACGACCGAATTTTTAGAATTTAGCATCTCTGTGTTTCGGTTTCGCTTGACCTGACACGACCCGACGCTGAATATTTGATACACTTCAGAGTAATTTAGTGGTTTACTCTGCTACCTAAGAGAATGGCCTAAGCTTCCTGAAATTTTAAAAGCCTATGAAATTACAGTGCCACCAACATAACTGCTATGTGTTCCCTTAGTATAAGTTTACAAACTACACAAATACCGACAGTTTTAGGGAAAAGTAATGAACCTTTCTCGCTTTTGCACATTATAAGACAGTGAAGCGAAGAAACAAGCATACCCCACTACCGTTAGAAAAATTTGCGGTGGCGCCGAGGTCTGGGGTCTCCAACCTCCCGTGTTCCATACCCTCAATACTGTGCTACATACACTCTGATGGGCGCTATAATAGTTTTGCCTGCCTGACGGCGTTATTAAAATTGAAGCCTGAGAAGTTTTTCTATGGTGCGCTAACTATTCCATGTTCGCAAACTTACTACGCACTTTAATAAGCCAAAGAATTAGAAGTAGACGAACATTTTTCTCATAAAAATCTTACTTCTAGGTCGATGGGACGTAGACGCAGTTCCAATAGCAGACGTGGTCCGCTGCGCCTTAGTGATGGATGAGATAGCAGTGATGCAGCCCAAGATACAAATACTAGGAGTCACCATCATTGTCGATCTAGAAGGGCTTAACCTGAGACACGTTGCGCAGCTTACACCAACGGTGGCAAGCCAGATTGTCGCTCTTATGGGGGTAAATAGATTCCTTATTTTATTTTTTAATTATTCTATTAGAAATAAAAAATAAGCTTCTCCTCGTAGAATTAAAATTGAGGGTAAATTTGAACCGACAGATTTGAAAAGATCGTCTAATTTTGAGATGTGTCGTTATTGCACGGAAAATTTGATCCATCTTCATGTAGGTACTAGGGTATCAGAGACTAAAAGAGACGCTCAACAACACAACTATTATTATCGTAACTTTGTGTTTAGTGCCGCCATCTATTAGTTCATCTAAGAAACATTCGAAACGTGACTGCAAATAGTTTCACTTTATGATCATAGATGGCGTCATTTGGAACAAGTCACAATAATTAGAATAGAACTAAAATACTTATATTTGTAAAAATAGAGTGGGAAAAGTTGCTAATAATAAGTAAAATTATGTCATAATATCCCACCATTTCTGGCGTACATATTTATCTTAAATCTAAATGAAATACCTATAATAAAATTAAAATATAATAAACAGTTTTAAGTAAGTAGTAGGTAATGTTTTCCTAAAAGTTAGAGAATAATAATAGGTACCTCTCCATCAATATCATCCAAAGGAGGCATGCCAGAAGGCTAGCTTACAACTTTCTTCAAAATCCTTGAATCACAAAAGCTACTTCGTCAGAAGGTAAAAATAGCGCGTCCATTTTTTTTTTGTAAATTGTGATATCGAATTTATTACTATTATAATTTACCCTGTATGTGATTTTAATACTCACAAACTTAACGTACAAAACTATTAAAATACAATTAAAACTAAAACTAAAAACTAAAACTAACGCCAAAACTAAAATAAAAAGAGAAAAACTTAATCTAAAAGACCGCTTCCAGTGGGCAATGTCCCCAAAACGCTGGCTGCATTGCCACGTTGAATGGCAATGCTAAGCCTTTGAGCTAGGTATAGGCCAGCGTTTTGATCCCGAGTAGCTTCGACCAGACGCCCCGATAGTTCTTTAAACATTTTTCGGGCTCTCGGCCCCCACGACCCCAGCGTCTCGACCCCAAAAGCCTCAAAAAATAAATTAAATAAAAATAAATAATTTAATAAATTTACCCTTAAATAGTTTTCATAATTTCTTATTTTAACTAAGACACGTTGCGCAGCGCAGCCAACGTTACCAACCAACCAAAAATTGTAGTTCATATTGGGGGTATTCTATTAAAAAAAGTAAACTACTCCTCGGAAAATTAAAAATAGCGTGTTCAATATTAAATTATGTTAGGTCAAATTTGGAAAGATCAAAAATTTCGGCTAATTTCGAGATGTGTCGTTATTGTACGGAAAATTTGATCCATCTTCATGTAGGTACTAGGGTATCAGAGACTAAAAGAGTCATTCAACAATGTAAACAAGTCGTGTTTTTGCTAAATTTTTATTATTATGTATATCCCACGGGTTAATAATGCGACAAAATAATGCTGAGCGTAGAAGAATTTTATTATTTGTTGGGATTAAGTATACTATTATTAATTATCGTAATATTGTGTTTAGTGCCGCCATCTATTAGTTCATTTATGAAACATTCGGAACGTGACCTTGCAAATAGGTTTCACTTTATGTTCATAGATGGCGTCATCTAAAACAAATCACAATAATTAGCATAAATTAGAATACGTTTATTTTTTTTAATAAAGTGCGCAAAGTTGCTAACAATAGTTAAAATTGTGTCATAATATTTTACCATTTCTGGCGTACATTAAACAGTTTACTAATGTACAATAGTAGTTACTGCTTTTCAGGTTATAGGAATATACCGCTCCATTCATCAAACTCACCATTTTTTTAGTAAATTGTGCTATCGTGCTATAACTAATTTACCCTCAAAATAATAAATTAATAGTATTCATAATTGACACGTTGTGCAGCTTACACTAACAAACATGGTAAGCCAGATTCTCGCTCATGTTGGGGGTAAATAGATTCCGTATTTTATTTTTTTTATTCTTTTCTCTTATTATAATTTAATTCCATTACAAAAAAAAACTCGGAAAATTAAAAATAGCGTGTTCAAATAATATTAGGCAAAATTTAAAACGGAAAAGAACAAAACATTTTGGCTAATTTCGAGATGTGTCGTTGTTGCACGGAAAATTTGATCCATCTTCATGTAGGTACTAGGGCATCAGGGACTAAAAGAGTCATTCAACAATGTAAACATGACTTGTTTTGTTGTTGTTGTACCTATAGTGAATTAAATTTTTATTATTAGGTAAGTATGTCAACGGGTTAATAATGCAACAAAATAATGCTAAGCGTAGAATAATTATAATTATTTGTTTGGATTATTATCGTAACATTGTATATAGTGCCATCTATTAGCTTATCTATGAAACATTCCAACCATGACTCGAAGTAGGTAACTAAGTAATTATTAAGTAATCTGTGCCATGACTACTGTGACAGGTAAATGATTTCACTTCATGATGATGGCGCCGCGCCGCCGTCTGAAACAAATTAAAAATACAGGATAAAGAGTTTTCTTCTGATTTATATCAAAGAAATTAAATTTAATAATTTAGAAAAAAAATTAAAATTAGTACAAGTAGTACATTCAACTTCAAAGTACTGTTATGTACGCTTATTTATCAGCTTGAGTTGATGAATGATGATGAACATCAGTCACATTTTGATTGTGCCCTACAAATTTATTGTAAGTAAGTTGTAAACAGTCTTGGCACATTTTTTAAACGACAGGTTTAAAAAAGTTTTAAGGTTGGGTTATTTATAAAATGCAACTTGGATATCGAAACTTGCAATCCATAATTATTTGGTTTTCTATTTTATACATATATTATTTGGTTAAAAACTAAGACCAAGATTATTGAGAAATTGAGACGTAAGAAAAAACGAGATATAATTTTATTAATAAAAAGACAACAAACAAGTATTTATTTATTAATTAAAATAAAATCGGTCCCCGCCCGCCGCCGCGCCGACTCTTAGAGATGCGTCGTTATTGCACGGAAATTTCGATCATCTTCATTGTAAGTACTAGGGCATTAGCGAATATAGAGAGTCATTCAAAACATTGACGTGACACGGTGACGGACATGACATACTGTATTGTAACAGAGAATAAAAGGCAACATTTTTCCTCTAAGGTCATGCTTATAAAGTTATGCATAATCTATAAATAATTCCAAGCGTTTATTTGTGTCTTACATTATTAATTTATATATTGAGATAAGTGTTATGCATCCATAAGTATGCGACGTGTCACGTGAGTGACATGACTTTTATCTTAGATTGCACTTCATGCCCATAGATGGTGCTACAAGTATCAAGGTTACAAGTAACCTGAAATTTAATATTACGTTTATACGTACGAATATTGAATATAAATACATACAATTATTTAATAAGAAATTAGAAATAAATAAGCTAACATGTAAAATAAACAATAGGTATAAATATTTTTTCTTTTGGCATTTCAGGTATCATTTCCCTTGCCAAACCACTGCCTTCACATCATCAACTACAACTGGCTACTTCACACATTTTTCTACTTATTCAAGCAGTTCATGCCTAAAGCTGTCTGGAGCCGTGTCCACTTCCACGGCAACGATATGAGCTCTCTCCACAAACACATACACCCTGATTACCTGCCTTCTGAATACGGCGGTAGATGTCGCCACGTTATATCTACGGAAAAATGGATCTCCAAAATAGATGAATATAAAGACGATTATGTAGTTAAAGAACTAAGAGAATTAGGATTTACTGTTAGAACTTAATTATTTATTAACTTTTAAATACAAAGACTGAATTTTGTAATGATTTTTTTGTTTTGTCCGCTCCTTTTCATTAGAAACCTTTCAATAACATTTTTCGACCTTCCAGTACGAGCATACTATGAAAGAATATGGTAAGTTTAAAAATATGATTAATTAACTATGACCTAAGCTACGTAATAACGGAAAGAAATCTAGAAGTAGAAACTACCCTACTACATTGGAGAATTTCACGAAAATTTACCAAAAAGATCTCATGCACATCAACAGGTAGGTAATTAAGACGAAATACTTATAAAGCTATATGATAGCCTATTAATTTATGAAATCCTATCAAGACAACTTTACTAACAGTTATGACAGCAATAAAAAATTGGAATGTTAGCAACGTGTTATACTAATTAAATTTTAAGAAAATCATGAAATGCACCCACATCTGTGTGTTTACTACCTGTAAGTAGCCTACTTCTAAAGGATGGAATTATATTAGTAAATAAATAATAAAATATATAATATTTATCAGGTTATTGAAAAATAGGTGGGTGCATAGTGCATACATACACACATTACACACATTGTCCCATCATCCATTCCGCGGACTTTTAGACCTCCCCGTGCCAAGTACCAGGAGAGCAGAAATTAGACGTACCTACATAAATGTCAAGTTTTTGCAGTCGAACAGCTGTCTGAATCTCCTTGCTTTCCAATGACTGAACTCGCAAAAAAGCCGCGATAGCGAGTAACAGAGATGTCATCATCGGCAAATACCTACAATTATGTATAGATTAGAGGCTATACGATTAATAAGTTCATAAAAAACAGTACCATTTCAAATTAAATTAAGTACCCTACCAATTAAGAATATTTTTTCATTTTGTTTTACTACAATTATAATTATAATTATGTGAAACTAATTCCTGGTAAAATATTTAAGTGCATTGATTTAGATAACTTGAAATTATTTAATAAGAAACTCGCAAAAACAACTGACTCGGGCGGGACTTGAACCCGCGATCCCTGGCGTGCCGTGCCATCGCTTTACCAATTAAGCTACCGTGTCCTGCCCGCCTCGTAAAGATTAGATAACTTCCTAATAAAAATTAAAAGACGCCAAGTTTTCGAATGAACGGCAAGTTAATTGTGTCTTTCTTGACTTCAAATATGTATAAAACTACTTTCCAAAGGTTTTTCTGAATATTTCTATTCTTAACTTTGAGTGAACGGTAAGGACCCATTTTAACTCTATGCAGAATTATTTAAAGAAATAACCGGGGCATTAAATGAGATTTCCATAGAATAAATCAGCTAGAACTTGAAATTTTGCGAGTTTTAGCTGATTTATTCTTCCTTTACCTATCTATATATTTTGAGCCCAGAAGGTTATTTATTCCCTGTACTTTTTGACTACCTAATAGTATTACCTAACCTACCTTAGTAGCTCACCCATAGAATCTTTTATTTTGAAATTTCATCAAAGTTGAAAGTTCAAGTACTTAAGTTGTTTTTTTTTTGTCTTTTACATAATTTTGAGTTGGTAGTTAGGTATTAATTACTATTTTAACATCTATTCAGGGCGAGCACAGAACGAACCTACTCTTTCACATCTCGTCATCCAGAGGTGTACAAAACAGTGATGGATAAAAATAGACTTCATCAATCAATCAAAAGCGAGGTAAGACTAGCTCTACCAAATGATTAAAACATTATCTTTCTAACCTCTTTATTCCCAATTTTTTTTGGGGTCGGCATCTAATGTAACCAGATTCAGCTGAATAAGTATCAGTTTTCTACGGAGCGACTGACATTCTGACGGTTACAACACACAACATTTTGTGAGGGTACTATTGACTGACAGCCAGGACCAACGTAATAACTGTGCACGGGTGATCGTTTTTATTGATGGATGATTTGGTATCTTAAAATATTATGGCTATATATATTCATAATAATGTAAAATGGGGCCTCTGTGAGGCGAGGCGAGTCAAAAAACCCCCTATTTACCTATAAAGGTTATCGTACCGCTAGCGCTACCGAAATAAACCGATATTTTTCTTATATTTTTTTATTTCATATCGTTTGTATGCATTTTCAAATTATAGACAAAAATATTTTTGTATTTCTCTAGATGACGCAACTCTAGATGCAGATTAATAAATTATTGTTCGAATTTTGTTAGTTGCCAGTTGGCAAATCAGAGGTTTCAGGTGGAGGCTTTGGCTGTTCGTAGCTAATTAATTATAAATTAATAATTATTATCACTTGCTCCGTGCCTCGGAAAGCACGTAAAGCCGTTGGCCCTGCGTCTGATTTCGTCTCCAGCCGTGTTGGATTGCCATCCCCATTGGACTATAATAGTGAGGTAGGTAATAGAGAGTGCACCTGTGTTTTAAGCACACACTGTATACATCACACAGAGATAAGTAACACAGAATGAAATTTATCTACTGTGTAAGTAAGTTCCCTTGAGCTTCATAAAAAGGGTTGCATCGCAATCGCAACATACTTACGAGATGTGTCGTTTCAGCACTAACATTGGGATTCATCTTCATTGTTGTACTAGGGCATCAGAAAATAAAAGCGATCTATCTAAAAAAAAATGTAGGTAGATTTTATATGAATAGTGATTTTTACTAACAATAATTATCATCTTCATCTTCATCTTCCTGCCCTTTCCCAATTCATTTGGGGTCGGAACTGTCCTCTTTCTTCACACATCTATATACATACCTAAACAAACACTAATTCATAATTATTGCAAAACAAAATTAAATGCAACAGCGCCTAGTAAATAAATAACCAGTAGCAAGTAGGTACGTTGTTGTGTTACATGATAAAGTAATAGTAGGGTTAAGAAGGGTGCAGGGGCAAAACAAGTAATGTCACATAAAATGCTAATAAATGTTAGGCATGGCAACACTTAGGTTTTGGCGCGTATTTTTTTATGTCATCTAGTACAGCTTGGCAAAAAAGAGTCTGAGGCGGTGACAGCTGGAACTAAAAATAAAAATCTTACAAACTAAGTTTTTGAGTACTAAAATAACATAAAAATGATTCAATTGATTATAATTAATAACAAAAAACTCGTCATAGAAATATGTAAGCACTAAATAACTTTTAATTTTGAATTGCAGTGTGAAAAGTGCGCCAGCGGCGCCCCCAATTTTTCCAGACTCTTTTTTGCCAAGCTGTAAAAAGCGTAAATACCTTAGAGTATAAGAAAATATAGAGCAACCCTATAGAAGTATGAACCGTGAGCACGGGTATGAACAACGCGGCCGCGACACGAGCTCCGTTTGCGATCATACCTCGATCGACTGCGGTTCAACTAGGCTCCACGAGCGAAAAAGTTACATTTTAGCTTATATCATGGTTAACTGCCGAGTTAAATTTTGAAAAACGTCTAGAAAACATAATTTGAAAAAATTACATTTTAACATTTGTATGGTGAGACCTGCTTTCGCTCCGCACAAGGCAATGTGGTTGACGTTAGATCTATATTTTCTTGAATACTCTATGGTAAAAACACTAAGAGTCCTTCATATCACGAGTTTTTCTAAACCGTGAACAGGTGCAAAACTGGGAAGGTCCTTAGTGTAACGGAACGAAACAAGGAATGTCCAATTGTCAATGTCAGTCATTTGTCAATTTTGAGGTTATGTTGTGATTCCTAATGTAATTGCGATGGAGCCAGTTTATTAAAATTGGAATTGGAATTGGAAGCTGGTTGTATTGTTACTTGTGTTTTGGCGGGTTTGTGGTATAGAAATATATAATAATGAATGAAAGTGATGAAGATATTAACCATACTTTAGTGAAGTCTACGAAAAAGCGAAAGAAGATAGGAAGAATACGCGAAGTCATGAAAAAAATGAGAGTATCTACGCATGAGGTAGGTGAAGATTGTAGGTGCAAAAGACTAAAGTGTTACGATAGAATTTCATCCACAAATCGTTCTGAATTATTAAAAGAATTTAATAGCTTGAAATCTACAGATGAACAGAATATATTTTTATGTGGATTGATGAATGTGTGTTCTATTAAAAGAAGACGTACCTAGTAGAAAGAATGAGATGGATGCCAATTTTCATCAAAATTATTTTATTTACAAGGTAAGAATAAAAGAAGACGATATACAAGGCTTTTTTGTCTATTTTTGGTATAACGAAAGGAAAACTTGAACACTTGCAGAAATTATTGAAATCAGGAGTAGCTCTAAATGATAAAAGAGGAAGAGGCAGCTCACACAAAAAATTAGATGATCATAGGCAGCAACTAATATGTAACCACATTAAATCCTTTAACGCTTTGACTGCCAGACTGCAGACACAATGCAAATTCTATTGTTTGTCGGACACCATGTGTCCCCCATGGCGTTTAATGAATTAAAGGAAGGCAAAGCCATTATAGTATGAAAGATACCAAAAAAGAATATTTACCTGAAGATCTAAATATTAAAAAAATGTATAAGTTTTATTTGGATGCTTTCCATGAGAATCATGTTTCTTATGAAACATACAGAAATATTTTTAACACAGAATTTAACATATCTTTTGGTTACCCTCGCACAGACACATGTAGTGCATGTGATGAGTTTAATATTAAATATAAGGCATTGGTGGCTGAAGGAAACCAGGAAGAGTTAACAAGATTAACAATTCTCAATAATTTGCATAAGAAAAAGGCACAAACTTTTTATGACCGAAAAAAGAATGCCAGAATCAAAAGTAAGACTGATGTTTCTACATTGGCTATTGCTATGGACTACCAAAAAAATATTAGTTTGCCTAATATAACTACTAAAGATGTATATTACAAACGACAGTTGTCTATATACTCATTTAATTTGCATGTGCTGAGTGATGCTAGCTCCTACTTTTACACTTACCCTGAAACTTGTGGACGTAAGGGTTCAGATGAAGTAGTTTCATTTTTATTTCATTATTTGACAAATTATTTGGATCCACGTGTGAAGCATTTAGAAATATTTTGCGACCCAGCAGGTGGACAGAATAAGAATTCCACTGTTATAAGGTTTATTCATTTTGTTGTCCATGCAATAAGAATTTTGGATTCAATCAAAATAACTTACCCAATCAGAGGTCATTCTTACTTAGAGTGTGATAAGAATATGGGGCTGATAAATTAAAAAACCCATATGGAAGTTCCATTCCAATGGTATGATCTACTTAAAATAAGTCGCCAAAGGCCCAAACCCTTTGAAGTTATTGAAGTTGGAAAGGGTGAAATTATTAGAAAATTTTCAGATTTTTTTCAAAATAAGTACATGAAAAAGTGCTCTTTCCCAATACAGTCTCAAAGAGAAATAATGAGTGTGAGGGAACATCCAAGGTTTATTCTACATCGAGGGAACTACAATGGTTTATGGGAAAAATCTCCTATATTTAATAAAAGACAAGAACACTTGACATCTCTAGCAGAATCTAACAATGAGTTTGAATTACCTGATTTCTCCTACTAATATATTATGTATTACTTAGTAATATTATGGCTTTAAAAAGATTTTGTTCTCCTGAGGCTCAAGCCTATTTTGATAGCATTGACCATGCATAGTGTTAGGTTTAGACATTTCCTGTATGGGTTATACTGGACATTCCTTTTTTTGCACTTCCTAAAAAGTAATTACTTTTTTATTTTTATATAATTGTTAATTATTGCCAAAAGTATTATTGTATCTCAAGCTGATCTCTATAAGGTAAACTTAACTTCCATTTATTAATTTCTAAGGAAAATAATTATAAGTAAAAGTTATAAACTTTGAAACATTAAAATGTTAATTACACAAAATCTTGTTTTTGTGACATTACTTGTTTTGCCCCTGCACCCTTCTGTCATAGTCTCAAACTTTCGCGAACGTTTAACATACCTAATAAAAATAACTTTTAACGCATAAAGGCGGAATTTGCGGGTAGAATAAGAATAAGTAAACAAACAGATATGTTTTATAGTTTAGGTATAGGTTACTTAGTTAGTTTTTAGGTTTGCTTCGTCCCACTAACAGAGGTAATTCAGTGCCAAAGTGTTGGGATCTCAGCATGAGTACCAGTTATGGAGGTTTCTCACTTATCCAAGTCCCACTTAACAAAGTTTCACTGTATTTCTTAAAAGTTTTATATTTTATCCTTAATTTATTAAATAGGTTATAAATATTTTTATGCTGAGTAGGTATTTATCGAATAAAATTATATTTTAATCGTAAAATTAAGAGTAGTCTGAGTACAGTCTGAGTACAGAGTACAGTCACATTCAAAACGCATTATGTGTTATTAACAGAGCTCAGAGTTCAAAAAAGGACGAGGTAATAACATTTAGTGGAGTGCCGTAAGCTTTATACCTCGGAATCCAGGGCCAGTCAATGAATCTTTATAAAAACTTTGGGAATGTGTTTTTAATAGTCTACAGATTAAAGTTAAAAAAAAAAATTTCACCGATCTCAATTTTTTTTTTTTCGGAATTTTCCTTTGGAATTTCCATTTATATTTAGTGGAGTGCCGTAAGACATAAAAATGGTAAAACCTCGGAATCCAGGGCCAGTCGATGAATCTTTATAAAAACTTTGTAAATGTGTTTTTAATAGTGTACAGAAAAAAGTAAAATAATAATAATTGACCGCTCTCGATTACAACAATTTTTATTAACCAATTTTAAAAAGGAGGAGGTTCTATGTTCAGCTGTATGTATTTTGATTTCTATGTTCACCAATATCTCAGTCAATTGTGGACCGATTTTGAAAATTCTTTTTTTCTTTGAAAGAGTATATTCCCAAGTTGGTCCCATAGAAATATTGTCATGATCTGATCATGGGCTTAGGAGATATGGAAAGAAACTCCTCGTAGGATAATAGCAGAATGGTCGTAACAAGTAATATTGGTTAGTTAATAAGCGCAGTCGATGGCTGACAAGTAATGAGGAAGAGGAGAGGAGGAGACGTGGTAACCCCCCCCCCCATATTATATCACTATCGAAGATTAAAAATATCGCGTGAGGTATCGTTTGAAAAGGTAGAGATCCCTGTTTGCCAAATGCCACCACTGCGGATTCGCTGTAGACACGGCATAGTGATAGCACACTCTCGAGCAGTCTCCGGCTTGGAAGGTCCAACGGCGTGCCCTCGGCGCGACAATCCACCAACAGAGCATCTCGCTGTCGGCCGTAATGCGAGCTGTAGCCGATAGCGAGGAGGTCGTCTCGTACCGTACGTGCGTTACGGTCGTACATGTGTGGACTTCCGGTAAGGCATAGGCCACAAAAAAAAGAAAAAAGATATCGTTTAAAGGCTTTTCATAAGGATTTCAAATATTAGCCTCACAAACGACATCGAAAGGAACTAAAAAGCTTGAAATAACTTTAAAAAGTTTTGGAGTCAGTTCCAAGTCAAGTTCTAACTTCTTTTACTTTTTCATTAAGAACTTGCCTTGGAACCGACTCCACGTCGGTTTATTTTTTGAAAGTAGGTATTAAATATATATATAATATTTTTTTTTTAAGATATCACGATATTAAGTGGTGTTTACCCCTCGTAATTTACCCCCCCCCCCCCCCCCCAGAGAGGCTCATATTTGAAATCCTTATGAGAAGACTTTTCAAACGATACCTCACGCGATATTTTTAATCTTCGATAGTGATATAGGTAAGGCGGGGGGGGGGGGGGGTTACCACGTCTCCCCCCTCTTACTCATTACTTGTCAGCAGCCATCGACTGCGCTTATTAACTAACCAATATTACTTGTTACGACCATTCTGCTATTATCCTACGAGGAGTTCCGTTCCATATATCCTAAGTCCATGATCAGATCATGACAATATTTTTATGGAACCAATTTGGGAATATATTCTTTCAAAGAAAAAAAGAATTTTCAAAATCGGTTCACAATTGACTAAGATATCGGTGAACATATAAATCAAAATACATACAGCTGAACATAGAACTTCCTCCTTTTTAAAATTGGTTAAAAATAATTGTTGTAATCGAGATCGGTGAAATTATTTTTTTTAACTTTAGTCTGTACACTATTAAAAACACATTTCCAAAGTTTTTATGAAGATTCATCGACTGGCCCTGGATTCCGAGGTTTTACCATTTTTATGTCTTACGGCACTCCACTAATTCCATTCATGGCAAAAGAAAATTCTTATACCTATATAAGCAACTCAAAAAAATAGGTACAATTAACATAAAAAAATCTTCTTGTTACAGGAAGCTGTGGAAAATCAGCCTACCGCGCCATCAACTCCTAAGAAACAAAAAAAGCTCCAAGAGGAGGTCTCGAGAACGTCTTTAGGCACTAATCATATTATACAAAGTCCAGAAAGTGATACAGATATCATTGCGAAAATTTGGGCATTCAAACTTAACAGATTAGTTCCTGATCAACGCCGCTTTGCCGAAAAAATTATAAATGAAGTCCTTTGTGAAGGAGAAATGGGAACCCTAACACGTGATGGAGTCATTTTTACAACAGCTAATTCAAACCCTGCTCTAAAAATATCATATGATTCTAGCACATCGTCAACCGATTCGTAGTATCTAAGCTAAACAAAATAGTGTAAGAGGCTTCACACACCTGAATAGAAGAATATATATTACATACATAATTTTTTATTGAATTGACCCATTTATAATAGGCACTGATTTAAAGAGGCAGTTGTAAATAGCGGTTTTGGTAAGTTAAAAATTATAAATGGCACGTTTAATAACTAGTTCAGCAGTTAAAACTAAGCAGTAAAGTAAACAAAAATGAGTAATAAAAAATAATGAAATGGATCAGTGAATATATAGTTGAGTAGGAAAATAATTAAATGGGCGGTAAAAAATTAATGAATGAGCGGTTACGTGTGGGCAGTAATAAATCGGAATTTGTCGGTAAGAAATCTCATTCTAAGCAATTCTATAAACAATTAAGTGTTAAAGTAGTAAACAATAATTTTGGTAAGCTATAAAATTTATTTTATTTGCTAATTAATTTTATTCGTATGACCTTATGCTTTATATCATATAATCTTTATCATATAATCGACGGAGCCCCGCTTCGCGGGGCTCCTACTTCTGGGTGGTTTTTAAAAAAATAACCACGAAGGGGAAGGCGAGGTCTATTCGCTCGCTTCGCTCGCTCACACGACCCCGCCATCCCCTTCTAACCTAACCTGTCCGAGTCGGGGTGCCCTAAAGTCCATATACAGAATCGTAATCTGCCGAACTATTCATCGAACTGCTCATTCCATAATTTTTACCGCTCATTCAGTTATTGGACTGCTCAATTATTTTTAGAATTGACACTGTATGATAAAATAACAGACTAATAGATTTTTTATTACTGTCCATGTTTTACTGTCGCAATAATTAATCAACCGCCATTAAATTAAATAACTGCTCAATAAGTTTTTCAACTGATCATAATAACATCTCGAATATTTAAATAACAGCTTAAAAAAATAGTTCCCTTTATAATATACTTGAATCCCAAATTGGCGAACCATTCGCATCAATATTTCCGGGAGAGCAACAAAAAAGTCTCGAATGACGAATAAAAAGACTCCAATGAGCGCACAAAAGTGGCGCGCATTGGGAGAGGCCACGGAACAGAAAAAAGAGAGGCCTATCTTCAGCAGTGAACTAATACAGGCTGATGATTATGATGAACAAAAATGTCTGTTTAAGATTTGGTAATAAGACGTCAAACTTACCTGGACAAAAACTTGAAGACTGACTGATAGAAATATTAAATAAGATACCATACACTGACAGTAGGTATTTGTTTGGTTTGCAAACTTGTACTATTCCGATAGTAATATTTACAACCTATTTGATGCAGTTAACTAAAAATACTGCGCAATAAAGGGTTACAATACAACCGACTCAATTAATAATTATATAATGTTTAATTCAATTTAATTTGCTAAAACTTTGTTCCGTTCAATTATTGTAATGTGCAATCGTCATTTGCTAACTACACTACCACATAAATCTAAATAGTCAATAATAGGCAATTAGGTATTTAGATTTCTTATTATTGCCTTATTATTTAGATTTCTGTGATCCCTCCCTACAAGGTCAATAATAACAAATAGTGCAATATATTCTAGGGGTGTGAGGCCTGATCTCCTATTTTTAGACTGAAACGGGTCTACGCAATCGTAGATCCGTTTTTAAATTATCTTTTTTAAATTTAACATTGTTCAAGTTACTCATAAGTTCTATTCCTTTTTATTAAATTTCTATAGACTCACGCCTGTATTCCCCAGAGGAGGTAGGCACTAGGCAGAGGTGTGCAGTACACCCACGTTTCGCCGGCTATGTAATAAGTCCCATGTAATAGGGGGCGAGCCTATTGCCATTAACCGGGCACAATTCCAGACTCCGTGCTGCTACTGAGAATTTCCTAATGGAAAAACCCAATAACACTTTGCCCGACCCGGGGATCGAACCCAGGACCTCGTGCTCAGCAGTCGCGCTTGCTACCACTAGACCAACGAGGCAGTCATTAAATTTCTAAATGTTTAAAAATAAACGAATTTACCTGCATGTTTTATTTCTATGCATAAATACTTCACGTTTCCAATATCTTTCCAATTAAGAACTTTCCAATGTAGTACAATTGACAGCATCCTGCAACTTATCTCTCTCCGGTCGTGTCAGACGGATCGCGTCCTATTTATTAGTGAGTGCACATGGTGCACTGATACCGCCACTCGATTAGTGATCGTGATCATAAGATTCCCCTAAAATTATGGACAAGCAGACATAAGCCACCACGTCACATAGGCATCTTGACTAATAATGATAGGAAGATTATTGATTAATAAATTAATAAAGGACCCGTTTTGAAATGGACATCAACCGACATCAACGAAACCACGAAGCAAATACTAAATACTAAATTAGTATTTGCTTCGTGAACGAAACTCTATGGATCCGAAACTGCGCGATACGTTCAGCCAGCTTCGATGTTCGTATTTCGGAGTAGGAAATTTCGATCCGTCTCGTAATCTCGTTTGTGTTACTAGGACGTCAGAGAGTAAAAAGGTCGTACAAGAATGAGTTTCGTAGGGATGCAGGATGATACCAAAAAATATGTAGAGGCAATGAAATTTCATCTGTCATTGCATTTGCATGCAGGACATAGCTTTGATTAAAAGGATACGTAATATTGCCGTAGAAACAATTCGATACCTCATGATATAAACGTCAGATGCCCGAAGTTACACTGCCCCAAACCCCTTGTAAAAAGTTACTTCCACTATTCAGAATTGCAAACGATCTGGATTCGGGTATAATAAATATTATTTCCAGTGTAGTTAAAAACTTTATAATTAAAAGCTTCTTCTACTGAGATCTCCAGGAAGCCTAAATTAAGTACCTACATTCAATGGTACCCTTACTGCCCATTTCTGCACTATGCGGGGAGCGGATTTGGACGATTTGTCGGCCTGTGCCATTTTATAACGCAGTATAGCGACGCGCGAGCTCGAGATTTCGAGATGCGTCGTTTTAGCACAAATATTGTGAAACACCTTCATTGTGGTACTAGGGCAGCAGATAATAAAAAGGTCATTCAAAACTAATAGTTGTGATTACTTGATTAGTCGACAAAATAAGTCCAATTCCAATTTTATTATACTGGCTCCATCGCAATTACACGATGATTCTGCCAATGTCAAGGTTGAAGTAAACATAGAGTAAAGGTAGAGCAGAAAGGTGAAGTTGACCGGTTAAGATTTGAGGGTGAATGGAGCATTAGCTGTTTGAGTGACTTAAGAAGGCAATGTGGCAAAATATAAAATAAGAAATATTAAATATGTTATAAATGATAGAAACAATTAAAAGACGTGACGAACGAAAAAAGGTAAACCAACTTAAAGTTTAATATTGTTTAAATTTAGAAATTTACATAGGACTTTTATGAGAGGGGAATTAACCAAAGTTAAAAGGAAAGGAATGTTAACTGGTCTAGGGAAATTAGGGGGAAGTAGATCATATAGGGGAACTGAAATATTGGGACAGGAGAAAAAAATATGATCTAAAGAACCTTCGTCCAAGCCGCACCCGC
The DNA here is from genome assembly GCA_936450705.2 of Protodeltote pygarga. Lineage (NCBI taxonomy): Eukaryota > Metazoa > Arthropoda > Insecta > Lepidoptera > Noctuidae > Protodeltote > Protodeltote pygarga. The sequence goes on from OW388263.2 coordinate 12,478,716, forward strand.
AAAGTGAAGAGTCGCGAATATGAATCTTAGCTAGAGAAACCGGAGAGCAGTCGTGACCTAATCTAAGCCGAATTATAATTGAGGTCAAAGATATTGGAAAGAAGTATTTCTATGATTGAGGTAGTTAATTTGTCAATCCGTTTATTTTTTAAAAACCAGAGTTTGACTGGAATAGTAGGTTGAATGTTACCATAATATTTGCCCTTAATCAACTTGGTTCTTTGCCAGATATCATTCCAATCTTTCATTAGTCGAGGTTTAGCCAAACTACGTAGATCTCTAAATCGAATACTATTGCAACCAATTTGGATTGCTTGTTTAGCAAAAGAGTCTGCAGCTTCATTAGCCCATATACCAGAGTGACCAAGGATCCAGGCTAACACGGTATCCAAACCATTTTGATTTAAATTAGACAAAATAAGTCAAATATTCTCAAAGAAAAGTCAAAGAATCATTCCATTTCATCTTTCCATCTTTTTTTTTTAATCTTTATTTATCTTTCCATCTTTGTTTCATATTTTTATGGGTACCGAAGCTTCGTCGACGACGACAACGGTATGAGAGTTGTTCGGAGAAACGGATTGCGGAATGACCTTTGTATATGCTCCATGGGAATGACATACATACAAGAGGATGAGTAGGAAATTTCGATCCATCGCGTCCGTGGTACCAGGGCATCATAGAATAGAAAGAAACATCAATATCAGAATCAATGGCATTGTATGGTTTTGCTTGTATTCAGCTGTTGTCAAAGTCAAGTGCAACCATTTTTATTTCCAATTTTTAACTAACTTCAAAAAAGGGAGGTTTTCATTTCGGTTGTATTTTTACTTTCGTTACCTCGGAATCAGAAGTCCGTCATTTATGAACCGATTTGGTTTTTTTTATTGAAAAGACGAATTATGTAGGTAATAAAAACTTATTCCAAAAAAAATAAAACCGACTTCAAAACAACAACTAGAAATATTCAAAGAAATTTTAAAATAACATAACTTCGTCTTGGAGCCGGTGAAACACCTCTTATGAGGCTTTCGTTGGATTGCTGGATCAAGGGCTTGATGTAGAAGGCGGGATTCCTGGACACGGCTCGCATAGTCAGGAGGTTCCTTTCTCTGGAGCCCTGACCACCACTAGTAGCTTGGAGTTTGGACCCTGTTCTTAGCTTTTATATGAATTTAAAATGTATTTTATATGTCATTTAATTGAATAAATGAAAATATTAATATAATAGGTAATAATTGTTCACAAACATAAAGGTAGGTAAGGTAGGTACCTAAGTACCTACTTACTTTGAAATTTGAAACATTAGGGAAAAAATTATAACATCTAGATCAGCTATCAGAGGATTTTGCTATGAAAACGAAAAAAACAATTTTTAGTTGTATCATAATTTTATTGTAACTGTGAATATATTAATCAATATTTATATTATGTTATTTATTTAAACGTTTTATGGTATTTAAGCAAGCATTTTGCGTTATTCCGATTTATTTACTTACATAGACTTAGGGTATTTTTAATTTTTGTTATTAATTTGACTACTTAGGAGATAAATTATTGAAAATCTTATTGAAAATGCAATTTTATTTTAAATTACGAGATCAAAACCATACTTTTTACAAGAAAAACCCCAATAATTTATAGTATTATTTGTGTTAATAATACAACAAATTATATTAGTATAAATGCGATAATTAATTTATTTAATTATATTCCAGACACGTATACTTTTCTGTGATTAATTCGTTGTAATTCCTCTTCAACTTCCGCTAATACTGTTGAATCTATGCCATGGATATCGTTAGACTCTTCGTTTTTATGTGTTCCTGGTATCACAGCTACAGCTTCGTCGTCTGTAACGGTATTCGACGCGACATCAACGCCTTTGTCTACACTATCGAAATATTCGAACGCTTCTTGGTAATTGTAATTTTCATTGTAAATTCTCGGTCCGTTTTTCATATGCACCGGCATTTCTTTTGTACCGTGTATGACTAAACTCACAGGTCCGATTACCCCGGAATTATTTTCGTAAGTCTGAAACAGAATATTATTGAAACACTAACACACTATTACCTGCTATTACCGCAGCAGCTCGCAGCAGTTAATAAAATTAATAAATTAGGATAAGTAATTGTGTACCTACTACCTACCTTATCAATTATCATAGCCTTCCAAATGCCTCTAGGATTCTCTCCCCAAGTGGCTACCGACATAAGTGGCCAATTTACAAAGCCTCCGGCTGAGGTATCCTTTGGACGAGCACTAAGAAGCTGAACTTTGGTTCCTGTAAAAAAAATAATGGAAATTGTAGTATCGTTCGCGCAATCGTTTAACTGCCAGTCGTATCATACCGACTAAAGTACTAGGCTAGCATAAAATTAAAAGACCTCACCTTGGGGTGAAACCAAATAGATCTCTAGAGCTCCTCGTCGGGTGTAGCGTATGTTCATCAATACTTCTACGTGTTCAATGTAATTTACAACACAATCATCTTCCACTGTTATATGGACATCAACATTTTGCCTCGATGATACATGAGCATCTTCTTCTCCAGAACTGTTAATAAACAAAACTTTTATTTTGTTTGCAAATTAAATCGACCAAATATGTATAATATATTTTAGGTATAAATCAGCACAACAAATTGCATTCAGCAAAATTGTAATAAATGTCATTAAAACTTTTGATCATTATTATTTAATATTCGGTTTGATCTAATGACCATTACTTATTTTGGATTTAGTAAGTAAATAATAACAACTATTGCTTGGACGCGGAAAAGGAGCTAACATCATCAGCTGTTTATGACGAAACTTTTCATATACTTTACTAGGAACACATAACCTTAAAGATATAATGAGGCATCAACATCACGTCACGCGTCATGTGTGATGATGTGTCATAAAAAAGAGGAATTAGGTAAGTTTATAACAAAAAAATTAAATCTAAATCAACATTTAATCAGTGTACATTTTAATTAAAATTTTGCTTTTGCTATCGCTCTACAATTTAACTATCACATACGCATACGCAGCGTATGCGTATGTGATAGTTGCCGGGGGGTAGCGTATGATACGCTACTCCCCGGTATCCAATAAGTGAAATGATGATTGATCGCAAATTTCGCACCGTTTCCTCATGCGGCGCATTCGTTAGTGTTAGAGATACCACGTAAATTATCAACACACTTCGCATCGAGATGAAAACTATACTAGGAAGACATACTTACGGTACAGCATCCACACGGCAAACGTATGGGCTTGGCACACTGGTCCAGTTCAGTGCCATTTCCACGAGAGCGCCAGCATTCAAAAGCCCAAAACCAAATCGAACATCAAAATAAAGCCCCGCTCTAAAAATAACATTATTTATAATAGGTAGGTAGTTACGCAGATTCTACGGAAACAAAAGTATAAACCCGAACAAAACAATCTAGGTAGGTATTTTTTGAAGTGAACAACAATCGAAAAGATTTATTTACCCACCCATTTATTTGCCATCCAGGATTGGCAGAGAGCGGTGCATATTCTGATGTCCAAACTATTAAATGTTGTGCATCCCTCCATGTAAGATTAGAACTGAAAAATTAAAGAAATAAATTTTCTCGATTCGTAAAACTAATGGAAATGTAACTAGAGTGGCGACATCTATGAATTTTGTAAGAACATTGCAGGCAAAACAAGAGACATTGTGACAAACAGACCATACTAACAGAGGTATTAGGAGTGCATAAAGCAAAGGAAATACTCAAATACGCACAACCACAATAAAGAGAGTCAAACTAACTTTGCGTTTAAAGCGAGAGCGATGATGCCGGCAGCCAATGGGGCTGCGGCAGACGTCCCCGTATGCCCGAGCGTACAAGAATCGCCTGTGTCTGTAGTAGCCTGAAAGAGAAAGAGATATATTGTTTCTTCTGTTCAACTCGAATGAACTCTTTGATGAATGAACCTTTACGTCAGCTTAGCAGTCTGATTACGAAGTGAATGACGAAGAAAGTAAACTTACAATTTTCTGATCTTTGTATGCACCAGAGGAGTATGCTGCAGCAAGGGTGGATGAACAAATTTCCCCGTACCAGGGAAATAGACCATGTTGCGAAGCGCTTCCGATGGATATAGTGTAAATACTAGATGAATATCTGTTAAAATATTTACAAATTGTAGGTATAAACTGGTTTATATTAGTATCGAAGATAATAGTAATGCCCATAAATTATTTATACCCATCGCAGTTACAATTGTCGCTGTGACCACCGCCGTTACCATTAGCCCAAACATAGATAGCGCCTTTTCCACCGCGACCCTATAACAACAAAGAATAGGTAGGTACCTAATTAATTGATTATATTGGGCTTATTTATTAACTTTTGTAACTGATAAAGAGATTTTTTTAATTGCACCTAGTTAACTTTATTGAACTTTTTTTATAAATTTAAACTGAGTTGGCGGAGTCAGTAAACCTACCTCTGTAACACCTCGTTTAAACGCCTCGAGAGCGAGGCGCCCCGGTCCTTCGACAGTTCGACCATCGTCATTAGGGCCCCATGAAGCACTGTATATGTCCACTTTGTCTAATGCGTATCCTAGGACAAAAAAAAACATAATAAACAACGTAAAACTGTTCAATGTTTATGCAGGCTAAGATAGATTAAATACAGGGTTATTTGTAAAACACCAGCATCATTAAACTCATCATTATGAACAACTTTTACTATGGGACCAACTCAACAAAATAACATTTTGTTAAGTCATACATTAGTCATACATTGTATGGAACAGCTGATTTTTTTTGCGATTTCAGGGTCCCATAGTAAAAGTTTTAAGTTATTCATAATGATGAGTTTAATGACCCCTTTGAAGGATGCTGGTGTGGTGGTGGATGGGGGGATGAAAAGATACTTAATTTTGTTGTTCACTGAAAGAAAATAATAATAGGTAGAGGACGTAGTGGTGATACGAGCGCGAGTGGATCGGCAGCGCGAGCGGCGGAGTTGAGAAAATTAATCACCTCTGCGATTGCCTTGTTCTCCTAGTAAAAGTTGACGAAACGTAACCGAAATACGACTAAAGTTGCAGGCAACTACGGACGCGATATTATCATAACAGATAATATGGTCAAGAACGTTGATATAATATATCCATATCCGCCACGCAGTCTCAATATCATAGGGAAAGAGTTCTTAATAATTTGAACATAATATCACAGATAATATGGTCAAATTATACTATTTAATATACTGTTATACAACGGCTCATAATGAGCAAAAAATAATTATTATCTGATTTTAATGCACCCGCGGAGTGAATCAAAACCGACGAACGGTGCGCGGGGCACGTGGCAGTGCGGCGCGCGGCGCATTGCTGCCGCACGCATGCCGCTGACGAAGCTGAGGCGAGTCCACATTTTTAGGTAACAATCTTCCCAATTCCTAACGCCCTGGTAATCGTGGTCACCACCAACATGTGGCCGCCTAACATACAACTTTGCATGTTGTTGAACTATATTTTGGCTTGGAAGAGATCAAGAGACAGACAAACAACACAGAAAAAATTGCTGCCAAAAATTACAGTAAGTATTCTATTAAATAGCAATTCATGCACCTACTAAAATTCATGCTGTTAATTTTTTTTCAGAAAAATATTAATTATTCTAAAAACAGAAAATATTGCACCAATGCACTTATTTTGCAGTAATTGATTTATTTATTTTCTGCTAACCGACTACTAACATTTTATGTGTCCCTAGTAAATTATAATCGCGTTTCACTTGTTTTCATTACAAAGGACTGCCAGTGACACGCACGGGTGCCGCTTCAGCTGCTTGGGGCTAGAATGGATTGGAATATGGAATTGGATAATGTGACTTTATGTGAAAGCCGCGAGCGAGCGTCGTCGGTCGCCGCGTCGTCGTCGGTCGTCGCGTCGCCGTCAATTTGTCATTCATTTCTGATTTGTTTTCTTGGAAGAATTTTATTGATAGAGGCAATTTTTTTTTCTCCATGGTTGTTTTATTACTAATTTATTCATAATTATTGATAATAATATATTAGGTATGTAAGAAAGATCAGATTCACTGCGTCTACCTGAGTCCGTCTGTCCGTGATGTGTTCAAAATAAGAATATTTTCGATTAATTATAATAAAATCAACTAACACTGCAATTAGCACCACACTAAAATAAAATAATTGAGAAAACTTTAAATTAATTTTATAAAAAGACAGGAATTAGGAGGAAAGGCAATCAAAAGAAATGCTTCATTAGCTTATTTTTTAGGGGCTCTAAAAAGGATCAACAAAAAAATATCATCAATGCTACACAGTAGTTGTTACGTCACAATTCACCCATATTACTAAGATACCAGAAGTGCAGAGGTGTTGCATTCTTGATTAGTATCACAGTAGGTATATAAATTTTATTTATTTATTTATATGAAATTTTATTTATACAGGGTTATTTGTAAAACACCAGCATCCTTAAAAGGGGTAATTAAACTCATCATTATGAACAACTTTTACTATGGGACCAACCCTGAAATCGCAAAAAAAAACAGAATGATGTTCCATACATTTAAGTTCAGATGACTCAACAAAATGTATGGAACAGAACAGCTGATTTATTTTTGCGATTTCAGGGTTGGTCCCATAGTAAAAGTTGTTCACAATGATGAGTATAATGACCCCTTTAAAGGATGCTGGTGTTTTACAAATAACCCTGTATACTGTGTTAGCTAGTATTGATTTTTGCTCATGGCGATTTCAAAACAACGTGGAAAAAATATTTTTATTTGATTTTTAAAAAAGTTACCGCAATGAAATTTAAAATGAATTTATTTGGACAATATTAAATCCATTGTGTTAGTAACAATGTAAAATAATTTATTTCGTTTATACCTAACTTGTGTTAGATCTAACATACCTTATAATAATAGGTAATTAGTATTAGTACTATGATACATTTTTTTTTGTTTTATTGTGTGGATGTGGAAGTTATGAACTTATGAGTCATCACTCATCAGCAAAATTATTTTTTCTTCGCTAAAAAAGCGAAACTAACGTAAATTAAAACAAAATAAGACTACAAGCTGATACAGTAAATTATTTTTTTTTGTACTTGTTTTCTATTTGTTTTCCATTCTACTTGTTTTGTTGTTTATTTCCTTGCAAGTATGAAAAACTGTTTGTCGTACTGTCGGTCGTACACACGGGCGCGGGCAGCGCAGGCGGCGCGGGCGGTACGACAATTTAGATAAGTCGCCCGCGGGCCGCGACTGGCTACGAATGTTCCTTCGATAGTAAATTAGTAACACTACTAATTTGCATATTATGATCCTATTCATATCATATGCTATTTACGACTAATTTAGCTTCTAACAACAATTCAATAAATAAACAAAAAAAGCTTACGACGTTTTACCTCAACATGGCGACTGAATGTACCAGGAGTTCATAAAATGTAGAAGTAAATTTACCTATTGCTTCGCCTTCAATCCGGTCCGTGATTCGTCCATCAAGCATTCTAACCCCGCCTACTTTTGCTCCCCAAGCCACGCCCACACCACATTTCAAGTTGTTTGCAGTCATGGCTATCTGTAAAGTGTGGAACAATCAATAATTATAATAATTTTAATTTACTTAGGTACCTACTTCCTTACTGGTCATTCAATGGATATTAGGATTTCTTAATCTTAGACCATACCCATTTTATTTTCAGTGTCCTCGGGGAATTGGGGTTAGGTAGTCCCAAAGATATCGGATAGAAGTACCTATCTAGCGGAATACATAGGTATACCTACGATAGATCAACATTTTGTTTAGGACATTTAGGGAGGTATAGATTTCAATGTAAGTAGGTGAAATAAGTTTTACCTAAATCAGTTAGGTATATTTTTCGATTTTATCCTTTGATAGGTAAATCCAATAATAGTATAGGTCTATCAAACGTACAAAAAATCAGGATTTAACAAAAGACGATGCGACCGAGAATATAAATAAAACAGCAAAAATCAATGGCAAAAATCCACTAAACGCAAATCTTAGAAAAAGGCCTGACGAATCAATTAGGTAAATACCATCTTTCTAATATCTTTGGTAAGTACCTACAAAATCTACAACAATTTTTTTTGATTTTTTAAAGGGCAGAAAACATGACAAAGATCAAACGTGATCTCGTAATCCGATGACATTTGTTGATTTGCATGTCGCATTTGTTGAATTGCATGTCGCATTTGTTGAATTGATTGTTGAGTTGATTTGTGATTTTTGATCTTGGATCTTACCAAGTTACCATAATCACAGATTACTAAATAGTTAGTACCTCTACCTACTTCCCATAATGAACACCGGTCGCAGGAACCAGCTTGTATTTGATGTTTTGGTTTGCTCCTTACAAATGAATACCTACTTTAAAAAAAGGTGGGTTTCTCTATCGTTTGTTTGAAATTTTTTATGTAGCTTTGTCAAAATAAAATTATATAAAGCTTCTTACTTCTCCAGCGCAACGCGTACCATGAGAATTTCTTTTAAGATCTTCATATCTGGGTGATGGGTCAGGATCGCCGTCGTTGCTGTCCCAACTTATTTCAGGATCCTGTAAAAATATAGGTACTTTTTTTAAAATGCTGAATTTAAAAAAGCAACTCACCTATCCTAAAAGTAAAGAAAAATAGAAATCCTCCTCACAATGCTAATTAAAACATTTTAACAACACCGTGTTCATCAAAGCAAACCAACTAAAGACGGTGAAAGGACTGTGAATACAGTGAATGACTGTGATAAGACGCGTTCGCCATATCGGCCGGGAACTTACCAGGGCTATATCAGTGCGAACAAGTTAAGAATATTGTTCAGCTATAGTAACCATGACGACAGCATTCAGTGTTGATATTTAGCTAGATTTGGCTAGAAATGATCAAAATGACCGGATTAAATCGTGTTCTTTAACCGACAAAAAAAAGAAGGAATTCTCAATTCGACATGATACATATTTTTTTGGAAATGTTTATTAACATTATTATTCTTATTTATTTAAATACCTACCTACATTCAACATTTCTACGTAAATAATATTATTTTTAGGTTTTTTATTTTTAAATTTTAGGTGGCCCATTTAATTAGTTGTTACGCGAAGGTTGTTGTTGCATTTGCATCCGATGAGTTCCGTCCTGTAGATATCCGAATTTAATCTCCATCTACGAGGGACTCATCGGAGAGTACCCTATATCTTCCCTATAATCACTACAAACTTTGGCGACCGCGACGCGACGGGGCGGGACGGGACGCGATGACTGGGCGACCCAGCCGGGCCTCTCAGATGCGTCTTTTTACCACGGAAAATTTAGATCTGCCTCCTACCATGTACTAAGACTTCAGAAACGAAAGGAGGTTGGCAAAAATAAAGTGCCTGTGTTGCAGTTGTGTTTATTGACGATAAATACAATTAAGTGGGATCATTGAACGAATACGGCTTGAAATGTTTTAAATAATAGTTAATTTCGCCAGGACCATTAATATTTATTCACAAAATATAACATAATAAATCAGCCTGGAATGTGCTACTTCAGGACAAAGGCCGCTTCATTATAATAAAAAAAATCCCTAAAAAATATTAGGTAACGCTGATTAGGTAGGTAATAATTTTATTATGGCCCTACCACAGTATACTATTAATAGGTACTGTATAACGATAATCGATTTAATAAATATTTATAATTAAAAAATAGCATCAAATTGAGAAATGAAGCCTTTTTTCCTTCGCAAACAATGTTCGCAAATCGAGATTTTTGACCGCGATTCCGAGATGTGTCATTTTAGCACGAAAATTTCGATCGGTCTCTAATGTGCTACCAGGGTATCAGAGAATACAAAGATCATTCAAAACAAACGTGTGTTTCTGTGCTCGTGTTTGTCGTTTTCAATTCTGTCTGCCACTAAAGTTATTTCAAATTATCATAACTTTATTATGTATATTATTTTATAATTTATTCCTCAACCACTTACTTATTTAGAACAGGTACTAGGTACTACCACAGAATTGCTACTACTACGAATATACTGTGAACAGATCGAACCGAAAACCACCAAAACGTGATTTGTTTCATTTAGTAGGTAACTATAATAGTAAAAAAATCCCCCATTTTAATATTGCTGACTAATTAACACAGTCAGGTGATTCATAACATGTTAGCCACGTGCTGACAAAGAATTTAGAAAGAACTTAAAATAAAATTTGAGGCTTCTAACGCCATCTGTATTAGAGATACGCAAATCTTCTCCGATGAGCTGCTTATGTGCCATTTTAGTACGGAAAATTTCAACCACCCGCCTCAAAAGTACTAGGGACGCATAAGACTTACGTAGTTGGCTCGTAAGTCTGTATGATTGTGTTCGATGCCGTCATCGAGCACGGATACACGCACACCACTACCGTTGAACCCCATTTCATAGACTGGCAACACGTTCAAATCGAGACGGGGTAAATTGTGCATCGTGCGTGTGTCTTGCTGAAATGAAAAAGAGATATGAATAATAATAAAAAACAGCTCTTAGAAACATCGCAATAGGTAGTCAGTTGAGATTATTTAAGGTACCTATTAAGGATTAAATATAGAAGCAGGGGTGCGACACGGATCTTTTTGTCGACTTTTTATAAAATGTTTATTAATTTTGAACGTCAAGTTTGAAATAAAGTTTATTATATTGTGACAATATAATAAACGAAAATTTCGAACTATATAGAGATAATTTTGTCAAAATTCATAAAAAATTACTTATCGCTAGTGGAGTAGTTGGGATTTGATTAATAATTTTTTTTAATACTAATAGTAGTGGACAACCCTATCAATATTATTAAAAAAGATTCTGTAATACTTACCAAATACCACTCGTGACTCCATAATTCGTCATTGAACCACAGTACTCTAGAGTTAAGATTGATATTTTTAATTAGTGTTTCATCATCTTGTACTCTCTTTACTCTTTGTAATGACTGATCTGGATCAGGCATGGGATATCGTTTGACTCGAGATTTTAAAAACAGTTGTTCAGCCCACCTGACCTAAGTAAAACAAAATACATCATTTATTCAATGAATTAGCTTTCAAACAAAATAACCCAAAAGTTTTGTTTATATTTTATGCTAAATAAAACCTGTAAACAAATTTTTAAGCATTTTTATTATACTAAATTATAAATAAGTTCCTCAATTGAAACCCGCTTACTCAACCACGAGTTGCACGTAGTAGGACCTTGTGCTACTTACCTACTACGTTAAATATAGCGGCAACCGAAACAGCCACGTGTAAGCAGAGTTCAAAGTTACCAGGCGCACAGACTTTGTAAGAGCTTTATTTGTTTATCAACTCACCCTCCTGTCCTTCACGAGTGTCGATGTGTGGTGGCTAGGGGTGCGCCGCTGCTTCTCATGTTCATATTTCAAAAATGTGTACGTGTCCGGGAAACCGTTGACCTGTAAAAAAATATGGACCTACTTAATTTTAAATTGGACTTTCGTTGACTTGTAAAAAAAATTGTACCTACTTAATTTTAAATTGGACTTTATTACCCTAGTCTATTAGACGATGACTCACAATGTTTTCCTGTTCCCAAAAAAGAAGTTCCCCATAACGACAAAATTCTACGAAAAAGTTACACAGTTGCAGGACTTTACATAGTAACCAACTTATTTAATTTTGTTGACATTCTCTTTAATTGATATTTGGATCCCTAGTACTTATTGGACCAACCCCATAAAGCATAATCAAAGACCAACCCAGATAATAAATAAATAATAAAATAAATAAACTAAATAAATAACTAATAAATAAATAAATAGAGTTTTTGCCAGTTTTTTTTTTATGGACGATTGTTTTGTATGTCCTCGAGACATTATGCGAGAGTTATGCTCTAAGAGCCAACCCAAAAATACTCAAAAAATAATATAATAATTTAATACTAAGTAGATTTTCGAGATATGTTTTAGGGCCGGTTCTCGTAAAAACAAACAATCCAAATAACTGAACTTTACCTTTTTCCATAATCAGGTAATCACTGGGTAAAACCGACTGCTAGAAGATTAATGACCTAGATATAAATTTTCTGAATCATAAACGTGTCGGTCGTTTTATCTGAGTTAATAAAACTTCATTGATACGAGTAGTCTGAAATACATTTATAAAGTTTTTGCCCGTGGTTTCGGTAGCGTTAATTTAGAACACGTTACACGTAGCGCCATTTATTATCATAAGAACTTTATTGTTTATTTTATTTATAATACTTTATGCACACACAAAATGTGCAGAGGCGGACTTAATACTGTAGGCATTGTTGTTTTCTTCGGAAACTGTGCTTTTTTTTCAGGAAGAAAGGTCCTCTGTCCGTTTCTGTGCACCTGACAAGCGTATAAGCAAAATTTCAGGATGATCGGTTCAGTGGTTCAGGCGTGAAAAGGTAACAAAACACGGGGATACGTCTGTCTCGTATCAGTTCGTTTACCAATCACAAAGTCAGATTCGACGCCTAAATCGGCTGTAATAGACGCAAAAGCTCCTAAGATGATCCTTCAATCAATCATTAGATTCAGCCTATCCTTTCAGTAGGAGTTATCAAGGGACCAGTCGTGTAACCTAGTCCATATCACCTCCTCCAAAAAAAAACACGTCTATCCCTTGCTTTTTTTTTACTTGCATTATTTTATCTTCTTTCTTTTCAAACTGAGTGGGGATGAATAAAATTGTCGATGGAAAAACTATTATAATTATGATTTCTTACTTCTATTTCTTATTTCGAATAAGTAGGATAGGTACTGCTTTAGAATCGTTTTAATGAAATTTTTACTTTTTTGTCCCAACATGGATCGTTATAAATATCGTGCCGGCCGTGGGTCGCTCAGAAGCTAAGCTACTCAATGAAAAATGTTATATTATTAAAATATATTTATTGTGTAATGTTGACAAGATGATATACACCGAAAACAAGCAAAAGAAAACTTAGCAGAATCGTCATAGAGTAAGTTGGAGAACAACTTAGTATACAAGAAGTAACCTAAATATAAAAGGAGCAAATAAAAATAATAAATACTTGGTGAACCCTATGTGCAAGCCTAGTATAGGTAGCATGGGGTAGATATAGGGGACATACTATATACTGATACGTACACATTATAGCAAAGTGAGACAGCCACGTGTATGCAGAGTTCAAAGCTACCAGGCGCTTAGCAGAACATGGATATGGGGACATGTTACTTGGACATGAGATACTTGAATCTTCACAATTTCAGCTTATGTGACGTCATATAGGGTTGGGTTGTTTGACCCATTAATATAATACATATATTAATGGGTCAAACTCACACATTATGCTCACATCAAATACACCATTTGATTCTCACATTATTCTAAGAATAAATGTCAGCTAAAAAAAGAGTAATTTTTTTAGGATGTCAAAATATCAAACCAAAGAAATAATAACGGTATTGCATTATTGCAGAACCGTCTAGTAATTTGCCATTTTAGAGAGATGTGCATTACCATTTATCCTAAAAGCATAATTTTACAGCAGATAGGTTCGTTGTCAAACGCTTGTTATTTTCATAATAAGAAAACCAAGACATGGAAGCATGGCAGTTTTTTTTTTGCCTTTTGATTCTTCTAGAATCTAGAATCTAGATTTTTAATCCCTAATACTAGGATATCAGTCAAACAAGAAAATAAAAGAAAGAAGGCACTGGCGGATACATGAGCTATAGATAGCCACAGGTAGCAGTAGTGTTTACACAGATATGTACTGTAATATATTTTTTTAACAGAAAGACTTGACTGCCTCGCAGTGGCGAAGGCTGAATTTTTACAAGAGGTACCTAAGCCGAAGGCAACCCGGAGAAAAACAAATGGCACAGTCGGTAGGCATTATTGACTGATATCTTAGGTCTTGCCCACCGTGAAGGTTTACAGGGCAACAGTCCCAACCACTGTTTCCTATTGAGTTTTATTTATAGTCTGATCAGCTTGTAATACTGAGGTGCTCCTTTCCAAGTCGTCTATTTATACAGAGTGCATACCTACTCATGGTGCATACTGAATTTGAAGTCTGCTCGACAAGTGTGATATAATAACGCTAGAGAATGTTGGCTACTCTAATCAATAATGTTTTTACTAAACTTATAGTGCGGATTTGCAAAGAAAGTTTAAATCTAAATTCTTCTTAAAGAACGTTTTGAGTTCTTACATGTGACATATACAAGGTTCCTAAAATCGTCGGAGAATCTGAAACTGAAAATACCTACACATTCCACAAAACTTCTCGACCATGCATAGAATATTTTAAGGTTTGGTTAGATGCCATTAGACATAGGTTAGAACTATGACCTGTGTGTGTGACATGAAAATTAGTTCAAAAGAACATTAGGTCAAGTGAACGTTATATCAAAAGAACGTTATACTAAATGTTATTATATTAAAGGAAGATTATATGATATAAAACATTAGGTCATATGAAATTAGGTTATTTGATATTAGCATATGAAAATTATATTATATGAGCGTTATTTCAAGTGAAATTGGAGGATTTGATATTATACCATACATTACACACCCAAGTGCACCACAGACGTCCATTTGTTGTTATAAAGACATTCCATTCCATTCACAGTAGTCTGAAAGATATCGTCAATACCTATCGCCATGCTGGGATAAGGCCGCTAATTGAACTTTGCTCCCAATATTTTTCTTTGTGTCCAATCAAGAAGATTGGTATTGTATTGTAAATTAATATTATTATAAATAAATGTGTGCGTCAATTATTCAGTTTTTCAAATTGCTTTCGAAATTAAGATTTCAAATGCAATAGTGTGTCGCCCCTAATAAGATCAACAAAATAATAATATTATTTATTTTTCACCCCTTGTCAAATCTCAGCACCCCTACTGTACCTAATTATAATTTATTCTAAATAGCTCCTCGGTGCTCCTCTGTTCCTGGTATTTGACGTCTGAAACAATGGGATGTAGGCGGCGCCCTAGCACTGATTTGAGAACAGATTTGGGCGGTTTCAACCCTCTGGTGGGATTTCTATTGCCCGCACTAACTTCAAGAAGGTAACATGAGATATAGAATTAGAATGCTACGTTGTCCTTAAATATAATCACTAGTTCTAAGCACTTTAAGTATAATTTACATTGTTTGTATATCAATGATAATTTAGTAAAAATAGGTATATTAATTGTTCGACACCAAAGAATTCATCCAATTCAAAAATTTAATTATACATGATTATACATGATTTCTTAACTCTGGTCCCTGATTCGTGGGCTGATTTGAGTTACCTAATTTTTAGCTAGTCTGCACCAATGCCAAGGTTTAGAAATGAGTGAGTATTGTTTTGGTGTAACTTACTGGCACCGACTGCCAAATGATCGTTCGTGTGTTTTTTAAATACATCTATTATTTTAATATTTTGAAATCTGTAGAGTTTTCTGTTCAAACATTTTTACTATTATTGCACGAATTAAAGAATTTAAAAATCATCGCAAGCTTACAATTAACACCTTATTCCCTTAGTATGCAGAAAGTACAAAACGCCACCATGCACGCCACGCCATATTTATATTATAAAAATATAGTATATTATAATATTATTTATTTTACCACTTCGTGCAAATAACCCAGGCCACCACCGAGCATGCATTGTAGAAATTGTACGGAATAACATAAATAAAATAATAGGTACGTTCTTTACCTACTTATCATGTGGTTAAGTGGTACAGGGGGCGCGCTGCGCTAGCTTTGGTACAGTACATTCATTTCATCAATAATTATTATAATAAAATAAGATTGTAAAAATAGTAGGTGCCTACTATGTTAATAGTATCTATTGATACAAAAACTTACTTAAACTTTAAAATTACAAAGAAAGAACGGAAGAACAAAACGACGCAATGACAAGTGACATTGTCACCCGTGACGTGACATGAAAATGGAAGCCGTCATGTGATGTCTCAAACACACGTATGTACCAGGGCAACATAAACTGAAAGCGATAACATTTTACACATGTGGCTTATCACACATGCGCGCCCCGCCCACACTCGTCGTGATAACGCAATGAGATTTCTCGATACGGTTTTATTTGTCATGAGCACTCGATAAATTATGTATGCTGAGTATGATATTTCCAACGTACGATCAATTTGATATTCATGAAAGCCCGATAAGAACGCATTTAATACATTGTAATTATGTATAGTGAACACCTATTTATGTATGTTTTGTAAAATATCATGTGTATATTTCATAACATAACTACAAAAATACCTTATTAAAACTACGTGTAGGCTCTGTAGGGTAGACCAAAGAAAAGATGAATTGTGTGAAAAACAACATTTAGTAAGCCCCGGACATGACGGCTAATAGAGATTATTGGACGAATAAAACCTTATAAAATTAGGACAAGGACAGGAAAATTTATGGGTAGTCTCTATAAGCCTTTACTTTCTATTTGAAATTTTTAGACTAAGATTTGAATTTTGATGTCGATGAAAAAATGATCTACATAATCTATAGAAAAGAAAACAGCAATGTGAAACGGTATTCTTTTTTTTCACGTATTTATTTTATTATGTAAAATAGTACATACATTGTGTTAAAATGGGGTACGATAATCTTACGTCCGTCGCTGTCGGGTCATTATAATATCTCTCGGGTGCGGCTCGAGTTATCTACTGCATGCGTAGGTATTCAATCTTTTTCTTAAAAAGAATTTTGGCACATTACTTACGAATTACGATGCGACCAACCAGCCAGCAATATTATACAATGTAGGTATAATTATAAATATTTTTGAATTCGATACTTTACCTAATAAATGTTGACAAAAACATTGACTGTCGGTCAACGTTTTTTTCGGACCTGTGTTTTACGGTAGGTATGGATAAAAAAACTATTATGCTGTAGAGTCGTATTTTAGATTTACATATTTACCTTTCGTTTTTGCAGCCTTTTTTACGAGCAAGTAAGATGAATTTTTTTTTTTTTAATTACCTATTTTATATGTATAACATTATTAGGATTCATTAGAAGTATCTCTATCTTGGCGCCTCACTTACTGTATAAATTGACGGGAAAAATTAAACTTGGTTTGCTACTATTACTACAGACTTGTCTACAACATACAGACAACATAAACACACAAACGTACACGCATAGAACATATTCAATACATATACGATCTAACTCCTCGAGTCTATATCACACAAGCAAACATACGTACATTCATACATACTTTACACATGGGAGAGATCGTATGGAAACGTCACACGTGTGTAGCACGTCATTTCGTGGAGTCATGTGAGTCTTCGGAGTCACATGTGTACCAGGAAAGCAGGAAGGGCTAGGGGATGTGACACACATATGCACGTTATGCATGCGAGGGTGTGTGTGTGTTGGGGTAGGTCGGAAATCGGGATACGTAGGGTGTTACGACCGTTACGGGAGATGTCTTATATAGAGTACGTACCTTTGTAAACATATGGACGTATTGTATCTGTTAGCTTGGTACATTGGTGGACAAATAAATTAATGTTTGTAGACCTAGATCGCATCATCATCAGATAATCTTATAGTCGGTCTTAGTTGTACATAGGGACCTATTTACGGTGTCTTAGTTCCAATATAAAAAATAATTCGCTGTGTCCCACCACGTTGCATGAGACATGCAAAGTTACATGCATTGATCCGTTTTATTTCAGAAAATCAAATTATTTTTATGATTCTTGTTCAATAAAAAAAAATAGTACCATCAATGTAGGTAGAAAATTTGAATGTGGCTCAAAATATTGATGATACCATTAACAATATTATGTTGTTATTTTACTATTATAACAAATAAGTTATCGCAATATTATTTTTTTGGAATACATTCAACAAAATTAAATTCTTTTCGATTTA
Organism: Protodeltote pygarga; assembly: GCA_936450705.2. Lineage (NCBI taxonomy): Eukaryota > Metazoa > Arthropoda > Insecta > Lepidoptera > Noctuidae > Protodeltote > Protodeltote pygarga. The sequence continues at coordinate 12,496,656 of OW388263.2, forward strand.
ATCTTTTATGAACCGATTTTACTACTAATACTAAACGCGACACTGTCTTCAGTATTTTTCTGCAACTAAGTACCTACTATTATAGTTACAAGTTATAACACTTATGTAACTATTGCATTGCAATCTAAAATAATTAGTTATCATTAGGGCCCGGATTAATATGTAAATACTTACATATTTTTAATTTACACTATTTTCGGTCTAGAATGTGTTCTCTACATAGATTATCATATTTACAACGTGAAAAACTAATTTTTATTTTCCATATTTTTCCATATTTTAAGGTATTTCAAGGTTAAGTCCATATTTTACAAAAATATATTACAATCCTCCATATTTTCCATTTTTATATCATAGAACAAGAGTTAGTTCACAAAAATTGATATAATTTTACGTGTTTGCATTCTCGCCACCATGACCGGCCGCGCGTATTTCATTTCTCTCGCGTTTTATTCGACGTATTTTGTTTTTTGATTCTAAGTTTATGCCACTTTATGTATGCTCTCATTACGTCATGTCACGTGGAAAGATTTTTCAACCAATATAAAGCTATACCACATATATCACATGTATGCAATAAATGAATGAATAAATCAATAAATATTTAGACCAAATCGTCAGATTTAATTTTGATAATTTAAAAAAGGCACTTTTGTCTACTGCAACCATGTAGTGTAGTGTAGTGGCTGATGTAGTGGAAGTTGATAAATGCAAAGCAAATAAATGATTCCTATTCTTGAATTAAACTTTTTTTTTTATTTGTATTACATAAATAGTTCAATATCTTTTTATAATTTTTTTTAATCTATTGTTAAGTAGATACTTTACTCATTTCAATGTCTTTAATGCAAAAAGGCAATGAAAAAGGTAAAGAACCTCCCTTTAAAGGTACTTTCTGTTATTTTTTACTCCATATTTATTCCATATTTTACATTTTTACTCCATATTTTTTCTATATTTTACATTTTTTCGTCCATATTATATGTACATATTTTGATTTTTTTAATACATATTTTTCCGGGCCCTAGTTATCATCATCAATTTAAAAGCTACGCTCTTGTCGATGCAGCTTCTTCCAGCTCTCACTATCAAAACCAATTCCTTGACTAAAATAATTAAACATTCAAATATCAATCATTCATTCATCAATTCATAACGCACGCAACAAGAAAATATGAATGATTCTTTACAAAAGGTCATTCAACCTTCATTCAACCGTGTCGTCTAAAGTTGAATGACACAATTCGGTTTTGTAAGAACTGCGTAAACTCAACATCGGTATAGTACAGCTGCTTTATGAAACCCTGATACCTCACACATTTTTGTTACGTTTTAAGTAAAAATGAAATTCTTTTTTATCTGTGGAGATTTTGAGAATAGAAAGCTTTTTTTTGACATTGAAACGTACTATTGATCAGATTGAAACGTTGTGAAATGTACTTGTAGTGATAACTGTATAATGAACTTACGTTGTCTGGTGTGAATACTCTGCATAGTTAGTTGTAGGCGTGTAGCTAAATGTTTTTTTGATAATTTATTATAAGTCTTACAATTTTTATTTTAATGTTTAAAGAACAGAACGCAGAATGTCTAGTAATATTAACGCAGACGAGTAAAATAACATCTAGTTAGTAGCAACAACACTTTTAAAAACAATACTCTTCAGATTTACTTTCAATCTTTCATGCTGAAAAGCCTGTAGTCTATATTATTTAGGTATTACGATACTTCCTTTATGGGTATTACAGTTTACACACCTTGTAAAATCTATGCTGAAAACGCACACAAGTAAAAGTGTGTCGAAAACAACTTTACACGTTTACGTTCAGTCTCACGTGGTTCCGCCCCCTGTAAACTACGGAAATAAAAGACCGCTGAAACTCGCTGAAAAACATTTCCTTCACATTTCTGTGAGCCTGGTACGGGCGACGCTAAATCCACAGTTAGCGCCGCCTGAAAAACTGAACGCTACTGTTTAGCATGTTTGTGCTATTAGCCACAAGAGGGTAGACTTTTCTATGATCGTAAAATAAATGTCGGAAAGGTATTTTGAGCGCCATCTATCGAGGAACGTTCGAAGTTGTTCGCTATCCGTACTATCCAGAAGTGTCGACCACCGACACCATTGGTGGTAGCGTTGGGAAATCGGAACAGAAAAACTTTTTCAGTTGAATAAAAGATGCCGCTCACTCAAACGACACAGTTCATACAAAAAACTAATATTGTTATATATGGCTTGTAGACAGAAGAGCCCTGAATATATAATTATTTTCACTTGATCACATAATATACTTGCTTCTAAAAATGACTATAGCATGCTAAAAAAGCGAAAGGTAAGCAAAACATACTACTCATGTGCTATTAGAATCGATTAAAAGAATGCAATTTTAATGCTATTAGATTTTTATTAAACATGTCATTACTTCGACTATCGGTAATAAAGTATAGGTACATATTTAGTATTATAATACTATATCAAAAATATTTAAAAAGTTCGAAATTTTTGTAGAAAGAAAAAATCAGTTTCGAGCGGAATTTGAATCCGCAACAATCTAAGGATTTTTTTTTTTTTTTGGATTTAACTAATTAATAAAAGTAAACATTGTCCACCCGTCGCGCGTCGAAAAACATTGGTCAAATAAAAAACAACTTAAGACATTAACTATGTGTTAAAAATAACTTTAATTTTCTAAGACGCAGATTTACTCTGGTTCAATAACAACCCTGCACATCTAGGTTGTTTCTTTAGATTACCTCGGTGAGATTCACTCGATGCGACGTAAACTCGGTTTGAAAAATAAACTGTTTAAATCCCTGTGTAGGCGTAAGGCGTAGAGGGTCTCACTTTAAATTAATGAACAAAGTGTAATTTAAGTATTAGTAATGAATTGAATTAGCAACCCGATTTGTTTGGAACGTGAATTGGTTGCAACATATTTTACGGTTGGTACGAAAACATTCTACGTGAAATCTATTAATTACTAGCTTTATGCCTTTTTTTTAAACAAAAATTTATTTAGTTTTCAATCATGATTCGAAAGACACGAGTCACCGCCTATTATCATAAGAACGTTATTTTTGTTTTCCTCGGGAACAGAAAGGTCCTATATCCGTTACCTATACCTATGCAAAATTTCAGGCGTGAAAAGCTAACAGACAAACAAACTTACTTTCGCATTCAGGAAGTAGGTATCTATGCTAAATAAACGACATTAATTTTCTTAGTTTAGTCAGTGAGTACCTTACACGTAATCGATCCCTGTTACATTTACCGGAAAGTTTTATATAAAACTAATATAGCATACTATTGTAATTGAAGATCCAATCACAAATATTGAAGTAGAAGCGAATCATGTTGATACGACCTACCACACTAATAGAGATATCTGTGATTGTGTCATGTAGTTTCCGGCCTAAGAATAAAACCACCCCTTCCGTCCTGCGGGTGTCGTAAGAAGCGATAAAGGGTAAGATCCGGAGGATGGACAGCAGCATACTTCTGTGTAACAGTAACCATCTTCTGCGATCGCCAACCCGCTTGCCCAGCATGGCGATTATGGACAAATACTTCCAATGAGCGCACAATAGTGGCGCGCATTGAGAGAAGCCTATGTTTAGTAGTGGACTAATACAGGCTGATGATGATGATGATGATGATTATTAAGATTGGGATTCACGGACTCTGCCAGTATTAATAAATTTGACAGAGTCATAATAATGCTTAGTATAGTACTTATATACTTAATTCTTACTTACTCTTCCACTGAACCAGTGAAAATTATAAGAAGAGACTTTTGCCAATCAATACAACATAGAAACTAAAAACTCTTAAGCAAATAGTTAATAATAAAACGTTGAGTTATTCAATGTACTAAAAGGTGCTAAAGATGAATGCCCATTCTTAAGTCCACACAATTATGCAAATATTTTTTTCCCAAAAACCGCGACCTTGTTTTATAAATATTCAACATTATTAGCAGCATTGGTGTAAGCAAAACAATTAGGATTAGTCTCACCGAGGCTGTCTCACAAGGTGCATGTAGACTAGCGATTAGCGACGCAAACTGAGACAAATGGACCGAACTAATTCCTAAACATTTGTCACAATTACTTTGGACAAGAGACGGCAAATAAGACAGCTGATGAAAACGATTGCTTACAAATATATTAAGGTCATTTTAACTATTAGCTAAAGGATTCTTAAATACTTTAACCTATTTCGCTGGACTATTGCTCGCAAGCAAGACTATTAAGCACAAAGGTCCAGGATTCGCTTCTCAATTTGATCAATGTTAGTGGGTTTTTACAAGCTTTTATTTAACTTGCAATGTCTTGCAAGCTGAATTAGAACCACTTTCTTTTATCCTATGGAGTTGAATTTTTGCATGTTAGTTCAGTTCCGATGACAATGTATTTTTATGGTAAGCATGACCTGAATCAATATTCAGGATTAGCTCCAGATAAAGGAACTCTTCAGCGGTCAACAGCACAGATACTAATTTTTTCATATACATTTAGTTCTGATATTCCAATAAAACCAATATAAAAGCTTGGTTAAAAACGATGTTTTTATATAAACTTATTCTATAACATAACGGTGTGGACCTGTCTTACCCTTCGGTAAATTACAAGCATGAAGTTACGAAGAGCTTTTGTAGATCCCTTTAGGGAACTTAAACTAGAAATTCAAACACCTGAATTTATTTAAGTAAGGTCAAATTGATATTTTTGTCCCACTTCTAAAGTTTGAAGTCGTCGTCTTATCCACGAGAGACAGACATTTTAGCTAAATAAACTTATTAAGGAGACTGCCTTCAACTTCTTCATTAGCCATTTTAGCACTCTGTTCCCGTGAGAATCATAAAAACTAAAGAATTATTCAAGATGGACACGTGTTGTCCGGATACTAGGTCATAAGGATTTAAAAGGTAGAACATAATTATTTAATTTTATGGAGCGCGCTTTGAGGGATATCTCTAGAAAGTCCGGAATGGGTTGCGTTAGTTAGAAGCCTGCAGGTTTTTTTTACAAAAATGTTAATCCTAACTAATAATATATAAATATAGTTTGTTTTGTTACCTTTTCACGTCTAAACCACAGAATCGATCATCCTGAAATCCCAGGGTTCATACCAGGTGTTCAGAAATGGCCATAGGGTAGGTAACTTTCACCCGAAAAAAAGTAGGTACTGTACAACAATAACGGTTACAATTTGGCGGAAGATAGAGTTCATCATATTTTTGGTCATTTATTTTTTACTCATAAAATCATAATTATCTTTATGTATAAAACAAAGTCGGATTTGATGAAACACATAACTCGAGAACGGCTGGACCGATTTTCATGGTTTTTAATTTGTTGTATTTGTCTTCGTGCCAAATAACAATTAATTATATCCGTAGGGTAGGGTAGGGTTAGTGTAGGGTAGTGTAGAGAAGAATAGGCGTAGAGGTAGGATAAGGGCATAAGGATAGGGTAGCTAGTATGTATATAAAAAGAAATCCGTAAAAAGATAGGTAATATGGGTTATTTCCGCAGATTACTTAGTTTCAAGCGAATTAATTTACAGACAATTGTTCTGTTGGTCTCAGGTCACAGAACGAGTAAAGCAAGGGTAAAGTCTATAGTACCTAATAACATAGTGCAATCTAAAAACTGTCTACCAAGTGATGATGGTCGCTTTGCCCCGGGGAATCACTGGCCGTGGCGTTTATGGAAAGGTCCAAATTCATTACAACATTTGCGAGAAGTAATGTAATGTTTTAATATTTTCATTCGATGCTTTTGGTACCTATACATATATCGTGATTAGCTATCAACGGTTTTGATTCGAATTTTTATATTTTATCTGTATTTGTCAATATTTTTCCTGTACTTTGCAAATGTTTGGATAAAGGTAGGCTTCTATCGCTTCTACAGCTTTTACCGATAGCTTTCATACTTTCGACATTAATTTCAGAAGATACAGAAAAAAATAACTTTTATAATACTTATGGGTTCAACTATTTATAAAGAAAAATAAAAAAATGGAATGGAGTGGAAGTTATATTGCAGGTATTTGCCCCAAGTGTAATACTTGCACTTTCTACGATCTAATGACCACCACTAAAGCCGCGATCCACATATTGGGCGCAAACTATTTAGGATAGAGTCTCTCGACGTACCATCGAAACGAAAAGAAGAAGAATGTTACCCTTGCGAATTTTGGAATTACTATAAACGTTGCATTTGGCCAATCCATTATCCGTACGTATTATCAGCTGATGTTAGTTTATAGAGAGTTCTTTTCAACCACTTAAATTTAATCTAAACATGTCGTTCATTATTGTATCGTCGCACGCGCCTGAAAAAGCGATCATGTTCGATCTTAAAAAAGGTGTGAGGTTGCCGACTCGCTACGAAATGCAACGGCTACAAAAATTACCTTGGTGTGGCGTGGCTAAAACAAATGCGTGGCCATGTGGCGTCACATTTCTAGAAATATAGCAAGTGCGGTCCACCTAATTGTTAGGAGAGCACTGCGTGTTTGTTAAAAAAAAGGTTAGAAGAGAGACCGTGCCATTTTAATCGGTCGACTATTAAACTATTGTTTTTAATTGTTTACCAATTGACAGATTCAATGGTTTCCTACACAATGTGCGAGTCTATAGTCCTACCATCTGTAACACTGTCAACAAATTAATCAACAGCCTATCTTCCTGGACAAACCTCGTAAGGTTTATTAAATTTGATTAATTACTGTCCGTTACGTCCACCACGATATATGAACTCTAATCTATGCAATATACTGGCCCTTATCAAGAGGACCACTTCAGTGGTCCGGCGTCATAGCTTTGATTTCACTGTTATCTGTACGTATGTACTTACTGTAGAGATTTTATTGCGCAAGTTTTTTGGTTACAATAAAATGCTATAAGTTTTCTGATGACGTCGTCAAATATATCACTACATAGTATAAAACAAAGTCGCTATCCTCTGTCTGTCCCTATGTATGCTTAGATCTTTAAAACTACGCAACGGATTTTGATGCGGTTTTTTTTAATAGATAGTGATTCTTAAGGAAGGTATATATATAGTATGTATATTATATTATGTATGTATGGTAGGTATGTATATTGCACAAGCCGGGGCGGGTCGCTAGTTCTAAATATTTCGAAGAAACGAACGCTAGTTATTCAGATGTTCAGATGTAGGACGTCAGGAATGCGTAGGAATTGTTGAATATACTTAATGAAAACATGCATTTTTTATTTAGCATAGCTTTATCAAAGTATTCCCATGATAATATTAGCTTTTGTGTGCTTTTTTATGCGTTTTGATTTTGGATGGCGGATTTATTTTTGGTATGAATAATGAGAGTAAGTGCCGATTTCACTACTGACACTAAACATGATCAATCAAGTTAAACTCGGTTCAAGCGTTTAACTGAGTTCAGAACTACAAATTGCGTAGGGCTGAACTTAAATTTTTTTTTTTTATTAAAGTGAATGGCGAAATTGAGCTTTCAAAACCTTTAAGACAGTAAGTTAATACAGTGAAAAATGGAGTGAAAAGTGGATTTAGCCTAGTAACTCGGTAGGTAAGTACCTAAGTCGTAACTATTTATTAATCTGTGCCTAAGTACTATAATTTTTAAATTGCGTTAATATCGGTATGCGGAAAACTACTGGACAGATTTAGTTGAAATTCGGCAAAAATATTAAGGTTTGAGAGTACAAATTATCACAATAATTATGGGGGCTGAGCAGTATTGTATAATATCGAAATCCACGCGGACGAAGTTGCGGGCGAAAGCTATAGGTACTTAATATATTAAAAATTAAATAACTTTATATATATATTGTTATAATTAATTCTATGTTATGAATAAAGTCTAACCTATTCAGTTAATTTAAATTTAATTTAAAAACAAGCCATCCATTTTGGTCCGACAACTGTTATAATTACACCTTCGTGCCAGTCCTTTAGGTGCGGTTAAACAAATCAGAAATATTATCTGTGTCAGATAAATACAAAAGCTTTTAATTAAAACAAGCTTCGAAAGGTTTATTTAAATATTAAATTTAGGTATTACTGTTTTGAAGTTATCTTTTCGTGGAAATGAAAACAGAAATGTTTATTTTCATCAATTTGGAAAGATAAGAAAAATACAAGAATTAATTTCTTATTGGGAACTAGGTACCGCCCGCGTCTTCTTCCGCGTGGATAACAGCTTTTGGCTTAAGAAGGGGGGTATCTGAAACTTTTTATTCAAACTGTTGGATACCTATAGCTTTTTTTACCCACTGCTTCGCCCGTGTGGATATAGGTGGCTTTTGCATCCTCGAGTCGATACCAGCTTTTGGCGTAAGAAGGGGGGTATCTGAAACTTTTTATTCAAACTGCTGGATACCTATAGCTTTTTTTACCCACTGCTTCGCCCGTGTGGATATAGGTTTCAGGCTTTTGCATCCTCAAGAAGCCACTTTTAGGACTAGTTAGAAATCAGCGCCAGGCACATACAGAACTGGTTCCTGTTTTGGCACAATCATGAGGCACTTAGGTACACCATTGTCCCTGTTGTTTCTTTATTCTGTTGTTTATGACGTTTCTTTTTTCTTTTCGTGTTGTTTGTTTTTAAAACAAGTATGTATAAATCTAATTTAAATAATGTTTACTTTAAGCAAATTCTTATTTTCCTGACTGTATAACTAGTTATACGAGTAATATGTATTGTAGTGCTGTCTCACATTTTTGCTTCCAAAATAAAGAGGCGGGTCTCCTAATCATCCAACCATCAGGAGACCTGGGCCACCTGCACCTGAGCAACACTAGAAGCATTGCAGTCATTGCAGATGCGTTGTCGGCCTTCGAGCTAGGCTTCCGGTTCTATTCTCTGACCGTACAAAACACAACAATACTAATACTGTTACTATTTATTTAAGTTATATTTATGGTTTGTATATAGTATAGATTGTATATAGTGTCCTTATTATAAATTGGTCAAAGGTATTTCAAAGCAACTCGTCTTTAGATGTCGATGGCAATTAAAATTTACTAATTTAAAATTGTTTAGTTCTTTGAGCCACGGCCTGGACACCAGAGTTAAATAACTTATTTAATTTTATTACTAATTCACACTTTGTTGTAGATAGTGTCTATTCGATTCGATCGATTCAAATAAAATTATGTTTTTCACAGGGCTACAATTAAAATGTCTTGTGTATGAATTACAATAATTTATTCGTCTTGTCAGTAGATTAAAATTATCCTGCCTTTTATATTGTAATAGCAAAAGCTTTTGGGAAAAGATGAAAAGCTTTTCTAACACTAACCTATTTGAACCTTTATTAAAATATCCTACCTAAAATAACATCTTGAATTGCTGAATAATTAATATAACCCGAAAAAATACTAAGGCATCATAAACTTACCTTCCCTCCGAAAACGTATCCCAACTCCAAAGCAACCAACTGGGCCACCTCTTCACCACCTTCCACGTCCACTGTCCACTCATTAGCAAATTCTTTCGCATGCTCTAGCCCGTTATGCACTCCCTGGTAACCATATTCTCCTGGTAGCCAAAAGCCCTCATTAAGATGCAATGACAAAACAGGTGTAAATAAACTCCCAATTAGGAATATAAAGGGCGTCATTTATATGTAGTTATTGGTATGGTAGTATTTATGTTTAATATATTTGTACTGTATGGGAGTTCGAGCGAGGTCGGTGTCCAAACAAATACTAACGGCCGGGTTAGACAACGAGAGAGGAAAAGTGTGATTTTTCCAAGCGGGGTGTATACTCGACTATTGTAGCGAGATAGGAACGGATTTGTGCCTGCTGTAAAAATGTAGATTGTAGGTTTGCTTTCTTGTGTTTTTTTTTATATTACGTTCAAGAAAAAGTAAAAAAAAATAATAATATGTGACTTTACATTATTAGTTTTAAATTATTGCAAAAAGTAACAAAAACCTAAATTACATTATCTATTTTATTGTTTTTTTTTTTAAACTAATACACAGATAAAAAGTAAACTATTTAGGTATTAGGAATTGGTCAAACATACCTAATTAATATTTTGTTACGTATTTTTATAACAGTCGGGTATAACATTTTCAGTCATTACTCTAGTGGGCAATATACACAAAGTACATACAGTGGATAACTGACGTGTGTATATTTAATTTAAAGCTCTCTCTAACCTATTTATTTAATTAACAAATATACGAATAAATATTATCCATTTTCAGCGTAGCGTTATTTATTTAGTTAACTAATTTCATTTTTGTACTATCTTTAGTATATTAACTAATGTTTTAGAACGATTATCGACATTTTTTATGTAAGTAGAGATTGTGATTAGATTGAACTTCTTTTGGTTTAGTTTAGATTGTAGGTACTGGCAAACTCGTCCATTTTCCATAGTTTATAGTCAATTTATTTATTTATATTACAGGAAGTGCCCCCAAGTACCTACCTATTTCCCCAAGCATTTTGGAGTATTTTTTTACCCTCATAACTTCAGTTTAGATACAACCTGCGACCTCAAATTTTCAGATTATTTAATAATATGTGAAGTACACTAAATAAAACTCATTAAAATAAAACAAAAAAATTCACTAAATAAAAATCAAAAATCAAATCAAACTAACTACTGTAACCAATCAATATAGGCCCAGCTAATTTGTAGGTTACATTATTCTGCAACTCTCTCCCCGGAAAGAGGAATTTAAAAAAAAACTTACAAAAATAATTTGGATTCCACATTCCCATCAACAATATTTAAATACATACAAAAATATAGCCAAGACTCGCAATGTACTCTACATCGCAACTCTTAAAAAGTTACGAGAGTCATGTAGAGCACACTCCTTTAGTTGTTTTGCAGAACTAAGGCAAATAATAATTATCTCTGCAGCTCTTTTCTTCATAACGTTAGACGATAGGAGATTGTGGGCGTGACGTGGAACTTTTTTTAACAATATTTATTAACACCATGTCTGAACTTTTTAAGATTGAAAAGGTTAAAAAAGTCTAGGTCAGATTTTTATCTGTGTTTGGTGACATCCAAACTGTGTTACAAATAAGCTAGTTAGGTACCGAACATCTTGTTCTACTGTACACTCATCACATTCTAGGCTCAGACCGTATCGGTACAATAATGATTGTCCTTTACGCGATAATCAATTATCAAACTACATAGATACATCAAACTAAGCTACATACTATAAATAACTCATAAGAGTTGTGCTACATCCTACCATTAACGGAAACGCCATAAATAAAACAACTTTATCTCAAAGATGTTTCTAATAATAAAACCTATTCGATTTTCTTAAGCCCTGGTAGAAAAATAAAACGTCAATCATATTTAAAGACGCTAAGTTATTAGATTTCTGTCGCTTATTATTATCATAATAATTTATGTAGTCACTTCTAACAATAACTTTGGGATCGGGAAGATTTTTCCACACAGGTTTGATATCTTGACCATACAGGATACAAGAGATCCATATTTTTTAAATAGTATGTGATTACACTGCTTTCCTATTTACTTGACAAAGCCAAGCCTTACCTTGCTTACCATTTTCTCTGAAAATGAAAAGGGAAAACGGTGACCATTGCGTCACATTAGTGGCTGGCGCGTTCTGTGCTTATAGAGCGCTAGCAGGAAGCTTATTGTTATATTTTCTGTATTCGAGAGCTTTAATCACAGTGCGATTATGTCGCTCTGGTATAATTGCTGTTATAAGGCAGATGAGAATTATTAGAGGTTCAAAACCGCTCTCGTGAGCGTGACTGAGATCTGTGACTTTTCGTTTTCATTTGCGTTTAAATGATCACTTCCTCAAAACGGTGAATGAAAATATCGTGAGAAAACCAGCACCCCTGAGAGATTTTTCAACGGTGTGTAAAGACACAGGATTGTTCAAAAACCACACGATAAGTAGACGAAGACAAGTTGCCATTTTATAATAATATCTGCTTTAATACCCTAGTAGATAGGCTTTTTTTTCACCGAGAGTCATCATCTGCCTAGCCTTTTCCCAACTATGTTATGTACGAGAGTAACAACTATAATAAAAATAAAGTTAAAAAATAAAGGGTTCTAATGCAAGAAACGTGTTTATTTTTCGCCATTTTTATACGGAACCCTTGTTGTGTGACTCCGACTCGCACTTGGCTAGTTTTTATGGTAATATAGTTAGACAGTTTCACAATTAAGCTAGGGTTATATTTGCAGAGGAGGACTAGACCGCTAGTTTGAATATTTATTATTAGATTTCATCTTTATAACTTATAGCTTAAAGATGACCTTTCGATATCTAAACAAATACTTAGCCCTCGTCCTACGTGCAGTTCTCAGCTCAGGCTGTACAGTCAACAGCAAAAGTAGATGATTAAAATCAGAAATTCTATACTAATGAACGGAGTTCGTTTCAGAACTGTGTGGCGTCGAAGTGATTCAAAAGTATGTGATTGTAAATTATACTAAACATTTACTACTAGTACAGCTGCCATATATTTCGCTAACTCCGTTCATTAGTATTGAATTTCTGATTTTGATCATCTACTTTTGCTGTTGACTGTACAACCCCAATGTATATTGGTCCGCCGCACTGAATGTTAATTATGCCAATTGTAACACTCGATTCGAGGAATAAATATTATGTTGGACATGCGATTAACGAAGAGAATAAATATTATCGTGTCCACCAAAACATTCTCGATTTAAACTTTTATAATAAGCACATAATTATGTAAGTGATTTGGAGGATTCAAACACATAGACTCATGCCTGTATTTCCCAGAGGGGGTAGGCAGAGATGTATGCAGTACACCCACGTTCGCCAGCTATGTTATAAGTCCCATGTAATAGGGGGCGAGCCTATTGCAATTAACCGGGCACAATTTCAGACTCCGTGCTGGTACTGAGAATTTCCAAATGGAACACTTACACTAACCCAACAACACTTTGCCCGACCCGGGGAAAGAACCCAGGACCTCGTGTTCAGCAGTCGCGCTTGCTATCACTAGACCAACGAGGCAGATGACCTAGAAGTAAGCGATGAATAATTTCTAATACACACATGAATCCGAATAGTCCAGAGATGCCTGCTTTGGTTTCGAACTTACGACCTTTAACTTTGGCAGTCCAACGGTAATTCCACTAGGCTAGCACTGCTTCAAAACAGTACTAAACTGACATTACTAATCATACTCGTAACTAGATTAATTACCTCAAAGTGTAAGACACTAATTTATTTCCTTTATTTATCCCGCGCTAATGTCCGTGACGTCATTAATGTAGCCATTTTTGTTTAAGTATTTGGCAACAACTATGATGTCCTTCTCTCCTTTAGACTTGTTTTTTGGATATTAGGTAATGTCGTCTCCATAGTTACGACCTCTCGTTAGAATTGTCGTTAGCACATAATTATTTCATACAACTTCTTCGGTTTGAACTTTTATTTATAACTAGCTTTTTCATGCGGCTTCGCTCCCGTGGTTCTAATTTAACGCGATCGCAGCGCCACCTAACGAATTCAATTATGAATAGAAACCATCCAGGGACATGGAACCACACATACAAAAAATATAATACATTACGCTCCTTTGCGTTGCGCAGTCGGGAATAACATCAAAATCGGTCCGGCCGATTTGTAGTTTGTCTTGCCGTCAGGAGCTACAAGCAGCCCACCTAGTAGTTTTTGTTCTCCTGGTACCACGCAAATAATAAACATGGGTAATGAGCATAGCAATATTCCAATATCTTTGGTAATGAGGCTGTGACAGACTAACAGATGGACTGTCTTAAAAGTCCTTGTTGCTCTTATCTTCTCCATCTCTGGTTCCTCTCCAGTACCTACATGTTAGCCGTCAGCCAGAAACAAGTGTTGACCTTGAGTGTTGATGATTCCAGTGACTTGTGTTTTTACTTCCATAAAATCATTTCAAGACTTCAAAGTAATTAAATACCGTTCGATCCTATCGGTCTGCGGAACCCCAATAAAAACCGATCCAGATTTAGTACCAGGATATTATAAACAAATGTTATGTGTATTGCACAAGCGGCAGTGTGTCAGTGGATCGATGGGATCGTGGCCGTGAGACGTCGGCGCGCGCGCATGGATTACCGTAAACAAACACTCAGATTTACTCATGTGGCCACAAATAGGTTATAAAAAAGATAGTCCAGAAGGAACGTTAATTTTTCAAATGTTTATTTACTTATGGTGGAACAGAAGATAAGCGAAGATACTAGCGGTACTGTAGGTTAAATTTTTTACCAATAGGTGAATACGACTATGATAAGTGACATCTAATATCTGCAACAGAGAAATCACTGATGCATTTGTAAACTGCAAGGTCCATTTGTCAAAGTCGGATTTCCGAATAGGCCCTGGCGTGGGCGGCAAAATTTCTGGGGCGGATTATAGGTCCCTTACTTACACAATATGAATGCTGTGCTCCCGATTAGACTATATCCCACTTGCTTGAGTGTCCCAGCCGTCCTTCACGATCTGAAGAACGTCATTGATGCCACGATCAATTAACTGGCCACTTACTAGGGCCCAAAAAATTTAGGATACATATGTATATTGAAGCCTGGATATACTGTCGATACGAGAAGAACAAGAACTCTGATGCGTAATAAATTGCCAGTGGGGTTTTCTAACTGATTACAACAAGTCTCTGACGATCTCTGTGATCCTAATTCCTTTATTGATTCAATAACATTTTATCAGCCAATATTATTGTCACCCTGTTAGACAAAATGCTCCACAAATCTAGGTGAGATTCATAGGTGTTGCTAACGCCTAAATGAGATATGTTTTCCTAATTATTGTTTCCTTATAAAAATACACTAAAATGATGGGTATACTAACTATTACTCACGGAATCTGCCGTGACGGCCATAATAATCGTACGTCTTGTATCCGTATATCTACCCTACACGCACTAGAGGTTATTTTGGGACTATTACTAGCCACTAGGTGCTGTGGTTCCCAAACTTTTAGCTCAATTTTAAATGTGAGATGTTTGTAGAAGGATAAAAGATTCGTGGCGTTCTTTCCATAAGAATTTTTTTTTTTGTGTCATCAGTTCATCACTTATTAACGTCTCTCTACAGTCTCTACCAAATATGTATAATCAAACTAACACAGTCATGTTGTCTTTGGGCTCTTGGCATGAACGAACATGGCTTGGCTTGACATGAACGTACTTAAACAAAATTAAAATTGTGAAGTAATTCAAACTTCATATTTTATGAAATTTGAATTACTCCTCAATTTTAATTTTGTTTAAACGAGCTGTTCAGTAATTCTCAAATAAAAGACTGCAGACAATCGAGTAAAAAAAACATTAAGAAGCTCTATAAGCGAAAGGTTTTCCTACAGTTAAACCACCGAAAAAAATTAAGAAAAAAACTAAAAATGATTTTTGTTATCAACAAACGCTGTCATTACGCCCACCATGAGTTATGCACTTCAATAGTAGGCGTAATGAAGTGATAACTTATGTCATATTTCTGTTATCCCAACTTGTAGGAAGTTGTAGGTATGTGTACTTACATATTGATATTATACTAACTTTGGCTATCACTGCTCAAACGCATATCCGCGGACCGCGCGCACCCGCAGTCGCGATGCGCGCGCCGCTCGCAACCGCGGCCTGTGCCGCATTACTTCTGTTCTGTCCTGCCAGCCTGGTACTCTGCCATCAGGACGATAGAGGATACCAAGCAGAGGACGCGTATCACGACGATGTGATAGACGTGTGAGTGATTTATGTGTTTGCTGCTTTTCTGTGGAACTCTTCATCTCCTGTGATCTTCAGTGTATTTTTCTTTTTATTTATTTTGATATCCATGGTTGTTTGGCGGAAGTAGAAGATCGTAAAATCTTATTCTAGCTATCTTACAAGATATTAAATCATCCTCATGTTGCGACGCAAGTAAATTTGGAAAACATCGTAAGGCGATATGAAATAATTAAAATTCATGGTGCGAGTTTATTATAACATTGCCGCAGGCTACGAGAGAATAATTTAGTTAGATATTAAATCCAGATTAACCTACATTCTTTTTTATGTTTTGGATGTCCACTTAAAGAAAAGTGATTTTGATCCCAATGAATCAATGATGTCATTAACTAACACAATACCGAATTCCATTCTATTGGTATAATAAATTTATGAATCAGTTGCATTAGCCCGTTTAAAAATCAAAGTGCGTGGGTTCAACGACTGCAACCGCTATATGTGCGTTGTTAGGTTGCACCATAATATTACACGCACGATATTGCACTTGGTATAAATAGTTCAGTGTAAGAACCCCATTGAAGTGTTCCTGGAACCGCTCGGCGAATGTGCAAGATTTCTATTACGGCTGAGTGCCCTTTGGCTCGCATGGAATCCTATTAATGAAGCCATAAAATGTTCAGCATATAAGTAGTCCAACATATAAACCCAGTAATATTTAATGGTTTTAAATAAACATGGGTTTTTGAGATTCCTGTAGATATACTAAAATGTTTTAGAATAATAACTTTCGTGAGTCATACTAATATATAAATATTGATACGGCTTTACTCACGTATTGTATTCGGGGAATGCCCGACTAGTTTCGAACTCAAACGGAGTCCATTTTCAAGAGCGGGTGTCCGCGACGCCGCCGCGTACACCCGCTCTTGAAAATGGACTATCAATATTTATATATACTAAAATGATTGAATTTATTACAAATATTTTTTTAATTACCTAAGTAATTCTCTGCAAATGTTCTTTTTTGAAGATTTGTAGTTGTTAATTTCTCCTTAAACAGTAAATTATTTATTTTAAATTAAGTTTAACGAATAAGGAATATTATTTTCAAATCCTCAGTCGGTAGTCCATCAAAGTCCGACACCATTAGGTCGAACTGTCGAAGTTAAGCCTAAGGAAGACCTAGACTCAACAGGTAGCTCCTATTGTGGACGTCGATACACGGTTACACCCTACACCCAGAACTGTCCATGTCCTAACGCAATATAATTACTCTATGGACATCTTAAGTCAGTACCACAGTCAAACTGTTTATTAATCTGTGCCACTATCAACTATGCAATTGCAAGCATTTAGCAAATCAGTTAGCATCCTGTCGCTGATAAAGCTTCAGAAAACATAATTCTGAAGATTATCTTGCAACTCTACATCTTTCAAATTTATTATAAACATGTTTTTATAGCATTTGCACGCAAGTTTAAGTTCTAAATTTTTGTAGAAACGTTCTAATACGTTGTAATCGAATTTATATTTCTACAAAAATGTAGAAATTTAAACGGTCGAGAAAAAAAATCGTCTTTTTTATAAAACGATATTTTTGGTACCTATGCGACGACTTATTTAACCGCTGTACCACTGTATGTACTGAGCTAGTCGTAATCCTGCCGTGCTATCGAAATTCCCAACCTTAGATTAACCTTATACCTACTCTAAGATCCCAATATTCTACTGTCGTGATCCATGACATGTGATCGACAAGTAGAGTAATGTATGAATGCCTTGACCAAGCTGTTTCCCACCATTGGCAGTATTTACCTATATATTTTTTTACACATGTTATGATTTTTAAGTCCCGACGAAAAAGGAAAGGGTTTCGTGAGAGACTGAGGCATCATAGCTCCCAAGCGGATGTACCGAATACCGATTATGATATAGATTTTTTTATTTGAAAGGTGACTTGATCGAAAATTTTCTTAGATAGAAAAAGGTTTTTTGTCAGAGCTTTTTAATTTTTTTATTTATATTTTTATAAGAATCGAAGATCGTGGGTTCGAATCCCATCCGTATCAGTTGTTTTTTCAAATTTTCTTATTAAATAATTATATTATTTATATTTGTTATTATACAAAGTCATAGTACTAGCAACTTCTTTGATGTACTTAATAATTAAAGTTAGCTGGTCATTCGGACGAACTGTAATTAAGGTCACATCTAGCTGCGCTCTATTAGACTAGAAATTAACTATTCGTTACAAATATTACAGCTATAACCAGCAGAATGATAAATTTTACTGTATACCCATTACCCAGATGTAAGTAAGTGGATCCATTGCCCATTGCTGGGCAAAGGTATACTGACACAAAGAGAGAGAGAGTAGGAGAGTATGGTATATGCGAAAGTCATACGTCACCTAATGACCACGCATGAACATGACCCAGTCTGTATTGCAGGAGGCACTCGTTGACTCGCTTCAACATTACGACTACCATAATATATATAATGTTGAAACCTACCACCTATTACCAAGCCTACAGTGCCTCTCAAAGCACGAAGACGTTGAAATAAATTGCAGTAACGAGAGCAAGCGCTTCCAAGGTTTAAAAATAAATAAATTATAATTATATTGCCTCGACAGTTGACGGCTTGCGTCAGTAATTCGTATTTATAAGATGAATCAATGATAAAAAAACGGTAACCTCCATTTTTTCTTGACTTGTAGTGAGTTGTAAACAATTTTGGCACATTTTTTTAATAAAAAGTGCATTTAAGTATACAAATAGGTTATAATCAAATGCTATTTTTTAAACGGTTTTATTTAGCTTGACTTGTTTATAATTTGGTTCAAATTTAGTAATCGATATTTCACCCCCTTCCTGTTGACAGATTGATCTGATATTGGCTACATACCTTTAGTTCTGATGACAAAACCGTTTTATATTAAAAAAAAATATTAATATTATTTTAGCTAAAACTCGGAAGTCGGAGAAATATTACAATTAGCTAAGCTAGACAAATATAATATGTACAGTTAGTGGTTTGTGCACTTGGGAAAAATTTAAAAAAGAACGAATCTACTTGAGTGTAGAGTTAACCTATTATAATTAATTACTTATAATTTGTTTTGTAATTGGTTATATTGAAAATGCCATTTATTATTATTCGTATTTCTAAAACTAATACCTAATTATGACTATTGTAATTTATTCAAAATAATTATTTATTTGTATAGTTGTTTCCTTTCAATAAGATTAAAAACAAAACAACAAAATATGAAAAATCGCATTTTTGGTAAGTTTTCGTGGAACTGTATATTTATTGAAAACCTTAATAAGCAGGTACCAAAATCATCACTGATGTAAGATAAAGTCATCCATTCCTGATAGCGATATGTCATCACGTCAAGTCACTTAACAGCTTTCATCAATTAACATACGCATCATAAAACAAAGCTTCATTTAAATAAACATAGAATTTAAATAGAAATTAGGAAGATGACTTTATGGGTGGCCAGTTACCATGTTTTAAAGGGGTTACAATCATGCCATTATGTGTTAGCATAATAATTAGATAATTATATGAATTAACTAATGAACATCTTAAACGACTTTGTCGAACTACAATAATCATTGTTTCGAACATTGTCAGATAGTTACCTAGCTGAAGGACTGATAGAATAAAGAGTATTAAGTGGAATCAATCGTTAGGTACGTTAAGTAGGGATACATTAAAAACTTGATAAAAATCTCTGCTTGATACCCTGCTCCGTGCTTCGGAAAGCACGTTAAGCCGTGACCCCTCATAAAATCCTGACTACTTATCTAACTTTAGAATATCGTAGATATCCTTTTGGGTTGCGGAGGTCAGATAGTCGCTCCGTAGAAAAGTAATATTCAGCTGGTACCAATCTAGTGTACACACGCAACACTATCAGTACAATCTAGTGAGTGATATCCGTTAGGTATTCTTCTTCATCGTATGGTTGACGAACAACCTGGTTAATCTAATTCGCACATGAATCCGAAAAGTCAGAGGTGCGTGTTTAGGTCTCGATCTTACGAGTTACGACATTTGACTTCCACTAGGCTATCACTGCCTATACTTATTTTTTATCAGTTAAGTATACCTATTCGATATAAAACCTCGACTATATTCATATGTTTGATTTCAGATTAGACGGCAGTTTGCCGTGCCCCACTGACCAGATACTGCGCGCGCGCGACGTGTGCCAGGTAGACGGCGTGGATATACAATGCATTAAATTGAAATGCTGTGATACTCATGTCTACATCGCTGGAAGGTAAGAACTGAACACCTTTGTGGTGGTCTTCTTGAATGGTTTATTGGAAGATCAGCATCACGAAGCAATAAATGGTCGATATGTTTCGCGCAGGCGCAGGAGCGTTTGGTTTAGCAGGTTCCATTGTCGCAGGGGACAAATAGCTAACTATTACCTTTATTTATGAAATAAAAATGGTAATTTTGTGTTGATTTTTAAAACCCTGTTACGGCGTAATTAAAAAAACCTTGAAATTAAAAAAGATGATAAGACACGAGCGGGAAAAACCCACAACACTTGCTAGAAAAATGTCATTTTCTTTTTGAAAAATGTATCTAGCTTAGAGTATAGACATTAATACTAGGTATCTAGTAATAGTTTTTTGTAACTTATCAAATATAACGGCTCTTGTAATACGTTGAAAATTAGATCCTCAAATATCAAAACCTTAAGTAATAAGAACTTTCGCAAATTACTTAGATCAAAAGACATGTTACCCCCGAGTTGTGTCCAGTCAAAGGACTGGAAGGTCGAAAGGATTTTGAAATACTATCACAAAGAAAGCCGTGACCTTTATCTTTTCATCTGTCAAGATTATATTTTATATTCTAACTGCGTGTAGCTTGAGGGAGCGTGCGTGTATGAGATAACGTGTTGGAATGAGGAACTGTCAAGCTTTAATAAATTGTATTCACAACGGCAATTGATTTAACAATTCTGATTAGCCAGAAGAATAATTTTATTTTTTTTATTTTTTATTTTATTTTATAGACTCACGCCTGTATTCCCCAGAGGGGGTAGGCAGAGGTGTGTAGTACACCCACGTTTCGCCGGCTATGTAATAAGTCCCATGTAATAGGGGGCGAGCCTATTGCCATTAACCGGGCACAATTCCAGACTCCGTGCTGCTACTGAGAATTTCCTAATAGAAAAACCCAATAACACTTTGCCCGACCCGGGGATCGAACCCAGGACCTCGTGCTCAGCAGTCGCGCTTGGTACCACTAGACCAACGAGGCAGTCTAATTATATAATAGCAGCACTAATATAATAATAAGCACATAATTATATAATAGAGCAGAATAATTATAGTCATCGTGATATAGGTTTCCATAACAATGATCTTCTTTATCTTCAAAGGTACTCCGTATAAAGGGCAGTTCAGACTATTTGCTATAAGATATATCGTTTTCCGTTCTGTATGAGAAGAGGCCTGTGCTGTGCTCTGAAGTGAGACAGTTAAAGACTGTTTTATTTATTTTTAAGTTAGAGTTTTGCGTCATAAGTTATTTAGTGATCTTTCCTAGCTGATTGAGCGAAAATCGTCACGACATGCTTGAAATTGCCAATCCAATGGCTAGCGGTTTTGATGACTCTCAAATATATAGGGTTATTTGTTAAACACCAGCAACCTTAAAAGGGGTCATTATACTCATCATGTTATGAACAACTTTTACGATGGGACCAACCCTGAAATCGCAAAAAAAAATCAGCTGCTCTGCTCCATACAATAATGTTCACATAACTCGACAAAATGTATGGAACGGCTGATTTTGATTTTTTTTTTTGCGTTTAATGAATGATTTTTATTTAAGTTTAATGACCCCTTTGAAGGATGCTGGTGTTTTACAAATAACCCTGTATAATACCCAAACCAAAAAAGATACAAAGCTTCTTTTCTTTTCATCATTCAGGTCATAAAATGCGCAGTTTAAAACTATCTTACAGTGTGAAGGTCAAGATAAGGGTAGGTAGATAACCTGCATTTCCTTTCTATCCTAGGTGTATACCTCGATCGGTGGACCCATGCAGCCTGCAGCTGTGCGAGCAGGCGTGCGAGGTGCGTGGGGACCGCGTGTGGTGCACATGCCATGGCGGGTTTAGGTTTCATGAGGATAACTACAGAAGGAAGTCACAGCCGTATTGTGTTGGTAAAGAGTTACTTTAAAAGTACCTAATGTGTGATCAGCTTTATAATTATTATACTAGCTTTATTATATTAGCTTTGCCCACATGGATGTCGAACAGGTAATAATTATCATATAGCTTATCGGGGTCTACCTTGTGAACCAAATTTATCCAAGTCGGAGTTGCAGACGTAAGGAAGTGATTGAATAATAAACATCCGAATTCAAGAATGGCATTGATATACATATATGTATATCTTTTATGGATATAAGATCGATAAAGGTCTGAAGAGATTAAAATAAACGCTCTCATTACGAGGTCAGATTTGTTTTCATTATGTAAACATTGAATGAAATGCAGCTGTACTTTGAAGTCATACCTATGGGCTAACCAGCGATTACTTATCATTATGTGGGCATTCCTTGATAAACTACTAACTACTTCTAATCTCCTGGTACTTAGATGTGGACGAATGTGCGACTAACAACGGTGGATGTGAGCAGCTATGTGTGAACGACCCTGGCGGGTTCCATTGCGAGTGTTCACCTCCCCTGACCCTCGCCAATGACGGCAAGAAGTGTGAACGACGAATCACCATCCCAGTAAGTGGCTGATGAATGATTTGAAACTGTATGTAGGTATTTCAAGCTTATAGAGACCACGAAAAGTAAAATCATTTCTTTAAACCCTGGAAAAAATCTCTGGGCAATGTTTTTTTTTATGAAGTTTAGAACATCTATTTCCTTTTTCAAAGGCCTCCTCTCCCTGATCTATCTCCATATTAAGTCTGTTTTCCTAGTAAGTACCTACTGACGTAAATCAGTGAAATATTCTTACAACCTGTTAAACACAGCTTACCCTATCTATAATCACATTCCTCAACATCTAAAAAGAAATCATATATATCCTGATACCATTTCTTCAGGAACCGCTACCGTTAGTGCGGGCGTCATCGCGGTGTTACGTGCCGTGCGACACCTTCACATGGCTGTCAAGAAAGGTCCACAGCACACAGTCTGCGCTTAAGAAGCTGATGGAGAATCCAGTGTTGAAAGATGGTTTGTTAATTTTTGTCTTTCTAGCCCAGTATTAGATAAGTTAGAGAATGAGATTTACTTCATTGGGACTCCTTCCAAAATACATCTTATTTTTGCAGTCTTCCAATAGAGATTCTTATATGTATATCATCTGCCTAGCTTTTTTCCAACTATGTTGGGGTCGGCTTCCAGTCTTACCGGATGCAGCTAAATACCAGTGTTTTACATGGAGCGACTGCCTATCAGACCTCCACAACCCAGTTACTGGGTTACACGATACCCC
The DNA here is from genome assembly GCA_936450705.2 of Protodeltote pygarga. Classification (NCBI taxonomy): domain Eukaryota; kingdom Metazoa; phylum Arthropoda; class Insecta; order Lepidoptera; family Noctuidae; genus Protodeltote; species Protodeltote pygarga. The sequence goes on from OW388263.2 coordinate 12,519,910, forward strand.
TTGGCAAGACTGGTTGTCAGACTTTCGGGTTTCTGACTACCCGTAACAACTGTCAAAGATCTACAATTGACAGCCGGGGCCAATAGCTTAACGTGCTATCCGAGGCTCGGAGAGTGATAATTAATTTATAAATTAATTAGATTCTTATATGTATAATACTTCATAAAGAACTAATATGATCTAAAGCTATTAGTATAGTAGAGACCACGACAGGCAAACGTAGTGGGTTAAAGAAGCCATAAGATACATAGTTACAGAACACTGAGGATCAGTTTTTGTGGCTCCATGTACTAGAAAAAGGTGTTATCAGTAGACTGCAATAGGTTAGTTGATTGATCGATTATATTATACCTACACATCCAGTACCAGCTATGTATTTAGAATTTTCTTTCGTAGATCAGATCATGGAAGATTTTATACGGCAAAGCGCTTTCATAATAGATCAATCTATAGCTAAGAATTAAGATGATACTTTATGATGCTCTTATCCAGGTGGCGACAGATTTGCAGACGGCACTTACGCGTATAGGGTTCTGGATTCCACTGCACCTCTGGAAGGAGGCTATTGCCGATGTGAAAGAGGTCCAAGGGTAAGTAACTTTATCATTCTAGAAATCGTTTAAAAACTTATTCTTCCTTTAACATTTATTGGTATAATGGAAATATGGAATGAATGGAATAGAAAATATCATCCTCAATTTCATATTACAGGGTCCTGCCGGCCCCTCAGGGATGGATGGACCAAAAGGTGACACAGGACCAAGGGGTCCTCGAGGTCCCCGAGGACCTAAAGGCTCATTGGACTTAATGCTGCTCATGATAGCAGACTTGAGGCATGACATACAGAATCTTGAAGCAAGAGTTTATAAAGATGAAGAACGGTTAGTGCTTTATGCATATTTTACTGTCTTTGCCATCGTCATCAAGTGTGTCATCAAAAGTCTACTGAATACATATCATCATCATAGGAATACTGGTGTGGATGACAATGTCTCTGACCCCGTCTTAAAGCGTTTAAATTCGTAACCAGTTTGTAGCTAACAAAGTTTATTGTTAGAAAAGATAAGATATAAATGACGATGGAGTATATCGTTGTTTGTTTGTTTGTTCCGCCTTTTAATCTTTTAATAAATCTCTGCTTTAAGTAGCTGAGATTAACTAACTTTTACACATGGATTTAGGTGATAAAAAGTTAATACGAAATCTGTTATACAGATATTTGAACTAAAGTTCTACAATTTAGAAGGCAATGTACTACAAATTGGTCCACGGTATAGAGATAAAGGCAACAGGTATAAAAGTACTTATACAGGGTAAAGACCTTTCTCTCAAGGTGAGAACGACGATACGAACTTTACGTACGAACCCAGTACGCATATAGAACTAGCAGAGACAAATTATAGTAGAAAGAAATTCTAAACTCAATTCTAAATACAATGAGGAAAAGGCAAAAAAAAAAACATAATACCAAGTCACCGACATAGACAAAAGAATAGCCAAGACCAAGACGTGGCAGTGAGCGGGGTGGGGTTGTACATTGCTCGTACCTAGTTGACGAACGATGGCCCCACAAAGGTCTTAAAATGGCGACCGCGCACTGGAAGACTCAGGGTTAGACGACCTGCAAGATAGACCGATGACCGCGGCGCGCTGTACGCATCCAAAGTTGCGGAAGGTCACCGGATGCGAACAGCGTAGGTATGGAAAAGGTCTATTTCTACGGTTGTATTTCGTTTTTCTGAATGCTTCGGATTGCTACTTAGCAGCCTTCAGCTTTATTATTAGCCTTCGGCAGAGGACAACGGTCGAGCTGCACACCCTATTGATGGTTTATCAAAGTCCATGGCGTGAGTGGCTACCAACCAGCCTCCACTAACGCGCAGCCAGGTTGGTTTATGATTGAATGTGGAGTGTGGCGCGTTTGTCACTTCGACTGCCGCATCTTCTCTTAAGACTGATGTTTTTATTTTCTCGTTGCAGGCCCGAGCGTTTCAACTTGCAGAAGGCGTGGCGTAGACAACGCAAACAAGAGAAATTGGACAGGGAAAGTAAAACCGAGCAGGAGTTGGAAGCTTACACCGCGCCGCCAATCGAGGGAACTGTCGATATATCACCTAATGGTTAGTTTCAACCAAATTGATGTACAAAAGATAAGCGAATATTAAATATTTCCCGAACGGTTCCGAACGCATCGCATTCGTAAAAGATTTTAATTTATAGTGCACAAGTGTGTTTGTTTCCTAGTATGATGGGACGGCAATCCGACATGACTGGAGAGATACAGATAAGGCGCTGGAAATAAATTCAACAAAAGTTTTTGCGTCGCCTTCCTAGATGGCGTTGGAATCGAACTAGATCGCTCTATAGTTTGGTTATCTATCACGATACATTAAGGAGGTCGTTACAATTAAATCAATTTTATTTAACGGATAACCGTCGCGTATATTACGTTTATTTGACCTGACGTTTTGGGATCTTTATGCCTGCGTTATGAGTCGTGATAGCCTAGTGGTGGGGACCGTTGACTGGCAAGTCAGAGGTCTCGGGTTCGAACCCAAGGCGCGCACCTATGACTTTTCGTAAGTTATGTGCGTTTTATAAATTAATTATCACTCTCCGTGCCTCGGATAGCACGTTAAGCTGTTGACCCCGGCTGACAATTGTAGATCTTTGACAGTCGTTACGGGTAGCCAGAAGCCCAAAAGTCTGACAACCAGTCTTACCAAGGGGTATCGTGTAACCCAGTACCTGGGTTGTGGAGGTCTGATAGGCAGTCGCTCCATGTAAAACACTGGTATTCAGCTGCATCCGGTGAGACTGGAAGCCGACCCCAACATAGTTGGGAAAAGGCTAAGCAGATGTTTTGGGATCTTTATTTTTTGACGCTCTGTTAACTCGGTCTCGGCGTTAAAAATTAAAAATGTTAATAATACGCTTAAACATAATTTATGATAATCACTCAGCAATCAATTAAATTAATTCTGTTTGAACAGGTTTGAACGGCGAAATCCAGCACGAATCTACAACAGATTGGACCCTAGTCAAAGGAGACCCAGACCCTTCAGAGCTGCCCCTAGGCCTTATGGACGACATGGCAGCCTTAGAAAAACTTAGGCAGTACCACATTCTGACAAACATGACCAACGTCGATGACGAAGAGGAACCAGACAATGATTATGACTATAGCTTCTACTAGGATTACAGGATTTATAAAAGAGTTTTTTTGTATAACTTGGTGTGTATTATTTGTACCGTGGAAGAATTTGAGGGAAACTTATCCACCTTGAAAATGAAAAGTATTTATACCTATCAACTTCGTATCAAAGTAAAACCGACTTTAAACACTAAAAAGTTAGAAATAACGCAAAAATGTTCGTTTGGAGCGCTGCCAAGGCTTACGATGAGGTGGTATCGAATTGAGAACCTCCACTTTTTTATAAGTCGTTTACGTTCATATATGATAAGAATTATCGGTTTTATTTTGCTTGCCCTGTTTGAATCTGGTTAAAAATGTAGTACTTGAAATTTTACCCCCTTCCTGTTGACAAATAGATCTGATATTTGGTACCTATACCTTTAATTCTGATGGCAAAATCGTTTTACGTAAAAAAATGTTTGCTAAAAATTATTTATTTTACTACCTACTAATTTTTAAGGCACTGTCTTATGTGCTATTTATTACGAGTTGGGAATTGCTATTTGCTATATAAATAAAACACCAAATCTTATACACATAATATACTCTTTCGATAAACATACAAGTGATAATGAATTCTATTACTAAGTTATAAGGTTTAAGAGGGCACAGAGGGTTGGTACTGAGCAGCCAAACGTTTGAATTCGTTGGTCTTCGCCTGGTAGTCCTTTGTGAAAGGGTGGTCCGGGTGGCTGTCCAGAAGTTGGGCTATATAGCGGTTGAACACCTAGAATGGAAAAAAGGAGAATAAAATCATGAATATTTATTGTACTTACCTATTATAGTATATATTCTATTGTATTTTCCACGATTATATTAGTTCAGAACTCAACACGATTTTCGCCAAGGGTAGAGTTAGAGAGAAAAGCTCAACTATTAAATCCACTGACCTCTGGCGCCTTCCCGCTGTGCGCGGCGGTGACGGCCAGTCCTAACAGTAAGTCCGGCTGTTGCGGTGCACGCGCCTGCGCCTCTGTCAACATCTGTTCTGCTTCCTCCCACATACCTGAATAAAGTTAAGAATAAATATTATAACACAAAAAACTTTACAAATTTCACACATCTCACAAATATCTATGGACCGACATGTATAGAAAACCTTGGGAAAGCTTCCGGCTGAAATAATGATGAGGATATCTATACTTATAATACAGTAGTATTACCTACTAACTGACCGACTGTCTCGACTGACAGACAGCGCACAGCCTAAGCCGATGGACCTAAAGACTAGTCTCGAAATTTGGAAGAAATATCCCTTGCGTACCCTTTGGAAGCTCTAAGGAAGGACTTTTTAAATTGATCCTGAACGCAATTAACCAAGGGCTGGAAGATTATATCACCGTAAAATTGTAAGCACCCCTGGTAGGTATATAATTTTATTTAGGGAAAAAACTCCCTTACATACAGTAGTTCAAAATTAGACAGATCTGTGCGAGTAAAATTAGGGTAGGTTAGTGTGTATACACTTCCCCAACCTATTAAGTGTTCAGTTCTAAAGCCCAAGTATATAGTAATTGCATTTACTAAAGCAGTAGTTTAAAACATTACCACAGTACCAATTATGCTGCCATCTATCGGCAATCAAGACCAACACATGGCAAGCAAGGTTAATGAAAACTGCAATAACAAACAGGAGCAAGTACTGATGCAGAACAATAGATGGCGTTATTTGAAATTGTCGCCTATTCTGCTTTATTGTTAACAAATTACCTCGTGATGCAGCAGCGGCGGCACCAACTGCAGCAGGTCCAGCACCTAACGCGCCGAGCCGTTCCGATAACTCCATTATACTATAGTGAGCATCCTGTACTCCTGGTCCTCCCTGAAGAGATTTGACATTAAAATAACCATTTTTAGGTAAATTTTAGTTGTAAACTGATTTCTTTTTACAGAAATGTTGATTTTTTTCTGTTATTGTATATGAAAATTACATACAATTTTATATAGCATATTTATTGTCAATGGTCAAAGAATCCATCAATACCTGTGACAGGTTCAGCCAAGCCTGTGTAAGCTGAGTCAGAGTGCTGTCATCCTCAATGTCTTGCAGAGCCTTCAGCTGCTTCTTAGCCAGATCTGGCCGGTTCATGGCCAGTAGACACTGCAATGTGAAAGCTCGGAGCTCTACTGACTCAGCATTGTGGAGGATTCTGAGAATAACAGAAGAAATATGTTTTTTTACAAGTAATAAGGTTTTTTTGTTGTAATCTAGTTGGTTTATACCATAATACAAGAATAATTATGTGCATACATCAGTGGCCTACCGAGGTGGGCTCCTAGGCCAAAGAAAAGGTTGTATGTCAGCTAGTGATGTGTGATGTTGATAAACATTAAACTTAATTACATAGTGATGTAACAATGGGTAATAGTGCACTTACTTGAGTGAAGCCTCATAGTTTTCCTCATGATAATAGATAGTAGCTGCAACTATCAGGAAGATCTCATTCGACAGCTCTGTACCTTTGGCTACCTGAAATATAATAGTTTACATATAAATTAACCTCTCACTGCAAGATAAAGGCCTCTTTTCACATAGAGAAGGATCTGCATGCTAGAGTAATGCATGTTGGTGATTTTAGACCAGGTCCAGGTTTCCTTACAATATTTTCCTTCACTGTTATAGTGAGAAAGTCACACAGGTCGATGTTGAATATTTAAGTAATTGAACATGATATCTGGGAATGATTCTCAGGTTTGAACAAACTGTTCAACCCTTTGTATGGGACTATAACTGATGAAACAAGATGCCTGTCTTCTGCCTCTATCATGGGCAGCTGCCTTAAATTGACTTAAAAAAAGAAACAAGCACAGGTTTACAAAATACAAGTGGGCTATTAAAATACTGACCCTAGCATCAATATCAGCAACGATGGCGGGCTTGTTAGCGCCTGGTGATAGGTAGTCTATCAATGTCTTCAGCGGCAGGAGCATAGGATCTGCGGTTTTAAGCTCTTGCTGCACTATCCTGTAGTTCCCCTGCGCGATGTATGACCGGTAGAGGAAAGCATCGCGCTGGAGCGCTATCAGAGGCGAAGACGGCTGTAAAGTTGTTAATATTGGTTATAAAATGTTAGGAAACACGTAATTGATATAATATCTACTGGTAATTAAAGGTTTTCATTAAATTCTGACGAAAACAGAAGCGGTACAACGTCACCGCCCAAAAAGTGTGAAATAACATCCTAAAATGGCGATAAAAGTGAAATATGGTTTAAAGAAACGTTACTTACGGATACGCTCTGTGCTTCATTGATTGTTTGTTGATAATTTCCAACATAAAATGCATTTTTCACATCGAAAAGCTCATCAACATCTTGCTGCTGACGTGCCATTTTGACAACTGATTGACATTGAATGCGAGTGCTGTAAGACTAAAATAAACAATTAGTGTTACCAGTATTACAGAGGTTTTCTCGGACAAAAAAATTTTTAATAAAAAAATAAAACCGACTTCAAAAGGAACTAAAAAGCTTGAAATAACTTTAAAACGTTTTGGAGTCGGTTCCAAGTCAAGTTCTTAATGAGAAGGTTAAAGAGGCTAGAACTTGACTTGGAACCGACTCCAAAACGTTTTAAAGTTATTTCAAGCTTTTTAGTTCCTTTTGAAGTCGGTTTTATTTTTTTATTAAAAATTTTTTTTTTCACGATTTTTAGTGGTGCCTAAAATTAATCCCCCTCCCAGACTTTTGTGAGGCTAATATTTGAAATCCTTATGAAAAGCCCATTCAAACGATACCTCACACGATATTTTTTATCTTGGATGATTACAGGAGGGAGGGGGGGGGGGGCTGACCACGTATCTCCCCCTCTTCCTCTTTGCTCGTCAGCCATCGACTGCACGTATAAACAAAGCAATATTACTTGTTACGACAATTCTGCTATAATCCTACGAGGAGTTCTGTTTCATATCTCGTAAGTTCATGATCAGATCACGTTAATTTTTCTATGGGACCACCTCGGGAGTATACCCTTTCGATTACAAAAAGAATTTTGAAAATCGGCCCACAACTGAAGGAGTAATCGCGTAACAAACATACAAAAAAAAAAAAAAAATAAAAAAAAAAAAAACATACAGTCGAATTGAGAACCTCCTCCTTTTTGGAAGTCGGTTAAAAATAAAAAGTTTGAATTATTTAGATTTCTTTAGATTTTTCATTTTAATTATTTTAAATGTTATATTAAAGATACTTGACACTGATAAAGTACCATTAAAGAAGAGAACATACTACAACTCAAAATTACAAGTTATTTGGTGCAGCTTGCCAAAAAAGAGTCTGGAAAAATTGGGAGCGCCGCTGGCGCACTTTTTACACTACAATTCAAAATTACAAGTTATTTAGTGCTTACATTTCTATGACGAGTTTCTTGTCATTAATTATAATCAAATGAATTATTTTTATGTTATTTTAGTACTCACAAACTTAGTTTTTAAGATTTTTATTTTTAGTTCCAGCTGTCACCGCCTTAGACTCTTTTTTGCCAAGCTGTACTTATTTATTTCTGTGAAGAATTTTTTGTCATCAAATATATTCAAATGATTCACTTTTAAGTGGTTTTAGTACTCACAAACTTAGCTTATTATATTTTATGGTTCTTATTTTTAGTTTCAGCTGTCACCGCCTCAGGCTCCTTTTGACAAACTACAAGTTGTAACCATGTTGTAACAGGAAGTAGTTCTGCAAAATGCTGCGAGATGGCAATACATGGCTTGACTGATTTGATTTGAGTAATTATTGAATCACATTTTCGTCTATTTGAACGTAACGCACACTAGACAGCTAGCTGATAAGACAGGTTTTACAAAAATGCGTCACTGCAAAAAAAGTCATTAATGAATTAAAAATTTTGGTGGTACCATAGGTATCCATTAAACGTAAGTAATTAAAGGTACAAATAAAAAGTAAAATCGAGATGCCTTTAATTTTTTTTTAATTTCAGGAACAAAAATACCTACTAACTAAAAGTTTTATTGATTAATACTTAACTAACAATAGGTCCTACTTTAGTACCTACTTTGCTTATTCGTGGATAAAACCGGTGAACCATCAAATCAGGCCTTACGAATAGGTTGATTGATAATATTATTGTTATTTTATTCGTCGATAGGTACTCTAATCTATTTTTACGAAGATAGGTACCTCTCTAAGGAATAAACCAAATTCTCTGTCGTCACTGTGGGAAGCGATTGCAGTACGTTTATTTTGTATAACAACGTAACTTTCCCAGCCAACCACCCAAAGATAATATTTCTATGCAACCACCTGTCACATCGTGGCTTCATCAACTTTTAACCCCTTTATAAATTATAAGCAAAACCTGATTTGAAGTCTCTAGTTACTGAGCCAATTGTAACTATGTCAGCCCCTTTTAAAAACTTATAGGTATTATTATTATGTAGGTACTCTTTGGAATATGAAAAGGTCTGCTTTTCAATGCGGTACCGGTATTTACCTACCAACATAAAGTCCGTGCCGTGCAAGTTCGACTTATTTACGCACAATAAGTTACTAAAGTTGTTCCTTCAAGCTAAATAATTTTGTTGAAAGGCGCTCTTTGCCGCACTTTTTTTGATAAAGACGAACTCAGGTAAACAAAATACCACCTGGAGGTTGTTAAACACGTGATATTAGGAAGCTGATAACGTTTCCATATTAGGTAACCTACACGAGTTTGATGTAAAAGATGTTATTTTGGGTAAATTAAAGGTATTTTAGAGGTGACAGTATTTTGATGGAGAATGTTGTTGTAGTATAAGCATATTAAAGAAGTAATTGGGGGCGAGAAAATATCCAGTCAACAAAACGTTGCCGCTTAATGCAACGTTTAATCACTGGTATGTCCAAGTTAAATAAATATGGTGTTAAATTGGCACATAGCAAACCTATTTGGAGTCAATATCTAATTGCGCCATAATAAACCCAATTCTTCTAAACTTCTAACTTGAGACAAATAACTGCCATTTAAAGCAAGCTATAATGTCACTCATATAAATCCTCTCTCTATTGAACTTTAAGCTATAAAATGTACTAACTTAAATTGGTGAAAATTGCAACTTAGTAGTAATAAGTTACATTTTCACCAATAGTTAGGTGTATCATTACCGTAGTTATATTATTCCTAACTATTTGCCGCGGATATGTTCGAAGAATTGTCCCTTCAATTTGGAAGAACTTACAAAAAGATATTTAATTACAACCAGGTTTCAACCAATGTGTAAGTATTATTGAGACAATAAAACAATTTTATTTGCTCTCGTTAATAAACCAGCGCCCATGCATCAATACAAGGAAAAAAAGGTTGTAAAGAAATTTAAAAAATTGTGTATGACATACGTAGATAATGAGATCACAATTCAGGTAGATTATTTATTACCAAAATCAAGAAAAAACATGAAGAAGCTTTTTGCCATACTGAGAAAGACATTGTCGATATTTCAATGGGTCGAAGTAGGGAAACATGAATGGATAAGATAAAATGACAATGCCTGTAATAAACTAGGGAATAACAAAAACACATTATTTTGCACCTTTCTTTTGTATGAGAAGATAAGAAACTATTATTTATAAATTTCATTGTGTAATTGTACCAGGTAAACATAATTCGAAATAGGTAGGTGTAAATAGTTTAGATAAGTAATTGATTTTCGAATTCAGAGTACTTAACTGCGATTTTGAACACCTTTTCAAAGTTTATGTTTTTTTTATATTTTATAAATTATCCGAGCGTTTTACGCATCATTTTATAGAATGTTGATTTTAAGAACCAAAAAAAAACACATTATTCAATAAAATTATTTTAAAATTGCGTGGTCCGAAACCCTCGTCTCGCGTGATAAACTGCAATCTATTAGAGGAGCTTTAAGGAAATGTTACCCTGACATTTATTGTACAAAGAGCTTATTAGTTTCAAAAACCTCCAATGTTTATAAAATACAACCTCTCCTTAAATATTGTTGTTCTTTATATGTATAAAAGCCAACAGGTTATAAAATGAAAACTATTCCATCCTCGCCGCGCCATTGTCTGATAAGGCTAAGCAATTGTGTAGGTATGTTAGTAATAAGGTAAATTTAATATATTTGACACTTCTGTATTGGGCGATATAGCCGCTAAGCGACAAAGCCTTTTTTGTTAAATTAATAAAAAAAAAGCTTATTTTCCTGCTATAACAACTATAAGACTAGTGCTGCCAGATCTATTTTTAAACAGAGGGACTGGGAGGAAAATATCTTACATTAAGAGCCGATTTCATCACTGACACTAAACGCGAACAATTAAAGTTAAACTTGGTTCAAGTGTTTAACTGAGTTTAGAACTGCAATTTGCGTAGGGCTGAACTTTATTTTATTAAACTCTTACTTAAAATCTTAAACTTTTTGGGATCAATCTAACCGATCAATCAATCTAAATCGAATTGATTTATTTTTAAACAACGCAAAATTGGCTGCTTTTAAGAAAAACTTGATGACCAGACAGACGTCTTCCTGTCAAAATTTCAATAAATATGTGAAACCTACCCCTACATTTCCCCTTCTCTACCCCTATCCTATCATACCCTAGGGGTATAATTCCTTTTTTTATTCTAATTTGCTATTCCAGGCTAACAAATCCAACAAATCAAAAACCATGAAAATCGGTCTAGCAGTTCTCGAGTCTTCTTCTTAGCGTGTCGATGGCAGTCTAAATTGTGTCAGCCCAGAACTGGGCTACGAGATTGGCACCTCCAGTAGCGTCCATCAGGTCCTGTAATGTACAAACGACAGGGCATGCAGGGCACGATATTAAGTGCTCCATCGTTTGTAGGACAGCACCACATTTACACTCCAGAGCAGAGTCATCAATAAATCTCCACCTGTATAAATTGTGTAAATAACCTGATTTTCTTTTAGATCCGATTTTGGGCATCCTGCTCAGGTTGCTGACGGGACGAGGGCTGAAAAGGACATTTAATCCAAAACCGGGACATCTAGCAACATTAGCTACGACACACAACACTGAGGAAATCGATGCAAGGAGGTTTGTTGGTTTGTGCTTCTTTGAAGCGATAACAGAGCAACGGAACGACCTGATTTTTGCATAGAGATTATTATGAGCCGGGGAACAAGAGCACTTTTTATCCATAATCCATAACGAGAATTCGAGATAGGCATAAAATTAAAACCACGCCAAGTTGCGGGGAAAGGTCGACAGAGAAATATTCCTGCTACAGTATTTATAAAACAGATCGATTTAAGATAGCAAGCTATTTATTAGCGTTTCTAGAGTGTCTGTTTCTAACGAACTTCAGGAATAAAGGGTTCGTTTAGATTTAGATCAGCCCTACTGATCCTTGATGCGATATTAAACTTTTAGGTTCGCCCTTCCTTTTAGATAAAACACATTGTAACCATTTTTCCGACATTAAACAAGACATGGATAATCTACTTGAGAACATCGAGGATTTTTGAAGTAGGTTAAAAATTGATATTTTCCTTGATTATTTCCCAAGTTCATTAGTAAGAGACTAGTATACTTGAATTTACGTCGTGTGAACAACATCACCTATTCTCGCAAAGCATGAGCGCCAAGCTTGCGAGGCACGGAAGATTTTGATGGTCAAAACCATGCGTTGTGAACAACTTCGCCATATCGAAACCATCTATTGTTTTTCCGATCGAACCTGATGCGAGTCAGCTGTATCTATCTTTATAATGTAAAAGTTGGATTCTATTCTATTTTTACGACAAGCTTGCTGCAGTGAGGGTCGGCAACTCTGCCAATGCCTGAAGCAATAAACTAGCTAATTTAAAATTTGGATATTTAATTTTACAAATTTAATTTAAAACTTTAATTCACAAACAAAATAAAACAATACTTTTGTTACCAGGCCACCATAAATCAGTGCGCCAACCGTCTTGTTCTTGAATCAAATTCAACCGTTGAAATAACCGAAATAAAGCGTCTTTTGTAATACAACTGCATAGGGTCGGTGCACCGGCAGATGTGAGCCAAGGGCCTGAGAAAGGACCATATAATACTTAGAGCTGGGGTATGAAAGGTGAAAGAAATTTCGCAAGGCGAAATCTTATCGAATCGAAAAATTGGGGCGACGCATGTCGATGGGAAAAGTTTTGCAATCAGCTCTCGGAGTTGGGGGACAATCTTTTCAATTTTGTATGCAATTGTATTTTTGTCTACGGGGCTAGGTCAATGTTGCTCTAAATGGTATTATTTATGTCATAGGTGTATGAATCCAATGTTAAATACTTACTAAAAATATTGGGGTGGAAGAAAAAATGACTTTACGAGTAAACTTAGGATATTGAAATCTATTTCTACAAACATAACGATCAGCGATTCAATTATTTAATTAATTGTTTATTCTCAATCTACATTTGCTTATTGCAATGTGGGACGTAAATATTATAAGTAGGTACCTATTATTGCCCAAGTTTCCACGACCTCCTACCTACTTGATTGTCTGTTTTCCTAATAAATCAAACTTTGCGAACAAGAAAATGCGTATTTTTCGTGCGAACAGCATTAGCAGAGGTCGTTGACCGTGACCAGCTGCTACCAGACCAATCGAGGGTCGCGACCCTTCGTCAAGAAACCAACCCTTAACTGTACTAAACTCATGATGGGATTTTTTAACCTAAATGTATTCTTACATCAGCGCAAAATTATGCTGACTTAAGAATTAATTATTATAATAAATACATAAAACGTGAAGCTCAGTGAAGGAGGAAGTAGCATGTTATGTATTTATTATATACAAGTGTGTGATGTAATAACTACTTTTTTTTAAGCAGATACCTACAATAAATTTGTACGAAAGTAAAAATCAAACGATACCACCGCCTTTCAGGTAAAAATTGTCTATTGCCATTGCATCCATCTTGAATCATTGTCTTGTCACTGTTTGAGCAACTAAAGGATTACATTTGCACCCAGCCGGGGTTGAAAAGATTCAAAACAATCTTTTATTTGCAAAAAAAAATTAAAAAAATTGTTCTTTTGAGTGATTATGTAGACCAGGTACTTGTGTATTTGTTTAAATTTGAGTTTAGATATTGGGTGCAAATTGGACCTTATTACTAAGCCCATGCCGTCAGTCTGTCTGTCCGTTACAATAGCTGAAAGTGCATTACTTTTTGCTTTAATATAGTACGTACGTAGTAGGTACGTACTTTTATTGATAGGTATCCCAAGGAAGCAAAGCCACGTGGCTCAGCTTGTTTTTTTTTTATTTCATCAATTTGATTCAAATAGTTCAAATTGTATATACAGTCAAGTAGTCAAAGTAATCAAAATTTGTATTAATAATATATTTTCTTATTCTCTTAACAAAAGATTTTGTATCTATCAACCATCTCATTAAACAAATAAACTGATAGTTCAATTCAACTGTTTACTAAAATTCAAATGATTTTACAACAATTTTAGGGGAAGCACAGATTCATAAGAGATGCACCACACACATGTGGTGTTCTTATTTAACCGTACTGAACAAACTCTATACTGTATAGGTACCTACTGTTTAAAAAAAGAAGATAGATAGAGAAACAGAACCGGATACTATTTGCAATATTCAAAAATCGATTCTTCATACGTCTTGTTGTGCGTCGACGCATCCGTTTTTATCTTAAACTTCGAACGACATTCAAAGAAGTGTGTAACAGGCGAAAAAAAAATACACTTAGGCACAAAAGCCGTCTCGCATCTGCTATCCGGCGTATTATGAGCAGATGGTCTGAAAGGGACTTAGTAAAAAAATCACTACCTGCTTATTCATTGTTGTCTCGGAGTGTACTTATTCTTGAACTTGAGTCGTACACAGACAGAGGGTGACAGCCCTTTGAATTGCAACAGGGACAATCTTGTAAGTCTATGATTGATTTGTACAAAATTTTACTGATGTCCTTAAGGAAACACAGAACATCATTTTTTAAGTAATGCACAATCTTTAAAGATGTTTCTGCTTGTCATAATAACTTGGGCTTATTTAAATCCTAAATATCTACAAGCTAAATACCTACTTACCTTCACAAATAATAAAGAAATCATGAACAATACGGTTTAAGCCATGATATCATGTACACAATTATCATAATTATGCATATCCTTGTTAAAACCCCCATTTTAAAGATTTCTACCTGAGGATAAACTGGTACTGACCTTTCACAATATACTTCCTAGTACATATATCTAAATTTTGAGTGACCCTCAAATCGACCGCTAGTCTAGTACTTATTGCGGTTCATAGATCTTTTTATTACTTAATTTTAATGAAGATTTAAGTATCTCTTTCACCTCGATTTTGAGAGGTCTTTGGCTAGCCGTGGGAAGTTTCTATCGATTGTAGTGTTCAGATATACATATGTAGTTATGAGCAACCAAGAATAATGTGGTTTCTATGGGAGTTACTTTTTAACTTATTAAATATGTAGAATTGAATTAAGCACAAGTTTTTGTTAAAATTTACAGTGAGATTATGAACAAGCACTTTAAAAAGAATATCCAGTATATGCATGTGTATATGTATGTTCTAAAATCATGGACACCCGATTCCCGCCACCGTTTACTGAATGCATTGAAGAGAAATCTACAGATTGGGTTCACATTATATTACACACAAATAATAGATAAGTCTATACAAATAAATATTACAGAAAGTCTTTATATAAAACTAAGGCTGAGAAAATATTGTAGTCGGTATTAAGGCACAAAGCTTTTAGAATACATAATTGCAGAAAAATAGAGGGTTAAAAAAAGTTAATTAAATTAAATTCTGGTTCACTAAAATGAGCCTTCGCTACTGATACCTATCTACCATTAAAAAATATATAGTATTTTATTTTTATTATATTTATTTGGGATAAAAACAGAGGAATTATGAATAAGGATTGGTAAACATAACCCACACTATTGTCCGCGAATTAGAGTAGAATACGATGGACATGATATAACGCGAGATGTTATAGGACAAGATAGAGAAAGAGTTATACATTTAATGGCGGTTGTATCGACACTCGAAGAAAAAAACGTCAAAGAAGAAAAACACAACTACTCTAATAGCACTCTATTTCGACAATCGCCCAATACGCTCAAGTGTGAAGACTTAAACCAGGTCTAACTTGAGCGTACTATAAGGCTTTGGACCCTGCAGACATCGTTTATTAGCTAGTTAGAGTTAGCTCAAGGAAAACAGATAAATCAAAATATTATACTGGGTTGTGTAACCTACCTATCCTATCCACAACTAGGTTCTCAGTATTGTTTTCGTTATTTTTATACATACAGTCCTTTCCTTAGAGAAATGGACGTAATAAGTGTTTTACAAATCTTGTGTTCCGCAACTTTCGTTGTTCACTGTACCGCTTACAGTAAAGATGGCGCTGATTCCATAATCTCATTTTCGTGGCGGCAAAACTTGTCCTAATTTTCTCGTCCCTATAGAGCGAACTCGAAGCATTACCGTTACGTTACCGTTTTCACAAAAGAAAAGAAACCGGTATAATATAAAGGGAATAACACAAAAATACACGGAAGGCTTATTATAGAATGAACTTTCGAATATCGACAACTACCCTTTATTTGGAGGCCCGGCCAATAACCCCAGTCGACCTAGTTTCGGAACGGTTAGACTCCCAAATTGCATCGCACTTATTGCTATTACTATAGAGACTATTTTGCATTTGATGTAAGATAGTATTAGGAGGTCATAACATTTTGGGGGTAGTGAGTTATATTTTGGTAAAAAATTCATGGAAATATTTAATTCTGGTATTTATGCAGGACTCAGAAAATATTGATTCTACAATTCAACTGAAATGTAATCTATGGTATTATTCAATTTACATAATATCTTAAGAGTAATAAAAGGGTGAAGGAAAAATTCTATAAACATATTCCAATGATTCTTTCATTCATGACAGTTCTAGCTAATTTTATGAATTCTATTTTCAACAAAAAGTAAGTAAAATAGAGAAAAGAGACTTAGCTGCTCTAGCTAGATCTAGGATTTTCGCCCTCGTTATACGTCCTTTTTTGTATCATCGAAATCGTTAGAGCCGTTTTCGAGAACGTGAACGCTATTACATCAAATAAATTAATGTTGCTCTTATGATAAACAGAATTAGCAAAAAAGTGTGAGGTTACGAAATCCTATTCAAAATACTCACATACACACAGTACAGCCAACGACATATAAGTTAAAACTGTAACCAAATCAGAAATCGCGGTTAAAAAAGAGCAGCTCTATCGATCGATCGGCTCGGGAATGACGCTTAGAATTGGCCCGCAACCTCCGTATTCGAACCAACAGCCACATCGCTAGGACATTCAGAAAGTTCTGAAACAAGGCATAAATGTCAAGGACACAGCTGGGCCAAATGACAACAAATACGAGTACCTACGAATAATTTTAACAAAAAAGTTAAACCGACTACAAATACTAAAAACGTAATATGTGCCTGTAAAATTTGAGGGTTGCCCTCTATTTTCCTGGGATCCTATCATCAGATCCTGACTTGGTGACAATAGGACCAAATTCGAAGTATACTTTACCGAACAATAGTTTTTTTTTTATTGGTCAATGATGGAGAAATAGGTGAACGTATAAATAAAATAAACAGTGGAACATAGAATCTCCTCCTATTTCGAAGTCGGTTAAAAATTCAGTAGTTGAGGTCGTCGACGCCAAAAATAGTTTGGTCTAATATAGACATCCTGTCTGGTGTTTAGAACTTGCAGCTAACTGTGTGATTATCTATTTATTGTTTTAACAAAATATTCATTTAATTCTCTTGTTATTTTTTGTTTATTAATTAACACGGGGTATCCAATTACAAAAATTAAGGATATAACAATTTCCAAAATATAACAAATACAATTTTCAACTCATACATTCACCTCACAATACTTCAAGCATTTTATAAATCTGCAAAGATAATATAGTTTGACTTTGAACATTGAGCGCTGTGATATTATTGGGACAGTAAACAGCTCGTGTCCTCTGTTTCGGGAGTAATTATTAAGAACGATTTATATTAATTATATCACATAAAAGAAAATGTAGGAGCTTCGTTTTTCTGTAACTACACAGTTACGAGCAAAAATGACGTCATCATATCAACGTGTAACATAAATAATATCCTCTAGTCCCTTTAGGAGGTCAATCTACCCATGAAACTAAACAACTTGTAGAATATCAGTTTACGAAATTCGCAAAAAAAAAAATAGTCTTGGTCTCTGTGACAGATACTGTCTAGAATGTAGGGTTGTCAGATATAGGCTTTTCGTATCCTGGACATTCCTAAGGTTACCTACTAATAGAGTTACAGACTTCTACTTTAACTTTCGAATTTAAAAAAAATGATGTAATATTTTGAATAGGAAAATGCAAATTATCTAAAAAACTATGTTTAGTAACATTTATTGGTAAAAACTATAATCTAACAGACCCAGATCTTTCAATTATAGACATCAAACAAAATTTCGAAAAATCACTAGTATTTATTAATATCAGGATAGTCATGTGTAAATATTGGACAGTGGACACAGGACACTCCAAATTTGGTAAAAAGGCTTCCAATAAGATTTTACGTAACATTTTTTTTCCTTGTTGCTTAATTTGTTCCGTAAATTATCCTATCACACAATCAAACCCGCAAAGTAAAAACCTTGAACTCATTGTGCCAATCAAATGATAGATATTAGAATCCTATAGTAACGTACAAAAAAACATACCTACATACCATAGTTCTTATTAAAAAACGAACTATCAACTGATTTGTATATTATTATGTACCTCCTTGACCTCTCTTCCGCCAGGCGCGAGCTGGTTGGTCATACAACCGGAAATAACTAAAAAGCATTGACAAACTTTTTGCTAACAAACAGTCGGAATACTTTGTTTTGTAATTAATAACTAGCTATTTGTACAATAATGTTGGTATTAGGTTTGACAGCAGAACACAATCCCACATATGTCGATTTAACAGTTTTAATCAGACCGAATAGTAAAATTATTTATAATCGTACCAGAATAATTTAAATATTGGAATTATGTAATAATTCGGTTTGGCGGTGATTTCTGTGGTGATCGATTATGGTGTTCATTGCGTATTTAAACTTACCTAGATATATAAGGTTTAACTTTAATAATGCAAAATATTTAACGGGGTAGATCTATAGGTTATTAAGATGCCTTGTAGCTAAAAAAATCTTAACATTAACCAAATATTTTTCATAATGTTTAAAATTAATCACTGAAGTCACGTGACAACAACACTGGATACACAAACCACTACCTGATACTATGTACACATAACTACATAAGTAGTTATACAACAAACTAATTTTGCACGCGGACGCGACGTATGGTTAAAGCTTGCATAGAAAATACCAATCTACGGATACACAAACTACGAGTAGGTACCTGAACATGGTGTCTTGTATTCCTGATAACGGGGAGAATTTACAAATAGCACAAATCGTCTTCCTGGATCGTTTTTGCACCATCCCTGTGTGCATTCATCATGACAATCACCGCACGCCTTTCTTTTCGATGAAAACATTATTGTATTACCATCGTATTATTAATACATTTGTTCATTCACGTAGATCATGGTCATTTCTAGCAGTGATACTAGTTTAAATAATGATAAATAAATACCTATTAATTATTCACTTCACTTCTTTTGAATGGCGTGTGAAAGCCCCAAATTATAACAAATTAATTACAAAAGTAAATAAACTTGCACGAGTTGTAAATAAACATTGACACCTATCAAAGGGAATTTTTTTCCTCTAATCTCCATGGATTACACAATATCATTTATCAACAAGAACTTTTTAATGTAGGTATGGCAAAAAGGAGTCTGAGGCGGTAACAGCTGAAACCAAAAATAAAAATCTTTAAGAAAAATAACTAAAATAACTTAAAAGTGAATCATTGGATTAAATTGATGACGAAAAATTCGTTACAGAAATGTGTAGGTGAAGTGCGCTAGTGGCGCCCTCAATTAACACTCTTTTTTTGCCAAACTGTACTACGTAGTAGTACGTAGTCTGAATTATAATTAAATGCTAGCAGCTCTTACAACTACCTACTCTCTTACGTCGATCATTCATAAAGGTAGACTGAATGACCGACTGATCATTATTAAACTTATTACCTTATTTCAATATGCCTAAGCTAAGATTCATCAAATTCAGATTCACACACTTTATCATGACTTCCACACGTAAGTTGACACAATAATCTCAATTTGGTGCTACTTACGTGTTTTTTTGTACAATTACTTACCTAGCTTTTTTTGCCACTTTGCAGCCGATTGCAAATGCAATAGTAAAAACCTACACTTAGAACAATCACTGCATAGGTAGGTGCTACAGTTGCACCTACCTTTGCTAGCCGTATTAAGTAAAGGACTTAGATTAATTAGGTACCTATCATACTTTTACGGGAAAGGCACTTATGTTAAGTTTTTAACAAATGAAGTCGTATATCCTCGGGACCTACCTACTTGCGCTAAAACATAATGTAATGAGTAGATTGCGAGTAACTTTTTTAAAATGGCATGTGTCAACTGTTCCAGTGTTATTTTGGTATTTGTAAAATCAAGTGCAGTAATAAATTGTAATCTAGGTAGGTAAGTGTTTAATAATGCACACTGAAGTTATTATTAGTAGCTCGCAGTGTTCACGCTCATGCGTGTTCGTGATTACTGCTGCGCTAGTCATGTGAATAAATATCAAAACTCATGGATGCTCACGTCTACTGGTAGTGATCCAATCTAAATGTTCTGACTCTCATTGTTGCTGCACAGATGGCGAGACTGGTGTTCATGATCTACGCAAACAAATGTATCAATAATACGATAGTAATACAATAATGTTTTCATAGAAAAGAAAGGCGTGCGGTGATTTTCATGATTAATGCACACAGGGATGGTGCAAAAACGATCCAGGAAGACGATTTGTGCTATTTGTAAATTCTCCCCGTTATCAGGAATACAAGACACCATGTTCAGGTACCTACTCGTAGTCTGTGTGTCACGTGACTTCAGTTATTAATTTTAAACATTATGAAAAATATTTGGTTAATGTTAAGATTTTTTTAGCTACAAAGCATCTTAGTAATCTATAGATCTACCCCGTAAAATATTTTGCATTATTAAAGTTTGACATTGTATATTTGTTTGTATATCTATATTGAATTGATTAATATTTAAGTAAGCAATTGTTTAGTGTCAACTTTTTATTTTATTTTATTAGTGGGTGTACCTATGAGCCTGACTTATTCTGTATTCACCTTGTGGACAAAAGCCTCGACAAATAAAAAAAAACATCAAAATACAGATAAGTAACAATACATTTTAAGTTTTGTATCTAAATTATTGTACTTATTTATTAATCCTATGAACAGTTTGGTACATGTAACATGAACTATGGGTATAAATTATTGAAAAATAAAAGTTGAATTTTATGATTCTCAAAGAGATTAGTCATAGAAAGGGATATCTACGGATAATAAAATCGATTTAAAAAAATTGAGGCATAAAACATAGATCATACTTCTAATCCATTAACAACAAGTCTCAAGCGACGCCAAAAAAAACTTCAGTGCCTTTCCAATAGGAAACGTTAGAAATTCTGATTTCAGAAAATCCTCTGCAAGTCCGCAAGAAAGAGACAATTTAAATTCGGAATCTGAAGATCTTGAAGAGACACTCAAGCACTACAGACTATTTTTAAACTAAGATTTCTATTTATATATACTTTAAATTTTTAAGTGAAATTTTAAGTAAAATATTCTAAATTTTACCATTAAATTCTAATCTTAATTAATAAAATCTATAAAAATATTTTTGCCTACCTAAAACTCGATCTGTGTGCACCGGGGTGAATTTATTTACTGTGCTGATAGTCTAGTCTAAATTTATCAACAACTATTTTCAAATTGTAGTTTTGTTTAAAAATAGGCTAAATGCGTGTCGGATTCGTGCACTGTGCTTTCGATACACCTTGGAACTTGGAAGAACATAATATTTGGAATTTCATTTTTTATTTTCTCTTTAAAAATTGTATAATAATTGTTATGATAAATACCTGGTTATTTATTTGCTAATCTACCAGTTAATAGACGAAATAAAGACAAATTATAACAGAAATCATATAATAGATCATTGTAAAAATCGAATCCATTACAACAAAGGGTCTCTAGCAGCTGCCGCATAATAAAAAAAATATAACACTAACTTCTATTTCTTGGAAGGGTTCGACAGAAGACTACTTTATGTTTCTTAAAAAACAGCCATATTACTATTAAAAGTATTTAGATTGTATTAACATAAACTTTGCCTGATCTAACATCATACCTGGACCTGAATAGTGGATATTAAAAAAAAAACGAGGAATTTAAAAAAAACTTAATCAACACTATTTATTATGTTGGTAATAAAAGTGTACTAGGCAATCATAAATACATCAGATAAATACGTTAGTTTGATTTGCATTCCAAATTCGTATAGTTAGAGATTACGCGACGTATTGTTTAACCGGACGCGGACGTGAGGTGGGGTCAGATGGCCAATGGCCACATTCTACGAATTTCATGTTGCCATTGATAAATATTTCTCACTTTGATAAGAAACATTACTTTGATGTAGCTGAATGCCGATTACTGATTGTAGTATAATCAGTTAAACAAAGGACGTTGGTTTTTAATTATAAAAATATAATATACTACCTACTCGGTTTTTTTAAATGTAATTGAAGGGGCAAACGAAGTTGTGGGTCAGTTGATGTCAACGGCAACATCAGACGCACAGTATTAAAGTAACTGTGCCAGGAATGTCGCTGATGCGCTGTAAATCTATTAGACGGGATCGAAGTAAGGGTAGCGATTCCTATAACAACTTCAGGAGTCTCCAGACTGGACATTGAACCTGGGACATATGATACTCTAATTAATTAAGACCACAGCGCCTACTGCGCCTATAAGGGTCGTCAGAAATTATTTTATTTTCTGTTCTATCAAAACTTTTTTATCAAGTGATTAATGATACTAGGATTCCATAAATCAAAAACGTTTCAATAGTCAATGAAGGTTCTAAATCAAGCTAGATGGATTTTGTGAGAAGTATTTAGTGTCGCAATGGTCCTGTGGTTGGAAGCGCCAGATCCCAGGTTCAATTAGGTCGAGCTGGAGACCTTTGGGAATCTGGAACTGGGGGCTACTCATCGGTTATCGCTATCGCTATCGTTTAATCAACACGAATTATTTCTTTGTCCAACAGGACTTTTATAATATTTTAAAATCATTTTAATTAATTAAAACTTTTCCGAAATTCTTTTAATTGTTTTGTGTCCACTTGTGCTTATTTTTTGTTTATAATTATAAATAAATAAATAAATAAATAAATAAATAAATAAATAAATAAATAAATAAATAAATAAATATATTTTAAACAAAACAGGTCAGTAAAAGTTAAACTATTTATTATAAAATATTTATTTTATATTAGTAAACAAATCAGCCTGTAACAGTCCCACTGTAGGGCAAAGGACTCTTCTCGTGCAGAGAAGCATCGAGCATTAACCACCACCACAGTAGCTTACTGACTACTTAATTTAGAAATAATTATACACAAATGTGTATGTATAATAATTTAAAAAATAATTAATAATTATACCAATTTATTACGATTTTACTTGTAAAATAAAGTTCAATCGTGAAACTATTGTCTATTCAGCTATAGAAATACAAAATGGTGTACCTAAGCGAGTTCTATTTCAGTATATACCTAACTAAAGTATTGATTATGTTATCTATTGGCAGAGGTGGCCGTAGTGGAAGCTGCGATAAAAACAATAGCTACTCAGCGTCGCCCAGTGAACCACTCGACTTTATCACGAAGATCGCGGCTACGACTCGTTTCTAACTATCGCAGCGATTTTAATAGTGATAGGATATATTTTGAATTGTTTATTTTGGAAGGTGTAGGTAGTTAGTATCCTGTTTTTATTTACTAAGAAAATATGTTTTACTTTTTTATTATAAAACTGGTACGACCCGTATGTTATACGTAACAATTTCATAATGCCCATAAAACAATGTAATTTTTACAGCCCTTATCAGCGGCGTCCACCTCGAACATAAAACGTGATCTCGAAATAATTAGCCGAGAGCGCGCCGCAAGGTGTTAAAGCACGGCCCAGCCGGCGGGCGACGTGTAGTACAGCCAGGGCGGGCGGAAGCTGCGACGCATCCCGCCCGCCCTGGCTGCAGTCGCGGGGCGCCCCGCCCGGCGCCGGCCCCCACCCCCACCGGCCACCCCGCGCCGGCGCGCTAGCCGCGTGCGCTCGCCGGCCGGCAACTCAGTTCATCGCCGCGCCGCGCGAACGACACACGTGCGACTTACATGACTCAACGCGGCGTTTAAAACGATCGAACGCACCCCAATTTTTATCTTACCAGTGACAGAGAGGGCGACCTCTCAGTAAACCATCAAAATAGCTTCACAAGTGGAAATGCCGTCAAGCCTGTTCGGGGATTTGGGTGGCGGCGGAGGGCTGGTGGAAGACCAGCGCGCGTTTCAACTGGCGCTGGAGTTGAGCATGCTGAGCCTGGGAGAGTCGCTGCCGACGTCCAACCCGCTGGCCAGCCCTCTGGGCTTCGCGCCGCCGCCGGAGGACCGAGCCAAGAAGTCGCAGAACATGACGGAGTGCGTGCCGGTGCCCTCTTCAGAGCACGTCGCCGAGATCGTCGGTCGCCAAGGTACTGCTGCACTCACTCTCGCCGCATGCTTGTCTGTCACGCCGCTCGCCGGCCACGCTGCGCCACCACGCGAACAGCTGTAGAGGTTATTCGGTGTCACGTCACGGCGGGGTTGAAAGCGCTACCCTTATGTAAGGGCGCACGTGCCACCGGCCGCTTTTAGGTTATGTTCGATCACAACCAACACCCAGCGACAGGATTCTGTGCGAATATTCATCGACCGGCGAAACATTTCGCAATGTTTTTGTTTGTTTACCCTCGTAATATTGTTGTTAGTTGTTACGCTTTATCCGATGTCCGCAGCGAGTCGTAGTGTTGTGTATGTAGATGTTCGTTCGCTGTTATTTGCTGTATCCAAGTAGGTACCTACCTCTGTAGTTTTGAGCTGAAAGCTCGCTCTGATAGCACAATACAAGGGCTGCGTTAGATTTGTTATTTTCGCTTTTTACTCGTAAATCTCGTAGATCATTCGTTATTATCACTTTCGCATGTAGGTACACATAAACAGAGTTAGTTTCGGTACACAATTTTTTTTTGTCACGTAGGTACTACGCCTTCAAAAATACCTACATTTTTTATTTATTTACACTGATAAATTGCACAATCTTATGTAAAATTTACGAACGTTTCACTGTAATCATTTCTGTTTGTTTTCTATACATAGGTAGGTATAATCACATAATTCTAATTTTATGTCATAAATACCTTATTACTTTAAATACTAATATTTAGTACCTGTTGTGGACGTTATAGTACCTACACTAGGTACCCACATGTCATTATCTAGCATTTATCTAAATGTGATCCAATTTCTCGGTATAAGTGCTTCCAAATTGAGTTTCGAATAGGTACGAAAAAAGTCGCCGGTTCTAATTAAAAGGTACATTTCGGCAAAAAACGATACCCAAGGGTTGGTTTTATTTTTTGTTAGAGACGGGGCAAAAAGTACCGACAAAGAGGGCCCGGCAGCCCTTATCTGGCAATAATTTTTCAAATCTACGCGCACTCTGCGTAAGAAATCAATTATCTGTTCTACGATGCGTTAGCAAATCACGCCGTGATTATTACAGGTAGGTAGATTTTTGTAGTCACAAATGCATACCTTAGAAATTTGCTTTACCGTCGAATCATTTTTTATTGTTCTGTAACACCGGTCTCCGCATTTTGTAGTACCTATAATAAATGTGTAGATAATTGTATTTGTTTGTAGGTTATATTTAATTAATCTAAGCATGACCTTAGTGAAGCTACTCAAAGTATATTTTTTTTTATTACGAACGAAAACACTATTATTATAAAATTTTACATTAGTCTTTATCACGAAATAAAAAAAAACTAAATAGTCTCGCATCATAAAACTTTTAACGTAATATTTAAATTAGTTTGCCGCCTTTTTTATAGTTTCAAATTAATAATTTATTATTAACAATATCAAAGTAGATTTTTGTGTTTATTTATTAGGTAAGTACACTACATATTATAAAAATCTCAACCTACCCGATAAATTAGTAATGGCACAGATTACTAAATAGTTACTTCGTAAGTAACGGCCTTTTGACCGAATTTCGGTCAAAGCGGCCTATGTTATGCCTAGTGCACAAGTAAGTGCGCAAACGCAGGTGCACTCTCTAACCCTCTCTCGAGGGGATGGCAATCCGACACAACTGGAGATAGGTAGATCAGGCGTAGAACAAACGGCTTTATGTGCTTTCCGAGGCACAGAGCAGATGATAATTAATTTATAATACCCATATACCTAATTTACGAAAAATTAGAGATGCGCGGGCTTTGAATTCGAATCTGAGACCTCTGACTCGCCAGTCAATTATCAAACCACGAGGCTATCACGGCTTTTTTAAAATTATAAATCAATTAAATCACAACCCGAGATTTAGTACGTAAATTAAATAAGTAGGTAACCTATACATATTTTATTCTTTATCAGACTCCCCGGGGCTTATTTCCATTAATTATGCCTACATGACCTACGACAATAAATATATAAATAGAGACATTGATAGTGCAGAGTAACAAGATTATAAACGTGTTGAATAAATAAAACAAAAACAATATCACTTCTTAACTTTATTGAAGTTTATAATAATATTTACATAACAAAAACATACATAATACCTATTAGGTATATCGAATTGAACACTTCTTCATCTGCTTACTTATTTATCCTCTTAAGACGAACGTGATAATTCTAACTGGTCTTAATGTATAATCGTTGTGTTATTCAATTTTAATCTGTCAACCAAGAATAAAGAAATATAATGCAAATATTTTATAGGTCAATGATAATATGAATAATATGGTTATGACTTCATTAACTACGAATCTTTTCACGACAATTTATAAATTTACAACTCTCAGAAATTAAGTCGTAATAATTAAAAATGTAAACATTTTCTCTGATACCTAATTAACATGTTTATTACAAAGCTTATTATGTTGACGGCTTGCTAATTGTCGCCCGATCGATACATAGGTACCTTTATAAATTTATAAAACGTGATTATTGATCCTGTTTACAGTTATGTAGTCCTGGTATTTTAAACCACCACTGGCCTTTTAAATTGTAATTTAAATTCATGACAGGAGTTGGCAGGGTAAAAAGAATTTCGCGTTCTTGAAAATTGTGTATTAATTAAAGGGTATAAAGGGTTTTATCAATATATTATCAATATATTTATAACTTAGAAATAATATCTATGACGAGACGATTGGCGTAGTAGCGGCTTGGCGATTCGCTTTCTGAACTTTGTCGCGGGTTCGATTCCCAAATATATACCTAATATAATATTAATTGTGTTATCCAGGATCCACAGATAGTTTCATTGACAAAACCGTACCTAATGTTAGATATGTTGGCAAGGGCGTACCTGGTAACTGTTGCCCCCTCCCCCCCCGCCCCACCAATATACCAACCAATAATATAAGAAGTTATTGATATTATTGAGGCCAAAAGATTCCATTTAAGTACCATACAAGTATGTAGGTACACACTATGTAGACGTATGACTGCAAAATATAGGGCGTCTCAATCCAATAAATCTAATTATCTATTAAGATTAACTCCAACAAAGGTACAAAAGTTTAATATTGATGAAGAGGCGCACCATTAGTCAAATTATTGTAATGCTTGAAAAGTAAAAGCTCTTTTATTATTTTGCACCACTTTACTACACACTGAATAAACAACGACAAGAGAAAAAAGAACGGACTTAAGCAAATTTATTTTATTAATATTCAATGTTGTTTCGAAGTTAAAAAGAACACAACATAACATCCACAAAGTTCGAAAATGAATCTCAAACAATGCCCTGCAGCGTAACGAAACAGAAACACAAAAGTTTTAAAACTAAACAATAATAATATCACATTATACAAAAACTCGTACCTACTTCGATCAGACTCGTTTAATAGTGGCCGTTTCGCTCGGAAACCTTTCCCATAGCTGTAGGACGAAACAATAATACTGGTGCTATAGGCAGCCGGTATATGTGTATACCCTCGCATTTCCAAGCTAAGGAACTTGTAAAACGAGCGCAAAAAAACTTAGCTGCTTCACTTACAACTCCGACGAACTACGCCGCGGTTTATGTATAGTATGAGTTGAAGAATTACGCACGGCTCACATTCACCTCGCTCTGGTAAACCTTTTTTTAGGGTTGATGTTTGGTAATATTTGTTACTTAGTCTATAAATTTGTCTTGACAAACAAAAAAACATTAGTTGTTTAGATTTCTGAGTTATGTTTTTAGCTTTATGACGCGTGAATTTCGGATTTTGCTTCCTCTAAAAATGAAAAAATCCTGAGACGGCTTCCTTAGATAAAGATAAACAAACCCTTAGGGAAGATTTGTCAAAAATGTTGAAACACGTAATTTTTAATTTTAACCGAAAACTAAATTTATACCGTTTTTTACGAACGTTACTTTAAAACTGATTTCCTATGATACAAACCTTCGCCCAAGAGGGTAAAAGTTATAGTCAAGCTTTTTGGAAAGCAGATTCCTTAAGGAGGTAAAGAAGACTTTATCCCCTTCAGGAATGTATTTTTCACAAAGCTGGTGTATCATAATATCAGCTTTTTGAAAAGAAGATCCTTTGATAAAAAGATCCCTTTGGATTTGGTTAAAAACTAAGATAACGAAATTCACAAACACTTTACCTCCTTTTTCCCCCTTACAGCGAGGATTTTTCAAAAAAGCTGATTCTATTTCTTAATTTTCTAACCGAATAGTTTATACATATACATATACCAAGTTTCATTATAGATTTCACAAATAACGGATTTTCCTTCAAAAGTTTATCCCCTATTTATCCCTTTGGAGGGGAATTTCCATAAACAGGAGGCTTTAGTGGATAATTGTTATAAAAATAAAAGTAAAAGCAATATTATTACCCAATTATAATAAAAATAGAAAAGAATATACCTACTGGTACATTGTTTTGCAATTAGCCACCTTCAACTCTACCCCTACACGGTCAATAATGTTATAAAAATGATATCAAATTACGCAATATCATTATTGCTTGTTTATGGGAACTTACGATAGTTCCGTCTACCTCCTCACTACAGATTGTCATAGACTAAAATTGAAAGCTATTGTAATTAGGTGCATCGTAAACCTTAAAGCGATAAGGAGTGCCGTGTGTTTCAAAACGTTAGTTATATTTAGGGCGTTACGTTCTGTTTCTCCGGGTATATTTTGATCAGTTCGCGATAAAAAGTTAATAAAGTACCCACCTCAGACTGCCGTCGCATTTTAAACACGTTTAGAACTCATTATGTTAATCCCTTACCTTTATAACATCATATCTTGTACAATTTTTAACCAAAATCAATCTGTTTCAATTATTTTCTTTATCATTTGAGTTTGTTTTTTCGTATTACCTAGGTAGCTTGTTATTCAAATAATATTTTTAAGGATTAAATCAAGAGAATAATAATCTTATTAACGAGGAATTAGCATGTTTTTCAAAACTAAGCTTTCTTGAAAGTCTGGATATAGCTATTTATAAGCACGTAAATACTTCTTAAACATTTTATGTTGTTATTATTTTTTCAATGAAATAGCTTTAGATAATTCTTCTCGTAAACATAAATTTTATCTTAGATTTCCAAGAATTTGCTTAAATTGTTAATACCCGATAGTACAATAACAAGTAGGTAATTCAATACTGACTCAAAAAATAATTTCGCTTGGACGGCTTTTATGAAGAGTTCTATATTTTTTTTACTTACCTGTACGTGTTGTTAATGGTTTTTTTTTTTCTTATTTCTGTCTGTGGTTTAGGTAGGCTGCTTGCTTCCTTTGTCATCTTTTTCTGTTATTCTAAATTTAAAATAAAATACCTTTTTAACATCAATAGATCTGTCAACGATAAAGGTTTAAATTAAATATGTTAAGCACTGCGCACATTTTTCGGTGCCAAGTTTAATTCGCCTTCGTCTAAGGTCCTACATGTCATATAAGTACCTACCTATACTTACATAGTAAAACAAAAGAAGATAAAAATAGAATTCCATGGATCCCTATCCTATTGTCTATTGTAAATTCGTGTCAAAACCTAATACGACCTTATAACAACGCACTTTTCATACGGTGTGAATATTAAATAAAGTCTATCCTTTAATCAAAAAAGTTTTTATATAATTTTGAACCTTATATCCATAGTAATAAAATGTCAAAGAATGAGACATCTTTGTTTGTACCAATGACATCTGTTCAAGACAACGCAATAATACCAAAAGGAGGTTGTTTAAAATTCTCGCGTTTACGCACGGGCGGCGTGACGTCACGTCCGGTTGTCGACTCGTGTCAGACCCGCGTCGACTATCGATACGATTGTCGATGATTGTCTCGATGTCGATGTCGATCGGACCTCCTGTCGGCGCGTTTGTTGTTTTGATTTGTAGTGGCGCGCCGGACAATGTTTTTGCATCTGTAAATCCGATGAATTGTAAGGTGAACTGTCGAAGCACAGTGCAACTGTCACACATATTTACACCAACGATATTTTATAGCAGTGAGTTATATCTTGGCTGGCTTTTTATTACATTAAATTTAATCTATATTTTAGTATGACTGCAATACGAATAACATTTCCTTATAGATATTTATTATGAGCTAATTCCCCGCGACTTCGTCCTAGTAAATTAGTTTTTTTCCTGTGTTTCCCGGTCCCATGGGATTTCCCGAGGATAGTCATGTCAAGTTTCAAATCCATAAGATCTACATACCTATCATGTGAAAGAATTAGTATTCATTGTTAGAAAGTAGGTAGCTAAGTACATTTTTTTTATTGTAGGTACAGAAATGGTATAATTTACGTAGCTAGTGGACAGTAGTACTCTTTAAAATATTTAGATTAGACATAGAATTATTCATAGGCCGTAATTAGACGTGTAGTGTTCAGTGGGCTTGGCATGTGAGGTATGTTCGACACGTTTAGTTCAGGGTTCCCAAACGGCCGCATTTCGGTGAGTAATTCACCCCTGTCCGTCACAAGCCGGTTCTAGATGACGAGTCGCTACAACCGGTTCCACATCAATGACTGCCTACCCCTCTCCCAAGCTGTTTACTTCTCTAGATACTTGTGACTTTTTTCTCAACAATAACTCTCGATTTTGAAGTTACTAGCCCGTTTCCTTGTACCATTGTAATCAGTAACCGCTTTATGGTTCTTACCAAGTCTGAGTTTACTTATAAAGGAGCAGAATTTATGCCTAAAGCAATGTTTAACCACTGTATATAACTTAGTTTAGAATCGCAAAAAAATAGTACAGTACGCCACATATTGAAAATAGTTGCAAGTTGTATTTAACTTAATCGATGTAATTTTAAACGAAAGAGAAAACAATCTCGTAAAGCACACGTGCGAGCGGAATGTACCAAGATCGCAACACCGGCTAGGAGTGAACGCCAATCGGCAAGATTCGCAATGTGGCTCGGCGTGCGTTCCGGTCGACGCCACCGCAGTCAGGGTCAAGGCTTCGGCTCCTGCACACTGCTGCACGCCTGGTGGGCACAAGCCGAGTGCCGCTGTCTTGTACTATCGCTTCGCCAAGCGGAAATGGGACGCTAAAAGCGAAACTGATAGTATATCATTTAAATTATACTTTTCCCATGACTTGTATTGTACAAGCTAACCTCTAATACTAGAAATTATTATGTCGGTCACCGTGTCCTGAAAATTAGTTTCGTTTGATAAGTGGATAACTTCATATTATTTTGACCTCACCCAGTAAATGTTACACATAAAAATGCTTTCAAACGCAATAAACGTCAGCTCCGACTTTAAATATTGTTGAACGATCGCTAAATTGGTTGTTAACGGACTGACTGATATTACTATAACAAGATTACACAAATCCTCTATCCGTTGACAATTTTTGAATGAAACAACTCTGGCGGTAAAAAAATAAACAAGCATGTGTCCCGCCGTCGTTGCCAAGCCAAGACGTCCCGAAATTCCAGGGCCCCATTTTTTGTGTGACTTGACAGATGCATTCTGGGACGCCGCTAACCGCATCTTGCATCCTTATCGTGCATTCGGAAATGAAATCTACGGTTGTATGAGTTGTGTGTGTATCTACTACTTCGAATTTGAGGGTTATTTTAAGGTGCATTTCTCCGTCCTTGTCCCTCGAAGTGGCGCCACGGCCGCGGGAAGAAAGAGCCAAGACCGAACTTACTCGCTCCAGTCGCTCCTGTTTGTATTGCGCACGTCGCGCGTCGCACCGACAGCATTCTTAAACATGGTTACTTTTTGTTTTGAACGGAGCACTATCTAGCGGCAAAGCGCAACGAACTAGAAATCATTTCGAATCATAGCGCGTTGCGAAAGAACAGCGTGACGTCACGGTGCGACGGCACCCCCACGTCTGCGAAACTTAGGGACCCTAATGAATGACTTCCTAATTGCCGCGGCAGCACGAATAAGCCCGTAATCCGGCGCGAAAACCGCTCCTCCGTTTAATTGTAGACCTTGAGCCGTTTTGTTTCTGAGCTTCAAATCGAATGTCAGACGTCTCGCGACATGTACTCCTGGACGAGAGTGGCTGCAATCGGGTCGTAAAGCCGCAACGACGTGACGTTGCACAGTGAAAAGGACTCTAATTTTATGAGCTATTGGTTCAAATTTAGATCAATCGTGCTGCAAATGATATGATCACGGGTTAGCGGTCGGCGGGGGCTACGTTATTGAGCGACAAGTCGATATGCTCCCGCACTAATGTTGACAACAATCCATCTCGGGCTGTCAGTCGGCGCCGTGAATTAGACTCACTCCCATTTCGATTTACTCTTCATCCAGGGCCAGTAATAAGCGGCAGCGTCTATCCCGCGGGCGAATTTCATTATTTCTCGGCTTACACGTTCGCGGTTATTTTCTAAGAGAACTATGCGGTGGCAATTTCTGCCCGAGATTAATTTATTTGTCGCGGACTACATTATTGTTGAGAAAAAATCGAGCGTACGTTTTTCTCGTGAAGGTTTAATGACAGGATATGATGTTAATGTTCTGGAGTCAAAGTCCGGACAGCACAGATGTGCGAAGTGTTGTCGCCACCAAGGATTGTTCCTGTACCTAGCAACAAACAACACATGTGCTAGTTTACATTACTACATGATCGGCGTTCCAGTTAATTAATATTAATCACTTGAAGCTTATTCATAATTGAATTGTTATCATTAGTTACGAGTAGCCTTGATATAAGTTGGCAACTGGGTAATTCTGAATACGAAATGCATAGCTTTTTTTATTCTGTTCATGTAAGGGTAGTAAGTAAAGTAAATTAATGTTTTTGGCAAATATTCAAAAACTAATAACGTATAAATATGCGTTAATAACCTTTACATGACTTCCCAAGGTCCAAGTCCGAGGACATCTTATTAGAATTACGTCATCGAAAACCCTTGAAAATATAATCTATGTTGCATCAAATACTCGAGTTTGTATTCGATTAGCCATGAAAACAGGAGGCACTCTCATTAATATCGTCAAATAACAAAAAAGCTACATAACCAGTAACAGTTAGGGACGTTACAATACAATAAATGGTTCGTTTACAAATTCTTAAAGTTATCGTTAGGGTCGCCATCTGCCAAGAGCCAACCGCCTCGCGAGCCCCGCCACCTGCGCCAACCGTCTTCACATTCTCATGGTTATTGATAACTCCACAATTATCAGCTTATCAAAACTAACGTTAACAAGAAAATACCATTAACTTGTGTGAATTAACGTACAAAAATTAGGTATTTTATTATTAATAGCAGAAAGCTTTTGTTATCTGCGTTACTTAATTTTTTATGGCGTGGCAACACTGCAGCTATTCAGAAGTTCATCCCTAGAATCTAAATAATAAAAATAAATTAAGTTACTATTTGGTCATCACATTTGTATTTATTTAAATGTGTTCTTATTAACTTCTTAATAACACTAAGTGTAATTTTACCGATACTGCTTATTCGATTCTCGTTTTAAAGCCATCGATTTTATATACGACTGGTTAAAAATATTACGAAAAAAAAACAAAACCTGAGGCAGGTGGAGCCAGTAGCGAATGTAAGTACTCGACTGACTTACAAGAATGTCACCTGGCTATACCTAAACATAAGGATGTTTATATCACTTTTTAAACTATGAATACTAATTGGTGTTAGATACCTAATTTCGATTGTTATTTTTGACGTCTTGTTATGATCATAAATACCTACCTACGTTAGGCACCACATGTTACAATTCCTTTCGTAATCTGTTTTAAATTTACCAATACTAATATCGTTGTCATAAATAAAACAAGCAGTCTACTTGCCCAGGCCGAGTTAATTAATTCATTAAAAAGCTTTATGCAGCGTCATGCGTTCAGCTTACAAAGATTAAAAGGAGTGCATTTTAATATTTTTTTTAATTATTATGTTTTTAAAGCAGCGTTAACGTTTCACCTCAACCGTCTCGCGGCTAGTGTTGTTATTCAATAAAATTTTATTAAAAGGCGACAAAGCTCCGTTCTGCCTTCAACCGACAAACATCGGCAGCTGCGCTTTCCGTTTGAAACAAGCGTGTGCGTCGCGTGCGACCTGCGACCGGCGAGCCGACCCAACGGTCTACCCGCCATCGCCACCGTTGACAACGAACAGTTACCACTATTTATTGTATCACTTGTAAAGTAATAAGAACCAAAAATTAATACTGGTAATTAAAAAGTGCTTAATAAAGTACGTATGGTAAAATGTTTGTTAAAATATTAAATTAAATACCTACTTAACATTACAAAAATTAATATGTAGGTATTTAATAACATCAGCTGAGCTTTTTATTCATAAAATTAAAGTGAACTTATTGCAAGAAACAATTTCTAATATTTACGTTTTATTCGCTTGCACGTGTTTTTTTACCAACACAATTTATAAGGAAGGTACAACATTATTAGCCAAGAATAGCCAGAACGAGGTGTTTAAAATAAATCAACCAGGTTGACCAGGAGCGGTGGCAAACTTGACTTACTAGGAGATCATAAACGAAAGACAGGTTCTAAGCGATTTTAATGTGTGTCCTTCAAACATGAGCGCCCCTATTGAACTGATAAACAATTTAGGTAACAATAGTACGCGTCGGGAACTGCGTGGTTTTATACTGAGAAATGTATTGGAAGACTTCCTATGATTCATTTTATTACTGACTTATTGCGTATTTGTTACCGGCTGCGGACGCTGAGGTTATCGCTCGTCTATCACAATAAGCGGAAATTTATATAAGTTATTGTGAATACACACGGACAAGTAGACTAATGAAAAGAGGCAGGCAGGATACACAACGAACGCCCCAAACTCAAGGACTGACGGCTGACCGTGACCGTTTCGCTGCTTCTTATTAAGAATGAGCTTTGCCAGAACTGTTCCATGCCAATCAATGGTTACAGTTTCAACAGCGCATAAACTTAGACTTTAGTTCCGAACAATAAGATGCAACCGAAAAAGAATTCTTATCTTAAAATAATTTTTCGAAATTGTGAAATCGTTAACACTTACAACAAAAGAGGCCGATGTTTTGTCAGAAACATAACTGTATCTTAAAGTGACCACCGAAAAAAAGGTCCTTGTGAGAGCTTGGGGCCGCTATTAAATCTCGGGTTCTTTAAATTCCCGTGAAAGAGTCTACCTGCTCCTTTCGGTCTACCTGCGCACTAATCAGACTTATACCATAAATTAAATGCACGTTTAAACGTTTGTGGAGGGATTTATGGCGATGTTTGAGTTCATTATTGTCGCATTTGCTTGGTTTCTTATCTGTCATGTGTGGGGTAGCTCACGTTCGATGTAAATGAGATGTGACCGCGAGGGTAAGAGCCAATTCCGAGCTGGATTTGTTTAGTTTCGGATTAATTTTGTTTTGACATTGAAAACTTTTGCAAGAATATAGTCATGATAAATGGTAGAAAAAAAAATACAAGAGATAAGTAGGGATGAAAGCTAAGCGTCACATTGAATCCTGTTTACCATACTAGGGGCGTAGACGTTGAGTGGAGGTCTAGTTATGAAAGACTATAGTGCGTAGTGGGTGGCGAACTCT
Organism: Protodeltote pygarga; assembly: GCA_936450705.2. Classification (NCBI taxonomy): domain Eukaryota; kingdom Metazoa; phylum Arthropoda; class Insecta; order Lepidoptera; family Noctuidae; genus Protodeltote; species Protodeltote pygarga. The sequence continues at coordinate 12,555,458 of OW388263.2, forward strand.
CAGCGTGTAAGCCGATATTTCCCTCGTGAAAATGTGTTCAATGGTCGGTGTCGTATTGCTCCCGGCCGATGCGTGTGGAGTCTTTAGATTTTCGTCTCGCATGCTGGTACATTATTTCGCGTCGTTAATTATTGTGTACGGCATTTTTTGTACTCTTAAGGCACATAAGCCACCTGTCGGTATCGGAGGTTGTTGTAATTAAAGATTGCGCGCAGGCTCGCTCGATAAAAGAAGTTCCTCCGGTCGCTCCGGTCGGTACACGTTCACCTTCAATACTCGTATTTAAATAAAATGACAGTATTTATGGATGGGCGGTGGTTAATCAAACTAATTTACCACCGATAGGTTTTGTTCAGGTTATTGTTAGGCGTCGCGCTTGAGAGGCGGTCTTAACTTGGAGTCGGTTTGTTCCCGGGAGGCGGCGCAGCTGGCGGAAAGGCGCCATCTGCCGAGCGGTGCCCCGGAAACGCAATTTTGTTTTGTTTTCGAATTTGAATTCGGTTCGATTCTTGGTACCAACCACACGGTACTTGCATAGTGCAGGAGCGAGCGTCGTCAGTCGTTACATTAGTGGTCACAGTCGCGTGCCCGTTTCGCTCGTAATTCTAACATTATTAATATATTTCAAATTATAAACTTTAAACTCATATAAAAAGGAACTATTAATTTATTCATGCTAATAAAATTAAGGGGTCAAAACACCGCCAGTTGTTCGGACGCCCAGGAAAATAGCTCAAGCGTTGAAAATGAATTTTTGATGGCCGGAGGAAATAATAACGAACAATATTGACACATGATTCTGTATAAACGAATTTCATTTTTTTCTGTATACCTTCAATGAACTTACAATAGTCAAAGGGTTGTTTAACAGTTAACGATAATGCTCATTACATTAATGTTACCGAAATGTTATAAAAACGCTGTTATTTTAAAATTTGGTATTTCCGCACCAAAAGCCGTCAATCAGAGGCAACATCTGCCGGTTGCACCTGCCCAAGTTTTTGCTGCAACACAACGTAGTACCTACCAAGTGTTCGAGATGAAACCGATGATAAGCTCAGAGGCTTTCTCGTTTGTTCCTTTTATAGATATGTTTAGAAAGAAATTGAGGCGAGACTAGATCCACAACTATTATTTACCATAATTATCGTAATCTTGCAGTTTGCTGGACACGGTCTCAATCGCGCCTACAATATACATGAAGCCAGCATACATGTTCTTAAAAGAACACAAAAGAATGCAATAATGCATTTACAGCAGCCGCACTCAATGCATACGAGCACATTAAAGTCTGGTTTCAATAACATAATTTGAAACTGGCCAATTGCCTCAATCACAGCCTCCTTACAGCCATTTACATAGCAATTGACACCTGGGGCACGATCCATACATTTTTTACTTGTTTTTACATCAAACTCGCACGCATCCTCCGCACGGTACGCCGACCTGTAATTTCAGCTTCTACGGATAATTGAAAAATGTCTCTCGCTCTCGAAAAGAATATGCGCGCCATTATACTTCCTTGACAACAAAAGGCAAAAGCTTTTAAAATGACAGCAGCCATTAACTGCAGTTGTACTCGTACATACAAATTTTGAACTTCGAACAGAATCGTTTATTTTTGATGTGTCGATTATGTACAAGTATCGATAGTGACCGTATTAAATAAACTATAAAACGATTATATCACGCGCTGGCTGCGGTCGGAAAGCGAGAGCCGCGGGGTGGCATTCCTCAGTAATAGTCCTAAGAGTCGAGACGATGCACCGACATCCTTTCGCGACAATCGATTTCGGAGGCCCTATTCGCTAACTTTTTATAAGATGGCACACGATAGCTAACACACACACGCGATTGTTGCATCCTGACAACAAAATTGCTGCGATTTTACAACAATCTGCTAAAAGTAGCGTTGTTGATCATTACACGATTAACATGGAATTCTTGAGCAGATGGGTTTACTCATTTGCGATGATTGTTGTAAGTCTGGTTGACATCCTTTAATTAAAGATGCTTTATGTATCATTTAATTGCGGGTTCTGGAAATATTCTATGACGCTTACTTATCAAACAGTGGTCCCGACCCGAATGTGATAGAATCGCGGTAGTTGCATCCCTCGCTATAACTAAACGTATGCTAACTCGCTAACCTTTCTGCAGGCGGTATTGAACAACGATTTTATTATAATTGGCAACGCGGTCAACGATTCTTGGAAATTGGCTTTTTTTCTTCTTTTATTTCCAACATTTAACCGATCTTGTTTTTGCGCCGGAATCGCTCGAATGGACCTTTGTTCTCCGCCATATTGTTTTTAATGTCGAACAGTTGGCAAGGAAACGACGAAAGTAAGTGAAAGTATTTGCTGTCATCTATTGTGCGTCGATTAGCAAATAAATGTAAGTAAGGGCTAGCTTTAGGACATAAGTATTCATTATCAGTCTGTATCAACCCACGTTGCTGTAAGCTTTTCTTTCCATTGTGTCAATCTTCTCCAGACTCAGCAAATCTTTTCCAACTGGTCTTATATCTATATCGACCTATCGATCAAATTGTCCTCAATAATCTTATTAGACAACATTACTATTTTGATTCCAAATAGAAAAAGTAGATATTTTCCAATTCGTAATTTAAAAATGGAATGGCGTATCTAATTTGAATGAAACGTCACAGTCATGTGTACTTTTTAATTCGCGTGTTGACACAGAAACACAGTCGCCGTAATTAGGGGTAACAGGGCGATGTGGTGCGGTGGGAGCCCGAGGGAAAGGCCAGCTGACGTGAGCGCACCCGACCGTAAACACACGACTATTCAAACAGAAAATATATGCGCGGTAACCATTAACCAATACTAGACTACCTATTTTTAAAAAACCTCAATCTTTACATTAAAATATCATGTAGGTTACTTTTTTCTTAAAAAAGAAAACAATTAAATGACCGACTACTATAAATCAAGTTTTTAATTATTTTAAAGAACAACATTTGCAATCGTTGAATATTTTGTCCTAAATACAATGACAAAGGCAATAAATAACAAATTCGATATTTCAGGTATGTCCGAACAGTCATTAAAATGCCGACGACATTTTTAAAGAAAACCAGTGTATATCGGTTTCGGCTAATTCTATATTCTGTGGCGTATCTCAGGGTTTTGGACAAATCTTAGCGTCTAGATGCCAGCGTAATGTGACCTTCCTCGTCTCCTTTGTGTGTTAATAATTTAGGCTAGGAGAGGCTTTATGGAATAATTTGGAAGGTCAGTGTTAAGTGGTTGCTTGTGTTAACGTTTGATGTGGCCGGCGTTACATCGGACGATTTATTTCACATAAAGCTCGGCGCCGAACTAAATGATTCACAATTCATTTAGATGTTTATCACTTTAAGACGAAAAACTAATAACGTCATGGTTCTCATTTGTTATTAAATTATATCAGTTTAATGTGTAGCTAGTGTAGGTACCGAAGTAAAAGTCAAGTCTGCCTTCACTTCCCTTCATCAAGGATAGTTGTTGATTGACTGATATACATGACTTAGATTAGGTGACCTAGTTTAGGTATTACATGTGTGACACGGGTACCTAAACTAGGTAATCCTGTGCTTCAGGCGATAATCGATTATCGGCAAGATGATCACATGATACAGGTCAATAAAGTTGCCTCTCGCCTTCTTGTGGCCATATTTCCATCTCATTTCGTGCTGTCTCTCAAGTACCTTCAAGCTTTTATCCAAACACTAGCTGTTCCCCGCGACTTTGTCCGCGTTAAATTAATTTTTCCCGTAAACACGTTTATAAAGCAGCCAGATTGCCTGTTTTTTTTCTTACTTGAATCACAGATATTGTTATTTTTTACTGAAAACTAAACTTTATTTTTTCAGAATAAAAATAGCCTATAGCACTCAGGGATAAAGTAGCTTCCTATTGGTGAAAGAATTTTTAGGATCGGATCGGTAGTTCCAGAGATTACCCCTAACATACATACATTATCACATACATACAAACTTTACCTCTTTATAATATTAGTATAGATGTACTTAAAGATATCTTTAAAAATTTATGCTAAAGGACCAGGAATACATAACAGAAAAAGTTCTATCTAATTATAAGTTTGAAGCTCTTAGAGTAATTTACTCGTCAAAAACGTCTCAAGTGTGATTATGACATTAATAGACAATTGACCTTCTTGCATTGATACAGCTTTTTTTTTATAAAATTCTAATTGATATGCGAACAATAAATATCAAATTAGAATCTCATTAGAACCACCCATCACCAATTTGGAACATAATAAGTGATCTAACTTGATTCAAGTGGCGAAAAATCGTGAGTCGGATTTTTTACCGATTTTCGTCATCGATTCGGGCCCAGAGCCCAGACCCAGCTCATAGATCAAAGTGTTTAGCCGCCGGTTGACAGATGTTTTGATATTTCGCAGATTATTTTAATATATGCACGGTCTACCGATGGCTTACTGTGCGCTCTGGTGGCCTTCTTTTTTTACACAATGTTACTTGTAAGTGACTTTGTGTCGGTTGCGTTCGGCAGCACGGTGGTCTTCGAGCACCTGGCGAACGAACCCGGAAAGTAAAATGTCAATTTTATATTCGCCACACTAATAAGTTTCTCGGGTGCGCTGTTTTCCTCTTTTATTTTAACTCCCTCTCGTTATGTGACGGTCAGTATACCACTTAAAAACGAAGGATCGTAATTTAATTAACGAACTAATCGTCCAAGAAGCGTTCCAAATTTAAATTCAAACGCCGCAAAACGGTCACGTGGCACATTCCAAATTCAAATAATCGTTTACGGTTGGATTGGATACATATTATATTTGTTGCGCCCTCCGCAGGGTTGCCAACCTAATGCGGTCAGTTCCCAGTGCGTTGCACTCTGTTACAAAATAAGTTAACGTCTCCGTCATTCCAGACAACTTTTTGTGATGTTTTGCTACAATTAAATATGCATTTTTGGTCCGACCCCAAACTTATTATCATAAGTAGTTAATTAATTTTTAAAACGGATCCTTTTAGCGACAACGTTTTATTTTTGTTGAAATATTCCAAATGTGTAGCAGTCGTCGGATAATTTATTGTGTTTGCGAAACAAATTTGTGAGTGAAAAAAACAAGCTAGGTAGTTATGGACGTGGTACTACGATGAATCTGTTTTGACGCAGTGTGTGTAGCTACACAAGATTCTTTGTATTCCTTTATGACATTGTCCGTTCCGGCTGCCGGTGACTCCGGTGACCTAAAGACGACCTATTATAAACAAAAAATAAAGCTGCCCATTCACGACATCTTAACAACCTTGAACTAGTTTAACCGGGCGGGATTGAATCTGCGAGACAGACATGGCAACACCGGGGCGGCGGGAAAAAAGCACACGTTTCGACGTACCGCTTAGACCAGACGTGTTATTATCTTATTATTATAATATCCTATTATCTGGAGCCGCGGTGTGTCTCGCAGTTTATACTATCTACCTAATACTGAATCGATGCTCGAGATAAAGGAGACTGGGTACCTACGACCGCCCGCGCCGCGGTTGGAAAGGACGCGTCCCTCCAGGGACGTTCGTCTTGTATCATGATGAAGGTCGAATCAGTTACGCATTATGAGAAATCTTTATAATATAACTTAACCCACCTGTTGAAATTTATGAGTACTTTATTTCTGCATCGTATAAGTTTTATAGCACAAAATTATTATGTTCCAGCGTTAATAACACACAAAAAAGAAAACAAATGCAAGGTAAGGTAAATGACACCTTTTTAAAGTTCCGTACCCGAAAGGTGCCAACGGGACCCTATTAACAACGTCATCTATTAAAATTTGTATCAGACTGTCGACTGTCTGTTTTTATTCGTAATTATTAATTAGCCAGTCGATTTTTTTTTCTAGAATACGTGTACCTAACTATATCTTAATATCATCCTTATTAATCATATTACACTCAAATTAGTTCAGCACCATTTTTCTCTTCTGTATGAGAAATTTTGACCAAATAGGTGACGCGAACTCTAGTCAATATAAATGTGATGGTGTGTTTGTTAGTTCTTCTTTTACGCAGCAATGATTTAAATTGGACATGTTTTTTTGCATAGGGATAGATAATATTTATGAGCCGTTACACGAAATAACACGGAGGAAGTCGCGGGTGCAAGCTAGTGGCAAATAAAACTAAATGGTCAGTCTCAACGGGCTACGGAACGGAACTGTAGCGCGCGAGCCATCTCGCACTTAGCCGGTTTTTACTGTTGATACCTAGCGTCTAATCTAACAGTTTTTTTTTGTACTATTACGTCACTGTTGCACTATGCACACTGGTCTCACACGCGAACCGTTTGATGTAGGTCTAATAATGGCCACAAATCATAATCGTCAAGCTTAGCGGAATAACAACGAAAAAAATAAGCAAGCATATTAATCTTAATTTTACGTTACCATAAATAACATTAAGTTTTTTGTTAACAGTAAACTATGAGAAACGGGCCGATGAAATAAAGCAATATAATAAAGAAACCCTTTTTTATTTAGACATCAATTGGCCAATCGATAAATAAATACCTAAATAAGAAGTTAGACTAGGATAACATGGCCGTTACAGGTATCAAATTAACTCGCAACACTCAGAATGTATAATAAGTAGTTATTTGTACAGTATAATGACAGGTTCGGTGATTGCCTCTACATCGTATTGTAATTATGAATCATAAACAAAGAGCATCGGGTTTTTGGTGGTCCAAAAAAACTGCTAAAAACTAATCTGTTCACAGCAATTAACCTATCAGGATTATTTAGTGCTGAAGGTCGCTGGTAATAAATGGGTGCTACAGTTTCTATATACCTACTGTCAATCTACTTTTAATAAAAGTCATTATAATTATTGAACAATACGTTACATACCGATCGAGTTCGAATAATACTTTTTCAGAATGCGAGCATTCCTTTAAATTGCAGTCAAACAAAAGAGTAGGGCGAAGTCTTGAAAAACTTTTGAAAAGCATTCAGTTATTTGTAATTAAAGCAACATCATTATTATGTGTAAACGATTCAATTATATAAGAACTTAAAAGTTTTGTTAATAATTTCATGATTTACGATTATTTCGACAGGAGTTTTTTTAAAAGTTCGAAGTTTCAATGATTGTTGGCGTTGAAAAAAATATTGTGTAACTTCGTAAGAAGTTCTTCGTGTACGCTTTGTTTTCTTTTTCATCACGGCTTATTTTGACGGACTAGGGCAACAAAAATAAGAAGATGTATCAGAACGTCTCGGTAACACAGACAAACCAGTTCTGCACTATGCAGCTCCCACACATAGAAGGCTTCTCTATAAACGAGCCCTGCGGTAACAACCCGTCTGATACAGCCTGATAGATCGCTTCATTCGATACTTCTGGTGACCACTTTCATTTATGTAGCCCTTGTCAGTTACCACATAACGCTGTCAATGTACTAGAATTGTAGTCATTAAAGTTCCCATTGTTTTTTTTATAAAATAAACTTTACGTGGATATTAAATAATTACGAGGCCTTGGCGTTGAACCCACTTCCTTGCGGTTTCCTTTCCAGGCGAACGTTACGAAAGTCCGTAAAGGTGTAATAAACTCCACTTGAGTGGCAAGTCGTACTTGAAACAGTTTTTCGTCGTTATCTTTCAAGTGTTTAAGCCGGTACTACTAAAAGCCTAAAAGTTTAAAGGTGTTTTTCAATTGTTTTCATCATGTCTTTCGGCAAATTCGTAACGATTCTCAAGAACTTTAAATTTTAGAACTTGTTATTCATGACTTGAATTTGTAATATAAACTGCTTGTATCCTTACAAGTAAAGCATTATTCAATAAATATGCTTGTAGATGCACACCAATATCTGGACATTACATACATCCGGCGCTGGGCTTTCGTGTACCGCATCGGGCGCGCGGCATTGTCCGCCGGATGTCTTGCGGTCACACGCAATTTCACAACCTCTGCACTCCCTCTGCACTCGTGATGCCCTGGTAACTGCCAGTTATTGGATGTTATTGACTTTATTTTTTTATAACATTGAGCTGCTAATTATTATAAAAAACTAATTACACCAGAGCTTTTGACTCGTGCTTGATTTAAAAGGACGATTTAGACAATCTAAACGTTCTAACACACCTACCTATGACATACCTGGTTATTTAAATACAAAAACTGTGTAACTATAATATGATTAGCTGTAAACCTGTAATTACAGTCGGGTCGGGTACATAACTACATATTACATAACCCAATCAGCGGTTTCTTATAGACCTTAATGAAACAATGTTAATTTGTTCCGATTAATGTTTAGGCCAAATTTTGGCTGACTATTTATAACATCACGTTCAGGAGATTAATTAGCTCACAATAGGTACTACGCGGTATGACCCAGTAGCCAGTCGAATAAGCGATTACATGATCCTATTTTCAAGGTGTTAAAGTTTTAATGCTAACTGGTATAGCTTTGTAATATTTCGTTTATTTTCGACTATTTGTTTTCATCCCGACCTACCTCGATGTCAGTTTGCGTGGGATGCTTTGGCCTTCTATCTGATTTATATGCACTTATAAATAGCTTTTATCTTATACATAGGCGTTTAACAGCAATTAGCTATTTATAGATCAACTCAGAAATTATTTACAGTAGGTACTTTGAATTCTAAATAATTGAATTATAAACCAAAACTATGCACGTATTAAATCACTTATGTAACGTTATAAATAACGATATTATAGTAATGTTTATTTATATTAGCGTGCGTAAGACATCAATCAACAGAGGATTTCTTTCATTTCACTAGAGTCGTTGACTTATTGCTTTCTCTGATAGGTCAATATGTCACTTGATAACAATGTTATTGTAAATTAATTAATGTACCAAGATTCCGTTCTCGACGATTAGTTACTTATACAACGATTATACGTTTATCTTAGCGTTTTATATCGAAAATGTTTTGTTGCCAGCAGGCATTGTTCCTAAGCTCAGTCGAAATTAAATCGCTAAAATAAAAGCATGTGGAAGAGAACAGGCTGCGCGCGCGACCCTATCGCCCTTAGTTTTTTAGTAGTCTAAGTTTTGTAACGGTAAAGCGGGCGTCACATTCGGCACTGGTTGGGGCCACCGCTGTCATTTCGACAACTAATAACCCCCAGTGGGGTTCATAATTTATAAGGCGGTACATGTGACCGCTTTTTACCTCGGCCGCCGTCCACCGCCGCCGTCTGGGAATCCGCAACAAAGACCGAGCGAGATTCCGTTTTGCATTCCGAAAGTATTCGTGTGCGACGAACGACTGCGAAGTTTATGTTTTGAAATGCGAATTTGCACAGAATCGATCACTAAGAAAGTCGTATTAGTAAATCGTATTTAATTAATGGTTATGTCCTTTTGACGATTCCCACGCTCGCTGATTTTAAAGTTGTAAACTTGATGGTTTCTTTAGCCTTGGCAGAGCCTGGTGCTTATTGTGTGCGATGTTTCATCTCACCTTCGTGCTTCGGCGTCATTTTTATTGCGCGCTTCAATTGAAGTGGAAATTCGTGGCCGTGCCTTTGTACGCAACTGACCCACTTTTGGTGCTATAAAGCGCCCCATCAAATTTCGTCCCGGCAGTTTCGGGTTTAAAGTTTCGAGATTCGGTTAACTTTTGGTTTTTTAGCAACACGGGCCCGTTGCATTCCCGTTTTTACGACCATCTCCTCTGACCGACGCCTGACATGAGAGATCGTAAAAGATCAGATTTTATTTCTTATTGTTCGCCTTTCGCGAAATCTAATTGAAGTCGGTAGGGTACCGCGAGCCCACCGCGTCATTTACGCGTTTTTAATTTTACTGCCCGGAGAACGCTGAATTATGTCCCTGCGAACGATAATGACGACCGGTGTGAGTTCCTTCATTACTTTTTATAACACATTAAAGATTTAAATGGTTCTGCTGAAAATTAGCCTCAGTGTTGTTGATGATGGTTGTCGTCCAGATCACCGCGCGCATGCGCCTCGCTTCATTGTTAATTATTTTCATCGACGACTACCGCTTTAATCCGCTAAAAGCACGACCTTTATACAGTCGCAACAAGAGTTGTGTGAGTACGTAAATAATCGCAGTCGCATGTCCTCAACTCTATTTGCTCGATTAATTATCTCTCTCCCCGCAGGACTTGTTTTGGAGGCTGCCCACTCTTCCTATATTTTACTAAGGAGTGGTTCGTCCACATTGTTGTCTCTCGATTTATCGGCTTATTAAATGTCGATAATTGACGTAAATGCAAGTTTATTTGTCGACAATTTTAATTTGCATTGTTATTTTCTTTTGTCGGTGGCACCTGTGTGACATCGTGTTGTTTTAACTCGATAGAAATTAGGACACAAGTCAAATAATAGTGAAAGTTTACCGTTATAGTTATTGTAAGTTTAAGCTAGTGATTAGAATAAAGTATTTGTAGTCATCCGTTCATTAATTGGCGTCTAGGAGTAAGAATGTGGTACGTCAGCGGAACAATTAGGATTATTGTAGTTCATTGAATGTTGGGGTCCAGAGTAGTAGTAGGTAGGTACATAGTCATACATGTGTCGTGTGCGCGGGCACATTGCTCCTGGCCCTGCTCTAGTGAGTCACTTTAAATTCTCAGTTCGTAGCACTGCGTCACACGCGCCTATCGGAAACGCTAACGGCCGGGACGCGTATTTAAATACACCCTGACCAACCTTATCTGACCTCTTAGTCTACATCGATTGTTTCGATTAGAATAAAGTTTTTAAGACCGAAGGTGAGACGAGGGGTCTTGGTGAGCTGGTGGCACAATAATGCCTGCTTGTGACTTGCGCCTTACTCGCAATATGCTATGTAACTGTAAGGCGAAATATTTTTATAATGAAAGTGGCTACCTTTTTGGGACGTAAGTGGGTTAGAAACTTAGAAGTTAAAGTGCAGAAGTTTAAGAGATAGTATTAAACAACATAACTAAAGAATCTTTCTGAAATTATGATAATTTTCACATGTCTAATGTTAGCAACATTGGTAGGTATGTGTGTTTACAAACACTTGTGTACCGCGCGTCATTTCTACCGATTTACGTAAAAGTAGTGTTATGTTTGCGTTGCGGCGCGTGCGCCGTGACAATGTTTACCGAATTTCTTACATTTCTTTTACACAAAGATGTATTTCAGATGAATTTCAAACATGATAACATTATTAGTTATTAGTTTAAGTTATTCCATCTTCATTCTTGTTGGACTTTGAAAATAAGTTTCCAAGCCTTTTGAAGAAAGAAAATTAGTTACAATTTAAAACAAGAAGTTTTTAATAACTTGTGGGAGAAATATGTACCTAATATTTTTATTGTGTCCTATTTCATAATGAACCTAGTTTTGCAGCCGGTACTGAACGATGAAATTCCTTTATTTTATTGATGCAAGTATGTAGGAACCTACTTTTATTTTAATTTACTAATAATACTTTCTTTTTTACAGGTAAGCATCGGCTGTTCTACATAAAAACAAGTAGTATACTTTCCGAAATAATCCAACTGAAAAAATGTTAACAAAGAAATCTGTAAAAAACATGAAATCAAATCACCAAAACTGCTCCAACCTACAATATGATTGAGAACAAATTGGATTCTTTGTTTACGTATTTTTTTGTTCAATTATTTTGCAGACATAGGATATCGCATTACACACTCCCGCACATTCGCACATTATTTGCTCAAACTTCAATTAACAATTAACATTGAAAGTAACAAAACGCCAAACCGTCTAGTTTATTAATTTAGCGAGACTACCGAAACAATAATTTTAGCATTTTTGTTCGCTAAATAAACCGTCCATTGTTGTCGTGGTGGACAATTAATTTGCTTATCAGACAGTAGGTATTACCGGAGGTCGACCGCTTTCTTGTACATCTGCCGCGCGAACAAAACCTACAGGCTTTTGTGATGTCCTGTGCTTTATTACCTACCTACTTACAACAATGTAGGTACATTATTTATTACACAACGTTTACACGCAGTACGTGTCAGTCTCCGGGGCGGCGAATGACGCTCGAGCTATTAATAAGCACTGATGTAACGATCATTGAAGTGCATGCACTGACCTAGCCCACGCAGCGTCAAGCACTTTCTTCTAAACTCAAAAATGTAACCGTAACTATGAAGCGGACAATCGTTTCCGGCGCCCGTGACGTCACAGCCGTCTCGCCGGTCGCCGGTGCCGGTCGCCGCCCTACTACGTAGCCTTGACGCTGCAGCAGCGGTGAGATGCTCCGCGACCGCGAGTCGTCGCTCACTTGCCGCTCGCCCGCCGCACGCCGCGTCCCGCACAACGCTTTCGTTTTCATTGTTCTTTTTTAAATTATTTATAATGTTAGCCACAAACGACGAGGGCCCTTTCGATAAAGAGTTCATCGATCTTCAAATCTGATCCGTAAAACCGCAACGCCGCGCGTGCAACCTGCTTAAATTTGCCGGATGCAGAAATTATACATATCGAATGCCACTTAGAATGCGAAATAAGAGCAAAATCTGTGGTAATTTTTCACACGATCCACGAGAGCATAGTTGCCCTAAGCGCGGCGTGCCGGGGTGAGCGAACTCGCAACCTGTAATTTCGGACCGCAAAAGGAACAAAACGCATCGAGATCGGTGATTAAAAACCTTTGTCGGTTCTACTAATATTTATATTATTTTCGCAATGCGGCCGACATCTAATTGGGCGCTCGTATATTTTGATGTAGGTACGCAGCCCGGCGCCGACCACCGACGCTTCATTAGTTTTCCTGGTAGAGAAATCATAAACTACTAATTTTTTATGTTAAGTCGTTTATGTCAAAACGTGACCCCGACCGAATCGTCCGCATATCGCCGACAAAGCGATAGATAAATATATTTCCTTACAAAGGATCACGACAGAGACACCTTTGTCACAATACGATCACATTAATATTAAAATTAAATCGACGAAGAACGCAAATAAAATAACACGTAATTGGTAAATTACAAATGAAGCAGGTGGTAGGTAGGTCCGAGCTGAGTAACTAGTTTGAACTGGGCATGGGTACTCTCGAGCGGCCCAAGGTCTGGGATATTGAACCTGGCTCGGAGCAACAGCACGACAAGGTTCGCCGCGAAAGAGATGGATGCACTATCACTCATTGTTATGGGGAAAATGTCGCCGCGACATGCGCTGCTTCCATTGATTTTCTTCAATGACTAAACCTTTGGCTCCTAATCCGTTCGGTATGCGATGCAAAGCAGCTGCCCGGCGCGGGCCGGAGCGATCCCGTAAGCATGAGGCGCACTTCCTCAAACAAAGTGATGAGGCGCGAGCGAGATGCACGATACAGGGCGCAGCCGCCGACGTGTGTGCGACAGAGACAGACGTACGGTGACAAGTGCACGCGCCTGCGACAGGGACGGCAGAAGTGCATTGCGCTGACGCATCACGATCGTCTATACGCTTTCTTGTCTTTTTTATGAACGCTACCCCCGCAGCTTTCGGTTTCGTTGTGTTAACGATGAAGAGCAACAGTTTCGACGAATGTCGTTTATGCCAATATTAATCAGTGGTGTCGTAATTAAATCTGCCGGTCCGACCGGTCGTTTACTTGGTATTTATATGTTCCCACGCGGTTGATGTCATTTTTATTATGAATGGCGGCCTTCGCAGCCGGGATTCCTGTGGGGGCAGCCGCTCCCGGCCGGGGTCCACTGACCCACTGGCAGTGGCCGGATTCCGTCCGGGGGCGAATGGTTTTCGCTTCGTCAGCGTCCAAGCCCGTTCCGCGCCGGCGACGCTCTCCACTTGAATGAATATCGTTCACAAATAATCTGAACACAAATAAGGCTCGAGCAGGAAGCGCTTCAATAAAGGAGTAGATGCAAATCGAAGGTAAACGTGCTAAGCGTTCATTGGCATTATTAAAAATAAATAATATCTGTTTTGGAATGTTAGCCGGCGCGTCATCTTGCCCCCCGCGAAGATCGCATGAACTTTTTATCGGTCGGAAACCTCTGGCAACGCCTCATCAAAAAAATTAAAATCTTTTAATTTGACTAACGAGTAGTCCCCACCAAAAAAAAGTATACGCATTTGGTAGCGATAAACATTTGGGAATAGTTACGCAATGTTACACTAACACATTGTAGTCGCTAGGCTTCGATTACCACGTGTCGTGTTATCGCTCATATCATCGCTCCTAATATGTGGTAGTCAGTTCTCACGGCGATGGTGGCGACGCCCTAGCCGAGTGCGTTCACACCCATAAACATAGTGCGCCGTATCGACGAGTATTTCGATCGTACTGTTGAGCGCTCCTTATTTATGCTTAGCAAACATTGGCCAAGATAAGCCGTGAACGACGAGCCTGTGCTTCCCACATCTGCCGCGACCTTGGCTCCTACAGCGCGTTGTGTAACCTCCTTATCAGTCACGCTTTCCTGGTACCTTCTGTCAGCACGGCTCCCCGGCAAATCTCATCGTGTTTTCCGGTCTTGATAAATATCAGAGTTATCAAGTAGATGTAGCGAGCGCGAGCCTATCGCGAAGACACGTGCGTTACCAATACACGAATGAAGCTTAAGTTATGAAAGCATCTTTCACTATCGTTTGGTTCACGATGGAACTAATAAAGTTAGCGGCGGAGACCACGTGGGTCTCTCCTCTCGTTAACATAATTACTGAGTTTTCGGCTGCCCCGGCGGCGGCGGTGGAAGCGATGCTTCAACCGGTTTCGATGTCCCGACTCTTTTACTTTTTATCGTTCTGCTCTAAATCAATGTTAACGTTTGTGCGAAACCGAAAGTTAGTCGGTGCGGTTAACTAATAAGACAGAATGCGCTGAATTAGCATCTCTATATCAAGTTAGTATAGGAACTGGTCCACTTTGTGAAAAATAGCGCTTTTAGAAGAATACCGAAGGCTAAGACCGATAAGTTTTGTTGACATTTTGAGTTATAATTGTGAGTTAGGAGTTAGGAGCGATATGGGTTAGTGAGGGGCTGAGGGGGGATGGCGTCGTGCGGCGGTCCTTCCGTGAGCTTTTATTATTCCGGTTATAAATTAAACTGTGCTCGTTAATCGGCCCTTTAATCCGTCTGGGCGTTGACTCCGCGCTGGCTCGTGAGCTCGCGCCGATGAATGGTTCACATTATCTTTGAAACAAGACAGTCTTGAGAGTAGTAAAATCTAAGTAATGAACGTCTTCCACATGATGTTTACGTGTGAAAAGCTCGCGACGCGCTGACCGCGGTGGTCCGCGGCCTGTAGCCGGCGAGTCATCGTGGAGGAATGTGGCTGCGTCTCACAGGACAGCCTCCGACCGCGGCGTACAGGCAGGGCATAAGCCAGGGGCGAGTGCCGCCGCACCGCGCCGCGCCGCCGCCGCGCCGCATCGTGCCGAGTGTAGCGACTCCACGCAGCGACCTTATATTTACACGCCACTAGATATCGACGTGAGATAATTCGATCCGAAGGCTTTTTTATACGTTATTGTTAGCCTCGAATGATACACTGTTTGAATATTTAGCTATATCCGCTGACTTCACCGCTTATAAAAAATGGCGAATAATTAGTCAATAAAAATTCCGACGATTATATACGTAGTCGTAGTTGTTACACGGGTGTTACGTAATTGGAGTAAATGACCTAAGAGTTTGTGGACGGATGAAGGTCTCGGAGACCACGTGGGTCTGGCAGACCAAGACACGCTGTCGCTGCTCACACAATGTGCATTTTTACACACCCTCACGTAACAATTTGCCTCAGAAGAGATTACCTCCTTCTAAACAAAGATAAACGTTTACAAAACATAACTCTTCAAGAAATTACATGTAAATCTCCCTGAAGTGACGTTAATAAATCAAGATACCTATTCAAGTTTCATCATTACACATTACATATCCACACGAAACTTCGGCATGTGTAAACAATAACAAAGCTAGATAGTGTGGTACTGTGGCGTATAATTTGTGGATATGAAGTGTATCGTGATGATCGCATCTCCAGTAGGTGTTGTAATAATTCGGGCATGTGTCGGGCGCGCGATGGACGGCGCCCTTGACCGCGCGTCGCGGCGGCATGCGATGACTCCGAGTAAACAAATTGAATGAATCGCGTACGCTCAACATGGCGTATGTACCATTCATGTGTGCGCGCCGTTAACGCACGATAATTCAAGTGCTCGTATGTTTGTCTAACAAGATTATGTACCGTGTCTGCTCCGTACAACCGCCGCGACGCCGCGACGTAGCAAGCATTCGTTTTAGCGAAAACTTCCAGTAGTTCGTGATAAACGCAGATAAAGCTCTATCAATGTTATTGCGGAAATCAATTTATTTATCTTTCGTGAACTAGAAGTATTAAAATCGATTCTTACTATAATTGGTCGGCGAATTATTTGCGTCCTTGAACAATAGTTTTAAAACCAAGTGTTTTATTATACTTTTTTATATGTAGGTATAAAATCGGCGCATGAGTTGTTTGGTCGTGGTGTCCGTGTGTCCAACGGAAGTGAGGTACGTCTTGTCATGGGTGATGGCCGGCGATGGCGAGGCGCCCCTCGAGACATGCACACACTACTTACGTGTTACTGACACTAATACACACACTGTTCCATCTCATTTGCGACCATTTCCTCTTATTTGCAAATTCCTTTAAGTTTAGAACTTTAGATATTTATTTACAAACAGTTTTAAGGAAAATCTACACGAATTACAAATAAAGAGGCTTTCAAATAAGGCTTAGATTTTTTAAATAATAATATATGTTTGGCATCTCGTGATAGGGTGCGTGCGCCTGCATATACATAATTTGCGGAAGACAGGCGCATAGGTGGTGTAGAGGTGCATCGTCCAGACGCCACCGCTCCTTGCAATCCACGGCTAGGGACGAGACATGAACCATTTTTCTTTTATCGATTAATAAGGTATTAGACAAACATGTACAATATTGTCATACTTGACCGACCTATTAATTTCTATATGTATAATTATTGAATAAGAAAATTTGGAAAAAGATCGATATCGAAGATCGTGGGTTCGAATCCCATCCGTATCAATTGGATTTAAAATTTTCTAATTAAATGATTATATTTAATAAGCTATCATGTGCTTTTGTGTGTATTATATTTAATAAGCACATGTAAAAAAAAACACAAAAATATTAATTTCTAGTTAACTGTCAAATAGTAGGTACAAGTGACGAGTACGAGTCAATTAGCAAAGACATTAAATGTTGATAATTATAAGCTAGTTGCGGTGTGTGAATATAAGCCGTTACACCAATATAAACGTAACAGAAATTTATGAGTTGTTTCAGCGTTAGATCTACTTTAGTATGTAATTAGAATTACGTAATCAATCGGGCACACGTGGGCCTGACGGGACGCGCTGGTGGTTTGGCTAACTTTTGTTAGTTCCACCGATATATTATGTAGGATGTAATAATAATCGATGTCGTGTAAAACAATAAGATTAGTACCTAGTAGTGCATCTCTACGACTGGAGGCGCGGCGGGGCGGCGCGGGGCGGTGCGGGGCGTGCGGGTCGACGCTCGGCCGCGCGACCGATCGCTGCCGAAGGTCAAGGCTACCCGCGACCGATCGAGATCCTACTCACACCACTACCGCCACAACGAAAGAAAAAGTGACAGCCCAAACCTGAATAGAATGCGAGGACGAATAAAAATGAAAGCACTGTTTATCTTACCACTCTATTACTTTCATTGACAATTAAAACTAAAACTTTCGCAAACAACATTCGATTAGTCGATCATTAGTCATTGTAATGACTTGCTTGTTTATGAGTGCGTGCGAAAAGATCTCGTTCAAGATATCCTGAGTTAGGTCACTGGCGGCGGTCATCGAACTCTAATTGCAATCGAAATATTAACCTATTTGTTGTTGCGAATCTGATACTCGATGATGTCTCAAATCGTTCTGAAAAGTGGAGTTAATTGTGCGACGCGACGGAGTGTGATGTGTTTGTGAGTTTCTGCGAAGTTCGCGGTCGCTGTTCGCTGGTCGCCGGTCGCCGGTCGCTGGTCGCCGGTTCATTTTATTCTTGTTAACTACTCTCGGCCTCTCGCTTTGTCTGAACTGTATCGTATTATGGCGGGCACCTTAATTAAAATGTTCGGAATCGAATCCGTCTTGTTTCTTTACGATTCGTATCATTTTTGTTTAATGAGTTATGCGCGAAGCTAACGCTAATAATGATGCTATCTGGCAGAAATCTGGTGATCTTAGCGCGACGGTAGCCTCTAACTAATAGATTTATAACGAATCCTATCGCTTATCAAAACGCTAATCTATGTAAATAACATACCATTTGCAGTTCACAACAAACTCGAGAATTCAAGATAGGTATATTAGCGTATTTTCTTTGACAGAATTTAATTTGAAAAGTGACGTTTCTCACAATAAATTAAAATCAAATGGTCCGCTTCTTCCTTGAATCGCATCATTAATCTCTCGGTCAGCTGGTGTGAATCACTCCTGTGCTGCAATCCTTCTTTTATTGCAGTCTTGCCAAATATTAGAGCTTCATTTTGTTTTGTTAATTATCTGATGTTGATTGGCTTTAATTTATTGGTTGATTTGAAACTATCAATCAACTGGATCTCACGCCCTCTTCCAAGTAGGTAATAATATCACAGACCCATTCTTTAAATATTTTATAACTATTACTTACGTACCTACTTTAAATTATGTTTATCTGGTCTCTAAATCAACCAACCATGTTTTGGCAAAAACGTTTGTTCTTCCGTGTTCTAAATCTGTTACATTATTATATTTTAACATGTACTTGTGCTAGCCTACGTTATGTAATTCATTGACTCATACCTTTTATCAAGACTATGCGTACCTTTACTTATTCAATTGTCTATTTTCAAACCACTGAAAAAATACTTGCAGTCCGTACGAGCTTGCACCTAGATATAAATGTGTATGCGCATGCGCAGCTCGTTGAGCCATTAATGTGTTTTGCTGACTAAACTCGTTTGAAACGTTTAAATATGTACAACGCTCGTAAATTCGTGCGTGCAGCTTTATTCAAGTTATGTACCTACAATGATCACACTAATATTTTCACAGTTTAATCTGATTGGCCACGCGTTAGCATGAATCGAATCGCAGGCTTCGTTACATGTGGAAGAATGCCCGATCATTACTCAAACATCCTTCAACACATTCTAATACTAAAAGGCCTTAAAAACAGGTTATAAGTAATAAACAGACAAAAAAGGAAATATTCATAGGCGTGGAGGACCATTCATAAGAATAAAACTTGATCTCTGATTAAAATCTGTATTCTGTAGTCACAGGGTATCCAAAAAACTAAATCGGTGGTGTATTGCTGGTGTAATCCGAGTACTGGAACTGGAACTAACATTAAACATTTACCTACTTGAAAAATAAAAATACAAAAGGTCTAGTCCAAAACATTTAGTGAAATTTCTTTAGTTTTCTTTCATACTTATACTCTAGCTTTTGCTCGTGACTTCGTCCGCACTATTAGGGAATAAAAATTAGCTTGTCTCCGGCCTCTCCGGACTCTATGCCAAAAATCACGTAGATCCGTAGCTGCATGAAAGTAATGCTTTTGCTTTTACAATAGCTTTTATTAAAGATAGTGGGGCATGGAAAATATTATTTATACGATGTCTATTATTTTACCTATCTAAGTTTTCTAAATAAATTAAAATTCTTATCTGCATACTAAAATAATATCTATCTGATGTAATAAATACGAATGCACTTGAAACTATGCATCTTCCATTCAATTTCTGTAAATCAAATCAAGCAGGGGACCGATTCAATCTGAAATCCTGAAAATGTTCAGTTATAGTAAACTATTCGTAGCGTAGTGGTACAGTTATCTATAGTATCTGATAGTACAGTCGCGATGCACCTAGCCCGACTAAATGTCACTCGGTGAGCCGCCGCCGCTTATAGTCGCTCCGAAATAGAACGTGTTCGCGTTCATCAACCCCTTACATTCGTCATCAACACTCGCCGAACACAGCTGACCTTTTACATCGACGCCCGCACTACACAAAACACCACCACTCACCGAACAAACTTGTAAATGTACACTATACAATGCGACCGCGACGCGCCCGACCGCTACCAAACTTTTTAAGCTTTCGTCATTTGACACACGAGGCTACAAAATATTTGTTCCTATTGCAAAATCGAACTACCCACAATTATTTGTTTGTAATTTGATGCTGTCAAATCTCACTCAAAATTAATTGAGCGTTAGTATGGTACCCGACCGCAACGATAGCACTGCAATTTTCGGCCCGTCATAATGACGGTGCAGCAAAAACTTGACACCTCCGACGAAAAAATAACAATCGATTATTTAATATCGTTTCAAAGCGTATCGGTCTCGGTAAATAAATTCGCAAACTGGAGTTTAAAGCTTCATAACAGCTATGTTATCCTGGTACAAGGATCGCATGATTGTCTAAGAGCAGAGTCAAAGGTCTCATAATTATTGTGGTAAAGACGGTGAACTTGGTAGTAGGTACGTTTGAAACTTACAACTGAATGTTTGTAAACAAGCTCGCTAGATTTACACTTTTTTCCGTGGCGCCACTCCAAGCAGCTGAGTTTTATTACACAATCACAGCTTTATTACCGCCACGCCATCTATTTAGAATTTAGGAAGCGTCGATTTGCGAACGTCACGAGGCATGACGCGGTTTAAAATGAGCCAACCTCCGGTACAGATAAATCCTAAGAAATTGTGCATTAATCACGTGGATAACCTCGCAAACATTGCTCTAATCATTTTGCTTGAATGCTAGTTTACGATGACAAGGGCTGTGGCTATCATATGTTCCTTTTAGCCTGATGTGCGCCATTGTTGGACGGTCCACGTGGTGGGATTGCCCGCCAGTGCGTCACATATAGTATTTGGACATCGACATTTCTACAGAGCTCTGTTATTTCTAGCCTCGGCAGGCGCCAACTTTAGATTAGCTACAGGGCTCATCTGCATTCAGGACCGTTATTTGTGGAGCTTAATAATGTTACCCTCCATTCATATCCTCAGGGACGGAATAGTGATGAGACAACGCTAAGCGGACGTTTTGAATATCGACTAATTCTGTATCTCGATTCCTTGTATAAAGATATATTTGCATAGCAGTGTGTGACAAGAGTTAATGAGGTATTTATTAAATTCGAGATTGTTTATGCGTATTTGTTGTATAACGTATGGTTGATGGTTGCGATAATGAAGATTTTTAAGGTCGGGTTTCGTCGGCACGTCGCGGCTCGTAAACGCAGCGTGTGGCGATGGCGACCGCTTTCATAACTGAAGTACACACAGCGGCGGCGGAAAGTTTGCCAGCTTTTTTTTTTTAAACTTTATTTGTCTTTTTATTTAGCTGTAACATTATCCTGCTAGCTTTGACCTTTGGCGTTATGTTTTACGATGTTGGCAAAAAACACAATGGAATGAATTATTTTATTCGATTAATCACATGAGACGTCGACGATATAGGTGTCAGAAGGTGTCTGCACTCGACTACCTCATAATAACATCATCAAAGCTGCAGACCACTTTAACCAACAATGCAATGTGTAAAAAATAAATCTTTTAATTCTGGATGAGGTTTTTTAGGTGTACTACATCACTGTTTGCATATCTTATTCTTACTTCGATTGTCATAGTGCATTTTTTTTTCAAATTGTTCAGATTTTCAGAGATGTCGATCATATACATAAATCATCATGAAATAATGAAACTCGTTGAAGTAGGTGCCTACTAAAAATCCAAAATTATACTGTCTATACGTTATACATATTGAGCACTTAAATTTAATTCATAATAGGCCATAATAGCAAAAAACTAATTTATCTTTTCAATTATCTAGCTATATTTACCACCTTGCCTTTACTCCTAAATGTATTGCAAGATACTTTCTTCAAAATAATGTTCATCACACAATGTCCCAGGTGTGAGAGGGCGCGGTGGTCTCGCTCGCACGTCTTTTGTTTCCGTTTAATAATATTTGCAAATTAACCACAAGCTCTTGCGGCTTTCCACACGTTAGGCTGTACTCACATACACTACGAAATCAGAGAGTTTTAAAACTTAGGCAAATCTTCAACAGTTCAATTTTTTAATAAACCTTGGGCCGTACTGAGGTATAATGCCTGAATTTTGTTCCTATCTTTATCAACGCTATATTGTCCAACAGAGATAGCAAGATAATGTTCCCGTTACCTAATTTAAGGGTCAGGCCGCAGTAGATTACATAACTTTTCAGAAACTCATTTCAGAAGTCTGTAACCTTCTTTCTACTGGATCAAATTTACATTCTTCTTCCTAGACCAGTATTCAACTAATACTGAGTGTAGATCTTCTCCATTTCTCTCTTGACGACCTTGTTCCGTCCTCATTCAATTCTTCCCCGCTATCTTGACTAGATCGTCGGTCCTCATCTAAATTTTCATTAGATATTTTTTATTTACATTATAACCCTTTTTTAAACATTATACTTAATTATATTATTATAACCTTTTTGACAGCTCTATCTGTCCTGTCAAATTTGGAAACGGGTAATTCCAAAACCTTGTAGATACCCAATGCCTTTTTTTATTGTGAAACATGATTCAGAAGGAATATTTAAAAGATTTGTTTTAGATTATTTTACTTTGTAACTTTTGACGTATTTTATTGCCGAATAACGAAAATGTGTGTGAAGAGAGCCTTATAAACACATAAGTGTCATTTGTAAATAATTGTGGAATACCCGCCCTGTGCTCGATGCATAATGCCATTTTTAAGAAGATATACATGACATGTGTCATACATGATCTTAAGATTTAGTGTCAAAACAAAAAATATAAGGGATAATTGAAAATTCTTTAAGCTGCTTATAGGTACTCGGAAGCTTTTTTATTATTGTTGACGAATTATTAATTGATACTAGCTGTTTCTCACGATTCTACGTGTTATTATGGTTTTGCCTATCATGTAAAATTTTCACCAATTATTGCTTTTGTTCAAAGAAGTTTTAAATAAAATACAATTTGAATGTTTTTGGCTAGAAAAACCTTTGAATCTCTTTGTTTCTATATAGCTTAGTATGCTCTGCGACGATATAATTTGACTGACTTTCGATGATTAATCAATATATTTATGCCAACCAGGATAATTCTCTTTATATTGTTGGATCATGATATATTAATAAAACTTTCTATCTGAATATTATATGCTAATAATCACTCTGAATTGGGAAACTCTTCTTTTCCAATAAAATGGTACGGTTTACTTTTCTTTCGCGTTAGTTGTCCGCAAAATAATACGAGCGATTATGGTGTTCGAATTACAAATTTATACTGAAGAACTTGAGAGTCGACTTACTACTTGAGATCAGAGTGCGACTATCAGATGTCAGACTTGACACATATTATTGTGACTAAATTAACACAACAACAAAACATTTTTAATTTGTACGGTATATGTATACTAAGGAGATGAGCTTCGCTGCTCATCTACAAATGAGATTAATATTATCATACAATTTGTGTCAGATTATATTCGCAGTCTTATAAAATAAACAAAATGTTAAGTCGTAGGCACACTGATAGATAATCGAATGCGATAACAGCTGTGGTACAATGAAGTAGGCAAAGTAACGCATTCAGCGTTACTTTCATTCTCTCATCTCGCACTTTAAACTGAACTTTACTACAAAAGTGCTAAAATGCATGAAAAAAAAAGAACTGTATTTGGTGTTGTCACTTGTGTCTTGATTTAAACACATAAAATCGATCGCATATCATTGATTATGTACTTAAACCAAGACACAATATGACAATACACAAGACCAAAATGCATTTTTTTTCCTCTTGTCAATGCGCTTTTGCAGACTATACTTGAATAAATTTGTTCGCTCAGGCTCCGCAAGGTAGAATGTAATATTTACTCTCTCATACTTCGATTTGAAAGTGTCTATTGATCTGTAAGTGAAACAAAGAAGTTTTTTTTAATCGCTTCGCCTAGCCGCCTGTGTGGCCAGGTCTTACACGTAATCGCAACTACGACGACGGTTAGCGTCGCTTGCGCAGGGTCATTACCGAATAGCTAACTCAAGGCCGAGAGATACTATCGGCTTAATGTTTTGTAATATTTGAACACTCCACTTACCACCTGGGGCCTTAATACTTTGCCAAATGGTATCAGATTCCTTTACAGGAATTCTTTTCAAATTCATTGCTTTTTGTGATTCAATGCGTGTGTGTACCTTTTGTAACGCTGCCTTTCAATGTTGTTGCCTAGGTGATCCTTTATTGTATTTGTGTTCTATGTTTTCATACACGTTTGTTACTTTTTTCATGTTTCTTACAAAAGCAATATAACTTTTTGCACTCCAACAGTACATTGTACAACTGCACAATACATCACATGAAAGCTTATTCATTTGTATTCATGTATGCAATAGATGAGGATGACATATATATTAAACAAAGGTGTATCAAATAGTAGGTTTCTCGCCAGTCTTTGTAGTGACCTCAGAACTGCGAATATGTAGCTAGCCGGAAACGGGCTCCAACGTTCGGCAATGAAGGAGGTCATAGCCACGAAGATATCAACATCTAAACATGCCTCGCCGTTCATGGTGACCTGGTACATACCGCTCTATACCTAAAACAACTTTTGATATTTCGCCGGCAGACCAATAAAACTTACGTGATGTTAGCCAATCTTTTTTTGGGGTCCTCTCGTTGAGACAAATCCTCACATTGATCTTGTGACTGTTTATCATATTATTTATGCATGCGAATGTTGTGAAATGCCAACAAAATTGCTGTAACATATTATACTTGTTTGCGTAATAATTAAAATGCATAACAAAGTTCATGGCCTAGGTTAGAATATATTTTGTAAAAGCTGTCTTATTGACTCGTCAGCTAATTGGGTTCCTCGCAAAATAAACGCTAAAAAAATATAAACGACAACCGTTGGCATATTTTGTTTTCACACTTGACCGGTTTTTCGGGACACGCACGACGTGAGGTGCGGTAAGGTCTATGTCACTGCACCGGAGATACCCCGGGTTGATTAACCGATAACGCTTATCGTCCGGCCGTAAATCTTCCTGCAATACCCAATGTTAGTAGAGTTGCACAATTTAAATATCCACTGACATCATATTATACAGTTTACAGTTAAGAGTATAATTAAGATCTTAAAAAATACCTTAGGAAAACTATTTTCATTTCAAGTTGTAATTAGTACCCAAACGTTACATAAGATGAATTACGTAACATGACATACAAATTAATGAACTTATTGGACCTAAACAACTGACAATTCAGATTCACTTCGACCCATGACTGCTAGGTGCATCGGCTTAACAAGTACCAGGCGTTTATAAGCTATCATGAGCATACTAACGCGTTAAGAGTTCAGTGATTAGAAGCGTTTACCGTGAGAGCTGGCGACGGGCCAACCAGGCCACGCCGCGCGCCGGTGCGTTCACCCACAGGCATACACGCTGTAAAGATAATTACTTACGATTGTTTTTATTTCTACTACTACTATCCTAAATATTTTGATCAGAGTTCATTAATCGTAATCGATTTCATCAATGTTTGTTATTGGTTTCAGCGAGAATTGTAAGTACACCTCTCAGTTGTAAGATGTGTAAGGTACGTGCCTTGAGTCGCGTGCGGTCGTGTCACTCACTGAGCTTTGTATCTGCTAATCGATGTCTTCGCCAAGTCGATAAACACATCTGTTTTTATAACACTTATTTAATGTAAATAATAGTTAGCTATTTATTTGAAACTAATGAACTAACTAACTTATGATTCGCGCGAAAATTTTTGTGTCCCAAGTTAATCCCAATTATATTTTTGAAATTTCTTATTCATCATCATCATCATTTCAGCCATAAGACGTCTACTGCTGAACATAGGCAATGATTTCTTATTAAATAATTATAATCCCAATTAATCATACGAATTTTCTTTTTGTATCATTGACTCATTCATACTAATTTTTTTTCGACCAGTAACTTTCAACCTCGCCCTTTCTATTCCCTCATTCAGGTTTTCTCGGGAGCACGTTGTCGGGCAGGATCAATCGATATTCTCAGCATCTCAGACATAGGTTAAAACGTGCATGCGATTTTTCACATAGTTGTGATGTCACATTACATAGATTTAACCTTTAACGTTGTATGATTTAGCTGGTAGCGCACGTTCTAGTCCATTTATTCACTCACGCTTTTATCTCGCATCGAATTATACAAGCTTTGACATAAATAACGTTGTAACGTCCATACGTTGACGTAGTAGGTACAAGGTAAACCTGTTCTCGTATTTTATGACAAATGCAAAAAATAAAGTATTTAATCTTTATGATCTGTGTGCGAAATACCTAGTGCGTCGCAGCCTCGCAGGTCGTCAAAAATTAAGTTCGATGCACTTTGTTATTACTCATAACTAGTTCATATGTTTTAAAATACTCAATCGGTCGGCATTTTGTATGCAAAGCCTTATTTGAACAGGTAAATTTGATAAATGTTTTGCGTCGACTTTAGATTTTTTAATTAATTAAATTTCAGGTACTTGCTTACTTCTTAATAACATATTGTTAGGTGCTTTCGTAAATTAATCAAAAATTTTAAAAAATAACGTTCCACAATTTGTAGAGTATAAAATCTTTCTGGGACTTTCAAGCCAATATTTATTAGAAATTGTTAGTTTTTAAATTTAATACTTTTTTTCCAACATTAGGTTGTAATGATAGCAAAAGTGTGAAGGACAAGATTTTCGGTTGGCCAACCTTGGCCTTACTACGTGACCACTTTCTAATGTACCAGGGAATAAGGAAAGCAGAAGCATTTTTATTTCACTTTCTTAACTACCTCTACCATACAAATGATGAACTCCAGGGCTTCGCTCCACCTTATTAAATTATGATTACCTAAATAAATTTAAATTCAAATGTTATACTGTCATAACGTAATGTTTACACAGACAGCTTGCACATTAATAATTCATTCACTCTTACATCCAATAAGAAGCGTGTTTTATGGCTCACACTGGGATATCGCGAAAATATTCATTAAAAATATGAATGCAAAAATGGCCGTTTAATTTTTATGTTTGATTTGCATAATAAATTATTTTAATAGTAATTATGTGTATAAAAATATTATGTCTCAATTAAGGAAATAATCGTCGCCTCGAAGGGTTGTATTAAAATTTCAGGTATTGGACTTGTGTGGTCTTGGGGATAAAATGTTATGTTTTATGTGCTAACATCTCACCTCTTGTAATGATAATTTCCTGGTACTTTAGCAGGTAATTGGTGGCTTTTAATATTTACATTGTAAGTCAATTGACATAGGAACAATAATTCAAAGTTTTTTTTTTGATAAAAATATTCTTTTATCCTAAGTAAAGGTAAAAGTTTGTTTAAGTTATAATAATACTTCTATAGCAGTCGGCTTCCAGTTTATTGTATCTCTCTAACTTTAAATGTCAGTTTGTACTATTAAATATTTATTGAATTAAGTTTATTCTAAGTTTTAGTAGCTTGAAGCATCGCTACCTTGATCAACATATTATAGTTAGCGATCGCTCACTATTGTTCTACAAAACATATTTTTATTCGTGTTCTATGTTTAAAAAAAGATAGGCATATAGCCTTGGTTTTGATACTTTTAGCATATAACTAAAATCATAAAAGATAAAACTAGTGAAATAACAATTTACTATTAAAAATAATTTATATTTCGAAAGTATAAACCTTAAAACTTTAACCTTTATTGTTAACTAATGTGTTACGTACTTCATAAAACACGATTTCTACAAAATGAGTTACTGAACGAATTACCTATAACAATACATTCTCCATTGTTAGGATTAGGTACAAAAAATAATTACTTTAGCACGTACTTGCAAATTGTTTTGTATAACAAGAACATAATATTATTTGGTAAAACTTTTGTATTAGATTTGGATACTTATTACTTCGCATGGCTGCCACACCAGAATTAAATTTGGTACTAACTGCTGATCCCTGGCAACGGCTGATGCCCTGGTGTTTTTCATTTAACCATTTGAGGTGTTTCTCAGACACAATATAATATTGTTTTCTTAGCCGATCGACGCGAGCTTTTTATTATTTTAGTCTTATTGAGCAAGCGCAAACGCTTTGCTGTGATTCGTGCTCATCTAAGATATTTTTTTGGGTGTTATTTGGGTTTTTTATTCAAATAACTAACTATTGAAATTACTAGTAAAAAAAGTATATCAATTCAGCTTTCTGCACAACTCCCTCATATGATTTTTACTATGCCATATCTCGAACTCCCTCGTGTACTCAATATATGCTTCAAAAGGGTACAAAGTTTTTTCAATGAGCTACACGACAAAATAGAGAGAGCTACAAATCCAGTTTCTAATGGGAATATATTATGTAGAATGACGAGCTAGAAAGTCAAGCCTTTAAAAGCTTGATGATTACAAATGAAAAACAAAGAAAATGTCTTTGTTCAGCACCAATTTAAGTCCAAGTTTTACTTTTATTATGAAACAAAATATTCTTAACATTTACAAGTAAGTTGTAATCGTCGAGCAGTAATGCAATATGACAGGCTCACCGACTGTGGCAGACATAACACGGCCTGGTACACAGCATCATAAACTCAGTAATATAACTCCGAATCGCGCCGAATCAACATCCGCAGACAATCACATCTGAACAACAACAACAACACATCATTTGATTTAAACATGCATTACAGTAGAGTATGTAATAATGCTTGTCTAAAGTGAGCTTCACATATCACCGTCTCTGTTTACTTTTGCCCCTCTCACTCACTAGGTAAAAGCTTATATTGACTCTACTAGCAAAAAGGCTCTACTGGCAACTAAAATAGCAACGTCAAGTTGGTTAAAAAGTACGCCAGAAAAGTATTTTATGAATTAATGAAATCTGTAGAACATGTGTTTTCGATCAAAAATTATAATTTCACCAGGGAAAAATATTGACTTAATTTGATTAGAAATTTGCATTAGTTCTTATCTGTAAATACAACCTACTAAGAAAATTTCATAAAATGACCGTTTCTTAGATAGATCGAGTTTGCAAACCGACCGTTGTTAGAAAACCGACTAGACAGATTTAGTGAGATGTAATATCTATATATATTTATGAGATGAAAGACATGGTGCTTATGTTTCATTAAAACTCAATCAGTTGACTGCCTCGGACTGTGTTATTGGGTTTTTTCAATTGGAATTCTCAGTAGCAGCATGTCAAGCCTAGTTAATGACAGTAGGCTCGTCCCTTATTACACAGGCGACAGGACTTACAACTTAACTGGCGAAATATTGTTGTAGTACATTGTATATAGTATTAGTTTTCAAGGTTCGTATAGAGTTCTCTGTCGATAAGAATTGTGTTACTGTTTTAGTTTACACTGTGGCAGAGGGTTTGGGTGGCGTGTTTTTGCCCATGCATGACCTTGCCGCGACTTTTACTTACCTACCACGAAGTTCGGATTAAAACAACGATATTATTTGGTTGAATGGTCTATTAATCTCAATTAATTTTGTCGTAACGAGATGTATCGGGTCCACGTTTGATGAACTAATCAAGCGATTAAACAGGTATCAATAAATTAATTATTTATAGACTCATTCAAGTCATTATAGTTCGCAATATGTTGTCAGCTTCTGTGATCATATTGATTAGTTACAGATAACTTAACTACTATAATATTTTCACTTGACTGAATTGCAGTAGACGCTGATGTATGTATAATTAATTATATCAGTAAATATAATATATTTACAGATAAATATCCTGATAGTATCAATTGCAATCTTCAAAACTGCTCAATTTTTGTAGATTCCAACGCTGTCGTTTGTCGTTGATCACGACAATGAATCAGTTGGAAGATAACTTTAAAATACTTAGGGCTCGTTTCAAACATAATTTATACAAAATTATGCTCTGCTACCGGGCAGGGGTTTGCAATGACATTTTCGACAGGGTAGGCAGTACACACAAATCCTACTTACTTTCAATAACTCGTCGTCTGCGTCGTATTTGTCAGAGTAGGCAGAGCCTTTTTGGCTATATGAACTGCACGCTCCTACCGGGCCATTTGATGCTAATGCTCTATGCAAGTCTGAGGGACAGGTTGTTGTGTGACAAGAGGGGAATGTTGCCGTCCAACTTCCGTCCTCTTTAAAGGCAGGTGTCCTTTCATCGTAGACCAATCATCACGCGTCATTACCATCAAACACATGCCTGTCGTAATTTAAAAAAAAACAATGTTTTTTGAAGGACAAGTGCAAAGTTATAAAATTTCTAACGGTTAACATATTATGACATAATTCAGACATCGTTATAATCTTTTTCTTATCGTATGGTTAATGAACAGTAAATAATAATATCGTTATATTAGGAGTCGCGGATATAGCTAATTCCTAGTAAAATAAGTAATTACTTGTATTGTCTCTAGAAATTACTATGAAGTTATCTATAAAGTTTCATCAAAATACAATTAGTAGTTTTTGCGTGAAAAAGTAACAAACATCCATCTATCCATACATCCTCACAAACTTTTGCATTTATGTATAATATGAGGATCTATACTACTTGATGCTTCACCAAGATAGATATGATATGTACTTAGTTTACTATAATATCTATCTATCTTTGTGTGTATTTCTGTCTATATATCTACCGCATTATAAAGAGGATTGAGCAAATTTGTAGCAATATTAAATTATATTTCTTTATTTTATGCTCGCGATATGTAACATTGTGTTCAACTCTTATCTTTTAAGTTTTCAGTAAAATTTAAACTTACCATTGTTTTCTTTTTTCAGGTAAAACCTGCATTCATACTGAAGACACGCATAAGTATACTATTTATAAGTATTTTATAAGGTCTACTTACTTAATAATATACATTAGGTCATTGTTAGGTAACCATTTCATGGCGGTCATAATTGGCAGTGATTAGCAAGGTACTGAGTTACGACAATGTCACAGTTTGGGTACAGTCAGAGAAATAATAAGTGTACTTCGTAATCAGGATACAGTAAGCAACAATAGTCAGCAATCAATTATTGGTTGAACTTACTGAGTTCATTCAAAGTATCAAAACTATTTTAGTCCTATTAGACTTGGTACGCTAAGAACACTGAAAATACTAAAATAATGAACTTAAAACCAAATCGTCTATTCTTACCGCGATCTTAGTACAATATTTAGATTAAAATAAAATTACCAACACGAAAATAACATGGTCCCGTCCCGCCGTTTCCCTTTCGTCGGAAGATGTCTATCTCGGGCAATCAGAGCGAAATGTACTACACCTCTCTCACTCACACCCACGCGACATTCCCTAGACGCCACGTGTCAATCCACTCCTGCAATGTATCAACTCGATGCCAAAACATCAAAGGAAATTAACATTTATTATCAAGGAACAAGGTTCCTAATTGCATAAGTAGGTATTTAAAGATGTTCCACATCGCTGAGCGAAGAAAGTTATATATCAACAACTCCTATTCAAATTGTAACTTAGTCGCAACTGATTAAGAACCATATTGGTTTGCAACACCTTCGTCTTGTAACTTCCACTGCTCCATTTTCGAATGCTCCGAAATTTGACTACGAACACTAAATTATATTAGAGTAAACATTTTTGATACTTTATATTTTGGTCATACAATATTTTTTGTAATATATCTTAAATTTGTGGTTTATTGGATCCATAGAAATATTAAATAAATTTAATATATTCTTCTTTCAAATATCTTTGATTGGATCATAATCAAATCAATCCTGACCTCCACATTCATTGAAAATAATGTATAAATCATTGTTCTATGACAAATTAAATTACTGAATTAAACAAATGTCAGCGGACGTTGAACGCTGCCAATTTCAGTTCGATCAACCCCAAGCAACCCCGCCACACCTCACCCCCGCTGTCACCCACACGCGCTAAGACGCACCATTAATCATTCCTGTACACACATCTCCCGACTGTGGACAATCAAATTTAGATTCTAAAACTTAAGTATTAAAGTCGTAAATTATTTTAAGCAAAGCCGCCAAATACGTCGGTTCGTAAATTAAAAAGTAGAGTGTCTGCTTACCTCTGTACCCCTGTTGTTATGTAAGTTGAGTGCAATGGCCGATCTCAGCTACCAGGAAAACTGCTATTCTCCCCTGCGCTAAATTACCTCAAGTTACCTTAATTTAAGAAAAAATTATGATAATTCGTTTTTATAATGTGGTTGGCATAATTTTTAAATAAGGGTGTGATAAGTAGGGCAGGGGTTGTTCTGGTCTGATCTAGAAAGAAATTCGGACGATTTGTGTTGTTTTAAACAACGACTCTGTGTTAGTTACAGAGTGGTTTTCATAATGTTTCGAGTTATTTATCTGGAATATGCAAATTATATTTTAATCTTAAAATTACATTAAATTCTAATTCAAATTTTCTAATTTTTGATGTTAGACCAGGTTTACTTTAAAATAACTGCAAATTTAAAAATAAATCTAGAGAGAGATCAAATAAAAATGTATGCGCTAGCTAGACTGTGTAATTAAAATTTTTCAATTAAAAATAGATACTCTGGACTCAAGGGAATAATATATTCATGGCTATAAAAAAGGCACTCAGTCGGAGAATCAAACCATATGTACCCCCTTGACGTGACCCAAATACAAACAATGCATATTTCAGCGTAATCTGCGTGTAGTAATTAGTAGGGCGGGCGGAACGCGGGCGGGTGGCGGATCTGTCGGCGGCGTCGCGAGTCGCGGGTGAATGTGGGTTAGATTCGCGAGCCGAGGCCGGCAATGCACCGGTCGCAGACCGCTGCCGGGGTCGTTGACCGGTATCGATCCAGGGTGGCGCGGGGTGGCGAGGGTGCGACACGGCACGCGCCCCTGCGGCGCCGCTCCCCGCGCGCCCCGCGCCCCGCGCCGCACCCCCCGCTCACACACGCGGCCTCAGCTAACTCGTTCCGCTACCGCATGCGTCACTCTGGTCAACTTGACGACACTTTTGAAGAAAGTTGGCATCTTATTGCGACCACCTCGATGAGTTTTGTTGAAAAGTTTCATAGTTGAAAACACATTTTAGTGTTGACTTCTTAAATCTCCTATTTCTCTAATTGATATTTTTATCAATATATTACAAATAACTTCATTTTTAGATTATTTACATTACACAATTGTATATTATCATGTACTCGAAGGAACTCACACTTCAAATTTTGGTTCGTATTTCGCATAACATTGTTGATATCGCACACATCTCCTACATTGTTAGTACATTTCACGTTAAGTGTTGACAGTTTCCTTGACGTAGTCATGAGTTCACTGCAGTTCAGTACTGGATGTTGATCTGATGGCCGCACTCCTGGCGCTGCGCCAAACGTTATGACGAAACCGTGTCTCTGGTAGCGCAGCATTGGCCAACGTTTACCTATTTCTCCCGACTTTTATTTACGCATCCACCAATTTATTGGACGTTTTTTAAATCACAAAGATGTTAACATTGTTCCGTATTATTTCTGTTTCGTTCAATTGTATTGTGCCCGATTTCAAAGTTACGTTACAATAAACACAAACGTCTTGTGACGTCAAACACGTCAACAATCAGATCTGCAGAAAAATAATATGAACCCTAACCAATCGATCAAAACCAACATTATCCTGCTCATAGCTAGATGTACAGTACAAATAACACGAATAATATTCCAAATCAGAACACAGAAAAGGCAGTATAGATGAAACTCATTCCCGATTTCCCGGGCATCCATTATAGACAGGAAGAGTGACTATAGCATTGTATAGGGAAACAGCTGTAGTAAGGCGGCGCGGGAAAACAGCTTGCCTTAGAGCGGGGGCCGCGAGGTTGGCCACCCCTGCACAGCCTACCGCCGTTGTTATGGCGACGTCGTATGATTTATGTTTGCCTGGTGACTAGTCGATGCTTTCCCCGTCTGCTATTGGAAAGATTGCTTTATCCACCTTGGTCTTTGACGTCCTTGTATACGCGGCACGTAACCAAATCTCTATAAAATATTACGTGGAAAGTTAGGTCATAACAACAGACTAACTAATATTGTGAAGTCTGTTGTCTAAACAGCACAGCGGTTGTTTACTGAAAAAACTGTATAAAATATTTAACCGACATTTGACAAATAAAAGACGCAGGTAAAATATTGTTTAAGCAAATATCAATTTTCATATTAACATTGTGTACGTACAAAACAAAGTCGTTTGTGAAGAGTCGCGGGCCAACATCGTCGGATCTGGGTGAAACAGACGGCGACAGGTATCGATCACCTCCTCCCCTTCGTAGGGTCCTGGTGTTGGATCCGGGGAAATAATATTTTTACTTAGAGAGTGTCGATACGTAGCGAACTCGATCCCCTGTCTTAAAAGAAAAGAAACAATGTTTAGGAGGGCAAAAAATTGATCAATTTTATCAAATATCCTCGCGACAATATCCTCGATACATCAACGTAGTCCCCCCAAGTTGATTCTTAGTGTAAACAATACGAAAATAACGTTAAGTAAATACGAACATCAATATCAAATTCATACGGAGGTTAATAGCCTCCGTTCAGCTACTAACTAGACTTCAAAGCATCAATAACATTGATTCTAACAAACAAGAAGTGCAGAGCAAGATGCAGTGATGTGCGAGTGAGACAGAAGTCAGGCTTTGTCTTGTTCATTATTCAGCGTGGCTACGGTTTTCGTTCCCTTACTTATGTATTTATGTTCTGGTATGTACTACATTGACCTACATGTTTGTTTTTGAGCTTAACATTACTTTACAGTAACTTTGCGCGTCAGTATTGTTCTGTTTGGTTGTACTAGGAATTAATGATCAAAAGAGATGTAGTAGTTAATGTATGTAAAGATAATTATATAAGCGTGCGTAAATTAGTGATATTTATTTATGAGAAAAAAAAACCAAACAAAACGCCATTTTTGACAACGAGAATTCAGGTGCCATATTATCTCATTGGTTAAAAAGCTCTAAAGTAACCAGTAACACTCACATACCAATTTTTTTAAAAGAATGTTAGGTTGAGTTTCTTAAGATGAGTTCATCCCTTAGAAGGAGGGTTAAAAAGCTCAGTGTCTTGATTACGACAGGAAATTATCATTTGCCTGCACGATAAGGAAAATGAAAATGCAAGGAAAATTAAGGAATTCTTTCCTTAAACAGTGTCGTAAATAAATGATAAGTCTATGGAGGGTCTGGCTTTCTGGAGTAGATTAACTTAGGCAGTTTCGGGTAATTTATTAAACATAATATATTGTTACTTTCTCTCTAGAATTTGGTGCATAAAACGCAGGTTCATTAACGGAACTAACCAACTGCGCAGGAGATTTTAGTGCACAAGTATGTGCGCAAACGCAGGTGATAGAGAGTGCCTCTATTCTGTCACTCTCACAGTGCGATGTGTGTTACACGGAGCAGGAAATAGTAATTTATACCACTTACAAAAATTTAGAGGACAGTGCCTTGGGTTCGAACCCGAGACCACTGTCGTGACAGTCTGCTCTAAATGCTCTTATATCTTACGCACTATAAAAAATTAAAACTACCAGGACAACATAAATTCGAAAGAGTGTTGCTATACAAATAAAAAAAAACAAATTACATTGACAGTTGCGTGGGTTTGTTAATTTACTAATGTGTTTCCTTAAAACACATATTTATCAATAAACACAAACCGTAATTATAATCAGCGTCTGCAAATATGCCTTTGTCAATCTTATCTTTAACACAACCACGATAATACACCTTATTATGATCGTAGTACAGTTCATATTGGCTTGTAAGGCAAGAGATTTGTTGACACGCTAATAAATCACCGCACGCCTGATTGAAAGCCTCGGAAGTTAAGGTATTCGCTAACTTGTCAAGTTTTCGCTTATGTTCTAAACGCGTGAGTGTGTAATAGGTACAATTTTCTACGTAAATATCTGCGTAGATTCATTATATTTACGCAGAATATAATATGATTTATGGCGAGAGTTTAATTTATACGAATTTAAAAATACATAATATTTAACTGCCCTAGAAATTAAGTAAAAAAGGGTTTATACATATACCCGATCCAGTCATGCACGACTGCACGACTGCCGCGCGTAGTGAAAACAATTGTAGCTACGGCGTAGCGATCTCGTAGCGGTCGCGTAGTCGACTCGTAGCTGAATTTTTACAAGAGAAAATATTTTCCTAAAATTTTCGTTTCGTAGCTAACTGCTATACATTTGTTATTGTATGTAAAGTAATATATTTTACATTAATATGGTACATATATAAGGTCTAACATTAATAATACAAAATATTTTAGTAGGTAGACTTACTGGTCACTAAGATGCTTTATATCAGAAAAAAACTTAAAAGCCAAACTTTTTTTAAAGTTTTCTAAAATAAATTTACAAAAATTTAGGTTTTCTGGTAACTCATAGTTGGATCGAACGCACCTGTGTTTGCGCACACACTTGTGCACTATAATATCTTCTGCGTAAATTGGTTAATCTCCATTGAGATTGGCCGCTACGACTGAAATTCGTTCAGGAGGACATAGTTATTTTTTATGGGTTTATACAGAGAGAATTTTAGTCCACAGTTCAAAGATATATAGAGAAAGAGATATAGTATATAAAAATTAAACGTTAATTTATCAATGTCATTTCAAACCGACGCAAATATCTTGAAATTTACATAAATTCTTATTTACACTTAGAATTGTATGTTTTCTTCCTAGGCTAGTAAACTGGCAACATTAATAAGATTTCAAACGAAAAACTTGTCAACTATGAATAATACAAACATTAATCTCGTGACTTTCGCTCCAATGACCATTTTATTATGACAAATCTGTGAGGTCGTTAACCTGTGAAAGCCTGTCTGAGGCTTTTGTGACTATTTCAGGCTTCGAATAACGCCCTCAATTATTTTCTTTTCATAGTTCCTTCTATTATAACAGCTCTTTAAGAATCGTGGTACTTAGTGTGTTTTTCGTACTATTTTTAACTGTCCTTATTAAAAAATAATTTAACAATTAACGATGCACAGGTAATACCTACTTATATTTTAAAAAAACGTATTTAAAAATATTAAATTTCAAGCTAATTTAAAAATAATAAATATCTTGCGTATAAAAGGACCAAGTGTAAAAAATCCAGCGTTTATAAGGACCAGTTTTTTCGTAGCCTCACTTAGTTCGATACTTACAGCCCTAACATAAAATAACGTAAGAATTCACGTCAAATACGCATTATATTAGTCATGAAAAGGCAACGGGAGGGGCGCGGGGGGAAGGCTGTGACCCGGTTCGCTACGCCGCTACGCCGTAGCCGCGTAGAGTGCAGTGCCCGTAGACACGTAGCACCCTCATGAATGGTATGTATGAAGCGTGCGGAAGTAGGCTCTTAACTTTGTCGTGCGTTTTAGAGACTATTTTTATGTCAGGGAGTGTCGACCCTCGGTGCTGACTTTAAATATTTGTGTCACTGTAATTGTGTTAATGTTTTTCAGAGTATTTAACATTTTTCTGTCACCTTTAACCCTACATGATGATAGGGTCAACCAGCTTTATAATTCATTGGTAACAACATCGCGCCTGTAAGGGTTGAACAGAGTTTTGACAACTCTAAACGAGCTAGTTGACGTAAATAGCGCAGTTAAAAACCAGGGGATCGAATTTGGAAGTGCTATTATACAAACTAGTTTAAATATTTTTTATGTATGTTTTTTAAAAGTTTATGCACAATTGCACATGTTTTGCTTATTATATAAAAGCAGGCAATACTTTCATAAAGATTCATAAAATAAAATCCTGACAACTGTTCTAACTTTAGAATAACGTATAGGGTTACGGGGGTCAGATAGGTAGTTCCTAGTTAGATTAGAAGCTGACCCCAACAAAGTTTGAGAATAATAAGGCTAGGAAGATCATCGATAAATAAGTCGCATCGAATCTGCGATCCTTTGCTATGCAAACTATTACTTTGCTAACATTTACGCAACGTAATTAACCTATCTGCAAAGTGTTAAACCGACTTCTACCTACAAACTACAAGTTCCACGATTGGGTTTAAGCCACTACAAAACTGTTTTAAGCTCGTTAATCAAAATTAAACACAAAGTCGACTCCAAAAAGTAATTAACAGTAATATTTTTCATAAACCTTCGTTCGTTTAACTATGCGACGAATATTTAAGTAATAGGGCCACATAAATGTCAAGTAACGAATTTTTTTTCGTATGTAGGTCACGACTCGCGGTATTTCCAACCAACTTTGTTTACGAGATTTCCATTCATGCTCTGATTGAGAAAGTAAAGTATTTTAAAGTTAGCGTACGTTGGAAATGTTATAGACTTTATTGGTAAAGTATGTATGTTTCGCGGATACTTCAGATGTAGAGAACCAGAGACCGTGTAAATTAGTCGAAGAGCGATTCTCTGGAGATTTTTGTCACAAGTAAATAATGGAATAAACTATATTGCTTATTATTTACTTAAACATAAACTACACCTCTGTCGTTAGATGTTGAGATAGTATTACAATCTTTTGACCTTGTAATTTTTTGGAAATTTTAATTTTAATCTTTATTTTTTTTTTAAAGATTTAGGTAATATAAATACATCCTTATTTATATAATTTAATTGAGCTGGAACTTAGCTCCAGATTGTATTACGATAAAAAATAAAGTTAAGTTATTATTTTAAAACTTATGTATTACATGTAAATCTAACTACAGAACCAAACCACCATCATTTGGTCGTTATCAGTAAAGGGACATTTATTTCAACCATTCGTTCGATTTAAAACAAGAGTTTTCTTAAAACCTACGAACAGTTGAAACTATAAAACCAAAGTAATGTTAATCGCGCCGTATTTTAGAGGAGCGAGCAGAGGCGTTGCAATGCGCATGTTAATTCCACGAGATAGTAGCTTGGCACTGCGCCAGCTTACGCTAGAACAACTTACTACTTAACTACGAATATTTTATAGCTTAAATATTTAAATATAGGAAATCTTTGATAGTAAATAAATATTGGAATTGATTAGTTTATATTGAAGGGTTAGATTTAGAGGGAGAGGGATGGAGGAGTCATTTGCCAGTGATATTTTTTTTTTTTTTGCTAGTTTTTGCTTGTGTCTTATTTCGTGTGCAGGTCGGAACATTAGAAAAAGTATCTTATATTATGTACCCTGGATTAGAATTCAGGTCATGTGTGCTATCCGTGTGCCAAGTTACTTCCAAATCTGTATAGTCGTCAAGGCGTAACAAAGTAACGAACACCTTCACTAACTTTCATATTTGTATTATTAATATTAAGTGTAGATGAAATGATATATTACGCAAAACATGTGCATAAATAAACATGTTAAAAAACGTACATAAAATATATTAAGTATAGATTTCTATCGCAATATATAAAATAGAAACATCTTCCTAAAGTTTTGCACTTTTGAAAAATTATTTCCAAATATTTACAAGTTTATACTTAATTTTTTTTGTGTATTTTTTTACTTGTAGCACTTGTTAGCTTATTAAATATAACAATTTAATAAGAAATTTGAAAAAACTTGAATAAACAACCCCTCCGTAGCAGTTAAATTATTATATGTTAATACTTGACACTCGTTGTTTAGTTGAGGCCTTGAAAACGTTCTGCAAAGATAAATAATTTAAACCTACTGCGGTGGATCTAATGCCACAGTTTATTTTCAGTCTAAAATATTTAACGTACCGGCTACGGATTCCGTAGCAATGCCTACGAAACTACTACGATCTAACTTTACTAGCAAACAACAAGTTTTTGTGTAAGCCTATAAAATCCATCATTATGACAAAACTGTGGGAAATAAAGATATAAAAATAATTGACAATGTCAAAAAAAACATTCGAGTTATTTAAAAAAATACCAAATAAAGTTAATTGTCCCCCAATTAAGTTTGTTAGTGCAAAACTAAAGGTCTGCAGAAAAAATGCGAAGTGTTAAATCAATTATGGTAATAAATTAAGAGTAAAAATAAATTGACGGCAAATTAATTACACGCCGCCGATCGTTGGCGTATTAATCAATCGGAACACAAACTGACTAATCTGAATAATAATCGAAAAGCGATCCTCTTCTACTTTACTGATTTCCACAAATATTAAACCACACTACATCTTATTTTATACTTTACTTTCTTTTACTCAAAGCTCAAAGTATCTTGCGAAGCGACGGAACAGTATTTGTGTTTATAAATAAACCAATTATCGTTATTGCCTGGGCCGTAAGGTTCGGATTCGTTTGACACAGATAGGCGAGGTTACCGGCCGGGTCGTCAACCTGTGATTCATAAAACTACCCTCTATTACATATAGGCCTTTCCCATTTGTAACTGCCGGTGATTATACCTGTTTTTCATGCGAACTGAATTTCAAGGCAGCCATTATGTTTAATGAAAACGTCAGACAACTATTTGTATTCATAGGTATAGTAATTTTGTTTTAATGACATTAATATGTTATACGATCATTTTCTTGATCTCTTTAAAACATTTCGAGTTAGTGGATGAAATAAAATAAAAAATAGAAACATGAAATATGTATGTTTGAACAATCCCATATACAGCTTAATGCATTAAATAATTAAACTCTAATTTTCCTAAATGAACAAGTTGTAGTTAGTAGGCGCACAACGCAATGTTATGTTAAGTAGTCAGGTCATGTCTTAACGAAGTTGTAGATGCTGTGCGCAACATTGCCATGTTTTTGCCGCATTGGGGTAAGACGTGTAAGCGGGACGGAGCACGGCTCTCAACACGTGTTGATGCGAGACGAAAACATTACTCAATACGTTACACGTGCGCCTTTCTTATTTTAATCGGAAACTGAACAAGATCACCACGATTATAAAATGAATTGTGTTAGTAGAACATGGCGAGTGTTGAAAACATCAGGTCATTCATAAATCATCATTTACAACTACGTGCGACCACGTGGTGTCGGCTCACAGATCAGTACACGTCCATACCTCGCAGCGGCGGCACGCCGAGTGACGAATTACGTATTGGGTTAACTACCCGTCTAGTAGTAAGGGATGGGGGCCCGTCGCGCGAGCCATATCGACGCCGAGAACATGCCCGCAGCTACTTCATCATACCCAAAATGAGCATTGCCTAAACGGCCTTCAGTACTATACAATGCCACGACCGCTTTGAATGTCGTTTATGTAAATAGCCTTGAAGTTATACAGAGCCACATTGAGCGTAACTCGATCCGTTGTACTTTAAATACAAGAAAATATTTAACGCAACGTTTTATAAAACTTAAAAATATCTTAAATTTTGTTTCAGGTTGTAAGATCAAAGCACTTCGCGCGAAGACCAACACATACATCAAGACCCCGGTGCGCGGCGAGGAACCCGTGTTCGTGGTCACTGGCCGCAAGGAAGACGTCGGGCGCGCTAAACGCGAGATCCTCTCGGCGGCTGAGCACTTCTCACAGATCCGCGCCTCGCGCAAGTGCGGTGCCGCGCCACCGCCGCCCGCCGGCGCACCCGGACACGTCACCGCGCAGGTGCGCGTGCCCTATCGCGTTGTGGGGCTCGTCGTAGGGCCCAAGGGCGCCACCATCAAGCGCATCCAGCACACGACGCACACCTACATAGTGACGCCGTCACGTGAGCGTGAACCCGTGTTCGAGGTAACGGGGTTACCAGAGAGCGTAGAAGCGGCGCGCAAGGAGATCGAGGCGCACATTGCGCTGCGCACGGGCGCGTCGGGCGCTGCTGGTGCTGGCGCGCCTGCGCACACCGATGGCGAACCACTCGCTACACTGTACCGCGCTGGTCTGGCTTCGCTGCTGCGGCCTGAACAGGAGGCCGCGTTCTCTTCAGCCGGCTCGTGCTCATCGGGAGGATCTTCGGCGCGGCTCGGTGACCTGCTGGGCATCTGGTCATCCACGGAGCGTGATGAAGGGTTGGGAGAGTCGCCGTCGTTCGAGTCACCGAGCGGTGGCACTGCGGGAGTTTGGGCGTGGGGCCCCACGCGACCATCGCCTGCGGCGTCGCCGGCTCGCGCTTGCGCCGTGTGCGGCGAGCGCGGCGTGGCGGCAGCGCTGGTGCCGTGCGGTCACAACTTGTTCTGCCTGGAGTGCGCACAGCGGCTGGCGGCGGGCGGCGCGCCGTGCCCCGCTTGCTCGGCGCCCGCGCACCAGGCCATCCGCATCATCTCGTAAGGCGCCGGGCACACCGCCGCCAGCGGCCGCCGCGTCAACGAGTCGCACGTTCTCGTAGTAGGGATCTTTTTTACTCGAATCGTTATAAAAAAATATTAAAAGAAGTAAAAATCGCGTAATCGAAATCCTGGTGCCAAAAGTCGGCGCCTCGCCGGCACGGCCCGTCCGCCGCGCCGTACCTATCTTAAGTCGGCAGAGTTGTTCACGATATATTTTCTTATTATGAACGTTTTTTATTAGGTCGTCGAGCGCACGCCGCGCTCTACGCCACAGAGAGAGTTGAAGTACGTTACGATAGAATTTCGAAAAAAAACATAAAATTTAAAAAAAGTTGTATAATTATTATTGATAGCGTAAATGAGAAATCGAAAAATTTATAAAGCTTACCTAACGTAATAGCGTAAAGTATTAAGATATTATAATAATAATATAATAGGCGAGGGACGGGCGGCGCGGGGAGCGGGCAGCGCGGCCTGTTGTCTGTTCAGAGTCTAGTGTAATGTAATGTAGTGTATGTGGGCAGCCCGCGCTCGGGCGCTCTAGCTAATGTGTTGTTAGGTAATGAGTCGGTTGTGCCCGGGCCGGTCCGTGCCGGTGCGGCCCGGTCCGGGGCGAGTAGGTGTCGCTAGTGTACGTTGGTGGCCGCGCCCCCCGCTCCCCC
Source organism: Protodeltote pygarga (assembly GCA_936450705.2). Taxonomy (NCBI): domain Eukaryota; kingdom Metazoa; phylum Arthropoda; class Insecta; order Lepidoptera; family Noctuidae; genus Protodeltote; species Protodeltote pygarga. Next base: position 12,598,420 of record OW388263.2, read on the forward strand.
GCGCGCCATGCTCACATTATTTTTGACTATACGATTATTCGCTTAAATGATATTATACATACGTACACACTATGATTATGATAATATTAATATAATGTTTGTTTTAAGTGTGTTTTAATGTTTAGATTTTTATTGTAATGTTTTTATGAATGATTTTTATCTGTATGATTATTATTATTGATTATTATTTTATGTGTTGACGATGTTTTTTTGTGATTACGTGCGCCCGCGCTGCGGGCCGAGGCTGCTGTATGTTCGTTTAGTGTTATGATATCGAGTAATAAATTTAAATAATAAATGATAAAGAAATAATACAACATTCATTATTATATAAACTATAGTAGTCCGTAGCACATTGACTAACCATTACCTATTGATACTTATTAAGTATTATTATATTATTGAATAAATTTAAAGAATGCATAATTATATTTCATAGGAATCATTATTCTGTATAACTCTAGTTAAATATAACATAACAAATATTATTGTATATGTATGGAACGACGTTGTTAAGTTGTGTTCACCGAGGGCTCATTTTATGGATTGATATTTTTTTATTTTTTTACCGTTATTAGTTTTTGACTTACTCATGTAAAAATACGCGAGGATAAAATAATTGCCTATTAGATTATATTTTAAAAAATAATGGTTTTGTAAAATGAGCCCCCGCCGTACGTAGATCCAGTGATTTCGATAATTTTATTTTCATAATAAAATGGGTAGACGCTTTAGGTTCAAATAACGTTGTGAAAATTTGTGAAATTTTGTAGACTACATATCTTATTATAAATCTAATATAAACTATAACTTTCGATTTAAATCTTTTATTTTTATCTTTAAAAATACATAAATGAGGAATATATACACAGATCCATTGATCAAGCATAGAAACACAACCTATAATGCTGATACAGCTTGAAAGCTCTTTCGATTTGAATCTTTTACTTTCATAAAAATGCCGATATAGCTTGAAAGCTCTTTCGGTTTCTTTTATTTTCATCTTTAAAAATACATTAATGTGATCATACACTGATCAAGCATAGACACACAACCTGTAATGTCTAAGAAAAAGCTAAGAAGCTTTCAAAGCTGTTAAAGCCAGACCGACACTTAAACATTCTAATGGATGAAATAAAACAAGCCAAGTGTGAGTTGGACTTCCGCACCTAAGGCAAGGCCTTGGTACTATGGCGGGGGCTTAAATCCAACCTGGCGCGTTTTTAATAGTCTTCAGAGTGTACACTAAAATCAGTACAACCTCGAAGCTTTAAAGCTTTAAGCTCATTTTACGAAATGAGCCTAAATTTCTATTATCAAATTAAAAATAGTACCATAATATGACGATTATTCACATGTATATAATATAAAAAATTAAAAAGTTATTTTATGATACAGTATATTACTAAATTAGGTAATTACCTATTTGCACAGATATAGTAATTAGAAGTGTGTGAAACTGTACATAACTAAGTATGGTATATAACTTTTTTTTTGTAAATTTTTTACATGTTATAGCAGTTATTAAATAATTATAAGATCGAGGGTTCGAATCCCATCCGTATCTGTGTGTATCTGTTTTTCAAATTTCTTATTAAATAATGATATGGTATATTTATAACTGTCTATTACAACCCTACCATTTGACAGTTTCATAAACTACTATTATTATATACCAGGGACACATGATTGAAAAAAACACTTGACGAGCAATATCTATAAGTCACGCAGGTATGCAGCAATAATATGGCAGATTCATGCGAGCGTTCTTTTAACTATTTGAAGATAATCGTAAGTATACATAGATCCTAAGACCGTAAGTAATGGACGATTCATTACTTAATCCATCGAAATACAAGACATTTGATTGTTCTTTAACATCGCTATAAAGGTAGGATCTGTCTTGGCCTCGAAGGACCAAGAATGTTTTATTGGCCTGCCGTTGGGTTTAGCTGACTAAATTAATATTTTGGACTTACGATTACCCACAAAATTAAGATTTGCACCTATTAGAAAACTCATTCTACAAGAATAAATATATTTCATACGTAGATAAAAAATCACATATCTGGACCTCGTCCAGTGGTCGCAAGCGTAACTTTTGAGCGCGAGGTTTTGGGTTCATTTCCCAGGTCGGTAAAGTGCTATTCGGTGTGTTCAGCAGTGGATGTCTTATGGCTGAAATGATGATGATGATGATGAAAGTGTTATTGGATTTTCATCAGTCACAGAGTCACACTCACATCACGTTGTTACCGAGTTTGAAATTGTATCGCCCTATGGTACTTATAATATACTTACTGAAATATGAGTAGTATACAAATCTGTCTATAACCTTATGGGAAATACAGGCGTGATGCCTTCATCGTTTTTAGTATATTTATATATTTAGTGATAAAATTCCGGTGAGTTCTTATTGACCGATTTTAATGTTTTTTTTTTACTAATGGGGTCACCTGAATGGCTTTTAGCTATAGTTGGACCCAGTAGGAATAAGCATTCTTGTCAAAATCCATAGAATATAGAATACTTATTGATTTGGATAAAACACTTTAGTCGGATCAATTAGTCAATTTATAAAATACACATAGGTAAGTTAAAATTCAGTGGTGCAATTCAGTAATATCACTTGCTCGAAACTACACTGATCGTATAGGAGAACATTATAGTAGCTTAAGTATTTAAGAGATATATAATAGTAGCATAGTTCTGCAATTATAAAACCAGAATCAAAGTCTAACTTGCGAGACAAATTAAGCCCGGCTGGATCGGCAGCTAGGTCACCGGGGTGCCAAAGTACTAGCTCAGAGGTTAACAACCTTTACCTAGTGTTGTGACTACAGCTATGGTTATTATCTCCTGGTACAATCTAGAGTACAACTATCCATTATACCTATTTATCATCGCACCATATCAAAGGGTCAGGAGGACTTTTTTAAAAAAAACTTTTTCTCTTTAGCTGACTTGTTCATAGTAATCAACAAGAAAACGTAAGAAAAATAAAACGTAGATTGGTAAGAAAACAAAAGCAAGTATCACGATCCTCATTACAAGAAAAAACTAAAGATCACGTTAGAAGACAAACGAACTGGGTAGCGAACCCAAGACAAGCAGGAACAGCAGCGATACCCAGTGATTTGAGATAATTTAACGTTTTCAAGGCAGGACGTTTAAGATATTAGCGTAAGTAAACATATGAGAATATTTTCAATATCAGCGATAGGTCACTCCCCCGAGCGCATAGAACGCGCTAAACGTAAACAAAGTTAGATCTAAATTTGAATCATCTGCCTAGCCTTTTCCCAACTATGTTGGGGTCGGCTTCCAGTGTTACCGGATGCAGCTGAATACCAGTGTTTTACATGGAGCGACTGCCTATCAGACCTCCACAACCCAGATACTGGGTTACACGATACCCCGTGGTAAGACTGGTTGTCAGACTTTCGAGCTTCTGACTACCCGTAACGACTGTCAAAGATCTACAATTGACAGCCGGGGCCAACAGCTTAACGTGCTATCCGAGGCAAGGAGAGTGATAATTAATTTATAAAACGCACATAACTTACGAAAAGTCAGAGGTGCGCGGTTCGAACCCGAGACCTCTGACTTGCCAGTCAACGGTCACCACCACTAGGCTATCACGACTCTAAATTTAAATTACTAGATCTACATTTAGATGACTAGATCTAAATTTGAATATTACCTTATTAATTATTCAAATTATTTTTTATAAAAAGATCTATACTAAGATTTAAAAAAAACAACCTGTTTTTTAATCTTAAAAAAAACTAGATATGGAGAATTTGATACGGCGATTAAACACTGCGCAAAAATGCATGCGTTTGTGCCTGTTTTCACCCTAAAACACCAACTAGGCAATCATAAACACAAAACACAACAATAATTACAGCCAAATCACATAATACAAAAAACTAAGCAATCCAAATACTTGTAGATGCGCTACGAGATTCGTAGCACGTAGCAGTGTACTACGCAATTCACGTAGCGGTAGTTACATACTGCGCGTGTTTATTGGCCACTCCGCACAATTTCAATACGACGTACATGTACCCAAAAATGGTATATGTATACAGAAATGGTCTTGCAGGCACTTCAATATTTTTCCTTATGTTCGTTATAAACGATAAGCTAAGAAGCTTGTCTTAACAACATACAGCAACACAGTTGCCAGAGCTACGAAGAGTGCCATAAGGCCACCTTCTGGGCTGAAAATATATAGATATAGGTACCATCGACACGAAAAGAAGACACAACACAGTTTACGTATTCAAATCTAACTAGGTATTTGTTGGCCATACGTTAAAAATAAGAAGCCTAATATAAACTAATAAGCATTTTTTAATGGAAAAAGGGGGTAAACGAACAGACACCCTGACCTGATGATATGTGATCACCGCCGCCCATAGGTACCTGCAACACCAAAAGCATTGGTCCTTCGCTCCAATACAAGATCGATACAATAAGCTGCAAAAGTGCATGGACAGGAGAAAAGAATGTATTTGGTAGTTGATTTGAGATACAATCTGCTTAAATCTCTATCGAATATCATTGATTTCTTATGTATTTTAAACAAGACAAGAGACAGGAGTAGGACCAAATACATTATTTCCTTCTGTCTATGCAGTTTTGCAGCCTACTGTACATATTATTACTTTTGTAAGAAAACAAAAGCAAGTAACTCGATCCTCATTACAATCCCTTTCAGTAAACCAAGTTTGTCAGTTGTCAATAAAGTAGAAATTGTAAACCAAATCTTTTGTTGATTCAACAACAAACATCCCTGATTGCCGATCACACCTGCGCACTTAAAATAGAATGCATCCTGTATGAAATTATGAGAAAAACGTGCCCAAGAACCGAACGGAACGTTCGACACTTGCCTGCGACATCTGCGCTGGTGCTTCTAAAGTAGCTAATGAACAACAACCTATCAACTACAATTGGGGAAAAAATCCGTCAGTTAAAAATCATCCCTATCTCTAAGAAAATAAGGTTTGTGAGAGTTGTGTTTATTAAGTTATTTGACGGTAAAGTTAAGTTGGTGTTTGATGGTGTCAAGTTGCAGGGGACATCCTGTTAATAGATGCTGTGATTTAATAATAGTGCCATTTAGTTATGAGATTGATTTGCAGTTGTGTTTATTAAATTGTAGAGGCTTAGTTTAAGGGTTGGTTTACGTGTACTGCCTGAGCAGTACTGTGATGATAATGTGAATTGTGATGTTAACCAGTAGGTCGCATAAGTAATTACTTTGTTCCGATTCACATTACAGCATAGACTCACGCCTGTATTCCCCAGAGGGTAAGCTAAGGTGTAAGCTGTACACCCACGTTTCGCCGGCTATGTCTTTAAGTCCTATGTAATAGGGGGCGAGCCTATTGCCATTAACCGGGCACAAATCCAGACTACGTGCTGCTACTGAGAATTTCCTTATGGAAAAATCGAAGCCGAGACCTCGTGCTCAGCAGTCGTGCTTGCTACCACTAGACCAACGAGGCAGTCAATATTTTAATGCTACTAAATAAAAACAAATTATAATAGAAAGAAAAAAATATTAAGCAGGATTGAACCTGCGATCTTCTGGTTAAATATACAGCAAATGAATCCGAAAAGTCAGGTTCGTGACTGGGCTTCGAACCTTTGACTTGGCAGTCCAACGGTCATACCAATAGGCTATCATCACTGCTTCCATTTCTAGAAAACACTAATACTTTCATTCACATCTAGGTTCATATTTAAAACTAGTACTATCACGTGTCATATACCATGTCATCATTATGTCATAAATGTTAATTATTTAATAGCCAGGGTGCGACCGAAGTTAAACTGTGTGAACTGTCCCCTATTACCGATCAACCCTTGCATCGCTGAGCACCGGGAGATCATCGATACCGGATTACCGTGAGGGTAACTAGTATTTCACATGGGTCGCTTGCTGATAATATAGTTATGTAAACTAGTACACCTACCCATCAGCTTGGTAAGCTTGCAGGCCACAAATATTAGGTACTTGGTACCAGTGACGGGCCTAGTACCTTAACAGTAATCAACAACATTAGTTAAAGTTACATTAAAGTTTTAAAAAAAATACCTGATATTGTTTTAAATATTACTACTTTGAATTACTGGGTTAGTTAGCTATCTATACAATAAAGATAAAGGCCTAAAATAAAATTAAAACGTATAAATAACAGTTGCATGAAAAAGTAAAAATAAAGAATCACATGTGGTTTCAGGCTATCCCTTAACTACACAATTGGAAAATGCGACAGTTCATGCGAAACAGTTGCGTTCTTAAACCTGATGTGCGTTGTGTGTGCCTAAAGAGTGAAACACGTCAAAGTGAACCCATCGTTCTCAATTAAGAAAAAAGAACGCCGCGATCGTTGGTTGAAAATCGCCTAAGAAAATAAATATAATATTTTTTCTTCTGAGATTGTTTTATTATCTGTAAGTGGTTATTACATTCGTTAAATCCTCTTGGCAACAATTTCAATAATTGGGTATCATTAGGCAAATATCAAAGAAATTAACGAAATAAGTAAAATCTTCTTATACCTTGACGTATCTAATTGCCTTAATACTGAGAAATAATTATTGGAAAAATAAGTTATTTTTATCTGCTGGTTTTACCATTTCTTTCACTAAGTTTTTTATGCGGATTGGCTTGTTAAACGATGCCTTTAATCAATCTTTCGAAGCTTACGAAGTAAAAGTTACGAGTAACTAAAAAAACTGTGTCGAATCTAACGATTAAGGAAGTGTTTAAAAACAGTAAATATAAATACTTATTTGATTTTTCTAGTTATATGAATTTTGTATTTATTTAAATACGAAGTAATTAGAAAATTAGAAGATACTCGAGTAAAAGACATTGGTTGAATGGTCAACCGCCATTGCTCATCGCAGATCAAGGTGTCTGCTAAGTTCCCGTCCGATACAGTGCGAGGAACACGCAGGGGGCAGATGTTATAAGTCGGTGTGAGCCAATCATAACCGTAACTCCCCACGGTCACCAAAAAAAAAGGTGTGTGCTAAGTTGGAGCCCAAAGTCCCATTATGGTACCTAAGACCAATGATGATAAGATAATGATTACCTAGCTACTTACGTAGTTTCCAGAAAACCGAAGGGTTATCTTTTCTAAAGCAACATGTAAACCTATTAGACTAACTAGGAGAGGTGTGTCCTAAAAGTTTCGGGACAGACAGACGGCATGACATATTTGTAGAAGAGATATTCGGTCGGAGGTCGCGCCGGCCTTGAGGAGTACACGTGTTAGCGCCGTTGCCTAGCAACCTATCACCGTAGACGTTACCGCCCATTTAGATACGATACGACTGGTATCCGATTTTTAAGAAATCTGCGTATCCTTTAAGAATCTTCACGACGATTAACAGTGACAGTTATGGTATAGTAGTTTCTCATAATTATAATCCTACCCTACTTCAGCAGAATTTTTAAAAAGTCTGCTGCTGTAAATAAATCTAAGTTTGATTTAGATCAGGCAGATTCTATTTAAATACTTCTATAAAAATAAACCCATTGAACCTGTGGAAAACTATTTTAATTGTAGTAAAATAAAACTGAATCAAACTTAGATTCATTTGTAGCAGCTAAAGCAAGATTCCAAAGCATAGCATTACGTGCGATATAAATCCAACATGTAGGTATAAACAATTTATAGCATTTTTGTGTCAGTTATAAAAAAAATCTTCTGATTTCACATACTTATACGAGAATACCAATTACATTTCTGCTGTCTAAATTTTTCGGTCTTATAATGTGAATTTAACTAAATTGAGGAATCATATCGTTTAGACTACACGGATTTTGTAAAAATATTGTAAATCAACATTAATTACAAGTTGGATATAGGTTTAATTCAAAGCGTCTTATCACAGCCGAGATCAGAGGCAACTAAAAAACTATGTCGTTTGGTAATGATCGTTCAGTAGTGATTCGTCTTAAATTAAGTAATTAATTATAATTAATTTTGTTGTATTAGTTAGAGTTAATTCTGTAATAAGGTACGATGGGGTTGACATATCTATCAGATAAAAGCCCCTAAACATAAATAAAGTTTAAAAAAAAAACATTAATTACAACTGAATTATAATTATTTATAAGTTTACTGTTACAGTCGTATCATGTAAAGGGGTTGTGTCTCTCTTGACGTTATAAGCTCTGAATGTTTTGTTCGTCTGCCCTCAATGTTTTTTTACGTTAACATTGATATATATTCAAGTTGAAAAGGTGCCACGTTTTATTTTATAGTATAAAAATAACAAATAATGCTGTCTACTGTTAAAAACATTGTAATACATCACCGTAATATGTGTGTGAAATCAGAAATGAACGCTTAGTGACGATGTTAATAAGCTGTCCATATTTCTAGAAAGGGATCTGGAATCCTCTACCCGTAAAATTAGTTTTTTTTTATATAGACTTACGCCTGTATTCCCCAGAGAGGGTAGGCAGAGGTGTGCAGGTAGGTACAACCCAGGTTTCGCCGGCTATGTAATAAGTCCCATGTAATAGGGGGCGAGCCTATTGCTATTAATCGGGCACGATTCCAGACTTCGTGCTGCTACTGAGAATTTCCTAATGGAAAACCCCAATAACACTTTGGCCGACCCGGGGATAGAACCCAGGACCTCGTGCTCAGCAGTCGCGCTTGCTACCACTAGACCAACGAGGCAGTCAATTGTATTGTATTGTCAATTGTAATTATTTGTAATATTTTTATTTCATTTTCACTTATTATTTAACTTTTTATAAAGAATATACCTACTTACTTCCATTCCTAAATTGTAGGTCCAAAATAATGTATTAGCTTCCGCCCGCAGCTTCGTGCAGCACCCACGTGGTATGTTGATAAATGATGTGATTCTAATGCATAATTATTATTTCCTTTATTCAAATGTAGTGTAAATGTATGTATGTATAATTATATTATGTGTATATTACTGTAAAGTTCAATCTGTTCAATCAAAATATGTTCAATAATTTTTGCGAGATCCATTTATCCATACTTCCCTTTCACATTTATAATATTAGTAGGATAAATGTTGTAATTATATAAAAATTGTTATAATCTATATCTATTAAAAAACGATATATTGCATAAACTTTTATGGCTTTAATTCTTTGTATGACCACAGTATACATAACTGTCTTCCATATGGTGTTTATGCAATAAAGAAATATGATAGTATGAAGCAAAATTGTCATTGTCATTTAGCACAAGATCTACCTACATGTAGATCGACATATGGTCACCGTGGATCTCGGCCGGTGAAGGCTGCGCGGAGGCTGCGGTGCGGCATCCGGCGCCGGCAGCCGCTTCCGGCGCTCGCGTTACTAGCCCTGCTTCCAGTTCCCATGACCCAATACCACAGTGTTTTTTTAAATCGATCGTTTTTTTGTACTGTATTATGGATATTGTTTGAGATAAACGTTGTTTTATGTTTGACTTTTTTTGGATTTTTCAAGTGTGGGAATATGAGAAAAAATTTGAAAGTATGTGTACTTAATATTGATCTAGTAATGGAATCTAAATTAGTTTTGCAGTTCGTTTTTTTTATAAATAAATTATACCATAAATGCAGTATTTTTGGCTTTAGATCAAAAATCATACTCCAACAAAACATGTTCACATATTTTATCTCGTGATTGTACAATGCTTGCATAATAATAATATACCTTATATCTTTGATTATTTATATGTCTAGATAGACAGTCAAAGCTGTAAAAGCGTCGATAAATTTAGTAACCAACTGTTGGCCACTAAACCGCTTCGCCGCGTTTAGTGTCAGTTGCGCTGTCACGAGATATGCTCGAGTTGTATCGCAAAAACGTTATTTTACAATGACGATTTGTGCCATTAAAATATGCAGAAATTACAAAGATCGATAAAAAAAAAACAAAAAATGGTTGCCTGTAAAGTCGGTTTTACGGGCGAAGATTTTACGTGACAACGTAACGTTACCGAGCGTTACGTGACTCATCGTAACGTTACCGAGCGTTACACTTTTTCATAAGTGACTCCCAGCCGCAACCTAATTTAAGACGTTGTCACGTCAAAAAAGTCACATATCATCGGTAAATAACATTATTTTGTATTCATTTCAGCAAAATAAGCCATTGAAATATTTCGAAAATAAATAAATATTTTTTCCGACATTTTGTCTTTGACGTCCGTGTTGCCAGTTTATGAATTCAAACTCCCATGTGGTCCAGTAGTTTAATACATACTTAGTGATGGCGGAAATGTAATTTTTTGAAAAAATTAAATTAGATGGGTATTATTTACGGGAATTTCAGTTTCTTAAATAATATTTGTGACGAATATGACAAGCTGCGAGACGAATTGCGCCAGCCATTGAAAATTTCAATGAACTGCCTCGTTGGTTTACCGGTCGCAAGCGCGACTACGGAATACACCGTCCTGGGTTCAATTCGTGTGTCGGGAAAAGTATTAATGGGTCTTCCATTAAGAAATTAGTATCGAAACATAGTTGAGGTTAATATAAGTACATTCAAAGTTTCATCAAAACTGGGCAAAAAGTTTCCGAAATAAACTAACGTAACGTACAAACGTTTATATTTTATCTGAATTCTAATTCATTTATTATTTTCGTCTTAGAGAATATTTATTTAGATTAAAATTTATTCTCACTATGGAATTTTTCCTCTAATTCAATGGGAATATTTCAATAACTGGTATCATTATTCACGCACACTAGGAAAACAGAATGACAGTCGTGTTGTGTAAGACGTAGCTGTCAACGCACACCAGTATAAAAAGTTGGCACATTATTTTAGATGCTTTTACAGCGCGACACTCTATCTAGACATATATATAATCAAAGCCTTATATATAATAGCGTCACAACGTTATTGTTATTCTACGAGTATTATTATTGTATTATTTGTATTATAAAAAAGACCGTGTTATATTTTAAAAGTTCGGCGGCACTGAGCTTGTGGAAGTTTGTTTGAATTGATAAAACTTTTAAAAGTTACAAATTATTCTTCCACTAATATAATATTTGGGTGGTGGTATAATACTTGGGTGTTGAAAGAGAAATTGATTATAACTGCCTTCTTTAAAAGAATGGATGTCGTAGTGGATAGTATCTGCAGTGGGACAGTTACAGGTTGGTATTTATTATTATATCTTAAAAACTGACTTGTATCTTTCGCATCTATGACCCGAATTTACGACGTACCAGAATCTTCTTATATCTGGATATCCTGTATTATATCCTATTCAGTATGCAATGTTAGGGTGGCACAGCAGCCACTTCACAACCTATCCTTAAGTGAAATGCGTTTCCTCTCGAAATTAAGTTATCCTCTAGTACTCATTCAATATCAAAGTACGTGAGAACTTTCGAGTAGACTCACTCTCCACTCAATCTAAAAAAAAAACTTCCGGAATACAAAACTTAATTTGGTTTTAAGTTTTTTTTTCTATTTTCGAGGAGTAGGTGTGATATCCTTTGTGTTACATAATTTTTGACAGAAAGGACAAGACGAAGTTGTCGTCCTTTTAAAATTAAACGTATATTGTATTTCCAACAATAGTATTATTGCCTACCATGTAGTACAGGAGACCGTACGTTATGGCTTCGTGTCGTGACGATTTCGAAAACCTTACTTAATACTATTGTGTCAAAGTACATTTTACACTTACAGGTTTGTCTTTGAAAAAACATTCAACAATCAGTGTTAATCTTGAATGGATGGTCAGTAACAATGGCAAGCCATCCTCGTATTTACTATCTCACACGTGGAAATCATATTCATAATAATGTCCTCCTGACCGATTTTTGGTCCAGGCGGCGGCCGAAGGTTGGCTGTCTTATTAGGTAATTGTTACAGAGCACATGTTGTGCGCAAACACAGGCGCTCTTTAAGTTTAGATTTTTAGTTTTTTTTATATTTGTTTGTGTCTCTAAATGCTGTGTCCAAATAATCGTCTTTTCTTTCTTTCTTTCTTTCACCCTCTATCTATCGGAAGATATAAATATCTCACTCCGGAACAGCTATCCGACACGATCGGATACATATAAAGGTATGTATACTTCGTGTACATTGAATAAATCATACATTGTGTTTTAGGATGCTCGAGTATTTCAGGAACACTTAAAAGAAATTAAGATTTCATAAAAGGTAAATGTTGAAGGGTAGTTAGCTCTTGAGTAGCTAATTTTAAATATGGTTACCATCGCCACTGTTACAATGTATTCGGCTAATTAGCAATGAATAGCTTTAATACAATACCCTTATGGAGTTGGAGAATTAAGATTATACTGGAAGGGCCAATTAGCGAGGGATAATACTTGAGTTTTTGATGATACTTATCGAATTGGTTGTTGTATGTTGAACAAATTTGTATTGGAGAGTCAGCAGCATTAGAAATTTTAAAAAAATAGCAATTTATTTTTAACAACAATTTCCATATTTCACATAAAGTATTCAAGAAAATATAGAGTGATTACGTCAACTACATTGCCTTGTGCGGAGCGAAAGCAGGTCTCACCATACAAATGTTAAAATGTCATTTTTTCAAATTATGTTTTCTAGACGTTTTTCAAAATACAACAATAACAAACAATTCAACAAACTCAGCATTACTAGCATTAGTTACATTTTAGCTTATATCATGGTTAACTACCATGATATAAGCTAAAATGTAACTTTTTCGATCGTGGAGCCTAGTTGAACCGCAGTCGATCGAGGTATGATCGCAAACGGAGCTCGTGTCGCGGCCGCGTTGTTCATACCCGTGCTCACAGTTCATACTTCTATAGGGTTGCTCTATATTTTCTTGTATACTCTAAGATATTTCATCTTGAAATTTAATTCCGCTAAGCCCGTTTCATTATCGGATGTGTGTTATGCGCCCCCACTGTTGAACATTCGTGTATGCACAAAACGTTTTAAAAATTCGTTCATGGTACTTATAGTCTAGGAGTGGAACTCTCTGCCGGAGTCAGTGTTTCCTAATGGCTATAACCTGCGAGTCTTCAAGACTTAAGTAAAAGTTTGCCTTTAGGTAAGCGTGCACCATTGTCGACCACATCATAGTTTACCATCAGGTAATATAGCGGTCCTAACCTATCATACAAAAAAAATTGACTTAGTAGAGTTACTTAGGGTCGTATTACAGAACCTAACTCAGAACTCAAGCATTACTTGAAACTAGTTTAGTCGAACAAAAACTAGAATCAAGTAATGCTTGAGTCTTGATTTAGGTTTTGTAATCCGACCCTTAGATTAGTTTCTACCCGCTTAGGTCAAGTGTGAAGCGGTCGTATTGATGGTTCTCATACACTTTCCAGTCCACATCCACTTTGAGTCGTGATAGCCTAGTGGTGGTGACCGTTGACTGGCAAGTCAGTGGTCTCGATTTCGACCCAAGGCCTCTAACTTTTTGTAAGTTTTAAAGTGCATTTATTAATTAATTATCACTTACTCCGTGCCTCGGAAAGCACATAACGCTAGTAAATAAATCTCTTTTACTTCAAAACCTTAGCAATGAAAACTAATCTTTTTAAAAAATAAATTAAATATAAGTAGTTTTAATTTTATTTACAGCAACAATGTAATTTCGACTGAAGTCTAATAATTACACCGTATTGACACTCAAGTTAAATTTCCATCAATTAATTTGTATAATCTGTTTATTCCATGGCTCTTATAGGTACGCGTGATGCAGGGCGCGGCGCCCGGGTGCGCCATGCGTCATGCCCTGTGTCTACCGCCACACAGCCGCCCTCGTGGCGTCCACGTGACGAGTTCATGAAAAGGTGGCAAAGACGAAGATTATATAACAAAGCATTATTGCATTTCCTTTCTTCCCTAGCCACAAACACTTTTACATCATGCCATGCAATTGTAGTGGGAATGTTGACATACCTTATATGTCAGTTTTTAAATATGCTGTAATATATGGCTAGTGGGAACGCAGATGACGTCACGAATCTGACTGAGTTCAGGTACAGTTACCTACATACCCCTAAATACATGTACTTCGTCCCCCGACGTAATGATTTTACTCTGATCGGAAATGTTTCGTAGTAGCTCTTGCGACGCGACTGATTTAATTTGGCAGTAGCCATCAAAACGGAGTGTAATTAATAATTAAGTAATTTTATCAATGGTGCCCTGACATGCGCTGATTGCTCGCGGACTTTCGCAGGCAAAAATAGGGTAGGTACATCAGCCACATGCGAGCTAAACATCCTAGCTCTTAGAAATTAGAAGCCAAATCGCCGTTGCCAAAACCGGCAAGGAGATATACATATATATATTAGCAGATATATATATATATTATTATTATATATATTAGCAGGTTACGCATAAGACTTTCAAAAGTCGAAACTGCGCACTCTGTATTCAAACTCTCTTAAGCTTCTACAGCCTTCCAGTAATTTCCACCGACTCACCCCGAGTGTGTCATGGGGATTAACGTCATATGAATCATTTAACTACGTCTAACTTCACCACGAAATAGGCAAAATGTCCCCTAGACGACACTAAATGCATCCAACGTTAAGTTGACACTTTATCAAAATCTTCAGGCAGACCTCAGTAGGTAGTAGCGTCGTCCATTTGCAATTAAATCACTGTAAATTTATTACACACAGTATGACCTTTCTCTTTATTTTAGTCGTTTGGACTTGGTTGCATGTTACACAGTATATTTAAGATTTTGAAAGAAAGAATCGACTTCTTCTTCTTATCGTATGGTTGAGGAACAACCTGGTGTCTGAGTTTAACCGCCCGTAGGCCTCTGACATGGCTTTACACACCATTGAAAAATATCTCAGGTGTGCTGGTTTCATCACGATGTTTTCCCTCACCGTTTTAGCAACTGATAATTAATTTATAATACGCACATAACTTACGAAAAGGCAGAGGTGCGCGCCTTGGGATCGAACTCGAGACCTCTGACTTGTCAGTCGACGGTCATACCACTAGGCTATCAGTGCAGTCAAAGAATCGACTGAAATAAAGAAAGACAAAACTTTTTTTTTATTTTTACTTTTTATTGTACTCACTCCTAACAATATCGCTACAAAAAAAACGTAATTATAGACTAGTAAAAAACGGCGTCCCAAGTGTCTCCTTAAGACGTTGTAGAAAGGGAACATAAAATTCGATAGCTGGATTTGCACCTGCGACCTACTGGTTAAACCAACCACTGTCAGCTGAGCTTTTCGTAAACCTATTCTTGCTGACTAAATTCTCTTCAACATTCAAATGTCAAGACGATAGATAGCTTAATAACTCTTTTTCGTAAAATTAATATTCCTGATAAACTTCGTAGACGCTAAAACTCAGTTATTCATTACCCTTCGTGTACTTTAATGCAATACACCCCCATCCCTCTCTGCTAAATCTGTTTTATATGAGAGTGGATCATCCCTTTATAATCTATAGAGTATGGAGTATAGCAGTAGTTCGTTTAAGCGTTAGGAATGCAGCCTAAGGTTGGCGACCGCGTCGCGACGGTGCCACAAACAAACTGATCGTCGCGTTAAGATATTAGGGATGTCTTGGATCACCAGACAGTTTCCCATCGAGATTTTAAAACTTCGCGTTTGTTTTTGTTAAAATTATACTGAATATTATAGTATCATTGATTATTCCAACCTACTTACATTTTTTTATTTTTTTATTATTTATTTATAGACTCACACCTGTATTCCCCAGAGGGGGTAGGCAGAGGTGTGTAGTACACCCACGTTTCGCCGGCTATGTAATAAGTCCCATGTAATAGGGGGCGAGCCTATTGCCATTAACCGGGCACAATTCCAGACTCCGTGCTGCTACTGAGAATTTCCTAATGGAAAAACCCAATAACACTTTGCCCGACCCGGGGATCGAACCCAGGACCTCGTGCTCAGCAGTCGCGCTTGCTACCTCTAGACCAACGAGGCAGTCCTTACATAATTATAGGTACAATTACTTATAAACTATTTATAACTTTTATAATACAAACACTTGCTTATAAAAAACAATTAAATAAAATCAATCGTTGATTTTATCAAGTAACACAGATACAAATTGATTATTTATATTATATATTTAATATTTATTTGCAAGAGTAAGCAGTGGCGCACTTAGTACTGTGGGTATTCTCTGCTAATCGACCTTAGAGAATGAAGAGAGATCGCTAACATCAACGCACATATCAATCCATTTCACACTTTACGGTTAACATGATAGAGTTTATTCAATCCGAACTGTCTGTGCAGACAGGTTCCGCTCATGCGCACTACCTTTATTACATTTGTTTTTTATATTATTTCTCTCCTTATTTTTTACTATATATTAAAAAAAATATTTTATACGAATTTTATTTGAACAAATGTATAATTATATTTTTAATCTATATCTGAAACGTTCCGTATCTGTTTGCCACGTATGGTGTCCGAAGAGTGAGTAGAGCAATTATTTTTTCGTCACAACTTCTGCATGTTGGAAGTATGCTCACAGCTACGAGTATGAGTAACGAGCATTTTCAAATTAAAAATCTGAACCCAACTTAGCAACGCGTCATGAAGCCTACGGGCTTTAAAAAAACATAAGCGTGGACATCCCTGAAACAGACGACAGAGGCAAGCGGAGGCTTATATCTCGACGGGTATCAACAGATTTGTTTTACAATCAAACTTTGTTACAAAAAATATTGTCTCCAGGTTTATTAATAAAATTTATAAAATCTGTCAGGGTCGTTCCACCATTTTCTAGAAATCGTTATAATATGAATTCTCTCTTGCTCTTGAAACCTAAAAAGACACCAAAAGGACTTATTTGATTCCTTATGGCCTCGACTGTCTATCAATATGTGACAGCAGTTTTTCTCAGTAGTCACAATCACAACTGCTGTTTAAAATTAAGATTTAAAATATGACTCGCACTGGACCAATCTTTATGATTAAAATCAACTCTGTCTATCTATGTTTTGCATAGACAGCGATAAATAGAGTTGATTGATTGATACACAAACAAGTTAAGGGATATTAACAAATTATGTTATGATAACACAGCAATACGGGGAATAAGGTGTGTAATGACATCACTTATTAGACTGAAAAAAAATAACTCTTTGATCCATAAAGCAATAGGTATTGTTCTTCGAGGCCGATCGGGCTGTTATGATAGCCGACAAATTCTGTAAAGTCAACCGTTTACAGAGAGTATATAGTTTTACTCCTTTCAAAAGTTTCTTAAGTTTAATATTAGGCGGTTTTCTTTATAACTATGTAAAGTATTCTATTAAACGCGCAACTAATTTCATTTAATCAAGCAAGTATCAACAAAGACAAGTCTCAGCTTAACTTAACCTTGAAAATAAAACTTTAAGGTATAAAACAAGCAGGGAATTTAAATTCAGGGGCACAAAGTAAAGTGCTGTAATTCCTGAGATAACGCTAAGTCTTTTAGTACAGAATACATTCTAGCCGTGATTTAGGCGACCGCCATATTTCGCCGTTTAGTCAATAAATAGTACAAGGGTCGTGGGTACCTACACTTGATTGTTTTATTTACTTGCTACCAGGGGGGCATGTTGTGTGAGAAGATAATAGAAGTCAATGAGGGAAAGTTTTTTTTAACACACTAGCGACAGCTTTACTTTTTAAAATTTATAGCTTGATCTTTGTGACAGATGTCAAATACGAAAATGTTAAACTTTGTCAACAAAGACAAAAAAAAATCCTCCAAGGGTTAAAAAAGATCATAAAGACTAATAAAGCCTAAAAAGTATATTTTACCTAATGGAAATCTGACAAACCACAACAGACATTTGTATTTAAAAAATAAGAAAACTTAAATTCTATTATACACAACATTAATATAGTCCTTATAATTATTAATTAGGATTTTTCCAGTCTTTCATATTTCTACAACAAGGTGTAATAGTTAGCTATGAATTTGCATCTTGTTACTAGACTACTAAGGTTCGATTTACGTTGTTGATAGTGAAAAAGAATTTAGTACTACACAGAGCGACTACACTAGATGTGTCAGAAAGTTATTAGGTACCTACAAAACGGGAATTATATTGGAACTGTTTTCTAAACAATGTTTCGTAATCTAACGATCTAAACATTCCAGATCAAACAAAAGTTAAGAAAATTTCTTAAGATTTGTTTAAACTTTTACATTGTATTCACTAAGTTATGAAGAAATTTTTCATACTTACGTAAAAAGAAACCCTATGAGTAGCGGGGCTAGTACCTAACAACAGTGCAAACTCAACAAGCTTTTTAAAAGTTTAAGTAAAGTTACAGAAGTAAACAAAAGTGTATTACGTGATATTGTTTTAATACTACGATTGTTTGACGGGCTTCGGAAAAATGTATCGCAGGTGAACACCCCTCACCAAAATTTAATAAAGAAGTAAGTTTTTAACGAAATTAATTATTTTACATAAATACTATTGCAGTTAATAGTAGAAGTAGTGATAGTGGTTTAATGTGGTCTAACTTAGAATATCATACCTATCCCTTTGGATTGCGGCTTTTTGGATCGGCAGTCGCTCCGTAGAAAAACTGATATTCAGCTGCATCTGGTTAGATTAGAAGCCGACCTTAACAAAGTTTGGGAATAATAATTGCAGGAGGAGGTTGATATAAATAAATAATAAGTATTGCAATCTTTTTAAAATTCATAGCAAGAGCTCAATTATTTAACAAAAAATCTGAGGCTATGTTTTGTAAAGGAAACATTTTTGACACTAACCTAGGCACATTCAGACACTAAATATCCTTGTAAAAGGTGGTGGTATCGGGAAATCTCGGCACGCGATTTGTAAATTACCGTCAACCGTAGTGGTGCGGCGCGCGGCGGAGTGGCCTGGCTGCCGCGCCGTCCCAATTTTCTTACTTCACCTACTTCTGACTGACTATGCAGTCCTAGTCCTAAGACAGATGAGAAACTAAATACATATAGGTGTAAGGGTTTTAAGAGTAATAATAACATACCTTCAGTTTGCGGGCAGTTAATTCGCAAAAAAACCCCTCCACAAATTTCGAAAGCTTATAACAAAATTATGTTCTAATTATTTAGCTAACATGTAAAAAATTCACAAAAATAAACTAATGTTAATAATTTACTGTCACGTTGTTTTATTTTTAAACCTACTTTGAGGTAATATTAAATATACATGTGCCTATATTTTTCTAGTAGAAGGCAATTAATTAGGTATCCTATTTATAAACATGAGAGGTATTTTCCAAGTAGGTATTAGGGTACTTATTTCGTTTTCCTAAGTGTTCATTAACTTCCTTTTGGATAATAAACTAATTTTTTCCCGACTTTGCTTCCGTGATATTATTTTATTACCGTAAAAACCATATTCGGATTATTTAGAAACATTTAAAAAATAGCGAAGCGCTGAACAGTTTTAATTTTTATTATTTAAATCCATAATAAATAATATGTACTCTCATCGCTGGAATAACGTTGAAATAATGGCTTTTTAAAATTTATCAGTATTTGGTTTTATAAATGCTTTTCTATACACAAAACATTTTTATTTATTTGTGCATACGTTAGACGACGTCGCGGCAGACCCAGAAGGAGATGGCGGGACGAGCTGGATGCTTATTTGGAGGATTGGCCGCAGAAAGCGCAGAACCGGGATGAATGGAAGGAGGGTAGGGAGGCCTTTGCCCTGCAGTGGGACGATACCGGCTGAAAATAAATAAATAAATAAATATGCATACTACGTGAACACTAAAGTTCAAAATTTTTGTAAAAAGAAAAAATCGATTACGATTGGAATCCGCGATCTACTGGGTAAAGCCCCCGATCGCTCTATTACTAAGCTATTTGTAAATGATTTTCAATTTAATAGATACATGACTAGAAACTATACAAAGAAATATAAAAGGAACCCTTTGTTTAGTAATAAAACTACTGGAAGGGTTTGTAATAGTTTTAATGATTGGATAAACCTATGAGTCAGATAGGTTGGGCTTGCCTGACGTTCGGAGGAGTAATATGTCACTTTAGCTAATGACATACAATTAATTAGGGAAATGCGAAATGTATTGACGTTTAGTGTCAAACGAGTATTATACATCCAGGCGGACATAATTGTATTTTACGAAGAAGCAAAATTTGACGACACGTTTGGCGTAGCGGTAAAGCAATTCGTCTTTTACATTAGGTGTCTCAGGTTCGATTCGAGCATGAGACAAATATTTGTGTGATATACAGATATTTGTTTTACTCTGGGTGTTTTAATATTGTGCAATTATATGTCTGTAACATATATATATGTATATATGTTACACCCATAATACAAGAGAAAACTCTAACGTAGGTAGGTCTAGATTTATAAAAGAGTAATTATAGACGGTATAGTAAATCATATTTTTTGAGTCTTGCACAAAATAAATTAACCATAATATTGTAACTTAATTTAAAAAATAAGAAGAATATAAAAAAGAGGTGTAGGTACACTTAATAATTGAATATTAACTTTTTACATTTGAACGAACACTTAAAAGTTTAATTAAAGAAAATCTAGCGAAAATTATTATTTTCAAAATCATAGACACGAATATTTTAACCTTTTTATCAAGCTGATAAATTAAAACGCCACTCCCGCTATTATTAAATCAAAGGGCTAGACCAAAGGTCCCTAAATGGCTGACGTCGCCGCGTCGGTCCAGGTCCGGAATTCCGGACCACCGACCTATTTTGTGCGGGCTTTAAGGCGCGCGTAGATACTCGCTGATTAGCGAGTATCTACAATGTGCTAGCGAGATAGCAGATTTGGTATCTCGCTCGCACATTGTAGATATAAAAATAATGAATATAGTTTAAAAATTGAACTAAACCAATTGAAGGTGAACAACATTAGGTACAAAGTTTCAGCAAAAATTTCAGCTTTATCAAAACATGTTTTCAAATAAAAAAATGGCATAAAATAAAAATTCATTACATAACTACATTCATTGATTTATAATTACTTATCTTTAATCTACTTACTTCAATGTGCGAGCGAGATGGCAGATTAGCGCGAAGAAGCGCCTTAACTTAACGATAAATTCATAATCTCTTTAAATCTGTAAAGTGTAAAAACACCAAGTCCCTAGTTTTGGGACTTCATTCAAGGAGTAGATGTAAATACTAATTTCCCTTATTGGCAACGTTGGTAATTATTACGTAAAATATATCTAACTTGCAGCGAAAATTTATTTATTTAATGAAGCCCTTTTTGCCATAGCTGGGAATCGCTTCCAGGACTTCTTACTTTATACGGCGGGCTTGCGACTGCCACAACAACGACGTCATCAACCATTACAAATACTTCCAAAGAATAATAATAATTATTATTTAATAAAACATTACATTTGCCGATCGTTACTCGTTCCCTTCATACCCAATAATATTTGGCAGCCTGATAGCGTTTGGGGAATATATTTCATTCCGCCATGTCTAAATGATATTACATCTGTCATCGACCTCTCATCATAAAATTATGAAGAAATAATGTTGCCATTATACGAAAAATATTTTCCCATATTTTTTTGTTATGAGAGTAAATTCAAAGTGAGTTAGGTAATGCAGATTGGATTGCAATTAATAAAATTGGATTGTTTTTTACTCAATAACCCTGGCAGGCTGATTACGGTTTAGGGGGTGGAATAGCAATGATACGTTAAAGTAGGAATACTTTTGGTCATTTAAATGGCTTTCAGTTGGATTTGGGATGGGTATCGTCATCATCTATAAAGGCTTCCCCCAAAAAGGCGCGTTTTTATTGAGCGATTATATCGCTATTTTCACATTTAGTATTGCGATCGAAAAAAAACGCGGTGTCAGAAGTAGGACGCTGGCGTGTGCGGCGGCATGCTGCTGACTCACATTTCAGCGATATCTGGTTTTAATAGATCGTAAATTTTGTATTGGGAAGATGTCGATATCGTATCGACATATTTTTTTCACTTGTCAATCCTATAAGATTTTAATATCGATATTAAGATGCCGAAACGCAAAACGCTGCGGTATGGAAGGACATAACGCAAAAACGCTGACATACTCCGTGCCTCGGAAAGCACGTTCAGGTCGCATCGCAGTACAGACTCAACATGCTATCTGCAACGTTTTTACAAAAAACTTACGAAACGAAAGACGATAGAAAACACAAAATATCATAGGCCTGTCTGTACCAACTGCATATAGTTACTACCAAGGTACTAATTAAACAACCCTTCTAAAGTTTGCCGCCACAATAATGCTGATTCAGCACTAACAAAACCTCAGGAAAATCCACCCCTGCTTTGAAACAACGTTATTAATTATTACTAAACTTCAATCTCAATATTTTACTAACATCTCGCCAGTCATCAGATATCAATAGGTTATCCCCTCTCGACCTTACCACACACAAATTGAACCCTAATCCGAACGCATAAAGTCTATTTTATTAAAGTTAATTTTTCGCCCTATGTTTACTAAACCCCGAAATCCCTAAAGAACTTATATTCTCGAATAGTTGATACTGATTGCATTGATGTTTGTATTACGTCTACGAATTGCCTACGCCGTAGGCACTGAACGCCGTAGCCTTCAGTAAATAAATGTAAGTAGGTACATACGTAAGTACTATATAGTAAGACAATATCAGTTTTTAATTTTCTCTCATATAGCGGGTAGTATGCAGTAACTGAACAGTTTCAGAGCGATAATAACAACAAAACAAACAATGGTCTGTAGCGGCGCAGAGCCGCGCGGTGCGGTGCGGCGCGGCACGGCGGACTTGTCGGACGCACCCACAACAACAAACAACTCCACACAGATAACCAATTCACAAGTTTCCCGACGCGAACATTTGAAAATGGAACGCGACTCTACGTAACACTGACACAACTCACGCACACTACTAAATCGCCCAGGGAAAATCTCGCACACCAGTCAAACGACAAAAATCAGTTGAGCTCTCGCCCGCCAGGATTCCCATAAACATTTGGAATGCGGCAACCTCGCTGTGGAGCTCGTACGAAGTGGTCGTCGCTAGACAGGGACAGCGATATAATGAAGAGGGCGCACTCACACCAGCGCAATTGGTAGGTTTCCCGGGAGCCGGGCGTAGTACTAGAGACACATTGATCCACAGGCGGCAGCAGAACGTCTGGCAACATCGATTGTGCAGTTTCCTGCAACCGGCCGTTGCCATGACGACCGCCCACCTTCTGCACCCCGCCTGCGCTATGTATTTAGAAAAGTTTTCTATTACTCCGTTTTATTAGATTTTTATTTGTCTTATGTAATGAGAGTTTTCAACGGGAACATGATGCGTGGCTCTAAACGAGCTCCATTTGAAGGTAGTTGCCGTTTCCCGCCACTTTTTACGAGGTTGTTTGAAAATGTGGCCACGCAACAGAAAGTAGAATAACTCGTGAAGGTGGCTCGGATCCATACGTCATACGATACACCTATACGTTATTGGAAAGCGTAGATATTCTACATTATAAATGTCAGATTTTTATTTATTAGTCGACCTTAAACGTGTTGAGAAACGTGTGACATTGAGGGGAGACCTTTCAGCAGTGGACGTCTTATGGCTGAAATGATGATGATGATGATGAATCCTACCAAACACATTTTCATGTAAAATTTTGTCAAGAACTCGCCATATGGCTCGCACTGTAAAAAAGTTATCAGATCTCATGTAAAGCCAAACTTCTAACACTACACGCCCTAACTCTACAAGCCATAACTTCACAAACTTCACACCTTAGTCAAAATATGTGGCTTGGGCATGTCGCTACTTTCACATGGGCGTAAGATGAAAAATGTATTCACTGTTCATTACTTCTGTTATACATTCGCTCTTGTAGTAACTAAACGGCCAAGCCACATATTATTTTGACTAAGGTGTTAAGTTTGTTGAATAATATACATGATAAAAAAATTAACAGTTTATTAAATCTATACCAAAGTGTTTGACACAAAGATAATTATGAATGTAATGATATGAAGTAGTTGCTATTGTGACTTTTTAATTAAAATAAAATTACTATATATAAAATAAATTATGCACGGTACAAATCAATCTACCAGGAGACTATGATTGAAAGGATCTATTAACATTATTTTGAGTAATCGAAACATATTATTTATTATCTGTCAGACTCTGTCAAGCTATTGACAAGCTAGTTTATATTTTGTTTCCACTATTTGGATTTGAGTTGATAGGAAAGGTTGTTTCAATTTAAACATACTAGGTATTCGGTGAGGCACATGATGAGAATGTTTGCTAAATAGCTATTGTTTCGTATGTTTATTTTTATTGAAATGTGAACTAATTTGGTACTTTGTAATTTGAAATTAACATCGTCAAAATATGTTTCAGGGTGATGGCTGAAGAAATAACAGTAACTTAAGGACGTTATGTGGCAAATTAGCATTTCACAAGTTAAGTGACGTTCACGTTTCACAAGATGTACTTTCTGTTTTTCTACTGATACGAGGTTATAGGTACTTCTGAGTCTTATTTTTATCAACTTGGAGACCATGGTCTTTTACGTGTCTTTTTAATTAAAATGGTAAGTGATTGGCCACAAATCCTCCTAGTAAAAAGTGGTGTAATGGAATACGATGTAGCTCCAGGTCAATGCTTTGACGCAGGAGAATGGAAATTGAACGGTATACTCAAGACCCGTCCCCCAGATGGATTTTATCGATTATCATGCCAAAACACAACAAAGTTGCTTGTCTGCAGGCTTCATCCGGTGGGTGGTAACACGAAACCGAAGCATCCCATCAGAACAAGCTTGGGTGTTGATCGTTTTCATAACGAGTTTCCATCATGTCAAATATACCTATAAGTATTTATTTATTCGTCTTATATATGTCTACATATATGTATATTTATATGCAGTGTTAGCTTAAGTGCTATGAATGGCCGTTGATTGACATGTTACATGCCTCTTACCGCTTGGCCACGACTACGGGCGGGGACATGAGCGGTGTGGTTAACGATTTTTCTCTATGAAAACAACTCGTAGTTGCCGCTAACGACTTGTAGCATACCCAATTTTCTATGCATTTGTTTTTTCAGTCTGTTAAAATTTTAAGTAAACAAAACTAAAAATAATCGCTATGATAAATCTCATTTCTTTTGTAAAAGTTTTTAGTGTATGATAAGAGTTTATTATTGTCGTAACGAAGTAGAATTTTCTATTTTTATTTATTTAATAAACATTATTTTATTAGATAAACTATCGTCAAATTGTAGTTTTTATTGAATTGTTAAAGTTAAAATTTTAAATTTATAAATCACTGCAGAATGTAAATAATATATGTATTCAATCCAATTTACTATTAAAATGTTGAATTTTATCTACTAATTTTAACTATATTATCTACTAATATAAATACCAAAATGTGTTGGTTGGTTTATCGGTTTGTTGGATCGAAGTTTCTTACATGTATAATAATATACATAGTTACCACCTACAATAACTATGCGCATCGGCAACGGCTAAAAGCGGGCTGCGGAAAGAGCCATGACATGGGTAATACATATTACTTTTGATCTCGATGAAAAGGACTACGCCAATATAAATATTGTAAACAACACTGTTCATGCAATGTAAACGCCCCAAAATGAATTCAGTTTTATTATATTTTTAGACATGAATTTTGACACTCGATCTCAACTTGTCAGCATAAACCGGGTTTGTAAAAGGTTTTTTTTTGTTGTCATTTAATAGACTTGCTATTAAATGACAACTAAAAAGACCGCTTACAAGCCTCCGTTGTCCTAGTACTCTTATGTTACAGAACGCAACGAAACTTGATCCCTCGTTCAATGATGTCGCCACCCCGAAGACTGGAAACCAGCCCTTGACTTATAAATAGAGTTCGCTAGTGATTTCATTTCCCCCTTGTTTTTCACAGCAGGCATCGCGGCGGGTGACCGCTCTGTCTAATTGCTACTTGAAGTAATTAAAGGGATTTGGTCTCTTGAAATAAGTATTATAATGCACTCGTAGTTATATTTATTGTTTGCTGTATTATGTTTTTAGGGTTCCGTACCAAAATGGTACCCTAATACTAAGCCTCCGCTGACCGTCCTTCCGTACACCCACTTGTCCATCCGTCCATCCGCCCATCCGTCTATCTACCCTTCAAGGAATCAATCCATAATAGCTAGACACTTTAAATTTTCATAACATGTGTACTACTCTGGCCGCTATAACAAATATATATAAATAAAATAAAATATTTACGTATTTTTTTCGGCGCTCTTTGGTCGATCTGTCCCAGAGATGTGTCTTTTGAACCATAATAGGTAGATTCTTATACAATAGGTAGATTTTTACCGAGTATTTACTACTACTACTTATACTCGGGACACTATAACAACAAATAATAAAAAAAAAATACGTTTTTATATGGAACCCTTTATTTGCGAGTCTGACTCGTACTTTGC
Organism: Protodeltote pygarga; assembly: GCA_936450705.2. Taxonomy (NCBI): domain Eukaryota; kingdom Metazoa; phylum Arthropoda; class Insecta; order Lepidoptera; family Noctuidae; genus Protodeltote; species Protodeltote pygarga. The sequence continues at coordinate 12,624,918 of OW388263.2, forward strand.
CAATTAACTATTTTCTTGTTTATATTACATAGCTAAACTAATATAATTTATTTAACTATTTATTTTAAAACATTTTTGTTTATTCAAATGTTGTAAATAAACCTTTTGAGCGTAAATTATTTATTAACTAAAATCGTAATTTATAATACCTACGGTAATAACTACTATTCCTTCCCCCAACATGAGTTCAAGGATGGTTAAAGTGACATTAGGGTGGACTTTCTGGCGTCATCGCAGTAGTCAATTAATATTACCGAGATGACGCTATGTTATACACTTACCTTTTTTCGTGTTAAGTCTAAAATACTAAATTGTTGCACAAAATAAAAAGGCAAATTATAAAAAAAAAAAAAAACTAATTGTATCTGTGTCTATACTTTGAACGTTTGACACCCTGGTTTAGGCGGGCTTGATTATCGAGATGGATAGGTGTGCACTAATTGGACATCGTACACAAATACCAGTCTCTTGAGCTTAGGTTGCGAGGTTATAACCACAGAATATTAAAATTTTGTTCAGTATATAAAAGTTAAAAATAAATAATCCACCCACAGTTCAAAAGATTTGTTATTTAATATCGGGTTTTTCTTTTTTAAATAAACTAATATCATCGTTCTTGGATTAAGAAAACAGCCATTGCTATTAAAAATAATATTGTCATAATTTTAAAAATAATAGCGTATTGCTTAGCTTTTCTGTTGTTTGTACTTCATAAAATGAAACATCCTTATTTATTTGCGTACCTTAAGCTAAAACTCACTAACCCTTCAAATCAAATGACCATCATGTAGCTCGCAGAGCACACAATTCGCATGCTTTTATCCTGGATTAGTAATCAAAAGGCTTGGTGAGGTAAAAAGCGGCAGAATCCGGTATCCATTAGGCAGGCCAGACGGGCAGACACAAAAGGACTGTGAAAACGCCTACCGCCTGCATTCGAATTAGTTATGCGCCACTTTGCACCACTCGAATAGCCCCGGTTCTTTCAATGAAATATTGTTTTAAAGCCTTTATATCTCTCCTATGCCTTTTGCTTTTTTGACCACGTCTAGTTACTATAAGAAAAGTAAATGTTTGAACACGAACCCACGTGGTGGTAAATGCTATTGTAGTCTGTGATGGAGCACATCTGCTTTTAAATCAAGAGGACGGAAGTTGGACGCTATGACCCATCCGCCAGATAGGTTTTACCGAACATCATACAACAAAATGCCGAAACATGACACGGTCGCTTGTCGGCAAAGCTTGTCCTGTGGGTACCCAGTCACGGTAAAAGCTTCCTAACAGAAGAAACTTAGGTGATCACTGCTAGTTTGTGACCTTTGTTCCATTATTAGTCGTTTCTTAAGACTCGCAGGGAGGGAGTGGCGATGATGCTATTCTTCCCCCTATATTAGGGTTAAAATAATAGAAATCCAATATCTTTGGTTCAAACATTCTTCTTTCTTTCTTATCGTATGGTTGATGAACAAACATTAATAAGTGGTTATTAATTTTAATAAATATGGTTTGGTGGTAACTATACATGGGTCAAACTTTAAACCTGATAAGAATATAGTACCTACCTAAATACAATTGCATTTCTTTCAACACAAAAACAAAATTATTATTATATTATTATTAGGTATAAAGTCCTACAAGTTTCTTTAACTAAAATCATTGTAGGTAGGCTCAAAATGTACTGATTTATGTATCATTATCAAAGTATAGTAACATCTGTACCACACAGCACACTCAATAAAAACAATAATGTTTACTTTGTTTACTTCGCTTTACATTAATTAAATAATGGTTGCTTTTGTGTCACAGCGATCTATTTTTATTTTACTACGAAGCAGCCATAATGTACTTAACTTTACTATACTCGTATCGTACCGCGCCGGAAGCGTTATTAGAGGCGACACTGTTTGAAGAGTCAAGAGGTGTCATATAGCAACTCATGTTGTACTGTGTTAAACACAGTCTACCACCACAACATAGCAGTGATAGCCCAGTGGTATGACCGTTGGACTACCAAGTCAAAGGTCGTAGGTTCAAAACCCGGGCATACACCTCTTATTTTTCACTATTCGATTCGAAATTTTAAAGCGGCATTTAAATCCGCGATCCACTCGATAAAGCCAGTCGCTCTGCCACTAGGCTATTCGTAATCTCCTGTCCGTGTTATGAAAATTACTCTAACATTCAACCATCTGACGGTAGTTACATCCACCTAACTAGGATGCCTAACTTTGTAGTAAGAGTACAATACTATACAGATGTAACTCTCAGATGGAACTTTCGTGTTCGCAGTAAACATGAAAATTTTAATTATATTATTATTATTTATGTTAATTTAAATATTTAATAAGAAAAATATTAATGTTAATTATTAAAAATGTTATTTACCGTCTATAGAATAAAATATAACTCATTAATGCGGCACTATTCCATGAGTCATGGTGGAATAAATCTCTACATGTCAGGTTGAATGTGACTGTCTGGACGCAATAATTTGGTTTTAAGTTTCCGCTATCGAATTAGAACTTTAGACAGAGTTTAAAGGTTATCTATGTAGTTTAAACTTTAGAATAAAGGAGATGACGTAATATATAAACAGAATAATGTAATAGTACTTATTATACTATATAGAATAACAGTAAAGTTACCAGACGTTGAAACAAGTAAAGTAACTCGGAAAGCTTATGTTGAGTAAAATACAAGATCAGATCAGTTACAGATTTGTTGATAATTTTCAAGAATTTGTAATAACGTAAAAGCTCCTATTACCGCCAGTTTTAGCTGTCTTAGGATTCACTCTAAAAAAATAGATATAAGCTGTTATGTTAGGAAAGATGTTATAATTTATAATTAATCTCCACGAAGTATTCTTTGCGATTCAGTACTTAAATTCAATATTCAATAACACAGTAATTACTAAATAATTATTTAATCCAAAAGAGTAGTTGATTCTATTACCGACCCATAGAATGCGGCAAGATTCTATTACCGATTTTTCTACTTCTTTTACCGACCGCTCCGACGTTCTCACTACTTCTATATTAAATTTAAAAAAAAAGTTTTAAAGGTATTTATTATATTTATTAACAATAGTTAAGAGATCAACACTATTACAATATGAACATAATTATTTATTGCAACGCTTAGAGCACTCATTTTTTGTTATTTTAATTAATAAAAAGTATAATCAGTCTCAGAAAACAGTCTTCAAATAATTATTATTCCTCTTGTCACGCAGAGTTGTCCTCGGAATGCCGTACCTAGGTTTTTGAAGCTTCGTATATGAGCTGGTCCCTTCATTTATAGCTAAAAGCGCAGCTTCTAGTTGAGCAGAGGCATACTGCTTGCGATTCTGCGGTTCCATGATTCTATAAAAGAACACAATCTTTAAAGAGATATAGAATTTAATTCTTCGAAAGAAGCTTTAAAAAGTTACATGTCCCCCATTTTGTCCCGCCATTTTTATTTGATTTAAAAACTTAAGAAATATAGCCAATTCCATGAAGCCATGAATGAAACTAGATAGCAAATATTATTTTACATTAATATATTATTATGACAAAATCTCTCGAAACGTCACGTATGCAAGAAATAAACCAATTTGTTTAAAAATATACATTTTGTTTTTTTTTACCTACCAAAAATATCGTCATAGCTGTGAGTCGGTAATAGAATCAAGTATAAAGGTTACAATATTCTATTAGCGACCAATAAAATTTATAACAAACAGATAAAATATCTGCTTTATGGAATACTGTTAAATTCGATCTCATTGCTATATTATTTATTTTAATGTCAGTTAGTCTTTAATTAAGATAATAAAGGTTATTTACAGTACAATATCATTATAATAATAGGGATATTGTCTAACGTTGAATCGAGTTTTACACAAAAACTTTAAGAAATAGCTTTGTCGTTAATAGATCTAACGAAGTAAAATTATTTTAAGAATTGAACAAGAAAAAAATAAAATTTAATGAGCTAGTTTATAATAGATATTATTTTAAAATAACAAAATGTTCTCAAAATTTAACAACGACATGGGTCGTTATTAGAATCAAGTTTTGAAATTTGGATTCTATTACCGCCTAAAATTAAAACATGATTTTATAACACAAAAACCAATAAAAAGTATTACATTAAGAGTTAGTTTAAAAAACGAATATATAAGTTACAGTTGTAATGTGATAGCAAGAATACAAATCCATTTTTAGTGTGTTATTTTCCTTAAGTAATATTTAGGTGTACTTACGTGGCTGGAGACGCGACACTATGAAATGTGCGTCCGCTTCGGGCGCGTCCCACTTATTGTCAAATTATTTCTTTCACTGGCTATTTAAACACACAAACTTTACTCTATTTGTTGTCCAACAAAAATACGTAACTAATTTTTAAGGTATTATTTTCTGGAACCCTATATTATGTCTAATATGAGTGATTAAAAAATTAGATCGTTAATAGAGTACACATTTTAGGGGGTCGTTAATAGGAGCTTTTACGTTAGTATAGAACAAACATATAAATTACGAAACTTCGATAATTCGATACATTTCCAGAATTTCAAGGGTCAAAGTACCCGGGTTGTATAAATGCGGAATATCAACCTGTGAAACTTATTGAATGTGCTGTGCGTATATCAATGCAAAAACCGGTTTTAATAACCCGGTTATACGTTTTTCACGTATCCGGCTTACATGTATTGCGTATAATATCAATGTAGCGTTATGTTTGCGACGCTCACACAGGTCGGTGCACTATTAATCCTTTATGGGTTCCTGGTACCCGTACATATTGATTACAACTGAAATTGGTGGTACGCCGATTTAATTGTAACTCCAAGCATTTTCGTAAATTACAGGTGGTTATACAGAAAATAATATTTTCTGTTTCTGTATTATGCGTTTTTTCATAATATTGCGAAATTCTGATCAACCGTCTTTTTACAGTGCTGTTTTTTATTTGATATCATAGATTCAAAGCCGCCGCATTATTAGGTACCTAATGATGTTGTGATGATAAAATTGTTTTGAAGCTGAAGTAAAACAAGTTCGCTATTGTTGACTAGCAAGTTAAAGGTCTCAGGTTCGAACCCAAGGCACGCACCTCTCTGCCTTTTCATAAGTTATGTGACACAGACAATCTCGTTGTAAAACGAATATAACAGGTTAACACAATTTATCTATCAGTGCGAACGTTGCAGTGTGACGTCACCGTCTGAGTTGCTATAAAAGCTGCAATATTACCGCACCAGACCGAAACAGATCGAAACTGCACGCCAGACTACCAGACATAGCTATAACCAGTTACCTATTGCTTAGTAGACGGAGAGAGACTTTTTAATAACCAACCCACACGACTCCGCCAAAAGGGGACTCACGCATTGTGGGGAAATTCAATCATTTTCGTTTCGTAATTAAATATTGTGCGTAATTTGAGATTCAATGCCATCCATTTACATTGATAAGTATACCTACATATAGCAATGTTTATTTAAATAGTTGTTAATAAAAATTGTGTTCTCTAACTAATATTATAAATGAGAAAGTTTGTGAGGATGGATGGACGGATGGTTTGTCTCTTCACACAAAAACTACTGAACGGATTTTGATGAAACTTTACAGTAATATAGCTTATATATCAGAGTAACACATGTGCTATAATTTATCAACATACGGTCGAAGCCGCGAGCGGACTAGTTGTATATAAAATAATTCGTTAACAACTCTCTATACCAAAAAAAAAATACGAAAAAGCAAACATGTTTTAATATTCTAAAAGCAATTAAAACCCAAAGGGCCTTTAAATTAGCGACGTAATGAGAATTCTGTAATACAACCTTTTTAATCCAAAGAATAAACTGTGTGTTGTCTCTGAAAGGCCGGTGAGTGACATTTTCACAGTCATCAGTAAAAGCGTTGAGTAAAAGGTTGGATTATTTCGTGGTTAATCTGACGCCTGGCTTAATCAAACGCCTGCAACTTCATTCATTAGGTTCTGTATTTGAATTTGGTAGCTTATGTTTTTTAATTGGAGCGTTGACTAGCAAGTCAGACGTTTCAGATTCGCATGTTCGTAAATTATTATTAAATTAATTTATCACTTGCTCCGTGCCTCGGAAAGCACGTAAAGCCGCTTCCTGCGCCTGATCTCTCTCCGGTCGTGTCGGATTGCCGTCCCTTCGGACTATGAGAGTGAGGAAATAGTGCCTATGTGTTTGTGCACAAACTTGTGCAATATAATATCTCCTGCGTCAATGCCCAATCTCCGTTGAGATTCGACGCTCTGACCGAAATTTAGTCAGGACGACATTATAATATTAGCGTGAGAGTGTGAGCAAAAATCAATTTTAAAACATAACATAAACATAGATTTCTCCTATTGCCATTAACCGGGCACAATTTCAGACCCCGTGCTGCTACTGAGAACTTCCTAATAGAAATAGAATATATATAATATAGAATCCAATAACGCTTTGCGCAGCCCAAGGATCGAACCCAGGACCTCGTGCTTAACAGTCGCGCTTGCTATCACTAGACCAGTGAGGCAGTCAGTCTAGTCGGGGCAATTTTAAAACAATCAACAATATACTGATTATTACGTATTTCATTGCCACTAACTTTACTAATATAACCTAAACCTATAAAATTATACTAAAGCATAATAAATTCAAAGTTAATGTACAGTGTACACTCATACAGTTCCTACAAGTATATCGAGCGTCGCAGCGCGTGAGTAACTAGCCTCCTGGGTTTGTTTTCTTCGGGAAGTCCGATAATTTGGCTGCAATCCCCCTACCACTAAAGACCGAGCCGTATTTTCATAAACGTTCAGATCTCACCGCACATTTACATTACGTGTTTCACTCTTTCAACATTTCGTGTCCTCCATACATTCACAGCAATGGATGCAGAACATTGTAAACTTTACTAGAAATTAGGGGTAATTGAAGTGTCGTTAGTAGAAGGTTCTGTCTCGACGCCTCCTTATATTGGCGTGCCAGACCTACCCCAACGTAAAGCGCGTTGACCCCACTGCACCGGGTGCATCGGGACAACAAAGGATATGCCACAGTGCGCCCACAAAGGTGACTGTTGCCTCCACTTGCAAATATTGATGAGGATTGAGCGCTTATCTGCTTCCATCACAGATTTCTTTGTCTATTTGTCTGAAGCGTGAATCCCTTCTTGTAGGATCCGTATTGATTTTGAAATGATCCTTTTCGAATGTGATGTTCCTTCAGATATTGTAAAAGAAAACAAAAAATATTCTTAAAACTTAATTCAGAATTAATTAATTCAGATACTTAATTCAGGTACTAGATGATAAATTGGAGCCTGTGTGTTATTTTGATGGTTATGCTATTTTACTGTAAAGTTTCGTCAAAATCCGTTCAGTAGTTTCGGGTGAAAGATTAACAAACATTATACGCCATCAAAAAAGACTGAAAAATTTAGTGTCAAATTAGTCCTGCCCTTGTAATTATGAAATTAGCCAGGATCTATGATATGGCAACTTAATTTCTCATTGATAACACGCAAATGGACTTATTTGAGAGTTCTAAATATCTTCTATCCTTTTCTCGTGATTTCTGTTAGAAAGAGAGATGGCGAATAGGTACCTATAAATTAAGTTAGAGCGTGTGCTACTATACTAAGTTTATCTAACAATGTACACACATACTAAGCTTCTTGATAACATGATAACTTGATACTGTTCAATGTTCACCGTCAGTGCGCTAATAGCCCCGCCTCCAATTAAGCACTGTTGCAAACTTGATACTCAGCTCATTATCATCTCTATCATAACATCTCTTATCTCTGTATAGGTTCCTAGTACTAAACTTTTGTGATACATAAGTACTAAATTATAATGTAGGCTTTTAGGCCTAAGATCTACCTACTAGGTAAATTCAGAAATGGAACATAATTTGTATGAAATTTTCTATGAAGTCAAGTTACAAGAACTTATCAGTATAACCTGTGAAACAGGCCCATATTCTCGCAATAATTAAATGGTTTTTAACATTTATTTCCAAAACAGATCATATTAAAAATAACATTCAACATTTAACTCTTATTACGTAACTAAAGAATTCCCATTATAGTTGATTTTTGAATATGAAGATAGAGATATGAAAATTGGTATTTGGGTTATTCATTAAAGAAATTAAAGACAACTTAGACAAAATAAATTAATAATTAAATATCGCACCACTTGAGAACGTCTGGAAGGATTGTTCGTAATAGTTTAAAGGAGGATTTTAGGGAAAAATTAATTTGAAAAGTTGCCGAGAGAGACAGTGTAATATATAACCAGACAACAAGGTGTTTTACTTAAATTAAAACACTAATCATTTATTCGTATTTAAGCGATGGTCGTGCACTCGTTTTGGTTGCCTACATTCGTGTTTAGCTTTGAAATGTTTATAATATTGCTTTTTTTTTGCTACCTATAACTTATAATTGTTACGAACGAATTACAAAATATCAGCCATTTTAACGTCAGTATGGCATACTTGCGTTATACTTACTTACACCAATAAAATTCACTATACTTATACTACACCCATCATCATATTAATCTCAATCCCGAATCATTATTTGCAACGTTTAAGTTAGTTTATTTGAAGTGGTACTTAGGTATGGTTAACATAAAAGTTATGAGATTAAGTTTTTTATTGGCAGTCCCTAATATTGCTACAATCTCGGTCAGTACAGTCAAATACGTAATTATTTTTTCACAAGATTTTGCCTGCGGCATAGCTCGTGTTAATTTAGAATTTAAGCTTAGTATAAAAAATCAGTTCTCCAGTCTTATTATATATATATCCAGTCTTATTACCTATATATTCCCAAACTTTGTCGGGGTCGACTTATAATTTAACCCCCTACAGCTAATTATCGGTTTTTTTTTCAAAACTACTGCCAGATTCTTATTCTAAGGTTTAGATTTTTTTTTAATACGAGAAAATTTTATTTGTATATACAACACACTATAATATAGAACTAAAACTAAAAACTATCAATCTAATCTAAGGTTTAGATTAAGTGTCAAGTTTTGTAAAGACTGAGACTGACTTCCTAAATCAACAAAGATTTTCTGCTTGAAGGCAAGAAGCTAGTGGTAATTATATATATTTATATAATATAACTAGCTGCCCCGCGCGACTTCGTTCGCGTGATTATTATTCCTCTATGCTTTTACTACCCTACCCTACACTACCCTACGCTACTTTACCCTACCCTACCCTTCCCTACCCTAACCTTCTCTACCCCTACCCTACCCAACCCCTACTCTACCCCTAGTCTACCCTACCCTACCCCTCTATTCGTACCCTACCCTATCTCTCTATTCCTACCCGACCCTACCTTATTCTACCTCTACCTTACCCTACCCATACCCTACCATAATAACCTAGGGGTACAATTCCTTTTTTTTTCTTATATTCTTCTATTCCAGGCGGAAATAAATCCAACAGTATATTTTCCTATATTTTCTCTTGATTGTGATTGAATATCGAGATATCCGTCCATTAATTATGCCACTTTGATGTCTCTTACTATTATCGAGTTACCTAAACATATTTTCACCCTCACCCCCCTTCCCCCCCATGGGTAGATTTCAAAAAGCTGAATTCCGCTGAAGACGTCTTATTTGTTAACCGAAAACCTAAACACCAAGTTTGATTGATTAACTTAAAAAAAAGTGACGGATTTTCATACAAACTTTCATCCCCCTTTTAATATCTCCTAAGGGGAAAAAAATCCAAATTTTTTGATGCACGTTTTATTTATTTTCAGAACTTAAGTTTAATTCTTATTTTTTACACCTGTAATTTTAAAAATAACGATTTTTCCATACAAACTTTCACCCCCTTTTTTATCCACTCAAGGGCAGATTTGAAAAAAAAAATCTATGCTCGTCTTTCATCTAACTACCGAAAAGCTAAATACCAAGTTTCGTACAATTAACTTTAAAAACGACGGACTTTCATACAAACTCTTAGCCCTTTTTTAACCTACTTAGGGGTGGAATTTCCAAAAATCCTTCCTTAGTGCACCTCTAGAGTACTTAAAGAATATTGTCTCAAAATTTCAAGTCTCTAGGTCCATCGGTTTAGGCTGTGCGTTGTCTGTCAGTCAGTCAGTCACGGTACTGTTTTATAAGTATAGATATATTTATAAGTTACCTACGAAAAGTCAGAGGTCAGCCTTGTATTGTAAGCTGATAGCAACGTAACAAAATACTTCTGAAAACATGCCGAAAGATCCAGAATAATCTATATTTAGATACAACATAAAACGATAACAATCTGCGTAATAATAAACATAATCCCCATAGCATCCCCTCTTGTTAGGTACAAATTCATATTACCGTTTCTATGAAATCTCGATACACACAAAGGAGAACGGGGGAGAGGATAATATTCGCTCGAGGAGTCGTCAAAGCCTGGTATTGCGTAGCAAGGTACCAGGGAGTCAGGGAGGTATAGGTGTGTAGGACGCGGCAGGCGGGTAGCGGCGGTAGTCATGGCGACCGCCGGATGCGCCCACCAGCTTGCAACCCTGGGCATTGGGGTGGCTACGATTGTTGGATGATTTATGGGAAAATACGGACTAATTGTATCGGATGTAGATAATTATGATTAGCGATGTCGTTCCGGTAATTAAAAGGCTTTTTAGCAAACAGGTTAGCTTAGATTTTTTTTATATTAGAAAATCTCTGTAGATTAGATAGTCTAGTGTCTAGGTAGAAACTAACTCAATGTGTTGTTGCAATGTAAAATGAGGTAGTCAGAACCCAAGTAACAGTTTTATTGCAAACATAACTTAGAATGTACGAGTATAAAGTTTATTTTACGTCTTGACCCTTATTAATAGAATTCAATTTTGTTCCTAGATATAGTACAAACAATTTCAAGAAATAAAGCTCACAGTTGAAAACGACTTGTTTCTAAGAATATTTAATGTAAACCATTTGACTTGCTTTTGTTATAAAACGTCACATTATAGAAATTATATTATAATATCTACATATAATTATATTATTACATAAAAAAAATTCTTTCTACACGTAGGATTGCAGGTGCAGAATATAAGTAACTAGCGCTCGCAGCTTTGTCCACGTAAATTTGGGATTTTTCATCCCCTATTTTACCAGTTTAGGAGAGGAATTTCCGAAAACCTTTCCTTTGGGGACCTCTCAAGAAAGTCCTTCTCCAATTTTCAAGTTTCTAGGACAAACGGTTTAGGCTGTGCGTTGCTGTCAGTCAGACCAGTATTGTTGGAAAACAGCTGTGTTGGAAATATATTAAATATCTAGGTACTATTACTGTTGTTGTGATCACCAATTTACACATTAGTGTTGTAGAAATCTCAGCCTCAGAAGTCCATCAATACAAAATAGAGTTCATTCAGTTTTCTATTAGGCTTCGACTACATGTACCCGAAATCGACACTACTACACGTGGTCCATTTGAATCTGTGAGACAAAAGTCTGCTAAGGCATGCGAAAAGTATTTCGTAATTATTCATAGACATAAGAAACAAGTTAATAGGTACCTAATTTTAGTTGAGATTCTGTGTTTAGCTGTTGGCGCTTGTACCGAAAAATAACAGATTGGGTCTCGAAAAATCATGAGCTTTCCGGGAAACGGAGTAAGAGGATCCAAATTTCGGATCCGCAACATTCCAAATGCATGTAGTCAGAGCCTTAGGGTAACGAACTAGTTAATAAAAGTTAGCTATTTCGATGAAATAGAAGTTTCTTAGTAGGAACTCTGAAAGTTTACGTACCAAGAGGTTTCGAACCCTCTTTAGTATTTATGAACCTCTTCGGTCATCGGCGACCACAAATCGTCACACCGGATTTTTGCTTGCTCCGCAAAATGAGACTATTTCCTATTCAAGGATCAAAGGAAAATATTATTATTAGGTAATATAAGTCCGACATAAATTAATCTACTTAAGCCATTTTTAGTAGTGCTATGGCTATCAGGAAGAATGAGCCGACGATTGGGGTAGTAAGTATCACGCTCTTAATTCTTACTAAACATTGGCGTTAAGTAACAGTATTCGTATTGTTGTATGGTCCTATGGTCAGTGACTCATGCATAATTCCTGCCGCAGGGTTTGCAACGCGCAAACCCACGGGCAGTATGCTTGTTTGCCACCTTAGTATAATTTTTAAAAAAACATTGTCTGGTAGCTAAAACGGCGGCAGCTTTAGCGTAACAAAAAGAAAATGAAAATCTGTTTTTTTCTAATAAGAAAAACAAAAAAGTACCAGGACACCATAAAATCCAGAAAGTATTTCAAATGAATCGAAGAGATGGTTACCGCACAGCGCATAAATATCGCTGCAGTTATATGATTGTGTAGGTGGTATCCTGCAACGCTACCTATTTACTTTTTGTTCCCGGGCCGCTGCGTCTGTGTGGCTTGAAATTGAAAACCATCATGTACTAAATCATTTAATACGTTGTTTATGGAAGGGATGAAGCAAGTATTATTTCTGATAACAAATTAATAAATTGACACAGGCTAATTGTATTATTCCACTCAGGCGGCTAGGCTCCGAAGGAAGTAAATGGATTCCATTGGAAAATTCCGTCAAGTGGTGAACGATGGGTCCGGGAAGGTATATACTGTTTTTGGAAATGATAATAAAGATTAAAATAGATTAGGGTTTGATGCAGAAGGAAGAAGGATACGGCTCGCATAGTCAGGAGGTTTCTCTCTCTAGAGCCCTGACCACCGCACCGGTAGCTTGGACCCTGTTCCCGATACTATATTTTGGTGGGCAACTTTATTTTATGTTTTTGTATATCTTTATTTTTTATAAATATTTAAAAATATGTTTTATATGTATTGTATTTGAATAAATGGATTAAAATATTATGCACCTGCTGGACCCATCTAACAACATCACATTCATTCTTGAATTTAACTGTGCGAGTCCTTAATAAACAGTTTTCTTTCTACCTTACCTTTGACAACCGCGTGGACGCCGGCGAAGTATCGACATTCGACATTATCGGCCAGCATCGAGCATCATGGACATCTCTAACGTATTTAGCGTAATTGGAGGGGTTGTGTGGCAGCCATTATCAAAGTGCATGGGATATTGATAATTGTAGAGTTTGCTAAATTGGACAACGAGACACCTATGAAAGTTTAAATATTATTTTGTTTATCAACCCGCTTTGCAAGCACGTGGGTTCGAACCTGGCATGTACCAAAGTGATTTTTTAATTATCATATACCACTGGCTAACTCGGCTAAACGGAAACCTTGACTTAATAATCTGAAATTACCAACACGCAGTAAGCTAGCGTGGTGAACTTATGATTAATGCTCGATCCTTCTCTGTAGGTTTATTAATCATACTACTAATCATAGCAAAGTAAACATACCTCAAGTACCACCTATTCGAAAATCTGTACTAATCTAATACAAGTAAAGAAAAAAAACTGACAGGATGACCAGACAGGCTCTTCAATGCAAATATGAACCCTTTGCGAAAGTTCCAGATAGAAAGCTATCGATCGTTAAATGCCCCTTCGACATCAAATTACATCAAAAACCCTCAAAAATGTAATAAAGGTTGATTTCATCCTCCAGTCTGTCTGTCTATTTGTTACGGATAAAGTGCAAAACATTGACATTATTAATATTTTCTTGACATTATTATTATTTCTTGACATTTATTCAATCAATTGCATATTCAGATTTAGTCAGAATTGAGTAATCCATTTATCGAGAATTGTTATTATTATATTTGCATGGATTATTTCATTTTATTACTTATTATATTTCGAGCATGTTTAAATTCAAATACAATGTCTATATTGTTAATTAATATATTGAATTGAAGACTCAGTTAATTTATGTATATAAATTGACTTAGATGATAATATTACGAAGTGTAATTTATCTTGAAACTTTGAGCCGTTTAAAAAAATATACCTATAGGATGTCTAATTTTACCATACTTAGTAAATTTACTAAACTCGTACTCCTACTGGGTCCGTAAGCCTACTGAGTGAGCGGTATTTGGCATATTATGATAGAGGTCTGTTTCTTATTAATAAATCACAATACAATATTATGTAGCAAAAACTCCTGTTAGTTATCAGAATCGATATTCAAACGTAAAAAATTAGTAACTTGGGAAAACGCCACAAAAATATTTTTTTATCATAAAATGAAGTTAAATCTAAATTTAAAGTGATTTTTACGCTTTTTTTTTAAATCAAATTATCATAATATTATGGCCTACTTATATGTATACGTCCTAACCTTACATATAGTGTATAACATACTACTGACCAAATGAAATTCATAATTCTATTCTGATATAATTATTATTCTTACTTTACTTTATTCCTTGATAAAGGAGACGGTATTAGGTACATAGGAAGTAAGCAAAATATACAGTTAAGCTTATTAACTACAACATGAGTAAGTACATCTCAAATTGGCGCGCACACATACATTATATCAAAACACGATCATAATAGGCGTCTGGTTCCACCCCTTGTCTGCAAACGGTACATCTACATACTCTACATACTCGCTAGTAATTACGGTAATTAATTAATAGCCTGGAGACAGGGTTGCTAACGCCTGGTACTGAATTACTTACGTACTGCTGGTAGGCATATGAATGAATGTTTATTTATTTTGGTGTTTTCTTCACGTTTTGTGATTGATGTTGCAATTAAAAAAATTGGCCAAGCGCGTGTCGGACTCGCACACGTAGGGTTACGTACAAGAACCCTTCAATTTTTGAAAATTTTTTTTTTGTTATTTGTAATGGCAGTCATAGTAGGACATTCTTTGTGAAAATTTTAAGTTAACCTTTTACGTTTTTGTGAATTTTTACATGTTTTAGCTTGTTTAAGTTTACATAACTTATTAAATATAATTATTTAATAAGAAAATTTGTAGAAAACAACTGATACGGATGGAATTCGAACCCACGATTTTAGACCACCACACGCTCTAGGCGTGGAAAGATATTTGAAATTTCAACTTTCAAGATATGAAACAATATCAAAACTTATATGCAAAGATTCATGTTTATGCTACTAACGGTTGACGAAAATTTTGAAAATTCTTAAAAAACTTAAAGGGTTCTTCTATTAGATTTTTGTAATAAATAAATAACATTCAAATTGTAGCAGAGTACACGGATCGCAGGGACAAAAAGCTCATCTTAAACTCAAATAACAGTCTATAATTTGTAACCCTCTTAACTTGTAACCTGACGACATTCAAGTCCGAGCCCTTAATAGTTTAAACATTAGTATTCTTTCCCCAACCTCCCTGGGGACATTAAAATCACTTTGTAGCCGTTTAAGACGATATAAATTCAGACTCCGCCAATCGTTAGCGTCCTCGTTACATGCTGTAATTACACCAACGAGGTTTAGTTGTGTTAATCGTAGAAAAACATAACATAGACTCACGCCTGTATTCCCACCAAGAGACGTATGCCACCAGGCCATCGTAGATTAACAAAATTATTATGTTATTAGATTATGCAAAATATAAAATTGTCGCGCCAACTATTATGAGTTTATTGTAATATGAGAGAAATTACTTTTTACTTTCGATATTTTATATTACAACATGCTTTTTTATGTATCACTATTATCCATATGCATATATGAAAAATATTAAACCGTATAGCGCTTGACATAAGTCACTCTCAGAAGGTTCGAGATTAGGGGCGTGCAGTTCATATAGGCAAAAAGGCACTGCCTACCCTGACATGCCAGAGAGGACGAATTAGTGAAACTAAGTAGGATTTGTAAGTATTGCCTTCCTTGCCTTGAAAAAGTCTGTTCGACGTCATGTAGAATTTTTTTTAATGAATACTTCGTCCAAGTTCGAAATGGTTGTCAGATCTTGCGTGCTCCTCCCAAAAAAAAATAAAAAAATAAAAACCTCTTTACTTTTCCTGTTTTTTAAAAAAAAAATTATTTTACAGTCGAATAATAAAAGTAATAAACGGAGCACGGCATGTTTTTATTAGGAACGCAACCTTTACAAACTTTAATAAAAAACTAAGCCTTTAAATCCTACGACGATAATTCAGACTCTAGTATATTATACTACTCCTTAACTCTACTACTACTTGATATTATAATTTTGATAGAATCGACACCTATTAATTAGTTCAAATATGTCACTAATAAAGTCTCACCCTCTACTCGCCGCTACCCTTGCTTGTCTCAAAAGTTTGGGGTGCTCCAATTTTAATATTTTTTTGGAAATTTCGAACTCTTAGAACAAATGCTGTTAAGTTTCACGGATTCAGTCACCTCACGGTCTTGCGTTTAATCTGTTACTTCTATATAATAAATTAAAATGCATACGACTCTCTTATTAATTGCTAATATCTAGTATACCTAACCCACCCCTTCCGCAGAAATCAAGAATTCTTAAAAGTAAGCTATGTGCAATGCTACTGTAAACTTTATTTCAATGGACGTTGAGTTCAAAGTTCACAAATTAGTAGCGTAACTTAGTTTGCGAGCGCATTTCCTCGCTGCAGATTTTCCGGGAGAGCTGTCAAAACTCCCGCCCGGGGTTCGACTGTTTCCGTGAAACGTCGGCACGCTTCGACACCCCTGTCACGGGTGGCCAATGTACCTGGAGCTTCAATATTCATTCGTAGCGCTTTATTTTCTTTCCGCGGAGAGAGATAGGTAGCTCTTGTTAGTATGGTCTAGTACTCAACAGTGTATGCACCGCGACATCGTCGATACAACGACGTATGTGTGTGCACCGTACTAGTGAACTTTGATAATGAACCGAGGGGCAATTGCCCGGGCGGGGTGGATTCTTCTGCCCCCACTCCCTCCTGTTACGTCGGCCGGGATGTGCAACGACCTGCAGCCACTTCCGAGGTACCTATATGTACGCAGCTTACCTATGTACTACCAACGGGTTATGTGTGTACCAATTTATCAGAGCTCTGCGTAACTCCTGACAGCCTGGTTATTTAAATCAAAGCCACTACTAGTCATTTAACGAAGTCCACCAAAATGAATTACTTTGTATAAAAATCTATACATAATATAGGTACGATTTCAAATAATAATTGAAGCGAAAACTTCGTACGATCCTTTTTTTAACAATATTACGTGCACGTGTGAGACTTGGCATAGTTAAAGTTTGTATGGGAAAAAATTTACTGTCGAGTTCTCACTGATTTGACCACTTGTATTATTTATTAATACCATTTATTTCATTTAAATGCTTATAAAATACATTGTTAAATATACATTTTTAAAAATCGGGTATCGGGAACAGGGTCCAAGCTGGTGCGCGCTTTAGAGAATGGAACCTTCTAACTATGCGTGCCTTGTCCAGGAGTGCCGCCCTCTGATTGAAAATTAAAATATGTTCATATTGCCTGTATCAAGCCCTTGATTTTTGATTTGGCGACAAATTCTTAAGATGATCGAAACTCTTGGGTATTATAATCCATGAACTGAGATGACGATCTGCACAATGACACATCCCACATGACGTCAATCTACACTAATATTACACTAAACTTTATTACAATATTTTCTATCTATACTAATATTAAAAAGAGGTAAAGTTTATATGTATGTATGTCAGGGGTAATCTTTGGAACTACCAATCACATCCTAAAAATTCTTTCAGCAATATATAAGCAATATATAGCCTATAGGCTATTTTTTATTTGAAAAAAAAAAGTTGAGTTTTAGTAAAAAATAAAAATATCTGAGATTCAAGTCAGAAAAAAAAACGCAATCTGGCTGCTTTATTAACGTGTGTTTACTGGAAAATTTAATTTAATGCGGACAAAGTCGCGGGGAACAGCTAGTTAAAAATATAGGTATGTATAGGTACAATATACAAACCTAAGTTTCCCCTTCAGACAGCCTCAGGGGACGCAACAAAAACATGACGAAAATTTTATTCCCGTGAATGTTTTTTATTTTAAAACCCCTCTCAAGTCTTAAAGACATTGTTTTTAAGCCAATTTCAATTTAAGTAATCCGTATTATACTAAGCCCTTAGCGGGATTAACAAAGTAGGTTAGTTATAGGCATTTAGTAATTAAATGTTGGAGAAAGTGACGGCTTTTATTATGAGCTAGAAACATCTTTGCAGGACTGCAGACTTTTGTCAATATGATGGGTTTTTCAAGTAAAGTTAAAGTTGCATCATAAGTTGTGATAGCCAAATGGCAAGATGACAGGCAAGTCAGAAGACTCAGGTTAAAAAAAAATTTAGAACCCAAGACGCACCTCTTTCGTAAGTTATGTGCGTATTGTAAAACAATTATCGGAAGATTAGAAGGAGTTGGTCTTGCAATACCTCTTTCCGGTCTTGTCGGATTGCCGTCTCAATCTTTGCTCAAAGGAAAGAAATGGAACCCTTATAAGATCACTTAGTTTTCCGTCTGTGTCTGTCAAAACACTTCATCTCGGGAACGCGTGGATGTATCGTGTTAAAATTAAAATTATTACTCAGGTCTTCAGTCCCTTAAAGCTATGGCCAATTTTTTATGGTTAACATTATTAATTTAATTTTAATTTTTTCATCATTTTATTTTTCTAGTAAGATTGAGAAATGTTTCCACAATTATCAAATTATCCGAGTTTTTGCATTATGTCTATAGGGTTTTCGCGAAAATTTGAATTATCAAATCATCCTACGACATAAATAAATATAAACTACAAAGCCTAGCGCACATTAGGACGAGCCGCGCAGCAATGCATTGCATTGGCAAAAGTGTTATTGTAAGTTGCAGCAAAACTCTGGAACTGTGCCCGGTTTATGATCACAGACTTGCCCTTTGTTGCCCTTCGGAAAAATTCGTGCGTAATTTTATGTTGTTCCTTTTATAAGTTGTGCAGTGATAGCCTAGTGACCGTTGACTAGCAAGTCAGAGGTGTCAGTTTCGAACCCAAGACACGCACCAGTTTTCGAAAGTTATGTGCGTATTATAAAATAATTATCACCTGCTCCGTGCCGTGAAAAGCACGTGAAGCCGTTGGCTTTGGCTGTCATGAAGATATTTTGACAGTCAATAAGGGAGTCAATACCCTCATAAAATCCTGACAGCTGTTGGGTTGCGAGGATCATAGGCAGTCGCTGCGTAGAAAACTGATATATGCAGTTGCATCTGGGTACATTAGAAGCTGAACCCCACAAAGTTTGCGAACAATAAAGCTAAGAAGATGTTCCCTACATAAATAAAGACAAGTCTATAGTTAAACAAGTTTTATCTTGTAAAAGATTTCACCTACAACTGCGCTTCAAAATCCAAGGGGTTATTTCTTTGTCCATTAAGACTAAATAAAGTCTAGACAACGTAATTAGACTGCATGAAATGTTGCCCATTCTTTGGCAATGTTATGTCCGATTCACTATTACTAATATTGAATGCGTGGGGCTCATGGGGGTAACGTATATGCTTATAAAAGAAAAACTCAGCTCATATTTTATATGCCATTAAATTACAAACACTACGTTCATATGAGTTAATATTATTGATTTTAATGTACTCGTATGTACTTCATAATAGGTTCTTTTATTTGATATTTGAAAGAGGGATGATATAAGTTTAACATGTGTATCTGTGTGTCAGAGACAATCTTGATTGAAAAATATTTTGATTTCGTTTTTTTTATTTGAAAGGTGACTTGATCGAGAGTGTTCTTAGGTTAAGCGCAGACGAAAAACACAAGTGTCAAAACAGTTTTGCGGTATTTTTTCTGCATGTGTCTATGAAAAAAAAAAACAAATTTACCCGCAAATTGTTAAGCGTAAAACTGTCTTGAGACTGTTGTCTTTAGTCTGCGCTTAGCATCAGCTAAAAAAAATTATAGAAGTATCAGCTACTTAAAAAAATAATATAATTGTTTAAATGTTTGTTTATAGATTACAACATGGTTAGAGGGCCGTTTAAGTATTTCTTTAGAAGAGCATACTCTTGATTGTTACCATATACAGGTTTGATGATTAACTTTGGAGATACAGAATAGGATGATAGCAAACCTCTTATAACAATCACTTTATTTGTAAGTATGTGTTATTGTTAAATAATAAATATCATAAAATGATACCAAGAAAAACTAAGTACTCGTAGTTGAAATAATATTGACCAACTATTATGCTTTTTCTATTAGAGAAGTGGTATTTGATAGTCGATTTGTATTCTGATAAGTTTTTGTGTAGGTTTATCAGAAAATTAAGTTATAATTCTGATAAATTCAAACAAAATCTTTTTATGCACCGAACTTATTTAAAAGGCTTTCTAAAAAGGGGATAATAAATAAATAAATTAGCCTGTAACTGTCCCACTGCAGGGCAAAGGCCTCTTCTCATATACGAATCTACGAAAAGGATCGAGCATTAATCACCACGCTAGCTCACTGCGGGTTGGCGATTTCAGACTATTATGGTCCAGGTTTCCTTACGATGTCTTCCTTCACCGTTAGTCAGTGGTGTCTTAGAAAAACTAAGAAAGTACATATGACATTGAAAAAGTCACATTGGTACATGCCAGGTTCGAACCCACTCCCGCGTGCTTGCAAAGTGGGTCCGTAACCAATGTGCCACCACGATAACGACGAAAAAGGGGATGACTGTGTAAAAAAGAGGCAATTAGTTTAGTTTCCCATTTATGACGTTCATTCTAATTATTGCCCGTACCACGCGATATACTAAATTAGCAATATGTATTTTCCGACCGAACCATGTTTTTCATAACATTGAAATCAATCTATTACGTGGGTGTTATAAGTAGTTCATCTGCAACATAATATTATCACTATAAATAACAATAATAGAACTACTTATGTCCTTACTTCCTACGTGATATTTATTTTTATGCTGTTTACTTACGTCATACCTACCTACCATCATTATACTTTCAGGGAAAAAGGTAAAAATAATATACACGAGTATCTATTACTTATTTGGCTATTTCCAGTCCACTCCCTATATCATAAACATTATTAATTACGTAGTTGATAGCCTAGTGGTATGACCGTTAGACTGCCAAGTAAAAGGTCGCAGGTTCGCATCTCAGGCACCTCGTGAATTTTCTGATTCATGTTCGTATTAGAAATTATTTAATTATCAATTGCTAACACGGTGAAGGAAACAACGTAAGGAAACCAGCACACCTGAGAGATTCTTAAAACCATGTCAGAGGTCTACGGGCGGTTTAAACTCTGACACCAGTTCTTCATCAACCATACGATAAAGAAAGAATACCTTCTTCTGCTTTTCGTGTCGATGGTACTTCAATATAGCATCTTTGCATGCATGATCCCCCAATTTTGCTAAATACAAAAAGTACCTAAGTACCTACACAAAAGTTTGATTTATCATTTAAAATAAAGTGAAACTAAAGTGATCTTTCCTTCATCAAAGGAAGAATACTGAGACACAATAGAAATTCATTGCAACATTCAAGATGGAAAAGATATTTCACAGACCGTCATTTTTTTTACACACATGATTTCGATTAGGCAGAGGCTAATAGTCTAACTCTCTTAGCATTCATAATGGTCTTATAACTTAGCTCACTGCTTCAAGCCAGAATGAAATCTATCGTGAAATATGAACATTCCACAGATATCCTAAAACAAATCAAAATTATTTCATTTGAGTAACATTTTCGCTTTGCGCCAAACAAATAATTGCTACTCCAAAATTGAAAGCACAAACGCGCAAAATACATCAAAGGCAATCACTCCCAACATCGAAACTTATTTGCACAAAACACATCATTCAATTCTGAACTCTTAGTGTATGCTAATAGGAATCGTTTCCACCATGATGGAGGGCTTTTGTACTAAAAATTAAATAACGCACACGCATAAACGATAGGGTTCGTTTATACATTGGAAGAGGGGTCCAGACAGAAAAATGCACTTGGAACCCCACGTCTAGACGAAGGCTGTCTGCTGGACGCCTGCGAAGACTGGTGACTTGCGAACTTTAGCCAAGGCCATCTGTACGTTTCATCTCGTGCCGAGTTGCTATGCAGCGCTGGTGAATGAGGAAACGAGTTTTGTATGCGTTGTGGGAACTAGGGGAACTCAATCAAGTCGGAATCAAATGTGCGGTCAATCAAAAAGGTAAAAGACATGCTACTGATATGAAATTGTGCATAGACTTAGCATAGTTACAAGATAACCTTTTTCCGCGGAGTAGATAAACTCATACAAGTCAAATATTTCTGTAAATAATATTGATTGCAGGGTTGAACATCATCGTCGCCCTCCTAGCTTTATCATTCCCAAACTTTGTTGGGGTCGGCTTCTAATCTAACTGGATGCAGAAGAATTTCAGTTTTCTACGGGGCGACTCCTATCTGACCTCCCCAAGTCAAAGGGATACGGTATTCTGAAGTTAGATTAGTGGTCAGGATTTTATGATTCCCTTTAACGACTGTCAAAGATCTTCATGACAGATTAACAGCTTAACTTGCTTTCCGAGGCACGGAGCAGGTGATAATTATGATAGTTTAATGCGCACATAACTTGCGAAAAGTTAAAGGAATCTGAGTCCTCTGACTTGGCAGTTAAGAGTCATACCGCTAGTCTATCATTTTCCCGTGTTGAGCATAGTGAAATTATTAAAACTCGTGGGGCAAGTTTTAAAAAAACAAAATTGTATCGTGCGTGCATCGTAAAACAAGCAAAACAATATCCGCCATCGACCGCTCCACAATTTCCCTAAGTCCCCACTATCAGTGTTGTCTGCCCCCACAATAAACCTAGTGGTGTATAATTTAGTACTGCTGTAAGTCTGGCAGGCTATACCTATGAGTGTGGCGTCGCATTGCGCCGCCGCGTAGGGTAGGTCAGGTACACACTGCAATTTTGCCCCCGCTGCGTTTGTGTGTAGAGGGGCTGACATGGTTTTCGATACAAGCCCTTAGATTAAAAGTTTTAAAACTTTAATATTGTCTGTCTGTATTATGTTTGTTTACCAATGCGTTTGCGCACGAAGCGGTAAAGCTGAAATTAGATTGTAATTATGTTTTTAATGTTTAAAGTGCATAGATACCTAAGTTATGTTCTTACGGTAAAAAAATAACATGAACTAGAATTATTGAAACACGCGTATCGCTGATTGCAATAATATTTTTTAACTATTTTAGAGTTTATTAAATATTTTTACTGCTATTACTATTTTCCTCTCGCGGCGTCGCGTCGGGGGCGATCGTCAGCACCTACGCGGAAGGCTACGTGCACGGGCGCGGCGCATTGCTGAACTATGGTCAGTGCAGAGCAACTACTCAGATTTCGAACTAGTTGACTACAAGATTTTGACGATAGGTTTTTTTTAATGGAAACAACATACTAATGCTAAAGTGTGAGGATCAGTGAACCAATTGCAACTTTTAGATACCACTGTACGCGATTGTACGTCATATCGCTATTAAGTCATAACGCTATCTGGACTTATAGCAATCTAGTCCATACGCGATCTAATCCAAACGCGTCTAGTCATATCCAGATGTAGTCCTAAAGCTTCTAACCCCTATTTACTATATATTTATTTCTATACAGGAAACACATATTTCTTTGTTTTTAACTTAATAAAAAATAAAAGGCGCAACTGTCCTACTGCAGAACAATGGCCTCTTTTCTTTCAGAGACGGATCTAGCAATAATCACCACGCTAACTTTCCGCGAGTTGGCAAATTCAGACTATTAACTCCAGGTTTCCTCAGGACGTTTTCCTTCACCGTTAGTCTGTTGTGTCTTAGATTATAAGAAAGTACATATGACATTTAAAAAGTTACATTGGTAGGTACATGCTAGGTTCGAACCTACTCCCACGTGCTTGCAAGGGTATATAATTTATGCTTATTATGCAGCTGAAGCAGGTAGGACGCGGTTGCTTACCGACCGCGGGTACCAGTTCGAGTCTGCGAGTTTCTTATTAAAATATTTTCATTTAATGAGCACTTATTAAGTTTAAGCTTCAGACATATTTGTATGTTAGTGATTAAGCTCAGCGGCTTGTATGGGAATCTTGTGCGATTGTTTAAATCACTGAACTCTCTCGATCAAGTTACCTTTCAAATAAAAAAACAAAATCAAAACCGGTTAATGCATTTGGGAGCTACGACGCCACAGACAAAGACACAGACACGTCAAACTTACAATACATCTATAAATATTTAATAAGAAATTTGAAAAAAACGGCACGGAACGCCGAAGATCGTGGGTTCGAATCCCATCCGTATCAGTTGTTTTTCAAATTTCTTATTAAATATTTATATTTAATAAGCTAACATGTGCTAAAACATGTAAAAATTTCACAAAAATATTACAATACATCTTTTTTCCCGTCGGGGGTTAAAAAAAATGTCATAATGTATATGTGACAATCCATAGACATAGACATTAGTCTATAATTAATATTGTTTCATTGATTAAAACTGGGCAATATTTAAATTTAGATCAAATTTCCTCGTTGGTCTAGTGGCAGCAAATGCGACTACTAAGCACGAGGTTCTGGATTCGATCGGTTGGGCAATCTGTTATTGGGTTTTTCCATTAGGAACTTCTCTGTAGTAGCACGGAGTCTGGAATTGTACCCGCCCTTATTACGTGGGAGTTATAACATAGCCTGCGATACGTGGGTGTACTGCATACACCTCCGCCTATACCTCCGCCTCTGGGGAATACAGGCGTGAGTCTACGTGTTATTGTGTAAGATCAAACTTCGTTTGCACTAGCGCGTGGCGCGCCCCAAAACCAATCACAACGGAGATTAGCCGCGGGAGATATTACAGTGTACGAGAGTGTGCGCAAACACAGGTGCACTCTCTATTCCCTCACTTTCATAGTCCGATGGGACGGAAATCCGACACGACCGGAGAGAGATCAGGCGCAGAGCCAACGGCTTTACGTGCTTTCCGAGGCACGGAGTAAGTGACAATT
Source organism: Protodeltote pygarga (assembly GCA_936450705.2). Classification (NCBI taxonomy): domain Eukaryota; kingdom Metazoa; phylum Arthropoda; class Insecta; order Lepidoptera; family Noctuidae; genus Protodeltote; species Protodeltote pygarga. The sequence continues at coordinate 12,649,885 of OW388263.2, forward strand.
AATTTATAAAACGCACTTATCTTACGAAAAGTCAGAGGCCTTAGGTTTGAACTCGAGACCACTGACTTGCCAGTCAACGGTCACCACCACTAGGCTATCACGACTCACATATAATATACAATTATTTTAATCAATTTTATTTCAGAAAGAAAATATCAACCAGATTTTAATTTAATTAATGATTTTCATAAATTAAATTAAGAATTAATAAATGAACTATTACTATCGCACTACAGGGCAGGTCTCTTTTGTCTGTGTTGGCAATTTCGGACTCAGCAGATTTGAAACCGCCCCACGTGTTTGCAAAGCGGCACTATAACCAATGCGCCACCAGCCCACCACATAGAATCAAGAATAACATTTTTATATTCATTAATAACATGTTTTTTTGTTTGTGACAATGTCAATGCGGTGGTATTCGTTCTCAATCGGACATAATTTCTTTAAAGCCTGTATAATACTAGCTTTTTCTTGCGGCTTGGTTCTCCACAGTAGTAGCTTATCCACAGTGACGGATTGAGACTACTTGATGCCCTAAGCAATCTACCTAATTTACCGCCTAAAAACATTAAAATAAGATGATGAGATGCAACGTACTTTAGAAGTGGACGTTAGTTTAGTGAAGTTAACGTACTTTTTTGTGCTTCTTCTGGTTCCTCAGACGTGATGCCCTAGGCAATTGCCTAATTTGATTAAGGGTTAATCTGTCACTGCTTATCCAGATCAAAATTGATATCTTAAGGCCTGAAGAAAAAAAACTACACGATCTATATGATCTATCAAGCAAATTCAACGTTTGAATGATACTGCTTTCCGAATAGTTTCAGAATAAGCTCTGAATAGACTTATTAACTACTTAATTGCCTTTATGTTTTTAAAAACAATCTGAAAAGAGTTTACAACTCAAACATTTGACAGGCAATTTCTTTGAAACACAAAAGTGGCAGTACAAACACATTCTTGCAAACACACACCCACACAAAATGTTAGTAATTCATTTATAATGTACTAGCTTCAGCCCGCGGTTTCGCCCGCATGGTATGTTAATAAATTGTAGCCTATGTGTTATTCTGATGTATAATCTATATCACTGTAAAGTTTCATCAAAATACATCCATCCTCACAATCTTTCACACTTATAATAATAGTAGGAATATAACCTACTGAATAACATAAATGTTTTCTCAAATAAAATAACTAGCTAAATCCATAAGTCGACGAGTTATAAAATAACAAAACAAGGAACAAAGGAAGATTTCTTTATTCCTAATCTGAGGCACGTTTCAGTAAACATTGTTTCCAATTTATAAGCCTCTTAAGAATAAGTAAAAAAACCTATGATTCAATTTCACAAACAAAACTTCCTGCCCTATAGAGTATGTCATTACCCGAAATATCTCAAAACACGACGAGAATTCAAAGTACAGGAAAATCAATCCCCTGCAGGTCTATACGTAGATACGTACTCGTAGCACGCGCGTAGACCCGCTACGGCGGGCGGCGGCGGCAGCCCGCGTAGCGTTGTCACGTAGCCATGTCTACGAGCAATACAGTGTGTTGCTTTTAATAACCACACACTTTAAAAGAATAGAGTAATTTCCTACTAATAAAAAAGTATACTTGAGATATCACCGAAGGTTATACAAATGTGGAAAAATAATTAAAATCTGTCACATGTTTTCGAAATTTCTAGATTGGTTATTGCTATCCTTTTCCCTCAAAATTAAGATATGCATGACTTCGACATTAGAACAAATAAAGCCGTCCTAATGCCATCTGCCTAGTAAAAAATATATTTATAATACCTATATAATTTTGTCATTTTCTAAAATACATATTTTAAAAAATATCTTTTCCCTAATCTTTAATTTTCATGTCGCAATTAATACTTCGTTTTTAAAATTGATTAATGATTCTGTTTATGTGTGACACTGCAAAATTGGATATTTTTTTTGTGCAACTTTCATAAATTTCCTATGTAATATTTAGCCTATTATGGTAATGCAAAAGATAAGAAAGATGAAAAAAAGCCATTTATTATAGATCGTATTTAAATTGAACTTTAATTAAAGACAAAGTTACAAAGAGAAACCTGAAACTGAAACTCGTATATCAAACGTCATTTGCCCATTTTTCCCAAAAGCGAACGACCTGGCATTAGCGAAAAGTACCAGGGCGGCATGAAATGTAGGCGGATGTGTGCAGGCAGGCTGTCGGCGTGCGGCGGCGAGGCGCATTGCAGGCGGGTGAACGGCCGCGCATCGATCGACCCGCCCCCCGCGCCCCCGCCGCTTGCGTAACCACCCCCCTCCCGCGCTTATGTAACAGTGACGCGGTTTGCGTGATCGTTTCCTGATTTTTCTGCTGCATCCCGATTGCAGTAATTTTGCAGACTACTAATTAAATAAGGGATGAGGATGAAAAATGATAATGTTACTTTGGTTTTCAGTTGAGTAAACAAAATGGCGGGAAATTTGCTATCGGAAGTGCATTTTACTATCTATTTATATAATTTTGAGGCTTAATACCTTAAAAACTTATTAATTTCTTCAACTGATTGTAATTTTTCAGCATTTATTATGGGCTATTATTTTGTTTGCATGCACTGTCTGGTCGGAAGAGCAAGTGACATCGTCTGCGCCTAGTCCTTCCCGCTAAACTCACGACGGATGGCGCGAAACATGAAACAAAACAATGAACTTGTGTACACAACAAATCACACTGTATACACAAGTCATACTGTACACACAAAACATAATTTATAACTGGAATACGTTTCTTTAATAAAATATCATAAAACCCTTGCGATTTCCTCCAACATCAAAGCATATTTCACATACATTCCTTCCTGGACCACAATTCACGGGTTCTGCCCCCCTGGTGAAGGCAGCTCGTAATAAATACCAGGACAATAATTTAGAGAGCAGCCAGCACCGAATTGTAGACAATTTTAAACCTCACCAAGTTTATTATCGCCAGGAAGTCCTAAATCTTGCTTTTTTTTAAATAAGAGGGTAGTTACAAGTTAATTTGATTCTGCTTGCTGAAACAATGCTCTATCTTTTTTTGTTTATTAATGACTATTGTCTTATATTAAATTAAAATTTGTTAAAATAAAATAATCATTATTGGAAAATAAATTATTATTGTTTTGATGAAAATGATGTTTCCAATTTCATAATGATTATTCTAAAAATCATTTCAGAATAACTTATGATAAAATATGCACTGTAATTTATACGCATAAACATTCTTAATTTTTTAATTAAATTTACCATTTTGCAAAAACTTAATTGAATATATTTATTTATAAGATTTTTTTAAAAACAACTGATGCGGATTTAAATCACGATCTTTGTCGTAATGTGTCGATTTTATCCCATCCGTATCAGTGGCTTTTGTTTTTTTCAAAAATTTCTTATTAATTTATTATATTTAATAAGCCTATGCTTTAGAACATGTAAAAAATCACAAAATTTAAGTTTTTTAAAGTTTACTGTTTACTAGTACTAATGAGTCAATACTTCATTACTATAAACCACACAATTACCAGCCATAAATTCCTTATATTTATTAAGAATATAAACGTTTTTATGTACAGCGCTAATAAAACGCTGAACAACAGTTAGCACCGGGCTGTATTAGAAGAAAACCCAATGAAAAATGCTTAACTGACTATACAGCGTTCAATAAAATACGTTTAATTATTAAGAAAAGCATTACCGCCGTATGAGAAACAATACAGAATATGAGTATAATTTCGAAATATTAGAGAAAATACCCGTTTGGAATGCCTCGTATCGATTACAATAACGAAATCTAAATTGTCAATCACAAAATATTAATGTGACCCAAATAAAAAACAATCAAATTACATAGACAGTTAAAATTAAAACAAAAGAGGAAGCTACGGGCCGTAGCGCCGTAGCTCCGTAGCGGGGTTACGCCGTAGCCGGGGTGCGGTCGGCGACCCCTGGCCGTGAACGGGGGCGCGCCGGGCTAGCGCCGCACTGCCTCCCCTCCGCCCCGCCCCGCGCCCCCCGCGCACCCCGCACACTGCTACAGCCAGCCACCGTAGACACGTGTCCGCCGCACCCTATATACACAGGCTGCTGTATAAAAGCTACATTATTTTTTTTGTGCAGTGCTGCACTTTGGCTATGTTTTGTTTTTGATTATATATATTCAATTTACATACGCAGTTATAGAACCAAGTTATATTTTGTACACGTTTGGATACTTTCCAACTGAAAATCATTTTATCTTTTACAGATTTTATCTAAATCCATATTATTTAAAAAAAAATGTTTTATTGTGCAATTGAACGTTGAATAACTGAAAATATCTCATCAAAATAAATAAAAGGCGTAATACTGAATCGATATCTTTAGTAATTTGATACAATCCGAAATCACAGCTATAAATTATTAACCAAAATAAATACATACTGTATCAAATCAACATTACTCAGCTCAGTCACGCACACATAAACATGACAGGACGCATACTGACGCAGTCGCCTAGTTCTGTTTCAAAGCGTCTCTGTGAACGCCACACCCCCGGAGAGACGTAGCTACAGGGCGGCACCCACACAAACGCGACATAAAAGTAAAATCTGCCGATGTGCGCGAGAGAGACTAGTACTTACACTGTAAAAGGTTTGAATGTGTGCGGGGAAAATATATGTTAATGTTGTACTTCCGCGTTTTCGTGTATTCGTGTCACGCACACAGATGTAACTACGGTGAGCTAACCGTATAGGCGTCGCGGTGGGCCTGTGTGCGTAGGGTGCATCGACTCTGCTTCCTGCTAGGGTACAACGGCCCCAGCCCTGATTTATGTCCGTACGTTTGAAGGTTTGCGTGTTATTGTGACGTTTCCAACTCATTTGGTTACGAATATTTTTACCGTAATATTACATTGATTGATCAATATAAACAGAAAAAAATATTAATGAGGGGAAGTGGGGCCGCATTTTATTACGCGCTGTAAATGTTAATTTTCTTTTTAAATTCTGTGCCGTGACAACTGGGGTAGCAGTACTCTTAATTAATGCAATTTAGGTTGATTTATCGATGATTTTATAATTATAACGACTTTTAGAAGTTGCTGACGTCGCAGTTCTGGTTTCGAAAGGTCGTGACAACTCAGACTGGTTGAAGGATCTTTAGGATATGAATAAAAATCAGAGCGTAAAAGGTTTTTCAAAATCGGTATCGCTGCATGCGTCCATAGATTACGTTTTGTTTACCATCAGACACGCCATATCTTTGTTTGGCACCTTTCTATTAAGGTAGGTAACAAATGGTTGGCAGGTTTCTATTTGATTTTTCGCGCCACATTTTTTTTAAAGTTTGATTCTCTGATAAAACCCTTACGCAGTTAATCTGCAGATACTATTAAGAAATCCTTTTCGTTTGTTAGTTATGTGTGTATTATAAATTCGCACATAACTTACGAAATGAAAACATCATAATGAAACCAGCACACCTCAGAGATTTTACAATGGTGTGTAAAGCCATGTCAGAGGCCTACGGGCGGTTTAAACTCTGACACCAGATTGTTCATCAACCATACGATAAGAAGAATATTAAGAAACTATAATGTTATAGTATTTTAATAAGAAATTTAAAAAAATCATTCGGTACCCACGATATTCGACGTACAGTGGTCAAAGATTTTTCAAAATTTCTTATTAAATAATTATAATTAGCTAACTAAATTCACAATGACTAAAAATGTGTGTCTTATAAATAAATAATTATAAGGAACTCAATGTATCCAATATTCGTAAACCAATATGCCAAAAAATTCCGCCAAGACAAACCTAGCTTATCGGTTACCTACATATTGCTCAAGTCATATTATTTGTGGTCACATAACTACGATTTCTTCCTCAATATATTTGTTTTATCGTTCTGCTAGCGACCACCTACGGCTTTGCCGCGAAAAAAGTTTTGGATTAAAGCATAAACATAGATACATATTGTATATGTGTTCGGTTTTGAAGCCTTAGTATTTAGCATCAAAGCTAAGATTATTTTGGGCTTTGATCATCGTTTTTAGATCAAATTCTACAGAAAGCTAGAAATTCTTTTTCTTGCCCACCACGCGACGGAACGGAGTCGGATCTGTAACCGTTCGTCTACAAAACGGCTTAACCGATTTTAATTTCGGTTTCTGGAGCTTGGTAGAGGCAGAAATAATAATAACCAATTACTACGTGAAGAAGCGACACTCACTGCCCCTCACCAATTTATTGTCCACTGCATTGAAATAGTAAATGAAAACGCAGTACGGACCATCGTGTCTCTCAGTAAGTGTTCAAACAAGCCATATGCGCTTGTATTGGAACGTGCTCAAAGAGCAATTCTCAAAGTAGCTACCTTTCGTCCTTTTATATTTCCCACACACGAACTTTATACAGCATGCAAGGTACTAACAGTAAGGCAATTGTTCGTACTAAATATAATGCTGTATCAACATTCTCAGCTTACGTTACCCTCAATAACTTCTGACAAGAGGAGGATAGACTTAAGGTGCACTAAAAAACAAAATAATCATGCTTTTGTAAATAGATTTTATGTGTTTTTGGGACCTTATTTATACAACAAACTTAATAAATTACTAACCATATATAGACTAACTCGCAGGAACTGTAAAATTATATTGTCGGATTATTTGGGAAAACTTAATTACACAGACACAGAAAAACTATTAGAAATTTTAGAGTGACTTTAATGATAATATTTTATGTATAACTTTAGCTTGTAATTACTATTAATTTCATATTATTGTACTATTAATAAAATTGCGTCGACTATTAGACTGTAGAATTGTAATACTACAATAAATTGCGTAGACTGGTGATAGCCGGAAACACAGGTTTGAATAAACCTAGCTCAGGCAGGTCGCTACATGTAATTAAAATTAGAAAATAGGTATATTGTTTTCAATATTTTTGTTGCATCGATAACCTATATGTTTAGTCTTATATTTGTTTCAATTAGCCTTTACCATTACTGTTAATAATTATACTTATAATGTAAATGAACTCTATGTAATGTATATTGAAAAAGTTTTTAATAAATTATTCTTATTCTTATTCTATTCTTATTCTTATTACAGTTTCATTTCTATGGAGTGTCGGGACTCAGGGGTGTGGTAGAGGGCTGTCAGCCGTATGTTTCATTTCGTACTAACTCCAACACTTCAGTTATTTAATTTGAATACGAATATGTCTTTTAAACTAAACTTGCATGATTATAACTTAAACGTTTAATAGCTAGTATTATAAAATATACCTTAAGTATCACCTCAGTATTCAAGCACGTTATGTACTTGCACCAAACATAACAAAACCAAGATTAATTTGACAGACAGCTCTTCAACAGCATCACAAACTTGTGAGTACTTGGGTGGTATTAACGACATAGTGGGACTCCCTCCCACTCCCATCCTCCCAATATAGTACCACACCTGACGTTTTTGTGTTTACTCTTTTGTTCAACGGGCCAACTCTTATACTACTGTAATAAATATCTACAACTTGTACTTCTATCTAATATAACAGATGAACGCGTAAATGTTTGTTTGTGTAGCTTTCATAGTACCGTCCCGGTACCTCCGGTTGAGCCAGCCCACAAATCAGACGTAAATCAAAGTAACAAAAAGAAATAATTAACCAATCAGCCAACCATACCATACATTAATTATTTACTGCACCTAAGTACTAGGACAACAAAGGCAGCAAAGTAAAATCACAAATCAGACCTTCAAAAATGTATCAGACTGATCAATTGAGTTCTCAAATTCACCATCAGGTTGCCAGTTGAAAAAAGCCCATAAAAACAAACGCGGTGGGTTGAAAAAAGACTAGTCTGCCAACCCGACACTCCCTCGCTGCGAGTATTAAATATTTAATTTGCTTTTTCACTAGTCTGCCGCCGCCAGCTCCACAAATGGATCAGTCTGTCTGTCCACAAATCTAGCTAACGATTCGTATAGCTACAGTTAGCAGGATCAACGTAGCTATAGGTATGTCTGATGTCTATGTTTTGATTCTATAAAGGGCGTCGTTTGTATCCTTTTACAGTCGTGATTAATACCTCCTTGCTAATTAAAGTTGTTGAAAGGTTTCAGTGTAGGTATCTGGTTGTACGCCCACGCGGTATTTTTGAATGCTATCTTTTGCTACTTATAAATGCGCCTGTAGGTGTCTAACATTGCTTTACTATAGATGCGATGTTAAGTCGACGATGTTTATGTCCCATGCTTTGAAGTAAATTGTTTTAACGCCAACAGAAAATTGGATAGTTGCCCACTCTTAAGACTGGATATATATTAGATATTACTTTAAAGATAGTTGAAAAAAATTGGCTTAATATTATACATAAATCATATGTGTAACTGTCCCACTACAGGGCAAAGGCCTCTTCTCATATAGAAAAGGATCGAGTATTAATTACCACCCAGGCTCACTGTGTGTTGGCGATTTCAGATTATTCATTAGGTCAAAATTTCCTCGCGATGTTTTTCTTCATGTTGTCAGTTATGTCTTAGATTAACTAAGAAAGTACATATTAGTTAGATTTTTTTTATATATGTAGTTCTTGTTATGGGTCCTAAAAGTAACTGTAAATGTTTTTATAATTACTTTCTTATTTGAAACAAAAAATAATACTCCTTTTTTGAAAAGCACTAAATAAGACGCCAATAGAGAAAGCGAATACTAGAAGCAAAATATGGCGTCATGTACAAAAATAATTCCAATCAATAAATGCCGTAATTGCTAGATAGCCTTTAGAAATTTCTGGAGGGGATTATTGCTATCCTCTTCCCGCCAAATGAACATCGCTCAGTTTTGAAAAGACTTACTTCTTATGACATCCGCCGGCTTATGACATCATTAATTACGCTTATAGCAACGTCTCTCTTTAGTCAAAAAAATCTCGTAGGCCAGTTCTGGGCTGACACAATTTAGATTGCCATCGACACGCTAAGAAGAAGAGTCAAAAAAATGAAAAACCCTATAATTTTGTAAAATTTTTTTTCCTTTGGTCGTCAAGGAAACTGGTTACCATTTTTATGTATAACTTTTTCACTATTTCGAAATTTATTTATTCCTGTGTATAAACATTTTTATAAAGCATTTATGGATGTGATGCAAACGTTCAAATTTTTTGTATAAAAATCGTGTAAGCAGGATTTGAACCTGCGAACACGATTAGAGCAGTTAAAGCCGCTCAGCCAATAACCCTAACCGTGTTATCGAAGTTACATCCACCCCTTGTATGAAATACAAGCATCCCTGTTTTTTTACAACTTAATAGACATAATCAAAACCCCTTACAACGCATAAAATATTCCCATCTAACTTTGATCTCCATTGGATCTGCAGTATTTTTAGCGATGCATCGATTAGTGTATCTTCGGCATTCTGTTTTCCTATTACATTGTGGTGAGTCAACTCAGGGACGGAGCGCGGCGCGCAGACACTCAGCCAATATTTGTATTGCACACCGATACCTGCTCGCCGCGTTCGACAAGATATAATATTATAAAATATACCGATATTTAAAGCACAGATTTTAAAAGTATAAAAGCTTCAAGCTTAGCTTAAAGGGTAAGTAATGTAATTTTGTATTACGACCTTAGGATACAAAATTACCTTACCGTCGGACATATTGTATTGAAGGCTGCGTGAATCATGGTAAGACTGTTGCATTACCATTAGATAGTCGTGATAGCCTAGTGGTAGTGACCGTTGACTGGCAAGTCAGTGGTCTCGGATTCGAACCCAAGGCACCTCTGACTTTTCGTAAGTTATGTGCGTAATAATAATCACTAGCTAAAATCGATAAAAGAAATAATTGGAAGGAATCTAGCACAACTGAGAAAGTTTTAAATACCATGTCAGAAGCTACCGGAGTTTTTTATTTATTTAAATTCTTTTTGTTTTTTTTTTGTAGTAAACACAGACCTACTCAGGACAACAACATAAAGACACACGGTGAGTTAAGTAATAGTATAAGCTATGATACTTTTTGCTTTATGCTTGCGAAGGATCGTACGTAATAGACTAATTGCAGCGGGTTGCAAAATTAAAAGTATTTTTATAGCTTTTACTGTAGCACTGCAGAGTGCAGTCGAGTGCGGGAACAAAGTTGCATCCGATCTGTTTCCAAAGGGCCGACAAGTGAACGTTTGCTGTGCAAACTCCACCAGATGCTTCTTGAGGCCGTTTCCCTAGTGAACGTCACCTCTTGCCGCGTTTGCTACCCTAGTACCTTATACTAGCTGCACTTATAGATTTACATATTTATTTTATATATTTATTTTACATAGCATTGAAAAACTTAAATATAAAAAAAACCTGGAATATGTTAAATATCGGAAAGGAAAAATGACATCAATATGGACTTTCGCTAGACTCCAATGAGTCTAACTAATGATGACTCTTTTCCAATTAATTTTATTCAATAATTACGAGTATTAATCATCATTAATAATTTGAACTGGAAACAACAAACTTCTGAACTTCGCTGGATTTCAAATTCAGATTTGAAGAAGTTCAATAAACCACGAAATCATCTTTCAAACTTAATCACAAACTAGAAAATATCACCTGGCATTGGTCATAAACCAACGCAGTTCGACAACGAAATCATTTATCAATATCACTCAATATCCTTCTCCTAGATATGTCCTAGGTGTAGAAATCTTAGTGTTAACAGAATGGATTACGGATGGTTAGAAGAAGATAGATAGAGCGTTAGCTGACAAATATGGACTTAGAGAATGAATTTGACTGTATTGTACTTATGAGTAGAAAAAATTTATGCATCTTTTTCTAATTATTTGAAGTTTCTAATTAGGAAACCTGTTGTTTCTTGACAATAATTTTACGTGAATAAATCGCTCTATCGTCAAATACAGCCCATTGGTTAGGGCAGGTGTCGTCAATCATTACGACTGATTTTGTTTTATTTTTTAGTAAGTAAGTTAGTTTTATCTAGAAGTAAGTAAGTTAGTTTTATCTAGAAGTAAGTAAGTTTTATCTAAAGTTGTATTTAATCTAATTTGGCCAAGTCTTAGCATCACAAACAATGATATCGGGGGGTGCAGTTGCCCGCGGGCCGCGTGTTGAAGACCTTTGGGTAAGGGTAATCAAACAGGCGTGGACGAGAATTTGATCGATATTCATTATAATATTACACCGTTGAGAAAAATACCTGAAGTATAAAAATATTATCCATGTAAAAGGATCAAATTGCTGATCCTGAACCAATTCTTTTTCTAATTGGACTGCCAGTTATTTCATTAATTGTGTAATCCTAAATCAGCATTTTTCACCATTTAAGCTGCAGTACAAGCAGTATGCAGACTTTATCGTTTTCTTCGCCGAGTGGACCTTGTGCGAGATCATGAAGAATTATACAAACAATGAAAATCATAAGTATATGCACAAATAATCCAGATATTCATTTCTTGTATAGATAGAAGTTTATCTACCCCCTAATCGTGAACTAAAAGGCGGGTAGACAAACAAATAAATCAAAGAAACAAACACTTTTCTTGTCGGCAGTACCGATCCAGCGGTAATTTATGTACGAAGGGTCTGATTGATCAATAGCCAATAACAAAATGACGACGCACACATAACCACAATGTGTATACACGACACACACACCTATTATATAGGGTGTAATGACACTAGCTTTTTGCGGTAACATGACGGATAAAATATTTTCCTTTTATGTTACTTAGCTGATTTTCGTAACATAAATGAAAGAGAGAAATGGAATGCGATGGGTTCCGTTAACGAAATTCAATTATGATGTCAAAGTATTTCGTTCGCTTAAATTGCTCTCAGGACTGGGGTTGGATTGGCCAATGGCTATTAGACCTCAATTTCAATTTAAGGATGATTGGGAATAGGACTTAACTGTCAAAATGTCAATGAAGATCCCAAGCCCCGTTAAGCAGTTTGACTGTTGACTGCAATGGCATAGTCAAATGACGCAGGTACGTACTCTGAAACCACCAAATGGTCGAAATTCATGTGCGTATTTCAAACTTGCTTACCTACTTAAGAGGAGTGTTCCCCGAGCGCATGGAGCACGCTAAACGCAAATTAAGTTAATTTAAATATTGCCCAATTAAACTTCATGATTTGTAAACGTCTAGAGACTAATACAATATCTGTGTCAGATTCGTCAGATTTCCAGTATTTAATAAGTTCTGTTCAATCCCAAATATCTTTATGAAATCATAAATATATTTATAAACATTTTTGTATTAATCATTTATGTATACGAAGCGACCAAAACTTAATAATTTTTGTTGAAAAAAAAAATCGTTTATGAGTCGGATTTGAACCTGAGACCTACTGGTTAAAGCCACCACAGTACCGCTCTGCCAACTGAGGTACCTATTCGTAATCCGCCCGTGTTATCGAAATTCTCTTCTACATTCAACGAACTCAGATGGTAGTTACATCCACCCCTTGCACAGAGTATCAACTAGAGATCTTGTATGTCAACTACTATGGAACAAGTACAAATCCTGGTTGTAATCAATGTTTTCTTACTATAAAAATTTGAAACTAAACAAATGATATTTAAATTTATTTTCTTCTTTTTTCGAACTAATAGTGGCCGGCATCACGTGCCACAAACAATCTATTTATTATTTTAAATGCAAAAATGTAAATACTACCTGAATAATCATCTATTAGCGTTATAAACTCTTTGCTGGTATTACTACAACCAACGCCATCTAGAACGAAATACGAGAACTAATATTATTAAATGATAAAATATACCGGAATGGTTAGATTATAATTATTTCTAATTATATTCATTAATTAATCAATTATTTACTTACGTCAATATCAATATTGATATAATTTGAACTTGTATTCTTTATTTAAATTTTTAAGACAGATTGTCAATTAATTGTCAAACTTGATATAAAATTGTTATCACAACGTATTTTATTTACTGTGCCTACTATGTGAACTGCCATAACAAGGGTTTTACCGTAACAAACAAGATATTTACGAAATTTCATGCAGTTGTGTACATTGTAAACACGTAGCTGGAGGTATACTGCAGCAACAAGTTACGTAAGACTAGCTAGATGATTATATATGATTATTCTCTCGTACCGTACCTAGAACAGTGATATCCTAGTGGCCCGTTACACTGGCAAGTGGCAGGTTGTAGGTTCAAACCAAAAAATCAAATCGAAAATTGACTTTTCATACAAAGTGATTTGTCACGTGACTCACGTTTGTACGAAAATTCCATTTTAGATTTTCAGATTTCAGATATGTTCCTTGGGGAATGTTGTTCCGTTTCATGGACCTTATTACCTCCTAAAATTTGGCAGGTGTATAAAAAATCAGGTTGTATAAATAAATGCGAGTTTGTCTGCTGAGTTTTCGGTTTAACCACTAAATCGATTTTTTGATTTTTGGCACAGAGCCCAGAGAAGGACGTGGGTACTTTTTATCGACACGGGATACTAAGCGGGGGACGCCACGGGAGTTGTAAATAAATGAAAAAAAAGACTACCCCTAAATCCAAAAAAAAGTTTCTACTGCAAATATAAATAAAAGATTGTGATGGCTCAGAGGCAGAAGAAAGGAGGCCGTGTATATGCCATCAATAAAAGTATTTAAAAATACTACACCAATGACATCAAATAGCAATTAAACAGGAATAATTAACACGGTTCAATTAACGAGGATGAACTTTAAGTCACACATTCTTCAGTAATCTTAATTATGTCCCGATATAAAAATACCGATAACCTGCCAGTTACTTTATACTGCTCTTTAAAGATGCCGAATAAAAATACTGGCGAAGTTTTTTATTGAAATAAAGTATAATTCCTACCAACTAAAATACATTTTATGCAACTTTGTTAGCAAACAGTTTTAGAGTTCCGTACCAAAGGGTCTTTCTTTCATCATAATTATGGTTGATGAACAACCTGGTGCCTAGCTTTACACACCCCTGAAAAATCTCTTAGGTACTTATGCTGGTTTCCTCACGATGTTTTCATTTAACGTTTTAGCAAGCGATGATTAATTTCTAATAAGTCGAAAAGGGTTTATAATGGGTTCCAACCTGAGACCTCTAACTAGCCAGTCAACGATCATCCCCACTAGGTTATCACAACTCAATATATTTTATTATACTGCGCTACTGAAACACATGTTTCCTAATTATGCGCATGATTGCACTTATTTGCATACTCACGTCCTATGTTGCTAGCCACCTGTGTCACAATCATAATAATCAAGACACCCAAGCCAATGACACATGCATCTGTGCCACACCTGGTGTTGGTGTTATAACTCCTTGTTGATTTATTTATATGAATAGAAAAAAGTAGCTTGTAGTAAACCTATCTGCGTCAGTAAAACATAACCATGTGAAGTGTCATTTCTTTTGTGTCGTCTAGTGAAGGACACAATAGCTAGATCATAGAGCTTAAAAGAATACTGATTATGTCTTGTTGCCAAGTTAGTCCAAAATATCCATTTTGTGGTGTCGGTAAAGAATAGCACCACTCTGCGGTCGTAAAATTCGACTAATGATAGGACAAAAGTTATAAACAAGCAGCGATCAACAAAGCTGCTTCTTGTGGAAGGCTTCAGCCGCGGCTGGTTACCATCCACCGCTAAAAAGCCTTGCTTCCAAGCGATTTAATTGTGTTCCGACATGATGCTCGGTGAAACCCATCTGAGGGACTATTCTAGATACCATCCAACTTCCGTTTTCCTACTCTAGACCACAACACTATTATCAGGTGGTTTTGTGGTAAAAAAAAAACAAAAGCAATTTATTTAGTTAAAGTCTGCCAAGATGAAGACAGACTGCTGTGAAATTCTATTCGAATTTCGAGTCAGGTATATCTATGCTTCATGCGCATTCTGCTCTCCTAGTCTTTTTTCCGGGTGTGTCCGTATTATTATACCATTGAATTATGAGATAAGAGAATAGTGAGTGTTCCTTCTGTGTTCGCAAACACATTGTTGCGTAGTTGGCTAGTTTCCATTTTGATTAGCCGCTCGCTGTGTCCGATATTTGGGTAACACGAAACCATTCATAGAAGCTACGTACCTGCTTACCGGTTCTGTCTTAACAGTAAATCATGACATAAATGATGGGGGACTCTCCACCCCTTGTACAAAGGATTTAATATGATAATGGGCACACACTACGGTGCTTATCTAATGCGGCACAGTATTTGTTCAAAGGGGCAAACAGGCATTAGCTTCCTGTTAAGTTTAAACTTCTTTCATTCCATGGAATTATGCTTTCCTAGTAACAGTTGATTGAATGCTTTTTTTAGGTGCTCTTTCCTTCTTCTTGGGTGTTTTGCACAGTGCGAAGAACAAGTAGGAGGGGGGGGAGATGGGTGTTTTACTCTTGAAGATTTGAATTGGTCGATCCATTGCTGTGACATCGACTTTTAACTGGTAAAAATGATGCAAATCGTTGCAGTTATTAAATCCGCTACCGTTATTAGTCATTAATACTCTAACAACTTTAATTGTATCTATATGCATAAATGCACATCACATTATCAGTTTGTATTAATTAGTCCACTGCTAAACATTGGCCACTATTGTGCGCACATTGGAGGTTACCCGTAATCGCCACGATGCGCGCTGGACAAGCGGGTTAGCGATCGCATTAGATGATTGATTACTGTCAGAATCCTCCGGATATTTTCCTTTGTCGCTTTTTACGACACCCGCGGGACGAGTAGGGGTGGTTCTACTCTTAGGCCGGAAACCACGCATGCAAGCGATCTCTGTAAAATTAAATATCTTGAGTAACTATAGGTAGTGTTTATTTAATGTTTTGTTCTTAACTTTGTTCAAGACAAGAAATGCAAGTTTTAAGAAAACCTGACAATTATTTCTTACTTTTTTTCATT
The DNA here is from genome assembly GCA_936450705.2 of Protodeltote pygarga. Taxonomy (NCBI): domain Eukaryota; kingdom Metazoa; phylum Arthropoda; class Insecta; order Lepidoptera; family Noctuidae; genus Protodeltote; species Protodeltote pygarga. The sequence goes on from OW388263.2 coordinate 12,665,845, forward strand.
AATTATAGACGAGTAGGAGTTCTTCACCGAACTCGTCTTTAATTCGTCCTCTATTATTGAACTGGTAATACATCCTACGACAAATACAGGGCGGCGGCCCATTATGGCCAATCAACGGTATCTTTGAAGTAAATGAAAAAATATTTTCTCAGCTGCTTATTATCTTGTGCAAGGTGTAAGAGGATTGTTGAGTTAAAATGTTAAGTGGGTGACCTTGTAGCAATGATTCTGAAGCATATTCAAAAAGTAATATCACCTTCAATGTACCACAGCATCACCTACATTTTTAACTCCCGACTCAAAAAGAGGGGTGTTATAAGTTTGACGTGACTGTGTATCTGTGAGTCTGTGTCTGTCTGTGGCATCGTAGCTCCTAAACGGAAACCTATTTTGGTTTAGTTTTTTTTTAAGGTAACTTGATCGAGATTTCTTAAAAATAAAAAATTGTTTTTTTCTGTATGGGGGGCAAAACGGATAAGTATATTGTATAACGTTTGTTTATAGGAAAATTTATATATTTTATCGGTAATAAATGGTTATCTCCGTGGGGTGCCCGGGATAGAATAGCACCCACCCATATCATCCCAAGGTGTCGCAAAAAGCGTCTAAGGGAAAATTCGGAAGACGGGCACCAGCGACTTCCATGAACTTAACAACTGCCAAGCGTGGGGATTATGGCACCCCCCTCCCCCAGGGGAGGCCTTTGTTCAACAGTAGACGCCTTCCGGCTGATGATGATGATGAAATGGTTATCGGCCGGGTATCTGGCTGGAGTTACGAGACCCCATGGATCTGAAAGGGCTTCTTAAAAGTGGTTAATTTACTCTGCACTTCGTTCCACAGTATTAAGCTCAATATTATACACATCACATACCTATACCCTACATGTTTACAATAAAAGGCTTCGGCACGCCTGTAGAGACGCGTCGACAACTCGACCCCCGCCAACACCGGTTGTTAGCCCGTCCAAGGATCACCCAGTGCGGTGAACCCAGCCCGTTAATTGGTGGACCTATTATTACTCTTCTTTGGACTCCAGCGACTATAAATACACCACATTTACTGTTACTTGGACCTGTTTTATAATTATCTGTAGGTTAATTTCGCGACCTTGTCATTGAGTTTGAAATCTTTAAGATTGTTGCTATTTTTTGTAGGTACTTGGAAAACAGGTAGGTACTAAAGTTAAATGAAACATGAATGTAAGTTTTTTTTATAGTACTTACTCGTAAAAAGGGTTATTAAAGGGATATTTCATGCTAGAAAATTTTGCGGCAAATTTAAAATTACGCTTTTGGGCGTAATAATAGATTTGTTTTTAAATCCGTACCGTAAGATGCAAATTTAAGCAAAGTTTGAATATTACACAAAATATTGACTGATGTTATGATCAATGATCATGAATGAATTATAAGAAAACTATTTTTATGCTTAAAAAACCGAACTATCCGCTGTTGTTTTTTTATTTACAAGAATTGTGCATTGTTAATTTCCTTACAAGTATGATAAAAAACCTTGAAATGCCACATGGGCGGTACGACAATTTCTAACGTTAAACACTACATATTGTAACATTACATCTCTTGGCTGCGGGTCGGGCTTCAAATGTCGCTTCGATAGTTATTGCATACGTACCGCCCCGCCCTTGTCTCACAAACGTCCTTCCATAGATAGAGTTTTAATATACTTAGATATATTATAATATGCGCCGTCTTCTTTCCAATGCTCTCTAAAGACCTATTTGATCAGCGAAGCAGGTGAGGGTCATCTAGTAACTATAAAAGTAAATAAATATTGAATAGTAGTCACCACGTAAAATCTTTATAAAGGGTAAGTCTGTGTCCTGCAGGGAGAGGCATAATTTATGGGCTAATATTTTATGGTTTCACACCTATATTAAGGTTGTTCTTCCAGGTGTCGGCTATCGTTGAGGTTTATTGATATAAAACAAACATTTCAAGAGGTTGATCTATGTTAAATAAATAAGTATGTTAAATAAATAGATAAATAAATAAATAAAAATAAAATAAATAAATGTTAGAATTACTACTATTCTACTAACTTTAGGTAATAAATGGCGCTATTCCTTTTATTAGGAAAGCGGAATGGCGCTATTAAGATTTTCTTACAATACTATAAGGCTCACAGTATTTTTATAACAATTGGACGTTTAGTCCAGTTTAGTCCAACCATGCGTAGTATCCCTTTAAGGTCTGTGCTGCCAACCAAACCTCTACTGGAGTTTTACTTTGTTTTATTAGTGAACTATTGAACTAATAGTTCACGTCCCTGACGCCAAAAATCTAAATCGAGTAATCAAAGATGTCATACATCATCAAATCAATTCATTACTATAACACATATACATACACATTGAGTTTTAGAATAGAACTCTTATGGACTCGATTTACTTACATCCCTGTTTTGCCGGCATTGAACTTAATTGTCTTTGCAACTCAAATTATTAAAATATTAGTCCTAGTCCAGGGGTGTGCACTTCATATAGGCAAAAAGGCACTGCTTACCCCGATAAAATTCTAATTAATATTATTATAATATATTCTATTTAATGTATCTAATTGTTAAAGTGGTGGAGTTTTATTGTTGTATTATTTTTTGGCCGGTCAATGCCTTAGATAAAGTATTTATAAACAAACATACAGTTTACAGAACGAAGATAAGTGGTGGAGTTTTATTGTTGTATTATTTTTTGGCCGGTCAATGCCGCGCGCGAGTCGCGCCACACGCAGTAGGTATTTGTTATATCATTGTTATATGTTTATGCAAACAATATCCTTATTTTTCTATGAAGACTATAACTATCGTATGTCTTTATTAATGAAATACACTTTACAGTACAAAGATAGATATTCAATTTTTGTTCTTATGATTATTTTCTTGCCGGTCGATGATGCGCTGATGTTTATGTGTGTTTTCGGCCCGGAAATATGCGCGCACGTACTTACACAACTATATTTAAAGGGTACAACGCCGACGCGACGTAGTGGTAGTAGGTATTATAACATAAAAAGTGGTACTTGTCCCAATGAAAGTAATTTTTTGTATCATGTAGGTACCTATGCCTGCCTACCCTGTTGAAAATGTCTGTGCACGCCCCTGAGTCCTACAGTATGGTGAATGCAGGGGTGTGACCGGAGTCCTCGACCTCAATCCGACCCTCCATGACCCTACACAGCTACCAGGCCACCATGAAACGAGAGTAATACAATTAAACACCAACAGTACTGCGAGGCTACCTGTATCTTCAGCTTAGATACGTATTTCGGAGCTAGCTATATACTGCTATATCACATCAATATTTTAGTACAAATTACAAAATAACTTCTTAAAGTGTAAGGTAAAGGTGTTTCGATGTAAATCTACTTTGTTGCAAGTAATAAACTTCTTCGTTTCAAGATCAAGCAGCGCTTGACGCTGTCTATTCGTGGATGGGTGACCATTTGTGACATTTTATTACGATCGAGTAATGGTGGCGCATTGGTTACGGCCCTTCTTTGCAAGCACGTAGGTGTGGGTACAAACCTGGCTTATACCAATGAAACTTTTTCAAAGTCATACATGTCGGTATTTTCTTAGTTAATCTAATCTCTTCTAAAACTCAACTTAAATAAAAGGTATAAATAATATAAAGTAATGTAAATATAGTATAAAGTAGGTATTTGAAATCGGCAATTAACGCCATAATAAAATACGGAATACCCATTTAGGTTATCGCGATCTATAAAAGCGAATTGCTACAAAACGGTTTGTGTATCCACAATACATCATAAAACATATAAAGGGAGCATATTAACGAGTATAAGAACATTAACCGAAATAAATAGCTTAAACATTTACTTAACCTATCGCTACTGCTGGGCACCTATGACATCCCAGGTTAGATTCTTGGAGTGAGCATAGTCTGGAATCACGCCGATATCATTACCGCTAAAAACGTCTGCTTTAACTGTCGAATAAATTTTAATACAGATGTGATATTATGAAGTTATTACCAGAGAAGTCTATATACCTGTTAATACATAAAGCGAAAACTGTAGATCTACGGAGAAGTGAGAAACTTGGCATAGTAAAATTTTCTATGGAAAAGAAGTGCAGAAAGCTAAAATTTATAAAAAAAAAATACGGTCGACTTCGACCTTTGACTTGGTAGACCAACGGTCTTACCACATGTTATCACTGCTTACTGCTATTATAATTTACCTAGTAGTTAATGCCTATCTAAAGACAGTGAAACAGGCCCTTAGTGTAAATAATAAGTAGGATCAGAGAATATAATATAATGTTCTGAGTACGTAAATAACTTACAAGGTAAAAAACAAAATGGGAATACTCGATCCTTCTCTGAATGAGAGGCCTTTGCCCTGCAGTAGGAAAATAATTACAGTCTACTTTATTTTATTTTAGTAGGTTTTATCATTCTATGATCTTAAATCCATTACCAAAGGGAATTTTGGATACCTCAAGGCTCTACCTGATTGAATACTCAACAAAAGTTGCAAGTTATTATTTGTTTTTCAAACCTCGACCCGTTGAATGATATAAATATGACTGTTTATTCTCTAAAAAAATATTCAATGGAAAATTGACGATGCATTCAATTCAACAATAAATATCATGATGACAATAGTACACGATATCCTAAAAATAATTAAATTCGTTATCAATTCCATTAGATTTAAATGTGAATCTTTTACGTGCCCTAGTATCCTGGTAGCACAAGGGTGCGCGCTATGGGGGCACATGACCTAGTTTCAACGAGGGTGCTCTAACGGTGTGCACCATCGATCCATGGGGTAACTGCTGATACGGTAAATCTATGGTATGGATTACTCAATATAATTTTGCTTCAACATAATGAATAAGAAAAAAAATATAATAGATGCAATACCTGCTAATTAATTTTATACATGGAAACATTTAAGTAAGTAACTTAAAATACAAATAAACAATACTAAATAAAACTATCTATATATACAAAACTAACTACCTTAAAAATAAATAAAGAAAAATACCTACTTTATAATATCTTTGAATGTGTTAGAGCCATATATGCACCTAAGTATGTATTGGCCAGTCTAACCAGGGTAGTACCACCCACTCTCACAGAATATTGCCGTGAAATAATATACCCCATCCCGGTTGGAGTGTACGAAACGGGGCACTGAGGAAAAAACACTTAGAAAAATTTAGACGAAAAAAATTTTTTTTTTTAATATCGCTTTTTTTCGATTCTATCGTATAGAACACCTAAATTTAAGACTAAAGCATCTGAGTGATTTTTGTCTCCAACCATCGGTTCGTCGTTAAACTGATGAAAGAGTTTAATTGCTAAAAGCTGCGGAGGCGAGCGTCATAATATGGTTAACACCCCGACTCAGAGTACCCCGACTCGGATAGGTTAGGTTAGAAGGGGATGGCGGGGTCGAATAGACCCCGCCATCCCCTTCGTGGTTATTTTTTTATAAACCACCCAGAAGTAGGAGCCCCGCGAAGCGGGGCTCCGTCGACCAAGCCCACCCTCGACCATGCATAGAATATTTTAAGGTTTGGTTAGATGCCATTTGAGTTAGTGAAGGTTCGTCAAGGTCATTGGCATCAAGGTCAGATTAATTGACACCAAGGTCAAGGTCATTGACCTTCAAGTGTCGCGTCGTGTTCCCCCACCCTACTTCTCCCACATCCCACCGGGTCCCGAAGGCTTGATAAGGCAATACTTTTTGGTAAAAAAAATTCTAAGTCTTTTTTTCATAGTGCCCCGTTTCGTATCCTCTGACCCGTACAAGTAATTTATTGTTAAAGATGCCACCTAATTCTATAAAAAAAGTTAAGTGCATTATCATAAAAAGTTCTCTACATACACACATTCCTTACCATAATTATAACAAAGTTGGCAATAATTAGAGCAGATAATAACGTTACCTTTCCCTTTTCCATTGTTCGTATGCTTTAGCTAATTACAGAAAAGTGCGGCAGGTGGTTGAACAAAAGTTAGTGCAACAGCCACATAATAATGTGGCCAGCCAACTTCGCCATAAACACGTATAACGCTCTTGTCAGACTTATTGCGCGCCACTGGTGCATAGGTCGAAGACCCCACTGACTCACATTCGAACGTCTCGCTTCTAGAATTATCATGTGTAAAATACGAGGAATTGCAAATATTTGTAGGTAATCAATCGTTAATGTGTGTTCTGGATTAAGGAAAATAATATTCAGTCACAGGCTCGTAGCAATTCCCAGGAGATGACTCAGGTATGTATCAATGTAAATTTTTTTAGCTATCTTTTTGATGAATAAGGACAAACTTAGAACTCTTATTTCTTTATTGAATTGAAAATATTAGGTTCCCCTGTAAAGGTTAAGTACCTAATTCGACGAACCATTTTAAGCTCAAATAGTATACAACTTACTACTTAAAATAAGTGTTTGTAAAGAAATCTAAATCGCTTAATTCAAGACGTCCTGAATTAAATTATATACTTAAAATATATATTTTTTTAATGTAATGTAACTTTGTGCCTTGATAATAACTAGGTCTGACGGATGTCATCTCTTTTGGTAAAAAATTCTCACCGTACGGGAGCTTAATTCAACGTTAGAAAAAACACCTAAAAAACCTCAATGAACTTTTTTGGAATCCCAAATAAAGCAACACAATAGACAGTAGAAAAAGTCAAAGATATCCACGTGGAAGCGAAGCACCCACAGCTGGCGTCAAAGATTCAAACCTTTCAATCTGAGCAGCTGACGGGGTACATATTATCCTAGATATCGCCTCAAGAAATCCTTGTGTTGCCAGTGAACGGGCAACAAAGACTTTATACACATATGCGGGCGTCAGCTGCCGGGACAGCTTGCGCCATAAAAAATAGGCCAATAACTCCGATGGCGAAAAAAAACTTAAAGAAATGTTAAAGATGGCGGCAGGTGCGGTGTCAGCTGCGCACGCACCTTTGTAATAATTGCATTGCGCCCGCGCTCGTTTTGTTTACCTCGCCGCACCACATAAGTTTTGTATCGTTTTGTGTCGGCCGCGCTCGCGTGTGATCGTGGATTTAAATTAAATATAAGGATCGATAAAATATGTATGTCTTGCTCAAAGTTATGATTCTGATAACTTTAAGCCATGTTAACATTTCTTTACATTAGATGATAAGAATAAGACGTAGGTATGTAGCATCGCTCCAATACATTTCAATTATAGAAATCATCTGTGTTTGAACTGATTTTTTTTTATTTCGAAGTTAGTTCCATAGTAAAAGTTATACCCTTGTAAGGTTTTAAGATGACTAAATTCCACGGTATAAAGTGACGAAGCAACTAACCGTTACGTACAAAATTAAGTTAAAGGAGCCTTGGGCTGCAATTAGGTGGCGTCTCTACCTACCTATACCTAAACAAATAAACAAGCCCGTAACTGTCGCACTGCAGGCTAAAGGCCTTTTCTCATACAGAGAAGGATCGAGCAATAGTCACTACGCTAGCTCACTGCGGGTTGGCGATTTCAGATTATTAAAATCCAGGTTTCCTTACGATGTTTCCCTTCACTGTTAGTCAGCGGTTAAGAAAGTACCTATAATATACATCATCATCATTAGCCACTGGAAGGCGTTCTGTTCACTGTTGAACAAAGGCCTCCATGACATTGAAACATTCGAACCCACACACCCGCGTGCTTGCAAAGCGGGTGTGTGACCAATGCACCACCACGACATTTCACCTATACTTAAACTTAACCCTAATGCTGTTTGTTCCTAAGTTTAATGAGCCATAGTAACAGTTGTGTAACCCACACAACCCTCACTCGTAGGTCCGTAACCACCGAATGGTAAGGCAGGGGTACACGTTACCCTAAACTGGTATCTCCAATAATGGTTATTATCCATTAGCTGATGCTCGCAATGTCGATTGTGTTGTGTGTCAATAAAAATATAACCACTAGGTATACCTACGTTTAAAATAAGAATAACTTCCCGCCATAGACATAGAATTTAGGTTAGATACGTAATTCTAAATCTATGCTTCTCGCCATATTCTCTAAAAAAACCTCTTATAAGAAAAAAAAGACATAAGTTTTGTAACAAATAATTAAATAACGTAGAAATAGATACGTTATATTATGCAAAATATCTTAATTCTTGCAAAGCGTACCTACTTTTCAAGCGACAAATTGACAGATAGAGCATGGTCAATGATGAGCCGGTAGTTTTCATTTCTCACTGGTCATTATCATATCTCTGTCGATATGCAACAAGCTGGGACTCCTCTAGGCGGGATGATGACTAATAAGTTGTGTAGCATTAGTTTTCCTTGTAAAGAAATGCTATATGGAATGTAGAACGTAAGCGTAGATTTATTATAGTTTTCCTATGTGGGTGACACATGGGGAACAAACCCTCTCTAATAAATAAAGAAAAAAGATAGGATAAGACATAAGATTAGAACCCATATGATAGTCAACGAAGGTTGCTGTCTCAGTAGCTAACCAAAGGGCCTTCTTGCGCAGGCGCAGGTTTGATTATCGCACGGGACAATTATTTGTATGGCCCGCATAGAGATTTCGAGTCCTAAATTTCCAGATGGGTCATTTTTCTGTACATACGTAATTACATATTGTATATTATACGTATTTAGGATCTCTGAATTTTTTATGCTCTTCCACGCGTTCGAAGCTAAGCTACAACCCGATGGTAGTCGTAAAGTTAACATTGAACGTAAACGCGCATGTATAAATCATGTTACTTGTAAAAATATGGCGCCCGAGTATTATAAACATGTTTGCGCTAATAAATTGCATTATTATACTACCCGCAGAGTAAGGAATACAAACCTATAGGCAAAACATGTAAGTTCCAAACCTAACTTTTAAGACCACATTGTGATGTTTTACTCATGTTTTTACGAAATATCTTTATCCTTTTAAACATGTTGAGCATCACGACTGATTCAAACATTATTGTCTTGCTTGACTTATTTTTTATATATTGCGTATAGGTATATACTGTGTGTACCTACTAGCTGCGTATGCACATTGCACTCTAGCGGACTAAGGAGAGGGCGCTCCGCCCCGGGCCTCCATATCTCGATAAGTAACTCCCCCTCCGGCCGAGCGGAGGTATTAACTTCTTTTTTACAAAATGTACACTACAAAAACTTAAATAGGTATTTGAGGAGAGCAGGAGTCCCTTTAGTTTGGCACCCCGGACTACTGACAGGCTTAGTCCGCCACTAGATGACGCTCAACTGGATAATAGAGCGACAAATAAGTATTGTTTCTTCTGATGAAAAATCATGACTTAAATTTCAACCTTTTTACTTATGTTATATGTGCTTGTCTCCATTGGCCTTCATTCTAATTTATTTTCACCTATAGATTTTCACTTACCAACACTTTTGAAAGTACCAAAAACTCTTATATCCATCTAAACGAAAATGTTAAGTTAATAACCGATACAAATAAATCGGTCAGTGTAGTGACCGCCATCTGCATCGCCAGCTCGGCGGCGCCCGCGCACCCTGCGCGATGCGCACGTGTCCGCGCATCTGCCGGTACTTCATTAATCTACCTGCTTTACCTGCTACACCTTTAGTTAACAACACACATCAATTTCGACGTTAAAAACACCGATTTTATTAGGCTTTATTTATTGTCCTCTTACTTAGGTACCTACGGCACGAATACAGTATCTATTATGGCTTGTACATACTATGGTTTACGTTTGACCCCGTGTTGCAATTTAGCGTTACTAGTACCTAATGTTGGATTGCAACACTAGATTGAAATACTGAATTATCGTAAACCATGCAGCCTTTAAGGTAACTAAGTACTAATCGGTGCCCTTACATTTTAACCCACGACGCAAAAAGAGTGGTGTTATAAGTTTAACGTGTCTGTGTCCCTCGGTGGCATTGTAGCTTCCAAACGAATAAACCGAATTTGATTAAGATTTTATTTGAAACCTATTGAGGTTTTTCTGTAGGTATCAAAATTTTTTAATTTATCTTAAAGTCGATACAAGACGGCAATTTGTATTTATTTTATGTAGTTAACAACTTGCCGACATACCAGTATTTTATTTAGGACATCTTTGTGTATTATGTCGCTTACTACAATAAGATTGTATAAATTGATAAATACGACTTGCGAGGAATTTATTCATTGTAAAGTATTTGTAGATGTGTTCTCGACAAAAGTAACGTTATTTCGAGGGTAGTTGAATGGAGCAGAAACTAGAGCAACCTTAAATAGTAGGCATTGTTATTGTGACCTATACATTTCAATCAAAGGAATCTGAGGACAGTCAAAAACAATAACAGGAAGAAGTCGTAATAAGTGGCGGAGTAAGTACTGCTTTCTACATTTCACAAATCTCACAACTTGCTTTGTTGATCTTTACGTTTCGCATTGCTTGAAAGTTGAAACTGATAGATTTCTTGACAATTTGTAGGTACAAGTTGCGCTTCAATAAGTTATGTGACAATACAAACAAGAACCTGATAATATGCAAATGTTATAACAAAGGACTCTCCATTTCAACCATACCTAATGTTACATACTCAAAAGGTAGCGTTCTGGAAATACAGACGCCGAAAAGATATTCCACTATGTATTATGAATGGTGGCGTTAAAGCATTAAATAAATATATCTTTCAACGATCTCAAATGCCGTGAAATTTGCTGCGGGTGGCACTTGCGCATAGAGTACCTACTCGTGTTTATGATTTCTTACATACAGTTTGGCAGTCAAAAAGAGTCTGAAAAAATTGGGGGCGCCGCTGGCGCACTTTTCACACTACAATTCATAAAACAGGGTAATTAGTACTTACATATTTCTATGACGAGTTTTTTGTCAATAATTATAATCAAATGAATCATTTTTATGTTATTTTAGTACTCACAAACTTAGTTTTTAAGATTTTTATTTTTAGTTCCAGCTGTCACCGCCTCAGACTCTTTTTTGCCAAGCTATACATGAAAACACGAGGTATACTTTTTGGGCTCTATTTGATCTCAGTTAATAAACAATATATTTTAATCGCGACTATTCCGAGAGAAAAACCTTCCTGCAGCTGTGACTGGTAACTGTTTGAGTAAGAGCCGATTTCACCACTGTCACTAAACGCGATCCATCGAGTTAAACTCGGTTCAAGCGTTTAACTGAGCTCAGAGCTGCAGTTTGTGTATAGGTGAACTTAGTTTAATTAAACTCGGTTATTAAAGGGAATGGTGAAATTGGTCCTAAGAGTAATTATATTTGTCTCGTTTTATAAATCCCGGAAAGAAGATTAGATACAACTCCGGGTTTTTAGTGCTGGGAAAAGAAGAAACGGTGCATTAAACTCAGGGGAGCTAGTTGCAGGTTTCGCCGCGCCAGCAGACACTTTATTGATATAATAAAAAAACATATTCAATATACTTGCATTTATTTTCAAACTTTACATTTAATTTTATGTTATTTAACATTTACATTTTCTTATTAATTTTAATGTTTTTACAAACCCCTAAGACTGATTTTATACATTATGTAACAAGTTGATAATTTGATGTCGAATTCTGCCGTAGGCCAGCTGATATTTATATAAGTGAAAATCCAGAGCAAAATAAATAACTTATATTATGCGAAATGTCTAATTCTTTAAGAATTTTTCTACTTAAAAGTAAAAATAATTTAATGCATAAATCAATACAATTAATTTCACAAACTAAGAAATATTCATTATAGGATACTGTTTCTAAAAATTAAAAAACTTAAAATGTGCTTCTATTCAAGATCATATTTTCAAAATATATGAATCTGTGAATAGCCTGCAAATTCTAGAAAAAATCTTTACTTTTTTTGTAATTTTCTTAAGTTTACTAATTTATACAAAATTAGATATTATGTAACTTAAGTTCTTAATGAAAATAAAATATGTCATTCAGAAATTGCATTAAAAAAACATTTAATACCTGACAGGTACGCTAATTAACAAAAAATCGATAAAAGCAATCGTAAATCTTGTTTTCACTTCACAAACGCCTGCATAAAACAGCGACCGCGACCTAGACTGACAGAGTTCCATATCAAACTAATTATTTTCAACCGTAATTTACTTAAAACTGACGTTCCGTACTCACTGTAAATAAATATGAACCAAGTGAAAATACTTCGTTAATATGTGCCTAATGTCGTTTTTTACTTTACTATACCAAACTGAATATTTATTTATGGGGCTAACTAACTTCATATAAAGATTGTTACATAAACTTCGAACCCACTCAATGTTTAGGCCTATTATCTACGAATAAGTGATGATTATACAAAAATACAATTTCAAATTTTATTTACTTAAGTATTATCACTTAAGAGATCAGTCTTAAGACCTAGAATGTTCTAGATCTAAAATTTGAAATGCATATTTTGAGACACATGTGTCACCGAGAGCCTTTGAATGTAAATGATTCTACCTTAGAAAAGTCATAGTATATTATAATTACCTTAAAGAATAATCAAGTACAGTATAATTTTAAGCGATAATTACAAATAACCGCCGTCATCGCTCTGGTGAGACATTTGTCTAATCAACACTAGTACGTAACCTATAGGATAGGAACTCGTGTATCGTTACCAAGCTATGTGTGATGGTGTCTCGTGGTGGCCTGCTTACTTACATCGTGTCTCGGGCTCGAGGGCGCCACTGTGCCCGTGACGTCACGTGGAGTCACGATTGTCGCTAGTGTCGCTAATGTCGCTAATGTCGCGCTCCCAGCCGTGTGCCGCGCCGCCCTCGAGCCCGTGGCCTGCTATTTACAAATATTCTCAATAAACTCGTTAAATTGTCTATCTTATTAACAATAGCCAGGTCTCTACTTTAAAAAAATATCTCGATAATAAGTCCTATCTTTGTTATTACTGCAGAATTAATCGAAATTATCATTTACCCAGGAAGTCTAACAGGAATGTTCCTGTGTGTTACAGAGCAAGATACAGTCATGTCAGAGACATCTGTGCCCCTACTAAGAAACCATACAAATATACTGACAGTTTCAGCAAGACATAATGTACCCGTCTCCATCCATTCTGAGGAGTGAAGAGACAGAATAGATTATTACATTTACCACTAACTAAAACTGCCGAATATTCTGACTCTTACTAGAAGTACAGACCACACTTGTTCACTCCAAATATTCAACTTATCATAATGTTACAAGTATGTTTTCATTGCGCACTGCGGTAACTAAAACGTTTTAGCTTGGACGCAAACTTCGTGTTAGTAAAATAATGATATTTTCAATCCCGTTATCATTGTACACTTGAGCAAACCACAAACAGGAGAATAATATACATTCAGCACTCAGATGAAATAAGGAATTATAATAAAATAATTTATTGAACTCATTCACTCACAACCTCGTTATATTTCATATGTCGAAGTTAAGCAAACAAGGCGAAGAATGGCTCACAGCCATTCATTGACACACACCTGTATGCTTGAAGTGTTTACTCTCAGCACATCTACGCTGTATGATATCAAAATCATACAAATTTTATACATGTCACCAGGAAATCAAGATAATCGTTAGTTTTTAATATCACGGAAAAACTGAAATTATAAACTGAAGAAAAATTATAACAGGCATATCCACATAGATCTAAAATTACTGTTAACTATAAAATTACTGACGAAGTCTTTTTCTGAATTTGTGATCAAAATCAAGCTAACGTGAAATTAATTTGGTACCATTCAGCTGTCAACTGAGCGAACGAAGCTAGCGGTGCTGCGGTAGCATTCGGTGAGTGCCACACATTACGAAATCTAAGAAATAACTATAGTTCTAGGTTTTAATTTAACATAAAAATTGTATTTAATATAAATATTTAATACAAATTGTGAACTGTGTTACCTGTATCTAATATATTTTCAGTTTATTATTTCCCAGGTTTTTTTCCGTCAAATTATAAACCAGCGTCGCTTACAATATTCCAGTGACACATATAACATTATATGCGATTGTTAAAATATAGTCACTCACTTAACTCATTGTTAAACATGTCAATGTGAGTGCACCTATCTTCCACAAGGAAGTATTCATGTAAAAAGTTTATCACTACAAAACAAAACTGATACTCAAAAAGCAGAAAATAAAAAGTAGTATTCTTTTAAACTCATTCACTATATACAAAATATATGTTTTATCAATTCAAAGACGTTGCATTGTTACCATAGATGGAATATCCTTTCACTTAACTGTATTTCGATCACTAATGATTAATGAACATGCAGCAAAAGGATCCCCTAATATCAATAAAACCCAATTTAAAATCACTTAATTTGGCGAAATATATATTCAGCTATTTATCTGAGTATTAAATATACTACAGCTTATAGCAAAGTTCTTAAACTTACATGCATATTTACAAAATTTACAAAAGAAAAAATCAATGTATGGGAAAGTGGCATATAACAAGATTGTTATTCACTCAGACAATTTTGTACAGTTCAGAATGTATGTAATAAATACTTTGCAGACAATGACTTTTATAATTATCTCCACAGTAGCAAAATAATTTACTCTGAGTTACAATGAGCCTTTAAATGTACATGTTATATATTATCTCTATCATAGTACACAGCTATTAATAACAGCATGTGACATTTAAAAGCTTTACGATTGTGTTACCTTGTATGTAAATGTTACACTACACTGCAATAAAAATTAAAGGCACACAACTCCAACAGTTCTTTATATAATGAACTATTATCTAAAGTAAGAACTTTAAGTAATGGTATCAACTATATATTTTTACACATAAATCTCGTACAATGGTCGTATTCATGTAATACAATATGAAAAAATATTATCAATTTGACATAAATAAAAAAATAAACGATTCAACTTACTGTCCAACAATGTCGTTTCACGAGCACATCACAACATAACACTTCACCAACACAACCATTGTCGAGGCGAACGTTCACTGTCGAGCGACAAAAGTACCAGGCGAACAGAACCGAGCGAGCGCTTTAGTCGAAGTCAATATCCATGTTGTACTGCCGCTCCCGCTCGTTGGAGTTGAGCGACGACGACGAGTTGGAGCTGCTGGAGTTGGTGTTGGAGCGCGACTGCGGCGCCCACACGCCCGCCGTGGTGACCGACGACGCCGTCGACATGCTGCCCGACGAGCTGCTGCTGTCGCCCAGCGCCTCCCACGCGCCGCGCCGCGGCAGGCGCCGCACCAGCAGCTGCGTCAGCGACGCTGCAACACACTGAGTCAGCCGGCTCCACAGCGCGGCCCCGCTCCGACGACCAAATACAATCCAAGCAATACTTTCAGGAGCTGCGCTTCAGTGACTCAATTGCTAATTACATGCTCGCTGCCAAAAAGTATTGCCTGCATTCCGCGGTGACATGTGTATCGTGGCTACTAGGACATCAGAGATACTGACGGTACTGGCTGGCCGAGGAGTCGGTGGGCGGCGCGGCGGGCGCGGGCGCGGGCGGCGGCGCCTCGTCGTCCGGCAGCAGCGAGCGCCGGCAGATGGGGCACGTGGCGTGCAGCTGCAGCCACGGCGAGATGCAGCCCGAGTGGAACATGTGGTCGCACTCTAACCGGGATACTGTTTCACCTGCAACACAACAATACCATATTACACAACCTGCCAGCAAACAGTAATTCAACCCTCGTGGTTACTGCTAGCACTACCAGGCTCTCATCTCGCTCATCGTCGTCGTGATGACATTTTTATTTCAAATGAGGTCTGTTCATCACTTGACTAGAGTTCTAGTCATGACAGTTATCAATACTGCTAACAACCTAGAAAATACAGTAGTGCTATAGTATATTTCATTACAAGTTCGGAACGGCTGTCATTGCAAAGAGTTCCGACAAATGTCTACCCGAGCCGAGGCGCAGCCGAAGGCGAGGGTTGACAGTCGGAACAAGTTGCAATGACGGTTCCGTACGTGTACTGAACGACTATTTTTAATACAGTTGCGAAAAAATGAAGCAAGATGATTCAACTGACCTATCTTAAAGATTTCGCAAACAAAGGTTTAATGATTACTACGCTACTAATGATTGCTACCAGGGTCCCATGTTATGAAAAAGATTTTTGTAACTGACCTGCCTGGAAGTTCTCCCAGCACACTGAACAAGATGTGTTGGCGGCTGCCTGCTCCTCGGTGACAACTTCTGACGGTAGTGCTGCTATTTGTTCTCTAGGTAAGGGTGGTGGACCCGCATTTTCTAGCTGACCTAACAACTGTGTGACCACTGCGTCTAGACCTGGAAAAAGAGTTTTTTATTGTTAAAAACTTAAAAGCATTTTTTTAGCTACTCGGCCTATGAGTAGGTGCAATAGCTAACGTTTTTTTTTATTATTACAAGTGGTCCAGTCAGTAGTCTTTAATCGAGCTTATTTATAATTATATTTAATATTCAGTTGTTGTGCAAATATCACTTGTCAGAGATTCAGAGATGGCGCTTGTAATCGCTACATCTAGCATGATGTAGGTTACACGTCGTAATTCAGAGATGGCGGGGTTTTAATAAATATTTTTGTATTTATAACGTACATTATCTATAAATTTTAGCTTTCTGCATTTCTTCTCCATATAACCTATATCTGTGCGAAATCTCACACTTATTCGTGCGCACAATATTCTTAATAAGGGTTCCGATGTATTCGCTTCACATATTATTACATAATTTATTCCCAACATTATTTATATAGGGAATTTATAATGTATCTTATATACAGACTAATCTATTGTTATGAGAATGTAAAAACATTGTATTAAAATTATGTGAAAAAATATTTTGATTTGAAATGGTCAGTACAGCAGAACGGAAATTTCATAGGTGTAAAGACCTAATGTGTATGTCTCATTTACTTATTCGTGCTCTCACTCACACAAATCGACATCGAACTAACTACAAGCAACGCAACTCGCTCATGCTTTTATTGAGAAAATTGAAGTTACCATTATTTTAAAAAAACAATCAAATCGGTTAGAAAACACTAACCCAGAAACATATCTTAGCCACAAACATGCATGCAACATAAAATATTTATTTATTAGAATCCTATGTATCCAAATACGTCAGAGCAAGACAGGAAGAAGGGAAGGGTTAATTACTGCATTGTGAAGCCATAGACGGAGTAACGTTTAATGCATCTCACAAATAAGTCTCAAACAAGCCTGTGCTAAAAGAATAGGCGTACTAGGATAGCATATAACTAAACAAGAAGGTAAGTAATAAATGGTTAACCTTCACCGCCAAACACGTAGTCCCCAGGCGCTCCGACGAGCACGAAGGGCGCACCTGCAGTGACGGCTCCCGAGGCGGGCCGCGCGCCCCCGATCATCCACACCAGTTGCTCCATCAGGGTTTCCCTTCTACCTGCACCCCTGCGAACAGAAACAGGAAGTAAGACTTTGTGTACACTACGATTGACCCTCATTTAGGCACGGTAAGGAACAGATTTTGGTATCCTTTAGAAAATCTTTACAAGGAGTGTTTTTATTACTGACAGCAAGTTTATCTCTATTTGAGGGTTCTAAGTCAAATACAAAGATCGCTCAAATGGAGTCCATTTCATTGTAATGAATAGACATTGTATCTAGACTGCTACTCCTCCATCTAGACATTTCTAGAATAGCATAACTTTTTTTTACTTTTTTTGTTTGTTTTTTTATAATGGAAAATAAGCATTGGTATTGTTGCTATGTATGAAAGTATGTAATAAAACGACTCACCGCAGTCGCCCGCCCGACATTAGGAATGCTAGATCGTTCAACATTGGCGGTGTGCCCTGAAATAAATTAATTATATTATTTACATTAAGTTTTCAAGTACAGTCAGCGACACGTCAGTTTCTGAGAACTATAAATACTATAATGTATCTTAACTTAATAGACATAAGAACAATTTTTCTAAATGTTTACATGTACTTCAGTATTCTACTGCTGCAATCCATCTGCAAGTGTTTGGCATTGCAATGTTGTTCTTAATTAATAGATTTTATATAAAAAGTCATGACCTTGTATTTGTACACTATTAAGGATGATTTTTATTTTATCTTTAATAATAGGCTTGACCATATCTCCAAATCTGAAGACGGATTATGTCATTTTGGATAATGGGCACATTCAGTAACTCTTTTATTATTCAATATATTAAGAGAGGAATGTATTTTTTTTTAAATATAGTATAAATACGACATATCAAGACAAAAATATGTAGCTGAAAAAACAAAACAAAAACATCTAGAATCTATGAGAAAACTATCAACTCAACATTCTTATCAGTTTCCAAGAGGATAATAAGACCAGAGATAAAGTCGTTAACAAATGCGCAGGCGCATAATCGATCAAATCTATTAATATCTATCGCTCGCCCACGTGGGATTGCCGTATTCGTATAGAATACAATCAGGAGTTTGAAAGATCAAAACGTTTTGTTATCGCGCGCGTCACGTGGTGACGAAAACGACTCACGCGACCACGATAGCGAACCGCAATACTACGTCACATTAGAACAACTTCCCGGGGGACTGCTGACTGACACAAATGCGCAAAAACATATGCGAAACATTAAATTACATTGCCCTAATTAAATAAATTGTTTTATAAAAGTCTACATTTGATTATTAGATTCTCCCAAAGAACTATACAGTCAACATATTCCACATCAAAATAAAGTCATAAAATAGATAAGCATTATAATGTATTTTAGTCCGTGTCATCTTAAGGGCAAGTGTTTGAATAACATAATAATATGTATATTTTGTTATATCCAGCACTTACTAAGCTAGGTCTAAAAATAAACAATGTATTTGTTAGTATTATATTAACTTATTGTATTGTATTGTTTGTAGTACCTATAAAATGGTGCACAACTTAATTAAATGCTTGCTAATGAGCATATTCAGACAGTTTATATATACCAAAGGCGTGTAGCTATCAAAGCAAGTCTTGGTGGGGAGGCGCAGGCGCTTTTTTCGCGTACTTTTTTGCAAAAAGTAAGGCGGCTGCGAAAAGAAAATGTATGGAAAAAAAGCGCGCGCGTCCATAATATAGTTCAGTTATTTTTTAATGGCTCAAGCAAATTTCCAATATGAATAGATTTTTAATATAAAGAAATACTTCCATGTTATAATTTATAGATATATTTTATTTCCTTTTATCCTTAAGTTAATTTCAAGTTCCACCATTTAATTTATTGTTATTTCTTTTAATCTTTTAATTTGTTGTGTGCAAGAACAGAATGAATATTTATTTTTCTTCTTTAATGAAAATACAAAGGTGTATTTAATGATTTGTCTTTAAAACCCGTAAAAACCTAGTCAAATTACATGTTATTTACTTAAAATATATCATTGTGCAGCATGATTAACAATCTGAGATTAGATTATGTAGGTAGATAATATTTTCTCATGACTCACAATTGAATTATTTATTAATTTATTAGCTGTAGGTATAGTGTATTGGTTATTTAATGTGATGACCTCAATGACATTAACATTCATGATTGTACCAATTCTAGAACAGGGGAATTCAATGTCACAGCTGGACAAATAACAGGGTTTTAGGTACTATTATTATGACAACAACTATTATTGAATGGGCAGGACATCTTGCAAGGAGACATGACAACAGATTTAATAAGGCTTTTTTGTTGCAGAATCCTTGAATTGGAAAAGAAGAAGTCCACTTACTGGATGATATAAATAATCTAACATTGAGATTAAAAAGTTATGTTATTTTCAGGCATAAAACTATCTATCTCTATGCTCTTTTCTACTTAAAAGAAGGACACACCAACAAAACCACATTAATATATATATTAAATTAGTATAGATCAGGGCTGGCCAACTTGATTAGACCCAAGATCTCCTGTTACTGACCAGACTCTGTATGATTTACCATTTTTTACATACATCTGTGCTACACATAAATATTATCATTTGGTAAATTTAACATAATAATATATTTTTCTTTGCGTTGCCTTAACCAACAAGTTGGTTATCTATGGGTGGTTTATAGGATGTAAGTTTTTGCTATCAACAATAGATAACCCATATGCAGTAGCCATGCAACTTGACCAAAAGAACAAGGTTATTTCAATAATTATATTTTGAATTATCTATGTGCAAATCAGTACCTAAAACTCCCATACATCTACATCCTACTGGCTTCCCATTGAAAAATGGCACAGCTAATAGTGTTTTCATACTGTGCCGTTGGTTTTTATACCATTGGGCTCTGACAAAAATGTACCCTTCACCATTATAGACCATTACTATTACATTTCAGATTAATCATTACATGAACAAACTGCAAAATCACCCCAACTGTAAACCCCTATTAAGTTACTAGGAGTGCAGGAATAACATTGTTTAAAGTTATTGTATGACCTATCCTACTATAGTTCTAGTCTAATGATATATAATAACTTGTGGTCGAACAATTGAAGGACTGTGTTTATGTAACAAGTAATGAGTGAGTTACACATTACTAAAACATATTTCTATAATAACTTACTATTATCAAAACTTATAAATATGGTTGTTAAGTTAGTACTAAGGCTAGTTTCTAAATAGGTCACTTTGCAGTATGTAAAATATTATTGCACTGCAGGCCAAAGGCCTCTTTACCCCCCCCCCTTCCTTCCTGGGAGAAATACTCCCAGTTCAGTGCTTTCTGTGGCCAATCCCACCAATAAACATCTAACTCATCCCAATCTTCTTCTGGGCCTACCTTGTAATTCACTTTTAAGGCCCATTATATTTTTTACATTGTATAATAAAGCATGCAGACTTGATAGGTCCACAAATTAGAATGTGATTACTGTTCTTATTGTACCATACAATGTTTACTACAAATTGTATTTTATATCTAACTATAACTTGTACAGTAATTGTGGTGTTACCTTTAATTAAAATATAAATTAATCTTACTTGTGACAAGTGATGTATGTCATCTGAATCATCCAGGTTGCTCATGTCGTCGATATTGCTCATATCATCAATATTGCTCATGTCCGCATCACTGAAGTCATCTCCTGATAGTGCCAGCCCCTCCGTCTCATTTTCCAGTTGTTCAATGAAACCACTTGCACAGTAAGGGCATGTGTAATCCTGAAACGATTGTAACCAAGTTTTTAATAATTGAAACCATGGACTATACTTTATGTTTAATGATTTAGTTTAAACAATGTGACATTTTATTGAAAAGGATTATTTTAATAGGTAGGTACCTAGTTGTGGTCAATGATAAATGCATTCTATACACATACATTGTTAACTTCATGGTTTAATGATATGTATTTTTAATAATGTATTTATGGTTATGCAGTATCCTTGATAATAATGTTTTAGATAACTAATTGCAGTAAAAAGTACTATTGTCATCAAGAGCATTATATTGGAAGCACGCAAGTACAGTTAACAAAGTGAAATAGGAAGACACCACTGTAAAAAACATACTACGAATGATGTAATTGTGTGAAATTGACAATTTCCGTCAATCATGACCCCCAGACGATTTTCCAAAGAAATGTCACGCCGTATTGTGAACCGGCTGGACCAATGGCCCAATGGAAATTAGCCACGGAATTTTCATCTCTCTTTAAAGTGGCGAACAAAATTAACCTTATAAATGCGGAGGTCATACCTAGAGTGTGTTCTAAGTGTAATTCACTGAATAATTTCTCCTTTATTTCGCAAAATAACCAAAACTATTGATTTTTACCTGTAAAACATCTTCGAATTCAATGTTACACCTGTGGCAGAAAAACCGAGCGGTTGGTCTCCGCTCTACCAAAGCGTCAGCCATTTTAGGAATATATATTCACAGTTTCACCAACAGATATTTAAAGTTTTAAATATGTGCTTGAGGATTGTGCTTTCAAACTCTCAACAAAAATTTAACAATCGCCATTTTTTTATAGACATGCACACTCTATGAATGTTTTTTTTTATAAAAAAATCACAGATGATGCAGCATTACAGATAAGAAAATGAATGTTATTGTCTATGTTTAACAGCAATCGACCACAGATTATATTCTGTATGGTATTAAACAATCGACTTGGATCACTATCAATAGAAAAAATTACTTAGTTTTCTAAAGAAAGATTTGCAAATGCACCTGTTTTTTAACCAACATCGATTGAGAAAAATGTTGTAGATTTTTAATAATTAACGCAATTTTAAACCATAAAGTTTGCGTAAGTATATTTTGTTACAATTTTATTTCATGTGTAAATGCAGTCACATTGAAATAAGTTAAGTACAGTTTTGCAAGGCAACAACAGAAGCGGTGTGTATCCCGCGCATATCCCGCGTCATAAACTCATAAGGGATGCTTATTTTCTGTTGCTCGCCTAAATTTATTTTTTTTATTCTTGCAATCCTAACAGTGTGACCATATGTGGCAGGATCCTGCCTTTTTGGCAGGTTTAGGCCCCGATTTTAGTGTCTGGCAGGTTGGCTTGACGTTTTTATAAATGTGGCAGTTTCTGGCAGTATTGCCCGTATGATGTTGGTCCACCGGTTACTCCGTGATTAGTCGGCCAATTTGTGTAATGTTTGATCATTTTGTGTATTTTTTTGCATTTGACAACCTTTTTTTTTTTTTTTTTAGCTCATTCCGTCATTCGATTCAGATGAATTTGATGACGGGACGACCTTTTTTTTTTTTTTTTTTAGGTATTTCGATAGGAAAACAGCCTTTGGCAGGTTTGGCAGGTTTTCTTCGTTAGTGGGGCAGGATTTCGTATTTGGAGATGGTCACCCTGAATCCTAACATTCATCTGTCATTAATCGTTCGTTTGCGTGTTGGTTGCTGTGGGTCGTCTATAATAAATGAATATAAAAATATTGTCTTCATCATGAGTTTTACAGTGTCTTGTGTTATTTTTAATACAAATTATGTTTAGTTCAACACCGCTAATCATTTGTAATAAGGTCCACCAATGTATCAATGAATAATTCGCAACCAGATAGTACAGTGTTTGCGCGAATGATTGTTATCAAAAATATGTAAAATAAGTGGAATCATGTGGATAACTCTTAATTTAATCAATTATCATCTTCCGTTTAACCTAATATAAGGTTCTATTTATAAATAGTTGACAAAACAAAGTTGCAATTGATCAAAGTGGGTCAACGCAGTGTTGGTATTATTTGATTACAATGAATGAGAAAAAGTTGGTTCAAAACTTCAAAAGCTACATCAATGTATCTCCTCCGGTAAGATTCTTATACAGAAAAATAGTATTACATTGTGAATCAAAATAGTTCTTCTATTGTGACTATCAATACTTTTGATGTGTTGTTATTTATGTTGGTGGAGGTTAGAAAGTGTTTTTAATATAAATATCTATTCATAACGTTTGTTTACCATATTTCTTGACAAAGAATGTATGTTAGTTACAGTTTATTTATAACTCATTGGCCTATCACATTGATAAGATGAAAGTAAATACATAAATAACAATGTAGTCACATTTTTTCTTGCAGAGTAAAGGAGAAAAAAATGGATCACTACAGGAAGTGAAGCCTAAACTATTAAATGGTAAGTTTTTTTTACTTGTAAAAAAGGAAACAAATAAGTAAACAAAATGTGGTTTGGGAGTTTAAAACAATTTTTTAAATTGATTATACCTACTTTTTATTGTACACCACTTTGACAAAAACAATATTAGAGTACCTATATGATTTACATAAAATCATACAATGGGTGGTCTTATCGCACATGACAATTTCTTCCAGACAACCTTAGGATGCAATGAAAACTATTAACACTTTTTAAAATTGTAGAATTATCTATTCTGCTGATGACATTTTTTGAGTTTCTTTTGAGAAAAACTGTAGCTAACTATACCTCCGGTCTACTACACTCATCCCATTTTATTCAGTGTTGACCATTCTTTCTCTTTTAGTTTAACTCTAACGATCTTACAATGTGGCTTTTATCAGGAGCATGCAGTTTATAAAGGCAACAAGGCACTGCCTACCCTGACAGATAAGACGTAGACAATGAATTAATGAAACTAAGTAGGATTTGTATGTATGGCCTACCCTGTCGAAAATATCTGTGCACTCCCCTGGCTTTTGCTCAATAAGTCAATTTACAAGTGACACTAGCAATGTCACTACCACAAAGAGCTAAAAAGAAAAAATAATATACCTATCCTTCATTTTGTTACCCAAACCTAGTTGTATCACTATAAAAAATACAAGAGCACCCCATGATGTTAAAAAAATACATAACCAATTATCTGTTGGTTATAAAAAAATATCTTGTAAGGAAAGGAAGGAATTAAACCTGAAATACACAAGCCAATTTTTAACCACTGTGTCAATGTTGTGCCCTTATTTACCATTGGCCACTGTAGGCAAGCACCCAGGCCTCCAAGATCTTTTACTATTTTTGTATTAATGAGAATGATATAACCAAATGTCTTTAATATGTTATTTTAATTTTATTAGGCCTAAGGTGGCTTCAGGCTTGACCTAATGTTGGCACCCCAACAATTATTGACACTCAATAAAAAATATGAAATTTATTCAATAATTTGTGTTACTTTATAAGAAAACTGAATCATTGTCATTCAATATTAATATTTTTGTGAAATTTTTACATGTTTTAGCACATGTTAGCTTATTAAATATAAATATTTAATAAGAAATTTGAAAAAACAACTGATACGGATGGGATTTTTTTTTTTCAAATTTCTTATTAAATATTTATATCATTGGTTAATTATTTTTATAAATTGACAATACTGAATACTCAGTTTAAATAGCGTAAAATATTGAGTTGTGGCAGTCCTACTTGTTTTTCCCGACTGTCAAGGAAGGGTTGTATTTACCGAATTTCAGAAATCTGTAGTTTAACTATGTATTTATAGACCAGGGTAGAAGCCTTTAAAAATAATAAAAAGTGAACATAAATAATAGTAGGATGAAACACATTGGAAAAGGAGAAGAATATTATAAAAGTGAAAGGAAAAATAATTTACGGGCAATCTGAGTTCGGGAAGTGGGGGAGGGGGGGGGGGGGTTAAAGGGTAAAAAACGGTGTATCTCGATTTACTTTTTTATGTGTAAGCCTTCGCAATATTGCGTGAAAATAAATGGTTTCTTTCTTTCATATAAATATACACACGGTATCACATCAAGCTGTAAAAAACCAATATGAACTGACCTCGCATTGTTTAGTCTCTTCGTAGAACAAGATGTCAGCTTATACTGGAAATGTTTAGCTTGATGTGTAGCCATGTGAACACAAAAGAAAAATCTATTTATTATATAATTTGGATTATTGTATTATATGGTTTAAAGACCTAGCAAATTTTAAGAGGTAATAAAGTCTATGAAGCTTAACAACTTTTCTTCAAAGAACATAGGTCAAAATCTTAAAAAGAAAATTTTACTCTCATATAAAACTGAGCCATGTGACCAGTCACTTTGTAAATAAAGTCAATTGTCGATTTTCACCGACCTATGTTCCTTGAGGAAAGGTGTCCAGTTATCTTATTACCTCATAAAATTTGGCACGTATTTAAAGCAGCAGAGTGTATAATTTGGAACAGTGAATTTTCCTTATAGGTACATAACTTTATGCATATTGCCAAAAACAAAATTGCGATGGTGTAGGAAAGTAGGTTATTTTATCAATATATTACAGTACGGTCAGTGAGCACCGGATACCTAATCCAGGGGGGATTTGGTATCTGGTGCATCTTCTTTCCTTAATCTCCCCACCCTTTCCGTAATCCCGTACCGGGTCGGCAATGCGTAAGTGATACCCATTGTGTTGCAAACGTCCATAAGTTAAGGTAACTATCAGGCGGGCCGTAACCCCTTATTTTGACATCTTAGATACTGGTTACCCCCATATTTGCCGGGTTTAGGGGTTTCTATTGTTCACCCACAATTAGGTTTTTTTTGCATTACCTCATGAGTATTTCCGGGATTTTCTTCCAACTCAACTCATAAAAAAGAAGGCAATTTTAAGAATCGAACGTAAAGGTTCTTTTCCTTTTCATCCTAAATGTATGAGTCACTAAACACTATAGTCACTAGACTAATTACGGGTGATATTTTACAAAATTTATGAGAGTTCAATAACGCGTTACGTTTCCTCTTAATTACGTACATCCAAGGGCAAAACAATGAAACATCAACCTTTTATTTCACCCGATGTATATGATGATGCAAATTACAATAATAATCATTAGGTATGCGTTCCGTACGCGTAACTGTATCGCCTTTTATGATCGCCTGGTAACTTGAGTCAGCTATGTATGGTAATGATAGGAAGTGGTGTCCTATACTCCAGTTGATGGCGTATTGTGATTCGCGATGGGTGTTCTAAAGAAAGGTAGGATCAATTTCTTTTGATTAGGTATCATTACTAAAGTGTTTTGCTGCCCTAGTACTTGATTAATTTAATGCATGTTGATATCTGTGACCTTGTTTACAATAATTATTATCATTATTAATGTATGACAATTTATATTATTATTTTAGCTGTTTTTAACTTGTTTTTTTTTTTATAAAACATTGCATTTATGGTAGGTAGTCTATGAGGTTTTGTCTTAATCACTTGTAATTTTATAATTTTATTTTTCGACAATAGTTGCTGTTACGATTTGATCTATAGTGACATACTGCAGGGCAAAGGCCCAATTCCACTTGTCCTGTCTAAGACCAATCTTTCAGAAGCGAGTCCAGTTCATCCCGACACATCTGGGTCTTCCGCGAAATCGTTTGTAACACACTGGATATTTAAGTAAATTAAATTTCCCCATATTAGTAGTACCCCAAAACAATTTAAATACATCACAATGTTAAATATTCGTTAAAAAGCCAAGCAAAAGCAGTAAACCCCAAAATACACACAATATCGCAAATATTTTCGTTGCACGGTGCCGCATGACTCAAAGACAACATTCACGGTCATCGCGTATTGCGCAAATTGTTCTTATTTCCTTCGACAAACCGCTGTAAAAACTACGGTCCAGATCGTTAGGTGTGAAGGCCTTTAAAAACTTAATTGTATCAGATAAAGGAATGTTTGAAGACTCTCATGTAAATAATCAAGATCCTATGTTATTATGACGCTCTAGTATCTACTTAGCCCCTTGCATTATTAGATACCAGAGACCTGGTTTTGTTTTTTTTTTATAATAATAATTATAAATCTCATCATCAAGTGCCCTACCACACAACCTATTAGAAAAAAAAGACGCTATATCTATCTATCTGTCTGTAGAATTAAAAGGAACTTCTAATCCTACTTATTATTTACACTATAGAATGAATATTCTGTAGAATACTTATGTATTTCTCAGAAATGGCATCAGAAATGAACAAACCGTATCGTCAAATGAA
This sequence comes from Protodeltote pygarga, assembly GCA_936450705.2. Classification (NCBI taxonomy): domain Eukaryota; kingdom Metazoa; phylum Arthropoda; class Insecta; order Lepidoptera; family Noctuidae; genus Protodeltote; species Protodeltote pygarga. The sequence goes on from OW388263.2 coordinate 12,693,259, forward strand.
AACGCTCCGCAACATCGATATCGTTTTATTTTGACGTCGTATTTTTAACAAGATATTTTTTTATGATCGTCGCTAATTTTCCGATTCCGTAGCGGTATCAATTTAATACTAGTGCAATGACTCTATAACGGGTTTTATGAAAAAGATATTTTGTGAACTGTTACAATACAAGCACACTTTTATCAATCGCTAGAATAACCAGTTCACTTCCCTCGGTTCAATAATTTATTCGATTTCAATTTCAGGTTTGTATTTGTAGTCCTTACGCAATAGCTTTATCAATTTTCTATTTAGCACTGCATAGTCATAATTTGGGAAATCTTATTATATGCTCACTAACACCTTACTACTTACTGCCTTTGTCAAGTCTTCCTGTAAATAGTGATATAGTCCTACCTACCTATCAGCCTAGTCGCTACTCACTACAATGAGCGAAATCATAGACTCACGCCTATTTCTCAGGGCAAAAGTCCCATCTAATAGGAAGCAAAACCCCGTGCTGCCACTGAAAAAAATATGTCACTAACCGACCTGGAGGTTCAACCTAGGACGAGAACGGAACTGAACGGAATAATGAGTATACTCTGTATTCTGTAGTAAATGCAACACATTCACACGCAATACAAAATTTAAAAAGAGATATTTACATTGTTAATCAGAGCGCGATTTACGTAACACAATATTTATAAATTAACGCGTGGCATGACTCATTTATTGTAAGTGTAGGTCGTTGTCGTAGATAAAATGTTTGTATTGTACAGTTAAATTTATGGCGATTCGTAAACATTGGCACCATATTTTTTTTGTAATTAATAGGCGCGCGTTTGTGCACTACTTCACCTAAGTAAGCAATGCCTGTCGCGAAGTAGTTTTCTGCATTTTGGGGCCCACTGTGCGGTTGTTTTCATTTTGATCCTGTACTTAATATTACAGAATTGTTGACAAATGGATAGCTGTCTCTCAAAGAAATTATATTCAGCTATGAGTATGACTCAAATCACGCAGTAATTTTTTAAAGGATAATTCTTTTAAAAAAGAAACCTAGAAAAAACCTTATGACGCTCGTTACATCCCAATCAGAATCTTGTGTAACTTTTACGTACATCGCGTCCAAGACTGCGTCACCTTGAGAAAACGCGAGATGACGTGATCCTACATAACCGAAACCCCTTTTATATTACCGCTAGAAAAACCCCGGGTCGACTCATTCTGTAAGATTCTTTTATAGTTTTAAATAATCTTCGCAACTATATTCAACTAGCTTTAGCCCTCGTGTAGAATTGATCGGAATGATTTCCTATGTTCTATCCAGAACAGGTTCTATCTGTAAGATAAAGTTTTATCCAAATCCGTATAATATGCGTAATTGAGAAAACAAACATCTTCTACATTTTAAAAGATTTTGTTTTAGAAGCCCGTCTTGTATCTTCCTCTCTTCTCACTGACGTTTAGTTCTTCAAATTCTCGAGTCTTTAAAACGTCGAAGTCACGAATACACGATCTGAATCAGACTATGCCCCACTGCTAGACAAACTCTTTCTCCCACAAATCGTGGTAAGAAAATTCACCACACTGACCTTCTGACTGTGTGTTGGTGAATTTATCAAGCCGTAAAAGGACTCTTAATCAGTTTAACGACCACAACTACAAGTGGTAACCCGGGTCTACTTCTTAATATGCCTTCCGAAGCAAGTTAATCTAACCTTTCCCAATTCGCTCATTTCTTTAATTAGGAAGTCAAGATAGAACTCATCAATTTTAGATTCAATTCACATTAACCTATCGCCGTCCACTGCTGTTTAGCAGTAGGCCTCCACTAAAGAGCGCCAACCATTGGATTCAATTACTTATGCAATATGTGATTTATGTCCTGTTCTTGGGCTGTAGCCCTAGAGTAGTACTATTTTGTACATGTAAATAAGAATCAATTTCCCTCGTCCAGGTGAGCTGGTGACGGGAGCGGCGCACAGCGTGGTGATGCTGACGCCGCTGAGTGAGTGGGACCACGGCCGCTTTGGATCACTCTTCGTGACCAACTACAAACTCTCTTTCGTGCCCTTGGAGAATTCGTCCAATGAAGTGAGTATTTATTTTTGCAAATTTTTATTAGTTAAGGTAAACCTATCCGAAATGACCAACCTTTCTGATACTAAATAGTAGAGCATATCTGCTTAAAATGGCAAACTGGGCAAAATGGAGTTGCTGGTGAAAATTCAATCATGGTTCGAAAGACACGTAGCGACATCTATCATCATTAGAAAGTTGTTGTCGTTTTCCTCGGGTACAGTTCTTTTTTCATAATGAAAGGTACCCTGTCTATGTCCATTTCTGTACTCCTGACAACGTATATGCAAAATTTCAGGAGGATCGGTTCAGGCGTGAAAAGGTAACAAACAAACAAACTTTATTTAGCATTTCTAATATTAGACAGGAAGGATGTTTGCTAGCATTTGTAACCGGTAATTACAAAGACAACTGTTTAAACGCAGACTACATTGTGATACACATATATCGACTCATTGATTTGTAAAAGTATATTAATGACTTACTCCGTAAATCCCCTAGTTTGTTAACCAATTCTTGAACAACGAAAAGAAAAAAAATACTGATATGATATCACCTCAATGATTAATAATGAATTACAATTAATAATGAAATTACAAGGTCAAGGTAATTTAGAAATATCGAACGAAAATGATACTCAAACCGGTTCAAACATGTAATACCTACCTATCCAGATTTTTCAGGTATTTTTCCTGTAATAACATTGTCGAGTATCAAACATTTTTTTTTATATCAAGTACCTACTTCTACTTGATTTGTTATCGACAAATAGTTTTCGGCTATCTGTATGATATCCACTATCTGCTGGTAATCTGTGTAATTATTCCAACAAATCTTCGCTAACATTTTAGACCTATTCATTGGACATAACTTCAAGTAGGTAATTTATTAGTTAGCTAGCATGTTGAACTTACTTGATTTTAACTCAAATTTTTCAATTTGCATTGTTCAGTTTGCTGCAGGGGGATTTACGGCCACTAACTATGAGTTAAAAAAAAAACAAATGTTGTAATGTTACATTTATATTTTCAAATTCTAATTTAATGGTATTTTATGGTATTCGAATTTAATTCTAATTTAATGGTATTCTATGGTAATTTAATGGTATCCGAAATCTTCCCCCACTATTTTTAATTTCGAATTAATGTTCTACCTTGTCCTAAGAGCTCTCCCCTCTACTATATTTGGCCTCTATTTGTTCTTCCAATAATAATAATCTGATCTAACTATGTATTTAATGAAGATAAAAAAAATATATTTGGTATTGCACCACTTCGAGCTGAAGCTATGTGTATACCAGTGTAATGCCGTTCCCCAGTCCTACACAATATCTACTCCATTGTCATCATTACATTCATCATAACAAAACGATCGACTTTCTAAAGGTTTCAAAGTCTACTTTTTAGTGGATGTTGATTTTATTTTATTTAGTAGCGAAACACATTGCCACAGTGTATGTATGTAAATACAATGTTAAACAATGCCCCACAAAACCGGTTTAATTGTGTATTACTTTACTTTACCGCGTTGATGTGTTTTTTTTTTAACTCGAAGAATTTAAAGTACTAAACTGTGTTATTTTACAAATGATTAGTAAAGTTTCACGAATTAACATTTTATTTTTGTTTTAAATGTATCAATATTAACTTTATATGTAAATATATTTATATTTTATATTCTTAATATACATATAAGCTGTTTGGCGGCCTTTTTAGTACTTTTCCTTGCACCTAAATAACTCTGGGTACCATAAGGCTTTTTGCAGACAAATCTTTCTGTATAAAGAGGGGATTTTTTTTTCGTGAAATTTTATTGATCTTTACTTCGCAAGTGTGCAAAATTTCTAAAACGCTCATGGTGCGTTGGTATTGGTGGTGGTAGTGTTGGCTCATGGTGTATTGGTAATTACACTCTCGGCTTCTATACTCCTTTGCTTACTGGTCGTGCTGCAATCCAGCCTCACATGTAGTGACCAACTTATCTAATTTATTTCATTAGACCCCCGACGTAAAAAGAGGAGTGTTATAAGTTCGACGTGTCTGTCGACCTAATTGCTCCTAAACGAATGTACTTACCAATTTTATTTTTTATTTTATTTTAAAGGTGACTTGATTGAGAGTGTTCTCAGCTAAAAAAATTGAGGTTTTATTGTGTCGAGGGTTTCTATTCTTCTTTGAGTCTATGTGCTTGCTTATGTAGAACATTTTAAAAGATTCATTTCCAAATAGAAATAATAATATTTGACCGAGAAGGTTGTTAAAGTCCTTTCAAGAATAATGTCTTAGCATATCTTGTCGCGGAAATACAAACGCCCTGGAAAATTTGAAAATTAAATTTTCTTTTCTCTGAATCCAGGAGTACTGCCAACGCAACTACTTACTGGGCGCGTTTGACGTGCCGCTAACGGGCGTGGGTGCAGTATGGTTGACAGACGGCGGGCCTCAGCGGCGTCGACGGCTAATGCCGTACGGCGACATGCCCGGAAAGGTGAAGGGACTGCAGGTTATATGCAAGGTGGGTTGGTGATCCGGCAGGAACTACGAGACCTATAGATCTCGAGGCTCTGAGCACTCGTCCACTGAGCAGAGCAGTGGCCATGGAGAAGAAGGGCCTAGTCACTAGAGGCACTGTGTAAACTAGCGGAAAGAGGCCTATTTCATAAGTTGGATAAGTTCCTCTCCTATTTCCGGCCGATTAAATTCTTATTTAATCTAATCAATAATCGTCCAAGGACCGCGCCCATGTTTCCCATCTATAGTGTCTTGTTATGATTTCATTTATTATGTACTAGCTACCGTCAGTGGCTTCACCTGCGTGTATTTACTTTCTTAACATGTGTATAGCTTTTTAGGTTTAACTAGGTTTACTATAATTTTATATTTATTAAATTAAAGGTCAAATTTTACTGAAATCGCTTTAATAAATTGGAGCACAAACTTAGCACTACACTTTTGTAACTGAATTTTGGAAATAAAAAACGTTTTATAGCAAATTTCATCAACTTTATTTGTATTTTTTTTTATTTGATCGTGGGTTCGAGTCCCACCCGTATCAGTTATTTTTTCAATTTTTTTATTAAATAATTCTGTGGTACTAAGTTTTAAAGGCCAGTGTATTTTGAAAACTAGGTCCCATTACCAGTACCTTTCTACGTCTTCTTTCTTCGTCGTAGGCCTCTGACATCAATTGCCCAGTATCAATATTTACATATCGTAGCCGTGGTATGTATCATACCTACATAAATCGTTTGTCCAGATGACTAGCAATCTGTTTGGGTCACTTATCTAATCAGATTAGCGCGTGACTCACTGTCAAATGGTTATCGAATACATGGTAAATAGCGAATTACATGTATTAGTTGAACCGTGAAGTATTATGATACATTTTTTTAAACCTATATTGTCCCAGCTGGGTATAAAAGAAATATAGCGAGAAACAAACGGGATCCTCCGTGTTCTGATTACCCAGTATGCTGATTTTTGCTCAAATAAAACGTTCGAGCACCGTTACGTTTTTGTACCTAGAATTCCTACCATTAATAGTTTCTAGAATTTAGAACTCAATCCTTAAGCTATAACTAATACAATATATCTTTTGCAGAACATGAAAGTCCTAACATTCAGCTTCATAAACTCACCAATCGACAACGGCAGAAAAATCGCTTTAGCGTTAATGCACCACGCGTTTCCAAAGAGACACGACCTCCTCTTCGCATTCGAGTATAGAGAGCCGTACTACCCCACTCTCCCTTCTGACTTGAACATGTTCCACCGGCCAGGAGACTGGAAGAGAGAGTTGGAAAGGTGTGAATGTCCACATTGGAGGATAACTTGTATAAATGGAACATCTGATGCGTTCATGTTGACTGCAGGGGAGACGTTAATAGTACCTAGTTCTGTGTTGGATTATAATTTGATGGAGTCGGCGCGGCATTTTCGGTCAGGGCGGGTTCCTATCTGGGTGTGGGGGAGGCCGGAGGGCGCTGCATTGCTGAGGAGTGGGGAACTACTCAGCACCGAGCAGTCAGCGACGGCGGAAAGCGTGCTCTTAGAACAGGTAGGTTGTGTAAGCTATAATATAATTATGTAAAGGTTAAATGCACTATTCATTCGGAATTTAGATTAAGAATAAATAATTCCATCTCTGAATTCAGAAACACATTCGGGCCATATTTGGCTAATTTACCTAATTTATGAAATCCTTGGGGAAGGCCTTTGCCCAGCAGTGGGTGTCTTCTTGCTGATGATTATGGTGAAGGCTAGCCTTACAATTGATAGACTAATTATTCTGTATTGTCAAACAGTTTCCAAATAAATTAAAATAAGAAAACTTACTTACTTACTAACGTAACTTTAAAATAAGAAAATTGTACATTAAGTACTCTAATCGCAAAAGATCTTAGATTTAACTGATTTACGCCTAATGTGACTGCAAATCATTTAACAGCAATTGTTTAGGTACTTACGTGATATGTTTATATGGAAAACTTACATTACAAATAAATTAAGACAAATTAGACGGGAACCAAAACAAAATAATCCAAAAACGATTGCCGTTTACGTAATCTGAAATCTCTTACTAGGATGTAATTATGGTTTGGATTCTAATACTTTGCACCGTAATTATGTAATCGTTGCGTACAATACAGTTTCGTCACGGATTTGACGACAAAAGCGGAAAATTGTGCAATAAATGACCGCAGAAGTTATTGAACTCATAGATTATATTTATTATAGCAATTGTTTACTTTTTAATCTCAATCAGTCGGTCATTACTCATACATATAGATTTTTTAACCCGACGCAAGAAAAGACGCACGACAAAAAGAGGGATGTTATAAGTTTGACGTGTCTGTGTGTCTGTTCGTATGTGTGTTTATCTATGGCATCATAGCTCCTAAACAAATGGACCGATTTTGATGTAGTTTTTTGTATTTGAAAGGTGACTTGATTAAGAATATTCTTAGCTAAAAATTTTTCTCTGCAACTTGATTTTTGCGGCTTTTCTTAGCTATTTATATATCTATTTCGTGATTTATATCTTCATTGAGCGAGCAGTCGAACAGAGATAGCAGTCTAGCAAGATAGGCGCCTTAATTTACCTTCTTAAAAATAAATAAATCTTGGTTATATTACTACTTTTCAATATCTTTTGACAGGTGCGTCGATCTCATCCGAAGTTGACGCCTCCTCATGTGATATACTTATGCGGGAACACCTTCACGAATACTGGTGGGTCCAACATACTCCCGCCTCTGGGCACCTTGCAGACCTCGTACAAAAAACTCGTCGAACTCTGTACTCCGACTACGCTTGGACAATTTTGGGTGAGTATTATAAGTACCAGGAAACCAGCATATTTGGGAGATGTTCTCGAAGATGTATTAGGTTGTCTTAGACCCCAGTGTGGTTCGAACGTACAAATCAGAACTGTTCATGTAATTAAAATAATAATTCTGCTTCTTCTACATTCCGTTGCACACTGACCACACATCTATTAGAAAATAGATAAAATTATTATATATATATATATATGTTTATTATTTTATTAGGAAGTTTACTATTTTTATACACAATATTCTTACAGTATTTTCCATTCAATAAACTGGATTTCACACACACACACATTTTATTCTACGCCTATTTAATTAATAGCAACTTATCTGTACCTACGGGAGACCGCAAACATTCGTGTTCCTAGAAATCATAAGCAAACAAACTGTCATGTTGGCCAATTAAATAGAAATATACTGAGGTCTCCCCGATTAGAAACTTCGCTATTTTCCTGTTCTACTATCTTCACAAATTATATAGGGGTTATGAATGAAGTTATTTAAAATTATCACGTCTTGTTACTGTAATAAAAAATATATATTACAAGTATAAATATATTTTAAAGTATTTTTAATTAAAAGGTTGTTTAAAAATTACTTTTTCATGTCTTAGATAGGGTAAAGGAACTAAGGTTTTCAGGAAGTTGATAGATCTACTGTTGTCGTATCTTAGATAGGACCTCAAAAAATGATATATATACTGTTGTTTCAGTTACAAGACTCACAATACTACTCTATACTGGACACGAGTCGGTGGCTGCGGTACGTCGCCAACTGCATCGCGTTCGCCGACGACGCTGCGAAGCACTTAGTCAACAACGTCACTGTTGTTTTACAAGAAGGTAATATATGTGTTTGCTGAATGAGACTAATTAAAAGCAGTGGACTATATAAAGAAATAAGCACATACAAGACAATATACAAGATATTAAAAACATACAAAATGGCGAGACGATATCCTACTACTATTATAAAGGCGAAAGTTTGTAAGTATGGATGTATGGATGTTTGTTACTCTTTCACGTAAAAACTACTGAATGGATTTGAATGAAACTTCACCACAATATAGCTTATACATCAGAATAACACATAGGCTACAATTTTTGATTACTAGACTAGACGGGACGAACCTGAAGTCCACGCGAACGAAGTCGCGGGCAAAAGCTAGTCTTGATATAATAGTACTTGTGTTACAAAGGCAGTAATTGAACTATTACAATCGAAGGGACATTCAAATCGTGAGATACGATAATAGGACGATCTTGCCGGAACACGAACCCAGATGGATTTGAGGTCATTTCTGTCTGCACTGGAGCACACTTGCCTTTAAGGTGCCTATTCATTCTCGGTTTGAAGATACCCAAATTGTTGAATTCTGAAAATGTAGACGCTGGAAGGAATTCTGCTGTATAGTTTTCCATATCAAGAATAATGCGCTCGATGTTAACAAGTTGTTATATTATTATAGGTGACGGCGTAGACTATTGCGCAGTAGTATCATGTCTGACGCAGCTACTAGTAGACCCACACTTCAGGACGATATCGGGCTTCCAGTCACTTATCCAGAAGGAATGGATCGCGCTCGGACACCCCTTCTGTGATAGGTAAGTTCTTGATCGTCCTATATTTATCATATTTAATTTAATTGATTGTCTCCTGTTTCGTCCGATGGTCAGAAAACAATATATTTTTAATTTTGTCGATAAATTGATACTGCAACATGTGTTTATGACACTACTGCGAACCAACTTCTTATCGTTTCGATAGCAAATATTTTTTTTTATAATATTGAAACAGCCCAGAAAGTAGCGAACAAACGATATAACCGAATTTCATTTTAAAAAATTTCGCTTGTTCTAAAAATCTAGAGGCAAATTAATATTCTGCGGACCGGTTTTCCTTATTCATTGGAATTGATTTCAATAAATTATGGAAAATAAAATTTAGCTTCGACAAACACTTTTGCGACATAATGGAACCCAATTAATGGAATCTACATTATGGAACTTCCACTTAGTGTAGAAGTAACTTAGATGACCGTAAAGACAGCTGAAAGGTAAGGTAGGTAGGTAGGTCAGGCTATGTTAGAAGTGTGAAAACGCCAATTCTCCAATAGGGAAGATGCACTATTTTTATTTTTGTTTTCATTTTATAGAATTCCATGTAGAATAGACCACAAATATATTTAAAAAATTAAAACATTGCAATTTATCCGAAAAAATGCTGTTTTAAATTGACAGTTTGACAGTTCGCGGGAAAACGGACTTATGGTGCTGATGACGTCACTCTTGTCTTTTACTGGTTCGCCGTTGGCTTTCATACTTTTGAATATTTATTTAAATCGAATAAAAAATAGTATTTACAAAGCATAGAATTTTATTTTATAAATTTACAAAAAAGAATAACTTAAATATTATATAGTTATTACATTTTAATTTTGGAAATACAGCATCTATCCAGAATTTCTATGCAGCATTCATAACAGATAAAATGCTTTTATCGTATATACAAATATACTTCTTTTAATTTTTCAAAGTTTGTGTGTGCTATACAGAAAAGTGATATTTTCCTTATGCTGAAAAACATTTGAAGTTGTACTTGTGCCCAATATTTTGGTGTTATTTTATTGTCTTTCACATAGGAAAGTATGGTAGGTAGCTTCTGTTAACACTTTGACTGCCAGACAGCAGACACAATGCAAATTCTATTGTTTGTCGGACACCATGTGTCCGTCATGGCGTTTAATGAATTAAGGATATTTCACCTCTACTGTGTAATTTTCAGCCGTTAGGTGTTGCACCAAAAAAGGGTACTCGGCATTACGAAGAAATCCAGCTTCTTCAATTTTAATCTAAAATGCTGATTAAAATAATATAAACAATATTTATTACTACAAAGGCCTGGAACTAAACATACCTAACTAATTATTTTATTCAAAATATTTAAACTAGAGAAAAACTAATGATGTTATGTCAATACTAACTCTAGGTAAACACCTGGAGTCTGCTTTGATAAACCCAACTCCCATTTTTATTAAAAAAACGCAATTAATATTCCCATAAAATAACATTCACCTTTACAACCATAACGTCAAATAAGTTGTCAAAACAAGTGTGACGTCACGAAACGCTAATTCGTGTTTTAAAATACGTATTGTTTCAAGTCATTTTTAAATCGTAATTATTGTAAAAAAACAACAATATGTAAAATAAAAACGTTGCAGTGGCCTTTCTTTTATATTTTTTTAACGTTTTAATCATAGAAATTCCATAAATATTACATCTGCATCTTCCCTATTCACAGAACTGAACATGAACTTATACTTGGCAACGTATCAATTAATTCCATAATATATCGCAGTAGCGTGTTGGCAAAGTCCCATTGAGTTGCAACAAAGTTTGTTGAAATTAAATGTTTAAATCATAAAATGGGGAAAAAATTACGTAATTATGCTAACTTCTTATCGTACATAACACAAACATACGAAATTGGTAACAGGGAAAATATTAAACTGATTCTCATAAAAATAATTACGACTCCATTACAAATTTAGATTTATAAACGCTTTTTATCATTGCAAAGTATCTAAGAAACATATAATTATAGTTGTACTTATTGAAATAATATTTCTAAACCCTAACCTACAACCCCTTAAACGTTTACTTTGTAACCTGAAAAAAGAAATTATTATTATAACTTATCGCATCGATCAGTACCGATTACCTCCGTTCTTTTTAAACATGGACTCTCGTCTCCTCCAGATTCGGTCTTCCTCGGCCAGGCAACCCGAAAGACTCGACAGCTAAAGACACGACGACCGCCCTGCCGGCGCCCGTCCTGCTGCTGTACCTGGACTGCGTGTGGCAGCTGCTGCAGCAGTTCCCGGCGCACTTCCAGTTCACGGAGACCTACCTCACCACGCTGTGGGACTGCGCACACAACCACATCTTTGACACGTTCTTGTTTAACTGCGCGAGGGACCGAGAACTAGCCGTGGCTAAGGTAATGTATTCATACAAGTGCTCCAGTTAGTGGTCGAAAAGCGACCGTATTTCATTATTTTTTTATAAATTTTAGCTTTCTGCTCTTTTTCTCCATAATATCTTTGAAAGAAAGAAGGAAGGAAGGATAGGTGGATCGTATGCGCGAACCAAAGGTTTCTAACAAAAAAATGAGTTGCAATGCGCGCTGAACACAAAATTCTATATAATAAAATGTGGTATATTATATATTCCAGATTTAAACAGGTTTAAATTCAATTATTTTTTTACCTTCCTTGAGTGACACCGAAAATCTAAGTTTAGGCACGAGCCGATTTAGCAGAATTATTGTATCGAGTACTTATTGTGTACATTATATTGCATATTAAAGATGCAAAATTTTTTAGCGTTTTAGTTACGTCAGCTATTCACCTAAAACTACACACAGTAGTCTAATTTCTATAACTACAAACTTCATGTTATTTGTTCAGAACTTCGTGCAGCGGCCGGTGTGGGACTGGGGCGAGCAGTTCTCGGAGCAAGACAAGGCGTTGTTCTACAACCCGCTGTACATGGGCGCCAAGCCCAGCCAAGTGCCCACACATAGGCTATGTGAGTACACAGATAACCTAACACTTCTTGAAAATACATCTTGGCAAAAAAGAGTCTGAGGCGGTGACAGCTGGAACTAAAAATTAAAATTAAAAACTAGGTTTGTGAGTACTAAAATAACTTAAAAAGTGATTTCACTATAGTTGATGACAAGAGATTCGTCCTAGAAATGTGTAAACTGTACCAAATAACTTGTGATTTTGAATTGTAGCATAAGAAGTGCGCCAATGGCGCCTCCAATTTTTGTAGACTCTTCTTTGCCAAAATTTATAAACTATCACTTGATACTAAATCCAATGATGCTTTCTAATGTGTTGTTTTTACTTTCCATGTACAGCACAATCGTCACTGGCAAACAAATCAGTGTCGGAACTGAGTCGCCTGGAGCCTTGCACGTCGGTGGCCGGCATGGAGCTGTGGTCGCAGTGCTACGAGCGCTGGCTCGTGCCGCTGGACTCGCCGCTGTCGGGCACCGTGCAGTACCACGTGCACAACTACGCGGCGCTGCGCCAGGTACGTGCTCAGCCTTCATGCTGCCCTGGTACTTGGCACGAAGAACTCTGTAATTAAAGCGATCTAATAATAAAATATCCTGTAAATACTCTCGCTGTTGGTAAAAGGTTGTCCGATCCCATTGGCAATAAGAATCCAATCGGTTGTTTTTTTCTTCGTGATATTGCCAAAAATGTGTCTGAAAAATTCTGGAATGCAAAAGATGCGATTACGATATTGATTATTTTACTTTATTCCCAGATCCACCAATTAAACGAAAAGCTGACATCACTATCTATTATGTCGAGTCGGCATTCCAACGGCGAGGAGTCTTCGGAGCCTCAAAAACACCCGGTCTCCAGGTTTTATCCCTTCAGCATGAACCGATCAGATATAATTACTGGTAACTTAGACTCCATGCAAGTCAGCCTCATAGACGCTAGTCAACTCGTTGAATCACAATCCCTACTCAATGCCCCCGATTAAAAAAATAAACAACGCAAGGGATTCTAACACTTATCTCCATGTAGCAAGGTTTAATGTTGAATTAGTGTCGCTTCTGCTGTTCTTTTTCGCTTGCGACTTATTGCGCCTTAGGTGAACTGTTTGTTGTTCTTTATTGCAATTAGTTTTAATTAATTAAGGAATTATAGAAATATGACGTTTATGGTGATTTTTAGACGAGGAATTAAAATTGAATGATTAACCTTTATAGGCCGAATGTCCATTAAATCATCTTATGTATCAAGCAACTGTTTCCAAAAATAACGGAGTCAACTACGTAAGATCCAAACTAGAAAAGGAAAAGATGAAAATGACTGTATTGTGAAAAAAGGCAATGCAAAAATAAAAAAGAAGAGATCACTATACATGTATCCTATAATAGACTTGAAATTTGACGTTATACATTATATGTTAGACGAAATTAGGTGTTTCTGAATTTGTAAATATCTACTAACAACAAACAGTTCATCATTTGTTTATTTAGAACAAGTCAGTAAAACGAACAAGGCTTTTAGTTTACGCCGCAGCCATTAATGGAGTATTAGGTATATTAGAATTTAATATATTCGCGTTACAATTAAGACGTAGGTACATAATAATTAAGGTGTATATAGTCAGGATTTAGCGTCGTTTTCTTTAAAAAAATATATTTCTAAGTTTCCTATAACAAGGAATTGATTAAAAATTGTATATTCCATTTTAAAATAATAGTTATATTTTTATAATCGATCGTTTATGGTGTGACCATAGAAATTGTAGACTTTGTTTGTCTGTGTCTAGACGCGGACAAGTTTGGCCCATTCCTAAATTATTCCATAATCCAGATTAATTTCTCGGCTTCCGCTTAACTAACTGAGCTTATCATTATAAATAAGTACTTTGTTACCAATACGAAACCTTAATCATTAGCTGATGGCACTGTTAATACACCGTGGAAGTTTCAAATGGTTTTTAAGTGTGGCGACCACCGCCACCTATACGCATAGACGAAAACTACGACGACGTGTACTCAATCTCAAGCTACAACAAGCACCATCTATGTACGGTGACATTTAACCTTAACAAGTCTTAATCACGCAAGCGAAATTCTCACTGATCTATAAATACGGTCAGTAACCCAACAACAACATCCCCGACCCTTGCTTATGCCAGCCCGGGCTGAGCCTGTAGCCACAAACATGTCCCTAAATAATCAAAATCAGATCCAGCTAGTCCCTAGCATGTCCCCAAGCAATGCCCAAGCCGAGGCCCGAGTCCCATTACTCCCATTAGGGGGCGCCCTTAGCTTTTGTTGCTTTAGGTTTAGTTTAATTGCTTTAGCTGGAGGCCTTTAGGTCTCGCTAGAAGTCCGGTTAATCAGTCTGAGCTCCCTAGAGCTATAACTGAGAGAGACCACGTAGAAAAAAAAACAACAACAAAGTGTATACAAGATGGTACAATATATTAGTGCTATGAACTTAGTACGAGTTGCCCTTTTCGGACATTGCAATGTTATGTAATAAAATCGAGATTCCAGTTCCATTAGGGGGCGCCCTTAGCTGCAGTTGCTTTAGGTTTAGTTTAATTGCTTTAGCTAGAGGCCTTTTAGATCTCGCTAGAAGTCCGGCTAATCAGTCTGAGCTAACTGAGAGAGATCACGTGAAAAAAAAATGTTGGGCAGCCTGCCAGACCACACCCGCCTGGTCGGAAGGTCCTCCCTTGTTAATGGAGGAACACCTCGCCTTGGTCCTCCATGGACTCCATGGTGCTAGTTGTCGCTTGACGCTGGAGATAGAGTACACGTCGTAGTTTCCGTCTGTGCATATAGGTGGCGGTGTTCGCCACATAAGGGTCTTTGCACACCACGTTTTTTTAAGCACTGACGACGCGCGTTTTTATTTAGCGCGCTATCAACGTTTTAGGATTAAGCAAAGGTAAAAACGTGACTTCGTCGTCGAGCGTCTTGATTGCGTTCTACGCGCGTCGTCAGCGCATTAAAAAAAAACTTAAGTATTGCATTTTTATTTCGTATTTCGAAGTTAGTCCCATCCTTAATTATTCACATTCATGCCTACTTACGCTCCTACAAGTTTTTAATAAGTGGTTAATTTAAATTCCACGGTGTATAATTAAGGGCCAGTGCACCGACAACTCAATGGAAATGTATCAATATTAATACTTATATCATTGAAATTAAAGTGTATATTTCAATGTAGATCACAGCGTGTTGTTGAAAAATGTACTTAATTTCGATTAAATAACTATTATATTACATTGATAATATTTTGATTGCCGTGCTGTCTAGTGCGCGCTGGTCCTTCCTCTTAGATAGAGTGCAGATTGGGGATGTTGACGCTATCCCCACACTAGGGGTGCGCGGGTGGTCGCAGGTTTCAAATCCTGCTCACAATTTTCAATACGTCAGTACCTCGACGCTCGACGACAAATCTGTCTTGTAACTATTTTGTCCCTATTCTGCACTCTTTAAAAAAAATTGTCGTACCAAACCTAACTTAATTCAATGATTATGTTGTAAATATGGCAGCTACCACGCTTACTTAGATACTTTGTTATTAATATAATATTTATTTACCTTTGATTGTAATTATCATTTTATCTTTCGTTCAGCTGTATTATCGAACTGATATGTTAATTTTAATGTATATTTATGTCCATCAAGTAATTACTAACTTAGAAGTCAGGCGGTTAGTTGAATACAATGTATTCAATTTTACTTTTAAACAGTACAAGTGTTTATGCTCTGTCTCTTTCTGTACGTTATTGTGAGGACAAGGAGTAAACGATTATAGACTTAAAACGCACGAGAAAAGGTATAATATCCCTTGAGAGAAGAATGAAGACTCCGTCTCTAATTATAGAAACGTTTAAACCGCTACTGTATCGTTTCCTTATCGATGTTGTAATGGTTGTTCTAACATCGATCGGTTGAAGTTTTTCAAATTCTAATTACTTGAAAATACGCGCCATTTGTGTACTGTAATAAATTAAATTCCAATTTCCATGAAGGTGTTTCTTCAAAGCGAGCATTTGTTAACCGACCGTTAACGTGAGTTTCGAAATTCAAATTCTATTGCCAATCAAAGTTTGAGATTTTATGAGCTCTGTTTCTTGTGATGGCGTTCGCTCCCGAAAAAACTTCGTGCTTGCATGAAAATCAACGAACTCACTGTACTAATGCTAAAAGCCGAATGCTCGCGGTGAAGACCCTAATAACCTAAATCAGTACCCCAGTACAGCATCTAATTATATAGACCTGATTTTTTGTTCAGATACAATGTAAAAATATATGTTATTTCCACTTGCCACAAATATCAAATCTACAGACTTGTAAATATAGTTGATTTCATCAGTGGCGTACCTATCACCTAATAGCCAAGCCCAATTACTTTTTAAAAGGTTTAGCGAAGAAAAATGTGTCATACTACTTACACTGCATCTCGCTATCATTATGTTATAATCTAAATAAAAAGCGTCATAATAAATGCACATTTACAGGAATGTGATTATGACGTAGTATTGATAACTATTTTATTCTTAAGCAATTTAATAAGCCCCTGCTTTTAATAAGCGGGCTTTTAGGCTTTTATGATAGGCACGCCACTAGATTTCAGAATGACTAGACTATTCATAAGTCAATTTAAATTTATGTTGCAGAGGCAGTTCAATTTTGTGTTTATGCATCTAAGTTTCAGTTTCTAAATAACGCAAATGTTAAATTCGATGTCAACAGACTAGTGTTACTAAGTTCGAACAAACATTGAAGATTGTATATTTAGATTACTTATGTCCGACACGACTGTGTCTCCTTGTTACCTTAATGAAGTATAAACTGCCTGGTTTATCCGACTAGTCATGTTAATAAATCACTCTTATAGTATAAAGCTTAAAGTCGATTTTCCAATGGATGGATAGTTAAAATGCAAATCTGGACCCCGGCCTCGTTCCTTGCATAAATACTTTGTTTTTTTTTGTGATTTAATAAAAGATTTTTCTCTTAAAAAAATCTTATCATAAAAATTTGGTCACCATTACAATTACGACTGAGCATACCTCGATGATTGATTACGTACTAAATAAATAAAGACTATTTTTTTTACTTTATATTTACCACCATTACATCTAACGCCCAAAGCAATAAAACGGCAATTTTCAGTTTCAAAGTTTATAATATTGTGAGTGACTTATTAACGTTACATTAAGGGTGCACGCGGGCAGACATTGGCAACTAAACTTTTTTCGAGAACTGTTTAAATATTCAAGATTACAAACTTCACTCGAGCGGGCTATACGCATGCAGTTTTAATTGTCAGTTAGGTGTATACTATACACCTAACCTAACTATACACTGTATAGTTAGAACTGAGAACTGTACAATACTGATATTAACTCTATTTGCTATTTAATTGAACAGTTAAAACTGCGCATTTGTTGCTAGGTTTATAGGACATCTCTTGTGAAAACGATATATATTATCGCGATGGACAGATTCACAATCTCTTTCTTAAACAAGATTAAGAAGAATTTAAGGATAGTAATAGATAGACCCTGAAATTTTATGTAAGTAACAAGGGCATAGACTAATTTGACAGCTCTAAAATTCAAAATTTTTGGTGAAGGAAAATACGATTACAGACAGAATTTGAACCTGTAACCTACTGGTTTAAACCACCAGTCGCTCTGCTACTGATTGTCTCTTACTTCTATTAAAGGTGAAGCGTTTTTGTTCCTCCGCGCACACCCTTAGTCAAGATAAACTGAGCAGTATTGTTGTAACAGTGTAAGAATAACTTAATCGTATAGAAGCGAATATTTATGTAATTTATAGGTTTATGAACTGTTATATAACTAATACGAACGAATGTATGTTTGTCTTGAAGTTCCACTGTGTTTGCAGGCAGGATTATTGTACTAGAGGGGAGATCGGCCATGCAATAGTTTAAGTCGATTTTTAGTAAATAGTAATTTTGAACTAAGTAGTCTAATATCAGTAACACTAGTATGTGTATACAAATCACGCGGATACTGAGTTTTAGGGTCAGCTAAGATTAAGCTGAGAACTGCTCTAGCATTTTCTAGCCGTCCTTATTTAATATTGGAGTTGCAAATAGGGTGTATTCCCAGTTGTTCCCATTATGAGTTGTGACCGAACGGGACAAAAACATACCTGTCAATGGGAATTTATTTCCCATTGTACTTAGTAACGTTGCCAGTAGGAACAACTGAGAATACACCGCTAATAGTATACAAGGGATAATTTGCTCTTGACATAATCGGTTTTTTCACGGTCGAAAACATGTTCGAGCACGCGCGAGCATGGGTTTACTCTGGAATCACAAATCCAATCCTGTTTATGCTATGAAAAAATGCTTAAACATGTCAGAAAATACGAACGAACTTAACAATGAGGGATTTCTTCGTGATGCAAGAGTATGCTCCCATTTTCCCACCTAATCTGCGCTGACCTTATGTAACACGAAACGTACCAGTCTCTGTCTGTTTAGCAAAGTAAAATCGAGACAGATATATCATGTCTCATTAAAAGTGTCGGTATTAGCGTAGTTTCTTAACTCGTAAGAGAGTTACTAAGGTTTATTGGAAGCTCTATTGCCAGCCAATTAGTTTTTTTATTTAAGATTCTGAAGTAATGTCAACCTAAATATAAACGCTGTCTCTTTCATTTTTATGTCATTCGTAAAGGATCTATCCTTAATCTTAAAACTCTAGTTTTAGAACTCCAGAATTTACTAATAAATGTTTGTATATTGTACCTACCTAATCACACGATATACTTAAAATTTAAATTTGCGCAGGTTTATCATATGTGCCTACAGGCACCTATGTATATCGTTACGACCATGTAAGGCCCTTTCAAAATTTAAAGGAATTGTATACTTACGATAGGGAGCGATACGATATCTGCTGTTTGCATATTCTAGCCCCACTCCCATCTCTTTCAATTTTCAGAATTAACACCATTGGCTGGCTAGAGAACTCTTAAAACCACCTATATTCCTAGTACCAGTTTTCAAATCGTGGTAATACTGACAGTTTTATTGGGACGTATTTGTCTATCCCGAGCCGAGTAATAAACGGACAGAGAAATACTTCTTACTAAAACGAAACTCAACTAAAACTCGTACTAAGGGTACTGAAATATAATCGCAAACTTAAGAAAGACTGCAATGACTTCCTTATATGAAATTGTTTTAAGATAACATTAAGATCAAATTAATTTTTGTCGTTCTTAAATGTAACTCTGCCATCTCTGCCTTCGCCCAAAATTAGTGCCATCTCATATTCACGTATCAAATCATTACCAGCATAGGAAAACATAGATTACCCCAGTGCAGTCAAAATTGTTTGTTAATTTCGTACCAAATTGTGGTGTACCTGACAAGGTTGAAAACGAAAATGTTCAAAATGTGAGGAATAAAGAAGTTACGAGAACTCGTTGTTTTATTTATATATTTATTTTCAACAATTTTTAACTTAGAAATGTTAACGTATTCATACTATTCATATTTGTATTGTATTTGTAGAAACGGATCTGGCAACACTGACCAAAAGGTATAGGTACCCTTATGGTATAGCAATACAATATTTTGATTTTAATAATAAACCAAATTATATTTTGACAATGTGCTTATTTGTAATACATATTTTTTCTCGCGACTGCATTCTGTTATACAATTATTTTTATCAATGTAGGAACATATCAGAATATTGTAACAACCAACAACAACCAGCCCAACTCAACTTGTCTTCAATATTTATACCTTACTTTGTACTGTAACACAGCCGAAGTTTTAATCAGTTGCAATTTTATACCGGTTCGCCGTCCTCTGTAGCGTTCCCTGATCTTAGTCTAGTAATTCTGTCGAAATGTTTCTTCGCGATACGAAGACGGTTGACTAGCATCGTTCTCTGCCAATTCCACGATGCCCAGCGCTGTAGGATTGAATGAATGCAATTATTATGTTTTTGCATCACATTACGACTTAAATAGAAATATTTATAGAGCTCCGTGAATCACAAGACCTGTTTGGATTGTATGTAAATATTTATAGGTACTATAGATATATACATTTTATCTTCATCTTTTTTGGACTCCCAATCCCATTGGTGCTTTGTATGCGAGTCCAATTCGCACTTGGATTAATTTCACAACGCACAAACACCCAGACTGGTAAAATTTTTTGTGAAGCACGCAAAGGGAATCGAACCCACCTAACTATACAAAGGTATACATCGTTTTATCAAGTTACAACCCAGTTTTGGGTCATGCATGGACGCAGTTGTAATAGCTCCCACCGGGGACATATTTAAAAGGCTAGTTACGGCTAGTGTTGCCAGATTTTGGAGGGACGTCCCTCTTTTCAGCCCTCTCAGGACACATCCGCCAGCATCCTGAGCGGGACGCGACGCCCATAATTTGGCGGATTAGGTTCTTTGAAATATATCCACTGATTGAGTAGCGAGATTGATCTCAATAAGAGCTATGATTTTAAATAAAAGATTTGTAACCATGTTATGCATTTTTCTTGCGTCCCGGTTTTACCGTCCACTTTTTTTCCTCTAAAACCAACTAGTTACGACACTCCTCATTAGCTTGGCGCTTGAATGTTACTAAGAGCGTCTTCGGTTCTAGGAAAATGTTCTAGTACGCTACTGAGGTATATTACATTCAGGAAAGGAAGGCTTCATCTCCAAGGAAATGTTTTCTTAGCCATGCTGTGTTGTAAATTCATGTTATGACTGTAGGTGAAAACTCGCAAACAAGGAACAAAATATTTCTTGAAATGTTGCGTTGACGCAGCTGCCAAGGTACCGACAGTTTTCGTGAATCGTCCTGGTGCCCCAAGCCTTTATGTGGAGGTTTTAACTTAAAATCAAAATAAAACATGCAACATCAACGAACCACATTTTATTCACGCTTCACGGAATAAGTTAAATAACCAACTAATAAATTCTCATTCAGAAACCAAAATCTCTACTTGTAACGTTTCCTTCTAAAATATGGCCGAAGCATCGTAACCTGCGAGTCTCGGATTTGGGCCTTGCTTTATCATAAATGTATTGAGCAGTTTATCAAATATAAAATCCTTAAATATTTTTAAACTTTCTTGTATGCTAATTAATTTCATATGAATGGTATTATAATTTATTTCAATAAAAAAAATCAACATTCAAACATCAGTAACAAATAATAATGCCAATCTCCGAGACATCCATAACATTAAAATATCACCTAAAAACTCAATACTAAATGCAGTGGATATGTTTTTAATACATTTTGTGAGACTACTTCAATGGAGTTTAGTGACTTGAAGCTATTATAATGTTTCCACGAGCGAAAAGCATAAAACCATTCAATAACAATTCATTAACATTCAATAACAATGTAAAATACGACATCTAGTCAAAATAATAGGAACGTACACAGTCTACAAGTCACTAAAAGGCCATGACTAACGCTAGACTAGTCTAGTATTACCGCCAACACTGGAAATATTACTAAAATAACATACATGATAGAGACAACTTGCAACGTCTCTTAGCAACACTATAACTGTGCGTTTGGAACGACGAATTCAAGCAAAATAGCCTTACTACTATGTATATGAACGCTTATGCAATGCGTCCAATCAGCATTCAACAATGACAATATAATTTTACCCAGTGAATGATTGAGATTGGACGCAGTGCACAGTCGGTAACAATGTTGTATCAGTGTTGGCGGAGGTCGTGGTCGGCCACTGTGGCGGCGTGCGAGGGAGCGTTTCCAGCCGCAGTTACCGTCAGTTGTCGTCCTCGTCACTCTCAAACATGTCGTTGTAATCTCGCGAATTTTCATAATCTTTGAGGTCCTGAACAAAACAAAATGATATGTTGTGAGAATGAATAAGAATACAACTTGTGGCGTGGCTAAGGGAGTTGTTGAAATAATAAACAAATGAACAAGCGTTTATCAAACATGCGTAGGATAGCAAAGCTCTACGCATGCGTAATCGTTCGGTCGGTCACCGGCATATCAGTGGTAACTGTCAAATATATTCTGATATAGAGCAACAATTTTACTCTTAATCTTATTCTGTTAATCATATAATAATCTTAGAGCCGATTTCACCATTCACTTAAATAACCAAGTTTTATTAAACTAAGTTCAGCCATACACAAATTGTAGTTTTGAACTCAGTTAATCGCTTGAACCGAGTTTAACTCGATTGATCGCGTTTAGTGTCAGTGGTGAAATTGGAGCTTATTCTCTAATGTTTGACGTGCAAGGAGAACTGCTAATTTGACTGGACTAACACTACGAATACTGTTATTTCACGTCTAAGTTCTGTGTGGGGACAGTGCTACCCAGGTCGAGACGTCACATTCGTGCTGAAAAAAATGGCTTTACCACCCTAAAATTTATGCTCACGACGTCACATGGGCTACTATTTTACATGTTCGAGTCTCCATCCTATCCATTTAACCTAACCTAACAACCTGTCGTTATTTCAGCTGTTAACATCATCTTCATCATCAGCCTGTATTAGTTCACTGCTGAACATAGGCCTCTCCCAATGCGCGCCACTATTGTGCGCTCATTGGAGGTTTCGCCACGCTGGGCAAGCGGATTGACGCAGTAACGGATGATCGCTGTTACACAGAAGGATGCTGCTGCCCATCCCCGGATCTTTCCTTTTGTCGCTTCTTACGACACCCGCGGGACGAGTAGGGGTGGTTGTATTCTTGGGCCGGAAACTACACTGCCAAACATGACAGACGGCTGTTAACATGAGTACCACAAACTACACGGAAGTCCGCTTGGTTGCCACGAGAAAATATAAGAATACATAAACTGTTACCACTGACAGGCTGTGTAGTGTCCTACCGACTACGAAGTCCCCGTCTGAAATATAAAAGCAAGAAATATCTCAGGTTCTAGCAATCATTTGCTTTCTTGCGATGGATCTCATTCTCGCTGTCGCCCCCGTTCACATACCTCAGACGGAGACTAGAAATTGCATACAAACTAGCTATTTTAAGGAGTCACACTGTTAAACCACAATAAACCAAAGCAATTAGGCTCTCCGCCCACTTCAGGCTTTTTGTAGGGTTGACTTTGTGACTTTGCGTATTGTAGATTTGTAGTATGGTCCAAACGTTCTATCTTTCACCGAAATCGGATCGATGTAGATCTGGATGCACCCACTTTTTTTTCCCGTATTTGAAGGATATGTGGGTCCATATTTAAATTTTATAATTCGTCGAAAAAATAACGGTATCCGATTAACTGATGTGGGTAAAGAGCCTTAGGGAAAGAAACCTGGAATTGCATTCTAAACCGTGCGATTCATTAGCATTACGTTATTAGCGCCCTCTAGCTTATTACCTGGAACATGCCATTAGCGACCGCGTACCCCGTCATAGCAATGGCCGCGAATAAACCTGCCAAGATCTTGTTGCGCGTCTGGTTAGGGAAGTTAGCTGCCTCGCGCTCTGACTGTGTGCCTGTGGAGTGCTTCTTGGCATTTTGTCTGTTGTACTCTGAAAAATAAAAAAAATGAAACAACTTTTCAACGGATATAATTCGCGTTTTTATTTTGATAATACTGCCACAAGTGCTGCAAAGTACTCGAAACGTCAGGATTGTATTATCACAATAAAAACGCGAATTATATCCGTTGAAAAGTTGTTTCATTATGTTGAGTATTCGCGAAAGTTTGAGACTATATTAAATAAAACAAAATCTTAAAATAACACACAAACATTCGTTGACTATAAGCTAAGCCAAGATTCTAAATTCTAATAAACCATCTTAGCAATTTTTTGTTGTAAATAAACTTAATATTATTTTTGTAAGCAAACTTAATATAATTTTTGTATCAGTTAATGAGTAGGTACTGAGTAGAAACCTTACTTATTTGAAATTAATTTGTTAAATAAATGGATTATAGTTGAAATCTACAAAAGTATAGTTGAACAGCTTGCACAGCTATTTGAAGCATATCTTCAAGAGTTACACATAGCCATAGACCTCTAAGTCTATGAAATAAGCTGCAGGTGGCATTTTCACATAGAATATTTGAGTTTAATTTTCTTAAGCTAACTTCATAGACCGAGATCCATGGTGCACATACTCTACAACCCACTTACCATCAGTAACTTGTCTGAAGTTCTTTTGATTAATCCTAGCTACAAATCTGGTGAGGTTGGCAATGCCTTTCACATGGTTTGCTAGTGTTGAGTTAGGAAATGGTGCCTTAAGCAAAGGTGCTAAGTATGCGAAGACGGTAGCATCAAACGACGAGGGACGGTTACCAAAGAAGTATTCACTTTCACCTAGCCTGTCTGAAAGTGTTTTAAGGCATTTCTCTGCTTCATTGTACAACTGAAACAAAAGACAGTATTACTAGTGCAGAAATAAGAAGAATCTGAACTTTTTGCCAGCTTAGTAGCTAGCAAAAATTTGACATTTTGAATTTGACAGATGGTAGTCCATCTGTCAAATTTCTTTAATAGATTTTCAACTTTCTCCCTAAAGCATTAGGTTTAAAGTTGATTGGGAAACCATAAACAAAACAAAGGTTTTTAACAAGTGATTAAGATACGTAATTAAGTATGTGGTTAAAATCGATGTTTTATTTTTATTATTATACACTCATTGATAAGTTGTGCCACTATTATATAGGTACAACTTAGGACAAATAAGAAAAAAAAAACTGGTTATTAAAAAAAAAGGTACCTACATTAATTAATAACAATAAAGCACATCAGCAGAATATTAAATAAAGAAAAAACGATTCACAAACAAAAATGAAATTGGACTTAACAACTTTGTGTGTTGTTGTGATAAAGGCTTTTACATGCACAACAATCACATGATCAGTCATTGTGACACCTGAGTAATTTATTGTAGTCATAGACATTATAAATTTTCCAAAAAATAATATACATAATTGTATAGGACCATTTTTTAGGATCTATAATTTAAAATAAAGATTAATAAGACTATACTTACAGTCTTTTCAATTTCTCTTAAATCTGTGTGTTCTCCATACAAAGCATCTATCATTTCTTTGGCAGCATTCTGATACTTTGATGGGTAGTAGAAGTTGAAGGGGACACACAGGGCTTTGGCATATGTTGGTCTTGTTAAATCACTATAATTTTTCTCATCAACCCACCATGCATACTGATAGGCAGGGTAAAGCTTGTCTCGTAAATACTGTGTAAATGCACTGGCTTCAGCTGCTTGTTTCGTGTTTAAATGCACGTCTGTGCTGTAATGCTGCAAGTAAAAGTGTATATATTGATGAAAAAGTGTAGGTAATTAAATGATGATGAAATTATGCTGCAATGCACTATGATGTAAGTAAACATATAATATTCTCCAATAAATATATTTATATCAAATAAATAACTGCTGTGAGAAAGCGGAAGGTTAATGTAATGTAAACATAAATAAATATGAATTATTATAAACCGCACCAGAGATTTTAAATATTCAACAACTTCCTCAAAATTTGTGAGTAGATTACGACCATCCTTCATGACAGGGAGCCGTCCTTTTGGTGTAAAAAATGGATTGTTCGCTTCTCGAACTCGCACTGGCACTCCAATAAATTTCATATAAGTCTGCGAAGAACACAATAAAAATATTTACTAAAATATACCGGCACAATATACGATTATAGGTTATAAAGAAAAGTACTTACTAAAACTTTAAGACATTCTAAATCAATTGAGGCGAGGCCATATTCTCCTCGCCATATATCCAGTTCTATACTAGCCATTACTTTTTGGAATTAATAAACAAATAATATTTCTATCAATTTTCCTAACATTGATCAAAATCACAAATGACATGACAGAAGCTTTTTTCTTTTTCATGTTCAGGGATGTAAATGTAATGATTATTTGATTTAGTCGATTTTGTTAGGGATTCTTTTGTACTTAGTATAGTATTAATCTTGATATTTATATTGTTAGATAGAAAATAAATTAATTTGTAAATTTTAAGACATCACAAAAATAAACAATGGCTCAAATTAACGCGGAATAAAATTTATCTCTGCCAAAATATTATGCAATAGTTGCATTATTTTTACAACTTTGATGGACGTGGACCAATCGCGTCGTTAGGAGTTAGTATAATTCAATCAAGTTATGTTGGCTGTTTAATGACTTAATGCTATTATATGTTATATTAGGCGTCATATCCCAAGTTGCCCAATATACTACAATTAAAAAACTGACCATATGTGGCAGGATCCTGCAAAGTGGACTTATAGTCTACCAGTCTACAGCTTGGCAAAAAAGAGTCTGAGGCGGTGACAGTTGGAACTAAAAAATTATAATAATGACAACACTGTTTTATTTGTCAACTGCAAGTAGCTTCCTTGTCATCTTTACGTAGTGCAAGTAATTTTCTTTAAAATTTAAAAGATTCGTGTAATTTGCGTGTGATATTCTTACATAATACTAGTTGATATAGTTGTTCGTAATGAATAAAACCGTTTGCAGTAGTGGAAGATCAAGGATATATCAAGTTTTCTTGAGATATGTGGCCGAAAGCAATGCCGGACAAATTTTGTCTGAAATTGACAATGTTTACCTGAGAACTGCTCGAATGACAGGTAAAGTCCATGCAATTTTTCTTCTAGAATGTAATTAAGTCGTTATATTTACTTTCTGATAGCTGTACCACCAGTTTTTGTCGTCTTGTGTACAAATAATTATTGAGGTTATGTTTTGTAATTCGACGAATCGCGTGTAGTTAAACTGTTTAAATTGATACTTGAAACTTAAGAATAGAGTTAATACAGAGTTATTATTGTTTATTTCAGGTAAATCTGAAAATACAATCAGAGCAATTGTCGATGAAGGTGAAAAAAGTAAGAGTATTTTTTCGACACCTGGAAAACACCGAAAAGGTCGCCCGAAGAAAGAACTTGATGATTTTGATTTATGTTGCAAGTTGCCGTTCGTTGTGGCGTTCAATAGGGGAGGCCTTTGTTCAACAGTGGACGTTTTCCGGCTGATGATGATGACATTTATTTTTTTGTATTTTAATAAAATCTAAAATGAAACATGTTATTTAATTTCCCTTGTTGATAATGATGATTTATTATCATAATCCACAATCCATAAATGACTCTCTGATAGGCTCGCTATAATTCTAACTCTTGAGATGACCATTCTGAATTATAGCGATTACGTACTTACATAATGGGACTATGCATTGCGTTGTCAGATTTTTCTCATTCTACTTAGATCTCCCACAGAGCATGCCACCAAGCTTTATATTACATATAAGTAGTTATTGCCGCCAATGTACAATCTTCCTAAATATAATTTGGATGATATCTGTTTTGTACAATAACTACTACCAGACCATGACTATTACAAATAAAGTTTAAATCTTTCTTAATTTTAATTATGTCCAATTTACTTTTTTAATTTGATAAATATTGAAGACTAAATTGATCAAGTATCTTGTCAATTTTAGTCGTGGTATACGGGGTGGCAATCTAAAAGATTAAGGCGCCCTCAATTTATCCAGACTCTTTTTTGCCAAGCTGTACCTCTGCCAGTGTCAAGTAAATAAAATGTAAAATCACGCCATGTACAAATGTAAATAAGAGCCCGTAAGGCGTAATGTCTTCAGGAAAATAGTCTTTGGCAGGATTTCGTATTTGAAGTTAGTCACTCTAGCTGTCAACTTGTCATGACAACTTTGACAAGGGTCATGTCAAGTTTATTAATATTTTGGAATTTGGACAATGAAAATCATGAAATAATTAAAAAGTGCAAAAAACAATATGCCTATTTGTTACAAGTGAATAATTCTGACAAGAGATTTTTGTTCCA
Organism: Protodeltote pygarga; assembly: GCA_936450705.2. Taxonomy (NCBI): domain Eukaryota; kingdom Metazoa; phylum Arthropoda; class Insecta; order Lepidoptera; family Noctuidae; genus Protodeltote; species Protodeltote pygarga. The sequence goes on from OW388263.2 coordinate 12,721,108, forward strand.
AGGTTTGCAAGGCTGTTTTTGTCATTTTTGATTGATACTTAGATTGAAACCCGGCCGGCAAAACAAGTTAACTGAAATATGTCCATTCAATGGACATTTATAGCTGGCTACCTCTATTTTGAGGTAGCTATCGTTATAATCATGATATTGCCCATATTCAGTCCTAGGAGATGGAATCAATTCTTCCATTCGCGGTTATTTTTTATGTTCCAACAACATGCTGCAATGTATTTTTATGTATTGTTGGGTGTTTTGAGTCTCTTCCTGTTGGATGCCATAAGAGAAATGAGAAAATATTCTCATAGTGTTGAGAGTCATGTACATCTATCAAATGAGATGAAAGGGAATGTAAAACTGTTCCGAGCACAAAGAAACTTCTACATTACTGGATTTTCTATTTTCTTAGCCTTTGTGATTCGTAGACTTGTCACCATGCTTATAGTACAAGATGAGTTGAGTAAGAAGGCCGAGAGGATAATAAAAGAAGCAGAAGCGACAGTGCACCTTGCAAAAACCACAGTTTTAGCTAATAAACTGCAAGCTCTAGAACAAAATAATTATGAAGAGCTCAAAGTGCGACTGCAGGTGACTGAGAGTATGTTAGAAGAGCAGAAAAGCAAATTAAGGGATTTAGATGTGGAAGCTAAGGCTTGGAAGTCAAAATATGAAGAACTATCTGCTCAAATGGTTAGCATTGGAAAAGGGGATCAGTAAAGATGTTGGATTATGCAAATCAATTTGTATTACTTTATGGCAATAATATACTTTAATTTAGCATCTCAGAACAATCTAAACATTGAAATTATATACTAATAAGTGTTGGTTATGACGTAATAGTATTGGATAAGAATTTATTAGTATTATCTGTGTCATATTTAATTGTTTTAGGAACATTTGTGAACTGTGATTCTCAAAATTTTGGTGCTTACTGTATTAAGATTAGAAAGAACTATTTGATATGTTCTTGGATTTCTAGTCTTGTATTTATATGTATAATATTAGAATTACTATAAAATCATTAACAAAAATTATATATTATGTTATTAATGTTCTGTAACTTTTAACTGCTTATTGTCACACACAAGTACCCGTTGATAGTGTTGCTATTGTAAGATTACACATAAAAATGGAAAAAGGTTTGCAAGGTCTGTAAATTAGTAATCTTTGGGCACATTCAGTGAAATGGTTTGAATTTCAAAGTGTCAAAACTACCAGACTTAGTTCTACTTATTTCTTTTTTTTAATTTTGTTGAATATAATATTATATTATCTGTTTTGTGTAATTGCAGCTGAGGAGATTAATTTTTACAGCTTATTTGTTTGTATTGAAGGACTGAGTGGTTTTTCAATGAATCTCAATACTTTGCTTTTCGTAATTTTCTAAAATAAACCTTTATTGATTGAGGTATTTTGTTTTTTTTTAATATTTGACATCAAATAAAACTAAGGAAAGCATCGCAAATTTAATTACAAGCTATAATTCCATTGTAATACAGAAAAATCAAAAGATGGTAGTATATTATAATAAATTATAGTTTACAAAGTTAGCCACTTACTAATTCCCTCATTCTCTTACTCTGATGAGATGGCAATCCAAACGACCGGAGAGAGATCAGGCGCAGGACCGATCGCTTTATGTGCACTCTGAGGTATGGATTTCAAGTAGTAAATAAGCATATATTGGCACCGTGTCGGAAGAGCCATGGAGCTCATTGCTTGAGGTAGTAAATAAAAAATAGAATCCTGACTGCTGAAGGATGTTTTGTGCACCAGTACCTAACCACCACCATTGATAGAAGAAGGAGTTTTTCTTCTATCAAGGACTACCACCAATAGTGCCTTTTTTTAAATCTGGAAGTCTTAAGTTTGGAAAAATTGGGGGCGCCACTGGGGACTTTTCATACTAAACAAGTTATTTGGTTCTTACAACCTGTACATACTTCTATAACTAATTTTTTGTCCTTAAATATAATCAAATAAATCACGTTTAACTTAAACGTTTTAGTCCTCACAAACTAAGTTTTTGATTTTTATTTTTAGTTCCAGCTGTCACCGCCTTAGACTCTTATTTGCCAAACTGTTAAATCCCTCTAAATCTATTTCTAAGTTCTGTTTGTTTCACAGACATATAAGAGTAGCAGACCATACATTAATCACTAGTTATATTTATATAGATGGGTATAATCTTTTTTCCTTTTCTTACAAAAGGACAACTCAATATATGTATCTCGTTCTTTCACCTATTGCAACACTCACACACACATAGACAAAATATGAAGCGTAGTCTATTTTGTGACGCCGCCATATTAGTTAAGCTACATAAGCTACATCGATTCGAATTATTATCATCAGGTTTTCGTAAAAAATATTGCTCGGTTGAGAATTAAATGGTAAAATAATAATTTTATAAAATGGTAAAGTGCAGTGCCTATCAGTGTGATAGTGCTAGCTATAACAATACACCTGGATTGACCTTTCATCGGTAAGTTTTATGTTGCTTTGTTAAGATTAAAAGCTATTCGGTTCTCTCTGATGAAGAGTTCAAATAATTAGTTATTGTTTAATAGCTTATTACATAGATTTTTAAATTTGGAGCTTAATCGTATATAATTTTGACCTATAACAACAGAAATAAAAGCATTTATAAGTTAGTTTGTTGTAAAGTTGCAAATATTGACAGCTCAAGTACTACAATATTATCGAGGGACGGATTTGGGAACAATTCAAATGATTTTTTGTAGATATGGTACCTATACCTAGATTGTTAAATATTTACGACATCATATCCATAATAATGCAGAGCACAGATTGTCAGCTGTTATAATAATAATCTACAAAAAATAGTCGCAGAAGTCTTAATTATTTTCATTAATACCTATGTCGATCATTCACATTTTTGTAATTTCAGGTAATTCAGATCAAAATTTAACAGTATTAATAAATCTACCAGGTTGTTCATCAACCACACGATAAGAAGAAGAATAAATATATCTATTTTTATTATGTCGTGATTATGTCTTATTCACCATATCCTAAATGCGGCCCTGGCATAAATAGTTGTTCAATGTGTGCGTTTTGCCTACGCTGTTTAAACTTTATATTAGGTCTGCTACTCTTATATGTCTGTGGTTTGTTTGTACTGGTCAAATAAAATTTGAATTGGGTCTTGACTCGACAAGAAGAAGAAGTTCTGTTTCGAAACGAAATCTCTTTTGTCATTGTCATGAATGTGCCTTGTCAATATTTGACAATCTGTCATAATACGTGAACGTGAACGTGTGTGTTGTGAAGTTTGTTTTCTAAACATTTTACGCCTCTTTATAATTCATGTATTTTCTGTCTCTATTACTCGTATTGTATGTTAGATAAATTGATTACACATTTTAATTTATTCATTCTCATAATCACTACAATTTTACCTGGTAAACGTGTAATCTGAAGAAAGATTTTATGTGATTTTAAGTGTGAAAAGGTAGCTTATTTCGAAATTATTTTGTACATTTACTGTGAATTCTTAGTTTTCTTGAAATTACAAAATTTTAAAAATGTGCGCGGAATAAAATGCTGTTGTGAATTACTTGTAGAAGTTAGTGGCCCGTTATAAACGGTACCGTTAGTTGTTATTTATGAATGTAACCATCTTCAATAGAGTCAACAACCAGGTATGTATGTTTATCTGTAAATATCATATACCTACCCAACCTAAAAATGTCTGTAATAATGATTAAGGTTCTTTAAATGCTTTCACAGCCATTGACTTGGGCTTAACAACACAATAATATTCATCACAATTTATTACATTTTCTTTTCCTTAATTTTATTATTCTGTATAATTTTCAGTGGTGGATTTCTTCACAGGCACTTATTATATCATTAAGAGACTCATCCTCAAAACCAGTTTTGAAACTTTATTGTACATTATGAATATATTACTCATATTATAATAAACTGTATTGTTATGTATGCAAATAATTCTGTATTTAATAATATTGTAGTATTTGCACACCTGTCTTGGTGAATATATGAATAGATATGATGGAATAGGTACTCTACACTCTACCTACTCTATTTTATAGTTTCCTATTCTGGCAATTAAGTTTTGACATTTAAAAAAAAGTTGTTAGGCTAATAACTTTAGACAAATGGCATAGGTAGCATCAGGGTAGCATCCTTGCCCCCCCACTATGGCCCCGGGTGGGGGGCGAATACGAAATGGGCGGCATCCGAAAGGGGGGCGGTAAATGCCATGACTTTTAAAATTGTAAATTTAAAAAATTACTCTAAATCACTGCCTCGTTGGTCTAGTGGTAGCAAGCGCGACTTCTGAGCACGAGGTCCTGGGTTCGATCCCCGGGTCGGGCAAAGTGTTATTAGGTTTTTCCATTAGGAAATTCTCAGTAGCAGCACGGAGTCTGGAATGGTGCCCGGTTAATGGCAATAGGCTCGCCCCCTATTACATGGGACTTACTTTAACATAGTCGGCGAAACGTGGGTGTACCGCATAAGTACACCTCTGCCTACCCCCTCTGGGGAATACAGGCGTGAGTCTATGAGATGATGATGATGATGACTCTAAATCACTTGGTTATGTAACTTAATGTCACATTACTTGCCAACTGAAACTGTAAGGGTGCAAATGAGAGCAGGAGAGATGAAGTCTTTGATATAAAATTATATATTTGATGAAACTTTTAACGCACTGGAAAAACTGACTAAAAATGAAAATTATGAATTTTCAGTCTTCTGCCCCGGGCAATGAAAACTCATACTATGAGTATGCTATGCCACCAATATACATTTTATTATATTCTCAACTCTCAAACTAAATCAAGGAGGCCAAAAATGTCTGTGATGCATATTGGACTCTTTATTTGAACTCATCATCTGCCTAACCTTTTCCCAACTATGTTGGGGTCGGCTTCCAGTCTTACCGGATGCAGCTGAATACCAGTGTTTTACATGGAGCGTCTCTTTATTTGAACTGTTACTAATCAATTATTTTTTTTAACGGAGCTTCAGTCATGCAAGGTGATTATGTCAGCCCCATGGGTAACATCAATTTATTTAGGTTTTACATAAATAAATATTATTCTACTGTTGTTTAATACAACACTGATTAGGTGCTTTTTGTTTACATTATGCTCACTTGATCAACTTGTTAGGTAGGTAGGTATCTATGTATAGTTGTGTGCCACAACTAGAAGGATAAATTGGTATTAATATTCCCTCTAGGACTTCCTGAACGTGTCGCACATATTCAAGATAAGGGGCCTCAGAACCCTCAACCTGTTTATCAAGAAAAAAAAAATCTAAAATTTGTATTAAAATACAGTAGCTAGGAATTAAATTAAATAAAAAGTAACATTATTATTTATAAACATTGAGCTCACTTCTCACAAGAAAAAGTACACAAACTGCTCATAATGGTTTATTATTCCCACAGTGGTTTACTAACAATTTGGTGGTGATGTAAGTTTATAAGTCATTGTGTAATCATTTCATAAGATAGAAGACCACAGAACTCTTCTCACGATGTGCAAAAAGACGAAGTAAAAAATTTACGACACAATCTCCGTAGATGTTAGATCATTTTTCTTCTGCATTTCTATGTTGCAGAACAAAGATAGCGGCGGCATGTATTCAGAATGGAGTTCCCTGCCGCTGGAGGGAGGGGGGCGGGGGGTGCTGGGTGCCGTGGGTGGAAGAGACGTGGTGCTGGCAGTGGTCAAGCAGCTAGCTTCACATGAACCCAGTCCACTTACTACCGATGCTGAGGTATCGTCATCGTGTTCATCAGTTCAATCCAACACAAAGGAACGAGTATAATGTAGGAACGTTGCAGGTGGAATGGGTGCTGGAAGTGATCCGCTTCGGGCTGTCGCTGCCGCTGGTGGAGCACGAGGCGCTGCGCGACTGCGTGCGCGTGTGCTGCGCGTGGCTGGCGCCGCTGCTGCCGCCCGCGCCGCCCGCCATGCCGCCGCCGCCCGCGCTGCCGCCGCCCGTGGCGCAGGCGCCGCACAAGTACGCGCGCAAGATACTCCGGCACCTGCAGAACTTGTTCGTGCCCAGGCCTAATGAAAGTGAGTACTCAACAGGCTAGATTAGCTCTGGTCTGGAAGGAGTAATGGATGGGAACAGGTTGTGGTTGAGAGGGGCATAATTATGTCACTGACATTACATTAATTCTTCTCTTTTTTTCTTTCACAAGCTCTCACTTTTATATATCAAATGGAACTGGGTAAGTTTATAAATGGCTACATAATAAAAAGATAACTTACCACCAAAAAGTATTATATGAAAGTAGTAAGTGTAAAGTGCTTTTAAAATTTCAACGTTTTTCTGTTTGTATCCCTCACTTAGTTCTTTTTGGCTCGCTCTGATTAGAAGAGCCGTTTGGTTGAGACCTATAGAGATGATTTTATTATATGTAGGTGGGGACCTAATAAGCAAGCAAGCGGTACTTTGCCATCGCGTGCTTCGCCTCTCCCGAGCGTTAGCGGACGGTGGCGCCCTGGGGGCTAAGGAATGGCGTTCCTTACTACTTCTGCTGTTAGCCGCGGCGTCTGCTTTACTCTCCCCACCCGCTCCCCACCATTCTGCTGCCGAGCAACTCTGCGAGCGAGTCCTTTGTGTACTCTTTGAAGTGTGGATACTGGCGTGTCATAGGTAAGGTGTTTTAATCACTATTTACCTTCAAAGTAGTATTGCTTTTGCAGATACGGGATTTTTAATACGGGTTAATTGCTGCACTCCTTAATCTGAGAAGGATACCGACTAAAAATATTTCAATACTGTGTATATACTCAAGTATTGCCACTCGATATTGCTTTTTAGACACAAACAGCGAGCTAGGTATATGCAGCTAAATTCCCCTGATGGGTGTTGCCCCCAGATGTTTCCCCCCGCCGCCCCTATGGCGCACCCTCCGCGAGCAGTGCACGGGTTGGCGCCACCGCGCGCCGCTGACGGAGCAGTGGACGCGCGCCTCGCTGTGCCTCACCGCCAGGCTGCTCAAGCACATGTACGGACCACTGTTCCCTGTGATGCCCATCAGTAAGTACTGTTAGATTACTGAAGGAGCAGTGGCGCGAAATATAGGTAAAAATAAATAAATCAGCCCGTAACTGTCCCACCGCAGAGCAAAGGCCTCTTCTCATACATTGAATAGAATTGAGCATTAATCACCACGCAAACTCCACCATTAAAAAAAATATTTATATCAAGATCCTCTCCGAATTTTGAAAGATAATAATAGTTATTTATGCAACTGTTGTATGATAAGGAGTATTAAAACACGAATGTGGGTGGGTGGGGTGAGTGTTTTAATACCTAATTATCAACAGTTGCATACAAGACTTTATCTACACCCATAATATGAATCCTCTATAAAAGATATACGGATATACGGTTCTGGTAGTGAAACGCGCGTGAATGACAATGTTCTTTTTTTGAAAATCATACAGATAACCATGCATCGAGCTGCTCGATGCATGCTCGATTCGAGCAGTAAGAGTGTGGCCTGCTGTAAACCCTATGCGCAGTAAATAAAATAATAAATAAATTAGCCTGTAACTGTCCCCATGTAGGGCAAAGGTCTCTTCTTATGCAGAGAATGATTGAGCATTAATCACCGCGCTAGCTCACTGCGTGTTGGCAATTTCAGACTATTAAGTCCAGGCTTCACCGTTAGTCAGTGGTGTCTTAGAATATCTAAGAAAGTACATATGACATTGAAAAAGTCACATTGGTACATGCCAGGTTCGAACCCACACCCACTCGCTTGTAAAGCGGGTCCGTAACCAATGCGCCACCACGACACTATGCGCAGTAGTGATCGAAATAAACAAAGAAGTGTTATAATGAAATTCAATACAACATTGTATCATCTGTTTGGATGATATAATGTTTATTGTTGACGCTCAATACGTCACTACGATTCACAATACTGAAACTACATCACTAGTTTTGACTAGAAAAAACCTCACTTAAAACTCGCCACACTATTTTTTTTTACCGGCAAAAATATTAATGTTTACGATTACAATAATTAAAGTACTGTACCATCAAATTCTCGAGGTTTGATTTATATCCAAACGAGACAGTTATTATGACATTGCAGCATTGGGTGTTTTAATATTGGCAATAAGTTAACTGTTTCTGAAAATTTTATAGAGGTTTTAAAGCATGGAAGTAGATAAACAGCATTACACTATTCGCTCATACTTTAACTTTCTTTTTTCTCGTATGGTTGATGAACAACCTGATGTTAGAGTTTAAACCGCCCTTGTAAGCCTCAGATATGGCTTTACAAGTTTAGGTACCTGTAAACTTGTAAAGCCATATCAGAGGCTTACAAGAAGTTTACAGGTACCTTAGAAAAATCTCACAGGTGTGCTGGTTTGAGCAGACTGTGAGGATCAATCTCCTTCACCATTGTAGCAAGTGATAATTAATTTCTAAAACGCACATGATTTCGAAAAGTCTGAGGTGCGTGCCTGGGATTCGGAACTACAACCTTCGACTTGGTACACCCACTTAGGAAACATCGCGTCATTACTATACGATGAAAGAGCTAACTTTAGTAGTTCCGTTTAGCTAACAAAAGTCCATGTCCCAGGTGAGGAGGACGCCAACTTGATTCCTGCCGACATGAGTGCAGAAGCGGTGATGCAGAGCTGGTACCGCATCCTGCACACCATCGGGAACCCCGTTGACCTCTGCCGCCCGCATATCATCAGTCAGACGCCTGACTTCTTGCAGGTGTGACATACAATCAGTATTGATATGATAAATGTCATTAACAAGAGTAATTATAAGAGTATGTAAATAAAATACAAAAATGGCGGATTTGTAGTACTGCGCATTACCGCCCGATTTTCCTATATGTAATAATGGCCTCGCAAGTATAAGGAACACTAATTCGATTATTAAATATGGGCCCGTGACTTCATCCCCGTCTCCCTCTATATATCTCAGCGACGGATTCTTGAGTAGATTGAACTTTCACTTAATACTAAATGTTTTAGTACTCCATAACTCAAGACGAGGGTGCTCGTGACCCGAGCCAGCACCCGTGCCTGCAAGCCTTGCCGTCCATCTTCCACAAGGCTATGAAAGGCATCGCTGCCCATGTCGATGCTTTCCTCGGTATGTACTTACACACTTAGATGATGTGGCTAACTTTTATACAAGAGTTTAAAGTCGGAATTTAACAGTGTGTGATTATCTATGCGCCAGCGCATATCGGCGCGGGCGGACCGGTGCAGCTCTTATACCTAGCTCGCTGTGAGAGGCTTAGAAAATATATTTTATTTTGGTTAACTAACTTTGAAGCAGCAATAATTATGCCATTCGCCGATGTGCGCTAGCCTCAAGGCTCACTTGCAGCAAGCAGAATCAGTTCCGGGACTGCACTATGAATCGTACGTGCAAAAGGGATGAAGTTATACAAGATATATCACCATCTCTCTCTCGCAACAGTGAAATGTTCGCTTGCACATAGGCCCTCATGCCTTTAGTTAATTTTTTGCCAATCCAATTTTAAAATACATAATCTTTCCAATATCAACTTGACGCTCTTATAATTTAAGTTGATTTTATTATGACTTGTGAAAAGATCATAACAATGGACAAAAATATACGGACCCCGTTCTCGATGTTATATCTTATATTTTTTACAAACTCAGTGTTATAATACTGTCTCTGGTTAATGTAAGTGAGCCTAATGGGCGTGTAAAGTGACTAGAACTATTATATCCAGTGGTGGGGGAAGAAATCTAATATTTTAAAGAAGTAAAATTTCATTGTTTGTAAGTAGGAGGTAATGTTTGTAATTACTGAACCGATTCTATAAATACTAATAGCTACAGTATTCCTGAGTAGCCTAAAATCCGAAATAAAGTTATTTATAAAAATAATATTCCATTCAAGACGCGCAACATCGCAACGATTTGAATGTTTTAAAAAACTAAGGCTAAGAGCGCATTGCGATGCATAATTCCTACGCGCACTACGTGCACTGATTCTTATAGCACTGTGATAATAAATCCATCAATCTTGTACTGACAAACACTATAAAACTTAGTCTATTAATTATGTACTATCGCGGACACGAACGGTGCACCACTTTGCGATCAAAATGCTTTGAACGGTGCTACGTGCGTAGAGGCGGGGCTAGCGCTACGTTCGGACGCCGAGTGCAAGCGATTCTAACCTTAAGAGTGGTGCACCGGCTTTGTCCACGATAGTACTTACTTCTGACGTCATGAAAACTTACAATTTTACAGTCCGCTCCGCTTTTATTTACGCAGTGCGCGGACGCGTTTTCGAAACAAAAAATAAATATTCTCTTAAAATTGCAGCGCACCGTACTGCGGTATTAGATCGCATGAGATCTTTGTCGCAGTATGCGGATGTGATTGTATTTTCATAGTACAAAGATTGATTTATTTCAGTAGTGCGCGCATAGCCTAACGTTTAAAAAGTAGATGTAAAAAAAATAGTTTTTGGTTGCAATGTAGTGTAAGAGATCACGGCTTGAAACGCTGCTTTTAGACTAAGCAATGATACTATACTAAGGCCCTTTCTCACTGGTAAAGCTTTTTTCCTGAAAATTCAATAGCCTAGCAGATAATTGCATATACATTCTGTTCTATTTTTTAATTTACCTAGTAGATAATGTCTATCCGTAGTCTGTGATGCAGGTCCATAAACTGTAACCGCTTAGCTTAGCAGTAGATACGGTGAAAAATTACTTTTCCTTTACCATAACTTTTTGTCCTAAAAGCAGTGTTTTTGGTATGATACACGGATTAGAGGAGTTTTAGAGGGGTTTAGTTTTAAATACTGAAATGTTACTTGGGTATGTTCGTGAATCATGTGTTTTTATAAATATTCTTCTTTTCAGAAAAAAAAACTGTAATATACTGTGACACTTTCTTTACTGAGTATTAAATACATGAACTACCTATCTTTTGCGCATTTTTAAATATTATATTTATATTATAGTATAAATGCCAAAATATATTACAACAAAGCAATTAGTATGGGTGTCTACAATGTATTAAAATTATAGTAAACCTATTTAATCAAAAATAGCTTGGAATCTTTTAGTCGATCTATATACCGAAGTTGGGCAGACTATATCATAATTATATATTCAGATGTGTTATTCCATTTGTTTAATACTCCGTATTGATTCTTTTGGTGTTTTAAAAAGAGGTGTTAATGCATGTTTAGTGTATTATAAGTAGTGTAAAGATTGCTCCACACCACCGCGACTACCGTCTCGAACCTATTAAACTACGAAATATTATGAAAAGATTTCAAATTTAGTGTTTTTTGGAAATTATGATTTTACCGTTATATATACATGTACAGCTGTATAGATCTTAGTCAAGTCAAAATGATACATAAGAAACTATATTTATATAGTTTATAACGCCAGTATTCAAAGGCGTTCCATAATATTGGGGAATGTTCGGGGGCACTCGGCAACATTCGGCTGTATGTTCGGCTGTGCTCGGGTGTGCGGTACTCGCGGAGGGTGTGCGCGGTGCTAAGTGTGGTGCGCAGGGCGCGGCGCGGGGCGCGCGTGGGGCGGCGGCGCGGCGCCGGACGAGCACGACGGTGACGTCACGCCGCCCGCGCACCGCCGCCTCGCCAAGTCCTTCAGCGTGTCGGCCGCCCGGCCGCGCGACAAGATGCCGGAAAGAAGTAAGGAAGCGACACCTCAGCTCTGTAAACCGACGCGTATATTTACTTCACTTTTACATACAAAGGATATGTTACACTGTATTTCTAGGCGTCTGAAACAGAGACAGCATATAACTTACTACATCTAAATAGAATAAATTGAATAAAAAGAAAATAAATTAAACACATTACTCTTACCTTGAATTATTAGAGCTTTTGGCTTTAATGACTTTGGAGCTTACTCTTGTATACATTTCATACATTTTACTTGCCCCGATATCGTATCGGCGAGCGATACCGATATCGGATCGGATAATGTGGAAACGCTATAAGGGTGGGAAAGATATGGCCAACTATATAACTACATTAGTACAAAACCCTAAAGTTATGTTATTGTAGTGTAAAGTTATTATATGTTGTAGTTGTAGTATACTCGTAGATGTGCTTCGATTATGTAGGTGTTACAATCAAAGAATTATTTAGTAAAAACGATGTAGATGTTTATAGTAAGTAGCTATAAGTTGTTGTTAGCACTTGTTCACATTTTAGCACTTTTAGTTTGTGTGGTGTGTTATTTTTGGTTTGTTTGATATCTATCGCTTTACTTTTCACATAATATTTTTTTTTACGGAAGATTATTTTTGCAATACTACATGGTTTTTTTTTGGGCTTGGTAATACTTTTTTATGATTTTATGTGTGCGGGGATTTACTTATTATAGGTACAATAATTTATAAAAAAGTAGAGGTAAAGGTTTTTCTTTTCAAATCTTAAGTTTATACCCCTGTCATTTTTTTAAATAAATTTAATATCAGTTTTAAGGAAATAACTTTTTAGTAACAGCTACATTATCAATACAATAAAATGTTACGCTGCTAAAACGACTAAAAAGTTTATTTTACGATTATTAATCCAGCTAAAAAGTTAAACCAGCTGGACGTTGCAGGTACAAATCTTGCTCGTAATCAATTTTTTCTTTCTACCAAAAATTATACATGATGATGCGCATGCGCAGGCACTCCGCGAACGTCGCTGATTGGTCTAACGAGCAGTCGTCCGCCGAGCGTCGTGCCCACCACGCCGCCCAACTCCATCACATCACAAGGTAAGTTAATGTTATTAAATTGTTCGTGCCGTATTAATTAATATTTTTCGTAGTTTCATGTAGTTAGCTACTGTTAGTTAGTTTGTGTTATTGGCATCTGCAGCCGATAACTGCAGTAGTTCAGAATAGAGATGTGAGATTAATGGAAAAGAATCGATTAAATAAATAGAAATCTCCATTAAAAATTAATCGATTTGTCAAAAATCTATTTTAATAAAAATAAATAATCGATTTCTGCGTAATAAACGGTTTTTTTGTATTATTTCAAAGTACATGCTTTTCATATTCTAATAATAAACCGAAGAGAGAAATTAAAAATCAAATAAAGTTATATGAATAAAAAAGTAACCAATTCAAACTAAAAATTAAAGGCTTATTTTCTCGGCATTATTGTACAGTAGGGGAGACTGAGAAGCCACCTCTGACGCCGCTGCGGCCGAAGGTCAATTCCATCTTCCACTTGTTCGGAGAGTGGCTGTTTGAAGCGGCACTCATTGGGACCACTCCTGCTTATAACAACCAACGTGAGTACATAAATATCTGAAATGTACTATTTTTCATCTTCCTCCTAACCTTAAAATTCCCAAACTTTCTTGAGGTCGGTTTCAAATCTAACTAGGTGCACCTGAATATCAGTTTTCTACGAAATGCCTGTCTGTCTCCTGTAACCCAAAGAGAAACGACTTTCAAAAGTTACATCATTTGTCAGGAGTTTATAATACGACCATAACTTTCGAAAAGTCAAAGAGAAAGAAAAAGAAAAGTTCAAAAAATAGTTAGCAATGGTGCGATGGTTGTCACCTCGTTTAAAAGATCTTCGTAACGTAGTATACCTATGTATTTTTTTCAGAGCGTGCTGAAGGCACTCCGCCGCCTCCGTCGCTGTCCGAAGCTGCATACAAACTAAACATGCTTGCCTATCAGCCAGGTAAAAAATTGTTTGCTATCGAAACGATAAGAAGAAGCCAGGTAAACTGCGATAATTGCCTTTTTTTTAAATAGATTCATCTGAGTATTCATATTCATTCTTGGCCTGAGCTTAAGTGGCTTTACGTATAGAGGTACCTTTTTTCGTTGTCAGGTCGTGCAGAGGCATTAGGCACATTATGTCGCGTCCTTTGCTCCAAGCAATGTCGGGAAGGAGTCATGGCTCCATACCTAGCGCGATGCTACGCCGCCATACACCGGGGCCTCAGGGACCCCGCCACTGCTGCCGCCGTCGTGCTCAACGCGCCTGATATATTCAGGTAACTTAACACCGGGGCTTTAGGGACCCCGTCTTGTGGCTCGGGCTTTGAATGTCCTTCGATAGTAATTGTGTACTTGCTGCTCTGATACATGCATACATACAACATGATATATTTCAATATATTTAATACAGGTCGCACTTATTTAAGATCTCAATTCTATTGCAGACTGGATCTTGACGGCGTACTAGTGTTAGTCCCGGACTTTATAAATGCTTTGGATCAGATATTATCTGAGCGGGAACCTCGCCTTGAATGCGGGTCGATAGACAAGAGGGAGCTTCGGAAGGCGGCCATTAGCGCCTTGCTATCGCTTGTGGCGTTTCCTTATCATTACAAAGGGTTACCTGTGCCTGAGTTTCCTGGATGTAATGAGTAGTAAGTATTTTTGGTTTAGTTGATTTACAAATTGACGTGTTGTTTTGTGTAAAGTTATTTGCGTTAATTGGTATTTCAAGATGGTGATGATGACTATTTTAAGACCATACAGGGACTTTTCAAATATTCATTTAATTACATCTCGTTCGGATCATGAGTAATTTAATTCGCAACTTAAATTTAATTTGTGTTCAAAATTATATTTAAAGAATATAGTGATAGTATAATTTAGTGATAGTTGAAAAATATCCAAAATAAATAGTTTCATAGCTTTTGATCAAAAAATAAAATTCACAAACACTATCTAAGAATCTGTCTGGAAGTAATGCCTTACGTTTGTAAAAATTGTATAAAAAATCGGTGAAGTCAGATTGGAGGTATTAGGACTGTATGTGCGGTGGTTGCAGCGCGGGCGTGTCGCTGGGCGACTACACGCGCGGGCGCATCTCGCTGATCTGCGTGGCGGCCGTGCAGGCCGAGGCGGCCGACGCGCTGTGCGTGCCGCTGCTGAGCGCGCTGTACCTGTGCGTGCGCCACCACGCCTGCCCCGGCGCCGCGCGCCCCGTCAGCACGGACTACAAAGGTACCACACGCCTGCGAGCTCTGCTGACGCGTGATTTCTCGTTTAGGCTGCCCGTCCACCGGAGCGGAGATAGGCTGCGGAGTATCCGTAAGATTTGGTGTAAATGTCTCCGCTCCGGTAGACAGGCAGCCTTAGTGATTGGTACTTTTCTTTGTCAATGACAAATAGAACAGTAAAAGAAAATTGACTTGCAATTACAGTATTTACCCATATTAAACTATTAATTTTTGACCCAATTTAAAAGCTAACAATTAAACTCTACGTAGTAAATTAAAAATGCAACAAAATGTATATGAAATTATCTTCCAAACTACTAAATGCCACTAGTAAGCGGTAAAACAGGGCCTTAATTTGTCATAGAAAAGAAAGTACCAGCAACTATTCTGCAAAGTTTTTAATTCTGTGAACATCCACATTAATATGCTATACTAAATGCCAACATTCGTGGCAGACGAGAATATAAAACGTGGGAGCGAGAAAACATGATGCTCAATATAATTTGTTTGTATAACAGTACGTCCTTACTCGTAAATTTTATAATCACGACTGTCAAAAGCGTTGGCATTTAGTACAATTATTCGCCAAGTACTTCAAATACTTCACAAAAGTACTTTAAGAATTCACTTTACAACATTTTCACCTATTGGGTCAATTACTCGAATTGCGACAGGCTCATCATCTTTCATTATGTCAAAACAGATTTTTAAAATTATTATCACATTGATTGACAGGGGATTGACTAAATGAGCATCTCGCAAAATAATTGAAAATGTACCAAGGTATATGGAATATCGCAAACGAAAAAATATGGACAAGTCGTAGCTATATACAGGGTTATTTGTAAAACACCAGCATCCATAAAAGGGGTCATTAATCTCATCATTATAAACAACTTTTACTATGGGACCAACCCTGAAATCGCAAAAAAAAAGTCAGCTGTTCCATACATTTATGTTCACATGACTCAACAAAATGTTGAGTCATGTGCGCCTTGGATGAATAGGGGTATTCGGATGGCCATGAGGCGGAGGGACCGTGCTTTTCGGAAGTACAAGAGGGAGAGGATCGAAGAGAATTGGGCTCTTTTTAAGACTGCAAGGAATCGGTGTAATCAGATGATACGTAACGCCAAACGCCGCCATATCCTTGACAGCATAACAGATTCTTCTTCTGCCGATATTTGGAAGTTGATTCGAACTCTCGGTATCGGCAAATCGCGGAACTTGGACCTACCAAACACCATAGGGTTAGACGATCTTAATACCCATTTCTCCACCACCACTACCTTAGATCGTCTAACTACTAACGAAACGGTAGATTTCTTAGCTGGTCTAACGCGACCTTGTATTCAGCCTTTTCTATTTTCTCCAGTCGCGACGGGTGAGATCAAAAAGATTATCCTCTCAATTAAATCTAAAGCGGTTGGTTGTGATGATATCAGCCGCCGAATGATTTTTTTAATCCTAGACCACCTTCTTCCCGCGATATGTCACATTATCAACCATTCCCTACAGTCTGGTACTTTCCCCTCCTTGTGGCGTAGAGCCTATGTACGACCTTTACCGAAGATTCCTAATCCATCTCTTCCTAGTCACTTCCGACCAATATCCATTCTCCCATTCCTCTCCAAGGTGCTCGAGGCCTGTGTCCACAAACAATTCTCCGACTTTGTTTACCTCAATGGACTTTTAAGTCCTTATCAGTCAGGATTCAGGCCCGGGCACAGTACAGTTTCCGCACTCCTTAAAGTGACTGGCGATATTAGGGCAGGAATGGAGGACACTAAAGTCACAACCTTGGTGTTAATCGACTTCTCCAATGCCTTTAATACTGTCAGTCACGAGATCCTTCTATCCATCCTTTCCTATCTTATGGTCTCTCCCGTTGCGCTGGATTGGTTTTCTTCATATCTTCGGGGGCGGCAGCAGTCGGTTCGTGGTGGCGATGCCTTTTCGTCGTGGTGCGAGCTGGAAGCTGGTGTCCCCCAAGGTGGCATACTCTCTCCCCTTCTCTTTTCAGTATTTATAAATTTTATAACCCACGAGCTTCAATGTGCGTATCATCTTTATGCCGATGACTTGCAGCTCTACTCACAGGCTGGAGTGGATTCTGTAGCCGATTCAATTCGCAACATCAACCGGGACTTGGAAGCCATTAAGATCTGGTCTGATAAATTTGGTGTGATGGTAAACCCAACTAAGTGTCAGGCGATAATTGTTGGCAGTTCTCGCAGCGTAGCCAGAGTGGACACACATAACCTTCCACAGATACTTTTTAATGGCACAGTTATCCCGATCAGCAGTAACGTCAAAGATCTCGGCTTGGTTATTGACTCAACTTTAAACTGGGGTGCTCAAGTCACTAATGCCAGCCAGAAGATTGTAGGTTCGCTACGGTCTCTCTACCGCCTTAAAAACTTTCTCCCGTCCAATACGAAGGCGATGCTTGTGCAGTCCTTAATTTTTCCCATTGTTGACTATGGTGATGTGTGCTACTTTGACCTGAATGCAGACTTACTCAATAAACTTGACCGTCTTCTTAATAACTGCATTCGATTTGTCTTTAATTTACGTAAATTTGACCACGTGTCTGAGTTCAGATCACAGTTGAAATGGATGAATATACGTCAGCGCAGAAATATGCGGGCACTGACTACGCTGTTCTCTCTTCTCGACTCTCCCTATGCCCCTTCTTATCTTACTTCTCACTTTTCTTATCTGTGCTCCAACCACGATAGACATCTTCGTTCTATCAACAATCGTCTCCTTCAATGTCCTTCTCACTCTTCCAACTTTCTTCATTCTTCTTTTTTCATTCAATCCATTCTTCTGTGGAATGCACTCCCCCTCGAAATCAGAATGGCTACCAGCAGATACTCTTTTAAGATCAAAGTACGTGAACACCTTTTAAAGTAAATTTTTGGCAGATTAGTCTCAGCATTTAACCGGTTAATTATTATATTTATTTGTGTATGTTTATGTAGTTTATATATAAGGTATATGTGTAGTTTATAATAGTTTAGCTTCATTGTTAATGTAAATTATCTAATAATATTTCTGTGCATCTACCATGTTATCTCTGCATCACCCAAAGGTCGACTGGCATAAAATGCCTAAGGCATTAAGTCCACCTTGTACATGTTTCTGTACGAAGTATAAATAAATAAATAAATGTATAGAACAGCTGAATTTTTTTGCGATTTCAGGGTTGGTTCCATAGTAAAAGTTTTTCATAATGATGAGTTTAATGACCCCTTTTAAGGATGCTGGTGTTTTACAAATAACCCTGTATATGTAGTTAGTTAGTTAGCTCGAATAATTAAAATATTCTTTAAAAATAATTTTGGTAACGCTGCATGTATTACGTACTCAAGAGTCACGACAGTGTACCTCATTTATCATACTAAAATGAGATGATCGTTTTTGTGCATTAATCATTTTCAACTCTACCACAAGTCTTTCTTGTACTCTACATACGGCCATCTACATAAAGAACTACGTAAAGACGCGACACTCATCCTCTCCTGCTAATTTGTAGTCCCGCAGTCGACGTAAATCGCTGCATTTGTTCCTCTCGACTGTGCTCGATTGTCGTTTTCGAAACTCGTGTGAGCAGGCCGGCTGCCTCGGGCTTCTTAGTAGACAATGCTTGGTTCGTTTGTAATAAAAAACAACTGAACTGTCAGTTCTTTGACATTTATAGAATACTAGCTTCCGCCCGCGGCTTCGCCCGCATGATATGTTGATAAATTGTAGCCTATGTGTTATTCTGATGTATAAGCTATATTGTGGTGAAGTTTCATTCAAATCCATTCAGTAGTTTTTACGTGAAAGAGTAACAAACATCCATACATCCATACTTACAAACTTTCGCCTTTATAATAGTAGTAGGACTAGCGACCCGGTCCGGTCTCGCACGGGCGCAATATACCTAGACATAAACCTTCCTCTTCAATCACTCTACCTATTAAAAAAAACCGCATCAAAATCCGTTGCGTAGTTTTAAAGATTTTAGGGACAGAGAAAGCGACTTTGTTTTATACTATGTAGTGTTACAAAGCTGCTCATACAGTACAGTTTTAGTAGAGTATAGAATTCCATATAACTTGGTAGTATTGTAATTGACCCGCGCGCCGCCATATTGACGCTTTGTGACGTAAAGCTAAACCGCTGCTATCACTCACATTGCAGTTAATATCACAGCACACACACACACGCTACATTTATTTTGCAAGCGAGCATATGTTTATACGTCATAAGTCTCAGGCATTAAAAAGGCGACAAGAGTCAGACACAGATTAGTTCCTCTTATTAGCTTGGTTAGTGCCATCCGAATATTGATCGCAAACACAAATTAATATTACTAATTAAAAATGTGCGGGTTTTCTCGTACAAAAGACATGGTGTGGTGTGGGTGTCAGACATAAAGGTAATCTGTTGCCCGACCAGTAATAGGCCCGAAAGGTCGTGTTTCACGTATGCCTGTCACGATTCGGCGGCGGCCAGCTGACTACAACGGTGGGACCCACCTACACCATTGACAGGTCAAGACCTAGCGGGAGCGCCTTGAATACACAAGTGAATCCCTTACTGGGAGCTTAGATGTCCATTGAGGAACACAGTATCATATGGGTTTTAGTCTGTGTGAGTCGATAACCGGCCCTTGGTGGTGAGGGTACCCAAAAAGGGTTTTACACAAAATACTTTTTGTACGTGTTTGAGACAGATAGCTTAAAAATTTACGGGCAATTTTCAACCTTTTTTGGTTACTGTGAACCTGAAAAAACACTACCTATCAATTTGGAGATATATCTTAAAAAATATACAAAAAAAGAACAAATGAGGCGAAGAAACACCTCCTCATTTTCGGAAATCCTTAAAATATGTTAGGAATGATTCCACACATGTAAGGGTCATAGGCACACTAATGACAATGCTATCGTGCGGCTTGTAGCGCGCTCCGACAGCGGCAGTGCGTCGGGCAGCGCGGACGGCCACTCGCTCGACTTCGCCGCCGACGTTAGGGAGCTAGACCCATCCTCGCCTGTTTTCGGTAATTACACATCATTTTGTTTGCTGTCTAAACACTATATTGACTTGGTTTTATCATGAATACTAGTTAGCATCTCTACGAAGGAAAAATATGCAAAAAAATATCTCAAAATATTTATCGTGATCTTTTTGTTCGAAGTAGTGATGACCAAATCAAAATATTGTCTTTCTAAAAGTGCGCTGTAAGACTCACAATATAAAGCTTATTACTATAAATATATGATATGGAAATATTCATGCTATAAATTAATAATTTCTATGCGAAACTATAGAAAAGGGTATTGTTATGTGCGTGTTGCTCCAGATTAGCAACTATCTATTAAACATTCTTTACTTTAAGTGGGGAATTTTGTTTTTTCTATTTAATCGCTCATTTTAGTCGGCGGTGCGTAAAGTAATTTCAGATCTACAGTGATTTAATCTCTTAACACGATATGACTAATAGTGTTACTAGATTAGTGTTTACATATATCGGGAATTAATTGCAAAGCGACAACAAATATAAAAGCGTGTTAATTTCGCATAGACAACATTTGATGGTTATTATAAAGAGCTTACAGTGAACTTTTAATATCAAAGCTTTATGTTGTTTTTATATCTTAATGTTTTGCTTGCCAATTTGTTTGTCCTGATTTCATATTACATTTCATTTTTTGATCATAAATAGTTACAGTTCTATCTTTTTTTACATTTTATGTATAATTATAGTCGTATTCCACTGTATTATATTTTTAAGGATATCGTTTTTTTTTTAAATTACGCTCTAAAACACAATTTCAATATTTTTATTCAATACATTTATTGTTTTCCTATTTACAGACATAGTATATTAGAGTGTATAGTATAGTACTTTACGCAAATTAAAACTAAGATTTTATTGTTGAAAATGGTTCTGTTTTATCTCAGTGTGAGCCTTCGATCAACAATAGTATTAGATTATATATCAGGCAAAAAATGCATTGCTACCTATACCTATAACCTATGTGGACTGCTCTTCGGCTCGAATCTATCTCTATGTCCTGTCCAAAGTTATCAAGTGTGAGTCACATTAGGTGCAGCACTAGTGGTGCGAGCCACGTACCTGGTGTGTCACCGGCTGATCTCCTCGTGGAAAGGGGACCTGCAAGTGTCGCTGGCTGCGCTGGAACTACTGTCTGGACTTGCCAAGCTGCATTCGTCGAAGCCAGGTTAGATTTTATTTAATTGTGTGTATAAAACTAAAACTTATCAAAATGTTAAAATTTTCTCATGTAGGTACATACTATCGCGGACAGGAACGTTGCACCACTATGTGATCAAAATGCATTGAACGATGCCACGTGCGTAGGGGCCTAGAGCTACGTTTGGACGCCGGGTGCAAGCGATTCTAACCTTAAGAGTGGTGCACCGGCTTTGTCCACGATAGTACAGTTGGCAAAAACAGTACAACATAAGCAAAACTTATCTATTCATTTGACAGATAAGTATTATAGCACTGGCCATAGCTACTGGCGGTGGCTATTACCATATCATATTAGCTACAAGTCTTCACCGGCCATACGTGCAATCCGTATAAAACATGTTAAAAAACCTGTGGCTCGGCCGGTAGCTCGTTTGTGCCGAGCTGAATGGCCAACGCATATTGGCGGACATGGCAGTTATTTTTTTTAGGAATCATTGTAATTTTATACGTATATCTCATTGAAATAAAGTATTTAATTCAATGACCTTGGAGCATTCATTGAAATAAAGCACAACATTTCAATTACTTGTAATTGTTGTAGTTAATTTACCGCGCTCGATCGGGCATTTGAAAACATACATTTCGATTAGGTAACTATAACTAACGTACTTTTGTTATCGACTGTACCACCTCTTAGTAATCGGTGAAAATAATATAACATGACATGTATTCTATTTTACACGCTTACTAGAATTTGTTATCGGTAAGTTTGTTAAAGTTACAAAAATAGTCAACGATAATTCGACTTGTGTTTTTTATTTCTTACACATACGACATAATCTTGCAATTATTTATTACGCGTTTTAATGAACTAAGTAGACATATTTATGAATAGACAGGTAGTTGTTTAAATTATATGAGATGGTTTCCATCAGAGGCGATCGAGCGCAAGCGCGCTGTCCGCTGGATCTGCGACTACATCACGGTGCAGTGCAGCCGGCCGCCGCAGGCACACTCGCGCGACCTGCACTCGTGCGTGGTGGCCGCCTACTCGTGCCTGGCCGCCTGGCTGTGCCCCGCGCTGCTGGCCGACCAGGAGTGCATCGCCACGCTGCTGGAGGTCGTGGAGCTGGGCATATCCGGCAGCAAGAGTCAAGGTTTCATACTCAAAACAATACATTGCTATATATATTCTTATAAACTTTCATTAATTTAATCCCACTATAGCTTAGTACTCAAGATATCTGAAGTTCGCAATTGAAATCCGCAGCAAAAACTGGTTAAATGATGGTTTGCTTTTTACAGGAAAACCCGGTGAACCCCCAAAAATGAAAGACGAGAAGGAACTGAAACCGGTCTCAATGAGAGTGCGTGATGCTGCTGAATCTCTACTCATGTTGATTTTAGAACAGGTATCTTTTATTTTTTAAGTGTAAGTACTTTAATAAATACATACACCCATATTAACAGAATAGTGATGTACCCTTAATTGTTTCTTAGAATTATACAGCGTGTAACAGAAGTCCGAAATAATACATTAAGGGCGCATAAGGTACCCTATAAACAATCATTAAGCATAGGTTTTGGAACCGAACCCCAAAATACTCGAGTAAACCACGGTCAAAGTTTTCACCAAAATCTTTCAAATACAGCTCTAAAATCAGCTGAAAGGTAAATCAACACGAATCTTGTTATTTACCTTCAATAAATTCTTTAAGTAAGCACTAGGTACGCGTAGGATAATGAAATCTGTCATTATTGAAGAAAATGAAATCAAAAGAATTATTTTGTATGAAAAAAAATATGCCTATTTTGCATTCAATATTTTCACAGGTGATTGTCTTCATGATATACATACATGCCCTTAAGTATTATTTCGGACTTCTGTTACACGCTGTATAAGGTGGTTAAGTAATTAAGGGCACTCGCCTAGACGCTAAATACCATTTATATATATGTAGGATCAGGAGCCAGGAACGGTCTGTCATCAGGGGTAGGAGTACCCATTATAGAAACAAACAATTGAGATTCCAAAGTAAAGCAAATTTATTTTAGTACACAATTAAAACAAATCACAATCACAATACAAATTATAACAGTAACAATACAAAACAAAAAGATGAAAAGATAATTAGGGATTAGCCCTAATACCGAACAACCCTGGTTCGTACAGTGGCAGAGCCACCCGCAAAGAGTATCGTTCGCGTTAGCGTCTAATACCGCAATGCTAATGTACAGCGTTTCCGCTGTACCGGTAAACCGACAGTGTTGTCGGGAGCGAGAGCTCTTATTGAATCAATTCCAAAGACTGACTGACTGCCGAGCCAATGCACGGCCTTTTATAGGTTGCACTCCCTCCACAACAAATCTGTCCAATGACGTACAGGAAATACGTCACGTGTTTACTCGATACAGAATACAATACTAATCTAAATCTAACAACTTTTACTTTGTAAATGCATTAAATAATCTAACAATAATTGTCGTAAACTTATAACAGTGTTTTCATAGCCATTATCCAATTATACAATCAAAATTAATGAGTAATGTTTTGAACAGAACCAATGGTGAAATGAGTTGTCAAATAGAACTCGTAATTACTTGATAATTAAAGTTTTGATTTTTTTTAAACAGTAAATGATAGCAAACTAATCTTAATTTAATACCCACATTTTTATTTTACAACTCACTTCGACACGGCCAGAACTGACAATTTACACGTCCTCGTGTGGTCCTGTAACAAAATATGTTGAGTAAATATCGTTCGGCCTTTCTGACCATAAACAACTAGAGAAAGTTAAAGGAAAAATCCTGAATTTGTCATAAATCATACTTAATACAGTTATTACAACCAAAATGGTTAAACTGTCACAGACCTTAAAGATAGCTCAACTTACAATAGATATAGTCTGTCAGTCAATCACACCATGTGATTCAACTAATTGGAGTCAAGATAGACATCCAGAACTAGGAGTCAAGATAAACATCCAAAACCAGGAGTCAAGATAGACATCCAAAACCAGGAGTCAAGATAGACATCCAAAACCAGGAGTCAAGATAAACATCCAAAACCAGGAGTCAAGATAGACATCCAAAACCAGGAGTCAAGATAGACATCCAAAACCAGGAGTCAAGATAGACATCCAAAACCAGGAGTCAAATCGATTTTTATCATATTGAGCACTTTTCGTTATACCTAGCGTTGCTTGCTCTCTCACAAGGGTCAAATTAACTTCAATTTCCTCATTATCAATACTCATCAAATCGAGAGGTCTAGCAACGCGTCCTATCAATAATTCTAAAGGGCTAGCCTTGGTAATACGATTGGTTGTGCAATTAAGAGCTAACTGAACGTCTTTAACTGCGTCTTGCCATGATCGCTCACTAGTTTCTACTGCAGTAAGCATACCTTTCAACGTTCTCATTACACGTTCAACCTGACCATTGGCCCTACATGAACCAGTTGCTATCAGATGCAAGTCAATATTATGGGAATCACAAAAATCTTTAAAGTTCTTATTGGCAAAACAACGACCTTGATCCGCTATGACTCGGGAAGGTGCTCCAAATAAAGAGACACTAGCTTTAAGAGCTTTTATGCAATTAGATGCATCAATTTGTGTAGTATGATACAGCAAAACATATTTAGTAAAAGAGTCAATTAACACTATGATATATTCTTTGAGATCACTTTTCCCGCTAAGCTTTCCAGTAACATCAATATGCACCGTATGCCAAGGAATACTGACTTTAGGTATAGGGTGTAACTCTGCTTGCACTTTACCTGAATGAGATTTAGATACCTTACAAGTGATACAATTATCAACAAATTTCCTAACATAGTTAGACATTTTGTCAAACCAATAATGCTCATAAACCTTATCAAGTGTCTTTTCCCAGCCTAAATGCATGATAGACTCATGGATATGATTTATAACTGACCACCGAAAAGCCCTTGGTACAATAGGTAAGCAACGTGACTGTGCATTGCGTTGAATCTTACGATATAAAATTCCTGATCGTAGTTCATAGCTTTGGGCAACATCGGGAGTCAAGGATTTATTTTTGAGATTAGAAATTATTGCTCCTATTTCGTCATCACGTTGTTGTTCAGCTAATAGCCAATTATTAGACAGAGTGGTAATATCAACATGTTTTTGTTTTATGTTCTTAGTTGGAGCAGTTACTTTATGAGGTTGTGGAAGGGGATTTCTAGAAAGGAAGTCTACATGGTTCATATATTTACCTTCTCTATACACAATATCAAAATCATAAGCTTGAAGAAAAGCCCACCATCTATGTACCCGGGGAGTTAAATCAGATTTCTTGCGAGAAGCTTTAAGAGAATTACAGTCAGTAACAACAGTAAATTTATGTCCTTGGAGATAATGATGAAAGTGTTTTACCGCGTTAACTACTGCTAATGTTTCCAATTCTCCAGTTCCAGTTCTCTTACTATAGTATTCTACAACGTGCAGTTTGTTATCCACCTTTTGAAACAGAATAGCACCATAACCATCTGCGCTGGCATCAGTATGCAATTCTATTGGATACTCTGGATTATAAATCATTAAAACTGGCTCACTAGTAAGAGTAGAAATTACTTTAAGTCTAATTTTCTCATGTTCATCAGTCCATTTAAATTTCTGTTTACCAGTAATTAAAAAAAATAAAGGCTTCATCATATTTGAAAAGTTTAAGACAAATTTCCTAAAATATGACGCAAGGCCTATAAATTGCCTCAACTGGTGAACAGTTGTAGGTGATTTTAAATTAACTAATGCTTCTATTTTACGAGGATTAGGGCGAATCTCCCCAGCCGTAATTTCATATCCGAGGTATTCTACTTTACGTTTTAGGAATGAGCATTTACTAAGATTTAGAGAGAACCCAGCTTTGGTTAGTGATTCGAGGACTTCTTGAAGTCTATGTAACCCTTCAATGGGGTCTCGACTAGGAACCATGATGTCATCGATATAAATGATCACGTAAGTATTAACTAATTCTCCTAATGCAGTGGTAACAGCACGCTGGAAAACACTAGGAGCATTTCGCAAACCAAATGGCATTGCTAACCATTCGAATTGGCCATCTGGCGTAACAAAAGCAGTAGCTTCAATACTCTCGGGGTGAATAGGAATCTGATGGAAGCCGCTAGTACAGTCAAGACATGTGTAGTAGTTAGCGCCACACAATCTGGTAATTTGATCAGCTATTAGTGGGAGTGGAAATCTATCCGGTACAGTGTTACTATTGAGTTCTCGATAATCTACGCACATTCTATCAGATCCATCACGTTTTTTTACCAATAAGATAGGACTTGCAAATGGGGAGCTACTAGGTCTAATTATATGAGCATCTAGCATATCGTTAATTTTTGAACGAACTAATTGTCTTTCGCCAGGTGTAAGTCTATATGGTCGACGATAGACTGTCTTTTGAGGATCTATTAGACGAATTTTAAGTTCTCCCGAATTAACCCTAGTACGTGGTAATCCATCCACAAAGGCATGTGAATACTTTTCTAGGAGGTCAGTCAGTTGTGGTTTGAATTCAGATGGAATATCGGTATCAATATCATTAAAATTTACAGAGCATTGGTGAACAATCTTAATTTTTGAAATACTGAAACTATCCTCGGTCATTTTAACACTGAAACCTAGTCTCAAAATTTCACGTCCTATCATGATATTATGGCTCATAAATGTATCTGGTATCACATGAAAAAGGATTTCTAAGTGACAACCATCTATCTCAACCTCACTCAGAATTTGTTCAGTGCAAGTGACATTAGAATTTCCTATTCCCATAATATTTACTACAGAAGAAATACGTTTGCCAGTTAATTTATCAGCAAACTTTTCTCTAATGAGAGAACATTCAGCCCCAGAATCGTAACAAAATGAAAGTGTCTCACCAGATTGCTTCATTACACCAGTGACAGGGCTCACTTCGCAAGCTTCTACTCGTCTCATGGCAGATTGGTTGCCCGAAGTTTGACTCCCGGCAGTTCCACCCGAACCACCCGGCCGCTTTCCAATAGTAGTTGAGCAACGCGTTGCTATGTGTCCGGTCTCTCCACAGCGGAAGCAAACTAACTTCTTTCCTTTGTGAGCTGAGTTATTTGAACCAGGATACAACTTAGCTTTTTCGATTCTTTTTTTGCGACAGTTTGTCGATTTGTGTCCTGAGATGCCGCAAAAGTGGCATAGGATGGGATTCTGTTTGAGGCGTTTACCTTCAGAAAAATCGGAATGGTCAGCAGAAAAGTGAGACTTTCTCTTTAAATTTGATAAGGCACTTAATTCCTTTTGAAGCTTATCCCTATTAGGTATTTCAGTAGTGAATGCCAGACGATGGGCACGAGAATCGAATTTTGAAACATGGGCCAATACAGTGGAAACGGCAATTTGTTCTATGCTCAAACTGTTCCATTTAGATGTAAGGGAAGTAACTAATCGACTGGCATATGCAGCTATGGATTCGCCATCTTTTAATTGACCACAGTGGAGGTTTATAAGAGTGGCGGCAACAGTTTCCGCAACATCAAATCGGCAAAGGAAGAGACTTTTAAAGTCCGACCAAGTCATACCAGGGTATGAAACTTGGGAAAGCCAAGTCGCTGCACTGCCCTTTAAAGCCTTACTTAATGCAATAATTAATTGTCCACCTTTAAACGGTTTTTCCGACAGGCAGATATCTATAGTGGCACTCCAAGATCGGGCATTGGAATCTGGTAAATCTGGGTTAAATTCAGGCAAGCGTATTATAGACCCAGATGTCGTGGGCGTCCTGATAGCCTCAATTAGTTGAGCCATATTACGGTTCTGAAGCTCTAGCATTGCTCGCCATGGATCCTCATCCTGCGATTCCCGCACTAGTCCAGATCCCACTTCTGATGTAGGATCAGGAGCCAGGAACGGTCTGTCATCAGGGGTAGGAGTACCCATTATAGAAACAAACAATTGAGATTCCAAAGTAAAGCAAATTTATTTTAGTACACAATTAAAACAAATCACAATCACAATACAAATTATAACAGTAACAATACAAAACAAAAAGATGAAAAGATAATTAGGGATTAGCCCTAATACCGAACAACCCTGGTTCGTACAGTGGCAGAGCCACCCGCAAAGAGTATCGTTCGCGTTAGCGTCTAATACCGCAATGCTAATGTACAGCGTTTCCGCTGTACCGGTAAACCGACAGTGTTGTCGGGAGCGAGAGCTCTTATTGAATCAATTCCAAAGACTGACTGACTGCCGAGCCAATGCACGGCCTTTTATAGGTTGCACTCCCTCCACAACAAATCTGTCCAATGACGTACAGGAAATACGTCACGTGTTTACTCGATACAGAATACAATACTAATCTAAATCTAACAACTTTTACTTTGTAAATGCATTAAATAATCTAACAATAATTGTCGTAAACTTATAACAGTGTTTTCATAGCCATTATCCAATTATACAATCAAAATTAATGAGTAATGTTTTGAACAGAACCAATGGTGAAATGAGTTGTCAAATAGAACTCGTAATTACTTGATAATTAAAGTTTTGATTTTTTTTAAACAGTAAATGATAGCAAACTAATCTTAATTTAATACCCACATTTTTATTTTACAACTCACTTCGACATATATATCTGTGATACGCAGCAAATTGGCAAAGGCGGTATTGGGTCGTCATGGTGTCGTTTGGACGAGCGTTGGTTGGAAGCACTTGGTCACGGACGTCTGCGTCACTTTGTAGCAGACGGAAACATTCTCCTGTCGCTGCTGGAGGAGCCGCTTAGTAATAGTCAGGAACCGCAACCTACTCTTATTGGTAAGTTGTCCTGCATGCACTGTTTCACTGCATGGTTTGTGGTCGTGGTTGAGCGTTGCACCGTTTGACGAGAAACTTCGCGAAGGTCGACAAACACTACTTCTTCTTCTTCTTAGCGTCGATGGCAATCTAAATCAAACACTACTGTTCTCAAGCCATTTATTTGGAAATTCGAACACTGTCAAATAAATAAATCAATATCAAGTGAATACAGTATCAACTATAGTAAGGCTTTCGACAGGGTTGACCATAAGCTTCTTTTAAACAATATAGCATTTAAAGGTATCCGCTGGAATTATCTTAGATGGTTTGCTTCTTAAATCACCAAGCGCTATTAGAGATTTGTAGTTGTATGTGTCCGTTAATACCAATCTAATATCGTACGGGTCACCTCTGGCGTACCTCAAGGGTCAATACTTGGTCCACTTAAGTTTATTCTGTACTTTAATGACTTCATTAACTGTTTTATAACACCTAAATTCTATTACACGAGCTTAAGGTGCTATATTGTAGTTTTAGTTGGTTCAAGTTCTGGAGTTTGTTGGTGTGTAATATGGCAACAGGCTCGCATGAACGTTTCTGATAGAATATATTGTCGTGCGCAGTGATAATCCGCTGTGGCTGGGGCCGGCACGCGTGGTCGCTGTCGTCGCGCGGGCTGGCGCGCTGCGCGGCGCGCGGGGCGGCCATCGCCAGCGCGCGGCCCGTGGACATGCGCGACTCGCGCCCCGCCGCGCCGCCCGCCTGCCGCCCGCTGCCGCCCGCGCCGCCCTGCGCGCTGTGAGTCTATGACACTACCCCTACCCCTACCCTCCTTAAATAAATATAATACTAAAATCTCATAGATAGATACTTTCTCTACTCTTTTGCTTTTGTTTAATCTCAGCTAATACTTTCGATCGTGGATAAGATTTGTTTAAATTTTATGTGTCGACAGCCAGTAACTTAAAATTAAATATTTAAACCGGTTGCTGATCTATTTAGTCTAAAATGAAGTTTGACACAACTTATTATATTCCTTATAATAATTATTGTTAAATGTCAAAATCGACGTTT
Source organism: Protodeltote pygarga (assembly GCA_936450705.2). Classification (NCBI taxonomy): domain Eukaryota; kingdom Metazoa; phylum Arthropoda; class Insecta; order Lepidoptera; family Noctuidae; genus Protodeltote; species Protodeltote pygarga. Next base: position 12,751,213 of record OW388263.2, read on the forward strand.
TAAACGTTGCGAGTTTTAAATTCTAGAATTCGTCAAAATTCCTATAACTTTTTTAAATTGTTATTTTCTTGAGGTATAATTTCTGTACTTTTTAATAATGATATTTTTTTACATTATAATAGTGACTCAGCATTCCCAAGTTTGGATGCAGTGCTTCGACAACTAAACGACCCGGAAGCCCCGACGTTGTTCAAACTGCTCGAACAACAGGCCGTCATCGAAAAACGCGTCAAAGAAAGCGAAGACAATGTTGTACGTATTTATAGTATGGATATTTTTATTATTTTTATCACGCATTTGTTAACTCACTTTTTTGTTTGTCTACAAACTATTAATTTATTCAGGTACCTGAAGAATATGTTGCCCCGGAGCCAGTAACAGAGTTTCAGACTGCAAGACTTTTCCTGTCGCATTTTGGTTACTTAAATATAGGAGGTGATAAAAAGGTATTTGTTTTTTAAATTAATATTGCCTGTTATTACTTTAATATTCCTTTGTTTGTTGTGTAGGGAAATAACTTTGTTTTGTGGAAAGAAAAACATTTATGTAATCAACATTTGAATAAAGGCATTTTAAGCCTCTTGACAAATAATGTTATCTGTGCTATGGTAGATCTTGGATTTTAAAATAAATTTCATATTCGTAATCATCATCCCCGTTGTAAAATTGAATCGACATTCAAAATTCAAACAATTAAAATGCGCCACCCCCTAATTGGTGTGTCCCAACGTGTGTATGGGAGTGTGGGGACCTCCCCGTCCCTCGCTCCTGTACCGCAGTGTTGTGCCGTGCCCCGCAGGGCAGCGCGGGCCGCCTGGTGGCGCTGGACGACTCGCGCCCCGGCTTCCGCGCGGCGCTGCGGCGCGTGGACGCGTGCGGCGCGCGCGCGCACGTCACGGTGCACGTGTTCTGCGCGCGCCACGGCCAGCTGCGCGCCGCCGACATCGTGGCCAACGCGCGCCGCACCAGCAGCGTGCCCGCCGCCTTCGTCAAGATGCTCAGGGGGTGAGCAGCCGCCACACGTGACACACATTCTAACATTTTGTATTTACAAATTATATATTTGTGATCTACAAATTTTCCATTTTTTATGGATTTTTTAAATTATAAATGTTTGTACAATAAATATGGTCATCATTCCAGACTAGGCACACCAGTGTCAGTCCGCGGTCACCCGGGCTGGGCGGGCCACGTGGACACGAGCTACGACGCCAGAACACAGCCCGCGCAGGCGCGCCGCGACCCCGCACCCGCCATGTACGACGCCAGGGAACAGGCACGTTGCACTACCACACTATAGTCCGGTCAACCATTCCGACACCTAATTGTTCTCGACTTGAAGATGCCGAAAAGAACAAAGAGCTTTTAGCTGTGCCGACCTACGTTCAGAATTTTCTAACGTATACAAAGATATTATGCTGGTTATTTCTTTCCTTTCTAACAGATTCTCTTTTTGTACCAGGTACTCTACTGGTCGGACTCTACAAACGAAATAGCGTTCGTAGTACCCTCGGGTTACGAGACTCCAGAGTCTGAGGAGCGACAGAATGACAGCATCAAGTCTGATGTGGATGGATGTTGTGTATCTGCTAGGTAAATTATATGATTATGTTTTATCCGACCAAGTGTGGCCATTTTCAGCCAGGTTTCGATATTATGGCTACTATACATATTATACAGGGTTATTTCTAAAACACCAGCATCCTTAAAAGAAGTCATTAAACTCATAAAATCTCATCAAAAATCAGCTATTCCATACATTTATGTTCACATGATTCAACAAAATGTATGGAACAGCTGATTTTTTTTTTGCGATTTCAGGGTTGGTCCCATAGTGAAAGTTGTTCATAATGATGAGTTTAATGACCCTTTTTAAGGATGCTGGTGTTTTACAAAATAGCCCTGTATATGGTTGTGTGCAGCTCGGAGGCGGGCTCGTGCTGGGACGTGTCGGGCGCGCCGGGCACGCGCAGCGTCAGCGAGTCGGAGCGCGCGCCCGCTCGGCTGGCCGACAAGGTGCGCGCGCTGTCGCTGGACCTGGACAAGCAGCCGCAGCAGAGCCAGCTCACCGGTACCTACTTCTCATTACGGCTATGGCATGCTATCACTTCTTACGTCGGTATTCATTTACATTTCTGTATTTTTAGGCAGCGGTAGACGCAACAGAGATTTCACTACGAAAATACTTATTGTTTGGCTAGAAGACTTTGAAGATCACTTAAATTTACCTATAGGTAAGTTATATTGATTACATAGTAAAGACCGGCTATGCAGGCGTGTCTAACAACAGACAACAGTGCAAGCCTAACAACCTTTTTAAAGGTTACATTGTAGTAAAAAAAAAGTAAATTACGTAATATTATTTTCATCCCTTCTATTCGAAAAGTGTCGCTTTGTTTCTCTTCACGTTCGAGCAAAATAGCTCTTTTCCGATAGGAACTTTTTAGAGGGCGGAAATGAGATTTGAATTTGGAACAATTTGTTTGAGTTATTTGAGCGTGTTCAGACTCGCTGCTGTCGTACTGCGAGACGGGCCTGCCGTGGCGGCGCCACGAGGTGTGCGTGCTGTGCGTGTGCGCGCGCCGCTGCGGCCTGCTGCGCGTGCACTGCGCCACGCCCGGCGTGCTGGCGGACGGCGCGCTGCTGGCGCCCGACCTGCTGCCCGACTGTCTGCGCCGGGCCGCGCTCGACGCCGCGCGACGCACCAGGCTCAACACTGACTTGTAAGTACAACGCACTGCGCCACGCCCGGCGTGCTGGCGGACGGCGCGCTGCTGGCGCCCGACCTGCTGCCCGACTGTCTGCGCCGGGCCGCGCTCGACGCCGCGCGACGCACCAGGCTCAACACTGACTTGTAAGTACAACGCACTGCGCCACGCCCGGCGTGCTGGCGGACGGCGCGCTGCTGGCGCCCGACCTGCTGCCCGACTGTCTGCGCCGGGCCGCGCTCGACGCCGCGCGACGCACCAGGCTCAACACTGACTTGTAAGTACAACGCACTGCGCCACGCCCGGCGTGCTGGCGGACGGCGCGCTGCTGGCGCCCGACCTGCTGCCCGACTGTCTGCGCCGGGCCGCGCTCGACGCCGCGCGACGCACCAGGCTCAACACTGACTTGTAAGTGTGCAGTGCGCTATATTTACTTTCATTATAAGCCAACTATACCATCGCATAAGGTTTAATTTGCTTATTTACCGCCTTGTATGGGACTTTATATAAACTTTTATTTCAGATACCAACCACCCCACGTGCGACGCCGTCACTTGATCCAGGAGTTAGCTCAACAGTACAAGAAGGACTTGACAGAACCTGAACTATTAGAATCATTATTCAGGAGTCCGGCGTAAACATTCTGTAGTATCCTAGTTCCCTAGTACACACAACTTGTAGTGTTTGAGCAACGGCCTTTTTGCTTTCATTAACTAAATATAACAACTTAAAAAACAACAATGTTTATACTGTGTGCGTTAGACGTCTATACATATAATATCTCAAAACTTCGTAAATATGTATTTTTTTAAAATACAGGCTACGGTTTTATAAAATAAAATCTCGTTACGAATGTGTCAAAAGACAAGAGCCTCATTCTGTGTACTGACAGCAGACAGCAACTGTCTCTGGTATTCTAGCGATTGGAACAAGAAATTAGACAAAATATTATTCTTATAGGAAGAGAATATTTGGTATCGCATAGAATTGCATCCATTGTACAATCATGTATTTTAAATGAAAAATACATAACCATAACATATTGTAATCAGCCTTATCTATACTTATAAAACAGTACCGTGACTGACTGACTGACAGACAACGCACAGCCTAAACCGGAAGACCTAGAGACTTGAAATTTTGAGACAATACTCTTTACGTATCCTAGGGGTGCACTAAGGAAGGATTTTTGGAAATTCCACCCCTAAGGGGGTAAAAAGGGGGATAAGAGTTTGTATGAAAGTCCGTCGTTTTTAAAGTTATATGTACGAAACTTGGTATTCAGCTTTTAGGTTGTTAGATGAAAAACGAGCATAGTTTATTTTTTTCAAATCTACCATTGAGTGGATAAAAAAGGGGGAGAAAGTTTGTATGGAAGATTTGTTATTTTTTAAGTTACAGGTATAAAAATAAGTATTAAGTTTGTGCGCTAAAAATAAGAAAGACGTGTATAAAAAAATTTAGATTTTTTTTCCCCTAAGGAGGTATAAAAGGGGACTAAAGTTTGTAGTTATGAAAGTCCGTCATTAAACTTGATAATTAGCTTTTCGGTTAACGAATAAGACGTGTTTTAGCTTTTTGATAACTCTACCTATTAGGGGGGAAAGGGGGGGGGGGGCGAATATTTTGTGTAAGAAATTCGGTATTAGTAAAAGACATCAAAGTGGCATAACTATGCACGATATTCTATTACTTTGGGGAGAAAATCATCATCATTTATTTAAGAGCTACGCTCTTGTCGATGGAGCTTCTTCCAGCTCTCCCTATCAAGAGACAATTCCTATGGGGAGAAAATATAGAAGATAAAAGTTTGAATGAAATTCTGCCATTTTCAAAGTTGAAGCCATGAAAATTAGTAGGTATACACGAGAACTGCTGGACCGATTTTTATGGTATTTGATTTGTTGGATTAGTCTCCGTCTATAATAGAAGAATCGAAGAAAAAATAAATGGAATTATACCCCTTGGGTATGGTAGGGTATGGGTCGGGTAGGATAGAGGTAGAGTAGAGTTAGGGTAAGAATAGAGGGGTGGGGTAGGGGTAGAATAGAGTAGGGTAGGGAGTAGGGTAGGGTAGGGTGGGTAGGGGTAGAGTAGAGTAGGGTAGGGTAGGGTAGGGGTAGAGTAGGGGCAGGGTAGGGGTAGATAATGGTAGGGTAGTGTAGGGTAGAAAAGAAAAAGCGTAGAGGTAAAATAATCACGCGTACAAAGTCGCGCGGGGCATCTAGTACATTATATGTATACTATAGGTATTCTTGTCTCGAATAAGTAAATTAATATATGTGTTTAAATAAGTATTACTGTTGCTTTTAACTATTTATTCATTAAGACTGAAATAATGCATAAACCAATGAAATATAATCGTAAATATCATTACATTCCGATATTAATTTAGTATTTTTAATTAATTTTGCATAATGTACTTAATTTCATTGTTATATTTTAATAAAATATTATTTAATTAATATTTTGTTTTATTTTTAATCTGGTTTAAATTGTTAGGATCTACCTAAGTATATAATTATTTATTATACTAGCCAAAGTTCGATGAATCAATATTGAACATGGAGGAAAAGTTTTGCCTTAGAAATACTTCTTCAATATGGTGACAACAAACATTGGCGAAGAGTTAGTATTTTTTATACTAAGTACCTATTACTTCTACTTAGTATTTGCTTCGTGATGAAGACCTTGCGAAGATGCGAAGACTAAGTCAAAGATAAATATTATCGTGAAGGTGACCACGAGTAATCGCTGGTAATGAGTATCAAGCTATTACAAAAAAAATAATAGCCTGTATTAAAATTTGTCAATTTCTGTCCATTAAGCTGAGCTAAATTATGGCCACCACGAAATTACTTTTTTATACATTAATAAATTAAAGAGCTTTCTACCGCAAGTTGATGGGTTTGACCTTGGAAGAATAAATGACAACAGAAAAAATTTTCCTCTAAGGGTTTGACGGTTTAATTTTTTTTTTTAAATCTAGAGAAAGCAGTAGACATCTAATTATATGTATTCTTATTTTTCCTTTACGTCCTAAAAATCCAATCCCAAACGGGTCAGTCGACATGTGTTCATACCTACAGGTAAAATTTTGTAATGCCACCTCAAGGGAAAGTACTCTAAATACTGTAGATAGGAAATTTTACTAAAATAAAACATTCCTTTATTTTTGAATAAAAAGTAAACTGCATTCAAAGATTTTCGATAATTCGGTTGCCACACCCGAATGGAATCGAGCCGACTAAAAACTGTAAAAATTACACCCTGTACTATTATTGCATTGATCGTTAGTGTTGACAATTACAACCTTTTTGTGGTTTTGAATTGTTTATTGGGTTTTTTAGAATAGATTTTTTTTTTGACAGATTGAAATAGATGAAAAAACCGAAAAAACATGTAAAATTTGTATCGGAATATGTGAAAGAAAAGGAAATAAACGTATATACAATAAAAGTTGTTTAACAAATCCCAGTTTTTAATTTATAAACCTTGATCATCTAAGGTTTAACATTAGGATCAATTAGAAGGATGAAATCTCTCTAAGAAAAACTGATAAAATAAATGAAAGGAAAACAATTGATTCTAATAACAATCTATGCAATAAAAGTACAGGAATTTTTACAGATTTTAGTCAATTCGATTCCCGGATGTAGCAAGCGAATTTTCGAAAATCTTTGAATGCAGTTTTCTTTCGATTCAAAACTATTTACAGTATTAAGAGTACTTTGCTTCAGGTGGTATTACAAAATTCCACTCTGTATTATGACAATGATTCTTTACAAAGATCATTGTCTGTACCTAGTCCAAAAATGCAAACTTTCTGAAGGATTCGAAACCTCAATTTTCAAAACTGTTTGGCAATTAGGTACATGTCAATATTTATCAATATTATTTTTCTGCCACTCTAAATTCGAAATAATTGACGTAAATTCTTTTCCTTTTGTATATTTTGAAAATGTTCATCAAAAATTAACAATAATAACGGTTTTGTCAGTTGCGTTTTTGTAGGCTTTATTGTATTGTATACCTAATATTTTGAAGCAATTTATAATTTTGTTAGTAGAGGTGATCAGGTCTAAATCTATGTATAAGTAGGATGTTAATAAGTAAAGTATCGGACAATGAGGTGGGGATGGGTGAGGGCGACGAGGTTTGTGGCGAAGACGACCATGAACATGAATACCAGACCGCTAATGAGCTGTTCGAACTTATGGCTAAGAATCAGAAGTTGAACAACAATGGTAAGTGAAGGTTCTTGAATCTTTATTTTCAAGTTTAATAATAACAATTTCCTCCTGACCAAATTTTGGTCACAGCGGTCTATATTCCTAATCGGATCGTAGTCCGATGGCACGGCAATCTGACACGACCAGAGAGATCTGAAGGTGCTAGGCTTTACGTGCTCTCCAAGGTACGGTGCAAGTGCTAGGTAATTATTTCAAAATACGCACATAACTTACGAAAAGTCAGAGGTACCTACGTGTCTTGGGTTCAAACCTGAGACCTTTGATTCCAGTCAATGGTCATACCACTAGGCTTTCAGTACACTTGTGTTATATTATACCAAGTTATATTTAGATAGGGAGTCAAGTAGAGAGGTAATTGTATTTGTGAACATAGTCTCAACCAATTTACGTACGTTATAGTAACTGACGTTTCTACTACCTGCTGTATGTGTACAATGTAGGTAAACTGAAGGAGCTTTCAGTTGATATTTGTATTGAGTTAAAGCCGTGACAGCCTAGTGGTATGACCGTTGGACTGCCAAGTCAAAGGAGTTCAAAACTCTCTAACTTTTCGGATTCATGTGCGTGTTAGAAATTAATTATCACTTGCTAAAACTGTGAAGGAAAATATTGTGAGGAAACCAGCACACCTAAGAGACTTTTCAACGGTGTATACAGCCATGTTAAACTTTGTTTAAACTTTGACACCAGGTTTTTTTTGTGATTTTTTTTACATGTTATAGCACATGATAGCTTATTAAGTACTTAAATATAATTATTTAATAAAGTTTTAAAGTTAAGTTTTTTTTCAAATTTTCTTATTAAATAATTATATTTGACACCAGGTTGTTTAAAACCGAACGATTAAGAAGAAAGAAGAAGTTGATAAAGATCCATTAATGAGTTCTACAAAGTATAGGGAAATGTGTGCTATACAAAGCAGCTATGATTTTAATGTGCCATGTTTGGTTGAGAAGACATTTTATCTGACTTCCAAAAACAAGGATATTGTCAGTAACTCAAGCGAATTTTATTTGTTTTTTTGCCGAATACTCCGTGATTAGAAGGCCGATTTTTGTTCCAAAGAGATCCTCCTCTCTGATTGATCTGATTGTCATGATCTGATGATGTTCTTCGGAGATAGGTACAGAATGAAACTATCGGAATCGGACAATACAAAGCCTCTCGTAGCAGCAAATTTCACTTTGTATGGGTTGTTGAAAACCGACAATCTTTTAAATCAGAGTCCAGCTCATCAAGCCATCTTTTTCTAGGCCACAGCGCTGCTATTTTCTGATCCGTGCCTGATCTGTGGTTATTTTTACCCGTCATAGCTCGTTAGCAGCGGAGCAGAGTTCTTTCAATGAGATAGATGCGAACGGGGCTTGAACCCTCGACACTTATTCTAAATAGAGCTCTTTTTATAACCAGATGACGACGAATATTCGATATTTTTAATTGTATTTTCATAAAGCACTTTCAGGTGTAGTTTGCAACTGACGGATTGGACCTATTTTCCCGCCAAATTAGCCAACTTGAATTTTAAAAAATGTCATGAGGGACTTTAGCATTAGGTTTTATTTTTGCTTCATATGAAACGATACGATATAAAAATCATATTTGTATTCAATCTTTATTCAGATGCGGAAACGTTAACTCCTAGGGACTTGGTGCTTCTTTACAAGAACATTGATTTGGGCACGAAGCTCATGTCTAATGCAAACGATCTAAAGCACAAGATACCAAACCAGCACGTCGAGAACATCGTGTATAATGACGACCAGTCTGAGAGCTCCGACCTCAGCGAGATCTACAGTAACGAAGACTTGCAGGCTATGTTCGTCATCAACCAAGAACGAATAGATCTTATCAGCGCACCATCATCAGTAGAAAACACCCTCTGTCACAAATATGGAAATATTGAAATACACGACTCTGACGTCACCGCCGAATATGACAAACATTTTTTATTTAATGATCCGTATATTAAGGAACAGCTTAAAAGTTTGAAATTAATGAGCAATACCACTGAAATTGAAGGTGCACTTCTACCAGCCTCGCTATTGGACTACATCTGCTGCAAACGTTTGGAAGATAACTATAACTTTTATATGGATAACATTATTAGGTACGTTAAGCACACCATAGATCAACTGAAACGTATTAGCAATGGTGATTATTTAACCGATAGAGCGAAAGAAAAGTGGCGCGAGGTAGAGACAGCGGCTCAAGACCCTCGTCTCACTAATACTAAAGTTCTATCGACGTCTACCAGTATTCCTTTACATGTGGAGCGAAAAGTCGGAGGCCGCCGGTCTACATGGGACGACATTGTTCATTCATCAGTGGATATCAGATCTTTATCTAAAATCCTAGAAAAGAAAATCGTCGTGGAAGTTCCAAAACTTCTCTGTGGACCATATAAACTTTTAAGCAAATGTTGTGCTGACAATCTTTTTATCAGTTGCACAAACAACAAGCGCTTCGCTGAAGAATCTGATAAAAAATCACGAGTAGACGTTTTATTAAAATTACAACGTTCTGACACGGGACACGTCATTAGTAAAATAAAATCGATTATGATTCTGCAAAGTACGCCAGGTGTTCAATGCGGTAATAATTTTCAAATTCTAAGTGTGCCCCATGTTCCTTTGAGTATAATTAGTATTTAATCGATTTTTTGTTTCAGACACAACAAAAGACGTATCGATACAATTGCCTTTGCCTTTTATAGAACTGATCAATAAAAAAAAAAAAGATAACAATAATGCTCCAGAAGAAGGTGTAAAAATAATTGAATTAGACCAGGTTAACACGAGCAAAACATCAAAAAAAGATAATGAGTGCGTGGGAAAGAGTAAATCGTTTCTTTGTGACAGTACTGAGCTCCGTACTGAAGAAAGATATTTAGATAACAATGACTATGAATGCAGTGATAATGACGGAAACACATCTTTAAAGGATTCCAGCTGTGTGACTTCGATTGAATCTAATGATGCATTAAAAGAACTTTTAGACAAGAAAGGTATGTACATACAAAGTGAACCTACCGATGTAGTGTATCCTGATGATTTGCGGCTGACAATACAAAAATTGACAATGCAAAGTGCTTTGACAGAGGAAAGCGGAGAAGACGTATCGCAGTCAACAGCAAATAAGAAGAAGTCAGCGACTCGAGTTAGAATAAAGTCGCCTTATGAGAATCAGTCTTATATTATGGAAGAAAAGAAAAGAAAAAAGTTGATAGAAATAAGGGAAAGGCGTGAAAAAAAGAAAATGGCACTAGCAGAAAACTGCAAGATTAGTAAGCATAAATATGGAAAAGGGACAACAATGCCGCAGTCGGCAAGCTCTGTTACTAAATTGTCAATCTCTAATAAATCTTTTTATAATTCTATTTACGGACAAAGTACAAACGCGGATGATAAACAAATTAAAGGAAAAAGCCGTAAAGGAGGGAAACGAGATCTTGAAGTTTCTTTTGGAGATGGTGAAGATGAGCAAGAAGTGGCAGCAGGATCAGATAAAAACATCAAGAAATACACCAACAGGAGTTACTACTTGGATGATGCAGTGACAGAAATGATGTACATGAACATGAAACAAATCGAAAATGAAGGAAAGGATTTATGTTCTACTTCCACTTCAGTCATATCTAATGATTTTCGTAACAATTTAAATTTGCTTTCGCAGCTTATTGGTCCTTCTGATACAGACTTCAATAATGCCGACGATGAAGTTTCCGGTGATGATAAACCACAATCGTAAGTTTTTTGTTTACTTTTGTATGGTAAAAAAAGTTAATGGTGTATTTTCAATCTTTTTAATTTATGTGCAGATTAAATGAAACAAAAGCCAACAAAAGCAATGCCGAAAATTCTGCTAATGTCATGCCTACAACTGCAAACATACATAATATGGTTCCATCAAATTCTTCAACAGTTGGAGACACAGAAAAAAAATATCCAAAGAAGCTCTCATCTACTTTTGAATGCAGACAAAGTATAGATAAAATATATCACCTGATGAAAAAGCTTGGTAAGGCCCAAGATTCTGATAGCAAATTATCCAAGGGCAAGTATGCCGGAAATAATACAGAAAAATCGGATTTGAAGAGTTCTACTTGCCAAGGCAGTGATAGCGGAACAAGTTTTAAACACCAACCGATATCATCCAATGCCAGTTGTTTTAGCTTTGAAAAAAACAATATTGACCTTTCTAAACCTAGAAATAATCAAAATAGTGAAAGTACCGTCGTACCTAAAGTTATAATCAGTTCAAAGACTGCGCCATTTTCTCCAAAAGCTGAAATAGAAAAGAATAAGAAAACGGGCTCGAAAACAGGCACTAGTACAATAATTAAAATACCAGAAAATCCTTTAAAAGCAATATCGCAACTTTTACATGAATTTGAAAATGTGCAGAAAAATAGACAGAAGCCTACCTCGGAACAGAAATTGTCTAAAAAATTTGACCTTTCATCGTATGAAGGTAAAAACGAATCGCGTCAAGGTTCTTACAAAAGGCGATCACGAATTGATCAACACCATGAAGAGAAATCTGAGAGGAAAGGGAGAATTTCAACGCCAAAAGAGAAGAAAAAAACTTATACTACGATGGATATTCCCAAAATTCCATACCAACAAATTCCTGTAGATGAGAAACACATAGATAAAATGCCAAAGAAAAAAATTACCGATATATTAGACGAAGCGAAAGAAGCTAGAGGTGAAGCAGTTCGAGGTCCTTCGAAATTTAATTCTAGATTAAATTCGTTAGCACAACCTAAGAGATCATATGTCCAAGCCCATAGTGAGGAGTTCCAGAATAAATATGGCAAAAATTTAATGGCGGATAGACTGCAAAGATTAGCTGCCGCACCGCCGCCACCCTTGCCGGACCGAAGCATGGGGTCTGCAAGTTCTAAGCATAAAACGAAGCGATCTGGCACCGAGGCAGTGTCTGCAGTATCTGTGAAATTGCCTCCACCACCTGTGCCACCTTTAGGTGTGTAAAGGTGAATTTTAATTTATTTTATTCCAAAGACGATTGGACAAATTTTTTTTCCTTACAAAATTCTTATTGTAAGCTAATAAATGTTCAGGTTCAAAAGCTTTTAGAATAAGTTTAAAGATTATGTACCTATATTTAAGTATATAATTATGTATATTATTTTATTTTGAACTATACTCTGAATTGTAATAATGTCTTTTTAGAGAAAGGCAGAGCGCGTCACTCGACCAGCAGCAGCCCCGATATAAAAGATAGACTAAATCAAGGGTTGGGGCCGTCCTTTAAACAAATTCTCGTGCCGGAAACGCCCGAAATATTGTAATAATTATTTTCAAATATTTATTTAACTAATTATTTTTTCTTTGGATCATATTTACAAGCACTTTAATTACTTAAACGCAGAATGAAAAAGATGGCAGTTGAATCGTACGTAAAAAATCACTATGGACTCACTACGACTACGCCGGCCGTCAATGAACTACAAAGTGCTCAAAAGTCTCGGGTCCCTCTCTTACCAATTGACATCGAACTGGGTATGTGGAATGGTTACATTCGAAATACGGTAAATTATACTTAAAAAAATTAATTACAATTTATAATAATATTTCTGAATGATTTTCTAGACGAATCTTCAATAACATCTCCAAATGTTGAAGAGTCAACCGAATTAGGAAGTAGACTACATCACATTATTAATACTATGATAAATACTACTACACATGGTTTGGAAGTTGTGGCGGAATGCCCGGAAAGTAGCAGAAGCAATTCTAAACTGGGCAAAGAAAACTATGAGGACTTTACTCTCCTTAACAACATTTCCAAATCTGAACATGTTTCGTCTGATTCTGATTACACCTTAGACATTTTAAATGATAGTAAAATATTGACGACAATTGAAAGTCTTGAAAAAGCTTATAGAAAAGAGCAGGCGATGAGTAGTTTTGGAAAGGGGGAGTCAGAATATTGTATACAAAGTTTTAAATCAGTTACAGAATTAGAAAAGTTAGAAAATGCACTATGTCGCCGTATCTCGGTAGGTACTTTTCCTAAGCGGTTGCGGATAAAAAATTTGACATTGACGCCCAAACATTCGACGCAGCAAGTATTTGTTTTACAATCTGGAGATGTGGGCTCGGTAGTTTTAGAAACAAAACAGGACAGTTTTACAGAACTAAAAAATATGCCTGTGATTTCCAAACCTCATTTAGATTGGAACTACGCTAAATTTCCCATGCAAATTTCGACAGTCGGATATGCATTTCCCGAATATAAATCAACACATTGTGGTTCTTCTTCTCTAGTTAAATTACTAGACGATGTCTCTAAAGAACAACGGAAACAACAGTTTTTATATAAAGATAATCTTAAATCGGATGCAAATAATCAATGTTTGAAAGGTGAGCAGCCTCAACCTCGGGTAGATCGAGCTGCTCAAGTCGAAGTTCCGATAGCTACATTAGTGTCTGTTGGGATAAGCACTACTCACATATTGAGTCCCGTAAAAGAGAAAGAAATAAAGCAGTACGAAACAATTGGTACGGAAATGAAACATAGTTTTATAGATTTCAGTGAAAACATAAGAGATATACACACCAATAATCAAGGTTCAGTGCTTGAAGAGAATAAAGTTATAAATGATACAGCATCAAAAGTTGATGATATCGAATTCACAACATCTTTAGATATACTAGTAGGACTCTTAAACGAAATCCAAAAAATCACAACTTGTCAAACTCAGATAACCAATAAAACCCATGACGCAGCAAGCGAAGCAACGCAAGGCAACAAGGAATTGGAAACAATTTTGGATAAAGCTGCTGCGATTGAAAGTTCAATGAAGAGTTGTCCATGCGATGCAGTTTCCTTTTCGGCTCTAGATAAACTTCGTCAGCTAGAGTCCAATCCGAGCCTTTACTCGTTCTTTATGTCTGATAATGAGGATTCAGATATAATTTTAATTAGAAACAAATTGCCACCACTAAATACCATGGATGTTTTTTGTCCGAAGCTAATTTATGCTGATAAAGAAGTAAATGTAGATCTAGTAAAAAAAGAGCGTGTTAATAGATATACGGATGTTCAATCACAAGTTTTCCCGATTAGCATAAATCATGGTGGCACAAACGTAACCAATTCCCTTATAGGAGTGCTCGGGGCACCAACATTAAAATCAAAATCAAATTTAAAGGTCGGCGCACCTTCTACGCAATCAATGTACTCATTTACAGAATATCACTCGGTATATTCTAACTCATCTATATTGGCTCGCAATAGCATGACAGACCTTTCACATTTTGTGATTACAAGAGAATCTAACTCCGTCGCCTTTTGTGAAATTAGCCAAGCAATTAAAAAAAAAACTACCAAAAATAAGTCTTATGAAGACAAAATCCAATCTTTCGGAAAAGATAGGATTAAAAAGAAGATTAATGCAACGAAAGGGAAATATTGTTGGAAATCAGAGTTTGATCCAGTTTTGAAAATGAAGAGGGATATTTTGGTGACATTTTATTCAATTCTAGTGTTCACTGTTTTTGCTGCTTTGTCTTTCCCTTCAGATTTGTTATATCATAATATTTGATTCCTAGGCTAGTCACCTAGGAAGGTACAGGGCCATATGCATAAGAGTGGCTTTCCATCATAGCGGTACGAGGACCTAAGCGGTGAGCGAGGAAAAAATTCGATATTGGGATATTGCTTCATTATTCCAAACTGAAGCAATCCTTAATTATTCAATGATTACTCACTACTCAGCTTCCTCGCGCAGCTCTGGTGGAAAGCCGCCCTAAAACTATTTAACAGGCATTGAGAATTTATTGGCTAGTATCTATGTTGTTGTTATATAGTTTTATGCACAATGGCCCCGTGTACAGTACCGTGTACAGTAATAACTTTGATCTCTAGGCTCAGAAATAATTGTATTTATATATGTAATAATCGGCATTGTAAAATTTGTTGTTTTAGAAAATTTATTTGATATGGTTTATTTATTTAAAAATATAAGAATAAAATTATTTTTTGTATTTTTTAATCTTCGTCGACATCTCATTAATCAATTTTCTGTGAAGTTGAAGGTTGTATATAATTCCTGCATAATAATCACTTCTTTTGAATGGTATGAGAAATCCCATAGTGCATAATAATCACTACATAGTATAAAACAAAGTTGCTTTCTCTGTCCCTATATCCCTATGTATGCTTATATCTTTAAAACTATGCAACGGATTTTGATGCGATTATTTTTAATAGATTGAGTGATTGAAGAGGAGGGTTTTTATATGTCTATTGCGCCCGTGCGAAGCCGGAGCGGGTCGCTAGTAATAATAATTATAAATGCATTTCATACTTCAGTGTATAAATGATTTTGACAAAGGCAAAATTTTTCCTCTAAGATGATTTCAGATGATGACAATGTCAAAATGACGACTTTTCCTTTTTAACTAATCTCTAAACAAATAGCTTAGTATGAAGAATGCATGTAAGTAATATTCTTAGAGGAAAAATTTTTTGTTTGTCATGTAATATTGAATATTTACGTTTAATTCTCATTTCTTATTTAAAATCTCATAGGCGAGTCCATGTAAAAAAATCAAACTACTTCCAACAAAAAAAAGAGACCTTTTACCATTACATATAAACATTATTTTATCACACTGCAAAAGAAGTAGAATTTCCTAGTGGTTTGGACTTTGTGGTTCATCACACACCCCACCCACTACTTGCACCCTGCGTTCTATAGCAAAGTATTTTCCTTAATTTTCTTTATCGTTTTGCTTGTTTGCTTCTTCATCACTGGATGATGGAGCCGATGGAGTCACTTCAACCTTTACGTTTCTTATCCAGTCATGTTCCCTTATATAAATGAGCTGTAAGTGGGCTTCTAAGCAAAATATCTGAAAATCAGTATTGATTTGATAAATACATAAACATTTTTTTAAAGTAGGTACGAGTAGGATGCATACGTAGTTTATATTTTTTGTAGAAAGAAAAAGTTGATTACGAGCAAGATTGCCATCTAAAATATCTAATGATTGACATCTAAAATTGTAGATGTTATCTTCATATAGAATTAATATACATTTGTTTATATAACCTGTGCTTAATAGGCGTGAAACAACTTATTTTAAAGTGGTGCTGCTATAGAGTATGCTCCGTGGCATGACCACTTTGAATTGGCATTTTCCAATAAACTAACAATATACATTTTTTGATATTCAGCTACAAAAATAAAGAAATTATATACATTTTATCCTGTAATTTAATTATCCTGTAAGATAATTTTTACTTCATGTAATCAAAGTGGTGCTGCCGCAGAGCATTAGTAGGTATGGGTAGTTTATTATTTCGTGCATTCTCAGATAAACTATTATTATTTAGTTTATCTGAGCGTGCTTCTGAAGAATTTCCATAACACGGGCGGACTAATACCTAGCTAGTTAGTTAGAATTTTTGCGAGTTTTATATTTTGTTAAATTAACACATGATTTTCAAGATTTTCCGGTGACGTTATGTTACTGTTTTTGGAAATGTATATTCACAAAGCCCGGGCAATTTAATAATTTAATTTCAACAGTTAAATATTGGGCATTTTTCAAAATAGGTACGCTTATTCAATGAATTGGTTCATAACATACGCGGTATACCTATGGGACAAACGTAACAAAAAAACCATAAAGGTTATTCAATAACATTAGGCATTTTATGGCCCTTTTTTATTATGAGAAAATACCTTTCGTTCGTCCGTAGCGAATCCCTCTAATGCATACTTGTATCCGAATATACTAGTGGATATCTTGGACTCGTGTACTTTTAGGTAGTTGTCCTCGCTGAAGAGAGGGTAATTGACGATCTTGTAACGACCAGCTTGAAGCGGGCATTCCAATCTGTAACGTAACCTATTTTTTACCACTCCCGACCCGTGGTACAACTACGATGTCCAACTGGTTGTACTACGGAGAAGTAAATTTACCCATGGTTCAACTCTTTTTTCTGATATTTATGATTATGACCCGTGGTACAACGGTGGAATTATGTCCAACTGGTTGGACCACGGGGATCAATAATATTTCAAATGGCATCTAACCAAACCTTAAAATATTCTATGCATGGTCGAGGGTGGGCTTGGTCGACGGAGCCCCGCTTCGCGGGGCTCCTACTTCTGGGTGGTTTATAAAAAAATAACCACGAAGGAGATGGCGGGGTCTATTCGACCCCGCCATCCCCTTCTAACCTATTACCAGTAGTTGTTCCATAGATACATTCAATTCCCAGAAGTACAACTAGTTGGCCCAAGGAAAGAACAACTCACTCGAGTTGAACCATTGGTCAAGATATTTCCCCATAGAACAACCAGTTGTACCATGGGTGTACCATGGGTAAATTTACTTCTCCGTAGTACAACCAGTTGGACATCGCAGTTGTACCACGGGTCGGTCGCTATTTTTACCCTTAACCTTATATTCTAGCTATCTCTTAATAGAGTCTAATAGAATGAATGGCAGGTATAAAAATTTAATTAGAACAATATTATTTCCGTATAGAATAGAAATAGAATGCCAAAAAGGAATCCTACATAATAAGAATAATATGGGACTCAATGAAAAATAAACGTGCGACTATTTTATTCCTCGAGGCTACGGATTAAGCTAAGCAGAGAGATGCAGAATAATTATCAATGTGAGTTAGTGGTTCCTATACAGATTCCTATAGATATTCTCTCCGTCGCATCTCCTTTTAAGCAGATAGATGGGGATAGGCAATCAACTGATAATGACGATTTCTAAAACCGGTTTAAGTAGGTACTATCCTAAACATTCAATTGAATGTTATATTGTTATTTAATACCTATTTACACAATGACAATAATATTTACACTATTATGATAATAGCTGATAACTTTAGGTCAGTAAAGTCTTAGTTATTAGTTGATGTTGATATTGAGATTATTATATTAACTATTTATTATTTTATTGAATTTCATGTGTGCTTTCGATATTATATCTGCATTAGTCTATAGGCAAGCACCCTGTGTAGCGAAAATTTTGAGTAGTAGGCTACGGCTAGAGTACCCCGAATACCACCATAGCGAATGACAATGGATCGAAACCCGTGTTACCACTACAGCGAAGCGTCTGGTTCCCTTCACTGACCGCACGAAACACAACGGTAAGACTGTTTACGAACAGATACTCTCTGAGAAGGGGTCTGCTCACTACTCCGGTCGAGCGTTTGTGGCCATGTTTGAAGGCCGGCCGGCTCGAACGGGGTAGGTGCCACCACTGTGCGTGAGGACGGACGGTTGAGGACATTCATACTAGCTGTAGCCTGTTGTGAATTTAGAGATGAGTCTTGTGACCCCTCAGACTCAATCTGGGACCTACTTGACGTAAGTAAGTCTTCGCAGTCTATGGTGTCTACACACTGCTGGGCACTGCTGGGTAACGATGTATCGTCCTATTGTTTCTGCCCAGTGGTGTTCCCATTTAATTTATTGCTATCTTTCCGATATCGAAATATGATTATAAGCTACATAGATTTGGTGAAATCCTAAATCTATGTCTAGTTCCAATGACTTGCGTTATGGTTATTATTATCTATCTGAAAGAAGATAATAGAAACAGAGAAGTAGAAAAAAATAGTTTACATTCGTCTTCTACAATATTCTTCTTATGATTTTTTGTTTATTTTCCTAGTTAGATACTAAAATGATACAACAACAAATCTCAATGATACAATAAGTCTTACTTAGGGTTTGCGTAGTGGAACATCATGTTGCACATCTCTATCTCGTCCTCGTCCTCGCTACTGCAGCCGTCACTCACCAGAGAAAACGATTTGAAGAAGTCGCACGAGTCCAGGTTGCGAATATCCTCGCACTTTTGTATTGTCAACTGAAATTTGTAATTCGGATAAAAGCCCTACGAACATTTGATCCATTATTTGTCTTAACACCTACCTTAATAGTCCACCCGTCTTCAATATCGCTTGTGATGTTTAGCTCCCCATTGACTAAGCAGTCATACATGTGTATGGTGACACTCAGTTCAGACACCATGACGGCAGTGTCCGGACTATACAGACATGGGCCTACCCTTGTTAACATCAAATGTGTTGGTGCTGAAGCACTGTTCACTAACAATAAGTATGGTAATAATATTAATATTTGTTTTAACATTTAGAGCTTCTATTTTTATTAAAAACTCTCGAATTGCAACCAAAGCCAATATCACATCAGGCATCAGTAAGCAAACTATAGCACATAATATTGTTATGTGTATTCCAAATTATATGTTAATGTATTTATAATGCGAACGGGAACAATAATAATTACCTATATAATATGTTTAAAGGCTTCCAGATAACTAGATCATCATTAAATTTGCCCATAATCGCCACGCCTGCCTGGGCAAGCAGGTAGGCGATCGCACACGGAAGGATGTTGCTGCCCATCCTCCGGAACAGCGACCGATCCGTGGTACAACTGCGATGTCCAACTGGTTGTACTACGGAGAAGTAAATTTACCCATGGTACACCCATGGTACAACTGGTTGTTCTATGGGGAAATATCTTGACCAATGGTTCAACTCGAGTGAGTTGTTCTTTCCTTGGGCCAACTAGTTGTACTTCTGGGAATTGAATGTATCTATGGAACAACTACTGGTAATAGGTTAGAAGGGGATGGCGGGGTCGAATAGACCCCGCCATCTCCTTCGTGGTTATTTTTTTATAAACCACCCAGAAGTAGGAGCCCCGCGAAGCGGGGCTCCGTCGACCAAGCCCACCCTCGACCATGCATAGAATATTTTAAGGTTTGGTTAGATGCCATTTGAAATATTATTGATCCCCGTGGTCCAACCAGTTGGACATAATTCCACCGTTGTACCACGGGTCATAATCATAAATATCAGAAAAAAGAGTTGAACCATGGGTAAATTTACTTCTCCGTAGTACAACCAGTTGGACATCGTAGTTGTACCACGGGTCGGGAGTGTCCGGAACTTTCCCTTTGTCGCTTCTTACGACACCCGCGGGACGAGTAGGGGTGTTTCTATAAGCCAGAAACCACACCTGGAGAAGGAGAAGGGCATAACTACATTTTATCATCACTACATAGTGTAAAACAAAGTCGCTTTCTCTGTCTGTCTGTCCCTATGTATGCTTAAATCTTTAAAACTACGCAACGGATTTTGATGCGGGTTTTTTTAATAGATAGAGTGATTGAAGAGGAAGGTTTATATGTAGGTATATTGCACCCGTGCGAAGCCGAAGCGGGTCGCTAGTCCTGAAATAAATGCGGGAGGTTGCAGGCAGTTGTAATAGTTTTATATAGCTATAAGTATTTATATTTAGGTAATGTTACTTTAAAGTGCATTGAATTATGAATGATTTCATGTTATCTAATTTTATTAGGAAAAAAAACTAACATTTTTATTTATATTTTATAGGTCTCTAAACTCATTTCGGTTCTACTAACAACATTAAAATTTATATCTACTAGGTAGGTAGTACATAGTCATTTAATTACTAGTTTACGATTTTAATGTTGTGTGTAGAAAAACCAATTAGAAACTGAGATGATAATGTAATACTTAGAGTTATGAAAAAAAAATTAAAAATCTTGTTTTACAACTTCTACTTATACCGGAACTTTTGAATAGCCCATAATTAATAGCCCAGTATCGTGACAGAAACACACTGGAAAAAATATCTGTCAATCAGTAAATAGTATAATTTGTCCCGTGTGGGAATACACACCTCAAGGTGCCACAAGCGCTGAAGGCGCTCTACCTGCGCCGCCGCGACCCACTCAATTTTATAAAATAATGTTCGTTATGGTTTGCATTGCAAGTAACAATTTAATTTTACTATTAGGTCTACTAATTTTTAAACTAAAATTTAAATTGATATACCTACTCAATATTAGATAATTTCACTAAGATACGAAAAGTGGCTTCTCAATCCTGACGGACATAAAAAAATTCAGACAACATTAAAGTATCTGAGATTATAGGTAAATTTAATTAAAAAATCAAATCGAGTTTCTCGACAGAAAAAAAATCTAAAAAATAGTTATCACGAATCGGATTGTAGTAGACGGCCACTTGACCGTGACCATAGGCCTTGTGGCACAGTTCAAAGTAAAGGTAAATGACCTTTAGTAGCAATATGGCATAGTGACTACTGTTTTTATCAGTTATCACCGAACCAAGCTTGCGCTTGGTATCATAACGAAGAATTTCGCTGGCTGGTCTTCAAAGATACATGTGTAAGTAAATTTTTAATTTATTAATGGATTAACATCTAGAAATATACGTATGTGGGTAGCTAGATTTATTTCTTAGAAAGACGTTACTTACCTATATCTACAATGTACAGTTTAACATAGAGATATTGAACTTGTTGGCACAAAACACAACTAATTAGCTTAGGTACTCAGGCAAACAGTTTACATAGCCAATAAGACCCTATCAGAGTCAGCTACTTTAATAATTATGGTAGTTACGACCGCAGTACTACAAACAAATATGTTTGTTTACTATTTTTACTGGAGTCGTAAAATTGTACACACAGACAGACACGCCTACTCTCTCGAGTGTGTATTGGCACAGTCCCATTCAACTCGTTTCATTAATCACTTTATTTATTCAATGTCACCGTCGCGACACACCGCACTGACTCAGTAACGCAGTAACAATTGTACAAACCGCACGTCTAAAATGGCTACAGATAATTTAACCGCACTCCTCCAAAAACCCAAGGATTTACAACTGGTAAGTACAAAAACTTACACGTTATGAAATAAGTCTGTATTAAATGTTAATTTATATTATTGAAGGAAACAAAACAGCGGCACAGACATACCTAATCGATAGATCGTTGAAATAACTTTGCGCACTCCAACTTGGACATGGTTTAAAAGCGGCGTGCGAAAGTGATTAAAATATTTAATTCTAAATATAGTATAGACTCCGGACTGTGTTCATATATTCTATCAATATACTTATGTATATGTAGGTACTTCAGTATGCAAATTTGTCTTAGATATCTCTAATTCTTGATGATGCAATATAAATCCGCACCATTTTTATCATACCTAATATAAAATAGGTATTAGATAGTTTTAATTATTATAATGTTGACATTGTCCTATACTGTACACTCATTACAATTTACACAAATACCTACTAGTCTAAGTACGTGAATGAAAATAAACATTAGAAAAATAAATGAAAATCGTAGTCTAACATTTTCTCTGATTTGTTTGTTTTATTTATTAAGAACATACCTATTTTGCAAGGAGATGAGAACTTTTGAAAGAATGTACGATGGCATAGCCCTTTGACCTATTTCTTATATTTCCTGATCGCGTGTTATGGAACCCATATAAAGACCAAAATTACAAAACTCAACATTGCGTCGAGCTAGAGTGCAAAAAATATTAAGTTGGTTAATAAATATTAGTTATACTGGCTGTAAAGAAATCCCTAGTAGGGTACGATTCTATACCTATATTATGTAATATATTAATTTTCTCAAAATAACAAAAAAAAAAGAGAAAATTTATCTTACTTTAATGATGAAAATAACATGCGGCAGGGGTGACCGTTGGGTAGCTAGGATATAACACTTGAGATCATAACATATGACCTCTGCTGACCTGCATCACTTATCAGTTTATCTTATAATCGCGCGTTCAACACGAGTAGGGTTTCATAACATACTGTGTGTACTAAATTAAACGTAGGGTGTAGTTAATTTATTAATTGTTTTCTCATCTTGTTGTCAGGTACAAACGCCCATACCGGAGATAGCTGATGATGGTAAGTCAATGTTTAGTAGACAGGGATCAGACTTTGGCAAAAGGTCATTTTAGACAGCACAGTAACATTCTAAATAGGTACATATAATTATGTTGGTTTAAAATACTTGTTGAGAACCTCTTTCTGTGTTGGGAACACTATTCTCAAAGGCTCCATTTGTCTTGTCAATTTCACTTTGTCCCCAAGCTTTACTTCCATATACTTGGGCAAAGCTGAGCACATGCAATGTTTAAAAGCAATGTATTTCTTACAAATTTTGTTTTGTTTCGGTAAAAGTGTTTATGTATTATGATGATGATGATGATGATCATATCCTCTTTGCCATATTGTCGGGCAGTCTTACTGGGGTTTCCTTTTTGAAAATATTCGATTGGCATATTCATGAACAAGTTCATCCTTTGTTTAAAGGGTCTTTATATAGGAAAATGTGAACCCCTTTCGGGACATAAAGTGTATGTATCATCGTCATCATCATCATCATCAATTTAAAAGATACGCTCTTGTCGATGCAGTTTCTTCCAGCTCTCCCTATCAAGAGCCAATTCCTTTGCCTCCTTATTGCACCTTCACTTTTCTTTGATCTGCGCTACATAACTTTATCTTGGCCTATCTCTTCCTCTCCTTTCATCAACTTTTCATTCTGTTATGTTAAAGTTAAGTTAACCTTTTGTATGTACATACAAGTACTTACAACATATTAAAACCGCTACCTGCCGTATATGTTGGACAAGCTATCAGCGTTCGATTACTTTAATTGATCACACAAGATACACAGCAAGTTTCAAGAGTAATTGCCACTTGTAATACATATTGTGATGCACTTTAGGTGCCAGGTGGATATAAAGATAAAAGTCTGTGATAGCAATCACGGAACTGAACCGACGCACGCACGACAGTCGCATTTCTGATGTGCAAAAAAGGCTCGTGTACGAAGTTTTTTTTGAAAGAAAATATCGATTCCGAACTGGATTTGAGTCGCTCTGTCACTAACCCCGAATTCAGCCTGAATTCATAAGCCATCGGGCTCAAACTCAATCCAAAGCACTCGAGAAATGCCACGGTACTCGCCGCTACCTATCTCGCTCACATGAGGAAGATATCATATTAATAAATAATAGTTATGAAAAATCGCAAAAAATCATTACAAAGTTGTAAAGTATAAGTATACATTGACCGGTGCTTACCTACACATCACGCTGGTTTCAGCTGGTGGTACCTTTTGATACAGCGACCGTCGATGTAGTAACCGTCGATATTATGAACTACACCCAATCATGAGAGTCATAATGCTCGAAACTCAACAAAAGAAACAACAGTCTCAAAGAGTCCATTTTCCACAGAGGTGCTTCTCCGCATGGACTGTGTCGGGATATGTGGGTCTGACGTTCATTACTGGCAGAGCGGCGCCTGCGGTCACTTCGTGCTTAAAGAACCCATGATCATGGGCCATGAAGCTTCTGGAGTTGTGGCAAAGGTAAGAAGCATATCAATTTTGTCGTCATTTGATTTTCTGCTATCTAATTGTAAAATGTCGAAACTACCTATTCGATAGACGCACTATTGACGGCATTTTATTTTAAAAGCAGTTTAATTTAAAACTTACAGACGGATGAAATTATCAAAGGAAGAAAAGCCATGTGCGACTGATACTACGACTAAATTTTTATTAAAAAAAAAGAAAACCGACTTTTTGAATTTGGATTTTTTGAAAAGGAAGACTCATCTTTCTGCTAACGGTCATATGGTCACATGGTAAATAAAAACCCAGATGCCATTTTTGACCAGACCCAAATACCAGACTTTCCATTGGGAAGGATAAATGGTAGCGGATTTCAAGTCCATTAGCATGTTGTATTTATATTCCTTTACGCACTAATGTGTGTGTTTGTTAGTAAATACTAATTGTATGGAATAATGTCGCTGAGTATACATTAGAGTTGATTAGACTATACTCATATGTAGGTCTGTTTTTAAGCTGATATCAGATAACTTCATTGTTTCTACGTTGCCTGGATGACTGTCTATAATTTCTAGTTTTATGAAACTCTCCTTTAACACATTGACTGCCACGCCGCAGACAAATCAATTTTTATTGTTCGCGGTCACCAGCGTCAAAATATGTTTTTAAAAAGTAGCCCTTTGCCAGAATCATTCAGAAGATAACACAGCGCCCTGCAATACTATAGTTATTGATCGATATATTTTTTTTAGCTTAGCCATTAGCGGGTTTAGTACAAACATGACTGAATTCATTTCATTTAAGTATCACCCTAGTGGGCAAGCAACCGATAACATAATTTTAGAAGTGTTAATTAATCTGACTTTTTGGTTTCGTAAAAATTCGTAAGTAAAAATAAAACGGTGAAAGAAAATAACGTGAGGAAATCAGCCCACCTGAGATTTTTCAAAGCTGTGTAAGCCTTATCAGAGGTTTTCGGGCGGTATAACTCTGACATGACAAAAATTGTTCCTCAAATACGATAAAGAAGAAGAATACCAAGATGGTACAGTACGGTATGCCTGTCACTGTCGCCAGATGCCAATATAAGGCAATAAATGACATGCCTTTATTACTTACAGATTCACAGAGTGTTGATTTAACTATTTGCATTGTCGGCCATTATGCATTTGATGGAAGCAATAATGGCAGCAATAATTGAGCTGTGAATTGTGCTTACAAAAGTACAGCACAATTACTTAACTTAATACTGCAATTACTGCAAACTGAAACATTATTATCAGTTTATCACAAGAAAATAATTGTGAGATTAAATTTAACCTCTCTACGTCTTGTTTGTCTATTTACAATATTATAATTTGTCTATAATCTCTTTAGCTGAGAAAAATAAGTACCAAGTACAATAATAATATTTATAAATTATACAGATAGGTATATGATTGGATTTGTTGATAGTTTTCAGCTCGATCTTAGGACTCAAATTTAATAACTATTATAACAATTACCTTGTGTGTAAACTTTACATTTTTATATAATTATACAACCTCGTATTGGTTCTGAAGTTCTTACTTATTAAAACAGATTCTATTCTAGTAAGATAACTATCTAATTAATGATATGCGTACCTTATCATAGATACCTAAAACTTATGTGGTGTATAAGATAGACATATAATACCTACCTATTTCTTATCTACATTATCATCTTTTAGTAACACTTTATCTGTGTAATATATACCTATATTATTACGTACCTATGCCTTCGATTATAAAAAATATTTGTTTAACTAAACAACTAACTAACAATATAATACAATTTGGACTGCGTCGTAGTAGATAATTACAGGACAATGACCTCTATTCTTTAAATTAATGTCATTGTCAATATTGGTTACGTAAAAGTAGTTTATCTCATGTAGGTATAAAAATGAGTTACAACATCTGTATCATAGGAGCTGATAACTAAACGTTAAAATTAAATATTAATTTCGATATAATCAGCCAAGTGCGAGTTAGACTCGCCCACCTTGGTTATCGGTCATTGAGAGCACCGAAGACCCAATCTTCCCCCCTTTCTATAATCGTCCTTCCTTAATCTTCCCACCCCTTCAATAATCCCGCACAGGGTCGGCAACAAGTACGTGACTCTACTCCAGCGCGAGCGTCTGGTTTTAAAACTGGCCGCCACTATAGGCCTATATCTATAGGTCGCTTACCACAAGCGTTATTTGCCAGCCTATTAAAAACTTTTTAATCAAGCTTTTATATTGGACCAATAAAACTAAACGTATACCTATGCAAAAAAATTGTGTCTGTGCTGTTGACCGTTGAAGAGTTCTTTCATCTGGAGCTAATCCTAGATGTGAAATCAAGTCATGCTTACCATGAAAACCCATTGTCATCGGAACGGAACCCACGCTACGTGTAAAAATTAAACTCCGTAGGATCAGTAGGATCCGTAGGATAAGAGAAAGTGGTCCTAATTCAGCTTGCAAGATTTGAACTGAACATACCTACATGGTACATTGCAAGTTCAATAACAGCTTGTAATAAAAAAGCAGCTATTGTTCAGAAAAGGCTCGCAATCAGTGAGATATCCACATCCCTTATTTGCAACCCTGTAGATACCCCGCACGTCACTGTTACCACAGATAATTTAATATACTGTTACTAACTCCATGCAAAATACTTGTGAATATACAATAATAATCATATACTAATGGTTTTAAAATTGTTTACTCATCTCGCACTTGTGACTTGATGATAATATTATCATTACATTAATGGTTTTACAACCAGATATGATAAGAATCATATAACGAGTGACGGTAAACATAATTATACGAGAAATATCAAAACATGCTCTATCTCGAACATAATCGCATAAACCTAGTTAGTTCTGATACCACTGTTCTAGAAATCACTTAATAAATAATACTAACACAACACCATCATAATTACTATTTGTACTTTTTATTTCGCTTTAGTGTTAATTTTAGTTTTGCCAGGCTAATTTCGACCTCAAAGCGAGACCATTTTCAAGAACACTCTTAGCTCATCTAAATAAAAATATAACTATAAATTTAAATTTAAAAAGCCCCCGATACAGAAAAACCTCAAATTTTTTATCTAAGAAACTCGATGAAGTTACTTTTCTAATAAAAAAACTACAAAGATCAAAATCCGTTTATCCGTTTGGGAGCTCCGATGCCACACACCAGATACACAGACACACAGGCACGTCAAACTTATAACACCCCTCTTTTTGCGTCGGGGGTTAAAAAACAAAGAGAAACAGATAGTCCATTTTCCAAGAAAGTTTTCAAATTATTCGTGAAACCGAACCCAATTCCGATTGGGATATGTCATACAAACTTATTACAACGTTGGTACTGCGATGAGAGCCAATGCGCGCATTGATTCCTGGATATTAGGATTTGAATCAGCGGCCAACTATGACAGCATTGGCCGACCTCCTTATTAAATTCTGTACCTAAATGTAATGAAAGAAATAATATCACTATTCATTGCTTTTACTTCTCTAATTTCCAGCTTGGAGCTAAAGTGAAGACACTGCGGGTGGGAGACCGCGTGGCGATCGAGCCGGGCGTTCCTTGCCGCTACTGCGAGTTCTGCAAGACTGGCCGGTATCATCTGTGTCCTGACATCCTATTCTGTGCCACCCCTCCGGTCCACGGCAACCTTGCCAGATACTACAAGCATGCCGCCGACTTCTGTTACAAGTAAGTGACTTGTTCCAATATTTAGTGGTAATTAAACACTCAATTACTGCCAGACAAAGTATCTCAAGCTAGGAAGATTGAATTTTTTATAATGGACACAACAATAACAGGCGTGAGATTTATTATATTGGGGAGAAGCGAACGAACACACGTTTCCTCCTCGTTCAATTGCCCCGGCTGCTAGTATTATAATATATTATATTTGCCACGGCGAAACAACTTCTGGGCGCGAAATACAGTGACCCATATGGAAGACGAGTAGGTAACCGTCTTCGTGCATTGACGTGTAGAATTTCTGTCTATCTTCCTATAGGACAATGAGAAATTCGGCCATAAGGACATTATTGTTATAATTTTCTTAACTCTACAAAGTACTATCTTTACACTCCCTTCTCTCCAGACTACCTGACCACGTCACAATGGAAGAGGGCGCATTACTCGAGCCTCTGGCAGTAGGCGTGCACGCGTGTCGGCGCGCGGGTGTGACGGGCGGCGACGTGGTGTTGGTGCTGGGCGCCGGGCCCATCGGACTCCTCATCATGCTCACTGCCAAGGCGTACGGTGCTAGCAAAGTACTTATAACAGGTAAGACTCAAATGGATGCTTTATATAGAAAAAAAATTTAAATAGGCAAATGGTTTTTATAATAATTTTCCAACTACAGTTCCCTAGATTGTCATTTTCTAGTTAATTTCGATTGAGAGTCGTGATAGCCTAGTGGTGGTGACCGTTGACTGGCAAGTCAGAGGTCTCGGGTTCGAACCCAAGGCGCGCACCTCTGACTTTTCGTCAGTTCAACGCACATCGTTTTATAAATTAATTATCACTCTCCGTGCCTCGGATAGCACGTTAAGCTGTTGGCCCCGGATGTCAATTGTAGATCTTTGACAGTCGTTACGGGTAGTCAGAAGCCCGAAATCTGACAACCAGTCTTACCAAGGGGTATCGTGTAACCCAGTATCTGGGTTGTGGAGGTCTGATAGGCAGTCGCTCCATGTAAAACACTGGTATTCAGCTACATCCGGTAAGACTGGAAGCTGACCCCAACATAGTTGGGAAAAGGCTAGGCAGATGATGATGTTCGATTGGGGATTCCTAAACAGAACGGGAACGAAACGAACGGGACGTCTAAAACGCCATTTCCCGGTATGAGAGCTGTCATAAAAAAACATAAAAAATTGCTATAAGTACCTACCTACCGTACCTTCTTATGAGTTTATTAATACAGCAAAATGAACATCCCTTAAATTTCAGACGTACTACAATCCCGATTAGACTTCGCAAAGCAGATAGGCGCCGACCACACGCTGCTCGTCACTCGTGAATCTAAGGAAGACGATGTAGTGAAGAAGATACATGAACTGCTGGGCTGTCACCCTGATGTGTCCTTTGATGCCAGTGGCGCGCCAGCCACTGTTAGAGCGTCCATGTTGGTGCGTTAATCAACTGTAGTGATAAAGAACTGCTGTAATTGCTCAGCTGTTCAATGAAGCTTTATTCAGCTTTATTAAACAACCCAAGACTAAAATGGTAGCTTTTTTACTACCTGTTATAAATAAGGTTTGGCAAGGCTTTGTTAGGTGGGTGGTAAGTTACCACTGGTAGGAAGGCCTCGGCTGGTTAGTTTACCACTGATGAACTTCCAGCAGCTAAGAAGCTTGCGTGTAAATCGCCTAACTTATGTCCCATCATTAAGTAGGTATAATGTCTTATCGAGTTTTATGACACGAAAGCTGAGAAGTACTACATTCTAATCTTCCCGGATACGACACTCAGGGAAAAATTTAGAAGCTGGGGTAAACTTCACGGATAGCTGCTCAAGTACCAAGTGTTGTGGACTCCAGCAGTTAGTGCAGCAGCAATTTATTTAAGTGTTGCTAGTAATATCTTTCATTAGTAAAGTTTTTAACAATACGAGTTAGTACACTAGTCTGAAAATTAGGGTGCGAGCCAGGCAACGCAACAATATAGCGCCCCGATTGTACAATACCTAGAGGTTTTAATGTGATGTGACTTATGTGTGCAGGCGACTAAGTCTGGCGGAGTGGCCGTGCTGGTGGGCATGGGGTCGCCGGAGCAGACGGTGCCGCTGGCCGGTGCGCTGGCGCGGGAGGTCGACATCAGGGGCATCTTCCGATACGTTAATGAGTATGTATTCTGAAACGTTTTTACTTACCTTTTTTTTCTTTTCCTCGTTGAGAAGTGAACGGCTGATATAGGCCATCCATTGTTGGGTTTGCCATTTGCAAATACTTCACGAATTGGTTTAATGATTCGCTCTCTACAAATGTATATGCGTCTTCTTCGATCCTGACTTTACAATATCATTTTGTCGTCAGGTACCCCATAGCCCTGTCCATGGTGGCGAGCGGTAAGATCAACGTGAAGCCGCTAGTGTCGCACCACTTCGCGCTGGAGGACACGCTGCAGGCCTACGAGGTGGCGCGCCAGGGCGCCGGCATCAAGGTCATGATACATGTGCAGCCCAGAGACGCCAACAACCCCAAAAAGTTCTAGAACATTCCTATCTCTCCAGGAAATACGTAGCTGTTATGATGAAATCGAGGTCTGAATCTAATCCTGAGACTATAGGATATCCAAGTCATTTCTTTTATCTATACGGCTGGGTTAACTGTTGCTAAGAATTGTAGCCAGCTTATAATTTACTTTATTATGGATATCTATGTATATTATGGGAATGCTTTCACTAAAGTTACTTTAATGACACTTTAATGCTTTTCTGAAGACGAAGGCAATAGGTTAAGAAAGGATTTTTGAAAATCCCGCTGGATCGGGTAAAAAAGATCTCACGTATGCATAAACGAGCTATGTTATTATATGGAGAGTGATAAACTCGTAGATAAAAGGGATCCGTGGTCTATCTAGCAACACTAGGTACCTACTCTTCGTTTTGTGATTCATCACGCACATGTCATTTGATTAGGCATTCCAATTGTTTACTTCCTATTTGCGACATGTTCCTTACAGGGGACTAGATTATGCATTACCTATTATTTGTTTTGTCAAAATTTAGACGGCAAATTGTATTATGCCGAATGTATTGAAATTATGCAAAAACAAACGAATTATAAAATCATTTTGTTGTATTTGTAAGTACATTTGTTTGTAGATAATTAGGATAAGAATAAAATGTTGTAAAAATTATATGAATTTGTAAAATAAAAGCTTCTAAAAGATCAAGTACAATATATAGGTAAGAAACTAACATAATATTTTTATAATAAATAAATTGTGTTTTCAAAAGTTGGTTCGTTTGTTTATCCTCCAAATACTGAAACAAAGAATACGTAGGTAAGTACCTGAATAAAAGCATCCTATTTTGCCTTAATAACGCAGCTTAACTAATCTATGTTCACATTCACTTAATATTATATCATCAATAAACATGACATCATAATATGTTTTCCCAAAAGGTTACGTTAGGTTAGGTCAGTTGACCCGCAGAGGTGGGCCATTCACGGCAGGAGACCGCGGAAGACACGCATGCTCCCGCGATCCCTGGCCCACGTGCGAGAGGGAACACCGGGAAGGTTTTTAGTCAGTAAGAGTCTGACAGACCCCTCGGCCCCTCATCAGGGCAAGGGACATCCATGAGGATTTTCCACCCTTGCACAAAAAAAAGAAAAAACAACGAACCATCTCTGATGGTACCTACATCCACCCTTGTAAGGACTAGCATTTCTAACTTTGCAGTTAGATAACAATGCTATACACATAGATGATACATAATACCTATTGTGTGTCTCTCTTGTTATTTTTTATTGCTTATGCAAAAGTTGCTATTCTTTAAAAAAAAGCTGGGATGCGCGCAATGGAACACATATTCTTTGCACTAATGTTGCAATGAGGTCATAAATTGATGTAACTCATGGAGCAGATACTAAGGTGTAATTATTAATCATCCTGTCACGGTTATTAAATACTAGCGGAAGCCTAGGATGTCGGTTGTCGCAACTAAAAGTACTTACTTAATCATGTTTTGATCGCGTTCCCGCAATCCGGCTTACCTATTTTTTCATTTTTTTCCGACAACTTCAACAAATATCATCATAAGCCAATGTATACAAAAACTTGACAAAGTAAATACTAACATCTTCCTCAAGAACCACTCTATCCATTGGCGAAAACAGCATGAAGATCGGTGCAGTAGTATTTGAGCGAACAGACAGATAATCGCGGTGGAGGACTTCGTTTTATAATATGTAGTGATTTAAATACACAAAACTAATTTGACGATATAATGGTCGCTAGTTGCGAACAACAGAATAACGACACGCCTATATTCTATAGGAGATAAACATGTGTTTATGTGACACAGTTCGAATTCAGCGCGACAACGAGTTTAGGTGCAGGATGCTTACAAATGTAGAAATTATCAACATCCTCCTAGCCTTATTATTCTCAAACTTTGTTGGGGTCGGCTTCAAATCTAACCAGATGCATCAGAATAATAGTTTTCTACGGAGCGACTGCAGAAATGATTACTGGCATGGCTATTGGTATACAAGGATGGTTCCCGAGGATGGTTCTTTTTATATATACTACTTTGATTAGAACTTAGATTAGAATACAATCATACGTTCATACGGTGACGTAACAGCCAAGTAATTCTTACCGAAGATAAAACAGGAATTAATTAGTATGCAGACACATTCACGTCCGTTTTAACATGATTAACTAATTAATTTTATTCGCATTTTACCCAGATAATATCATATATCATATATACAGGCTGACTGGTGATACACTTTTAATACTGAAGGAACACTCAGTACCCGTTATATTTACATCATAAATAATATACTTTACTAGCCATGCCATGAGATATAGGCATGAAGTATGGACCCCAGACATATTATTATAATTTCATAATACAAAACACCTAAACTGCAACAAAAATCTGTCGATCACACAAATACTTGTTCCGTGCAGGAATCGAACCTAGCGCAGAAGGACGCTACGCTAATAATACGCTAACTAAGCCCTCTGGGCAACGCTCTTGAATAGATATCTCGCTCTGTGCATTTTTTTTTTAAATGCAGCTTTGGGTTTAAGTAAACTTGGAAATGCTAACTTAAAACCATTCTCGTAATTAATTCATTAAACGCCATTAAAGCATTGTAAGTTAAAATACTCCTTTTTATAATTCCAAACGAGTCGATTTGTTATGTAATGCAGTTGCTTCGCAGAAAATAAATCAGCCAATTGGTTTTCTGGAGAGCAACTGTCTACAACCCAAAAGGAAATAGGTATTCCAAGAGGGAAGATTAGCTACAATTTTACCCGGTTGTTGTAACACATATCTTGAGAGGTTTTTAACAAAATTTGCATTGTGTCTGCAGTCTGGCAGTCAAAGTGAAAAATACATCATACATAAGTTTATCATGTTTCCGGAACATTTTCACTTTATGACATCGTTCAATACTTTATGATGATTGACGATGACGACAAACAATTGTTATTGTATAATTTATGGCACATGACTCTGTTTGCAATCTTGTCACTGTTCTGCCACGACCCGCGCAAAATGGTTGACAATCACGCAGCGATCCTATATGGCCCAAACGACCTTAGAATTGTAAGTTAAAATACTCCTTTTTATAATAAATCCTAATTCCAAACTCTTAGAGTCGATTTGTTATGTAATGCAGTGTCGTCGCAGAAAATAAATCAGCCAATTGGTTTTCTGGAGAGCAACTGCCTGCAACCCAAAAGGAAATACACATATCTTGAGAGGTTTTCTGATACTAAATTAAACTATTTGGCAATATGTTCTGAGGATACACAATTAGTTATTCCCAACTAGTATCAGGTTAATTTCGAGATGCAGTTCAAGCTTAATATTATTTACAAACTCTGTTACAGGAAAAACTTCCAATCCCAGAAATTAACGACAATGGTACGTTTATTAATTGTTAAGGGTAGGTATAAGATTGCTACCGAGCTGAAGGCCCACTGGCGGCTTTGAGACTAAGCTAAAATTTTAGTTTATTGCTCCACAAAATGCTGCTGTATACATCTCTCTGTTAGCATTGACATTCCGGAGAGTTTACTATTTTCCATGTTTTATAAGAATTTATCGACAGCACCACACTTGGTTAATTTTGCAAAACATGTGCTACATACCTACATAGATAGATCTCATAGATCCTGCATATCCAGCCAAAAGTAAAAATAGTGTTTTTGCAGAGGTGCTGGTGGAGATGAATTGCGTTGGCATTTGCGGCTCAGACGTAAAGTTGTACACTACAGCTGCTTGTGGCTTGGACGTAGTCACGCAGCCATTGATCATAGGGCATGAGGGCGCCGGAGTGGTCGCAAAGGTGAGAAAATAAGGATACGATGCAGGTTTACACGGGAACATAATATATTAAATTACGCATATCTCCGTCTCATATACTTAGTTAGAATGAAATGTCCTGAGTAGAACAGCAAGGAGAGTAAACTATAAAACCTCGATTTCACCTTCCCGCCTTTTTAACTTTTTTTTTCAGATCGGTTCGAAGGTGACCTCCCTAGCAGTAGGTGACCGTGTGTCAATCGAACCGACTCAGCCGTGCCGCGTGTGCCAGTACTGCAAGGCGGGACGCTACAATATATGCGTAGAACCGCACTATTGCTCATCGATGGGGGTGAACGGCAACCTAACCCGATACTACAAACATGTTGCCGACTTCTGTCACAAGTTAGTTAATTTTAGTAATTTTATTTTTAGCTCTTGACGAAAACAGAGAGGTGTAACAAGTTTAACGTTTAATCCAAAACGGATGAACCGATTTCGATTTGGTTTTTTTATTTGGCTAATAAAAATTGAGGTTTATTTTTGTATCGAGGTTTTTAATTTTTAATTTAAGTTTTTCTAGTGTTTATTTGTTGTAAGGATGCCAGATAACGTGAGTATGGAAGAAGGAGCGTCGGTTCAGCCACTGGCGGTCGCTATGCACGCGTGCAACCGCGCCGGCATCAAACTGGGCGACGCGGTCGTGATCCTGGGCGCAGGACCCATCGGCGTGCTGTGTGCTATGACCGCCAAAGCCATGGGGGCTAGCAAGATACTAATCACTAGTAAATATTGTACATAGTACCTATCTTCAATTCTAAAGACTGGAATCTGTAGAGTGTACTTTGCCTTTTCTTATGTAAAACTTGTAAAAATAAGTTAAAGTTTTTGCTTTTATGAGCTTAAGCTTTGCTTAGTACGCACTGGGACGAATTCCGAAGATCGTTTTCTAAATTTTTCTAAGAAAAGTTTAAGTAAATACGTTCTATTTATTTATTTATTTATTTATTGGCTCACCAACAATTGTTAACACTTATACAATTACAATAGGACTTTCTTAAAAAATAAGTCTAGTGTTACAATCTACACACATCAAAAGTGTCTAGGGATATTTCAATTAAACCGACATAACTAAAATTCTATTAACTTTTTGTTAAGACACCTACACATTAAAATTAACCTAGTTTAATAGCTTATCTAATCTGATGATAAACTTTTAGCTAAAATTAAATTAAAAAAAAAACTTAGAAGAAGAGGAAAATCTCAGACAAAATTTCAATCTTAACTTTATTTTTGAAACATCAAAACCTAAACAAAACAACATTTTTTTTACAAAACGCATCTCCGGTGTTCATTTAATCATGCTACGTAGACACTTGACCAGGAACGAAATGTTAAGAGCAGTGGGCATGATTCAAGCTGGCGCTAACCAAATTACGGTTTCTGAAGCCATGAGGACCAGTCAGAGCGTTATATCCAGGCTTTGGTCACGTTATCGTGTCACGGGGGAAGTGGTGGAACGGCACCGAGGACCTCAACGCATTACAACACATGTACAGGACCGATTCATAGTAAATACTGCACGAAGTCAACCAAATGTAACGGCGATGCAATTGGTTCAAAGGCTACAGAGAGACTATGGTTTGCTGGTAAGCGGTCAAACTTTGAGAAGACGACTGCATGAAGTCAACCTACGTGCTCGTAGGCCACTTCCGGTACCAGCGCTAAGGAGAAGCAATCGAGAAGAAGATTACAATGGGCTATTGCACACGAAAACTGGAACCTTTCTCAATGGTCACTTGTGCTTTTCTCTGATGAATCCAGGTTTGGATTTCATCCTGATTCGCGAAGAG
Organism: Protodeltote pygarga; assembly: GCA_936450705.2. NCBI lineage: Eukaryota > Metazoa > Arthropoda > Insecta > Lepidoptera > Noctuidae > Protodeltote > Protodeltote pygarga. The sequence goes on from OW388263.2 coordinate 12,787,342, forward strand.
TACGCGTTTGGAGAGAACCTGGACGTTACAATCGACTGCAGCACCCATAACTAGTTCATGCATATCAAGGTGACACGATTATGGTTTGGGCAGGAATTCGTCTCAGTGGTAGAACGGAGCTCGTTTGGTTACAAGGCAATATGACTGCTCTAAAATACCGAGATGAGGTACTAAAGCTTGTAATCTTGCCCCACAGACAGCAAATGGGACAAAATTTCCAGCTAATGCACGACAATGCCCGTCCACATACGGCGCGTATCGTTACAAGTTGATTACAACAGCATGATATCCAAGCTTTAGACTGGTCTGCACAATCCTCTGACTTAAATCCTATTGAGCGTGCCTGGAATATGCTTCAGAGAAGAGCTTTTAGGAATTTCCATGAAGATATTGTGCATGAAAACCAGCTTTTCTTGCATCTAAGCAGGACTTGGGGCTGTATTCCACAACAGGATATTGACACCCTTGTTTTGAGTATGCAGAACCGCTGAAGATGTGTCAGGAGAGTCTTAGGTGGATTCACGAATTATTAATTTAAAATTTTCAACAAATTTTTTTAAAAAATAGTTGTTTTGTTTAGGTTTAGATGTTTCAAAAATAAAGTTAAGATTGAAATTTTGTTCGATTTTTTCCTTTTCTTCTAAGTTTTTTTAAAAATTTGACTTTATCTAAAAGTTTATCATCAGATTAGATAGGCTATTAAACAAGGTTTATTTTAATGTGTAGGTGTCTTAACAAAAAGTTAATAGAGTTTTAGTTATTTAGGTTTAATTGAAATATCCCTAGACACTTTTGATGTGTGTATTATAGGTAAGCACCACATGCACTCTAAAAATTTAAATAGGTGTAATTTTGATAGACATCAATCTCAGAGAAACAGACAAATTACATAATTTTAGGGTTATAAAAGAATTTTAAACAATTTTGTTTACAATTACATAGTGGGTATTTTAAAAAAATTTAAAAGTAACTTAAAAAGAAAAAAAAATTAAGCTATTGTTTTATTATTATTTTGTGGAACTTGCTAAAGGAATCCTATAATGCAATCAATGCCTATGCGCCACAGAACTTTTCAGGTATTCTATGCGCAAATGCCATCAGCAACTAACTGCACAAGTCTACATGCGTGCTTTGCTAAAGTATCACATGCGAGTATTGTACTTAAAGATAAAGAGAACTATAGAGTACCGAATGTCATTGGAGACATTTCTAAGTTACACAGAATACTGCTTGACACATACTGGACACTACTTAAACACAGTAAAAAGTGTAATATTGTATATTATTTAATATTTTACTAATTAGTTTTGACTTCGGTCTACATTTGGATTGCAATAAGAGCTTCGCATAGACTCTGTTTTTAATTTCATTATTTGATCTATTCTCTTTGATTCTAGACAGGGGTCGTTCCCGATTGGATACTGCTAAAGAGTTAGGAGCGCACTACTCACTGCAGGTGAAAAGGGATCAGTCTGACCAGGAAGTTGTGGACAACATCATTGCACAATTGGGTTGCAGGCCTGACGTCACTATCGATGCCTGCGGCTATGCGTCCGCGCAGAGGATAGCCTTAATGGTAGTATTGATATAACGTTACCTACGCGTGTATTCTATAGATTGTTCATCTTCCTAGCCTTAAACTTTGTTGGGGGCGGCTTCCAATGCAACTGAATATTAGTTTTCTACGGAGCGACTGCCCATCTGACCCCCACAACCCAAAGGGATACGATAGCTTGTTAGTTTTTTTAGTCATTAATTAACCGCGTAGTTACCTACTTTAAACCTATGTCGGCTTTACGTTACGTTTCCTCACACTGAGTCGAAGCAAAGATAAAAATATTGTCAACAACTTTGTTTATTAATCACGGGAATATCTGGCAGGTTACCAAGTCAGCGGGCGTGGTGTTAGTGGTGGGTATAGGAGACACCAAGGTTGAAGTACCGCTGACACAAGCCTTGCTGAGAGAAGTCGATGTACGAGGGTCTTATAGAATTGTTAACGAGTAAGTAGCTAGTTAGTGTTACAGCAGTTTTTAAGTGCAAATTTAGTTAGCCATTTCTTTTTAGGCTGTTTCTTCGAAAGTAACCTCGTAATTTTATAATAAATAACTGCATGCAGATATCAGCCAGCGATCGCAGCGGTGTCGAGCGGCGCAATTCCACTCAAGAAGTTCATCACACATCACTTCCAACTGCAAGACACCAAGGAGGCGATAGAGTTAGCCCGCACCGGCAAAGCTATGAAGATCATTATACATTTATAGAACATGAATCGTAGTTTTATTAAAAGGAACCCTTTTTGAAGAAAACGCGCGCAATTAAAAGATTGCTTTAAAATCTCTGTATCTGTATCTTATGAACCGTAGGTCAAAGAAGTTGTAAGCATTATCAGCTTGGCTATTGATTGTAGTATGCTATACTTCTTCATACGAGTGTTATTATTGGTTACATTACGTAAATATTGTGTTTAATTTATATTTACAAACTTCGTTGACCTGTGGCACACGTTATCAGAATTAGTAATGCTTGTTATCGTAATTGGTAACTTTAGAAGTTCGAAGACAAACTAGTGATTTTTCGTGGCGCCGAGAAAATATTTTGTGTCAACGAAGAATACACGTATTGGTACGACTAGTGGTAGACACAATTTACCAAGAACAAGAGAAAGGATAACTAACGAGTCATGAACAAATGAAAAACAATCTATACCGGTAACTTGTTGCTTCAGTAGCTTTTATGTAATTAGTTGATACGAAGTTATAACAGTAGTTTGGTTTATGTAATGATAATTTCATTCAGTTCCCATCTCGTCAGTGTTACACACGTTTCACACTCCCGAACAATATGGCTGCCAATATTGCCGCGGTATTATACGGACCAAAGGACATTAGAATTGTAAGTTAAAATTACATTAAATTTATAAATATTTTATGAACTTCAGGTGCTCTTAGTGTTACTGAACATTTTTCATGATCCATTAGGTTAAGCATATTCAGTGGATGGATAACCATATATCTAAGTACCTATCGATTTTAGTTTTGAACGTCTACATAGAGTTTTATAAATTTAAAACATATAGTCTACTTGCTTCGGTAAGCTCGGGAAGCGCTGCCATTTAGTCACCACTAATAGTGTGCTCAATATTGATACCATATTATAGGCTGATAAATTTATTGATTCCATTAACAACATAATTTTTTATAACTAGTTGCATGTTGTTACAGGAAAAATGTCCGATACCAGAAATCAACGACCATGGTATGTAGCTAACTCTTTAACTATAAAAAAATTAAAAAAACCTCCCATACAGAAAAACCCCAATTTCTCAACCCCAACTTTCTTTCGCATTATTAATATTAATTAGGATTAGGATATTAACTTCGAAATTTTGTAGAGAATTTCGATAACACGAGCGCGAGCGGATTACAAATGCGACTCAAACTTTAATTTTTTTTTTCAATGTCTTTATAATTTATGAAGGGCATTAATTACATGGCCGTAACATGCTAACATGTAGGTAGGCACTCGGTATTTATTAAAAATACTAGCTCCCCCGCGCGACTTCGTACGCGTGATTATCCTACTTCAAGGCCTATTCCACCCCTACCCTACTCTACCCATTACCCTATTCTACCCCTAACCTACTCTACCCCTACCCTACTCTACCCCTACCCTATTTTACCCACTACCCTATCCCTAATCTACCCCTACCCTACCCTAAACTACCCTTACCCTACCCTACACTACCCCTACCCTACCCTACCCTACTCTACCGCTACCCTACCCTACTCTACCCCTACCCTACTCTACCCCTACCCTACTCTACCCCTACCCTACTCTACCCCTACCCTACTCTACCCCTACCCTACTCTACCCCTACCCTACTCTACTCCTTTTTCTCACCTTTAAACCTTCCCTGGATCTCCACAAATAATTCAAGACCAAAATCAGCCAAATCGGTCAAGCCGTTTTCATGCTATGTCGTGACAACGGAAAACGGGTTTAATTTTTATACAATAATTAAATTAAATAAAAAATTACTATAATTTTGCAGAGGTGCTTGTGAAGATGGACTGCGTCGGTATATGCGGGTCAGATGTGAAACTATACACCACAGGCACTTGCGGCTTTGACGTCCTGACGGAGCCCCTAATCATCGGCCACGAGGGCGCCGGCGTTGTTGCTAAGGTACTTATAAGCCATTTGCTGCCGGCCAAGTGTCGGGGGTTCGATCGCAGCGCGGGGTATTATACTTGTGTCATACTCAATTTCAGTTCAAATCCTTGTGGAGATTATTTTAGTAATTATTGTGTTAGGTTCGACCACAAAAAATATTTGAGGTTAAACCTGTAAAACGTGGTTATCTTTCAGATTGGTTCCAGTGTGACTTCCCTTGCGGTGGGTGACCGTGTGGCGATCGAGCCGGCACAGCCGTGTCGCTCGTGCCAGTACTGCAAGGTTGGACGGTATAACTTATGCCTGACGCCGCATTACTGCTCCTCTATGGGCGCACCTGGCAACCTCAGTCAATACTACAAGCACATCGCTGACTTCTGCCACAAGTAAGTTCATTATTTAGATTAAGACAACGTAATAGGTACTTAAATGTTGTGTGCCCAACTGTCCAATACGAAACCATGTAAATCGCAATCAATAAAATACTGTCAGATTTTCCCGTCCCGATCCACAAACTCGTAATCATCATCATCATCACCATGACGCCCACTGCTGGGCATAGGTTTTCTATACATTTCCAAACTCATAATACCTATGCTTATTTTTTGTAAGGATTCCAGACAATTTGAGTATGGAGGAAGGTGCGGCGGTTCAGCCGCTGGCAATCGCCATGCACGCGTGCAACCGCGCCGGAATCAAACTGGGCGACACCGTCGTAATCCTGGGCGCAGGACCCATCGGCGTGCTGTGTGCTATGACCGCCAAAGCCATGGGGGCTAGCAAGATACTTATCACTGGTAATAATATTTTTCTTTTTGCGTATCCGCGCTTAAATTAAGTTATCGTTTCTGATCAACAATTCGATGAATCAATTCTTGCACATTTCTTGAAAATAGAGCTTTAAACATCTTGAAATAGACAACTAATTGTTTCTTACTCTACCATGGGTTAATTGATTGCCAGACGTTGTACAAACTCGGTTGGATACTGCGCGCGAACTGGCAGCGAACTACACACTGCTAGTGAAGCGAGAGTATTCCGACCAGGAAGTGGTGGACAACATAGTGGCACAACTGGGTCGGCAACCTGATGTCACCATTGATGCCTGCGCTTATCCGTCCGCACAAAGGATTGCCCTAATGGTAAAATACTGTTACGATTCCATAACTTTGTTTTCCGCAGATATATGTATAATTTCGGTGCAAGGTCCCTAGTCTATGGGTTCCGTCTCACAACACTTCGACCTTAGAGTATATTCGACGCATTTCTTTCTTTTTTTAGGGTTTTGTACCTTAAAGGAGCAACGAAACTCTTAAGATTACTGAAGCATCAAAATAAGCCTTTAAGACCATTAATTTCTCGAAAAATAATTAAAATTAAAAGTATCTACTTATACCATTTAAAACATCTTTTTTTTTCAGGTTACCAAGACAGCGGGCGTGGTGCTAGTGGTGGGCATAGGAGGCGCCAAGGTGGAGGTCCCGCTGACACAAGCCTTGCTGAGAGAAGTCGATGTACGAGGGTCAAATAGAATTGTTAACACGTAAGTGTTCTAGTAGCGCCGTGTGGTTTTCGGCCTAAGAATAGTACCACCCCTACTCGTCCCGCGGGTGTGAAAGATCCGGGGGATGGGCAACAGCATCCTTCTGTGTAACAGTAATCATCTGCAAAAACAATTTGGCCAATGGAGCTGTTGGAAGCTCCCTAAGCATACCTTAGCATCGTGCGTGGAACACTACGTGCTTCCTCCTGGGGTCACCATTATTTATGAGATATAATTTCCTTGTAGATACCCGCCAGCCATAGCAGCGGTGTCGAGCGGCGTGATTCCGTTGAAGAAGTTCATAACACACCACTTCCCACTGCAGAAGACCAAGGAGGCGTTAGAGCTGGCCTGCACCGGCAACGCCATGAAGATCATTATACATTTATAGGAATTAATATGAGATTTTATTGACATAAGGTTTCCTAAAGAAAACTTTTGGCGTGTCATGTATGGTGTGGAATGTGTGGACGTCGAAAAATATTTTGACAACACTATTGGCCGCTATGAACACGACTCACATCTGAAGGACTGGACTCAGATAGCATTAGGCAGAGTCGAGAGAGAAGTGAAAGGAGGGGTGGGAGGCCTTTGCCCTGCAGTGCGACGATATAGACCAAATAATAATAATAATTGGTCGGATGCTTAAAAAATAATTATTTAATCTATAGGTATACGACTTTATGCATGCTATGCGAACACTAAAGTTCTAATTTTTTTTCCTACCAACCTACTGGATAAAAGCCCCAGTCACTCTGCCTCTAAGCTATTGTATATGCCCGCCCGCCAGTAACAATTCGAAGAATTAGAAAACCTTAGATAGTCGGTCACAGGGTCAGTAACAAATGAAAATCATTAATAAAAGCGTACTAACATTTATTTACTGCACGTACTAGAATTGAAAACATTACAAAATTATTGATATGGCCTTAAACAAAAGTACAATTTTTTGTTTTTCTAATTCAGAGTTCTTATTAATATATTTTATTTTACTTTATTCCCGAAAAAAAAATTTTTTAACGAAAATTCATTTATTGACGTCATTTTTACGTTCGAATGCGTTTAAATTGTACATTTATCTAAGCATTCTATTTTTAAACAGTTTTTTTAGTATTAACCTGAGTGGCAAAGGTAATATAGCTATTCAACTATACAAATGACGTCATTTGTTTTAGAAAAGAAGTTTATACTGGCTGAAATGTATTTAATTTTGAAAAAAGGAACATAAATATAGACCTATTTTTATTTTATTTAACGTACAAAACGTGTATAGAAATGTTGTCAATGGAACAGAACAAAATGTAACAATAATTTATTATTTGAAAAACTTCACTCTATTTTGAATTAACAATTTATGAATTCACGTGATATTATTAATATAAAGAATTTCCTAAAAATCAACGAAATTTTTAGCTAAGAATTGATATTAATCTAATTAATCCCACGGCTCGTAGGTTTTGGATAAAAACAGATTATTGTAGAAAATTATTACAAGTAGCATCACAGTTTGTTTGGTACTTATGTTTAAAGACTGACTGACTGCTGTGTGGGTTAAGGACTCCGTTTTCTGTTAAACATTTATTTAGGCACATATTCTTGAAGACATTTCAAGTCAGTTAACTTTGGATGAAGCAAAAAATCTTATTTTATAAAACGTAGTCGGGTTTGTTTTTCTTCGAACACGTCTTATAACTCGAGAACGGCTGGACCGATTTTCATGATGATAGTGGGATACCAAAGAAAGAGGGAAGACTTGTGAACATAATGATTTGAATAAGAAGACGGCTGATAGAGGAGAATGGAAGACGAAGACATGAAGACTTGCGCCGAATCCAAGTGTCATGGAATCTGGAAAGGCGAAAGACTGAAGATACTTTTAATTAATCTGCTATTAAAAATATTTCTTAGGTACAGATCTATTATTATGCGAGAATACGACAGATATAATTACATCCTTTGGTGACAGAAAATCCGTTATATGTACTCCAGTTCCGTATAGTTCAGCGCATCGCCCGCCGCGTTGGAGACTGTGTGTGGTACAGTCAACAGCAAAAGTAGATGATCAAAATCAGAAATTCAACACTAATGAACGGAGTTCGCGAAATATATGGCAGCTGTACTAGTAGTAAATGTTTGGTATAATTTACAATACTTTTGAATCACTTCGACCCACACAGTTTTGACGCGAACTCCGTTTATTAGTATTGAATTTCTGATTTTGATCATCTACTTTTGCTGTTGACTGTACAGTGAGCGACAGGAGCGATATTCGTCTACACAAGATTATGACGTCAAGAATAACGGAGCCCTCTTTTCATTTTAATATTATTCTGCTAACACAAGTTATTATCTTACAACTAATTGATAATTACGCACTGCAGTTATTATATTGACTAAGGTGTACACAACGGCTACCCATCAAGCTATATAAACCAGTATAAGTTGACATCTTGTTGTACGAAAAGCCTATACAATGCGAGGTCAGTTTATACTGGTAATGTACATGTATAGCTTGATAATTATGTACCTGTGTGTACGGTCGAACAATAGGAATTATTATTACACACTATAATACTATTATTGCTACGAATATTGCTTTTTTAATTTCTTTGACCACAAAACTGAGTACTTCGAAGTTTTCGATTTTCTTTTATGTGGGTCATGGTTCGTCTCCCAGGTTGTTAGTAGATAGCTAAAATATCGTATTAGGTATATTATTTGTAACCCTTTATTGGTAACATCCGTCGTAAAAGACCTCCAAAGTTCAAAGTTCAACTGTACCATGTACCACATAAAAAATTCCATCAATGAGAATTCTCAGGTACCTACATTTTATTAACTCACGTAAATCATCGCAAATTAATCTTTATTGTAACATTCATAAGTTATGTGTTCAAATTACAGTACAGAGTAATAGTAACCTTATGGTGTTTATATAAGGTTGAGTTTGGATGGGTTGAATACTCCGGGCCTGGTGTTGAGTACAGTGGAGCCGCGGGGCACTGGCATACTTCCCAGCGATGATCCGCTCGCTCTACTTGTAGTACCTAAGTGATAGATAATGTCAATATTAATTTTTAATTTCTGTCAAATTTCTCGATGGAGAAGTCGAATATAATGACTGCCTCGTTGGTCTAGTGGTAGCAAGCGCGACTGCTGGCTGAGCACAAGGTCCTGGGTTCGATCCCCGGGTCGGGCAAAGTGTTATTGGGTTTTCCATTAGGAAAATTCTCAGTAACAGCACGGAGTCTGGAATTTTGCCCGGTTAATGGCAATAGGCTCGCTTCCTATTACATGGGACTTATAACGTAGTTATAGAAACGTGGGTGTACTGTGTACACCTTTGGCTACCCCATCTGGGGAATACAGGTGTGACAGGATGAGACCAAAGATATTGGAAAGAAGGAGATATGCCCGTGTGGTATACAATGTACGTCAACCTGCTGTCTCCAGTTTGTCCCTACCACTCGCCACAACTACACACGCAATTCAATAAACGCAATGTCCGAGACATTCTCGCATACAACTCAAAGCATGCTGCACAAACAAATATGCACTTTATTACTTTACGTACAGGGATCATGCAACATGCACTGCATACCGTGCCCATACTCAGTCTTACTCACACGTGGATCTATTGCGAGTACGTTCGCGACCGATATCTGCAGTAAATACCAAGACATGATTCTAATATTCAAAATATCGTTATGTGATTTTTACATTGCCTCGTTTATTAAAAGTATCGAACTGAGATAGTACTTAAAAGCAGTGTATTTAATACAAAAATAATAAAGTCGTTGTGCTCCACGAAAACCAACTATGCGCAAGTGCCACAACCCGCAACTACCTTCACAGACACAGAATCGTGACGTCCTATTTTAGTTCAGTGTCACACTAAGACTAAGGCTAAGCGCTGACTATAGGCACTATTGACAAGACTTGTCACTAGCCATTTTTATACAAGAGGCAATTTTTGTCTATGAAATGTTGATAAAGATGACATTGACATTTTGATAACGTATCTATCTGTTATCTACAAATCTACATCGTAGCGTATTGCTGGTGAAATTAAACTTATGCATTATGCAAGCCCTCTATCTCCTCGAGACATGCCAGTAGCTTTTTGATGCTGCTGCCAATCTCACGGAAAGTACTGGGATTACCTAGCCTTTAAGTATTTAGCCCTGCATGCGGCAATCTCTGGGCATCGGGCCGTTGTCTGATCCTCCTCAAAGCAGGCTACAACAAAGAGATGCTTATTAATGGCCTGTGAGAGCGAAACTAAGAGACATTAAAATCTATGATGCCATCGAAGTACACCAACTGCTCGCCTTTTTGTAGAATATGCTGTAAGTGATGGATAAGCTCTCTCTGGAGACAATCTGCTACACGGAAGGTGATATATAAAACATTAAGAATCTGTTATGCCAAGACTATCATCTCTTTTAGCACAAACCCGAGAAACAAGGACAGATAATGTTCCAATCCCAACATATAATATACTTATAGAGTTCTGCACAAGCTCCTGCCGGTGACCATAGACCATGTCTGTTAAAAGATATTATGTTGCTAAAGACTGAAGTCATTCTTATTCGTTCTTGAGGGTTCAGAACGTTCGTTCCAATGCCGAATTAAGGCGAAAAGTTGCGCTATTACGTCACGCCAACGACGCGGTACCTTCGTGCAACATCAACATGCATCGAGGCAGTACCGTATATTTAAACCGATCAGCAAAAATGGACCTGCGACGGACAGCACCACGAACCCAGTGCAGTGACCGCGAAATTATGTTAGTTATGTTTCCTGCTAATGACAAAGACAAAAGATAGAAAAAAAGTTACGCAAAGAAGACTTCGCTCGCCCACTGACTGTCCAGCCAACACCGGTAATAGGACACAACGCCAGATAACGCTTGCACCTAAAGGTAACAATATGAACAAGGATGGTTTTATCCTGGTAGAAAACGGATAAGCCGTCGTTATATCGCTGTGTATTTTTTAAAATCAAACATAAAGTTATGGAAAAAATAATAATTACTGACCAGCTTGCGCGCTGCTCCCTCCTCTCCCTCTACCTTTCCCTCGAGCCGCGTACGCACCGCGAGCCGCTTTCTTCTTGGCTGCCGATGGCTTTTTTCGCTTTCTGATAATAAAAAGTTATTATAATTTGGGCTTATCTAATTTAGTCAACTTACAATGTTATCAAAATAAATTGTAAAGCATGAATTTTCTTGCCAGTCTTCTCCACAAAGGTGCTACTATGAAACTTGCAACTAGAATCACTACTTGTTACTTACAGCATCGAATTGGTATATACTATAATCCTACTAATTTCTGCTATAGTAATCCCACTAGTGAAGATGTTTGTTATTAAATCAAGAGTAAACCGATGAAGGGATTTGGATGGAACTTGGCACACAAGTAGACCATATCCTAGAATAACACATAGGACACTGTTTATTCTGGTCCGACCTCCACGCGGGCGAAGCCGTGGACAATAGCTAGTAGTGTTATAATTACGTCTAATAATAAAAATAAATTTAAAAAGTACCTCTTCTGAACTCCTTTTTCGCCCCAATACTTTAGTCTCCTAGGAGAAGGTCCGACATCACTCCAGGCTGTGAATCGATCTGCCTCTGGTTCAGAGCTGTCCTTTTCATCTTCAATAGGCTGTTCCTCTTCCAATTCGTCCTGGTATTGCATCAGCAGACCTGGCAAAATCAATATACTATTTCCATGATTGAATAACTAAGTTTAAAGTCAGGAGTGACAGCCTGTCAGCCAATATACATCACAAGCTGACTATAGCTCTTCGAAACAAGGATATGCTGCGGAAACTGATGGTACACATCCATTGACATCCGCTGCCTGGCGACGTCGCATGGGGACTGGAGCCACAAGGTTGGAGTCATAGGGCTGGAGCCATGGGGCACCTAATTAGCCGACCGGGAATACATTTGTAAATTGCATGCAAAATGAACTTTAAATAGGTACTATAAAGACAGTTTTTTTGCCCAACCTGTATTTGCGCTCAGCCACGTTCCGATGTTCCGTTCGGTGTAAATCAACCCTAATATTTTTAGTTGACACTTCAGTGGTAAGATATTGAAGGCAAACAAATTACCCATCTTCTCGATGGCGTAAGCGGCCGTGATGTTGAGCAGCTGCGCGCCGTACTTGTCGTAGTTGGCGCGCGTGACGTAGGGCAGCGCCAGCATGTCGGCGCGCAGCTCGGGCAGGCGCGCCGCCATGGCCTTCAGCGCCGCCTGAGGCAGCACTGACGTCAGCGTGGCGCCGCGGGCTGATGCCATCTCCCTGGATATAACAAAGTAGACAGATAAAGTCAATTTGTGTTTGAATTTTCGCTAGCCTTGTACCTTCATAGGAGAGTGTTAGTTACCGGCAAGCTTCCACGAGGTCGGCGTAGCACCGCTCCTCGATCCTCTTGAGCAGCGCGGCCACGGGCGTGTCGGGCGTGTCGGCCGCGGCCGCCGGCGTCACGACGCTGGCCTTGCGCTCCACCTTCATGGGGAACACGATCCGGAGGCCGCCCCGCATTAACCTGATTGATAATATGACCGATTGGACTAGAATTACTGCTAAAGACTTTACAAATACCTTCATGTGGACCTATCCTCTCCGAATAAGTATAAATTTAAACCCAATGCTAGTACAATTTAAGTACAAGTGTCTATTAATGATAAAATCTATATTAATAATCACTCACGGATAACACTAGCAGTAAAATAGTTCTAAACGTTTAAAATTTTAAACCAAACATAACATGAATCTATTGGAGGTCTACTTCTGAAATTCTCAAAAGTAAATCTAAAAATGTATCGTTACTTGTCAACATTGGGCCCGAGCACGACGTAAGCACTGGCGATGTCGTTGTGTACGACGAGGCGCTCGGCCAGCAGGCCGCGCACCACCAGCTGGCGCAGCAGGCGCATGGGGTCGCCGCGGTGCCACGACTTGCAACTGCGTCACATACACGTAATTCCACTTAAGCACTTAAGATGGTTTAAAAATCAGACTTACAAATGTACACTCGTTCTATTTTGAGTTTATCTATTGTATATAAATATTGAGCAGTAAAAAGCTAAATGAGACGATGAATGAGACTTTGCAACGCTGCAATACACCAAATCGATGCTCTTGGCTGAATAACGGCATTATTTTTGTATGTGGCTTACAGAATACTTCAGTGTTACGAATTCCAACTTACAAAGAGCTTTTTTGATGATTCAATATGAGATGATGAGATACATTAGAAATGTATTGGTATTTTCAAGCATACTGCGACATCTTAATAAAAATTTGAATAAAATTGGTCCAAGATGCAAGCCCTGTGGGATTTTCGAAGATATTTCGATATAATTTGATTGAAAACCATTCACCACAACATAAAATTAAACTCTTGCTCAAATACGATTGGAATCGGTCGATAAGATGCCACGATATACCATAAATTTAACGTTTTTTAAGAGTTATATATGTGAGACCCTATCGAATGCTTTGCTGAAGTCAGTATATGCAGTTTAAAATTTAAAAACAACTAAACGCAATACAAGATTCCTACATATAGATTTGGTTGTCAAAGATTGTATTCGTACCACATACCGGACGTGTAACGCGTACCACGTGGATGCTGTTTCACGCAATATGAAGAATATAATTAATATAAGTTGGTCTGGTATAAAATATTAAACAAACATTAGTCTCACCGTCCATGTATAGGCGACTTGTGTAGCCCCTGTATCCGTTGCTGCATCGAGCCGCGCAACGCATCCGCTATGTGTAACAGCGTGAAGGACGCTCGTGGACGACTGCAGCTATCTTTCACACAGTGCATGATCAACTTGCACTCTTCTGTCACATCCACGGGCTAGAAATAAATATAGGCTGTACAGAGTGACACAACACTAAATGACCACGATACTATACCCGAATTAAATAAAATTAGAGCCGCGGGTAAGGGAAAGCACGGGAAGTGTGGCGAGGGAAGGGGATTATTATTCTATTTCTTGACTTATTTTGATATAGAATCGTGGTCATTTAATACTGTTATAGAACTGCTGAGCAAAATTTCGCTACAAATTTGAAACAAATTAGTTTCTGTTACGAATTGAATAATAATGTATCCCAACAATGGGATTTAATATTTTTTCGTTATAATTTTTTAATAACTTAAAGAGTTGACAGAAAACTGAAAAATTTACTGTTTTCTAGAAAACAGACTGACTGTAGCAGTCAAAAGTTCCGCCTTACCTTATGTTCATGCGCGTTGAGGCAGTTGTCGCAGGCGGTGCTTTTCTCAGCGAGACAGAGTTCCCTGTTGAACCGCTCGCCGAGGTAGGCCAGCACGTGAGCTCGGCGGCACTCCGTGACGCTCTCACACATCTCCACCATTCGCAGCAAGTTCTCAATGTGCACGCGTTTCGCGTCTGCTGTCGTGTTGCGTTCCACTGTGGGTTACAAATTACTTAGTTAACACTTTGACTGCCACGCCGCAGACACAGTGCAATTTTATTGTTTGTCGGACAACAGTGACCGACGTGACGTGATGTTCAAAGATTTAAATAAAACTTTTTCTTTCTTTCTAGTTACATTCGGTGTTCATTTTGACGTATTGCAAAAACTAACGTTTTTGCGTTATATCTTTTAGCTTTTTAATATATTTTTTTTTTATGCGTCACCTCCCTGAATATGACACGGTTAGCTTGTATTTGTACCAAAAAAAACTGCTAACTACATCACTTTACCTAATGCTTAGTATCTGTTGTGTGTACGAATCAATTAATTAAATAAATACGAGTACATGTATAAAAACAAAAATGGTCTTAATTAGCTAAACCAACTTAGTCGGCTTTGAAAGAAATGCATACTTGCAGAATTTCAGCTTTCTAACGTAGTTAAACTGCGAGTAAAATTACTGTAATCGACAAGACGGACAGACGACGGACTTGAAGCTTAAAAACTAGACCAAAATTCGGTTAGTACTACCCGCGTGGTTAAAGAATGGGATTGATAATGGAGCCAGAACTATTTGTTTCTCGCTCACACACTATGATTTTGATGTATCTTATTCCTACTGGCACCTACAAGTTATATGAGGAGGAGACGCTATTTTAGTCCCATTCTTTATCCGCACTGGTAGTACGAGGATATAACTTACCATCAAGAAGCCTCCTGTATCTCACAACATCCGAATACGAGTAATACAGCAGGCAGGTAGCAAGTTCCCCGTCGCGGCCCGCCCGGCCCGCTTCCTGGTAGTAGCCCTCCACGGACTTGGGCAGGCTGTGGTGGATCACGTAGCGGACGTCTGCCTTATCCACACCCATACCGAAGGCTATCGTTGCGCAGATCTAACGAAAAATAGTTGGGTTTAGAACTTAGCAATGCAATAACAAAATTGAATTCAGTAATGATACAAAAGGCACTAAAAATTTTGAAGTTCTAAAAGAAATTAAATTTTGTGTAATAGCATTACAGTTCAATTTCCGAAATCACATATACTTAAATAAAATAAGGATGTTACCTAATTTTTTTATTAAATAATTAAGAGTATAATTTGAATATTGCAAAAAAAAATTGTTAAAAAAGTTTGTTGAGATAGAGTTCGCAGAGATAACTCTGCGAAAAGATGACTTCACTTGTTCTAATGCGAAGTCAAAGAGCTATTATTTCGTACATATCTTCATTGTGCGGGAAGAGGATAGCAATAACACACAAACTTCGAAAGCTTATAACTTAGCCAATAAGCGAGTGATTTTAATTATTTTTCACATGTCATTTTATTTTTAAATGTTCTTTAAGGTAAAAAATGTATACATTTTTGTTATATAAATGTTTTAGAGTAAGTAATTGTATTAAAATACTTACCACGTTGTATCTATCAGCGACCCAGCCGGCTTGCACCTCCTCCCGCTTCTTGTCGCTGAGTCCTGCGTGGTAGGGCGCAGCTTGTATACCAGTCTTTCGAAGATCTCCAGCCAAAGCTTCGCACTCCTTTCGTGACAAGCAATACACTATGCCTGATAACCTGTTGACACAAACCTCCCTCAGAATTGCCCTCGTGGCTACATTTTTCTATACTAAACAGGACCTTTTTTAATTGCAATTTTGAAGAATGTTTCTGAACATGATCCTAAACTGTATAGGATAAAAATATATAAAAGCCAATGCCAAAGTTCGTTAAAATCGCAGTTAACACAACCCAGAGAATATGGAATACTTTTAATTCTAAAATTTGTTTACCAAGTCATTCAGGAAAAACTATTAAACAAAGTAGATCCATGAAGCCAGACGTGTAAAATAGTAACATATTAAAACAAAATAGGGTTCTCTGTGGTCATCAAAGTGAGATATAAGACACAATGGGAAATTGTTACGTGCTGCCGGGATGCAAAAACATATTTCAAACATAGGTTAAATAAAAAGTCAAGTTTAAAAGCTGAGTTTTCGACAACTGAATGATTTTATTGCTTCATTTTTATATTTTAGCATAATACGTATCAAAATCTTCAACACTGACCTGAAGAACTTTTCCTTAATAATTTTAGCGACATCCTGGTTAACAGACTTGGGTTTCTTCTCCAGTATCCTGTACGCCAAGTTGGGTCTGTTGAAGGACGAGAGGAACCACTTGCAGTTCTTCACCTGCAGTTGGTGCAGTATGTCCATGCGCACTCTTGGGGTCGCAGTGGCAGTGAGAGCAATGATGGAGGTTTTCGGGAACTGTTGCCGGAGGATCGACAGACGTTTGTAGTCTGGGCGGAAGTCGTGGCCCCACTGGGACACGCAGTGAGCTTCGTCTATTACGAACCTAAGGAATGTTACGAACATACTTTTCAAGATTTTTAAAAGTCATCGCTACCCCAAACGGAGACGGTGCTATAAGTTGAACTTTTTAACAATAATAGCTTTTGAATGTGTCAGGGAAAGAGAAGAGTGCGAATGTAGGTATTTTCCCCGCAATAGGACTATGGGATCTAATAATTATTATTGGTTCATTACTAATAATCACGGTTGCCAGACTATTTCAGAAGATCTCACGCGGTAATGTTGCCTGACCTGAATTGAACCGGTGTAGTTCATCTAAAAAGCCGATTTGGTAACCAAGAAGATACTTGTGACAACGCAGCTGGAGTGGACTGGAGGCTCAAGACCTAGTAGATGTTTTGTGTTAACTATATCCACCAGAGAACTGCGCAAGATTGACTTAATTGAAAAATACATTACCTAGCAAGTTTATCCCTCGAGTAAAGCGCACTAAGCATGGACTGAAACTTGGAGGAGCTGCTGATTTTCTCAGGGGTGACGTAGAGCAGCTTGATTAGAGGCTCGCGCATCGACAACTTGTGGTAGATTTCATCACAGGTCGCTAGAGATACGTCACCAGATAGGTGTGCCGCGGGGATCTAAGATAGAATGGTTCTCGAATTCTTTACTGCGTTTTTTTGTGCTAGAACTCACTTGTATCTATACCAAAAATCGTTACGAAGCAGTGATAGCCAAGTGGTATGAACGTTGCACTGCCAACTCCAAGGGCATAGGTTCGAAATCCAGGCACTGCACTTCTGACTTTTCGAATTAATGTGTGTATTAGAAATGAATTATCACTTGCTAAGCTTTGCCACCGGCACCCTTGCCCTACTGAGTGTTTTATTTACATATTATTTGTCTCATTGTTTTAGAATTGCCATGCGAATTTTAATAGGTCATGTTTCTAATACTTTAATTAAGTTCAAAATAGTTAGAATGTGCAAGCAAATTGAAATAAATTACTCACATCAAGAGACAACAGCTTGTTGACTTGGTCCAGAATGAGCGACTTAAGCGGAGAGATCACTATGGTAACGCCGGGCATCAGAACCGCCGGCAGCTGATAACACAGTGATTTACCTGAAGAAAACAAACGATTTTTAGTTATGTTATCCAGGGTGTCATAGTGAAAAACGGTTTTTAGTTTAACGGTTTTATAGTTTAACCGGTTTTAGTGCGTTTATTTTCGTTCACTAATTAGAAGTAGAATTTACTGCCAATCAAAAATTTATATTAGTAACTAGTTTTACTATACTTAAATTGACAGTGAACTGTAAAATTAACCAGAGAGATCCAATTAAGTTAACGGTTCGGTAACTATGGGTGATGTAATCTCTAAAACTAGGCTTTCATAATCCTTACGATTAGAAGAAGTATCAATTCTATGTATACCCATGAAGTTACTTACCGCCGCCAGTAGGCATAAGTACAAAACAGTCGTGTCCTAATAAAGTCGCGTTGATTACTTGAAGCTGATTGGGACGGAACGACTTCAAACCAAACTTCTCCCGAAACATCTCCATCATTAGCGCCGAGTGAGGGTAGTCTGTGCCGTCAAACTCGCCTGTATCAGAAAAGCTTTCATTAAAACTTACTGTTATAATAAATGTAAAAGTATGGATGATTGCGATTTTGTAGGTTTTTGGATTTGTTAATCACGTCTTAACGGCTTAAAAGATTTGAATGAAATTTGGCATATAGGTAGACCATGACTAGGATTAAGATGCATTTTATCCTAGCCCGACTTGCACACCTTTGATACAGCAGCTTTACAGCTTTACTTATAATGTACCAGAAACAAGACACAATAAAAAAATGTCGCCAGCGCCCATACGCGACATATCACACAAATATTCGGTTGACGCCGGTGCCTAGGCTTAGAATTAAATGGTTTTTGAAAGCCGGAACTCGCTTAGCTAGGCACCGGTTTTATTTTTAGATAAAAAGTTTTTCTTTGTCGATGACATTTTAGCGAAGCGAATATGATGACTGCCGAAAAAGTGGAGGCAGAGGTCAACACCGCCCTCCCCACTTTTACGTTATTAACAACACATACACATACGAACACCTCTGAAGTAGATCATCAGATCATCATCATCATCTTGTATCGACCCACTTCTGGGTAAAAGCCTCATCTTTCTTGTGCTAATCTTTTCTGGACTCGCAAATCTTGGCTTTTCCGCGATTGGCACTATATCGTCGACCCATATGATGACAAATATTTACATGAGACCACCCTGAAAATAAACCCTAGTAAATAAAAAAAGAACTATCCAAATGAAATTACTCTGTAAAACAAATATGCGTTGTGGTATAAAAGAATAACAAAAATACGCGTCAACTTGAGATATTCCACCATTTTTTCTTTGGTTAAAAATAGGTCATTCTCCACTCCACCATGCTGATCCTGCTTATTAATATGCTGAGCATGTTGGCGAAAACAACTTTGTGGCCACCCACTGCCGAATTTATAAAGCCGTCTTTGGCCTTCGAACGATTATTACAATGAAATGCCAAAAATGGTCACCCATCAACGTTATTAAGCACTGTCAAGCTTAGTGATTAGGAGAAGCACATCAGAGCCACGAACTTTTACCTAATCCAATGAAGGAAAGGACCCAAATCTAAGACAAAATAAAAAATAGTTCAAACTGTAAGAATAAGAAACACTAATCGAGAGATACAGAGATAAAACGAGAGAAACAAAAAATCAAGAAAAATTTAATCAAGCATTTAGTTACCAGTAATTCCATCATTCTGAGTGCCAGCATGAAAGTCACCCATTCCTTCATATTTTTTAGTCTTCTCCTGCACAATTGATTGTTCCATCAAATTAACAACATCAGGCTCCTTGTCTCCAAAGTCTATATTATCTTCAAAATCTTCAGGCCTATACTCCGGCCACCCATCTTCATCAATTGGTACTACTGAATCATTTGCTTGCACATTACTTGTACTTGCTACAGAATCACTTATATTTATTACATTATTTGATTGTGATGCATGCATTATATCTGTTTCTTCATCCGTGTCTATAGGTACTTCATAATCATCTACAGGATCACTTGTTTCTTCACATTCTTTTTGAGATTCTATACTAGGTATGAGGTTAAACATAGTACTTTTACTAAACTGTGGTGGTTGAAATTCTACTGAACTATTAGCAACTGGCGCACATTTAGGTGCTTCTATCTGAGCTAATGGTTTGAGCTTTTCTGAAGCATTTCTTATTCTTTCTGCAGTAGATGATTGTATTGGATGAAGGTCTTTGTTAGGTGTAGATTTATTTTCTTCCATACTTATTCTTGAAGGCTTTTTAAACACAAATTTACCTTTTACTTTATTTTCTGATGTACTTGTGTTTTCTGATATCGATTGGCAGCTCGTTTCTAATTTAGATGAATTGTTGAGTGGGGAAAACGCGTCGAATGAGAGAGATTTTTTAGGTAATAAATCTGAATATATTGTTTTTTTCGGTCCATTGTTGTTAATCAAATCGGGGGTTGACGTTGAAGCTCCCGAGAAACAAGTTTCATTTGGTTTCAACATTTCAGCAGCTTTTTTACTTGAAAATCTATCGAGATCAAAGTCTTCAGTATCATCGTCGTATTTGTTAAGAAGAGATGGACTACCAGAACTATCATGCTTTTCATCACCATCATTAGTACTTTTAGTATCAATAACACACTTCGATATTTGTGCTCTTAAGGTATCAGGCTTAGAAATTTTTTGTAGACTACTTTTATATTGTTTTACTTTAGCGTAAACATTTTTATCATAACCAGGAAACTTTTCTTTTATACAATTTGGTATTCTATCAAATGCATCAAATATTTTTTCTAATAATTCTATATAAAGATCTTTGCAGATTTCTCTTTGTGAATCTTCTATGGTAACCTAAAACAATAAACTGGTTTTTATACCTAGACACATCACCAGATAAATTTCGGTTAACAAACTGGCAACTTTTGTTTTATTTTCATAGAGAAAAAAGACACCAAGGACGGTCCTTCGTCTCTGTAATAAAATGTAATATAATAAACTTACCTTATCTTGTGTCCATGCAAGCTGTTTGGATACAATAGCCAAGAAACCTGATAATGAATTATTAACTTTTATATTCTTCAGTGGATCCTTATCTTTAACAGGACTCGTTTCAGAAGTCTTATCACTATTTACTAATTGGACTTTACTTTTCGGCGGGGTGCGCGTGGCGCTTATTGTAGTTGATCTATTTAGCTCTGTTGTCGGAGATTTATATTTATTGTTGAATACCACTGGGAAGTCTTGTATGTCATCCTGAAATATTTAATTCAGTATAGAACTGCAAATATTGAGGACTTTGAAGTCTTTTGATGCAGGGGTAGCAGACTTTTACATGGTCATCAGGCTTTTGCTTGATTTTTAAGTGAAATTTGGCTTGGTATGACTTTAGATTTAGTAAATAAATAGACTAAGCCCCTGTTTCGCCTCTTACTGGTAGACTCATTAAATAACCTGACAGATATTTTCTTATTAATTCTGTTTTATTTTTTAATTTTCTACTAACAAAATTTCTTTGTTAATATTTTCAAAATGATTATATAAGTCCAGCTCTTTCCCCAAATGTCGGTCCCAACTGGCAGCCCTATGTAGGGGGAGCAGGAAAGCAGTGGATAGACAAAGGCCTCTCTTAAGTAGCTGCATAATAGTCTCCTCCTCCTAAATCGTTAACCCATTAGTAGGAATCGTGACTCCATAACAGTCTACTTACTGAGAAAGTCTGAGTTGAATGTTTGATTAATTACCTACCTAATCTCTAAATTAAAAGGAAATTATTGTTACTCACCACATCCATTGCAAACATGTCATTACTGAGATTATCATTCTCTGTCTTGTCATTATGTGATACTGCAGTTACTACATTATTAAACTTGAGAACTGGCAGTGATGTTGGTGAATCTTTAAGATTGAAGTTTAATATGTTGGGTTTCTGAAAATTAATTTTTTTTCTTAGTAGGTTCATGTGATCAATTAGCAGATGCAGAGAAATATTAGTGTGTGTAATAATATTATTAGGGGGCAGTATGAATTTGTAATTATTGTATAATCAATCAATCCAATAGGGTACACAGTACAACAGTCACATGCAAGCGATACATCTTAGTTCTTTAAATTAGAACCCTTATTGCCGCGCCCTAAATAGGTATGGCGATATATGTATATACAGGTATATTTATGATCACATGACTCAACAAAATGTACAGCTGATTTATTTTTTGCGATTTCAGGGTTGGTCCCATAGTAAAAGTTGTTCATAATGATGAGTTTAATGACCCCTTTGAAGGATGCTGGTATTTTACAAATAACCCTGTATATACCTATTTATTCCAAAAATAATAAGGCACTTACTATTTCGGGTTTATTAACATCTGTTGTTTTCTTAAATGGCGGTGTCCCTGAAAAATACATTATGGATTATTACAATGTTACCTACAGATTAGTCATAGTGCAGATGCAATTTTTTATCACATCCTGTGCCAGTAAGAGCTTGTGTGAGTCACATTCTAATCATCTCTTGGCCATATATATATCTACGATTTACAAACATTTGACAGATTTGGAAGTGAAGTAATAACATGGGATTCCATTTTAGTCACTATGGTCTGCAGGGCTATCAAACACAATAATAATTTAATTTTGAAGATAAACATTTTAGAAATTAACAAAGAAACTACAGAAGTTTCTTACAACTTCATCTGCATTATTTATCTATACCTATGCAAAAAACCACATTAATTTTTTGTCTGTTGCTGTGTGAAAGAGGACAATCCAAAAACACATTTTTGTATAAAAAAATTTTGATTTTAAGTTGAATGCAACCAGTTTAAATTCGCCAAATCCTCTTCGAACTGTCCCCGATGGTAGTGACTTGTACTTGTCCCCTTGTATGGCATGCTCGAGCATACAGGCATACAGTTTAGTGTTTATAGTAAGGATAAAATTAAAATTAATTAAATAATACATGATACATACAATTACCAACATTGTTACTGGTGACACTGGATTTAGATTTAAAAACAAATTTTGATTTCTTCTCTGAGGCCTGCTCATTATGGTTTCCACTGCAATAGAAATTCACTTTTAGAAAATACTTAATAAAAAAATATTTTTTATAGTTCTTGGTATATTCTTAAGGATAGTACCTACATAGAATGAATTAATTTATTTTCCAGAAACTGTTCTTAGAGTATAATATGTGCTTCATATTATTTCGTCTACTGTTAAGCATGCAAATTAAACATATTTGATTAAATCTAAGTCGTTTAGATACAATCGAATGGATAAAATAATAGGGTATGTGTGAACATTGTGTAGATGACCTTTTCTTCATCAACATTGCAACTAGTTTACTAGAGGATCCATGTTCATTAGAGTTTTAATTTACGAATGAATTCTCTTAGACATAAAAGACAAATTCTGCACAACTGAACCCAATACCAACAATAGGCCATACTTAGTCATATTTCCTTTTAGTTAATAAAACCGGCACTCCAACAAAAAGGAGAAAAATGGAGAGACGCCTGATGCTATGTTCTATTAAACTACAACGGTAGACTTAAAAAATAAACTATGCTACTCATTGTGTGGCAACACAGCAGGGATCAAGTACCTAATACACGCTGACCCGTGTCTTACCGCACTGCCTACTAATATCTCGCTAAAACTTAGCTTAGATTAAGTACCTACTGCCTAAACTTTTCACAGAGCACACCTAATGCAGCTCAAAATTGTTTGTAGAAAAACACCACAATGAGAAAGTTAGCTTAGCTGAGCACAACACAGCTTAATGTTGAGTAGTCATCCTAGTCTTCACATCGAAAAAATAATTATCCTAAAGTTCTGGACAAATAAAAAAGTACCTAGCTGTTTTAAGAAATAATGACTCAAATAAGCTTAGAGGCTTTGATTATTTATTAGAGGCCATCTCTGCTAGTTAGTTGTCTACCCTCATCACTAGAATTTAGATATAGTATAAAAAACATGTTAATTAGTCATAGAAATAATTAAAAATTTAATAAAACAAAAAGAAGTTCATACCTTGTATTATTTGAACCCGAATTTTCATTCGTTTTATTCACAAAATTCATCAAAGTGGATTGCTTGCTAAATGATGACATCGTAAAATTATTACAATATTTTCATCAATATTCAATATTGAGCTTTTCCGTACTTTTTTGTAAGTTCAATTTCTTTTTCATTTCTGATTTCTGAAATATCAACATTGGATTGGAAATCAATCTTTCAACAACCGACTGAACTATCCACAGACCACAACAGACTGAACCATAAATAAATAGATACACAGTCAACAGAGATACATACGACTGAACAGACCGTTGACTGAGTTGGTATTTCTACTTCCTTTAATCCTATGTATGAACGATACTCAGTCAACGGTATGAACCATGAACAGACAGACATCACAGACAACTCGACACCTATACCACTGTACCAACCTACCAACCCACTATTTATTTTTAGGTTCCAGCTGTCACTGCCTCAGACTCTTTTTTAATATCAATAAGCTGTAAAGACCGTTTCACGAAAGAAGTCCCGTGTATTTTATTGTACGTGGCGCTAGCGTCTATGAAATGTTGTCAAATGTCATACTAATTTATTTTAGTTCTAAATTAATCCACGGGACTTCTTTCGTGAAACGGTCTTTAGCTAGGTATATATTTAGCACGTCAATTGACGAAAGTAGGAGTTAGGACGCAAGTAAATCAGTGGCATGCGTGAGCAGCATGAGAGAGCGATTACATTTTAGTAAGACTATTTGACAAATCACAATAAAGCATCACATCACTGTGTATATAAATCATGACACTTCCACAGACACTTCACTTGACACTTTGACAGTTCGATGACGTTTCTTCATTTGTTGTGAATGTGATTTTTTAGATGAAATAATGTCGCTTAGAAAATTACTTTTTCTAACAAGAACTGCGTGTTGTAGAATTGCTAATTTTCATTCAAAAAATTTTTTACGACAGAAAATATGGCTACTTACCGCTACCTCGCCCAGATTCTACTCTACGGAAAATATAGGTTAGTATTCAATTTTCAATCCTTCAGCCGGGAAATGTTGAATCAATATACGTATATTAGAGCCGTGGAGAAATGACTTCATAATTATAAGTTTTATTTATATATTTGTGTAAAATCGTAAATTATTGACACTAAAATATGAAATCGGTTCATTTTGGAAATGGTTTGGAGTCCCAAGTATTCGAACATAAATAACCACTAGCTAACCTAGCTCTTTTCATAGACTTCTCACTTCTGCTCTCTAAACGTCTGCGTAATTTTTTTTTCGAACTCATAAATTGAGGTTCTTGACTTCAGATGATGAATAATAATTAGCAAACCAACCAGAGAAGTATTTAACATGCTAAGATTTTACTGATAATTTAAAATTAGAAAAAAAGCATTCAACTTCAATTACCTTACAATAAAACAAATAAATAAATCAGCCTGTACTGTTCCACTTTACTTAATATTTTTTGTATTAGTTCCTGAGTTATGGAAGTTAATAAAACCTTATATTTTACAATGTTACAGAACATTAATTTATACACAGTATAATTTATTCAAATGTAACAAATTAGTAACAATAACATCATAAGTACTACACAGTATGGGTAATGTCTTGTCATCCTAAATAAGATACCATAATATATTATCCTATCTTTTCTACTTTTAAACTTACAGATAACAAAAATAAAAAAACGGAACCTGAGAAAGTAGACATTTTGGGCAGATTTTTCCCTCAGAACCCTTTGACCACAGAAGATGCACAAGCTATTAAGAAAGAACAAGAAAAATTTGAGAAAGAAAACAAGGAGAAATCGGAAGAAAATGAGAAAAACTGGAGAAGGATGAAAATGGGGTGCGTCTTGACAAAATTCCAAATAATTATCTTTGTATTTAATAGCATAATAATAGATGAATGCATGTGATCTTTAAAGCCGGTAACCCGTGAAATAAAGAGACTTAGCTTGTTACTCATCTCTACAGTACTTGTTATCTTATTTATTGGTATTATTCCTGATGACTGTTAGTGATTCAATTATTTATTTTATTATTACATGAACTTGTCTCACTGCAGGGCTGTTTTCTGTCAAAACAGCCCTGCAGTGAGACAAGTGTCTGTGTGAAAATTACTACAAAGTAGATCCCAGGATCCACTATGTAGTAACTTTCATAGCTCCTCTGGCATACGGCAGATACCTATTGGACTTCTTGGACTATTTTTTTTTTATTTATTTACCATTTGATGACATTAAAAACTATGCTTTCTAGGCCGATTTGAGTTTGTTTCAATTTCAAGCTATCAAATAGCCAATCACCAAAGACTCATCTCTAATTTCTCTTTCAGTTTCGCAGTATTCGGCGGTGCGCTGACCGTCATGGGCGGATGTTTGGTGGTGGAGATGGGTGCACCTCGCCGCGGCGACGATGGCCAGATCATCGAGGATGAGTTCACAAACATGCCCATCGTTCTGCAGTATCTACGTCGCACGTGGAAAGAACTTACTTTCTATGAAAAGGTTACATTCTATCTTCTGTATCATCCATCATAGATTATTGGGTAAAATGATCAGCATTTTTTAATAAAAGACAAAAATCTAAGGTGGGGTCCAGACAAGTGTAATGCGTTCAGCGTACTGTGTACTGCTGGTATTACACTCATCTGAACTAGCATTGAGAACCAATAATAGTAGTGGTACATTAATTGTTACCATGTGTTATATGTTTTATGTCTTGGAAGGCATGTTAAGCCAGATGACAATGTCAGGGAGTCACTACCCTTATAAAATCAGTTGCTGCTTACAAATATGTTATTCAGCTGCATCTGGTTAGGTTAAAAGCCGACCAACAAAGTTGAATAATATCACTAGGGATAGAGGACAGGATGAGAATGATTTTTCTTTTGACAGATGATTAAAGAACCGTCTCGTGAGAAGCTGCTCCCGGACCCCCTGCCGCCGCCGTACCAACCTACCTACACTTTAGTGCTGGAGTTCACCGACGTGCTGGTACACCCTGACTGGTCCTACCAGACTGGATGGAGGTATGTTTAGCCTATTCCAATCGAATCTAATATGTGAGCTAGGAAAATTGCAATATTGTTTAAGGCATTACGCAGAGCGAACTGGCTTGTAAAGTTGATTATTTTTCTTTTGTGATATTTAAAAAAAAACAGGATTAGTTCGAAATAAACGGTCGGCGGCAAGAAACTGAAAATGCTGTCTTTTAAATTTTTATATATAATATAATCCTAATCCCAACTAATATTATAAATGCGAAAGTAATTTAGAATGTTACCTTTTCGCGCATAAACCACCGAACCAATCATCCTAAAATTTTGCATAAACGTTGTCAGGTGTAGAGAAATGGAGATAGAGATTCATTCATCCCGAAAAAAGGTTCTGTTCTTTGCCCGGGGTATTCCCGGCGCTGTCGTTACCAAACTAGTAACCCTCTAATAGAAATAATTGATCTTTTGAACAACAGGTTCAAAAAGCGCCCAGGCGTGGACCAGTTCTTGCAAACGGTCGCCAGTTCGAACTACGAGGTGGTGATCTTCACTTCGGAGAATGCGTTCATGATCTGGCCGGTACTGGACAAGCTGGACCCAGAGAATAAGTTCATTACATATAGATTGTTCAGGGACTCCACACATTTCATTGATGGTGTCCATGTGAAGAATCTTGAAGGTCTGAATCGGGATCTCTCTAAGGTAAAAACATGTCACTGAAATCAATTACAGATTGTAGGCAAGTTACTGTTTCTGGGTTCATATCTACAATATTTTTCTACCCTCAAAGTGCAATGTGTAACCTAGGTTTTTCTCCTGTAATTGTGGGTGCTGTTACAAGCCAGGAATATGGCAAACGCCAAATTTTTGGAATCTGATTTCTTATTAAATCCTTTCAAACGACCAGAATTCATAGATTCACGTCGCATTATATTTAACTGGTTAAATTCTTACGTTTTTGTTAGCCGTCGCCCTGGGCAACCTAATGAGCTTGTTTTATAGATTAAATAACTTTCGTAGATGTTACACTGGTTCGTGTATGATACAGGTGATAGTGATCGACTGGAACAAGCAGGCGACAAAGTTCCACCCTCAGAACTCGCTCATCCTCAAGAAGTGGAAGGGAGCTGATGATGATACCGCGCTCTTGGACCTCGCAAACTTGCTACAAAGTAACTAGCTTAATATTTATTTCCTACACTTTGACATAACTTTATTTAGGTAAGAAGAGGGGGGGGGGTACTCCTAGCTGAAATCGTAGTTGACAGACTATTTTTATTAGTTAAAGATCTAGTTCTACTTTTTGAAATTTAAGTACCTATCTAGTTTTATATGGCGGGTTGACAATAGTGTTGGTGAGATGGTTGACAATGGACCAATATGGTGTCAAAATCCCCATAAAGCTTGTTTTGTTCGTCAATGAAATCCCCATACAATAACTTACATGACATTCTTAAATACTATCAGATTCAATGCTCAACCTTCGGAAATCTCCCTCTTCTAAGACATTATTTCGTTTTCTTGCTTGTCTGATTGTTTTTTAGTCCGTAACAAAAACGCATTTTTTGGTCACACGCTAGGTAATCAGGGTTGGAGAGCCAACATCTTAATCAATTTAAATAATAACTTTGTACCATCCACAGCGATAGCAATGTCAGACGTAATAGACGTCCGCGAAGTACTCACCTACTACAGCCAGTTCGATGACCCCATCGCAGCCTTCCGTGAGAACCAGCGCAAACTGATGGAACAGCTCGAGGAGAAAGAACGCGAGAATAAGGGCCCTGACCAACCACTCACCAGGAATTGGCTGCGGCCCTTCACAAGACGTTAGCATCCGTAGGTCAGTTGTAGTATACCAGAAGCTATAGGTTGTAATCAATATTTTTTCACGTCTTCAGATCGTGAAACTACTAAGAAAGATTGAGCTGCATGGAGTTTGATTTTTGACAAGACTTTGAAGACACCTTTTTTAAAAAACTGTATGCTCTAACTTTAACTGAACTGCTTTATATCTCTTGAACAAAGAGAAATTACTCACTTTCTGGGAAATGTTTCTTATTAAGTGCATTTAATTTTCCAATTTTCCCTTTTTTTATTTTATGCTCTATTTAAACAATAAATATTGTTTATATTATAGACCAGATAGTATTGCTGATTGTATAATTTAGACTTTGCTGGTAAAGTGCGAGTTATACGTAGAACGCCACGCAGCAGGCACAATAGAAATATATTGATCGCCGTAATTTAGGCCCCGCGTGGCTTTCAAAGACGGGTGGCTATTAAATTAACCAATACGATTTCTCCATTTATTTTAGTTAGGAAAATGAAGGAATCTCCTTGGTGTCTCACCGCTCACTTACTCTCACAGCCCTGGTGAAAAGCCACCTTTAACCTTTAAATTCGCAATGTTTTTAAATTGCTGCCTATCGGATATATGTACTAAATACTACTATATTACATGATAAATAACCAAGGACATTTTTCCGCACGAAATTACTAAATAAGTATCCTATTTTTTTGTTCGAAAAATAGTTTTGTTATGTCGTAATTAGAAAAAAAACCTCGAGCCAGCGCAAACAATTCCTAATATTTTGAGCCTGTGGATAGCAGCTGTGTGGCGAAAGAACCAAAACAATATATAGTACAAAAATTATAATAACGATTACTTTCTATACAATAACATAGTTATTTATATAACAGGCTTCGATTGCGGCGGCTCGAACTACTCAATACTGTATAATAATCTGCCATTTTTTTTATCGACGAATTACTACATTATATTATATTAAACAGAATATTATTATCTAAATATTGTAATCGTTTAAAGCTAGTGCTAGTCGGTTGACTATTATAGAATGATTCCTATAGTATACTATTGTTATGTTTGTCCTGTAGTTGGGAGGGGAGATATCAACAATGTGTTCTTTTTGCAGTTTCAACAAACACAAGACTAAATGAAAGCCGCGGGGTTTCTTCTGACGCTAGTTACAAAGCTAAGCTTTAAGAACTTTGCATTTTCATGCATTGTAAGTAGACTTTGCTTGATAGTATATATATTTTTTGCCCTGCGTGCCCTAAAACCCGGAGCCCGGAGCATTTAATGGCTGCTTCCGATAACGCAACTGCAGATAACGCAGCGTCGCTACTTTCTGAGCAGGTTCAATATAATAATAAAAAGTTTTGCTATCGAAACGATAAGAAGAAGTATATATATTAAATTGTCCGTCTGAGTGGTTGATAGTTCCCAACTTGTTTTTACGCTGGGGTATTTTTAAACTTCCTACAACATTGTACTTAGGCACACGCAAGTTTAAAAGTACGTCGCGCGTGTTAATTAATTTTAAATGTGTATAGGTTTGTATGTTATTTGATGCATGCGAGGTTGATTGTAAAAACTCAGTCATATAGGTAGGAAATATAGTTGTTTATAAATAATATGATTGTTTTATTTAATCGTCATTGCTAAAGAACAAACTGAAAGATGATTCATTTTTCGTTTCTTCAGTCTCAGCATTATTTTTGTTCCATATATCTAAGAGGCCAGTTTCGAGCTCTTCGTTTTCAAAAGCGTCGTATATTTCCTTTTCATTGAACTTGTCCGATTTTCTTATAAACTTGTTTTCTCCTAATTTATAATCATCAGGTACACGCTTTAACTTTTTCCAAATGGTACTAATATCTACTATAGAAGATACTTCTAAATCTTTAGGTTCTCGCTTATAAGATTTGCTCCATTCACTTAGCAGTTCTGCGCTGGTATCCTCAAAGAATGCCGTCATGTGTTGTGGACACAGCGTGTGACATGAAACATCCCCAAGAGCATTCAACATAAGCAAATGATATTTATCATCTTGTTCTAAAACTGATAATCCAGTTATCGAAGTACATAATCTATTTTGAATGGGGTTGTTTATATCACAGCAAAGCATTTTTTCTTTGGCCTCGTTTAAAGGTTGTAGTATACTAGGTGGGCGGTACGGGATTGTGACGCTGTTGATGTCTGTATGTCTGTTCAATCTGTCTGCATGATTACTAACCACACACAGGTCTTCACACCACTGACTACACAAACTAATCAACTCTTTGTTATATTCAAACTTACACACTGACATGTACGTGGGAGGACACTGCATGCCATGGGTCCATCTTTGTACGACTTTCAACTTGTTTCTCTCTTTTCTATTGAAACGTAAATCCATGAGAAATAGATGATGATCAGTACCGAAGTACAGTAACCGTTTGTCAGTGGCATGGTTTGCTACACTTATGTCGTTGCATGCGATATCGTCAGTGATTTGTCTAAGATTCCTCCACCTTTGAAATGCGGAATTGGTTCGTTTATCATATAAAGTAATTGAATTTTTGGAAACATGTGTAAAGTATCCTCTTTCTGAACCAAGCACTGTACTCCAATTGTCGATCAAACTTTGAACACTTCCCCGTAACTGTCTACTTCTACCAGTCATCCTGTCCATGTTAACTATAGTCAGATTAAAGTCTATGGTAGTAATATATAGAATGTTTTTATGATATTCATCAAAAGATATTCCAGTGAAAGGTAATGTTGATTCCATTTCTTTAATTTTTTCTACTTTGATTGTTTCATCACGTTGTAATATTTTCAATATAAATATTTTATTTTTAGTTCTCAAGGCTATAATGTTTTGGGACGATATTGTTTCAAGTATGTTTAGGTCCTCTCCACAATCAAACTTTACTATATCAACATTTTCAATAAATAAATTTTGCTTTGTGAATGGTGAAATATCTGAAAAAAAGCATGAAAAAAAATTATAAACTGATTAATCTAGTGATCCATAATACTTCATCCTTCCTTAATTATTTGATCCATATCATTTTTAAATTAAGATTTTCTCAATTCATTTTAAAATCTACTGTGTTTACAAATCAGTAAGGTAGGTAGGTATTAGGTGAGAGGCATAACTATGATAGGAAAAACAAATGTAGGAGAAAATCAGTTACTCCATGACAACATTAGGCGTAGTCGCACGAGATCATAGGAAAAGCAAAGAGAGAGAGCAAGCATTTCATTATAATAGATCAAGGAAATAGCTCTTGATAGTATGGTAGAGCTGAAAGATGTTGCATCAACAAGAGCATAGCTTTTTTAGTCCTGTACATAATAATAAGCAGTAGAAAGTAGATTTCATAAAATACTACTTACACACACAACTAAATTCACTGCGCACTAAATAATCTAATCCATTGATGTACATTAGCAACATGTTCCCGTGGCCTGCATAGTACCAGTTGTAATTGCTCTCAAAGTACGGGTCTGGGTTCTGTTCATAGTGTGCGGCAATCTCTACCAGCAGCTTAGGACATTGGAGTACTTCATCGTTGATCCAATCATACTTATGCTTTCTGCTCATTCGACCTTGTGAAAATAAAAATATATATTTTATTATTTTGTTACCAGCCTAAAGTATTTGAAAAATGATTTTTTTTTGGGGCAAAATGTTGAAAGACAGTTTGGATCATAGAAAGTACTTTGAATCAGGCATGCATCCAACAGTCATTGGACAGGAAAATATTAAATTTGAAATAAATTTTAAGTAGATTTAAAATAAGACACAATATTATGTTTATCACAGTGTACTGAGTCCTGTACATACACTAGGCAGTACCAAATAAATTCAAAATTAAATTAAATTTTCTATCATAAGTGAACAGAAAGAACAAGACATTCAGATAATTTAAAAAAATATCAAGTAACATTGACTTACTCATAATTCGTTTATAATCCATTAGTGTATCCTGCCAGACTATTTTCTTCTTCATATATTCTGTAACGGGATCCTTCTTTTCCATATTCTTGATAATTGATATCATTTTTGGCAACATGCTCTTGTAAGGAAATGTTTCAAAGTAGCCAGCGTTCAGTCCCCCATCCCAGTCTTCACTAAACACATTTAATGGGTGACCAACCAATAAAAAATGCTTGCTATCAAGATATTTGCCTACTGTAGTCCTTCTTTGCCTCACAGCTTGACTGTATAAGGTGTAAACCTTATACTTTTTCTTGTGATTTTCTTGTAAATAATCTATTATTTTCTCTGCTGGAG
The DNA here is from genome assembly GCA_936450705.2 of Protodeltote pygarga. Classification (NCBI taxonomy): domain Eukaryota; kingdom Metazoa; phylum Arthropoda; class Insecta; order Lepidoptera; family Noctuidae; genus Protodeltote; species Protodeltote pygarga. Next base: position 12,820,063 of record OW388263.2, read on the forward strand.
CAGTGTTATCTAAACCACTGGCTATGAATGTTGCTTCCTTTTTTTTCTGGAAGTTTAATTTTTTTTTTAAACCATCAACACTAGGCACAGGCAGAGTAGGGGAATTGGTCTGGATAATACTGTCCAATTTCTATCTACACCAGTATCCAGAAGGTACCATCAGGTGGATTTGTGGTTAATAAAACAAAACAATATTTTACATGGTAGGTACCACAAAAAAAAATTACTAGAAAATAGTATAACGAAATTAAATATTAATTTCGGAGTAATTGGTGTACAAACATTTTGATAAGAATACGCATCGAATTAAGAACTGCCTTTTTGAAGTCGGTTAAAATGTAAAAGTTAAGTACGGTACCTAATGTACCTATTGTAAGTATTAAGTTTGTTTTAGTATGGTCTTGGTCACTAACTGTGTGCTAGTGAAGTGAGCTACGAGCTTATTGAGTTATTTCTTTAATCGGTCGTTTTCGATCATGAAACTTGTGTCCCGCTCAAACGATGGCAAAGCCAGACAAGCTACTTTAAAAAGATCGAGCTGTAAATTGATGTTAGCTCTTGTTAATTACACAAACAAATTAGCTAGTCCTATTCATGGTCATAATCATAATCCTTTTATGTAAAAAAAAGTCAATTTGCAAACCTTTATTATGTCCATTTTACTGTCATTGTTAGCCATTATTAAATAGGTTCTTTGTTTAATTGTTCCTAATAAAATATACAGTATCTTTGTCGAAAAGAGCGTAAAATCACGATTTCTTCTCTTCGGCTGAAATTATAGGTTGGTTAGGTTATGTTGTGACATGTGTTGTCATAACAAAGGATGACAGCTAATAGTGTTGGACAATGCATAACTTTTGTAGAATAGTTGATTTAATCCATTTACAGCTTGGCAAAAAAGAGTCTGAGGTGGTGACAGCTGGAACTAAAAATAAACATCTTTAAAACTAAGTTTGTAAGTACTAAACTAACATAAAAATTATTCATTTTAAGTATAATTAATAACAAAAAACCCATCATAGAAATATGTAAGTACTAAATAACTTGTAATTTTGAAGTGAAAAGTGCGCCAGCGGCGCCCCAAATTTTTCCAGACTCTTTTTTGCCAAGCTACGCTCGGCTAGATTGCCATAACAGAAAAAAATTAAAAAAAAATTGTTCTCAGCTACGCTAGCTCCATCTGTAGAAAGTTTCTACTGGCCAACCCCATTATCTCGGTTCGAACCTAAGACCTCCCAGTAAGCGGTTATACCACTGAGCTATCACTGGATTATGGTACTACCTTGATGTTATGATTACAGCAACTAACTGATTAAATCAGTCAACTCTTTCAACATAAAAAAACATTATTTTCAAACCGATCCAAGCGTATCGCATTATTTAACTGTAATTTGGCATTCAATTCATTAGTGTTATAAAAAAACCATTATTTTCATCATAATTATTTCCTGTGACTTCGTTAAAGCACACTTTTACGAAGAGAATTTTTTAAAAATGTGTTTTCGTATAGTCCTTTTCATTTCGTATTTTGCTGCAATAGATGGATCAACTTTACCTACACATTTACTAATTACTCGCGTAGGCCCGTGCTACGACCCACAAGGTACTATAGTCAAGATATCAGAGTTCAGTGTGAGGACTAAGGAATATGGTTCTTGGTTGAGTGGAATGATTAACGTTACTGAAAATATTGAAAACGGTTGGAAGGTTAAGGTAATATATTTGAAGGTGCTCAAAGTCAAGTAAGAAGCCTTGTCACTACAAGTAGGTCATCATCATCATCATCATCCGGAAGGCGTCCGCTGAGGTCAATAGGTTTTATTTCTTGACCTACATTGATACCTACTTGAAATGTAGGTGTAGTAACTATTTAGTAATCTGCGTTGTAGGTAAGCACCTAAGGCAGATAATAAGAAGTCTTCTTTTTCTTTTTTGTGGCAATCAAATTGAGTCTAGATTTAAACTGAAAAAGAAAACCGCCATGACCGTACCAATAGTAAAATTTTAAATCAATATAAGTACTACATGAATTTCCTCAATTTCCAGGCTACTATGCAAAAGTGCATGGATATTCGCAACATTGACTCATGCGATTTCTTCAAGACGTTCTTTATTGTTAAGAATGGTTGTAGTTCAGACGAACATGGGCAGACCTTTTTCGGCATGCTTTTTAACTATTCGAGACCTAAGTAAGATGCTATTGATTATATTGAATTCTTATTTTATTGCATGCCTGCCTTTGCCCTTTCTTGTTGCTGCGATACCCATGAAGGGTTATCCGAACGAAAAAAAAACTGCTGTTCTCTCTAGGTACTTCTTCCTTGCAGAATACCTTGCCCGATACAAGCTGGTCGCTATGAATTACAAAATTATCCTTTCTATGGTAAAGATAATTACGTAACTATGCATGAGTCCAGAATATCTACTAGCGTGTTGGGGTACACGTTTAGATTGGAAGGATTCACTGCAGACCTGAGAAAGGTAAGCATTATTGAAATCGATGCCTTAAAATCTTGCAGTAATGGAACAAGTAAAGCGTAGGCGCGTTACGTTTTTCTTTACTGCTTTACTCTTTAGTGCTGCAATTGAAACATTTCAGATATTTTGCGTCGAAGCATATTTACAACTACTACATATAAGATCACATGCCTGGATAAAATATACGGACGTTAGAACAACTACTCCCGAGGTTTCAGTCGGTGAATAAAATATACTGAATGAAAACTTTACAAAGGACCAAGAATGCCCCATGAGGAACACCAAAAATAGTAGTAGAATTCAGTGATATGTTATCATTACAGGTTTGAAAGATGTGGGCGTAATTCGACGCTAAATATAAATATTAGGTATATTCTAGAATATTATGTTAATTTTGTTGATCAATTAAAAATAAATTTATGGTTTTGTTTGTGTGCCATACCTAAATGAAACAATTTTATATTTTAGAGCTTTATTCATCCCAGCCCCATAACCCGTGACTTTCTCTTATAGTTTCTCTATTATCTCTTCTCTCTCTTGTTACCGCACTAGCTTCTCCTTTCGCTATAGCTTTCTTTCGGTCCATCTTCTTCTGTCTTATTTCTAGATTTTTCTTTACTTGCTGCTTCACCACTTCTGGGGCTATCGTACTTGCTGATGTATAAGTTCTCATTGATCTTACATCCGATAAAGCTTTTTCAATCATCGCAAGTCTGTACTTTTGCGAATTTTTATCTAATTCTGAGTTATCTTCATCTGTAGCTTTGACGAGAGTTGGTACTTCTTCTTCGACATCTTGTTTGACAATTTCTTGATTTTTAATCTCTTGGTCAGTTATAGTTAAGCTTGCGGTTTTTGTTGCAATCTGATTGACTGTACGTTCATCGTTTTGTATCGAGGCGTCCACCTAAAAGTTAGATACGATACGATACGATAAGATTACGATAAAATTAGGGTAGGCTTATTAATTTTATTCTAAACTCGAAAATTTAATTAAGTGTAAACTAGTCAAGATGCGTTTAAATAAGTAAGTTGGCTGTGTAAAAAGTTATTACCTCTTTCCTAAGCTCATCTAGGTACTGTTCGGTATATTTGGAATTTTTTTCTTCGGCCTCTTGATTTTCGTCGTCTCCGGAATCTAAATCATCGTCACTCACTTGAAGTCCAATGCCCATTTCCTGTCAAATAATAAGATTAAAGTTAGTAGCATTTTGAGTTTATTTGTCGAAACAGTTTGGGCCAATTGGCTTGAGGCGCTAAAAGTTTGATCCTCAACTGGATCAACCCTGTTTTTACGATACAGCAGAAAATTCTTGTTTGACGCGATGTTTTTTTGGTCTCTGTACTTCCGATATAATAGCTTCTTGAAGCTTTTATTTGATTACTCAATGTTAGGTGATGATGCAGTTAATGATGGTTTTTCAAAAGATAGAAACTTGAATAAGATAATAGCCAATTAAGCGAATACAATGAAAATGGAGTTTTTAAGTTACCTCAAGAAGTTCGTCATCGACGTCCTTAGTGCGTTTATATCCAGAGCAAGAAACTTCTGTATCGAGCTGGTCATCTCGCTCTAGATCACTGAACTTTGGGTACAAGTCACTTTCATAGCCGAAGCGTTTTTTGAAGAACTCGCGGACGCAACGCACATCGCGGTCAAAGTAGCTGGGTAGAGAGAAAATAAACATCATAAACTCAATCTCAGAACATATACATGCTTTTTCTTTAATGTTCTAAAATTAATTCCAAAAGATTGTTTTTTCTTAAAAAATGGACATAAGTGAAGGCTTCGTAAGAACCATAATATTATAATCTGATAACACTTACAGTTCAGCATTAGGATGTGAGGTTGATACCATCTGTGGAAAGTCAATGATGATGGGATGATTATCTTCATCAATCATAATATTAAACTCATTAAAGTCGCCATGGATCACACCACAGTTACCAAGGCGCACTATTAAGTTCATCAGTTCATCGTACAAAGCTTCTGGATCTGCTACTGCACTTACGTGAGTTCTGTATGATACAAAGAAAACACATTTAATTAAAGGACCTATAATGCACCCTTGAGGGACACCCCAGTGAATCTACGTACGTACGTATTATAATACGCCGGAGATTGGTTTATTTGATGATGTTTAGTACAAATTAACATTAAATAGAATGCAATTATTAATGCAACCTGAATATTATGAAAGGAAGGTATGAATAAGTATCAAAAGCTTATTAGGAATTGAATACAGTTAAGTAGCGTAATTTTTGCGTGGAACTTACAGTGGGCCTCCACTAACTAACTGCATGACAACACAATGCCTGTTGAAATCAATAGGCTTGGGGACTGGAAATTCTCTGTCATACAGTGCTTTCATGTAGGCAAACTCCTTAGTAGCTGATATACGTGACAGGTAGAGCCAGGAGGCGCGGTTACGATGCGCATGGTAATCGCGTTTGTCCTTTATATTACGGAAACAGGTACGGCCAAGTCTGAAAAAGAGGGATTGACAACCTTCAATAAGTATTTATTAAAAAATCTCTATTTAAAATTCTTAAATTAAAAACTTGGATGTTTTACTCTATACTGGCTTATAATAATTTAAATTTCAGAATGTGATGTGCAATTGATTACCTGTGAAGTTTCAAACACAATGGGTTGCGGTCTTCATCAGCTACTGTATAAATGTTAGATTCTTTGCCCACTCCAATCTGGTTGCCAAATGATGCAATCACTTTCCTGTTAGTTAGGGCTTTGAGTGCTAGATAGTCATAGCCAGCATTTGTAAGACGATACCCATCATCTGAATCAAGGAAAACATTGTATGAGATTTCTGAGTCCATTTATTTCTTTCTTTTAAACATATATACTTACATAAATTCAAACCTTTTCCCATTATTTTTTAAACATAATATAGGTACCTATTATTTATTTTTATCTATCATGTTTGCTCTACATTTATTAATCTGTGAATAGCATAGTGGGCTACAATATTGTCCATAAAAATAAGTCTCTGTTTCTTTTTCTTACTTTTCATTGTACCTAGCTTTTTATTACGTCAGTGAATTAAAAAAAAATTATAAGTACCCTGTTCTCAGGGTTGGATTTTGTACGATAATTATCGTATTTGTACTATAATTTCAGGCTTGGTACGATATACGATCCAAAAGTAAGGATCATATGCAAATGTACGATAATTTGAAGTAGTCCAAATAATTACCAAAAAAGGTGCAGAAATGCGAAACGTAGCAGTTGACGACCTTTTTTTTTTTTTTTGGTCCTCGATGCTATGATTCGGATTGATTCGATTGATTTCAGTATCTATGTGACGACCTTTTTTTTTTTTAGGTCATTCCTTATGCTGGATCGTTCCATTCATTCGATTTGAATGATTGTATGATAAATTCTGACAAATACTATCTTTTTAACCTTTTTATGCTATCCTTTTCAACGTACCCAAATCCAACACTGCCTGTTCTGGTTAAAACAGGCTGAAAATTGAGGGCACATTTATTAAAAATAGAACCAAGGATATTTAGTTTTCCAAGTTTATATTGTGTGGTAATAGTAACTTGTGTAAGTAACTAAATTATCTCGAGGTCTGTTTACTACTTATATGGTAAAATGAAAGGACACTTACAATGTTTTCCACGCTCATATGTCAACAATCTATGTTTACACAATTCCTTCATCAACTTGTGGACACCGCCGTGACGGAGGTTAGCTATAGAAGCTACGAGAGACCCCGGGACCAACTCATGGTTTTTCATGCCCATTTCCACCTACAAAATGAAGAAAAGAAGATATAGTACAAGAGGTTTTGAGGTTACAACAATCTACGTAATTTTTATATATTTTAGGCAATTACCGCAGTCAAAACGCGGAAATCTTCGCCAGTTAAATAACGCAATATTGCAACGTCCAACTTGCCCATCTTGGAAGGAATTTTCCTATTTCTTATTGTTTATTTCCGATTTTACAGTGGTCCAATCCTTTGACAACTAATGACAACATGCTGAAATAAAGAACTATCACATGAGAACTATGTATGAAATGTCAATCTGACTGACAGTGACATTTGACTTGGGTTCTAACATAATGCAAAGAGCACTTTGTATTTGCTTCATGGTCACACATAAAAAATTGAATTAAATGTGCAGTCAAATGACAAAAAGAAGAAACAAAGCTGCATCTTTTTTTTCACATTGGAGAGAGGCAGAGAGCTATAAATCCCTTCATGCTTGAAATACTTTATTTTTTTCAGAGTGGACCACAGACGCGTCACACTTTGACATTGACATTGAAAGCTTTACGGGAATGAAGATGAATGGAAGTAAAAACGTCAAAGCGTCATGCGTCATTAACATTGCTCATTCGTTCATGTGTGTATATTTTATTGTATGTTCATTCAATTCATGTCTTCTTTTTTTTAGCTTTTCAAAGTTTTCTATTTGCGGCTCTATCTAAACCACACAAAGTGCAGATTTCTATAATTTTCATTACTTTTAGTTAATTGGCAATCGTCGATGTTATTTTATTTCTCTTTTTTTCGAGTTTGGTTGGGCGGTCCCGTCTGCAATAAAAAGCTATTGTTTACGTACTCTTTGGTCCCGTCCCCCAATTAGAGAGGCCCTAGATCACCAGCCTGTTTCTGTGATGCAGTATGAATAATTCATATTGCTAAATTGTACTCTAGTCTGCTGCTATAATTTAAAAATAACTACAATTACTAACTGAGTAGGTACATTTGTCGGTGCTTTGTTTTTTGTCTAGAATTTTGTTGAAAATAAGAGATAATGTCTGTTCCTCGTGCCTTCACTAATGCTGTGATAAGGTTAGATGATAATCCGGTCGGAGTTTTTTATTCCGGCCAAGTTATTTCTGGAAATTTGCAGTTTAATTTAGACCAAACCATTACATATTCTGGTAAGTACAGTTTACCTAGTATTATCCATCAATTATGTATATTCATCTATTTGCCTAATAAATACTTAAGTAAGTATCTATTTTAGTTAGATTTTAATAAAAACATAATACTTAATAAAAAAATATTCTCACCTTAGACTAATTTATTCTAAGACTCTCACACACAAAAATCCATATGTACCGTGTTGTTAGTCATGAATTAGTAAACGATTGTGCTTTATGTTATGTTAGTTGTTAGTACTTAGTTAATAGGTACCTATCCAATTAGTCAATACCTATATTTTTTTTTTTTTTCAGTAAGAGTAGTTAGTAGGAAAGTAAGGAGGGATAAATAATCCTCCCTTCTTTTCAGGAATGTTATAGATTTTTATGCTTCTTGGTACTGAGAATTACTTATAAGTTCACTTTGCTCGGACTAGAAATCCCTCCTATGCACCTTTGTTGACCGAGTATCCCTTACCTGAGAATTGTAGGCAAGCAAACACCTTTATTATACTTCATATTATTTTTCAGCACTGTACATACAATTTCTTGGAGAAGCGGTGGTGCTATGGACTGAGAATGAAACCGAGACAGTTAATGGAATGACAAGAAATAAAACTGTCAAGTACCATGGCCGGGAAGAATATTTCAATTTTTCACAGCCATTGGCGGGTGGTGTAGGTCTGTATCTACAATGTATATCTACATATTATATGTCTACCTGTACCATATACCTACCAGAAATCACTGATTGACAATAGGAAAGATGATTACTTACTTTTTAAATTGGATTGATATAATATGCAAATAACTATTTAAACTACCACAGTCTAAAAAGAGAACAGTTCTTTATACTGTAAACTGTACTATTAAAAATAAACCTAAATAAAGGAGGAAATGCATGCATATGTTAGCTGTCAAGTGTTTTCTGTAAAATACTAACATAATAAATAAACGAAAATATCCCTTCTTTATGCATGTAACTGTATTCAAGCACCATACTATGTGATTAAAGAATGAATGTGCCACTCTGAATTCTGATCAGTATTCTGTGATGTCATAGCCAAAAGGAAGTGTTAACAGTTTTATTTAACTGTTTCTATTGGTTGAGACAACACAAAATGAGGTTCGTAGTGGCACATTCTCAATTGAATTTAGTTGATAATAAAGAATTTGAATGATTAAGTACCTACTTCCAATTTGTTGTGAATATATGTAGGTTCATACATTAAAAGACTTATCCTTGCTCTATTTTTTCTTACCAGTCATATCATTGTTGTAAACAATGTTAGCACATCCTTTATACTGAAATATTGTTGTAAAAAATAAAACAAAGGATTTTAAAAATGCAACATTTATAAAGTTTGAGCTTAGCCAGTGCCGGCGTCAGAGGGGATCGGTGGGGCGTAACTGGCGTAAGCCCAGGATGCCATATTTACGGAGGCGCCGAGGTCTGGAGTCTGCCCTCCAGCTTGAAATAATTTAAGCTTTTTTATAAGAATTCTTCCATTTCAGGTCCATCTCAACTTCCTGTGGGTAGCCAGTCATTTCCCTTCAGATTTCAAATACCATTCACAGCTCCATCTTCCTTCAAAGGAGATCACGGCCAGATCTCCTACTCTATGACAGCTTACATGGTGTACCCAGACCCAGCATTAGCACAAGAAGAGCTGAGGAAATATTTTGAAGTGGTTGCACCTTTTGATTTGAATTTGGGAAGCCCTCGGCTCAGAGTGAGTATTCATATTAGGGTACCTAGCTGAATTTATTTTGTCTCATTAGCTTGATAATGACTAGTTTAAAAAAAATAGGTAAAATGTACGAAGCAATAAGAATGTAATTTGTACTAAAATCATTAAAACGACTGCAAAGGCCATTACAGTGTATCAGAAACACAAATATCGTATGGCGTCAACCTGGCGTCAGAGTTTAAACCGCCGTAGGCCTGTGACATAGCTTTACACACTGTTTAAAAATCTCTAAGGTGTGCTGGTTTCCTTACGATGTTTTCCTTTACCATTTTAGCAAGTGATAATTCATTTATAATACGCACATGACTCCTAAAAGTCAGAGGTGTCTGGATTTTGAACCTACGAATTTTACACTTGGCAGTCCAACAATCATACCACTAGGCTATCACTGCTTTGTATAGCTAGATACAAATTGTATCCATGAGCTAATTACCTAATTGTCTTTACATTGTAATACAATAAGGTAATTCTATAAAAAAATATATTTACCTTGTTATGAAAGATAGGAAATATTTTTTTTTCCTTATTAATTATATTATATATTTCATTGTATAATTATTATAATAGTAAAATATATTTTTCGACAGCAACCAATAGATCTAGAGTTTGAGGAAGTGTACGGTTGCGACTGTTTCTGCGACCCAAATCCCGTCACGATCCGCATACGACTGCCGGTATCTGGGTACTGTCCCGGGCAGACCATACCTGTGGCTGTTGAAGTGCAAAATGAAAGCAGTGTCGAAATCACCAAGATGATTTTCCAAATTACATCTGTAAGTCAGATCAATTATGTTAATTGTTTTATTAATTAAAGTTGTGGTTTTGATACGTAGACCTTCGCTATTTTAGGCGATAACAGGTGAATAATGAAGTTGTGATGGTACAAGTTACGCAATTAATGCTTAAATAAACAGGCATCTTCGAACAAAACAGGTTTTTTTATATGTCTTCCGCTCTCAAATCGAAAAATTCTAGAGAGTATAGATATGTATGTACCTCTATACTTATTATAATTATGTGCTAACATAAACAAAAGTTTTGGACGGAGTAATTTTTATGTTAACCTAACTTCCGACTGGAAACATCCTAGATAATAATATTCTTATAGTTATCTTATATCTAACATCACATCAACAACAGGTTATATCTTATGTTATCTAACATTACACTACAAAGTTTCAGCGACAGAGGAATTAGTGAAGCCAGTCAGTACAAAGAATTTCCTAGTTGATTGGACTCTCTACGCTAGTATTAGTATTTAGCATTAAAGGTTCATTGAATATGGAACCCATTTAGCTTGGCATTGGCTCCAAAACAAATGTTTGTGTGGTATATTCTATTCTTTATTAAAAAAAAAATATATATTCTATTCTTCAGTGTTTTAAAGCAGGTTCTTCCTAACCGACTTCCATAAAAGAGAAGGTCGATTCGATTTACAAATCTGATTTACAAATTCCTCCAGAAAGAGTTGTACCGCAGTCAACACCCAGCATCCGAGAACATTCCACCAGAGAAGGTGCTCCTCACAGTGAAGCACGGTGCCGTGTTAGCTCACTGCAAGCGCAACTTTACCGTGGATGTGCCGGTGCCCGAGATACTACCCCCGTATCTTGAGAACTGCGGCATCATTGATGTTGGATACTTCTTCAGGGTAAGTGAGGTAGCAAGTCTGTTTGGCTTAAAGCTTACCGCCCTTGAGCGACAAAATATTGGGTTATGTGAACTGGTTTACTAAAAGCATATTTATTTTTCAGACAACAATAAAACTCTCTGGTTGTAACGAAAAACTCCAAGATGAGTCCGAAATTTGTTTGGGCTTAGTTCCTGTAAGAGAGTTTACTGACGGCGAGTACAAACATCCCTTATCGCACAGCCTGCCGCAGGGTCCCATACCGACCCCAGGACCCGAACTGATGGTCCCACCTACAAACCTTACTGCATCCAACACTAGTCTTCACAGAGTTCAATATAATAATGTTCAAACGTCATACCAGACCAATCCTCCTCCTTATGCAAGCCAAAATGTGCCTTATCCGACAGGCAATAGTTTTCAAACTTCCGTGTCAATGGAGACTAAAACGCAATATGGTTTTCAAGCGCCTGTAGTGGGATATCAGTACCCGGGTAATGCTCCTAGTAATAATCCCCCGCCATACCCTGCAGCTAACTTGGCGCCTTATCCAACAGGCAATGTGATGCCACAAACTAATACAGGGTTACCACCATATGCGCAAGGGTCGTTTGTACCGTCTGCACCACCCCCTCAGTAAGGTGGGTTATGTTACAAGAGATCTGTTTTCTCGCCTAATGTCTAATCAGCCATTTACGCATTTCGAATACCTTTTTTTTTCGGTAAGTTTAATAATGAAACTAGCCTTTTAAGGCCTTTATTATTTAATTGACTTAATGTTTAACATTGATATCGGCTAATGTTATATCATTAGCCGATATCAATGTTAAACATTAAGTATGACAATGATTAAAAATAATCACGCACTATAAAAAAGGTCACGATTGATGTTTTTAAAAATCGTTCTACTGACAAATAAGTAATTACATTAGTGACCTATTTTTTTGATATTTATACAATTTATTATTATATTAAATGCGCACTTTTTTTTTATTAAAAGCTACGTACGTACAATAAATGCGCAACTATATATTTAATAAGGATATATTATTTTGTAAAGATATTATTTTTATAGAAACCTTTATTACTTTGCGTTGTATGTATTTATTTCTAATTAATTAGAAATAATTTTACCGTAAGTACAAGTAGATTGACGATACGTTAAATAGTACATATAATATAATTATGTCGACACTATGGTGCTGGCGCACGTTCTAAACTTAAATTTAATATTGTTTTAAAATACCTTTACTTAGTAGTATCGCTGTTGCCTTCATTCGTATTTTTATAAAGAAACGTGTAACAAATAAAGCTTGTTTTCATTATGTTTGATGCATTTATAAGAATGTCAGAGGCCTACGGGCGGTTTAAACTCTGACACCAGGTTGTTCATCAGCCATAAAATAAGAAGAAGAAGAAGAAAATATAGGGGAAATTTATGAAAATATTATATTTTTTATGTAATATTGAGTACTTACTGCAGTTTATACAAAATATTATGCTCTTTAAACTACATAAAGATCAAAATGTTGTAGCTTTTATTAAAATACTTAAGGATAACTTAATTTTTTTAAACTAAGATATTTAAGTTCGCTCGAATTGAATCACGTTATAACAATGCATGAAAGAAGTAAGCTACCGAACTATATAATTATTATATATAGTAATTAATATTATTCAGCCACAAGCTACGTATATAATTATAAAGTCAAAGTAGAAATTAAGTTTATTCCTCGAAGAAAATCACTTTTTTTTTGTGTAGGTAAGTACATTATTTTGCATGTGATTGTACATTTTTCATTGTTATATGGAAGCTTCAAGTTACACGTACTGTTTCATTAGTTATTGAAATAAATACGAAGTGCCTCTAATTAAAATACTAAAATTATTGAAAGACAATATCAACTATAATTCCTGTTCATAATTTTTATACAAAGTTATGGAGCTTTTAAATTTTTTACTTGTTTATTAAAGTTTATCGATGTAAGTATACATAGTAATATATACTCAAGTACATATTGAAATCGAAATGCCATACAAAAAGCTTATGAAATATAGGTATACAAATACATTTTTACTTATGTAATAATTAAGTACTTAGTTCTAGGTATTTACTTGCATTAAACACAGTAACAAAGTTACATATAGCTAAATAAGTTTTTATTTGTTTAAATAATATTGTAATGCGACTTTAGTTCTTATTCTCTTGCATACACTAGTCTCGATGTATCTCTTTCTATTATATTATCTATATCTCTTTCTATTAGACAGGGGAGGCTGTCATTCAAAACGACGTTCATATAAATTACGGTAATCGTTGGCAATCGCACCCTCCCCCGTCACACCGCTCATATACCTCAGGCGGCAGGGGCATGCTGTTCACATAGGCAAAAAGGCACTGCCTACCCTGACAGATATGACGCAGACGACGAATTAGTGAAACTATGTAGGATTTGTATTTATATAAACTGCCTACCCTTTCGAAAATGTCTGTGCACGCCCCTGTCAGGCTGTGACTAGCACTTGCGCGCGGACTACTTATAGACAGCATCGAAAAGGACAGAAACATTAACTGACAAACATTAGACTTCAAATAATTAGTCTATCTTGTAACTAATATTTTGTAACTTGATTCTACTCGTTGATATTACGAAAATGGTCTCATTTGATAGATTAAAAAAAACTGTCCTTTTACATAATGTTTCTTAGTTAAGTCAACAGTCACCTTTTGTATAAGTTATTTTGTTATATTATGAATCACAAGAATTAGGTAAGAGCCGCAATTTTAATGCGAGTTAATTTTATATCAATGACTTTTTATATTGAATTTTTGTATACTTAATTAAACTTACATTATATAATTTCTGACATTGTTTACTATATTACATGTAACAAATTATACGAATTGTTATCATGAAATGTATTTTTATTTTGACCATGCAAATCTTTGATTATCGACTTATTGTAACTCAAGAATAACAGGCAGCGCACTTCAGCGGTAAGGTAAGTAAAATGCAATTATAGCCTCTACTACGTCGTAAAAAGGCGAGCTTTTTAATTTTAAAAATGAGGCAAATAGCAACACTGTTCAACAGCCTGTTCAGGATATGAGGATATGTACTTACGCAAAAAGGCCTCAAAAATAATATGTAAATAAGGGGCCTTTTAAAATCAGGTGGTTTTATTATGTATGCCCCAAATTACTGAAATGTATAGATAGATGATTTACATACCTAAATATGAAGGTTTTCATAGTACCTACCTTTAATTTACAAAACATTGGCTAATTCAAAAAACAATAATCAGCTACACAGAGCTAGCAAGTAGGTACAAAAAACCTTAGAGCCAAAAACTCATAGAAGGCCTATTGCGGTTTTTGTAAAGGTAAGTAAGAAAAAATGACAGGTACACCTAGATACACTTAGAGCCCGTCCAGAAAGCGCGATTTACGCGCGTGTCCACTCGCGCGTATTGTAACTATCGTGTGACGTTACGCGCGAGAGCATCTGGACGGGATGTATGTAGCTCTAGTATCTCGAGAACGCGCGAGTGCCTACGCGCAAGAGACACGCGCGTAAATCGAACTTTCTGAACGGGCTCTTATCTATTAAATTTCTGATGAAGACTGCGAAGGGCGACTGTAATCGACCTACAAGTTTATAAAATAATACACAAAAAACAAGTATTTATTGAATAACATTCTTTATTTAACATTCAAGATTACATAGATTGCTTCGCATTTTTTAAAAGTCATATAAAATTACAGTTGTCTAAGTTATCTTATTGTAAGCATCATTTAATTAACTATTGTCGACTAAAACAGGAACATTGTGGTAGGTAACGGATGTTATAGTGATTTTCCTTTAAGTAAATCAATAAATGCATTTCACTTACTTTAAATTATATAAGTACTTATGATAATATATATTGAACGATATGAATGGAATTTTTTGGGCTACACCGATATCGCTAACGAAACACAAGTGGTTTATACATAAAATGACTAGAATTGACATAAAAAAAATTTGAAACAAGATCTCAAAGGTATAATTTTTCTTAAAGATAATAATCGAAATACAAAAATAAAATTTCAGTAAAGATAATAGAATATAATGTGCGAAATTATTTAGTGTACTCCAAACCAAGGAATTATTAATTTTCATATTCGGAACACAGGAATGAAGACATTTTATGATAACTCGTATTTATGTTTTAAATCTAGTTTAAAAAATATGACACAAAATGCATGAATTGACTGCAATTATGTAAAAATGTATGGGGGAGGCCTTTGTTCAGCAGTGGACGTCTTCCGGCTGATGATGATGTAAAAATGTTGTTTAAAATGATTTATCATTATTGTTATCATAATTTATTTACCATTTTTTTAATAAGGCTTTAGGTATCTATTAACAACTGCGTCGTCCAATACAGATAATATGTAATTTTAAAAAAAATTAAGTAAATCTTAAGTTTATGAAATGCTACTTAAAATTATTTGTATATACTTAATAATTTAAGGCACTTTACTCTATCATTTCAGGAAGCACCATACTCACGGTTGTAAAACATATGAGAATATTTTAAGTTTCAATAGGTACTAAGTTTATTAAAAATATACTTAATATACACTATACTTAATTGTGGCATCTTTTATGTAACTGTTACTTAAAAGCTTCGTTTATATGAATACGCTTACATCTAATCTAAGTTGTATATTACGTTCTGACTAATATAAAAAGCTAAATGCTCCAAAGTATAAAGTAATGTATAAATTTATCTTCTTATTATATTTAAGAGCTAGGCTCTTGTCAGTGTATAAAATTATTTTGACGGCGAAATTAAAAATACGGAAAAAACATCTGATATCAGACCATGTCTAAATCCAATTAATAATATTGTAAAAGTGAAAGTTTGTATAGATGTTTGTAACTCAATCACGCGAAAACCGTTGAGGCGCGGATACTCGCTAATCTGCTATCTTGCTCGCACATTGAAGATATTATAAAATCAATGAATATAATTATGGAGAATCGCAACAAAGATAAACAAGGTAAGGTGAATAACATTAAATGTTTCGAAACAACTTTTTAACGGATATAATTCGCGTTTTTATTTTGATAATACAATCCTGACGTTTCGAGTACTTTGCAGCACTCGTGGTCGCAGGCAGACTGAGGTTGACAAGAATTATATCCGTTAAAAAGTTGTTTCATTATGTTGAGTGTTCGCGAAAGTTTGAGACTATATTATTAAATGTTTCACCAAAAATTCAGCTTGATCGGAACAAGTTTTCAGACATAAAAATGGTATAAAAATTCATTTGTAGCTTTTTTTACGTATGAAAACGTATTCCGATCAAATTGATTATTGCTGAACTTTTGTAATGTCATTCTTCATAACTGATTCCTGAACTGCCATTTGATATCACCAAGAGTAATCGGTGTTTCAAAATGTGGTGTTACCCTGCTTTTTGCGTATTTTTAATTAAGCCTGTTGTAGTGTGTGTCACACCTCTTCCCCTATATAAATGTAATTAGTATGTAAGTTGATTCATTATTATAACTACTTTCATTATAAAAGGTTGTATCATTAATCCCGTCATTGCATGGCGACCCTGCCAGGGCTGCCTTGTGGCAGTGTCTGGCTTTTAAGCAACTATTGGAATTTTCTTCGCGAACGATTGCGTTATTTGGAAAAGCGGTTTCTGACCTTGTTTGGAACAACGTTAGACCAGATACGACGGAAAGATGCGAGAAAAGAAAATGCAGGTGCGATGCGGCCCGCTAAGGTACAAAGACCTTGGCGCTGGGACCCACGCTCGGTGCTGATGCAGGCGGATTAACACTGCCGCCGCCCATGATCATGAACGAGCAGATGTGATGTCAGAAGGAGAAAGAGAAGAGGAGTTTTCCAAGTTTATGAGTGTGATGTGAGTGCTGTGTTTTTCTTATTTTATTGCCGCGGACAATCATAGTTAAAAATAATAATATAGTTTTATATCTAATACTTTAAGCGTTAAAAATAAAAGTAAAATGAATATTTTAAAGTTTAATGTTTATAGGAAATTTTAATAGTTCGTGTTACGGCTGTTGATAGAATAACAGATTTTTTTTTTTCTTCCCTATATACCTATAATGAAACACCTAGAAAATAAAATCGTGTTGCTAACTTAACTTTACATTGTAAAAAAACGCATACCATGAGTTACAAGTGTCTTATGTCCGACGCGGACGAGGGAAGATCAAATTTCGATTCTAGGTATTCAAATTCATGTTAGTAACTGCGCATTTATGTTAATATCATAACAAAATATACTGATTCGTACCTGCGACTATGCTTGTTTTAAGTTAAATTGTTGAAAAATGTTATAGATGATACAAATTGAATATAGCCGTGTGATTTTTTAGTTATACATTACATACATTTTTACATAGTAACTTTTTATTACAAATTATTTAGATAAAAGATTAATAATATTGATTGTTAATTCCATCATTTCATGGTATATTTTGTAGAATGTTGTGCAATGTTTCCCATGTCCAGGTGTGCCGTGTGCATATTAGTGCATGCGCTGCATTCTTGGGTGTCGAAATCAGTATCGTATGATATTGTACTCTTTGTTATAATTTATTTAGATTGTATTATGGCGATGTTTTGAATTCCGATGGGTTTATGTGAACAGATATAGAATATTGATATTATCTATCTACGGGTAATATGCAATTAGAAGTGTATGGATTTAGGTTTGTAGAAATGGGAGTTGTATGAAATATCTTTTGTTGTCTTCAAAGTGGCATTAGGTACATTCCTGTTTAAATGTGCTTAGTTAGTTGGATTATGATGATGTATTTTTTTATGTAAGAATGTTTGGAATGAATAAAAGGATTGTTTATATAGTAGAAGGGAATGATTTCGTACATAAGAACTCTGACACGTCATCGGACTGATCACCCGAGAACTATGGAGAACTTATAGGCCAAATTATTCAACTTAAGTAATGAGTAATTGTTGTGATTTTGAATAGATGTATAATAATATTATGGTACACAAAAGAGGTACGATTAAGACCAGGTCCTTCAGTTCGATCATAGTGTGAACGAGATTCCTCCGTGAGAACAGTTGGAGACAATATGAATTATGTCTTAAATCGTGGATCTTAGAATAAATGAAAAAGTCGACCTTAAATAAAATGAAATATGATAATGATGTAATGACCGGCCGGTCCCAATGAAATATATAATGGTGTACCATAGAAAGAATAATAATAATAAGAAAAGAGAGAGATTCTGATGTGTTTTTTTTAAGATGGGAAGGAAAATGAGTTGATATATGAGTTGACATGAAGATATTGAATAAAGTTATAAGATTTTACTGAAAATGAATTTTTATGAGTGAATTGATCGAAACATAAAGGTTTCAAAGACAGGATTAAGAAATAAATATTATTTTATTTGTCATGTTATGTCTCATCAATGTAAGAAGGTACAGTCAGTATAGTAAGATAAGGTTCCTATGTAAAAAAAAAAAAAAAGTATGTTTTATAATGAACAGAGTCTAGATAAAATAATTATAAGGCACTGTAAATTATGTTTTTGTTTTAATGTTTGTGTCTTAAAAGTTTTTTTTTGGGATTTAAGTATTAATTACTGAGCAGTTAAGTTCTGTTTGTCCTTTTTTTTTTTTGAAGAATATAAATAACATGTTAACATTTTTTTTTTTTTTTCAAATTTTATTGATTGAAAATGCAGTCAACAGTCCGTAACACGTAACTAAATTATGTACTTAGTTGTGTAAGATGGGCGATAGTTTTTAATTTGTTCCCATTTCAATATTGTGTTGGTTGATTTTGTAGTTTTTTTTTAAAAATCTTAAATTGTCGTTTGAAAAAAAAAACTTAAAGTTAAGTACTTACTTAACTGTTTTTTTTTTAAATATTATGCGTATTTATAAAAAAAATTAGAATTGATTGATATTGAAAAATGTTTACCCTTAATTGAATTAAATTTATGATTGTGTTAATGACTTGTATTCTAAAATGCTATTTGTGCTATTGACTTATATTTTTTCCATTAAACTATGTTTTTTTGTATTGTTTAAAATCTCATAAAATTATGATATCCATTATTATCTTTGTTTTTCTAAAAAAAAAATAATAAAATGATTATTATTTTTATAAAAAAAAAAACGGGGGAGGTGTAGTGTGTGTCACACCTCTTCCCCTATATAAATGTAATTAGTATGTAAGTTGATTCATTATTATAACTACTTTCATTATAAAAGGTTGTATCATTAATCCCGTCATTGCACTGTTAAAAAAAACTTTTATCGATAGGAGGTCGCAATTAGGTAGTGTTTATAAACTTTCAATCACATCATAGAGCAAAAGAATAAATGGATATTCCTGAAATCGCGTTTTTAGTTTATACGTTTAAAGCGCAGTAAAAATCAGATTTGCGAAGTAATAAAATGAATTTTTAATGTTTACTATTTAATAATTTTGTATTATTTCTGAGATGTCAGCACAACCCTAAAACCATCACTGAACATTGTTTATGATTAGGGAAATCCCGGAAATGTCCATATCACACTACGTAATTCCGAACTCTGATAATGTCTTACTGAGTATACCTGTTTGATCTAAAAAACTGTTCACAAAGGTAACGCTAATAGAAGAATTCACTTATTTTAAACTTATCCTAAATAATAAAAAAAAAATCATATAAAATTGTGTCTTATGTTTAGGCCAAGGTTGTATTTCCTTTTTCTATACCCGGGAGATCAAAAATTGTTTGCATATCTATTTAACATTAATTAAAAAACAAAGCACCATTATTATTTTGTACTTTTTGTGATGTTATCTATTGTAAAATATTATTTAGCAAGTCTTTTCCAACAAAGATCGGACTATTTAATAATAATAATTTGTAGTTATTCTAATTAAAATGATTAAGGCCCAATTTCACCATTCATTTTAAAAACAGAGTTTAATAAAACTAAGTTCTGCCCTACGCAAATTGCAGTTCTAAAATCAGTTAAACGCTTGAACCGAGTTTAACTTGAATTGATCGCGTTTAGTGTCAGTGGTGAAATTGGCTCTAAGGCTCTTGCCACGATTTCTTATAATCTATTTAATCGGTGTACGACGTACGTCAAAACATGCGCTTGAGTGCGATAAGAGTATTGCATTAAATGCATTCAATTGTAAAAGATGAGGTAGTTTGATCGTTAGTTTTTTTTCTCGTTCATAAAGTCTGGATTGTATGGCGGGCTTGACTCAGTATTGTCAGCGAGAGGCGGTTTTTCTGAAATAATGAGATGAATACAATTATTGATGAAATCTCAATGACGCGATGTTTAAAAACATATGGTAGGAAAGCTAATCTTTATGAACGTAGGTACATGTAAAAAAACATACATACACAACCTCCATTACAGTTTGGAAAAAAGTCTGAAAAAATTGGGGGCGCCACTGACGCATTTTTCATACTACAATTCAAAATTACAATTAACAATTAAATTGTAAATTAACACTTAAATAATTCTATGGCGAGTTTTTTTTCATTAAATATAATCACATGAATCACTTTTATTTTAGTACCTACTCACAAACTAAGTTTTTAAGACTTTCATATTTAGTTCCTGCTGTCACCGCCTCATTCTTTTTTTGCCAAGCTGTAATTGGTTGCCATGTATTTAGCAAATTATTAATTTGTAAACTCTCCAATGCTGGTATTTCTGGAGAAAGACTGGTTTCGTATTTTGCAAAACTTTGTATTTTGTTTCATTACTAAGTTAGATGAAAAGTAGGTACTACATAAGTTACTTACTATCTTCAGTGCCCGGTGTCGAAGGTTCCGGCGCAGACGCAGTGGCGAATGCGTTCGACTGCGGACTTGTTGGCTGTTGGACATTATAAAGACGATTATACACATACAATTATGATACATAGTTTAGAGAAATTTATATGATACAGTGAAGAGATACAAACTAAGCAATAAAAAAAAAATTATAAGAAAAAAAAAACAACATATGGATGGGATTTGGACCCACGAACTTCGAATTTTACCAATTTTCTTATTAAATATTTAAATATTATTTATTTTAAAATTGTAGCTATTAATTTTTTCTAGTAAAATAAATTGAAGTTTACTTACGTAGGGGACATTGGCTCCCGGGGGTAACATAGGTATATTGGGTGGAAACCCACCATTGCTTGGTGCTGCGAAACCCAATCTGCCTGTCTTCAGTCCAGGCGACGCATTTACTTCGTAAGGCGGCATGGCACTCGGCTGTCCAGGATTACTCGAGTAAGGAGTGTTCGAAGGGTATGGAGGGTTTCCTCCAGGGTAAGGAGGATTTCCACCAGGGTAAGGAGGATTCCCACCAGGGTAAGGAGGATTTCCACCAGGGTAAGGAGGATTCCCACCAGGGTAAGGAGGATTTACACCGGGGTAAGGTGGTGGGTTAGGCGAAACGTTAGGGAAAGGTTGGTTTCCAGGGGAAAACGGTGGATTTGCAGATGGATAACCTGTGTTACCAGGGTAAGGAGTTACATTTGGTAGCGGCTGATTCATTATAGGTGCGGGAGGGTAAACGATAGCGCCCTGTACGTTTTGAACCTCCATTGGTTTAGGCATTTGGTCATGGAGTGGGTTCTGGACATTATCTTGGAAGCCTACTAGGGGGACATTACCAAATATTATAGGATGGACTTCCTCAGTCCCCTCGTGACAGCCGTCTACCTCTGTGGATACCTGTAAAATAAAAATAAAAATTATAATAAGGTCAGGGACCATAGGCTATGACCACGTAGTCTATTGAATAGTCATAAAATATTAAAATTGTAGAGGAAACTAATCTTTACGTGTATGAATTAAAGTCCTTTTTCCCAAATATAAAATTTCATTGAAATTATTATTATAATCAGAGGCCACCCTAGCTTCCTTCCACTCCTCTCGGTTCTCTTCAGAGATTTCTTCGGCCAATAAACCTCTAACTCACCCGCCATCCTTCTGGGCCCGCCGCGAAATAGATTTTAAACAATTTACCTTGAAGGTATAATCGATGTCAATATACCGGCACGCGTTGAGGTTGTATATGTCCATGACAGGGACTTCCATCTCTACGGTCCAGTTGCGAGAGGTGCGAGGTGGTATAGGACCTTTTTTAATCTCTGCTACCGTCTCATGATGATTACGAAATCCGGATGCTGATGTTGCCGTGAATTTTACGTCCTGATGAAATAAGGAAATATTTAGCGGGGATAATGATACCTATACTATATACTATACTAGCTATGATACCTATACTGATATACATGACATGACATGTCATGATGACATGACGTATATATAATAATGATACCTATACTATACCTGCGAAAAGATTATATACAATGCAATACAAACAGGAGTGTAGTAGCGCTGCCGCCGGAAGGGTTGCAAGAACTCCGGAACATTCTTTACATTTTTGGAACATTTGGACATTGAAAATGGTATAAAATATGTAAAACTATCTAAAAAGATGAATCACATAAAAATTATGAGCTCATCACAACATAAATCAAAGACTATGTGGAAAATAATAAACAGTAACATCAACAAAAAATTACCCGCACCGTTAAACAAAAACATTAAACTGTATTATCAAAACATCACAATAACTTCACCGTCCGCGGTAGCGAATGCATTCAACGAGTACTTTGCATCTGTTGGCCTAGCCTCACAAAACAACCACACGGGAACTTACTCTGTAAATACACCTTCTATAAACTCGATATTTATAAAACCCGTGACCGAACGAGAAATTCATAACCTAATAAATAAAATGAAAAATAAGTGTAGTTTTGGATTTGACAATATACCATCGACATTAATAAAGGCGTGTATCCGACAATTGACTCCACCATTGACAAAATTAGTTAACCAATCGTTTGACGAAGGCAAATTCCCTGAAAAATTAAAAATAGCTAAAATTAGACCTATATTTAAAAAAGGAGGTAATTTACACGATCCAAGCTCATATCGACCAATTTCGCTGTTACCCGTAGTTTCAAAAATAATTGAGAGGGCTATGGCAAATAGACTAAATAGTTTTTTGGAAAAATATGACCTACTAGACTCCAAGCAATTTGGCTTCAGGCAAAATAGATCAACAACACTCGCAGTATACAAATACGTCCAAGAAATCTATAATTATATTAATCAAAAAAATTGCGCATTAGGTTTGTTCCTCGATATGACGAAAGCATACGACAAAGTATCGCATAAAATCTTATTACAAAAAATCTATGGAATAGGCATCAGAGGCACCGCATACAAGTGGTTAGAATCATATTTACAGGATAGGAAACAATTTGTTCAACTTGACTGCTATGATGAATCACGAAAAGAAGTGCAAAGTGTCAATTCAAATGTTAAAATAATAAACAGTTCCATACCCCAAGGCAGCGTTTTAGGGTGCATTCTTTTTCTCATCTATATCAATGATCTGCCGAAAGTAATACAATCCCCGTACGTTCTATTCGCGGACGACGTTTCAATACTTTTTAAATATGAACATAATTACTCAAATATAGAAACAACATTCAAACATGTCAAAATGTGGCTTAACGAACACAATCTGGAAGTTAACCTAAAGAAAACTAAATTAATACAATTTGGGCCCTACCAAAGAAAACCATTATGTACTAAATCGCTTCTCCATAGCCTAAATATTTCAGATACAAATAATTTTGACCTCCTTGGCATAACACTAGACTGTAACTTAACCTGGAAAATGCACATTGAACGAATAAAAACTAAATTATCTAAATTTATATACGCTTTAAGTAGACTAAAAACAAATACAAACTACGAAACTGCGCTAGCAACATATTACGCTTATGCTTACGCCTGGTTTAACTATGGTATTATTTTATGGGGTGAAAGTACAGATTTTGACGATCTTTTTATACTACAAAAGAAATGTATTCGTATCTTAGTTAATATTAAGCGAGAAGAAAGCTGCGAACCGCATTTTAGAAGAAACAGAATACTAACACTTCCCTGTCTATATATTTTGCAAACCTCAATGTTTGTTAAAAAACATAGGGAATACTTTCGGTCAAATGTTGAAAATAATACAAACTACAATAGGCGACATAAAAATAAACTAATAAAACCGGTTCCAAACCTAAGTATTATGAAGAACAGTCCTGACTACCGACTTGTAACTATTTACAACAAACTACCTACACTCATAAAAAACGAAGAAAAAATCTCAGTCTTCTATAACAAGTTGAAAACGCTATTAATTGAAAAAAGTTACTATACAGTTAACCAGTTTAAGACAGATAATAATCTATAAAAATGCATCAATCTCATAATTGTGTACTTGAATATATTGCAATAATTTCACAATAGATTGATCCGACTATGACACCTAGCTAATAGCTTAATTTGACATTTGCAAGAGATATTTGACATTGAACCGCCCGCATATTTCATAAATAATTATTACCATTTTTGATATGTAACTTATTATGTAATGTAAAATTATATAATGACATCCTGTTTATTTGACATTGTAATTGTATTCATTATATTCACAATATTTCATGACTCGATGGTTAGGTATCCTGTTCATCTGCAGTGCCCCTACGGGGTTCATGTGCTCCATATGTCATAAATTGTAATGCATGCTGATAAATGTGATGTATATGAAAGCAGAATTAAATAAATAAATAAATATAGTACGGTATTTTTTAAACCCAAACACAAAATATTTTGAAAATGCTTTCAGACTTGTTGCTTGCTATGTATAAAATGTATGAAAACAATAATTTTCGTAATAAAACGACAAAAATTATTTAAGTAGTTTTTTTAATACCAGACAGAGCACGAAATAACATATTCATGCTGATATAGTTAGCCTCAAAGCTTTCGAACCCGAAATAAATCGATTATGACTATGACTGACTATGTAGTACAACGGCGAATAATATTTTCCTTATGTTACTATTGAGTACCTAGATAGCACCACGAGGAATTTATTTTTATCCGTTATTACAGATTATAAATATATATAAATGCCTCCAATATTTGTCAAAAAACAAAGGAATGTCGGAAATTATAAAAATAAATTAAAGTAGGAAAAAGAATAGTGAAAAGGAATAAACGTCGAAAATGAATTTATTTTGATATTATTGCAACAGGCAAAAACCTAAATAATTTACTACTGTTGAGATTTTAGATGGTGGTAACCTACAAGCGTTAAGTGGTTTAATACTGACAATAAGTAGTCAATAACTAGTTCAGAAGTTATGAGGGAACAGATGAACATCCATGCCCACATAACGTACTCGTACATACATACAAGTCAAAATCATAACCCTCTTTTTTGCTTCGCCGTGGTCAGGTAATAAACGTAATGAGATTATAAGATGACGAAATGACTGAATTGGTAGATTGCTGTTGACAAGTTTAGAGTACCTCTGCATTTTATTGTAAAAAGACCTAAAAAAATTAGACCTTTAAAGTAAGTAAGCCCTAAGTATATCTTCAACCCTCAAGTCTTAGACAGTTTTAATTTCAAATATGGCAACATTAAGCCTCACCTTTTTAATGGCAAACTTGATGGTATCAATTTCGACGCTACTAAGGTTCCTGCAGATGACTTCCATGGGTATGACCTGTCCTGGACAGTAACCTCCCACTGGCAGCCTCACCTCCACCTCTGATGAGCCAGCACTCACGCACCAGCAACAGTAAGAGCTTATTAGCTCATATTCTATCGGTTCCTGAGGATAATAAGTATTTTGTAATTGCAGGTTTTTCTTTTTCAGCTTTTTTTTATAATTAAGACGCCTCTGTGCTAATCTTCTATCTCGCTCGCATTGACGTTGATTGAAGATACATATAAAATCAAAGTATAGATATAGTTATGAAAATTCGAAACAAACCAATTAAAGGAAAACAACATTACAAAGTTCTATTTAGAACTAAAAATTTAAAGTATGATTTTTTATTTTATAACATTTTTATATTTAAAAACATGTTTGATAGTCGATATGTGTTACAGTTAGCAATTGTATTAATCATCATGAGTTATCACTGGATTCCTGAACTTTAGGAGTGGTTTGTCATATAAATCAATCCATTGGTTCAGCTGACACGTTTCTCTTATCATATTACTTATAATGTGTTATATTATTCACTGTCAAACAATCTCTGGTATGCATACCGTTGAAAAATCTCAGGTATGCTGGTTTCCTCACGATGTTTTCCTTCACCGTTTTAGCAAGTGATAATTAATTCGCACATGAATCCGAAAAGACCGAGATACATGCCTGGGTCACTCACTGGAAATTTGGTTCAGTGGAAAATGCTGCGTAAGAGATTAGAGTGATAGAAAGAGAGGTGTCTTATAGGCAAACATAACTTTAGCACACAGCGCTTGAGGAGCTGAAATACACTATATTGCGTCGTAGCAAGAGTCGCTTTTTATTTCAATTGTATTGCGTAGTGGTCCTTCCGTACCTTTATTATTAAGTATTCTGTGGTTGTTTAAGAAAAAAGTAAGGAGCTCACTTTTCTAAAAAGGTAACTGCCATAAAATTATTTCTTTAATGCGTCAGTGGACTGCTAGGTTTAGTCTAGGACTTAAAATTTTCACATCAAAATAACATAAAGCAAAACTTTACTAACCTTACAATAAGGGTTCTGATTGAGGTCCATCGGTGCAATAACTCTAATAGAGACCATTTTATCCTTGTTCATGGAGAAAATTCCTGTAACGACCATGACGACTTTGATGCGATATCTGATGTGTCCGTACTCTCCTTCGAAAGAGGATGGAGAATTGCTCGGGATGTGGCAGTCGAACCTGTAGTCGTGGTGACCTGGCTGTAAGTGGTGCGTGCCTATAAATATATTTTTTGTTTAAAAACGGATAAGCGGATATCGGAAAAAGGGATCTGCTCTGTAGTTTGTTTAGTGGCCCCAAGCGTGGTTACAGAGTTTAGATCGTCGCGTGGCTACCGAGATTTATCATATTCACGCATTTACCTAGCCTACTAGCGTGGCTACTACGGTAGTGACTACGGACCTGCACAAGTGGCTGTCTAGGCCGCATATGTTGCTATCGATATTCCTCGAATGGTTTTCGAGAGTGGTCATGTGGATACCGAACATACTCTTTTGGCTATTCGACCAAATGACCGTTCTCTCGACGTTGTCCCAGAAGAATAGTATTTTCTCCTATATCATGGGTACGAATGTATGATTTTAAGAGTAATTAGTAGGCCTAAACATATTTTGTCGCGTACGTCGGTTTTAACGTCATTTATCTCTTGATACTTACCGTTTTCGGCGCCAAATATATAGGTTTTTCTTCTAAAATATTCTTCATGAGAATCATGGTTTACTGTGTAGTGTTGTGTGCGGTCGTTAACTCTACGAGATTCTGATGTAGTCCAGTGCACCTTGCAGAACCCTTTTATATCCACATAGATGCCTGCAAGGCAAACAATTGAAATATTACTGGGACAGTTACTAAAACGGGAAAAATCTTTCAAATATTGAAAAATGTTGAATGTTTTTCGAAGATAATCAAAAAATGCCAAATGGCAAATATCGAAGAATGTCAAATGTGAAGAATTAGCCGCGAGCAGTATTCGTAGTTGTGCCCTGGTTACGCCTACTTTATAGTTGATCTACCAAATGAGCTTAATAAAATTAAAATAAAATTAGTAACATTTTTGCTTTCACATTACAGTTTTATAGAGAGGTTAGCAAGCAAGATGATTCCAGTAGGTACACTAACTAGTACTAATACTTGGAATGCCAGAAATATTTAGGTATTGCGTATCAAAATGAATAAGGAAAAATATAAGAAGGAAAATCATTTGGTTTTTTTAACACGACGCCTGAATTACGACTGGTACGACGCGCACCCCGACTCGGACAGATCTATGTTTGTAGATTAGATAACTAAAATGAAATAAGTAACTAAATTTCTAACCCTTCGTAACTCCTTGATATAATACTTTAAACCTTTTAGGATAAACCTAGGGACCAATCTGAATATGATTTGGTTAGTAAGCAAAAATCTAGCCAATCAGAGTTAAGGATATTCAATATTATAGGTACCTACTAGTGCGACCAGACTTTTTGCAAAAATCCTATCTTTTTCCAGTAAGATTGAGAAATATTTTCACTACCTATTATTAAATTATCCGAGTTTATGGAATATCACTAGGGCGTTTCGCAAAAAAACGGATGATTAAATCATCATACGACATATGTACAAGCAGGAAAAGCACAATAACAATAATCTTGTCATCATCTGCATAGCCATTTCCCAACTATGTTGGGGTCGGCTTCCAGTCTTACCGGATGCAGCTGAATACCAGTGTTTTACATGGAGCGACTGCCTATTAGACCTCCACAACCCCATACTGGGTTACACGATACCCCTTGGTAAGACTGGTTATCAGACTTGCGGGCTTCTGACTTCCCCTAACAATTACTGTCAAAGATCTACAATTGACGGCCGGGGCCAACAGCTTAACGTGCTATCCGAAGCACGGAGAGTGATAATTAATCTATAAAACGCACATAACTTACGAAAAGTCAGAGGTGCGCGCCTTGGGTTTGAACCCGAGACCTCTGACTTGCCAGTCAACGGTCACCACCACTAGGCTATCACGACTCTATATACACAACTAACTACACACAAAAACTAAATAACAATAATCTTGTACACGTACAAATAATGCTTTACTAGCCTTATCACTGTGACATATGGCTTTAAAATCCATTTCAGTAGAACAGTACTTAATAGTAATGTTATCAGGGACAAATCTTAGATAAAATTTAATGTTAATGTATTGTAAAAGTGGCATGACCAACTGTAATACAATTGTTCAGTAATTTGTTTTGATAACGCTTTCTTTATAGGTCCACACAGGTACGAATTACGATATTAACAGTCGATATTATTGCATGATGCGTTAATCCGATTTCTATTAGTATGTTTTGGGATTTAAGATGCATGCAACCTTACATACCTACTGCTTCGATAATATCAATGCAATAGAAGTAGGACGATTGCGATATCTGTTGTTTTAGCACGTTTTGTAAAAGGTGAGTGCGGTTTGTGGTATTTTAAGTAACGCAAGTAAAGGTAATATTGTACTTCTTTTTCTTTCTTTATGGTATGGTTGATGAACAACCTGGTGTCAGAGTTTAAATCGCTCGTAGGCCTCTGACACACACAGTTGAAAAATCTCTCGGGTCTGGTTTTCTCACGATGCGATGCAAGCAATAATATCTAATTTCTTATTCCTACGCACATGAATCCGAAAAGTCAGAATTGTGTGCCTGGGTTTCGAACTTTGATTTGGCAGTCCGAAGGTCATTCCACTAGGCTATCACTGCTTGATGTCACAGGGGGGGGGGGGAGGATTACCACCCCTTTGAGCTTCGAACTTGAATGACCAATAATTTTACAAGCAATAAATAACTATTTAAACGAATATTGTCGCGGCACATTCACTGAATTATAAAATTATACTTAATCCGTATTTGTTTAAGTTGTTTTTTTTTAATGACCAAAATAGTCCAGCTTGGCGAAACTGGCTTCGCTGAAGGTGGCTGCCGGCTGACCCCGACCGATTTAATCAAATGTGTTTTTAAATCAAAAATATACCATATTCATGGGCATAGCTATAGCTTTCAAATGGAGGGGGTCAGAGGATCCAAAAATGTACCAAGATAAAGTACTTTTTGCTCGAACTTCACACAGACAATTTCACAATATACGGTGCGCAGGTAAAGGGTGGGGGATGCACTGTATGCGCGTACTTACCATCGCTCGTAGTTGCGTTTGCATCTAATATTCATCGATGTTTATTTTAGCTGTATGCTAAGGGGAAGGTCCGGACCCCCTATACCCCCCCCCCCCTTATACATGTATACGCCCATGCATATATTATACTATTGTTTATCCCGCAGAGGCAGAGGCTGCAGCGTTATATACAGGGTGTCGCTCAAAGACCTGCCAAACCTGTTCAGATTTCGACCTATGTTCTGTAGGTATATATGTGTATCTTTGTACATACCTTGGGGAAAGTTGTTCGGTATTACGTTACTACCTCCTAAAATTTCAAATTGCAGGTCTTTATAGCAACAGGATATACCTATTATGTGAACTGTTGATTTAGGTTTAGGTACTTGATTTTATTTTATATGTATAAAATCAGCTTTATCTACCTACTACCTATTACTGACACCAAAGGTACTGTACTCGCCAATGCACTAATAATTTATATCTGTTGTGGAAATTACCTACACAATAAAAACCAGTTTTCATTATTATTTTTTAATAGTTGAAACTGAAACTAGATTATTCTTAAATACTTACTGAGTTTGCGCTTATTGTTTATGTGCGCATTGCACATGGATAACTCACTTAGTTCATAGTACCTATAGTAGCTATTGCCATACATATAAAACTTTCGAAAATTGAATAAATGTCTGATAGTGGTTAGTTTTATTGTTAGTTTGTATACTCCACTTTTTCATAATGGTATGGTATGGTATATGATATAATGGGCTGTTTTCCACAGGTCCACGTCGTAGCGCGTATTCTGAGTGAAATGTAGGTATTTAAATTATTAATAATATTGGTCCAGTGGTCTAAATTCGACCATAATTCATTAAATATAAATTATAATAATTTGTTAGTAAGCATCAAACCAGTTTGCAGTTTAATTTGCCAGTCAAAACAAATGAACAAAGGATACAAATAAAAATAGTTTCCTCTCAATGAAACTTTATCTATGATCACACATTGTAGGCTCATTTCAAGGCCAGACGAGTAATAAAGATGAACACAACAATCATGTATGGACCTAACAGTCATTATGCTCTATCTGCTATGGTGTTGCAAATAATGTTTAACTCAATTAAAACTTGTTTGGTAATTTAGTATCTTATCATTTTTTAAAACCTGAATGCTGCATTATATTATTTAACTTAAGTAATAGGTAATTGGTTAGTCTTCAAAAAAAATTATCAACACAAATTACTTACAAATGAAATCAATAAAATTTATAAAATTATTAATGCATTTGCCAAAAATATGTTTATATTGTCCTTGATAGTACATAATAGAAAGAAACTTGTAAAATGGTGTTTATGTATTAAAAGACAATTGATCTGACTATTTCATGCCAAATACAATAATACCTGTGCCACTTCACATTATTTACAGATCCTAAATAATAACTAGAAAACTTGATCTACATAATCAATGATGTTTAAAATAATAGGATGGCAGATTAAATTCAAAAGCCCCAGAAAAAAGGTTTGGGTTAATGTGGGTACATATAAAATTATAAATAATCGAAAACATTCTGATTTGACACATATTGTAGGTAGCTTAATTTTGCTTGCAACAATTTATAAGCTTCAGCAAACATGTAAGATAACTTGTAAGAAGATATTAAGACTTCTTGTTAATTTTATACTGTACTATACTACATTTCAAAGAGAAATAATACTCTTATATGTATAATATCATAACATAAATAAATTATCGTCATTTTAAAATTACTTTATTAGTTTAGTTTTGCCAAGAAAATATGGCAGAGTGTTCTACATGAGGCAACCAAACGGATACTGGTATACAATTGCTGTTCTGTTTATGTCTCGTTGCACTTTAGAATTGTACTTGTCTAGGTAAAGTAAATAAAACAAGTAATAATATAGTACCTACCTAAGACATATTAAAAATTGTGGGTATGTACCTACCTAACAATGGTCATTAAAATGTGACCCTGGAAATTTGGAGAATAATTTATTTAAAAGTGAGGCTAATTAAATAAACCGGTTTTGCATTGAACTTTAGTGGTTTTGTTTATTTAGCATTTTTATAATATAGGTACGTAAGTCTAGAACGAACGAATTCGTAAACCCAAAGTTTCCACTTAAAAATCAATACACGAAACCGATTCATTATTTAGGTTACAATGGCCTTGATTGCAGGCCTACATTTTTGCACGAGTTATTTTTGAGTTCACACAAATTGCAATACCTAGGTACGTACCATGTATAGATTTGACTTTTTCTTGGTCGAAAACAATTCGACCATAAACAGACTGCCCGGGATAATAAGCACCATTATCACTGTCTAAAATTATTCGACCCTCATCGAATCCCATCATAAAAATAATATTTAATTTATCGAACAACAACCGGCAACTAATAACAGTAGCAACAGTGACACTAGTGACACATCACACCAGTCTGCTGACACTGACGTCTGACTGACACTTGACAGGCTCATGAGTGACAGCTGTGATCGTAGACCACAGACAAAACTGAGTTGATCATAAATTGTATTTTATTGAACAAAATGGGAATGACCCGTTTGTGTGTCTGTTCTCTGTTGTCCGTGTTCAACTTCAGTTCATAATTCATTGCTCAAATCGGCTCAAATGCTCAGTTGATCAGTTCAGTCAGTTGTCAAATGGACAGCGAAGTGAGCGTTTGTTTAATTTAGTACCGACGCGCTGTTCGTGCTTTTATTTGTATCCCATATTTTTAATATTCCTAACAGAAAACCATATTGTTTTGAAGTTAAACAAGTTTTGAAATTCAACTTTTGAATTTTGATTGTGAAACCTTAGCCACACCGTGCCCTTATATTCATAAAATATCGGACATATTTTTACACAAATTAAAAATAATGTGCTTCTACATATAATACCTTGTTTCGATTAAATTTAAGCTGTAAAAATGAGTACGCCACAGCAGGATATAGAGATGAGTCCAGTGAAGCCTGAGGCCAACACGAGCACTGCTGCTGAGAGATTGAATGTGCCGGTAAATGATGAAGAAGATGTGATTATCGGGAGATTCCGGAAGATTAGTTCGGCTAAATCTATGGCAGCGACGAATGGGAATATACAGTATCCTACGGACGTGCCAACGCGTAGTGATGATGTAGAATCAGGGCTCCAGTTTAGGACCAAAGATGTGGGAGAAAAAGACCGCTTGTTGCCCGACTCCGCGACGAATGGTCAGGTTTCGGTGCAGTCACGGTCGCCCGTCACCAAGAGCAGCTTCCGTGATGTGGAGAAACCTTCGAGGTTCAGGGATCAACCATCTGCTACCAGGTTTCAGGTAAGTCTATCTAAATTTCTTCTTTGAATATTTAGAGAAGTTTTTGTCGTGGTGCTACAAATATGTTATTTTTGTACTTTTATATTTTCTGAAAAAAATTCTACTCCTTCATACTTAATAGATTTGTGTGTTCGAATAGAAAACGTAATAAAACTAGTAAGTACCTTTGGTTATTTTTATGAGGATTGTCTGGCAAAACTTTAATTCAAAATGCTAGTAATAAAAAAAATATTGAAATATGTACCTACCTATATGGGTATACCTATTTAA
Source organism: Protodeltote pygarga (assembly GCA_936450705.2). Classification (NCBI taxonomy): domain Eukaryota; kingdom Metazoa; phylum Arthropoda; class Insecta; order Lepidoptera; family Noctuidae; genus Protodeltote; species Protodeltote pygarga. Next base: position 12,853,264 of record OW388263.2, read on the forward strand.
ATTTATTTTTCATTATAAGGCTAACTGTAAATTTGCAGATTCAATTAAAACATTATCTTAGCTGCCAGCCGCAATTCCTAAGATTATTTTACTTGAATTTGTAAGTGCTTTTTTATTTATAATATAAAATGCATAATAAATTATGTAACAACTAATTAAGAGAATAACTAGGTAGGTACATTTATTAATTAAAAGGTAAGTACCTAAGTATTTTCCATCACACATAACCACACATACTTGCACTAACCGCACATGGAAAATTATTAACAATTATTGCAATATTGAATTAAAAACACTGTGTGTAATTTATCATTTAATTAATGATACATTCTTCACAGATGGTATTCATGTCAAGTATAAATAATTCATTAAGGGTATACATATACAGTGGTGGTCATATAATTAGAAACACAGAGTCACTTTTTATTGTTATTTACTTTTTAAGTTATCATTGCAATTAGTTGCGAGGTAATAGATTCATTAACCACATTAAAGTATACACTTATAACTCTAGTTTAAAAATAAACACTAATATTCTGATAACTAATAAAAAATAAAGATAATATATAACGGAAAAAAAAGTATATCAATATCTTTAGTTCTGGCACTCGGACAACTAATTAGAAACAAATTGTAACTTACGTTCTAAAATTAAATTTTGAAACTACAATACATCTTTCTAAAATGTCATTACATTAGGCAGTTTACCGCCAATTCTTATTCATTTGATTAGGTTACATTCTGAGTGATTTAATTATTAATAATGGGTAAAAACAAGAGCTGTGATGCAGCAACAAGAAAAATTATAGTAAATTTTCATTTAAAACGAAAATGGTCTTATAGAAAAATAGCCGCTCACTTAGAGTGTTCCGTAAAGATGGTATTTAACGCCATTGCACATTTCAAGCAGCATGGAACATCGGATAATGTGCCTAGAAAAGTTAGGCCAAGGAAGACCACAACTCAAGAAGACAGGCTCATGATTCGTTTAGCTAAGGCGGACCCCTTTAAAGGTTCTAATGTTATTCGAAAAGAAGTATTTTCACAGGACGACCCTCGAAACGTGTCCGCAAGACTAGTCCGTAGGCGTTTGGTTGAAGGGAAATTGTTTGGAAGGCTTGCTAGGAAAGTACCACTTCTTACCAGGCAACATAGAGAAAATCGTCTAGTCTTCGCTAGAAAATATGGCAGTTGGACTGTTCATCAATGGAAAAATGTTTTATTTTCGGATGAAACTAAAATAAATTTGATAAACTCCGACGGAAAACGCTATGTACGACGACCAATTAACGAGGCTCTGAATAATAAGTACACCAAAAAGACAGTCAAGCACGGCGGTGGTAATGTTAAAGTGTGGGGATGTTTTTCAGGATACGGAGTTGGTCCCGTGAGAAAGATTGAAGGGTTAATGGATCAGTATCAGTACAAAGGCATCTTGGAGGAAACAATGATTCCATATTCCGATGAAAATTTGCCAGTGACTTGGATATTTCAACACGACAATGACCCAAAACATACAGCAAACAGTGTGAAAGTGTTTCTCAGAGAACAATCGGTGACAATGTTGGAGTGGCCAGCTAATAGTCCGGATTTAAATCCGATAGAGAATTTGTGGCACATCGTGAAGAAAACACTGTCGGATAAACATATTACTAACACCAACCAACTTTACGACGCATTTGTTGAAGTTTGGAGAGGTATTCCATTAGAAACGAGTGAAAAATTGATAGAATCAATGCCACGGCGTTTGTAAAGCTGTTATTGACAACAGAGGCTACCCAACCAAGTACTAATTTGGTTACGAATAAGATATTCATAGTATCCATTTCACGATTTATCCAAATTCTTGGAATTTTGTTTAATTTTTTTTGATGATTTCTAGTGTTTCTAATTAGTTGTCCGGCGCGGTTCATTGTATTTTAATGCAATTTGAATAAAATTTTATAACATTTTAATTTAAAATATTTTCCATTGTTTGTTATTACTAAACTCATATTTTTATACTATATGAGATCAGAAAAATATATAAAAACACTCTTTTACATAATAAAAATTATTGAAAATGGAAATGAAGGTTGGTGTTTCTAATTATACGACCACCACTGTATGTGTGTGTATACAATGTATTGGGTAATGTAACAAGCCATGAATGACCCATTCAAACAAGATAAAGAGATTACATAGAATGGGGACACCATATGAAACAATACAGATTAAATCTCACTTAATTCATAGTGTTTTAAATGAATGTTTATTTTATTGCATATAATATGGAGTTTGGATGTTAACAGAACAATTAGAATAGGTAAAACATAGGTGGTACTATTAAAGTTTTTTTTTAACATATTAAAGGCTTTATTTGAAAAGCAGTTGTAGCCTTTGGCATTGGGCAGTGGTCACCCTGCCTGTGTCGCGCTTGTTTATTGGGTATTAAAATGTTGATCCACAAATAAATATGGGTAGGAATAGGCACATACTATAATGTTAATACCTATTCTCCTAAACTAATTTCGGTAACGTCACGCGTCATTGGCTAGTCTCCGTTGAGATAGCCCGCTGTCTGTCCCAGCGGAGATTAGCGAATTGCGCAGGACGTATTAGTAGTCTCCAAGGCACGGCAAGCAAGTAATAATTTATTTATAAAACACATAACTAACGAAAAGTCGGAGGTATGACTTGGATTTGAACCTGAAACCTCTGACTGGCCAGTCAACAGTCGTACTCATACCACTAGTGCAAACTCTACACTAGAAATACTAGTGCCTACCTATCTAAATGTTGGTTTATAATGTAAGAGCAAAACGAGTGGAGAGGTGAGGAGATTTCTACATTTTAGTGAGACACAATCAATCATCCAGTTATAATTAAAACTTATAGTTTCACCTTTAGTCGCGCTCCATTAAAAAAATCCCGGAGTAAAGGCTGGCACAGAGGACGGACCTCGACGTTGCCAGAGATATGCTGCGATCCATAAGACATAGCTACGACACGAGATGATATTTCCTCGTCTGTGCTGGCCTTAATGCTGACGTCGTACATAATTTATGGCCAATAAGACCCCGTGAACCTCATGACTATCAAGAACACTGGCAAGTTCCATGCGTTCAGTATAATATTAAAATTTAACGCCAGACTAGACTTGATCAGATTTGCTAAGGTACGCGCCTGAATGTATCTATTTGAAGAGCCGTCAGCAGAACAGGTTATGAGACTTGATAAAGATAGGTAATATCCGGACAATTAAAAGTTTCAGACGCATAGGGCTGAGTTTAAATTCAGTTAAATTAACCATTGTGAAGAAGAACATCAAACTTTATGCCTGCGAGATGTTTTCGACGCTATATGAAGCCAAGTCACAAAATCATAAGCATCATAAGCATGGTGATAAACGCAATCGGTATGTGCCGCTAATATCTTGCACACACAAATCTTACAACAAAAGAGAAAAGGGCAGGAAGATAAAACTGCTTATTGAACGTAGCTGATTGTGTCGTGAAGCTATCGGGCTTGTCGGTCTAGGTCATAGGCGCCTACTTGTACTCTACCAATAAATCATAATAGCGGCAAATTGGATAAGTGCACGGGCGGCGGCAGGCTTCCTATAGCCTCGTCCGCGCCCGTGTCTTATGGACCCCGGTAAGAATGGACGCATTAAGTGCCTGATGATTGTTCTTGTGACAATACGGAAAAATTACGGATGATTCAGAACTGTATAGGCCTGTTTTTTCTAGTAATAAAAGGTGGTGAATGTAGTGACACGTGTTTAATTGGGAACTGAACTTTCTTCTTCTTTGATAAGGCTGGAATAAGAGCTTCTTGTCGTAGGTACAACTATTCAATTTTTGCGCAGCTATTGTACAAAATCAACCGTGACCCAATTAACGTAGCCCACGGAAAATTAAAATGGCTTCTTATGACAATTAAACAAACTTTGCTTACTCGCACTGAATACCAGATTAGTTGAGTGGCCCAGTTTCTTTCGGTGCATATTTCTATTTCCACGAATAGTTTACTCAATATTTGCATGTGAAATCTTGTGTGCACTGGACACAGCGTTCTACCGTATTAATCCTTAAAGGAAATATTAAATGCGAAGATAAGAATAAGTCATAGTGAGGTCAGACTTCTGTATAATACAGCAGTCTGAGGTATTTAGTATCCTGATTTTAATAAGGTAGATAGAGTCACTACTTCACTGTAACCACACTCCCTGACATTGTATGTTTTACACACATTATTCCTTTTATGTTTTCCCCCCCAAATTGGCGAATTTCAAGTTTGTTTTTGGGATTGCCCGATTAGTTTCGGAATGTGACGGAGTCAATTTTCAAGAGCTAGTGGTCTGTGGTCCCGCGGAAAATAATATTGTTTTAGAAATGGGTTCCGAAAAATATGAGTACATTTTCATCCTCTATTATTTTATTAATACAAGCCTGTATATTCCCATTGCAGGACAAAGGCTACTATTTTACTCTTCTTCCAATCTCTTTTTGTAGAGCTGCTAACATATTAATCTTAACAATCTACATAAGATAGCGATTACTCCCTTCAGAAATTTTGGAATTTGTAACTTTGGAGTCATTTGAAATGTTATCTTAGTTTGAACTGTTGTTACATCAAATTTTAAACAAGTCAGCAAACCTGTTGGGTCCTATTTACAAGTTCATTCATAACCTGAATTTTCTACTGTCTTTAACTTACTGCTTTTGTCACTTTCCTGCTTACCTCGTCTACCCAACTCTATGCTATCAGCCCAACTGTAAATTTTTTGGGACTGGCGCATTTTTGAGCCATTAAAATCCATGAAATCATAACGATTTAATGCTGATTTAAAGTTATTTCTCGTGGAGCATTTAGCAATTTGGGACTGTAATAATATTCTGAATATAATATTGTAACTAACATGTTTGTGAGGAGTTGTAGCTTTTATTTTAGTTCTCCTAATGGATCGACATTGCAACACGTGCATAAGGTTTTGAGTGGTGGCCAAATACTTTAAGTTTCCTGGAGTTTAGACGAAGACATTCCTCTCGTTATTCCATTAACATTGACTCACTTTGAGTTCATCGCGTTAAACATTCATCTCATTTAACAGTTCAGCACACTGATTCACATAAAAGACACATCCTCTTGAAGAACTAAAATAGCTGCAGGACCATTACTTTATCCACGATGTCGGAGGCGGTGGCTAATTTTAGATAGGGACAATACATCAGACGATATTAAACCTTAGTCTTGATAAACAAAGACTGAATATGGAACCAGCAAGTGACTCTTATAGCCACATATAGTTGTGGCCATAGAAAAGTCGTAAAATTATCGTTATGATCAATAAAACTGCAACTAAATATGAAAACATAATAAAATTATTGATATCTTTTAACCATCGACGGCCGTGGCGCCAGGTAATTTCCGCGGTTGGTACCTATTTAATTTTTTTTTCATAGAAGTAGATTAGGAGTACGACTTATGCTCCGGGAAATGGTTATTTGAGGTAGTATGTTAATATGAAAAGGTTCTTTTTCTAGGTCAATGTAAAACTATTCCTGAAATCATGCTTAATGACAACCATAAACATCTGCTTTCTGCCTTTTAAGAAAAAGATTTTTCATACTTTAGAACCTTTTTTTTCTTTACCATTCCTGCTTTTTCTCTGTTTGCAACGCGCAAAACTTCTTACTAAGGTATATAGACAGTACCTACTTCTTTTAAGATGTGTATGGTGTATAAAGTCACGTGCGATAACCTAAGCCCTATGTGTGTCATTGTATAAAATCATTTACAAAGCTTTATGGCATAGAATGGGTACCTTCCGTTTCACTTCCGAGCGTTAAGGTTATTAATAGTTTAATATTAATACCTTTCACAGGCGTTTATACCGTTATGAATGAGCGAACAGCTCACGTGGGGGGCCACTTACAACAATTTGGAATTATTTAACATTTATTTACAATGATAATGAGTCATTGTGAATTGTCTGGATGGGATTGGAATTTTACTTTTTAATGCACCAGACCTTGTTAAAATTCTAGTCGTTTCACTTCGCTTTGATGACGAAAGTTCCTATACTGGAACTTCGTGGATCAATCTCTTGCTTCATACAAAACGAGAAAATACTTTGATTTTAAACCTCAAATCACTCAAAGCTCATTGCTATACCGGTGATGATGATTATAATAAAATCACTCCAAACCATTTATTCCTTTTTGCAACAGATCCTGAGGGTGGCCGGTGCTCTATACCTAGATAAAGAGCAAAGTAAAAAAAAACAGAGATTCTTTATATTAATGTGCTAGAATTGTAATTTGCTGAGCCAACGCGTTGATACGTTTAATGGCCGTTGTTATCTTATGTAATAGATACATAGGTACGGTTAAAATAATATAATTCTAGAAGATAGCTGCAGTGGCGATTCTCATCATGCCTGCTTATGCTTCCCAGCTGAGTACTGCGATCTAACACCGATAAATGTATTTTTATGTATAAATTATATCTTTAGTTCCGTAACTAATGCGCAATGATGATTACTGCCTGCCATGAGTGTATTATTTTTCGTCACGCGTAGTAAATTACGTTGTGCGGTAAGTTTATACCAAGGAGTGCGGTTTTTGCTACTGACGGTCTCTTCGATACGGTAATATTCTTATAATGAAGAGGCCCTTTGCTCTGAAGTGTACGCTCAACGCGATTATGGCCTGTTAGAAGTTGGCTTATTGGCGTAACGATATTAAAAGGCATATCACCGGTGTGTCTTGAACCCTTTATATGGTCAAGAAGGACATTGGATAAGACACAAATAGATACTATCAATTTGGTTCCTGCTAGGACCGCTCGTCCAGCGATTTATTCATTCAATGTGACCAGATTTTTTCAGTTCAAAGCAGGATACTTGGGTGTTAGGTGTTAGATGAACTTTGAATTTGACCTTGATGGACTTGATCTAATAAAGATACCGACAGTAGTGTGGTCTTGGAAAAAAAAATCTTACATAGTGGAATGAAAGTCCACTAAAGACAATGGCGAAATAAGTCTACAATGCACAGAGAACTTCTTTAAAAACCTGAAAAAGACTACTACGAATTTGGGGGACGAGATAGTCGAATACGAGACTATGAATTTGGGGCCGAAACTTCTTCATTCAGAGACCAGCTACTTTTTGTAGGGTTATGCGCAAAATGAGCAATTCGCAAAATGTGCAGCTGACGCCAAAGGTGCAATTCGCATTTGGGGCAATTCTCAATTGGTGCAATTCGATCCTTTTAACCCTTTTTGTATCTACTAAAAAACAAACTTGCCAGAGAAAAAGAACCGAGAAGGCTCGCAATTCATCGTCATCCACAAATGCAGCCAAGATTTTTTCATTACTGGTAAATTGTTTACAGCAAAAATAAACATAGATTTGACTCAAATTACACTCATGACTTATAGTATAGCATTTAATGACTTTTAAAGCATGCGCTTCTGATAAAGTGACTATTTGTCCTTCAGTGAATTGTAAATAAATGGATGTTAATGGTACAAAAAAGAAAGAAATGTATTATATGGAACGAGCATTAATAAAATAACGACGACGAAATACAAAGAGATTATTAGAAACGAAAATGTGCTGACAATAGCGCAAATTGAAAGGGGACTAGGAATTGCAACAAAACACAACACAACCCCATTTACATTGTGAATTGTCTATGGTTGAGAATATAAGAATTTATTAAGACCCGTTCGGGGATTTCCGGTTTTTTATCCGTAGGATATCGGGTCCTTCAATTTGTGCAACAATTCGCGTTTCTTTTAGTTCTTGGTATGCAGGGACATGCACAGATATTTTCGACAGGGTTGGCAATACATACAAATCCTTAGTTTCACTAATTCGTCGTTTGTGTCGTATGTCAGGGTAAGTGCCTTTTTGCCTACTGCACCCCCCTGTTAGTATGTATCTCTCCTCATATATTTCTGTGCTCCTTACTGACTGTTCATATCAGTTAACTTTAGTATATCAGTTAAATTGTCTAATAACGACAATCGGAGGATTCTGTGGCAAATTACTTGAACAAAGTTATTAATTTCTTTTCTCTATCACAACAACTACATCGGATGGAATATTTGTCACTGTATAGTTAAGACGTCGTTGATAAGCGGACACCAGCACATCAGTATAACCCGCCATAACCTTACATAGATTTACTAGAAATCTTATCTCTATAACTTGAGCCATACAGTTTAAAATGGAATGTACAATTTCCACCATCTTGATTCTACACGAGCAAGTAGAAGTACCTATGTAGTAAAGGTACCTTAGTTAGTATTCTTAGATACAAACGTGATTGGTTTGTCGTTGCGAAAAATTGTTTACTGAATTCCACACGGTACCAAAACGTTTAAAAGCTGGTATATCATGCGACCGTGGAATGGATTGCGTAAACATAAGGTCTTTCACAGACGATGCACAATTCCGGGACATTCTTTTTCTACACGTTATTCATCCATAGGGAATACAATAAATTATTATGAAGCGACGCACACAGCGCGAGTAAAGAACGTGCATAGCCGACTTACAGGTTACAGTTGACTACGTGACCAATGGTAATAGTCTTATCGTAAAAACGACTTGATTATTATTTTGTTAAGGTGCATGACGTGTGGTTTCCGCCCTAAGAATAGAACCACCCCTAAGAATAGAGCGCACAATGGTGGCGTGCATTTGGAGAGGCCTATGTTCAGCAATAGACTAATACAGGCTGATGATGATGAAGGAGCATGGAAGTTACCACCGATGTGTTGATTGTTTAAAAATAACCTCGTCTATTAAAGGCCTAATTTGGAACTCCACAAACAAATATATAACACGTTATGAGCTATGAGCAACTGACGACGATAAATGCTTATTATTTTAAGCGGTCAGTTTATTTTGACTCGCCAAAGAAGCACGTTTTTCCATCATAATAACTACAAAATTCAACGTTGATTTATTACAGCAATAAACTGGCTTGCATTTTATAAATATAGAAATGCTACTTCCAAGGCTTATACTGCTTAAAATGAATACATTCGAGGTGGCTTAAACTCACAAAAATGACTAAAAACCGCAGTTCCCTTTATCCAGAGATTGACCAAATTATCATAAGGGATAAGGAATGCATTGAATAATTATTTGATCTGTATCTCTTCTTCTTCCTGCTAGACCTGGTCTCATTTTCTATGGCACAGTTTTGTGCTATGTCTTTATTAATTTGAGCTCACAGGTCTTCGCCTTCGGCTCGCCGCTTGGGCTGTTATCCCGGCTCGAGTGTAATGAACAACTTAGCTCACTATATCTTAGTATACTATTTACACACATGTGACATCTGTAAATAATTGTGTTTTATTATTATTTTAGTACAAACCTATTCGTTAGTCGCCATGAAGTTTCAGTTTTTGAACGACCATAGCCTTCACGGTTATTTATCTCGCAGGGTGGGGCAGTGTTATGGCATGTGTGTAAACGTTCAGAAAATATCTTATAACTACCGTTATTATAGCTAATGAATGCTTTACATATAAATAATTTACTTCCCGGGAAATATTTACCCGGGTAATGTATACATGTTTAACCAATTCTAACCACAAAAATTATAAAAAATGTCTTCATAGAGTAATTTGAGTTTTCAGAAACGACTTGGCTACTTTATTTTAGGTAAGCGTTTTAGCATCCACACCTACCTATCCAGAAGATAAAATGTCAGTTGTCGGACAAAACCTGTCTTACCAATCGCAGCCGCAATATTGTGAAATTCCCTTCCAATGTCCATAAGTATATGCTAACATTCCATATATCTTTTGTATGTATATTATTATCTTACAGTGTGTCGTTTGAACCCCATCGTTAGCCTCTGACCTTACACCCGGCGCGGCTTTGTGAGAGCCGAATACCGTAAATATTTAGGTTAAGTCCATGACGTCTATAAACTTCTATCGAATGATTTATCGAGAGTAAGTTAGATCAATCGATATAACCATCGGTTGTAAATCTGGGGTTATTTTTGGACGGTTGTATTTCATTTTCAATTTTATTGATAGCTATAGAAATGCTTTAGCGCGTTTTCGCTATGAATACATCATGATGTGTGGGTGACGGATATTGCTGAATAGATAATGCTGAATTTATTCTAAACATTAAATATTATTGTAAAATTTCGACGAAACGTTTCGCAGATCTATTAAATTTAATATTAAATTCAAATCTATTTTATTGGACTAATTAAATGGGTTGTTTTGATTGTCATACGGAATTTATTTACAAAATGCCGTCACTATATTTTCCTGTAGTGCTTTAGCTGAAAGCTAGAAAAATAATCATTCTTTACGCGGTCAAAACGCTTATAAAAAAACCAATAAGACTTATGCAGTTATGTAGTACCTAGTGTTGAAAATGTATTAAAATATAATATGTTACTTTTGTACACAGATGGAAGACCAGGACGATGACCATGAGCACACAGAGGAGTCCGACGGAATGGACAGCGACGATCCCCTCACGGCTACTGACACTAAATACGGCAAGAGTTTCAGGTATACTGTTTATCACAGGCTTTTTGGTCCGGCGTACCGTTCGCCACACGATTGAACTTGGAGCAACAGCAGACCAAGTTTGTGGTACGGACCGCATCGAGTACGACAATCTGTTACTTAAGTACCTATCTATTATAATAATCGTTACGATTTCCTTAAATATTACTTCCTTAAATATACCTACGATACAGTACTTTAATAAGTTATGTTTATCCCTAGTACGAGTTTGTAAACTACGCAAATTCCAATACTTAGTTTTAGTTAGATATAATATCCTAATACTTTTTACTCTTCGAGAAGGACAGAGACGGGTACCTACATTACATCTCTCTAAAACTGACAGTTTGCATGGTTTGCCAACTCGTAATAGGGGGGTACTGTGATTCTAGTTATTATTGCTGCCCAACGTGGGACTAGAGTTTAAGTGAAAATGTAAAGGTATTATTTAACATAACCGATCAGATACTATTCAAGTCGCCGTCAAATTCTTTTTCAATTAGATTATATCTGTTTTCTTTTCGATTTTTGAAAGAAAGTTTCTTCAAAACATTGTGACGAATTCCTTTTAATACTTACTACTTTTGCAGACATTTCACTCGAGAAGCCCTACCCAGACTGGACAACTATAGGAACGTATTATCCTTGCATGCTGCGCCGCGACCAACATTGGATGAGCTTCACAATGCTTCTTTGTCTAGGAAGGTGAGTGTCTTCTGAAATCGGTCGATTAATTTGTATTTTCTGATGTTAAAACTATCGTAAACGTATCATCGGCTCGTAAACTCTCACTACTAATCATCATTTTGTATCTATTTATTACATTTATCTGCAACGGCTATTAGACTATGAGGTAGTAAAACTATCCTACTAATTTTATAAATGAGAAAGTTTGTATGTGTGGATGGATGTTTGTTGCTCTTTCACGCAAAAACTACTGAATGGATTTTAATGAAACTTTACAGTAATATATCAACATACCACGCGCACAAAGCCGCGGGCGTAAGTAAGAATTATAAATGAGAAAGTTTTTGAGGTCATATGGACTATGGAAGGATGGATGCCTGTTACTTTTTAACAGACTTCTCAACTAAGGCTAAGCAAACTTAGCCTTATTTTTTAAAAAGTTTGCGTTTTTTCGCCATGCGGCGCCGGCGCCAGCGTGCGGCTGCTAGCGACATAATGTTGTACAGCTGTATTTTCAACAAATGGTTTTGCATTATATTTCGCGTACTTAGAGGCAAAATGTCGCATAATATTTTATGTAAGTACTGCGGTGCAAACGCATGCGACATTATGTCTCAAAATTTTTTTCACTGCGCGGTGCCTAGCCTAAAGGACTTAACTGAACTAGGACGTAGATAGATGTTCTTCTTCTTCTTATCGTGTGGTTGTTGAACAACCTGGTGTCAGAGTTTAAACCGCCCGTAGGCCTCTGACATGGCTTTACACACCATCGAAAAATCTCTGGTGTGCTGGTTTCATCACGATGTTTTCCGTCACCGTTTTAGCAACTGATAATTAATTTATAATACGCACATAACTTACGAAAAGTCAGAGGTGCGCGCCTTGGGATCGAACTCGAGACCTGTGACTTGTCAGTCGACGGTCATACCACTAGGCTATCTGTGCTATAAATAGATGTAATGGCTTGGTACGTGAAAATCGAAATCTACGCAGGCGTACCCGCGGGAAAAGCGACATAATACTAGACAATAAACACATAATTTTTAATAGAGTTATTAAAATAATGTAATACTTATATATAGATGTATAGGGAAAAACTGATATTTAAACTTGATAAATGTCGTATTGTTTACGCTGTTTGATTATGGTGTTTCCGTAACCTTTGTTGTAACTATACGCCAGTAATAATATCTTTGCCATGATTTAAACGAAAGTCATATTTCTATCTATCTGTTACGCTCGAAAAAAAATCTTGAACGAAGGATTCCTTAGTTTGTTTTAACTGACCTCAAAAAAGGAGAAGTGTCAGTCAACCCGTATTAAGCAGTAGGTACATTAATATTACATGCAAAATGTGATATTTTCCATGCCCGATATATTCTCATTTAGCTATAACAATGAATTGATTTAAGTGATAAAAGATCGATTCATAATTGACCTGTCGAAATTAAAAATCGATGATATAATCGAAATTTTCACAAAGAATAACCAATTTTTATAAAATTCTTTTTTCATAAGTCTAGGTTTGTATAAAATACATGAGGAAATAATAATACGCTAGAGCAGTAAAATCAATTTGAAATGTTTAGTGCGAGTAATTGATTGGTACTACATTCTTGCTAGTATTTGAACCTTATCATGAACAATGTGACTATGTGAAAAATTTGCAGCGTGGAAGACCAGAAAATAGTAGCGGCCGATGAGTTACACTCCAATTAAAAAATGGCTCCATGCGGCACTTGGTAAAGAGACAAATATAAGGAAGATTGGTGGTAGATCTATGGATAGTGGCTACGTGTATCAAGTCGAGAAAAGTCTTAAGTTTTTAACTTATCTGTTATAAAAAAACATTAGTTTAAAAAGTATTGAACGAGACGAGTTTTGGTGCTGCCATGTTAGCAGCGGTAGTTATAAGGTTTATCTCGTTTTAGCATAAAATGATGCGTGGAAAACAATTCGTCACGTTGCGCATAGCACCGTAATGCGCCTGGTGCAGGGTTCTAGAACTGCGGTCATGCATGACCAAAACTTGGTTCTCATCTGGCACCACTGGCACCTTAGTTGGCACTGCAAGTACACATATTCCTATTGATTGGACTTTTATTATCTCTCGTCAACAATGTTTATAGTGTTTCTTTCTAGTCGTTTTATACCACCCATCGAAGGTCCACCTTGTTTGCGGTTTCAACAGCTATAATTTCCACAATACACTTACCCTTCGTAAATATAGTTTTAATCTAATTTCCCATGCTCCATAAAACCACCTGGGTACACAGTATGAACCTTAACCCATTATTATGAGCTGTCCAGGTTGCTAATTGTGGTAATTGCGATACCGCCATCAGTTAATTGGTCACGTTGCTGTAAGACGCACGAGGGACCACTTTGTAAACATGACGTCCTGGTAGTAATGGGGATTGGATTATTATCTGTATTTTAAACTGGATGATCGATCCGTTTTGCTAGTAAAATCTTGCTATTATTATTATCCTTGATACAAGACAGAAACAGCACTCGTTCCTAATGATTTTTTTTATTGGTGTTTTTAATTTAGGAGCTTCGCTCTATACGTAAGAAATATGTTGGTTCATAGGCACTCTTACAACCGACTATTTGCTATTGATTCGATGTCTAAATTTTCTTTACATTCGATCCAGTCACATAGTCTATAGTTTTACTATTATTGGTAAAGCCATGTCCTCTATCTTTACCTTGCATTCTGTATATTATGATACAATTTTCTTCATTATTGTTATTGTATAAAACATTTGGTGTTTCGCTACCTATCTCTTGCTCGAGTCAATTTGCTTTAGTTTTCTTAACCTAATAGATATATCAATCAATCTACGCAGTACCTTCAAGTTGTTTTTCAACGACCACTTTACTGATCGAACGTCTCGATATGTTTGTTTGTCACTTGACTTGGCACACTTAGCGAAAATACTTAGAAACTCCCTTCCTATACAAGGTATTCGGGACAAGTACCTGTAAGTGAAGCCTTGTGTAATAGCAGTTAACCCAAGGTTCAAGGGATTATGACCCGTAGTGCGTAGGCGAAGGACTCATTAAGTATTGCACCATTTGCACCAGTCTGATCTATTGACCCCTTCATTAGTGAAGCTTGAATTAATGTGCATTGGAGGTCTTAATTTATGAATGCAATAGAATGGTACCTATTGCAGATTAAATTTATAATCTTATTGAAACTAGCTTCAGCTCGCGGCTTCACCCGCGTGGTATCTTAAAAATGTACAGCCTATGTGTTATTCTGATGTATAAGCTATATTAATGTAAAGTTCCATCAAAATCCGTTTAGTAGTTTTGCGTGAAAGAGTAAAAACATCCTTATATCCACACATCTTCACAAACTTTCAAATATTTTTTAATATTAGTAGAATAGAACACAGAGAAGTATGTGATTTGGCATAGTTTAAGGTTAAACTTAAAAATAAATGAATTCCAGTCGAATTTTGACCACTATAGTGTCTATCATAAAAGTGTTAATTACTTGAGATCATTATCATTGAGTGCTTGAATGATAGAGAGTTACCGATAAATGATTCTAGATAAGATGTGACGGCTGTGGGTAGCGTTATTTTCATAAACAATATCGTTTTCCATTACGAGGTTTAGAGTTATAATGTGAAATAAAATATGTAATTATATTCTTCTTCTATAAAATATTTATTTCTGTTTATTTCATTAAATCAGTACTATTAGTAGTGGCTTTTCACAAACCTTCTATTACTAAATTATTTTAGTTATAGTAGTCCATTATCTAGGTTAATACAAAATACCGAGTGTACAACGATTTTGACTGACATGTGAAATTGCTTCGCTTCGCGCAACTGTATAGGCATGCACGATGCGTTATAAACGCCTCGCCAGTGTCATACCTTTGTAATAATAGAGGTGGTACAAGTACCGTTGATTTACTAATTACATTTAATTCAAGGTCTATAAAAATATTTTATGTATTTTCCTGGTTAATGGAAGACATAGAGTAGCTATTAAGGACAACTGCGATGTAATGTAGAAGGCGCGGCGTGACGAACCATCTATACTGTGTGGGATGTACCATCGTGCAGGTGGCAGCTGTTGTTAACACTGTCTGCGTTTCTTAGTTGTGCTTCATATGTTGTAGCTGTTAGTGCCAATTTTGCTGCACTCTAACATCATATAGGTACTGACACTGGCAGCTACAGCATACAACACTTCAAACAAGCGCAAACAGCGACTATACCTAACTGCTATCACCTGCACCATACTGCAACGTACACTGCACATAGTAAAGGGATGTTTATGGTGTAAGCGAGCGTAATCAGTTAGAAACAGCGCAAAATAGAAAAATCGGTAAGCTGTAACCAGCTGAATATCAGTTTTCTACAAGGCGACTGCCTATCTGACGCCCGCAACCCAAAGGGTACGATATTCTAAGGTTAGATCAGTTGTCAGGATATTATGAGGATACTGACTCCCTATATCGACTATCAAAGATCTTCATGACAATCGGGAACGTGCAAAATAGAGAAATGTTGAGATACAAAACCCAAGGTTTTAAATATTTATACTCTCTTTTGCATACGATTTCAGCCAGGTCAGACGCTAGAGAAGGACCTGACGCCGACCATCGTGTCCACAAACATCAAGTTCGGATGGATCAAGGGCGTGCTGATGAGATGTCTGCTCAACATATGGGGGGTGATGCTCTTTCTACGACTCTCCTGGGTCGTGGGTCAGGCGGGCGTGGGTTGGTATCATTCATTATGTTTGTATGTAACTTTGGCATCCGTAAAAAACCTCTATATGGTTTTTTCAACAACTTTTGCCTGAACTCTAGATCGTGAAATTGTATGTCTGTTCAATTAAGTTAATAGTGATTAAAGTTTCACATTTTTGAAGATTTAAATATTCGATTATGAGGAGGATTTGAACCTGCTACCTCCTAGATAATAGTTTAAGGTTTGTCTACAATAAGTTTTTATTAAAACAAACGTTTTACACCAAGCAGAAGAAGAAGAAATTCTGACTACAAAGTTTGCCATGCTTAGCCCTTAAGAACTCCGTGCAACACCCGTTGCAACTCGTAGAAACTCTAGTCACATCTACCCAGATATGACTCCTGTCCAAGCTATTGAGACTCTAAAGTCTCAATAGCTTGGACAGGAGTCACACGGCTACGGATAGCTGATGACTTTTAATAATAAAAAAAAGTTTAATACATATGATATAATGTAACCTATGTATCAAATATATGAACGTTATTTTCCGGCAGCGCAGTCAATGCTCCTGATCCTTACAACGTCAGTGGTCACCACTATCACAGCGCTGTCCATGTCTGCTATCAGCACCAACGGTGTTATCAAAGGAGGTAAGTTTTTGCGCAAGTCCGACTCGAGCTTGACCGGTCTTTCTTCAAAACTTTTTTGCTATGGGTTTTAATTTTTTTTTTTTATCCAAGGTGGTACGTATTACATGATATCCCGGTCTCTGGGCCCGGAGTTCGGCGGGTCTATCGGGCTGATATTCTCGATGGCGAACGCCGTAGCATGCGCCATGTATGTCGTGGGTTTTGGCGAGTCACTCATCACTCTTATACCCGAGTCGGCTTATATGGTTGATAAGGGATGGGTACGTAATTTTTATTGTTTTATTACTTTGTTCGTCTTCGTATCGTATGGTTGATGAACTACTTGGTTTCACGTGAATTTTAATGAAATGGACACACGCACTCAAACACGTATAAAAACTCATCATACAAAACTTTACTATTTTTGTGATACTTACTTAGGTACTACTACTTAGAGAATGGCTAACGAATGCGAAAGACGAATTATGACTATTCATAAGTGCCTAAAATGGTCTACATGAATAAAAATATTTTGATTTTGAATGACTGAAAGAAAGAAAGAAACGTTTATCAGGACTTGACTCAGGTAGAAAACATGAAATTAGGCAGAAAAAATTCATTAAAAAAAGACATAAAACATGTCATGTGAATGTCAGTCATGAGAATGTGTCTCTCATGGCTGGACATGGCTTATAATATTTATCACTAAACCTATTCCTGTTTCGCAGGATCAAGCAATATACGGTTGTATAACCATAGTTCTGCTGACCGGTATAGTGATAGTGGGGATGGAGTGGGAGGCTAAAGCGCAGATAGTGCTGCTGGTCATCCTGCTGGCGGCGATAGCAGACTTCTGCATCGGCTCTATACTTGGGCCCAAGAGCGATGAGGAGTTTGCGCAGGGATTTGTCGGATATAATTGTAAGTTTTTTTTAGGTGTATATACAATAGAAAATGGAGTAAGGATAAAGTAGACGTAAACTTGACCAAGAAAAGAATCAACAAAAAAAATTGTAGCATCATATTTCTGTGAGATTTTATAATATTAGTAAGTTCAGAATTCTGTAACATTTCTCTTCAGAGAACGAAGAAGGAGCTAGTTTAACAAGTAAAACTCTGAGAGTTAGAATGCCTTATATTCCTTATATGGAGGAGGATGTGTGTGATGTTATGTTCACCTTGTAATGTTATTTCTAGGGACGGTGCTACAAAACAACTTAGGTTCGGACTACAGATGGTTTGAAGGCGTAGAACACAACTTTTTCTCCGTTTTCGCGATATTCTTCCCCGCTGCTACAGGGATATTGGCTGGCGCTAATATATCGGGGGATTTGAAGGTAAGCTCATGGCATGTTTGCTTATGTAATAATGCAGTATGGGCAAGGCATTAAAGTGATTGTGTTTATAGAAAAAAAACGACTTAAAAATGACTATATTTAAAAGATAGAAAAAAAACAAACGTTCCTTTTTTCAATAAACTATCCAATCACACATTTAATTATTTTTTAAATGTTCCAAAGAGAGTCCAAATTTCCAAAGAGAGTCCAAAGAGAGTATAAACTGAGAGTATGGACTCTAATATAATAATAATAATTATTATTTGGTCATTAATAATACAAGTTGGTTGCAGTACAGTACACCGGCAAACATTTTGACGAATGACCTTGTCTGCGCAATGATCGATTTTTACATTTCTTTTGTGGATCGAAGGAGGGCGATGCAATTTCCATTTTATATTATTGATTGCTCAGTCATGAACCTGCGCAAACCCACTCCGTTGCTTTTTGTTCAAGATATTTCCTCTGAGTATATTCTGTAGTTTCTGCCTACCCCCATGGAAAAAAAGGCATGAATTTATGAGTTTAAGGTTCGAGATCTGTAAGTACATCATAGTTTACCATCTCTTTCTGATAAATAAAACATTTTTTCAGGATCCCCAAAAATCTATTCCCAAGGGCACACTGCTGGCTATTCTATTGACGACGATATCGTACCTAGTCATAGCCGTCATCGCGGGCTGGACTGTGGTGCGCGACGCGTCCGGCGACGTGGCCGATGTAGCCGCCTGGGCCATCTCCGACTGCGCGCACAACCGGACCTGCGGGTATGGTCTACAGAATAGTAATGATGTAAGTATTTAAAGATGTTATTTGACGTATATTTTTAAAGGCGATTCCCAACTAAAATATGTCGGAGCTAGTACATTTTTAAATTTATCCAACGAATAAAAATCAACTGTCTTGTTTATAAGCTTTGGGAGGAATGATTTTAAACATTTCTACTTATGTTGTCGGTACAGTCAGCAACCAAAGTTTACCACAAATTTAAACATTTATTATACAGTCATGGCCTTTAAGTCTTTAGTTAGGACATAATTTCAATAATTTAATTATTTAGTAACTCACATATCACTCCACTAAAAATCTTTCTCTATCTCTAGTATAAATACCTTTCCCACTTTAAATTAGGGTCTAAGAGTTTCAGTTTAATCCCCATTTTATTTGCAGGTAATACGTCTAGTATCAGGGTTTGGACCTCTGATCTACGGCGGATGCTTCGCGGCCACTCTGTCTTCAGCACTCGCGTCTCTAGTGTCTGCGCCTAAAGTGTTTCAGGTATTTATTATGCTCACTTTTACGTCTAATAGATCCTCAGAACCTCTCAGAATCAATCAGCAAAGACATTTAATTAAATAGTGACCTTTCCTACGACGTAATAAGGTGCAATTCAGTGCTGAGTGTCTACAATTATATACAACTGTGAGGTGCCTCTCTTTCTATTGCGTAACTCTTATCTCCTTTTTCACGCGCCTTGAACCCGCGGCACGTCCAATTTTGCTAAGGGCTGTCCTGAATGACCTTCTATCTTCTATGTACTAGAGTTCGGTTGTCCTTTCTCTCTTTCTTTGGTCTCCAACAATCTAAATAAAACTATCATAATTACTTAATTTAAAATTAATCTCTGTATGATTTCAGGCGCTATGTCAAGACAAATTGTACCCCTACCTGGAGTTCTTTGCGAAGGGCTACGGACCCAACAATGAGCCTGTACGAGGATATGTACTGACCTTCATTATAGCTGTCGCCTTTATATTAATGGGTGAGTGGTCACATTGTTCATGTAATATGTGATATACTGATATAGATATAATACGTGTAATGTATTGATCTATCTAGGGTTTATAATAGCGCAGATTAAAAAGACAAAAAGCCCCTCCATTTTGGCTTCAAAAAACCAAACATCACAATAATAACAAGAAATAAAATTAAAACTTACAAGAATAGAAAATAAAAATCAAACTATTATAAATAATCGATCTACACGAATAGAAAGAATAGAAGTAGTATGAAACGCGTGAGTATTATTCATTACCTTCTCGGCTTTAATTGTTTGCAGGTGGTTTGAACCAGATAGCGCCATTAATCTCCAACTTCTTCTTGGCTGCGTACGCGCTGATCAACTTCTCAACGTTCCACGCTAGTCTCGCTAAACCGGTGGGCTGGAGGCCTACGTTCAGGGTAAATATATTACTTGTAGTTTGTGGTCCTTGTTCTTTCGAAAGATATGGCCAGGCAGCTGCTACTTTAGCTTGCATGCGGATGACTAGAAACAAGCGAAAAAGTTCCTAAGTCTAATTTGCGCAGCGGCTTTTCCCCCTATATCTTCAATGTATCAATAGATGTTGACTAATTATGTATTGTTTTAAATTATTAGCACCTAAAACTACAAAAAAAAAGTACCTAATAAAATAATTATAACTAACACTATAACTATAAAAATTATATAATCATTAACATTTTTATAAAGTACTAGCTTCCGCCCGCGGCTTCGCCCGCATGATATGTTGATAAATTGTAGCCTATGTGTTATTCTGATGTATAAGCTATATTGTGGTGAAGTTTCATTCAAATCCATTCAGTAGTTTTTACGTGAAAGAGTAACAAACATCCATACATCCATACATCCATACTTACAAACTTTCGCCTTTATAATATTAGTAGGATTATTATAATTAATTAACTTTTTACCAGTTAGCAACTACCCTATTACTTATTTTATCACTTCGATCATGTCACTCATATTACGCATCCTTAAAAAATATTTTGAGACGTCCTTGTATGAGAGATGCGTGATTTTTAAAATAAATATAATAATTTGTAGTTCTACAACATGTGGTTGTCCCTGGTGGGGTCGGTGCTGTGCGTGGCGATCATGTTCGTGATCTCGTGGATTACCGCGCTCGTCACGTTCGGCTTCCTGCTCTCATTGTACCTGCTCGTCTCTTATAGGAAGCCTGGTAAGTCATATATAGGTCCTTTGCAAATAAGGTGCGAATAAATGGTATCTGGGTCCTTTTTTTTCAAATCGGAGTAAAATGTACGTGTTCATGACGGAAAATATAATAAATATTATAATTTTCACAACATATAAATTTATCAGATTATTACGAATAATCAAAATCGTCACTTGTAAATATATTATAACGTATAAGGAGCTACTTTTTAGCACTTTGCTAAAAAGTAATAATTTGATAGTTTCTAGTACTTTGTGTCAATAATTGGATAGTTTACCCTACATAGACTAGAGATAGTGATTATTTATACACAGGAAAATTGAGAATCTCTTTTAGTAGCTATTGACAGGCTTTAGTGTTATCAATAAAAAAATAAAAAAAAATATATAAAAAAAGAACAGTCTAATTTGAACCAATAGGCGAACTCTAGTTTTTATAAACACGTATTACCTCTTTCTATTTTACGACATTAAAAGATAAAATTAATTAAATTCCCTTCTAAATTTCGTATTACGCATATTAAGTATTGTACGTCATATTTGTTTCTATGCGCAGACGTAAACTGGGGCTCGACGACGCAGGCGCAGACATACAAGGCGGCGCTTTCCGGAGTCTACCACCTCAACAGAGTCACTGAACACGTCAAAAACTATAGGTTAGTAATGGAATAGTCCGTCTGAATTCAACAATATTTTTTCACCCTTTTATCACTGCATTATTGCATATTATTTGTTACTCAGGCCTCAGATCCTGGTGCTAACTGGGTTCCCAGGCGAGCGGCCTATCCTCACAGACTTCACGTACCTCTTGACTAAGGGACATTCGCTCATGTTGTGCGGACATATCATGCAGGTTAGTATTGTTTACTACAATTCGAATTTACATTTTTGTTAAAAGAATTCAGGGATGTTGCAACCGATATCCGTATTTCTTTTTCACATCCGCCTTCGTAAAAAAATATTCGGAGCTTTTGCGGATGCAGATGCTGTGTAAGTCGCGACATGAAATTGTGGGCAGGGTTAAAACGTTTAAGATAAGATCTTTTAAAAAATCAACTTTAATGCATTTACGTAAAGTTTAGTTTTCTCTGCTATGTTATATGACCTTTACAATAATTCTAGTAGTTCTAAAATCAATTTTATTGACATAATTATAAAGTTATATTTTGTGTTAGACTTTAGAGGAACCATTTTAATGATTTGGTTTATAGATATGTCTAAAAATTATAGAGTCCTTTACAGAAATAGAGGGATAAAATTTTCCGCAAAAATATATAATTTATCCGAAAAGTATATAATTTGATTTTGAACATCGTATAGTGTCATGCGCGCATTAGCTCATCTCCGAGTCTATCCCTTTCACACGGTGAGATAGCGCCCAAAAACAAGTCGGAGCCGTTGAGCAGTGCAATGTTAATCCATGCTTCCAACGGTCCTCCAGGGAGCAGTGAGTCACCGCGGCCGCGAGGCGCTCTCCAGCCGCGCCTACCAGTGGTTCAGCAGACGAAAGATCAAGGCCTTCTACTCCATCGTCGACGATGTGGGGTTCAAGGACGGCGCCAGCGCACTTGTGCAGGTTATTTAATAATAATAATAATAATCATTTATTTGCAGAGAAAACATGGTATAAAAAGGTGTTACAAATTTGAAATTGCTCATACACGTTTTCGCTAAATATGTCATAGCATGCAAACATTTTTTTTTGTTATTTATTATTATATCTTTTTTTCTTCTTTTCTAACGGCGGCACAAAATATCTGTTAATTCTTAGGAAAATATCTTTTAGCCATTGACAAGAGTGTGTTCCATAATAACATTTTATTTGCATATTTTTTCATGTACGTAATTTTTTAGAATAATATTAAAGTCGGCAGGTATAATTGTGGTCTATTGTTCAATTTTCTTAAGTAGCCTACCTATGATGGCTATGATAGGGTTCCTGTTTTTAGATATATGTATATAAATTTGAATTTCTTTTTTAGGCGAGTGGTATTGGTAAGCTGAAGCCAAACATATTGCTGATGGGATTTAAAGAAAACTGGCAAACGAGCGAAAAAAACGAAATTTCCGACTATGTTGAAGTTATGCAGTGAGTATTACTTTATTGAAACAACTTATAAAAATTATCAAACACATCAAATAAGCTAAGGCATTCAAAACCTTGCCGATTTCTGTTGTAACAGACGAAACATTTTAAGCAATCACAACCTTGCCGATTCCTTTACTTTCGCACAAAAATACACACTACGCCTGTGCTACGCAAATCGGCAAGGTACCTATTGGATGCTGCCATTATTTTATTGTGATGTTTTTTTTTCATTTGAGCTTTTAAATGAAATTTTAAATGAATAAATGAAAGTTAGTTTAAATTTAAAACTGGTTTAACAATAGAGCAAGTTGTTTTTCTCCTAGGATTTGTTGTTTCAGTTTTCAAAATACAAATTCAAACAGAAATGTAACTATTAAATAAACTAGCAATGTTTAAAAGTATTAAAATCGTGTCCGTGTTCTTGCGCCAGTAAAGCGCTGGACGTGCACATGGCGATAGCGCTGCTGCGCGTGGAGGGCGGCCAGTACAGCAGCGACGCGCTGGACGACGACCTGCAGGCCTACCTCAACGACGTCAACCTCAAGGACCTGTCCGCCTTCTCGCGTGAGTCTGCCACGGGTGACGTATGACTGCTATGTGATTAACTGGTGATGCGGGCGCCTATGACCTATGGTGGTATCACCATCAGACTGATGACGGGTCTGCTGCCCCCTATTCATTAAAAAAATAATTAAAGAATAATAACTTTCGTAAGACCTTACTCACTGGGTTGATTTCGACTGGTTTTGAACTCAAACGGAGGCCGTTCCCAAAAGCGTGCTCACCTCGCATGTCTTATGTAAGTAAAGCTGAAATTATATTTAAGAAAAAAGTGTTTTTTTTTCATTGTGCTTATTTGTATGTAAAGGGTTATTAATTATTACTTAACGTTGTTTAAAAATTTCTCGTTAAATGAAGCTCTTAATATTTGATGCTGTTGCAACTGGCAACCACGATGATAGGTGATTTGTGTGTTGAGTAATTTCTTTAAAATGTAAATGTAGTAGGTACTACTTATTTATTTAACATTTAATTCAGTTTAATTTTAAGTTGTGTTTAAAACGATTTTATACGACTAACCTAACAATCCCATTAATGTAACGGAAAAAATCTTAATTTTTTTGTGAATAACAATAGACATTTGCTGTGGACGAACTTGCACTATTTTACACTTCATGTTTCAAAAAATTGACACTCGATATTGTTTTTCTTGAGTGGGCGCCGCAATATTTTTGCTCGGGGTATCAATGGCCTCAACGGTATTACCCCTGGGTGGTATTACCCCTGGGTGGTATTACCCCTGGGTGATATTACCCCGGCCGAATAATTGTTTTATAACGGCTGTACAACTACAAAACGACGTAATTATAACTATGGCTTTGGTAACGACAGAACGCGAACTATCCACAGCAAATTGGTTTGGTGCATCACCGACATCATCATCATCATCTTCTGTGTAGGTTCAATGGGTGACAACAAGGAATCCAAGTCCAATGAGAGCCTCAACACGCATTCCAGAGGTGAGTTGTCATACATTTTTATACAATTATTTTTCATTGGGAATTGTTCATTGTAAATGTTGTGTTTTAACTTCTATCGGCTGATAATTCAATTCTATTAATTTATTTTTATAACTTTGTCTCGTAACTTTTTTAACCTTTTGCGAATTTGAGAGTATTTTAATCCTCTTTTTTAAATGTTTTGTTTGGTTTCTAAACGGTTTTATTTAGCTTGTATTGTTTGTTTTTTATTGATTTATTTGGTTCAAATTTTTACCCCCTTCCTGTTGACAGATTGATCTGATATTTGGTACATACTTACCTTTAGTTCCGATGACAAAAACGTTTTACGTAAAAAAAAATCTTATATTATTACTGGTTTCACCTTTATCTAGTCGGATGACTGAATTAATAATTTAATTAATTCATTCATTTGTATGGATGATAATCAACTGAGTCTCGAGAGTTAAAACCACCCTTAGGCCTCTAACATGTCTTAACACACCATCAAGAACATCTCTCAACACCAGTTTGAAACTGCGACTCTCGATTCGGCAGCTCAACGGATTTGACACTAGGCTGTGTATGTTGTATGTAGGTAGCAGTATGTCGGACGTATCGATGGGCTCGCCGCAGCTGCGTCGCGCCGTGTCGTCCGACCCCACCGCGCTCAATAAGGACCTGCACAAAGCTGAAGACAAAGAGAGGTAATATAAGGCTTACTTAGATATTGTTTTTATTTTTTTTTTATTTATAGACTCACGCCTGTATTCCCCAGAGGGGGTAGGCAGAGGTGTGCAGTACACCCACGTTTCGCCGGCTATGTTAAAGTCCCATATAAGCCTATTACCATTAACCGGGCACAATTCCAGACTCCGTGCTGCTACTGAGAATTTCCTAATGGAAAAACCCAATATCACTTTGCCCGACCCAGGGATCGAACCCAGGACCTCGTGCTCAGCAGTCGCGCTTGCTACCACTAGTCCAACGAGGCAGTCAGATAGAGGCAGAGTTACTTAGATATTTTAGGAAATTATTTTAGTTTATAAATAAAAAGTTGTGTTGTCCAAAGAGTTTCGAGTAAAAGTTTTCGGTACTGAATATTATATGATTACTTTTGTGATCTTTGATTTCGACATGATCCAACTTTGTTTACCGGACACTATTAGACCGCCAGCAAGGCGCGGGCGGGGCGGGCCTTGGCATGTCACACTGCTGCTGCCGCTGAGCGCATGGACCGGATGGTGGATAGCGGCATGTAGTTGGAATCTAGAAGTTAATATCACACTATATTGTGTTTGACAGAGCAGTTTGATGGCTAGACTGTTATGTGGTGATTGGTGGTGGATTTCAAATGAAGATGTAAAATGATTCAGTCGTAGACGTGATCCATCGGGGCCCGTAATTCTGAGCGCAACGTCGGGTGTCTTGTCGGCGTCCCGCCCGGCGCGTCGGCGGTAGCTAAGTTGGAGTCGTCGCCGGCACATCATTCCATGTATTTTCTTATACAGTTCAGTACAATAAAACACTTTGAAATCGGACCACGTTTAGCCATTACCCCGTTCGTTACGGCAGCTTTGTGTTGGCAGTTACATTTATTAATATTTTTCGTTCCGCTCCGCTCCGCTCCGCAGTAAGAGCACGGGCACGGGGCTGGGCAGCGCGGTGCGGCGCGCGCTGGGCGGCGCGGCGGCGCGGCGCACGTCGTCGTTCACGTCGGTGGAGCAGTTCACCAAGCGCCAGGCCGGCACCGTGGACGTGTGGTGGCTCTACGACGACGGAGGTCAGTGCTAGCATGAGCTTCATGGACAACTACTACGTCTGGCTAAATTTAAAGCCATACGATAATAATAGTAGTTCTTTTCCCATAGACGTGTATCCCCTGAAATGACAGATATGACAGACGCAGACGTCGCGGTCGGCAATAAATTGCGGCTTAAGAGAAATTGCTTCACATATCAATTATACTGACGTCGGTGGTTAAGATATCTGCAATAATCTACATACAGGGTTATTTGTAAAACACCAGCATCCTTAAAAGGGGACATTAAACTCATCATAATGAACAACTTTTACTATGGGACCAACCCTGAAATCACAAAAAAAAATCAACTGTTCCATACATTTATATTCACATGACTCAACAAAATGTATGGGACAGCTGATTTTTTTTTGCGATTTCAGGGTTGGTCCCATAGTAAAAGTTGTTCATAATGATGAATTTAATGACCCCTTTTATGGATGCTGGTGTTTTACAAATAACCTTGAATATGCATATCTGCAGTCTTAGGCGCTTAGGGCCTTTATATTCCTATGTTCGCAGTAAAATCCTTAAAATTTATCTTAAATCTTAAATACCAGTCAACACATTTAGTTTATCATCCGACGTCTTATTTTCATTTTCTTCCTGTATCTATTAGCCTGTATTTCTAGATCCACTAAAACTATAAATGAAAATTTCGATATGTCGAATCATTTTTGTGTAAAAAATTCACAGTATTAGTTCAGAACATCTGTTACAGGTTTAACACTACTCTTACCGTACATACTGTCGACGCGACGCGCGTGGTCTTCTTGTCCACTGCGAGTGTTCACGCTAGCTAACAAGAACACGGAACTCGAGATCGAAGAACGAAAGTGAGTTTCTAAACAATATTAATACTTCTGAATAGCCTTGTTGGATATAAGATAACTCTGGGGGTCATATCTTACCGCAAAGCATCGCCAGGTAACCTCATAATATCTTAGAACTTGAGGTATTTATTAGAACTTAGGGTAATAATTAGAACTTGGGGTATTTATTGCAACATAGATTTTATATATTAGGATTTGGGGTACCTTATAGAACACAGGGAACTTATTGGAATTTAAGGTAGTAATTAGAAGTTGGGGT
Source organism: Protodeltote pygarga (assembly GCA_936450705.2). Taxonomy (NCBI): domain Eukaryota; kingdom Metazoa; phylum Arthropoda; class Insecta; order Lepidoptera; family Noctuidae; genus Protodeltote; species Protodeltote pygarga. Next base: position 12,880,617 of record OW388263.2, read on the forward strand.
ATTAATTAGAATTTGCGGTATCAATTAGAATTTGGGGTATTAATTAGAATTTCGGGTATTTATAGAAATTTAGTGTATTAATTTGGACTTAGGGGGGAATAGTCGGAATGGCGAAATAGGGGTGTCAAACTCATCCATTATTTACTCGCAGAAAAAAACTAAAGTGATGTTTTATTTCTAATTTATTTTGTTCTCAGCATGGCATCTCTGCTATCCAAATTTAGGATAGACTACTCAGCTCTAAAAATGATTCCGGACATCACGCGACGCCCCAAAGATTCTACGCTTGCGTACTTTGATAGACTCGTCGCGCCATTCAAGACTACCGATGATTCGGATACCAGTATGCATTGATAAATTTAATATTTTAGATGTATCTGTTTTGTAATTTTGCAAGTTTTTATTAATTAACTGCACGTGTTAGTATAACAGTCTAAATACCATACAGTCAGTCAACGCGTTTGATGTTTTCGGAAATGCTGACAATGTCTAGTCATTTGTCGCAACGAATAGCGTTGACACAGGACTAAAAAATAAAAAAATAGTCACGTCCGCCATCTTGGATTTTAAAATAAATGTCATATTCGTAATCACTTTCCCACTTTAAAATGAATCTACATTCGAAATTCATATAATTAAAATGCGCCACCCCTGAATTGGTGTGTCCCAACATGTGTATGGAAGTGTGGGTACGCCCCTCCTCCGTACCTAGACCCACACAGCCCATGGGCTGTCTAACTCCCTGATTGTACAGGCGGCATCACGGCGGCCGACCTGCTGGCGGCGCGCTCGCGCACGCACCGGCACCTGCGCCTGCGCGAGCTCATCACGGCGGCGTCGGGCGGCGCGCGCCTGGTGTGCGTGACGCTGCCCATGCCGCGCCGGCGCGGCGTGGTGCCGCCGCCGCTCTACGTGGCCTGGCTGCACGCCATCGCCACGGCCGCCGAGCGCACGCTGCTGGTGCGCGGCAACCACGCCGCCGTGCTCACCTTCTACTCCTAGCCGACCAGGGGTACACCGACACTTGTATTGTAATACTCAAGCGCCCGGTTTGCGATTACTTGGCCCGACGCACTTTCTACTCTCGTAGATTAAGACTTACATAATTAATGGAGACGTCTTTGCAATCAGTGGCGTGCTTAGTACCTAAACAGGGCAAGCTGAGCAAGATGTTTTTAAAAATAAATTACGTGGTACTGATATTTTTTTAGAGTCATTTACAAGCCGGATATGAAGACATGTTTAAGCACACCACTGATGTCTCTTATCCTACAGTACAATACCAAGCGACGCTACCAGTACAAATTGTACCAGTTGAACCAAAGTTTTTAACGTACTAGTACTATTTCTATAACTAATTTTAAATCTTAGTGTAATTTTAGGGTTTTGTAATATTTATATTAGTCGATAATTTAGTCTAATTTTTAATACCAAATCATTCCATTGTGTTGAGTTCTTATGCCTCAAATATTTGCTATATAATCAGCAGGGCGTTTAAAAACCCTAAAAATTTATTTATAGTGCCTGAATATTGGTCATCTCAATTTTAATCGTAGTAATTATTGTAGTGAATCAAATTTGAAATACACTTGAGATGAATAATTGAACTTAACACGCCGAAACACTTCGGTTTAAGGAATGTAGTGCCTTGCTCGTCTGGGCTCGTCTTGGCGGGGACACTCCATTTCCTTGGAATATAAATAAGAGTGCAAACTTAGTGTCTATCGTGGACCTGCTTCTTGTCACTTTGATAACATAGTGTGCCAATAAAGGACCATCTTTCTTCTTTCTAATGCTAGAATCAATTATATGGATACAAAAATATCAATTCAATTTTCGAAATCACATTTTTTTTACCCTAAGTCGAGCCTTAGACAGCGTGAGCGAGACGGCATCGCGCCAGACCACTTAGAAGATGGCGTGATGAATTAAAAAAGACGAACGATCAATGGTCAGTGAGCTTAAAATAGTCAGGAATGGATATCAAGGGGGAAGGCTTTTGCTCTAGCTGTGAGATGACTCAAGCTGACATTGACAGCTACATTTTTTTTACCCAGTAATATTGTCATTTAATCTCCTTTTATTTTATTTGAGGCTTTTATATGAACAAGTATTATGCAAACGAAAGTACAAACGATGACATTTTGTTTTTTTTTCATTAATATTTTATTAAGGTTTTTAATTAATTAATTTATAAATCTAATAAAGTGCCTAGAGATCTGTGTAGATCTGTCTCAGTGAAGTTGACTTTTTTAATGGAATTTTTTTTTTAAATCTCTTGATCCGATGTGTTTTATAATAACCTCTTTTGACTTTGTAATGATTTTTTTAAATTATATTTTTGATAGTCAACTGCCTATTATGAGACAGAATAAGGTTTTTTTAATGGTAGAATTATTGTTGTGCAGCTTGGTCTTTAACCAGTGCTTATCGATTTTAAATGTGTGCTAATAATATATAAATAAATAAAATTAATAAGAATCTACAGGCATTGAAAATAAGGTGGATTTTATATCTATGCTTTAATTTAAAATGTGAAATGGTAACATCAAGTCATGTAATAATTCCTAACAATGTTGCCTTATAAAATACTGGCATATACATAATTTTATACATTTTTTATTTAATAAAGTATTTTCTAATATTATGGTACACTTTTTATGATACTGTATACAATTAATACATATTTTTTGTAATGTATGTTTTATTGTTTACTTATTAATTTGTGAATCTTTTTTATGTAAGTATTTTGAATCCAGTGAAGATTATTGTTATAGAACATTTTGATAAAAGCTATTTTCGGTTACCTATAGTATTTTTGAAAGACGAGAAAATAATAATATGATATTTTTTTAGTAAATTTATCTGAAAATACTTAAGTATAAGTCACAGTAAATTATAAAAAAAAAGTTGGAGAGATTTTTTTACAAGCGTCACGGTAATTCGCTGCAGCAAGCTTGATGTACCCCGTTGGATAAAATCCTAATTAATTCCTATTAACAAAATAGAAATTTGAGTTGAATCATATGGGACCAAATGACTTACTGGTAAAATAGCACAACAGTGTAAGTACAGATTCAGTTAAAAAACGTTTGTCACCTTAAGGTCTATTTTTGCTTGCTCAGTGCTAGATAGAATCTGTCTTATCGATTCAGATTTAAATGTTGCGTCATAATGTCAATATCACTTTAATAATCCTAAGATAGACGTTAAATTAAAAAAAAATTGAATATCAAAACCTCCATACAATTTTCGATTATTAGGAAATCAAGCGAGCGGTAAGAAGAGAATTATTAAGAATGTGACACTGGCACATATTGACAAAATATGCATAAAAAAAATTGATTCTTTATAACGGCCATCTGAAATGATGGCCGTTATAAAGGATCATTTTTTTTAAGGGTTTAAGTTAATGTCAACTAGACACTTATCAAAGATTTATGCTATTTTGAACTTTTTTGTCAAGTCATTAAAATATAGTTTTCTATGCAGTACTCAGTGCCGTAGCTTTAAAAGGTATTATGTGACTTCAACTTGATAGACTTCAGTTTGGAAGCTGGCGAAGGTTTTTTTACCATGACTGTAGTTGCAACATCCATCGGAAATGCAAGCCTGATGTTTTGTAATTATGTTATGACGCTTATAAATAATTCATCTATAAATGGGAAAAAAGATCTTGAAATGAAATCAAAGTTACCACAATGGGTGTGTTTCTTGTTTGTGAATGTAATGCTTTTAATGTTTTTGTAATTTTATCGTATGACTAAATTATTTGTATCTTTTTATTGATAATTTAATGTAATTAATTTATTAACTTTTTTGTTTTGTGAATAGTTGTGACGATTATTGAAAATAATGTTTTAACATTTTAGTTATTATGTGACCCAAACTCGTAATTTATTTAATTTATAAACGTATTATTGTACAAATAGTGTAAACAAAATGGATTGTGATTAAATGAGTTGATGATAAGGTGTGTTTCTATCAAATATGCAATGAATATGGCATTCCGGTTCATATTTATTATGTCTGGCGAAATTCATCCAATGATTATGTAGAGTGGACCAAACCTAGAGCCCTGAGAACACCTATTGTTGCGCAAAAGAAAATAATGGTATGATCTATATTTCATTGGATCAGGAAATCGACAAAAATAATTTCGAGATTGCGATGGACTCAGGATAACGGCAGGCTAGCCATTTGCATCTCGTGTCGATGCCTGTCTCGGTCATTGACAATCATGCAGTCAAACGCCTTCTTGAAGTCAGGGTTAATTACATAGTAAACTCATGTCTTGTATAATATAAGCGGAACAGGTTGAGTTTAAAAAGAGTCACAACTCACAAATATCAGCCAGTTCAAAAGAACTGTAAATTACTTTCAGAGCGACCTCATATTGAATTGGCCAAGTGTATTCAGACAGACTACAGCATTAACAAATACACCGTATCTATGCGATTTATTCGTTTTCTAATACCAATGGCAGAATGCAACGATTATCTCGGTGCGTCTTGTTTAGCAGCGGCCAGTGGTCGAGTCAGTCGGTTCGCGCGCGCGGTTCTCAACGCACGCGTTTTCCCGCCAACGGACTTACGAAATAACACGCTGTTCCACGCCCTGTTTTCGAAAAAGTGTGATAAACAAACTTTTTTTTCGTGTTACTAAACTGAGTGTTGTGTGTTCGTGTTGAGTTCTTTTACTTTTTAATAGTGGTGGCACTATCCGGATCTAAGGGACAGTCTGTCGAGGTAAACACGTGATAATGTTTTTAATTTATTTTTTAAGCACGTACAAGATATTGCTTTGTTATTTTTTATTTTGAATTGTATGAATGGAATTAATTTTCTTTGATAATACGCAGAACTATTATGTTTTTAATATTGCTGTTTCTATGAAGTTTGTAGGCACTTAATTGCTTGACAACTTAAATGTAGAACTTAGAACTAGAAAGGATTGTGTTCCTTACCTTGAAAGTTAAAAGTTGTAGATCGTGCTGTATTATACTTATAAGTCGTTTATGGTCATTTATATGGAATTATAATAGTAGATATTTTGGTCCAAGTTATTTCGGCTTCGTGGAAGTGTTTTGTTCCCCTTTTGGCTAATGATCCTGAGTTTAATTGTCGTGCTTTTTAAGTGGCAGTGGATACGACTCGTCTTCTCTCCATACACTACAAATAATTACATAGGTACATTATTATAATTTCTATACTTTAATGATAAGTAAGTTAATATTTGTCAATCGCCTAATGATAATTAACCTCTGTTTCATCAAATAGTACCTATTGGAATTTGTGCAGTGAGAGCCTAGTGGTATATCTGTTGAATGGCAAGTCAGAGGTCTCAGGTTCGAACTTCGAACTGAAGGCACGCACTTTTAATTAGCATTGCTCCGTGCCTTGCAGAGCACGTAAAGCCAGTCAGTCGGTTCTGCGCCTAATCTCTCCGGTCGTGTCGGATTGCCAACCCATCGGACTTTGAGAGTGTGGGAATAGAGAGTGCACCTGTCTTTAAGCATAAACTTGTGTATTAAGTATATCTCCTGCTTGGATGGCTAATCTCAGTTGAGATTGGCCGCTGCAACCGAAATCCGATCAGAAGGACATAATTATTATTGAAATACGAGAAAATTATAATGTGATAAAGTGATAATGTATGGGGAGGACGACTCAAAATTTCACTTGAATTGTTTGATTTCTTTTTTATTGTTTTAATTTCCGTTGATTAGGTACCAACTCGTTATGACTGTGTTCTTAATTATTCTTCTTATTCAAAATTCCGTATCGCTTAGATATCGTGGAGCATAAAGCATTTGTTATCATTGCCGCCAGAGATAAATATTTTACCTATTCGTCAATTATAATGAAACTACTATAAGGAGTCCATTCCCCCATACCTACTTCTTTGATGACGTAAATAATCTTGACACAATAATTAAAAAATATAGCGAAGTAAATCCGAATGCGATAAATTTGAACGAATAAAGTTGAACGCGGTAATCGTAAGATCTGTGATTTCAAAACCATTCTGTTTTAAAAAAAAAAAACACTTAAGTATTTAGACAGCCAGTTTATTGACCTATATGGGGTACAAGGGAACACAAAATTTCTATTGGACAAGTTGTTGGTGACAGCTATGGTGGCTAATGGTCAGCTAGTCTAATAAATCATAGATGGTCTCCGCCTGCGCGCACCGCCCCAGTGCAGTTTACAGAATAATAAAAATAATTAGGTACCTAAGTAAGTAAGTTTTTTTTATCACATTTAGCTGCCAATATCGACAGGAACTTATGAGCGTGCCGTTGTCAAAATCACTAACAAAAAAATGCCTCAAGTACCTATAAGCATAGATCATTACCATTATTTTCTCCATTACGATGCATAACTGCATTGCAATCTCAATAACTTTCTTCGAAATTAATTATCGACAGATATTTAACACTTCCATCGGTATTTACGAAGTGGGGCAATTCATCTATGAAACAAATAGCCCCGCGGATACAACGTATCTGAGTCATACACTCACTGGTAGGGTTGTCAAATCGAAAAAAATATTTTCAAAGAATAGTCCGAACTTACTGTGTTTTAAATCTAAAAGCCAATTTTATTAAAGACGCAATTTAGGTGAATAAATTATTTGTAAAAATAATTTATAATTATTAGAATGCCTTCCGGTCGAATTAAAAGGGATTCCTAGCCACCTAGTGTTTGAAGCCCTGTAAAACGAAATTGATAAAAAGCTGATAAAAAAAACTGTTTCTTCTTTTCGTTTCGGCCAAAAATTAGTCTCAAAAATTGGAAAGCCTGATGATACAAGAACTAGAAATTCGTCGTATCTAAACTATAAGGTCCCTTGGACATTTCAAAATTATGCAAGCATGTATGCCTCCTTACAAAAAGACTATCCCGGAAAAAGAGGACGTTTGGCTATTCCATACGCAAGTGTATCAGTGTATGGCATCCGATGCTGTTCTGCTTCGTGAACACTGTTCCGGAGTTCGATTCCGTTATGTCCAATTAAATGCACGCGTCCGTCAAACGCATCTTGTTATTTTGTAAGTATGTGATTTATTGGTGTTTCTCGGTATTGTTTATAAAAAATATTTTTTTAAATTATTGACGCGTGTATGGTTTGGTACCTACTAGGTAGGTAAGTACCTCTGCTTACTTGCGTAAATGATTGCTTTTCTTTTAATTGCTTCAAAGTGTAGTATGGTTCTCGCTTTCATAATTGCCCAGTTACGTGTACCTACTACAAATTAGGTAAGTAGTGTTTTCTAAAAAAAACTGCTTTATCTTTACCAGTGCCCAGCTCGGGCCATGCCGTAAAAAAGGTCTTGCAAGTCGGTGCTCCCGAACGCAAAATTGGTTATTCAATCATGCCGCTGGTTATCTAATTTATTAGGTTAGGTTAGGTTAGGATCAAGCACAATGTCAACAATGGTAACATAGGAAATCAAATTATAATTACTTATCAAACAGCGCAAAATTACCGCAATTAAAAATTAATTGATTGGACCTCCGCGGCTCCGGCGCGGCGGCGTCAGCGACGTTCGCTGTACAAAAAGACATGTACTTAGGTATTTATTATTTTTACTCGCTTTTATTTATTATTATTTATTATATTTATTATTTTTGCTGTAAGATATCAAAGTTCGACATTTTTGAAGAAAGAAAAATTCGCTTATGAACGAGATTTGAATCCGCGCACCGCCCGTAGGCCTCTGACATGGCTATATACACCTATGAAAAATCGCAGGTGTGCTGGTTTCATCACGATGTTTCCCTCACCGTTTTAGCAACTGATAATTAATTTATAATACGCACGCACAAAACTTACAAAAAGCCAGAGGTGCGCGCCTTGGAATCGAACTCGAGACCTCTGACTTGTTAATCGACGGTAATAGGTACCTACCACTAGGCTATCAGTGCTACATGTAATTTATTGTCTATAAATAAATAAACATTTTATAAAATATTTATGCATACAATGCAATGCTTAAACTAAAGTTATAAATTTTTGTGGAAAGAAAAAATCTATTTCAAGCGGGATCTGAACGATATTGTTTAAATGTTTTGATTATAAGCAATGTACATGTGATAACAAATTAGATTTGGTACTTGCGTACAATTAGCGAGTCCGTCATTGTGTAGCTCTCGTATCACACACGCGAATCAACATACCTCGTTCCTCTCAATTTATTCTAACAACTCAACTAGAATATTGCTCATGATTTCAACATTATAGAGTTAGTGTCAAACTTTCAGTTTTAACTGCAAAATTCGAATATCGAACATAAAATAATAATTAAAATTATCATAAGAGAAGCGGGTAGAAAATTATTACCCAGGATTTCGTCCTGTGGTGTTTGATTTCATTTTAGATTGCAGAAATAGGTATCTATATCAAAACAACAAAATTAAATATCAATGGATTGTACGGCACTCTAGACATTGCGCCAACCCTAACATCAATTATTAGTTCAGATAAAAGTGTTGTCTTATGTTGTAGGTATCTCTAGTGGTCAGTGGAAGTAGGCCGGCTTGACCGGAGTAGTAGCACAGAATATCAGCGTGAAATAATATTGTTATAATTGATCAGTGATGCTCCTGCTCCTACCTGCGTCCTAACGCTATTAACGCGTATCTTTGTCAATGCTATAGTGTTCAACAGAGATAGCAAGAAAGTTATCACACTAATTAACGGGTTAGTTCGCGGTTGGACGTGGACCATGAGAGCATTGGAGGATTAAACCCTTCATCCATAATTACCCCTCTCGGATTATGAATATGATAATTATGTTAAGGAAGAATAATCCCTTATATTTCCATAACCCCGCACAATTAAGGGATACTCTTGGTGTTGCAATGCAACCCTCCGCATCCCTAGGTTACGCTAACTTAGGTGTTTACGCCAGGATACAAATGTATGATTATTAATATGATATTTGACAATTACTTTCATCGTTACCTATCGTTATCGTACATTGTAGATTGTAGACTTATAGAGAGAGGGCTTTTGTTTTTAGACATCGCGTGATTTACATTTTATTTAACTAAGTAGGTACTTTAAATATTAACACTTAACTCTGGTAGAATTAATAGACTATAATAGTTCACTTTGCCAAACATAAGAAGTAGGAGACTTGTAGAGCGCTGGTAGAGAGTTCAAGTTTTATATATTACTAGAGGGTCGCCCGTGACTTCTTTCGCATGGATTTGGCATCACCTAATATTTAAAAATTCATTGTTTCTTACTTTTTGAGTGCGTTGTTGTCTCTTCTCTTTGTCGTTTCAATTTATGAGTGAAGTTGTCTATCGTTTGGTCGAGGCTGATTATATCCTTAGTAGTAAGTGCACTATATTTTATTATAGTTTACCGTTGTGGGTACGATATCCTTATCCGATATTACACCTCATATTTATGCTTTTATTAAAATTTACATCTTGTGGAAGCGGATACCGGTGCCGGTGCTTGTTCTCACGGGACTTTAAAACAAGCAACAAACGAAAGTACCAAATTACATAAGATAAAAATATGTATATTAGGTAATATGCATTTTTTACAATATTAAAATATCTGGCTCTAAAAATAGTAGGTATTTAAACTAAACTGTTTTTTTATGTAGATTTTATGAGATTATTGACTCACTATATCGCCTGTCGGGGGTCGTCGTGAGTCGTGATAGCAATAGAGAGTGCACCTATGTTTGCGCACACATTTGTGCACTGTAATATCTCCTGCGTAGTACCTAATTCATGAGGCACACATCAACTATATTATTTTTCTTCTTAATTATGTGTTCTTTTCTTTCTTTAATTGGTCTCTGTGACCGAAATTCGGTCCAGGAGAACATTATATCGCGACTATCAAATCACCATGACACTATGAGGACCGCGATCCCCCCAACGATTAATGCACTTTCTACCATCATACCACTAGGCTATCACTGCTCTGACATTATTGTAATATTAAATAATTATATTATATAGATAATTCTATTACAAGTCATTCTCAGAATTTTATTCATAGTTATGGATGCGTTCTGTGAATCTCGCCCTAAGTGCTCTACAAAACTGAACTAACTTAAACCCAAAGAAAACTTATAAATCAAAATACTTGTGTCACAACGTTTTATTTTATTAACGACACTTACAATATGCAGGAATACAAAGAAAATGAGAGAAAGTCTGTGTGTAGTCGATCGTAAATCAAACTTAAACGCCCTAAATTAAAAAAGTAACAATGTGCGTACAATATCGATTGCACCATAAACTGTTAGCAAATATATTTCTTTTACTATGTTAGTAATAAGTTTAACAATTGGTGAATAGATAGGTAGTAGAAAAAATCTCAGTTGGCCAACTATAGGTACGATCTTACTGGAAGGCCAGGGGAGTGTAACATTTGTGTAAGGTTTATTTATTTTAGACAAAACATTTAATGTTTCCGACCGTGAAGCAATGCTAAGATATCAAGATACAATGTGCTACTATAGGGCGTTGTAATGTAGGTTCGTGTGATTCGGTATTTATTCCTTAGAAATTACAGCAAGAAGCTTGATTGGATGAAAATCAATGTGATCAATAATTTAGTTGCCTAAAGCCTTTCGCAACAGAGATGTTGGCTATTTATTTTAAAATTATCATTTTAGTTAACAATTTTTTTTTGGTAAAATCTAAATATTCCATAAAATAACAATGTCTCATAAGGGTTTAATCATTCTTTAAGGGTTTAATCATTCTTTACTATGAACAGTGAGTTCTATTTTTAACTTTAGGCCTATTCTTAGAATGAAAGACGGGTTCCATGAAATACATAAGTCAAATTGTTAGTAGGTAAAACCAATTCGTTCTAGACGACTTATTTAGTATAGAAAATTGTGCTTGATTATTTAAAAATTCAAGTTTTTCTTCCTTAACTAAACATTAACATAAAATCGAAAATGTATTTTATTGGTTAGGTATCTACTTCTTGATGTCTCTATTTCTGAATAAAATTCAATAAAAATTTAAATAGAGCTTAAAATGACCAGAGGTGCAAGCACTGATCTATTTGTCCAATTTTATCGAATGTTTATCAATTTTAAACGTCAAGTATGATATAATGTCCATTAAATTGTGTCAAATTAGACGTTTTATATTAATAAAATTTTCGATAAAAATATCCATGCTCTCACCACAAGGTTTAATATTAACAAACAAGTCAATTTGTGGACACAGTGGAAATCTATTGTCATCTTACAACGCCTTAACTCTGACTTCTAGATCGTTCTGCGATGTTCCCTTTGTCTGAATTTATATTATTGCACTAAATACATGCAATACTTAGTTACACTTTTTGTTTGTCAGCTCAAAAACGTTACGTTAGTATTCTAGGTTACAGTTTCGATAGTAATCGCATCTATTTGTGTGCCATCAGTCAAGCATAAGAATATTACTAAGTTGAAGAATCTTATCTAATTTAGCAATCACGAATCCATCGAATAGCTAATTTAACGTTACAAAATATAAGGAAACTAAAAAACTTTCTTATAAAAATCTTGACTAATCTATTGCGTACAAAATTACAGTTGTAAGATATCTGTGTTGGGTATTTACTTATATACCTACAAATATTTTACAACATTTTAAAACTTATGCAAAGCGAACTCCAGCTTCCAAATGCTTAGTGAAGGAAAACATTTAATTGAACGCGTGTCGATTTACGCTGACGAATCGTAAAAATACTCGTTCCAACATTAATATGCGTAAAATTTGCATTTTTGGTGATATGCTGTGTCTATAATCGTGAAATACGTGTTTTGCTGACTACGCTACCTACTTAGTTTTTAAATAACGTAATGACGATTAAACAACTTAAGTGACTACTTCTCAAAATACGTTTCAATCAACAGTTATTTTATTTAGTGACAGGTATGTACAGCAAGGAATAGCCAAGCTGAAGTGGCAACCCATATTGCTATAAAAGTCGACGAACGATGGGGCACAAAGTGAGCTTGTAGACATTAATGAAAGACTAAAGCAAATTTCTATTCTAATTCTTAGAAAACTTATCACTCCGACGATTGCCCAAAGTAAGGGAAAATGAAATTTTAAAGTACTTCTAATCCCTGTGAGTAATCTAATCTTTCTGACGGGCATCAAACAAGTTTTAGATATAGCTTCAGTAATAAACTCATCTGAATGTGTACCTGGATCTAACAGGTCACGAGCCTGGCTTTTACGACTTCCGTTATTAGGTACTTTTCCTTCAACTACCTTACTGCACTTGCAAAACTTAGATATCTTTAATGTTTTTTATTTCTCACGACAAGAAAAAATAGCAAATTCATTACTAGTAACATTACCCAAAGACATTAAATCGTGAAAATATTTCAAGTGAAAAATTCCAATAATAAAAAAGATTTCACAAAGATTGTTTCGTCTTCCTAAAAAACCAACAAAAACTGAACTGCTTCATATTATCCGCTTCGTGTTGATAGATTATAGACATGAGTCTAATGAAACGTAACGTAACAGAAAACTGTCCATAATGACACGTTACCAGTGGTTGCGGACGCCTGCCCACGGGCCCATTGTGAGCATTCAGCCGCAAATGGACGGAGAAGTTCTATTTTACATTGTAATGTGAGGAGAGCTGAGCGGTTTGGCCAATAGTTTTTATTCATCATCATCATTTCAGCCGGAAGACGCTCACTGCTGGGCAACGGCCTCCCCCAAGGATTTCCATTCATGTCGGTCCTGCGCTGTTCTCATCCAGCGACTTCCCGCGACTTTCTAGAGGTCATCGGTCCACCTTGCAGGAGGCCAGCCAACACTGCGTCTTCCGGTGCGCGGTAACCACTCCAGGACCTTTGTGCCCCATCGTTCGTTAACTCTACGAGTAATGTGCCCGTCCCACTGCCACTTGAGCTTGGCTATTCTTTTTGCTATGTTGGAGACCTGGGTCCTTCTGCGTATCTCCTCATTTCTGATTCGATCCCACAGAGAGACTCCAAGCATTTTTATTATAAGCTGCGATTCTTGATGGGTATAGAGCCAGTGAAAACTATACATTTTATATTTTTGACAAGCGCTTTCTCAATACGGTAGTGAGATTCACCTCAAAAATCCTCGGCAAGTTGGCAAAATCCTTTTTTATTACGAAATTGATCGTTTGGCTCCTGCCGGGGCTTTTATATTTCCTAATGAATATCCAGTATAACTCATAATTATATTTACTATAGGGAGTGTTCAAATCCAGCTTCAAATGCAATTTATGCATTTATATTCATTTCATTCGTAATTTATTTATTATGCAATTTTCTTCCCCTTTCATATTCTATCTAATAAAACCGTGACAGACAACCCACAGATAATAAATCTAATTGCATGCATAGCCCTCTCTCTTCCTCTTTCCTATTTTTGCTGTGCCGATAGGATCCATATTAACCTTTATTATTTAGAGTCCACCTTTTGTTAACTATCTATGGAATGCAATAAAGTTTTGGGTATTGAATAAACTAGTAGGTGTTCCTCTAGGAGAATTTCCTTCAAATTTCCAGAGTGCTTCAAATCCTTCTATAGTACTCTATGGCAGGATTTTAGAAAATTTCACTGATATTAGGTAAAAAACGGACAAAGCTGCGGGCAAAGTGCTACAGGCTATTGTGAAGCTTCTTACCATTCTTAGTATGCGTCGATGTAAGTAGAATAGCGATTGATATTCTATCATGATAGTGGTTGCGGCTGTTTAGTTACATTTTATCTTTTACTGTGTCAGTAAGGTTGTTACGTCATACAGTCTCTGGGGATTCACTAACTGGTTTAAGTTGCGTCGTTTCTTGATGTCCAGCTTTTTTATTTTTGTTTATATCTTAGTCGTGTTGGTGACGATATTTCTAAAAATATATAGCAAAGTCGCTACCTATTTTTTCTCATCTTTTATACGTATTTCTTCTTGTTCTTCTTGTTTTTCAATTAAATACGTTTACGGATGCCTGTATGTAGATACCTAGTATTTTGCTTTAATGTTCATTCGCCGCTTTTTAAATTCAATTATGTTGCACAGACATGTAAGTGGCTATTGCTATGATTAGATTTTGTATGAAATTCTCTGTCAGGTAACAGGAACTTACCAACAAACTGTGAAACATACCCTAAATTACATTAATGGATTAATGCTCTATTAAATCTATGTCAACTCAAGCGTCTATAGCTTACGGTTACTATTTACCATCAGGCTAAAGGGGGCTTTGTTTGTTTACCATCTAAGTAATAGCAAGTACTTATCAAAACAGTAAAAATTATCAAATTAATTAGTTAATTACCAAATAATGGACTTTGTAATTTTGAGATTTAGAGCACCTCAGACTTGTTTTAAAGATCACTGTGTGTAACTGAATGTAACAGCTCGACTGAGAAAATTATTTATTTTTATTATTAGCTACTATTGTCCCACTGCATGGCAAAAGCCTTCCTTCCTTACCATACTCAACTCAAATTCAAATTCAAAAAGTTTATTTGCTAGAATATGGTGTAAAGGATATTCCCTTAACCTAACCTATCCTTTTCCCACTTTAAAGGAAATTCAAAGTTGATATTACCTATATAACTTTAGAATAATGTGAATTTATACATAAATATGCATAAATTCACGCCTTTTTCCCTTTTTACATAATCATGCCTATTCACAAAACTGGCTCTTTATTTCTGTCAAACGTGTTTATGATATGTTTTGTGTCTGCAATTTTTTTATAAATGTTTAAGCTACTCAAATCATAATATTCCGATGTGAGTTTTGAAATCGAAACCTCTGAAATTTTTGGTCGGTATTTTAATTCGGCGATGAAGTAATTCAGTTTTTTATTTTTTTACATCAAAGGAGTTCTCAACCAATGTTTAAAAATATCTTCCTATTTACATAGAACTTAAATACATTTTTTCAATGCTAGATTTTTGATGTTTGAATTAATTTGGAGATTTTAGAAGGTATAGTGTCTTATGGTTTTGTTAAGACGACTTATTTATGACATTGGACGACTTTGTTATGAACTTATGACGCCTGAGTCCTAACGAGACCTACGACCACGGAAACTGCAAAGTTCTCACATTAGGGAAAAACAATTTAAATATCTGTAATAGTTTTCCGATAAATGTTGTTTTATTAATAATCTCTATGTTGCAACAATTAATTTGTTATAGTAGGTAAATGTAGCCAAATTCCAAACACGAATCAAGTTGCGCATCGTAACAAATAACAAATTATTCCAATAAATTGATGACATTAATTCGGTTATCACCATCGATTGAGTAACTAGGGTTGCGCAAGACAATCGGTGCGAAATCGATTCGAGTCGGCCGAGATTTTGTATCGAATCGCATGGCACATGGACTTCCGTTAGTTGATTTTTGTAGAATTTTGACACGGAAACACACATCTTTACCATTTTCGACGAAGCGTAGGTTAATGTAGCGTTTCAGGCACGTTCACACGGTAATCGTTGGGTTAAACTCGGAGTAGTTTTTACGTGACCGATATTATCAAATCGTGGTACCTATATTTTTTTTCAGTTAAATCGTGTTTGTACAACGGGGATTTACGAGCGCATTTGCGCCTTATTTTTGACGCTGATTGACCAAGTAGTCTTCGTGCTAATGCTATAGATTCTATGAAAATATTGACATACATAATGGCTTTATTGTATAAGAGCGATAGTAGGCATCCCGCTACGAAATCATTTAGTTTTATTATGTTTTTAGGTTTTTTCCATGTTAATGGTGTGTCTAAATAAACTTCTTTTTTTCTTTTTTTCTAGTTTATTTCAGTATTCACAGGTTTGACGAATCTTCGTTGAGATTGGAGTTATGACCTAAATTCGCTAAGAAGAACATAAATAATCTTCCAGTCGAGAAACAAATAAGACTAATACACAATCAAGTCTAGGAAACTGAATCAATTAAGTTCTAACTACGATGCATCAATAACGCGTCATTGATTGTTTTTAATTGATGCCACGTGTTGTGTATGTGTAATGAATGTCTCTCTGTATGGGCAGTACCTGGGGCGTAAGCGACGTGTTATTTGTATTGTGACATAATTATGAGTGTCAACAGTAGGTCGTAGGTACCGGACCTATTAGTGAAAGTTTCTGGTAAATATCGTCGCTCATCAAAAAGGTGTTAAAATAATAAAATAAAAAATTGGATAATACCTATTTAAAGCTCTGGGGGGCTACGCATACGCCACCTGCTCAGCTAACTTCACAGATACAAATCAATGGTGTGTACCTACACACCATTGATCTGTATCTTACTGTAAGTACGTACAACTTAAACATCACGTCTCGCGTCTATTTGAAAAAGTATATCAAGGTAAATCATGTGATGCAAGACAACACATGAACACTACATGAGGACCTTGAGACACAAGACAGTTTAATAGCAGAGTATAATCGTGGCTGCAATGACAGCGCTCTGGGAAAACCATTGTCAGTTAACAAGGATGCAGAATTAGGTGGCGTATGTACGGCGCAGGCGCACGATGCAAGGTTTGCGATCATATAAGTATATTATTTAATTTACTTACTTTATTCTAGACTAGCTTTTACCAGCGGCATCGCTCGCGTGGTACTTGAATATAAAATTCAATTTACGTTGTTATAATAACAATAAACGTGTTGTTTTTCTCGGGAACTAGGTACTTTTTTACGGATTAAAGGTACCTTTTGTGCGTTTGTGTACACCTGACAACGTACCTATATGAAATTTCAGGATGATCGCTTCAGTTTTTGTTTTTTGGTTTAAAAGGTAACAAAAAAACTTACTGTCACATTTATAATATTAAGTTAGGATTAGGATTGTTAGGATAAAACCAAGGAATGTAGTCTATTTGAATTCAAATTCGGGCTCCAGGCCCGCTGGTACCCTATCTTTTTCCCAATTTCCTAAAATGTTTGTAAGGCATTATTTATAATATGGCCTTAACAGGTACCTATCTATTAAAAAGCCATAAAGTTTAAGAGCTTTGGAACTGAATCAATCAGTCAGTGCAGAGGTCAATCTTTTATAAATTCAAGATGTTTATTCTCAGCACTAGACTTTAGTTAGGTGGTCGTTTCGATAGCTCTGAATTAAAATGTTAATTATTATGTAACGTGTCTAAAATGTGGGAAAAAGTCACTATAGAATGCCACTAAGATATGAATTACGGATATCCGGGGTTACTCAGAATGATGTAGGTATAAAATAAAATTGTGAGAGACAAAAAGATTGCTAATATTAAACTAGACATAGGATTTTGCCGAGTTTTCTCGAGAACTACTTGAATTTTGACTATTTGGTTACTTGTGCCGTGTGGTTTCCGGCCTAAGAATAGAACCACCCCTAGTCGTCCCACGGGTGTAGTAATAAGCGACAAAGGGAAAGATTCGGAGGATGTGCAGCAGCATCCTTCAGTGTAACAGCAATCATCTGCTACTGCGATTGCCAACCCGCTGGCCTACCGAGGCGATTATGGGCAAATTCCTCCAATGAGCGCACAATAGGTTCAGCAGTGGATTGATGATGATGATAATGGTCACTTGTTCGAAGAGAAAATGTGTCCTCACTTTCAATGAGCACTTTTATTTTTAATTACCTAAGTAATTTGTAAATTTATAACCTAACATACACACATCAGTGTCAAAAGTTTGCGATCACTAGCATAAACTGATATATTTTTTTAAATTGAACTTTATCTAGAAAAAATATTTATTGTGTGTTTTCTTTAAATAGAAATACCCTAAAAAAATAAAACTACTTTTTATTTTTTGTGAAAAAAAATTGAGTAATTAATCATAATGTAATTGTAACAGAAATTTGATAGAAAGAAAAAGACTGTTTAACCAAACTTAAACAACAATTATTAATAAAAGGTTTATATTCAATATAGTATAATTCCTCCCCTGGCCCGAAGACATGCGGAGATTCTCCTGGGCATGCTCAGAATTAAGTTATTCAGTATTTCTTGGGGTAACCTGTTCCATTCTTGAATAGCGGCTTCTCTGAGCTCTGGCACTGTCTGGGGACGTGGCTGACAGTTCCAAACAGCTCGCTTAAGAGCATCCCACGCATGCTCTATTGGGTTTAAGTCAGGCGACCCGGTAGGCCAGTCTAACCTTGTGATGTCGTTTTCTCGGACAGCAGCATTGACTCGTTGAGCTCGATGGGCGGGCGTACTATCATCGACCAGTACAAATTGGTGCCCATGGTTTACTCGGAATGGTCTGACGATTCCGTCAATAGCATTGCTTTATGCATGTCTGCTGTCATGAAGCCTTGATACGGGATCAAAGTCGTTCTAGCTCTAATCATAATATCATCCCAAAACGACACCGATTTCCCGCCTTACTGAACTGTTCCAGTGGCAGTTTTTTGCCTTTCACGGTCTCCTGGTCTTCTTTAGACACGGACACGTCAGTTATCTGAATGACCTACCGATTCACAATTCGTCAACGAAGAGACAATTTTGATAAATGTTTTCTTCTTAATATTGTTCATTTTGCCGAAGCCTAGCCCACTGCAATCTCCATCGTTGACATTGCCGGGTATCCAGAGTAGCTCGCCAAGACCTCCGCGCTCGTAATCCAGCCTGGCGCAGGCAATTCCGAATGGTCTGAGTGCTAACTTCAAGCCCAGAGGCGGCCCGAACTTTTACTTTTATTTTAGTAGTGTTGGTTGTTGGGTCACGAGCTGCCAGCAATCTAATATAGCGCTTTTAGACAGCAGTGAAAACATTAAGGCAACCACTGCGGGGTCGGTCAGCTAAATTACCCACCTCGTGGTACCTCTGCAACGTGGTCAGGACACAGGATTGGGATATACAAATCTGCGTGCTATTTATCTCGTGGTGTATCCTTCTTCCCTCAAAGTTACTATTTTTGCTCGTAAAACTTCTGATAATCCTCTTGGCATTGTTTTAATCACAACTTTCCGCGAAAAAGTATTTTAAATCCGTTAAAATTGACTAAATCAGATTTGAAAATGAGCGTAAGCGAGGCTTGAAAGCCTTTTTATATGGAAAAACAATTAAACTGTTTTAGTGTTTTATATTCTAATACTATATTTTTAAATAAATAATCTAAAAAAAATAAAAAAATCCTAATATAATCAACCATAACAAAAAAAAAACAATTTTTCAAAGTGATCGTAAACTTTTTTTGATGTGTGTAGGTCCAGTAAAACGTCAGATTACCACTAGCCATAAATAAATGAACACACTATTTGTCAAAGTCTAATTGACGACACGATTATTAGTTGATATTATTAAAAAGATCAGTTTTCTGCGAGAGGTCGCGGGTTCGATTCCCGCACAAACAAAAATTCTTGTAGTTGAGAGTCCGGTCTGGTTGTCTGTCATTGTGGAATTAGGTACATTTGTGTAATGATACAGGAGAAAATTCATTGAGCAGAGAAAATCCCACTATAGGTAAGGTTAAAAAAAAGCTACGTTTAAAAAAAAACTCGTAGATTCATTTCAATCAACAAGAAAATTTGAAATTCCATTTCAAAAACCAATTCAGCAACACAACCGAAACATTATCCAATAGGTACCTGACCTGCGTCAACAACGCTATCGCACAGATGCCAGCGCTCGCGCACAGCCCGCGCCTGCGGTGCCGGCCTGTGCCATACTCGTAATCAATTACATTACATTTGTAAGATCCAATGTACCTAATTACATTTGATTCATTGGATGGACTCGAACTTATTGGAGTTTAAGGTCATGCAGTGGAAGCTTCTCAAGGTTTAATGAGGGTTTACTTCAAGGAGAAGCGGATTCATTGTTCTAAATTAAACTGGAAGCAGTGATAGCTTAATGGTACGACCGTTGGACTGGCAAGTCAAAAGCTTAAGATTCGAAACCTCTGAGTTTTTAGTTCATGTGCGTTTTAGAAATGAATATTGCTAAAATGGTGAGGCAAAACTAATTCTTGAGGAAACTATGTGATTTTTCAACGGTGTGTAAAGCCATGTCAGTACCCTACGTGCGGTTTAAACTCTGAAACCAGGTTGTTCATCCACCATATGAGAAAGATGAAGAATTAAACTGATTTTGATTGTAGTATTAATGTAAGAGAGAGATGGTAGAGTAGAGAAATATCTTTTTGAAGATGCCTGCTAGCAGCAGTTCTATTTTTTTTGTACTTTATATTCAATACGTTTTTGGGACACAATCTATTGCTAAAATTTTCTATTTTAAAGTCTCTATGTAGCAAAAGTATACATCAACAATTCCGTTAAAATCCTAATAGAAAAGCTTGTATTGATAGAATTGATGTACTAATGCAGCATAGAGATGTCCCAACTAGCAATTTTCTCTTGTAGATGTGCTGATTTAAGAGCTAAGGTGTTACAACTGACTTACATGTGTCTTGACTATGACAGAACATCTTATAAAAGCATGATTCAAGACGTTTTGTACTTAAAGAGTACTAACACTTAGTACGTGCTCTTATAGATGTATATAAAGAATCGTTGTAACACATCTATCAGTACAGTTGTCTTACAAGCGCATTTTTACAGAGCAATTGCTCTTGAATATTATTTACACTTAAAAAAGCATCTTAAAAGTACATTCTTTCTTAGTAGAATCTGCATTGAGTGGTTTATAACACTTATGATCTTAATAAACTTTTGCATAAAACTACTATGAAACCAACTCGTTCTAAGTGTAAATTGTCTTCTCTGAGTCAAATTAAAGAGAAAGCGAATAATAGTAGAGCTCTATCAGACTATTTGGTCTTATGGAAGACTTGTGAACACTTTATTAAGAATGTCGGCCATTATATTCATGTAAACAACGCTAAGTGTTTGTAACACTAACAGTTAACTATGGAGTTTGAAAAATGGAAAAAATTTAAAAGAAGCGGAGCATATAGAAATAAAATAAAACAAAAATACACAAAATCACAAATAAAACTACTTACAACTACGATAAAAAACGATGGAGCTAGTAAATCGGTCGATGGTTCCGTAGAAAAACAAGAAGATAATATTATGTTGATATAATATATTATGCCACTACTATTCATTGCAGTATTTTTGCGCTCTGCCCACCTATTTATCACTTATATTTTAACGTATAGTTAAACAAAGATACTCTAGGTGGCTGTAGAACTTTGCGGGTAAAAAAAGCTTTTAATTTAATAATAAATATGATAATGTATACGTACGTAGGTACTCCTGAACTTGAAAATGTAGGTAGGTACAATATTCTGGTTTTAATTACATACAAAATTCGCATTCATCAGGCGGATAGTGGTCGTAAGTTGCGAATTCGTGGCAGTTTCGGCACCAGAAGAATTCGGCATGCAATAGTTTATTTACATCGCTTTGAACTAATATGAAATGAAATGGCTTTTGAGGGCCATTTTCGTTATACCATGATGTGTATCCACAAGCGAAACATTTTTGTGTAAGAATAAAGTGAGTTACGGTCCAGGGCCACTTCCTCTTCTTGAGCAATCTCATTTTTTTTTTACTCAAAAAGCAGTCCACATCCATTATGGTAACCATTATACTATCGATCGTGACACAGCCGGGTCAATATTCACTACAAAAAGAGTTAATAAAAATATTTTAAAACAAACTCACTTAAAAGTCACAACTTACCCAACAGTTAGGTACCTACATATAATATACTGATGCATATTTGTCTCATCTAATATTACACCTACCACAAAATGGTAATTTGTAAGCCATGGTTTTAAAAGGAACCCTAAATTTATTAAATGGCTGCAAGTAGTTCTTTTATGTAAGAGCTCAATAAGTTCAAAAGGCTTAAAATTAACTTAAGTAGTGTGAAATAAGACATTTTAGTATTAAAGTTATCTTAGAGAAGAGTAATTGGTCTTATAAATCTCTAATGGCGTCAGTTTTTATTTTTATAATAAGTTAATATGTTTTTACTAATATTCTAAATACATAATTAAGTGGGCCTGTGAAAAAATTCTACTTTATTCCACAAAACATTCGAAGAAATGTACACCGCAAGTCATTTAAGTTCATAGACACATAATTATCAAGCAAATGAACTAAATGGTTACAAGAAATAAAAATACTACTAATACAAATAATACTTACACAAGTTGACAGTTAAACTTGTTTTTTTTTTATTTCAACAGCACTCGCGCACACACTTTCGGTTGTTGTGATAAATATTCCGTTATTGAGCTTCCAGAGAGCAATATAAGGGGAATTACACTTGCAAGTGCAGTCTTAAGAGTGCTCTAAGTCTATTTTCCCTCAAACCATGCTGTTATAAGACCATCATAAGTTATTTTGGTCTTACAACAGCAGTAACAAGATTATTGTTAGTGTAAAGTAATCTTCAATAAGAGCGTTATTAGTTGACTGTAAGTGAGAATTCTCTTATAAAGTGCGCCTAAATCGACACTTACAGTTGTCTGTAAGTATGCTAAAAGAGTAAAAATTATTGGTCTTAGGACACTTTTAAGTTAAAATTTTGCTAGTTGGGGTGTTGCCAACCGCCGCTGTGACTAGTTTCTATCTGAATTCAATCTGTTATTGCAATACGTGCTTCCGTTATCAATTTATTCGTTTAGCACTTGAAAATGGAAGAATCTAGAGTCTAAATTTAAATTAAATACTACGGTTCTTACTGCAGTCATACAATTTGTTTTATTGACACCGAGATAGCACAAACGCGTTGCAATACACGTTTCTGAAAGTTTTAGTTTACAGATTTTTTCAGGTGAGATCAGATTGTTAAAAAATAAATAAACCAGCTTCTAACTGTCCCACTGCATGGCAAAGGCCTCTTCTCATACAGAGAAGGATCGAGTATTAATCACCACGCTAACTCACTGCGTGTTGGCGATTTCAGACTATTAAGTTCAGGTTTCCTCACGATGTTTTTCTTCATCGTTAGTCAGTAGTGTCATAGTACTAAGAAAGTACATATCACATTGAAAAAGCCACATTGGTACATGCCAGGTTCAAACACCCACCCACATACTTGCAAAACGGGCTCGTAACTAATGCGCCACTACGACACTTAAATTCAGATTCAGGTCAGATTATTATTTTGAATTTTTTGTTTGCTTATACACTTTTTTAAATTGTTTTTTTTTTTTTTAAATTGAGCTGCCAATACATCGCCACTATTACAAGCGCTTTGATCGTCAGTAGTATTTACTGTAGTAGTAGTTTTCTGACAAGTTTTTCATTTCGGTTTCCACTGTTTTATAAAGTGTTAACACATTTGAATTTGCTTTTATTATTTCAAGTTCATTCAAAGTTAATTTTAAAAGTAACTAAACGAGAAGTGTTTTTCTAGTTATCATTGCAAAAAACTGTCTATAATGTACCTACCTACCTACATAAGTGATTTGATGATATCATTAAGCACTTAATTATATAAACACTAGCTGAAATCGTGTTGACTGTTTTATCCATTAAGACGTTGTGTTAATAAAGTAAATCTTCAGCGCCAAAACACGCAAGAAATAAGTTTTTTACTATTAATAAAATAATTTACTACCAATAAATATCTAATACTTAACTAAATGAAGAAAAAAAGAAAATCAATCATTAATAACTTACAAATTATATTATATATATTTTTTTATTGTAGACAGTTATTAGATATAATTAATACCTGAGATACAGGATTATCGTAGTTCTGGTACCTATTATTATAACATGTTGTCAAATTAAGCTTATTTAAACATATTTGTTCAAAAGTTATTCTATTCTATTAATCATTCTTAGATTAAAACACAATAAAACGATTAAAAATCATTAAGTTATCTAAAGCATATAGATTAAAAGGTTCATAGCTTGCCAGGAAGAGTCCAGAATCTTGCAATGACTATCACCTCATTCATAAATATCTCAAAGCATTATAATGTACGCAATAAGTTGAGCTCCAGATAAATTGTTTTTTGTTTAAATAGATTCTTGATCATATAAATACCTTACGAGTGTTAAGGATTAATTGCCTTATAACCAGAAATACTCGTATCGGATGTGAAGTTTGTCTTTGCCCCTTTCTATCTCTTCTCTATACCATGCGAAGCATTATTTATTCTCGCGCCATTGCTGCATCGCCCAATAAACATCAACAACGAGGAATTGATTTAATTACTTACGAATACACAAACAAACAATAATTTAGACATTTTCAAAAGTGTGTTAAACAAAATGCGAAAACTTGAATTTATTATTATTAGACTAACTTCGTAAAGATCAGGAAATGATTTCCTTGAAAGAAAAATGAGTATTTTAAAAAGAGATGGTTTGTTATAGTTGTTATTTAAAGAGGACCCTATTTATTTAACTAATATAATTGATCTATCTTCACTTCAATCATCCAATATGTCTCTTCAGATAGATAGATAAAAATATCTGCTCGTCGAAGTCTACTGATTTTCTAAATAAAGTGCTAGACTTTCTCTGAGAAATTAGTTCTTAATTATTGCTGCACTATTTCTGCATCTTTTAAAACAGATTTTCTTAATGAAGTGCCCTTCAGTTTTTGTTGCATTTCATAAACAACCTTCAAGTCAGTCAGCCAGTAAGACGAATTGAGAGTAATATTGTTCAGAGCAGTTTTTTATTTTTATAATGCTCGCTTCATTGGTCTATGGCGAAATTAATTAGTTTTAATTGATCATGAAAACTAAGTATATTTTCAAAATATTATGAAAGCTTAATTAAAGGAGTCAATTAAAGTATTTTGTTACTGGATATCTACAAATGGATTGACTTTTTTGCACACTTCTAGGTACAAGTGAAAAAGTAATAAGCTCATAAATATATGTATAAAGAAAGAGTTTCTAAGTAACCCTTAGACCAAGCCCTTTTAAATAATACCCATCATGGTAAACAAAACAAACATACTTAAAAAAAAATAACATCCCAACTTTAAGCCCTCTCCAATTAGCCCAAATATTAAAAATTACTTCATAACTTCATAAGCATTATAGATATGTATTGCATACCGAATTTTTACTCTCTACTATTGGTAACCTGCGAGTAAAATGGCTGTGATAGACAAACTGACAAGAGGATATCTGGTATTATAAAATTATCTCGTACAAAATCTAGACGATTTTCTCTCTTTTTTCAACAAAACGTGACTCCGCCTGCCAATTTAGATTTTGTCTAGACGTTTATGTTATTTTTAGATTATTATTCTTGTACGTTTAAGTTAACTTTTTTTGAAACGTGATTTCCATCGTAAACACGATAAAAAACCTTCTCTTTGGTGTATTATTTAGTAATAAAAATAATAACACTAGCTCATGAGCTACTTCACAGAAAACGTAGGTACGACAAAAAGAAAATTGAAGAAAAAAATCACACAATGTTGATTCATTCGCGTGAATCGAAGTCCCAATTAAACGGTAACAATCGATGATGAAAGGGTTTTTTCGTTGTGTACCTGATGGACCGTACCTACCTTGTACGAAATCGTTTGGTTCAGACGCCGTGAAGGTGATGAAACTTCTGAGGTCCTTTTTTTTTGTCGTAGGTTATGTGTAACCAGTGTGAATGATTCTTCACTTGGTTGAGTGTAACAAAAGATTAGCTAACCGTATCCGGAGGCTGAATTGAGGTAAATTAAAACTGTTTGTGGATACAGGGCCGCTAGTTAAGGATAAAGTTTTTTTGTAGAAGTTTGCATGTGATTGTGAAAAATCGTTTAGTTTTGTTTCAGTTTTCAGTTTTTTTTGTGTGTTTCAGTTTTCGGTTTCAGTTTTTCCTTTACGATGTGTAAAGCCATGTTGGAGGCCTACGGAAGGTTAAAACCTCTGATTTGTTCATCAATTACACGATATGAAGAAGAAATTATACCTTTTCAGAAAATTTGGTAAAATGAAATTCTATTGATGGCATCTTGAAAAAATCACAACCTTATCTTCGCCCCTACTAACCTAATAGCTTTGCCGTGTACAATATGGCAAGAATAATAAGGGAATCAATACCTTAAGAGTAGAGGATTCGATCCCGGTCGATTTTTGTATTGGTAATGGAAAGTGGTAACAAAAACATTTAAACATATCAACTAGAAGCAGCTGAATATCAGTTTTCTACATCTGATCCCCATAACGCAAAGTGATACGATATCCTAAAGTTACATAAGTTGTCAAGATTTTATGCTGGTACTGGCTCCCTATATCGACTGTCAAAGATCTTCATGACAGCTGGGGCCAACAGCATAACTTGCTTTCCGAGGCACGGAGCAGGTGATAATTAATTTATAATACGCACATAACGTTAAAAAAATCAAGAACCTAAGACCTCTGATGTTCCTACCAATAATTGAAATGTAAATAAAAGACACAGACATCGATCTTTGGACTAAAATGAAAAAAACCAGATCATGGTCCGCTATTTAGTGATCCCTTTTCTAGATGATAATGCCGCGACATTTTTTTTTTTAAGTGTGGCACTAGTTATGACTTTGTGCCAATTTCGGGTAATAAAAGGTAGGGAAATTATATTTTTGATGGAAAATAACGGATAGGAAAGGGAATTTTGTAAGGTTCAGGAAAGGAAGTATTTTAATATTTAGGAAAAATATATATAAATAGACATAGGTACATAAACTAAATCTTTATATCATTTTTAAACAAGAATGAAGATATCAACTTATAATATTTAATAGGATTCATTATTAAATAAGAAATACAAGTAGGAAGGGAACGGACGAGAACGGAGGAAGGATGAATGATCATGACGGGAACAGGACGCGACATTTCAGAAACCGTTGACAATGTCTTGCAAGCGCATGCGCGATGAAAAAAAAACCATTGATCTTAATAGTATGCAACCAGGTTCTACAGATTTGCATTTCAATCGTCTTCAAATCTTACTGTTAAAACGGTTATACTTTTAAAACAGTTAAGTCATTGTCGGTACATCCTTGTACATGAATCATGTACGTGTATCAGTATGTTTTGGGTACAGTGGGTCAGTCGCCGGCCGGGAATCGAACCGGTTGGAGCAGTACTCCACACCTACGTGTTTGTGATATTTCAATGTCAATGATGTTGTGTGATGTTTACTCTGTGGTTTTTATGTTCCGTTTCATGATTTAGTGAAATTGAAGTTTTCGCAGTTGTATCATTTGTAGTGTTTTACAAAATAATCTTATTTTTATTAGTTTATAATTTATTTGATTTGTGATGTGTATAGATGTAAAGGTTATGGACCTGCTTTGCAAACACATAGGTTCGATTCTGGCATGTATCAATCTGATTTTCATTTTCGAATGCCTCTCTTTGCCTCAAATCGATAGATTATTGTCAAGTCTATTAAGTTTACTATTTTCTGCTTGATTCAGTAACACTCCAGCTTCCTTCCCTTTATTACTAGCGTATCACCATGACCATCTAATCATGACTTCTTGGTTCTCACCAGCATAATAATAACTTGTTATATTTTCATGACTGCGGATGTAAAAGTACTAAGTTCAGGGTTCAAGTTATATTCGCGTGTATAATTGAATGCTACGTGTATTCTAGATACGTTTCAGTAATATATCTAAGTTTAATACAGTTTACAATAATATTGTTTCCTCCTGGCAAGAGATCCAAAAGTATACCCTGTGGTTTTAATCATTGCCAGTCAGCGGTTCCTCACCTACATACCTACAAAGTTCGAATAAAATTCGGACGATGGGCCAAAATGCCAGGCATGTCTGGACAAATCCGGATAGTTGGTAATCCCAGACACAGTAAGATTTGTAAGTGAGGGACCCTACATCTCTAATGGATATTTACATATTGTAGTCTAGTTAAAGAAGATTAAAAGACGGCAAACGACAAATAAGTGGGTCATCGGATGGTAAATGATCACCGCCACCCATAGATACCAGAAGCATTGCAAAAGCAGCGTTGCCAGCTTTAGAGGGTGATTGAGCGTCCGGTTCTCTACTTGACTGACCGTACGAAACATGACAGTACGAATACTGTTATTTCGTGAGAGGGTGCAACTACTCCTGTCAACCCGGCTATTCATGCTGAAAACAGCATGAGTACCACCATAACAATCCAGTGAATAGGGAAACGACGTAAGATTATCGGAAATTGTTTTAGTGTCTACACAAATATTGTAGTTTAAGATTTTATTCTATTTACATTACTATTGGAACAAAAAGTATGGTTTTCCAGACTTCAAAACATTACTTTTGTTGGCTATTTTTTGTAGAACTTTTGTCTTTTTTGCCTAAACGTACTTTGAATACAAAGTTGTATCATCTGTGTTGTTTTTATTTATCTCGATGACTTTCTTAAAAGGTCGAGGTTGACGGAGTATTTTTAACAAAAAGTTATCCGTCCACTTTGAGCAAACAAAGAATCTGCCAGGTTTTTACTTTTTATTAAAGCAAAAAGTTGATAGATAATTGGACGAATTAAGCGAGGAATCGTATAATTAATTTACCGGTTATTCATAATATTTTAGCGAGAGTTTCTTTACACTTTTTGTAATGCAGGATTTATATCAGCGCTGCATCAAGAATTACATAACTGTGCTGAGTTTATACTGAAAATGAGAAATAAAACCAATTGTGTTATTTCATTTTGTATAAAAATTATAGGACTTAATTTTGTTTTTGTTTTAATATCATAACTTGAAAAATGCGCATTTTTCCGTTTTAAATGACAGCAGCAAGGTTTTGAATTAAAGTGATTACTGTTTAGTAACGTAGGAAGGTATTACTAGACAGTAATAACAATGTAACATCTGTGGTAATATCAGTAAGTAATAATTAGTATTTTGCCTTAGGCATCGGTTGCTCTATTTGAATAAGTACAAAAAATCCAATTATTTACGCATTGCTAAATTTGTCATTGATGAATGCTATTCTTGCTTGTAATAGGTTTACTAAACGCCTTGATATACTTTACACAATAGCTCTGGGAACCACAGTTTTTGCTTATCTCTGATGACTAATAAACATCATATCAGCCACGTCTCTTTTTAATATAATGCACTCTAAGGTTCAAGAGTTAAAGTTCAAAACAAGATGATAGGATCCCATGATAAATTATCGTGTGTGACGTGGTTGATGTTAAACGAATGTCTCGGCAAAGAAAGGGTAAATTAGTAACAATTAAGTTTATTTAATTAACTCCTCAGTGGACTAATGTGGAAGTATGTTGTAATTAAAAATTGCATAGTATAAGATCTATAATTTGTTCTATGTATAAGGAAGTTTAGAATTTAAAATCAGATGATAAAATGTATGCAGTTATTCATCTGAGCATTCAGTGTTCTCAATTCTAGGCCGCATCGCCTTATGGTCCTCCATTATACATAAACCGTCCATTTACAGTACATTTACCATTCGACCGTCTGTCACCGTTCTATAAATACCGTCGGCTATGCGCGTACGCATTGACTCGTTGCTTGACCTTTGTGTCAAATTCATTCAGTATTGTACTGACATGCTCGCCTCGCCTCAAGTAATTACTTGGGTCAGCGAGGCTTACACGTTATGTGAACCGACCCTTTAAGGAGATTTAAAAGAGGTGCAAATTTGGAAAATTTATTGACGATGTTTCTATTAATGATAGCACAAGGATTGCTGTTTTAATTTTGTTTTGATCTAATTTGAATAACAAGAGGTGGTCCTGGTTTAAAGACAGAAACAGACAAATTTAATCATGTAGGTGAAGCTAACCTACAATATTAGATAGATTATTATCTGGAGTGAGGGCCTGGACCATACCCTCCTAATTTAAAGGCTGCTAATTTAAAGATGTGCTGCATTGTAAGCCTAAGCCACAACATTTACCACACGGTGGGTTTGTGGTCAAAAACTAGCCTTTTCATTAAAAAAAATCTAAACTCAAGCAAATTTTTTTTTACACGGAAGAAGTCGAATCGAATGCTACTAAGGCCCAATTCAGTGTGAGACTCTAAAATTCAATTGTTTCTAAATGGTAGCTTAAAAGGAGCAGGAGGAGGAGGAGAGTGTCTAAAAGAGTCAAAGGACTAGATGAGATACTCTACTTCTAGATGAGAACTTCGTAAAAAGGAGTAGATCACATTCACATCTAAGTCCTAAACATTGAGATAATAAATGATATTCTTTAAAATATTGTAGCATATTCTATTAAAAGTGAAAAGCTATTGAAAGTGAAAAAGAGACAGTGTAAGCCTAATGACGGTTTCACTAAGTTGTATTATCTGACGACATTATTGGGAAAGCTCGTTATATGGATTATAGTAATCAGTCTCAATGTTTTCTAATGTATAATATATGTTGTAATATAATGTGTGTGTGTGTAATATAATGCTAGTATTATATCAATTCCAGTAACGTTCATAATATTATGTGTATATGGAATATACTTAGCTGGAGTAGTTTTGATTATGTTCTTCCTATATACTCGTAGGTACTTCCGGCGCTGTTTATATTTTTCTGATAAGTGTCAATTTTTACGGAGTCGGCGTGATATTTTTACGGGGGCGTATTCTTTACGAATTGAACAGACGAAATCCGAATGGGTCTAGGCGGTAGTTTTTTCAGACATATAAGAATCTTGACTTCGAATAAGGAAAAAATTGTGCGTTATGTTTGGGCTGCATGGAATTTACACTGATGTATTCGCTTGAAACTAAACTTTGAAAAGAAACCCCGTAATACATACAAAGGTTAACATTTTATATGTTAATCAACCTACAAATAGTATGTCATAGTTTTCCTACTACTTTGTAATATTGTTCACGTATTTCTTTACTTTTGAAACCAGTAATAGGCATGTAAATTTTTTGTGATATCTCACTGAGATTGTTTACTTAACAAAATTGTTGTTAAGTAAACCACAACAAATTGTCTACGCTTTGGTATGCAGTAGAAGCCTACTGGCATACCAAAGCGTCGGTAATTTGAAAGCAACAAATACCAATATTTTCACATTTCAAGGCTCATTCTTTAAAAAATATACAATATCTACTGTTATATTGATCACTTTATCAAACCTAACAAAGGAAAGGTTAAATTGAAATACTATCTAGAAATAGGTGTTTCAATAATTGCTTGGCAGTTTGTCAGTTAGTTCTTTGTGTGCAAATACTTTGTCCAAAATATAATTGAGTTCACAGAGTACACGTAATTTACCTTTCAATTTACTGTTTGTTGCTCAACTCCAATTACAATCACCTATGCAGGCAACCAAGTTGCTTCATTGGCCGCGTTGTCAAATGAAATTTACTTAAATTTATTTAATATAAATATACTTGTCAAATATCTTTTGTTGTTTTATATAGATTTTATTTAATTTCTTTTATAGTGTAATTTAAAATTTTATTTTATTTTAATTTAAAAATTTTGTGCGCCATGAAAGGCAAAACATGTAGCTCTAAGCCTAAATTTTAAGACCACATTGTAATGATGTTTTTACTCATGTTTTACGAAATAAAATATCTTTATCTTTATCTTATCTTATCTTTTGGCAATAAAAATAGATAGAATGTTGCCAGAAAAGTAGATATTGTTTATATTATCCTAATTAATAACGTTTAAGAATACTTTTTGCTAAAAGAGTTTAACTCTAAGTTAGCAATTTGCAGACACGATTAAAATAAAATGAAATTCGGTGAAATGATCGCAGGTGGAATAAAATGAGAAAAGCAGTTGGTAGAGCAGTGGATCGCAGATAAAGTGGCGAATGTAGGATCCGCTCTGAACTAAATCTCATTCAGGTCTTGAATGAGATTTAGTCCAGAGCGGATTGCCATTAGGGACAGAAGGCTTATGCCTTACACCCAGCAGTGGGTAAATACGGCCTGATGACAAACACGATTAAAATATAAACTTCTATAAAAAATGTGGCATAATTTTAAGGTTGTTTACAACAAACATTTACCAAATAAACACAATTGTTTTGTACGTCAACATTATCATTGCAAAAGTGATGCCCTGACCTTAGATTGCAGAACAAAACCTAGGACTGAAAATAAACAAAAACAATGCTAGAAACTTCATCTATAATATCAATGTCAACATTGCGTAAGAATATAATAAGTACAAAAATATCGTCGATTCGTAAAGAAAAGCCAAGTGTCCCAGCGTCAGGAGTCACAATGGTAAACAAAACATAAGTATAGCGACTTTAGCAACGATTTAATTTCACGGTCAGTTTGCAGAGAGTGGTTGCCAAGGTTACATTGCGTTCACCGTTAATCATAATTCTGGGTAGCTATTGTCTCGGCCACTAAGTTTTATTCATCTATATGTCGTTACGCTTATAGTTTACCTAACCGGTTGGTAGAATCTGCTCCATCCATTTTTCGGTAAATATTGATGCTGTTTGCGCATCGCACTTAACTAATTCTCGTTTCAATTTAGTCCCTTAAATTAATTACTTCAAAATTAAAAGTCAACTTACTGTCAATTCAGTTTAACCAACACTATATCAATTACTTTATTGAACACAACAATCGTACCCAGTAGGACACTGTATGAGAAACTCTTTACTATCATGACGTAACACAATCTTGACTTCTTATTAACACTAGTAAATTAATTACTTAGGTATCATACTCCACTTAATTGAAGGCTGTATGAATTAAGTAAAGTCTAGCAAATTGTTAAAACAAAATCTAGATCTAAAGTACCTATAAGTTAAGTTGTTTGAATTTGTCATCATGTCGTAGTCACTTATATATTTCTTGACCGTAATTTTTTACGAGATTTCTCTACACTTATGCAGATTATTAAAAATTTTACAAAAATATAACATGATAAGAATTTGTATTCATATTTTTAATATTTTGTTTTGGTACATTTTATGTAAGTAAGTATGTTTTTTACATGTTTATGCACATGTTTTGCTTATTAAATAAAAAGTCCCGCCCAAGTCAGTTTTTGCGAATAAGTTAAATATTTTCATTTATTTTATTTGAGTTAAGGGTTAGTTTGCACTGGATCCATTACAGATATATAATGGTTATTACTGTCTTCTTTGGACTTGTACAAACAAAACTTTTTTATGCTCTCTTCTTTTTCTCTTGCTTTTTCTTTTCTTGCAGATAATTGCATCTAATAATCTAAGAAACTTGCTTACAAACTGCTTGACTTTTTTATTAGGAATATATATTAATTTCGTAGAAAGTTTACAAATAGATAAAATCAGCCTTTAGATTATAAGCATATCATAATGTTATTAACAAATTAAAGTGATCTGATCTGAGTGATAAAATCTTATCAATTCAAATACAGCAGTAACACTTTATTTTGTGTGAGCAAATCAAATACTAGAGGGAGAAAGCCATAGACTATAAATATGCATAACTCAGATGATTTCTCTAGCTGCACGCTAAGACGCGTATGCGTTTTCTTCTATGAAAACTGCGCGCACGCTGCCCGCCCGGCCCGAATTGAGTAACATTTATATGGTCATTGTTAGTTTCTCATTCAATAAATCTTTGAGGTTTTTTTTCGCGTTTATTTTCAATCATTTCATAATAATTTTCATTACAATGCGAACCTATTGTTGTATTTCTTATCTATCGAGGTAGTTATTAGGTATTGGCGTTATGTAAATTTTCATAAGTATGTCATAAGTATAAAAGTCTATCAAGCGTGTTATTAATATCTTTCTCCTATGTTAAGTAGATGATGAAATTCCTAAGTAGAGAAACAATAAAATTACGTATAAATAAAACGTGACTGATTCTACGTATGTTTTGGAATCTTTACGATTCTTTGTTACATCAGGCAGGTATAAAACTTTATAGTGATTTTCAATAAATATTTCATTTACAAAATTGTTCTTAGATTAGAAATCGTTCGTTGTTATAAGATCTACTCAATTAATTTATCTTTAACTTTTCAATTTTTGGTATTTTTACAGTAAGTTGTATTATGCTATTCGGTTTGTTGATTAGGTTCTATTACTAATTAAATTTAATCTTCCTAAATATCTAGATCAAAAATATTTATTACATCATCATCGTAATCTATATTTTGTATGATAAGTTTGATAACATTTTTTTCTTTTAACCAGATACTTAAAAGCAAAAAATGTTTATAAATTGTTATCACAATTTGCCTTTTATAATGAATCCATATGAATGAAATAGACAAATAAAAAAGTAGAATAAAAACAATGGTCAGTGGTTTAATAAACAAAACATAATAAATCGAACAATTTTAATTCCGTTAAGATTCATAATAGCACTCAATAGAAATTCTTCAGAATTTATCTTTGTGTAAAACATGAAGCCAAAACTGTGAACCCCTTTTTAAGAATATTGCGCGCACAGAGAAGTATGAAACTTGGCATAGTAAAAATTTATATGGAGAAGTGCAGAAAGCTAAAATTTATATTACCTTTTGGACCACTAACCACTAGTTATTTTAATTTTGTATTAATTAGTTTTAAAGTATTAAAAATAAACCAATTAACAAAATCTGATAGTACTATACTGATTACAGGCTGATACGTGAAATACTAAAAATTATTCATTTGTATCCTTTTCCAAGATACTCGTGTATAATAGCATGAATCATGCAAATACAAGCCTAGAAAATTATTGTACTTATCAGACGATAAGATAAACATCGCTAGGCTTTCTAAGAAGGAAATTATCCTTAAGCCAAAATTAAAAAAAAAATATGTCTCACGGCTGTATCAAATGTCTAATCAGTTTCAAGAAAATACTTGGTGACAATATAAATGAAGACTTAAATCTACCTAATCTATCTAATTAAATTTATTTCTCTAATCTGAAGTCTCCCTATGTGGTGTCGAAGAAGAATAGCACCTACGCCATTCCCTCTGCGTACCGTAAAAGTTCAATAAAAAAAATGTTTCGCGAATGTCAGTCAGCTTATAAGTGTCGTGTCATCGTGTGTTTTATAAAACTTAATCCAGACCTCAGTTTAGGCTACTAATACCAAGAAATAAGTTAATTTTCGGACAATAGTAATGTCATTTGGAAACGACGGCCATCAATCGTGTTCCAGTTCACGCTCGATCAATTGCTGCGTATACGGCGGCTTGTGTTGAGTCACTGCGTAATGTATCCTTTGGAAGTAAAGAATTGTTGTTCATTGTTACGTTAGTCTAGCGCTCGTCCACGTGGATTTCACTTTTTAAATCCTTTTTTTTCCTCCCCAGTCCTGAATGGAGGTGAAATTTCTTTTTTTTTTTGTAGTGCACCTCTAAGGTACCTACTCAAGAAATATGTTTCCCAAATTTAAAATCTCTAGGTCTACCCGTTTAGGCTGTGCGTTATCTGTCAGCGAGTCAGTTTTCAAGATATCTCTATATTAATACGTGAAGCGAAAACTGTGGATCTCTTTTTAAAAATATTGCGCGCACGGAATAGTGTGAAACTGGGCATAGAAAAAGTTTATATGGGAATAAAGTGCAGAAAGCTGGAGCACTAGTATAGATTTAATCTTTCAAAAGTGAGGAATATTAAAATCTTAGATGTTTCTCTGTCTTCGTAGAAGTTAGTAAAAAGTGCAACATTGTGTTTAACTACAGGCACGCAGTCACCACGTTAATTTGTAATTATTTTCCAAGGATGTTAGATAGTTAATAATTATTCAATTAATTAAGGAGGAACCACCTCAATGTATGCGAAACCTAACTGTTAATGACCTTCAGCCAATGACACTTAAGTATAAGTTATGCAATTCTTGATTTTGTTGTATTTACTCGGTTCATACCAAGTGTAAAGTTCAATTTATTATTTGTACTGAGATTAGATGCTTTAACTTTAATAAGAGGTGCTTAAACTTAGTGTAAGTTTCTAAATCTATTTTTGAACGACTTCAAAAAGAAGTAGGTTCTCAATTCGATTGTATGTTTTTGTATGTTTGTTACTCGATCACTCTGCCAATTATAAATTTGAGGTTGATGATTCTTTTTTTTATTCAATAGAGTATACTTCCAAGGTGGTATATTCCCAATTTAATATTGCCATGATCTGATCAAAAGTACTTAGTAACAAAAAATAGATTTTATTGCGTCGAGAATTTTTAATTTTTTTAGCAGTTTTTTTTCTACTACCGGACTCTACAAGCTTTGCTCTGTCAAAAATTGCATGCAATTCCAGTTTTTCTAGAATTTTCCAATTTATTATTTGGACTATTACAAACGCTTTTAACTATATGGTCTGTTTATACTCTTGATTACAATAACAGACGTCGAACATTACTTGCGTACACACATTTCCTTGTAAGTTACAGCCTTGTATTTTTTGCTATAACAACACCTCACATGTTAAAGGCTATCGCATTTTTTTTCTAGATTAATGCCACTGAGAACATAGTTACCTGATAGATATCTCAAAGGGTAATTTCTTTTTTAACCCCCGATGCAAAAAGGGGATGTTAGATAGTTTGACGTGTCTGTGTGTCTGTGTTTCTGTCCGAGGCATCGTAGCTCCCAAACGGAAGAACCGATATTGATTTAGTTTTTTTATTTGAAAAGTAACTTGATCGAGAGTGTTTTTAGCTAAAAAAAAATTATGTATTTCTGTATCGGGGGTTTTTAAAATAATTAATTTATAATTATTAGATATTCGTTATTATAGTCCGGATAAGGTTACAAGGACAAGAAAAATTGGAAATGTTGCCCGGAAAAAACTAAAAGTATTCTTTCTATAGGTTTTTTTTGTCAGGACGTCTTTCGGTTCTTACCTCATAACATTAGGTGTTACGTTATTGTAAGTATAACTCGTTTCACAATATCCTGTTAATCAATTGATAGATTATAAAATGCCTGAAAAAGCTTGTCAAATTGCCTTCGTCGCTTTTTGTAAAACATTTTTCAATTTAATACTTACATAGAGTTTGCAAACCAATCATTTCGTATAGAGCCAAAATGATATTAATCATTTGTTATACAACATAGTTATGTCATATTTATAATAGTGTCGCTAAAATGTTGTTTAAACGTTATTGTCCTACTGATAATTGTAATATTCAATAGCTTGGTATTGTTTCTCTAAGATAGACTTGAAGAACTTTTGTAGGACAAATACATTGAATTTTGAACCTTAATAATGACGTTTCAATACTTTCATAGTCCGATGGGTGGAAGCCGGCGGTGCGAGCTGATAGGTGGTAAACTACTGGAGTGATGCAGTACGCGCAAACTTGCTAAAATTAGTCACGAACAGCGTCGCAGTACACATTTCAGGGTCTAAATGGTAACAAGAGGCGAGGGGTGTAACTGAGCTAGTGAAGAGAAAAGAGATGCGCATACGCATAATGCGCGAGAAATCCGAGAGCGTAATTTCCCGGCAATTAGCCCGGCAGAGTAAGTTTGGTGCCTACTGTACCTTGGTACGAGAGTACTACAACTGGGAATTTCGAGAAACAAAATTGCTAACCCATCGCCTTAAATCGAGAGTTCGAGACTTAAAACTTTCTTTAGTGTAACTTCTATCTGAGGTGGTTTAATGTAAAGATTTTAGTAGCACGAGCAGGGTTACGAATAGATTGGTTGGTAGAGCGGTTGTTGGCTTTAACCAGTAGGTAACGGGTTCATATCCCGCATATCATATTTACAAAGTTTGCTAATCTTCTAAAAATGATACATAAACTTGAATAGGTATCTATGTACTTGCATTATATTGACTGCAATGTATCTGTACCTGCAGTAGGTACAAGATCAATATGGAGAGATCGTTCTTTGAGTATTAATGTCAAACTTGACCTACTGACATTATGACATTATAATGCCACTAAGAGTATATCATGAACTATTGTTTTGAAATAACATTATCTTGGCAGAGGTTATTGTTGCTATTTATTATGTTCGTGATATTTAAATTAGGTTTATCATTATTTTATTGTTGCGACATTTAGAAGTTAACCTATTTTAAGGTGAAATCGAAGGCACCATATCTACACATAACACACCATACATTAGTTAGCATGAATGTACTAGTTGTAATTCCGAAATAATGCGATGTTATAGGTATT
Source organism: Protodeltote pygarga (assembly GCA_936450705.2). Classification (NCBI taxonomy): domain Eukaryota; kingdom Metazoa; phylum Arthropoda; class Insecta; order Lepidoptera; family Noctuidae; genus Protodeltote; species Protodeltote pygarga. The sequence continues at coordinate 12,918,567 of OW388263.2, forward strand.
AAGGCCTTTGACTGCCACCGCGGTCACTGGTGACCGCGAACAATAAGAATAGCATTGTGTCTGCAGCGTGGCAGTCAACGTGTCAAATATACATATTTGAGAAATAAACAGATAATACATATACAGATATATAATAATATTATTAAATCATTGATCAAGTCAATTCTAAAATAGGAATAGAATATTTTGTTACTAAGGAAATAATTTTTGTAACGCAGAAAATTGGGCACATGTTGAAAATCAAAAATCAAATACCTAAAAACTATAATACGAAACATAATTATAAGAAATATTTATAATTATATTTATCTATAGGAACATTAACAATACTTTTAATGCGGCATGCAAATATTCAAAACATAAAATATTAGTAATTAATTAGGTATGTACTGAATGGATATTTAATTATTAATTCCGGAAGATGTTTATGATTTCATAGAAGATAGGGTTTGTGATAACAACGCCGTTTAATGTACAAAGATACGGATAAATGGATTAAAGTTGTCTGATAAAGCTATTACAATAAATAAAATTGATTATTGCTTTATTTGATACCGAATCACCGCTGATAGTGTTTAATTGAATGTTAATATTTTGAATGATTTGCATTATATTTTTAGGAAAATGTAAAAAAAATAGCAGTTGTAATCAATAGGCTGTTTGTCTTTGACAGTAGACTTACTGTCTATGGTCACAGGTACACAAATTAAAGCCGCACGTGTTCCTCAACTTGTTTAGCAACGTTGCACAATAGCGTGCGACGCTACGAGATGACTTCAGGGGACCTACTCTGAAATTTTAAGAACGAAGCTTCGATTGTAAGATCGCATGTTTGTTCGTTAAATTACCTTCTAATAGATTGTTTTCTTTTATGGATTTGTAATAAAACGACAGATGAAAGCACTAAATACAATTAAACAGTGGTAATTTGGTGGTAAGATTGTGTTTGATGGTCTTTATTATTACGTTCCGATCCGAAACATCGTTGTTCGATTCTCGGAGTAGAACCCCAGGTCTCTGGATCGGTTTACCATGTATAACCGAAAATATATAATACAAAGCGTAAGCTATATTTACATCTCAAGAAAAATTAAGCCCTACATAAATGTTTTAGTGCTTATATGTTAAAGGTTATTTTTGTGATGACCTTTGAGACTGCCAAGTCAGGTCACGAGTTCAAATCCAAGGCACGTTACATACCTCTGACTAATCGTTAAATGAACGTATTACAAAAATAGGAAACATAACGTAAGAAAACTTAATAATCTAACAGTATTTTTAAAATAATCTGTAATTTGTATCTTTTTTTCTTGAAAAAATAAAATAAATATTTTTTTATGCACAATGTTTTGCATATTAAGTAAAAATTATTTATTATGAAACTCGCAAAAACAATTGACTCGGGCGGGATTTGAACCCGCGATCCCTGGCGTACCTGCACGGCGGCGTTGTTTTTCATAGGTATACATGCTTGCCATGAAATCCTTTACAAAAATAAGAGGAAATTGGAAAAAAAGAGAGTACGGTAAGTGTTGCGGTTTCAAGTCCCGCTCGTATCCTGTCATCTTTTTAATTTCTTTTATTTTTCTAAAATATCTTAACTTACTTTTACAAATAAATGCATGAAAATTATCTTCATAGTCCTTTTTTTGTAGCCTTTAGTAAAAAATGTTCCGACCGCATACCGTACGTTATGTGACGTACGGTTATGTGGGGCTCGCACCCACTAAAACATCTCCCCCCTGCGTGTTCCTCGCACTGTATCGGACGGGGTACTGTGCGCTTCTCAGCCGCAGCCCCGTTCAGTGCCTGGGTACCCCTCTTCATTTTCAGGAAAACCCGTTACTTGATTATACATATAAAACAAGGAACTATGTTGTTCAAAAGCAGGTAAATCCATAGAAGCAAATAACATTTTATTGTAATTGTAATCAACAAGTATAAATTAAAAAAGTAATTTGAACTATTTTCAATCACAATTTGTTGTGGTAACAAAATTACAATTGGCAATTACCGAACAGGTACGTTTTTGTAACTTTATTACTATTCAATTGTAATACCTTCGAACAATGTACCTTTCCTATTGTTTTATTATTCAACACCAGTAATAACATATCACACGTATACTATAAAACATATAAAACGAAAACGTGAGAAACACACCCGAAACAAACAATACTAAATAACCCTAAACATAATTATAGGTATGTAATGATCTTAGCGGCAAGGAGCGTCAGTGAACGTGAAGCCGAGATTCGATTGCGCACGAAGACGCCATTTGTAGGTTTTGTAATCCCGCGAAAATATCCGAAGATGATATTAGGAAATACCTAATGTATCCTGTTATTTATTAAATTTTCGATAGGTACCAATTGAATCGTACCAAGTAAAACGCCTTCGAGCGATTTAAAAAGCTCTACGTAAGTTTACGTTAAAATCATCCCTGGATTGGTATAGGCCTATTTTTATCTCATTTCCTGCATCCGACACGAAATTGCTTTATACAAATACAGCACGGGTTATTGAGCGTTGTAAACACCGGTGGAACTATTCCTAATTGCAGCTGGGATTGCTCAACCAGCCTGTCTGGTTGGTTGCGTTGCGTAATGACTAATGCCTTACCATTTCTGCTAGCCTGGTACTTTATTTATCAATTCTGTAAATTTTTTTTTGTTTATGGTTGGTTTTTTAACCTATAGATGTCGCCTATAGCAAAATTTGACTGTCATTTAAAAAAAATTCTAACATTCGTCAATAGCTACTAAACAAAAAAGAATAAAAATAAGTCGATTACCAAACAGAAGAGAAAATAGTACTGGCCTCTATTGTGTTTGCCTATTTATAAATAGAGATTTGGAGTAAATAAATTTAATTGGAAGAGACACTAATTATTGCATTTACCTCGATTCAGGCCGAAAAGGGATTTAAGGACAGAGGATTGTATAAAAAAACAAATCAGTAAACGATTTTTTTCACACCACGAAACATAAAATAAAAGCGTTTAACATAAAATAACAATATCAGGGCATTTTATCTAGAGGTTGATTTGATTATTTCCAGTCTTATTCCGCATAGAATGACTCAATCAAAAATAAAAGTATAGGTAATTGACCATAGTTCAGTGTCATTGACCAGTGATCGTGTAAAAAATAGCTCAATCACCTTTGAAGTCCACCCTTTTGTCTGTCAAAGCCTTTTAAGTCATTACACACAAATATACCCCTTATTATGTATAACATAGTGCTTAAAATCCCATTAAAGGGTTAGTGATAAAAACCATTTCGATATGAGCTATGATTACGGGTAGTTTTGGAAATGTTGTAGGTCAGTTCATACTGGTTGATGGTAGGGTAGATGTCCCGATTGTTGATTTATTTGATACACGCGATCATCAAATAAGTTTGAGCCTACAGGTAGTAATTGTGGTGTTATGCGTGTGATGTATTTGCTCTATGGATACGGCAATTTGTAACCTTTGTTTTAAGTAAAAAATACATGAGTTTTTTTTTTAATCGATTTGTTTTTTGTTTCAGAATGCGAGTGGAGGGATAGATCGGAAGAAAGGTAATATTTACAGTTTATTTCACATGAGTACAATCGATCGATATCGATAAACTATATCGAAGAGTTTAAAGGAAATTGAAAAAGAGATAGGATACGAGCGGGGTTTGAACCTGCAACACTTGCCGTACCGTGGCAATGCTCTAACCAACTGAGCTATCGTACCGCTGCTCGCAACTATCAAATTTCGAAGAGACGCCTATTGTTTATTGGCATTTTTTGCAAAATTACTTAACTTAATGCTACTATTGAAGTTGTAAGGATCGAAACGACATATCGACATTGTAAGTCATTATTTAAAAGAGCAACCAGATTCTTGCCAGATTCTTCTCCATGAAGGGCAGGCTGCCCTTGGAACTGGAAACTAGAGTCACTCTTATAATAGCCTTATACATTAGAGTTATGACTATTCATAAGTGCCTAAAATGGTCTACATGAATAAAAATATTTTGATTTTGAACCTAACCAATCGGTATTTAATAATTATTGATGTTTAATACATTATAATATGGCCATATGATGCGTTAGAAAATGTATTTATTTGTTAAGGTTTTAAAATATGCCATCATTGTGGCTCGTCATACGCGTCGGTGTAATTAGCAGTTTCATAATAGACTTTCCAAAGTATTAACTAAATCCTTTACTGCTTTTGTCAGCACGGATATTATAAAGTATACTTATTGCATATTCTACACATCTGTACAACTGTAAGCTAACGTGACATCGTATGCTCGCACATGTCGTGACGCCGAGGAATGGTCTGGTCTGGAGAAAGCGTAAAGCGGCGCGCTGGACCGAAACCCACGCTCGCACATCTTCACAGGGCTGTCACTGGCATTAGCGTTATCTGCACATAATTATATCACAGAGAGGAAAATATCATAATAATATAATTAATCCGAAGCGATAGCCTAGTTATATGACCGTCCTGGCGAGACAGAGGTCTCAGGTTCGAACCCAAGTCGTACCTTTGACTTCGTAAGTACATAACTTATCCCTTACCTTTCATCCCGAAAAAAGTACTGTTCCCGATGAAAAGAACAATAACATTCTTATGATAATAGATAGCACGACGGCTGAGCATGAGGTCCTGGGTTCGATCCCCGGGTCGGGCAAAGTGTTATTGGATTTTTCCATTAGGAATTTCTTAGTAGCAGCACGGAGTCTAGAATTGTACCCGGATAATGGCAATAGGCTCGCTCCCTATTACATGGGACTTATAACATAGCCGGCGAAACGTCGGTGTACTGCATATGCTTCTGCCAACCCCCTCTGGGGAATACAGGCGTGAGTCTATGTTATGTAACCTAACCTAACCTCATGAGTGTTTTTTATTTTGTTTAGGGAGAAGTTTTCATACTGTGTTAACCCTACACAGGTAGTACTCACCATGTTCGTGAGCTAAGTTGTTATTAGCCCCGTGTCTCCAAATTACCCTCGTATTGATTCAGCGTAGAATCCTTCAGAAGGTTTAGCTGAATACAGAACAAATTATAAATAAATAAAATAAAATAAAAAGCCTTTTATTTCTTGCATTTACAATAATTAAAAGTTACATTAAAATAATTTTACATGCATTCGTATTAAAGTGAATATTGATACCTACGATTTAAAAAAAAAACTCAATGCTTTTCTTAGGTTGACTTTGTATTTGCTTCATGGGTTGACTGGTGGGAGACAGCCACGGAAAGAGAGGTGTGGAAGGATTTAGGGGAAGCCTTTCCTTTTTTTTTGCTTATATCATCCCTCTGCCTAGCCTTTTCCCAACTATGTTGGGGTCGGCTTCCAGTCTTACCGGATGCAGCTGAATACCAGTATCTTACACGGAGAGACTGCCTATCAGACCTCCACAACCCAGATACTGGGTTACACGATACTCCTTGGTAAGACTGGTTGTCAGACTTTCGGGCTTCTGTGACTACCCCCGTAACGACTGTCAAAGATCTACAATTGACAGCCGGGGTCAATAGCTTAACGTGCTATCCGAGGCACGGAGAGTGATAATTAATTTATTAAACGCACATAACTTACGAAAAGTCAGAGGTGCGGCCTTGGGTTCGAACCCGAGACCACTGACTTGCCAGTCAACGGTCACCACCACTAGGCAATCACGACTCTTTTTTTGCCTATAAAACATTTGATAGTTTACTATATTTATTTGTATTAACCCATTCCCAGTCCCTTGTATCACATATGATTCATGCTATTGTTCTTTTTATAATGTCTGTAGTAGGGACAACGAATCTGTTGCTGTTTTTCATGAGGTTAATAAAATAAAACTTCTATTTCTTTAATTATGAACCTTTTGTACTTCGATAGTTTGTGGTGCTTATATCAACAGGGCATGCAGAAGCGCTATTCTGTTTGTTTTTCAACTGTTTTTCAGTCCAATTTTGTACCAAACGCCACGACATGACAATGAATGTGCAATTTAATGGTTCATGAACCATACCTCAATGGCGTGTGTTTATTGTTAGTTTTTCATTCGTCATCGCTATCGTGGCTGACATTTTATAGATGAGTGCTGCGTAGTTAATGAATCGTTAATTTGTAACTGTTAAAATTGCAAAAAGATCCATTACCGATTGGTTGGGTGACGATTTACAGGCTGTGCATAAGAGGCGGGTCCATAAAGAAACGCAAAAAAAAAACAATTAAAAATACGAATCTTTCTTACAGCTGATAGTAATTATTTTCCTTATGTTAATTTTGTAGGCTGTGTTTTCTTTAAATTGTAATAACTTCTAATCGCTTGCTATATAGTTTTTCATTTCTGCATCCCGCCTCTCGACGTGATAACAATAAAATTTCTATTGTATTTCGTAATGTATCCCGCAAAGTATTAAAATTTACTAATATCGGTGTAAGACTTGTCATAAATACTCAAAAATATAAAGTGCCACCAAAATTAGGTAAAAAATCAAGTTGGTGAAACTGACCCAGCTATTAAAATATGCAAGGAACCGGGTTATTTCTTTGTCATCATGATATTACACAGATTATTCAGATAATGTTTACATATTTGGCAACTGTGCATTATGCACAACGTAACGTTACAGTTTCAAATTGCGTTACACTGACATTAGTAGTGTTTTAGACATGTTTAAATGTCGTTTTTGCAACTTCTGTGTATTCAAATGCGATTAAAGACTCATGTCGATTGTGTTTTAATGACGTTTGCAATAATTATAACCCATGGTATAGTAATAAACTACACCGGTGTACAAACTTTCCTAAACGGTGGTTAGAATCGCTTGCACCCAGCGTCCGAACGTAGCGCTAGCCCCGCCCCTATGCACGTAGCATCGTTCAAAGCATTTTGATTGCAAAGTGGTGCACCGTTCGTGTCCGCGATAGTACCTTTTTAGAATATTATTGTACTTATATTAGATATTAGTAGTAATAATTAGAAGTTTCTTATTTAATTTCAAAGCAGCTCCTTAGAATGGAATACCTGAATACTACAATTTTCCTATAAAACACGTGTAAACCGCATGCATCTGTATATGTAATGTAATGCGTAATTATATAAATTATTATGTTGTATTATATAAAAGCATGTATTTGCAACAGAGCTCTTAAGAAAAATAATCACATTACAATTTTATCTGATCTTATGCTTTTTGAACGCATGTCTTATGAAAGCTGTTTAGATATTAAATACTATGTAGTAATGAATAATTTATAATTAAAAGAAATTAGAATCATTTTCATTTCATTTTTACGTAAGTTCTGTTAAAAAAACTATTTAAAATAGACATCGCAAGTGTGTCGAAAGGAAAGGAAAAATATAATCAGTTTGAAAAGCGTTCATTGGTTGATTTTTAGGGTGCTAAGCCTCCGCTATATGTCTGTCTATCTGTCTGTATGTCCCGAGGCTGGAAATTTTTACCCGTAACAGCTATACACTTGAAATTTTCACAAAGTGTGTATTGTATATCTATGGCTGTTATAACTACAAATAATAATAAAAAAATAAAATTAACATACCTCAAACATCAAACGCGTTTTTCCGGTTTCTCCGATCTATCGCGAAGCTGAAAGATATCCATATTTAAGTTGAATTTCTAAAGCCAAGTTATTATTAAATAGCACGATCAGATACATCCCTCAAAATTTGCACAACCCTTACAATAAATATTTCTGTATAAGAAACTAATTTAGCTCGGTTGAATACGTAGTTACATAAAAGATGGTATCTAATATTGGCAAATAAAGAACTGACAACAATAAAGAATTGCTATTATTTAAAACAGTTAACAAAATAGAATAGATAATAAAACGTAATAAAACGAAAATGTCAAAATAGCGTATATAATAGTAGTACCTACCTACTCTAATCTATCTGATGTAAATTTCCGTGAAATTCAGCTAAAAAATATAATGCTGCGACAATTTTGCCATTTCAGAATGACTCAACTGCTAAATACTAAACTTTTCAGTGGTTTGCTATGAGACCTATGCCTTGAATTAGTTAGATATTGGTGCTAATTCTCTTGCAAACGCTCTAAACTAATTTAGACTCACTATCTCTCTTTCTAACAGAGATCATTAGAAAAGGATAGAAGATTTTTAGACCTGTCAAACTAGTCCATTTGCGTGTTATCAACGAGAATTTAGTCGGCATGTCTCAGAGGTCTCGCCTAATTTCACGTAAATTGCAAGGACGTAGACTAATTTGACAGCTCTAATTTTATAGCTCAACTTGCTATCCTTTTTCAATAGTGTTTATTAGAAAGAGATATAGTTAGACTAAAATTAGTTTAGCGGGATGTACAAGAAAATCGACACTTGTGAGGTTATGAAATGGATGAGTAACGTGTGTTTTATAACGTTAAAATAACATATATCAGCTGTGGTCGTGCGGTGGTTGTCACAACTAAGGTCAACCAGCACTTGCTGCTTTATGACCTCAAAATAAGCGATCGTGAAGTAGGTGTCTAGCCAAGTGGGTTCCTGCTTTTAATAACCTTTCTATTTCTAAGCCTTTGGTGTTTGTGTGTTATTTCAAGCATTTTAGGGTTTTGAAGATGGTTTTATTTTTTTTCCTTATCCTGTCGTTGATCATAACCTAAAGTTAGTACAAACCGCCCGTAAGCCTCTTACATAGTTTTAAAGGTGTGCTGGTTTTCCGGCACCATTTTAAGCAAAAGCTCGATGTTTCGAAAAGTCAGTGGCGCGTCAGTGCGTGCGTGCTGGGTTCAAACCAGACCTGACTTGGCAGTCCAAGGGTGACTCCAATCCAGTAGCCCAGAGGCTCTGGAGAGGTTGTGTGTGTATGAAGAGGTGGAGGAACACCTTGTGGTTTTAATTCCATGAGAGTAAGACAAACTCCTCTCATCTGCCCTTGCTGGCCGGTACACATAAGGGGTTTCTCATACCTATTAAAAAAGGCAATCACTTTTCAAGAGGTGATTATTTCGTTTAAAAAAAAGTATATTTCAAAATTTTTTAAAAGTCCGAGATGCGTGAAACTATCATCTCTGTCTTAATACATTAGAACTGTTCAAATCCATCGAAAACCAACAAAAATATTTATGCAATACAGAATTCGTTCCGAACTGACAAACAGATGGTTTTGAATCGAGTTGACCTACCAATTGATTTTGATACGATTACAAATTGACGTTACGTAACGTCTGTCAATAGCCCTGTGATTACAATATTTGTACTACCTACTTACTGTACAGTTTACGCTAGAGAATAACAATAACATTTTCAATCTACCTATATCCATTTAAAAAGTTTTATTTTAAAAAAGTCGATACAGAAAAGTCGATTTCAAAAATTCCATTTACAAAAGTCGATTTACCAAAGGATATCATACTTAGGCTAAAAACGAAACACCCTTCTGGGACACTACACACTGAGCCCGGAGGATGTCAAGTCTCTCCCTGCCAGCCACATCATTCGATGTATGGAGGATGTTGGTTTAAGGGAGATATTATAAAAATGTGGGCTAATCACAATAGATCTTTTAAGTCGACGTGAGTATGGCTGTAAAGCTGTATAGCCCCGTCCTTCAATAATAATAACAATAGGCTAAAAAATACTGTTGCTAATAAAAACTAAAGGCATATTTTTAATACAACATGATATTGAAATGATGAAGAAAAAAATAAATATTATACTAGGTATATTGATAAGGATTGACAATGATACTGCATCTAATTTATAATTACTTTAAATAAAGCATAACCAATTGCAATTCAAGTTATTTATCAAATAACGTTTCCAACAATACTATGATATTGTTATTTACAATGTTTTTATCATTACTTTTCTTGTTCCATTCAACTCTTTTATTCATAACCTCATTGTATATAATTCTTTATAGTAATGACAAATGACAATCTACTTTTATCTTCTAAGGTGGCCATTTTTATTTATTACTGTTATATTTTTCAGTTCTTACAACATTGACTCTTCAACAAATAGTAGATTTTAGTTAAAAACAAAAAAAATGGATGTTGTTTATCTTTCAAATTGCACAAATGCCCATATCGGAACACATATCTAACATCTCACTATAATAAAATTTGTACCTTGCTGAGATCAAACCCGCTTAAAAAATTTACGTATAATCTTTCAAAGTTATTTGGTGACAATTCTTCAAAGGAATTTCCCCGTATTTATCTAGATCACTGTTCATTCTTCATCTTAGAGCGCGTAGTGCGTGTGTTCATTGCGTAAGATTCGTATAGTACAGACAAATCGTCATTTCCTTATTAGCTAGCTTGAATACAGACTCGTGGTTCAGTGTACTTTCCCTTCGCCATCTCGTTCTCGTTCAATACATTTTTCTATTGTAAATATATTCAAATTGACTAACATTTGTAACGCGGTTATGTATGGTTTGAAATACTTTCGTTTACTTTTCTTTTTATACCGTTCAGAGTTTTCTTTTAATTTGTAGTGAACGACATAATGATGAATTCATGGAAAAAGAGAGTTTGTAATAAGCTAAAAAAAAAGATTTATTATATTACTGTTGTGCCATTAATGTAGGTGGTGTGAGGTGTTGTATTATACATGACATTTCCAGTGCCGTAACTAGCCTTTTACACACCCGGTGAGAGCATCTATAACTGTACCCTTACACGACCTAAAACTTGGTCCTAGTCTGGTTATTTCTGCGCCCCTCTAGGGTCTACGCCCTGATCTGTATCTGGCACCTCTGGCACCGGCCTAGTAACAGCACTGGACCTTACGACTCTATTTGGTTTTTTATTCAAGGCTTGATAATATCGAATAATTATTTAATTGATTACGGTAGCATTTATTTACGATAAAGGTACCGGTTGACCTAATTTTTTGGTGGTGACTTCTATTATATTTTGATGCGATTGACTAATTTTAAAAGAGTAGTGCTTTTTTAAACATTTTGTCTGACAATTTGGAGAAGAAGTAAGGTCCTTGACTGTCTTGATCTCTTCGATCTATTATATCAAACAATCAAACTATATAATTGTCGTTACAGTCAATTGCAGAGTTATCGAAGCGTTACGCTATTAGTCTCTTTGTACACAAGAAATACATTTAAAGATTATAAAAATATCTGCTACCATTTTTTATTTAAAGGCCTTCGGCTTTTGTTGTATTTGTTGCGTGGTTAGGAACTCGTCTATAAAGTTCAAACTGTTGGCAATTGTAGATCTCCAATATTTGGGTTTCTTGTAATTACAAATGATTTGCTTTGTTCTTCGGATGGTACTTAAATTAAAATAGACGTCCTCGTGGTCATAAATAATGAATATTCTCTAGTAATGTCGTGTTAAAGGTGGTGTCAGATTTCACTTCTCCACTGACAGTCCCTAGTAATGTAGTGTCCAAGTTGGTGTTAGACTCTACTTCTCCACTGAAAGTCCCTAGTAATGTAGTGTCTAAGTTGGTGTCATTTATTATTGTATATTAATTTCTAAAATGACGTTTATAGTCACGCTTCATGTTATTTCAAAATAGCACAAAGGTTAGAGAACCCATACCGGCACGGAAACACAATGATCTCGCACAATAGATTACTTTATATTAGGGGAAGCCGCAAATACTAGTATTTCTTTATGATACACTTTCTCTCCTTTGTATTGCTTCAAATGCTTTAGATAGCTATGAGTTATGGTTTAGGGTTAGTTGCCAGTATATATTTTTAAATGTATGTTATATTAGATATCATCTTAAATAATGTAAAAAAAAATAATTAAAAGTCGTCTGTAACTTAACATACCTTTATTTTTCGGGTACCTAAGTGAACTATTGTCGTAATGCGACCGATTTTAATTAGATACCTGTTTGTGTTATTTTATAGTATTTTTAAATAATTAGGCAATGACAAAATAGTAAATTATTTTTTTCTCTTCCATTTGTTAATCGTTTTCTTTTTGTTAAGTATCTATTAACGTGCTTTATTAATAAAAAAAAAAATCGAATGAAATCGAATTTCGACCTCTATTCAATAATTTAAAAAAAAAACATAAAAATTTCCGAAAATGAAGCACGATTTTTTATTAGTATTTGCGTAATGATGTCAATCAATTTCATCATATTAATTGTAACAGATGGTAACTTGAGAGCAGTACGCCCCTCGTCATTAACTTTGTAGTTTATCTAGAGTTTGACCAGCTATCTACATTTTGATTCATCGGGAATACTTCTATTGAATCATTTTGATTTTAAAACACTGATAGTTGAGAGTCATATGGGATTTTGCTAACAGTTGCGTTCATTGACGATTACGACGACCCTCGTTGCATGTCGAATGCTGAGTTGTATGGTACACTTATCTCTAACGTGACATTCCGAGAATTCGAATATTCGAATATAGTTTTCAATCGACATTCGCCATTTTTTTCGACATAAATGTCGAGTTCGAGATATCTCTAAAGTCCGAGGTAGTAACGAGGAACAGAACATGTTATCTCTTAGTGTTTGGAACGTTAGTGGACTGACCGCGTGCGCTAGTATTACCTATGTCGTGTGTCGGGGGGTGGTATAAGTATGTATATAGCAAAAGGCTAGCCGCCATTAAACGGAGAATTGTGTGCGCAAAAACACAGCCCAACCTTTTAAGGAATTGTCATGCTTACTGAATTCGTCCCCAACGATGCTGAGTTCAAAAGAAGCGCGTAGACAAGGTCTTTTACCATTCAAGTGTTAAAATCGTCACGTTAAGCTACAGCAGTTTTGTACGTGGAAGTCTATAAGAGACTAGTATTAATACTGACGGGTAGTTGGATGGGTGAGCTGTGAAGTATGTGTTTATAAATTTAAATTAATTTTATTTAATTGGCAGTGGCAGTGCCCACAGTCGTCCAGCCATCGTTTGTAGTTCTTATAGCCTTCTTTACAGTTCTTAAATGTAATATTTTGTGGGCATTTTAGTAATTCAGAGATTAGTATTTAAAAGCAGTGACTGTTCAAATTATAGTGCTTGTGAAAGAAAGTGTGAAGAAAGATAACAAGATAATTATCAAGTTTTAGGGTAAGTTATTAAATAGTTATAGAAAAAGTCTAAGAAATGATTTTGAAAACTTAATTTCACACATAAGAGGAGAAACTTAGTAAATGACTGATTTATACACGCATATACGAGCCTTTAATGAATTTCCTGATAAGCCTGATTTTTGAAAATGGGTGAAAGGGGTGAAATATCAAATAAATCATAAAAGTACCTATATATCAAATAAATCTGAAGAAAATTTTCAATGTTTTTGAAAAATCTTAGGGATGGAATGGATGGAACTTGTATAGGAAATCTGTAATTGATAAAAGTTAGAAATATGATAATTGGTATTTAGTTTAATCGTTGAAAATTATGATAGTTTTGTCTCAAGATTGTTGATTTGTTAAAAAGGGACCCAAAACTTTCGCTTTACTTAATTATATTATATACTAAGTTAAATGAAAGATTAGCATTCATACTAAATTATTGTTCATCAACCGTATGATAAGAAGAAAGAAACTGTTAGTTGATTGAATTTCTCACATTCCTGACCATCTAAATTAATTATTAACATCATTATCCTATCTCCATCTCAATTAATTCTTAACTTCCTGCCCTGTCCTCATCTCAACTATTACTAATTATTAAATTACTTTACACTATTATCTTATCCGTTATCTTATTCGTTAGTAGCTTAAAAATAATAGGATAGAGTTATTATCATAATTGTATCAGAATGCAGACAATTTTAGACAATGACCTTCATAATAGTTTAATTACACGTTCGTAAAAAGTATACAAATGAATACGAAGAAGAATTTACTTTCGCTTAATTTGTATATAGTTTTGGAGTTTGAGTAAAAGTGAAAATGATATCGTGATTTGTAGTTAACAGACCGCAAAGGCGTCAGTACCTTGTACTTGTGGGCACTGGGCACTTGGGGCTAATTACTAGGATAGTTTCTATACTCCAAGACGATTCACACGGTGAAGTGATGATCGCCTTGATGAGTTTCTAGTGTTTATAGTACGCAATACTCACTTTATGTTTCCTCAGTGATAGCCTTAGTTTTTTTTATACTATTAAAGTGGCAGTCAGCATCAGTCAGTGGCTCATACGTTACGCTACGTTAATGGGGGTATCCATTTAATAACATAACATAACCTAGACTCACGCCTGTACTCCCCAGAGGCAGGCAGTTAGGCAGAGATGTAGGTATGCAGTACACCAACGTTTCGCCGGTTATGTTAGAAGTCCCATGTAATATGGGGGGCGAGCCTATTGCCTGGCACAATTTCAGACTCTGTGCTTCTACTGAGAATTTCCTAATGGAAAAACACAACAACACACGAGGCAGTCTTTGGGTTCAACGAGGAATACGATTTCAACTGGATTAATCATGCAATGCCTAAGTTTGAAAGAAAATATCTGAAACTAAATTTTAATTTTTCTTGAAGTATCAAGCTAGCTATTAAGAATTTTTTCATTAAGAATTTGTACGGTTTTTGATCTTCTGAGCTATTGCTAAAATACGATTTCCAAAATGTTATAATTACAAAATGTTTTAAATATAAGTATTTGTCTGTCTATATCTGTGCCTTCACGATTACAACAGCTAATTGGCCAACAACAATATCAATAAAGTAGAAAAAAAACATAAATTTAATAAAAACGATTTATTTACTAATTCGATTTGAAATCAATAATGCAAGAAATCTTAGTAATTAATAATATAATAAGCGTTAATTTAGGAAATCTAAAATATGAACTAATCAAAGGAACCTTGGTGTCAGTAGAGTTTAGGTCATTTACAAAAAAACTAGCATTTTATTTCTTAATCGATTTATTTTAAATCGTAGTTTATTATACGATTTGAGGCTATGACTAATAAATCGTTGACAATAGTATTCGCTGTAGTTGTAGTGTCGTAAACTATTTTAGACTCAATTTAAAGAATTTCTTTAGTTTTCGCTTGGAATCGATGTCTATATCGATTATCTCTAATCATTTTCAATTTAAGATAGGTATTCGTTTTTGTCAATACATCTTCTAGCTCTCTCTATAAAAAGAGATGTTGGCTGTTTTAAAAAAAATGAAAGAAAAAAAAATCTTAAAAAAAAACTTACAAAGATTACGATGATTTAGTCTATCCTTGTCCTTTACAAGAGAGAGACGTGTTAGATTAATGACGTCAACATAAATTAATGACGTCGAAGTAACTGGTTTTAAAACCGAACGATTTTCTGCGATAAATGTTTAAAAAAATAATTAAAACTTAAGTAATTTCACACATGTCACCACATTTTTAAACCTTCTATTGATATCAAATAAGTAAGTACCTATCCATTTTACAAGCTTTCATTTAACTTCCCTTGAGTAGGCGTGTGTTTGTTTCAAATCTTTGAAGAACTACTTTCTCTAAACTTACGACTTTGTTTATATGCTTGTTCAGTTGTGATGACAATACAAAAAAATGATAAAAAAACTTGATGCTGCAGCCAGGATTGTCTTCTCACAAGGGCAATCCTCAACGGTCTGTAGGTCGGATACGAAACTTTGCATACAAGTTTAGTTTTGAAGTTTCAATATAAAAGTGTGGTTTAAAAACGTTGTTTTGATAGAAAATTTATTAACAGTATGCAACATCCTTAATTTTTGACATTCCTATACGTCACAACCTTTACTTTTTCTTTAATTTTTGCCTTGATGTACCTGTTCCTCCCTTACTTTTATATTTTCCTAATGATGATATTATTTGACAAATTGGATCTTGCGCGTGGAAACAAGAGTGCTTGCTTTTCTTGTTAATTCCGGAGTTTGTTATATGCATTAGTAAATATAATCAATATTCCAACATTTGCTATGCTAAATTGTATCTAAAGTTATCGAGCATTTCGGACATAGAAATATTAAATATCTTTGATTTCGGAATAACACCGACTAAACCTAAGAGTAACAACATAAGTCCGTTTTTTGCAGTAACAGATAAAACTTCGACAAAAGTTGACGTTCCGAAAGCAACTTAAAGAAAAAAAAAATAAAAAATAAAGCACGCAATAAAATTATTGTGACAAAAATCTCATTAATTTCTCGTCTGGAAACAAGAGCTAGCTGTCAAAGATTTCTAAGACCTTGGGTGTACTCTACTGCTAGTGAGTGTTGCGTCAGAATTGTACAACGTTTGAGGGCTTGGACCATCATCACGGGCAAGCACGTAGGTTAAATAATATTTTAGTACAGGTGGTCAGACAAGTGTTTGAAGTTTGTTTTTGTGATGTGATAACGAAAAGTGCCTAAGCGCATGTACGTGTGCAGCTGTTTTAGGTAAATTTTACTATATATTATAACAGTTTTTTTGAAGAAAAAAAATGTATCTACTTATATGTTAATTTTTTATTATTTATCGAAGGTAATAATTATCCACAAGGATGTAAACCAATAAAATTATAATATTTAAATCGCAACACATTCTTAAAAAAAGTTTAATATATGTGAAACTTCGAAATATAAGTTCCAAGTTAATTACGTACAATTTTCATTGCAGCTATGGTTATTAAACTAAATACGGGTATTCTTAGCCCAGACACATCCCATTTCTGAGCAAAACCCTCCCACTATTTTCTCCAATATTCATAGTTTTGCCAATCTTTAAGGAAGCTATCCACCTCGTCCCCCATCTCCAGTGAGGTTTGCCACGACCGCGTGTACTAATAAGAAATAACAATAATTAAGTTGCCTAAACAAGATAATGTGTTTCTTTTACGAGCCAGTTATTTAACATTGCATTTTCTAATACATAGCATTGATTGTATCGATAGATGTCAATACACCCATTAATAACAATATTGTCAGCATGCACAACAAAATTCTGGGAAGCATTTTTTCCTTGACTGTACCCAGTGTTGTGATTCTATTTAAAATTCGAGTCGCGACACACCTCGCTTTATGTCGATGTAATTTCATTCAATAGAGGTGTGCCAGTTCACGTATTGCACGTAATAGTAAATATGAATTGACCTGACTTGTGTAATTTTGTTATGGCGTCGATTTATTTAGGCATCGGAAAAAGTATTTAACAAAAAATATTTTATGTAACTTCAATATCGATACCAAAAAGTCTCACCACTATTCATCCAGCGATCGTTGCTCAGGCGCATTCTGTCACGATCGGCGTGTTTTACCAACCACTTACACTACACGACACTATTCTACGTTTCACTTATCATTACCTTTTTTGTTTGATTTAAGTAGGTATAATACTTTTACATCCTAATAAATCGCAATCCATTCTGTAATTTAAAAGACAAACCTAATAGTGGCCAAGTAATAAAAAAATAAACATAATTATTTGATATCATCGTAAGTAAGTTTAAAATACGATGTGCGAAAAATTTTTTTAAATCAGTCGCCTAATGCCGAAGTAATACGCTTTCTAAATTCCTGGAGGAGGTTATTGCTATCCTCTTTTCGCAAGATATCAATAGGGTGACAGTTCTGCTTCGTCATTTGAACACATGACGTCATCTGTTCGAGGTGCTGTTTGTCTAGCAAAAAACGTTGAAACCCTTTTAAATTTGTTATACATATTTTTTGGAAAATTTTATTAATTTTTTCACTGTTTTTTTTTTTTTTGAGATTTAGATTTTTTTTTTTAATATACCTACATCACAGGTCGTCATTGCCATAAACGCATCATGTTGAAACTTTGCAGTTATTAAACACGTTTATAGTACCGGGTACGATTCCTCTGTTAGGCAAGCATGTTGAAATATGACAATACGACTTTAATATGATGCGTTATGTAAGAAACTGGTCATGCGCGGTTCGAGCCTAAGCGGATCTTTATTATAATCTAGGTGCTTAAGAACAAAGATTAGGAAACCGTGTACATACGTACAGAGACCTAAGTCCATTACCATGCTATATTTTTATTCCTTTGTACTCACTAACACGAACTCAAATTAGCGTGTTTCAACAGTAGAATTTCAATTCATTAGCATACTATGTAAATATTTCTTTGCACTACTCACTTGCACACTTATTAGTTTGCGTGTGAGTTGTGCAAAGGAATACAAACATAGCGTGCTTATGGATTATTGTCGCTGACTGTACCTATGTGACGTAAATTGGCCGAAACAAATACGGTAGGAAATGAAATCTGCAATTGACAAAGCTCGAAATGTAGAAAAAGTGAGTTAGGTTAACATTTAAAAAGCAGTCTTAAAAAGTTTTGACGATTCTATATAGATCAACTTACAAGATCATCATTCAAAATATCAACGGTTTAAAAATAAAAATAAACTTAGTTGATTATGAGTATTTCACTATTTCTAACCTTAAGAGTGGTACACCGGCTTTGTCCACGATAGTACAATATTAATAATTACAAATAACTACTATTTTTCCATTTTTTTACTCTTTTTTTTATAGACAAGTGTATACAATAACTTATTTTTAATTTATTATATTTAGGCAAGTTATAGGCAATTATAGGCAAGTGTGTATAATTGCTTATATTTAATTTATTAATAATTGTTAGTCCTATTCTTTGCCTACTGTAGGTTTTATACACATATGAAACCCACTATAATTTACGCATAGCGACAACTTAACCTCATTTAGAACCCTTAATCTTTCGAGATTCATTAGAAAGTGCAGCTACATTACAGCAAGTGCAGCTTTGATCAATCTAACTGAATCTGGGACAGCTACCTCATCTAGATCGATTCACCCAACGGTAAGCGTACTTGCTAATTTAATTATAATACAACCTGTTGCTTTAAAGACATGCCAAATTTTAGAAGGTAATGAAGTCCATGAAACTGAACAACTTTCCCCAAGGAACATTGGTCGAAATCTGAGAATCGAAAATTGACCTTCCATACAAAGTGACTGGTCACGTGACTCACGTTGTATGAAAAGTAAAGTTTTCGTTTTCAGATTTCGACCTATGTTCCTTGGGGAAAGTTGTTCAGTTTCATGGATCTTATTACCTCCTAAAATTTGGTTGGTCTTTAAAACAACACGTTGTATTTACTTATGCAGTTTTTGCCACAACAGTATCTCCCAGCTGCTTTCCGGTCATCGGTCATAATGAATGGTATCCCTCGCTACGATGCTTAAATTAGTTATTGTGTAATAACTTAGTAAAGGAAAGCACAGCAGTGGTGTGCAGTAGCCAGAGTTAATTTATATGCAATTTGTTTCCTCGATACCACTTTCATCGATGGCAACGATTTTAAAGTGATTCGATTCTATTGAGTTGAAATCCTATTAAACTGCAATTTAACACTTGGAATACCTTTGGATAGGACTTCGACCGAACCACTTTCAAACTTCAACGATATTTGTATTGTTTGTTTAATGTGTAATTGTGAAAGACACAACACAATATTGTAGGTATAATAGACACAATTTTGCTGAATATTTTATTGTTAATTTTATTTTTATTTGTTTTTCGTACAAATCCGTGTACAAGGTGGATTTAATACCTTAGGCCAGTCTTATATTTGAAACCTAGAGCAATATTATTACGAGTCATTTATAATTTTCAAGTGTCCTAAAGCTAAGGATGTCTATCTATCTAATTGCTGAGCAGCATGTTAGGAGGTATTGATAAAAAACTATGCTCTAAGAATTTCCCTTTAACTCGGCCGTCAAACCCTATACTTCGCGCTACGCAGCCACGCTTGCAACCGTTCTAAATACTTCCACATCAAATCTGACCTTTCTGCACCTGATCTAATTGTGGGACTTTTGAATAATGTAACAATTTACCGCGTTTAAATTAATACCGTTTGTCACGCTAATCCGGAACTTACGACACTCGGATTTCGGTCTGCTTTTCAATGACAAAGCCTAGTCACACTTTCGTGGATTTATTTTTTTGTACTAAAGCTTTTCATTCCATTGCGTAGAGTTGTTGTAAGAAATCTAAAATAAGACACGATAATCAATAAGTCGCAGAGGTAGACACTGAAGTCTGCGGGTGTCGATCTCAGGACCAGCTTCTCCTCACATAGACAACTGTATGTCGCTTGCTCTCGGGTCACCAGTCCTGACTCTCTGTAGGCATTTTAGCTACCGAGAGCAAAACTACAAACAAAATAGTTGGTATGTTTTTCTAAATATCCTGGTTCGGGTTTGATATTGATGCGAAACTTTTGTTCTTTTACATAGGTTTTTCGCTTTATTTGGTCAGACATTATGCAATAAAATATGCGAAGCGCACTCTTAACTTTTGCCCTATAAATTAGTTAGACTTAAATGTAAAACTAATCTTTGTTGGAATAATTGCTCTCAAATGTGCATAACGATATATTTTAAAAAATACCTCATAATATTACAAGTTTACTATGGTACACAGCTAGATATATAGAACTTTCCTACATTTTTGTTATGACAAAAATGTAGGAAAGTTCTATATATCTAGCTGACAGAGAATACATAATGTAAGTAAATTCTTAAATGAAAGCTAAATAATGAAAGGAAAAATTAATATATTTGATTAATATTGTAATTATAGGGAATAACGAGTTAATGTAACGGCAATATATAATGTTTTCAATAATAAATATTTTGGATAATTTAAATGTTTATGCACATGTTTTGCTTATTAAATGAAAATAATTAATAAGAAACTCGCAAAAACAACTGACTTGGGCGGGACTTGAACTGTCATATCATGTCATTACTAATCTGCACTAATAAAAGTTTGTGAAGATGTTTGTTACCTAAGCACTTTTGATTTGAATAAAACTCGGTAAACATAAAAACCATATATCCTGGATTAACAAAAAATATAAATTTTATCCTGGTTCGACATCCACGCAGGCGAAGCTGCGGGCAAAAGCTAGTTTAAAATAAGACTGCTTCGTGTTTATGTATATGGATTTATAAAAATGCACCTAATGCAATAAAGCAATGTGCTAAAACAACCTTATCCAATTGAGCCAAAAAGCCAGATAATAAAAAAACATATAATTCAACTTTTTTGTTTATTTTTGTTGTTATTAAAAACAAATTGTTACAAATCATCTTAACATTTTACAACAATAAAGTTTGACCTTATATAAACACCAATGCCTTTTCTTTGTGTCGTCTCTTGTATTGCAATATTTTTTTTCTCTATATACGATTGATAATTTTGTGGTGTCAGAGTTTAAATCGACCATACATTTCAAACATAGCCATGTTGATTGACAAAACGTCATTTTTGATGGCGTTTTGTCGATAATATTATCTGTCGTGTGCTCCTCAAAATAATCACCGATTTCTTTATTGGAAATCCAACAACAATTAGGTTATTTGCTATTTCTAGCTTTGCCCATAATCATCATAATGGCATCAGCCTTGAAAGTTCTATGATCTGCAAATCGATTGTTATCAGCTACATTATGCGGCAAAAACTTATATAAATTATGTCTTATTAGCCCAAATTATTTTTATCCATGTATACATCATAAAAAAACAAAACAAACACGACTGTAATTTGACCTACTGAACTAAGGTGACCAATTCAGTTCGTAATTCTGTTTCTTGACGAGTTTGTGAGTGATCTGATATTATGAATGTGGGTCAAATTGTACCTACGTGAGTGCGAATGGGTGAGTAAGGTTGTAATAAAAAAACAAGGCATGTGATGGTGTGACTATGAAGAATATTGTTCCCTTTTTGAGTATTGTAGTAATTTGTTGTCGTTTGTACGGTTTGCTACATTTTACAAGGTTTCGAATTTCGTGAGTCAAAATTGACAAGATTTGAAAGCAAGGTACGTACCTCCACTACTGTTACTGTCAGCCCATATCATCCCACCACTGGGCAAAGGCCTTTTCCCCTGATTGCCACGTCTTTTGATGCAGAGCCAGTGTGACATTAAGTATTACAGACAGCCACTCACGGTTTTGCCTGCGTGGTATGTTGATAAATTGTAGCCTATGTGTAATTCAGATGTATAAGCTATATTACTATAAAGTTTCATTAAAATTCGTTCTGTAGTTATATCGTAAAAGAGTAACAAACATCCATTAAATACATCACACACTGTCACATTTATAATACTTATTATTAGTTAGATAGGATTAGGTCGATAGATCGACGTGAAAATGACTAAAGCGGCATAACCCCGTCCTTCAAATTCTAACAGACTGCCAACTCTGTTTAGGAAAAGCTTTAATGATGTTGAATTTTCTCATCAATGTCGTTTTCCGCGACAAGTCATCTGTGTCATCGGTACGTGACGGTGACAGTATTACACCATGGGGTTATGTAACCCGTTTTCCCATGCAGACTATTATCGCGATTCTTATGTGTTATAATTGGAAATGGAATGTATTAGAGTTTCTACGAGTACCTACCTACATTATTTTATGTGAAATTTTACTATTGATATATTTTTCATTTTCATCATAGTAACATCTAAGGTGTTATGATTGGATGACTGTAATTCATTGGAAGATGGGGCGACCTGACGACCTGTATTGACACGCTGGCGCCATCACATTTCTCCGGAACTTAGGACAGGCACGGCGGCGGCGGTGGAAACTGAGACCCTTAAAGGCGCAAACATACGCAACAGTGTTTGACCACGAACCCACTTGATGGTAAGCGGCGTTGTGGTCTACGATGGAGCACACCTGCCTTTGAGATGCCTATTCACTTGATTTGAAGGTCCCCAAATTATAATGTTCCGGGAATACAGACGCCGCGCTGGAAGGTCATTCAACTCTTTAGCTGTACGCATAAGAAAGGTAGAAGCGAACCGTTTGGTCCGAGCAGAAAGAATATCTACCAAATAAGGATGATATCTGGCTGTGTGTCGTGATGTCCGGTAAAAGAAAGGAGCTGCGCGTATAGTTAGTGAAGTTCTTCCGAACTTTGTCATATCAGCCTGATCGCTATCCACTGCTGAACGTAGACCTCCTTAAAGGGCACCAACCATCACGGTCTTGAACAGTCTGCAATGTCCATCATGCTCATGCTACAGGACATCATACACCACGTTTGCATGATGCGATCTCCACTTTAACGTATTGTATCTGCAGGCTAAATCGACCATCTGTCTGTCTCCAAACATGGCGGGTACACTTCAACAATGTAATGTCGGTGACTTTATTTCGCAGATTCAATCCATCAGAGAATCCTCGAAGATTGTTTTCTCCATTGCACGCTGAGCCAACTTGAGATTTGAACTTAAAATTTTTTGCAACACTAAAGCTGAATAAAATAAAAAAATCGATTCACAATGTAATTCAATATTTACTATTTTCTCTTCCGTGGATCGTTTTTTTTTATTTACCTAGATATTATAGTGTTATCAGTAAAAAACACTATAATATCTAGCGTTAGACCTATAAGACCAATATTCTAAAAACACCCTATGACCAAATACCAGGGTCCTGCCGTTTGGCAAAATATGTTTCGTCAAATTTCACTTCCCAAAAAACTTATCGCATAGTTTCATTTCCCAAAAGAATGCATAGCAAATTTACATTTCGCATTTTATTCACTTGGTCAAATGTTCATTTGGCAAATTTTTACTTGCTCAAATTTTATTTAGTCAAATATACATTAAGCAAATGCTTTATTTTGTAAAAAAGTATATTCCCAAAGGGAAGTTCGTTCACATTTTAATTTTAATAAGGGTGAAAAATTGTAAATTAAAATCTGATGTTTGGGTTGGGTTTAGAAATAAGCATCCAGAATTTGAGTAATCTAAAGGTGTTATTCTTACGCCCCCTCAATCATTTTTTTTTTGCCGGAGACGCGCCGAATTTTTTTTCAAAATCGCGTCTATTTACTCGCAAATTCGTGAAATAGAACGTACTTTTGCACCCCGAGAACGGAATACCCCGACTTGGTTAGGTTAGGTTAGAAGATGATGACGGGGGCTGATGAGCGAGCGCAGCGAGCGAACTGCCCCCGTCATCATCTTCGTGGGATTTTTTTAAACCACCCAGAGATAAAACATAACCATTCCTTAACTTAGAGAAAAAAGTGAGGTTATGTTGGAGTGGGAAGAGTTTCTACATTTTTCAAACCATATTTGACTACCTAATATTTGGTAAAATGAAACATTGCCATGTAATTATTTGCTAAACAATAAATTGCAAAAAATAGTTTTGCTGACTGTAAAATTGCGAAAAAATGGTTTTGCCAAATGTTTTTTTGCCAAATGAAAATTTGGGAAACATACTTTGGCAAGTGTCACTTTGGGAAATGTTTTTTGCCAAACGTCAGTAAACCCCAAATAGCAATAGCCAATAGGACCTCTTCTATAGATACAATGTTTTTTTTTTTTAATAGACTCACGCCTGTATTCCCCAGAGGGGGTAGGCAGAGGTGCAGTACACCCACGTTTCGCCGGCTATGTTATAAGTCCCATGTAATAGGGGGCGGGCCTATTGCCATTAACCGGGCACAATTCCAGACTCCGTGCTGCTAATGAGAATTTCTAAATGGAAAAACCCAATAACACTTTGCCCGACCTGGGGATCGAACCCAGGACCTCGTGCTCAGCAGTCGCGCTTGCTACCACTAGACCAACGAGGCAGTCTTTTTTTTTTATTATATTTATTTATTTAATTAATATAACAGCCGTCAACTACGAATTGAGACTGCTTTAAAAAAATTGGCATCGCTTTGGATGCACTACTGTCCGTAATGTAAATAAGCAAGCATGCATAGTTGGAAAAAGTTGTAGCTTTTACTTATGAATTCTGTAGGAACAAAACAATAGCGCCATCTAATTCGACGCCAACGCCATCTAGTTGCACATTGCGAAAACTTATGCTACAGCAAGAAACACTTTGTAACTGATTACGTTACGGTTAAATGAGTTTTGAACTTACTGAATGTAGAAATAAACAATTATGAGATCAAAATCAAAATATCTTTATTTGTAGAGCATAGGTGAGGTACAGATAGAATTCTTAAAATAAAATGAACGTTATGTCTAGCCATTAACGGCGTACAAATATTGTTAAATACTTTCTAAATAACAAAATTATTGTTAAGGAAAAGAAAAATAAGGAGTTTTTTTTATTGTATTATTAGGTACATAAACCTATCCAATATAGATAATAAATAATTAAGATAATAGATAGATAGATAATAATTTTAAGTTACCATCTAAGTGTTACATTGTGGAATGCAATAAATGTTTGAGTTTGAGTTTAAATACTAAGACCAAAATGAGTACAGGATCTGAATACCAAAGTTACTCTTTACGTTACTCTTTACGTTACTCTTTATGTTACTCGTTACCAAAGTTTATTCTTTTAATAATAAGGACTATGCTTTAGGCCTTAGGAGGCTAAAGCTAAAAAAATAAAAAATCGATTCCCGATGTAGTCCGGTACTATTTTCTGTTTTGTTTGTGAATCGTTTTTTTTTTATTTATTCAGATATATTGTCATCAGTACCAAAATATGGTCAAATTTCGACCAAATAGGACCTCTCTTGTAGATATAATTTTTTTTAAATGTAAAAATCGTCAACTACGAATTGCTTTACTAAAAATATTATAACTTGGAACAAACTGATTAACCGGACTTCTAGAGAGACCTAACACCTCACCTGCCAAGATAGCTCGACGGAGAGAACAGAGCGGGCCTCCTATTTCTGGGTGGTTATAAAGAAAATTAACCACCCGGGCCCGGGGCTCCTATTTCTGGGTCTCTAGAAAATTAACCACGAATTCTCACCTAACTTATCCGAGTCGGACTGCTCTGATTCGGGGTGTTAACCACAATGATGATATACAGGGTTATTTGTAACACACCCGCAACCTGAAAAGGGGTCATTAAACTCATCATTATGAACAACTTTTACTATGGCACCAACCCTAAAATTTCAAAAAAAAATCAGCTGTTCCATACATTTTGTTGAGTTATTAACTTATTAACATAAATGCTTTTTGTAAAAAAAAAATTTTTTTTCTATTTTGAGTGATATCTACATATTTTATCAGAAGAGGCCAACCCCAATTAATTTATAATACGCACATAACTTACGAAAAGTCAGCCTTGAGTTCAAACCTGAGACCTCTGAATTGTCAGGCAACAGTCATACCACTATTCTATCACAACTCAGGGTAGGTACTTTGGGCAAGGGCAATATAGTCATAAAATCAAAGTCACGTTTTGAATGTTAATTTGGTTTATTTTGTTATTTCCAGGGCGAACAATGAGAAGTTGGAGATGAGGCAGCGTTGAACACAGTATTCCTATAGACATCATGCTATGAACATGGAGTCTCCAGTGAGAATATGTTTAGGTAAGCATTCATATGGACACAATGATGACAAAAACACCTAAGTACTATCGCGGACCCGAACGGTGCACCACTTTGCAATCAAAATGCTATGTGCGTAGGGGCGGGGCTATAGCGCTACGTTTGGATGCCCCGAGTGCAAGCGATTCTAACCTTAAGAGTGGTGCAACGGCTTTGTCCACGATAGTACATAGGTACATGAAAATCTTTCATACATTTCGACAACTAAAAATAAAAACAATGAGATTTCTATAGCGAGGTTAGTTTTTAAAATAATGGATTGAAATTAGCAAATTAGAAAAAATATCCTGAATAAAAATAAAAATATAAGGTATTGAAAAACACAACTTTACTAATAACACAGTAATTTTACAATTACAATTTTAACACGAGGTTCAGATTAGAACATAATAGAACAGTATTTCTAAATTTGGAGTGTTTGCGAATTATTTGATTAAAATTATTTAGTCCATAGCTAGATAGGTAGGTATTGTATCTCTTCCTGATTACGACAGCACAAGTTGAGTAATCAAAATTCAAGTAATTGCAATTATCAATTAGTTATGGTTTAGATTAATAAAGAATTGCTTAAACCAATAAATAAGGTAAAAATAATAATGTATGACATAGCTTTAAACAACTAATACAATCATATACTAGTCTGAGATCACAGTATAGTATTAAAGCATCCTAACAAAGAAGTTCAGTTGAATAAAACATACCAATTAATAAAAAAAATCTTAATTTTATTTCAGGTGCAGCATTAGTAGTAAATCTACTACTGTTAAGCAGCACAACAGTTAGCGGCAACGCTATTCCCGAGACGACATCGACCACTGTTAGAGATGAAAGGGCGCCACGGTACGGCCGCGTCAACGCCACTTGGCTCGCCAGAAACCGACCTAAAACTCCAGACGTCTCTCTCAACGAGTTAAACCCCAAAGACTCAACGTCTGAAGAACACACAGAAAAAAATGCAAAATACAAAGATAGGGGAAGGGTCCGATTTTTTTCACAACTTAAATCAAGCACTGAAAGTTCCCTTCGAAGGGCCAAATCAACGGAAACAGTACCGAACATAGTAATAGTCACTCCCACACCAGAAGTAAAAAAGCCAGCAGACATAGTTGACAGCATGCGAAATTATAAGAAAACGAAACTGCCAGCTTTTACCAGTAGCACTACACCAGTGACAATAAAAAAGGAAGAAGAAGAAAGTGAAGAGACATTTGATGATGAGGAAGATGAAGAAGTAAAAGAAACATTTGAAAAATTTTCTTCTAGTAAATTTGATACTAATTTCTTTACTATACCTAGCTTTAATTACGGGGATGACTTTACCCACGACTCAGATAACGAAAGCTCTGATAACAAAGTGAAAAATGAGTACAGTAATCCAACTTATGGAGGATTTTCTAGTTTTTTCCCTCGTGAGGCTTCCTATGGCTACAAAGATACTACCCATGACATTTTCAAGTCTGAAAGTTTCTTTGATTTTGACAGCGATCTCACGACGCCGAAAAATGATTTCTTTGACCAGAAATTCCAACGGATCTCTACAAGTATTATTAAGAATTTAGACACTATGAAATCTAAGGTTCCACCAAATGCGACTAGCACTCAAAAAGTTTTTTTGGAGAACATAGGCTTGGAAAAAAAGAATAACAACATGCCGACTAACAAATCAACAGTATACATTAAAAATACCAAAGAAATTCGTTTATTAGACAACGATGAAGCTGGTAGCACTAATAAAGAGCTATCTGATGTTCAAGGTACAAGTATTTACTACGAAATGTCTGTACTATCAACGGAGACTTATGTCAATCATGATGAAGACTGCGATGATCCATTGCCTACTTCACCTTCTTCCACACCAAGTACTTCAGCAGAGGAGGAATTAGCACCGCTACAAGCTGCCCAGCAATCTATTCCAATAGCGACGAGACCTTCACTTCCTGACCCCAGTCTTGAAAGTATATCTTTGTCACCTAGACCTTCAGTACCTGATCCCAGTCCTGAAAGTATATCTATATCACCTTCTAATTATTTGCCTTTAAGTAGTATTATACCTATCATTGAGTCTGTAAATCCTACAATCCCTGTGTCTACACAGAATTCAATATCTGGAACAGAAAGAGTGACAAAGAAATTTTCTAGTAACTTTAACAGAAACCGGAGTTATTCCAAACGACTAAATCTTAATAGTAATAAAGACTCTCCTAATAGTGTTTCACCTAAACCTGAGCATATTTCATCAAGTCTAAGCCCAAGACTTCAGACACGAAAATTCTATCACACTACTCCCAAAAACAAGCCGATTTGGATGGTACCTAGACGAAATATTACGAAGGTGTACCATCGACCAACACCTCCTACGACAATTTACTCAGAACATTTTAGTATCAAAGATAAGACAACACCTCGACCGCGATTACCTAGCCGAACAGTGTTGACTACGGTTTCTTCAGACATCGATCCAGTTCTGCAAAGTGACATAAGTGGAACAAAAAAGGTTGTGCATTCTCAATCTATATCTGATAACACTGTTCCAAGTTTGTGGAAGCGAGGCTCGACGAGGTTTGCTACGTCCACAGCGACATCAACGGAGGTGGATACTGAAAGTGAATGGCAGATACCCCCGACGTCAACGGCGTGGGCATTAGCTAGCCTGCGCAGCCCGCCACCCTCGACAAATGCAGTAGTGAATGGTACTGCATCGGCGCCTAAAAATGTCGATGAAAATGAGCTGCAGAAAGTCGGAGAAGTTTTAGGTGAGTTGCTTACGAATAATCTTATTTTTCAGTTTTTAACAAATAGAAAAAGGGGGTTAATTGGTGGGTCACCAGATAGTAAGTCTTTACTACCGCCCATATCATATAGCCAGAGGAATTGCAAGCGTGTCAGCACAGCACCTTTAAAAGGGAGGAAAAAGAGGGGTAGGGAGTATGGTGTTTGGGCCTCCGTTACTCTCACTGATTGTTCAAAACAACAATATGAATAATAATCTGTTATCTCACGCTTATATTCTGTGTTAGTTTTACTTAAACATACATAGGTACACGCGTTAGGTGCACTAAATCTTCTCTGTTCAATTCATATTATCAATTTGTGTGTTTCAGACAAAAAAGAAATACCCACTGCAACTACAACCACATCAACAGCGAACCCAATAAGCAACGATATAATTCCGAAGAAAATAACAGAAGTGGTACAGAACAAACTACCTTGGCAGCCAATGTATGTTACGTCTCCAAGTTCAGAAATTCAGACTGAAGCACATACAGAGATTAAATCTGATTTAAGATTTCCTGCTGAGAGTAATATATCTGTTCAAAACACAGCAGAAACAGCTACAACTGAGACAACAGAAGCCGCTGAAAATCCCTCTGAGCCAACTTGGGTACCTGTAACAGTCGAAGCAGATGAAACAACCGATAGAACAAATGAAACAGAAACGGTGACAATTCCACCAGTTGACGCGACCAGGTCAACCGGTTTTGAATCGATTACGAAACTGCCAGCTGACATTACTACGCCACATGATGAATCTGTCGCAAGCTCTGAAGTCAACCAAACTGTAACTGAGGAGAAACCGACTACTTCCACGGATTATGAGATAACTACTATTAGATTCTCTTATGTACCTACCGAAGAAATCGAAACTGAGACGGAACCAAATGAAACAACTACGCCTAGCATGTGGCATCCCGTTTATCCAACTAGGACTAGAATGACTTCTATTGAAGATAGCCCTGTCACTACTTATAGACCAAAATATATGACAACAGAAACAGTAGAAGAATCTACGACTATAACTATCGAAACCACATCTCCTGTAGAGGTTTCATCACAACTTTTGGAAGACACTACAAAATACGTTGACAAAACTACAGTTATACCTACAGAAACTGTAGCATCTTCGACTGAACTTCCTACTACCACAGAAGTGTTGACTCAACCACCGACTGAAGAGGTCACTCAGCCAACAACAGTTGAGATCACTACCGAACCTGTTACTGAACCAATAGTTACAACTACTCAACCTATCACTACCCAAGTTCCGACTACAACAGCAACATATAGTGACACTGAAGATACCACAACAATCGTAGTCGAAGTTGTCACTGAAATTAACACAGAAAAAGAACAAAGAATAATTTCTACCAATGAACCTGAGACTAATGAAACAGACTGCACAGAAGAAAACAGTGGTAGCAACGAAGTTATCACTCAAGAGACACTCAAACCTACAACAGTGCAAGCTACAACCACAGCAGCTGAAACAATTAGTCCTACAACGACTGAGACAACTACACGAATAATAGAAAAGGAGACTGAGCCTCCCACTACAACAGAAGTCTATGAAACGACAACACAGCGAAACGCAAGAATTCACGATACAACGGTCGCCGAAACTACGACAGAATATGGTGGTGATATGACTACAGAGGCATCGTCGAGGGTTCTAGACGAAGAAGACAATAGCTCGGGAGCGGCAGTGGCTATCGCTGTCAGCACTATTGGTGTCATCGCTTTGATACTGCTCATTGGATTACTGGTAAGTTTATTTGTATACTGTACTTTTCTTTACAGTAAGCGCAAACTTGCTCAGCCGCCGCCGCGCCGGTCTGAAATTAGTCACGAACGGCGTAAATGGTGACAAAAGGTGAGGTGGGTGGTAGACACGAACATTCCTATTTTAATTCAAACGAAATGTAAGGCTTTCATTTCTAATATAAGTAAAGAGAAATAAAATAAATAGTTGAGTAAATAAATATTTACACAAGTACATGGTTAGAAATCAATTAAAATAATTATTGTACATACCGATGTAAATACCAATTTGAAGCAAGAACAAGTCTCTATTATATTAATTCTTACATCACGTACGCAATCCCAAACCAGTTGACTCTATGTAAAAAATTCTTAATCAAGCAAGCTGTTTCCTGACTGGAAACAGCTTGCATCACACTAATGGGCACGTGCCGCAGCACGAACTTTGCAATAAGTTAAATAGAGATCGAGAATTGGTTCGTGATTCAAGAGTTGACTTCCACGTTTGAAAATGATAAAAATTATTGCACGCATAATTATGCAAAACACAAACGATGCGTAAAACAGGGCTATCTGCATAAGTCTTACAGTACGCATTAAATTCTATAAAAATAGTCTTCATAATATCTTCTTATTATATACTTCATATCTTGAATTCGTCTTGAATTCTTCTCGTTTCCTTGCCCGCATCGTTGAATGCTCGTACAACATATCCAAAGTAATGAGCATAATATCTATTGATCTATCTCACGATAAATTACGTTCACTACTTTGGAGAACGTTGTAGATTTATTTCGTGGAGAAATCCGTTGGTACCTGAAATTAATTGTAATATTTTAAATATTTTTATTATAATTTGCTGCATCACGAACTTTTTAATCGTCTCCCAAATAGGAGGAAGTACGATGAAAAAAATATGTTTGTGTAAGTGTCTCGGAAAGCACGCCAAGCCGCTAGTCCTGCGCCTGATCTCTCTCCGGTTGGATTGCTAACAGAGTAGAGGAGTAGATAGTTGAATAGAGTGCACTTGTGTTTGCTCACACACTTGTCTCGTGTAATTATAATATATCCTGTGTGAATGGCTAATCTCCGTTGAGATTGGCCACTCTAACCGAAATTCGGTCAAGAGGACATTCGCTAATAATGATTACAGTAAAAAATGGAATTAAAATTGTCGTATTTCGAATCCCGCTAACTATGACTAACGTTTCACTACAATCTGAGGTTATGGGGTTAAAAGATGATTTTCCTATTACCTAACTTGGAACTAAATTTAAACACCATTGTTATAGATGACAAACTTAATTTAAAAAATATCTTAAAGGGAATAATTACTATAAAAGGGGAATCCCAGTTTTTAATTACCTCGAATTGCGTCAATGATGTAATCGCCACGTGTAAGGAACAGGATATTCTGAAAAGTATTTAAAAATAAACATTAATTCAATGAAACAAATAGGCGTTTCATATTATTCTACCAACACGTATCGGAGAGGAATGGAAGGAGGGTTGAAAGGCCTATACCCTGCAGTAGGACGATAATGGCTGAAAATAAATAACACGTATTAGGCCAGCATGGTGGAGTGTGACCTAGTCTCTCTCGATGCGTGATTTGTGAAATAAGTTGTGGAACATTAAAGGCTGCTTACACAGACTAACAAAAAAAAGTGAGAACTTTTTACTATAATCTGCTTATGCAGTTTTTTTATCATCCACCATTCTCTCACACTTATGACATCGATTTAATATTTTAAAAATATATCACTAACATTTTGCTATATAAAAAATATGTTTACTATAGTGAAATCTGAAAAATTAGGTGGGTGATTTTCTATAATTTTTTTCGTAATCAGGACACCAAGTTACGCAGAAATTAGTAAAAATTATCGAAAAAGATTTTTATTGTTGGCTTATGTTATTATTACCTATTAAAAATAATGTCAAAATATAGCGGAAAACACTAGACTTGGCAAATCCTGAGATAAAGTCAAAGTTATTTATTGCTAATGTGTACGTAAAAGATGTTACATAGGTTAATATAATTATTATTGGAAACTCCCACGTCTTCAAATTTAATTGTTTATGATATTAATTATGCCCAAAATAAAGTAATTTGCATAAGTATGCTTTTATGGAACATATTAAATTCTATAAAAATCATTAATTCTTTTTTCCTTGAATTCGTCGTGAATTCTACTAGTTTCTTTTTCTTTTGTTTAAGTTCTAAGCATTTTATTTTAATTTTACACTATAGGTACTATGACTGATACTCTGTTCATTAATAAAAACGTTGTACAAAAGTCAAAAGTTAAAATTATTTTGAGATTAAAATATTTATCAGAAACATTGTAAATGTGTGACTTGTAAATTAAAACAGTGTTCTGTGTTTTGCTTGATGGTAAGTTAAATACAAAATTTGTTTACAAATATAGCAATAAATAAGTGTAAGTTTATGGGCTTTTTTTGATTAAGTACAGAAAAAATAAAAATGATTAAATATTAATCTTATTCGCAAACAAAATAAGAACACAATGGAAAAATAACCTCTATAAAAACACCAATTAGGTACTCAGATAAACAATTAATCAAAATAGATTTGCCTAAAACTACAAGGTTTTCAAATACAAAAATATACCACACAGCGCACAAATACCTGTAGATAATCCTAATATCTCATCGGAAGTTCGTTCGTCGTCGGCGATAAAAATTCCTTGGTTTGCAACACGAAGCGGTCTAATGTGGTCACCCGACACCGAGATATGGTTATCGTTTGTAACGAGAATTGGCATACTTGGACGGCCGTTAGATATGTCGGTCACAAGTTTGGAGAACACTTCGTTAGTTATGGCCCCCTGGTACTTGTACAATGATTTGATTTGCTAAATGTATAGATATAGTTTTCGGAATTGATAAAGGCTAATTTTAAGAGAATGATTAAGTTTGTATTTGTAGCCTATGACTATCAAAATAAGCATGAATTTACTAAGTATGTATTATTATACTACGTGCTTCCAAATAAACCTAATTTATGCCTAAGGCATGATCTGTGAGCTATGCACACACCCATAAATTAAATGCATTGATTGTTATCTAGAAGAGATTCTATGTGACTAGCCTTTTTCTGGTAAGAATTTACCAATTTTCTATACGTTCTCGATTTTGTTATAATGGAAAAAGGGGGTAAAGGATCAGGCACGTGGATCACTTGATGGAAAGTGATCACATTGCAATTACGTTGCCTGCCTCTGAGGGGGTTTGGGCTTACAGTTCTCTGCACTAGCCGTACGAAACACAACAGTACGTATACTGTTAATTCAGGTTCAGTCTGTCTGAAGGTGGTACTCGAGCGGACCTAGTCGTGCTGAAACCAGCATGTAGAGCTTATATCGATGATTTAATAATTTTGGAAAATCATAAGTTAATAATAGCTCTCACATATTATAGGTAATATAGATTTGTAAAGAATGACGATGATGATGGCTTCTGATTAATTGCCGTTACACTAAATTAATTTTATTTATTAGTAGGTACCTCTACCTATAAAGGTTTTTTTTTTGGGGAAATCTTTGTAAACTTTTAAACATCAATGAAACATATTTTAAAAATTTAATTTACTTCGTGTTAGGGTAACCTATTACCAATATATCTACGCCTCTATTTATAAACTAAAAGTTTTCGTAAATTTCGTAATTATTATTTCATATTATTTAAATTAGTTTAATAATTACAGAGATTATCCCCAAATCAGAGTTTCATTTGATGATTTGAGGAACGGTTAAAGATCTTTTTTTATAGGTAAATATCGAACATGAATATAAGGTTTAAATATAGCCAAGTTATTGTTTAAAACCACGGTTAATTTTTCAAATAGATCCAGTGGTCAAAATTTGACCGTAATTCATTAAATATAAATTTATAAATAAAACATATGAATGTATGTATACAATTAAGCTTTCTACACTCCATCTTCATATAAATTTTAATTATACCAAATCTCACACCCCTTTATGCACGTAATAATAAATTTAAAATTTAAAACCCCCCCGATACAGAAAAACCTCAATTTTTTTAGCTAAAAACACTCTCGATCCATTTTCTTTACCTTTCAAATAAATAAAAACTAATTTATAATCGGTTCATCCACCACATATCTACCACAGATACGTCAAACTTATAAAACCCCTCTTTTTGTGTCGGGAGTTAAAAAGGGTAAAAATTATTATATGTTTTTCATATTCTAGCTTCTACCTGCCTGCAATTTGCATTTTCATCATCATCTGCTTTCACAACAACTGGATTTTTTTCTTACCTTTCCTGTTAGAAATTAAGCTAATCTTTCGGCAATCAATCAATTATAAGTATTTTTTATACCAGCCCAATCGTAACATTAATAAGTTTTAAATTAACAAGAAAAATATAAGAAATCTAAAAAAAAAGTCTCTGCATTTCATCTGAAAAAATTAAATACAACCTAAAATTTAAGGTTTTCTACTATTAAAAAAAAAAAGATTGAAAGAAACTGTTATTAGGACAAGACAGTCATTAAAGATCTGAATCAGGCAAAAAAAAAGAGAAATATACTCATTGCAAAATATTTAAAATTTCAATCTTTAATTTGAAATGTTCTTCTTGGCTTTCTAGAACTTGCCACGATTTCAGTAATATTTAAAAAACACGTATTACGCGGACAAAGTCATGACTAGCAGCTCCTATAAGATATTGCCTGTACAACAATAAATGGGGTATTCCCCGCCTTTACAAGACCATACAGAATCACAGATAATTCAATCTGTCTAGCCCGGAAAGAAAACTTTATGTTTTTTTTTCGTAGATATATTAATTCGATTCTGTGGCTCACAATTCAAAATAATAATTATTGAACTAATCTAATATACTTAATATTAAAATATGAAACCGATTCCCGAAAGTATTAAGAACTTTTATTCGTAGATTTTCAAGAAGTTATGAATATCTAAAACTATGATAAATTTCGATAACAGTCCCACGAACACTATTAGTTATTTTTTAATTAAATATGTATCTATTATTTTTTAAAATTATTAAATTAATTTTGATAAACCTTATATTGCTGATATTTTTTTTTAAGTTAACAATTTCCTTAAAGCTTCATTAATTTTAAGTGAATAAAATAAAAAAATAACACATTAGACCTAAATAGAAAAATAATAAAAATACACAATTAAAGTAGCGCCATAGTACAAGCTGAAATAAAAAAAAAATTAAAGAAAAATAAAATGCTTACCCAGTAGGTAATTATCTTCTCATAAAATAATACAAAACACCAATAAAACTAATGACTCATCAACAACCGACGTCGTTTATCAAAATTAAATAAAACAAAAAATAAAAAAGCAATAAGTAGCAATAAATTCTTTCAAATTAAAAAAGGTTGAAAATAAACGAGGTCGGTTGCGCACACGCCGGTTGGCGGGTGATACGTCACTGCGGCGTGTGAGTCGCGCACTCGGCAGGGCTCCCGGCACCTATAGGACCGGGATATTGCAAGCTACACCATGCGCGGCCGTAAGAAAGTGTCGTATTTAGTTTTTGATAGGTACTGACTGGTTTTAGGGTTGTCAATGTCATATTTTTTTTCTGTAGTAGATATTTATAAAGAGGCACTGTAACGCGCACGCCAAGTTTTGTATACGTTATTAATATTTGTGAATATTTGTGATTATATTTTTGAAAGAGATAACTTCATGACAATATCCGATTTAAATTAGATATTCAAACTTTGGTATTCACTTACTTAGCATAATTAAAACTGAAATGATGCCCTCTATGTTTATGCATTTAAATGCATACATGACATAGATAGATTTTTAAGGGCAAAAAATGCAAATAAACGTTAACAGATAAGTATGTTCAAACATTTTAGTTACTTAATATGCGCAATGTAATCAATATCAAATTGGTTATTTAATTAAAAACCGCAACACATACCAAACTGTAAATAATTC
Organism: Protodeltote pygarga; assembly: GCA_936450705.2. Taxonomy (NCBI): domain Eukaryota; kingdom Metazoa; phylum Arthropoda; class Insecta; order Lepidoptera; family Noctuidae; genus Protodeltote; species Protodeltote pygarga. The sequence goes on from OW388263.2 coordinate 12,955,381, forward strand.
AGTGCTTCACTTGCATCATACGTGACTTCTCGACTGAATAGCTTCATTAACTTTAATTTAATTTAAAAACTCGGTAAACATAAAAACCATATTTCCTGGATTAACAAAAAATATAAATTTTATCCTGGTTCAACATCCACGCGGGCGAAGCTGCGGGCAAAAGCTAGTTAAATGAATAAATTGGAATATTTCATAAGTAGGTATAAAAGGTAAAGTTTTGCATATGTATGTAAAATTATGATTATACAATTCTATATGTTTGTCAATTCAAAACGACATTAACACGTAATATTGACTTTGATTAATATTGAGTTTGATATGATTTGCGACTGGTCCTATCAGTCCAATCAAAAAGTCAAATCTGTGTCTTATCGAATATTCCGATAGACGACATCGACAATGACTAGAAACGCCTTTTATAAAAAAAAACTAAAATATGAAATCCAGCCAGCACTTTCTTTCAGCCGCGTACTTTTAAACCTATGTTCATAGTAAGCTGTAGGTGTCGCCAGTATCGCGACGTAGAGGATGTTTTTACAATGCAAATTATAAACAAAGCCAGCCTGATGACGGACCTTTGTGCGCGGCTCCATACACATATTAATCCGATTCAGATTAAACTTAGGAAACTTTTTTTTTGTATTGTGGTGTATAGTACAGACCTATTATTTCTCAATGCACAAATATCCAGCCCGGAACAAATATAATATGTGAATTACACAAATGTCTACCACGTGTGGAAATTGCACTCGCGATACCAAGCGCAGGCCAGTCAATGTATGTAGGTGTAAACACGGTGTGAACGTAAGACAACATTTAGATTTTTCAATGTTGTGTAAAGCCTAACGGTAACAAGACCTACGGGTGGTTTAAACTCTGACACCAGGTTGTTCGTTAACCACACGATAAGAAGTAGAAGGCAAACATTTTGAACATAAAGCGGCGTAGTGGGAGAAAGTTCACGCAGGTTCACGACTGAACAACAAATATCCTGCCTATGAGTACCTGTGTGGTAAAAATTTCCTCGCCCATCCTTCGGTCTACAAAAGAGACCTAAAAAATGACTATTACGCAAAAAGGTCACTCGTCAAGATGTTTGCCGGATTGCTGTTCATTTGATTTTTTTTTGCCAGCTATGCCATTCTAATTAAATTTTATTAGAAATAAAAAACAAAAGGAGAAATAAAACAAAAAAACTATGTTAAGACTAGGTAGTTTTGTTTGTGGCATTGTGCAAATAGCGACTTTCCAAAGAAAAAAAAAATAGTTAGACTAGCCCAGCACCACAAACAAAGTTTTTTTTTATTCTACTAGTGGCAAACAACCCGGCTACCGGCTACGTTAAAAGTGTATAAGGTAAAAAGTGGCATACGGCTTGCCTGATTAGATTGCAGCAATAGGAATATTACTAGCGCGTTGCCGTTACAATACTGTGAAGAGGAGGGGAGATTAAAGAACGGGGATTATAGAAGGTGGTACTGGGCCTTTAATTCTCTTCACTGACCGTACGAAACACAACTGTACAAATACTGTTATTTCACGCCGATATTCTGTGATTCTGCCCTGGTTATCTTATCAATGAAAGTAAACATAAATAAGTATATATTTTTCATCTTGAAGCACTTTTTGCAGTAATCTCTTTTCTTTTCTTTGATTGTTATTTACCGGTTCTTTCTTACATGGCTATACTGCCTTCTTATTATATATTTTTTTACTAAAACAAAACTTAACGTACCGCATAACACTGGACTCAAACACGTATAGGGTACCTCATAAATTAAGGTTTCAAGTGGACTGGAGCGGGCCCTTGAAATCGCCACATATTCACACGTTGCGTACCTCGCCTAAGTCGAGTGGCAATTTCTCACTCAACTTCTAAGAATATTGTTATCAAGAAATGCTGTAGCACTTTTAAGTTCGTCTGGCCGTAGAGAGGTTTTTTTCGTTCTAACATTACTAGTAGTTTTTAGATTAGCCAGAGGAATTTTTAACTGACTTAAAAACGGAAGAGATTATTAATTCGATGACGATTCAATCAAGAATCAAATGATATTTTTGTACACACATACTGATTTGATTCATCTATTACTCCGGGCCGATTTGAGTAATTATTTCCTCGGTGCGCGAGTCCGACTTGCACTTGGCTGGTTTTTCTTTAAAGCGGAAATCCTCTTACAAGTTTACAACGGTAACGCTATCTAAAGTTATACACTTTAGGTATATACATACAAAGTTTATTTTATGTGTATATAAATTATAATTATCTTGACGATTAATTAATGAATGAACAAGCTGTCTGGACAAAATGATGACACGATATTTTTGAGCTGAGCTTTGAAACTCGACGTCCTGTCGATAATCTATTGTTTAGACTTATAAGTTTCAATGAATCACTTATGTTGTAATAGGTACTTTACATTTGTGAATGAAATCATCAAATCATCTCTTAATGTAATGATTTTTACGGACTATCAAAAAAGGAGAAGGTTCTCCATTCGATAAATTTACAAAAAACATGTTTGTTCGCTGAGAACTCCGTGATTTGTGGGCTGTTGAAAGAGTATACTCGCCAAATGGCCCCATGGAAATAATGTTATGATCCGACGATGAACTTTGTTGACACCGAACGAAACTCTTCATCGGACAATAGCAAATCTCTCGTAACAACTAATTTTACTTTGTATGCGTTGTTAATAACTACAAAAATATTATTACATGCATAAATGCTTATTGTTATTATGTATCTTAAAGTCCGTTGCCTGATGCCTCACTATACCAACATCACCGCTACATACGTAAAGGCGAGAGCGAATCTGTCTGGTCTGGTCTGGTCTGTCCATGATGCCCAAGTCCCTGCGCTGCTGACGACCTAATACAGTGCACGGACAATGCAATAGCCGTGGCCAGTTTCTGGGCAAGATATACAATGTACTTATATAATGTAGAAAATTTTAGTTAATCAACATGAAAGAAGAAGAACGTAAATCAATAAATCAGCCTGTAACTGTCCGACTGTAGGGCAAAAGCCTCTTCTCACTTTCTAAAAAAAAGGTTCCATAAGTTCTGGTAATTTACTTCGGAGATACAGAACGATAAAATGAAGAATTTATGTATGCATACCTCTTGTATAATGTATAACAAGTCGTTTTAAACATTTTTGAAAACATATTCTAAAATGTTATATAATACATAAATTCACGCCTTTTTCCCATAGGGGTTGGTTTTGGAATACATTTACAAAATGATTGTAAAATTCAGTCATTCCCGTTCGGTAACACCCCCCCCCCCCGTCGTCCACACTGTTGACGAGTGGGATTTTTTTTTAAATGGTGACAATCCTTCCCGATCGTTCACACCCCACGTGACATTGTACAAGAGTCAAAACCTAGAAAATTGATTTTAACCCGACTTTTGAATGGAGCGGGTTATTTTTATGTTGCCGCCATGGTTTAAAATCACTTTTATCGAAGTATGCGTTACAGAATCTCATAAAACTTGAAGGAGAAACCTTTTGGATGTTACATACAAATGATTTGAAGTGTTCTGTAGACATACCAATCCTCCGTAAAAGATGAGATAACACTACCGTCTGGGATGTTGAATATAGAAGAAAATTCCGATAGGATGACGAAAAGCTCACATGGTAGAGTAAGCTGGTAGATGCAGAAAGTAGCAGGTTCAAACCTTGCTTGTTTTAGTTTTTACAAAAATATATTAGATTTTCTTTTAATAAAGTTCTGTTTACTAACCTCTATGGAATCATTTTTTAAATTCCGAAATAAAGAATATTTTATTTTATTTTATTTTATTTTATTTTATTTTTTTTATTTTATTTAATTAGTTTCATGATTTAAATAAGTATTTAACTTTACGTAACTTACACTTGCAAAATAATTAAATGGATGTTCACTTAGGTAATTAGCTTACTTACTTAGCAATTTAAGTTCCTCGACGCAGACAGTCTAAGATATTCTGTAGGACGCATCATATCGCGTACCATTCTATAGGGCTACTTGATGAGTCTTTTGGACTCCCACGATATGAATATTCTAGGTATTAGCACTTAGCATCATATTGCTTGACAAAGGCCTTTCTTATAATAAATTATATTATTTCTTATAATTAATTAGATAGGCTTGCAAGTTTGCAACCACCATTATTAAAATGCCTATTTTACTAAGTTACAAAAATAGAGATTTTATCTAAATAAATTTAAGCCTAACAATTAAGTATATTAGTTTTAGTGTGTGACGGCCCTTACTCTTAAATATGTCCCTCAGTGCTTACTTAAGTGTTCTAGTGTTAGTACCCTGAATCTATCAGCAATCACACAAGTTATTTTAAATAGAGCATTTAAGTATGTGTCATATAGGTAAATAATACTTTTATTAAGTAGATACTTATATGGTTACTTATCGTTATTTTAGTGAAGTAACTAAGGTTCTCCATTTTTAACTCCCGAAACAAAAAGAAGGGTGTTATAAGTTTGACGTGTCTATGTATCAGTGTATCAGTATGTCTATGTGTCTGCCTGTGGCATCGTAGCTCTAAACGAGTTGATCGATTTGGATTTCGATTTTTTTATTTGAAAGTTGATTTGATCGAGTGTTATTAGCTAAAAAAATATGATGTAACTTGTGTCGAGGGTTTTCTAAATATTTTAATTTATAGTAATTTGGTAAAAAATAAAAACGGCTTGATGAAACTTCTACTGTTGGAGTTTCATTTGCCCGATTGGCAAAACCCAGTTTTTAAAATGATTCTGCCAAATTATTGCCGAAACGAGTAGAAGAGCGGGTACATATACCGGCAAATATCTTGACAAGTGACATTTATTGCCTAATACTCGATTTTTAGATATATTTGATGAACCGAAGGAGGGACGGAGAAATTTCTACCGCGAAGGTGAAGTTTTTGCCGAACTAATTTATCTACATAACATGCGATTCTACCATTCCGCTATTGCTATAATATACCTACTATTGTCGACTATGTTTAAATAACCTTTTACTTTACAAAACATGATAGATAGACAGACAGTTTGACACTGTTGTTTTTTACTAATTATTATTCAGCTTCATGGATAATACTTTTCTATTATCTTTAGATATAGTTTTATGTTATTATATTGAATATTTCCTAATGATGATAAAATGATGATGCGACATTTGGCACAATGGCTAATCGATTGACCTAGCGCGCAGACTTGTTCCCCTTGATCCCTGCATGGGATTTTGGTCTTAGTTTTTGTGCATTATGATTTAGTATGAGGCACTCTCTGGATATTGAGACCGTTAAAAAATTATATACCTAATACTTATCTATACAAAATTTCAGTTGGTTGTCCGTCGCCGCGGTCGCCGAGGCGTCTACGCCCAGCGTTGCACCCCGGTCTCTCTGGACGCTTACAGCCTGGACAGCGTCAGCGTGGGACATAGGAAGGGTAATCATCGTCTCCGAGCCAGCAAAAGGAGCTATGGGAACCCCGCTTATGACGACGAGGTACTACTAATAACTTTATTTATTATATGGTTTTTCCTAATTCTCTAAGCATATGAGATCCCCAGTTTAATATAGGTAGTACAACAAAATTAAGTAACTAACCTAACCTTTTTTGAAAACAAAAATAATAAAAGAGAATGAAGAAGCTAAATATTTATTTTGGAATCGCTCAAATACACTTAACAATAGATTAAAAGATTACAAAAAGACCGACTGAGTAGTAGTAGTAGTAGATCTTTACGTACTAGATCGTTACATTCGTTATTTTGCGAGTACCTTTAGATAATACTGATAAGAACGTCAAAAGTACGTGTGGAGATTTTAACGATTATTCTACCCCCCCTCCTCCTTTGGTCAGATTGGGCTCCACGACATCTCCCCTGTGTCGTTCCAATGGGTTCGACGCGAAAATTGCTTTAAACAGGTTGTTGCTATCTTAATCATGTAGGCGTATTGGTTGATGGTTTGTTGGACAGTTTGAGAGTTGTCCCCGAGTACAGTCTACATGAGCACCATATATAGTTGAAATTATTGACCATTTTCTAGGTGACCTCCCATCCGATGCAATACGCGGCGCTTGCTAACTTCGCTCTCGACATCGAGTCTATGACGGCAGAGTTCTCGGAGATACCCTCGGTGACTGTGAGGCCCGACGAGGTGCCTCCGGGCTGCGAGGACAAGAACCGCTACTCTAATGTACTCCCGTTGCCCGAGACCAGAGTCCCGCTTAAGAGACTCGGGAATGATCCTACCTCGGAGTATATTAACGCTAATTTCGTTACGGTAAGAATATTTGGAATATTGGCCCAATTTCACAGACTAAGAAGGTACTCTACCTATTAGGTAAATTAAATAATGGAACAGAATTTGTAGGAAATGTTCTGTTGGGTAAGATAACAGGAACGTATTAGTAACAAAATAGGCCCTAAATTTATGAATGTACTTAAGTACAGTCGGCAAAGGAGTTAGGTTAGCAGTTCCGCTAGTAAAGGTTGTTTTTTTTTCACGTTATCGTCAACATAATTTTATTGAAAAGGTTTGACTGAAACCTATACAAAAGTAAACAATTTCATACAATTACGTTGCAAACTTCTACAAAAATATATTGTCATGCGACCCTGCTATACTAATTCGTACTGTCTTTATTTTATGCTCGAAACAAACGCGTTTTTATCGACAATGTCTTCGTTGACTTTCGTTACCAGTTGCTCGTCTTATGATAATGATTTAATACTTGAAGCGAAAGGTGGCCCCCCTTTTTAAGATTTAGCGTAGTTAAAGTTTATATATGTATAGGAAAAAAGTACAGAAAGCTAAAATTTATTAACAAAATTACGGTCGAATTTCGACTACTGACTGGACTATTTGTTTCTAATAAAAGTAATAAATAACAACACTTTACTTTGAGCGCCTAACAAAATTTTGTCACTTGAGGCGGCGATCCACTTCAGCTGATTGCTGGCATATTTCTTAAATAAATGTACGGCTAAATTATTTAACCTCGCAGTGGGTTGACTGATATAGAAATTAAGGCAAATAAATTGTAAGAACAACTAGTCATGTCAATATAATCCAAATTTTTATCACAGGGACCAGGCAACATCCGTAACTACTACATTGCCTGCCAGGCGCCGCTGTCCAACACCGTGGTAGATTTCTGGCGAATGATATGGGAACAGAACTCCAGGCTCATCGTCATGCTCACAGAGTACATGGAGAACGGAGTTGTGAGTATTTTTAAACGGCGCCATCTGTACTTAATTATTTGAATCGAAGTCATGATTATTGAGAAATAGCGCCATCTATGATACCTTGCTTAAAATTGGCGAAGTACTGATGGTATACACAATATACATAGGTACCACGTAAGTATAACACATGAAGATTTGCATGATGGTATAACATCACATTGGATCGTGTTTATTATATTCATGCTGATCGTTTAAATTGAATTACTGATGCAGAAATCGACTTAAAATTAGGTTACAATCCACCCGAACCTTTACATTGATTGAAGTTTGTACGTTCATTTGTACTTTTGGCATATTTATTTTAGCGTTACAAGTAAAGTTAATAATCTTATAAACTAGTAATGGCAAAATAAATATGAAAAAACCAGAAGGCAAAATTTCTTTAAATTCCAGGAAAAATGCTACGAATACCTCCCGCCATCCGAGATTTCAGACAACAAGCGTACTTTCGGGGACTTCAAAATTATTCTCAAGAAGCGAGAACAGCGTGACAAGTACGCCATATCAAGCGTTCAACTCATCAACTTGGCTACCAGAACTTGGCGGGAGATCACTCATCTCTGGTACTTCTGGCCCGCCAAGGGAGTACCCGATGACTACGACTCGGTAATAGACTTCATGTGTGAAATGAGGAGCTATATGAAAATCTCGCAGACTGCTAAAGAGTATGATGAAGAAGGTATATTAAAAATTTATTTCATTGTTTTTCTGTCACTTCTCGGGTCGGGATTCTCGTGGATGATCTCAGCTGTTTGTGTCTTATGCTTATGACATAATGAGGCAGGAATATTTTTTGTATTAATTGAAGCAGTCTGATTGAATTGTCCATTGCTGCACTAGTTGCATCATCATATCATGGTCCCCCCTACTCAGACTTTGCAAACCAAGCAAATATCGACAATCTTGTGTTTTGGAATTGTTCTTAAAGTATAAACACGGAAGTTAGATAATTTTGATTTGCAGTAGAAATAATAGTGGACCCAGAATACTGCCCTGGGGAACACCTATTTTGTTAAGTTTAGTCTATGACTGTGCTACAACTTCTTCATTGATTACGTTTAATCTAGCAATGGTATTTATTAAGCTATTTATTTGCAACTTCACGAATTCCATATGCTTCACATTTAAAAACCAATATGTTGTGTGATACACATTCAAATGCTCGACTCGTATCATAGAATATAGTGATTATTTATAGATCGATCAATGACTGTTTACTTCTTCTAAATCAGTGGGGAAAACTGCATATAATAATTATTTCCAACTGTCTTTTTGTATTGCGGCCAATGAAAACTAGCACTAACGCGGTTTGTAAACTCGTACTAGGGAAACATAAACCTCCTCTTGCTGTAACCATATTTTTCTAGGAGTGGAAGTGATCTACGGCGATCAAAATCGTTCCTCCTTCAGCAACTTGTCGAAACTGCGTAGTGATGAAAGTGGCTCTGGGAACGGCATCAATGTATACTCGCCAGCCCGCGCTGAAGAACAGTTGAGGCGGGCTGTACCGACCAATGGAACTCTTGGAAGGATGAAGGCAGCTTCTGAAGTCGAAGGTAAATGACAACGAGTTTTCTGTAATTTTGGTATTTTAATGTTTGAAGAAGTTACATCTGTGAAGGGACCCATAGAGCCAGTGGTTTAATAGTAATGTTGTGGCAGGTATCCGGCCGTGCGTGGTGACGTGCGCGTCGGGCGCGGGCCGCTCGGCGGCGCTGATGGCGCTGGACATCAGCGCGCGCGCGCTGCCCGGCGCCGCCGACGTGCCGCGCGTGGTGCGCTGCCTGCGCGCGCAGCGCCCGCACTCGCTCTCTAACAGACATCACTATATCTTCGTTTATAAGGTCTGTACCAACATTCATAACATATGCTTGGCGGCGCTGATGGTGCTGAACAAGTATCAGGTTTTCCCGAATTTTCCAATTTTCGGGATAATATTTTCAATTTTTCTTGCCCCTATGTAACTTTGTTCAGATTTTGAACTATATTTTATTCTGTGTAATAATACAATAATTAAAAGAAAAATGAGCTAAACCAGTTCATGATGCTCGTACCAATGTTTATTTAGAAGATAAATAATGTGAATCAAAAATTTCTTACACCATGGATAAAAAAGACTTATTTCTTTCAGGTACTAAGCGAATACGGCAATAAAATGCTAGGCGGTGGCGTCGACACCATATGAGATACCATTCTAACATTACGTAAAACCTTATATACACTTCCATGACCGCGTTGGAATTTGTATCTCAATCAACCTAGTGTGTAGGCAGCTTTAGATAAAAAGAAACTATTTGGAACATACCAAAGTATAAGTTACGAGATCTCTAAAAAATTGACCGCTCAAACTAAAAAAAAGAAAATGTTTATTTTTTTATAAGTATTTTCGTTTTTAATCTATAAAATATAGATTTTATACCATTCACGTCAACATTTTGAAATTATGCATAATTTTAACGAAACTTGTTGTACATAACATTTATTTTTTTGTTCGAACAATTATTTTTTATTTATTTTTAGGGGTTTATTCCGCTAGTCTATCGATGTTTCGGTTTCTAGGTTATGTTGTAAGCATAATTTCAATCACAATTTATAAATTTTACGTATTAAGGCGTCGTTTGTTGATTTTTGCTGTGATTTCTACTAAAACCTTAGTTTAACACTGAAACTAATATTTTTACCATAGCTAGATGTATTTATAATTTAGATGAAATTATTTAGTAAATGGCAATAATATCTTTGCACAAAATTAATTTATTCTGGCAACCCTTAGGAATTCAATGACATTGTGCCAGTGTTGCCTATAATATTGTGCTTTGATATCGTACGAATTAAAATACTCTGTGCTACTTTTAATTAGGCAATGACGTAATAGACCGGTGGTAAATATTTTATTCATTTATTAGTACAAACGCCAGCATATCAAGCTGTCACATTTCTTTAATGGATTTTCAACTTTCTAGCTAAAGCATTAGGTTCAAAGTTAATTGGGAAAATTTGACAGTTTCTGTGCTGGCGTCTGTGCATACTTATTTGTTTTACTTTTCATATTTATTTTATTGTTTAAAAGTGTTGTTTATTTGTATAATTTAAATGTGTTATCAGGAATATGGCCCCCGTTCTTATTTTGTAACTATTTACATATAAAATTGAGTACATGACGTAGATTTTTTTAATGATATTATTATTGATAAGATTAATAAAACAGCGCTTCTATATATTTTGTCATTAAGTTTAAATAAGAATTTAAAAATATTTATTTAAAATATATATGGATTTTATGAATAGAATTTAAGTGACGCTATTAAATCGTCATCTTGAAGATCTGACAGTGAATAGGGGGCTTTAGATAAATATATTTTGTTAATAAAGAGTCAAGGCATTTACATAATTAGTTAAAGAGCACTGTTTTATCCCACACGTTATTAGTACGTAAGTTTTAGTTTAAAATTTAGGTTATGTATTTTAAAAACTATATTATTGACCAAAAAAATATATATTATATAATTGTATACGTCCTAAAATTGATATTAAGGTCTGTATTGAAGATAAATAAATTTATTGTAATAAAATATAGTTTGTATTTCATTTAAAATACTTTAAGACTCACGCCTCTATTCCCCAGAGGGGGTAGGCAGAGGTGTGCAGTACACCCACGTTTCGCCGACTATGTTATAAGTCCCATGTAATAAGGGGCGAGCCTATTGCCATTAACCGGGCACAACTCCAGACTCCGTGCTGCTACTGAGAATTTCCTAATGGATAAACCCAATAACACTTTGCCCGACCCGGGGATCGAACCCAGGACCTCGTGCTCAGCAGTCGCGCTTGCTACCACTAGACCAACGAGGCAGTTTTAAAAAAAATAAAATAAAATACTTTATTTAAAAAATAGAATGGGAAAATAATGCAATCAATAGTCAATTTGACATAAAAATTCTTAAAGTATTCACCTAATTAGGCTTGTTTCACAGTTTACCCACTGGTAACTTCTCGTTACCTTACCCGACATAATTTTTCATGAAAATTTAGATTCATTTTTCAATTTACCTGGTAGCTAACCTATCCCGTCCTATGCCCGTCGTAGACTATGACAAAAGGACTATGGTAACCTCAAGATTGAGAAATAATAATCAAATGGTTGCAATTTAGTCAACTATTTTCGTAACTTTTTCAAAATATAAATAAAAAATGTTTAAAAAATAATAGAGTTGCAGCAAAAACTAAAACTTGTGTATCTACATTAAAGTTTCTTATTAAATATTTATAAAGTTTCTTTTTCAAAATCCCGAAAGGACAAAATATCTAATACCATTTATGATAAAGAATTTTCGAAGTCACATTATACATTTCCATGTTTAAATGATCTAAGATGTATTATTTTGTTTTCTTGACGGTCTTTAAATGACAAAACTTTATTCATCTTTAACGGTTCCTCAACATTCATAATTTTATTCGACTTCAGCATCACCATCATAATTATCACTGCTATCATCTCCCACGGCATCTGTACAGTAAAACGTTCCTGCATGGGGATTATCATCATCTATAGAGTCATCATCATCATTCATTTCCAGTCCCATATTGATTTCATCTCGGGTATGACGTTTACCTCCACTGTCATCACTTATATATAAAAGTTGGTCTTCTTCAACTACAGATACGTGAGGTTTTTCGGCAGTATAGTCAATGTGCGCATGTTCTTTTTCAGGAATTTCTTCAAGATCTGATAGAGTGTCTTCGTGGGCGGAGTATGGTTTATGCTCGGGCAGATTTAGGAAGGAGCCAGCGAGGCAAGTTGATGATACTGTTACCATTCCTGTTGGTAAATGGTCTAATTTAAAAACAATAACTGCAATAACATTAGTTGACAAGAAAATTTCATAATAGTTTATGAGCACCACAGACAACGTACAAAAATTGTGTTCTTTCAATATTACCCCTACACTGTAAATAATATTGTGCAATTAAGAGAATTACGCAAGAAGTAATAAAAGACGTCGTAGAAATTATTCTGGGATTTTAGAAGGAGGTATAATAACTCTTTGTGTATATTCTGATCTCTTTAATGAGACATATAAAAAAATAAAAAAAACTAGCTACTTACTTTTTTGTTGCATGCTGGACGATGTTGCCAAGTCAGTGTCCTGTATAGAAAATTAAATGATTTAAGAATATTTTAATTATAATGATTTTATAAACGGTTAGAGCTTGAACACACAACGTAATGCAATGCCACAATGTAAAATATAATCAAAGATCGGTCGTTTAAAAAGATCTTATGAAATAAGGAACAGTTTTTGGGTCGGTTTTTTATAAAGAAAGGTCCCAATTCAGTTTTTAACTGACTTCTCTTAATCTTTGCATAAATCAGTCTTAGAAGAGCGGAACCATGTCTTCGCTAATCACAGGGCTCCGTCCACAATATCGACCCATCTGCCACTATAGTTCACATCACACGCGAAAAATCCTTACCACAGGCGAAAACAGCTCCGTCATATTATTTTTAGACTGCTTAGGCGTTTCTATTTCATTCACCATTTTATCACTTGTTCCATTGCCACTGGATTCGGTATCACTCAGTTTAGGATCAACTAAAGTGACGTTCTTGTCTGATAGTTTAGTGCGTTTCGGCTTTGAGACACGATCTTTAGGTTCACAGTTTCGTCTGACACCATAAGCGCGGTATGAGGCCTGTAAAATAAAATGACATAGGTAATCAGGGTGTCGACTTATCAAGCATCTAGGTTAAAAGGGATTTTAAGAATAAAAATAGATTTAAGAATATTCCACTGTTTTAGACGTTTGTGTCTTTAATTCATTTTTGTATGAGATAAGCTCATTAATGACGAGGACCGACTTTTCATCACATGAGCTTGACAACGAGCCATTTGTACCCACCCTCGCCACTGGTGTTTTACGACACATCTTTAGTATAACATGCGCTATTACATCAGTACTGGACATTGGACGTATATAGCAAACTCATTCCATGACACTCTTTAATTTGGTTGCATTTACTTTTCTACTACCTGAATTCCACTTACAGAAATTTATAGTAGGTCTCAAAGGTAAGACTGCCAAATTACTAAAGTCACAGAATTAGATGAGCCTACCCTATACCTATACGAAAAATAAACTATAAATTCATACTTGTATCTTCTGTGCCATTATCTCGTAACTCTTTTCAGATGGACCAGTCTTTCTGTATAAATTCATTGTGTGTTTTGCTGCACAAACCATCTCGTCTTGGTCGGTGTCTGATGATGACTTGTAAATAATTATAAACTGATTAAGTCCTGACGTCAAGTACACTGGTGCCAATTTGGCTTGGTGAACGACAATAAGATATTGAAAGCTTTGTGTAACGTATTATACTTGCTACCTATATAACAATGATGATTTATAATGTTGAAAGTCATCAGAGCAAAAAGTCAGAGCTTAGATTCAAGGAATTGAACCGGTGCTCCTATAATATGCAACATAATACACTTAAACGCGAAAGGCCGGATCATTTCAACCCTAATGAATGCTATCCCCGAAAAACCCGAGACTAAATTAATGTCAGACTAAATTATAAAACTATTATGAAAAGACGATGAAGATAACTGCAAAACCGACCAAATTTAAATTACAGTTTAAATAACATTTAATTAAAACCAACTTATAAACATCAAGGTGACGATAAAGATTTCGTTTGTAACGTTTGGTCACTAGTCTACGCCATCCCTTTTAAAACTAATAACCTAACGAAGTGCCCCAAATTCAAATTATACACAATACAGGTACTAACCTTAAAATTAATTAGGGTTAGCAATATTTTAGGGTTCATGTTCATTAAATATACAGTGATTTAGGTTCTTACCTCGTAGATAGTAGTGTGGTATGCTTGATGACGCATATACGCAACACGGATAGCATTTTGTAGAGCAGGCAACATGGATTCGTCTATAGCTATATCTTTTAAAAGTTTTAGCAGCAGAACAGTTTCGTTAACTGTGACAAATTAGAAGATCTATTTAAAAAGGAAAATTCAACTCAACTTATAATTTTTTAGTACGAATAACGGATTTACCAGTTCATCCGTGTTTGTGACAAAGCCAAGATATCAGAAACTATTAAAAATATCATTGACGTTATCACTATATTTTCCTATATACTCTAAGGTAATTTACTCTGTTTATTGTACTAACGTTTTCAAATCACATGGCCACTAACTCACCAGACCATGTAAGTTAAAAAAAATTGTATTCAATTATAAATAGATACTTTTTCTGCAAAAGATGTAGTACCTATAAGATTATGTAGAGTCATAGCTACGACAAACTTAGTTCTTAACAAAATACTATAAGAAGACGTACTTGGTTTTGCCTCAAAATAGTCCACAATTATATCGCTAGCTTTCTGAACATCTTCCTCATCCAGCCCTAAATCTTCTAGTTCTTGTCTCAACTCTGGTTGACACCGGCAGTCGCAAATATCTTTGCATACTGCGGCAGCAACGGATAGGTTATCTCGTGTGACTAACATTGCTGATAAATAGTCTGCGATGAATTGGTACATGTTTCTTGGTTGAAATCTTAAGACCTGTAAATACTTTAAAGTCAGTATTTTAAAGCCTAGTTAATTCAACACTAGCACATTCGTTATCAATCTCAACTGAAATGACTAAAATTTACCTATTCAAAAGAATATGGTTGGTACCTGCTATTTGATTTTGAGTAAGAAGTTTCTGGGAGAATATTGGCCCCAGAACTTCTCATGAGCATCGCCGTAGCATGTACTAAGGACACTATAATATTGACATGACAAACTATCTGTACCTGTTTTAGAATTAAACTTACCTCTCTGGATATATCGCTCATAAGATCATTCAGTCCTTCAGGTAGAGCAAGTTTGCAACTGTATTTTATCTGAGTTGCTAATAAATTCTCCACTTTTTTATTTTCATTATCTTTATTAAGGTTAGACATTTTTTATCGTACAATTTTAACAATTCCAGTGAGTCATGATATTACATCGAAATAAATGTTGTCAACACAAAAAAAAAAGAAAATCACATTTACCAATTGAAACAAAAGCAACAACTACAAAGAAATAACTTTTACAATGCACACGAAAATTAGCTTTAAGCCATTAATAATAAGGTACACAAGTTTATTATTCTCCTTCATCTTCAACATCAGTAGTCTGAGCTGATTGAGGTGCCATATCTGAAATTAGAATATACCTATAACATAACATTAAAATATTTTATTTCGTATATATTTTCCCGAAGGGTGTGTCTATAAGAAGAGATGTTTAGCATCCACATATTGTTAGATGAGAGTCATGTTGCAATGTACCAGGCGTCATATTTTTATTATAAAGCCTTAATATTAATGTTTAATTATTGTAACTAATTATTTTTGAGTGAGATGTCCTTATAGGCTTCCTTGGGAGGGAGGGGAGGATTGGAGAGGTTTTTAAGTCTCTCATTTATTGCATCCTGGTGTTTTTTCATCTACCTATGGATCGATGCACAGTTACGAATCTTTGTCATTGAATATTTGTAACCTAACCCAACCACACTGGATCCATGTTGTGTAGTAGAAAAAAAAAACAACTCCAGGTAGTCTGAATATAATGTATAACAACGCAGGAGATAAATATTACAGTGCAGAAGTGTGTGTATAACATGGGTGGAATGATATTTGAATGTAAAATTGAATTTAGACACCAAAAGAATTGTAGAATAGTTCAGTTGGGGGTCCTTCTCGCAAATTTTTCTTCGTACTGTATTGGTTTCAATGTTTCATCAAGGTCACGTATCCACTTGTGTAGCTACGTTTACTTCGATAATATTTGCTAAGCGTATCAACTTATAATTTATTTTATTTATCATTTATTTATCTTATCAAAAGGATTATATTCTCTGCTATCTTATTTTCTCACGATCTAATATTGTTACACTATGGGCAAGTCGTTATTTTCCATCAATTTTGGTTTATATTTAGCGTTAGAACCCTTAGCTGTAATTCATTAAACTTTATTGATATTTTTATTAATAGGAGCTCTTAAAAATTGTCGTAAAAACTTTTAGCACTACTATTGATGATTTCGATATTCCCAACGAGCTTACAATGCTCTACGCATCCAACGTAAATAATGCGATTTGGGTGCTATTGCTGTAATGCTTTTGGACTTTGTTGTGTAGGACTTTGCGTTGTTCGGCAACGCAAATAATTCTAACGTGGTATGAAGTCAAAAATGTGCTTCGCCACTTAACAAGTTGCGTGACAGTCTTACCTGGTATATCTTCAGGTATTTCAAAAGCTGCAGGCATCATTGGTTGTGCTTCTTCAGGGCGTTTGCCTATTCCTGGAACTTCTGGTACTTCGAGGTCATCATCATCATCATCATCTGCTAATTCCATTATTACTTCTGGCGGAGCCTGAGAAATGATTTGAGAATTTAATTTTAATAAAAACTTGATCTTGATCCAGGACTTTGTCAGTAAATCGAGTCTTATTTTGTTTGGGCTCGATAAAAAAATATAGAGAGATCTCCAGTTTGACTGGTTAAGAAGACAAATTTCCAACCAAAACTGTTTTTATTCGATTAAGTGGAACTCATGTGGCTTGCAGTGATTTTTCTATCATGAATAAATGCAAGCCTTGATTACGAACCCATTCAATTTGATGCAAAGTGGTGTTGTGGTCTGGTAGTGGAGCAGACTTTAATAAAATGGTGAACGTGCTGGACAGTACCGCAAAAGTACGTGTCCATGTGAGGTATTAGTTCTTCAGTGTCACGTGTCTGAATAGATTTCAGAATAGACTTAACCTATGAAATGTCATTTGAGTCTGAGAGATATCTAACAATGGAGTTCATGTTGTGTATCTTTTCTCGATTTTTAGTGGACTCATTAATTAATATTCTTAGTTTTTGAAAAAGTTAAAGTGAAAACTAACAATTGCTTTTATTTGCAACACATGACGATCAAAATAATGTAGGTAGATAATAGTATACAAACGAACATATGCAAACGAAATTCTCTGGTAAGTAGTCTGATAGAAGTCATCGCTTGGCGTTGGTAAACCATAACTTTTGGATTTTTGAGTATCTTGAGAAGCTTGGGATTCCAAACGGCTTTTTTGGGACCCGGCTGGAATATAATGTAAAAAAAGTATTTATTTAAGACCAGCAAAATCACGATTTTACAAGCATTTGATTAGATAACTTACTGTCTTGGTTAGATACCAATGCTTCCATTGCTTCAAATTGCGGCAACTTGAACTTCGTCCCACCTTCGCCACCACCCGTTTGGAATTTAGCGCTTTTTCCTTCTGACTTTGCTTCCAGATAATAATCATCATCCTGATGAGTCAGGGTTTTCATGGGATCGTATTGGAGACCCAGTTTCTCTCCTGCTTCATCATCAAACATTCCACTAACGTCATCTTCTTTGATTTTTATGTTCTAAAACGAAAAACCATCTAATGTAAATGAAAATGTACCATTAAAGATACCCATATTTGATTGGATAAATGATTATTATAGCAATAAAAACAAGGGTTCTGCTGAACGTCTGGTACTTACAATGACTGGGCCTAGATCTATTTCTCTGGAGCTGGCTACGTCTAACGGTGGTCCTGGTAACTCCACCTTACGGCTAAAAATTTTCTTTTTCTTTTCTTTAGGAGCCTCCAGATGACGTAGCACGTTTCGACGCACATGGTATCCCCTGTAAGCAGCCTGGAACAAAGTATATTATTTACTACAACTGCTAATGTAGCTCGCGTCATCACCAACCAAGCTTATCTTATTTTCAAGTTTAACATAAGAACCGCCAAGTTTTATATTAAAATTACAGTTACAAATCAACAAGTGTTAGGGTTGCCATTCAGATAATTAGGTTACAGATGTGCCATACAGATGATTAATGCCATTAATCAATAATAATAGCTGGGCGGTAGAATATATTTTTTATTCAATCAGCACAGCACAGCGACGATGATGCATTAAGAGCGAAGCCGAATGGAGCTCGAAACAAACTCAACAGTTTTGTTGGTCGAGTGAACCAAATAAAAGTCGAACAAATTTTTGTAAACTTTTCCGATCACTTTAGTTATTTTCTTCTTTTAAATTATTATCGATGAATTCTCCCGGAAGCTTTGAGTAAAAACAATTTAGTATAATAAAAAAATGTCACTTGAATTTTCTCCGTAGCTCGACGTAGTTCACTAATACTCGGCTTAGTTTTCTTATAGATCTCAAGCGTATGCTGTGCAGCCTTCTGCCAAGGCTCTTCGGGTTGCATCTTCAAGCCCTGAGCAAATAAATAATACACACATTACAGAAAATACTATAGACAATCCAAAAGATTTACTAAGCAGCTCAAATTCTCAATTTTCATCACCAAAATCATCAGGTTAAAATATAAATAAATAAATCAGCCTGTAACTGTCCCGCTGCAGGGCATTAGGTTACCTTACGATGTTTTCCTTCACCGTTAGTAAGTGGTATGATTAACTAGTAACTAAGAAAGAATGTATCACATTGAAAAAGTCACACGCCAGGTTCGTACAATATTTAATTTGTGACCATCAGAGTTATTATTTAGTATTATTATTATAGAGGTATTATTTAGTTATTATTAGAATACTATGTGTACACCACCATGTACGACATCTTTGAGGTTTCCTGGTTTCCTTGCAATGTCTCCTTTTTTCATTTTAAGCATGGAATAATTAATTTCTAATACTACCAGGCTTTTAAATTTATAATCACTCATTTGATGAATCAAACCAATGCTGTTACCTTTTTGAGCATATTCTTTCTGTACCAATAGTCTCTGAATGCGTTTCTGGCAACTTGGCATACTTTCGCTGACATATCTTCATCTAGAGGGACTCTGTTTAATATCTTCTTTAAGATCATGGTTTCTTTAACTTTTTCTGAAAATCAATGTTTTAATATGTATAATATGATGCTTGTATACTTAACTTTTATAATTTCTTAATTATATGGTATGGTGTGTCGCGCGTCTTAGAATAAAGAGTGTTATGTTAAAATTATCATCTTCTTACAACCTGTATCCACGCAATGCTGAGTGTAGGACTTCTTCATGGCACAACATTCTTGACGGTCTTGTGCCTTCTATATCCAGTTCTTCCCCACTGCTTAGGCAAGATCGTCGGTCCGTCTTGCGCGTACATGCCCCCGCTTCCTTCCTTCGATTGGCTGTAGGTCTAAATTCTATAAACTTCCTACCTCATCGGTTGTTTGTTCTTTGGCATATGTGGCTTACCCATTTCCACTTCTTTCTCACTATTCCTGAGGTTATGTCAGTCAGCTCGACATAGAAAATTTAAAATCAATGTCATTACAGGCGGTCCTCATACCTTTGCCTTCAACAGGCTCCTGTCCCTCAATCTCGGTCTTGATAATCGAGGCCAGAACATCAGCTTCATGACGTTCTAAGCCGATCTGCAGCAGATGTTCAGACACGGATGGTTTGCAGTCACACAGGTCGTCCAATATCTTCACCGCCATGATGCCGTGCTCGCGGGTGATCAGTAATGCAGAGAGGTAGTTCGCTATGAAATCGAACAGCTTTGGCGGTTGCCAGCGTAACACCTTAAGAGTAACAATAAAGAAGTACTTATTTTAAGTGCAAACTATTGTCAAAACAAGGCACTTGAATCTATTTATGGTGGTAGCAAAATTATTAGGTACTCTAAAATAGTGCTTTGTGGTTTTCAGATCAAGAATAGAACCACCCCTACTAGTCCCGCGGGTGTCGTAAGAAGCGACAAAAGGAAATGATTCGGAGAATGGGTAGCAGCATCCTTCTTGTAACAGTAATCATCTGCTACTGCGATCGCCAACCCACTTGCCCAGAGTGGCGAATATGGGCAAATACCTCTAAAGAGCGCAAAATAATGGCGCGCCTTATTAGGAGAAGCCTATGTTCAGCAGTGAACTAATACAACTAGATCGGCAGCTTGTAGTAGCTGGAACTTTGTGATTTGTAATAATTTGTCATTGATATTATAAGCAAGGAAAATATAGTCATTTTAACAAAGTTTTCTCTCTCAAATCACATTGGGTGATTCATTTCAACAAGCACAAGCTACAAGTTTGAATTCCTAATACCCTTTCTATTCCATGAATACTATAAAATAAATAGTACTTACCTCTCGAGTTATATCAGACATGAGTTCTTTTAGTCCTTCAGGCACTGAAAACACATTTGAACATCCATGTTTTTGTAGTAATTCGTTCATTTTATATAAAAATCTCTTGACTGTCCCAAGGAAATTTTTAAATAAGTCAATGAAGTGGTCAATACTCTATAGGTCAGTAGTTTTTTTCTTCTCTGTGGTATTCAAAGAATACCAAAAAGATTGTACAGGTACGGACCTATCTAGTTATTTTTAAGAGTCAGCGCTCCCAGCGTTGCAAGTCTTATGTTTACACTTTATATAATAAATAATGACCTCTTATCATACAAAGAAGGATCGAACATTAATCACCTCGCTAGCTCACTGCGTGTTGGCGATTTCAGACTATAAAATCCAGGTTTCCTCACGATGTTTTCCTTAACCGTTACAAAAGCTTATACGTTTCATATAATACGAAGTCCAGTGACAGCAGTGGTGTTGTCTGGTAATTTTGAGGTCTCAGGTTTGAACCAAAATAAAGCTACCTGACTTTCCATACGTTATGTAAGTATTATAGGTATAATTACCACTTGCAATTTGCACGTGACTCGAAGAGCACGTAAAGCTGTCGGTCCTGCGCCTGATCACTCTCCGGTCATGTCGGATTGCCGTCCCATCTAGGGATTAAGGAATAGAGTGTTTGCGCATACACTAGCATTAGCCGGCCGCTTGTTTTATGCAAAGTAAATCCAATCTAGGTGCATACATATGCTATTGAATTGTAGAATTTATTTTTTAACAGTTTTATAAATAAATGGATTGAGTTGTTTGTTTTGTAATTGTATTGTGTAAAAATTATTGCACGTTCTTTGTTTTATGTGGTGAAATTGTGTTTAATAAATGTTCTTTTTTTTCTTTCTATAATATTTCTGTGTCGAAGACCATTCTCTGTGACAGAAACTTTGTGGCCGCTTTGATAGAAATTTTGGAGAGTTATAACGAAACTTGGAAGAAAAATCGTAGATATAATTATTGATAATTAACTGACATTCATTAAAATATTATTTGTAGTTATTTTTTTAACTCTAAGAACAACAACTAAGAAGACTTTCCTATCCTATTTATCCTGAACGTAACAAAGGCAAACGATAGGTTACATTACATACGCGAAAAAAGCAGGTATCTTTTCGGAAATAAAATATTCGATTTGATAACTTGTTCTAAAATAGCCAAAATTGTGAATTCAGCGTCCATTAGTTCGTGGAAAAGTTCTTTGAATCCGTTTTTGCGAACTTAATAACTTGTTAGTATCGACAGTCGGCGGGACTTTACATACACAAATCAAATTATGAGTCAGTAACACTCATATATTTTGTGATAGTACATAGCTAAACAATTATATAATTTCAGTGTTTATTAAACAAAGTTTTTGTAACGAGGTGTTTGTAGTTTATGTAGGTATTAGCTTAGTGTCAGTGGTATGACCGCTCGACTGGTAAATCAAATCAAATCAAATGATATCATCTAGTATATATCATGTAGACCATTTTAGGCACTTATGAATAGTCATAATTCTAATATTATTATAAGAGTGACTCTAGTTGCCAGTTCCAAGGACAGCCTACCCCTCATGGAGAAGAATCTGGCAAGAAACTCCATGGTTGCGTTTTTAAATAATAGTTTACGATATTTTATATAGTGACATTTCCGTAAGCATGACTTACCTGGGCTGCACAGCAGTCATCACGTCGATAATAATTAAAATAGAGGGACTACAAAAGGTCTAGGTTCAAACCAATATTTTTTCAAATTCATGTAGGTACATTTATCATGTGTAAAAATTATGTCAAAATCAAAATATTTTTATTCATGTAGACTATTAGGCACATATGAAGTCATAATTCTAATATTTTTATTATAAGAGTGACTCTAGTATAGATATAAAATTACATAAATTTTATATCAATTATTGCACATGGTTTTTACTGTTACCGATAAGATGTCGGTGTAATAATAAACCAATTAAGTAAATATAAAAATAATCACTATCTCTGTTACGTTTTAATAAAGGCCGCAATAGATATTTATCACTTATTTCATCAAAAGTTCGTAAACTTAACAAAATTTGCGCACACGACTGTACCACTACGTTGTACCGTGCATGATCTAATATCCTGTACTACTGAACCGGTTTTGCAATTTTTTTATTGATTGTGATGTTGATTTTGATTTTGTATTTCCTCAAAGTATTCGCTGTGCATATCTGCAGTATTAGCAGACTGGAAGCCGACCCCAACATAGTTGGGAAAAGGTTAGGCAGATGATGATCTGCAGTATTAGCAGATATAAACCTTTTTTATCTAGTGTAAAACCTCTTACTCCACCACCAAGGGCCAGTGATGGAGTTATGTCCGATTTGCACGGACTATAAATCACACTGTGTTCCTAGACGGACTTCTGGACGGGAAAGTAAGGGGTTCTCTTATGTCATCACCACCCTCCAGCCAAGTCTTGACAATGGTGTCAGGTGGCAGGTCCCGCTATTGAATCCCAAATCCTTTTGAGGCGCGCGTGGAACAGTGGAGCAGTGAGTCTGTAGGTTACTTACTTTACTAGTCGGGCGTTAGACTTATGGCCGACGCCCACAGGCCAGCCACTGGAGGCCGGAGGTCTTTGGTCACCCTTTAACACCTGGTGGGTCTCCTGCGAGAGGGAAGTGTGGTTATTATTTCTCTCTTTCACTCTGTTGCCTCCTTTGTGGATATCCCTCTTTGCAAAGAGGCGAAAATGCGTAACCCCTAAGGGATATCTATCATAAATTCTCACCATCATCACCATCACCTCTAGGGTACTCAAGAAATATTTCCTTCTTGTTGTTATATCATCATCATACGCTCTTTTCGATGCAGCTTCTTCCAGCTCTATATCAATAACCAATTCCTTGACCTCCAATCAGTCTCGACCTTTACTTTTTCTTTGATGATACTATTTTTGAAGCTATGTTGGATTGTTTTCTATGCGCAAGGAGTGGTGCCGATCAAAGAACTGTTATCGTCAGGTGCGACGTACGTTATTAAATAAACATAATAATGACACATATTGGTAACCGTATTTACTCATCAGTACTGCGTTATTATTTAAATAAAACCACTGTGAGTTGGCCTTTTATTGTCTTCTAATTACCTTCGATTCACCCAAAAAATTATGTCAGAGGGAGACGGGAAAGTTCAAACGTAACTGGTCGATCTTTATATGACTAATCATATTTACATCACACTTAAATTGCCATTCGAAATTGAGCCTTGTGTGGATGTGTTAAGGACACGCTGTTATTCATGTAAATATATTTGTGTGGGTCTGAGTAGGTACACGCAGATTACAGCGAATCATTTGTTGTGGGTGCTCGCCATGTGAGGACGTCTGTGTGACTGTGACACAAGCCGTCTGTTATTATTGATAAACATAATGTAAATACCATATAAGATAAAGTTTTTGGTGATACCGTCCCTCGTGAAACTTAGACAGTGAATAAAAAATTGTGTGCCTACCGACATATAAGTGAAGACAGCATTTTAGTGAACTAGTGATTGTTTGTGAATAAGCGTAAATAATCGTAAAAAAAAAACAAAGAAAATAACTTGTAAAAAAATAATAAATAAAGGAAAGTGTTGGAACTCATAAGAAAATAATATTAGAAGGATAACAACAAGAATTTAGCCAAAATGGACATCACAACTGCAAGAGCCATTTCAATGTTGACGCTAGGGTTGGGGGCCTTCTTCACCGGAATGCTCCCAGCCTGCTTCTCAGAAGGAGCCAGACAACGACATCCCCTCTTACTATCCTGCCTCCTCTGCTTTGGAGGAGGAGTCCTTTTAGCAACCTCCTTAGTACACATGTTGCCAGAAACCAGAGAACATCTTCCAGAGTATTCAGAACTAACTTTATGTATAGGTTTTTTCACAGTATATTTAGTGGACGAGTTGACTCACTTGTTTTATAACAACAAAAGCCATGAAAGGCATAAGCATGTAGGGGAACAGACGAGTTTGTTGCCCCGGGATCATGATGGGGAAATGAGGGAGAGAGAAGGCACTTCGGAGTTGTGTCACGTGAGTCATACGGAACCTTGTAATAAGAGTTCGTCGAGTGTTGTTGGGTTGCTGTCAGCCCTGTTTGTGCACAGCCTTTTAGAAGGATTGGCGATTGGGCTGCAGGAAAATGCCACTCAGGTATGTAGTGTCCCATTTTTTTTAATGCATATGTAGCTAACTAACTCATTTGTGCTGAACGATGAACGAAGCGACGTCGACGTTGCCTGTCGTGTCGCTCAAGTGACTCAAATTGATTGCGAGTGTGATCGGATCTTTATTGTCAAAATTTAATTAGGCCAGGGACTTATTCTTGAACTAAACCATTTTTACTAAGCAAATATTCCTTAATCAGTCAGGAAATAATGCGCGCATCGGCAACCGTGCACCAACGCAAGTTTGCAGTTACTTCGTATATTTTGCATGGCATTGAGTTCTTAGTTCAACAGTCCAAAGTTTTGTAAATTTAAGTTTTAGATTTGTTTATTTAATTTAAATATATCAACGTTTATAATTTGAATAAAAAAAGACGTTATCAATTGGTTGATAAGAAATTTGCACATCCTTGTCATGGTGGTCGAGGCTTAGTAGGACTTTTGATAAACATCAAATTGGATCCATTTTTTCGTATTTCATTTTATCCATTGCATTTATATGAGTAGCTTATAGGTATCTCAATAGTTTTGAGCTCAAGTTTCCAAGTAGTCTGTGAAAGAATCAATAAATCATTACAGTTGTCAGTTGATTGATAGATAGTGATGTACTACAAGCTTTATATCATCATGTATTTTTTTTTTTTTTAATAAATCTTTATTTTTTTATTGTGTTGAACGAGTTTTATTGTATATTCTTTATGCAAGTGTTATACATAATATAGGTTTTTTCTTAAACTTTTCACATTTCGCATTGGAACTTGGAACTAATTGACTCGTAGATAAACTGCCAAATACTGACATGCCAATTAATTGTTGAGAGCGTGACCAATTTTAAATGGTATTCTTGAGAATGACTTTGGGTTATAGTACAATGAACCAGAATAAAGCTTTGACATTGACAGGAAGGATTATTTATGTCATCATTTCATTGTTTCTTGTATACGGAATGTTCTGAAAGAGATAGTGTATAATTACAATTTAATGGAAAGTAATGAATATAATCATCAATGAAAGTAATCGCTGGTCCCCTAGATTGATAATAATAATATTCTTCGGCCCCCTACTGCAAGAGCAGCAAAAGTAATATTATTATCTATTAAATTTTAAAAATTAGCAAATAAGCCCGTTGATATTGTTCTTTTTTGTGGACGCTGTTAGCTCTAAGTGATTAATAGATCCGTTTCCAAAAACTCTTCTTCTTCGCAACATTTTGACATTTATAAAACATTCGAAGCTTTTTTAAGCTTAAAAAAATAATAATTTGTTTGTCTGTAGACAAACAAAAATCTATTTTGAAACCTTAATTTAAGACGATTAAGGACCATTTTCCAACAGAACGGTTATTTATCGCTGATGTCTTTTTTTTCGTTATTACTTCGTACTTTATAATTTGATGTCACCTTGAAGAAGGTCTTAAAATAAAAGAACATCTGTAGAAATAATTAAAATGTGTCTTGTGAAGGAAAACTTCGCATGTTGAGGTGGTCTTAAATTTTAATCACCAACACGCAGTGAGCTAGCTTGGTGATCACGTTTACCCTGCAGTGGGACAATTACAAGCTGATACAATAATCATTGCTAGTTAGACGAAGACTGCACTAAATATTAATTACTAGCGACCCGCCCCGGATTCGCACGGTTACGCTAATACTTATGCATGTATTATACATAATTGTAAACCTTCCTCTTGAATCACTCTATCTATTAAAAAAACCGCATCAAAATCCATTGCGTAGTTTTAAAGATCTAAGCATACATAGGGACAGACAGACGCGGGAAGCGACTTTGTTTTATACTATGTAGTGAAGTGATAGTGATATCATGATGATTAATCAGTAACGTCGAACAAACTTCATTTGAAAAGGATAGTGCTAATTCTTTAGAAATTTCGAAAGCTTACGGCGGCATAAATTGAAAAAAAAATCGGCACTAATTAAAAAAATTCGGCACTAATTAAAAAAAATCGGCACTAATTGAAAAAAAAATTTGGCATTGATTTCAAATTACTTCAGATATCCTATTTTTTTAAAACCTTTTTAAGTCTTCTGATGATATCAGTAAAGTAATATTTTTTATCAATGGTAACTTTACCATAATAGTACAATGTAAAATGCTAAAACATTCACTTTGTTTCGATTTGGTTGAGAGATGGCATTATTCAACCATTGTGTAATGGTACCACTTTGATAGTCACGATAAATCACCTCAGGGCGTGAGGGAAAAGGACGGAGGATGTATCGCAAAAAAAAACTTTCACTCACTTTCGGCTTTCGCAAAAGTTACATCGAGTTGCGTCGCCAAACGTCATTAATTTCATTTTCGATGAAATGCAAAACTGAAATATTATCTTAAAAGCCTTGCAAGTTGCAACATAAAATACTGTTTTAACCCTGAACTTAAAAAGAGGAGTGTTATAATGTGTGTCTATCGGTGACATCGTAGCTCCTAAAGAAAGGGACCGATTTTGATTATTAATTATTAATTATTTTATTATTTCAATTATTTTGATTTAGTTTTTTTTATTCTAAATATTTGTCGGAGCCCTAAAATAATCATTAATTTTACTTTTATTGTTGGTTTTTACTTAACGCATTCCAGAACTACTCTTTTAGTTAGATTTTTTAAACTTTATGTTGGATATTTAGTTCGATTTTATTTTGCTCTAAAACTTTGTGGTACGTACTTTAAGCTTTTTATTATGGCCAGTATTATTGCGGAGCACAGAGGCTTTGCGGAGCCCACTTTAAGTATAACCAAACTATTTAATTTAGTAATCTGTGGTATAACTGCTGAGAGCTCAAAAGGCTCATTTACCGCACTTCTATCGAGACCTAAAAGCTCTCCAGCTAGCCGTAAGGGCCCACTACCCTGTCTTTCAAAGCACGAATACGATTGATTTGAAATCTTACCACACAAATGACCATCCATCCATAGACTGACCACGTCTAGTGCTGTTTAACATGTTGATCATGACAATCATCGCAGTACCACAGCGCTATGGGCGCGGTAGCCTTTACTACAATTTAGACAACATTATAACTTATCGGAGCCTCTTAAATATCCGTAACCTTCCTGGTGTAAAGATCACAAGTGAAAGGTAGATCGCCACGCCTGCGCCTGCGCTGGTTCGTACAATAATACCCGCTTTCAGGGACACCGGACTATTCTCTAACAATGAAGCACGCTTTACTTTATTGGTACCTAGATAGATATGCTCACGCTAATATACTCAATATACACCACTTGTAACTTTTTTTTTGAGGAACGTATAATGTACCTATTTAATGTAAGTATATTTTTCCATGTTTTGCTTATTAAATGAAATTATAATCCGAAATATTTTCACCCGATTGTTGTTTTCTTGGTCGAAAATAGATGGGTTTGGTTGCACAAGTGTTCCTGCATGACCTTCACCACATCGTTAAAGGTCATTTCCGCCGGTTTCCGCGGACTGCACAAATTCACATGTAGGCAATTCATACGCCGCTTCACCCATAAATGCAATAAGCGTCGGTAATTTTATTTATTTATTTACTCTTTATTGTACACCAAAAGTAAACAAAAAGAACATATATTGTCTAAAATGAATGTACAATGGGCGGCCTTATCGCACACGGCGATTTCTTCCAGACAACCTTAGGATGGACATGGTGTGACTGGAAAAACGATAAAAATTTTAGCTTTTTTTCCATTAAATTCACAATGAAATACATCTCCAATCTATTGCAGTAGGACTTCCAGCCTTGTCTTGTAAAAATTTCGCCAAACTTTGCCATTTTTGTCGGCATTTAGAAATAAGACGTCTAGTCTAAGTCTAGTTCGCACAATAATCATTTATTGACAGTATTCAATAATAGGTACAGCGGTAGGCCTACCTTATATATAAATTAGCTTAAAGTTTACTACAGTTAGTATACTAGGTACATCACAGTACTTTATTTGTCATATCATTTATAAAACGACCTATTAATTTATGTATACAAAATATATCGAAAACGACCAACCTTAAGATGAAATAAGAAAAAAAACTACGCTCTTTGCAGGTATCCTTTTGTCCAAAAGCGTTCTCGTTTGACCGGTTATTTAATGTTTTGGTCAGTCCGTCCGTCCGTCAGTGCCTCAGGCAATTTAGATTGACAATTTCGATGCAGGAATCGTGTTTACAAACAGACTATTATAGGGTATTAATGAATAGGGTATAGTACACATGTAGGTGTACACATATAGGTACTTGAGGCAGTCAACGGTGTTATTTTAGGCTGTATGGTTAGGCATGTGAAGTCAAATTTAAATAACATATGTATTGTGTTTAATTAAAAATATTACGTTGGTTCAGCAGGGTTTATTTTCAAATCAAATCCTTCATTTTTCAATTCGATGCTCCTTTTTTTTAACCCCGATGCAAAAAGAGGGGTGTTATAAGTTTGACGTGATGGTGAACCCGTAGGCCAGAGATTGACTTGAATTCCGCCTAATGTATATAATTATTTTGTTCGTGACTATACACTCGGCTACACATAAGCTGACATCTTGTTGTACGAAGAGCCTATACAATGCAAGATCAGTTCAGATTGGTAGTATACCTATATAGCTTGATGTGCAGCCTTGTGTACCTGCGCTCTATGATTATAACTTAGGAGAAAATCTATGTTAAAACAGGGAAAATTTACAGTGAAAAAAAAGAGAAAAGTTTACTATATTTTGTCTTATTTCAGTGTTTCAATTGTTTCTCTATATTAAAGTGTTGTAAGTTTCCTTCCGAGCCCTATCTATCTTTTGACCTAGTTTCGTGATAACGGAATCCTTATGATAAGAGGTATCTAGTAACGGAATCGTTATACACTCTGCGTCGGCGCAGCGTCGTCGTTACGATAAAGCCTTAGGTAATATTGTATTAATTACTTACGTAAACAAGTATTATGATAATTATTTCAATGTTGAGAAACTAGTCTTATCAGAGGTTTATTAAATTGAATCGTTAGGTCTTAGTGTTTTGTCATAAAAAAATAAATAATCAGCCAGTTACTATCCCACTGCAGGGCAAAGGCCTCTTCTTATACATATAGAGAAGGACCATGATAGCTCACTGGGTGTTGGTGATTTCAGACTAGGTATCAAGTCCAGGTTTCTTCACGATGTTTTCCTTGACAGTTAGTCAGTGGTGTTAGATTAACTAAGAAAGTACAAATGACATTGAAAAAGTCACATTGGTACAAAACAGGTTCGACCCACGTGCTTGCAAAGCGGGTCCATAACTAATGAGCTAACACGACACTTATGTGGACCCGGTAACATAAATCAAGCTACACATATAGCATAAATAGCACATATTCATAAGGTAACATAATAAAATTATTAAGCTATACATTTCCAGTATAAGCTGACCTCTTGTTGTACGAAAAACTTGTACAATGCATGGTCAATTTATACTGGAAAGGTGTAGCTTCCTATGTTGCCGTGTGTACCTTAAGTTAGCCATCTACTCTACGGTCCACCGGAAAGGTTACCTGTACAGGTTTGCCTGCGCAGGTCAGCAGCGTGTATGGGGACGTTCCTGTGTCCCGGTCTGGTCACTCGAAATAGTTGGTTTTCGATCTTGCACCGGTTAGGTACGCAGGTAGACTGCTCCGGTAGACCGTATGTATGGCTAGCATTAGGCTTGGTCTGATCGGCGAAGTGCACGAGTACGTCGGATAGCGATTTGAGTGGCTTCTCTGTGTAGGTAAGTGCAACACGCGCGCACTTGTGCAACCAACTGTACATCATTATCATATTTAATTGTGTAATACTGTTTACAAAGAATACGTGTTTTCCTTTTATTTTTAATTTATTATTGTAAGTCTACTGATATAGGTATTGCACATAGTTGCAATATAAATTATTTAGACTTGTATTCTTTGTGGTTCGTGGTTTAGTCTACTGAGTCCCACTCAAGTAAGGTTTTTCTCGGTGGTCCCACTGCTGAGCAAAGGTGTCTCCCAAGTCCTACCAGATAAATTTTAATAATGCATGTTCAAAGAAAACTATCTTTCTCTCTCATTTTCCCGATAATCCATGATAATCTATACAAATTATACCTACCATCTAAGTTCACATTATGGAATGCAAATAAATATACCTGTTGAGTACCTATTGAAATACTATTTTCCCGAACTTCAATGAAGTTCAAACATTCACAAAAAAAGAATAAGTACAAATATTTTTTTCCCGTTCAGTCTTGAGAATGTAATTTTCAAATCGCTAATAGGTAAATAGTTATCTGAATAATGTGGAAGTAATAAATGTAAATCTATGTGTAGACTGGATTGTCTTACTACCTAGATCTGTTACATAATTAATTATCTTAGTAACTAGGTAGGTAGTACCTATATTAATATTTACAAGTGGAAATATTTCAACACAAGTACACATTAAATTTTAAAAAATCTCTGATACAATTTTTTTTTTGGTGAGAACACACTTGCTCAGGCAAATAAAAATCGGTTCATCGCCATAGACACTATTTTCAGTTGAAAATGGTTCAAAATTAAAAAGAAACTTATCTACCTAAAAATTAACCTTATCCCCTGACGCCCACAATGAAAAATTATGTTGTTGGAAGCATTTTTACGAATATTTAGAAATATTTAAGTACCTAATACTTATGACCTGTTAGCGCTTTATATGACCTCCATGAGGAAAAAAATACATTTTCTTTTGCAGGGTTGCTACGGTTGTTACTGGGTTTTTCCAACTCACAATATGTTTCTATTTCGTTAGGATGCAGTTGTGGTCTATAAGGAAAATATGACTAGAAATAATTGCACAAAAATTTTCTCGCCTGCATCATTAACCAACATACGGGCAGAGGTATTCTTTGACTCAGAAATACACTTTGAAACGTAAATAATGATGCATAAATGCAGGGGATTCACAGTAATGAAGTCACTCTCGATGCGGTGGAAGTAGTTAACAGATCCGAATTTTCAAATCAAGTCTGGACGATAAAACGACTTCCGACCTTTTTGCTCCGTCCAGACCACCAGTAGCTACGTAGCTACCCTTTCGGATTTTCCCCAGACTGTTGATTTCGATGATAGTCCCGCGTCCCGTAAACGCGATGCCATCACGTTTTATTTTTCTTTAGTCGCATCCAGTACTTACTTAATATTTTTCATTTTGAAGAAAAGAGTTTGTAGATTTTGGTACCTAATGATGGAGTTGAATAGAATTATGATGTTTTTACAAGTATGATAAATGTTATATCTATAATGCTTAATCTGTTTTACAACACAAATAATAAATATCTGCTAATTGGGTCGAATTGCATATTATCCAAGGTCAGGTACGAATTAAAGATAACACAAAAAATACGCAACGATCAAGGTTACCTAGATTAAGATTATTGAGACAAATAAGACAACACTGCAATTTGAGGGTAATTTGAATACCAAATATTATACATTTTTTTTTTTTTTTTTTTTTTAATTATGGATAAGGGAGCATGAAGCGCATCAAGCGCGAAATTCAAACTAAGTTTGATCATATTTGAAATTTACCTAATTATAATCAATTAAATTAGAGACTAACATCTGAGTAAACCACAAAGTTTGTCAGATTTTCATTGTAATATTCTTTGTATTGTCAGAATTCCATTAAAATAAATTACACATGTAGCCACAGTAGCTCACTGTTTACAGACCCGCTTTGCAAGTACGCGGGTGTAGGTTCGAACCTGGCACATTCCAATATAACATTTTCCATTACGTACTGTCTTAGTTAATTTAAATCACCACTGACTTACGGTAAAGGAAAACATCATGAGGAAATTTGTACTTAATGGTTTGAAATCAACATCATGCAATGAGCTAGCTTGGCGATTAATACTGCCTAACCTTTGTCCTGCAATGGTACAATAGGCTAGATGACTATTGTAAAAAATTAATAAAAATTTGATATCACAGAAGGCTTAAAATGAATAGAACAATTAAAAAAAACATTGATAAATTATTCCGATATAATTATTTAATAAGAAATTTGAAAAACAACTAATACGGATGGGATTCGAAATCGAGCCACCGTATCCCATCAGAATCAATCGAAATTTCAAATCTCTTTCTACGCCTAGGGCGTGTGGTTAATATCTATCGGAATATATTAACGTATCCGACAGTGTTCCAAACTTTGCAGTTTTAGAAGGCACCGATGCGATATTAGTTACCAATTTTCTTAATATATTTGTGGAATGTTTTTACATGTTTAAGCACGTGTTAGCTTATTACGAATTTTAAATTTCTGGTCTCTATTCTCTCTCTGTGCTCTGTTAAAATGGACTCCGTTTGTGTTCGAAACTAGACGGGAATTCCCCGAAATCAATACGTGAGTAAAGCCGTATCAATATTTCATATTGAAGTAACTTATTTATTAGGTAGGTATAACTCCCGGCTTGGGAGGTGCAGCGGCGTGCCCTCAGCGCGGCCATCCGCCAACAGGGCGTCTCGCTGTCGGCCATAGTGCGAGCTGCAGCCGACAGCGAGGAGTATTGGGAGGCGTTCGCGTCCTTCTGCGAGGAGGTCATCTCGCAGAAGGAAGCGGCGGAGCGGGTCAGGGAGCACGATGCGCGGGCTGATCCGATCCGTCGCGCGCCTTGCCCGATGTAGGGGCGAAGGCCTTTGAGCGTGTTGGGGCGATGTCCTGGACCTGGATGCCAGGGACATTGCCCCCCCGAGTGCATCTTTGACCGGGCCTACAGGCAGGCACTGGACGGGGCTGCGAGGCGCGTTTGCGGTACCCGGACCCGTCCGATACAGTGCTAGGAACACGCAGGGGGGAGACGTTTTTAGTGGGTGCGAGCCCCACATAACCGTATGTCCTCGGACGTGCGGTATGCGGAAGGCATTTTTTACTCCCCCCGGCCACAAAAAAAAAAAAAAAAAAAAAAAAAAAAAAAAAAAAAAAAAAGGTAGGTATAACTTATGACGTATTGACAAGTGTTTGTACACAGGAAAATTATATGCCTATTAGTAATACAGTAGGTACAGTTTGCGGCAAAACAGAGGAAACAACCGAATATCTGAGACGTAGTTTGCTTATAATGCCGAGTCGTGATAGCCTAGTGGTATGACCGCTGACTAGCAATTCAGAGGTCTTAAGTTCGAACTCAAGGCGAGCCTTTGACTTTTCGAAAGTAATGTGCGTATATCACTTGCCCCGTGTCTCGGAAAGCACGTAAAGCCGTCTTGCACCCGATCTCTCTACGGTGGTGTTGGATTGCTGTCGGATTATAATAATATATCTTGCGTAGTTGGCTAATCTCCGTTGAGAATGGCCGCTGTGACCGAAATTATCTTCATGTGCGAGCGAGATAGCAGATTAGCGCGAAGGGCTCAAATGTTATTTGATATGCCTACCATTGTACATAATCAGGTGCATTGAGACATTCTTTACTACTAAGTACACGTAAAGCGATGTACATACTTAGTAGGTTCATATATTTTCCTATAACAACAGGAAAAAAACAGTTAAATGTTGCTATGAGTATGTAGGTTCAACTGATTTTTATAGGATGACATAATTATGATGAGTCGTGATAGCCTAGTGGTGGTGACCGTTGACTGGCAAGTCAGAGGTCTCGGGTTCGAACCCAAGGCCGCACCTCTGACTTTTCGTAAGCTATGTGCGTTTTATAAATTAATTATCACTATCCGTGCCTCGGATAGCACGTTAAGCTGTTGGCCCCGGTTGTCAATAGTAGATCTTTGACAGTCGTAGCCAGAAGAGAGAGAGAAGGGTAGTCGAAGGGGTATCGTGTAACCCAGTATCTGGGTTGTGGAGGTCTGATAGGCAGTCGCTCCAACTCCATGTAAAACACTGGTATTTAGCTGCATGCGGTAAGACTGGAAGCCGACCCCAACATAGTTGGGAAAATGCTAGGCAGATGATGATGACATAATTATGACTACAACATGTGTTACCTGTCTTTTTCGTCTTTGATCTGTTATCGTCGATCTTGCTATAGACCAGTGCCGGATTTATATTTTTTATGATTGTAGGCCACTTTGTTTCCGCCGCCCCATTATATAATAAATTTTCCATATAACCTATAAGGTACTAAAGTTAAATTTGAAACGAATGAAATAGTTAAAAACCATGAGGAAACCAGTGAACTTGTTTGATTTTTATCATTTGAAATCGAGCGTCCTCTAAGATCCGCCGCCCTTAGGACTCTGCCGCCCCAAGGCCGCGGCCTATACGGCCTATTTAGAAATCCAGGACTGCTATAGACATAATATTTGTAATTCAATCAATGAATACCTATCAATTTATTTGCGTAAAATGTGGTAGGTACACACGGCTACTCATAAAGCTAAAGGTATACCTATTTATATCTTGTACGAAGAGTCTAACAATGCGAGGTCAGTTTATAATGGTTGCTATAGGTTGGTGTGTAGCCGGGTTTACTTATTTTTTCTTATACACATACTGGTATTTAATCAATTTCAATATTTCTTCCAGATCCTGCTCTTGTTAGCAGCAGTGAGCTCCCACAAGTTCGTCGTCGGGTTCTGCTTGGGCGCCGAACTTTGTGAGAACTTTCCCACCCGCGTCTGCGCACACATAGTCTGCGTGGGCTTGTTCAGCGCTGGCTCCGTGGTTGGAATTGCCATCGGCGCGGGATTGGAGACCGTCAATTCGCTAAAGGACTCTATTGCTGTGCCTGTTATGCAGGTAAATGGGTTTTAAAAGATTTGTTCGTAGAAGAAAATCGAGCAGTCTGTAATGGGGTCGTGTAGTGATAGCCTTAGTGGTATGACCATTGACTGACAAGTCAGAGGTCTCAGGTTTGAACCTAAAGCACGCACTTCTGACTTTCCGTAAGGTATGGCAACCATAACCACAATACCATAAAGAGCGACAAATAAGCAGGCGCAACCAACTATTTTTTTAAATTTACTACTAACTCCATCTATCAACCAGTTATAACAATTGCTTACAGGGCCTCGCAGCTGGAACGTTGTTGTACGTGACTGTAAGTGAGGTGCTTCCCCGAGAGAGGGCGCGGTGGCACGAACGCAAGCGAAACGCAGGCATTTGCCAATTCTTTGCAGTAGGCATTGGATTTGTTTTGATGTATTTGACTACTAAGTACTTGGGTTAGTATGTTTACATGAGTATCTGAAAAGATAATGAAATATTTATTTTGTAGTTTAACTGTTCTTTGCTACTCGACAATAGATGGCGCTACTATATTTCACGAATAAAGTACTCAATTTTTAATTTGACATTGCAATATTCTTCTTGCGTATCATTAATGATATTTTATACAATGGATGAAGAAACACTTTTTTTTTTTGCTGAGAAGTCGCCCTCAATCGTCCATTTTATTGGAACTAACAGGAAAAGTATGATAACACAGTAGAGTACTGAGTAAAACATAATTTCATAGACAGTGCTTCGTCTAGGGAATTTTTGTGAAATGGACTTTACCAGCAATATAATATATCAATATTATCAGATAGATTTTTATCCTATTAAAATTAAACTTCATTTGCTTTCAGATCACGATGCTGATTGAAACTTCAAAACAAGTTTCAGACCATAATGTGTTATATAAGTACTGATAGTAATGACTTTTTATATCTTTATACGATGTATAAATTTGCCACTCCTAAAAAGATATTGTAGGTATTAAGCGACTATTATAGGAAATAAGATGACAATAAAAGATTTTTTGCTATTTCAGGTTTTTATTCAAAGTTTTGTTTTTGATGTCAACAATAAAATAACGTATAGGTAGCTGTTGTGATGTTGAAAGTAACATTGTTATACTTAGAAGTTTACATGGTTCTTTTAATAAAAATAATTATTTTATATTATATTAACCATATGACACATTGCACTTGGGTAATATTATTTTGTATTTTAATATAAAAATTATCATGAACGCATTTTGATGGTAAGTACATTGAATGTCATCGGCTATAAAATTATATCATGCATATAACAAACATTTCTAATATCTTAGCAGACCAATAACTTATTTTCATTGGCTTTACGTAATTATAATAACATGGCACCGTTTCTGCGTATTGCTAGACAGGTTGGGTATACGTAGCGACATCTAGTTTACAAAACACAAACTGAATGTTTACAGCTATTGGATAACAGATGGCGCTACATGTATGTTGTAAGTTATTTATTGTCGATGGATAGCGTTATCTTAATTATAAAAATATTCTCTCATTCTGTTATTACACATCTAAATGCACAAAATAATCTCAGTCCACAATACTATTGCGTTATTTATATACATCAAATATATTTTATGGAAGCGATTTCTACGTACAAACTAACATTCATACTGAATATCGGAATACCTCGTATTAAACAGTATAAATAGAATGAAATTAATCCTTAAAATTATAACTACATTTTTAAATACAATAAAAGTATTACAAAATAGAAAATAATACAGATCTTTGACTCGACGCACTTATGTCTAAGAAGTAAGTACTGTTACAAATAATAACAAAAAAATTATAAATTGTTAACTTTGAATAAATATTCTTAATTTTAAAGGGGAAGAGAGCATTATAATCAGTGGAACGACTTTAACTGGTGATGCACGATGTACACGAGCCATTGATGTCAAAGACGCTAAAGTTAGCAGCACGACGATTTTTTTTTACGAAAAAATTGCAATTAAAATGTTTTCTAACCAAGATCAAAAAAAGAGACTGAAAAGCATCCCACGTGTTGTCATGTAGGAAGTCATAAACGCGAGTATTTTATGCGCAAATGCCACCCGCAGCTAGCTTCATAGCCTTGGACATCGGTGGCGCGTACACACGGCTACTCATCAAGCTATAAATTTCCAGTATAAGATGACGTCTAGTTGTACAGAAGACCCTATACAATGTGAGGTCAGTTCATACTAGTTTTGTATAGCATAATATGTGTACCTACTCAGTATGAAACAACCAAAAATAGAACAGCTGAAAATCAAAGTTTTGTTATTGTAATTATCCGTTCTTTATTTCAATATTTCTTCTAAAGCTTTAAGCAGAAATATTACGAAGAATAACGATCAGAGTATAAATTTATTATCGAGTAAAGGGTGAGACGTTTTTATAATAATTTGTTGTTTAAATTGTTTAGATTGCAATAGCTTATCACGTATCATTTACTTCCAAAAACGGTTTTAAGGGCCAAATCAAACTATCGACTTTTAGGAACAGTGATCTGCGATTTTGCTACTGCATCTAAGTTTTGCGTCTAAGTCCTTAGTTTTGGTGACTTTCTGCGTGTGTTTGTATCAAAATCATGCGTTTTATGGATTGTTGCATCGCGTCTAAGCGATTCAATAACCAATCGCTGTTGCTAAAAGTATCTAATCTGCTTTGTAATAGTCTATCTTTCAAAAATGTTCCTTAAAAGCTCTCAAGTTTCTTCAGTTGTTTCATAGACTCATCGGGACCACACTACAAGTTACTGAACATGTTTTGAAGTGATCACAGACTGCTCTTTACTGTACCAACGAAGACCACGTACCACGTACTAGATAAGTAAGAAGTATTGGTTTTAGAAATTTTGCTTCTATCATATTGTATAAAGAAGATATTGTGAATAATATTTAAGTGATACGAAGATTGTGTTTTATAAGAAGCAAAGACTAGCTCTAATGTGTCGTAAAGTTTTAGCCACACTCTGAATACAATATCTGAGAGACATTTTCTTTTCTCATATCTTTTTAGTAAGTACGATATCCATCCATGGTGGAAAGATGCATTTAAGTTCAAACATAAAAACAAAATTTGAAAATAAGACTTTGAAAATAAAAATCAAATTTGGTTTCTTTCTACTTGACTCAGAAGAGTAGCTGGTGGTTGTAATGGACGTCGTCCAAAATTTAGAGGAAAAGTCAAGATATTTTCCATTTTAAATAAAACTTTATTATTGGTGAAACAAGTGTCCAGTACGTAGTACGAGGAGTTGGTTACTATATTAAAATTACACGAAAGTGTAGCGACTGCGGCGCAGTGAAGCCGTTTTAATTCTATGCACCTCGATCAACCGGTAACTATTACATTTTAATAAAGTTTATAAGGTTATGTCACACTATAACATTGTGTAACGAATACATGGAAATATTATAAAATTGGACATTAATAACTTTCACGTTGTAAATGTATACAATGGGAATATCCTTGTGATGAAGAATTAGGCAATACACTGTGTAACCGTGTGACATACGCCTTTATATTTAATACTTTAGCAAACAGATCGAAATCAAAATTTTAACAATTCCCAGAATATAGTGAACTATTTAAATCTAAGGCACTAAAAGGCACTTTAATTTCATAAGAACTAACGGACTACAACAAGAAGCGTAATATAGACGAAAAGTAAAATAAATACATTGATACATCAACCGACGGCTGTACCATCAAGTATACACCTGAAAAAGGTAACGTAAACCATCCACAGCTTCGGAACACTAACAAACATAGCTTTGCTGCTGTTTTACACGACACAGTTCCGAACCAAACAGAAAACAGAAAAGGTATATTTGTAAACGTAATACTATGGGGGGATCCCAAATTTGTTCAAAGTCACGTGTTCACTAGCACTGAGCCTGAATCAGGTCTCGTCGTCTTCCACCACTCTCCTATTTCGCTTTCTCTGCTTGTGTCTTCTGCGGGCGGGTTTATTTGATTTGGGTTTAATTTGGCACTCACAACCGGCGCGCACTCTAACATAGTCCATGGACCAGCCTCCTGAGCCGGGGACGGAGAAGTGTCCTTCCGTCCTGGGTTGCGGAGTCTCGGTCGCGGCGGAGTGGAGATATCGAACGAGAGCATACGAGTACGAGTACTTCTGTATGCATCTGGAATCGTTGAAGAGTCGTGCGTCGACGAACCGGCAGGGTTTGTCGACGACGTTGGGGGCGCAGGAGACTTCGAAGAGCCTCTGTTGGTTCTCTCCGTCTTCGTAGAGTTCTACGTAAAGCCCTGTCGGCGTGCGGCCACCCTTTTTGGTGACCATCTCGAGCACGGAGGGGCAGCACTGCACGCCCTCCCTCTGGTTACCTTCGCGTCGGAGTATGGATTGCATGTCGCGCCAGTGAGCGCGCTTCCACGACACTGTCATGTCTAGCTCCTCGTCCGTCCTGGAACAATATTTATTTTGGGTTCTTAATCATTTTTATAACAGTTACTACACCTTCAAGTTTTGTAAGTTTGTATGTGAGAGACCAACATTGAGCGTAATTATATAGGATCTTGTTTTATATTGATGACATGATTCATGGAGGTTAAGAATTGACGGATTGAATATAACTAATCCATATAATTATTCGGTTTAGTTTTTTTTCTATAACTGCACCTACGATAAAGGCTAAAATGATATATTATGCGTTATGTTTAAAACATTTATAATAGAAGAGGTTAGTACTTACAACACGTGGTGCGAGTAGTGAGGTTGGGGCGCGCGGCGCACGCGGCTCACGTTGGCTATCACGTCGCCCGCGTCCGCCACTGCACCACACAGCACCTGCAATGCAAATAAATGCTGTTAACACTGAGGTGAACTGGATGGCAAAAACACACAGTTTCTGAAGACCAGTCGGTTAAGTCTAGTATTTGAGAGTTGCACGGAACAACGGTAAGGTGGTACACAATTTCAGTTTATTTTCAATTGCTATTGTTGATATTTAATAGGGAGTTAATACAGTATGCTCATAAAATTCTGACAACTGATCTAACTTTAGAATGTCGTATGCTTTTTGGTTGCTGGGTCGGTTGTATCTGGTTAGATTAGAAGCCGGTCCCGACATAGTTTGGGAATAACAAAGCTAAGAGGATGACAATTGTTTATATTGAAAGAAGTTGAACTACGGACACTCACTTAATACTTAGAACTTGGAGGAGTCTACTCAGAAGTGGACTGGACTATGATGATAATTATAATGGTCTTAAAGTTCAACCAGTCCTAATTATTTTTGCAATCCAATACAATCTTCTAAACAATAGTAATTAGAAATTCTTGACGTATGGTATCAAAGATTATTAACAAAAAATGTATTTTAATAATAAATATTTGGTTATTAACTGAATTGCATTTTCAGAAGCCAAATTTGAGGTGACTGGTCAAAATTGTAATCTGTTAATGCATGTTAATAAAATTATCTTTATTTTCGTCATTACTTAAGAATTTGCAAATAGGTATGACATTTTGATTCCTTTTGTTAGTGTAATTTAATATGTATTTGTTTTCATTTTAATCTGTTCATACTCGTATAATCTGATAACATGAGACTAAATTCTTTTTCTATATTTTGGGAAGCTATACCTATGATAAGAACAATATAGGTAGGTACCTATGATTTTTTTGATTGAATTGTTTAAATTTTAAATGTAGACAATAGTAGTGCTTACTCATCAGCTTTTTTAAATATAATTTTTGCGACGTTATTATATTTTTCTTTCATTTTTTATTTATTTGCTAGACTGTATCGTTGATGTAATATTCAGCACTTTATCCTGCATTTAAGGCCAGGATCGATAAAATGAGAGGTTAAAAAGTTTCGTCACATTTATCGACTTGGCGATCCACGTCGAAACCGGTACTTAAGCTGGAAAAGTAGGGAGACTTAAAAATTCTACATAACATTATTAGCCATATTTGGTTGTAAAAATACATTGCTAGCTCAGGATAATACAGACTAGTGAGATAATTGTATGATCTGAATAAAATTCTAAAACAATATGAATTTGTTAAAAATCCAATGAAACAATTCGCTGAAGACGCAAATCTTACCAAGGAAATTAATAGTTTGTTTAAAAAAGCAAAAACAAAAGAACGCGACAGTAAAATAACCAACCACTCAGACGCGACATCTTGATCGTATATAAAACAAATATATTATATCTTTATCTACGATAACTACAT
Organism: Protodeltote pygarga; assembly: GCA_936450705.2. Lineage (NCBI taxonomy): Eukaryota > Metazoa > Arthropoda > Insecta > Lepidoptera > Noctuidae > Protodeltote > Protodeltote pygarga. The sequence goes on from OW388263.2 coordinate 12,996,957, forward strand.
CGCCGACACTGTAAGACCACATAATTCAAATAGCGAGCATTTGTAGACATCATATTTAACAACGGCTGTCAGAATTTCAGTTCACTGTATCATTATTATGAAACAACAGTTCCTATGTGTAACACAACACTATTTCACACCTCTAGAGTTTTAATATTAAAGAATTGTGAACCGTATTTTTGGGAACATAAGATTGGAATTTGGTAGTATGTTTAGGAAATATATTGGGGTTTTGTAATAGGAACAGACGAAACTATTTGGCATTTATTGTCTTAATATTTGTTTTTATTTGAAGAGTTCTTTGAAGTACTACCTATAGTGGATTGTTTGTGAGACTGTCTTTCAAATGTTAAGCACGCTCTTCAATTTAACAAAATCATGCGTATTGAGACTAGCCTCGTTCGTATGGGTTTTATTCTAATTGTATTAATGCTTTAATGTTCATAATAACAACATCACTCATCTTCTTATCGAATGGTTGATGAACAACCTGGTGTCAGAGTTTAAACCGCCCGTAGGCCTCTGACATGGCTTTACACACCGTTGAAATATCTCTCAGGTGTGCTGGTTTCATCACGATGTTTTCCTTCACCGTTTTAGCAACTGATAATGAATTTATATTACGCACATAACTTACGAAAAGTCAGAGGTGCGCGCCTTGGGATCGAACTCGAAACCTCTGACTTGTCAGTCGACGGTCATACCACTAGGCTATCAGTCATCTATATCACTCATCTATATTAATCAATTAAAATAATAGTCACGCAGAAATCGAAATGTGGCAATTATCACGAGTGTAGAACTCGAAATCTGCAATAGATGGGAAACGCGCTCAAGGCAGAGTACTAGAAAGATTGTGGTTCACACCACGTAAGATGGAAATTGAAGACAAATTAAACTTTGAACATAATCTTCAGCAGTTAGAGAATAACAAAGACGAAGTATACCTCACTAAAGGTTATAACTATAATGACAAGAAACTAGCGAACTTAATGACACACCCATATGCACTGGTAAATGAGCGCCTTAGGCAAGTAAAGGGTATGAGTAAGAAGAAGTAATATATTTAAATGTCTTAAGGCGAATTGCAATGCTACTGAATTGCCACATGATAAATTTAATCAGAAACAATTTATTGTCGTAACTAAAGTAATAGGAACAACAAATGAATAACAGTTTCCTTTATTTGCAGAAATACACTACACGTATGCCGAGAGTACAAATATAATATATATTATTACGAGTATATTAGGTATATACCTAATATACTCGAGTATTATTACGAGTATATACTCGAATAAATTATATACGAATTATATAGAATATATATATACGAGTATATACTCGTAATAATATATATTATATTTTGCGTTTTTTAAATCATTAAACAATAAATTATTATCTGATTAGTGTCAATGTGCAGGCTGGATTGTGGTATCTCTGCTAGATAATTATGTTAGTAGCTAAGGGCTTATAAATATTTTCGCCAAGTTTGTTAAGTTTGTAATTACCTTACAGTGGGACAATTAGTAAGCAGTTAGGAGAACAATATACATACATATATTCAGATTTCTGCGTTTGGTGACGCGGTTAGATTTCCGTACCGTACAAATATTAGTGTTTGACATTTTGAATTTATTTCTGTCTGAATGTTTTGTGCTTTGTGAAATAGTAACTGCACCTTCAATACGAGAGCAAATCTTAATGTCGCTTCATTAAACATAAAGTTCATTGTAAAAACAATGAACCTTTATTTTTTAATCGAAGCGACACTGGGACTGTCTGTCAATTTGTACATAAGAAAATTACTTTTGACCACTGTTGCAGCCTGAGTCCAATATTAAACAATTTACTTCCAATCTAATTGGCTCGTAGGCACAAACCAATTTTCGTAATATCCACGCGTTTATTCTTAAATAGACAAGTGGTACGTGTTTAATAGCATTTACATCGGATTGGATTTTAAACGCGCGTATTTAACCTATATGACCATATTGGTTTATTAACAATTACATTTGTATAATATCTATTTATGCTATCGATACTTTTGGCTATGGTTGGCAGATGTTCAAAAATTGTAATTTAGCTGCGTTATCCTTATTATGTTGGTAAGTGTTTTTAGAAAGATGTTTTTTTCATTAAACGAGACAAATCATCTACTTATTAGTGCACTACTAACTAGCCTGCCAGGATTTATAGTAGTTTCGACTAAAACAAAAAATTTGGAGACTTTTTTTGGAGAAAAACTAGTAGCCGTGATAGTCTAGTTGCGTTGACCAATTGCGTTGTGCTCCCAAGTCAAAGATTCGAAAACTCAGGCTCGAACCCCTGATTTTTCGGATTTATGTGCTTAATGTATTTGATTATTAGAAATTAATGATCACTTGTTAAAACGGTGAATGAAACCATCTTGAGAAAGTTGTCCATCAACCATACGATAAAGAAAGAACTAGCAAATTCTATTAAGTACCAATAAAAACAAATATAAAACAAATTGATTTTACTTTTCTCAATGTCCATGGAAGTGTAAGCCCTATCAAACAGTAGCAATTTACAAGTCTAAACACGCAATTAACACATGTTTTTACGATTGTAGCCGGACTAAACTATTCACATCTCACGCTAAGATTTGAACATAATACATATATTAAGTTATACCACAATAAAACCTTCGTAAATAAGGCTTGGTTATTTTGCTATAAAATGAAATGAGTCTATGCTATAAATTATCAAATTGCTGTACTGGAAATTTGCAGATATGAAATATATTGTTTCCTAACCCAATTGTATTATGTAAATCAACGGTATAACCAACCCATAATTAATTATTTATTTCTATGTATTTTTTTGTCATATGGTTACATACTGTTTAAAGACCTGCTTACAAAGTAATATATTCAATAAGAAACCTTATAGCACGTATACATGTATATAAATAATAGAAGTAGAAGAGTTAGTATCGTCAGTGTAGATCTCAACAGTAAAATGGCAAAGAAAGTCTAAAACTTGGGAAAAACCTATTAATTAAATTATAGGTTACCTTTTCATCAAAATATGATTTTAGCATCCGAAGCTGTACTGTTGTATTATTACTTTAAGATGCATTATGCAGCTAATCCATTCTTTCGTATAGTCTTTTTTATTGAATTAAAACTGGCCAAGGGGCAACGATTTGCGCTCTATGGATGCCGGACTCTTTTTACTAAATATAAATATTTAATAAGAAATTTGAAAAAACTAATAAGCTAACATGTGCTAAAACATAAAAAATAAAAATTAAAAATTTCACAAAAATCTTTTTACTAAAATTATTTAATAGGTTTATGATAAATTCTATTAAAAGTATCTACTGGAATAAGCTATCAAACGCTAAAGCGACATCTCTGATAGAAGGAATCAGAGAGAAACAGGCGCATATATATCTGTTACAAAAGTTATCTTATAACTGTTTTTGTTTTATCAGTATGTGATACGCTATCTTTAAACCCATAACATTTCCATAATAATGTAATCAAGGCTATAAATCACTTTTAATCTATATACGAACATATTAGCGAAGACTGCTACAAGAAAACGGGTCAAATGAAATGACCCCTATTAATTATGTAAGAAACCAATCGATTTTAATCGATCAAGAATAATATTAATATTTATACGATCTGTAAACAAATTTATTGGTCAACCGCGAAATTTTAATTCTTGAGCCATACAAAACGATTGCCAATCAAACACGTAATTATTCAAATAAGAATTTTGAGCTAATTAGATCGTGTCTAATGAGGATTGATGTTTTATTTATTATACTTTATTTTAGGAAGCATTCTTACGCTTTCCTTTATTCTAAACGTTTCATATTTATTTTCTTGGTTCTGGAATGTCATCGTAGAACTGGTCGTTTCTTCAATCAACATGCGGATGATAACAGATCTTTCTTAAGCTTTTGATTGGGTGTTACATTGGAATGCCTCAAGGCACTTCATTAAACCAAAATTTCAGAGGAGAGAGTCTAGAGATAGCTATATCGAGTTAATTATCCATTTAGTATTGTTTATAGACATTTTCGTTAATCAGGTTACAAAATCAGCATAGTCAATATTTATTTTAGTATTTAAATTGTTCTGAATTGAATGACTAATGACATTTCCTAGAAATCATTAACCTGTGGCGACTACCGCCACTTAATATTTGACAAACATCAAGCCAGCTACTACTACTCTAAAAGAGGCTGTATTTTTAACAAGTCAAAGTTTAGATTTAAGTTTACAATAGCTATCGTGCTCTCATAGTTTGTAATTAGCAGAAAGCGGGATCAACTTAATTTATTGGTTATAGAAATCGAGTTAATTATTAGAAATATCAAGTCTTTGTACGTCGTTAAAATGGAAATCGTCTTAAACTATAGATTTATTAAGATTGTCTGGTTTATTAATTTGGTTAAAATTAGGTTAAGAGTCGAATGTGTTACTACTAATGAGTGGATTATAAACGGTTTATTTGATTAGATTATTTTTTTTACTACTTTCCTTTCTTTTAGTAAACGCATTGAATTTAGACGTTGTATTTATTTGATTACACAATTACTACTTAAAAACAAATATAATTATTTATTATTATTAGAAAGCTTTTGCCTAAATTTTGAATTCAAAAACAAATCAAATACGAACTTAACCGAAACATAAACTAAAGGCCAATAAAAATCTCGGATTCCGATAGTCAACACTCAGAACAATTGGTTCCATTTCCATCATTTTAACAAACAAAAGGTTGCACAAACTCACACCTACATAGACAGATAACAACAATATAATTCAGTTAAACTTACTGCCGAAAGGTTCGGGTTAATTGTCAATAAACATGCTATTAAAGTCAATATAATCAATGGGAACACATTACCAACTTTAGACATAAAACTACCTCTTAATTCTATGGAAATAAAGACTGATTTTTGAAGACATAATGGTAAAAAGAAAGGGAGTATATTTTTATGAACTCCAATAGATGATGTTAGGTAATAAAACCCTCAATTTGTTTATCTTGTTCGATGATATAAATAAATTATAGAAGAAAACAAAGTAGTATTGATTATGAAATATTTTCTTTAGTGGTACACTTAAATTCATAATTAGGGCTTGTTTCACCGATAGACATTAACTTAAAGGAGAGGTAAATTAAAAAATAGAACAGAATATAAAAAATAGAATTTAAATGAAAAGGTTAATAAAAGTCACTATATCGGTAAGTGGTGGATCTGAAGCCTTGATAGGTAGATTCTTCTAGATAAGCTCCATTATTTATGGTAGCGTCAATGTTATTTAGTTAAAGTTATATGGCAAATATATTTTGAAAAGCTTGTTAAATTTTTAGGAAAAGCTACTGATAATTTGCAAGAATATGGTATACTTTTTATTGGATTAGAAGATAGTAAGTAGTAGTAGATTACTAAAAGCTAGCCTACAGCTATTTCAAGTGTCAGTTGATTTCATAAACCTTTTGACACCAACACAGGAAACTGACTGAAAGCTTTGACACTTATTAAGTTACCTGTAATTCTAATCCGAGCTCAAGGATTACCACAAAATTCAACAATCACTATCATTCACGTTTCATCAGCAACAGTGGCGCTTGCGCCTACAAATGGGTCTCTAATTACAATCACAATAAACATTAATATATCCGAGATATTATTATCGTCAAACAATATAATAATTAATGATTTCAATGTTTAATTTGAATCACAAGCATGGGAACTCCTAAGAGACATAGATATTACATGCACGACTGCTGCAGCATAAGAACTCTTAGACGTAATAACTTAAGATGTAAATTCATTTGTGTGATTATATGAAGCGCAGATAGATATTATATTACATAAGGTGAGGACTAGGCGTGTCCGAAAGGTTTATTTATAAGTGGGCAGAAGCCGGTAAATATTTATGTATTAGCAGAATATGTTATGTACAACCTTGAATATCGTTAGATATTACAAACTACGTTTGGGGAATTAATAAACCTGTCTGCTGCGACCTTTTTAGTAAATGCGATTAGGGTTTGGCTGCAATAAATTCAATTTTGCTTAAATACCCGTGAAAAATCTATTTTGATTTTGATTAATGTTTTTTCACGATTATTTGCATTTGCAACTATAGTGTGCAGCTTACCCAACCCTACAAATGTGACTGCACACTTGAATTAATTGGTTCTAGCTAGATACCTTTTAAGTCTCGCTAGAAGTCCGGTTAATAAGTCTTAGCTCCCTTGAGCTATAACTGAGAGAGACCACGTAGAAAAAAAAAGGCATTATTACATCGGTCATAGGTCCGAAATTTTGTTTTTTTATTAACATCTATACGTGTCATTGTATAGCAACCTTGCCAGGATTCTACAACGTTTAAGATTTTTATTAAATTTAGACCCGTTTTCTAAGCAGATATTAGATATTTCATTTATCAATTTCAACAATTCTTCCGAGATAAAATCTGAATCATTACTCACAAAATGTTTAGCCCTTAACATCGTTCTTAAATGTCTAAGTAAAGAACATTGTAAGTAGGTGTACAATCAAAATTACTTCGTGTCTTTATTAACAAGATAATAGGGCAAAGGCTTTTAACCTACGCCTGCGCACCCGCACGATTCCACTCAACGTATGTTTTCAATTACATCCGTCAAATCAGCCCACAGATATCACAAATCAAAGATTAACTAATTTCAACGTAAAACGATTGTACGTAATCGATACATCGTATCAAACGCGATCGGTGACAATCGATTGTTTCTTAGATTGATGTTATTGTGTAGGGTGACGTTACTACTGATTCTCGTTAACTATGTTTATTGGGCTATTGTGTGGTTTAGTGATGTGAAGTAGTTGATTTGTTAAAAGCATTGTAACTTACGTAATAATTGGTGTACCTAAATTGTTTAAAGGGTCATTGTTCTATTGACATTTTGTAATTGCTTAATCATTGAATTAAACTGAAATAACTGTAGTAATTCTTTTTAACTGCTTTTTTAACTTGCTGGATTACCAGCAGTTAAAAAAACTTACTACTGTTTCTAATAACAACTGTACTTTAGAAAACGGTGAAATTATTAAATTTCCTTTCTTTTCACATTTTGTTCTTTGGAAATTGAAGAAAGAAAAAGCACTACAGGAATCTAGACGTTTGCATCTGGGATAACTCTACTAATGGATTTGTAATAAATATATTAATCTAAATAGCATGCCAACATAGACACAAATCATGTATTCCTATTTCCATCGACGCCATTTGCGCGCCTCATTCTGATTTCAATAGCCGCATTTTGAATAATGAAAAATTAAAAATGGAGTGTAATAAATCTTGATAGGTTTGACACTGGGGGAATAAATGTGTATTTAATACATCGTTATCTTGTAGTGCAGCCGCAACGGCTTTTAGCGTATCTTGAGACTCGAGTGCGGGATGCTGTAAGGTTGGTACGCGTGGAAATACTAGAACACTATTATGTACATCTCATTTAAAAAATGTGTGTACATATACATTTTAATTTCATCATTCTATTAATAGATTATGGTAACTTAGAAAACTCTTAGAAATTCTTAAAGTAGAGAACGTCCCTATTTTGCCTCCTTTAAGTCATTTTAAATAATGTTTTGCTTGGGATTGGCGTATTTCTCGTATTCTTCAGCTTCTCATTGCTTTCTCTCATTACACAATCGATCTATATTTTTGGTCTATTTTGCTGTATTACTATTTACATCAATAGTTGCTCTCCCCTATTTTAACCCTCTTAATTTTAATCCTTCTTTCATTGATCATATTAAGTCTGCTAGTTGCTACCCTCTCGCCTACGTTTGGCATCCCTATAAAACACCGGCGGGATGTGCGCACACGCTTCGCACTCCATTAAAATTAAAGGCATTCCGATTCGGAAATAATCCTTTTGAGTTGTGAACGTGAGAAGCGATAGTGATAAAGGACGAGAACTTAGTACATATGGACCTTTTGAGGACGTACCTTACCAAATGAGTATATGAATACGTAATTAACTGTGTCTAAAATAGGAAAATTTGTTAAGACATCTGTTAAAGATGGATTTTAAGCATGTTTGCTTGAAATAAAGCAATAGCAACAGTCGATAGACTCTGCGTAGAACTCATCACAACTTCATTATCTATTTCTTTGCAATTATGGTTTTTAATTTCGTACTAAACTGTCAACATTCCAAGCCTTTAAGAACTTATTTAAACTTTCTTATGAGCAAGGTGTTTAGCAAGATTTATTCTTAATGCGTTCAAAGGTATGAATTATGTTATGAATAGTTAAGAAAGGAAAGGAAATCTAAATATATTCTATTTGCGTGGAGGCAGAAAACAAATGATCCCATTCAGATTCTAAAGACTGGACATTATTCTGTTAGACACGAAGTAAACACAAAAGATGCTATAAAACTCTTCCCAAAGACATCAAGCCTAACTTTTTTATATAACAAAACTAGACTTAAACAATGAATGGGGACTCTTTACACGAGATCAACGAAGCAATAACACGAATAAATGGCCAATAAATAAACCAATCGTGATGAAGCCGATGTCACCGACAGCCCACGCTTAATCGATTGTATCGATACGTCTTTATCGATGCCGATTGTATTCGAACGCGACGCGGTTATCAAATGATTTGTGTAATTGGCGATAGTGTATAGTTCTATTATATTTATAATCTATATAATGTGTTAAGCGATAGAGATAATATTTGATGAGTTAATAATCATGTTGAAGAACACAAAATACTTACCGTTAAAATAGTGACTCTACTATCTTGGAATTGAAATTAGTAATAAAGACATTATAATATCATATTGTTTTCATGAACGATTAGACCATGTGCGATATAGTTGCTTAATTTATGAAGAATTAAATACGATTAAGACATTAATAATATCAAAGACTAAGACGAAAATGCTTGATTTATCTAATGTTCAAAAAGTCAAACAAATAATAATAAACCCAACATTTTCAAATCAGATCATACCATAAATATATTTCTTAATGCTTGAATATTTTCAATTACTGCTAAAAAAAGAAAAGTCATATAATATGTCATTCGCGAAGTTAATAATCCTTCAAAGAAGGAAGGCGTGGTGAATTAAATGTCAAACAATCAGCCTTCTACCGAGCGCATACGCAGGAGGGACTTAAGCTCCCTCGGTGATTTAATCCTTTTTAACGGTATAATGTTATTTACGAATAAGACGAAGAGAAATCTCAAATCATGTATGACAGTTCCAGTGTTTGTAAAAATAAATCTGTTTCACATTTAAAAAGATTGCTTTATTGGATGTGACTCAGCAAAGAATTTGGGAATATTTGAGTAGCTTACACTGACAATGACTAAAAAAATTTTAACGAAGCAATATTTCTTAGTTTATGTAACATTGATTAGACTTATATACGTCTCAAGTTCATATAAACTAAAAAGATATCAAATATTATTATACTCAAACACCAAACACAAAATAGTTATTAGTTATATTAATTTTAATACTCTAATCTTGTTCGTTGTTATAACTAGGTACCTACCTAATACCTACTTTTTTACTTAAGGGGTTTAGGCTTTAGGCTTGACATCTAACTAGCTGATTCACTGGAGGTAGGTAACACTTATTTTATGACCTCCGACTTCAAAGCTTACTAGGTCACTATAATTATATTTATAATTTATACCATCTTGGAAAATATTAACCAGTTTTAAATATAGTTGAAGGATATATCTAATTATATACTAGGCTAATACAAGTTTCAATTAATTTTGTCAAAGGAAACAATTAATTCAGTTCAAGAGTAAAATATCGAAGGTGTTAAATATACCTAATCCTAATCGATTTCAAGGCAGTAACCGTTAATGGCCATATTGGATTTCCAAAAATGCAAATACCTCAATGCAACATTTCAGTTTGTGGAGCGTGATAAAGTTTAAGAAACTAAAACGCTTTTGGTAAATCCGTGAAGTTATTTAGGTTGGAGCTAGTAGTGTATCATATTGAGTATTATTCTAAAGCTAAGTTGAAATGTATTTCATTTAATATTTCATCAAACTTTCAGAAATATTGACAAAAGTATAAATTTAAATTTCAATGGTCACGATTTAGTGGCCACAGATAATGGAGAAAATTTTCCAGAAAAAACAGAAATTGTAAAACACAATATTGATGCGAAAACAAATTAAATTGTTCATGAAGGAAACGTAGGTAATACTGTCAATGGCAATAAAAGTGTTTGTTGATTTCGTAACTAAAAGGAAGGTATACCAACATTTTTGCTTATCGAGATGTCCTACCCAATAGTGTGCCAAGAAACGAAAGGTTTAACGAAAGTAAAAATTTCAAAATATGCGGTATGCCACGTCTTGTCCGACACAACATTTACACAGTTCCTTATCGAATACAAACAGGAAATGGGCCTCCAATACATGAAGGTGTCCAACAATATGTTCTACATACAACGGAGTTTGGACAAACTTTCCTACAAATATTGGGTTGCCCCGGAACCCTTTGATTCGGTCCATGTTTGGTCAAACGTTTGGGTAAACACGATCATTCATGTTGGAGATAACCGCCACCAACGAGAATTGTTTTTTTTGACCCACTTGTTTCTGGTGATTTGGGAATGAAACTAAAACAAATACGAGAAGAAAATACCTATATTTATAAAGAACGATAGAAAATTACACACGATTCGAAATCATCACGATTTCTCGTGACGATTATCCACATAATTATCATGATATCTTTCCGATAGTTATTAAATAATTTTACACTTGCCAATCCTTGAGTATTTACAATTTTGAGTATGTATGTTCGGGTCAAATCTTGCAAGCTAAATTCGAACCACTTGCTCTAAATCTTAAGGAGTTGAATTTTTACTTGTTGGTTCAGTTCCGATGACAAAGCATTTTTATGGTAAGCATGATCTAAATTGACATCCAGGACTAGTTTCAGATAAAAGAACTCTTCAACGGTCAGCAGTACAGACACAATTTGTGCGTATATCGTTTAGTTTTGATATTTCAATATAAAAGCTTAATTATTTAAAAATGATATTTAAAAAAACTTGTTAAAGACTAATCTTTAAGTATTTAGGATATAAACTAGTAGGTAACTAAGTTATAAATACATAAGCAACAATCAACATATCTTTGAAAAACATATATTATTATTTTCATAGAAAAACCTTCGGTGCGTATAAGCGGTACATTGCAATATTGATGTTACGCAGTGCACTTGCGGACTCAAACATCCCAGCACACCATATTTCAATGTATTTGGCTTCTCGGTTCGAACGTCTCGTTTATGAGTTGCTTGCGGTTTTCTTACGCACCGTTTTGAAGGTACAGACTCAAAACTTGATGTTGGGAATGCTATAGGTGTTGCGTCTTCCGTTACACGCGTTCGTATAATGTATAAAATTAAATTATTTAAGGACTTATATTTTTCTTGTTTGGAAAGCAATTTTTTATTCTGGGTTTATATTCTTCTTCTTGTCGAGTCAAGACCCAATTCAAATTTTATTTGACCTGTATGTGGCGTCGCCTTATTTAAGTCTTGCCTAGTCCATCATCCCTTCCCATCGTGCCATCATCATATTATTAGGTTTATATTAATATTTGTTATTATATTAAATTTGGTATCTTTGATATAATCATTGGCTTTGGTAAATAAGGAAACGAAACCTGTTGCTCTAAGATCTAGTTTACATTCAATAAAGTTATCAAAGTCGCCACATGTCAGATAAGAACTTTTATACTATTTTATGTTATTACTGATTTTACGCTGCCCATTAAAATTATGATTTCCTATGTTTCAGACAAGCGCTATGATTTAAGGTTGTGAACTATTGCAACGCGAAAATATGTATGCCTTTTACATTAAGAGTAATATATCCTTTTGGCTTTTGCCAATCTAATTTATTTGAAAGTATAGAAATAATTTTAGTTTTATCTAGCTATAGTTTAATGACTTTATCTTAGAGCTGTTGTTGTTGTGCTGCTGTAGCTTGTTGTTAATATTAAGTTTTTATAATAATTTTATTACTATATATTTTTTTTTATTATTTGTCATCAAAGTAAAAAACTCAAGATTTGTATTTTGTTTCTGATTTTCTCTTCGACCAGTTTGATAGGTTTATCATACGATACGATAGCTTTTCGAGTAGATAATCGTCTATACAATTCATAGTTTTGACCACCAACCATTAGTTTAGTAATATTTTGGGCAAATACAAACTTATTAGCTGGAACTAGAGTTGTGAAGTGTGTCTCTAATAATTAATTAATTTTTATAATAATTTTAATACTGCATTTTATAATGTATGTCTAATTCTAATATCTAGTATTTACTTTACTTTATATTATGATACATTCCTAGTACATATTAGATTGTTGTCTAACTGTCGAATTTGTTCTATATTTTTTTCATTATTTACGGAGTTATATTGTTTTAATTGCTTACGTAGCGGATTAATGGTAATAAATTAATTAATTAAGGGTTGACTAAGCGATTGCGTTATGAATATGTATTTAATTAAGTATGTATCTACATCCATTGTTGTAATGTGCATCAGCATGACACGTGGATGAGTAACAATGAACTAAAACGTTTTTTAATTTTGTGAGCTAAAACCGCTTTATGAAAACTGTTTTTTTTAATCAATAAAAGAAGTGCTGTCTACCTTTTTTCTATCTTTACACTATTATTTCGAGTCAGTTGTTTTTGCGAATTTCTGATTAAATAATTTCATTTAATAAGCAAATCATGTGCATATTAAAAAACATACATAAAATACTATTATTTCATTAAAAAGGATTCATTTATTGTAATTTATACATGTATAAACAAACTATTATTTTAGTTATCTATTTTAATGCAGCTTTTCTTTTTGTTTATATTTGTAAGTACATGTCTTTAAATACAATTTTGTTAGATTGTTACATTTCTATTTATTTCTATATATACGTTTTATTTAACCACTTTAGGTTCATATTAAGAGGAAATCAGACGTCGTTTTAAAATATAATATAATAATTCCATAACCATTATTGTTTAATAAAATATCGATTATGCAATAATGAAGTTACGATAATAGTTACAATCATAGATATTTTAGTTCTTATTTGACATCTATTTTAAGGTCCCCTAATTTAGATAACTATTAATATAATGTCTGTGTCACTAAACTATAACATCATTGTGATAAAAACATTCAAAGAAATTTATAAATATTACTATTTTATTGGCAGTTCAGTTTATTTAAGCGATAAAATAAAATATGACACGGTAAATGACTAACCTGACTTTGAATACAATGTGAATTTTACTTTGTTAAATCTCATTATTTAGATTTACTTTTATTATGAGAATAGAAGTGGTAAAAGATAATAATAATATTTTAAACGAATATTTTATGAATGATGCTAAGAAATATTTATCTACTTGAGAGGAATTGGGTTCGTGTTTCGATAGTATAACCCCTTTTTTACGTGTGGGAAAACCTTTACGGTTGCCTTATCACTTGCTAGATAAGGGGTTATGTCCGACTCGCATGGACTGAAAACTACACGGTGCTCCTCCACAAACTTTAGGGCGGAAGTTCGAGTTTCACTTGCGTTTTCACCGCACAAGACTAAAAACTCTGTTCAGAGCCACCAAGCGCCCGTGCCTGGGGGCCAACTCTAAAATTCGAACGAGGAAACTTCGACGTATCGCACGTTCATTCGTTTTTTTCACCTTTTATTCTATTGTTTTTATATAGATTTGAAACGAAACAACAGACAACAGCACTATAATAGTAGTAATTTGGTGTAAGGTTTGCGTTTGATAGTCTCGATCCGAAATATCAACGTACGATTTTGGAAGGAGAGCTGTTCGTAAAACATAAAATCGAAGAATGAAATAAACTGCGAACGAGTTCAATATATTCTTTCGATGTATTCGCTTCTGGCCAAGACATGCAATTGGAACAAGCGTCCCTTCGCATATGTATAAATCAATTCAACGTGACAGTTTCAGAATCATTCATCATAGTTTATTGGGAACTCTATAGCCAGCCAGTCAGGAATTCATTAAAAATAAAAATTTCAAACTTAACACCAGCTGCATAGTCAAAGCAGCCGGCTTAATCCGACAAGATTGCAATGTCACATAAATCAATAACAATTCTAAAGGATTGTCTACTATATAAATTAGCACGTCCATAGTTGAGACAGCCTCGCACGCTTTAAGTTTTATCTGTGGCGAAATATTGTTATAGTCATGATAGTCGATTATGAATTAGTCGAGTAGAACTTTTAAATTGTTTTTTTTTAATGATATTTTTTATTATTCAAAATGGAATTCCAAAGATTTTCCTTTTTTAAAATGTTTAGGAAAATTGTAAAGATCATGATAATTTAGTATCGCCTTACCATTTAGTTTTAGAATTTTAATATGGCGGCAGCAGCCGTTTTATAGACATTTTAAGAATCGACTAAACAAATTTTAATAGTCGCTGTGGGCGTGTCACAAGATTATCACACTTATAAAACCAAGATATTTTTGTTGATATCACAAAAAATTTAATTCACAAATTAGTGGTTCTTATCATGTAGACAGTCGTAAATTGCTGATATATTATTTGTGGAAAAGACCAGAGATAGAGATACAGTTTATCTTACTTAGATAGAGACATTTCTAAAGTAATCTGATCTGGGAAAAACGGTGAGCATTCTTGAGATAGCAATCGCTAATATCTACGAGATTAACAACCAAAAGTATATATTATACATATAATATATAGGCTACGAAAACTACAATAATAGGGTAATATAAGTTTAACGTATATGTAAGTCTGTAGCATCGTAGCTGCGAAACGGATGATCCGATTTTCATTTCGTTATTTTTATTTGAAAGGTGACGTTGATCGAGTGTTTTTAGCTAAAAAATAAATCCTAAATAAACAAAACGGATGTTGATGAAGCTTTACAGTATTATTGTTTATAGATCAGAATAATACTGTATGAATACTAATATGACAACAAAGTCATGTGATAAGGTCGTTGTTGGCAATGGCATTGGCTTTGAGCGCTATAGTGGCTCTAATTTGTAGTAGTTTGTACTAGTTTCCACTAGACCACGCCATTCGTACGGTTGACCTCTTATACTATGAAGGGTTCGATAACACAGAAGGTAAGATCGATCAGTCAATCCCCACATCTACGTGGAAGAAATAAAACAAGGAAGAGAATTACAAATTAGTCCCCATATTCTTGTAAGTAGGAAAAAAATTAAATTAAAAATAAGAAAACGTGACAAAATAATTAATGTTAAATTAAAATAATATGTATAATATATTGTTTTTCGAACTAATATCTGTGGATATATTTATTTAATTGTATTTTAATAAGCTAACATGCTAACAATGTGAGCTCAAAGTTCTTTAACGTATGGTTGATGAACATGAACAACCTGGTGTCAGAGTTTAAACCACACTTAGGCCTCTGACATAGCTTTACACACCATGGAAAAATCTCTCAGGTATGCTGGTTTCCTCACGATGTTTTCCTTTATCGTTTTAGCAAGTGATAATTAATTTCAAAAACGCACAGTTACTTCTTTACAGAGATTATGTTAGGTTTTTATGTTTTAATTCTTTTTACTTATGAAATAAGCAATTCTCTCATCATGGTAAGCAAATATAAGTAATTGATAAGTAATTTTTAGGCATAATTTCAAAGCTAAATGCGACTATTGACCGGCGATCCAGACGTTCACTGAATATCTACGGAAAGTCAGAATCAGTGCCTACGTAACCTTTGACCTTTGACTTAGCAGTCCAACAATCATACCACTAAGCTATGACTGCTTTTAAGGCTAATAGCTGCTGCTCGAAGTCGATTTATTTTAATTATTCGCATGTTTAAAGATAACAAAAGCAAATACGTCTGACAAGACTAGAAAAGCATCTCACTGTTAATTAGTATGCAATCCATGTTGTGTTTTGTCTGAGGGAAATGGGTGGGCTCATTGTCTGTTCATAAAAGGTACAGCCAATCAATCAATGCATCATATAAGCACAATTGCAGTATTAAAATCGCATCAATTACTGCTTTTCTATTTATAGACTAGATAGCTTATTGTTATTTTTAGCTACATTGATAGTCTAGTGGTGTGACCGTTGGACTTTGAATCTAAGGTTGCAAGGTTCAAATCCAGGCATGCACTATTGAGTTTTAGAATAATGTGCATTATTCTATGTATTGTCTGTGTATTGTTCATTAATTTATTATCGCTTTGCTTAAAACGGAAAAGAAAACCTTCCTACATCGTGAGAAAACAAGCACTTTAGGAGAAAAATTATAATTAATAGAAAGAAAATGTTTTTTTTTTTCAAGAATGATTCACGGGGATGCGAGTTACATAATCATCGTATTATTTTCTATTATAGCAGAAAATATAGTGAGGGGCTACGTCTTTTTATAAAGTAGGAAATGTATCGATATCACTAGGCGTGAAGTGACGACCTCATTATTATTGTAATAAACCACATTTTCCTTGTTCCTTACGATATACGAATTGTAAGCTCAGCATGTTACTTTCCTAGTAGGTAAAACTTAAGATTAAAATATTTTTTTCAAGGTAAATTTATAATTAAAATTTTGAAAATTTTTTAAAGGGGCAGCTCTGTAATAGTGATCTTCAATATCTTAGCTTTTGCTTCCTAATATCATGGGAACTAAGAATAATACTTTGAATAAAGGTTTAAATAAATTAAAGATGATGAGATTATTCAAATATTAATTCCCAAGAAAAATGCGAGAGTAAAGTTAAATTTTTGGTATAGCTTCTGCTATAGAAATTAATTGAGATTCTAAATTTGAAAAGAGAAAACTACTACGAATATCCGACATTTCTCTCACAGAGTTCCTTCGAAATTATAAACGTTACTGTTTTAAACGAACTAAGTAAAGAGAAAAATCGAAAATCGAACGCAATTTTCTCATTGTTTACGCCACTAGTGTTGTTCTGGCGTCACGAATTCATTATGCTACCTAGTCGATTAATGACGGTTTAGAAGTTATCGCGTTCTTCCATGACCACAACAATGAATGCCGATACATTGACCTTTTGTTGCACGCGTGAACTACTATTAATGTCAATCGTTTCATCTTTACGCCATACATTTTCATAAAATTTTTCAATCACGTTATGTTATGATGCAATTTTCATGTTTTTTTTTTTATATTTGATAATATAATTATTGCTGCTAGAATGTTTATAAGATATTTGGGCAATTAATATCGTATTTATAAGGAAAATTTCTTTAAAAAATTGCAATATTAGGTTAGGTTATATTACATTAGCTACCGCCCACGACTTCGCGTGGTATTTTGATAAATTGCAGCGTATATGTTATTCTGATATAAGCTATACTTATGACTGTAAAATTTCTACAAAATCCGTTCAGTAGTTTTGGCATTAAAGAGTTACAAACATCATCGCAAACACATTTATAATATTAGTAGGATATTGGTAGACGTAAATGTATAAATAGTGAAAGTTACTTTGCTTTTCTGCAAATATTCATGTGTTTAGATTTAAACAATACGTACTTATTGTATGGAGGGAAAGAGTAAGCGTTAGCCATAAGTCATGAAATAGTTTATTGCTATTAAAACACCGCTTTTCATTTAATTTTCCAAGAATAAAGTGTGACTTTGTATGGTTATTAGTGTTCGTTTTGTATTATATTAGCTTTTGTGAGTCTTTAGTTGTAATAAGTTTCATAAGCATAACGTTTTCAATGAAAAACAAACGTTAATATGGGTTTTAACTTGTGACTTTTGCAAAATATTATTTAACAAATACGAATAATAACGATACGATACGTGTCGTGGGTTCAATTTCGACTTACGCTAAATATCAGTCTGATCCACTGGGATTTGTTTAGATATTTGTGCACTTTGAAAATATATGTCAGTTTCTAAATTGTAGGTACCTATGATATAGGAGAAAATCCTAGTGTGAAAAAAAACATTGAGAATTATCCCAGAGGATGATCTAAAATTAGATGTGGTCAGAAAAGATCTGAGTTCCTTTTACAATGTTAAGGAATACTACATGATGAACAGAGCAAAGTAAATAGAAGGAGAAAAAGCAGAAGCTAGACTCCACTATCAGATAAAGAGAGAGAGACACAGATTTATCGCGGATTTAAATTTAAATATGCCAAAATTTTCTTTAAAATTTTTTAGCGGTCTTATCTACCAAAAGTTTATTAAATCAGCAAATTGTTGAGCTACAAAAATTATGCTTTTAGTCGATTAAAAATCACAGCACTATCATAATTTTATAGTTTCACTTCTAAAAGCAGTTGTCGATCAAGTTAAATATTTTTTTCTTAAACTTCCGCATAATGCACTAACCAAGTAGGAAATGTTTGATGTTTGTGTTAACTGAGCCCTCGATTTTCGTATGCGTTTTATAGACGATTGAAATGTTCACACATAAAATGTTTATTGGTTTTCGAACGATATTTTTAATTTTATGCTTTTATTTTTAGTAGGTCCTGTGAAGGTAAAATTAGTTTATTTTGCATTTTTATTAGTAAGTACATTATGATTTATGATTATTTTACTCTTTTTAATCAAGATTGGATTGTATTAGATACTTTTTTTTAAAGCCACTAATAATTAGATTATACATTATTTTGTTGTATTAATTTAAACCGATTTTTTTAGCTTGCTCTATTCTTAGTAATTAATAAAAATAAGAAACAGAATATCAATTAACATTGATCATTAGCATTTTGTCCTACATTTTGGTAAAACCTTTGTTGCACCGCTCTCTAATTAATATTTAATTTTAAAGGCAATTAAAATATCGATAAGAAAATCTATTGAATGCCGCGCTTACAAAATAGCACCTAAATGTTTAAACACTTACAGAAAAAAGAACGAAACTCACCATTTTAATTGCCATGAGCAAAAATAAATTTGTCCAATGTATTGAATAAATCATACATAAAACCAGTGGTCACTACGTTCATTTGAAAACTTTTCCACACTTTTAAACTTTTTAAAATGAATTAAACACATCACTAAGTTATTGGCTGTACAGTTTTTCTTTTTAATTTTGTATCGATTCCATTTTCGAACGCGCGCCGTGTGTGGTTTGTGCTATATAAGCGACTAGTGTTGTCCGCGAGCTGATCCATACTGCACGAGTAACGCGTCTACCGCATTATGAAGCGTCCGATTAGCCTGAACCGCTTTATTGGAATTCCATCGAGTTTTCGCTCATCATCGCGTCTGGAGATAAAAATATTTTACTACTTAGGTATTATTAATGGAAAACATTTGATAGTCATTCGGAAGTAATGTGTTGGTGTTGTTACCCAAATAGAATTGCGAATGATGGATTTATTATTTAAAGTTTTTACGTTTTATTCAGACGACAAGCTTGGCTGTGCCGTGGAAATGGCAAACCAAATCTCTGTACAATTTAATTCGTTCGACTGTATTTATGTTTATGAATTCGATAGCATTTATCTTACAATGTCTATTATGATTGTAGTTGTTTTACTACGAAAATATTTACTATACGGTCTGGGCTAAAACCACCAAACTGTAATGAAATAGCTTAACTAAATGTATAGCAAGTTTAGATCGAAAATGATCCACAACTCTCAATTCACAAATCGAAAGTTCTATAGGTACGTACGCAAAAATTTGACACCTATGTGAGTATCGTACGATCGTCCGACAATTGTTTTTTTTTCCTAACCAAGGCATCCCTTATCAAACAGTGACAAACAATAGTACATTAACACCCACCAGACGGTCGCCAGTGGCTCCAGTCATTCGACACCGCCTGATGGCCTGACCTATTAAATACTAATTTACTGACATTGATACACATCACAACACTATTTAGTCCATGTCCGATTTATGGATTTGAAATTGGAAGGAGTTTATAATTTTGTTTTTTATTGTTGTTAGAAAATAGGTCACCTTCTTTCTAAGTTAGGTTATCTTATGTTACGTTAAAAAAAAAGAAAAATGTAGCAATAATAGCCTTGTGGTATGACCGTTGGACTGCTAAATCTAAGGTTCAAAACCCACCTCTTCAATAGATATTAATTACAATTCATTGTATAATAAAATTACATAGCCGCCTCTAGTAATGACCAAAATGTAATACTTTGTGACCCAAATAGACACAGATTAGAACCTAATCCAATTATGCTTTTAAGTGGACAAGTAATTTGAAAGATTTGGAGGAAACATCCGCAACCTGATACAGGCTTGCCTAGTTTGGGAACCGCCGCTCTTATGTAAATATAAAAAAAAAACCTCTATGAAACAACGTGTCAAAAATTGTGCCTATTATAGTGGTTTTAGTTACTAAAACCCGTCACCGGTTCGGATCCGGCAGTTATGCAGAGCTAAGTAGGTATCAATTTAAGTAGCATTGGTATTAATTATGCTGAGGCAGCTCGTAATTCACTAATCGGATATAATGTTATCGCATTCCGCATTGTCGCATTTCGAGCCGATGAAATTTGCCTCATGACGCGGTGTACCACACCCACACCGCACGATAGGCAGTGAGTGTCTCATCTTGAGCTACGTTACGAGGATATACAATGTATGACTTACCGCGAGCAGAGTGGCCAGGGCGCTTGCCATGCGCATAGTCGCAGCGCGGCGAGTGCGCGGGCGGCGCTAAGTGACGGAGGCGGCGGGCGGACGGGCACGCGCGGGCCGCATCCGGCCGCCCTCCGGTCCTCTACCACCGTCGCGACGGCATCGCGCACCTGTAACAAATAGGTGCTGTAAGATGAGGCGAATACTCAAAGAGCAATTTGTCAGTACATTAAACATAAACATTTTTATAAAGTATTTATAAAGGGAAAGATCCGGAGGATGGGCAGCAGCATCCTTCTGTGTAACAGTAATCATCTGCTATTGCGATCAGCTACAACTTGCCTAGCGTGGCGGTTATAGGCAAATTCCTGAAATGTGCGCACAATAGTGGCGCGCATTGGGAGAGGCCTATGTTCAGCAGTGAACTAATACAGGCTGATGATGATGATGATAATGTAGATAATAGGTATAGAAGAAAGACCAGAATGTCATTGTTCAATCTATTTCCTGTTGAAGGCTGGCGGTGCTTAGAATCAAGACTTCAAAGATGGCGGCATTTTCTACAAGAGCGCATGTGCAGAAATCTCAAATGAGATTCAAGCCGTACCCCGTTTTCCTAAGCCCCCAATCTGAGTGTAATTTATTGTGATTGGTAGATTCATATCAATAAGGGATCCACCTACACTTGAACACCCGGTAACCGAGCCTTGGGGTGTGGCGAGGGATTTGAACTGTAAAGAACCTGGTGATTTAATGAAGACAGTGAAGAAGCGGTTGCTTGTAGTTTCCCAAGTTTAAAACCCAAATGATACCAAAGGGCTTGGTAGAAAACATCTTAGGCGATCGTTCATAATATAATGACATCTCTTCATAAAATTCAGGCTTCTTTAGAGTGTTATACAAAAGTAAAAAGAGAAAAGTAAAAGAGAAATTAATATGAAATCATAAATCAATCAGTACAAAGTGCAAATTCCATCATGTTAACTCATCGGTTGCGATTTTTTTAAAGAATGTATGCATCACTATTATTTTCCAAATAACTCAGTCACATTTAATTTCATACTTTTTACTTTATCATTATAGTACGTCAAGTAAAAGTTGGCGTGTGCAACAACGAAATATTGAAAATTTGGCAAAATGATGGCTCTTGCGAACTGCGAGTAGATACAAAATAAGCAAGTACTTTTTATAATTTAATGGTAAACGGAGTTCCTAAACCCAGAAATTTAAACCGACAAAAATACCGGTCTTGCAGATTGGTTTCACCGAATATCATGCATGATGGAATATGCCAAATCGGTACGAAAGGCCGTGTTTCCGATAAGTGGTGATCAGCCTCGGCCAAAGCCTCTGTTCCTCCCAGAAACAGTTTGGATGTTGATGATCACTTCTCGTTTGTAACCTTTGTCCCATCTTTAGTCATTTACGCGCAAAGAAAGAAGCGTTTGTGCTATTCTTCCCCGACACCATACAGTGAAAACCTATACGGTGGTGGCGCGTGGCGCCCGCATGTCTACATTGACACTTCTTAACTAACAGACTGTATATATAGTGTATTATCATGATACCTTTACATATATGTAATGTTATCTCATTTGTGATGTCATATTCCCCGCCTCCAACACGTCACTGGACGTATAGTATAGGATTATCAAGTTATCTGTGGCGTCGCAAATTGGTACCTAAAATATTTACATGATGAATCAGTGATAAATCAATTTTCTATACATATAATAAAATCGTAACGAAGTATGTATGTAATTGATTGGCGCGAAAACTACTGGACAGATTTAGTTGAAATTCGGCAAATATACTTTTTAAATTCTTAGTCAACTTATAGGGTATAAATTATTACGTTTATAATTATGGGGGATGAGCAGTATTGTAGTAAGCAGCGTATTTCTAGAATTTGCTGCAGAATTGTTGTTGTTGTTGGGAAAAATATTATTAAATTTCAATTTACAAAATATTATCACGCTATATTCACAAGGAGCTAAACATTACATAACATAACATAATAATATCTTTTAGGAACGATTATTTTGTCTACATGTCAACAGACTTCATAGCCTTCCGGTCGGGCGAACGCCTTGGAAGTGTAAGGCTTTGGGTTCGATCCCCAGTTCCGCAAACTTTTTGTGGATTCTTTTATTTATTTTTTTGTCATTGAAATTAATATGTATTTTTGTGGTATTTCATTCTTAATGACTTTTATTATTTACCGGCTGAAACCCGAAGGAAACATGCTTTTTAATAATTTTTCAACTTATAAAAAACGTATATGCAACGAGGTATGCAAGGATCGTAGCAAGTGGAAATCCGTTGTCTCTACCTACCCCTCTGGGAAACAGGCGTGAGTCTATGTATGTATGTAAAAAACGTCACCACTTTAATTTGAAACATTTATAAAATTTATATTATTTAAAACATAGTGTTCTAGATGGCGTTAGAGTCTATTTAGATCAGCGGAATTCTTTTTTAAATATTTCAATTTGAAACCCGAAGGAAGCAACGCGCATCGTGTGGGATTATACTTTTAAAAATTTCAGCTTATAAAAAAAATCCGCTTTAATTTGAAGCATTAAAATTATTATTATTTAAAACATAATGTTTCCTTTTTCTTAACTAGATGGCGTTAGGAGTCGATTTAAATCTGAGGAAAAATAATTTTCTTGGATACTCCTGATGGGACAGGAAAAATATTTATAACCACTGGCATCCTTGCAGGGAGGCAGGGCAAAATTACAATTGCAGTAGCGTCTTCGGCGATTACTGCCACGTTGTTTTCTGGTGACAAAACAGCGCACACCATGTTTAGGATTCCCATCAATTTACAGAGCAACGAAACACCTGTTTGTGATGTGTCACGAAATAGTGACAAGGCAGGCATTTGCTTAAGAATTGTTCTTTGATCGTATGATGGGATGAATGTATAATGGCAAACAGAAAAGCAGTTGATGCGGTACACAGAACTCTAAAAGACATCCGTAGGAACCAACACATAATGGGTGGTGTCACAGTTATGTTCAGCGGCAATTTCCACTGAACGCTGCCTGTGGTGACGCGAGGAACTGGGGCTGATGAGGTGAATGGTTCTTTGAAACGATTATTTTTATGATCCTGTATTCATAAGTTGAGCTTGACAATAATAATGGGCGGCTGAGTAGGAATCCACATGCTCAAGAATTTTCCAACTCAAAACGCCCAAAAATAATCAAGCTGCAGCAATCAACGAATGCATTCTTTTATAAATGTAAGGGAATGAAGTGTTTTACACATTTATAAACACTGTTGTCAATCAAGATGACGCCACTCATTATTCTGTAAAATTCCTGAATTCCCTCACTGCAAGTGGACTTCCGACGGACGTCATTAAGTTGAAGGTCGGTGTCCCGATTATGCTTCTTCGGAACTTAACGCCTTTAAAATTGTGTAAAGGGACCCAGAAAATGATGGCCTGATGGCTTAATGTAAATTATCTGCAAATCATCAAGGCGCAAATTCTAACGGGTTTCGGTATTGGCGAGATAGTGTTTACACCATGTACCACTAATTCTCCACATTTATCCCTTTCAATTTAAGCGAGTGTAGTTTCCTGTGGGCGTTTGTTTCGCCATCAGAAGTCTGCGAGTGTCGATCTCAGGACCAGCTTCTCCTCACATAGACTGTATGTCGTTTGCTCTCGGGTCACCAGTCCTGACTCTCTGTACATTTTAGCTCCCGAGAGCAAAACTACAAACAAAGTAATCTGTATGTTTTTCTAAATATCCTGGTTCGGATTTGATATTGATACGAAACTTTTGTTCTTTTACATAGGTTTTTCGCTTTATTAGGTCAGACATTATGCAATAAAATATGCGAAGCGCACTTATAACTTTTTCTTTTGCCCTATACATTAGTAAGACTTAAATATAAAACTAATCTTTGTTGGAATAATTGCTCTCAAATGTGCAAAACATATACAATACAATAGGTATATTTAAAAAAATCTCTCATTCTCTCCTGTGCAATAATTATTCCCACATAATAGTGGGGTCTGCTTTTCGGGTTTTTCGCTTCCCCTTCGCTCTATCCATTGCATCGTCCTGGATAATGTTTAATAGCAATATAATAATGTTTTCAATAATAAATATTTTGGATAATTTAAATGTTTATGCACATGTTTTGCTTAATAAGAAACTCGCAAAAACAACTGACTTGGGCGGACTTGAACTGTCATATCATAACATTACTAATCTGCACTAATAAAAGTTTGTGAAGATGTTTGTTACCTAAACACTTTTGATTTGAATAGAACTCGGTAAACATAAAAACAATATTTCCTGGATTAACAAAAAATATAAATTTTATCCTGGTTCAACATCCACGCGGGCGAAGCTGCGGGCAAAAGCTAGTCTATAATGTAATCTGTTCTTATCGAATATTTTTCAAATGGTGGAATACATAAATTGTAAAGGTATAGTATTAGTATATGGTATGATTATTTCCTTAGAGGGGTCTTAGAATTAAGAAGAATTTGATATGATTGTCTTAATGCCCTGTACTCCGGTGCAACTGTAATTTTTAAACTTATTTATATTCACATTGTTTAAAAACCTAATTTAATATCCCAAGAACCCCAAAAAATCTATTAATATTTACTAACATGCGGTTTAAAAATATGTTATTTCTAAGAGGGTGTCAGATAATTAAGTGAATAACATCGTAAGTGATAGATAATAATTTACCGCATGGTGAATTGAATTGAGTTAGGATTTTATTTTATTGTAAGATTGGTGAAACTTCAAGTTCCTATGTCGTAAAAGTTTCTATCACCAAAGAATTCTCAACTTCGTCCGTTAAACTTTTCTTTCTAAACAAAATTGGTTGGTGAACTGGAAAAACGTGCATCTCTTAGTCACGTTGCGCAAGAAGACAATTTACAATATCACACACTGTCTCCTATCTCACTGACTTTTACCGGTTTCAATGCTAGACGAACTTGACATTTTGTTCAATGTCAATCCTTGAGCGGGCGAAATCAGTATGGTTGACCTAGACGGGTTACGGGCACTTAAAATTTTGTTTCAGTAAGGAAATAAAGCATGTGGAGCGACGTGACGTTTGTAAGACGGTTTATCGCCTCATCTAATTACTTTCATGAAAAAGGTTAAGTAATCACAACTTTTTTTAATTTTGATCGATCGATGAATGTGTCTTGCTCTGTGTTAATCTGAAAAAAAAAACCTTGTAGCAAAAAGTGTGTAAAAAAGCTATTTTAGCTATTTTTTTCTATAAAAAATAGAACCTATATCGTAGTTTGTCCTGCCAAATAATATCCAATTATATTTTTTCTGAATAATATTACTTATAAGCCATTTCAAGCAACAAAAGGTTTTATAAAAATTTGATTTTATTTGTCACAGTTTGATGGGCGATTCGTCTTCTGCGCGTAGTGTCGTCGCGCGTAATCTGGTTTAGGTATTTGTGCATTGTAAAATTATGTACAGTGTACTTGCACGGGGGCTAAATTAGCAATCTAGCCCCCTCACGGATTTCTTCTACCCTAAGGTTAATTAGGCTTAAATAAATCTCTTGTGTTTTTATGTTTTTGAATATTGGATAAT
Source organism: Protodeltote pygarga (assembly GCA_936450705.2). Classification (NCBI taxonomy): domain Eukaryota; kingdom Metazoa; phylum Arthropoda; class Insecta; order Lepidoptera; family Noctuidae; genus Protodeltote; species Protodeltote pygarga. The sequence continues at coordinate 13,023,226 of OW388263.2, forward strand.
AATATATCGACCTAGGATAACATTCAACCGATTGTAAACTAAGAAAACAAGACATGTATTAACAAGTAATTACCTATAAAAGGAATGTGGCGAATAATTAGTTTATTTAGTGATGATGTATGCAAAACAAATGAAAAACGTTATTGGCTGGATATAGACGAGTGATGTAAGATTGTATGTTTGAGAACAAACGGACGTAAAGACAATGAACTCTGACATCCTGGTGATGAACAAAGGTTTGATATAAAAATAAATCAAACTTGACTATCCCACTGTTGAACAGACTTCTTTTACAAATCAATCATTTTGAAACTCGAAAAGTCCTGACAAAAAGCTTGACATTTGCAAAAAGTCAGGGCATTTTAGTATCCTGAATTTAACCGCGGTCCGCTTTAAGCACAAGACACACGATATACATTAAATTTTTTCCTTAAACAAAAAATCGGGACAAAATCCAGACGTGTTAGTAGCCATAGAAATGGTCAAGTTCTATCTAGACAATAAACAAGTGAAAACGTTGTATCCACAGATGACAAGGCACTACGAATCGTGTTTGTAGTATCCGTGTACGAGAAAACAGATGTTGTTTATACGGAAAACGGAACCACGATGACAACATGTGAAAATCTCAAAAGAACGACGCAACGTACATTATATACGTGTTAACATTAAGATTCTTAAAATAGAATTAAGCAAATAGAATCAATGTATTGATACATCGTGTGTATTTGTCATTTAAGTAATTAATTAAAAGTTGAGGAAGACTAAATCGTTAGAGTAGAAGGTAAAGTTCAACAGTATATCGTATCAAAAAGAACTAAATTATTTGACAAACAGAAATTTGAACCTGTATTTTGATGGTCTAGAAGACCAAATGATTAATTTTGAATGTTTTAATGCGCATAAATAAGTTTGGATATTCTAATCCAAATGTATTAAATGAGGATGTCGTACAATATTTGTGCATTATGGAATTATTTATATAGCAGCCCCCACGATACAGAAAAAAAATCATAGTACTGTTTAATTTTTTTAAAAGTAGTAAGTACGTAAAAGACGTATAATTTTAGAGAGCCCAAAAACCAAAGAATAAAATAGTTATAAATATTTAATAAGAAATTTGAAAAAACAACTGATACGGATGATCTTCGGCTTACCGTGCCGATGCTGAGCATCGGCACGGTAAGCCGAAGATCGTGGGTTCGAATCCCATCCGTATCAGTTGTTTTTTCAAATTTCTTATTAAATATTTATATTTAATAAGCTAACATGTGCTAAAACATGTAAAAATTTCACAAAAATAATAAAATAGTTATAGACATCATGTCAGATTTAGATAACACCAACATAGTATATCTTAGGCTAATTACAGCAAAAGTTCTCAGGCAGCTGATATAATAAGTAAGGTGGCAAACATCCGTTGCGCAAGAGTCGACCGGACTGGTTTCAGCAAGAGTGAAATTTATTGTAGGTAAACTTAACCGGTTGGTATGTTGAAAACTAAGCGGATTTTTCCATGTAACTATTATATCTGACTGATATATATATTTTATCTTACTAGGGCCTACGGATAGGCTCTACTAAATCAGCAAGTAGGTACTGTGCTGTCTTAAGGCCTGCTTTATAAATTGAAGTAACGAAATAAACCCTTTGAGTGCGACAATCAGAATTACCCTAGTGGTATGATATTAGACTGCCAAGTCAAATGTTGTGGGTTTGATACTACCGCTAACCTCTGACTTTTCGATTTTATGTGCGTTTTATAAATTAACGTAAAAATTAATGCTAAAACGGTGCAAGAAAACATCATGAGGAAACCGGAGGAGATGTGGCCAATTAAAAGTTACAGTAGAAATCGATTTATTGGTGGGTATTGGACCTTATTCAAGGCAGCTTTTTAATCTTCTCATTAGAGGGTTAAGCATTGAGATGGCAATCGTTTCAAATTCGACTTTAAGATAAGAAATTTTCGCAATAGAAACTACGGATTTGTCCCTTTGAGTGCAAAAAGATTTAACACTCTTTCTTTCTTATCGTATGGTTGATGAACAACCTGGTATCAGAGTTTAAACCGTCCGTAGGCCTCTGACATGGCTTTACACACCATTGAAAAATATCTCAGGTGTGCTGGTTTCATCGCGATGTTTTCCCTCACCGGTTTAGCAACTGATAATTAATTTATAATAGGCACATAACTTACGAAAAGTCAGAGGTGCGCGCCTTGGGATCGAACTCGAGACCTCTGACTTGTCAGTCGACGGTCATACCACTAGGCTATCAGTGCTATATAACACTTGATTGATTTAACACTGGGGCGTTTAAATTCCATAATTTTCATTACAATGTTCCTTACACTGTATGTGTATAATTTACTGACGTAGTACTACGTCCTAGATGCAACCTTTAAAAAAAATTAAAAGCCTCAAATTCATACAAGACTTCAAGTTTCAATTTTCAACAGTCAATCAGTATCGCAGTCTTACATAATCAGTCAAACGATACATTTTACTCGGTGCCGTCAAATTCTTCAGAGCAATCATAATTTAATTAAAACCTGACCTAAATGATTCAAACATACCATTAACTATTTATGTTTCACCGAATACCATTAGCTGCTATGTATATAAATCTTTAGCAAAATTGCGCGCGCATTATTAATAATACTTATAATAAATCATTCGGAACCCTTCGCTTTTGGGTTTCTTAAAGTTGTGTTGACTTAGGAATTTCGTTGGAACTTACAACTTAATGTTAGGATCGGTTTAACTAATCTCATTATTTTAATCTTTAAAAAATTCATCGAATATATTTTGTTGCAAATAACAATAAACTAAATAATAATATAACTTATATTTACAATTAAAGATTTATACAAAAGTTACGCGAAGGCGTCAAAGAATTCCTCCCCATCACCGTCGTCTACAGGCAACGTGCCCAGAAGGCTGGCAGCATTGCCACGCTGGATGGCAATGCTGATTCTTTGAGCAAAGAAATAGCCAGCCTTCTGATCACGTGTGCTGTCGACTAGTCTCCGAGCAATTTCCTTGTACAGGAGACGCGCGCTTAGACCCCATGACCCTATTTTCGAATTCGACCAGCTTTTCAAATGACTTTACGCCCGGCGAATCTTTCATCAGATGTGATGATTTTTTCTGAGGATTGCCTCATAGTAATCTCTTCATTATACTTGCTCCAATGTTGTATTTTATTTACGGACGTTGTGTAATGGTTTATTTACTTAAAAATTACTCACTGCGGCTCGGGTTCTGGATGTCCCTCCGCTAGTAATTGTGTTCTTACCGCCTTTGTCACACAATGTACTATTACAACATAATTATAAGCAAATCTTAACGCCATTCAGTATTACGGCATGAATAGATGTGTAATTATTTAGCTATGTTTGTTGGCATAATGTTCAATGTATCCGTAGGCAATATGTCGGGATTTAAGATGGCTATCTTGTATGAGTTGTGGCAGTGTAGGTTCATGTTTTGCAAACACAGTGTTAACTTAAGATGCTTTAATACACTCGATGGTCAACTTTTGCCTATTGATAAGAGTGATCGATAGATATGCATTGAATAGAGTAATGTACACAGAAAAAAGAAATAAAACTAAAATACAAGTACACTTATTTTCATAATTATAAAACGGTTTTTGATATTTGAATCTTTACTACAACAACAGTCAACAAAACGATATTAATTAACAACTATTAATTACTGTTCGTCATGATATTATAAATGTGTATCTATTCATAAAATCATTGTAATCTATCAGCTCACTTTTAATTAGTCAATTTGTATTGCAGTCATAAGAAACGCCACCGCGTGATTGGCTGTTACAAAACTTGCACGCGTGCTGTCGCGCTTTCCTGATTTATGATTGGTCGTTTTACTAATGAATTATTTAATGGCCGCCTTCATAAAACTTGTGACAACTTGTATACATTTAATTTAAGATGTAATGGTCAGGCACGAGTGGAAATCGGTTGTAGTGGGTCTATATGGTTTATGGTTTGATTTTTTTCTTTAACGAGTGAACAGAATGTGACTGTATAATTTCCCATTATATTAAAACATTAAGTGGCTTGGAAATGTGATTTCCTTATCTTTTTATTTGACTTTTATTGTTAAAAAATATTGATAGTGTCCAAGGCTGTGTAGTTAACATAAATTAGAACTAGTTTTATTTTAGATTTTGGAATTAGATTGCCCCACGAATTACGTCAAATCAATTTTATTTCACTTTCAAAACTTTTAGACAATTAATTATAATATTAATACCGTATATACTATTAATATACGGCACCATCTGCTGGAGCAAAAAGTGATTTAGATGTCTTACAAACTTCAGAGTTTTCATCGCATACGTTATTGGCATTTAAAACTGATATAAATCACACAATAAAAAAAAAATGTTACATATTTTTCTACATACATAATAATAATAATTGAAGATCGAAATGTAAATTAATTGGTACAGCACTATTTAGGTACCGCCTTTATCGTCGACATCTCGAGTCTCAATATTATTACAAACTGTCATAATGTGGTAGGATTAGAAGGTTTCTTAAACCTAATTCAATTTACGATTTAGCAATTCTTTTTTTCGATATTTACAATGCTAATATCAAACGTTTTAACGTAGCTAAATTGAGAGGTTGACAAGATTCATCGATAAAAATAGAACACTACTATTTGGTCCCACGTAGATAATTTATTTGTTGATACATTTCAGTCATATCCTTAGAGGAACCCAAATCTATATGATCAATGTTAAGTGCCAGTGTTTTACTACGTTTTTATATGTTTAAGACATAAAACTAATGGTGTCAGGTATTTTATTCTAAGGAGCTCTACAATACATTTTATGTACTTTTTATACTCCTATTAATTTAATTTATTGTATTGCTGATTAATTTGTGGTTTTTTATTATGTTTGCTCATTTTATTATCAATAATTTTTTAGATGTATAACTTCCTATTTGTTATAATAATTTTAGCATACCAACCTGAATTATAAATAACTATAGGTATTTTATGTGTATAAATTTTTTTAGGATAATAAGTACTGCTATATTTCTTTTCTTGGGCTCTGTGTCAAATTTCGATGAAGTCATGTAACTAATAATTAAATTGAATTGTACAACGGTAAGTACTGAAGATATGATACCGACAGCTACTCTCCACCATCGCACTTTTTGACACCAACGAATTCATCTGAAAACAAAACTGAAAAGTTTTCTCCTCGGTTATGGAATCAGCTCCGCATCAAGTTTGTCCAAGATTCTACAGCACGATTTTTCAAAAAGGACGTAAAAAGATTTGAACAAAGTCGGCTATGCTTCCGCGTTTCTCTCGTTGTTGCTAACGTGTCTATAGATAACCATAACCACTTACCATCAGACGAGCTCTGTGCCCGTTTGACATATTACTGGTATATAAAAAAAAGTAGGATTGATTTAACTGGCTATAATTACCAGCTGATCTTCTCGTGACGGCGTATCACGGCTAAACGTAAACACTACTCCAATAAATGAAGGCAATTTATTGTTAATTAAAATACAAGTTGGCAGGCGCCGCCGTCGGTTACATACGGTAATCTGTAGCAAGCCCTAATTGATGTCGAGGGCTTCTCACTCGATTGCCTCAGTGAATTGGCAGGTGAGATAAAATATAGTGTGCAGGACCTTAAATGTATGTTTGTATTAGGAGTGATTAGGGATCCTTTTGCGTGTGGGTGGAAAAGGGTTTTGCGAGACCAAAAGAACAACGAAAATAAAGTTACTTAATTTATAGATTTCCTATTTCTTAACCTTTGAATAGATTATAGTAATATCACAGTATAACGAACTCTTTCCTTAGTAGGAGGTTTCTTAGAAACAATAAATTACACTAATATGTAGGTAGGTATTAGTTTCAAATTCTAATTTATGTTTTATTTGTGTGTAGTAAAAAGTACTTATATTGAATTATTCAGTTCATTTGCCTTTTCAAATGTCTTATTACATAAGCTAACATGTGCTATACCATGTATACTTAAGAATAATTTGTTGTGTGCCAAGATGCTCCAAAAATCCCGCCAAAAATTCCTAAAGGTCGCTTTGATTGGACTACAAAATGATAAACCAACAAGTAATGTCAAATAAAAACTCCTCGAATTTGCTCCTCTACCCGGCTTTTGCGGGAAGTCACAGCGACAACAAATTTCACTACAAATAAATCATACATTTATGTAAACACAGTAAGAACACAATAAAACATATTATTATTGTAGATAATGTTGCAAAGCGACGTAAACTAACGAAGCTGTTGGTTTATGGTCATCTAGATCGGTTGTTCGTTAACCAAATACAGTTGACTCGGTTATTTTGTGGTGTACGCACTACGGTTTTTAAACGCACTGTGTGAAATTGGCTTTAAATAGCGTTGTGTTTAGTACTTTTAGAAATGTTTTATTTGGCTTTTCAGTATGTATCGATTTGCAGATGCAATTGTAATCTTTTGTCTTGATTTGACCTATTAGACCATGAGAAAGTCAGCTATTTGTAGTTAATAGCAGTATTATATTGTATGGTATAAGTGAGTTAGTTTAAACACAACTTTGATGCAGTTTATATTTTTGTTTTAGATAATAGAACAAGGTTTACTGAGGTTTAATGTTATAGTAACAGATATAGATCTAGATTGTGTTTGATACGTAACAGAATGTAAGGAAAATCAGATTTTTTTTTTCAAGAATAAATAAGCATTTAGTAGCGTTTATACTTAAAAAAATTCTTAATATATTAAAATGTTTTCACAAAAAAAAAACAGAAATAAAATGATTCAATTCACTGGTCTTGTAGAGAAAAAATAACAAAGGGACTTTCGATACTTCCACAAAACCAAAAAACGAAAATTTTCTTTGAAAGTGTCTGCATATAAATTGAAACAAAAATAATCGCCACAAAACTGCCGCGTTTTTATTTGTAATACGTAAACGGCATTGCGCTACAGTGGTGGCGGCCACTCCCTTATCTTGTCGGCTCTTGTTCCGCCCTCATATATCTGTCGCTGCTCTGAAATATGTTGCGCTATTCAACTACTTTGCTCCAGTATGTCTGTTACCTCTTGTTAACATGTTTTTGTGTGATAATCAAGTAAATCTTGGTTAGAGGTCAAGATTTTCAAAGGATTTCTTGATTAAGAATGATAAATGTTAATATAAAATAATTTCATTAAAAATTACGATAAATTCTTTACTTTAAGTGACAGGTAGGTATCTGAAGAAAAAAATATTAGAGTAGTGGAATATGGGCTTTTTCATGGCCTTTTTATTCTTGTTAGTTGACAAATAAGTTAGTGTCTAATTATAGAGAAATCATTTTATTTGATAAATTCTTAACTTAGTGACAGGTATCTGAAGAAAAAGATATTAGAGATGTGGAATATCGGCTTTTTCATGGCCTTTTTGCCCATGGATTTTTTTCTTCAGAAAAAATTTGAGTGATAGCAGATTTGTGAATAATTTTTACGACTGTTTTCTTTTTTCTGTTCAGCTAGGTTTTTATTGATACGTACAATTAGGTACCATTATTTAATCTATACTTAGCACATTTTTACCTTTGTCCTCTAATTCTAATACGACTTTATCTAAAATCATTCTCCCAGGATGGTCTATAATGAATGGTGCCATGAACTTGTCATGTTTTGTACTAAGTTTAATTTCTTTAAAAATAAAAACTGTTTATATCATATCAACTTCAAATCGAATTAAGGTAATTTAATCTTCAAAATTGTCTGTCGTCCTGTTATCTTAAATAAGTGAACCTACTAGCCTATTATTTCCTAGGTTCTCATGTACTCGCGTAACCACTTCGGCGTCAACAGATCGTTCATTAAATCTGATTGGCCGTCTTTGCAACCGACGTGTCCAACAAATCTGACGCCGACGTGGCCGATACAGAGTTATAGCGTGCGGCGTCTTGTTAACCGCATTACTGTTTAAATTAATTTTAAATAACACTTGATCTAGTTCTCTGGAGTACTATGAACCGTAACTGGTATAAGGATGTAGTATTTCTTGTATATTTTTGGGAACTATAATAGCATTAGCTTGCTCTAGCATTTGATTGAGTTGAAGTATTAACCACAGGCTGAAGACTGATCTCAATATTTATAACTTTTTTTACTTTACGCATCCACTTTGTCTTTTACAGGGTTAGTTAGCAAGACGAAAATTGCTTAATTTATACACTTAATAGGTGCATATTTATTTGCACCAACTATGTTAATAATGTTACTAAATGTATAGCTTCAAATCATTTGAAATAATGCTTAGAGCTCTGAACTTACAATTTCATAGAGCAACAAGGCCAATCAATCGAAATGAGCGATCTATTCTGTCAGGTAGCTATCATACTCCGTGTTTAAACGATTGTGTGAAGGATAAGAAAAGCATTACTTAAGGCGCTGTGCACAGTCAAGTTTGGTAAACCTGAGGTAGTGAAGCAGATGAAGTGGGGGACGGTGGGGGGGGGGACGCTCATGGGTCCCGCCCCTTCCGTCTATTGCAAGCATGAAGCAAATAGATTGCGAGGCATCGCGCAAAACTCGCCATAGTATGTCCATTATAAATAAAAGCGTAATGTCGTCAGTAACATCACATGTGCATTTGACCTATCGTGGCTATGACACGCTTGAAATGAGAGTACCCGCGGTAACCACTAGGTTCGAATCCTATCAAACACCGTACATTTTTGAATTTTTATAATGCGCAATACCTATAATAATCAGTAATTACCTACATATCTTCTTTTTGTTATTTTTTTAAATTATTATGTTCATAATTTTGTTTTCTTATTTTTAAAATAATGAAACAATAATTGTTATTTTCTAGAAAAGATTACATCAAAATTGTGCAAAATTGAAAAAAAAACTGTAAAATTTTAAAAATAATTATTTATGTAAATATATTATATTTATATCAAACAAAAAAATAGACAAAAAGTAAAAAACAATTTATTTAAACAAAAATCTTTTTACTCCAAAGAAAAACCATTAAAATTGCATTATAATTGTTTAAAAAATAAGAAAATCAACAAAAATAAAAATATAAAAATAAAAAAAAGTAAACAAATAAGAAAATCAGCAAGATGTAATTGCTCGATGCAGGATCGAACTCTATTCATACACTGTAGTAGATGACAGAGCAACGTTCTAGACCGCTTAACCATTTAGACAGTAATGGTAATGACCAAATTACATTTCTCCTTGACGGTCAGAAGCTTGAATAAGGTAGATGTCTGATTTAGATGTCAGACATCGTACATTTTTGTATTTTTATAATACACAATATAATAATAAGTAGGTAAGTACACCTACATATTTTCTTTTTGTTTTTTTTTTTAATATTTATGTTAATAATTTTGTTTTCTTATTTTTAAAATAATGAAACAATAATTGTTATTTTCTAAAAAAGATTATATTAAAATTGTGCAAAATTAAAAAAAAATTAAAATTGTATAAACAATCATTTTATGTACCTATATTATATTTATCAAACTAAAAATAGACAAAAAGTAAAAAACTATTTAAAAAAAAAAAACTTTTCAGGTACTCTAAAGAAAAACCATTATAATTTTTTTTTTTCACTGGAAATCGGTGTTTAATGAACAAAAACACAAACATAAAACTATTAAAATACAATTAAAACTAAAACTAAAAACTAATATTAAAACTAACACTAAAACTAAAAGTAAAAATTATAATTATAATTGTTTAAAAATAAAAAAAAAACAACAAAAATAAATACTGAACATTTATTTCAGACAAGAAAATAGAAAAAAAAGTAAAATAATAATTAATAACAATTATTTCAAATAAGATAATCAACAAAAAATATCACTCGATGCGGGGATAGAACTCCCAATCGGTCGCTCTCATAGGTCACATGTGCAACGTTCAAGACCACTAAACCAATTGGACGGTACTGGAAATGACGAAATTACATTTCCCAATATACAGCTTTCAACAACAAACAAGATACGTAAATAATTTCTGAGCGGGGGCGGAACAAAATGACATAGGTCCGTCTAGCAGCGCGCCTCAGCGGTCACTGTCGCTCCGCGTAGAAATGAAAGAGAAGGGATAATGGCGCGACGTTTGGTTCGACTCGTCCGAATTATTTATCAGTAAATATATTAATTCCTACTAATATCTTATTTCAATCGATAAATACAAGCGAGGGCTCCCTTTATTATTATTTATTACGTAACTGGTATAAATTTCATCAAGATTGGTTTATAAATAATAGAGATAAAATTGCAGGAATGTTAATTTTAATGGTTGTTTTATGATTTTTTTTTATCGAAAAAAAATTCCAAAAACGTGTTTTGAAGCCAAGGGCTCCGTCACAAATATGATCAAGAATAACATATATTTTTTTTGCTACTCTAAAATGTATACATTAGGCTAAAAAACTGTTTAATTAAGCCTATTTTGACTGTGCACAGCGCCTTAAGTAATATTAGTAGCTGATACAAATGAACTTTAAAAGACTTCTGATGCATTTATTATATGAGTTTTACAAGTTGAATTCATTGATTTGGTTTACATGATATGACAATATTCGATTCGTATTCGTTTTACAATCAGCGGTCGATTGTTTTTATCGATTCAATCATGTTTGTTGTTATTTGGATAAGTTTGTAGCACTGTAGCAACCATTCCATGCCATGCCATATCCATACAGATTTGTTAATTATAGTTTAATTGCGTCACACATTTCAAGATCCAGTTATATTCATATTAAGTTTTAATTAAGTATATTAATAATTTTCATATAATAAATTACGCTACTATATTGAGCTTAAGCTCTTTTTAACGAACTATTAAGCGACGACTATAAAAATATTATGTCCGCAATTAACTGTTAAACAATATTATTTAGTGCATTTCAATAACAAGTAATAAAGAATCATATTTATTACACGTTGAGTGGACTTCTGACACTTCAAACTTTTTGTGTGTGAAAGAAAAATGTCAATGGAACAATTATACGGGACCAAAAAATATATGACAATTTTGCATGTATTTTTTATTTAATTAAACGGTTTTACTTAGCTTGACCTGTTTATTATTTGGTTCAAATTTAGTAATTAATATTTCACCCACTTCCTGTTGACTAATATTATTAATACGGGGCTTGGACTTCGACTGCGTTCTTAGCCGTGTGAGTGGGTAAAAAATCTGTATCATCATTCTTTTTACCATATTATTCCAAAACTTTGTTGGAGTCGGTTTCTAATCTAACCAAAAGCAGCCGAATACCTATCAGCTTTCTACGGCAAGACCCCTGCAACTTAAAGGGTTAAAAAAACTTATTGAATAGTCAGATATTATGATACCAGCCATTCCATTGCTACCATAATTATATAATAAAGTTTATAATCATTATCAAATGCTAAAGTCCTGCTACAAGGCTAAGGTTTATTTTTCTACTTATTTTTGACTTTTTACTACTAGTGCTTAAGTCAATGGAGTCACTGTTTCATCTACGGTTTTACTATTATATCCACCATTAAACTTACATTATACTTTTACGTTTCTTGTTGTTTCATGCCAAATTTCAAGTTTCTAAGTCTCCTGGAAGTATCTTATCTAAGGTTGTGATTCCATTAACGTAGTAGTATGATTTTTTACAACTTTTTTTAAATTTTGCCTTATATCATTGTTTCTAGATTTCATGATTCTGGGTCTACTGAAAGTACCCAATCTCAGGTTGTGATTTCTTTGTGATTCTTGTGTCAACTTGATATCTCTACATGATTTATTTTCAGCGGATTTCAGTTTGTTTCAGCGTTTTTTTCTCAAAGCTAGTTTAAATAGAAAATGCCGACTCAATTTTTTTTTATACAAATAAGTTGGCAAATTGGCTTATGAGACTTGCAATACTAGGGGTAGACATCATTTCCTCGTTGCCGACCTTGTGCGGGATTATCGAAGGGGATTGACCTCCGTTTCTCTTCACAGACCGTATGAAATACGTACGAATACTGTTATTTCAAGGCGATATTCTGTGAGATATTCCCTCACATGGCTCTACTAAATTAAAATTGGGTCAGGAGGACATCATTATTATTATATGGGCCGAAATTATTATTTGGAGAAATAAATAAATTGAAAATTAAATTAATATCCGATTTAGATAGGAATATAAGGTAGGTCGATAGAAATGGAGTCAATCTTAGTAACTAATGCCTGATAAATAAATATTTTCGGTATATTTGTTAAAAGTTTGTGTTTACATTTTTGTAATATTTAACAATCGAAAACTGTACAAAAATAAATGTTGTTGACTTTAACTTTGAATAGGATTAATGCGTATTTTATACGATATACAAATTGACAACAAATTACGCATGTGTATATTTTACACAGATTATACATGTGAATATTTTACATCAATTGTGAACGTGTGTATACATATAAATACTGAGTAGTGTTTGACCAATAAGCGACGGCGCCAATACTTACCTGTCCTAATGAATCATGTCATGATAGGATCGATGCAATTATAATTATTACTATTGAATTCAATCTATTTAAATAACTTGGAATTGTATCTACAACACTTCATACTAACCTACACTGACATAATGAACAATTAACCTTTCAAGAAGCGGAAATGAAACCAAAAATAATTTAAAATCATTATAAATTTCGCGAAGAAGCTGACCCAAACGAAATTTGGGAAAAATAAGGGTAGGATGATGATGACGATAGCAATAAACATAGCAATAAAGCTGAATTTTTGAAGACAACTTCAAAAATCTCGTTTTTCATAGTGTATTTATTACTTTAGTATAATATTTAAGTAAGTCTATGTAGGTATATTATCCAGGAGATGATAGGAAGAGTCTCATCAATAAGCGGTTGCGACCATCAGCATTGAGGAGACCGACGCGAGGAGGAGGATGTAGGTATATTATGTAAATTAACCTATTTAAATGAAACTTAATTAAATCAATTAAGTTTAGTAAACAAGATCTAGAAAGTATGACTAGAATCTTGTGTTTGTGGTTTTTCATAATTTCTAAAACAAATACCTATAATGGAAACCTGACACAGGTGTCTCTAGGTTTTGTCTACAAAATTCCATTATTTTAATTTTAACTTAAACTAGCGATCCGCCCCGGCTTTGCACGGGTGCAATATACATATAAACTTTCCTTAAGAATCACTCTATCTATTAAAAAAAATCGCATCAAAATCCGTTGCGTACTTTTAAAGATCTAAGCATATAGAGGGACAGACAGACGGCGGATAGCGACTTTGTTTTATAATATGTAGTGATGTAGTGATTAAGATCAAACTTCATTTGCGTTTAGCGCGGTCCATCGCACGGGGGACACTTTCTTAGTTATAACGAATATGCTAATAAATAAACCAAGTTAGTGGACTGGAATTCGCCAACAACTACTGCTTCGTCTTGTTTAGATTAGTTTCGTTAGTCGCTCACAAAAATGCTCTCAAGAATTCTTAATAAATTCTTAATTCGGTGTTTTCATTAGATTTATTTTCATTAACATTTGAAATATCTTTTACGTACCAAAGCGCTTTATTACTGACCAATTTTCATTTAAGTGCATGCTAACCAATTTCAACTCCAAATTAGGCTAATGGAAACTGATTTATTTTCTAATAAATAAAACACTAACATTTTCGGTGACGTGTCTACTTAACATGAATGATATGCATGCAAATGACACCTATTTGGACGCTAACTGAAAGCAATTTGAAACAAATTATAAATGAAATCAATCGATCGAATGATAAACGAAATCGATTGACGTGATACCGATCGTATCAAAATTAAGGTGTATACATAATGATATTGTTTGTGTTGTTGACAGAATTGCGAACAGCGGAGGACCGAGCTTCCAAATTATTGACAAAACTTACAACAGACTGACCAAAACTTAGGAGATTCGGGACCTGGGGGAGTCTATGTTCAGCAGTGAATGTTTTCAAACGATTACGATAATGAATGTTTTTAGTACATAGAATGTTAACCAGTTGAACGAACGAATGAACTTCCAATTGTGCATATTCTCACCAAATTTTGATTTTTTTGTGATTACTTGTGATTTGTGACTACTTGTGATTTAGTTTCACCTAAGTTGCGATAATATTTAGGTATATGTCTAATGTCACTGGAAACATGCATGGGTTTACCAAAACACGTTCTTATAATTTGGGTATATAATTCTGTTGGAATAATTATGTCACTATTAATTCCAGGGATATAAACTTCATAAGCATCTTTTTAAAATTCATAAAAAGCATTATCAAGCACAAATTGTCACTGATATGAATATTACAAAGTACGGGAATAAAACAATTGAATTATAATATTATACGAAGAAAAGGAAGGAAAGTATAAAGAAAAAGTACTGAAACTCAATACTCAATACTCAATACTCAATACTTTATTGCTTTCACATGTGTTTTTACAGGTCTTATTGATATATTTAAAGTTCACATGGACCCTGCCGGGCACAACAATTTTAAAATCTAATTTAACTTTGTACAATAATTAATAGTTGTAATTATTATAAAATAAGAAACAGTCAAACAATTATTTATAGATGATGTCACAATAAAATAAAATAAATGTTAATAAATTAAATGGTCACAAATCAAAATAGGAAATGTATAATAAAATGTCTTTAAAATTAGGTATGGTCTTTTGCAACAATAATAATATAAGTATCAATAATATTACTAAAAGTTATCATCAAAAAAATCGTTCAATTTATAATAGCATTTATTAACCAGAAGTTTTTTGAGACGTTTATTAAATATTCTGTCATTGGTTTCAACTTTCATGTCGTCTGGGATTTTATTATAAATTTTTATTGAATTTACGTGAGGGCTCGAACTGTGTAATTTTAGGTTCGATTGTGGTATTAAAAGTGTATTTTTAAATCGTGAACGCAATGCATACCGGCGAGGTTGGTCAGATTTTTTTAAGTAGAAATTTGGATATTGTCGAACAAATTTACAGATTTCAAAAATATAAATAGATGTAAATGTGAGAATGTCAAGATTTTTAAAATGCTGGCTACAGCTTTCGTCTTCATCAATATTAACAATAGTTCTTATGCACTTTTTTTGTAGTATAAACAAATCATCACTGTCCACACTGGAACCCCACAAGATTATACCATACTTAAGCCATGCATAGGCGTATGCATAGTAGGTAGACAGAGCAGTTTTTAAGTCTGTCGTTTTTTTAATCTCCCGTAATGCGTATATAAATTTGGCCAACTTCGATTTGATTTTTTGTATGTGTGCTTTCCAGTTCATGTGAATATCTAAATCGAGACCTAGCAATGTGAATGTATCTACACATTCTAATTTAATATTATCAAAAGTAAAGTTTATATGTAAGGGTGGTTTTTGATAAGGCCTAAATTGCATAATTTTAGTTTTCAAAAAGTTAATTTCGAGATTGTGATCTTTCATCCAATTTGTAATATTATGCATTATGTTGTAAAGAGAAGTATATATATGTCGAATGTCATTACCGGAGGTTATTATTGAAAGGTCGTCTGCGAACAGTACACATGGATTTGTCATAACTTTAGGGAGGTCATTAATGTAAACAAGGAACAATAAACACCCGAGGACACTACCTTGTGGAATAGAATTCTTAATCCAGCATCCATTTGACCTTATTTGGCTAACTTTACCGGTGTTATGATTCCAATACTCAATTTCTACAAATTGTTCACGATTTTGTAGGTAAGATGCGAACCATTTATGAGTTATACCTCTTACACCGATACCGTATAGTTTGTCAAGTAATATATTGTACAGCACTTTATCATAGGCCTTAGTCATATCGAGTAAAATTCCAATCGCGTATTTTTTATTATTTAAAACGTTTAAAATGTCTTGTGTAAATTTATATGATGCCAATGTCGTAGACCGTTTCTTACGAAATCCATTTTGGCATTCGTCAAAAATACTAAATTTTTCACAAAAATTATAAACGCGCTTACATATTGCCTTTTCAAAAATTTTCGCTGATGTCGGTAATAATGCAATAGGACGGTAGTTATTTGGGTCTTGTTTAGAATGTTTCTTATGTATTGGTTTTACTAAAGACTTTTTTAGCGCGTCTGGAAAAACACCCTCAGAAAATGATTGATTTATTAATAAATAAAATGGTAATGTCAATTCATCTGCACACATTTTTATTAAAATGGGTGGTAGTTCATCTAATCCATAACTATATTTGCCTTTAAGATTTTTTATTATAGTTTTTATCTCTTGCGGTATGACTGGGTGTAGGTACATTGTGTTATCAGTCGGCTGAAGCACAGGCCGGCCGCACGGCTCAGAGTCCCCACTCCGCCGCTTTGTTTGTCCCACGGAAGCAAAAAAATCATTGAATGCATTAGAAACCTGTATAGGGTCGGACGTAAGTTTATCATAGATCGTCAATGTTATGTTTTCTTTTGTCTTCTTAGGATTTTTATTTGTACGTTCTTTAATAATTTTCCACATCGATTTTGTTACATTGTTAGAATTTTTGAGTTGCCGGATGTTATTGATTTTTTTTGATTTAATAACTGTCTGTTTCAATATTTTTTCGTATAGTTTGTAGTGTTTCTTTATTATAGGATTATTTGATTTAATAACTAATATTTTTAACAATCGTTTATTTTTACAAGATATTTTTATGCCACTAGTTAACCAATCTTTTCTTTTATTTCGATTTAGTTTTATAGTTTTAATGGGTATACAGTCATTTAATATTTTCTGTAAGATAGATATAAATGAGTTATAATTATCATTTATGTTTTTTTCTGGCTTTATAATTAAATCCCAATTATATTTTTGTAGTTCGAATTTAAATTGATTTATATTTTTGTAATTAAATACTCGTTTTTCTGTTTTCCATAATACGTTTCGTTTTGTAATTACGTCTAGATTTTTTAATTTTGAGATTGTTCCTTTATGATCTGAAAAGCCTAAATCAATGACATAATTATTTGATAGTTTTGGATCAAAGTTGATAAAAATTAAATCCAGACAGGTCGATGTTTTTGGTGTAACTCTAGTTGGTTCTCTTATACATTGAACAAAGTTAAATTCCAACATAAGGTTTAACAATGTTTTTGATAGTAGATTAACTTCCAAGACGTTAACATTAAAATCACCACCAAAAATAATGTTATTTTTATTATATTTTTTTAATAAGAGTTCTAGGATTAATTTTAATTGTTTATAGAAAGTATCTTGCTCTCTCCCATTCCAGTATAATGTAACTAATAAAGTCTTATATTTAGGCAATTCTATAGCACATACTTCTACAATATATTCAACCGAGATATCCATAATGTCTTTACATTCAATATATTCTAAGTCTTCGCGCAATAGTATGCACACACCGCCACCTTCGTAGTTCTGTCGACAGTATGATGTTGCGAGGATGTATCCGTTGCAGTTAAATAATTCTTCCCTTCCTTGTGTTAACCATGTTTCCGATATACAAAGTGCGTGATATATACCCTGATTTTCGTCTAAAAATGCGTCTAATATGTGTAACTTATTATTAATACTTTGCATATTTTGAAATAGTATTGTGATTTCAGTTTCTTGGGCCACGAAAGGTACCACTTTTATTTGCAGTCTGTGGGGAGCTAGTGTCGCGTGCAGTGTTTATAGTTTCGTTGACGGTCACCGTGTTGTTTAAGTCCGAACTTGTAGGTTTATTTAGGTTAGGTATTTTTGTTGTGAATTCTTGATTAGTCATTGTGGTGGTATCGTGTAGTCTTCCGTCTATTATTAATTTATTGTTTTTTATGATTGCGTGATGTCCATTTTGTCTTGCTAGGCGTAAACTCTCTTGCAAAGCTTTTTTTTCGCGAAGTGCAGTCTCATTAAGATATTCGGAAATAAAAAGCCCTGTGTGTTTGAAGTATCTTGTGTTATCTAATATATATTTGGTCATTTTTTTGCTTATAAGCTCAATAATAATCGGTCGTCGAGAGCTATAATTTTTACCTAGCCGTGATAGAACCTCAATATAACCTGTTAGGTCAACATTTAATATATCCTGAAATACGTTGATTATGCGGTAATGTAATTGATTTTCGGATTCCTGTTCATATTCTGTAAGTCCATAGAGTACAATTTTTTTTGAGTTAGTGTCATGATTTGTGATTTCTATTTTTATTAATTGTTGTTTTATTCGGTGTAATTGTTGTTCTAGGTCTTTTAGATGATTAATATGGGAAGTGTTAGAAATGCTGCAATTAATATGGGAAGTATTAGAAAGGACGTTTAGAGTTGATATTTTAAAGATACAATTAAAATATAGATACATTTTATGAATAAAGATAGTTCAAGTTTTGAGGCACCCAAATAGTACCTATCTACATTGACAGTTAAAAGGGGTTCTTACAGCGGTATATTTGTGACTAGACCACTTTACTTCTAATAAACCATTACTGGATCAATCACTATTAACAGCTGGACATAGTTCATCTTACTCTTACTACTCGCCTCATAAAGGGTGGTCTATTCACAGCCAAGACCACACAATTACAAGTGAAGGCATACCTTTAATAGTTTCGCTGACGCCGCCCGCCGCCGACTCCGGCGCCGCAGTGAGTGACGCGGCAGGCGACGCAGGCGCATTCTAATCGATTATTTACATTTATAATATAATAATCGCTTTATCCAATGTCCTCCCACGATCGAGATGTAAGATTTGTTAGTTGCAAATCTGATAGATTTGTGGTCGATAAGAGTGACAGTTGGTTGTTACGAATTAGCAATGACATTTTGTATATTTGCGGCTTTTCTTTGTAGTTTTAATTGTCTAATATTTGATATTACAAATAATCTGCTTTAGAGACTAGCTTAATTTTCCCATCTAATGTAAGATAATATTTATCTGTAATGAAAGCATAATTTTAAGCTTTCTGATATATATCAGTGTCCATTGTAAATCAGATTGTCCCGTTGTTATAATTCAAACTTTTATAGAACGGTAAAATTGATTACCACGCGACCCGATCTCGAATCGATTTTCTTTTTACAAAAAAATAAATGTTAGAGTTCGTATAATGAAAATGTTGAAATATATAATATTTGTTCCGTTGGTTGTTGTCTTTGTGACTTCTCACCCAGTTTCCTGATCAGGCAAAGAACATATGAATTTTGCATTTTCTAAATAAACACCACTCAATATTTTTCTTTTATGCATCCTTGGGTTTTACAACTCATACCTACAGCCCCACCTTATCGCACCCACATGCAATCACCATAAGGACTTAGATGGCGTCATCTTAGCCATCAATCTTGCCCAAAGAGATAATCCACGTTCCTAAGTAGTCATTTATCATACCGTAATGTAAACAGAGCGAACAATTTTGCTTCTAGATACGCAAAACATTAGCATTCTGGTTTCAATTAATCAAAGTAAAGGAAAACCTGATAGGGATTTTGTGGTTTACCTTCGAAGGCTGAATAGTAAGGTAGGATATAGTAAATGAAATTGTAACAGTTATTGCTAAGTTGTCGATGAAAGATGGTAACATTTAAGAAACATGAAATAAAGAAACAGGTCATCCTTCTTAAATTATTTTAAAATCACAACTTAAAACATATATTATGGAAAATGAGATTTTTTTAGTATATAATTGCATTATTATGTGTGTGTTATGTTATCCAAAGTGAGTAGAACAGCTGATTTCTTTTTGCAATGTCAGGGTCTCTAATAATAAAGTTTCATAATCATAAATTTAAATACCCCTTTTCAGTAGTATAAAAAAAATTACATTAAATTAATAATAGATAATAGACTTATGTAATTCGCGATCATTGAATTATTTATTTTAAATATTTGTTAAATTAAAGTACAAATAAACAAAACTAAATAAAACCATCTATATATTACACAAATCTAACTACCTTTAAGATAAGAGAAAAGGAAAATAAAACCCTCAATCTAAAAGACCGCTACCAGTAGGCAACGTTCCCAAAATGCTGGCTGCATTGCCTCGCTGAATAGCTATACTAATAGAATTGAATATCATTGAATTTGATAAAGACATCCAACAACATATTCCCACAAGATCCAAGGTTACAGAAGTGACATTGAAGCAGTTTCTACGTGAGGAGGGCACACTAGTTGCAGTGGATAGCGCTGTCGATTGGTTGTTTATGGAGAACCCGATAGATCCGGAGACGGGCGGTGATATCGACCCGTCACTTTGAGCAGAGATTTTATAGGGCTAGGAATAGATAGATATGGCTGATTATGTGTCCATCAAAGTTATTTAAATTTATAATTATGAAAATAAATGATAAATGTCGTGGTGGTGCATTGGTTACAGACCCGCTTTGCAAGCACGCGGGTGTGGGTTCGAACCTGGCATGTACCAATGTGACTATTTCAATGTCATATATACTTTCTTAGTGTCATAATTTGGCAAAAAAAGTCTGCAAAAGTTAAGGGCGCCACTAGCGCACTTAACATACTACAAGTCAATATAATAAGTTATTTGGTACTTACTTCTTCTTCTTAGCGTGTCGATGGCAGTCTAAATTGTGTCGGCCCAGAACTGGGCTACGAGATTTATTTCTATAACGAATTATGATTATGAAATATAATCAAATGATTCACTATTAAGACATTTTAGTTCTACCAAATTTAGTTTTTAAGATTTCAATTTTTAGTTCCTTTCCTTTTGCCAAAAATTTTCTAATGAAAATTGTTAGTGAATATTTAAATACCGCTTCTCGTGCAACAACATAGCTACATACAAAAAATACTAACGTTTAAATATTATATTATATTATTATTTATTATCATTATAACAATCACGTATGTAAATCGTTGTTCCAGTCACAGTTGCCAAAAATATTAAAAATAATTACATTAAAACTAAATTAATAATTCAAATAACAATAAAAAATACTTATAGGCATTATCTAAGTTATTATTCATTGTCTTCATTTAAATAAAATTATCTTAATAAATAATAAGTAGTTTGAACATAATACAATTTATTGAAAAGTCGTACTTAATTTCTATCGACAAAGTTACTAAATTGGCAACACTGGTACTATCTACAAGTCTTGACAGATGCTTGACAGAGTCAACGCTTGACAGAAAGGCCATTGAGAATAAAAACATTTTTCTATACAAATCTATGACTTGTTCCATTATGCCAAAATTGACCTCCTCAAGCTTGGCAGTCTTCTTGGTCTGAGTCAAATAAGAAACCAGTGAATGTTTGGTATCTACATTACTTTTCCCTAATCTTCATATAATTTGTGCTTTTATTAAATATATAAGTTCTAACATTATTAAACTATGATTTTATAGACCTCAAAGTATCGGCAAGAACTTTAAATAAATTTTATTTATATTTTATTTTCACCCACTACACGACATCAGCAGATTACCATAAACAAGAGAGAGAAAAAAAAACAAAAAAAAGGAGAATTAATAAAATGTCAAATCACGGAAGCGTCGTTTTATTGAAAAATATAATTCTGAAGAAATTGTGCAAGGTAACTCGTATGTTTATTACAATAGCGTGGCAGTTCTCTCATCTTCTTTTCCATGTATTAGCCTCTGATATAGCCAAGGGCGTAGGGAGGTGCGGGCAGGGGTAGGGGGAGCAGCTTCCTACCCTAGACGATGCAGGAATGCTCACAAACTGTAAATATTACATAGGTAGCCTATTAATAAACAAAAACAAAGTTGATTCTATTGTCAGGCGGATTTTATAAGATTGTGCCTCAGATTTTTATCCTTTAACTATTTTCCTTCATCATCATCATCAGCCCGTATCAACCCTCTGCTGGGTACACGCCTCCTCTCCCCTTGGCCCTTTGCCTCCTCTCTTCTTCCTCTGGCAGCTATTACGAGGTGATGATCCTCCATGAACAGGAGGATTTGCCAGGCGGTGTATTGTATTAATCTAGTTATTGGATTACATTATAAGTAGTTCAAATTATTCCAAATGCCGTGTGGTTTCCGGCCTACAAATAAATCACCCCTACTCGTCCCGAGGGTGTCGTAAGAAGCGATATCCGGAGGATGGGCAGCAGTATCCTTTTGTTTAACAGCAATCATCTGCTACTGCGATTGCTAACCCACTTACCCAGCGTGGCGATTATAGGCAACTACCTCCAATAAGCACAATTTTAGCATAATAGTGGCGCGCATTGGGAAAGGCCTATTCAGTGGACTAATACAGGCTGATGATGATGATGATAGTTCATTCACTTATTCGATGTGTGAGAATTTAGTCATTTGCTTGTGAACCGTCTTCATACAGAGGTGGTGCTAATTGCCACAAATCTAACTAATCACTTGTGGTTATATGCCTAACGTATCGTCAATAGTCATATTTGACAAGAGAAATTAGTCGTGGTCTTGTCTTGTGTTGTCAACGAGCGCTCTGCAAAACGATAAATCGTCTGTAATAGACGTAAAGGCCATTTATATTAGTCATATTTATTTCAGATATTTACTTGTTCGAAGAGGTTGTACGGTTCACAATGGCAGATGGTGGGCAGGACGCTTCTGATCTCCATATTTATAATTTTCTTAACTTATTTCTTCCTAATGTATAGATCACGAAGTGTCAGAATTATGACTTTGGAGGAAACTAACAGGTAAAATACATAAGCGCCTTCGATTTCGGTTTAAGCTGGTTTATTTGTGGCTTAAGTTATAGATGTCAACCCATTTATTTTTGTAATAAGACAGACTTTTGTAGATGTTTTTGTAGATCATTGCTTAGACATGTAAAGAGTAGGTAGCAGACTAAACATTAAGTATAAAAAGCGTAGATAAATAAATCGTGATTGATCGTGTGATGATTAAATCGAGAGTCGTGATAGCCTAATGGTATGGCCTTTTGACTGGCAAGTCCCCGACTTTTCGTAAGCAATGTGCACATACCACTAGGTTGTTACGACTCAAAAAAAATTACAGGATAATACTACATGGTCTCGAAGAAAACGTGCGGTTGGAAAAGGGCAGAGGATGTGTGATGCCAAAACTAGACGCGTTCTCCAAAGAAGCAAAGAGTTTCGACGAGGACTTTCCACCAATTGTGTGTCCAGGAACCGACTGGGTTAATTGCTATGTTAGTGAAAAAAATACTCTAACCTCTCTTAGAATTGCCCCAATCTCATCATCAGCCGGAAGACGTCCACTGTTGAACAAAGGCCTCTCCCGTAGAATGCCACAACGAGCGACAACTTGCCACATGCATCTACCTGTTACCCGCGACCTTGACAATGTCGTCGGTCCACCTGGTGGGAGGCCTACCAACGCTGCGTCATTCGGTTCGTAGTTGCTACTCAAGAACCTTTCTTCCCCAGCGGTTATCGGTTCTTCGAGCGATATGGCATGCCCATTGCCACTTTAGCTTGCATATTATTAAAGCTATGTCGATGACCTTAGTACTTCAGCGAATTCCCTCGTTCTGGATTTTATCGCGCAAAGAAACTCCGAGCTTAGCTCTCTCCATGGCTCGCTGCGTGACTTTGAGCTTCTTTAGAAGGCCAGCAGTTAAGAACCAAGTTTCTGTTCCATAAGTCATCACTGGCAACACACACTGGTAAGCCTTTGTCTTAAGGCATTGTGGAATTTTGGACAAAAAGACATCTCGTAGTTTTCTGAACGCTGATCATCCGCGTTGGATTCTGCGGAAGACCTCTTTCTCGAAGTTTAACCTACCTACAGTTTGCCTAAGGTTAACACAATACAATTTCTGCAATGGTCAGCAAGAAAGTCCAGCTCACCTTTCACTCGCTGAAATGTTTCTTGCTCTTGCACAAACACTCAACCTATTATTGATTACGCCCTTGATTACTTGCTGATGCCCGTTTCTCGTTTCACAGAAATCTGAATGCTACGTCGTACCAGAAATTTTGAAAGCTATGAAAAATGTAATTTGTTACTACAGAGATATTATTTATATTACCGACCACAAGACGGACGTCACCCCGCGTGTTGCTGTCAGCGGTGATCAAAAATATATTCTTAATAGAAGCGACCATGTCAGAGTTTCTTGTACTGCTAAAGGTTCGAATAGGTTCGTTTTTATTATTTTATTTTGTCCGTATCAGTTGTTTTTAAACCGTTTTATTTAGCCTGTTTGTTTAGCTTGTTTGTTATTTGTTTGGTTTAAATTTAGTAATTTAAATTTTACCCCCTTTCTGTTGACAAATTGATCTGATATTTGGTACATACCTTAAGTTCTGATGATAAAACTGTTTTATGTAAAAAACTTTTTTAATAATACTTTTCAAATTTTCTTATTAAATAATTATTTAATCCGTTTCGTAGTTTATGTTTCGAGACTATTAGTCGACTTTATCATCTGATTCTTAAAATGTTAGATACTAAAAACAACAGATTTCTAAAAGCCTATCCATTGCCATTGCTATCCACTGCCGCGGCCATATGCACGATCTCGTGGTTTTTCCGATATAACAGAAAGTATTCTACAGAAAAGAATTGCAGGCAGGCCCACTTTGGTCCAATAAGATCGCTTCAACTTTTCCTTGCATGCCATATGCGTGGCGTGCGTCGAGCTGCAGACGTCTTCAAGAACGGCCCTGGACCAATTTAGAATGTCCGGTAAATGGTAGTGATAGCTGCGGATTTAATACTAATGTGCGTGTTATTAATTGGAAAGGAATTTAAACAAAGTGCTAATGGACTTCTGTCTCTGTACTGTACATGATAAGGTTTAATTAGTCCTTTTTGTAACGTATCTTTTCAGTTTGAGTATATTATCAAATCGATGGTACGGTTACAAGGCTGGTTTTCGGCGTATGCAGGCACCACCCCTCCCTCCTGGTCGTGTTAACATGTTCAACGTTCTGATGCTCTGTTTCGACTCGACGTCACACAATGGATTCATTAGGAGAATGCCCAAAAGTTACAAATACTTATCTAAAAAAGCTGTTATTTTAAACAGGTATTTATGTTACTATATTAATTAGTTTTTATTTTTTATTGATATTGAAAATTTGTTTATTTTGTCTTCTGTGGTTCGCCTTCTTTGAATGTACTAAGTATCATATGATTAATCACACGATTGCAATAAAAGGTTTATTATTATTCATCATCATCATCATCAGCCTGTATTAGTCCAGTGCTGAACATAGGCCTCTCCCATTTTTTTTTATTTTTTATTGATTGTGCGCTCATTGGAGGTTTGCATTTGCTCATAATCGCCACGCTGGGCAAGCGGGTTGGCGATCGCAATAGCAGATGATTGCTGTTACACAGAAGGATGCTGCTGCCCATCCTCCGGATCTTTCCCGTAGTCGCTTCTTACGACACCCGCGGGATGAGTAGGGGTGGTTCTATTCTTAGGCCGAAAACCACATGGCATTATTATTATTATAGCGATTAAAGTCCTTTTTTATTTCAGTTATAATGTGGTAGGAGATGGTACTCCTCCAGCCTTGTTTGCTCTCCTCACTGGTAAAGCAGAATCGGAACAAACTGACGCAAGGAAGAGTATATCCAACGACGTTTATCTTGATCCTAAGAAATTTATTTTCCATTTACTGAAGGGATATGGGTAAGCAAATTTAGACTGAATTACTTTTCGAAATAAATTCTAATTTAAATTATGAAGGAATAAAATGGATGATAAACATAATTTTAATAAGATTTTTTTTTCGTTACAGGTATCGTTCTGCTTATTTTGAAGACATGCCAAATATTGGAACATTCCAGTACCGATTTAATGGTTTCCTTCAGCAACCAGCAGACCATTCTCTTCGTGCGTTCTTCCAGCAGGAGACCAAATTTGAATTGAAAGGCTTTAAAAGTTACCCTGAAAGACATTGTATCGGTGCTATTCCGACGTATCAGCTTATGCTGAATCTTACCACCCAGGTCTTTTAATATTTTACATATACATGGACTAATTGTCAGAGATTTGTATGGAGGAATTACCTAATTGTCAAGTGAGCCAAAATATTCATTATGGTCAGCAAGTTAATGATCTCTGCAGCTTCATTCTGCGCATTACGATTTCATTATTTGCAGCACAATTAACCGTACGATTGCAATAATCAATTCGCATAATGGCTATTTGTGTTTAATTATATGAATTTATTCTACCTATAGAGAGAATATACTTTAAACGAAAATTGCAATATACCTACCGTAAAATGATAAAAGCTGGACGTCTTTGTACATATTTGAATAAATAAGTTAGGTTACATAATTTTTATAGTCTACTGGAAATGCAGGGGCTGATGTGGTAGACACCAAAAATTTTACAGAAAGGTCTATAAGGCATCCAACGGCCCGGCAACGTCCAGGTTTCCTCACGATGTCTTTTTTCACCGTTAGTCAGTGGTGTCTTAGATTAACTAAGAAAGTGCTTGCAAAGCGGGTACGTAAGCCACCACAACACTCTTTGAGCAATCACAAAACTAAATTTTATGCAAATTCGAACCAATGTAATACACTTGACCAACTTTTTTCTTCTCATCAGTTTCTGGAACTGGAAGGAAATAAATATTGCTACACTTTTATAGCAGCCATATCACACGATAACTTCAATGTGATAACGACTACAGATGAATACCTTGTCTCCTGGCTGGCGAATCTGGTAGCCAGGGGAACACTTGAAGACACTCTCGTGATGGTATTAGGAGACCATGGAACTAGGTGAAGTAATTATATTATATTCTAGCTTCCGCCATGCCAGCGGCTTCACCCGTGTGGTATGTTGATAAAATGTAGAATATCTGTTAGCTGATGTATTACCTACGTAAGTAAAGTTTCATCAAAATCTGTTCTTTAGGTTCTGCGTGAAAGAGTAACAAACATCCATCCATCTTCACAAACAATCGGCACTTTATTTCGATGGCCCGGTACCGGTCGCGACCCGGCAAATTGAAAACGCTGCTGTAAATAATAATTTTTATTTCAGATTCAATGGTATCCGTAAAACTTACCAAGGCAAGTTAGAAGAGCGTCTTCCTCTGATGGCCATCATGTTGCCGGAGAAACTTAAGAGACTTAGACCTGATGCGTTGACGTCTCTCGAACATAACACAGATGTGCTTACAACAGCCTTTGACATACACGCCACAGTGTTGGATGTACTAGACTTGAAGCACGAGTCAAATCAATTCACGGTTCCAGGTTCTGATATACCAAGAGCCATGAGTTTGCTGAAACCGGTAACTATTCAACCCTTAGATATAGAATTACGTATCTACGTTCATATATAGGCAAGCAAGCAATAAGAGAAAGAACATACTATATCCGTATGTTAGAACGAGATAGCAAAGACTATTTTGTAGCATCGTAGCTCCGAAACGAATGGACTGATTTTGACTTAGCTTTTTTATTTGAAAGGTAATTTGATCATGAGTGTTCTTAACGCAATAAATTGAGATTTTTGTATCGAGGGGTTTAAAGTATTTTATTTTAACATTGTACTAATAGGTACCTATTTATCCGATCATAATGTATGTTTTAGATCCCTAAGACTCGAACCTGTGGTGAAGCAGGTGTGATGCTGCACTGGTGCGCTTGTACCAAGTGGCAAAATTTGTCAAAATCAGACCCAATGTACAAGAAAGTCGCTGGACTACTCGCAGAGTATATTGACAACATCGGAAAAGAACAGCCGTTAGTAGTCTAATGCATCAAAATCATAGATTTAGAAAAACGGACCTACTTAAGTCTGGGTATCTAGAGCCAGATAGAGCTAGATAAGAGAAAAGACATAGTATTCCCATACGGGAATAATATACATTAGAGTGAGACAGATAGCCAGGACTATTCCACGTCATTGATAAACGAAACTAATCAAGCCTAATTTTGAAAATCTTGGGTTTTATAGTATAATTTTAGGCCTATTAGACATTACTCCAAAACAGGCTTGCCCCCCCCCCCCCCCCTAGAGCTAGGGCTGCAGCTTTATAACAAGTTGATTGCTTGATAAAGATGTTATTGATACAGGTCAAAATGTGCGCAAAGAAGCCTCACATCGATAGAATGGGTGCTACAGCAAGATGCGGATAACGAAGCCTTGAAATTTACTATAGTGAATGAAGTGGATAAGTATATAGGTAACCCTAATATAGAAAGACCGAGGGCAGAGAAAGAATACTACCAGGCTAAGGTAAAGACGAATAATTAATTAATTATACCTATGTTTAGGTATGTTTACGTGCCGTGTGGTTTCCGGCCTAAGAATAGAATCACCCCTAATCGTCCCGCGGGTGTCGTAAGAAGCGACAAAGTGAAAGGTCCGGAGGATGAGCAGCAGCTTCCTTCTGTATAACAGTAATAATCTGCTACTGCGATCTGCGATTGGGAGAGGCCTATGTTCAGCAGTGGACTTAAATATAGGCTGATCATGATAATGATGATGTTTAGGCAGATGTTAGATGTCGTGATGGCGTAGTGGTTACGGACCCGCTTTGCGAGCACGTAAGTGTGGGTTCGATACTTCGAATATGATGTTCGAATATGACTTTTTCAATTTCATATTATTATGTATATCTTAGTTAATCTAAGACACTAAGGTACTAACGGTCAAGGAAAACTATGTGAGGTAACCTAAACTTAATAATCTGAAATTGCCAACACAGAGTGCTAGCTTGATGATTAATGCTCGATCCTTCTCTGCATGAAAAGAGGCCTTTGCCTTGCAGGGGGACAGTTACAGGCTGATTTATTATTTTTGTTTATTAAAGTTTACGCTCCCAGAGTTAAGCCACACCAATGTCATTTCCGTTGACTGCGCAGACGTCAACTTTGTGTTGCTTGACGGTGCGGCGGTATTGACTGCGTTATTACCCCGGTCGAGCTGCAATTCTGCCATAGTGTTGATCTAACGGTAGTTTAACATTTCAGATTGTGATGAGTCCTGGTGGAAGTGTATTCGAAGGGACAATATCCTACTTTCCTCGCACGGAAGGTCATATGATTAATCGGAATGAAATATCAAGGGTTAATGCGTAAGTTATTTAATTTGTACTCAACGATAGAGTCTGGGCAACGAAAGCTGTCTATATAAAAGAGCGGAAAATTTAACATATCTCAATCTAAAACTGAATAACTTATTTTATTTTAAATAGTAAGTATAGTTTGGCAAAAAAGAGTCTGAAAAAATTCACGTAGAATGCTCAACCACCCCGAATATACTCAATTCAGCTAACAGCAGCCGGGCGGGTGTCATCCGCAAATTGGAATTTTTCGATTGACTTTGCGTTTTTCGGTCAACTTTCCATTTTGGTCAGAGTCCGACAACAACATGACACTTCATCATTTTTCTTCTGTAGTAGAAGCCCGAAAGTCTGACAACCAGTCTTACCAAGGGGTATCGTGTAACCCAGTATCTGGGTTGTGGTGGTCTGATAGGCAGTCGCTCCATGTAAAACACTGGTATTCAGCTGCATCCAGTAAGACTGGAAGCCGACCCCAACATAGTTGGGAAAAGGCTAGGCAGATGAGGATGAATGTCTTGTTATATAATTTCAGGTACGGCAACGAGCCCAGCTGTATACAAGCCACCCATCCGCATTTGAATAAGTACTGCTATTGTAAAGATAGACTTCTAGACAAAACATATTAATATTCATATTAAGTAACGAATCTACAAATCGATGTGTATGATGTAGGTAATTAGTTTTAGTACCACTTGTTATGTAATAATTACTGTAATATTCATGATAATAAATATAGTTTAATTTCTAATAATATCTAGTTATTTAGTTTTTAATTTTTTATGTATTTTTTTTTAATACATTAAAAAAAATGGTTTTTACCATGGAGGAAAGATGTAACCTTTGACAATAAACCGACATGACTTATTGACATAGAAAATTAATTCTTCATAATAACCAAAGAAGAAGAAGAATCTCAGATCCAGTTATAGACTTACTAGGGATGACTACGCATGATCCAGTGATGTGACGCAGCTGCGTAAATAGAAGTGTTAGCTGCGGATTAACGCAAAAATGTGTGTGTGAAAAAGTGTTTTTCATTGAAATAGTTTTTTTTGTGGAAGAACTCTTGATTTAGGTAATAAAGACATAATAAATTAAAATATATGTTTGTATACAAGTATTAAAATGCTACACTATAGTGTCGCGCTCGCTTTAGCTGGAGGCCTTTTAGGCCAGTCCGAGCTCCCTAGATCTATAACTGAGAAAGACCACGTAGGAAAAAAAAGAAAAATGAAATTTCGCGTTCTTTTCATGTCTATTCCTTAAGCAGTCTACATTCTTAGTACAAAACGCGGAAGAGCCCAGTTTACAGCTTGACAAGTGGCTTAGCTCGTGACCACTTTCAATAGGTCAATTAGGGTCAGGTCAAAGCTAGGCTAACCTTGACCGTGTTGATACGTCAGGTCATTGTATGGCTTTCGAGGTCATAGGGTAAGAATGGTTGGGTTAACTCCAGTTTAGTTTGAATACAACTGACAAATACGTGGAGATTTTTTAAGTTATGGCCAAGTATTGACGGTTTAATTGTAACATTTTTGTGTTAAAGATTTTTTTTAATTAATAACATTAATATAATTATATACATAATTATTAATAAATGAAATATACTTGTAACTATATATAACACTACCCTATAAAAAAGAGTAAAACAAAATTATAGAAAAAAGGTAATTATTATGCGTCGAGGAACGAGTTATTTGTTAATTGACTAGTCGTCGATCACCATCGGAGTGATATAGTATACATATTATTATAGTAATAAGCCTATTACTTAGGTCTATTTCAATTTCCCCCCCAACAGCGTTCTCGCGTTGTCGTGGTGGGGCTGACTCACGGTGAAGCTAAGTAGAAACCCGAGGAGGCACCGCTCCTCTGGGCCTTTAAGCAAAGCTCACGTTGATATGACCTAGGTAAGTTGCAATGCTTTAGGTGTTGCACCCATGAGTACACTTAAAACAAATAAAAAGCTGTTAACTATACCTATTTGAAAAGATGGATTATGGATTCCTATTTTTATTTGTCTTTTATTAACAAGCCTGGTACTAAAAATTTCTCCTGTATCGTGGTTGCATCTGCACCCATCAGGTATCTATAATATCTATAGACATATAATTTTACAATACATAAACAGCCAGACAGACATCCAAATATATCTGATACTTATTTGTTCCGGTCTGGGTATTTGATCACACCAATTTCCTGTGCGGGAATTGACCCCGTGACACCAAGCTTAAAAGGCCAATCGATTTACCACAACGCCAATCGTATCGTCATGCTTTACTTAATCATTTTCAAATTAATTTTACGAGCCACTACTTAAACGTTTTATATCCGATACATCGTTTTATTGACAGAGTGCGGACACTATGATGCAAATTCTGAGAAGCCAACCCACAGCTACACTCAATTTTAAACTAAAATCTGATAGTTTTAAAGTTGTAAACTCTTTGTCATAGAATATCGAGAGGCCGGCTAAGTTTACGATGACAGTCTATCGAAAGGCCTTAGTAATTAGCGTGAATAAAATTAACTATTTACTTCTTACTTAGGTACTTATTATAGTAATTGCAAGTATATTAAATCAACGTTGCGGTTGTTTAAAGTATTTTAGGTTTATAATTGTTACTATCTCCTTAATTTATTTAAAAAATACGTTTTTAAATATATATTTGAACTAATATTATATAGAGAAAAGATGTGAGTTTTTGTATGATTGTCCGCTGAAAATAAATTTGATAACCCGTTACAATTTATAATTTAAAAATCATTCCTCAAGGAACAATATATTTCCACTAGGGATTGCAATTGCTGGATCCAGCATACAGCAATCCAGCTGGATCCAGCGCCTTTTTAGACATGCTGGATCCAGCATACAGTGCTGGATCCAGCGATGCGGATCCGCAAACGTATTAATTTCTATTGTTTAGTTTTGAGTTATAAAAGAGAGAAGGAGAACTTTAATAAACAAAAGCCAAGTGGTCAATTAGATTACGAAAAGGTCTTGAAAAAAGAAGTGAGCGTTTATGAGACCGAAGGAGTGCGAGGTGAACATTTATCTATGGTATATGAGTATTTAATGACCCTAAAGCCGACCAGTGTAGAGGCCGAAAGGGCATTCTCAGCTACATATGCAGTTCTGTGCGAAGCAGGTTGAGAGATAAGACTACCTAGTTAAAATTAGTTTTCTAAGGTCTTACTTTCAGAGAATTCAAAAAAAGAAATAGTCAGAATCTCTTATCGTCAGATTTTAAACTGCCTAGAGAGAAGATTATTTTGGAGCTTCTTTTGATACAAAAAATTGATTGAAGATTAAAATAGTATTATTATTACGGTACTTTTTTATAGTTAATTTTAAAAGAATTTGTAAGACTGATTGCTACTGATTAGCCATCCTATCATTAAACATAAACGTAATAAGATATTGCTTACTTAGAAACATTATCTAAAATGTTATATGAGGTTATATGTTTGTTATTTAATTTTAAGTTACTGCTTTATTTATTTAAGTAACTTAAAATACAAATAAACAATACTAAATAAAACTATCTATATATACAAAACTAACTACCTTAAAAATAAATAAAGAAAAATAAAACCCTTAATCTAAAAGACCGCTACCAGTAGGCAACGTTCCCAAAATTTTAAGTTGATTCTTTTGATCTCAAATGATTAAGAAACCAAAGCAAATTGATATAAGATATCACCAAATGAATGAAAGATTTTATAGATTACCGTGAAGTACAAATTAATAAAAATAAGTCTTAAAAATGTTATCTTTTTATTTTCGTTTCACATTTTGCTGGATCCGCGCTGGATCCAGCTGGATTCAGGTCAATCCAGCAAGAATCCAGCTGGATTGAAAACGCCGCTGGATTGCAATCCCTAATTTCCACCATAAACATAACGGCAACAAAGAGGCGTAAAACTGCAAAGTAAATTACAATTTCATATAAAAATTGATTATTCGGTGTTAAAGTGTGAGGGCATAAATCTTTTGCGCGGGCGCACGCCGAGAAAGAGAGTTATGTATGCCTTATATGGATCGGATGGGTAATCGGGTACAAAAAGGTTTGTAGGTGCGAATACTTTTTTAATGAAATTACTTAAAATAATCCATAGTAAATAATAAACAATTTTTTATATTGAAACATAAATTTTACGAAGTATAAAACTTTTTAAGAATAAAGTATCAAATAAACACACTACAATTAACTCACAAAATTTTAGAGAAATTTAAAAAGGGGCAGGATACGAGCGGGGTGCCGGGGTTTGAACAACTCAGTGCTATAACTATTACAGTTGTAAGGATCGAAACGACATCACCAATCGTTATTCAATCATAATAATAAATATCGATTTTTATTACAATCCTTCTCAATTTCCTTTAATATTTCTAAGGTATTAATTACATGGCCATAAGTAACATGTATTAAAAATCAATTTAAGATTTACCGAAATTGTTAATAAAAATAAGAGAATATTGAATATATTTGAAATTTTTTGCCAACCTACAAAACATCATAACTAGACTAAAAACTAACCTAATAACAACTTCACATCTATCAAATAAATCCTTATAACCAGTTCTCAATAAATCAATGAAATTCGTTCAATATTCTGTTATTATCACCTCTGAGCGCGCCTGTACTTGTCAAGCTTGTAATAAAGCTTCCGTTTTAGTATATTGAATATGCATAAAATTTGTACCTCGAATAACGACGGGTTATAAACACTTTTGCGTATAGATGTACCGTTGGTTGCAGGAATGATGTTAAAATGTAAGACGGCTGTCGTCAAGATGATCATGGCTTGCTGACCGATATGATGAACCACCTAATACCTACTTACTTACTTACTCCGTTGGCTCAGCGACTCAAAGTGTGTCTTGGCCTCCGATATTAACCACCTAATGTTTATGTATAATTCTGCTGGTATTCGGAACTGGCACAAAAACTCAGAAATATCGCAAAAACGGTATTTTCGTAAAACTATTTGTAAATAATTATTCAATAATTTTCAAAAAGGTTTTCAATTAATAAATGTAATGGCAAAAGTATAATATATAACAGTATAATAATATAACGTTAACAGAAAATAGTAAACAGTCTTTTTAACAATACTTACTTACCTTAAAAATGAAATAATCAAAAATAAACCTTGATCTAAAAGACCGATACCTGTTGGCGTATTCAAAATGCTGGCTGCATTGCCTCGCTGAATGGCTTTATTTAGCTTTTTTGTGCTGATGTAAAATTCAACCCGCTGGATAACTTATACTGGTTAAGTAACGAAAGGTAAGACAAAACCCATCTGAAACCAACAACAAACAACCACTCACAAAGAAAATTTTCTATAAACTTCCATTAAAATCAAAATAGTTCCAAGTCGATCCCATTAGCGCATTAATATCGTTGGAAAACTATACCCATAGCCAAATCAGTTTAAATTCCTTCGTCTACAAAGAACCGGAAGCAATACAAAAATCAATGATTTTAATTAACTTTATGTTAGCCAATTAACCTAAACAATAGACCGATCCTGAAACTACAAAAGAAAACACTGAACCTGCAATCAAAAACCAACTTTATAATACTCGACATAAGATTTTAATTGACCTGCCCTTTTCTAAGTAGATTTTTGCACATCTATATGCTTAAAAGCTACATAATAAAAGGTTCTCTTGGGTCATAAAAGCACGTTTAAGCGAAGATTATTATTTAAAGTTAACTAATAAACCACAGACGGGTATGGTGGTGGCAATTACAATTTTACAGCACCATTCTTTCTTTGGTAATAAATGGGTTACTGGCAATTGTGAGCGTTCATGTTTTGCGCCAGTTTTTTTATTTGAAGATGGCTTTTTCTTTATTCAGGCAAAATCATTGTGATGGGTAACTGAAATTATTGCTCTATGGTCGTCTTTATTCCAGTTCTTCTTTTTATTGTATGGTGCCGGTGTTTAATGTACCTGTGGCTACCTTCTAAAAATATCTTTTTGCTGTGCTGGTTTCCTTGCGATATTTCAGCTAATGATTATTTATTTATTTAATGTACACACAAAAAAAAGTTACAGTAACATGATACTTAATTAAAATTATGTACAAAGGTACTGCTTATTCCATTATTTTATACAAATAGGACGATTATATGTATAATAGATTCCTATTTCGCACATGAAAAATCTATGGTACCTGTTTTCGAACCTACGACCTTTGACTTGCTAATGCTATTTCTTTGCTTATTGCTATTTCAATTTTTAAGTGAATATATCGCAAGTTCTACTTTGAAGATATATTGTCAGCAACAAAAATCTGAATGTCTGCTTTATAACTCGTCTGGCAAAATATATTACTAATTCAAGTGTGATGTCATAAATGTTGTAGTTCCTATTTACTTGGAACTCCTTGCGTAACTTGTGTAACTAACAACACTAAGCATTGGCACCAAGCCTGTATCACACAGTGCTCTCTAAAGTTGTGCCACATCATTTGGTAAAAAAATAATTTTATTTTCTTTCCATAAAAACATAAAGTTTATAACACTCGGCATCATTAAAGGAGCATCAAAAAAGTATATTTCCAATTTCTTGCATAGCAAATTAGAGACAAACACAAGTTATGATCGCAAAAGCTTAGCTAAATAGTTTAGCAAACTGATTAATCCTAGTTCTTTACCACCACGTCACCACCAGTTAAGATTCAAACTCCACTAAAGTCCAACAAAAAACCTAATAGCTGCAAAACCTCACCTACCGCACGCAAGTAATATGAGCAAAAAAACATGAGTTTAACACAAGTCTAAAACATGTCAGACAACCTGTTAGCCACAGCCCGTTATTAAAGATACTGATTACTGCCATTTTAACACCACACACTGTGGGTTAACATAGAACTCTATTAGGAGAAATAAATAAGCCTACATTACGGTTTAAGAAACTCTGGATGAAAGATGAATACATATTTCTTAAAGTTATTACAGTTAAAGGAAAAATTTATTCTTAATTTTCAGAAGTATTATGCAAACAAACACATACAATTGTGGATGCAACAGTAACTGTTTTAAAACAAGAAAAAAAAAAGGTTTAAAGCAGAATGATGGCAACGCAAGTTTTAATTGATGGCGCAAATGGATTTGTCTGAGCTAAAAATGTCTTATCTTTTTATCACGATCTATCTTCCAAAGAGAGGTAATGCATCTAAATTATTTTAGAGCTTGTGCAAGAGATACCAATGTAACTTTCTAATAAATTCCTATGAAAACTAACAGAAAATTTAGGCTAAAACATGCTGACTTAAATTTTAGTTGTTTTCACGCAAACAGACAAATTTTACAATCCTGAAAGTCTTCTAATCATTCCTCATGATCTCTATCAAAAGAGTGATAGTAAAAATAGACACCATGTTTGTAAACAGTACCTTTTACGATACAAGATATAATCTTAGTGAAAGTCAAGGTATTTCTGAAAAAACTGTAAAAGTATAAAGTCTTTCTAATTTCTTTTTTGCAAGCAACTCTTCAAAAGCCAAACAAATAAACAACTCACACTGTGGTCCTACATAAACTTCAGTAATTTACTAGGAATAAACGTCAGTTTGCCATGATAAGGTCAAATTGTCTATCTAAGTTTACAGGCTTGTAAAATATAATGCCTGTTTGTTAAGTCTTGCCGTATTGAGGTGTATGACCATTAGTTATGGCCCTTTTCATGTCGTAGGAGACAGGAAATGGGTGGCAGGGTAATGAGATAAAGTTTTTATGACATTTAAATTTGCGTGGATTTTGAATTTGCAAAACTTTCTTTTTGCTATTTGATTTTGACAAGAGTGAAAGTTTGTATAAAATTCAATAGGACAGACTGCAGAATATGAAAGTGTTTTCGAGATTAAACATGTGTTGCTAACAATAAGATTATTTAATATTATATTATGTGTTACGTTGGTTAAAAAGTACGATTTTAACATATCTTTGTCATCTACTACTTTATCAGCCACTACAGCTTCACTGAACGGTTACGGTGGCCCTACCTTCTTTCGCTTTCTTGCGGTGAATAGCTTTTGTAACACAGTCACCGAAGGAGTTATGATCGTCTCACTATCTGAGTCTAGACTTACTGCAACAATTGTTTTTCAATTTTTCCTGTTTGCGATAAACATGTGATATCACTATACTATCACTCCAGATATTCTTATCTGCTTAAATAGAAATTCTTGAACTCACGAAATTCCAGGCCAGGGTTGCTCGTATAATTTTTGCCCTCGACTGAAGTCATTATTCACTTGCTGCAAAAACGAAATTCCTAGAATTTCGCAACCAAATCTGAATGCCAAAACACGACAAATTATACCAATTGATACCTGCTAAGTCGATTTAACGTCTGACATATATATTAACATACAAATAGGTACTTAACTTTGACACATATAAATTCACTTAGTCACATTTATTGCTATTGTCTAAAATATGGCTAAACTGCCACTATGGTAGCTTTTATTAACTTAAGTATATTGGAGAATTACCTTGACCATTTATTTCAAGTGTGTCCAATGCTACACCATTGACACTGCAAGGTGATTCAAATAAATGTCTTGGTTTATTGATATTGATATTTTATGTAAGGCTTTCTTAAATATATTGACTATCGTACAATAGGCTCTCCATGAGCCTATTGTACGATAGTCTTTTGTTTTACCTACTGACACCGAATCATAATGTCAGCTTTTATCATGAGTTCTTCTTAAATAATTAACCCAGCATCATAATTTAATTTAATTTTACTTTCTATTAATTGTTTAAGTCTTTGATATGGCTTTCTAAATGAAGAATATCTCTCAGAAGTGCTAGATATAAGGTTTGGTGATTATGATTAATTTTTAGTTCCTACACACAAGATTTTGAAAACTCAATTTAAGCTAAGCAAGTGGTTTACTTTTGACTGTGGCAGTTCAACGGTCATACTCAAATACTGTCTACAGTGAGAAAGAAAATATGAATAAAAGACCTTAAAAAGCCATGCTCATGCCGATGATATTAGTGATATTAAAATAATAGAATATGCAATATAACTGCCGCGTGGCGTTCATCCATATCAGTAGTACTTACTTAATTTTTTCTTACAATTGCACATAATTCATAGTTATGCCACAAGAGTATAAAAACGTCAACCATTTAATTTATATAAAGAAAAAAAAGCGATTACAAATTATCCCCATTTTTTCTTCCATCTTTGTACGTTGCAAATTGGCCAATAAAAACCTTTAATTGAGACATCGAGCCGAATACACTCGGATTCAAATCTTGATCTTGTACGCAGTACAGAAACAGACAGAAGTGTTGAACAGTTAGGTTAAATCCTAACTAATATCCAAAATTTATTGAAATAGAGAACGTAATACGTACGTAATAGAGAACGTCGAGGAAGACGTTGAGTATTAACAGATTCGCTGTCCCGACTATAGTCGCAATAAAAAAAACAATAGCATGAATCATATGTGATTCACGGGATAGGGAATAGGTTAAAATTATATTGAATATGAAGAACAAACATAACCAATGTAATTTGTAAAAATATTATATCCAGAAATATAAACAGAGTGATATAGAATTTTTAACAAAAACTAACATTTGATGTGATATTTACGCCTAGAAGTGAAGGAACCAATATTAATATTAATTGTTGCGAATATTATTTTAATAAATTAATGATTCTTTAATACTTTTGCGTGAACCTGTACGTTATCTAGAACGGAGCAAGAGGAGCCACTCCCCGATGGCTATCGCACGGATTACGAGCGGCTACAGGTGCATTCGCATGTATAGCCAGTTTATAGGATTTATGTGCGTACGGTTCTTGTACGCGGCTTTGCGTTTGTAAGACTGTAAGAAATGTAAGAAATGGAAGGGGCAGTCGGAAAAATTGGCACGTAATTTACGAAGTTTAAGTTATTAATTTGTACGCAATTTCAATTCGGTTTTAAAATTTTTGAAGTGGACTTCTAAGGCAGGAAGTTTTTTAACGGATAAATAATTTTAATCAGAGATTTTTTTAAATGTAGCATAGTTAGACTTTTCTTGCACGGTGTAGTTAAATATTTATTATCTCAAAACAATGATTCTCCCACATATAGAGTAGAATAGTTAATTGATGAAGGAAAACATCTCATAGAAACTGGTACACCTGAGAAATATATTTGATGGTGTGTCAAGCCATGTCAGAAGTAGGTTGACAATTCAAACGAAAAGAAGAAGAATTCTAAAGTTGTTCTAAACTAATGTTTTAAATTACCGTTTTTAGATTAATTTATTTTCTAGGTAAAATATAGGTACCTAACGAATAATCTAGCCAATGTATGTATGAACTCGCCACGAACTTTGATCCAGCTATTTAACGAAAGGCCTTTTCAGATGTTGACCGAGGAACTTAATCCATCTGGGATCCATGACTGTGACCAATATCGGTACAAACAAAATAATATATTCACTATTATTGTTGCTTATTATCGTTATTTATAATAAGTCATTTTGATGAAAATCATAATATTAAGATTTAAAACTACAGAGTCAATGAGAAACATTAAGTGTTTAAAATAGTAACAGGTTGTTTGTGAGTTTACGAGCCCAGTAGTTGTAACCATTTCCCTCGGTATAATTTATGACTTGTACGGAAATACTAGTATTGGCGTGCTTGCTTCTACATTATAATTTACTTTGCTATGTTCAGTACTTGGCTATGAATATTAACAATGACAGTCAAAGGTGGTATTTAGCCAAGCTTGTGTTGATTATATTAGAAATCGATATAGAAACGAAAAATTGCTAGGATTGCGTTAATTTATTGGTCAGAATATCTTTTGATAATATTAGTCAGTATATAATATGAGGGCAACAAGTCGAAGTCGTGCAATTGAGAAAAATCCAGGCTCAATTGAAATCATCCTATGCCGAATACAGACTATCTCAGTCGAAATAGTACTCGTCACCAAATCAGACGAAATATAACAACCAAACAACGCAACACCCACTCGATTGTATTCGCTAATCCCGCGTTTAAAATTAAACAATGTTTTGACTCGTACGACGTAAGCGGAGTTTATAAATAGTCTCACTTTTGTTCTTGTTGTGTCTTAAACACTGCTTTCCTAGTTTAGACACCCGAGTGTTGATTGTTTGGCAGTTTGCACGTGATTATGACCATGGCAGTATAAGTAGGAAGTTGTGCCGTTTAGCAAACTGCTGGTTACTGGAAATTTATAGAAGAAATTAACTGTTTAAGTTTGCAAAATGTAAATAAAGCGATGTTTTCTTTAAATAATTACAATACTAACAAAGTGTATAATGAAAATATTTTAGTCAATAAAGCTAAATACGATGTACTACAACATGTTTATTAAACAAGAAAAAATATAACGGCTACCAAAGAAAATTTATGGACACCAATACAGCTCTCCAACACAATAAATTTTAAAATCTGCGGGAGACTTCAACAGCACGAATAAAAACATCGCGAGGTGATGAATAAAAATGTGGGTGCAGAACATGACATGTTTGAATTTATCGACGAGTGAGCACGAGCGACCACCGGCAGAGATAAACCTTCTGATGTATGGAATGTTACAGTACTCACTACTATTGTATTAATATATCTGGCTGTAAAAGCTTTTTACAAAGTCAGTGATTGTGATGTGAATAATTACGTATTTTTGTAGGAAATTATTCTTTTTGAAATATCAATTTGCAATTCACGAGATATATGTAAAATTGTTATAAACTATCCTTAGCAGTACAATGCTAGAATTTTAACTTCATATTATAAGAAAATGGAAAATGCAATTGGTCTTTTGTGATAGTGATACTTTCTAAAAACGCCACCACTAAAAATAGACTTTTCATATTTTATCATATGGTTGATAAACAACCTGGTGTCAGATTTACCACCCGTAGATCCACATTAGAAAAATTTCTTAGGTGTGCTGGTTTTCTTACGATGTTTTTCTTCATCATTTTTAGCAAGTGTTATTTCTTATAGTGTAAATGATGAAATTAGTAAGTATCATATTTTAAACTACCTAAAAACCTCTAACATAACTTGACTCTCTATTAAAACATCTCTGAAGTGTGCTGGTTTTTTCACGATGTCTATGTAAATGAAAATTAATTTCCGAAACGCAAATGATTTTAAAAGTCAGTGGTGCGAACCTTAATATTTTAATTTGCCAGGCCAACAGTTTCCACTATCACTTCTTAAACTAAAATCGACAATATTCAAAGCAAACGGTATTGCAGATTTTTTAACGGTAGACACGAGTGTGAGCCAACCACTTTATTCTTAAACGATAATGATCGCAGACGATTTCTTTCAACGCGCATCGACTTACAATTTATAGCCAATAAAAATTCCCGCCAAATGAGCGCGCGAATGAAACCTAAACGTAAGTGATAATGTCAGGAAGTTTTCGTACGTAAAAGTAATGTAGGTCAGTAACATGTATCTGCGGTAGGTCTCTACGTCATAGAACACCATCAGAAAGCTTTTCAGTTTTAAAAAGGTGTGAAACGTTAAATGAAAATTATGATGCCTGTGGAGGGTCGGAATTTATATACGGTTAATATTGAAAACCTAAATCAGTAAAGTGGTTTAGTGTTTGAAACGAAATCTAAATTACTAAAAAATATTTTACAGTGTGAGAAATAACATCCTATTAATATTATAAATACTTACGAAAGTGTATTGCGTGTAGTGCTTACACGCAATGGAATACCTACCAAACGGATCGATATGATTTTTGCTTGGAGAGTCAATAGATGGAAAGTGATAGGTACTTTTTATCTGGGATAATTAGAACCACGGGATCAAAGGCGTAGGCAAAAGCCAGATTTACAACAAAAAGAAAATGAATACATTTAGTTGTAACTCAACATCCAATTAAAATTAAACTTATACTAATTAAGCTGTCATTTTAACAAATTAATAAAGCTCAACTTACTGAGTAAATACCCACTAACCATATTAAGGCTAGGAAAGGAGCTAATCAAATCCTTAACCCAACGCCTGAAGCAATGCTCAATAAATTTAATTGAAAATCAAGTCTATGAATCATATGACGGCTCCAACATGGTACGGCGGCAAAATTGCCGTGTTTGTGAACTGTCTAACTATCAATCATAGTTAATTGCTCCCAAGTGCCTGTTATTCTATTAACTTAGCGAAACATTTAATTATCATGGCTTAATTAGACTTGAGGCCGCTAATGCGCTTGTTTGGTTTTCTGATACGCTTTTCATTAACTTTCTTTTAAGCATGTTTCATAAAGATTTATATGTTAAAATAATAGTAAAGAAATGATTTGAACATTTGCAAATTAAAATAATTATATTACCTATATTAACAGATCAGAGTAAATATGTGTGTATAGGTTCAGGTACAAGTTTAGCATATTTGTATAAATCTATTCCAATAAAGGTCTGCTCTCATGAAGGTCAAGAAGATTTGGTCATAATCTACCACGCTGTTTAAGTGCATGATGGTGGAAGTAGGTTTGTGGCTGTTGAAGTTTATTAAACCGCCTATTTAAGGCCCTTTTTGCGCAACACCTTTATCTTGCTCGCCTATTGAAGATATAAAATCACAGAACTAGCTGGCGCGGCAGCGTCTAGCAAATCATTAACATAAAAATTATTCCTGTAATTTTCCCTATCATCTCCGACTATTTCATTATGACAGATCTTGTTTGACGCAAGTCGGCCCCAGACACAAAGCTGAGACACAAAATAAGATTGTTATATTTAGTTCATTCATTTATTATCAAACATTTGCCACTAAATAAATTAAACAATATAAAAAAGTTTGATAAAATATTTACAATTCTTTGGGACTATTTGCGGGCACTTCTATGAAGTATTAAATCTGTCAGTCAAAGCACTTATTTGCTAGATATATATCGGAAGGTAAATTCGTTACTGACCAAATGTCTATAAATATCACATTACGAAGCATTAATTCAAACCTTTTAATGACAGATCTACGATACAAAGCGATAATCAGATACAATAACGAAAGACAAACATATTTTCTTGTTGTAAAATTTAACATTATCAAACGAAACCTTACTACATTAAATTAAAGTTCAGATTCTAAATGACCGAACGTAGCATTCGTGAAGTGGTATTAGTATTATTGATAGAAGATGACAGAATGGTCTGAAACATTGGCGCCAATTTGCACCAATCAAAATATAGATGGTAAACTTGACCTGTAAAGTGGAGAAATGCACTTGACCATTGTCGACGATGTTTTAAGTATCTATCTACAACTTGGCAACTGTCAATTGTCTTTGTGTCACATAATATAATACAGTTAGGGCTCCGCTCACGACTGATTTTTTTACGGACGATAAATTTACACTGGTAATAAAATTACCAATTTTATGACCATATCTATTCTATGCACATCACCGTAATTTGCCGATGACTATCGAGGTAAGTGAACATCAGGAGTTGTCACAGAGGAAAACCAATAACAAAAAAGCCACCTGCAAAATGACGGCCGTGTGTTGAGTCAGTCACAAAATCGGTGAAAATATCAGTCGTTGTCGAGCAGAATTTTGTGTCACAATATATGGCGCATATCTTCAAAATGCTGTAAATGATGCAAAATTTGAACTATTGGACTTTTTGTATATGCGTATAATAGCCGGTTAATATATTGCTTTACTAATAAATTTTATAATTCCATTCCTATTTCACAAGCATACCGAAAAAAGGTTCTCATTTAATAGCATGTGAAATTAAATTCAAAGTAAAAATAATATTAATTAAGGTAGCCTATTTATTTTTCTTTGGTATCGTGGGTACAGTTTAGACATATAATTTCACAATGCACCAACACTTAGATTTGCCATGCGGGATTCAAACAAGCGCAGAAGGCAAATCGTCTAATCGCTATGGCAATCGTGTCGCGAAATTTATCTTTCATTCATTCATACATTCTGAACGATCAAAACCCTTTTGGCAAACCTTATGAGCAACTCTATCAGTCAATCAAAGATCTTATCGGAGCGGCAATAATCATGTCATACATCGGCTATTAGAACAATTAACAATTCATTACAGTGCTTTACAAGGCTCTATGGCGATCGCAATTTGTTCTGACATTCAGTTGATT
The DNA here is from genome assembly GCA_936450705.2 of Protodeltote pygarga. Lineage (NCBI taxonomy): Eukaryota > Metazoa > Arthropoda > Insecta > Lepidoptera > Noctuidae > Protodeltote > Protodeltote pygarga. The sequence continues at coordinate 13,067,419 of OW388263.2, forward strand.
TGGCTCCTTATATGGATTAGGTTATCGGTTTGATCAAGTTTGTTGATTTAATAGCACGACTGTCTATAGCTACATTTCATTTTGCTTCATAGGCTACTGCTCGTAGTACGTTTTTGGAATAATTTAAGATTTAATCTTAATTTAATATACAATACCTACGTAATTTTGGTCTTAAATACGTATTTGGCCGTTTGTTAGTATGAAAAAAAAATTATAAACTGTATAGAGTAAAAATGAAACTTTAATTTAGGTGCTCTATCTTAAATTTTTTGAATACCCCAAAATGATACACAAAGAAAAGAAAACAACAGACCCAAAATCTATCATGAAACACATCACATAATGATAACTTAAGTGAAAAACTTCAAAGACTACAGCGTAAAGCCATTTAAAAATCTAAATTGAGTTGTGAAGAAAGCGGCTGTCTGTTTCAATGAAAGTGTTTAACTCAAGAAAAAAGAAGCAGAGACAAATTAACAGGGATGTCACGTCGTTTGTCATCGTGTTAACTGGTTTAGTCATAGTTGTTATTGTTGTTCGTGGTGAGAATATAGAGACGAAATTTTCGGTTTATTTGCGTTACGGTAAAGTGAAAGATCACTTCGATCAATAGTTTTATGAGATCATTTTAAGTGAAATTTGACTAAATTAATACCACACCTAAGTAGCTGTACACCAGCGAGAGGCTTTAGTTACTATCTGGCACATGCGAAATTAGATATTTTGTTGGCACAATTGTGAGGCGCTTACACTATATCTTTAAGCTTTTTTTTGTTGTTATTTTTTCCTTTAATTATGTCTTCTCATGTTGTAGATGATGTTTAAATTTTATCTGTCTTACTTTTTGTCAGCAAGTTAAGATTATTTGCATATATTTTTAAAAGTTCTTATTAGTTTAATTGCTTAACATTGTTGTGTTTATCGATCACATGGTAGTTGAAAACGGCTCCCTAACGAACTTTACTCAACTAAATTTTGGATTTTTATTACTCCAGTAACGAATTACAGTATTGTCGGGTTCAAACAAGCCTATCTATAAATTGCTGCAACAATAAACAAGTCGTCACCATAGTTTCATAAACACAATTCTTTCGACCATTATCGTTACATTTTATTGTAATTTTATAGAGATTTATGTTGATCGATTTGACATTTGCAATTTTTTTATTTTCTGCATTCAATGCCAAAACAATAATTGGTAATGACGATAGTAACAAGTAGTTAATGATAGGTACCTTTGTAATTTTGTTCTTCTTAAGAGGTCAAGCGTTTGTGATGTATCTGAAACAATAAGAAATATGTATATTAATTAGTTTGAAAACGTTTGTTTGTAAATAACTTCTTTACGACTTAGAATAAATGCGAATCTATGTTTGTTGGTTGGTCTTTCTTTCACACATTAAAAATATGATATGTAATAGACGTAGTTTAAGCATCATCTTAGTAACTTTTTGTTCCGGAAACATCACAGGAGCAAACTGGGACTAACTAAATTTAAATACTCGATTTTGCATTAAGATGAAAATTTACTGCATCACAGAATTCAGTAAAACACATATGGCTATCAAAATAATCATAATTTTGGATTGCACCATTAAATCCTTGCTAACAGTATCTATAATACCCATACATTCGTCTAATAAACCTAAAATCGCACTGGTTTTAACTCCTTAGACGGATTTACTGTTTATTAAAATTCAAAATCGTGACTCCGGTCCCAGATATAATCGTTTGACACCTAACTAGCTTCCTTGGTTAAGGACGCCAAATGGCCCACCTGTTTATTTCTACGAGTAAATTCGTAATAATAGGTGTATTATGAAACATTAAGCTAAAGTATTTTGTAGTTAACAATATTGTTAAGTTACAATATAAGGTAAATCTCATTAATATGAGTAATAAGAAACCGAGGATAATGGCAATTTCAGTTGCTTTTAATATGACCTATGTGGGAAGATTGACGATCACATTTTAACTACGATTACGCTGTTTCATCATAACAAGGACTCAAAAAGTTAAAATATAAGTAGGTAATATAGATTGAAAAATTATGGAATTGTGATACTAAAATTCAAAGTTGAATTAATTAGGCCATTGGAACATCACACTTGTCTCGTAAAAAACTCACTTAAAAAGCGGTGGTTTCCTAGGTTTTAGCTAAATAAAAAAGAATCAGTGCTACAAACTCTTCCACACCTCGCTCTTAGTAAGTTTCACGTTAGTTTTCTATCTAATTAATTTTGTTTGAAATAAATAGCTTTTTTACGGCCAGCTTATTTACATTACTTAAATCTGAGGGTATTAAATATGAGGCACTAATTTAGTAAAGCATATTGAGCTAAAGTTGATACAAATTTCTTCCTTTCCTGTAATATCGTAACTAATAAGTGCTTTTAGATTTCTAACAACATTCACTTCATTAGATAACATGATCATAATAATCATCTCCAAATATTATGTATTTTCATAATGTTAAGTGAGAAATTGCGATTGAGTTTTGACACTTCATAATTGAGTTTACGAACTCGTTGCCAAGTGTCGTAAATACTGAAGCTCTCACAGATTATATTTCCACTATACACGTGTTAAAGGATTTATACTATTTATATGTGTCTTGTAATCTCGTGTAGCATCGATTACGAATCACCTCATTACTTTCGATTCTGTCTACGCTGTTTATCATTTTGACCCGTTTTCTTTAGTATGCCTTTAGCTTAGCTTATTATAGTTTATTAGTACGGTCAGCTCTTCTAAATCTAGAATAACAGTTGTTATTCAATTATGCGGATCTAGTTTACTAACACACTAAGAACATTATTGATATTTAGATCTAGGAGATTATCTCGGAGATTATTATTAATTGGGTTAAGTTCAAGAAGAAACTGCTTTAGTGTCGATTCCTGGATTTATTTACGAGATTTTCCAAGATTATAACTCTTTTTGTTCCATTTATCTATCGTGCGATACTATACCACCATGAAAACCCATTTGGAGAATTCGTTGGAATCAAAATGGGAACCTTCGCGTAACCATAGCTGATAAATTTAAATTACTTCACTGACAACTGTAACAAACAACGCAGCGGGAGCCCTTGCAATGGTCTACCACCTTTACTTTTACAAGCAAACTAATTTCAGCTTTAACACTACATTCATAAAGGTCATTATATCCCATTAGCATTATCAGCATAAACATTATATAAAAGAACAATTGCAAAGAGTTTTGAACTTTGAAGTTATCTTCATTTGATTCAAAACTGTTTATAGCTTTTTGTGCTGTGCAGTCTTTCGAAGTCCATTTAACAAAATATCACTCCTGAGCCACACAAACTTGTGCAGTAAATGCAATTCAAACATTATGATTTGTGATAATTACACTTAAATGCAAACGTCAAGAGCATGGTATTCATAAATCAAAAGGATAAAGTAACTACAACGATGTATTTAATCTTAGACAAATAAACATTAGTTCACTAAATGGCTAGTTTGAGTATACGCATTGTTAGCTTTTAAGTGTACACAACAGCTATCAAAATACGTTATCATATAATTTATTTTTACGATAGCATGCAATAGTAGAAATCGTGGCTATTTAAGAAAGAAATCACTCGACTGAATCAAGAAATGACAACACGTGTAATGACGTGTATGACGTTAATTGTAGGTGCGGGTCAGTTTGCAAATACTCAGTTATATTTTATATTATAATACCTACAGTTCATCAGATATGGATATCATTTAGTTAATCTCAGTTATACGCAATACTTAAATGCAGCGTATAGGTCACTAGCTAATTGTAGTTGTCGGTTTTGGCACACAGCTTACATTGTGTCGGACGTCATGCTGGTTAGTAAGTTCCTGAACCACGTAAATAGGATAGTTATAAAGAGACTAAATAATGGAAACAGTATGGAGTCCATAGGTAATTGTATTTAAATATTACTTTATAAAACGATCTGTATTAGGTATTGACCTAAAACGTTAACACAAAACGTTATATAAAGTAAGACTTTAATAGCATCCACAGAAGTAAACGTCTTAATTTAAACAACTTAATGATTAGACTCATGCATGAAACCAGAACTAAATCCATGTCCAAAAAACTACTTCAACCTCACAACACGATACATGGACTAGTAAAGATGTTAAACAAGGATCAAAAGTGGTCAGCGATTACTCAAAAATCCAATTCAATTACCACGTCTTTTGTGACCTAAAAGCCGCCTTTGTAACCCATATCCATCCGAGTACCCGAATAATCAGATTCAATATTTGTTCTGCAATTTGTTTACCCTCTATATTGAAGAGCAGGCGCCCTCTAGTGTTACATTCATAGTTTATTTCATGAGAAATTTCGTCAGGACATCGTGGGAACGTAGGCATACCGCAAGGGTCAATATTGGCCCATACAATTTCATTGTCAAGTTTTTGGTAGCTTTAGTGTTGTAGCCAAACAAAGTTGTTGCTGCTATCCGCTTTTACACCTACGTTAGCGTGATGTTTATATTTGTGATTAGTCTGTGTGTCGCCCTGCCGATATATAATGGTAAATAATGCATTGTTGTGGGTCAACTTTTATGACTTTGAGTTTGGTATTCGTCATGGGTGGCTTATGGGCTTCATTATTTTTTTCCAGTTTTATTTTAAATGGTGCGTTATAAATTAATAGTCGAGTTAATGAAAATTGAAATTGAATTTTGATTACGGTTTTTGTTTATGTGAAAGGGTTATAAGTTAATCGTATGTTAATGTTAGTGACATTTAATTAGTTTACTAACATAAGGTTATAACTTTGTAAATATATTTTTTATTAAAAATAAGTCAATTAGTTGTCTTGTGCAGTTGTTGAATTGGTTGGGACCTGCTCTGCTGTTTTTTTAATCTGACATGTACCAATTTGTGACTTTTTCAATGACACATGTACTTTCTTAGTTAATTTAAGATACCACTGACTAACAGTAAACCTCGGTCAACGGAAAACGTCGTGAGGTAACCTGAACTTAATAGTCTGAAACCGCCAGCACGCAGTGAGCGTGGTGATTAATGCCCAATCCTTCTCTGTATGAGAAGAGGAACAGTTACAGGCTCGTTTATTTATTTATATCGATTAACATCTGTTTAATATAATAAAGTTAAACGTATAAGTTCTTTATTTAATAGTTTCATTTAAAACATAATTTTAGACAATTTCTTGTTTAAGTCTATGTAGAGATATGATAATATTATTTTAATGATTCTACAATTGCGCCACTAGAATAACTCAGTTTTGTACGACTGACATAACAAGATAGTTAAGTCGAGAGGTAGCTTTGGCTGTACATTTAGTGTCATATTTATTAAGGTCATTTTAAAGCACTTTGCATCTTAACTTTATCAATATTGTAGAATTTTAAATACAATATCAAGCTATTAACAAAAATGTATCAAAATCTTGTACGTGAGGCTCATGATATTCACTGGATTGTTCTAAGATCAATTAATAAAAAATATTGGCAGTTTGCTAAAGGAAATACGTCAACCGAGTATGTCAATATGAAGCTGTCTTGCTACTTAGTTCACAGAGCGTAAAAACGTTGACAGTATAGAGACTTGTTAGCACTACTGCGAAGCGTGTTGCTCTCAAAATAACATGCATTAACATATTGACTTGAAAATTCACCTGAATGAGCATATAAATCTACTATTAATTAACTGTTTGGTATTAATTTAATCAATAAGGTTCTAAATTCCGAACGCAATCGAATTAGGTATCGTATAATGAGTGTGATTGATAAGCGAATTGTTTGGATTAATATGTTGCGTTTTGTTTCGAATGTGAAGGACTAAAGTAAAGGGCCTAGTAAGTGTTGGTAATCCTGTTTTTGATGTTTAAGGATTAAACACATGTACATAATTATAGACAATAATAAGTTTTTAATAAGAAAATATATATTATATTCGATCAAGAATTAAAAAAAGACCAATGATAAGAATAAGATACGAAAAGAAAATTGAAACATGCTAATCTATTAAACCACAACGGAAATGGCAAAAAACTACCACAAATAAAGACAGTTATCGTAAATAACAAAAATAAAATTGCCATATTGTCATCACATTGCAAAGCACAAACAGTAACAATGTCTTTACAAAAATTGATAACGTTAAGTGATCCTTCTATTTGACATATTGATTTCCTATTTCTTAAAAGACTCCCACGGCAATATTTTGCCCTACTTCTGTCTAAGAACATATGATACATAACATGTAACATTCTTGTTACAGACCGTGATGTGGGACACTGTGTTGACAGCCTGGCAGCCTGCCTCTTACACTATTTCATTGGATTAGCATTCTTCACGCTCATACTAATAGGAGCTCACAAAAACTTCGTTAGCGCCGAGCAAAATAGCTTAGATATTGACAGGGAATACATAAACTAGTGAGAATAGAGACTTTGCTTATTGGAAAATTATATTTGGATAATATTCTAGTTACAAATTTTGCAAAAAAAAAGAAAAGTAAGGAAGGAATCAAGCGTATCAATAAAAACTCTATTAAATACTTTTTCAGATCTATAAATTTGGTCATAGATGACAATTAGAATTTGCCTTCTGAAATGCAAATTAATCGTAGATTTTCATATGAAATAAGTTTTATAAACATTAATTTGGTAAGAATACCTACTTGGTAAAATTGTTGGTAGTGAGGATTGGTCCTTATAGAATTCAAAATTGTAGTATCAATAGAATCATTTAAAATTTAATTACTTTGAAGAAGAGCTTCGTTCAGCAGGAAGATCTAATATTAATCGAAAGTTTATTTTGTGACAAAGTACTTGATGAGAATAATACCAGTAAAAATATATCTTTTTCAAACAAACAGACAAACTTTACTACATTTAATAATATTATTTTTATTTAAAATAATGAACAGCTGTCAATCATAGCATCAATTTATTATATTAATAAGAAAACACTTAAAGGCGCTACGTTACGCAAACGTTTGCAACTAGTTATTATAGACAGAATTAATCATGAAATGTTCTGGTTGGCTTTTGCAATTATGCAGTAAATTAGTTTCCATCGCTTCCATGTTAGTCTAGTAGATGATGGGTGAGACAAACTATTTTAACGGGTCGTCATACCATATTGGTAAGGCCAGTAATATTTTAGCTAATGCTTTATTAATATTAGTGTAACATTATTTCAATTACTAAATACGAGTAGATACTCACTAGCATTATTATGCATACATATATTATGTGTATAGATGGTTTTTGCTTCTTAGTCACATTTTTTCTTTGGTATAGTATAATTGAAAGTTTATGTAAGCTGTACAAGCTATCAAATAAGAAAAATATTATATAATACTAAAACCATCTCATGATGGGAGTAGGGTTCTAACAAAAGAGAAGAAGGCAGTCCATAATCTACAATTTTTATAATCAACAGGCGAAGATTTATACGATTTTAATCTATGAGTAATCGTTGCATTCGTAAATGTTGATACAAGGTAATAAAATTCATAACACAAAGCATTAGAAGACCTGTAATATAACAGTAGTCATAATATTTACAATAATGCGTTCGACAGACGTGGGAAGCAAAAACATTGCTCAAGCTATTGAAGAGCCACTCAAAGAAGCAATACTTGATGATTTAAGACTTAAACAGATTGTTGTGAATAGAGGTGCTCTAAGATTTCGTTACCGTTTTATTTCATTGTGTTTAATGAATTTTTTTACTGTTAAACACGCTTAGGAAGGAATTTAACTGTTTTTTGGTATAAGATTTTTTTGAGAGCATACTCAGTTGAAAAGTAAATTAAATAATGGGTTTAACTTCGAAATTGAAATCATCCTAATTTAAATTTTGATTGTTAGTTTAGAAGACTGCTATTATGCATGCAGTTGTACATCAACTTCTACCTTTCGTATTTTAAGTATATTTAACAAAAGCTTATTGAATAGTGGTCAAAGCATACTATAACTGGATTTAAATGTATTCCAATCCTCAATTTCTATTTCCACATCCTGACCGCCATAATGCGATCTGTCGACTTGGTCATAATCAAATTAAAATATTGTGTATATCAATAAAAATGGTCGCTTCCCTTATTATCGCGTTTCACACTTGACTGTTGGGCTATAATTACTCAAGTTCTCATAGTTCCAATGGGTTCGTGTTAGAATTGTTATTAGGGTGCTAGACATTTGGTGGATTGAAGAAACTTCCCTTGACACTTTGAATGGGATGAATGAAAAAATATTTTATGAGTACAAGCGTCGTTTTATAGGCAATGGTGTTTTAATTATCGCCTTTACGCGTTGGGTGTCGTGTGAGTACGTTTCGCTGAAGTAGTTGGTATTAACATCAGTAGAGGACCCTCTACTTTTAAATATTTCAATGTCTCGTGAGTTTCTAGGGAATTCAGTTCCAGCTTTCTGAATTACCACTACCTTGTCAGTTGTATGTACGTTTAGCTAAACCACCTTATCTAAAGCAGTCAATTGTTTTACTCTGTACAACCTCTTCAGTTCTAGCAGTAGGTAATCCATCAATCCAGCCTAGTTCATTAAACTGGTGGTATTCAGCTCCAAGTTAAAAACTAACTGATACACATCCCTAAAATCCTTCGAACTTATCAAAACAAAATTAAATCCTTAAAAGGATAATTAAGCAATAAAGGAACCTATTTGTAACCATCGATTTACGATCCCAAATCGTCCGATGCGAGTCGAATGCGATCGATTGTTTTATCGATTCCCATAATTACGGCGCTTATGGTCATCATGGGTTTATGGCGATATTAACGGGTTTCTCATGTTCTACCGACTTGTAGTGTTAAGTATTGGAGGATGAAGGATGTTTGTTAATGTTCACTCATAAAATTATGAAATTTGAATTACAGCTTTATATTATAATATGCAATTTTATATCCATCATCACTAAGGATAGCACCTATTAATATTTTTGATTTGTTAAAGCGGTTTCAGATTTCAACAAAGCGAGACACTAAGTCGATTTTATTATTAGACACTTTGTTAAAATCCGAAACCGATTCAGGAATGAATCTACAAGAGACTTCAGCATTGATACTACTAACTTTATAATTTAGAATTTACCCACCATTTTACTGTTGTGCATAATTTGGTTGTACATGTCATTTGTACCGTAAGGAATTCAACTTATCCTTTTATTTAAATTAGTCTAATGATACTCTTAATGATTCTCAAACACTTTGAGTACTGCAGCTCAATTATATTGACTATAGTATTTTAATATAGCAATTAAATTATTTAATTGATCTGTCTGCGGAGTATCGCTTTATAATTGACTATTTGCTTTCGATTTTATGACAAACGTTTAAAGTGGGTTTCCGGTGATGTAATAATTCAGTAAAGGGTTTATTTCACAAATTGAAGTAAGAGATGTCACTACGAAATATAGCGTAACTAGTGTTGCCAAATCCGTTTTTTTTGCTCCCACATATGGATAAATTGTAAAAACGGAAATACGCAGGAAAATGCATACCTCACTTGGTTATAATACTTTGTATCAAAATCATGTACTTATTTTATTGAGAACAGTCTCAGTGTTCAATGAGGGTTGGTTATTTTAAAGTAAGATATTACGCGAAATTGGCTGTTTAGATAAAAAAGCGGGACTGGTGGTCATAACAAGTATAAATTAAAAGATAAAACTCCCGGTATAATTTTTTTTTAGCTAGTATACTTCTGATCTTAGAGTATATATATATACTCTAAGCTTCTGATCAAGTTAAATAATAAAAAAAGACATAATCGGTTCATCAGTTTAAGAGCTACGTTATCAAGGTTTTATGAGGGTAGTTTATTCATTTTGTCAAAATTTCAAAATTGGCAACTCACATGTAAATTTTACTATTACGTAGGTATATCTTTATTTCCTACATTCTACTTACCTTCTCGATTGCATTCACTTTTACTTATTACTTGCTCTCGCAATTATAAGCAGGGTTTAACAAGCTATCTTGTCTGTCAGCCTGTAACTAGACAGGTAGGTTGTTATTCAAAAATACTGCTTAATAAATTACAACGTTATTTAGTTTAAGTTGTCTGATATATGTAAGGTTCTGTTAAATGTTAGTATTACACTAATTGTAATGCATTTGTGATCTAGTTCTAGCGGTGTGATTTCATTGGATAATTGGGTTGCTTACCTGACTACGTAATGTAATTTAAATTGGGCGAAAAAGGAATGAATTACTCGGACGAATTAGTGTCAAAGGTCGAAACCCACGTTCGTCTGATTTTAAGCATATGAAGGCATCATGAGGAAACCAGTATACCTGAGAGATTTCTAACAGTGTGTAAAGCCATGTCAGAGGTCGACGGATAGTTTAAACTCTGACACCAGGTTGTTCATCAACCATAGGATGACGAAGAGATCGGGTAACCCGCCTTTTTGTCCCTTATTTCCGTAATAAAATAACAGCATTATGAGGAAATCAACACACCTGTGAGATGTTTTCAGTAGTGAGTTAAGCCATTTTAGAGGCGGCCAATAAGAAGATAAAGCAACTCTCCTTTTTGTCTCTAAATCCTAAGGTAAAATTTATTCGCGCTATTTACAGTTTCCCAAAAAAGAGTCTGCAAAAATTGGGGGCGCACTTTTCATGCTAGAATTCAAAATTTCAAGTTATTTGGCGCTTACACATTTCTATGACGAAATTTTTGTCATCAAATAATTCCAATTATTAATCACTTTTAAGTTATTTTAGTACTCACAAACTTAGTTTTTAACATTTTTAGTTTTAGTTCCAGCTGTCACCACCTCAGATTCTTTTTTGCTTTCACAGAATAAACTAATTACACACATCCTTGTAATCTCAAAACCAGTGGGACAATCCCTTTACGTAATGAAGAAATAACGACAGATTGCCGTCATTTTATTTGAATAAATCTAACGAAATCATCATTATAATAATCTTGACTTCAATCTGAGTATCAGTTGAATAAGGTTTTACTCGTTCGCCTTTGCACTGTGGTTGGGCCGTAAATTTTGTAGATAACATCAGAAAATAGGATGAATGTGTACAAGGAATTGTTTTGTAACCCGCTATCATTTGTATGACAGTTGGTAGCTTGGAAGAATGATCGCAAAATTTTTCCTCTAAAGTTGGTAGTATGAAATCTGTATGTCATTTGTTTTTAAATACTTTTTTTATATTATTAAGTTGGCAAACAAGCGGTTACTGCAACCTATAGAAGCGTGCAACACCAGGGGTAGGTAACATTTGAGCGTTGCAGACTCTGTGCGATGAGATGAGATGGAGAGGAGATTTGACCTCCAGTGCTCTCACTAATCGCACGAAATTTCTTTCTTTTTTTATCTTATGGTCATCGTATCGTATGGTTGGCCTCTGACAAGACTTTAAAGATGTCTCAGGTGTATTGGTTTTCTCACAATGTTCCACGATGTACGAGAATCTGCATGAACCTTAACAGTACCAATACTGACATTTTACACCAATACTCTGTGAGAAGGTGGTACTACCCCAATTCATTGCCCATTCTTACTGATGACTCTACCATTTTATACTTACCATGCTTGATATTCTACATCTTATGTCTTTTGTTTGTAAAACTTATTATCGAGTGTCCAAGTATACAAAGTCGTATATTTTATGTATGTTTTTAACATGTTTATGCACATGATTTGCTTATTAAATGAAATTATTTAAATTATTTTTTATTAAATAATTTTATACAAAGTCGTTTTGTGGCCTGCATCAGTTAAAGCGCCCGCATCATAATACGCAATGGTTCCCAGCTTCGCCGTGCTTTGTGGACGCGAAAACCACTTCGTTTGTATATTCGTCAGTTTGTATATTATACAAACTTAATTTACCTATACTTAAAAAACGGAACAACAAAACCAGATGACTTGAGTATGATTGTATCTTATTTTCCACCATTTTTGTATCTTATTTACTACATTTATACGTTATTCTATTGTTTATTTCTTTGCAAGCATGTTGAAAAATATTGTATGACAGTCGGGCGCGGGTGGTACGACAATTACTAAAGTTGCGCCATTTAATCCCTTGCCTATGACTTGGGCTTTGAATGTTCCTTCGATAGTAATTGTGTACTTACCGCCCTTGTAACATTTGTATCTTATTTCTTGCTAACGCCCATCAATGATATGGTGTCTTACTCGAGTAAAGTTAACTTAAATACTAACTTGAAAACTAATAACTGAACTGGAAAACCTGGGTTGGAATAGTAGAATAAAAAGGCTTCTATTTCTTATTGTATAGGTTAAAACAACTTAATGTCATAGTTTAAACCACACGTAAGCTTCTGATATGGAAGCCGACCCCAACATAGTTGGGAAAAGGCTAGGCTTTATACGCCATCGTGACCTCTCTCAAATGTGCTGGTTACCTCACGGTGTTTTTCCTTCACCGTTTTAAGCAAGTGCTAATAAATTGACTTTTAATAATACGTGATTTCGAAAAAATTGTTTGCCTTGGATTAGAACCTGCGACCTTCACCTTGCCAGTACAATGGTCATAACATTGCTATAAAACAAAGTACCCGCATGTTGAGAGAATTATGAGTATGATGACTGCGAAGAGCGAATGGCGATTGATTTAAATGTATTACAGAGTTATTTATGTCTCAAATGGTCTTTACAAAACATCAGGATAGGCGCCTCTGTCAACTTCGCACTAAGACAAACAATCGGTTGTTCTCTTACCAATGTGCAAACTGTCACAACAGAAAATGCAACTGCAAATACACTTATGGCAGTGAAGATATTTATCGAATAAACTTCGACAGGAGATAAAAAAATTGTCATATAATAATTTTAAAGTACAAAAAGTAATGAAAACTACGACTTCGGATTGTTAGGCAAATTATATTCTATGTAAAACGAACACGACGTATATAAATAAATAGAAAAATTTCACCTTAATTAGAATTAGTCCTAACTACTTTTTACTGGTCATTAATAAGTTGTTAACATTCTTAAACTATGACTCAATAAACACATCATAATACCTAAACGTTGCACAATAATTTATTTTATTTAAGTTTTACCTCTAATAAGCGCACAAAAGTCGCGCTTTGGGAAAGGCCTATGTTCTGGAGTGGACTAATACAGGCTGATGATGATGATGAAGTTTTCAAGGAATGTTTCAATCACTATTTTGATGATTAGTATAAAAATTATTTACTGTTACTGTCAGCCCATATCATCCCACTGCTGGGCAAAGGCCTCTCCCTCTGATTGCCACGTTTTTTGATCCAGAGCCAGTGTGATCCAGTTGAAAATTATTTACAATTTTTTTACCGTGGACAAGAGGCATAAGTTTGTTTGAAAAATCAGTTGAGAAAACAATCCTAATAGATGGGCGACATTGCGGTAGTGTTCTAGTTCTTACTAGTAGCTGGCCAGTTCAGGATAATGTTTTGCACTGCAGTATACACGTGCATTACAATCCATGTGTAACAAAGTGCACTGACTCTTTGATTGTAGACAAGGATACGTCGTTGTCGTTGGGCCAATACACTTCTTCCAATAAAAATGTGTCAGCTAATAATTCAATTTAAATTAGTTGCCTACTCATCAAAATTGATACGAACAAAAATATTGCAGCGTAACATAATTTCAGGATAACATATTTAAATCAACATATAAAACTTTCGATACAAGGTAATTTGGTATCCCACAAAATGAAGATCTCCTAGATTTGTAAAAGTACCGACTTAATATCTTTTGCTTATATTGCCATCTCTATTTACTTTAGTAAATAATGTTCAATCAAACCCTTTATAGCACTGATAGCCTAGTGGTATGACCGTCGACTGACAAGTCAGAGGTCTCGAGTCCCAAGGCGCGCACCTCTGACTTTTCATAAGTTATGTGCGTATTATAAATTACTTATTACCAGTTGCCAAAACGGTGAGGGAAAACATCGTGATGAGACCAGCATACCTGAGAGTTTAACGGGCCAACGGGTGGTTTAAACTCTGACACAAGGTTGTTAATCAACCATACGATAAGAGGAAGAAGATAAATCAAATCCTTTCTAATTCTTTACAATAATTAAATACTTATAAAGGTGGTCCTGGTTTACAACGAAACCCTAAAAAGGATATATACTGACTTCAGTTCCTGAATTGATTCAAAATGTTATCATGTCGTCCATGATTGTTTCAGGTAGTAAAATAATTCAAAACATGTTTTTTATAAATATGCACATAATTATTTTCCTGTAACCGTTGTCATTATGGAAATTCAAATGATCAACGCGCTCTTTCATGTGCTTGCGCATAGCGACCCATTCATCAATAATTGACGTTTACTTCCGTGATACAATAAGCATTTCACACAATAATCTTTTACTGAGAACCTTACACGATATCGCAGAAGGCGCATTCGTGGGTTTGATTTGTGCTACGTCAATCGAAATACGCCGACGGCGAATCGTTTAATCGCTACGTCAATCGAAATACGCAGACGGCGTATCAATTTATTTCTCGTTTCGCTTATCTTGTCAATTTTTGTCTCTAAAATATCGTTTTGTTAATATATTATGTATATTGGAACTTAATATTTTTTATACTACTAAGGCATTATGGAAGGCATAGTTATGAAAGCGGGGGATTGGGTCTTCTAGGCTAGGTGACAATCATAGAAGCCTGTTTGTTTCTTTGGATAACTTGACCACAGAGAAAAAATTCGGCGTTTAGCCTAGGCAATTGATTTATAGCCATACGGCAAAATGTGTTTAGAACACTGTATCAAATTCGCCTTCTGCACCTACCTACTCAATGTCTGACATCACTGCTTTTAAACATAATCCTTATGCAGATGACCAAAGAAAACAAATCCTTGCTATTTGTTCACTGCAAACTCCCACTCCATGCTATTTATATGCAAATCTGTTCGGGAACAAAGTGACAGACGGACAGACAGATGTTACCTGTCAGTGTATTAACATTACATAAGGAGAGGCTAATGACCCGTGCAGGTCAGGTGGGATGGTCTATAATATAGAACATTGTGCCGTGGGAATAGACGTGACGAGACTTGGCAGTCCAACGGTCATACTACTAGGCTATTACTGCTTATAATATTACTTAAAACATCAACAACATAAGAGTCGTGATAGCCTAATAGTATGACCGTTTGACTGGCAAGTCAGAGGTCTTAGGTTCAAACCCAAGGTGCGCACCTCTAACTTTACGTAAGTTATGTGCGTATTATAAATTAATTATTACTCTCCGTGCCTCGAATAGCACGTTAAGCTGTTGGCCCCAGCTGTCAATTGTAGATCTTTGACAGTCGTTACGGGTAGTCAGAAGCCCGAAAGTCTGACATCCAGTCTTACCAAGGGGTATCGTGTAACCCAGTATCTGGGTTGTGGAGGTCTGATAGGCAGTCGCTCCATGTAAAGCACTGGTATTCAGCTGCATCCGGTAAGACAGGAAGCCGACCCCAACATAGTTAGGAAAAGGCTAGGCAAATGATGAATATTACTTAAAACAAGGATAGAGAAACATGAGGAAACCAGCATATCTGAGAGAAGTTGGTCAAATGCTGTGTGAAAGTCTTACACTCTGACACTAGTTCATGAATCATCAGATGAATTGCGATTGGCACCTCTGTCAACCTTTCCCAACAACTTCGTGACGAATCCCATAAAACTCCATCATTAAGACGTGATAATAATGTCATCTCAAGTCTATGAGACGATAATGACATGACTAGTTATAGGGGAAAGCGATAGATCGTAACTCATAGGTAAGTTACGTCTATTTACCTCAGCGCCATTGCATTTTGATTTATGTCTAAATTAGTTAAAGCGTTTATTTGCTGTAATAATTCTGCGCTTAGAGAGCAATATGGTCGGTCATCGACGACGGCGACGAAAGGTAATAGTTTTGCTATATTATCGATCTTAAGTCTATTGAGTGTTGAAATATGTATATATAATATATTAATCATCGTACTATTTTTATAGCTTCTTTAACTTTCCTCTCCTATTTTGTTCAGAGGGTTTAGCTAAGACACCCCGGGCGAGATGTTTTTATTTAGCGCTCTTTTATCCTAATATCTAATTCACAATAGTTCCTAACTGTCGTATCGTAGTAAGTTTCTTGCAACTCTTGCAAGTTGATTGAAGAGATGAGTTGATGAAATCAACTGGATATATACTCAACTAATTCCTTCAAAATCGACCGCTTTGGCTACTATACTTCATTACTAAATGTTTCACATATACTGATTGTTGCATCTCTCATCTGTTCTGGTATGTCTATTATAACCAATCTTAATGGAAAAATTGTGTTTCATTATGGACGATAATGATGTCTGTAATTGCACATACTATCGTAGACAAAGCCGGTGCACCACTCTTAAGGTTAGAATCGCTTGCACCCGGCATACGAACGTAGCGCTAAGCCCACCCCTAGCACATAGCATCGTTCAAAGCATTTTGATCGCAAAGTGGTGCACCGTTCGAGGCCGCGATAGTACAGGTAAAAATACTAGTGCATTAGAAAAAAACGAGGTGTGATGCCTTGTTAAAATGCGGTGCAAAACACACTCACAACTCCATCGTATAGTGTGAAAACATGATCTCATAACTTAAAGACTATTAATGTTTCCGCAAGTATTGCAGACAATAATAAAAGAAGATCACAAAATGTACCTCAAATGCAAGTACGTGACGAACTGACAAAGGTGTCGTGACACTGTCCGACACTAAGTGTCAGTGTCAATAGACACATTGTTTGGACATTAGCGTGGGAAATCCTTACGACAGTTACAAGCTATTTACTTTGTTTTTACTACTGTTTATGTCGCTGAAAAGAAACGACAATAAAGAAATTAAGGCTGGAATGTATGTAGTGGTAACTGATGTTGCTGAGAGTTAATGAGATAGAAATAGAAGATATTTGGAGCTGTCTAATCTGTCAGTGAGAAAAACGAGAATTTTAGTAGCCATGTTATTGTCCCATTCATGCCTTGGCCCCGGCTGTCATAAAAATCTTTGAAGGCCGGTATAGAGATGTACCGTCGTATAATCCTGAGAATTGATCTAACTTTAGAATATTATATCCCTTTGGGTTGTGGAGGTCAGATAGAAAGTCACTCCGTAGAAAACTGATACTCAACAGTATCTGGTTAGATTAGAAGCCGATCCCAAACAAAAATTGGGAATAATAAGAGTGAGGACGATTGTATAAATCCTGTCTAATTTTAAAATGTCCATTATGATCCCGTCTATTATAAGTGTTTAAAAAACTAGCATCTTCTTTGCATCTTTGTAAGCTTTTTCAAGTTGAAAATTTACCTTCTCATAATCCTAAGAGCCTTTATACCTTTGCACAAGCATACAATTGAAGTGGAATAAAAAATTGGGTCGCTTATCACTCGTCCGCTAATAGAGCTGACCGACCCGACCGCCCGAAACTTTCCTGGAAGGCTCGATAAACAATGCTGAATAGCTTTGACCGAAGCGTGTCATCGGCGTGTTGAAGTGGATTACGTTATTTGGGTGTCAGTATTTTAATGAGAATAGGCATAAAGTTTTACTAATTTTCTCCATAAGAAAGAAAGAAAAAACATTTATTCTGGACTCACAAATAGGTACAACACTTGAGTAATAATTAAAAAAAACTAAGGAATACCTGCACGAGGCCAAATAAGGGCCCTATAATGCAGCATAATGCAGCATTTTTAAATTATGCAGCAGCGCTGATATTTTGATAAGTCCCTTATTGTAGTGACGTCACGGATAGCTGCGTACGACACATTACCAATGTATAAAGACTAACAAAAATCCAGGTTTGAGTGTTTCAATTGCGGTGGCGGACGGGTCTGTGTCGCTAGTCTCCCTGTTGGGTCAGACATAGCGGAAGTCACTCTGCGATGTCTGAACTCTGACCTAGTGTAAGACAACCACCTAGTACCACAGTGTAAAATGCGCTAGGTCTGACTTGTAGAGTAAAGCCTCATCTCTATCACCTCAATGCGTCTCTGCCTACATAAAAAAAAAATTAGAACGATCTTATGTTTTGCTTTCAGGGAGGGGCTGTACTCCGAAAATTCGAATTATGAAGCTTCGAGATTCGACTGATACATCGCACGTTTGTTCGTCAAATCACATTTTACTTAATTGTTTTTGTTTTATGGATTTGAAACGAAATTACAGAAGAAAGCACTACTACGTTCAATTAAACATTAGTAATTTGGTGGAAAGATTTTCCTTTGATAGTCTACGTTATTACATTTCGATGCGAAACATCGACTTTCAATTTTGGTAGTAGGACCCCTAGTACTAAGTTGAGTTGGGTCACCTTATCCCTTAGTGATTGGCGCGGCGCGCTCGTCTGTAAACACCTCAATAACTGTTATGTCTACGAACATGAGATGTTGCCAAAATGTTCCGGGAATCGGACGACGGTTAACGCATAACCTTGGTTATGTGCTGATGTCTGTATGTACGGGACTTTACTTTTAATATTTAAAACTGTTGCTCTGGTTTACAACATATTATTGATTTTAATTGAATAATATTCAATATTTAGAGCTTGTTTACAACATTTCATTGATTTTAAATAAATAATATTTAAATTAAGAGCAAATTTTGTTTAGGTACGTTTAGCGCGCTCCCTGCGCTCCCCTTTTTCTTCCAAACCATATATTTTAATTGCATATTGCAATTTCATGACAAGCCACGCTCATGAGTGTTCTTAGTTTTAAAAAATTGAGGTTCCTATTTCCGTCGAGATTTTAAGTTTATAGTTTGGTCTAAAAAATTGGTCTTTTTCTATCTAGCAGCAATTTTTAGAATAGGATTATTTAATTTAATAGCTTGTTTATATTGCTTGTATTATGTTATACAACTAGTTCCAACTAGGTTAATACTATAGAACATAAAATAACTAGTCGTGATGGTATTATTCAGTTTGTCTTAAGATAAGGACTTTGTGATTAATATCGCCAATTATAAACTTTGTTTCGCAATACTAAGTAACAGATGGAGATGAAATAATTAACGTTAATTAATTAATTATGCATTACAAATAGCTTTATCTTGTATTAATTATGTAAATTATTTAGATAAGATACCTACTAATTAAGAAATACGTATTTTTTATTCAATTCCTTGAATTGATGAATTTATTTAAAGAATCAAATAGATTATGAGACTTTACTTTATTTTTAAATATTTTTGATTGAAAAATAAAAGTAGAGGTGGGAAATAGGTTTTGTAATTTATAAACTTGTAATGAAGAATTATATTATTTTGCTATATGATAACGTAGAGCAAAATAATATTATAAGTAATTAGACTATTACTAATATTACTGTTAAGTACTAGTTATTAGACTATTAATTATTAGTAGACTTGAAAATAGCATTCCGTATCATGTGTAATTTTACTTTTCATTAGTCTGAGATTTTTTCTTCAGCTTGGCATTATTATCCTCCAAGGTACGGGTTCTAGTCCTAGTAGCTATTATACTTACTAAAACTAAGACCTGTATAATGCTGTTACAAACTTACTTACATCACAATAATACTTTCCCCGACTTGTAGTTGTCACCGCGGAAGCCTGAATAAAGGTTATCGATCGCCCGATAACAGTAAACGTTACGAAATATCAATACTTAAATGATATCGATAATGTTATCTGGATAATAGTGTTGTGAAATGTCACTGCACTATCTTCTAAGGAAGCTTGGCCGGTTTAGGGTTACAGATTGACCAAAACGCGTGTACAGTAAAAGGTTAATGATAAAAACGATATGTTAGTGGCAGGTTAACTTGTAAAATGTAAATATGTGATGCGATACGGGGATCCGGAGTTAGAAACGATGTGGAAATAAAATATATTAGAAGCTAATGGAAATCAAGACATTGATGAAAATTGTAATAAATAAGATTATTTTTATTTTCTGTTAATTTATTTTAATGCTATTGACTGCAAGAATAGATAAAGGAAATAGACATTAACAATAATATCAGCAGCCAACGAGCGACAAGTCGCAAAGTGAAGCTGTCATGATGCTGTAGCTAATAATGATATTATAGTCAAGTGGTTGGATCAAGTCTAATGTAGAAGTTCTAGACAAAGGCATGCAAAATATTACATGCTTAAAATGGTGAAAGAAAACATCGTAAGGAAGCTCCTATATTTATGTCAAAGGCCAATGCAGACATTGAGTTGTCCAACAACTATACGAAAAGATAAAAACTTTGCACACAATAGATTTAACTTACATGGCCGCCAGTACAATTTCTATTATACTCAAATTGAACACACTAAATTCCCAATACAACAGATAAACGAAATATTTAGCGTAGCAATACAAAAGAAATTCGAAGTTTATAAGCACGTAGTGGTAGTTTTCTTTCTATCTAAAGTAAAGGTGCATTCATAACTTAAGAGTATTTAATATTTTGCCTTTCAAATTAAAGTGCCTACATTTACTAAGCATGGTAATGATAGCCATGAGAAATGGAGCTGTAGGTGGGCTCCACATTTTATACCCACGGACTAGACTAAAATAAGAATAGTATCTAATATACTTGATGCTGTAGAGTTCTTTGACTTTTGATTCATGTAATAATTATGGCAATTCTGAAGCAAATAGTTCAATTCATCTTGATATACAATTCTATGTCGATGATACTAATAGAAAAATAATTGACGTATTTGAAAACACAGCGCCATTTGAACTTGCCTTAACAAAGAATGATGAGTAAATTGAACGATAACGTTTCCCATAAGAGAGACGTATGGGATTTATATTGGGCAAGCATTTATCATGTCTACGACAGTGTATCCAATGCGTGTAAACAAACACTTAATGAGGCGAAAAGTCAAAGAAAACAAGCTATGTACACCCACGCAAATTCCTCTGACGATATAAGAAAGACCAATTTCAATTGAACCACTGCTTTTGTATTTACGCTCTAAATTCAACAATATAAAGTTCATAAAATAAGAAATGTATACTGCTACACTGGTTTATAATTTAGACCTATATTAGGAAGTTATCGCTTTGACGGATAAAGAAATTGATACAATTCATGGAATAGATAGTTGTATTGCATAAGAGACGTTGAATGAAGAAGATTGTTGAATTTATTAAAATAAAAAGTAATAGTAAATTAGATTAGAATTTTAATAGTAGATAAGATGCTATAAATTAACCAAATTAATGAGTTTCAAACTAAGAACCAGTTGGTATAATGCGAGAACATTGTTATGTCACAAATGCAAAATTAACCAATAAATATAACTGTACATACACGTAAATAACAAGGAATGTCAAACCAAATAGTATTTAGTTCTTGAACTTTTGAAAATTTATATCTGATCAAAATTCTCGATTAAATGAACATGAGAATAAACATCAAAATCACACATTTAGCTTTGTAGGATAGCAGTTAAGATAATAATTTAACATGCGCATTGAACAATCAATAGTTCTTACTAAAGGTCTTCCAAAATTCAATTGTGCTTAACCTAAATAAAATCCAAAGGCTACAGACAAAGCTTACTAAAGCTAAGATAAGCTTATTTCTCAAAAAAGCATAACTCATAATCTAAATTAATGAAACCGAATAAATTATGACCCAATTAAAATAGTTGATGCCTAAAAAAGATAATTATTTGCTACCTATGTTAACATGGAATTTCATAATATTGGACTTCTAAGGCATATTTTGGTAATTAATAGCAGAGAATTCTATGTTATGTTTCATCGTCTACCACTTACGTATTTCTTGGAGGGCTGTCAAGTATTGCCAGTGACTCAAGGACTCTTAGAGGCGCCAACAAGCAAACCTTGAGAATTTTTACAAAAATATATTTTACAATAATCCCAAATCTTATCCACTCTTATGTCAATGTAATAAAGGCGATTATCCAACATTTCCGTGTTATAGACAAGGTCCTATTTATGCAAATTTTCAAGAAAAGCTTTCGATTTCGTAGCTACGTTGTTGCATCTAGTTAATTGGTTGGAAACTAGTAATCTTGCTTCGTAAGTTATGTATGAAAAATCAGTTATTCAAGTCGTTATTTTTAATGAAGGAGAGGACTTTATTATCTTTATGTGACTGATTATTGTTACCTTCTTATAAATTAAAATCAATAGGAATAGACAATTCTTTATTTCAATTTTCTTTTACGAGAGATATATTAAAGCGTTTTACTCGTATGCTATTAGTCACTAACTTGTAAATTGTACCGTACTTTTTGCAGGTGCCCAAAAAAGTCTGATGAAGACAATTGGTCGGCTGCGAGACTGACCACTGACCGTTATTTGAAAACGTCCTCACACTGACTAAAAGTAATTACATTTTAAACGGAGTCATTTAAAGTACACGCAACGCGGTCTTCTTTGATACTACTCACTTTTTAACACAAAGCAATCGTTCAATTGCTGTCAACAAAAGATAAGACACCATTTAATTTTTACTTACAACATTAAGACTGATGCTTCAGAATTGTCAACTGTATGTCTTTGATGTTAAATGTAACGTGCTCTTTGGTGACACGGTCTAAAGAAGTTAATATGAGAATGACAGATTGAGGCCGTGAAGCCTGTTTTGCCTCAAGTGGCAAATATTGTGATTCTTTGTATGAAGCACAAAAAACACTTAAGTCGAGATAAAAATAAGTAATACCAACAATTGACAATATGAAGAACTGTATAGATTCTAAAGTGGTTAATTACAAATGGATGATTCACGTTCGTTTTCTACAGTTTTATTTTTTAGACGGCCCCGGCGCAAAAACTTGGAACATAGAGTATTTGCTACTAAATGTCAGTTCCACTTAACGCAATATTAGCAGATTTATTAATAGCTCAAAAAACTTTGTGACCACTAAGTGGTGCTTGAAGTTGTTTGAATTGACTATAAATAATAACCACCCACCCAAAACCCTGTAAGTGATAAATTATGATAATGATAAATACGGACAGAACAATGTATTGACAACTTAATAACTTCAATAACAGTTACTATGATAAAAATAAAACTGTAGCTTTAACGTAAAAACTAATAAAATAGCAATATATTCATATAATGCTAAACTCGAACTTGCTTATTTTAATAGGTTAATCTTGAATACTTAACTCAATTTGTCATGAAATTACTTGGATGCGTATGTATAATTTGTGATAATGATACAAGTTGCCACAGCTTCACACATCAACCCTTCTTGTGGGAAACAAATTAGCAAAAGGTCCACGATTCAACAAACGAGGACCAAAAAACAATCACCTACATTTCTTCGAACGTGTTCACTGAAAAAAAAAAGATCACAGAATCTGTGTCACGTGTACAAACCCCTAAAGCTGTGTTTCCAATTTTCCGAAAAGTTTTAGCGAAAAATCATGTTCATTCGGTGATGATCGGTTACGCTAGACAAACGATACTTTTAAGTCCCTTTTTATGGCAATCTTGTCTTCTCTAAGCGATTAAGATGCTAGGGTTTTGATGTCTTCTAACCTGATCAAGAACGAACTTTTGTTCAGAAATAGTGTGTGTTCTCTCACTTGAGTATAAACAAACTTCTGTTTCAAACGAAATAGTAATAGTAATTCGGATTATTATATATTCGCTCAAATCAAAATGTTCGCTCTGCTGGGAAGTTGAAACGCAGCTTTACGTCTCATATTCACGCATTGTTTAAACACTTTGTCCGAGGGACAGACCGATTGGCAACTTTTTGTTGCGTACAAGATCATTCACGCTTTCAAGGACCACTTAGAGATCCGATGACGAAAAGACAATGCTCGACATCTTTTTTATTTTCTCTTTGTTTAGTGGCGCCAGTAATTTTGAAAGACTTGTATTATTTTTGAGTAGTAAATAGACGATTGTATAACTGTGAGCTTTCTATACATTTGTTTTCAACGTTAATTTAAAATAAATAAAGTGGCGCCATATTAAAAGTGTAAAAAGACTTAGATGTACTTTAATTTTGCATTTTTACCATGATGTAGTGTGCAAAGGTGGTTTTTTGGATTTTATTTATTGTTGCAAACAAAATAGAGCTTTTTTTATTTACATTTTTATTGTTACTTGTTAAAATATTACTGGTTTATTTTTAGACTATAAAAGCACCCACATTATTTTTCATTATTCCAACCATATTACAAGACATTTATAAATTACGAGTATTTTGTCCTTATGCTTTACAAAAATATCTACATGTACAAACGGGATTAATATCCATTGAAACAAATAAAACAATTCAAAAAGAAATTGATGTTAACAAATCTAGTGTACTAAGTAACAAAAAATAACGCATGTTGGAAAACAATATTCATATAGATAAAGTTAATTACGTCACTTAAGAATAGAAACCTTCGAACAAATTAGGTAACGAAGCAAGGGTTTCCAATACAAATGAGGTTAAATGTCGGTTCCTTTTAAGCAAAGGTACGAAGGAATATTAGTTAACTTTCTAGCTCTGACGCTTCGAGTAATGAGGGCTAAAATGGGTGGACTACAATTACCATATTGATGCATAGGTAATTTGAATTTCTCTTTTCGATATCTGTATTTGATAAGGCTATCTCGTGATTGCGTATTGAGCTTTTAGTATATGTTCATTAGGCAGCATCAGTATCAGATGTATCCATTTGGTAGTATTTTTAATTACCTACTTGTTTTGATGATTATGATTCTTTCTTCTAACCATTAAATTGTATGAAAGAATTATAATTACGGGTACGTATGTCTTAGTCATTACCCAAATATATTTGAGTAACAAAGACATTTGATACCCCGAAGTCACACGCATCATCAACTGTATAATTTTCTACTTCGAATTTCGGGCCTTTCAAGTTACTTCCTTAGAAAGAAATCACGTCTGTTGAAACTGGTATTTCACACATACATTACAGCTATGCGGATACAATTAAATTCCGTCGGTATTGGAACAAAGTCTCGGTATTCAAAAACCGCACCTTTCCAAGAAAAACCGAATTCGTGTCTTACGTTTCGTTTTCTTAGAAATGGGAGCACTATGGGAATAACAATGGGAACGTAAAGTATTTGAATTGCAACCAACTAGTGCGTCGGCGCCGGTGGTAACTGGTCCTTAAGAATGAACTTCGCTAATACGCTATTGTAGTTTTCTTATTGAAAGTATGAGTCAAACAGGCAAATAGGCCATGATGTTTGAATATACATTTCTTTCATCCAGTTGTAGTATGGTATTGTATTGTTTTGTGTGATGAATGTTAAATTACGATGTGTACGTAGAGGCCTATTACTTACTAACTTTGCTAGCTCAGCGACAAAAAGACGACGAGATTGACCACTGATATTAAAACCCACCATTCGTCCCTTTCTTCCCCTACGGAGTATACAAACACGCAGTGACTTGAGTTTTGTGTGGCTCTGTCATGCATAATATTCTAAAGCACTGGTTTATTTCTATCAAGTTGCTCAAATTGTGTCAGTAAAATGAGGAATGCGATACATGTATTCCAAGTCCTTTATCTAAAACCTTATTATACTCTAAAAGATTTCGTAACACCTCGCCATGTCACATGGTATTAATCCATATAAATGGTACACCATTATCCAGCGCTGGCGGCTGATTGAAAATTTATTTGATTTACAAATCCAATCGGTAGATATTGATATTTGATTTATCAGTCCTATAAGTTGGACCTCACGAGTGGTATCGATTAGTACTGTTATGGTAACACCCATTTGTTTTTCTGTCACTTTATGTGCATAGAGAAATTTTATGATTTGTTTGGTCTACTTTTTTATTGCCGCCTCTATGTTGCGCCGCCCTATCGTGATTTCAAATTCTAGCGGCGTCGTGAGTATAAAAATGAAAGGCGGTTTTGATTAAGTTAATTTGTTGAATAATCTGAATACTTTATCATTTGTCACATAGTTGTTCAGTTCTCCGAATGATTATGTTTCATTGGTACCCATATCAAAACTCCTTAAAACATTACAATGCCATTTGGATTTACCGTGACAAATAGTATAATATACTTAAAAAATAATGTTAGTTTAAAAGCATTTGCAATGAAGAGAGTATCAATGTGCACTTTTAAGAAAATTAAGTCAAATATTTTTACCAATGCTTTAGGTTAAAATAAATTTGTATCAGCTCCTATCAATAGACATGAGCTGGGATTATCTGATGTTACTGACTTAAGCATCGATTTATTGAACTAAAATTCCATTTACGCTAAAATATAGCCGCAATAATTTGTGTTAGGACATCGATGACAGAATCCATTGAATCTATTAACACAAGGCGTTCTAGAAAGAACGATGAGCGATGAAATGTGCCCAATAAATGAAGCATGAAAAAGGCGGGCAACTGTATCACGGATGAATCTTAAAGCTAATAAATCGGAGCTTGGCGGCACAAAGTATTGTTAACTTTTACTTTCTTTTAATGCACAAACGAGCTCTGATTTCAATGAATAAAAATGCATTTTACAACGCATTGTTGACCATTCATAGCCTGATGAAAAAAGTAGTTCTAATTTCGTCGATGGATACAAAGAACTCTGGCGTGCAAATATAAGGACCCCACACGCTCCTTGCAGCACGCCCGGCCTGCTACTAAGTAAACAATTACGGAATGAAGTGAAAATAAAAAAGTTATTTATTGTTCCGGCCAGAGGTTGAAGGTAAGGGTTTTTATAGTAGTCCGCTGGTGAGGGATTTACTGTTTATTTGCACTAACAGTTGCACGTGTCAATTTAAATTCACTTCCTGTTGGAGATATTTTACGTTATCCTACTAATATTATAAAGGCGAAAGTTTGTAAGTATGGATGTATGGATGTATGGATGTATGGATGTTTGTTACTCTTTCACGTAAAAACTACTGAATGGATTTGAATGAAACTTCACCACAATATAGCTTATACATCAGAATAACACATAGGCTACAATTTATCAACATATCATGCGGGCGAAGCCGCGGGCGGAAGCTAGTACGACATAAAACACTATTACATACTTGCTAAAATTGTGTTTTAAACATAAATGAACTAATAATAAGTAATAAATGTTCCTAAAGAATGTATATTTTGAGTATTTAGTTCAAGTTTACAGGAGTCGGATAACTCGTCAGGCTCTGTGCAGTTGTAATTTTACCTATTTCAATGTTATAGCAAAATATTATCAACAAACAGTCATTTAAATTTAATAAGTGATATTTTAACTAAAGTATTATTTGATCTGAGTGATAATACTGATAATAATAATTGTGCAGATTAAGTGTTTATAATATTTCGTAAATTTACTATCAAATTAGGTATTAACACTGCTTATTTGGGTCAAATAATATTCACAATACAAAATTATATTCAGTTTAAGATATAATAGTATTCGTCTTTTATGAAGTAAGGTAACTTAAGGAGATCTTTAATATGTACTTAAAGCTTTTATAGCTAATTGATTGATTTACTCATAAATTATATAAATGTTAAAACAGATTAAAATATCTGTAACAATCAAGTTTGAATTGCTCAAAATTCGATTTCGATGCAAATCTGTGAATACGTTTTATTTTATATCAAGATCTAGTAAAAGATCCCTTAATGCTCGAAGCAATATATCTCAAATATTTAACGGCTGAAATATTAAATGATAAAGGAGCAGTTATCCAAAGGACAGTAATGGTCAATTGTAATAAAATATTCGACAATTTGCACAACATTATAATAAACTACTCAATGAGATATGAACGAAATATCTTAGGGCTGATGACTTTGAAAAAAGAAATGCAAAATTCTACTTTATATGATTAAGTCTCGCTTGAATTCGTAAGTAGGTACGTGGGTAGGTAGGTAGGTATTGACTATTGAGTAGCTCGAAAATAATGATTTTGATTATTTGTCAATTTTAATAATAAACAGAACGTAAAGTGTAGCTCACGTTGCCAGAATTGATAGTTACACAAAGAGTCATATGAAAAGTTACAATTAATATGAACCTAACACATGGTGACACTCAGTTAACTACTAGTTATCAAGTTGATTACAATAATTTTCAGGTCCTAGACAACGTTCCTTTAAGTGGTGACAGAACTGTATAGGATGACCTCATGTTCTATGCATAACTAGTAATTTATCTTAATAATTCAGAAGAACATTTATGATAACAGACTTATTGCTCTTTCAATCAAAAAGTATTAAGCACTTATAGCATAGGCCATTTATCAAGAAGTAATCGATGTAATGAAACAACTTTTAACGGATATAATTCGCGTTTTTATTTTGATAATACAATCCTGACGTTTCGAGTACTTTGCAGCACTCGTGGTCGCAGGAGTGTTCGCGAAAGTTTGAGACTATATTAAGTAATCGATGTACAAATTTGTAAATCATAATACTCTTCAAATTGATAAACCCTTTAAAATTGAAGGAGGTAATTTAGTGACATTCGTAATTTGTTGAATAGTTTTTAAACTACTGATTTATATTATGCTTTTTATTTCGAAATAAAATATTAGGGTTACTCTAGTCTGATTTCTTCTATTCTTAGTGATAGCCCTGGT
Organism: Protodeltote pygarga; assembly: GCA_936450705.2. Taxonomy (NCBI): domain Eukaryota; kingdom Metazoa; phylum Arthropoda; class Insecta; order Lepidoptera; family Noctuidae; genus Protodeltote; species Protodeltote pygarga. Next base: position 13,095,980 of record OW388263.2, read on the forward strand.
GGTTGATTGAAAAGCCCTTACAATGAAAATATTACGCGATTGCACATAACTTGTCTGCAGGCGCTTGCTTTAACTAGCTCGTTGTAACTTGTAAGTAAATATGGAAGATATTGTTTCTCATTGTTTCTGTGATTCTGATGGGACAGAGTTTTGCACCATATTGGTCTTGTGCATTTATTTTTTAAAGCATTCCATATTTTTACACATGGATGATATTTTAAATAAAGTAAGTTATAGTAGTAAGTTTTACTCTCTAGTTCTTGTCTTTTGACCCTTATTATTTAGGAGTCGTAAGAACATTATATAATTACATAAGTATAATTATGAAAAAATAGACTTCATTTTTGCCTACCTATTTCTGTTATTAATTTAAACAATAACGACAATTATCAAGATTTCCAGCATTAAGACATATTGAATGGTCTTAGTAATTAAAATTATTGTTTTCATCATTTTCAATATCAACTTTAACTTATTATCAATATCAAGACAAAGATTAAAAGACGGTTTCTGAATTATTTTTAATAAAATTATAAGGAAATTAAAAAATATTCCTAGATAAACGCCTTATAAAGTCTTGATTAAATTAAAGCATTTAAAGTTTTAATAAAGTAGCTTGATACTTTGAAATGAGCCTAATTAGTTCTCAGAAGATTACGTATACTTAAAAAACCGTTACAATTTAAATTTACGATGAATGCTGCTACAGATGACTTTGTTGTGTGGTCCAAAACAATCTACTAAAAATCTGTTTATTTTCTCGAAAAATATAACACTGATACCAAAAATCAGACCAAACAGGATCAATAGTTTAAATAACTATTACCATAACAGTACATACCATGGAAAGAAATGTGCATTGTAAGCAAGAAATAAATAAATAAATTTCAGTTTGACTAATAATAAAGTCGAGCAAAAAATTAAGCACATTTATTCAAACATAAGTTGCTTCTTACTTGAAGGTAACTGTACCTTTTAATTTCCTGAGAGACATAAATCTGAAACAAGCAAGGCCATAAAACAAAGTGTCAACATTTTAACAGCTGCTAATTCCACAAAATTAGATAGCTAAATGATCATAAACTTTGCTATTCATTCAATTCAATTCCTAGTTGTCGATTACCATAGTTCCCGTTTGTAAGCATAAAATGCATCCGGCCAATCTATGTGACATTCCGACGGACACGCGGGTTCCATTTAATCATATAGAAAGTGTCTGTGTGTTGCTTGAATATCAATATGTTTCTATAAGGGTTGACAATTGGTCATCGGTTTCTTTTTTCACTGAAAAAGGATGTATCGTTAGATTAAGAGGAGTGTCCTCCGAAAGCATTGAGTGTGCTAAACGCAAATAAAGTTTTATCTTAATTTGAATAGGTGTTACTCAAATAAAATCAATGAAATTTTGTAATCAAGATTTAGAGACTAATATCTGTGTCTATTTTTTTGTCAGATTTCAATTAGAATACCTATTTATATATTTTGTATTCCATTAAAATATTATTTTGAAGAAATCTGATGACAACATATTTGTGTAATCAAAATCCCGGCGGTCATTTGTTTTGTCTGAGTGCTTGTGGATAATTTATTATTATTTTTATTTATTTTTATTGCAACCAATTACAATAATTAAAGATAACTAAAAGTGTTAAAGTGTCAAAACATGAAATTTAAAAACTAAAAGAATTACTTGTAACAAAACATATTCAATCGCAAGTATATTATAGCTAGCAAAGTGAATTTATAAAAGTAGAAATAGTAATAAAAGCCAAAAGATTGACTTATTTAAACCATGTTTCCAATCACAAAAGTTAAGACAATTTGATCACACATAACTCTTCTATAATTAAGTAGACAGAGCATTAAATGTAAACTGGTAACATCTCATCAAAGTTAATCTTAATCAAAAACCAACTCGCAGTGACACTGGCTATTTAACCGTAAAATTAATAGACAGTTCTTCCGTTATTATAAAAATTATCATATCAAGTAGGTTTCGGTGTGAAACGCCGCCTTTTTCTTAATTTTTAATCCATTTATTTCTTGAAGCAACACGTGGTGCATACCAATCGCTTAAAATTGTCTCTAGCTAGTCAATTAAATTGAATAAAAATTGTTTCCGAATTAAATCGTGTTTGTTTAAATTATCAGTGAATATTTAGGGAGTGTAAATGATAAGTATCATGAAGGTAATGTTGTGATGGTATGAGAAGTCAATATAGAATGTATACAAAGTGTCAATTTGCATAATGTTTAGGAAAAAAGTGTAGGTGTATGTAAAGACTTTTTCATTGAGAATTCAATTCTGAATGTTACAGGAACATTACGCATTGAAAACGTGTACTAATGTGAAGTTAATGAAACGCCATCAACAGTATTAAAATTCAAATTGTTACTAAATCAACTGTTACTATATTCTAAATAGTTAATAATGAAATTTGCATAAATAGACAATTTTTTCAATTTCCAATTGAAATTCCCAAAATTAAAGCTTACTAATACCAAAACTTAATGTTTTAGATAAACCAAATACTTAAAAATAAGGCGAAAACAAAAAAAAAACACGGTAGTCAAAATCATTAGAATGTATTCATCTGTTAAGTTATCTATTTTCAGAATAGATACGGCAAACAATGTGGTAGTTAATAATCATGATATGACAAAACAAATATCTGTGGACAACAGTTTTGCTACCAAGGAATATTAGACGCAAGCATGCGCCTTGTCTCTGCAGCTTGGAATTTTAGACTACATTGATTTTGTTGGCAGTACATTCGATTTCTAATTGTTGTGTAAATTTGATATTGCTTCATTTAGCTCGAGCTATTTGTTTGTTTTAGTTAAGAATCTATTGTGATCAACTGTAGTTGTATACTGACGAATTTATGTTGAAATTTTTAAGCCCTTTGTTGCTGCCTTACTAGAAAATGCATTGTTGCCTAATTGTCTATTATCATTTTTTTAAACTATATCAGTAAATCGTTTTCCAGAATAATATTAATTTCTATTTCTTTAAGAATTCTTTACTTTCTTTATTGTATGGTTGTTAAACAATTTGGTGTAAGAGTTTAAACCGCCACATACCACGATATGGCTTTACGTAAATTAAGTTGAAAAATCTCAAGTGTGCAGGTTTCCTCACGATGCTTTCCTTCACCGTTTTAGCAAGTGATATAATAATATTATAAGTAAGATAAGTATATAAATAAGATAATTTGTATAGACATTAGGAGAAAATCCTAGTATCAAATTTTTTTAAAGAAAAAAAAACTTCAATCTTCTATCACTTACAGATGTCACAATAAAGGGCATCGTATTATTGCATTGTAACACTTCATCGATACGTACGTCAGTGGTAAGTAAAAGCTGTAAAAGCTTACTTATACTATTAGTGTGAACAGTAATTGCTTAAGATTTGTCAAAGTGCACATAACTTTGTCGTTACGTCAAACTAAGTTGGTTTTGTAACGCTTGGTTCGAAGTATAAGCGAAAGCGAATTCCAATAAGCTTTTATACGATGGTGATGTCAAAATAAAACTTCTACTTTAAAATAATTGCTGCCAAATTCAATTGATCTAATTGATTTTTTTTACTATAGTCTTCGGTATCATTTTTTCGGTGATTGGATGTGGAGTTATTGATTACTTGTTAACAAGCAATTAGCATTGTTCATTTAAATGTCTGCTACCAGAAAATCCAAAATTCAGTGTCCCTCTTTATAAAAAAAATGCGCTAATCAGTAACATCATATTTTGCGAATGACGACGGAGTTTGTGAAGTTTGTGTGTGCGTGTGTGTTTTTAAATAACTGTGTAAAGCGACAAATCTAAGTCAACTTGTTCTTCTCTCGTACCTATTTTCTTTTACATTATTTTAAGAAAAAAAGATTTATTGAATGAAATTTGCACAACTCGCTTACCGCTACTCGTCAACGGTGGGACATGTGCCTAAAAGTGTAATAATAATTAAAAATATAGGAATACAAACATTTTATGTAAAATTTAATAAAAAAATTCAAGAGTAAAATTTATTTTAAAAACGGCTTTTATCATAAAGTTAAAAGTAAAATATATACCTAGTAACATAATTAGAATATTTTCAAATAAATTATTCTTTTTGTAATCAATAAGTGTTCATTTACATAATTTACGGCATTTTAATATACTTTTTTGGTTGAAAATACGGTTTTAAACTATAACATTTTATATATTTAATGCTCTAACGCAGTAATAAAGTTATATTTGTAAGATTATGCAGTTGACAGTTTTATTTCTTTTGAATAATTAATTTATTAAATAATGTCATTCTTGCAAAAAAAGTCTATTATGAGTCTACATAAAAAAACCAGTTTTAGCAAATTAGGTTACTATCGATGACATCAAATCTTAGTCTAAGTTTTTGGATACAGTTACACATACATGACAATGTCTGCTTAATATCCTAGATGACACAAATGCTCACAAATCCCTTAGAGACAACGGTATCTACAAAATGTTTGACTCGTCATGAAAGTGAAAAGAAGAAAGATAATCTTAGAAACATTTTTATTCAGCCTTAATTTAAATTTGACAATAGTATAATGTTAAGAAAAAAGATTTGGTAGGAAAATAGTAGATATTTGACATTTAAAGCTTAAGGTTAACAGCTATTGTCTGCCAAGCGGACCCTGACAGTCTTTTAAATTTTTAAAACAGATCCCCTAATTGGTGACTCCTTATATCTCTTCCAATACTACTACCCCGCCCAACGTTTTTCACTTACACCATACCCTAAGTGCCCCCAGTACAAAGTCATCAACATTTCAGCGCTGGGCGGCTGCGCATGCACACACTACTTGATTTATAGTTATTTTGCTCTTGAAACTATCTCCTCGCCTCCAGTCTATTTGAGGGTGCCACTGAATGTTTACGGGGACTAATAATCATAGAAACTTATGTTCCAGCAAGTTTAATTGTTGAACAATGGAATTATGGCCACCCGGCAGGATTTGAAACAGTATAAGTAACTTTATTAAAGTCAGAAATTTTTGTAAAAAGAAAGAAAAATAATTACGAGCAGGATTTGAATTTGCGACATAACTTAACTTTACTTGTTTAACTGGTGCCTAGAAGTCATCAGTTAAAGTCACTCAGTTACCGCAGACCCAGTGTGAGTGAGTGGCCAACTTCTTTCACTGTTGACATGAGGGATCTTACACTTTTGACATATGCAGCAAATTAAGTAGTTGTTTCGAAGTAATGGACAACTCTTCATAAGTCTTATATTTTGCGAAAACGCGAGTGTTTTCTCATATTGAATAGCCCTATAGTTGGTAATAAGTTTGAACGCGATAATCTCAAAAACAACTTGAATGTTTTTTTTTTGCGTTTTATGACCCGTTGTCGTTGCACTGAAAAGGTCATCCTCATCCTCCTAGCCTCATTATTCCCAAACTTTGTTGGGGTAGTGTTCTTTATGACAGCGTGTGGGATTTTTTTTTGTATGTAAAAATTCCTTAATGCGCCAGAAAACAGCGCACCTTGGCACGCGCCGCTCGAATTGGCAGGCACCGCTACAACAACATTTGCGTAAATATGAACGCAATTAAGATTTAGTCATTGCACCATTCGTGCTGCAGCAGATGGCAATTCGAGTGGCACGTACCAGGGCGCGCTGTTTCCTGGCTGATGAAAAAAAAACAGATTTGAATTTGGTGAAATCGTAATTCAAAAGTATGCCCCCAGATTGCCAACCAGTCGCTCACCGAGCAGATCTCCTCGGTCTATGACAGGCAGGCTTAATATATTATCTTAATACCCGACAAGTCTATTTAAAGATATGACTGAAATGTAGCATATTACACATAGAAAGTTATGTTTCATGCGATTTTATTGCAGTCGTTAATAACTTGGTGTGAAAATTAAAGCTTAATATAGAAATTAACGAACAGAGAAATAATAATTATGTTACGTGGATAGAAAACTTAAAGTACAAAATGGTTTCAGTAATATGAACTGACTGAAGATATTTGAGTGAAAACAGAATAATTATAAACCTTGCAATATTAAAGTAAAATAAATATGTAAAAAGCTTCACGTAACCAGAGAGCTGGCTTATTCTTTGGTCAACGAATAAGTATTTCCATTCAACGTGGCAATGCTGGGCACTCTTCTAGGCACTTTGCCGGACGAAAGTGATGCAGAGGAGTACTTTGACGCATAATAGACACCCCTTTTCTTTAAATTTCTTTTTTTTAATGGCAAGTGTATATAATAGTTATTTTTATATTATTTTTTTTTATAGACTCACGCCTGTATTCCCCAGAGGGGGTAGGCAGAGGTGTGTAGTACACCCACGTTTCGCCGGCTATGTAATAAGTCCCATGTAATAGGGGGCGAGCCTATTGCCATTAAACGGGCACAATTCCAGACTCCGTGCTGCTACTGAGCATTTCCTAATGGAAAAACCCAATAACACTTTGCCCGACCCGGGGATCGAACCCAGGACCTCGTGCTCAGCAGTCGCGCTTGCTCCCACTAGACCAACGAGGCAGTCATAATAGTTATATTTAATAAATAAATTATTGTAGGTATATTAAAATGTAAATAAACTTTATAGAAAGATAAAAATGAAAACAAGCAGGACTTGAATCTTCCGACTTACTGGTTGTAACCAATAGCTACTCTGCCTATTCGAAACCCCTTTCGTGCTATCAAATTTCTCTTCTACATTTAACCTTTCCAGACGGTAGTAGACGTGTTTATTTCCGTTAACCTTATTAATTCAATCCTTATCGTATGGTTGAGGATCAACTCACATAGTTTACACACCCAAAGGGCCTCTAATATAGCTTAAAATACTGAAAAATCTCTCAGGTGAGCTGATTTCCTCAAGATGTTTACCTTTACGTCTGAACAATCGATTTCAACGACACAATGTGACCGGAATAATCACATAACATACTTAATCGATACGCGAGCGAAGCCCGCGCGCCGGCGCCGGCGCCAGCTAAGTAGTACTGCATAAAAGCATGCAATTTAATCAAATATTTTGCCCTGTGTGATTTCAGGGCAGAATTACACCAACGCTTCTCCCTCTATGTGTCGTAAAAGCTGACTAATGACGGTACAACGAGCAACACCTAAACTGCTTCTGGTGGATGGTACTCTGGAGCAGTGGCGTGCCTAGGCCCAAATAGCAAGGCATGCCCATCATTTTTTTCAAGGTTTAGGTACTTATGAATGAAGTATTAAAAAACACAACCAAAGTAAAAAAGCACTGAAAAGTAAATAATTTGTAAAAAAGCGCCATCTCTTGAAATTATGCAGAACTTTAATACCACCCAGTAAGGTTCCACTCTACTCCACTCCATCTCTCATCGATATTCTATAGGAATTATTTACTTACTACAATTTCTTTGATAAAAATTACCTTAAATAGATGTTGTTGCATTTGACTTGATTTTAAGTATGTTTGAATTATCATACTATTACTTCAATGCAATGTTATGGTCAACGTAAACATTAAAGGTACATACCTTCTTTGAGATCCTAATTCCTATCACATACATAACTAACGAGAATTGTAAAAAGTGATAGGAGCGGCTAAATTTTTTTACATATTGAGATGCCTGTGTGGTGTCGTTTTATGGCAACTAGTCTGAAGTATTTTCTTGTCATTCACGATAAAAATGCAACACCAACAAAATAATTTGTTCAAATGAGAACAACCGACAATCCACAAATTTCTTTTTAGCAAAATTCAAAGTATTTACCTTTCTGCGATCTAATAAAACTTGCACATACTTATAAAGCGTCGTTTTAGGAGCGAACCATTTACGCCAATTGAAATTCATTATTTATATGTAATGAATATTAACTTAAACAAACTCAACTATTATACGCTTTTCAAGATTGTATTTCCACTATACACATCATACTGCACTACTATTATAACCATTACAATTTCTCTAAACAACAAAGTCAAATTATCAAAAAAGCACTCCATTCAATATTCCGCGCAAACTAAAAATCTTGTTTATTTACATACTTCATTCATACATTTAAACATAAACGTCACCGCATGCAACAAACATTAAAAAAAAGCAGCTAATCCAGGCTTATTTTGTCGGTACATTTCATGATTTTAGTACTCAAATAACATCTATGAATCCAATGCACTTACATTCAAGAAAAAATCCACCACAACCCTCATTTACATTCAACAAGTGCGAGCGAGAACAATATAGCAGGCTGCGCACCGTACCTTTAACTTCATGCACCGTGTAGGCAAAATGACAGTGAGTGAAGCGATTGAAGGGATTGTCAAAATTGCGATACGTTCCGTGCCACGCACGGAATGCTTTCCATAGATTTAAAGTTTAAACGAGATCGCGCACTCTGCATAATTGAAAAGTGGCGCGAGATTTAAAATATCATATTATTCATATAATGGTACGTAATTTATTATGACGTGATACTTTTGTTGGTTATTTTCTAGGGCATGCCAGGCTTTTCGGCTTATATGGTAGTCCCGCCCCTGCTCTGGAGGTTTCGGCCGTGGTTAGTTAACATCCACTGGACAAAGCCTTGCTACCGCGCGACTTCGTCGTGTTCTAGCATGATGATTGGTAAAGGGGGATGGGTCAGGACAAATACCGTCCAACTTCCGTCCTCCTAATTTAATGGCAAGATGCTTCATCTTAGACTAGGTACAACATTGCTTACTACCAGGTAGGTTTGAGGTAAAAAAAACCTTTTTTCATAATAAAGGTCGAGAAATGAGACATTAAGTCAATTGTTACATGCCGCCGCACCTCCAAGATAGCAAAGGTTTCTATAGTTAGCGGTTAAACGGTTTCGCCTTCTCCAACTGGTGTCACGGGTTCGATTCCTGCACATCCCGTGCATCTTTTTCTGTGATCGATTAATAATTGTTCCAGTATATTTAGTAGGATATTGTCCTAGTGTGATATTATGCTTAGGTACAATATACATCTCTGAATTTTTGTAGGGAAGAATATCACCAACGTTTTTACCTCTGAATGTCTTAAAAGTTGAATTCCGTGAAGTCTATCTGGGGGACGGGTCTTGATGATACCGTCCAACTTTCATCCTCCTGCTTAAAAAAAATGTTCTGTATGGTAAACCACAACACGACAACACCATTTACCATTAGGTGGATGGTAAAACAGATTTCGTATTCATAAAAAAAAACTTGGACGGACCTGTAACCTAAAAATGAAATGCACGAGACTTAGAAATGTGTTCTGATAAGTATGTCGTTATATTTATAATTTATGAGCCACGTATCGTGTAAATTATATGTATTTTCTTATACATAACACTTGTTCAATGCTTATTTATAGGTATGACTTATGTGCTGCGTGTATGCTTAAATGAGATATAGTTTAAGGTTAACCTTAAGGCTGTGTAATGATGTATTAAGACGCCTTTATAAGCATGTTAAGGCATAGGGAGGTTACTTACAGAAACAATGAAGTGGTATAACCGTTACTAGTAAGTCTCGTGTACTTTTTTTCGTAGGTGCCTATTAAAAAAAAGAGGAGGTAATCAATTCAATGAGTATCAAAACTTATATCAATGTTTGTACACCAAATTATCCGTGATTAGTGGATCGTTATGAGTATTTTTTTTTTGTTTTTGTATGAAAAACTAGAGCACTATAACCATTAGAAATTTATAATCACATGTACACAGGGTAAAGAAAAAACATCGTGAGGAGTCCACACCTGAGAAAATTTTCAATGGTGTGTAAAACCATGGCAGAGGCCTGCGGACAGTTTATACTCTGAATCCAGGTTGTTCGTCAACCACACAAAAAAAGGAAAGAGTATATTTATAAAAAAACGTATTTTTTTTAAGTGAACTGTAACTTATATTTTTAAGTTATGCAAAAGAATGTGCCACTCCAAAAGTCTTGTCAAACATACTCAGGTAGGTAACTACGCTACGTATCTATAATTACGCGTACGTCAATATTTTCGTAGTAGCCCGTAGTAGGTTCTACATTCTTTTTAAAAGTTACCACTCACCTGTCAATCTTACTGACGTCAGCTTCCACTTAACACACATAAACAAAAATTTTCACTTGACACTTTTCACTGGCACAAAATAAAAAAATATCAAAATTCAAATTTCATTCCAATACACAAGTCATTCAAATAAACTACACAAAAATAGTGTTTGACATTTCACACAAGGATCGATTGTTAATATCGATGTTGGTGTTGTATCGATTTGTATCGTAGATGGGTGCGTGTTTGCGGGTTGCGCGTGCGTCGGATACTGGCGTATTGGTGCGCTCGCGCACGCCTATTGCGCTTGAACTTGGCAAAGCTCGCTGAAAAGATTTTTGCATTTGACTGATGAAGCTGCATCGATCGACTTTGATGTATTATTATCGATAGTATAGTGAGAATTAGATCAATTACAATAAATCCAATACCATAGATCATCTATCACAGTTTAAAATACCTCCTTGCGTATTATCTACAAATTTATGTATCTTGCACTTCAGCATTATCTTATAGTCAGTTTAAATTAATTGTTACGATAATTAAAGGCAATAAATCAGTTTCAAGAGCTTATCTATCACTTATAGGATCTAGTAAAGGTCTAAATTATAATAACAAATATATTAATCATTATTATATATAAAGTAGCTAGGTACCAATGTTCTCTACTAGATTTAGTTACGCATTGGTAGTTGGAAAAGCATTTATATTAATAAGAATTTTACGTACAGATAATAAAAAAATTGTTACGTCGCAGTACATAGGTATGTACAGTTAACAAAATTCAAAACTTATTTTTTACTACCACTTTTATGTTTCTGCCAAATTTAAAATTCGTATATCGGATAGTTGAGTATATCGGAAATCTTGTATCCAAATTTTCAAATTTGGTTCGGACTGTAGAACACCAAGATGCTGTTTAAAAAAAAAACTATTTAAAAACAGAATACACTTTAGTTAAGAACAACTCTAGTCTAATAACATCATTACGTCATTATAAAAGTCCTTTACAGTCTACATGAATAAAAATATAAGTTATTTTAAGAGATCGTTTTGGTCAATAATAAATGATGTTTAGTACTATGTATGTTGCTGAGTCTGACTGTAATAATCTAGAAATGTGTCAAAAAATTGCCTTTTTTATACTGAAAAGTCTTACCTTAGAATACCTGATAAAAATACCACATGACGTAGCCTCAATTTCCTCTACCAGCGACTCTACACTTCTACAGCCGCAAAGAATTTTAAATATACCCTTTTTAAATATTCAAATATGCAGCCAAATATTATGTTCTTACGAGTAATGCACAAACGGTGGTGTCGCCAAACAATCATCCCAAGTACCTGCGCAAGCGCACCTAATTGGTATCACTCTTATCTCAAGTTAATCTCAAATACTTGCGATTTTAAATCTTATTTTGTGATGTACAGAGTTGGTAGTTGCATGTAGCGAATTCAGGATAATTTGTTGTAGATCATTTCAAAATATTTTTTTACTTAAAACAAATTTGCAGGTTATTATTATTGTGTAAGTATACAAAGCAGTCTGTGAGAAGTTTGTAGGGGTGTGGGTTATTGGGCACTTACATTTTTTTACATTAAAGTTACAGTTGTGCCTACCTCTGAGCAGGTTGCACTATTGTACTTATGAGCTAGGTTAGTTTGGCTTGTATTAGATTGTCCGAAACTTACTACTAAGATTAATTTCTTTTTTACGTACGGTTGATGAACAACCTGATGTCAGAGTGTAAATTGCCCGTAAGCCTCTGACATGGCTTTACACACCTTAAATTTGGTATTTCTAAAACACACATGAATCTGAAAAGTCAGAGGCGTTCCTGCTTTTAGAACCTACGACCTTTGACTTGGCAGTCCAACAAACATACCACTAAGCTACTATCACAACTTAAAGAAAAGACGAACTGGAAACCTCCTTTTTTTAATTCGGTTAAAAAGTAAGTTCATTCACATTTATGCTTGTACTATTATTTGTACAAGTTGTACCAGGGTAACATGCCCACGTAAGCGTCTGCTACTTACTCGCCCACGCTGACTAGGCAGACCCACAGGCAGTCTGGCACGCGTATAACCACACACATTGTTGATAACTAATAAAGCAGTTTAGCTACACGGCAAATGAGGGTTAAATGGCAACTACTTTGTAAGAAATCTCGTATTTTCTATGCAAATTACTGCTGCGCTAGTAATGTATTCATTTGCTGTAGCATTCTCGTGGCAATTTGTTGAAATATTTTTTTCTCATTTTATCGAACTATAATTTTTGCTTTTTTTAAATCAGGGGCTTATTGTACCCTAACCAATCTATCGACAGATTTAGATTCTGACTTCTTATATTGTCTTCTACATTTCACATTTCACCTTTTTTGATATTCGTCAATGTGGTGAAAAATTTAAAAGTTTTAGTAGATAAGCGAAGGTTATATAGCAACCCTATTACTTGGGACACTGTCTTGACATTAAAAAATATGAATATTGAACAAACATATCCAAAGCTTTTAAATTTAAAACCTTTAATATTTGGCGACTTATGGTATTAAACAAACAATTATTTATTTTTTTACTTACGAATGCATTAGAATTAATTAAGACTATTTTTGAAATTCGAACTAAATTCATATTTTTTTTTATACGAATTCATTGCATCGTTAGTGCGGGCAGCGCGTGCCAGTGAGCGACAGACAGATTAAGAAATGTTCAGCTTTTTCATAATATTAATGGAGACAGGATTAGGTTCGTTGTTCAAGAGTTGTATTCCTGAAGAGTAGATCTCTGCGGAAAGAACGAGGATTCCAGCGCACTTTTTGTCGTAATGTCAATACGGTTGGATGTTATTATATGCGCACGCGTCGGTTCTAATGCAACTCAATTCGCCCTGGTGTCCAATGCGCTGAATCGTAACTTACGCTTATCTAATCGTAAGCCGTGCTTACGATTAGGTTGCGAATCGTAAGCATAGTAAGGCAAGCACTTACTCACAATACTCACTCACTCTCATACTCCGATGGGTTAATCCGACACAATAGGGGTGTTGCCTTTATTATGTTATTTTATTTATTATTATGTAAATCTTTTAAAAAATAAGCCCACTAAACATATTCTGGCTCGCACTGTAAAAAAATGTTATAAGTTCTCATGTAGAGCCATGCAAGCTTCTAAATCTACATGCCCTAACTCTACAAAACCGAGTTTAATAAAACTAAGTTCAGTTAAACGCTTGAACCGAGTTTAACTTGAATCGATCGCGTTTAGTGGCAGTGGTGAAATCGGCTCTAAAAGTCATGTCATGCATCAAGTCATTCTAAGTACCTACAATGAAAATATTTTTAATTAATATCTACAAACAGTCATCGCGACGTAAGCTAACTTACGCTTAGTCACCGGTTCAGTACCCGGAGCGGTTTCCCTAGCGAATCTATACGAGGTGGCATAAAGGCCCACTTGCATGTATTTTAATCGTAACGGTTGTGATTTTGCGTGTGGTCTAAGTGAAGAGAGATGCGCTAGATTATTTTTTTGACTCTTCTACTCATCTTATCGTTTGTTTGATAAACACCCTGTTGTCAAGGTTTAAACTGCCTATAGGTCTTACATGGCTTCTACATATTGTTAAAAAATCTTTTAGGTATGCTGGTTTCCTCACCCTCCCACTCTCACTCACACTCCACACTCACTCTGGATGTTTTCCTTCACCTGCAATCTTCTGACTAGACACACCAGCCGTTTTATCAACTGAACTATTCGCAATTTGCTTGCAGTCTCGATTAATGTCCCTTTATTTTTTGAACACGTTTTAGGGCCACGCCAGCGTCATCTATTGAGCATAACTATGAATTAAAAATTTAGAAAACCAATAAGATATTTTTTTTTTATCTGAGAACAACTCTCTTACCTTTCAAAGAAAAAAGAAATCATAATCAGTTCATCCGTTTGGGAGCTACGGTGCCACAGCCAGACATATAGATACGACAAACTTATAACACCCTCTTTTTGGGTCGGGGTTAAAAAAAAGAGTTGCATTGCGACGTGAATTCAATAGATATCCAAACCGCTCTCGCTTATGTTTTAGATCGCAAACCCGCAAACCGCTTCAATTTTGATATCCACCCGATGAATTTGTCACGGGTTTTATGACAGAGTTGTGTCGCTAGTCACAGCATGAATATTTATTGCGTATGCACATATTGAATAAATCGATACGGTTCAAATTTAGAGTTATGCTTTTAGAATGTTATGTGTGGAAAGGATTTAAGGATTCTAGAATATCGAAAGCTTTGACGTAAGGCGATCTAAAGGACGAAAATAGATACACAGCTAGCAACAGGGTTTTACTCGGAAATTCGAACGTCGAAGCTTTGACTGACGATTCGCACCAAAATGACATTAAATAGATAATTCGATAAGTTTTAGAATCGTTATTTTTCATTCGCTTTGATTACATTGCTTATTTATTCGAACTATATACTATTAACTATATACTAGTATCTATCTATTATGACGAACTAAAACATCAAAGTAATTTGGAGGGTACCAGGGTACCATTTGAACGAAACTAAATGCCAACTTATAAACGAAACGTTGGAATATCGGTGCAAAATTGCGTTCAATGCAGGTACAGTTTTCTGGCTGATTAAGGAATATGCAACATTTGCAGAGTAAAAATAGGATTGAGATTTGATTCGTAGTTTAATATCCCAGATTGTAATTTTGATCCAAACCTTCGGCGTTTGATTTTGGGAGTAGAAGCCTGGAAAATGAGGTTCATGTCCAGCCAAAATATAATCGAAAATTCGGGTGCAATTATACCTAAACTTCATTTTTCCCCCAAAAAAAATCATTAAAAAATTCTGGAATTCCAGGATCATTAAAAAATGTTACGTATATTAATTAGGTAATTTTATTTTTTCTTGGTATTTATTGAAGTTCAGTTATAATGATAGTATATACCATAACTTTAGATCACTGTATAAAACTTAGAATCAGAGTTATGTTAAGTTCCAACCAGAGAGACCTCTGATTTGCTAGTCAATAGTAACCATTTAAACAATCCACGATACTAATATACCAGTATACATTCATCAATTCAAAGTTCTGTAAACTTATAAATCAAGGCTTAACTGTTAACACAAAAGCCTGTTGATGTACTTACAGCGAGGCGATCTGTTAGCGATAAGTTACAGATAAGATAAGGAATCAAATCGCTTGGTTAGCGATGGTAATCAGCTGCTGCATGCAATGGAGAACATACCTAAGACTGTGTTCGCATGCTACTGATTTATGTTATAGCTCAAGTTTTGCTTTTAATGTGCGCTGACCTCCTTTCAATACATGCGTCTATGGTATATGATAATGATTATACAGGGTGATTTAGTCACCGGCATCATTAAAGGAGGCGAATCTATATAAAAAGTGGCATGGGCAAAGAAGAGTGCGGGAGATGCGACAGGAGGGAGCTAGTGTCAACTCGTAATCTCGCGGGTACTCTCTTGTTACTTGAGTCGGTTGGTGTCAATAAGCTGTATAAAATGAACTAAATGTACAGCTTGTATACAGCTTGTAATGCTAGTTGGGTAGTATGATCAGGGCATGAGACAATGAATGAGGGCAATAGGGCGCTCTGTTTACGCTTGCCACTGCATTAGAAAAAGAAGTCGATATTTTTTATAAAATAGTAAAACACAATTTTTTTAAGACAATACATTACATTTATATACATTTTTTAAGATCCGCACAGTCGAAACGGTCCGTACTTCTTTACTACCTCGCTTACTATTTCGATGCGGGGGACAATAAATTAACGGGATTGACGGGATTGACGGATCGCTTTTTTACTTAGTACCTCTATTATTATTCTTTGATCGTGTGCTGATTTACCGCCTTTGATGTATGCGCCACCCTGTATAGCCTGGCGGCATAACTTTTTACTCAAATTAAATTAATACAAAATCTGGACTACTTTAATGCCTGCAACACAAACACCACCGACACAAAAAGAGGGGTGTTATAAGTTTGACGTGATGTGTCTGTTTGTGGCATCGTAGCTCCTAAACGAATTGACCGATTTTGATTTATTTTTTTTTTATTTAAA
The DNA here is from genome assembly GCA_936450705.2 of Protodeltote pygarga. Lineage (NCBI taxonomy): Eukaryota > Metazoa > Arthropoda > Insecta > Lepidoptera > Noctuidae > Protodeltote > Protodeltote pygarga. The sequence goes on from OW388263.2 coordinate 13,112,102, forward strand.
AGGTGACTTGATCGAGAGTCTTTTTAGTGTAACCAAATTGTGTCACGGATTTTAAGTTTTTAAATTTATAGTTAAACCAACGACGTGAATAACACGGTGTTAAATTGTGTACAAAACAACGTTGTTTGCATGATTAATAAGTAAAAAGTTTAATTTTAGCTCTAAAAGCGACGCGACATCAATTGATTGACACATACAGAGAGAATAAATTTTTGTTCATCAGGTAAACGTTCATTCAAAGCGCATACGACGTGTGGCGCCTACGCATGTCTGTCACACTACTGTAGGGTTGCCAGTTTCCACTTTATGTGGCAACTTTTTTAGAATATTTAAATTATATTTTCATTCATCGTATAGGATTTGTTTTATGAAAATTAGTTAGTTATAAAATAAAAAACTACAATATCTAATGTTCTATGTTTAAAATGTAGTTAACTACTGAATTTGAAGTGAGAAGTTATAACTAGGTGTCACTTTGGAATGTGGGGTGCCATTCTCAGAAACTGGTTGTAAATGAATCGAGAAACAATGTTCAGATCTAGAAATTATAATTACAATAATTATTGTTGAATTGTTATTATACTGAGTCATTTACATTGATATCATTACCTTTTAAGACCTCTGGTGGCTCTGGTCATAACTGGGTAGTAACAATAAATTTGTAGATTGATCGATTGATTGATATTCATTATAGGAGTTATTAAGCCTTAGTGTAATTGTTGACTGGCAAGTGTCAGTCTCAGATTTGAACCCACTTCCGAATTTTCGTAAGTACTTGGTATAAATTTTTTAAAAATTACAATAGTTTGCCCATTAATGTATCGTATTGGCGTATTTTTTTTTGTTTTAGCGGTTATAGTGTCACTGAGACCTGTATTACCACCACTAGGCTATCACGACTCTTTCCTATCTTGACAACCCTAATACCTGCCATTACATATTTGTTCACTCCTTTGTAAATTGTCAACATGAATTATTTACATACGTTATTTGTGTAACATTAAAAATAATGGCTAACTGCATATAACTAGATTTTCAAGTGTGACTAATCGTCTAAATATTCTACGGTACTATTTCTTGCGTGATTACTGGTTTTGTAGCGTTATCATCACGGTTAGTCTATTTGAACATCGAATCACGTAGTTTTTTTAAAGATATTGGCCAATTTTTAGAGTCACTAACGGGACGTCTTCGCGACAGGTCCAGGAGGAGGTGGCGCGTGGCGGGACGAACTGGGCTCACATTTGATCACTATCAATAAACCAAACCCTATTTTTACTATCATTAATAATGCCTTTCTTGTCACTGGACCGTAACATTCATAAAGATTGTATCGAACAGCGATTTATACGCTATTAAGTTTTGTCAATGCATGACTATTACTTCATTTAGGTTATGCCGACATGTTACGCTCTAGTGGATGACGGGCTTAACTATTTAGTATTGTGTCATACTTTCTTTGTACATTAAATAAATACAATATTTAGCTATTTCTACAGTGGTCGTAAGTCATGAAAATACTTGTGCGCAAGCGTGGTTTTAAAACTCGGTTTCCAATAACAGATTAGTATTATTATATTAGTAATAGTAGTTAATTTCAAAGTATCGTTATTGGATCATGAAAATATTACTTTATGGGACCAATCGGAAAATATTTTGTATATACCTATTAAACAAAAATACATATGTACCAACCAACAAACGTAGTTTTTAACATTAAAAAATATACCTACGCATCAAATTGACAAGCTTTTATACTTTATGAAATTGTTATAACCGTATAATTATTTAATAAGAAAATTTGAAAAATCAACTGATACGGATGGGATTCGAACCCACGATCTTCGACATACCGTGTCGACGCTCTAACCGCTGAGCCACCGTATCCCATCGGCATCAATCGAAATTTCAAATCTCTTTAACACGCCTAGGGCGTGTGGCGACATCTATCGGAATACATTACGTATCCCGACTCAGTGCTCCAAACTTTGCAGTTATAGTAGACACCGATGCGATATTACCATTTTTCTTAATATTTTTTGTGAATTTTTTTACATGTATGTAAAAAAATTCACAAAAAAAAAAAAAAAAAAAAAAAAAAAAAAAAAAAAAATATTAAGAAAAATGATAATATCGCATCGGTGTCTACTATAACTGCAAAGTTTGGAGCACTGAGTCGGGATACGTAATGTATTCCGATAGATGTCGCCACACGCCCTAGGCGTGTTAAAGAGATTTGAAATTTCGATTGATGCCGATGGGATACGGTGGCTCAGCGGTTAGAGCGTCGACACGGTATGTCGAAGATCGTGGGTTCGAATCCCATCCGTATCAGTTGTTTTTTCAAATTTTCTTATTAAATAATTATATTTAATAAGCTATCATGTGCTATAACATGTAAAAAATTCACAAAAAATATTGTTATAACCGCTCTATATTTGTTATAAGTTAATTTTGAACTGAGCTTAGAACAACAGTTTACATTAAATTAGTTAAGATTTAAACGCAAACTATGTAAAACATTGTTACAGCCTGGTTACAGCAATAACTTAAATTGTTTTCATAACTTTAGAATTCTGAAGAAGGTCAATGGCATTTATTTAATTTAATTAAATAAGCAATGACAGGTATTACAAACATTTCTTACTATTTAAAATATAGTACCTCGGACTGCCTCGTTAGTTTAGTGGTAGCAAGCGCGGCTACTGAGCACGAGATCCTAGGTTCGATCCTTGGGTTCGGCAAAGTTAGGAAATTCTCAATAGCAGCACGGATGTTGGAATTGTGCCCGGTTTATAATGGCAATAGGCTCACTCATTCTCTATTACACACTCACTATTACATGACATTTGTAACATAGTCGACGAAACGTGTGTGAACTATTTCGTGTTTGTATTGCCTATCACTACATAGTATAAAACAAAGTCGCTTCCCGCGTCTGTCTGTCCCTATGTATGCTTAGATCTTTAAAACTACGCAACGGATTTTGATGCGGTTTTTTTTAATAGATAGAGTGATGAAACAACTTTTTAACGGATATAATTCGCGTTTTTATCTTATTTAGTCTGCCTGCGACCACGAGTGCTGCAAAGTGCTCGAAACGTCAGGATTGTATTATCAAAATAAAAACGCGAATTATATCCGTTAAAAAGTTGTTTCATTATGTTGAGTGTTCGCGAAAGTTTGAGACTATATTAGATAGAGTGATTCAAGAGAAAGGTTTATATGTATAATATATGCATATTAGCGTAACCGTGCGAAGCCGGGGCGGGTCGCTAGTATTTTATAAATAACCCCTGATATTGTTTTGTTGGAGTTTCTTCAGAAATTACAAATAATCTTGGTCTACCGTTAAACTTATTTCTCGAAACCATCGTTTATTTATTTTTATTTATTTATTTATTTATTTATTTAACTTTGACTAACACGTTAATCGTTACATCTTCACAAGTATTGTAAGATCATTACGTTGTACGTTGTGTATTTTATGACAGCAAAATGTTGAGCGCATCTGCACGCGCACGAGCACTTGGCGCCGGCTTATTGTGGATACAGCTTCCATTGTAAACTGCAAAATATAAACACTAACTATTTAGTTTTACTTTCTATTCCAATATTATTTGTAGTTTTACGCTTTTAGGCTCAAATAGAAATGTCAGGGACCTTTGTATAATTTTTTTTTATTAAAAAATCTATGAAAGGGAATCGATTTTTTAAATTAAGTGATGACTTTTGCATTACGATTGATTCGCAAACGAAAACTTTTACGCGACTGCCAAGGAAGGGTTATGTTTTTACACATTAATTTCGTTTAATAACGCAAGTTGTCATGTTTTATTTACCATAAATAACTACTTATAACCTACTGTTTTCAACAGTTGGCCACTATGTGTTTTGAATGGGAAGTATAATTCTTTTTAAATGTTTTATTTAAAAAATACCTTGAATTTACTTACTCGTAGGCTCACTCTCATAGTCTAATGGGACGGCAATCCGGCCGGAGAGAGATCAAGCGCAGAGCCAACAGCTTTACGTGCTTTTCGAGCACGGAGTAAGTGATAATTAATTTATAATACGCACAAACTTACGAAAAGTTAGAGGTGCGCGAATTGGGTTCGACATCGACATGGATGTTGGACTGACACCTCTGACTTGTCAGTCAACGGAAGACCAATAATTACCAAGTGTCGGAAGATACTAAACTATTCTATTTTATGATACAAGATAATCTATTAAACATAAAGACACATTTTTATTATGTAACCACAATGTTTCCCACACAAAACTAAGACACAAATTATACACGAAAAGTCGAACGTTCTAAATTAAATCACATAAACTAATAATACTTACATTAATTTTTATCGTTTACGAAACAAAGAATCCGAAATAGTTCGTAGACTATAAACTGATCAGTTATTTGTCACTATGGATTTATGTGGCGGCCACCGTGTGAGATCAAAGGCCCGCCATTCCAACCCGTGAGCGATATCAAAAGGGCCCAAAATACCCGTAAAAATAGAATTATTTGAACGTGACCGACGACCGAATAGTTATAGTAACACGTATTTTTGTGTTGTTGGGTGAGACTAAGTCAGTGATGTAATAAGTTCAGGGGGCGTATGCGGAGGTCTTATCTCAACTCAGCCATCCAAATGCGATTTAACCCTTTAACGCACACCCTAACGTTTTTATTCAATCCTATTATTTTGTGATGCATATATATTCTGTGACGTAAATCTTAATTACATGTCTTAGAAAAAAATCCTAAAAATTATTATTTTTCGAGAAAATCTCAAAAATGATGTGGCCAGTAAATTGGCCAGTGTACGTTCTGCGTCACTAACCATCACGGTAAGATCACTGGCCTGTAAACTGGACACTAACAAAATCGAATGAATGAAGGTAAAGGAATATAAACAAATATTTTAATTATGTATTTTCTAATCAGTCTTTAATTACACAACACATACATAACATAGAACAATCAGTTTTAATTACCAACAGAATGAACAGATTTTTTTTCTAAAACGCAATTTTTTATTTATAATTAGTCGTATCGCAATAAAACTACAAATTATGATTTTTTACTAGTCAATCCACTTATTTAGGTCTTCATTTACTAAATTCTCGGGGACTAACGACTTCGGGATATGTTATCTCATGATACCAGATCGGGTTGGGTGACAGCGGCGCTGGTGGTGGAGGTGGCAATTGTGAAATAGGTGTGTGATCAGTTATACCCACAAAATCATTCCATTGGTCCTCATCCAGTAACCCTAACTCCCGATACGTGTAATTTTGTCTATAACAATAAAAAATTTACAATGCAAAATTAATAAATTACGATTTTTATAAGTACCTTCACATCTTCATAAAAACGGCAAAAAAAATACCAAAACATTCGTAACAATAGGTTATAACTACCGAGCAAGACTGTTTATGGTAAATATATTATTATATCAGAACAAATACTTATATACCTTTTGTAAAACGATATGGTTCATAGGTATTACTCTGAAATAAAAAGTCATTACAGTACCTCAAAGTTAGGTCGGCAATTTTTAGATTATATTTTTTCGACAACCGGTTTGTATTCAATCGTATAAAGGAAATGTTTTTATTATTATTCTCGATTACATTTGCTCATAAAGTCAAAAAATATACTATAAAATAATAGTTTTATTTACCGTTTCCTGGAAGACATGATTTTTTATTACAATCACTTGCAAACACATAACTGATACTCGCGATGACAGCAAAGGAGTGATCGTGGGTGCACGGTGGCCAGTTCACAGGCCGTCTTGAAAAAAGGCGCGAAATTGTTATTGCGTGCGACGAACTTGAACGCTGGCTAGTTGACGGGCCTGTGTGCTTTAACGCGGGTCGTAAACGTTCGTAAGGTTCAACCTTCGAATAAAAATATATGAGATAACGACCTTAAAGTGACTGTCCAGTTTACTGGCCACTTTGTATAAGCCGTCCTATAAAGGGAAGTAATTTTCTTTTCTTAGAATTTTCCAAAAAGGAACACTACATTTGGATTGCGTTTGAATTGCTCTGATCTGCTCTCTAGCAGTGGCGCAGGGTTCATAGAACTTATTGAATCCTATCGGCTTCCTTTTGAAAAATGGCACATTCGGTATCTTAGTAGTATTAGTAGTCTACTATTGCCTAATAATTCGTTTCTCAGGTTTAATTCCAGATTACTCCTAAAAATTTACCCTTCGCTACTGTACTCTAGAGCATTAAGCATTACTCTGAACTTAGGTTGAGATTTACTCGTAAGTTAAGATCTCGAGCGCGACCCGGAGATCGTGACAACGACCAGGTGGGCAAGACCTGGATATAGAGCTGTGAATACATAAAATTCTCCCGTCCAGAGGTCCGTCGAGGAACTCCGTAAAAAAAAAGTTCATATATAAACTGGTTTGTAGTTCAAATGTCACTAAAGATAAACTATGACATCTAAAATAACATTTTACTATATTAAAATTAAGAGACAATCAGTTCTTGTCTATGTTTCAAATTAGGTAGTAAAAGTAACCATTACTGGTCTAATAACACATTTATAAGATAATTCTGGTCATAACCAACGCGTATTAGATATTAGGTTGTAATTAACTGTGCAATCAATTTAATTACCTGAATATTTAACGATAATTGAACATTTAATGGCCGTATAAGGGCAAAACTAATATGCGATTAAATCATAATTTTGACGTTTCAAGTTGTTTGGTCAATAAAATCAATTACAAAAAAAAAATAAGAGTAAGAAAAAGCATATTTCCACTGTCGGAGGCCTCCAGGATTAAACTTTGAGAACATAGGTTGTTAATCAACCATACAATAAGATACAATTAAAACTAAAACTAAAAACTAACATTAAAACTATCTATAACAAACTAAATAAAAATAACTACATATAACTACTATTTACATTTGCCTTTATATAAAAAAAATCAAAATAATAATAATAATAATACTTAATAGAAAAAAAGTACCTAAATATTATGCGTCAAAGTACTCCTCCGCATCACTGTCATCCGGCAAAGTGCCCAGAAGACTGGCAGCATTGCCACGTTGAATGGCAATACTTATTCTTTGACCAAAGAATAAGCCAGCCCTCTGGTCACGTGAAGCGTCGACAAGGCGCTTTGCGATATCCCGGAAAAGGGCACGCGCACTCGGACCCCATGGTCCGAGCGTCTCAACCCCAAACGGCTCAAACATACAGCAACCAATGAGGTTGCTATATTTGCGCCGCTTGAGGGATTCTGCAGCCGCAGCAGCAGCACCAGCACAGCCCGCCGAGCTTGGAAGGTGTGATGGCGCAAGGGTATCGACACAAGTAGCGTCCCATACCAGAGGCCTACCCATCTTCCATGGCAGCAGAGACATTCCATCTGGTCTCTTGCCATCGTCGCGCGCCAACCCATTAGGTTCTAAAACAGCTGGCACGCCGGCGGTAGCAAGAGCACGACGGATAATGTCATTTAAATTGGCATGCCGTGCAATTCGGCCTGCACTCCTGCAGCAAGACATACAATAAAGAAAGACCTCGGAAGTGAGATATTAGAGATCACTTAAGTAGCACAATTAAAAATCATTCTGTATCAAATATTAAGCAAGACTTGCAAAACACCCAAAAAGACTAGCCATACAAAGCAATTTGGGGAGCAAGATGAAAAACAAAATTCTAGTATTGCACAGCTGCACGTAATAATAATATAGACTTTCCCAACGGAAATCTTGCTCCGAAAGTCCCATGAAGTCCTCACATCTGTCTACAAATTAATTGCATGATAATGACTATTACTACATTACTGTCAACCCATTTTATTCCACTGCTGAGCAAGGGCCTCTCCTCTTGATTTCCATAACTTTCTCTCCATAACTAGTATGGACCAGTCACTAATACTTCTGTCCAATTCGTCCAGCCATGTCCTACATGGTCAGCCGCAACGCTGAGTTGCTACATCAGGGATCCATTTAGTGGTTATTTAGGCCCACAGCTCATCAGACATGCGACAGACGTGGCTGGCCCGCTGCCATTTCAGCTTTGGGGCCTTTTGAGCTACGTTAATGATGCGTGTTTTGGAGCGAAGTGTAGTGTTTCGAACACGGTCTGTTAATTTAAAACTGAGGATACTGTGCGCCTCCTTCATCGTTGCTAAACCTTACGTTTGGACTTTTTGATGTTAGTCAACCAAGTCTGAGCTACATAAGTCAAAAGGAAAGAATGCAAAGGCCATAAGTCTTTCCTAAAATGATATTGGAAGTTCTCCTTTCATTAAATTTTTCTTCATGATATCTGATATTAGTTACAAAATATAACAATGTTAATGTTAAATTGATATTGATAATGATCTGTTGTTTTAATTTTGCTTGCTTCATCTTCATTATCATATTTATCATTCTCATCAGTTCTACCCATACACATTCATTTAAAAGTGGACTTCTTTAGACCTAAATGGGAGATGAAGGGATGATGCCCAATTTATACTTGGTTGTATTGCTAGATTCTGTTGTAGTTTTCGTCTTTTGTTTCAATCTAGTTCATCATTTAGCTCTCAAATAACACATAATTAAACCAGCTAAAAACAGCCATAATATAAATAGTAGTATTGAATGCCGACAATGCCTTGCGTCCTTGATCTAACGTTTAGAAACCCGCCACAAAAGTAGGCACAATCTTAATAGTAGATCGATCGCGGAATATTAATTAATTAGGTTTGTTTGTTTCTATTAGGTAGGTATTTTAAATATGCAGGTCAATAAAATGATGAAATAAAGTGAATTTGATTTCTAAAATACTTAATTATTTGTCCTTTTCCAAATTGTCTATACAAGCTAACGTGTATTTCACTAACTATCGACTATCGTATACTGTCTGCAGAGTATCACAATGTTTTCCTTCGCCTTCCTTCGAAGGAGTGCGCACCTAGAGTTTAAAACCTGTTAAAGATCGACTATCGACTTTTACAGGTATTACAAACAACTTCAGAAAATATCTGTATCTGAAATTTCAATTTTTCTTGCTCGTAAGGTAAAACCATGTTACAAATGTCAACATTTGCGAACTGTGTAACATGGGGCAAATAATACGATATTGCAACAAACGAAGGTTGGACACCTGAGTCACAACAACTATTATGTCAATCATTCAGCGCCTCGTCCGATTTGTAGGATTGGTGCCACTGGAGGCGGTTATAGATTTAATACTGCTATTTTAGCTCACAGAACAGAGCGCGCCTCGGATAGCACGTTAAGCTGTTGGCCCCGGCTGTCGATTGTAGATCTTTGACAGTCGTTACGGGTGGTCAGAAGCCCGAAAGTCGGACAACCAGTCTTACCAAGGGGTATCGTGTAACCCAGTATCTGGGTTGTGGTTGAGGTCTGATTTGCAGTCGCTCCATATAAAACACTGGTATTCAGCTGCATCCGGAAAGACTGGAAGCCGACCCCAACGTAGTTGGGAAAAGGCTAGGCAGATGATGATTTTAGCTCACAGAACTACTAACTGAACTGCTTCCGATTGACAATTATAGCATTTAATAACATCCAGATCCCTTTTGACACTAACATTTATTTTTTTATCTCTAACCTTTCTTTTCTTCTCTTTCTTTCTTTCAGTATTTGTAATCAAAAACGAAGCACGAGATAAAGGTTACATTGTTACATTAGATTATATTTCATTCATTAATTTTGAATGTTTAAAGAAAAACCTATCTCAAAAGTAATTGGGCAGATAGAGAGCATAATAAGTTAACGAGTAATATTTAAAAAAAGCGTAGGAATATCCGACACATCCTGACATTCCTGACGTGGTAGCTTGGTTGTTCGCTTCAACTGATTCCGTACCTTCATACGATTCGCGTTACAAGGAGTTGGCGCGGCGGCGGATCGCGTGCACTCAGATCTTAATATGTTATAATTTGCAGCACCTGACTGCTAATCATACGAATTATATCCATTTTGAATAAAAACGCTTTCACTTTTTGAATGTCGGTACATGGTATTGTGGAGTTGGATTATTTTGGTTCAAGGTTAACGAACTATTTAGTAAATAAGACTATCAGTTACATTAATTGTGTTCAATCAGAACAAAGTGAATTTAGAAATTAATAGATTTTATTTTCTGTATAAACAGTACCGATGCTTATATTTCAATTTTTATAATATTAAAAAATTACGCCGAAAAAACACACATTCGAATTTCTAAAGAAATATTTATTTGTCTAATGTATTATAAATAATGGTTTAAAAAAAATATTTTAGTATTTTGTTACTATGAGTAATTTTACTTGATAAAAATGATTATTATACGTTTGTCTCAAAATCTCAAGGACAGCCAGCAAATTTTACTAAATAATATGGATTTTGAGTCCTTCAGTATCTCAATCTTTATGCTAATTGAGCACGTGGACAAAATAAATACAGTTCCAAGAAATATAAAACGACTAAGTACACGTGGAGTCAAAAAGGATCATAAAACTAGACTAAGATCTCATAATCGCTGTCATTAAAATTATAGTTTACGAGCAAAATGAGCTCCAAAGCTTGTTTAATATTATAATTTTGCTTGAAAATATGAAGTAGGATCAGCTGTATTTATTGGGGATAATATTGTTTGCCGACCTTTGCGGGGATTAAACATACTTGGAGTGCTACCAAATTCGATCAGTATGTCAGTTACATTTTGATGTGTTTTTGTAGCCTCTAAATATGTAAGCCCTAGTTTCATGGATTATGGTTTTACTAGAGATTTACTGAAAGTATAAAAAAAAATTCAAGCCAAGAAAAGTGTAATGGGAACCTGCAAAATTGGAACTAGATTGACTGCACCCTACATTTAATTATGACCAGAAAATAAATATACGAATATGAGGTGTTTTATATGGAGCGACTGCAAATCAGACTGTTATAGTCGTATTCTCTAAAATTATTTACCGCGGAATCAAGAATAATATAAAAAGGTAAAATTTACAAATATTACGACTCGGCGTCAATCAGCTGTCATGCAAAGAGCTGCTCCTAAAGGATTATCATGAAAAAAGCTTAGGTACTGATCATGATTGAGCAAGGAAAATGTAGAACAAATCAAATAGGATATTCTTCAAAACTCCTTAAATGAAAATAGTGAGGGCAGATACTACTTTAATTACAGCCAGAACTGTCGAAACCAAAAGTAAAATCACTTAATTATTACCTAAGCGGTATTGTTATCGAGACGCGAGATAGCCTTGCGCAGTGAGAACTTAGTGCTACAATTAAGCATTATCGGCGGTAGCCTGTTACAGCACAATATACACATCTTGATAACGGTTTGTTGGCTTTAGAATTTGACAGGAGTATTTGGTGACTCGATTAGATATTAGGTGTGCTGTGGAAATCGTGTAAGATTACGATTATATTTACTCGTAAATGAGTCCTAGAATAATGAAAATAAAAATATAAAGCATTTTTAGTTTTAGTTAAATGTGTACAAGCTTTGTCAATAAAACGAGAGTTCAGCGATAACTAGCCAGTTTTCAATCCTAGATGAGCAATTTGTTTGAATTAGTTTAATTAAGAAGAAATGTTTCAATTATGATTTTTTTTATTTTTTGTAAAGCTTAGAATCCATTATGCTGTTGGATTTTGTTTTAGGTCCTGATAACTATTCCGTCTTATAGTATTTGCGGTATTATCAACACTATTGGAAAGTATCTAGAACTTCCCAAGTTTTAATCTAGTCAAAAGCGTTTAGTTTTTACTACCCAACCGTGTGACAGCAAAGACAGTTACCGAGAACAGTTTGCATTTGTGGCTCAAGTGAGATAGTAGGTTGGCTAGATTTTCAAGTTTTTTGCGTTTGACACCTCTTTTTTAAACACAGCACATTCTTTTTAATAATGTCTTTTGTGTTCGATGTTCAATTCCATTATCCATTATCATACCACAGTATTGGATGATCGAATTGAACACTGCTCTGAGGAGCTGAGAGGTAATTCCATCATCATCGCCAGGAGCTAAGTCATCTTTCAGTTGCTCAGACTACCTAATCTCGTCCTGTTCAACATCCACTAACATAACTAACTAAATATCCACAACATAACACTATTATTTAATTTGTACATTTTGTACATACATAAAAGTTTTGACTTGTTTGAGAGTTTCAAACTTGGAAACATTATCTTTTGTCGTAAGATTGGTGTAATGGCTCCCTAATTCTATAATCTACAATATAAGGCCTTTGCGTCTATTGCAGACGATTTATGACGTAATGTCTGCGAGACAGCGTAAAAGCTACAATATACACATCTTATTCATACCTACATCAAAATAACCACAAAATAATACAGAAAGCAAATACCAACAGTATGTTAACACTATACTTATAATCTGATCTTCATACCACAATTATCGTTGAAACCTGCGCTGGCGCCAATTCTTGCTCAGTCTACCGCATAATGAGCTGAGAATCGATAGCAAACCAAAATAAATCAAAACTTTGCCGGTGTTTATCGAGATTATTATGAGCAACTATGATAAGCAGCTTAACTGTAGGTTGCTTAACCTTAGGTGTGAAAACCACTGCTCTTAAATTAGCTAAGTGGCTTTATCGAGTGGTCTTAACGCTGAGATAAATGGAGGTCCATTATGGTTTGTGGTGTAGAGACTTGCCGTTTGAGGAGCTTGTTCGGTGTTGGGGAATATGGTTTGTGATGTAAGTAAAGAATAGGTGCAGTCAATGTCAGATTGAACAAGGTCATAGGGTTAGGGTTAAGTAAAGATAGGTGCAAATTGGATGTTTTATTCGCTAACATATTAAATTTGTAAACATGTTTAAATATAATATTGATTATGGAAAACGATTGACCTCAACCATTTGCAAATTTTGACAGCGTTCAATATTAATTTATTTAGACCAACTGACAATTTTACCTAATTAGGATATAATAGTGATAATTATTCTTTATATCCTTATATTATATCTGGCACTTATGGTAACTGAAGATTAGTTAAGACTTTTGAGCACAGTTGGTTTTTAATTTTCTACTTATTTTGCCATAAATAGAAATATGATAAATAAAGCCATTTTTAGAACTGTATAACGGAATTTTGTGATAACTATTTACAAGTCCGGCCAAGTCAACATTTTACTGAGAATCCAATTTTAATAACTTGGCATTACACAAAAAAAAGCTAATTATTTTATCTTATCTGACATTTCTGTAAGACAAAAGTATCACTTAAACGTTCTTTAAGATTTTACCGAAACCATTAAGCTCGTCATTCTTTAAGGCTCTACGTATCGTTTAGGGATTTGCATTTGTCATAAGGTCACAATTCGATATAAGGTCAGTTATGTCTGCCGCTGGTATAAGTGTCATAGTTACCTAGTTCACCATATTTATGATATCCTTCGATACCTGCTGTATCCCGTTACCTATATTTGTTGGGATTTTATATAGCTGTTGCAGAATATAGCTGTTCTTTGATATTGAGGAAGTTTATTGGTAGTCTTACTTGAGAATAGGATTTAGATGATGCTTCGGAGGAGTAAGGGTAAGAAGTATCTTTTTATCCTAATAGTTCCTGAGCTTTTTTTTGGATAAACATTCTTCAGCCTGTTTATCTATACTTTATGTTGTTGTCATGTTATTAAAATTTTAGCGAGCACACTTCATTTGACGAGATAATAATTTTAATTTTTATTGTTTTTGTATGGGTCAAACAAGCTTTTGTATGGGTCAAAGCATAATATGACGTATAAAATAAAATTTTCTTCTCATTTTTTAAGTAGATGTAAAAAAAAATATCGTATCCAATGTAAATTACAGTTTTTTTTAGCTAACATAAGATTATTTGTAACCAATAGAAATTCAGGCTCATCCGTAATATTATATTAATCAATTTCAAATAAATTTCATCTAAGATAGTTCAAGGAAATAAAAGTCCATACTTTCACGTTGTGTGTTTATCACAGAATCCCACGTTCTCTTACAAACACCGAATATATTCTTTGATCTTGTTTTACATAATTTTTATGGCCACCACAAAATTTCTTGGCTATCTTGTTTACGACTTTTTGAAATCATCAGATTTTGAAGTTGTGAAATTTGTATCCGTTAATCTAATTAATTTGTTGCCAGATGTAAATATTTTATAGACAAATTACAACAGAGATAAACAGGACCTAAATTATTTGTTTATGTCTTCGTTTTCATCATCATTCATCATCATTGCTATTCCATAATTTTAATTGAGTTATTTTTACCAGTTGCCCCGTAATCATGGCTAATGTAACACAGCCAAAACGTCGGAAAAATTCAATAACAAGCTATGACGCGATTAATACGTGTTTAATGTATATTTTGAATGTATACATTGTAATACATAAAAATATATATAGCAGCAATGTTCAGGGGACTATTTTACATAACTTTACCACATAAATTCAATAAAGTGTGTACTATTGTGTTTCCAATACATGGAGATTTAGTCACTGTGACCGAAATTCGGACTAGTCAATTTAATTTTTGAACCCAAGACAGTAGTCGACCTTAACTTGTTTGGAAAATTAGAAATAAGTAGCACTTTAATAACTGCCTACCTCTTGTGTGGTAACGGAGCTAGTTTCTTATCATTTAAGTAACCATAACCAACCTAGATTTCAATCTCTTTAGTAATCGATACTCTAGCTTTGCAAGACCATGACTTGGTTCATTACATAGCCATCCACTCAACAATTATTCCCAGTAGCGGCTACTCTATCTAAATGTCATAACATTTCACCACCAGATCAGCACCTCGAAATTCGAGACAAAATTCTCAGTACTCAGTAATCGAGATTAATATCAATCGATTTATTTGTATCACTCGAATCGCGTTGATTTGTTAGCACTTGATCATATTTCTGCTGAAGCTATGAGCGATCGCGACTCAATTCTTCTAATCAAGATAAATTGTCTGGTCTCTGTTGTTTTAGATTTAGATCTAGGAGGAAGTGATTCTAAGGGTTATGAGTATTATTAGATATGGGATTTGGAACACGACTTGTTTTGTTGTAAAAGCTAAGAACTAATAAGTCAGAAGAAGGAAGCAGTAAGTAAAATTGACTTGTAGTTAACAAGATAACAATTATTGCATATTAGTGTATTTTCTCGATGTTAAAATAACCAATCAAATTTTGCTCATACTTTAACAATAAATTATTGTTTTTTAAATTTGCCTATCCTAGGGCTCAGAGACGTACATAAAACATTCAATAATTGCATGTAAGTTAATTAATTAAAGACTCAGAAACAAGATACAATAGAAAAATCATGAATACGATCAAGGATGCAAAGAATCATTTATAAGTTAACAGAAAAAAAAAGTAACACCGAGAAATGAGACTCAAAAGGTCTATTTCTTACAACAATGTACAACAAATACGTCAAATTAATTTATGAGCTTATAATATCCGTTTGAAAGAAACGCAATATTAAACTGTACACTTAATAATTTCAACTTCACCCATCGTAAAACATACCAACATACATTAGAAACCTATTTGTTCTATTGTCACAAGCATCAAAGGAGTTTTAAACGTAATTAATTAAAGAATCTAGATCAATCCACAAATCTTAAACAAGCAAAATTATACCCTAATCAATACACATAAGGTGTCAATAGAGTACAAAGCAGCTTGCGCATAGTTTGAATTCAGACAATTACAAAACATTACATAACATAACAAAACAAGAAAATGCGAAAACAAAAGTTACGAGTGAATGTATCAAAGAGGATAACATGGAGCTATTTTGTGTGGACGACATGAATACGACACGAGTCGACGCTAACTAAAATATCTGGATTGCTGCCTTGAATAAGATAATTTAAAAAACGTGTACATGATTTTGCGACCCTACACAAAAAAGTGGTACACAATAAAATAAGAAGTTCAATGCTCATCAAAATCAATCATGTCTGCTGATAACATTTTTAATAATTTCCTAATTATTGTAAGAAATAACCTTTATTAATAGCTGCTAACGAATAAGCATACAAAAAGAAAACGTAAACTTAACACATAATTACTTCGAAAAGCGCTTTTAATCTTAATAAATTACCGCTAATCTATTTCAGGATACCAAACGAAAAATTTGTCAACCTGTAAACATGAAATCTTTTTTCCAACTTACATCATACTCCAATTAAAACAGACACGAACAAATGTGAATTAAATGAATGAGTGAATTAAAAATGTCACCACGTGAAACAAATTGCTTAAATCGGCCGTATCGCACACGGCTCGTTGGAGAAAATAAACTAGATACAGAAATAAACTAGACACAAAACGATGAGACTGCTATTGTCCTACTCTTTCGTCTACAGCGCTTGGGTGTAACTACAGTGTGATATATGAACATTGACTAAATTTCGTATGCACTTCCGATACGCATGTGAGATTTTTCTGGGAGTGTACTTTTCTTTGTTTCTCATGTTGTTTGATGTTCTCTCGTGTTAGATCATGTCATGTATCATATCTTTATTAAGTGCGCGTCGGATGTTATTATTATTTATTTATGAGTATTAATTTGAATTATAACCTTCTTTTTTACTTTATTATCCCCATTTGTTCGAAATTGTCTGTATCAGAAAAGAACATTTTAAATCAATTAGAACAAATTGATTTTGCAGCATTACTTAACCAATACACTTATAATTTTTTTTAACTAGTAAGTTTAGTTGGAGCCCATATGACCCTGACTCTAATTTGAACTACATCCACCTTTGATATTGCTTAAAACAGCCGAAGTGCTTTATTTACACCTCTTACGGCCCAGACACTCCAGACCACACGGCAACATAATGTAGTCATTTATTAGTAAACGTGCCCATTACATTCTACTCACCTAATAAAGATACAATGTATGTATGAATTAGCCATTTAATTTGCACATGAACCCACAAACACTTCCAAAATAGGATTTCAGCATTCAATAATAAAATCCTAATCAAAGAAACCGATTGATATGTCTTTGTCATGTGGGAGTATCAATAACTAAATTAAAATAAAGGACGCCGTACAAAGGTTTAATGAAGCGAATAACGATGTAATTAAGGATATCAATCATGGGGATTTGTTTGATGAAGACAGTAAAGTTGAAAGCAAAACTAATCGTGGTTTGTTGATAGTACCTTTGATAAAGTTGTTTCGATTGTAATCGTAAAACAAGAGAGTAGCTATCGTAAATTTAGAATTAAGGATTCGTGATGATGAAATTGGACTTTAACCTTTGGAGTTTGTTATATCAAGACTACCTATACTCTATTAGGTAGGTACTACAAGATACAACTCACATAGTATTGGCAAATTAAATATACAGCAGTCATGAAGGCCACGATATCATGCACGATAAAATATCCAAAAAATATTTCACAACTACTCAAGGATACGAATTTTGATTTTGAACCGTTTTTTACACCGGGCAATCAAAACCTCCACCCTTTTTTCACAAATTAATCAATTTGAATGATAACAACGAGAATTTTGTCATCGGTCCTAAAGAAGTTGTCTCTTAGAGAATAGCATATCTATGTTGTTGTGGGCAAAAAGTAATTTGGAGATAAGTTAAATTTTTAGTCCTTTAAGATAAGTTTCTTGCGAAGTGTAAAACATCAGCACCAATATCAATTTGATCGGACTTCTAACAAGATTTTATTTAAGATCTAACTTAATTATCAACATTTTGATCTCAAGTTGAGAGAAAAGAGCACCCTAGCTTTGGGACTGTAGACAGGCTGATTGGTTTAAAAAAATATTTTTCGACTTAATAATTATCATCTTTGCACGTGCGTGGTTATCAATATATTTCATTTTAATCCACAACGATTTGTTCAAGTCGGCACCAATACACGTAATATCATAAATTATGACGATCATTCCTTTTCAATCCAAGATCTTATTATGTAAATAGTCTTATTGTGGTATCAGAAGTGGGCGAGCAATCCAGCTTTTCTACAATTTCACCATCATATTTGCAATTGTAATGCTTTGCGGAATTAACGATAATGTTTTCTGTTCTACTTGATATAAGGCTCCAAAGTGTCGCCAGATTAATTTTAAATACATAATATCAATTAGCTATAGTCAATCCCTGACAAATCGAATTGTGTAGTTTCTACAAACTCAATTACCTTCATTGGAGGTATAATTTTACAAACAAATGTCTAGGTATCATTTACATTCATCACCATCAGATTTACAAAGAAATATCCAAACTAAACTTAAAATATCTAAAGTGAACAGCTACTAAATAAAAGTCAAACGTAATTTTTATAGTTATTCAAACTAGTTTAAATAATAAAACTTGATTCAATTTAATAAAACCAAATTAAACCATAAAACTACAAAGTGAACTAAAACACCAAATTAACCGCTTAAACAAATCAAAAACACATATAAAGCCACTGAAACGTAAGCACTATTTGAACATGCTCGTAAATTTAAAGAGATGCATTCAAAAATAGTGACAGTATAAATCAAATGGCTTCAAGAGTGATAATAAACTGCGTCCCACACGTCTGTCCACTAAACGTTATGTAGAATCGTAAAACACTTAATAGTGACTAGTATCACTAACAACTTCTAAATATACTTTTTGTCTATTGTCTACGTTTGTTTTATGACTAAACGTTTCAGTTATTTAATAAAGAATTTATCGGTTTAAGTTTGGTATTCGTGTACAGTTGTCATTTGAGTAAACATCTTAATTTCTTCAAAGTGATCCAAATTATTCATAATTCAAAAATATTGCAACGAATCTCTTATGAAATTATGATTGAATATGTGGCAGCCAAGTGTACATGAGTGTCGTTAACAGTAATGTTTTAAACACAAGTTTTACAATTTATCGCAAATATTTATTATTGGCATTCATCAATTACAATCAATCAATAAAACTTATGCTTTAATTTTCTCATCTAATGACAGCCCACTTAAATCATTATCAACCAAACGAAATTACTTCGCATAAACTAATGACACGTTTAATGACACATAAAAATGGTACTGTCATTAATTATAATTCCCAGGAAGACTTTAATACGAATTCAGGTGTAACTTATGAAGGAGTCCAGCTACTGGTTTGGAATGCCGCAAGGAACAGTTTAAGCCCACGCTAGCACCTTATATTCTTCCTGATTTATGAGTATTTATCGGCAGCTCTTATAGAAGACAAAATAAGATAAGCTATTTTTCAATTTTATTTGACTTGTACTTAACGGTTTTGATAATGTCTTTGAATTATCAAAATGATAATTTTATTTGAACTTCTAAGATCTGATTGATCCATTATAATGTTTACCATTGAAGCAGACGTAATTATAATACTTTAGTGAATTATCTATTTGTTTTTTGAACTTACTAATTTATTGATCCTCATTCATATTGTTACGATCTTTTATAGATTAGCTATAATTTTTTTTGTCATATTTAAAGGATTTTATAATTTATTCCATTTAATTATGGTTTTTGAGAAATATTAAATAAATTAGCCTCATAAATATTTAAACTAAAAATAAACAGTACTCTCGATACGTGAGTTTTAATAACAGTTGACCTATTTTGTAGGATACTTGCATGCTAACCTCGTTTAACTGAAATTACACACATCAAAAGTGTCTAGGGATATTTCAATTAAACCGAAATAAATAAAATTCTATTAACTTTTTGTTAAGACACCTACACATTAAAATAAACCTTGTTTAATAGCCTATCTAATCTGATAATAAACTTTTAGATAAATTTAAATTTTTTAAAAAACTTAGAAGAAGAGGAAAATCTCAGACAAAATTTCAATCTTAACTTTATTTTTGAAACATCAAAACCTAAACAAAACAACATTTTTTTTTTAAAACGCATCTCTGGTGTTTATTTAATCATGCCACGTAGACACTTGACCAGGAACGAAATGTTAAGAGCAGTGGGCATGATTCAAGCTGGCGCTAACCAAATTACGGTTTCTGAAGCTATGAGGACCAGTCAGAGCGTTATATCCAGGCTTTGGTCATGTTATCGTGTCACGGGGGAAGTGGTGGAACGGCACCAAGGACCTCAACGCAATACAACACATGTACAGGACCGATTCATAGTAAATACTGCACGAAGTCAACCAAATGTAACGGCGATGCAATTGGTTCAAAGGCTACAGAGAGAGTATGGTTTGCTGGTAAGCGGTCAAAGTTTGAGAAAACGACTGCATGAAGTCAACCTACGTGCTCGTAGGCCACTTCGGGTACCAGCGCTAAGGAGAAGCAATCGAGGAAGAAGATTACAATGGGCTATTGCACACGAAAACTGGAACCTTTCTCAATGGTCACTTGTGCTTTTCTCTGATGAATCCAGGTTTGGATTTCATCTTGATTCGCGAAGAGTACGCCTTTGGAGAGAACCTGGACGTTGGAATCGACTGCAGCACCCACAACAAGTTCATGCATATCAAGGTGACACGATTATGGTTTGGGCAGGAATTCGTCTCGGCGGTAGAACGGACCTCGTTTGGATACAAGGCAATATGACTGCTCTATAATACCGAGATGAGGTGCTAGAGCCTGTAATCTTGCCCCACAGACAGCAAATGGGACAAAATTTCAAAACAAAATGACATTGCCCGTCCACATACGGCGCGTATCGTTGCAAGTTGGTTACAACAGCATGATATCCAAGCTTTAGACTGGTCTGCACAATCCTCTGACTTAAATCCTATTGAGCGTGCATGGAATATGCTTCAGAGAACAGCTCTTAGGAATTTCCCTGAAGATATTGTGCATGAAAACCAGCTTTTCTTGAATCTAAGCAGGACTTGAGGCAGTATTCCACAACAGGATATTGACACCCTTGTTTTGAGTATGCAGAACCGCTGCAGATGTGTCAGGAGAGTCTTAGGTGGATTCACGAATTATTAATTTAAAATTTTCAACAAATTTTTTAAAAAAATAGTTGTTTTGTTTAGGTTTTGATGTTTCAAAAATAAAGTTAAGATTGAAATTTTGTTCGATTTTTTCCTTTTCTTCTAAGTTTTTTTAAAAATTTGACTTTATCTAAAAGTTTATCATCAGATTAGATAGGCTATTAAACAAGGTTTATTTTAATGTGTAGGTGTCTTAACAAAAAGTTAATAGAGTTTTAGTTATTTAGGTTTAATTGAAATATCCCTAGACACTTTTGATGTGTGTATTTTATAGGTTATAAAGTTAAGCATTCACTGGAATTGAATCCCCGAGGCACTATTGTACTTTGCGTGTATTTAAATTTAGGTGTCAAGTCAAGAATACAGATGATATTGTCTAAACTTCCATTTATTTATCACTAGCTTACGGCTCTGTTCGCGTGAAGGTTGAAACACGACATCGTTCAATTATAAGCTCCCTATTCTTTATTCACAGGCGTGAAGCATCAGGAATCAGCCACTTTCCGTGAGTATGAAACTGTATGTAGATCTAAATAATCAATCGAAATAGCTAATTCACAGAAGGTGATATTGACCAGGATATTTTATAATTTACAGACAATATTACCTAATCAAATACAGATCATAGGGCTTACTTTTTGAACTACGAGCTTATTCTAATCCCCTTTTTTAAAATGTAAAAGATGCAAAATCCTTAATCAACTTCGCACATTGGCAATAAGTTTGTGTACAAAAGAAACTCTCCAGTTCATTAAAAATCATAACGAAAGAGTTTTCACTATTTCATTAAGTCACTACTCACTACCAGTAACCGGTTTCATATTAATACAAATACAAACCAATATATCAAAATGCGAGGGAGGACATCTGTTAAGCCTGTGTGTGGTCTACAAGCACAGTGATAATTATTAAGTTGTTAAAGCAAGATTTAAGTTGGTTCTGTACGATAAGATCGTATCGCCAGAGGATATTATAGTAAATTGAGCTTTTACGTTTCAGTCAGGTTTATTGTTAGATGTTATCCTATTTCGTGGCAAATTTTCTGTTAATGTTAGTATTTTTTCTGTTATTCTACGGAATTGGAGAATTTATCACTTTTCCCCTTGCTTTAGGTTTCTTAATTAATTTTGATTTTTTGCTACGATTAAGCATGATTTAGTATTTTTGCTATCATATAAAACTTCTTATTTATCACCCCCTTAATTGTTTTTATTAAATACAGTATCTTTTATAAATGTTGTTCTTTTAACATGGACTTTGTACTTATCAATACTATAAGTAGGTAATTTAAATCTATTATTGTGAAAATTATGATAAGAAAGTACCGGAAGAAAACTATTTAGTATAAGATTTTCTAATATGTACAATGTTACAATAACTCGGATGGATTATGTTAGAAAATGTAATGTTAAATAGTTTGCTTTTGGTATTTAGTTATTGCGACTAATATTTAAATTCTAACAAGTTATACATCTGATTTTAAAAAAATTGCGTTATCATTAGGAGTAAAATTTTATTGCCGATGCGCTGCTACAACTCATTATAACGGGATTAGTTGTAGGAAAAGCCAGCAGTTGAACAAAGTCATGGTTGCATAACATCCGAGAGCAAGTTGGTATGGTAATCGCCATTGCATTAGTTGCACTCTTTCATATCGAAAGAGGCAAGTAAATTTATAGAAATCCTAAAATGAAGTGTTGCCTCCTGCGCCTGATTAGAGGTTATAACGATCTCTAGCCATAAGTGTACTGCTCAACCGTAATGATCATGCCTAACCCCGTGCTTTAATTCAATACAAACCATAAAATTTATAACACAAACATCAAATCTACAATATTCTATATTCCCGATCCTTATTCATGCAAGCGCGACACTGCTAGCTGTCACTAGTATAAAGTTATGTCAGACACAGGGACACTCAAAATGCGTCCCATAACTTTTAGACTCGCCATAAGGAACAGGACATTCCCTTTATCTCTGAATAGACTGGTTTTGAATGACTCATGGGATACTTGATCATAAATTTGATGGAAAATTTTCCTTTCAGCATTATCGTTAATGGTTTAAGAGTTATGTGCTGTGAGTTTGGCAATATTGTATCATATTGATTAGGCTTTGTCGTAAATTTCTTTGGTTTATTTGGTACTTGTAAAAGGATTGGTAGAACTACTATGAGAAATCCTCATTGTTTTTCGTTGTTGAATCATCTTTTGTTCGTAGCAATGAAAGTGTCCGTTGATGTTGTCTAATATTTCTCAAAAGTAAGTGTTTAATGTACAAGTAAATACAATTCTAAAGACCACCTCAATGGTCCCCTCTGTTTGACTCTTTGTTTTACAAAATGTTGCATTTTCTTAGGAAGTGCATTACCAGTTTGTGTAACAACGACACAAAATGGGCCGAAACCATTTGCAACTTCAAACAATATTACCCTTCAATCTTATTTAGTACTTAGCAAAATTTAGATCTAGGACTCATTTATCACAACAAACAGTTTGTCTAAGGGAAAGTAGGTAGGTAAATATCGTATTATGATTACCTAAATGTTTATACACACCCTAGAACAGAAATCACGCTTATAAAATATTAAACGAATAATAATGAGTATAAGAAATTTCTAAGAAAACAATGAACATCAGCGTTTCAGTTACTTCCATAGCAAATCCCGTAAAATCCGATCCTCCAATTGAAATTTTACAACTTACTCGTGAAGCGGTCATAGAATCTGAGCATAAAACAGAACAGTATAATCGCACTAACAAACTACCGCACGTTAAACATTAAGATCCAGACAATGGCTAGGTCATTGGCAGCATGGCGTTCTAGAACGATAGCATATATTTTGATCATAAAAGCAGGGATATGCTAAGAAGCAAAAGCATTGAAGAGACAGTATGCTCAAATTCGGCAAACACTGCTAAAAATGAAGCACATGAGCTCAGTATGATAATCGTCTTGACTCCAACTTACACAAAATAAACAGCTTCGACATACCAAAGTTGATATCATTACGGCTTCTAACTTAAGGTTTAAAATACATAATATAATATCTGTAAAATTACTAAAATTGGTAAATTAATGCCAAAGTAGGTAATATAGGATCTAGATAATGTACAATAAGTACATAAAATAAATAGGCTTTTGAATTTTTTTTACGGAGTAATCGCTACCCTCTCCACACCGGATTGGAAAATTTTATCTAGCCTATTGTTATATTTATAATATTACTTCAACAATTTTATATTTTTTTCAGCTGATGTTAATTAGTATGGAACCTTCTTTATAGTGATTCAAATATGTTTTTAAAAACCATTCATTTGCCCTATCATGAATTGTATTCTTGCATCAATCATAAGATCAGGTATGTGGATACTATTTGTGTCCTTACTATTCCAGCAACCCTGCCACCTTGAAAAACTGTTTCTAAGATCGTAGACACAACGTAAAACAGTACGCTTGCTGAACCGGTCGGAGATATGAGCTGTATGTTAATGCTAAACTTTAGGGCTCATGGCCACTAGACATGATCATTTTCTGTACTGATACCTTATTTGTTCTATATCAATATCTTGGTACTGAATCAGATTTATGTTCAAATGATTGCTATTCAGATAGCGTGTATAGTTTGAAAGATTCAATTGATAAATAATGCGTTTACATAATAAATTTTATAGTTCAGACATTTTAACAGCATGTGGATGGTGATTGTTTAAACTATAACAGTTAGTTAAAATATCATGCAAAAAATGACATCGTCAATGTTCATCAATTTTCGGTCGCTCGATCCTCATTTCACTGCTAAGAAAAGTTTGTTAACCTGATTTAAATCAACAAATCCATTCAAAACATGACGGGTTATCAATATTTTTATTCTACTAAACTTTCTACTATGCTTATATTTGTTACTAAAGAAGCCGCGGGCTATAGGTAGTTTCCATAAAAACCCCAAAATCTATAATTTTTTCTATGCACTTTTGCATAAATTACTCTTTTATTTATTTTACTTACTAATATTCTATTCCGTATCAGTGTGCGCGAACCTTAGCAACCGCAATGCATCAGATTTTTACGTGATCCATGAATCACATCATAAGTGTGTACTAACTTTTCACTACTGAATCGTGTTCGCGTAAATTTTACAATGGCGTTTTACTGCATCGTGAGATGTTCTAACATTTACTACTGGCCCAGACATTGGCCTACATTGATCTACATTGTACTTTACTCTGAACTTCAATAATGTCATTGACCTGAGACATTGATAGAGTTTGTTACTTTTCAAGAATAGTTAAATAATGTTAATCTAAGAAATTAACTATGTGATGTTAAATCACAGAAACAATTACAATCTATTGTTATTTTGGCCGATCGGACCTTGTGCGAATCAGCCTTGTAACTTAAAAAGATGAGAAGTTTGATTGTGTTCTAAAGGCCTTAAAAAAAGCATCAGCCTTGTTACTTAAAAAGGCGTTTGATTGTGTTCTAAAAGCTTTAAAAAAAGCATTAGTTCTAAAAATAAAATTCTATTTGCAAAATAAATATGAAATTTAAATTGTACGTGCACTGAACGTGATGCGGAACAAATTTAATCGTAAGAAATTGGTTCACGGTAACCAACTCATGAATGGAGTATAATCATAGCAAATAAAGAAATATATTAAAACCGTAAAAAATTCTATCTTCATTTAAATCAAACGTTAGAAATCTCCTTTAGGTAATTGTCTCGGCAACCAGAACATTAAATAAGGATTACCATAGATATCACAAAATTATAAGACATAAAATATTATTCAGAACATCCTTTCGTCTGTTGCGATGTATTTAAAACGTTTATTTCCTTATTTCACGCTCTAATCTACGATTATGCTTATCTACAAATAAAATTCGTAAGAGGTTTTCGAAACAAAAATGACATCAAGATCATAAACATATGCTACCATGTGTCTAACGTCATTTTAACGGCCTGGCCAATAAAATGTCGTTTGACATCGTACGACCAAAGCGGATTGGCCGAAAGATTACTTATTTATCAATAAATATTTATTAGCTTTATGTCTTTATTTGACAAATCTTAGAAATTGTGGTCAGTGTTACGTATAATCTGTATCGTAAAAGCTAGACGTAGGTATATTTGGTATGTAAGTGTGTCATCTACCTACCTAGTTACCTACATGGTGCTTTGAACCTACGTCAGTAAATGTCAGTTTGTAGTATGTTGTTAATTTTACCGTTAGTAATAATAGCCTTTCTGAAAACTTTGAAACTCTCTCATCGAGTTATTTGATCGGACTTAGAAATTTTTGGTCTTAATTTCGGATTATTTTAAAACTTACTCGAGTTATTCTTTCAACATTACTAATTATGACGAATCTATGAAATGTATTCATTTATTTCTTATTTAAAGTGTTTTATAGGTAGAAGTAACCAAATACAACAATATAGAACTATACTTTATACAGAAGATGACAAATAATTCAGAACCATCTTCTCAAATTTCAGCCATTGTTCGTCGCTGTTTATACGTCCCACCGGAACGTCAAGCTGTCTCCCTCGGATCTTGCCATAGCCTGTTGACGAACAATTCCAAAGATGCATTTGTGGGTATTAAATTGAATACTCTTAAGCAAAACTCACAACATTGTGACTAAAATCATCATTATCAGCCTGTATTAGTCCATTGCTGAGCATAGGGAGAGGTCCCAATACAGGCCGCTAAAGTGCGCTTATTGGAGGTATTTGCTCATAATAGCCAGGCTGGGCAAGCGGGTTGGCAATCGCAGTAGCAGCTGATTGCTGTTACACAGAAGGATGCTGCTGCTCATCCTCCGGATCTTTCCCTTAGTTGCTTTTTACGGTACCCGCGCGGCCGCGGAACGATTAGGAGTGGTTCTTTTCTTAAGCCAGAAACCACACAGCAACGGGTGAAAAACAACTTAATTAAAAAAAACACAAATGTGAAAATATTGCAAAAAGAGCTACAAGCATCAAACTACAACAAATACATAACCAGCAAAACTAAACGGAACATTTTCAATTATGCCAGGAATCTGCCCATCAAAGTATCGTAAAGTTCTATCGAAGGTAAAACCTCGCTTTTTCTCACACTTAGCGCCACAAATGTCACCAAATGCCCATAAACATGTCCCAACACGACCTTTTATGGTGTTCAATCTATCAAAAAACCGGACGAACTGAGGGAAGTGCCATCAATGTGTAAATCATTTGAGATAGAATCGTAAAAGTTTTATGAAGTTTATACTTGTGTATTTCGTGTTGTTTTCATAGGTGTGCGAATAAGAATTTGTAAATATTTTGATGTAATGCCTCTTTTGCTTGCTACAAATACTGCTGCTAGCATTCCAGGCTATTTAGACTTTATTCAAGGCTTTATTATTGGAACTAACATAATAGGCTTGTGTAGAATAATTTACAAATAATAATTTGTAGCGGCAGAAGCCAAAATAATACTGTTTACTGAATTAGTCAATTCAATGATTGTCAACTAAACATTCCATTGGGCTAGTAAGGTCATTATTGAAATCGAAGTACAAAGCTACAGCTCTTCCTGCTATGGAATTCGAACAATGAAAGTACTAATAATAATCAAGGTATTTCATTAGTCTCTTGCCACCAACTTAAAGAAAACAGTCAATAAAGACTTCCACGCTTAAAACTAAGACAATTCACCGAGATTGTACAAACCTCATCATATAAAATCATAAACAAGATAATCATAATGCATCCAAACATGCGTAAAAATCGGTTCATATAATAGACGCAACGGAAATATTTAAGCGCTTTATATTTTTTGGAAATAATTGTAGTAAGCTTTTGTTTGAATATTTGAACTTGTTAAGGCAAAGACAAGTTCTGTTGTTCGTACCAAATAATTACAAAGAGGAAACATTGTTTAAGGAAAATAGTAATAATAATTTGATTTTTTTTAAATACAAAGATGAAATTGAGAAAATCCTAATAACCACAAAATTCACCACTCATATCGTCGCTCCACGGATACAATAGCATAGGATAAAAATAAAGATTTTTACGACAGTCCAACGAGGTGAGTGACACCAAATGTCACGTATAACTGTAAATTACATATTTTATTGTTATTTCTTAGTTTTGACTGCTGTATCGCATCGTCGGTAAACGTTTGCGATATTTTTGGATAATCTACGAGTAATGAGCGTAATGCTTGATGGTAATAAAATTGTTTAGTATCACGATTTGCATTTTATGTAGTGTTGACTTCATGTTTCTCGTGTTGTTATCAGCTGTTAAACGTTTCGAGCATAATGTCATGAACAAAGTCCAAAGAGCATGCACAGTCGTGTTTGCTGAGAGATTTTGGCACAATAACACTCTATTTCACTTTTGTGTAAATTTTACTCAATAGGCATACTTTTGCCGTCAATTTTTATTAGCCGCTATCTCATTTACTCTTAATTAGCCAAATATTGGGACTGAACGGTAAGGGTATACTATCTAACAAAATTGAAAAGATCACTAAAATTTGAAAAATTATTATATTTTTGTCTCGGCAACAAATCCTTTCCATTTTGTTTTCTTCTTTTATTCTCTGGATGTTATGTCTATCTGCGCTGACCATGTCGTTGGTCGATGACAACCTATAATTAATGCTTACATATGCATTTAATTAGCAAATTATACACACTATGAGATTTTGTCGAACTATATTTTTAATATCTTGAAATACTATATTTTAATTACCTTTTAAAATAAAATTTGGGGCCAAAAATGCAATATAAGTGCTGTAAAATATTCTTAATAACGATCTTAGATCAAAATCTTAATTAATTTTGCATCGTAAAATGCTTTATATATAGCATATCAAATTTTTATTCAAGAATATAAACTTATTGAGAATGTTTTTGATATGTGTATTGAATTGAGTCATTTTACAAGTCTTGCAACTTGCTACTACTACTACTTGCTTTATATTTTATGCTTTTTTAATTAGTTGGCTAATGAGTCAATACGCAGTTTATTTATTATTTCTGTTATTATTTTTATTAATTTGATAACTTCATCAGTTTTAAATAAGTTTTCACATTTTTGACTCTTTAATACAATCATAAAACTTAATTTCTTCATCACATGTTTAAGTAAACCCAAATTCATATAAAGCATAATAATTCTATTTTTATTGCGACATTGGTTCTATGATCTAGTCTTGTTTAGACGGTGCTCTTTGTTGCACTTTGTCTTTTTTCAACAAACAAAAGACCGAGATAAAAATATAATGTTTGTATTGGCAAACTAGTCCACTTGCTTAAGATAACTTAAACTTTTCAAATCACTATGTCAACTCTTGTCTAACCAGTGGATATGAGCTACAAGATTCAAGTAAATCCCGTACAGACCTAGAGGTCCATCGATGCGACTCTTAGTGCAAGCAATTCGGACATCATGAATCACCCCATTACCAAATGTGATGGGAAACGAAAAAGGCCTTAAAGAAAAAGAGAAGAGGCATTATAGATCCGTTACCACCCAAAAATTAAAACATTGGAAGTATTTTCCCAAGCAAAGTCATAACTGAAATCTAGTAAAACAGATTTTTTTATCATAGTCGAAATGCGTTTCTAGTATCAGGTTTTACGACAATTTTATGACACAGATAAATCCAGTAAAGCCATGCGTTCCTACAAATTGGGACTTTGATATAAAATGTCAATGAACCGACATACATGTTTAATTAATTACATAGATTTTTAATTGCGTGTTAGTTTTGTAATAAAACTTAATGAGGTCAAATGATTCGGTACACGTTCTTGGAAATTTATGGTTCGCCTACATGTCGTGTTTAACACTATCGTGATATCACTCCTTACTGACATCGTAAGGATGTGATTGTCATTTACGTTCAGTAATGAATGATAATAAGTTTCATAACTGTGCTACTAATACTGTTGAGGAGTGCCCTCGTGAGGAGGCAATCTTGGCTGCAGCAGCAGGTGAAGTTATATATCTGAATATCATTTGTGAAGTTAAATAAAAGCTTATAAAAATGTTGATATTATGTTGCCTCGTTGATGCGTGAAAAGAAGGACACACCAACTCTTTCGTATACATAATAGTTATGGATTATTATTTTTAGAAATCAAAGATTAGAGTAATTTTAATCACCAACATACTGTGAGCTAACATAGTGATTACTGCCAGATCCTCCTGTCTATGAGAAGAGGCTTTTGGCGTACAGACATCGAAGTTTTATAAAGCTATTTGAAGCATAAACTTTAGAATCAATTTATTTTAATACAGTTAAAAATAAAATTTGAATGCAAGTAACGTCGTAACTTCATAATATTTAAGAACATGTCGGAGCTTGTTTTAATAAATACTTCCTTATTTTAACTTCAAAAGTCAGTGCAAATTGGAGTAAAGAATAATCGCCGATAATAACTTGCCATTCAACTGACTTCAAAAGAAAGCGAATGTTGAATTTTTAAAGGATTCAAAAAAGAGAAAAACGTTTTGTAAGGTCCAGGGTTCATTCACTTTAAACCCTTAGGCTATCCACAAACTGACTATTAGTGCTCCTCAATTTGTGATTACCGAAATTCTTCGCGACCAGGACGTGTGAGACCGCCTTGCGTTTACAAAGAAACAAAATTAGACTGGAAACAATAACTCCAAAATGAATCTTAATACAAAGTATGATGATCTAATTTCGCCAATACAAATCGTTAAATTGGAATACCCGGCTCATGATAAAACATTTAAAGATGATGAATTTCCATATAGAAGTACAAACAATAATGAATCTAATAATATTGGTAATAAAGAAGAAACCTTTTTGAATCTAAATTAAGAAGAGAGCATCGCCAAAAATCCTGATATCTCAATCGGTATCGAATTTTTGCGCAAATTTATGAGCGTGTAACTACCAAGATTGGTGTTTGTTAAACTTTTGACTTCGGTCTTGTTTAGGCTTTGCTCGTTTTGTGGAGGTAAATACATCTCTTCACGTCCGGGCTATCGATCAGTATTGTTTTATTGCTTTTATTCATACTCTAGAAGGGCCTTTATTATTTCGGTCCATACGTCTTTATGTAGGTACATTTAGTGCATTTTAGTGATAATTTATTATTTTGAAATTTATCATGGGATCTGATGTTTATAATTTCAATGTTACAGTTTGATGAATGTTGAAATGTTGAAATGAGAAATAAAAATATTTATACCGCTGAACATCTGAACTGTCAGTTGTCTATAATAAAATTAATAGAAAATTAAATAGAAAGGATAATACTTTAATGTAATGTATGAAATGAATTCCTATGTTCTGTTACGGTACATACAGCATAATATTATTATATAAAGAGGCCAAGAAATACCTAACTGTGAACTGGTCAGAACTGATCGTCTTTACACACTTGACTCGGATTTATGGATTAAAGAGTGTATCTAATAAGCAATCTTGCATACATCATACGGCGCGCCGCTCACTCCCCAACTTTTATAGTCAAGAGATCCAACAACGGGTTAAAGGCATTGGAGTCGCCCCAGGGCGGCTGCGCTAATATTACGCGCATGTGTCGTCGTCTCCCCTGACAACGTCATTTTTTTACATATTTATTTGTACCTGTTTTACAAAAAATGTTTTGTGTAAATATTATAGTGTAAGTTTTATGTCCAAGACGGACAGCAGTGACGATGCCGGAATCAGTGCATGTCTACCTCTCTCCCTGGATAATCTGGTAAGATGCCCTGATTGTCCTCAGGCACGATTTTTCAAAGGTAAGCGAGGCATGTGATTGCATTTCGGTAAGGTCCATAAACCTAGAAATGTACCTTCAAGCTTCAATTCTTCATGTTCAATATCATCACCTTTAGTTTCGGTTTCTTCAAACAAAATCCCAATTTGGAAAACACTTTCAAAATTAAAAAATTCTACCCCTGTTTTGAAGAGAGTTCCCCGTGGTGCAAGATCGTTAGTAGCACACAGTTTAGCACAGTGTGTTAGTCTCGCAGTACGGGAGAACTCTCAAAGTGCCTGGGAGCAACTTCTCACCTTCCCTTATCGTGTCCTACATGTTCAAAAAAATTTGGCAAACAAAAAAACACTAACCTCGCAAGTTAAGGAGAATTGTACGTTTATAAACCCAATTTTAGACACTAAATTATGCACTACGAGCAGTTACCGCTCAAATAAAGGAATTTCACATCATGTGGAATCCAAGATAAGCGAAGGTGACTTAAGGGGAGCCGCCAGATTGCTTTTTAGTAGCGATGTGGTGGCACCTTACTCCCCAGAGACACTTAAAGCTCTGGAGAGTAAGCATCCATCTCCAGCAGATGACCTTTCTTTTCCCGACCCACCGGACCCCGACTCTAATAGTTTAACTATTACAGCCCGCCAACTAGTTGCAGCCGTAGGCTCCTTCCAGAATGGCTCCGCCGGTGGCCTCGACGGCTTGACTCCACAACATCTTAAAGACCTTACGAGTTCAAGGGGGAGGCTAGTGAGTTACTCTTGAGGGAGCTTACGGCTCTAACTAATTTAATGCTCTCTGGTGGTGTGACTGATGCCGTCGTAGATGTTTTGTATGGCGCAAATTTATGCGCACTGCGCAAGAAAGACGGCGGCATCCGTCCCATCGCCGTAGGGTCCACTTACAGGCGTATGGCAGCCAAAATTTGCTGTAAACATCTCAGCGAAGCCCTCGCCAGCAAATTCCAACCCCTTCAACTAGGATTTGGTTCCAAAGGGGGTTGTGAGGCTGCCGTACATGCCCTTTCCTCATATTTGAATGTCGGTAAAGGAGAGGTCGTTCTTAAGGTAGACATCAAGAACGCCTTCAATTCCGTGAATAGGGATACTTTGTTGGCGGAAGTGCAAAAAGAAACACCCGAAATTTACAGTTTTATTTGGCAATGTTATAGAAACCCTACTAAATTACTTTACAAGGAAAATTTTTTGGAATCAGCAGTCGGTTGCCAACAAGGTGACCCTCTTGGGCCAGTCATTTTCAGCTTAGCCATCCATCCTATAATTGAAAAACTAAATTCAAAATTTAACTTGTGGTATTTAGATGATGGGACTTTGGGAGGTGATGTTGACACTGTTTTATCCGATTTCACCTTTCTCAAAAATGAATTTCATAAAATAGGTCTAGATTTAAACACATCTAAGTGCGAAGTATTTTTTCAAAATTCAATAAACCATCAAAATATCTTATCAAAATTTAGTTCCATAGCCCCTAACATAAAAGAAGTAGATAAAAATTCTCTTCACCTCCTAGGGTCACCAATTTTGGAAGAATCTTTTTCAAACTTTATAGATCAAAAAATTCAAAATTTTTGTGATATTTCGGATAGACTTTCGAAAATTAGCCTTCATTCAGCTTTCACTTTAATTCGATTCTGTTGTTTTGGCCCAAAATTTATGTACACCCTTCGCTCATCCCCATTGTGGAAACACAAGCACCTTTTAGAAAAAATTGACGAAATTATAAAATCTTCGATGACATCCATTTTGAATGTGGTCTTGGACGACCGAGCGTGGCTACAAGCCACACTACCGATTCGCTTTGGTGGCCTCGGCGTCCGCAAAATTTCTAGTTTAGGCTTACCGGCGTTCCTGTCTTCGGTCCACGGTACTGACAAGTTAACCAGGAAAATTTTAGCTTCTACACTGGTTGACTTTGAGGTACCGTGCCTGGCTGATGCTCTGGACGCTTGGAAAATGGCTAACCCTTTCACGGTTTTGCCCGTCAACCCGTCTTCTCAGAGACAGTGGGATGAGCCGCTTTGTAAACTGGTACGTAACAATTTGTTACATACATCGACCAATCCTGCAGAGCGTGCTCGACTGCTGTCTGTGGGCGAATGGGAGGCGGGGCTCTGGCTTCATGCACTGCCATCGTCCAGCATAGGTACTATGTTGGACGACCAAACATTCCGGCTCGCCACTTGTCTACGCTTGGGCGCTCCGAGTGTTGCTCCGCATCGCTGTCACTGTGGTGAGGCTGTCGACAGCCTTGGTCACCATGGCCTGGCCTGCTGCAGGAGTGCTGGTCGTATAGCTCGTCACGCCAGTATAAATGACATTATTCGTCGGGCTCTTGTTACCGCCGGAGTGCCTGCTGTTTTGGAACCCAATGGTTTGGTACGCGACGATGGGAAGAGGCCAGATGGTATGACATTACTGCCTTGGAAGATGGGTAGGCCTTTGGTGTGGGACGCAACTTGTGTAGACACCCTTGCTCCATCCCATCTTGCAAGCTCAGCGAGCTATGCTGGTGCTGCTGCTGCGGCCGCGGAGACCCTCAAACGGCGCAAATATAGCAACATTATTGGTTGCTATATCTTTGAGCCGTTTGGGGTTGAAACCCTAGGGTCATGGGGTCCAAGTGCGCGTCTCCTGTACAAAGAAATTGCTCGGAGACTAGTCGACAGCACACGTGATCAGAGGGCTGGTTATTTCTTTGCGCAAAGAATCAGCATTGCCATCCAGCGTGGCAATGCTGCCAGCCTTCTGGGCACGTTGCCTGCAGACGACGGTGATGGGGAGGAATTCTTTGACGCCTTCGCGTAACTTTTGTATAAATCTTTAATTGTAAATGTAAATATAAGTTATATTATTATTTAGTTTATTGTTATTTACTTGTGTTACTTAATTTTAATTAAACTGAATTTTTTATACCTAGAAATAAAATGAATGGTTCACGCGATTCTCATGTAACCAAAACATTACATGTAGCTGAAGATAAGTTTGTTGCTATGAAAACTACTTTTAAAGTTCCAATATTCCAAGATTTTCTTAGTTTTTAAGAAAAAAAAATTAAGAACTTCTTTGTACTTATTTTGTGAATCGCTACTATTTTCCATTTTTATAGATGCTTTATATCTATGGAACCCTGAAAATGGTGTATTGTAATAAAGTAATTATGAAGGAAATTATGAGTTAAATCTTAAATAGGTACTCAGAGGTAGTGATGAATAACTAAAGACATAAGAATAGACATTTACTAGCAAATATTATGACGTTTCCTTAGTTTAGCGGTAAGAACACAAGTTAGGATCATCGCTGTAAGGTGAGCTAGACAATTTTATTACTCCTCTGGCTAAAACCTCACAATATTTATGTAACCAGTGGTAACATTTAGCATCTAATTAAATTCATCAAGTTCGTTATTAACGAGGCAATAAATATAAACAAGTTCATTACTTATACTATCTTGTGTATCCGCCGCGCCTGCGCAATGAACATTGTTTAATGTTTTGCAATTAGAGGTTTACTGGAAATGTCGGGTAATTGTTTTCGTCGTATTCATTTTCGTAGATCGTAGTGGGAGATGATTGTCCAAGGAGTTCGAAAACATGGCAGATACTTAAAACGAATATTAAAAAGACACATTTTTAAATAAGTAAAACTGTAATTGAAAAGGATAATACCAAAAAGATTACGGAAAAGGTGACTGAGGAGTGTGAGACTATACCTACATAAGTATAAGTAACGTATATAAATTGTATAATCTATCAGAAGTTGACGTTTATTGATAATGAGGAGACACGAAAAAAATTGTGGAATAAAAATTACTATTACGAGTATATTGTGGAGGTTTACGATGAAGAAAAACATCGTGAGGAAACCTCGACTTAACAGTCTGAAATCGTCAACACGTAGTGAGCTAGCGTGGTGATTAATGCTCGATCCTTCTCTGTACGAGAAAAAGCCTTTACCCTACAATGGGACAGTTATGGGCGGGTTTATTTATCTTATTGTGTCAAATCTCCGAACTTTGCTGATTTGGTGGTCGTCTACGAAATCGATACTGCTAATAAAAAATTATTCGATATAAATACCATTATTTCTTCCAAAAAATACTCTAATCGTAAAATATTAATTCAACTAGCGAATCTGTGGGAAGCAAACAGCTATTTTGATGTGAATATTATGAATAGGCAATAATTTCTTGGGGACCCCTGTGGTCTTTAAATGGTTTAGTCTTCCGCTTGACGATTTTAAATGTCTTCCACGCAATAAAATTAACAATAAAACAGTTGAATGAATTGGTGCAGTAATAATAAAAGACCAACTAGTTGGATGGTAGTGGATTGTTAAAATATAAAACAAATGGTTGTTAAAAGCGATTCGCTTTCGTTGATTTATATACTCAACCAACACATAAAACTGTATCATAAAAAAAAATATTGTCACATTCTCGAGCTAACTTGAATAAATTAAATTAGTATAGAGCTCTTCACAAATAGCGCGAAAAAAATTTCCCAAAAGGAATGTGCAATCGTTCCGTTTGCCAATTTAATAATGAAAAAAAAATCTATCATCATACTTTTTTACCACAACTATACAGCTATACTTAAATTATATTGTAATAGCATTGCATTATATCTGTAAAACCTATTTGGTCAACTAAATTTCCAACTTCAATATCTATCAATAGCAAATTAAGATAGAGGCATACTTATTTCTCCCATTTGTATATCATTGAGGTGTTACGAGAAAATCACATGAATAAGAGTAAAGTGGAATTGAGTATTAATGAAGTAAATGGCTTTCCATTTAAAAGAATAGGTCTTGATAGCATAATTGAAGTAATATATTTTATGTTTACAGCTAATAAAGAGCAATGAATTGCGATAAAGAGACAAACTTTTGTAAGTTTTTATTACATTTTATTCTTAATAGCGCAGTATTCAATTTACAATTAGTTTGTAATGGCTCTTCGCCCGTAACTTTGCTCACATGAGTTTAGAATCTCTTATTCTATTCTTTTATTTGCTTCGGGGTGGAATTTGCAAAAATTCTTCCTTAGTGCATCTCTAGGTTATTCCAAAAATATTTCCTCTTGATTTCTAGTCTCTGGGCCAACTACTTTAGGCTATGCGTTGTTTATAAGTCATACAATCAATCACAGTACTAAATTAAAGGTATACATTAAAAAAATGAAATAAATAAAGAATGGCTCTATAAAATTATTCTCATGAAATCCACTAAAACGACAAACTATCAAAATATGGTAATCCAATATCATAAAACTTTATTATCTTGTAAAACAATGTAGAAACAATCTAACCTCATGTTTCAAATTTGTAAATCTTTCGCAAATTAATTCAGATTCTTGCGTAATAAAAATTCTTAACATTGAGATGACCCAATCTTATCTAAATTAGATTAGGACCGGTATTGTAGATTCATTAGTGTTATTCTTATTTTTCTCAGTGGAGGTCTGGTCTCAGTTCTTGTGAATATAGAAATTTGCATGATATACCTACCTATACCTACTGCAAAATTTTAACCACCAATTAGACACCAATCTCCAATGTCTGATTGATTGATTTTCATATTTAAAAACGATTTTTTCATTAATGTTAATTTGAAGTATTACAAATTTCAGTTGAGTTTATCACAGATTAGGTCAACTTAAAGTAATTTAGTATTGTTTTTGTCGGTATCATATATGTAAATCACTTGCTTTTAATTAAAATGTATTTCACAAGAAGGACATAAAATTATTGATATCAGTTCTGTTGTTTTATCTTCTTCTACTTCTTTGTCCTATGTCCATTGAGGTCGGTGTAAAATGTCTTCTTCTTCCATTCCTCTCTATCAGTTGTCATCTGAGCCTCCTTTCTAATGTTCTATGTATTTACCTTTAAAAAATATACAGCGAAACTAAATTTCGTTAAATGCCTAAATGTAATAAAAATAATATTGAAAAACGCTGACACTTGGACCCAACTTAGTAGATACGTCACGTACGGCGCCAAGTGTGGTCATTATGAATGAACAGACCAACATTATCTTTATTATACATTTAAATTTTCTAAACAGGATCCACGCGACGGTATTTTCCTACACAATAGGATCATTAACGTATTTATATGAAGTTGTAAACTACTACAATGCGAATTTTAATCGAAATTTTGTTTTAATATTGCAGTTAATTTTAACTTGCAAGTTCCTATTTATTTCCATTAATATATGGTCATTAATAAATTAATTATAACTCTAGTTATACACTTGCGTATATAAAAAAGAGAAAAAAAGAAAAAGGGTAATTATGATGCGTCAAAGTACTCCTCCGCATCACTGTCATCCAGCAAAGTGCCCAGAAGACTAGGAGCATTGCCATTCTACGTTAAATTATAAGTCAATTTAGATTTTTTTTAAACGGTGGTTTGTGATTGATATTTAATAGTATTAAATCGGTCTGATGAAATCCCATTAATCAAAACTATCACAGTATTCAAATACGAGAAGCAAGATTATATTATCTGTAAATCTGATTGAGGTACCCAGAATTGTATATTCATATACACTACGTGCGTTTTAGATACAAGACAAATCGTCAGTGATGGCGTGATAATCGTGTACCATTGTAACCAGCAGAATACAATATTTGCAACAATGATAAAGTTTGTGTATCTTTAATAAAATTGAGAAAAGGCATGAAACTGTTAAATATATAACCATTCTCACTGTAAAGCATCTCTTATTATTATTTTTTTAATTAATTAAAACTTTTTAATAATTAAATGTAAAACCTGATGTAACAACGACTAGTAATTTCATTAACAAAATAATGTAAACAAATTGGTTTTAAATTTCATTCATAAAAAACTCGCTGCTTTGAAAAAGTAGCTACTCCAAAGCGTCACACATTTTTTACGCGTTTTTCCAAAAGAATGAACTAACAATCGACCTATCCTTTAGCTCGTAAAATAACTATTAAGCCGAGAAAAGAAAGGCATCTTAATGTGGCCATCCCTAAGTCTAACAGAAGCTTACAACCCAAAAATAAAGTAATTAAGAAGATATCAATGTCTATCAACGACTATCAAACCAAATTAGACAAAGACAAACGACACCTTAACGATCCTGTGACACAATTCTTTCAACACAACATTTTCACTGGAAATTTCAACCTTATTTTCGAAGCCATAAAGAAGAATAATTTATTCTCTTTAATAATGTCAATCTTAATTGAAACTTCCTAAAAATGTCCGATACTATGAAGTGGTTAAATAGATTGGGAAGAGAATGCTTTTGGAATCGATGTGGTAGGAATAAATAGGTTAAGAAGAAACGATTTAGTTTTATTTTATAACTATATACCGTACAAGTATATTTATTATATACCGTGGTGGTTACCATGGTATACAATGCTGTATCTTGGAAGTGGTTTCGCTCAAACTCTAATTTAAAATTTGAACATACGAAATCCTCGCTTTTCCGTATTTCAGTTTTTATAAAATTTAATGTTTTATTAAATTATACTGTAACGATTCTTATTAGTCGTATATCACTCCAGTCACCTACGATCAAAGGCGAGCGTTTGTCACTGTGCGGTAATAGGGGACGCCCGGGCCGGCGATTAACCAAAATAAATACAATATCAATGTTGTCTGTAAAAGAAAATAGAACGATTAAGTCGACTGTCAGACGATTGTAAAAAATATGAGGCCTCTTAAAAAGAGTAGTATTTCTTGGAAACCCTTCTGGAGAAACTTTTTAAATAAATTATTCTAATCTGATGATGATCAGAGACGAATGTGTCTCTCAAGTTCTTATGCTATATTCGACACTAGCGATTTTTTAATATCAATACACATAACGCGATAATACCAAACGTTTTAGATAAAATGATGTCGTGGGACTATGAACACCTTTCAAAGTTTGAGAGGCGAAGCACCGAAATCTATGATTGATCAAATACTCCTCCTCCTGACCAAATCTCAATTGAAATAGTGAAATGTCGTTTTGCGTCATAATCTAAATGTAAATACTTACATACCTATCCTTTCCTTCATTTCAGCTTTGATTTAATCTGGAAACAAAAAAAAATTGTTAATAACGGAGAGGCACTATAAGAAAAATTCTGATAAAGAAAATTTATGTTTTTTAAGTTTAAATACCGTGAATTTCCGTAATTTTCGCATAAATATACGGAAAAGATTTATATTCATACCACAAGTGACACACATTTATTACCTTTATTTGAATTTCGTGATTTATAAGCACCTTTGCGTCTTTAGCGTAAACATGAACATCCTTTAGTCTCTAATATTCATATATTAGGATTCTCGTTTGCCGTCTCGTCGGCGCCTTCTACAGTAAAGCTAAATACTTTATTGTCATGTACAATTTTCTTCTGAACGTTATATCTAGGGTTGTCTCTTTTACTGACATTTATTTCTTCATGTTTGTCCTCAAAACAGTCGATATAGAGAGTTAGTACCCTTATAAAATCCTGACAACTGATCTAACCTAGAATATCGCTTTGGGTTACGGGGATCAGATAGACACTCGCTCCGTAGAAAACTGTTATTCAGCTACATAATGCACAGTTTGCACATTAGAAGTTTGGGAATTATAAGGCTAGGTGGATGATGTTTGTTCTCAAAAGCACTCACTTGCCCTACAATACCTATAGATTTCACAATTTGTTTTCAAAAAAGAATAATCCATTTACTTAGTTTTACTACATTTTGACACATGTCACTTAACTATTAGCCTTAGGCAATTTTCAATTATCAACTTTAGTATGATTGGCAGTAAAACTGATTGGTAATACGAAACCAATCTTGTTTAAAGTATGGATTTTAAACTATTTAACAGTATTATTGATTTATGTATAATATTATGAAATTAAGTTGATTATTAATAGCGGTCAATCGGCAAGCTCTATTAAAATAAGTTTACATAATATTGTCTTAGGTTTTCGCAAGCACTTTCTATAATAAAACAACTTTTTTAATGTAAAACCTTTCGTTTTAAGAGCATTACAACTCTTGTGGTTGCAGGGAACCTAAAATTAGTTTACTAGCAATTTCTATGTAAATTCATTCTTCAGACTATTAAGTCTAGGTTTCCTTACGATGTTTTTCTTCACCGTTAGACAATACAGAAGAAAAGTACATAATAACATAGAAAAAGTCACATTGGTACGTGCTTGAAAAGCGGATCCGTAACCACTGCGCCCGCGCCACCACGAAACTAGTTTTATTTTACTACACATAAATAACATCTTTATTTCGTAGCAACCATAGCCAAATTCCTTCAGTCAATTGTACCGTGAAACGCACATTATCCGGACAATTTGCGACTCATCTGGCAATGGCAGACACGAGCAAATGGCGACAAAATCACGTCACTGACAAATCGGTCAAAGCATACTTAGCTTTACCACAGACGTCTACCATATAAGAGTAATTGTGATGTGCACCTTCATAATTTATTACTCAAGTTATAAATTCTAAGTTCTAACAGTATTTGAGATCACTGTCCGAGAGCATCATTAACATTCCCACCAGAACAGCAGAACATGCATATTATACACTCCCCTACCCCAGTGGGATAGGCAGAGACACCGAATTTCCATTTGCAATCCTTGCCCTCCTCTTTGGCCTAATTCAGTTTTATTACGATCTTAACATTCTCGTCAATTAAGGGTTACACTAGTAAAAAGTTTTGAAAGAGGTCATACTTCCTTAACCTGTGCACGCTATTTTCATCAACAGTTATTTTCCCCACCCTGATATGTATTTATTCTTACATCTGTGTATGGGTCCGAGCTTTTTAAACGTGGGTATTTCCATGTCTAGGTTGGAACCATAGAAAACATTTCTCAGTGATGCCTTTCTTACAACATTTTTTTTATCAAATCGAGGTATATGATTACTAATAGGGTTATTGTTGTTTAAAGTTAATACGTATTTTATATTACCTTAAAGAAAATTAAAATATTATACAACATCTGAAAAAATCATTTAAATTGGTCAATATTAATGATGAAGATGGGAGTTTGCACATTTTTGTCTAGACAGAGACTAGTGCTCAATAAAAATAAAGTAATTTCTATGTTACGTCAAATAAACTCTATACGGATCAAAGCGATTATTTATCATTTCGCAGGAAGGATAGCGATCACCTCCTCCAGAAATTTTGTGAGCTTCTAACTTCGGCATTACTAAACCGATTTCGATATTTTTTCCAGATTTCGTATTAATTTTAAGCCATAAAGTGACATTAAAATTCTATCAATTTATATAAAAGTCAATAGCCCTCCCTATTAAGTCTATTAGTTGAAAGTAAGTGGTAAAAGAGTGTTGGTAAATATTAGTTAGTCATCGCTTGATAAATAGATCTTACGACGAACACTTTTTTTTGCATTGACTCGTCTGCGGTTGG
Source organism: Protodeltote pygarga (assembly GCA_936450705.2). Classification (NCBI taxonomy): domain Eukaryota; kingdom Metazoa; phylum Arthropoda; class Insecta; order Lepidoptera; family Noctuidae; genus Protodeltote; species Protodeltote pygarga. The sequence goes on from OW388263.2 coordinate 13,154,237, forward strand.
ATTTACGTAATAAAAAACTTCAACAATCGACTTTTACAGCCAATAAATAACAAAAAACCAACAATCAAATAAATCTACCATAATGTACAGACAGCAAATACTATACCTACACAAACTATTATCTGTATTTACAAAATAATTAATTACTACAAATAAGCAATTTTAATACTACAGAACAAAATTTCAGATGAGAAAAAATAATTTTAGTTCGCAAAGTCACCAATTCACCATTAACTAAATATATATATATATATATTATAGTTCCTCATTATGATCATTTAGACTTTTTGCTGCTGACCATCCAAAAAATAAGGCATTCTGCACATGCGTGGGCAAGCAAATAAAGAGTCGCGACGGTCTTGATATAATTGCAATATATATGCGTCTGGCCGAGTCGATTGCCATGTCAATATTGGACCACCTCGAGTCGGCACGCTCCACTCAACAGCTCAGTTTGCAGATGATCTAAATACCGTATTATTGTGTGCTTGGTTTGTCAATGTTAGGGATTAGGAAGGTTCAAGTGATGTATTTCTGACAGTTAGTCCGAATTTTGTAAACTTAGATAAAATTGGGATAACCTGGCGATAGATTGGCGTGTAATACGGCCAAGCTCTATTAATAGAGTAAAGATTTTAGGATTCTCAATTCTTTATTGCGTTCCATAATGTTTCATAGCAGTTGGTATACATAAAATAAGGTATATTATACCACCTTAATTCCCAAATAACCATTACACATAATGACCTGTCAGTATGAATAGCAAATAACGTAATACTAGAAAGAGAAAAATATTTTTAAACCATAACAGCTGAAGTCAATATAAGTATATCATAAAGATGTATTAGACAGGTTGTGAACCAATAAGTGTTTGGTATAAAATTACACGATATAATAATGTGCTAACCATTATATATTTTACGCTAACTTTAATAACAAATCGGTAATATAAAGTTTGAGTTACCTTTATAAAATGTAAACTTAATATTATCTTACATTATCCAAACATTTATGATTGTTATCTCCCAAGGACCTACACGTAACGCAACGAACAATTCACAGAAAATAAATCTTTATACTAGATCATCATGGTGTTTTAGAATGTCTTAGAACGAATAATGAAATAAATAAAACTGAAATTAATGAGGATCATGAATGTAGCGGTAATGTCAATAAAGTAAGGATATTGCTTAGAAACACGATAAACGCATTAGTTTTAAATGAAGGAAATATATATATTTGGTAATATAAAATACAATTACTTTAGATCGTTAGATTCTTTACGATAGTCGATACGTTTTGCAGTTGATGTTAGTGTTTAGAACTATATAAATATTAATGTGTCCCTTTTAGACTATAAAGTACTTACATTTGATTTCAAATTTTACTTTGTGGTTTGGAAAAGATTAGAAACGTTACTGACCTCTACCTGTCAACTGTCCTGTACCTTTCAAAGAGCAAAAGAAAGCTATTTTGTTTCTTTAACTACATAATTATCATTATTTACAATGTATATTTTGCTAAAAATCCTTTTTTTTTCTATTACACTTGTACTTCATCTAAAAGTGACGAAGTTACGGATTGCAAAAAAAAATGAATAAAGTAGAAATTGTGAAGGGTTCAAAGATGATTTTTAAAAAAGCAAAGCGGAAAGTCAGTACATTAAACTTTTGTTAAAAATAGAAAATATACTTTGAGGTTAAATTTTTTTTGATCTTAAATTTTAAACAGCTATTATGAATAAATAAAATAAATATTCATCATGCGATGAAAAAGTTTACAAAAATTACAAATTTAACCTAGCATACATGCTATGAGAAAGACACATGCAAAGACGAAGATAACTGAGCCGAAGCTACGATGAAAAAGAAATTCAACTTTCATGTCAAAACCATTCTATTAAACATACTATAAATATAAAATTTAAATGGTGGACTATAAAGTATTTCCATTTAAATTTCGTTTAATTTTAGCTAAACCTATTGAGACATCTTCACATTACATTTATCGCACATCTATCAGGAGTGCTAGACACAACACTACTAATCACATCCGACTATCATTTCGCGTCATTGCATATCATAAAGATCATTCGATTATAACCGTTTAAGCATCGATGAGCGTTCCTTGCATGCAACACCTAGCTATGCAAGTGGCGCGAACTTTGTGAAATTACCAACATAACTTTATCAGATAAAAAACCTGGATTACTATAATGAATCTTATGCTCATAAATATAACATTCCATGTTATGAGTTTGCCGTTCAGCAGCTGCAAAGTAAAGTTTGCTAGAATTTACGCGAGCTGACTCCATCGCTGGACGCGCAAAGTGTTGGCTCATTTCAAAGCGACCAGTCATACAAATTGCACATTAAACGACGATTTAATCCATGCCTTTCCTTTTACAATTCGTCATTCCGTCTCGTTTGCTTTACAACGGGATGGCGCGAATTGTACTCAGTTTTGCAAATTGTTTTTGTACGTGCATCGATAGCTAATCAATAGATTTGAATCGATTCTGTATTAGTATCGATGCACATCTTTGATATGTTAAAGCTGCTATATTGCTTCCTTATTCGATAAATTGTAAAGTGAAACTTTGTAGGGTTTTCAAATCAGTTAAAACGTGCATTGAATTTGATGGATTTGATTCATACTTACACGTTGTTGTTCAAGGAATATGATAATGATACTCAGTTAGTTTATCACTTTAGTTGTATCATAGGACAAAGTCCCCTTTTTATGATTTCCTACTTAAAGTGTTCAATCGAGGCTTATTACTAAAGCCATACCGTCGGTTCATCTATTTGTGTGTCCCAGAGCTGCCGTTTTTAAACTGTAATTTGTAACGAGTTTTTTTTATACAGAATACTAGTGCAAATCCTGGTAGTATGAAACTCTCTGGGTCTTCCATTTCCTACATTTATTTTATTGACGTGATACCGGCTTGATGCGGTCGGAAAAGCTTTCCATTTTAAATATAAGGGTTTCACCAATATCTTTAGTCTCAGCTCGTCAAGCCGAGACTCTTATTGGAATAAAGTATAAGTTACTCAATTTTTAAAGAAGCCTATCGAAAGTAATTTAGATATTCTTCCAATACAACGCTTTAATCATTACTTATGTAAGAAACCACTTTATCATATGCAGACGAGACATAGGCCAAAAGTCATGTAGGCACCATTGTGATTTATAGCAAAAGGTCTCCTAGACAAGATGAGGTATAACTTACAGCTTAACGACTCAAAAGATTGACAAGACTTTACGTCATTCGTTTTAGAATGAATTTCCACAAATTACTGTGGTTTGTTTTTGCTTTTTTTGTATGTAGATTTGGGATTTATGAAGCGTTATTGGTTGCATTTGACTTATGGTTTCGTTGCCCTTGCTTTTTTTCCTGTTTTATAATTGAATTAAAAGTAATAATTTAACAGCGATTTAAATGAGTGTCCCCGAGCGCATGGTGTGAAGTTTGCCAGATTTCCATTTTTATTTCAAAATTCCATTAGGTCTTTATTTAAAAAACAAACTTCTCCACTACTGTACAGTTTTACTTAAAATTTTGTACATCTAAAATTGTGTACATCTATGTTCCGCTGCAGACAAATATCATCTATCCCTCAACAATATGAAAGTAGATTGCACGATTTTATTCAGCTTACCTATCATATTTCACAAAGCATTTACAATGCTACTTTTATTTCAAATATCAATGTACGATATAATTCCATTTTATTATTATCGATACCTATGCAGAGCCTATGCCCTTCTCTATAAATTACGTACCAACTTATATTTTGCACTCCCTCTCTTAAAAATCATTCTTAAGAACGTCGTAATTGGATAGAGTACTATTTTTGAAACATTTTAACAGCTGCATACGTAAGTTTGTTTTTGACGAACTGTCAACGGTACGTCAAATACAGGTTGATTCAGTGCTTTACGACTTCCGTTGGTCGATTTAGTGCTGGGATTAGTGAAGTCTTTATTAACAGTCGATTTGACGAAATATTTGTGAGAATCAGTAGCCAATATTTTGGTGAACGTTATCGATAGGTACTTGTGTTATTTTTTGATGAAGTATAAAAATATTTTATGTCGATACATGATATAGTGTAAAATAAACTATTTTTATGACGTTTGTAGGCGTACGCCGTTAACAAAAAATATATTCCAGTCACCAATAGAAATACAATTGTATGCAAAGTGTGTTATAATTTAATTTTATGATTCCTAGCATTATTTTTTTCAAAGATATATAATATTCTGTTATTGTATATAAATACAGCAAAATTAGTTAAACAATACCCGTACGAAGTTAGCCTTTGCAGTAAGTGAGCGGACCGTAAGTAAGCATGAACGATAGCGAGGGATTTGGGTGATTTATGGAATTTTTCACTAGCATAAAATCTCAATGCAGATCCGTTTACCAAGTCAACCCGTTTAGCCCCATTAGTTTTGGACGGAAATAGTGCAATAATAAAACGTTGAGTGAATGATTCATTCAAAATAGATCGAAGAGCGAATGAACTTGTATTCCTTTTTCGTTTAGATTTAGCCGTGGCTGTGGGTGGCAGGACTTAGTGCTCGCGATAATAACTTGAAAATACACAAGTTACTTTAGAAGTGATATAAGGATAAAAGAAAATAAATAGTTTAAGCACGAAGAGGTCATTTACTATCGTTTTGTTAGATGATATAAAGACAATCTTTTTAAATAAATCAACCTATAACTATAGATATCAGGCAGAGGCTTCTCTCACAAATTTAAGTAAGGAGAATAGGCCACGCTTCGTTACATGATGGTGGTTTAGGCATGTCGGCTTAAACTTTCAAATCAGATTGTTAAGTAGCCATACCATAAGAAGAAGGATATTGATGACACACTCACCTATAGCGATGTAAAAAACGCAGAACACGATAGTTACAAAAGCTCTTATTTTAAGGCCTTCGTCTCCACTAGGGGCTCAAACTTTTGCTGAGAAGACTTGCTTTTTAAGGCTGAGAATATTTTGACATTAATTTCTGGGAGCTGCAAAGTGCCATACATTTTTATGTTAACAAAAATAAATAACAGTATCAATACAAAACAAATATTGTTATTAACCAACACGCAGTGAGCTAGCGTGGTGATTAATGCTCAATCCTTCTCCGTATGAGAAAAGGACTTTTCCCTGCAGTGGGCCAAGAGCTGTGGGTTCAATCCTGGGACGGAATAAATATTTGCAGGGTCCACAGATATTAGGTCTATATATTTGTATGAGTATAAAGAGATCAGCAGTGACGTTCATTGAGATTGAATTGAAGACCACTGACTTGCCAGTCAATGGTCATACTACTGATGATGTTATCTGACGGTTAGGCTGGCGGTAACTAACTGCGAACTACGAACTCTAGTGCTGCCGACATATTGCCCGGCTTGTAAAGCATTCCGTCGGGCTATTCCGCTGGCATCAACCATGCCGGGTCTGCAGCTTTAGTGTATTCAGTATAAGGACAACCTTGCAGCAGTGATAACACTTCATAAAACAACAAACTTGTACTTACGAAACAAGATCTTTACTAAACGGGATCATGCTTTCACATCGATATAAAGTCGGGTCTATACTGAACCCACACTGGATTGGATTAGGAATGTTGTAGTGAACTCGTAAAAGAGGATCTAGAGTCAGCCTCGACTTCGGAATGTAAATGTTTGTTTGTCCTTTTATTGCAGTTACAGCTATGTTAGGATTATTTTAATTTATTGAAAATATATTTTAGATTTCTGGTTTGGTTTTTTTAACTTTCAATAGTAGTCTAACAGTCTTAGTTTTAGTCGCGAGGGATCGAAAACAATTTGCGGAGCTGACTACCAAAGTTGTCATTATAAGAAAAAGAATAGTCTTTACAACAAAATAAATATGTAACACTGCTGACTGTCTTTTTGGTGTGTAGTTCTTGTCTTTGGTATTCTGTTGCTACTAACGCTAAACGAACGTGTTCTCGAGTACGAAATTAGGAATGTGCAAAAGTGTTCTGAATATTCGGATTTTCATTCATTAATTCTATTCGGAAACTCTATTTGAACTTACTCATCTCTGCAAGTATTTAAACTTTGCCTTACATGATTATGGCAAGAGGATCATATCATGTGTTACATAAGATTTATAACGAAACTGGCTGAATATGGGTGTTTATAAACCTCTGTCTAACCACCCGGAGAAATTCAGACATAATGTTTTGTTATGTTAAACATGTAACACTATTGTATCATCTTACAAAAAACCCACACATATACGTATGTATATTACAAGTGGCTAATAATTATTAACCAAATTTCCCGCATTCTTTGTGCTCTATTTTATTTTGTTTATTTATAAAATGGCTCCTCATGGACTTAATTTCGAAATTTCATTCATGGAAGTGTTATTTAACGTGGAAAAATGATTTATTTCGTTTACACATCATGCTCATTTGATTTATACGTTTGCATCTCAATTCCAATGAAATATGTGTTTGTATGTTCGCATTTCTTTGCGTTCAATTTCTTTGGAATTTATATTTACAGCACTAGTAATGTAATTTGGGTCTTTTAAGAGGAAACCATTGCCACCTGTTTTGTAGACACCTTAAAATCTGGACTGGATTTGATTAAAAATTGGGTGTTATTTTAAAACAGTTGGGATTTATACATAAATCCCATGTTAATGCCATGAAACCTATAGGTACGTTCATTGTCATCATCATCACCATTTTAGAGGGAAGACGTTCACTGCTGGGCCTCCCCAATAGGTTTTCAAAAAAACACGTCGGTTCTGAGTTAATCTTTGCTTTATTAAACGTTAAAGCTGTAATTACCTTTTTACTAAGGCCTCTGCCTCTTGCGCCATCTGACAGATATATGTCTGCAATGTGCCAATGAAATAATTCCTATTTTGATTCGTTTCACAGTTACGACCACCCGATACTTAGACAATAGATTTCAACCAAGTGCTAATTTTTATACGATGGAAATTCAGAAATCCACTAAGCAAGAAAAAGTTGATATTGACAATACTAACACAATGTTATCATTAGAACAAACAACAATGCGCAGAGTCATGACTGACGTGAGTTCGATTTGATTATGAGATTTAACACAGTCAATATTAACTAATAAATCTCATAACACTGATTCTATTAATAGTTCAAACGATTATAAACCTTATCACGTTGATGTAAAGTTGAATAATGAAGTGTTTGATGAAGTAAAAGGCAAGGTGCCAACAGAAATGTTTCATAATGTTTACGAAAAGGGAGTGATGGTGAGTGAAGATCGATTAGTTAGTGAGAAGTATAAGTAGCAATTAATACGTGGGCTCATTAGATAGCATGTGGTATTTGGAACTTGGGAACAGATGCCTCGCTCTGATAAGTTTAAATTTAATCTTAAATCTTTAATTCAGTATGAAGATGGATTTAAAGCAATATAAGTAATAAACAAAATTTGATTACCACAAATATTAGTTTGCACATCATTTTAAAGCCGCTAGACCGTTTTCGACGATATTTTTTATATAGTTTTGGGTCCTTGGATGTTTTATATTCATAATTGGACCCGGTACATGGCGCTGCGATTGGGTTAAATTAGAATCACGTGACGATAAGCTACTTATTGAATAATTTTGATATTGGTCATTTCGTTTTTGAAAGAACCAGGTTTATTTTAGAACAAGAAAGTTAATACAGACATAATTAATTAACAAAGCATGGTCGCTTTTCCCGTCAAGTCAACTCAACGTAGAAAAGTTACAAAAGTTCATGTTTAGAGATTTCATTATTTTTTTTTACTACATAGAACAAATAAAAAACAAATACATAATAATAATAACTTTAATATACTTATATAGTATATATATATATAGTAACTTTAATTTTTCTCAAAAAATAGATATCTGTCTAATAATACTGTAGTTTTTCTACAGTAATTTCTGGTCAGTTTTATTACATGTAGGTGTTGTAGGTGTTGTGTAGTTTGTTCTGTTTTATCAATTTTGTTTTCTTTTTTTTTATTACAAGATCCAGGACAATAATTACTGCTCTAAGCAATTCTCACCTGTTGATAAACAAATCTTTCATTAAAACTATTAAGAGGCGAGCGGCACTGACGCAGTCCAAACAAAGTGGAACAAGATACTGGAGATGATTGAAATACACATACGTTTCTTTGTGTAAGCTCAGAATTAAGGAGTGAGTATTGACGTAATGATCTGTTGATATTGTTTGACACGCATACGCTGACCACAGACTAAAAACAGTCAGCTCTGTGAAAACAAATGGACGATGAAACGTGTCTTAGATAAAGTTATATAAGAAAATTGCTCGGAGACAAGCCTCTCTTTTCTATAGTGCAGATTTAAGAAAAACGGGGTTTTCATCGAGTATTTGAGATTGTTACTGAACCTCAGTATCTAGTATTAGCATTTGACACATTATATACTAAGCTTTAGATAGATATATTTGTGTTTGTAAGAATGTCAAATTTAATAAAACTATATACGAGTATTTAGAATAAATAAATTAGGAAAATTCGATCTGATTGATTGTTAAACAATACCGTAAAAGACAATATAATATTTGTAACGGAAATAACTTTTGACATAATTAGTTATTATAAAAATTATTTTGCAATGTTTTTCTCTACATATTTATATGTGTATTTTTTTCCTTTTATTTCCTTCTACTACGTCCACCATAAAAAATTAAACAGACCGACAACCTATCGTTAATTTTTCTTTCTCACACTCAAATTAGAATAAAAAGTATTTAATTTACATGTGTCATGTTAATTTACAATGCACGTGTTAAAAATTAAAATAATCCTCAAAATCATGAAAGCATGATTTGTTACAATAATAGGATCAATGACTCACTAAGTAAAAAATCTATTACGAAATCCGTTAAATATTTTATGGTTATCTTTAAATATAAACAAGTTGAACTTCAAGATCTTAATACTGAACATTAGCATTTCTGTGATCTCCACTTTAAATATTTGGGGCAAATGTGTTACTTTTAAAGTCAAATTTATTTATATTTGTATCAATAAAATTAAGTTTATTAATTTTGTTGGGTTTGATAATATTATGTAGTTAATTAGGATAAGACTTATACTAATATTTGCTTTGCGAGGTAACAGTGACTGTAGGTATGTGTAGGTATATAAAAAATAACAAACTAATAACTTTACGTGCTCAATTTTTTACCGTCATAGGTATACCCCCACTATTCGCAAACAATTATTATAATTATAAAAAATCCAGCGAAGTGCAAATTGCACTTGAATTACAATTAATGTTTAGTACTTGACAGTAATAATAATTATTAAAAACCAATAGCACTTTCAAGTCCTCAATACCAAGCGTAACACAAAGATTTTTTAGATATCCCATGAGCTAATTGGATTTATATATTCACTTTATAATAGGGCCACCACTTTTTCTTTTTTTACAAATTTCAGAATTGTATTTCGAATACTACTACTAGTCAAATTAATAACTTTTCAATGATGAGTTAAGGTCTTTTAAAATCAATCAAGGTAAGATAGACAATAATATAGTATAATTCTTTTTAGAAATCTAATAGCTAGTTAATTGCATCAATATCCAACAGTAGCTTAGCAACTTGATCAAAACAATGTCCACGCAATCCACGATTAGCATTTGCGTTATATTTATCTAATAACACGTGCGGGTTATTATGTCCGTATCCGGCAGTATGGCTGTCAATGATTTATTGATTTCGTAATCTGTATATATTATGTTTAGGATTCACACTGCAACAGGGAAGCGTACTTCCGTATCAAGCGAGCTGTTTGGAACGTGGGTATTTATAAGGTCTTATAATATTATCACTGTACAGTAACATTTTTTAAGAAAAAAGGGTGCTAACAAATAGGCAGTTCACCTAATTGAAAATGATCGCAGCCGTCTATGGGTGCCAATGGATCCAACATCAGAAGCATTGCAGATGCGTTGCCGCTCTTTGAGGGAGACACAGGCGTAATATTTATTTGCCTGAGATCCACTCGGTGGTTGAGAAGTCAAGAAGAAACAAACAGACAAAGACATTTGGATTTATATTATTAAGTATGGATAAGATTTATACTAACATTAGACCACCAACAAACACATAATCATTAATTACTCGTGTCGTCTACAGATTTATTGCACCGCTCTTATTCTTAGAAATAATATTACAACAATAGAATATTACAATAGTACACATGTGTATAGGGATGGATTATAAAGACATATTTTGGTCAAGATTGGCTTGTCTATTTGTTAGGGAAATATATTCAAATTATTAAATATTTTAAACAGACTACGACTAGGAGTTGGCTTAATAATACTCTCCATCGATAATTGTAGTTCCCAGGGTCAGAATTGGACACCGGTTTTTTTTTCAGATAAAATTCAGTACCAACCGGAAAAGCCACTTCATGTTGAATACCGCAACAAAATTAATCATCAAACAAAAGAGGTCCCTATAGAAAAAGTTACATTTTCAATTCCCATAGCAATTATTGAGATAAAGGAATTAAACAAAAGTGTTTTTTAATTTTAGATTTACCTAATTCAAGGAGTATTAGAAATAATACCAGAAGACAAGAGATAAAAATAGTAAAAAGCTTCTATTGAGTATATAAAGATGAAGTATATATTCTATCCTACTAAATAAAAAGCTGGAATAGTTACCGTGAGTGATTGAAATCCAAATATTAAGAAATATAAAAAAAACTCAGAGTAAAGCAAATGTAAATAATGCAGGTGTGTTTGGTAAAACTTGCATTTAACCACTTTTTATGCTTTTTGTAAGTACCTAAGAAATACCTTCACATATTTGCTTAATTTGAACCTCGGAATTGCTAGCGGTGAAAAACATAAAACATTTACAACCATTACGTCACTTACAACAATCGTAAAGCAAAGAATTCTATCTATCTAACGTTAACTTCATCGTTTTCGTTCATATTAGAAATAAATTGATTTCTATGTAGATGGATCACTTTAAAATAAATTGATTTTAGCTCTTCACAGTTTGAAACTGTTGAAATTGACCGAAAAGTTGGAATGCGTATTTTAATGAATTATGCAGATTGGAAAAAAGTAACGGGACGTGGAGGAAAAGTACCTATATATTTTTGATAAAATAAAATTACCCAAATTAAAAAATAAAACTACACATACACACATTTTTTAAAAATCGTTCAGTTCACTTTTTTATTTTACCATTCGAAAAAATCTTTGATAAAGATAGATCCTATTTTATTTTTATTTTTAAGATTCTTCATGTCAATCAGCTTTTCTATTACAGCCGCAAGCTTGATATACTTACTTTTCGAAAAAAGTTTAATCAAATTTTAGAAGGAAAACCTTTACTGCACATCGCAGATTTAAAAAAAAAATTCATCAATATGATGCCAGTAAAATCAGTAATGATAATAATAAACATCGACCCGATAACAAGCTTTTAAAAAACAACGAAATGAAATTAACAAGAAAGCACCTGATAACGCTTGAATTAGAAGAACACAGTACATAAAATGGTACATCACTGTTTCTCAATATGAAAACAAACAGTCCAAATAAGCATACGGATTGAACATGTCCAAAATAGAGCCGGCTTTAGAACATGTTGTAAATACACGTCGGTCGGTGAATCGGCCCTGATTGAAATATGGATGCAATGCGCCTGTTCTGTATTTGAGGAAAGTGATTTGGGAAAGAGATGTGACGTGAAGTTTGCAGATTTATGCCTACTTGGATAAATATTTCTGACAAAGTCTTATGAAATTCCAAGAATCACACATATTATCTTTTACAAACGAAAGTTATCAGGTTGGACTTAAACTATTGTTATGATTACTTTCAATTTTTTTAACATAATGCACATAATAAACTATACATATAAGCATTAGGAATGCCTGCTCTCAGCAATGGCCAGAGCACTAGTGAGAGAAAACCCCCTAAAAATTATACGAACCTTGTCTAGGAGTACTGCTTTCTGCACCAATTCTTAGACCCACGAACCCAACGGGAATCTCTTATGGTATTGGGCAAGGCTTTTAAATATTAACTTATTGCCTCTAACAACTATCGGTACAATGAACTGGATCCATATCACACGTTATGTTGGGAACCTCGCAGCCTCTTTCTCAGTCTTTAAGAGATTCTCGTCATACGAGATGGTGTCATCAACATTCACTGCGTGATCACTTTGCTTTCACTCTTCGCTTTGCACATCACGGCTTATTTCATTTTCAGCTTTTAAACCCATTGTTGGATAAAGTCCATCTTACCTTCATTGTATTCCTCGCAATTATTTGTGCCCAGTTTCCGAAAAACATTGCAATCTCAAATGTCGTAAACTGGCATGCAACTCTTGCTTTGAAGCCGTCTCAGTAACATGTAAGCGACAAAAACATTATTATATTTATTTGCGTACAGAGTTGCAGAAGAACTGCAAATATAGTTGGTTGCTGTAACGATATGTAACAGACAACTGAGAGTTGTTATTACTTCCAAGTCATTACTTATTTAGAAGTGTGATCTGTAAATTCACAACGTTCAGTAGTAGTAAGCAAGTCTTAGTCAAGCCATTACATGACGCTTCTGTATATTTTAATCTTTGTAAAAAGAAAGGACGGGACGTCGAAGAGTTTGTGTTACGGCTACCTTATTTATTCATTTACCTAATTCCGTAATGAACTACTATTACACGTGTTTCGATTTTACCTGTAATATAAGCTTTTTTTTATTACGGGCATACTTATTTAGTTGGATTCATCAAGCTTACGCTTGATTTCGAACGATCCAATAAGAGATTATATTTTTTGATATTTGAGATCATTACTTACAACAGGTCCAGTAAGTAGACCTGTATGTTGATATTAAGGCAAAAGGATTTAAGGGAACTAAGCAAAATGGTAGAGAGCAAACCATTAATCTTTAAGCCCATACTCGTAATAGGAACAGAGCTTATTCTCAAGCCAAACATCACCCATTACTGTAGTAAAACATCAATAACTATCACATTATCCTTTCAAAAGCAGCAATGAAAGTGATCCAATAACATTCGTCGATACAGTTTCCTTATTAGTACATCATAAATTCAATTGGATCGCTTTTCAATACTTGGCTATTGTTTTTATTGCAAAGGCTTAGAGAACTCGTAAAGGAGCTAATACTTTATAGTTTGCATTTAGTTTCTCTTATTTGTATGTGTATGTGTATGTTTGCCTTTACAATGATTTATTTACGGAAGTTGGGAGCACAGCCTAGGATCTAAAACGTATTAATATTATGTATTGTGTTGAAAACTGGATTGAATTTCAACGGTTCAGGCTTATAAATTATTTAGATGTAACAATAGTCCATTATTGTCCGGGTGAAAAATAAAGGCATTCATTTAAGCTTGACAAAAGTGAGGCTTCTGTATGTAGCATTTATTACTCATGTGTGAAAACAATAATTTTCTATCGCTATTAAAAACGATTCAAATTAGTATCTAACGTCATAATACCTGCAAAATATCAAATATATTACTGATGACATAAACGAAAATTTGACCAATTATAAACCGCCGGAGCTCATAAATAAGGCATTGCTACCAGTTACCTTCGAAACAATGTCACAATTCCTATTTAAACATGTGGCTATAGTTAACGAGCCCTTAGTTTCGTTATCAGACATGATTTATCAGACACTGATAATAAGAACACTATCTTTGTTGATAATTTAATTTTAATTTTTCTAATAATGATGCAGGCATTTCTATTACTTGTTAGCGGATCATAAAGTGAAAGAAGTATTATGGGATCATTAAGCTCTTCATAAAAAAAAATCACAGTAACATATTTGCTGTTGTAAGAGTCATCCTCAAAAGAAGATTAAAAAGTTTGTTAGCTTCTAACTTAAACATAAGTTTCAATCGATGTCAAGTGTAACTGCATTCCAATCAAAAATCAAATCATTAATTTAAGGTTCGAGAAATTAGATACAATAAGAAATCTATTATTACTTACTGCAGGGATAAAAAAACATGTTTCATATATATTAAATAAGGTATCATAAAGATATCAAATAATACTTAGGTATACACAAAACTTAGCACATGAATAATAGTTAAATCCTAAAGTAACAAACGATAAAATAAAACTAAAAACTCCTTAAATAGTAATGACAAGATATAAACATAATATAAAACCAAAGTAAACAACATTGCCTTTTTAAATTAAAAACAAACTGTTTACTAAATGTTTAGAAGTAGTTGTAAGTTTTATCAAGTACTCGTAAGTTTAATAGAACCTCTAATGAATTATGATCCTCCTGCATAATACTTATGCAAAATTCGGACTCAACAAGCCAAACGCTAGATCACATCAATTGACATTCACGAATCCATTCAATTATCAAATTATGCGCCAAGTGACGCTACATGCAACCTATAAACAGATCTGATTTTGCTGACTTATGCAAATTTTAGTGTTGTACGATAATTTTGCAATAATTTTAATAGCGTACAAGCTATGAATGTTAATTTGTTGCTTGCTAGGATTTCCTTTATGAATCCAGTTATTTGCAAGAAGTATGCAAGTCTGCTGTCCTGGTTTTATAAATTAAAGATGTTAAAAACCATTGCTGCAGCGGCTGTTGGATATTGTAGGTCAAAATAATATTTTGAAGCAGTCTAAATAATATAATTGTAATAACGTAAAACCGTTTGGAGAAGAAACACACTAATTAATATTTTTTAAATTTTTTGACAAACTAAATATAGGATAGTTTCTGATAGTAAAATATAAGATTAATTACAAAGAAATATTAAAATGCATATCCTACTAATATTATAAAGGCGAAAGTTTGTAAGTATGGATGTATGGATGTATGGATGTTTGTTACTCTTTCACGTAAAAACTACTGAATGGATTTGAATGAAACTTCACCACAATATAGCTTATACATCAGAATAACACATAGGCTACAATTTATCAACATATCATGCGGGCGAAGCCGCGGGCGGAAGCTAGTAATATATTATTTAGTTTAGAGGTACAGTTTTACTCAGGGTACTCAAGATATATTTCCTCCAATTTTCAAGTCCCTAGATCTAATGGTTTAAGCTGTGCGTTATCTGTCAGTCAATCATTCACGGTAGTGTTTTATAAGTGAAGATTGGTCATGTAAATAAACAATTAACTAGTTGTATGTACATTTATCAAGCATTTGACAAATCTCAGCAAAATTAATTATACAGGAATCTTGTTAAGAATTCAATTGCAATTAACTTGATGATGGATTAATTTAGAAGCATGTTGCACGAAAATGATGACAGATTAGATTAATTATGCATATGGATACGCCGAAATTATATTTTATGAAAAATAAACAAGTAAAAATGTCTATAAATTATTTATTAAAATCACTAACAAAATTACAAAAATAATTGACTGTTCGTTTTACTCATTAGGTCTTGAGAAACGTCACTGATAAATAATTAAAGTTAACAGCCATTAACGTCAAATAAAATGCAGAACCTACTGACGTCAGTAAAGCTACTAGCGAAGGCAGTCCGGTATTCTTCATCGCCACAATTACGCGACTGAGCACTTATGTAAATCTTTACATAATCAGTATGTATGACATAATAATAATAGGCGTCTACATTCACGTGGACTAAAATCCTTACAATATTTTGTTTGTGCAATAGTTTGTGGAAAAAATATTATTAAATAAAAAAAAATATTTACATCGCGGAAAAAAAATAAACTTGAGAGCAAAACAGTGGAAATAAACCCGAAAACTAGTATGATATAAATATAGAATATATTATTATGGTAAAGTTGTCAAATGAAAATAATATTAGCAAAAATTTTTGTTACGTACCTACCAAATATCAGATCAATCTGTCAATAGAAAGGGGGTGAAATATCGATGACTAAATTTGAACCAAATAAATAATAAACAGGTCAAGCTAAATAAAACCGTTTAACAAGGTAATAATACAAGCCACTGATAAGCACTTACAAAAATCATTGACGATCATCATGGTTTGACGCTGTTAATGTTGACCTTAGAACCATTAGCCGCCTTGTCTCCATTCCCTACGAGACGTTTGCACGCAACCAGATACAAAATATTTTAATTACCATACTTCAGACTTATTGCTTAGTCGGTAAATGATACCTCAATACAAGTATTAATGAATAAAATCCTGTTATTAATATTTATTAGCACGACAAAGGTTAATTGGTAATTTGCACTGCACTTGTGGCTTAACTGCAAATTAACATTTCATTTTCGTGGAATACGAATTGGACATCAATTGCACAATGCTAGATAAGCTAGGTACTAAACGTATATATATGATGAACGTAAGAACAGTCGTAAAAAGAACTCCCAGCACTAATATACCTCCACGAGCTAATTTAAAACAATATTCATTTTACTACAGCAGTACTAACTTAATAAAACTTAATTAGTTTTGCTAGCAACCGCAGTAATAATGTGCTAGGTACATAATCTTTCGAACATTAAATCACTAGAAGTAATACTTTTAAAAGTTATGTCGTAAACAATCTTTATTACAGCTTAAGCTTCGCATCCACTAGAGCACAGCTCGTGAACAAATAATGCTACCAAATGAATAATTCTAACGGTTTAATTGGCATAAATTGTGTTTGTAATAATTTTGTTTGGCATAATTATGTAAGTCACAGTAAGTTAAAGTGCGGTAGTGCCCTTGAGCCATACTGTGAATATAATAGAAACAGTACTTTAGTATATATTATTTACTAAAGTGTGTCTATTTATAAACACTATTTTTTTTGTGTTTTTTTTTGTCTATAAACTAAAAATAAAAATTATTAATAAATTAAAACCAATAAGGCTACGGACTAACGGACAATTACGATAATAGCAATTTGATGTTATGCTAAACTGAAGAGTATGTCAAGCATGATTAATGATTATGCAACTATAGAATAAGTTGTGTAACCTAATATGGAATCAGCTATAACAACAACCATTAAACCATTTGAACCTGCTAAAATCAGTGAGCACACAGCTTTAACCCCATAACTCTTAATTACGCCAACAATATGTCAAAATGGTTTACAGTTTTCTCGCATCCGAATAATACATCATTTCACAATAAAGTATACTTAGTGAATACGTTCTTTAATTATGTCGGTCGAAAGGATTTTTCCGAGCAGTTTATTTCAATTAGTCGGTAAAGACGGCATTTACTCTCATTGTGGAACACGATTTATACATGTTTACTATTTCGGTAAGCGACGACTGTCTGGCTTTGAAAATAACTTTAGTACGAAATTATTTTGATATGCGATAGGAGTTTTTGATTAAAATGAGCAATAAAATTATATAAGAGCTAGTAAAGATAGTGACAAAGATAATATTCACGTGAGATTCTTCCAAAAGCTTCCGTCAAAGCATATTTTTTATGAAAATGATAATGTTTTGATCAAAGATAAATTTTATTATAATTGCTAATGATTAACAGATAAACAATTTATTGTAGATAAAAATGGCTAGATGACTCCACAAGGTATAAATCTCTTTGCTTCATAAATATCTTGTCTCCTCCTACGAGAAGAGAGTAAAATTTTCAAATGTTTAAATTAAAAAATAAAAGTTCCCGAAAAATATTTAATAAATTTTCTTTTTATTTGTTTCGTCTACTGAAGCTGTAGAGTTCGAAAATTGATGGTTAACAATATATTTTTTATCTTTGAGATTGTTTTTTTTTTCAACATGCATCATGCAACCAGATAAAGGTTAACGTCAGTAACAGATCGACGATAGTGTCTGCCAAATTATATTCAATATTGTACGTGAAAAATACTGCGGCGCCCGCGTCGATGGCGACGAAGTATTTCTGTATCATGAGAGATTTAGTTGTTTGACAACGGGGATCAAAGAGGATTCTTATACGAAAACATCATAATTCTCATAAAGGTCCCACAGCTGTAAAGGGAGTTATTTAATGAAGGCCACATAATAAAAATAAAAAATCTTCTACAATAATTTAAATGTAATAAAAAAAATACACAAATGATTTCATTATTTAACGTTGACTGGTAAAGTTGAAGTCAGCATCATGTTCGAACCCAAAGAACACACCTTAGACATTTCTTAACTACGAGTATGTAATGTGCATATAATATTAATTTGTTTCGTGCCCTTTTTTACGGGAAAGAGACCGGGTAGTGTGGGATTCGCCCTGAGGAGAAGAATCACATGAAACCGTCGTTCCGGGTAGTAAAAAAAACCTTAGTATATCATATCTCTTTGTTTTGTGTTTGTAACCCAGTTTTGATAGGCAGTTGCTCGCGAGATTACGAGACTGATACTTCATCTGGTTAAATTATAAGTTGACCCGTATAAAATTCAAAATAATAAGGCACGAAGGTTTTGAATTTATCCTTATGTATCCCTTTTACATTGACCAGCGCAACCCAGACTATTCGTATTTTGAAACTTTGACTCCCGCAAGGACGCCGGCGTCGAGTACCAATTGAGTTTTGATTGATTGACTTTAGTATCTCATTTCTCGGTATTTGGAGGTTGTAGCTTGTGAGCGAGTCTAACTACTAACACATATGGAAGGAATTCCAAAACAGTAAAACTATTCTAGTAGATTTGATTTGCTACTGAGGAGGTCAAAAACACGTCGTTCAGTACCAGACGGCTATCTAGACTGAACATCAAATGTTACAAATAACGCCCCATTTAATTTTATTACTCATGAAAAATCTTTTACAACACGCAAATAACGTGTGACATCTCCGGATATCACCAGATAATATTTAGATTTAACATTTTTTGCCAGACAAAAACATAATTGATGAGCCGTATAAAAATTATCAAACGGCTAATTTATCATTGGAAAGTCCTCCAGACGGTCTGTACAAAAAGCTGTAGACTGCAGAGGCGGTGAAAGTTGAAGAATTCAAAATATAATTTGATGAAGAATTTATTGTTACTAATTTAAATTTATTGTCACATTATTATACTGAATTTCTCAGATTTGATTTTAATGGGCTCTCGCGAGTTTTTTTTAATCAAGTTATAGAGCCAGACGACATTTTGCTAATGTATTGACAGGTTAATGTTAACAATGTTTATTTAGTCTGACTTGACGCCACTGGGTTGAACATTCTCATAACAGCGACTTCATAACGTTTTAAGTATTCATTAAGAACAAAAGAATAATTATTATCAAACATATTGTGTACATCTTGAACCGTTATTAATCTTTTCACGCCTATTTAATTGGATCAAGGAATAAAGGATTCTTTGTCGGATTGCTTTCCATCTTTTTAATTAGACTTTTGAATGTCTTAATAAGGTTTAACTGGTCTTTGTATTCCATGAACATAATTCATTCTAAGACAATTTTCGTCTCCAAATATGTCAAAGTAATGAACAACTTAAAATTATGGGACTTAAAACAGTACATAATTTTGTGGTTACGGAAGCGAAGAGTTAACTCATTCTTAGGCACGTGAGGCTGAAGCACTAAAACCTAACTTTGGCGCATAAATATTGTTTACCATTTTAAGCAGATGTTGCTCCATCGTGACCACAACACCATTTGATATCAGATGAGTTTGTGATCAAATGTGTATCTTTATTTGTCTACTCTTTATTTGTACAAACTTTGCAACGACAAACAGTACAAAAATAAGTTTAATAATTTTTTGTATTTTAGTTTATAAACAAAAAATATTGTTAATAATTTAATGATCTACTCGTACATCAGATAAACTCGCAATTTCTCTGGCATTATTATGTACTTAGTAAGGCGCGAATATTCGCACTGACAGCTTGGAACTCGTCAATTCTATGTATCGTAACGAGTCGTCACATACCAGTGACGACTTTCAGACACTTTTAATGAGGTCATAAAGTGTCGTGAAACGTTCGGAGCCCACCGGGTCCGAAACTGTGCCAACATTCGACATACATTTGTATGTCTAACATTGTATATTAGAATGGGATTCCCCGTTCTGTTCGTTTGCGGACTTGTATGATCCTATCCTAACTAATATTATAAATCCTAATGTAAGTTGTTTGCTTGATTGTTACCTTTTTACGCCTAAACCTCTGATCCGATCATCGTAAAATTTTGAATATACGTTTTAGGTGTAGGTACAGAAACGGACATAAGTATCATTTCATTCCGAAAAAGTACTGTTCCCGAGGAAAACGACAATAACGTTCTTATGATAATAGATGACGCCAAGTGTCTTTGGAATCATGATTGCATTTTAAGCAGTAGTTGTGAGTCAAAATTAACGTGAGCAAAGCCGTGGGCAAAAGCTATAGTAATATTTTTGCCTTGTAAAGAATATTGAGATGGAGATTTTTGGACAAGGTTATGGTTGTTATGTACAGCTCGAGATTATAACAGAAGCAATCGAAATTATGTATGTAGAAGTGTTCAAAATTGTTTAAAAATTACTTGGTAATCATTCATAAAACATCTTCTCTACATTGGTTTTAGTATCTATATTTTTTATTATTATAAGATACTTACTTCAGACAAATTACTTGCGTGTGACCGTCATCAAACTAATTTCACGGTCGATCTAGGTCACAACCAACAACTATTGTTATTTCGGCTTCGCTACAATCTAGACTCAAACTAGTTTTAATACTCTGCCAATCTTATATTTTATTTTATCTAGATACTTAATTAAGCTTTGGCGTGCGATCTGCGATTAAGAACAGGATAGGATCTATGTTAGTAGGAATACGTTCCGGCAATCGTATAAAGTTTAATCTTTGAAAATAATAATAGCATTGTCTCTTTTCTTTACACACGGATCAATTGTAGTCGAGCTCTTTTCTGTCTACACCAAGAGTGTCAAGACTTTAATAAACCAATTAATATGACATATAAATTAATTGACGGTCAAGCATCGCGTGATAATCAAACACAAATCAGTAATCAGACATTGAGAGGTTCACTAAAGACATTTATTACACTTTTAATAGGAACATCATGATTTATATCAGTTTGTAGAATTATTCACTTCTAATCTCATTAGTGATCATGATTGTGGATTATGTTGTCTTAAATGAGAAGTAATATAGAAATATGACACTGTAGCTATGGGTGCTGAAGTGAATAATGATGATAATTTGTTAAGAAAACTACTGGTTAAAAATAATTAATTAAATAGAACGGATATTTATTATCGTAATTTGTTATCTTTATGCAAAAAGAATTGATAAATAAAAGACAAAAGAGGGAATTGATCATCATGGGTTAACAAAACAAAACCTAGATTAATATCTTACATAATTACAATGATTAATCCGGGCTTCTTGTTAATAGTATCTACTAGACCAAGTGCTTTGTATTTTTAGACCAAGTTATTATTATTTCAAATACATTGACATGTGTGATTATTCTCATAACCAATATTAGTAACATCTAATTTGTTTATGCAGGGCCACCTTTCATTGCAACCTAAATCAATTCATCATCTGCACGATCGAGTTCTTGGCATCAGATATACCATTCATCTTTCTCATTTAATCTTCGTGTACATGTATTTCTCAATTAACTTATAATCTATCTTAGATTTGTAGCCTGTGAACGAATTAATTATTTCTGCGTAAAACTCTACGTAAGTACCAACTTCCAATTTCCAATACAGATAGTTTTAAATTTCACATAAGTTGAAAAAAGTGTTGCGTTAGTAAAAATCTAACTCAAAAGTTGTACATAAATCAGCACATAGTGCAAAAAAGGTTTAACAAAAACTTGTATTAAAAAATTCTTTACAAAAGATAAAATAATAATGTGTACAAATCCGACCAGATCAATTCGGTCAGTATATTAATTTTAGTTATTTTTCTGCACTGTGTATACTTTTAATTAGTTTTTTTCCTGCAGCTCGCATTAAGTTTCTGCTCCACTGCAGTTTGTTCATTAAAACAATAGCTAATTCATTATTAAAATCGAAACAATGACTGCCAGGTTATAAAACACTTGGGCAAAAATCTTATAGATTGGAAAAAAATGTTTCGCCAATTTGCTTTCACTTCACTCTTTTTAATTTTGTTAACGCTGAACACGTTGAAGTGCTGGGAAAATTTGCTATCCTACTCTATGGAGAAGAAATAAAAGAGATGCAGGATTTCCCAATGAGAGGTCTAATGAGAAATGCAAAGGGCAAAACACTGACTCGTGTTACCTCATCGGTGTTTAAGGAAAAAGTTCAGACTGCACTTGCTACTTTAAGCCACTATTTAAGTCGAGTATGAAATTGTGTATTTCACCCATCACGAAAATTTACAAATTCATTGAAATTTTATCGTATGGTTCATGAACAACCTGGTGCCAGAGTTTAAACCACCCGTAGGCCTCTGACATAGCTTTACACACTATGAAAATCTCTCAGGTGTGCTTGTTTCGTCACGATGTTTTCCTTCACCGTTTTAGCAAGTGATCATTAATGCTAATACGCACATTAATCCAAAAAGTGAGAGATGCGTGCCTGGGTTTTGAACCTACGACCTTTGACTTGGCAGTCCAACGGTCATACCTCTAGGCTATCTTGCTTATCGGTGTGATGTAAGATAATAAGCATCTACTTGGATTTCAAGCTTTGCTCCTTGAACTCATCTCGCATCTATTAAACCAATATTCATGCTATTGTGAACGTTTGCTATAAATACTATATTTAAAGGATTATTTTTTTCCTTTGTATCCTTTTGTGGCATTGTATTTATAACTGAATATCTCATTCACGCTTCATTAAAAGACTATACAACAAATGTAATCCCGTATTTGCTGCATATTTCACATAGTTTTAATTCTATTGTATAGTGAAATAGACGTTTTTGTTCAATGTATAATCTTTTAATAAGTTTTCAAGGCATGAATCTGTGACTTTGATTGGTGGATTCTGTCGGTCATGTTTTGTGTTTATTTTTATTCATTCAATCATTCATTTATTGTCGTCATATTTAGGTGCACAAACGTGAAGTGATATCCTATTTAGTATGTAAGTTTGGGAATAATAGGAAGAGGATTGATTTAGGCGCACAAACACCTTTAAAATTAGGAGCACAAAGCAAAATTAGTAAAGAAAATAAATCTGAAAAAAAAACTGAGCTGATGAAGCCCTGAGTTAGCGTTAGCAACTAATTTCATAATGTAACAGTTAAAAAAAAACTTAACAGTTATTAATCGAATGATCATAAACAATATCGATTAATCGGTTAACAATCGATCTATCGGATAATATCTTTTTATGTTGCTGCTAATTCAAAGTACTTATAATATTGATTTAATTTATTTAATATGATTGTGACAATTTTTTTTTGTTTATTATTAAAATTTGGTCTTACACTATGTATTGCTATGACTGGATAACAATGAAGAATATTTGATTTAATCTTTATCATTAGAACTTGCTCAAGAAACCTATATTTTGTTACCAATGAAAAAGTAATAATCCTGCTTCTAGCGTTATTATTTCCAAACTTTGTTTTGACCAGCTTCTAATGCTTTTTTATGCAGTTAAATATTAGCATACTTCATTTTTTGAGTCTTGTCCATAGGGGCAAATTCTTCTTGTGTAGCTAAAAACATAGGCCCTTAGCTACACAAGAAGAATGTTCCAACTGCATTTGCATTACAGCAGGTATATCGTATAGTTTCCCGTGTCAATTTCCCATAACGACCAATGGAAGCAAACCATAATTCTTACTTTCTCTTGATCGAGATAAGACACTAATAACTGAGCAATATGCTAATAACTTAATTTAACACGTGTATAAAATATTGCCACTAGTCTTTTGGGAAAGAGAAAAATTATAGCCTGTCAGCTGTTTATTACGATTTTGTAAGAACTGTAAAGTTTCTGTTGCTTTAAGGCATTTTTGACCTTATAGCCTCAGGGGATGAGAATGACCGGAAAGTAAGAGATTCTTACCTCACTAAAATGATTCCAGTCATCACTATCATCATAAAAACCCTCCTATCCAATGACTGTAGGCACAATAACTAAAAGTTACATTTTAGCTAATAACATGGTTAACTGCTGTCTTAAATTTTGCAAAAATGACTTGAAAACAATATAATAAACGAAATGATATTTTAATATTCCACGCCTGCTTACGCTCCGCACAAGGCAATGTTGTTGACGTTATCACTCTATATTTACTTATTAACCGACGAAAAAAACCGGAGGAGGTTATCAATTCGACGTGTATGTTTTTTTTTGTATGATCACGCACAACTTTTATACTCTAAGGGTTGAACAAAATTCTTACAGGTCGATGCATCTTTCTTTCCAGATTTATGGCTTAATTTAACCAAGGACAAAAAGGACTCCATGGACATCGCTGGAAATTTATCAGCTACTGTTCAAAAATGCACCTAAAAACCTAGTTTTCCGCCAAAGATGTCGGCACTCCTACAATCACGATCCGGGGTTTGCGTTTGTTGGGTTTGTCAGCTGTAAGGCTAGATGAAGAGATCTGTACTGCGTGCTTAAGTTTTTCAGCGTCATTTTTGGTCTCTGTGCTGATAATGACGCCCCCATTTCTTGTTTTTCGTACGCCACGTACTTGCAGTTTCATTTGTTCAGGGCGCATGATTTTTTGCACGAGGTTTTTAGTTGCATCACTAGATTGTAATTTATCACTAGGATAAATCGCCACAGAGCTAAGGTTGTTAGGTCGAACAAAACTATTTGATCCCTTTTTCACCATATCGGCAAAATAATTGTTTCCAACGTTTCCAAATTTCTGTATCGTCTGCTTGAGGTCCAATATGTGTTCTGTCAGGTCGCGGTTTTCTGTATGCATTAAGTGCATTAAGTAATGCACTAAAGGAGGTCACTATTTTATTAGGTAAATATAAATATTGCTTATGAGCACGTCTGTATGCGACAAGACTCGATAGAACAATCATGTTTAAACATCACGCTTCACGCCAATGCAACGATGGCTCAGAGATGGCTTTTGACCTGAAACATCTTTGTAATGCTTACTATCTGTCTGTTACTATTTATCACCACAACGGCTTATCTGGTTTTAATTAAATTTTTTCCAATCTTAAACTATCGCTTTAAAGCAGATTATTGTAATATATTGTTTGTCGCGCTACGTTTCAAGGGGGTGCTGCAATATACGTTGTCCTATCTGTATCATTTGTTATTAAAACTAAAAGTTACAAAAAAAACTTGCATTACTACCTATCCATAAAACTTGATCGTCAAGAAATCATTTACATAACATTTGCATAACTTAAAAGCTACATTTACAGTTTTACGTTTTTCCAAAAACAGTTTTTCCTTATACCAATATTGTCATAAATCTCACCAGTAACACCCATCAGATCAATACATCAGCCAATCAATGTCGTTAAAATGAATGGCGTCAACAATGTCTCGTCCATAAGACCTGATTGGCCAGGCCAGGGCAACAAGGCCCAACCTGTTGAACATGGCCAGGCTCGTTATTATGGATTATTATTTTATGGCCAGCTAATTTATGTGTTAGTAGCGACGGTAAATTGTCAAGATGTCGACTTTAAATATGTGGTAATGTAATGGTTTGTAGGAATAGAAGGTTAGTCTGATTTTTATTTAGTTTTGAATGGCATAATTAGAATATGTTTGTTAAATTGATTAGCTAATCTATCTGGTCTAAGCCGATGTACAAAGTAAAGTAATAACGCATTAATGAATGCAAAGCGAAATCTAAAAGTTTCTAATCTTTTTATAATTTGATTCAGCCACTCTGCTCCAACTTTTTTTTTGTTTACGGGGGGAAACCTTCAAAAGGCACCTGGCTGCCAGGCCTCTGGGGAAGAGACCGGAGAGTGTGGGATTCTTACCTCACTAAAACCCCCGGTGACCACCATTAGCACATGGGAAGAAATCCCGGGTCCTCTTACGAGACCAGCTACGAAACCTCATTCATTAAGCATCCCCGGAGAGACTGTAAAAGCGTCTCCCCTGACTGCCATATTCTCAAAATTCTCTCTCTCTCGTAACCCAAAATTTTCTTTTACCCTCAGCAGTTACAGTCGGTAAAGACATCATGTACTTCTTATTCGGCGTATTATAGAGTAATGTAATGTCTTGTAATTTTAGTATTTCACTTGACCCGCTTTAAGTAATAAAAATATGAAGAGTTAAAATAACAATAAATCAGCCAGTAACTGTCCCACTGCAGAGCAAAGGCCTCTAGTCATGCAGTAAAGAATCGAGGATCAATCATCACGCTAGCTCACTGCGGGTTGGCGATTTCAGATTATTAAAATCCAGATTTCCTTACGATTTTAGTCATTGATGTCTTAGATTACCTAGAAAATACATAATATGACATTAAAAAGTCAAATTGGTACATGTCTTTTGATTAAAATGAAAATCTATTGAAATGTACTTACAAATGCATTACACACAAATGTCTCTAACAAAGCAGCTGCATTTACTTCGGGTCATAGGACCAAAAAAGGGTACAATAGGACCAAAAAATCCTAACACAACAATTCGATATTCCCGCGCAAGTTGTTCCAGTCATACGAGTTCTTGTAACTTGTCAGTAACCTTTGGATTTAGGTACGGTTAGGAATAACTTTCATGTTACTACTTACTAATTGTGAAGTGACCTAAGCTTAACCCATGTAGGGACAATTCAATTACAAAATCCATAGACAAATAAGTAAGCGTTGCTATGGATTACAATAGCCTTCAAAACTTTTACTACACTTTTAAAATAGCCATTTCTAAAACTATAGAAGTTAGAGTTTTGAATTATAAAATGTTTTAGATCTTCATGACAACCGACTATTATAAATAAATACCTACTATCAATGTATATCCCATACCATCGTCCCATATGATCATCAGTTGCTAATTTATTAACCTAAGTCTTTTTCCGGGTAGTTTTTAAGGTCTGAGCTAAATTTCATTTAAATCGGTCCATCAATTGAAGAATAAACAAACGAAAAGATACGATTTTGCATTTATAACATTGTTCTTCTTTTAAAACCCTACTTAATCTGTGCACTGCATATGTTAATGGATCAATTATCCAATACCAGTTTAGGTCGTTGTGGCTGCGCCCGCGTCGGCATCGAGACAGTCAAGATTATCTGTTTATTGAACATGCAGATTAAATGGCGCCCTCTAATAATAGTAACATAAACTTCAGATAACAAGGTGCCGTATGTAGTACCTACCTACTAGTAATTACGTGATAACGCCAGATACACTTCAGATGTCGGTTTTATTAAAAGCAAAAGAATTTATTTACTCTTAAACTTTCGCGTTGCATGATTATTTATTTAGACGTAACACGGGGATTAACGCGCACATACCTTAAGATTTTATTTTCCCGACGTTTTGAACAGGTTACACTGTTCGTGGTCACGGGCAGACTCTACCCGTGACCACGAACAGTGTAACCTGTTCGAAACGTCGGGAAAATAAAATCTTAAGGTATGTGCGCGTTAATCCCCAAAAGAATTTAATTTATACTTATATTTAGATCAATGACCAATTTAAAGTCTGTAATAATTATAGAGCATTTTCATGCGAGCATGAATCCATAGTATAATAACAATGAATATTAATTTCAATCGATACAAAATAAATCTTATGAAGTCAAGTCAAAAAGTACGATAAGTTTTTAAACACCTCGGAAAGCGCTGTTGGCCCTGCGCCTGATCTCTCTCCAGTTGTATCGGATTGCCGTCGTATCGGACTTTGAGAGAGACGGAATAGAGAGTGCACCTGTGTTTACGCACACACTTGTCCTGCGTAGTATCTCGTCTAGTACCTCACTAATCAAATCACAAATCATTTATTTGCAAACTAAGTGTACAATTTGGTTCTTAAAATATTACAAGTGCTTATAACTTAGCGGCCCTTTACGGGCGTAGCAAATCTCGTTGTCGTATCCTGCGTTGTTGGGTTTTCTCCGTTGAGATTAGACGCTGTGACCGAAATTTGGTCAGGAGGACATTAAATGGACCATCACAGATCTCCTTGGCAACGAACACCGACTGTTTACCTGTTTACCGTACTGCTTACTATCAAGTTGGTATGTAATCAAACACATGATTAATTTCTAAATTTTAAAAAAGACACAGAACATAAAAAAGATATTTAACCTACACATACGGTTATTAAACTCACGCCTCTAATGGTAGAAAACGAAAACTAATTACCACCTCAACAAGTATTGCGTCAATGAAATCATCAAATGACAAACAAAGAATTCTAAACTTTATATCCGAGAATCTTGAAGTTCTCAAACCCATTACCAAAAAACATTTTAATAAAATCGACTATTACACTAACTACGTAGAAATATCGTCTCATAAACACGACACTTTATTAGTCGATTCTGTAAATTTGTAATTAGTATTTGGTGAAAGTGCGTCCGTGTTCAATATCGTAGATATTAATGAGTCCATCAGATTTGTTAGATAACATTCTGGCGACAGAAAACGGGTTCATTTGTACTAGCCTTTGAAGGGTGAATAGCCTTTTGACGCGGGATTTTTGAAAATGGAATTCGTAATTTTTTTTTGATTCAAAGAAAGTTTTATTTAGTTAGTTAGTAGTTGTTTAAATTCATATGCACCATATTGCTTGGTTTGTGGTAATAGTTTATTATAATTTTTGTTTTAATCATAAATCAAAGGTGCATACCTATACAACCTACGTCTCACTTGCCAAGTTCCCTTTGACGACCCATCAACTAGCAAAACAATCGTTTCCTGATTTTGTTTAAGGAAACTGTCAAACAAACAAATATTTAGCCGAAGTTCAAAAGAAAATAGAACAGTTTATTAATATTTATTGGAAAATATATTTAAGGACGATGCTAACAAAGTGTGTTTGTTGGTTTTCGAAACGCGGAAGTCATAAATTGCCAAGTTTAAGGGGTAGCCACCTGGATGTTTTACAAAATATAAACCATCGTTGTTTTATCTAGCGTAGTTAGCCTTTACTTGCGATGTGTGTGGTCACAACAATTTCTACGTACGAGTTTTAAGACAACGAAGAAGTGTTAAAGAAGTGGTATCAATAAATCAACCAATACTACCCCATTCTAGAAAGCCCATGTCTCTTAAAGTACCTGTAAATAAAAAATAATAATATTACGCATGAGGTCATATACCAAGCGTTAACATATAGATGAAGAAGTATAGATAGTATACTTAAAATAAAATGAACCCTATGTCTAGCTATTAACGGCGTACATCGTGGAGACGATGATATTAATATTGATCACGATTTAATTTAGCCAGATATTCATAATACAACTGAATCTTATGCAAATGGTGTTAACATGTCATGGCCAGAAAGGAAAAGTGCAGTACTACTACCAGTCCCGGCGGGAGAAAGGTGACCACGCAAGTGAACCCTGTACGTCCAGAGGTTTGTCGATTAACACCGTGTGGTACTTAGTCCTTGTGAGTTGTGTCCATCCATAAACCCATTATTAGCTCTTGATGGTGGAGTAAGGGGTTTTCCATACAATAAAAAAAGTACTACTTACCAGAAGAGCGGACTAAGAAAAGCAAAGTAAAACAATCTACACTCCTGTCTACTAAGTACTTTACCTGTCTCAGGGTTCGCTCGACTATCAAATGAAAATAACAAGAATTATTGAAACCAATTCGTATGTTTCACAAGAAAAAAATATTTTATCCTGGGAAGTAAAATTTATCGTAGCTATGCATTTATGACTGTATTTACACTACTGGCAACCACGCAATAATAGAAAAAATCGAGAGCAAAGATGACTTAGTAGAAACAACGCAAGCTGCCACATAAACGCATGCGCTGACGTTATGAAATACGATTACGAGCGAAACGTAAGCCCGATCCGATTGTTTCAAAATCGTTAGTTTCCGCGACTGTGTTGCCGATACAATACGATTGTTGATCGAATATTTGTATTTCTTTATAAGCAACAGTATCGATTCTCAGACCGTAAGTCGTGTTTTGTCGTGCTCCGGTACGAACAAGTCAATAATTTTGTCTTGTTTTGCAAAACGTTTACTTCGTAATTGGGTGAAAGAATGTACTAATAGACTAGATCTATAAATAATTTTAGTAATTGAACTGGAAGCTGAGCTAAATTGAACTACATTTATGGAGTGATTACAGAGCGCGTAATTTTAGTTAATCTAGATTTAAACAAGATTATTGTATGTCGGATTATGAATATAAATATAAAGCACTGTATATACCGATACACCTAGATATACAAAAAATCACTTGATTAAGGTTAAAAAAAAATCACCTGGGTTCAATAGTGAGTATAATATAGTGACTTATTTAAGCAGTGCAATGATCAAAATATAGATAATTTGTCAATAATTTAGTAACAGATAAGCAGACAGGTTTTTTTTTCAATGGAAAAGAATTTGACTACTAATCTCTCCAGTCCTGTGATTGTAAGAACAGCTAACACCACCAGTTTATTTTTAAACATCCTCAAAAACCAGAATATTCAACAAATATGCAATTAATCAGAATGAAAATTCTTTCTCTCTGAACTCTATCTCTCTATCGCTCTAACAGTAAACTTTGACCTACTTTTAGCAACACAACATTCACAAATTTTTCAATCTATTAAAAAGACACTAATAATAAAACCAACACTAAATGTAGCTCTTATAAAGGCTAAGCCGGTAAGCTAATGCTATCAAAACGCTTCTTATTTAAAGGTTCATACACATCTATAAATGCGTAACCAAAGACCATATCTTATTCGGGGGTCAAATACGAATTCTCTTAACATTTGACCCAAGTTTCTACATTGTGTATGCACCTTTACAGATTTCAATCGTATAACACCTTATGAATTTTGATATTTCATGTCACAAACGGGAATATGGCTACATCTACATTCAAATGACTTGATTTTCGAAGATTAAAACGTTTGATAGTGTTCGTTGGTTTTTCAACAAGCAACTCAGTGGGTGCGTAAAGTATAGGCACGCTGGGTCGTATATCAGAGGCACATGTACGGTGATATGTGCCTGTATTGGCGTAATAAGGTGTGGTAAGCTGAATATAAGTCTGATATGTGTGACTGGCCGAAAATTTAAAACGTCAAAATGAGTAGGTAGTGTGGAGAAACTAGCGCTATGCTAATCGTTGAGAATGAGTAGTATATGAAGTAGGTAGTCAAGGTTTTATGTTTTGTTTTATTGTATCCTAAGAACCTAATTACCATTTTATTTTTAGTTACTGTTATTATTAGCTTGTGTCATTCTACTGATGGGCAAAAGTCTTCCCTCATGATTTCCATACATTCCTGTCCAAGGTTATTGTGTATTTCTATACTAACTTTGATAATAATAGTTAATTGTTTAAAAGGTATAATTAGTGTAACAAAAGGTAAATTATTATTAGATAAGCTACTGTCCAAAAAGCATCTTCATCTTCTCTAATAAACTTGTATAAATTATTACAATAGACATGGCGGATCCTATAAATATGTGCATATATTTGTACAATAACCATTATCATAATTTCGTATCGACAGTTTCTGAGAACTCAGAATTGGAAGCTCATTTTGTAAATTTCAATTAATTATAAAACCGCGTTATATGTAAAACAAAGAATGTAGCGTTGGTATAATGGCATATTATAATTAATTAAATAGGCAGACGGAGGCTGTCTAATAGGCTTCCACGCTGAAATGTGTGATTAAGCTGCGCGTTTGATCGGCGATTTCCATAAAGCTCGACCCGAGTGGTTTGATAAAATAAATATTTAACACTACGATGTTCACGAAATATAGGTATGGCCAAGCCAAAAACAGCCATAATGTTTTAACATTTTTTAATTATAATAAAAGAAATGATGGAATAAGTAAGTTCTTCGATTTTTGGTTCTTAGATTCGGATGAAGCGATGTAAACGATTCAAAAAACAACATCACTCATTGTTATATAAATCGTATAGTACACGGGATATCAAAATATTTAATATACCTAATTATATTTTTAAGGTTCCATACCCAAAGGACCCTTGCCAAACGGGACCCTAAGCACTATTAAAGCTCCGCTATCCGTCCGACTGTCCTAGGACTGTATCTTTTGAACCGTAATAGGTAGACACTTGACATTTTCCCTGTGTGCGTGTATTGAGATAAAATTAATTATTATATAAGAAAAAAGGGAGATTATATAAGAAACGTATTTTTTTCGGCGTTTTTGTACGAAACTCTTCATGTTTAAGAATCTTTTTTATTTTATTTTAGAGATAATCTATGATGACATTTACAAGTGTCCGCATTAGTTGGTGGATTTGTTTGAAGCTTAAGTTTACCTATGTTCTTTGAAGATTGATAAATTGTTTGTTGAGTCTTTGAAAAAATTACTGAGACATCATTCTATAAGAAAATATTAGCCTTTAAAAAAAAATCGACAGTACATAATATGTACTGTCGATTTTTTTTTAAACTGAATAATATTCAGTTTTATATTGATAATCGAAAAGTCGGACATCTCTGAATTTACAATGGTGTTATGAGCATTTAGTTATGCGAGCGTCTATGATGGTAAGTGGTAAAACGAACCTTATGCCTGTTTATGCCAGCTTAGTGGTATAAAAAAAACGCTAAAATGTAAAAGCCCTAACATCCGAAGGACAAATACCGTAACACTATCACAGATCTCACTTATTAGTGATTCGTTGAATTCGCTCTTCTTTATGATACTGCTTGTTTAATAAGAACAGGAATTCCTCCAATATCTTGATCGCGCCTGAATTAATTAGATTATAATGAAATATAACCCCAACCTACCGCAGTGATACATTTTTGAGAATTTTAATTTAAAATATTTGGCATAATTATATGAGTTAATTTATTTTGCCATATTTTGAAACAAAACTTGCTTCTTAAATTGTAGTCGAAAAATGTATACTAAGTATAAGGTTTTCACTTCGAGGACCGGCATTAAAATTATGATATTAAAAACTCAAATTAAGTATCAAAATAAGCTCAAAGCTATTGAGGTTGCCACATACTGGTCAAATAAAATTTGAATTGGGTCTTGACTCGACAAGAAGAAGCTCAAAGAAAAATTTGCGGTAGTTGTTACGCAAAAATTAGCAGCTTAATACCGAGTATTAAGAATTAGACTGTCAAGGGCTTATAAGTTTTAAGTTAACACCCAAGCTGCACAATCGAAATTTTAAAAGATGAAACGGCAAAAGAGGACATTGTAAGGAACAGAAATGAATATAAACGCGCAAAACTGTCTTTAAGAAAATATTAACTCAAACCAAGACTCACAAGGCGGTAAATTAAAGACGACTTTTCTATTTTCCTAACTTATCTTTATGTTAGTTTTATGTTACTACTTTATTACGCGTTGTTTGAAGTGTCAATAAGATTATACGATAACATGGTGTGGAATGAAGGATATTACAAAGTGACATGCACGATGCACTTACGCTAGTGTAAGAGACATAATAGACCATAATCTCGCAGTGCATTTATAAAACATAATTATGTATAAATCCATTTCCATACAGCAACATTATGCACGCATAATCTGCGGAAATTAGCCCGTTGTATCAAATAGTGACAGAATCGCAAAGACACGGAGTGCCTTCGAGAAAGAAAATGTTAAAACATCACAGTTAACTAAGGCGTAGAATGGTCTTTATACCAAAAGTTCTAAGACTATAGTCAGGACCTTCTTAAAGGTCACCCACGATCCGATCGAAATTTTGTCAGTCAAAAGAATCGGGAAGATTTTTTCATCGGCTTTTATCACAGACTTTTTGACCGACGACGTTTTGTAGGTCTTGTATATAATCATGTATATAATATTAAAATCCATTTTTTTGATTTTTCGCCGACAAAAAATCGGTGGCTGATTATATCGTTCGTGGGGATAAAGAGCCTAAAGCAAACTATGGCTCATGAACATAATAAAATTGTGATATCATAAAATGGTTGAACGCAATAAATTATCTTAATTGAGAAGACAGATTGAATAGACGACGTTGTTTCATATCTTCGCGAATTGTGCAATGGAACGAAAGATTGGAGTGAACAATTATTATATAGTGTGCTCAAAGCCTTAAGCTCTAGCTTTAAGCTTTATTTGCGCCTGAGTTGTGTACAGAGTTTGCTTCATATTAATACAAGTATAATCTTCTTGCATGCTTCAAAAAGGCTACATCTACCGACATCAAAAATGTTTAAGACTTAAAAAGTGAGTACTATGTATATAACATATTTGATACTTGCAAATTTTACTAACAATTTTCACACGACATGTGTTACTGTACGTAGCTTTAGAATTACTAGAGGAACTGCAGCATATTTGCAATACCATTTTGTTTTAGACCTGCAACTTTTTTTCCGTGAGGTATTAAGAAATAAAACCTTGATTCAATTGAAGCAATATTATCTTACTATCAATGTGCAAGCTATCAAAAACAATTAAACATCCCTACAGGTTCAAATTTTAGGTTGAATGCAAAATGGCACAATTTAGTTTTAGAGATGGGGTGCAGGTATTTTGGAATAGGAGTATACTCTGTAAAATCGGTTCCTAAACCGACTGAAGGTAATTTGGCATACTATTTTGGTATTCATCACATCGGGTATTCCAAATTAGCAACAAGACATAGTTTGACATAACCTCAATTTATAATATATTTATAAATATACAAATCGTTGAAATCAAAGCTAATATGCAAAATTAATTATCTATTTAATAGTACACATAAAGCTAAACAGCACAATCACAAGGAAATTTAGCGATGGCAATGGGTTAAACACGTACTTCGAAAAATTGCTCGCGCGCTGTTCCACGTTTTCAACTCTGGGCGCGATCTTAGAAAAATGACAGACTATCCGTGTACACATATTGATAGATGACGCTACTTGTAAACATTCTATGGTCCGTAAAATGAGATGGCGCTTTTAGTTTTTGTGAAACCCTGCTATCCCAAATTAACAACAGTATTCCATATTACCTTCCTTTCCTCTATTAATAAGATTCATCTGATTCAATGCCATTTTTCGTAAAGTAATTACGTCGTAGTTTCAAATTGTCTGCCGTGATCTCCCGTCACGCAGCGGAAATCCACAACAATAGAAAAACACTCCGAATAAAAATAAATAAAATTCCTTAACAAACATTATATCCATTAACACACACAGACCACTTTTCTAGTTCCCTAATAGCAGGACAGATATAATCATTTTATTTCTAGTATCACACGTAAAACGAAATTCCACGTTGAAAGTCACTATTTTTATAATTACAACACTATTTCCTAGAAGTCGTCTCCGAATACAATTAATTTACTCAAACGAAACGATCTTGATACTTGCAAAATCTATAGTTTAGTATATTTTTTTATAAATCTTCCGTTTCTCGAGTTTGTTTGGACCATTGCCAGCCTATTTAGCGGTTGGACATAGGACCAGATTATTGGGACCTCCCTGATCTTCGAGATTTATCGTGCAAATGATGGAGAGCGGGAACATTAAAGGGGGATTTAGGGATCAACATTAATTGGTCAGTTTACGCAGATTGACATTGCGTTTGCGTTGATTGTCTCAATGTTTGGTTTCAATCGACTGCTAGTTCGAATTAGGTTTTGAATGTGGTATTGCAAATGAAGTGTTGTCGGCTTGAGTTGACGGCGTCTAGTAATATCAATGTTTATTTTCTAACTTGTGGTGCCAGCCGTTTCATTTATGCTAAATTCACTGAGCTAATAGCACTTGATTTGAGTATTTGACTGCTTCATTTTAATTCTGGAAACATTAAAAAGATAGTGCGGATTTATATTATGGACCCTATCAATTTACGTTAGATAAATATAATTATTGTAATCTAAATGGTAATTGGTCTTACTAATTTTCTTGCGGAAACTACATAGATATTCGCAATACCAATGGAATTATAGCAATGCAATGGCAAAGTGGACACTTTCTATTTTCATTCACGGCAGGACATTATTAGTATAATCACCTCATCGATCCATAGTCACCAGTTTATTGACACGATTGTTATAAAAAAAAACATTTTCCACTTCACAAAATAAAATATTTAAAAATCGAATACAAACACTTATCCCACACTAGTCTTCACAAACTATACTTAAACTCATATCTAAACTGCCTTGATCCTTGCACCTCATAACCAATATGATACCTAAATATAGTGCAAAGAATCGCCTGGAATAAAACCGGCTGCAAGGTTTTTTTTTTCGTCGAACGAGCTAACTAAGCGAAAACAAACTGTCGGTTCCGCGCCCTCCAATTCGGTGCAAGCGGTTCACTATGTAATTATTGGGTTGATAAGATTTGGTCACAGTGGCAGCGGAAGAATGGCGTATAGCCAGGTGATTTAACGAAATATGAAAACTGTAGAGAATGTATAGAGACTAAACATACAACATTTTACGTAACACAAAGTTTTTAAGTGGTAGAACTATAAACGGGCCAGCTTACCAGGTCACCCTCTCACAGAATTTATATCGTCGTGAAGTAACAGTATTCGTAAGTATAGACTCCCAGACTCTGCTGCCGCTCGCGCCCATAAAAGTTTAATTCTTAATAAGTTTGTGAAAAAATATAGTAACGTTCGTATTTTTAATCGGTCTATAAGGTGTTCTTTTTTTGCATCTGCTATTGCTGATACGTCAATATGTGATCGCCAAAACTTTCCTTAAAATTGGTAACTTAATATTCTTAATTCATTTCTACTAAAACTATGGAAACTATGGAAAAATTTGGCACTTGGTATAGATTGTAGTGGTTGCCTTTGCGTCTCCTTCGGCATTTTGGCTTGAATCCAAGTCGAACAAATGTGTAATTGTTATTTTTTAAAGAGTACGTGAACTCATTACCGCTATCATGGATTGCACTTCCAATATTCTATGCGTTTACGCATATAGAATATATGATTACCCTCATACATATTTCAATGACTACTTATTCTGCTTACAGTTCACATACCCAAATATTCTCTATTATCCTGCCGTCACCACCCTAACCGCTATAATTGAAATTGCCTCTGCTGGATGCTAAAACGTCCTTGAGGCAACTTTCTTACAAATAAAGTAGATTGTAACTAGATAACGAACATAATCTGACAAAGCAGGTCTGGATCTGGCAGAGGCTATAGAAAAAATGCTTCTAGACAAAGGCCTTTTCCATGATACTGATGATTGCTTGCGTCCAGCTAATTCTACAATCGCTAATCGCTCTCAGTGCATACAACGCTTCTCCGCCGCCACCCGCAATTATGCCGCGATAATAGCTGACGACGCGTTTAATACTTAGGGTTGTCTCACACAATCATTAATTCTTTGAACAGCTCATGATTATTTTTTGTTTGTTTTTTTAAGTAAATAGTGTATACTAAATCAGAACGTTTTAAAGTCCCTGATAATCGCCCTGGAACGTCGTTGTATCGAACTATTGAGTACCAAGATTAATCAGTGGGCGAGATTATTACTTAGTAAGTAATTTATGGCATTACAATACCTGCTAAGCTTATAATGTCCATAAATTGAAAGATTCATCATCGTTTATCCTTAATAAATTTATCAATTTCCTAGAATTACTGTTATACTACATAATAAATCATAACTACCTATCGTAAAGGAACTACCGTTTCTTTACCGACTACATAACTTCTTCAATACTCATCATCAATTATTTTAATGCTCCTTCATAAATAATTCTGCCATACATCCAGGCGACATGGTATTTCACGCGCTAAAACTATCTAAAAGATAAGTTCAACTCTACAACTTTCAACTTAAAGTGCAAGATTAAAACTGTTCAATCCTCGAACAAATAAATTAAATTAAATTAGCAATTTCTAAAATTCGAACAGATATCATAATGCAAAGGATTAAGACGTGATGTTTGACATATTTCATTTTCGTAATAGCAACATTAATTTTGTATGAAATATGATTTGCGTAAACGCACAGCCCGTCGACAGTAGTCGGACATATTCGGATACAGTCGCCACTTATACAATGTCCACAGAGTGTTGCGAAAATAGGAAACCTATGTAGGTCTAATTTCGTAAGGTAGACACTCGATGAATCACTGAATTGATTTTGAATGAATTAAAAGGATATGCAAGTGTGGACTTAT
This sequence comes from Protodeltote pygarga, assembly GCA_936450705.2. Classification (NCBI taxonomy): domain Eukaryota; kingdom Metazoa; phylum Arthropoda; class Insecta; order Lepidoptera; family Noctuidae; genus Protodeltote; species Protodeltote pygarga. The sequence goes on from OW388263.2 coordinate 13,192,434, forward strand.
CGATGCGAGAATACATACTCGATTTGAAAGTAAAGTTTAGAAGAGGCATTTGAATTTATAGTGCGTTACTGAAGTGTTATTCGTTCAAACTTCAAACGCCTTCAAAGGCGTCAAAGGCCATCGTTTTATTGAGTGATTTCGATTTAGTACTAGAACTTACCCTGTCGTTACGTGCCTTAGACCGTCAACGATTCCAAACCTGGGCTGCGGTATACATCTTCTTATAATAAGATAACCAAACTTTAATATAGACGTTTACAATAAGAGTGCAGTAGTATACAATACTTAAGCAAGTAGGTATGTGTAAAGGAAAAAAATAGAGTTAAAAAGAACAACAGTTGTCGCGACAATTACTAAAATCAGTCAATTCTTCAACAAATCATGCTTATACACCAAATTGAATAAATTATACTCGTACGACACCGACGTAGAAGACAAAAAGCTTATAGGGAAATTGTTTTCGGAAATCTATATAGAGGTATTAATACGTGAAGTGCAAACTGTGGATCCCATTTTAAGAATATTGCGCGCACGGAGAAGTGTAAAACTTGGCATAGTAAAAGTTTATATGGAGAAGTGCAAAAATTTAAATTATAAAAAAATGCGGTCGAATGACTGGAGCGCTAGTTATGGGAAAATGCGTATATTATAGCATATTATATTTTTATTTTTTTTAATAATAATCAATTTAATATTATAATCAATGTAAAACTAATTATTTCAAAGAAACTGATCCTAACACCCTCCGCTTTTACAATGCAACTTCTAAGAGTCAGAGTTAATGAGTCGTGATATGATGACCGTTGACTGGCAAGTCGGAGGTCTCAGGTTCGAACCCAAGGCGCCTCTGATTTTTTGTAGGTTATGTACGTATTTATAAATGAATTATCACTAGGGCCCGGATTAATATGTAAATACATATTTTTAATTTACGCGATTTTCGGTCTAGAATGTGTTCTCTACACCGATTATCATATTTACAATGTGAAAAACTAATTTTTATTTTCCATATTTTAAGGTATTTCAAGGTTAAGTCCATATTTTACAAAAATATATCACAATCATCCATATTTTCCATTTTTATATCATAGAACAAGAGTTAGTTCACAAAAATTGATATAATTTTACGTGTTTGCATTCTCGCCACCATGACCGGCCGCGCGTATTTCATTTCTCTCGCGTTTTATTCGTCGTATTTTGATTTTTGATTCTAAGTTCATTCCACATTATGTATGCTCTCATTACGTCATGTCACGTGGAAAGATTTTTCAGCCAATATAAAGCAATACCACATATACCACATGTATGCAATAAATGAATGAATAATTAAATAAATCAATAAATATTTAGACCAAATCGTCAGATTTAATTTTGATAATTTAAAAAAAAACACTTGATTGTCTACTGCAACTATGTAGTGTAGTGTAGTGGCTGATGTAGTGGAAGTTGATAAATGCAAAGCAAATAAATGATTCCTATTCTTGAATAAAACTTATTTTTTTATTTGTATTACATAAATAGTTCAACATCTTTTTATATTTTTTTTAATGTATGTGTTAAGTACTTTACTCATTTAAATGTCTTTAATGCAAAAAGGCAATGAAAAAGGTAAAGTACCTCCCTTTAAAGGTACCTACTGTTATTCTTTACTCCATAATATTTATTCCATATTTTTACATTTTTACTCCATATTTTTTCCATATTTTACATTTTTTCGTCCATATTATATGTACATATTTTGAGATTTTTAATACATATTTTTCCTTGCCCTAATTATCACTTACCTACTTCGTGCCTCGGACAGCACGTCCTGCGCCTGATCTCTCTCCGGTCGTATCGGATTGCCTTCCCATCGGACTAAGTGCACCTGTGTTTGCGCACACTCTTAAGCACTATAATATCTCCTGCATAGTTGGCTAATCCCCGTTGAGATTGGCCGCTGTTATCGAAATTCGGTCTTTGTCGATGACTCGATTATGACACTCCACGTTAAAAGTCAGATAGATTAAGTTTAATTTTGTCGCTTTAGATAAACTCTTGCTTCAACTGAGTTCTAACTAAAGAACGAAATAACTTCCTTCCAGTTATGTCTACAATTTAACTGGAAGATAAGCTAATGATTTCCAAAGCTGTTTTAAAGGCCTTTTAATTAAATTGTATATTAATTGTATACATTTCAATAAAGTCAATGTTAAGCAGAACTTGTAACATTGGTTCGATTGAAACGTTGATTCCTTAGAGTTTATAAAAATATAGAGCGATCATACAGAAGTATGATGGTTCATTCTATAGGATCACTCTATATTATCCGTGAGGACGGGTATAAACAACGCGACCGCGACACGAACTGTGTTCACAGGAAAAGCGGGTCCATAACCAATGCACCACCACGACACACTTGTCTAGTTATGTAAAATGGGAGCTGATCAATTAGGTCTTTGTAAGGCTGTAAAACTGCATAACCCCGTCCTTCAAATATTAATACCAACAGGCGAGTTCATAGTCGAACACAACCTTGAACTATCTGTTGAAGGAAGGCATGTGAGGCGTAACTCCTAACAACTTTAAAACTAACTATTAATTTATTTAAATAAGGGGAAATATAGTCGTTTAACCAATGATAAGTTAATATAACTGCTAGATACGTAAATCGAACCAGTTTCCTTTACCATATGGAGAAAACTGACGATACTGTATCGTAAAATTTAAACTGCCTTACCCCGTCACAGCAAAGTGCAATCAGCTAACTATCTATACAGCAATGTTATGGTAAGATAATTTAGTTATTTAATACTTCTTCTCATCGTTTCGACAGCAAAACTTATTTAATACTGAAATTCTTATTTACTTAGTTATTTAATAATGAAAGGAATATCTGTGTACCACACAAATATTTTAAACAATTTAAAATCAGAGTTTAAAACTCATAAACCTTTTAACAAGACTTTATACACTGTTGGAAATCTCTTCTAGGCGTGTTGGTTTCCTCAAGATATTTTTTAGGAATTTTACATTTTAGGATGTTTTTTAATGAAAGTTTCAGTTTAAAAAAATGCTTCGTATCTGGGTAAGAAACTGCGCCCCTTTTTATTACTCTTTACCTTGATGGTCCAACCATCAATACCTACCACTAGACTACCATGACTGCTACAAACTGCCGTTCTAGTGTCAACCACACAAAGTGCTCTGGCTGTTCGAACTAATCTGTGGTAATGTTTACCTAGCTGTATGTCAACAACTTATTAAGATGTTCTTTTAGTACCATCGACCATAAAAATGGCGGCATGAGCTCAACTTACGCAATAAAATTTCTTGAATCATCAAAATAAATAAATGTAATTAGAGATTTTATCTTAGTTTTTATTAAAAATACATAAACCTTAACTCTGGGAAAGATAATTTCTGAACGCAGTTAAATCAAAACAACTTGGGGTAAATGAAGCATTCATAAGGTTTTAAATTCGGAATCAACTAGCGACTGACCGTAGAACCACACAAAAATATTTCCTTACAATCGCCTGCGTCGAGCCGTGTGTTTTCCGGCCTAAGACTAGAACCATCCCTACCTGTCCTGCGGGTGTCGTAAGAAACGACAAAGGGAAAGATCCGGAGGATGGGCAGCAGCATCCTTCTGTGTAACAGTCACCTGCTACTGTGATCGCCATTCCGTTTGTCCAGTCAGCGTGGCGATGTGATGTGAGGTGTCTGGGTTTTGAATCTATACCCTTTGACTTGGCTGTCCAACGGTCATACCACTCTATGCTATCTATCTATATTGTTATCATATGTGCGATCGACAACGCGATGATCGAAGGTTTAATCGTGTTCATATTCGATTTTTTTTGGTTAGTAAAATTTGTAGCTATTCCATTACAGAGCAGGTGATAATATAAAAGAAAGAATATCAGTCCACAGAGTTAACTTCAAATTAAAATCGAATTCTAATACGTCATAATTTCATGATAAATGATCACCAATTTAAATTCGAATTGAATTAAACCTACATTAATAAATGTAACTCTAGCATTCGTAGTCATAATTGAAAAATGTTTCTATGACCTACTCTGCTCGTGTCGTTTCTGAAGTAGCTCCATTTTATGCACATGCCGTCTTTTTCCTTTGTGAGACCATTAGAAAAGGATGGTGCTACCTTATGTTACTGCCTCAGTGGTTTAGTGGTAGCAAGCGCGACTGCTGAGCCTGAGGTCCTGGGTACGATCCCCGGATCTGGCAGTATTTTTGGGTTTTTCCATTAGGAAATTCTCAATAGCAGCACGGAGTCTAGAATTGTGCCCGGTTAATGGCAATAACTCCTGTAATATGGGACTTTTATCATACCGTACAAAACATGGGCGTACTGCATACACTTCTGCCTACACCCTCTGTGTGATCGTGACGTCATATAATGATACGAATCGTTAAGTATTATTACAATTTAATTAAATTTCTTCTTTCTTTATCGTATCGTAGATAAACAACCTATTGTTAGGGTTTAAACCGCCCCGTTGGGCTCTGACTTAGCTTTACACACCGTTGAAATATCTCTCAGGTATGCTGGTTCTCGCACGATGTTATCCTTCACAGTTTTAGCAAGAGATAATTAATTTCTAAAACGCACATAAATCCGAAAAGTCAGAGGTGCGCGCATAGGATCCTACCGCATTATTCCTACCGCATACCGTAGTCCGAGGACGTTCGGTTGTGGGACTCGCACCCACTAAAAACGGGAGATGTTTGACGACCTGCTGATGACCTGCGCTCAAATTCGGACTCGGGAGGGCAATGTCCAAGCGTCCAGGTTCTTGAATATCACCAAACACGCTCTTTAGCCTTCGTCCCTACATCGGGCCCACAAGAGGGACCTAGTTTCATTTGGAAAAGTCTCCTCACAGTCTTTTATACCTACATTGGTCTTTTAGAATCGACGCCGTTATTTATGTTTAGTGCAATTTTCTGTAAATATAGCACAATTTGCATTAGTTCCGCACCTTAGGGCGTTTACTCTGCACATTCAATAATTTTTGTTCTGATTTATCTGTTGCCAATTTGTAATTTAATTTTATACTGCATTAATTATTATAAATGAATACTTGTAATATTGACTGTATGAGTTCGAAATTATACCAAGTAAAGGTACTAACACACTTACCAGTTACACTACCTTAACTCACCCGCGCTGGTCAGTCACGTCCATGGAGGAGATACATTTTTTTTTTTTTTGTTAGTCTGCTGTTTCCCACTGCTGAGCAAGGGCCTCCGCCATGTCGAGGAGATACTAAGGTCACGTAAAAAAATAGTTTAGTGTAATACGTAGGACGTCGGACACGTCGGCCCCACACGTCGATCACGAAAATAACGAAGACTCTTTTCCTCATACACATTGCCTGCTTATATGAAAGGCAATTTGAAAGGGAATTTCTACTAAACATCATTAGGATAGTGCCTGTATTTGCTTTCCAACATTAGTAAGGCCGGGGACGCATATGACACGGCTAATTTATGCAAGGCAATCGTCATTTCACGTCACTTTGATTTATGCCCTTAATTATGTACCTACCTATGTGTAAGAGTTTGTTTAAGCGGAATTGCAGTCGAAACGCAATTGCCTTTCCATTGCGTCCCCGATCCATTACCTAGGTGATCAATAATTGCGATTATCCGGTAAATTTTTAGCTAAATAATCGGAGATATCCAGTAGGTATGTATGCAACACAAAACCTAAATTAATACCAGAGGCTTAAACGCTGAAGCTCGATTATTTATCAACCATAACATAAAAAGGAAACAAATATATATTATACATATACCTAATTCCACAATTCACAAACTGCCTGACTGGAACAAATGTCTGTCCAACACACAAAATGTTTTAATGATCCTTGCGGAAAACAAACAGGAGATATTACAGAAAGAAGAGAAGAGAACCAGAAGAGACCAACAATTCAATCACTACGTTAGTTAAAAAAATACTCCTAGATGTAGTAGCTTTTCCTGATCAAAGATAAAAAAGCAGAAACAAAAAAATACAATTACTATGTACAAAGTACGAGCCGTGCAAGCCCTAAGTAAATTATGCCGGTTATGCTTTCTTCGTGATTACATACATCCTCCGGGAGTCGAACCATGAATATTTCATGAGGACGTCTTGTTAAAAATGCGTCAATCTCATGTACCATTATTGTTTATATTATCGGCGCCAAATGATAGCTCCATGATAGCATTGATGTTTGACACGTAAGTCTGAATAATTATGTGTCTAACTTTTTCCTTATATTTGATTGTATTTATCCTTACATTTCATTGATTGGGAGACTTGGACAACCACTGACACTGCTATGACGATATATTTATCAGTAAGACGCTGCTAAAAACCCACATAATATTGACATGCTGTATTGACCATCTAAAAGAACGCCAACACGGCTACAATTTACTCTCTGTTGTAGGTGCCTGCGGTGGGGATCACTTACCGTACGAAACATCAGTACAAATACTGGTATTTCACTCCGATATGTGAGGGAGTGGTTACTCCGATTACTCCAGTCGAGCTATTCGATTAGTGCTGGAACCAGAAAGGTTTTGTTTGATAGACTCCACAGAAGGATCTCCACTTTGGCCTGCCGCGACCTGGTGTGTTTAAGCTCTGCACCAAATTTGGTTGAAATAGGCTTTTTAGTCAAGACAAAATGGAATCGGATTATAGTGTAGAGTGAATAAGTTAGCTTATTCAAGAGGCGATAAGCTTATCATGCGATTGGAATATTTGGCGCCAGACAATTCAGGCTAAGATGGCTTTTTCACAAGATTATCCAAGTTAAAGGTCGGAGATTCGACACCCAGGCACACACCTCTGTGTTTTCGAATTCATGTGCGTATTAGAAATGAATGATCACTTATAAAACATCGTGAGGAAACCAGCACACCGGTGTATAAATAATTCCAGCGTATAAAACCATGACATGGGCGATTTACCTAAATTCGAACATCAGGTTGTTCATCAACTATACGATAACAAAAGATAAGATTACACCCACAAATGCGGTAACGACTAAAGAGAGGTGGATCTCTGACTTTCATTTTCTTTCCTACATGATCTTTCTTCGACCTATATCCAAGACCTCAAGTTTCCACCTGTTAGAGTAGATCAATAGCGCAATAAACTTTATAGCCCACTTCAAAAATATACTTAGCTTCACTATGACATTCTGCAGTATTAAACTCACAATAAAATATTATTTATATTATTGCAATATTTCACTCATAGATATTGCCCCTTTCTATGCACCATGTTCACTTTTAATGCAGTATTGTTATGTGCTTGTCAATGCATGAGTGTACTGTTAGTGAGCGGGGAGACGAGTTATTTTAAATCTATAATTGAAATAGTCTATTAAATATCGTAGAGAAATAAATTGTCTAGTTACATATGCAAATATTTTTAATTCGATAATTTCTAAACATGTTTTAAAGTATAATTATTTAAGTATCTTTCCGAGGTAATACACTTATATTTTGTTTATTAAAGTATTATAATTATAATAAATAATCGTTATTATTATTTTTATTTTCAGTGATCTTACTTATGTGAGAGGATTAAGTAATTCACAGCATGGTTTTTCTTCTAATCCTAAATTACCATTAGGAAATATATACCTATGGTTAATGCAAATGATTGTGTCGCAGCATGAAATTACCTTCGTAATGTTATAAATGAATCTAAGTATCAAATATTTAAGTTAAAAAAAGTATAATTGGTAACTTTAAAATAACATAATCTTATAAATAAGCTTTTCTTATTTAATTTAACACGTCGTATATTTACATAATGGTTTACTAATATTGTATTATTACACTAACAATCTGCTTAATAATTTTAAAACAATGTATAAAACGACACCTTTGCAATTTGTTATTATGATTTTAAGTGAAAACTATTTAATTAGTAATATTTGTTAGATGGTGTACAATAAAGATTATTCTATCTATCTACCTATGTATTTGTATGTATAGTTCGGTAGTTGGACTATTTTGTGAAGATTTTGAGCTTAGTATTGAATACTGAAAGGCAAATAAATGTCCAACTGTGAGACAATACGGATTACTGGACTGACAGACTGATAGACGACGCAAAGTCTAAACCACCACAACTAGAGGAGACTTGAAATTTGCAGGGAATATTTTTTTTAAATTTTTCGAAATTTCACCCCTAAGCAGATGGTTAGGTTAGGTGGTAAAATAGGGCTGGAAAAAGTTACGGGTCACACGCTGGTTAAGTGTATACGCCTGCATATACGCCGGTATAAGTCGGTTTGAAACCCAAGCACACTTCTCTGATTTTTCCAATTCATGCGCGTATGAGAAATAAATGATAACTTGCTAAACCGGTGAGAGAAAACATCATGAGGAAACCAGCACACCTGAAGATTTTAAACGATGTGTAGGGCCATGTCAGAGGCCTACGGGTGGTTTAAACTCTGACACCAGGTTTTTTATCAACCATACCATAAAGGGAGTACTGTATACGCCTAAATAATATTCATTATTATTTATGATTTCTTTAGATAACGCTTTACAATCTAACTAACCTAACCTAGACCAAATAGAGCCGTGTGAACTATCACTAACTCTTTAATAGAAAGTAGACATAATACCGTCGAGTCTAGTGCTAAATACTCGACTGACCTACTGACTTAATGCTTTGTTCGACTCAGGCAAGTTCAATAACACTTAAATCAGCTTTACTGCTCTAATAGGCCTATGATTTACAAATTATGAATAAATAACTACTGATTTGAGGGCTTTTGAGGGTTTTGACTACACGGTTGGCGTACCAGTTAAGCTTCTCGCTCTTCCGTTGGTATCCTAATGTATTTTAATTTAGATATTTTTGTGCATTTTTAAAAGTAAGTAAATGTTATAAGTGTCATTTAATAAGGGCGAGTCTATTGCCATTAACAAGGCACAATTCCATACTCCGTGCTGCGCTACTGAGAATTTTATAGAAAAACCCAATAACACTTTTCCCGACCCGGGGATCGAACCCAGGACCTCGTGCTCTTCAGTCGATATACCCACCTAAGCATGTGATCAAACACAGATGCACCCAGTATTTCATTACGATATAAAATAAAACCCTTCTCATACAAACCGCATGGTTTTCATTTGCCAAATTGAATAAAGAATCTAAAGGAATGAATTAACCCTCAATTAAGTATAATCCAAATAGAATATCCCTTTTCGCGCAATCTTTAGTCTTTCTTTGAGTATAAGACTTCATAAATATTTTAGTCCAAGACCACTGCCACGAGGCAGTAAATTGCTGTCAACATTAAATATAAAGCAGTAATATCGAAGCCCACAATTCAAGATCATGATTGTGCTCCAGTTTAATTTTATAGAGGATTTAATGTCAGTTTGATATTGCAATAACTAAACCATTACTGTGCGAATTCAATTTATTATATTAGTCTATTATTTACTTGCTATAATTCTTTAATAAAGCATAAAGATTAATAATAATTGTGTATACAGGGTGGCGAGGGCTATTTTTGTACATAATAATATTGGACAATTGCGAGTTAGATTTGCGCACGAAGGGTTTCAAGTTAAATAATAGAATTTTTATCAATTAATCATTAGATAATAAATCAAAAAACTTGCCGTGTGGTTTCCGGCATAAGAATAGAACCACCCTTATTCGTCCCGCGGGTGTTGTAAGAAGAAGCAACTAAGGGAAAGATCCGGAGGAAGGGCAGTAGCATCCTTTTGTGCAACAGCAATCATCTGCTACTGCGATTGTCAACCCGCTTGCCTAGCGTGCCGATTATGGGCAAATACCTCATTTAATGAGCGCACAATAGTAGAGGAGAGGCCTATGTTCAGCACTGGATTAATACAAGCTGATGTGATGATGAAATCAAGAAATAATTATACGAACTTATATAAAAAAATCCATTCCAGTCCAGTGGTTCTCAAGTGATACGCTAAACTAACAGCATTTCATTTAAACAGATTGTAAAGACTCAATTAAAAGAAAACAGAACGCTTCACATACTAACAAATTCTAGTGACAAAACTAATAAGGGAAACGTTAATTGCATTCTTAAGTTAGTTCATTAGTCGATACGTAACACCAATAACAGTGTAAAACGAGAAATAACTCGGTAACATATTTACGATGCATCGCGGCGCATAGCTTCGCATCGCTCGCTCTATATCAGCCGGCACATCAAAGCTAAGGGTGTGACACACAGCATACTAAACAACTTTAAATAACACAAAGTGATCACTGTTTCCTGTTATTGTTTTTACGTATCTTTGAATAAAAGTGTGTTTGTGCACACACTCTCTCTCTCTCTCTCTCTCTCTCTGTGTCTCTGTCACTTTGACACTGAGAAGTGAAAAAGGCGAAAATAAATACTAAACACCGTTATCAACTTCTTCTTATCGTGTGCTTGATGAAATACCTCATGTCAGAGTTTAAACCTCTTTAGGCCTCTGAGATGGCTTTACACACCTTTGAAAAATCTCTCAGGTGTGATGGTTTCATCACGATGTTTTCCCTCACCGTTTTAGCAACTAATAATTAATTTTAAATACACACATAACTTACGAAAAGTCAGAGGTGCGCGCCTTGGGATCGAACTCGAGACCTCTGACTTGTAAGTCGACGGTCATACCACTAGGCTATCAGTGCTTTAATCAACTTATTGCTATTTGCATCGCAGTTATTACAAAACTTGTTATAGATTGTTCCTCTACTACACAGTTAATAGCAAACGCTACTAGAGTGACAATGTCAGTTGATTGAAGCAAGAGCAGCTAGTGGTAGCAAGCGCGACTGCTGAGCACGAGGTCCTGGGTTCGATCCCCGGGTCGGGAAGAATGCTATTGGGCTTTTACATTAGGAAATTTTCAGTAGTAACAAAGAGACTGGAATTGTGGCCGGTTAATGGCAATAGGCTCGCCCCCTATTATATGGGACTTATAATATAGCCGACGAAACGTGGCGTGTACTGCATACACCTCGGCCTACCCCCTCTGGGGAATTCAGGCGTGAGTATAAGTTATGATATGATATGTTAAAATAGAAGAAACAAAACAATTATAAGAATTGTTTGGTAGACTTTCCATGACACATAGGTATTGCACTAATTTATGAAACTAATTTAATATTATAGTTTCACATCATCCTGTACAATATATTCTATCCAGTTCACCATATTGAAGATATTTCTATGTCTCGTCGCACATGAGGAAGCTGTTTAGTGCTTAAAAAACGTAACGCCTAATCCCTATGGATTATCTTGTGGGGGTCCTAACATTTACTCCAATCTATTTTGAATCTTAACTTTTCAGACCGTTAGTTTAAATTCCTTTGTTTTTTATAAGACAATTATTTTATTAGGTCAATGACATTTTGACATGTTCCAAAGAGTATAGAAAGTAATTTGAAATGTATTTTTTTTATTTGTCTATTGTTTTTAGTTTCTCACAGTTATGGAATGATCTATAAAGATTATTGGCTAGGAGATGTAGTAGGAAGAGTTTAAGAAAATTGTGTTTATTGCACTTTTAACTGGTGATAAAATTTTATTTCCTTAATTAAACATTTGGTCTGGCTCGGCAGTTACTTTGCCCATTTTAAGTCTGTTAATTTTAGGTTAGATTAGACGAAATATAAGCAACCTACCTATTAATTCATGTGCTTAAGTAACAATTATACCTACATCTACCAAGTGTAAGTTTGTAAACAAGACTTTTTACTATAATACTCTTTCAAGAATTAAAAAAAAAAGAATTTTCAAAATCGGTTTACAATTGACTGAAAAATCGGTGAACATACACAAAAATACATACATCGGAACATAAGAACCTCCTCCTTTTTGAAGTTGGTAAAAATTAAAAATAAACAAACCAAAGTATTAATTCACCTATTTTATTACCAAATACAAATTAGAAAAAAACTATTAATTACATAAGGCGACATAATCCCTACAAATACTTAATTTCGAAACGGTATGTAATTAAAATCGTTGGAGCTTTATCGTTGAAACGAGCTTATTTGCGTAAACTCGTTCTTGGAGCCGAATGCGTTTATAGCATAATTATAATTTGAATAACTCCATGAGATCCCGTGGAAAACGGTGCAGCGGTGCTTGGAATCGTATCATATTTTTAGGGTTCAGTTCCAAAATAAAAATTTAGTTTTTATAATCACTACTTACATAATATAAAACAAAGTCGCTTCCAGGTCTGTCTGTCCCTATGTATGCTTAGATCTTTAAAACTACGCAACGGATTTTGATGCGGTTTTTTTTAAACAGATAGAGTGATTCAAGAGGAAGGTTTATATGTATAATACATGCATATTAGCGTAACCGTGCGAAGCCAGGGCGGGTCGCTAGTGATATATAATTATGTATATTCCCGTGCCGATTTCGGCAATAGTGAATCAAAATCAAAATAATTTTATTCATGTAGACCATTAGGCACTTATGAATGGTCATAATTCTATCATTGTTTATTGTAAAAGTGACTAGTTTGTCTGTTTACATTCGATGCCCTGACGGCTTTGATCATGTAATGTCAATGATCATCAGGCAAAAATTGATAATGATAACCACAACGATCAATGATCACAAAAAAACATAACAATGTTTTTTTAGCTAAAAACACTAAAAACACTCTCGAATAAGTTATCTTTCAAATAAAAAAACAACAAAATCGGTTCATCCGTTTGGGAGAAACTATGTCACAGACATACGTCAAACTTATACCACGAAAAATCGTGAAAAACCAGATTTTTCACACAAGTGCAAGTCGGATTCGCTCACGTCGCTTCTTGTTTGGGAACTTTTAATTTTTATTTTTTATTTATATTGGTACATAGTAGTAAGTACATACTCTGAAAAAATATAATGTGTCTGCCAATTAAGTTTCAAAAGATAGTAGAAGTCCTAGGACAGACGGACAGACAGGAAAGCTCCATTTTCGAAGTCCAATTGACAACCTTTAGGTATGAAATCATATAAATCAGCACACTTTATAGGTTTTTCAACGGTGTAAAACATTGTCAGTGGCCTAAGAGCGGATTTGACTCTGACAACGTTGATCATAAACCATACCGAAATAACTTTTATATAGCATATAATATAGTATTATAGCATAAAATATAGTGTTTTTGCCATAATAAACATCTTTGTCTAATGAAGTCATACTCAAAGGCACTTAATAAAAGCCTTCGAGAAAGGACTGAATGCAAAATTAGATATTTACACATTTCTCTAAAACAAACATTTACCGTAACTATCTAGTACTAGATAAGATAGTACACTGGCGAGCAAAATAACTACACAAAATTATTTACTCAGCTAACATCTTATTTCTTTATAAAACAGCGAATAAAAGTTGACCCATTTTCTTGGCACCACTTGCAGTATTACATTTTTTTTTAATTTATACGTAAATACAAAAAAATTGCACTGTGTTATCATTTCTCCAAAGACTGCAAATATTTGCAGTGTCGGTCTTTAAGATTGAGGGAAAATGAAATGAAAATGTTGTAGACGAATCCCCGCAAAATAATGTTTATGGTGACAATAATAATTGTGACGAGAAATCTTTTATAAGAACTTGAATTTACAACACTTTTCTTGATTTTCAGACTTGACTCTGACACCACTTTCATGAAGATTATGATTTGCGAAAGCGAGTAATCATATACATGTTTGTCACGTAGTGTTTGGGATCAATACAATTTGGTACTAAGTTTATTAATCAAATTGTAATTACCAACATTTTTCAATAACTATAAATTAAAAATTAAAGAAAACTCCTATACAAAAAATAACTCAAATTTTTTTTAGCTATCAAACAAACAAAATCGGTTTATCCTTTTGGGAGCTACGAAGCCACAGACAGACACACAGATACACAGAAACGTCAAACTTATAACACCCGTCTTTTTGCGTCGGAGGTTAAAAAATACTACATTCAACAATACAAATGGAGTACCTATAATCACCCGCAGAACTCAAACGTGTAGCTTAAACTAAGCAAATATATTGGCTTAGTTTGTTTGGCCCTAATTGTACTCCAAAGAAAGTTTTTATTTACCGTGTACACTACGCAAATGAATTTTGCATATTTTAGTGGCATTTCAATGTACAATTTAGACAATAATATTTATTTAAATAATTAGAATTAAACAAATAAACATTATTACAAACAACATCACGCCTGCGTAATTCCGTAAGGTTTACGCAAAGATTTTTTTACTAGAGTTGGTGCCGAATTTCGTTATATATTCGATAAAACAAATAATCGGTTCCTTTTACCGAATTTGGAAATTCGGTTACAATCCGGTTAGTGGGCCAAATATTACTTGATCGATATATTGAGTACTCATTGTCAAGGAAAGATGGCGGGGAACAACTGGATCAAACTACTGGAATGTAATATAGTATACTACACTGGAAAACATTTTACCAAACACAAAAGTTCGTGTAGGAGCAACGTGTAGGACATAACCCTCTCAACGCACATAATCTAGGATCAAGCAAGACCTATCAGAATCTTTTTCAAATTCAGTACAAATTACTCGAAAATGATATCCAACAATTGCCATTTTCTAAATGATGCAATATCGTAGAACATTCATAGGAATGCTAACTTATCTATTAATTACTGGACAACCTGTATAATAATGATGTATTTTGTTATTATTATTTGTATTGTACTGTTTAACCATTTTTATTAACCCACCATTAATTATATTTCTAATAAATGGATCATTGATATCTGAATAAATTAATTTAATAGTAATGCACATATTTTAAACACACACTTTCGACGGTTTCGACTGGGAATAGAATCCGCGACGTCAAGAGCAGTACCTACGCCAATCATAACCACTAAACATATAGTTTTTTTTGATACATTGATATCCAAAGCGATAATTTTCACCCCGAAACTTGTACAAAACTAATTAGCATAAAATTCTTATATAATAAGACCGTGATTTGATTCGACAGGCATTTACAGAAAAACTTTCTAAAATAAATGAATATAAAACTTATACGTTGGCATACCTAGTGACAACATCGTGGACTTTTTATTTCAGTTGATCAAAAGTATCTACGGAATAGATGCGTTCTATTCATAGACAATTATGTCGCTTGCGAACTCTAATCACATTGTTTCGTGATTCATGCTAGGACAATAGAAAGATTAAAAAAATAGAGCAATAGTTTATGATAAATTAAATTTGATACTTACCAAAACCGACACGCATTCTCGTGTCAGCAATCAGCACACCATTTATAGTACACAGATAAAAATACTTAATTAATTAAAAAATAAGTAAAACTTTGGAGTCACCTTTACATTTCATAAATAGAACACAACACAGCACTGGCAGTCACACACTCACTGAAATACCGAATTGAATATCGATAATCGATGATCGTCTGAAGTTCTATTGTTTTTTTTCTAATGGGCCGCGTGTCACGCTACGGTGTGCTACGGTGGTGGTAGGTGGGAAATGGCTCGATGACGGGAGCGCGCGCGCGCCGTGCGTTCGGATCTCACACTGAGCTACCAATACAGACACGAGACAGCAATAATAACCCACCTCGTTATTTTTTTTTTATTTTCTTTTTATTTTTTAACTGAAAATCTGCAAGATTGACGCTTCGTTCTGCGGTTTTCTTTGATACTTTTGCACTTTTTTTCTCGACCACCGCGTTCGGCCAGTTTAATTCAGATGCTCGCATGTCACTTTTTTGACGGGCTAATCCGTTCGGAATTGGAAATCGTGTTCTTTTTTCAAAGGACTTTAAGAGGTGTGCCAAAAATGGACCGCTGAATTAACGGACTTTTTACTTTCGTTGGTTTGAGTGCTTGGCGAGCAAGAATGTACATGTTCATTTTGAGAGATACTTAGTACGTCTACTTTGATGTCGTTTCTTATTTGCTTTCAAAATAAACTGAGTTGATCAAGAAAGTGAATAATAAACACGAAGCTGATCAGCTGATAACAATCTCATTAAATTCAGATAGTCAAATGAGGAAACGAGTTACCCATTCGAAGCGTAACTACGGGTAGAGAAATAAATATGTGCGTATGTTAATTAATACTGGGTGAAATCTTTTATTTGCATCGTCAATTTACTAACAACGTGTTTTAAATACAGGGTGGGCTATCATTTTTTACATTTTTGTAATCGTTTTTGCGGGTTACCTATACATGGATGAGGAAGAGAGATAGGCTACTCACGTGCAATTTTTCATTTCTTAGAAATTTGGTCGCAATGAATCGCTTCACATGAAAACAACGAGTATTGTCCGTAAAACATTTTTCCAATACCTAACAATGATTTTTATGTCACTGCTCGCGGCATTTTTCGCAATACCATTTGCATAATATTGGCTAGTTTTTTTTTAATAACCTATATAGTGGGCAAAGGCCTACCCTTCTTCTTCAAAAACTCACTTTCGTTTCTAATTTCTGGCTATGTCTGACCTGCATACAAATCCAGATCGTCACACCACCATCGCTGCAGTCTGTCTCGACGGCGGCGGCGGCGATGTCCTCGACGTCCAATGAATGACAATCTTGGCCCATCTGTACGGATGCACTAGGTCACTTCATTAAATTATTTCATCATCATCCTCCTTATAGCCTTTTTATTCCTAAACTTTGTTGGAGTCGGCTTCTAATCTAACCAGATGCAGCTGAATATCAGTTTTCTACGGAGCGACTGCCTATCTGACCTCCGCAACCCAAAGGGATACGATATTCTAAAGTTAGATCAGTTGTCAGTTCATTCTATTAAATGTTAGGTTTATAAAGTCAAGTAGCTATGACGTAGTAGTAGGTTTGACTACCTATCCCATGACCTAGAACCTCCTAGAATAGTACAAGCAACAAGCTGTACCAGAACACACAGAACGAAACTCATTACCTACCTCTCTTAACAACGTTTATTTGTTGTTTATAACCGACTTTCAAAAAAGTTAGAGGATTTGACCTCTCCCCTTTGAAGTCTTAAATAAAATGTGTCATATGTTTGTTTGAAGGGACCACTTATACCTAAAGGATCATTTAAAATCACAAAAGAATTCTCCGAAAAAAGTTCGTCTTGTCATTGGTTCACAATAATTTTAGTTCAAATATTACAAGCGATGCGTAGTGACAGTTTGACATCAACAATTACATGCTGTCAGCTGTCAAGCGTTGACGCGTGGCAATAAGAATGAACTACAGGACATTGGGAGGAAATTTCTGGGAACGCTCATCGACAAAATTTGCATAGTGACATTATCGTGATGGTTGACGTGTCCCATATTTTTCTCGAAACAAAAAGTTTAAGAAAGAGATTTATATTGAGCTTTATTAGGTATATGAGAGGTATGAACTAAAGGGCTGGCTCGACCGGGGTAGTACCACCCCCACAAAATATCAGCGTAAAATAACAGTATTCGCATTGTTGTATTTCGTACGGTCAGTGAAGAGGCGGAAGCTCAATCCCCCCTTCCAATAATCCCCCTTCCGTAATCGCCGTCCCGCATCTATAATCTCGCAAAGGTTGGGCAACGCGCGACAAACCACAGACACAATCTTGTACCTATTCTTGTTTAGAAAAATTCATTGATTTTAATTGAGTAATATTGAAATTAAGTTCAAACGTCGCTTGCATAGAGCGTGTTAGGGGGACACACTTCTTAATGATTACTGGTAACCATAGAAAAAATACGATATGATCAAGAAATCATCATCTTCAATAGGTTTTCTTATTCCATTCATCTCTATTAGCCGTCACTGCTTAATCCCTTTCTTTCCATGTCGTTTTTGATACAATCCATCCATCTTTTCTTTGGTCTATTTCTACCTTCATAATCATCCACGTTCATACTTCTGGTTTAAGGATTACTTAAAACCTTTCTCACTACATTTCCTTCATCCCTCCGCATCACATATCCATACTACGATTTTCTACTACTTTCTTTATTTTCTGATTACTTTTTAACTATACGATATAGTCTACAAATAAAACCATTTTATTATAATAACACTTTTGCATATAAAAGTACCCTAATTCACAGTATTTATAAATATTTGGGATCTAACAGAAATAGTTTTTGGGGTTAAACGACAAATACATCGAATTCTTTCGCATACTTACCTCAAAAATAGAATTCAACGGAAATACAAAATATTTTTTGTGAATCCAAGGAAAAGTAAAACTGGGATCAAAAAGTCAATGAAAAGAATTTCATAAATTATCGCCTCGCGCTTACAATATACACCATATTTTAAAACAAAAGAAGTCAAAAGTCACTTGTCACCCGGAGGCGCAAACGCATGGCGAGACAAGCGATTATAACTTACAAACTAAAATAACCAACTAAACTACCTATTTTGAATCTTAATACTTTGAAATAAGGATTTCAAAAGTGAATAGTAATGTTCGTTCGTCTTGCCGACAAAAGATTTATATGCAAAAATTACTAACAAAATGTTCAATTTTAAACGTTTATTTGTAGTATTTAAATGGTATTATACAATTTTGGCGCATTGTACACCAAAATACATGCAGATATTTTACAGCTGAATTTATTTTTGGTACAATATAATTACGGGGTGAATTCATAAGCCAAAAATAGGATTAATAATCAACTATGTTACTAAATATGGTGTTATAAAAAAGCCGTACATTATCTTACACATAACATAAAACTGCAACACACCTTTATGGCCAACAATAAAAACTTAACATAATAACACTGCTACCAACCTAACAAACCGGTCGTAATAGTAAGTAACTATCACCCAATCGCTATGTGAACGATTATCGATGTATCGATTTACATTATAATCGATACTATTAGATACGCGTCTCATTCGAATTTTATGCATTCCATATTCGTTTCGATTGTAACTCGATTCGGTATATTCCGATTAATGGGTTATTAAAACGATTTTTATTATTCGTAAAACGTTTATTCTTGGTTTGTTGAGTAGAATGGTGAATTGTACATGAGTTTGTGAGTTAAAACTCTATTTGTTTAAATAAATTATTTGAAAAAATATATAATAATAAAATATTTCGCAGGTAAAATTGCCATTTTACGTTACCTAAATGGTTTTGTCATCAAAACTAAAGGTATGTACCAAATATCAGTTCAACCTGTCAACAGGAAGGGGGTAAAATTCAATGACTAAATTTGAACCAAATAACAAACAGGGCAAGCTAAGTAAAACCGTTTAAAAACACCGTTTTCATTATTCGATCGTATCAAATCAAACGATTCTTGAATTACTTTAAATGTATCACTTTCAAGTATAGTATTTTCTACAATAAATTGTTCAGCGGTCTCCTATAGGAGACTTCTAAGAGCTGTTATTACCACATTGACATAGAGAAAGTGTTTTATAAGGCAGTTATATCGAATTCTAGGATTAGGTGCCATAAAGTTATCGGTGTCTATGGTATAGAAACTATGGGATAATCTAATAAAGTGTTAGATATTTTGACAGTTAATAAAAGTCTTGATTACATTATCGACGTGTTATGTTTGTTTATATTCATTATTAATGCCTTGTTGCGTAGTGACAGCCTAGTGGTATGACCGTTGACTGGAAAGTCTGAGGTCTTATGTTCGAATCGGCTTTTCTTAAGTTAGCTCGAAACTTAATCGTTTATATTAGTTATTACTTATATTAGTCAAGCTTTGACAAAATAAACCGAAATTATATATAACCTACAGCGTACTTTACTTGTCTTACTTAGCAAACAAATACTTAATAACAATAAATAATAAATCAACCTGTAAATGTCCAACTTTAGGGCAAAGGTGTCTTCTCATACAGAGTAGGACCACCACGCTAGCTCACTGCGTGTTGGTGATTTCCGACTATTCCACGTCCAGGATTCTTCAAGATGTTTTCGTTCACCGTTAGTCAGTGGCGTAGGTATTAGGTTAACTAAAAAAGAACAAAATAACATTGAAAAGTCACATTGGAACACACCAGGTTCAAACCCACACCCACTTGTTTGCATAGCAGGTCCTTAACCAATGCGCCATACGCCACCACGACTGCAACAAACAAACAATAATACATTGAAAAATGTATATTTATTCGGTTTAATTATGGCAAAATCACATGTACGTTTTAATGTATGTTTTAATCAAGTAATAAATCATTTATATAGTTTCAGTTTTAGACCGTATACCAATTCTCAATTCTCAATTCTTTATTGAGAATTGAGAATTGGAATTTACCTGAGTTCTCCTTTGCTTATCGCTTCAAGGAATACAAACTATACATTTTACGCTACTATAGAGTACCAAAGGCATAACGTTATAACGTTCTAACAGCACAGGAGTAAACCAAACATTTCCTTCATTTAACAGTAACCTAATATACAAACACAGGGCCGGACTTGGTAGGTACTGGATAACCTTAGTGAATATACATTGAAACAATCATAAATTAAGTCCAGGGGCGATCATAAATTGACGGATTTTAAGACGGTAGTTTATGGTGGTAAGGCCTTTATACCGAAATTAGGAAAAATCAAAATGATTTGTGAAAAACTAGTTTTTACTTTCTGCTTCGCTTCTGGTTCTAATTTGTCAACATCTAAAATCTATGTCACCGCTCGCTGCCCTATAGGTACTATCTCCATGCAAAATTACTGATTACTTAATCCTTTATTAGAGGGACTACTTAATATGAGAACAAAGGGAATAACCGAAAACCGCAAAGGTAAGAAAGATTAAAAATAGCTCAGCCGGCTAAGATACTGGTGGCTTTCCAAAGGTTTTCATGGAGGCCAGTTCCAATCTTAATCGTAACGATATATTTAACCAAAAAAAATAACATCCTACTAATATGATAAATCTAGAAGCTAGTCCAGAATAAACCTCCACAGCTCATCTCATCAGATGATTGAAATCCCCGAAGATAAATAAGGACCGTCATAATTCACGACAATAACATAGTTTACACCTTCGACAAAGGAGTCATAACATGATGTTTTAAACTCATCATAAAATATATTTTGAAAACAATTCGTTTGATCTTACACTGATGTCATGGGAACACGAAAGTTATTAAAAGATGGACATAACAATATGAGATTTTAATAACAAGGCCGCCATTATACTTGTGGAGAAGTACTTGTATAAAGATAATTATAATAAGACAGGAAATAGCTACGAAATTTCCGCCGGTTTTATACGCCAATTTAATAACAAGATTGGTGACTCCTTCATCAAGCTGACGTGTTATAAGCCTCTAAATACTCCGCAAAAAGGGTAGATATAACAAACATCTGTGATGGTTGAATGTGGAAGAGAATTCCGTTAACACAGCCGGGGTCACGAATAGCTTAGTGGCCTGTGGCAGAGCAACTAGTTTCAAATCCCGGTCATAGTTGGTTTTTTCTAAAATTTCGAAATTTAATGTTCGCCTATTATACAAAAATGTTTTACAAAAATTAGTATTATAGTATAGTTATAGTATTTACTCAAGCTAACATTTCTAGGGGTTCTTAATATCTCTTCTAATAACCGTAATATCTTTTTCCTGCAAAATGAAGATTGCTCTTTAAAAATTAATTCTTTTGAAAATATTACGTTTAAAAAATCATATTGGCAACATTTCTGTGTTAAATATTGAAATGGGTTTTATGTTAAGGCAATAAATGGCTACAATTTTGAATCTATACTTTTAGTATGGAATAATAAGGATTAAAATTACTAGTACCTAAACAGTAGAAACAAAGACTCAAGTACGTCCACATCTTTATAACCGTGAATAATTCTAAGTACGTTCATTGAACCATTCAATCAACATCTTGTAAGCTGGCTCATTACTTAAAGCATTGTTGCTCGCTACCAGGGTAACAGAACACCACATTAGGTCATTACGTACCTTAGAAAGTACGCATTTGCGGTCAAAACGGTCACAGTTGAATCACTAAACGCATTTACTGTGAACTTCCTAGTACTTTATGCTCGCCTGGTAATTGGAGTAATAATGAAGGATAAGAGGAGGAAGCAGAACTCTAAACAAGATGGAGTAGGTACTTAGTTCGAAGTACGTAATTTATGTATAAACGTGGGATAGATAGAAGATTATTATGAGGTTTATTAGAAAATCTAACATAGAATCATCGTTTTCTAATAAACGAATAAACTCCGTTTATTGCTGTGACAGTCAATATAGGAACCTTCAGACAGACAAACCGGTAAGTGGTCTAATTTTTCAATAGGAGTACAAGCTTCGTAAAGAACTAATAATCAAAATTAAAAAATACTGGAAAATTTCACTGGAACGTTTTTTACATTATTGTCAATCTTTGATAAATTAACATGCAGGAATCATAACAAAAATCCATATTCTTCTTACGACTCTACAACATAAAATTATCTTAACTTAAACTTTTTAAATACTTTATTTAATTTCCCTCAGTTTCGCTAAAAAAACATAAAGATGCTACAATCTTTTTAAACAAAATATTTGGAATATTCAGTCATGCATTTTAAAATATTGGAAAAAAACACAATGTCACTGACCACACACAACACTTTAATGCAATTGTGGTCACGTTCGTACGTCTAGACGTCGTACCTCAGTGGTGTTGTAAAAATGTCCCGGGTGACACCATCGAACCACTGGAGGGCTGTTTTAATATTCAATTGATTTAAAAATAGGTCGAGTATTAATGGTTACAAGATTAAAAATAAACGTGTTCTTTGTTTTTCTAGTCAGGTAGATAAAGTAATGTATGTAGACAGTTACAGTAAGTCAGTAATGATAGTTTTATTGTTATTTTCTTATTAAAAAAATCAGTGAGGTTACAATTAACAGTCAACTGCCCGTTGACTACTAAAAAGGGATTTATGGACGCGACCCCAGCTACTCGAGCTGCTAATAAATAATTGCCGTCCCACCACCACTGAAGACTAATGCTGAAATAGTAGGCACCCCCCATGGAAGAAAATTTTGCCATTAACAAAGCCTACCTCTTTAAAGATAATGTGCCACTCAAAACATTTACAAACTTAACTTTTTTTTGTGTTTTAAAGTCGGTTGTATTTTGTCTTATAAAAGTTTTTTCATCGATTTTGAAGTTGTTGTTTGCTGTTTGCACTCAGTTTTCATTGTATGTGTCAAAAATGACAGACAATGCCTGCTTTTGACATGTAGCCAAAACCCCAGCGGCCACGTTTCTCATGTTTTGTAAATCTTAATTACTGTAGAATACCGTTTCTACAGTTTACGAATTTGGTATAATTTGGGAACAGACAGAACATGGCCGTGTCGTGAGCCGAAGCCGGATTTGCGGCAATGTAGTTTTTGGACATGAACGGATTTCGTTCAAATCATGTTTTAATCAACATTAAAAATCATGAATGTAGGTAGGTACAGTATTTCCCCAAAGACAATCTGTGCTTTCCTACATAAATTTTAATGGATATTCCACATTCGCCTCACGAACATTTGTCCCACATAAAAAAAAATTCTTGTAAAATTAGAACCATAGGATCGAAGCCTATAATCATAGATTATAAATAGGTGTAAAACCCATATTCTATAATGTCTCTTGTGTCTTGGTTAAAAACATATAAATATCAGCTATAGAGATTAGCACAATGTGTCACATATCATTGGTTTTATATGCATTTAAACCAAGAGACAAAACCTAATACATTCATTCATACTATGCTCTATTGCAAAGAAGAGCCTTTTGCCCTGCAGTGGGACTGTTACAGGCTGGTTTATTTTTATTTACCTTATTTATTGTATGCTCTTTTGCGGCCTAAGTACATTAAGTACGAGTATATACCTAGTGGTAGTATTTCTCCAAACTATACTGAACCAAATAAGGAACAAAGCAAATTAGTTAAAAGTTAATTGTGCAATACAAGAAACTATATTTCATCCCATTAACTGTCCAACATTTGTTCATTTATCATCTTAGAACGTCCCCGCGGCACTTCAAAGGAAAATACTCAAGTAAAATTTCTAATTTAGAGTCAAATTTTACTCTGACTAGTGGAGTGTTGGTCGCATCTTACTTTGTACTGTTAGCTGACAAAATAACTTGTCTTTTTAAGCTTACTACTTACACGTCTGCCGTTAGGATAATCTACGGTGTTTAGATGGGGATAACCCTACTAAATTGTCATAAGATTATTAAGAAAATTGTGTTTGCAAGACGGCACACATTACAACATACAAAGAAAAAAAATTGCCAGCAAATTCAGAGACAACAATTATTATTAATTTAAGTAGGTACACAGAGGACCCTGATAAGCAGAATAGATCCAACCAACAATTTTTGTGAAATTGAGTTAAGTATATGTACTACGATATGATACGAGAATCTACAAAATTTTGTACTATACTAAGTAGGTACTACTTAACTTAACTTCACAAAAATTGTTGGTTGGATCTATTCTGCTTAACAGATCCAATTAGCATTCAAATAAGACAAATAATTTAAACAAAAAAAAACTCAAATATCTAAACAGAGCAACGGTATGAGTGCGTCATGATTGTAAAAAAAAAACTTATGAGGCAATTTATAAATCAAGTTGTATATTCTAAGTTTATGGTATATAGTATACATATTAAGTATAATATACTCATACACTATAATATACCTACTTAAGTATGAACCAATACGAAGTGACACAGTTGTTCATCAATCTACCTAATATTACTATAGACTCACGCCTGTATTCCCCAGAGGGGGTAGGCAGAGGTGCAGTACACCCACGTTTCGCCGGCTATGTTATAAGTCCCATGTAATAGGGGGCGAGCCTATTGCCATTAACCGGGCACAATTCCAGACTCCGTGCTGCTAATGAGAATTTCTAAATGGAAAAACCCAATAACACTTTGCCCGACCCGGGGATCGAACCCAGGACCTCGTGCTCAGCAGCCGCGCTTGCTACCACTAGACCAACGAGGCAGTATTACTGATTAATATCTAATATTACTGATTAATATTCATTCGATTTTGTCTTCTTTTCCCGAAAGTTGACTGGCTGAGAATGCTATAAGACATTAAGTCCACCTATGTATCTTGAGGCTAAATAAATTAACTAATTTATGATCATCCGCACTTAAACACCATAGATCTAGCCGGCTTTAGAAACCTCTAGTTGATTAGGTATAGCTCATAATAAGACAGGCTTGACTGGGGTACCACGCTTACTACGTTCTATTTATTATACGAATATTTTTATACCTACTTGCATAAGTATGTCCGTTATAAGTAGGTACCTAAATATTTTTTCTTTCTCTCTTTTCCCCATTTGAGGAAAAAGGCGTTTCCAACCAAACACAATGATAAATAGATGTGACTTGTATCACATAATTCACTTTATTATCCTACCCGCTTGCAACGTCGTGTCCTGTCAGTTGCTTTAATGAAGTACCCTCCAACATAGATGTTACATCAGCAACTTGACTGTAACAGGTGGTGCTATTTTCAGTGACGAGATAATTTATAAGTAATGATCGAATGCTTCCGGCGCCGGCGCAGCGAAGGCTAGAGTTGCGAAGCTGTTAATGTTGTCATTTAATTCTACTTTATTACAATTTCGAATTATACGAAATATTATTATTATTATAAAAATATTTATATTGTAATCCTATAAAATAGGAACATTTCCAAACTCCACCTATTCAGAATTTCCTATTAAAGAAACTCAATAAATAATCACTATACCTGACCCGGGAACAAATCAAGGAGCGAGGTCCTCTACATTCACATTTGCGACCACTACACCAACGAGGCAGTCTCTTCGGTAAAGACCGAAATATATAGATTTTATTGTGTCTGCAAAAACGCAAGAAAGTGCCAAAAACTCGGCAAATTAACACCTCCGTTCCCGTTTACATATAAATCACAACTGCAAACAAGTAATCACAATGCAACTCGTGACTCCATGTCACCTCATCTATCACTCTGGACAGGGACGTGCACTTTTTTACATGCACTTAATAACCCCACACGTTCAGCTTTTGGAGGACAAATTTTTTCGGGGTGAGTATTGTTATCGTGGGAGTGTCTAGACACATTTTTTAGGAGTTAATTTGTAGGTATGTGATAAACATGTGACTTAATAAACACTTGTACGCAGTGAAAACAGATATAAATCTACTTCTAGTGCCGTGATAGCCAGTGGTTAGACCATTGACTGGCAAGTCAGAGATCTCAAGTTCGATCCCAAGGCGCGCACCTCTGCATATATTATAATATTGATCATTTGCCCCGTACTTCGAAAAGCACGTAAAGCTTTTAGTTCTGCGCAGGATTTCTCTCCAACTACAGGAGATATTGTAGTGCACAAATTCGTGCGCAAATACACTGTCAGATGTGCAGTCTATATTTCCTCACTCTCAGAATCAGATGGAATGGAAAATTAAACTCAACAAGATCTAAACCATTCATTCAGACAAATTAAACTAATATCTACAAATCATGGTGTACCTACCCCGCGACAAACATGAACACTGTAGGTGAAAAAAATCGCACGTTCCTCCGCGTTTGCATGCGATGTGCGCCGAATCTTAATTAACCTGTAACTTTTAGGGTAAGCACACATCTGCTACTATCACTTTTGAACAAGCCTAATTTTGGTGGCACTTTTTATTGATAATGAAATTCAAATTTTGGTGCCTTGTAAGGTGCCTGTATTTCTCTTTAAATTGTAATAACTACTAGTCGCTTGCTAGTTTTTTTTGGGCCTTACATTTAAGTAAAAATTTTACCATTTTCTATCAATTGCCATAAATACTTAAAAATATAAAGTGCCACCAAAATTAGGCAAAAATCAAATTGCGGAAATTGACCCATTTGATTGTTCCGCACACGAAAAGCTTTACATAGTACTCGTACATAAGTACATACATTTTTTTTATAGTTTTCGCGTTAATACCGCCGCACTAAGGCCGCTAATTAACGCGTAAATTTCATCCTTTCCTATCAACGATTTGTCCAACAGGAACAGAAGATACACGTTAGAATGCAGATGGACCAGTAGTATAATAAAATGTCGCTCAAGCAACAGAACGTCGCTTTCCCATAGTGCGATGCAGTATTGGCAATAGATAAGTGTAAGCAACTAGTTGCTCAAGAATATAGTAGCCAATGTGCAATCAGCCTTAGGTACACTTGTGGGAATTGAACAAATGGAAGCAATACATTCCGACGGCATACTTTGAAAAATGACGATGATTGTTCGCCTTTGGGGATGAAAGACTCCATGGTAGAAAAGGGTACCTAAGCTTATTATGCGCGTTTTTTTTTTCAGTTCAGTTTTTACTGAACGCGACTTCTTTGCATAATGTCACACCTGTTTATTTCTTTTCCTGAACTTATTTCTCCAGCTAGGTACTTTTTTTTTTCCTCTTTATTTGACAGCTATTGTCTTTTATTTTTCAATTGTTTTTTATCTTTGCAGCAAATTGTGTTTCATCCAAGTGCTTTTTAAGTTTTGTTCCGTGATGTCCTTCTGTTCGTCTGCCGGAAAAGTTATAAAATAATATAATTTATGTTTTTCTATCTGTATATGCACATGTTTTACTTATTAAAATAATTAATTAAATATTTAATTATTAAAACAAATTTTAATAATTTAGTTAATTTGAAGGTGGCTACCGGCCAATCTGGAAGTCATTGGGGGAGGCCTATGTTCAGCAGTAGACGTCTTATGGCTGAAATGATGAAGATGAAGGTGGCAGGTGCTACATGTCAATTGGGAATTTTTTTTTTTCAGGTATAATTAACTATGATGGGAACCATTTAAAAGGGCTTGCCTTTTTACATTTTAATATAATAGGTATTGGTATTAGCCTAAAAATGTGCAAAAAAAACTGATAAACGAAGTATCTTTGCGACCAGGCTGACTCTTTGAACATATTTTTTGAAACGTTTTTTTAAGTTGATTCATTGTTTAACATGAACATGATCCACTTTGCCCCACCCTCCTCGACATTTCGAGTAGGTACCTAAGACGGGACTGGATGCCTAATTATTTAGAAGTCATTGACTTAAATATTTTTCCTCTAAAATAGAAAATTTCTAAACTAGAAATACGAAAAACGACACATTGTACCACCCAGAATGTCATTAGAGTACCATTGCCTCGATAACCTACCAACAAACTCAAAACACGCACACGTAAGCAATAAAAAGTAAATTAAATTCATATAAAACATTAAACAAATGACATTAGCATTAAAACTTTAAGATTTAACAAAACTATTTCGCCTGATTCGCACAATAAAAATTCAAAACGTGTGCATAATGGGAATGACGATTTGGTAATGATGTTCGCGGGGTGGTAATGAGACGATGTCGAATCTGTGCACGACTATCATCTCATTACCGGACGTGGTTCGCATGAATGGACCACCGGCGGACAATCATTACCATCACATTATGTTACATAGGTAAGTAAGTCAAGTTTGCATGATGGTATAGGTCATAATATTTTTACAATGTCATTTTTGGGATAACAAAACGAAGTCTAATTTCTATAGGTAACTTTTTTAATACCTAAGTACCTAGTATCTCTAACAATAGCTAGGTAGGTACTTTGAATAAAAGCTAAATTTACAAGTACCGAGTTACCAACGTAAACACCTTAAAAAAGCCACATAATATAAGTAACGCCACAAGTAATTTAATATATCTAGCTAAGGAAATGCATTTATAATCATCTGTCTGCATTGAACGATTGAGCAATTTAGAAGCTAACCATCCATCTATCCCTGCGTGTAAACACGGTGGTATTTTAGGAAAACTATAAATGGGCTGGCTGATTGAAAAGTAACTACTATAGGTAATTTTAACTTGAGGAAACGAACTTAAACATCTGGATTATTTATTATTATAACATCTTCATAGCGCTATCTTGCGGTGAATAGAAGCAGATTCAAATGTGCTAGCGACATCTATCGGGGAATAGCAAAAGCATTACACATTTGTTTTACTATTATGAATGTAGATGTCGCTAATAAGATGGGTAGCGTAGTGTTATAATAAAAAGTGTAATATTTTATTTGTTCGGTAAGAATGAAAATAACCATATTTATAACTAGGTAGTTAATAAAAAAATAGAAAATTAGAATTTGTACAAAATAACAACAGGCTGAATGACATCAACACTGACATATGTCTCAATCTCGCTCTGGCAACACCATACGACCGGCCATATTGTTCCTTCTTGACGTGCTATCAAACAAAACAGCACGTGTAAAAAATGCGTATAGAAACTTGTTATTTCTGTTCGTCCAGGATTTATCCTGGACACGGGATCCAATTCGTCAGAAATGACTGCAAGGTAACTATCAATATTGCAAATCTTTCACAACAATGTGTACATGGTCCCCAATATTACGCCACTAACCTATGCGTCATTAGATTTTCAGATTTTGTCGTTCAAAATGCCATGCAGCGTTCAAAAAGAAGAAGAACCCACGTAAAACTAAGTGGACCAAAGCGTACCGTAAGACCGCAGGCAAGGAATTGACAATTGACCCTTCATTCGAGTTTGAAAAACGTAGAAACGCGCCTTTGAAATACAGCCGAGAACTATGGACTAAAACCATAGAAGCAATGAAAAAGGTTGAAGAGATCAGACAAAGGAGGAGTAATAACTATATTATGCAGAGATTGAGGAAGGGAAGAGAAGTTGAATGGCAGAGGGATGTCAGAGAAGTACAGCGTGATATCTCATTGATCAAGTAAGTTTTAATCCAAATAGATGCAATTTTACGAGTAAAAAAAGTATTATTGTCATGCATAAGGTGTTCTATGTCTGTATGGTAGTGTTTCCTTAATATTTATGCAATAAAAAGTATGTTTTTGTTGTGTCTACACCAAAAAAATATTGTAAACAAAACAACATGATCTCTAAACTTTTATTGTACTGTCTTGTTTGTATAATTTGAATATTCTTACTCAGTTTATAATTCTGTATCATCATCATGATAATGATAAGATAAACATTTTATTCTGTTCATCGTCAAACGAAAAAAACTGTGATGAGTCTTTCTTGTTAAAATCATGCGTCATGAACAATAAGAGGGTCTAAAAATAAACTACCATTTAGTAGGCCTCTGAAAGGGCTCACCATTAAGAACATCTCTCGAGAATGATTAGAATTTGATGAATATTTTCAAATTTTCAGATCACCAGCCGCTGGACTCAAACAAAGGCAGTTAGAGGAGGAAACAGAGATGGAGATTGAACCTGAAACCATTGAAGTCATTGACGCTAAGGGCCGGAAACAAGTCATTGAAGCACCGGTCATGGTGCCTGCTACTGGAGAAATGATAGAAGATGGTGGAGACATTGAATTATAAAGAGTTATGTTTTGATTTAAACTGTGATGTTATGATATTGATGGACCATTAACAACTACTTCCATTTTTTTTTTTTTAGTTTAACCCTTCAAGCTGTTAATAAAAATGAATTGTTTTTCTGGTCATTTAGGCCTGATTGAACAGTTTTATGTCAAATTTTTTTTTTACCATTTGAAAGACAAGGAAATGGCTCGCCAGATGCCACACTAAAATTATATCTTAGGCAGTCTTTTATGTACCTTTTAAAAAAACGAGTTGTGGTGTAGAGGGCGCCTATCTGTTTGGTTTCTTTATGTATCTGTGACAATAATTGTTCTAAGGTCAAAACAAAATGATTTAGTAATTGTAAACTTTTGTCAATCTTTTCTAGTAAGACCATAAATTATTAATTTGTTCAAAAGTAAATATTACAAGTTTCTTACGCAATGTAATTCAATTATTCTGTAATAATTATCGCTTTTTTAAGTTATTACAGTGTAATTAAATCTTTATTTATGACACCTAATGTTTTTCTGTATTACTTACCCAGAATTCTTTAACGCTTGTTAGTCTTGTTACTAAAGGCTAGTAGAAGTAGACTAACTGCACATAAATTAGATGGGAACACTGGCTTTTTGGTACATTTTCTAATATGTGGATACTTCGCAAAAATGCTGATTCAGCATTGGCTGTAGTACAAAACAAAATTAAAGAATAATACAATAAATTATTTATAAAATAATAATATTGTCCTCCTGACCGAGTTTCGGTCATACGGCCTATGTTAACGGAGATTGGCTATCTTCGTAGAAGATATTATAGTGCACAAGTGTGTGCGCAAACAGGTGAACTCCCTATTCTTTTATATCCCTATCTTATTAATTAAATTGAATAATTTGAATACCATGTGAGGAAGTCCTCAGGAGGCACCTCCAGAATGTAAGCCCAGTTCAAAAATCTGCCTATGTGACGAAGGGTCAGAGGACAGAACACCATAGCTAAGGATATCGCATGTAATATATATTAGAATTATTGATTTACCGCCATCGCAAACTAATCCTCTTAGCAGGCAGGTGGCGTAAACATTTTCCTTGATTTGACAGACTAAATAATTTATTTAAATTCAGCTAGTGTGAATTAGATGCGACTTGACTATCTTATTTCTTTCAGCCCCTTATAAAAAGAGCATATTATCATCCTAATGTTTTCCCCTTTAATTTAATGAGATATGATGATGATGATATGAGTATAACGCATACTTCGATGAAAGCGATTCTAAACATGGCAGCAACGTAAATAAAGTAAAAACTCCTTTTGAAAGTCAGGTTAAAATCAATTTTCTAGATCTTGACTCATACTAGGCGACACGAGCTGGTGTGGACAATCGTGATTTCGGGAAGGATTATCAACACTTAAAAAAAGTTGTAAACATTACCTACCGCGTTTAAATCTGTGGCCCCCAAACTAAGATCTGAGGGCTCTTTCTTTTAAAATTTGCCAAATATTACAAACAGATTTGGAGTAACACCAGTGAATCCAGTGATAGAATTCAGTACCTAGTAACAGATCACAGGTAGACTTAAAG
The DNA here is from genome assembly GCA_936450705.2 of Protodeltote pygarga. Lineage (NCBI taxonomy): Eukaryota > Metazoa > Arthropoda > Insecta > Lepidoptera > Noctuidae > Protodeltote > Protodeltote pygarga. The sequence continues at coordinate 13,224,401 of OW388263.2, forward strand.
AAATGTGTATATGTAGATATTGATTGACCAGAGAGTAGCCATTAAAATGTTTTCTACCCCTGCCTAATTCAATTACGGGTAACGTAAGAATTAAATAACATTAGACGAATCGAACTACGGGGTTATCAGTATTTCCTTTTTACAATCTATTCCTTCCTGCTTTAGAAGACTTTCAAGTGTCAGTGCCTGATGTGATGCAATTTCACTTACATTTACAGCAACTCTTTGCTCTAAAATAATTGAAAGGCGTTTGGTGTGTGAATATGGCAATATATTCTTACTTATTTGGACTTGTAATGGCGTGTGTGTCCTATGTAGTGTATCAAAGATATGCAAATGTGTATACAAGTATAATAAATAAGCCTCAGAAGAGGTATGATTATATTATTGGTAAGTTATATGTATAACGCCTGCATAAAATATGATACTAATAATTTGTGACCTTTTTCATGTCGATATTGAAATAATCAAGGAACCTAAACAGTTTCATACACTTTATATAAGTTTTAGGTACGCCTCTAAGAAGTGGTACCTAATTAACTACTTAAAGAGTTCCTCGAAGTAACTCGGGTTCAGTTCTATTCCTTCGCCAACCAGCAGCTGTGTGCTCGTAGACAACACCGCTTGCCATCAATTAGGTTCATGGTCAAACATAATCATAATCAGTCAGTGCTCTATCTACTAAAGTCATCATCCGCCTAGCCTTTTCCCAACCATCTTGGGGTCGGCTTCCATTCTTACCGGATGCAGCTGAATACCAGTGTTTTACATGGAGCGACTGCCTCAGACCTCCACAACCCAGATACTGGGTTGCACGATAGCCCATGGTAAGACTGGTTGTCAGACTTCGGGCTTCGGACTACCCGTAACGTCTGTCACAGATCTACAATTGACAGCCTATCTACTAAAGTAGGTATTCTTTATGCGCAACCAGATGACAGTTAATATAAATTTACTTGTATTACCCACTCTTAGTCGGTGCTGGAACAGCAGGATGCGTGCTCGCTACCCGTCTGACCGAGGACCCTAAAACCAGGGTCCTGTTAATAGAAGCCGGGGAGCACATGGGGTACTTCACGAAGATCCCGCTGACGCCCACGGCGGCTCAGCAGGGACCGAGCGACTGGGCAGTGAGGACAAAACCACAGAAGTACTCGTCAGTAGGTTTATGGGGACAGGTATGCCATATCGGGAGAGACCCAAGTCAAATTTTGCCCAAAGTGTGTCATTCATTAGTGAGTTAGGTATTTCAATGGTTTTAATCAAAAATGAATAGGTATATTTTATTTAGGTTTATTTAGGTTCCTATTCTAATAGTTTAACTTTCTACTGAGGTCATTGAATATTTAGTTTTAGTACAAAAGATGTAACCGATTCTGTCTGTCTCCAAAAAAATAGGGATTTAAGAATAAATTTAAAACGAGATGGAAACCCATCTTGTTTTCAGTGCACCCTCAGAACCTTTTATATGCGTACTAGTATTATATTATCTGTAGATCAGTGGTCGCAAGAGCAATTGCCGAGTCCAAAGCCCGTAATTCGATTCCCATAGAGAAGTATTGTTGTTAGCCATAAGGCTTAGGTATTCTTTCTAGGCCCAATTCATACCGAGAGGCAAAGGTCTAGGTGGTTCAGGACAAATAAACTTCTTACTCCACGGGTTTGGTGTTCCCGAGGATTACGAAAAATGGACTCGCTTGGGATTCGAAGGATGGACAGAAGAGGACTTGAGGCCTTATTTCATAAAAGCCTTCGGGACTGCCAGGAGTGAATTCGATTCGGGCCATTGCGCTATGGACGGAGATTGTCCTGGAGCTAAGGTGAGAAAAAAAATCCTATTAAAAGTAAGAATGTAAAAAACTTATGATAAAAAACGATTGACGATACGAAAAAATAAGTTTAATTTCCACTTTATTTTATACTAGCTGCCCCGCGCGACTTCGTACGCATGATTATTCTACTTCAACGCCTATTCTACCCCTACCCTACCCTAATCTACCCCTACCCTATCCTACTCTACCCCTACCCTACTCTACCCCTACCCTTCTCTACCCTACCCCTACCCTACCCTAATCTACTCCTACCCTACCCTACCCTACCCTAATCTACCCCTACCCTACCCTACTCTACCCCTACCCTACCCTAATCTACCCCTACCCTACCCTACCCTAATCTACCCCTACCCTACCCTACCCTACTCTACCCCTACCCTACCCTAATCTACCCCTACCCTACCCTACCCTAATCTACCCCTACCCTACCCTACCCTAATCTACCCCTACCCTACTCTAATCTCTACCCCTAGCCTACTGTACCGCTAGCCTATCCTACTCTGCCCCTACCCTAACCTACTCTACCCCTACCCTACCCCACGCTACCTCTACAAAATCAAAAACCATGAAAATCGGTTCAGCCGTTCTTAAAAAAAAAAAGTATCCTATGTCCTTCTCCTGCTTCTAAGCTACCTCCCTGCCAATTTTCAGCCAAATCGGTTCAGCCGTTCTTCAGTTATAAGTAGTGTAACTAACACGATTTTCGACTTTCTTTTATATTATTTGTTAATATAGCGGCTATAGTAGGATTAGGTACCTACACACTTAGAGAAAATTTCAAGCATAGGTAGGTACCTATTCAAAAGACTTAAGAATTAGACCCACAGACGAAGAAATCCGTGGCGCATTGTGTTTTTTTTTTAAAGATATTATCAGAACTTAAGAACGTAAAACGTAGAAGCTACAGCAATCGTAATATTCTCTAATACAAATGCCTTTTTACAGGCTCCAATGAAGTTGAAACTGATTGACGATGAAAACGAACTGATGAACACGTTCATGCAAGCTTCTCTCAAGTCTAAGAATAAACGAACGATCTTCCGAAGACCTACAGCCACCGTCAAAGATGGCGGACGACATTCGACATTAAATGCCTATTTGAAACCAGCGTTGAGAAGAAAGAACTTGCATGTGCTGCTTAGAACTCAGGCTGTTTCTGTAAGTTTCATAAAAATATTTTTCTGCCTCGTTGAACTGATGACATTGACTACCGGTGAAGGAAATCATCGTAAGGAAAACTGGACTTATATTGTCTGAAATCGCCAAAACGCAGTGAGCTAGCGTGGTGATTAATGCTCAATCCTTCTCTGTATGAGAAGAGGCCTTTGACCTGCAGTGGGACAGTTACAGGCTGATTTATTTATTATTATAATGTCAATGACTTGTGATGTAACAAATACCAAATAAATATGTCTATGTCTATCTCCCTCTGAGAAACTTGCGTGCGGTAATATTGCTGTGACTTCCATCATTGCTAAACAGATTCGTTTCGAGAACACAACAGCGTCATCGCTGTACATTCTTCAGAATCATCGTGAACTTGACAATATATTCGTGAACAAGGAGATCATAGTAGCAGCGGGAGCTATTAAAACTCCTCAGCTGTTGATGTTGTCTGGGATTGGACCACCGAAGTTATTGCAGAGGTAATTTACTCCCCCAAGGCTTGCAGACAGTCTTTACAATAATATAGCTTCAAGCTTTATACATCAGATAAAACACATAATTGCTGCAGCTTCGTGGGTGAAACTGCCGGCTGAAGCTAGTAAAGAATAATTATGTAAAAGTCATAGGTATAAAGTGCTGTAGCCTTTGAAAATTTTATACTAGAGTAAAATTGGATTATAATTGCAACTGGTCAATCTTATCCTACAGCCGTCCTTATTTTCAATTGTACAGCTAACTGTTGTAACTGCTCATGTTAATCTTTTTTCAGGCTAAATATTAAACAAATATCACCCAATCCCAATGTTGGAGCTAATCTTCACGATCACATGAATATGCCGATTTACATCAGCATAAAGAGACCGATCAGCGTCACGCTATCTAAAGTGTTCAGTTTCAATACTCTCACGGAATATATCTGGAGAAATACTGGTTAGTCATTTATACAAAGTACCTACAGTACTATCAGTCTGTCCACAAACTGTTGATCTGTAATCGCAGCATATTCAAGGAGGTGACTATATCACTGATACTGAAGACAAATCAGTAAAAAAATCAGTACAAAAAATAACTTGCTACACTAAAAAGCTAGAAATAACACAAAAACGTTCGTTTTAGAGTCGGTGCCAAGGCATAGGATGATGGGTTTTAATCTGGAACCCGCTTAACTTGACACCAAAGCCAAAACGAACGTTTTGTGTGTTGATATTCAAAAATCAGCCTTAATAAGATAAAGTTTTAGTTGGTATTAGTGAAGTGATATCATGAGGTTATTGCTTATTGGTGCACTTTTTTTTAAAATGCACTGTCACCAAACCTTTTCTCGGTAGCTATTATATAGTGCAATTTATTGTAATGTATATTATATGGCTTATCGTACATTCGCAGGTCTGCTATCCTTTCCACCAGTATCAGGTACGGAGTATCAAAATAACTCAGCGGTTGTTTTGTTCTCCATGGGGACAGCCAGCGAGAGATTATTGAGAGATCTATCTAACTACAAACCTCAGGTACTCTTTATTATACTTAGATATCCAGCTGCGGTTAGATTAAAAGGCGACCCCAACAAAGCGTTTCTTTCTTCTGTGCTTTCTGTAGTACAAAACAGCCTAATCGGAGACCATTTTACCTTCGTTTTCCAGGTGTTTCGCGACACATTCCCCTTCTTTAACAACACGAACAAGGAAGGCTTCATGTTCCTCTGCACCTGCGTGCAGCCCAGGAGTAGAGGGTCCATCACCTTAGCTGCCTCCACCACATCTATGCCTCCTGTAGTAGACCCTAACTATTTGGAGCAGTATTCTGATGTCCAGTGCATGATTAAGGGTATGTGGTACCAAGAGTAAATAAAAATTAATTTCTGTAATCCCTGCAAATGGATTAGGGCAGTAAACTGATTTTTAAAGTGGTCACTAGTATGTTAAGCAGAGGATTCAAATTATTTCTATTCTATAAAATATCATAATTTGGCTTGCAATAGGAATATTTTTAATGATATCTACTCATAAATAGATGTTAATTCCGTATAGCAATGCGAAGAGCGGAACAGCTGATATCCTCAAAGCCATTTCAAGATATCGGTGCACGGATCCATTGGCCACGACCAGAGCGATGCCTCTCTTTCTGGAGGTACAGTAGAGAAGAACAGAAAGGGCCCACAATTAAAAGGAGGAAATTGTAAGTACCTATATTAATTATGTAGAAGATACTACAGCTTCTAGATATCGTCCTGCACAAAGTGTTTCTAAGGGCTTTAAGTAGGTAGGACCAAATGTTTTTAATTCGAAGTTAGTAGTAGCCCGAAGATTTAAACTGTGTCCGGGTTTTGTATAGGGATGTTTCATGTCAAAAAACATCATTTTCTTCGACAATTAAATAAAAATATTTCTTGACTGCGTTACAAAACTTTGTCTTGGCCTATCTCTTCCTCTCCTTCCATCGACGTTTCTTTCTATGATGTTATTTATTAATGTGTCGTGGCATGGCCTGTCTTGTCTCTTCTATCATCTTTACTAGATATTTTTACCAGTAATTATTATTTACCAGTAAAAGTCAGCCAAAACTAAAGGAAGCGAAGTCTTCAAAGGGTAACCTGCTAAGTCCTCCAGACGCCTACTTGGAATGCATCCTAAGAGAAGTGGCAGTGACTGGTCATCATGTTGGAGGGACCTGCGCTGGTGGCAAGGTTGTAGACCAGGAGTTGAGGTGAGTTGATGTTGGTTTAGGCTATTCTAACTATCGACTGCCAACTAAGCTATTCATAAATTCGCACTATTAATACCTTCCCGAAAAGGTAGTGGTATTTCCATTCTAGCAGGACTCAATTTCAATTTGATGCATGATAATATACATTGGATGCTAGCAAATCTTTGGTAACAACTCGCTTTGTTTAAGGTTTATTTATTGATGATATGATGAGCGTTGTGGTAAGTTGATTCGCTTTCTGTACTTAGTGACGCAAGCTCGATGCCTGCTCGGGACAAATATTTTTATAATCCACATTATTGTTTCGATCTGAATATTTGGCCATTGTGAAATTGTATGTCTGTATCAGAAACAGAGAGAGTTGACTACGTCTAAAATATGTATTTCTAATATGTGTATTGGATAACTGACTTGCGAAATTGGGGAAATGTGCCCCCATGTTTTTATTTTCTGTTTAAAAGTCAATGAAATTTGTCGGTAAACATAATTCGGACACAAAGTCGCGAGAACAAAATTGATTTAATTAACTATCTTACGTGACAAGTCTTTTTTCTTTTTCAGGGTTAAGTCAATATCCGGCCTACGGATAGTGGACGCCAGTATTCTCCCATCCCCTTTATCTTTGTTCCCAAACTCCGTGATCATCGCCATTGCGGAACGAGCAGCAGATCTCATACGATATGGTTCCAATAAATAACTTTGTTTAATGTGTTGGTATTATTCCGTATTGGTGTTAACTTAGTTGTGTCATGTGGTTTCCGGCGTAAGAATAAAACCACCCCTACTCATCCCGCGGATGTCGTAAGAAGCGACAAAGGGAAAAACCTGAAGGATAGGCGGCAGCATCCTAGCAGCAACCATCTGCTACTGCGACGTCAACCCGCTTGCCCAGCATCGTGGCGTTTAAGGGAAAGCACCTTCTAATGAGCGCACAAAATAAGTGATGCGTATGAGAAGAGGCCTATGTCCAGCTGTGGACTGGTAAAGGCTGTGTAGGTAGGTTAAGTTCGTCTCTTCCACATTTGCTTAGCGGTCCTGTTCAGGGACTTCAGACATCAACTGTAGTGACGCAAGTTACAAGAAGCAACGATTTAAGTAGGTATCATGTCATTTGGTGTCGGGAAAATAGAGCACCAACGCCTTTTCATATAGGTTGACTAATAAATGACAGGACAATCACAAACTAGCTGCGTTCAACACCCAAGCTTGTTCTTGTGGGATTCGAGCGTAGCCCCATACTTTGCTGATAAGTGACTTTGTCTTATTCCAGCATGATGTTCCGTGAGACTTATCTGGGGGAAATTCGAGATAATAGCGTCGAATTTCCGTCTTCCTGCTTTAAAGGTAGATGTAGCCATTGTAGAGCGCACCACCGTTTAAGTACTTCATAATAAAATATAAATGTCGACTCTAATTTAAATTGTATGTATCTAACAGTCCAGTAACAAAAATTCAAATAAATCTATGAACGCAGCCATAAATATTACAGTTAAATCTATACATATAATAAAATCGTAACGAAGTATGTATGTAATTGATTGGCGCGAAAACTACTGGACAGATTTAGTTGAAATTCGGCAAATATACTTTTTAAATTCTTAGTCAACTTATAGGGTATAAATTATTACGTTTATAATTATGGGGGATGAGCAGTATTGTAGTAAGCAGCGTATTTCTAGAATTTGCTGCAGAATTGTTGTTGTTGTTGGGAAAAATATTATTAAATTTCAATTTACAAAATATTATCACGCTATATCCACAAGGAGCTAAACATTACATAACATAACATAATAATATTTTTTAGGAACGATTATTTTGTCTACATATCAACAGACTTCATAGCCTTCCGGTCGGGCGAACGCCTTGGGAGTGTAAGGTTTTGGGTTCGATCCCCAGTTCCGCAAACTTTTTGTGGATTCTTTTGTATTTTTTTTATCATTGAAATTAATATGTATTTTTGTGGTATTTCATTCTTAATGACTTTTATTACTTACCGGCTGAAACCCGAAGGAAACATGCTTTTTAATAATTTTTCAACTTATAAAAAACAGAGGTAACAGAGGTATGCAAGGATCGTAGCAAGTGGAAATCCGTTGTCTCTGCCTACCCCTCTGGGAAACAGGCGTGAGTCTATGTATGTATGTATGTAAAAAACGTCACCACTTTAATTTGAAACATTTATAAAATTTATATTATTTAAAACATAGTGTTCTAGATGGCGTTAGAGTCTATTTAGATCAGCGGAATTGTTTTTTAAATATTTCAATTTGAAACCCGAAGAAAGCAACGCGCATCGTGTGGGATTATACTTTAAAAAAATTCAGCTTATAAAAAAAATCCGCTTTAATTTGAAACATTAAAATTATTATTATTTAAAACATAATGTTTCCTTTTTCTTAACTAGATGGCGTTAGGAGTCGATTTAAATCTGAGGAAAAATAATTTTCTTGGATACTCCTGATGGGACAGGAAAAATATTTATAACCACTGGCATCCTTGCAGGGAGGCAGGGCAAAATTACAATTGCAGTAGCGTCTTCGGCGATTACTGCCACGTTGTTTTCTGGTGACAAAACAGCGCACACCATGTTTAGGATTCCCATCAATTTACAGAGCAACGAAACACCTGTTTGTGATGTGTCACGAAATAGTGACAAGGCAGGCATTTGCTTAAGAATTGTTCTTTGATCGTATGATGGGATGAATGTATAATGGCAAACAGAAAAGCAGTTGATGCGGTACACAGAACTCTAAAAGACATCCGTAGGAACCAACACATAATGGGTGGTGCCACAGTTATGTTCAGCGGCAATTTCCACTGAACGCTGCCTGTGGTGACGCGAAGAACTGGGGCTGATGAGGTGAATGGTTCGTTGAAACGATTATTTTTATGATCCTGTATTCATAAGTTGAGCTTGACAATAATTATGGGCGGCTGAGTAGGAATCCACATGCTCAAGAATTTTCCAACTCAAAACGCCCAAAAATAATCAAGCTGCAGCAATCAACGAATGCATTCTTTTATAAATGAAAGGGAATGAAGTTTTTTACACATTTATAAACACTGTTGTCAATCAAGATGACGCCACTCATTATTCTGTAAAATTCCTGAATTCCCTCACTGCAAGTGGACTTCCGACGGACGTCATTAAGTTGAAGGTCGGTGTCCTGATTATGCTTCTTCGGAACTTAACGCCTTTGAAATTGTGTAAAGGGACCCAGAAAATGATGGCCTGATGGCTTAATGTAAATTATCTGCAAATCATCAAGGCGCAAATTCGAACGGGTTTCGGTATTGGCGAGACAGTGTTTACACCATGTACCACTAATTCTCCACATTTATCCCTTTCAATTTAAGCGAGTGTAGTTTCCTGTGGGCGTTTGTTTCGCCATGAGAAGTCTGCGAGTGTCGATCTCAGGACCAGCTTCTCCTCACATAGACTGTATGTCGTTTGCTCTCGGGTCACCAGTCCTGACTCTCTGTACATTTTAGCTCCCGAGAGCAAAACTACAAACAAAGTAATCTGTATGTTTTTCTAAATATCCTGGTTCGGATTTGATATTGATACGAAACTTTTGTTCTTTTACATAGGTTTTTCGCTTTATTAGGTCAGAAATTATGCAATAAAATATGCGAAGCGCACTTATAACTTTTTCTTTTGCCCTATACATTAGTAAGACTTAAATATAAAACTAATCTTTGTTGGAATAATTGCTCTCAAATGTGCAAAACATATACAATACAATAGGTATATTTAAAAAAATCTCTCATTCTCTCCTGTGCAATAATTATTCCCACATGATAGTGGGGTCTGCTTTTCGGGTTTTTCGCTTCCCCTTCGCTCTATCCATTGCATCGTCCTGGATAATGTTTAATGGCAATATATAATGTTTTCAATAATAAATATTTTAATAAATGTTTATGCACATGTTTTGCTTAATAAAAAACTCGCAAAAACAACTGACTTGGGCGGACTTGAACTGTCATATCATAACATTACTAATCTGCACTAATAAAAGTTTGTGAAGATGTTTGTTACCTAAACACTTTTGATTTGAATAGAACTCGGTAAACATAAAAACCATATTTCCTGGATTAACAAAAAATATAAATTTTATCCTGGTTCAACATCCACGCGGGCGAAGCTGCGGGCAAAAGCTAGTATTAAATATTACGGTTTAATATAAGTAAATTTAAGAACAAAGATATGACGGCTAAGGGTAATTGGAATAAGAAAACAAATTACGACGTAAGTTGAAGAAGCGAATGAAGAAATTACTTTATTTGTATAACATTTACCATTTCTCTAAGTATTACTTAAAGGTTTGGAACAGAACCCAGTATTGAGTTAAGCTCGCCTTTGTACAAGTACTTTTGCCTTTATGTTTCTTGTACCAAATTAATGTACCATAAAGAATTAAGAATTTATACGTACAGCGTCATAACGAATTCTATTATTAATTCCTCAGTGTGAGTTAAGAAGAGGGTTGTTTTAATAGTCATTTTCCCGGTGGCTAAGTGCAATATGGACTTAGGGAGATTTTTCGGTGGAAACTCCAGGTTGAAAAATCCATATGATTGCTAGAAAAGAAATATCTCTTACTTGACATTCATTCACTGATGAACATTTACATGTACACTTTAAAAGTCTTATAAAAAAGAATTTAGGTATGCTGTCACGCCTGGTGGATGGTACAAATAGGCCAAAAAAAGATGGATGGATTGCTAAATGACGTGATTAAGAAAGGGCTGCTAATAAAAATGAATGGAAAAAGAAAACCTATTGCGCCAACCCTAAATAGAATTATAACAAGAGCAGAATAATCATAGGTACACACGGCTACACATCAAGCCATACAAAACCAGTATGAACTGACCTCGCATTGTATAGGCTCTTCGTACAACAAGATGTCAGCTTATACTGGTACTTTAAAGCTTGATGTGTACTTGTGTAGACGTTTGTACAACAAAAAAATAAAAATACATACTCACCGCCTTTAAAGGACATTCCATTGATATATTTGAATACGTTTTTGCGAATTCAGTAAGCCAATTTATTTTCAATACGTCACATAATCGTGTTTTCATAACTGTTATTTCAGTGGCGTATCTTTCAGGGTGCGCAGCTATTTTTAACTGAAAACATTGATTCTATGTGAACGTGTAATGAAAATAGAATAGGCATCTTTTATTTATATAAATCATTTGTATGGGAACGTGTACTGTCAGTGAACTCTTTCTAAAATCTGGACCGACTTTGATGAATTTTTTACGTGTGTTTGAGTGAGTCTTTAATTGGATGGTTTTAATTCACAAACAATTAAGCTGGTAGGTGGCGCTGTTATAGCCAAAGTTCGGGCTGGACACCGTCTGATACCCGCTAGCTAAGTGTAAATTTCCTTATTTTTCGTAAAAAGAAATATTTGACTACAAGCAGGATTTGACCTCGTTGAAGCCACGGGCCGTTTTGCCAACAGAGCTATTCGTAATGCCCGTGCTATCGAAATTGTCTTCCATTATACATTTATCCCTTCACCGTTAGTCAGTGGTGTCTTACATTAATTAAGAAAGTACCTACTTATGACATTGAAAAAGTCACATTGATACATGCCAGGTTCAAATCCACACCGACGCGCTTTCAAATCGGGTTTATATACTTACCGTAACATTATTCCCAAACGGGTGTAGAGTGGTCCCAGTAACATTGGTACGATAAGGCTCCCCTCTTTTAAGTCGTCGAGTAATAGCGTAGCAATCCTTTACATATTTACTGTTGGATTTATTTATAACTGCTCCTTCTTGGCGAAAATTTGACTTTAAAACAAATTTAAAAAGTAAATTTATCTTTGTATAATTTGTCATAAAAAAGTTGCTACAGATTCAATCTTATACCTAATGGTGCTCAAAATAATAAAAATATGAATTTACAATACACAATGACAAAAGAAAATTACAAAAATATGCAAAAGAAGACAATGAAAAAAAATAGAAATTAAAGTAAGTCTAGTGAATATGTTTTAATAAAAAAAAAGTAAGTGTGTTATTTATTAACACACTTACTTTTTGAAACTGAACTGAACTGAATGATTTTTTTAATAAGCATGCAAGTTTGTACTGGTAATGTTTGTGCTGCTTTAAAACAATAAATAAAAAAAAAATAAAAAAAAAGAGAAAATACGTAGACGCTTGCGATTAATTAATTAACCTCTGACTTTTCGAATTCATGTGCGTTTTAGAAACTAATGATCACTTTTTAATACGGTGAAGGTAAACATCGTGAGGAGACCAGCACACCTCAGAGACTTTTCAATGGTGTATAAAGGTGTCAGAAGCCTACGGGAGGTTTAAACTCTGACACCATGGTTGTTTATCAGCCATACGATAAAGAAGTTAAATCATCAACAATGTACTCAAGTAATCTGTATTGCAAACGTGTATATGTTACTAATTAATACTAATTTAGGGGTAAAATATAGGTACTTACAGCAAGATATAACGACGCTTTAAAAAAAATTAAAATTATTATAATACACTTCATATTTATTCAGTATTCATAGCTGAAATAATCATTAAAAACGAATAACCAAACCAAAAGTAACTAATATTCGTTTAATTTCATCCTGTTTATTGTAGGTATTATATATTTTAAATTATTACTATATGCAGTAAATTATAAAGATTGCATCTCAGTTTCATTAAATTGTAGCCAGCGTCATGTATCTAGCTTAGGTAACTTAGGTCCTATACACACGGTAGGTATTGCTATGCTATAGCAGGAACAATTAGGCAGTGTGGTGTACCTAGGGTAGGCTCATCTACTCGTAATTCTGTGACTTCTGTAATTTGGTAGTATTCACTGTGAGATCTACTATAAATTTCTGTAAGTAGAATTCAGGTAGTAAAAAAGTTAATGCTACCAAATTAGGAGTGTCACGGAATTTGATAAGTTTACTATAATATAGTCAAAAGTTTAGAGGAAAAATTCATTCCCAAAAGTATCCCCACGTCTCCACTACAGCAAGACAACCGCAGTAGGTTATGTCAGTTTGTTAACACAAGTGGAGTACTATTTCTCCAATCGGCTATAAAGAATCTAATTAATGATATCATTCATCATCATTATCAGCCTGTATTAGTCCACTGTTGAATATAGGCCTCTCCCAATTATTGTGCCACTATTGTGCGCTCATTGGAGGTATTTGCCCATAATCGCAATGCTGGGCTAGAGAGTTGGCGATCGCAGTAGCAGATGATTACTGTTACACAGAAGGATGCTGCTGCTCATCCTCCGGATTTTTCCCTTAGTCGCTTCGTACACACCCGCGGGACGAGAAGGGTGGTTCTGTTCTTAAGCCGGAAACGTCACGGCACTTAATGATAAGATTGCTTTAATTAAGACATTTAATCACAGATTTAAGTGAATTATTGATATCACTTCAATATAGTTTATTGTGAAGAAAATTAATCCGCGCCATCCTTATCATCAGCGAATATTTTGGATTTTGAATTTGAACCATGACGGCCCAAGTACACCGCTTTGTAGAAGGCCGTTGTTGTCTTCTTGATCAAAAGCAAAGGGAAATTCAAATTTTATTTTTTCCGTTCCCTTATTTATTTATCTTACCTACTATTAAATATGGATATGTATATGTATATGTATATTTTAAAAAATCTTTGTGAAACACAAAAACGAGTTGGTACTATAAAATTAATAAGTGCTAGGTCCACACGATAGAAATGAAAACTTATATGATTTTAATTCTAAAATATATTTATAGTGACATACTACGTTCTAGTACATAAATATGTATAATTATGTATAGTATCTTCATCTTTAATAAGTTTGTGATCTTAGCAACGGTTGCTATGGATAATTAACACTTTTTTAACGATCCAGCGGGTTCTAACGTATCATAATATAGATTTTGACGCATAGATCCCAACAATAAAACATAATATCTTTCTATGTAAAACGTACAGAGGTTTTTGCAATAATCTCTTCTGTTTTAGTAACGAGTAAAATTAAATGCACGGAGAAAGCCCCCTTGGTGATTTCCATTATTGGAGGAGGTAAGTTCTTTGGTATCTCCATGTTATATAACCTATAGGTACCCTGTAAACAAAACATTAAATATATACAAAACTATCCGCAGGACATAAAACTCAAATATTTATTGCATTCCACAATGTGAATCTTAGGAGGTACCTAACTTAAAACTATTAGACATGGACACTGTCGGGCACAGCCAAAGTAGGAGAGACGACGAGGCCAGGGCTTAAAATTGGGGTGGATATGAAATTTCGAAGATCGAAATGGCGGCGCACGCTATTTCGAAAAATTTACGAGTGGTATACATGTACGCCATTATGTTTGCTACACATTGTTATAGTTAAATATTTTATTGGGAATTAATTAAATATGTATTTAGCGTACGATTTATTTATTGTTATCCTTAATTTACTTTTGCACTGAGACTCATAAGATTCTATCGGTTATTTTGTTAGTTTTTTTAAACAATTAAATTGCTTTCTTAAAGTTTCATGAACGACGATATAAAGATTCATACGTTTTACATTAAAAAAAAAAACGATTACGGCTTAGGGGCTTTTTCGGGGGGAATTCCGGGTTTTCTATCACGAAATAGCCCTATTTACGAGCAAGAACGATGAAAAATGTTATCCGTGTCAGAATAATGTAGTTGAATATTGTGTTTACATGATACGCCATTTCTAATGTCTCGTTTCTTTTCAAAATAAAAACGTATAATAATTAAACTTACCGGTACAACTGGACAGACAAGTGGTACATTCATAAATTTATTGATATATTGATTCAGCCAAACGACTTTCATTGCGTCACAAACTTTACTATTTAAAACGGGTATTTCACTGAAGCCATCTGGGTACAATATTATCCTAAGCTAAAACAGAAAGATAAATTTGGTAGATTAGGTTTTTCACCTTTGATTTGTCTGCAAAGTTATCTGTGGATTGGTTTTTCTCGTAGAATAGTTGTATTTTTAACTCATTGTACTATCGCGGACACGAACGGTGCATCACTTTGCGATCAAAATGCGTGCGTAGGGGCGGGGCTAGCGCTACGTTCGGACGCCGCCGGGTGTAAGCGATTATAATCTTAGGAGTGGTGCACCGGCTTTTTCCACGATAGTACAATAAATTAAACAGTAGTACTTTGGTGGTAAGGTTGGCGTTTGATGGTCTTCATTATTAGGCACGTTTTGATCATCGACGTTCTATTTTGGGAGTAGTACAATTATTGTAGTTAAAATATTTATTTATTTAAAGATAGGAAAACCAACAGCTACATGAAATAGTGTAAGTTATACATTATAAGTAACACAAAGCCAAATATAAGTAAGGACATTATCTATTCTGTGGTATAGATTTATTAATTACCTTAAGTTAATAATAAAATGAAGGCATTCAATTAATTAACAATAATTACATAGGTACATACCGTGACATTATTATCAAAATTGTATAGAGTGGTCCCAGTTATGTTCGTGCGGTAAGGCTCCCCTCTTTTAAGTCGTCGAGTTATAGCGTAGCAGTTCTTTATATATTTACTATTGCATAAATCTACAACTGCACCTTGTTGCCGGGATTCCACCTTAGTTTATAAAAAAACATTCAATTGAATTGAGAACCTCCTCTTTTTTTGAAGTCGGTTAAAAATAAATGCATTTTTTGTAATTATTGCAAGCTTTCTTGGGGGCAAAAGTTAAAACAAGAACTTATATGCGCTCCCCACCTACAATATTAAAAATAAAGAGCCCATAACTGCCTCTGCAGTGGGTGTGGGTAAAGGCCTCTTCTCAAGCAGAGAAGGATCGAGCATTACGCACTACGCTAGCTCACTGCTCACTTGTGGGTTGGCGATTTCAGACTATTAAAGTCCAGGTTTCTTTATGATGGATATTTTACCCAACGACTAAATGTGTGTTATGCACCTAACACACATTTAGTCACCTACCTATATGGACCTGAGGCATCACTTTTTTTTTCTTTCGCCAGTAACGAAACCTAGGTCATAATTAAATGGATAAATTTAAAAGAAGTCTATAGAAATGAAAAGTTTTTATACCGTGTAATCGGCGTACAAACAAAAACGAATTAAAAACCTTCTTTTCGGAAGTCGGTTAAAAAGTAAGATTTTTAATTTTCGGGGATGTGTCTAACAGGCGTTAAGAGAGGGTCCGGAGCTATAGGACCCGGGATCTTCCTCCATGTGTTGATAGTGAACCACGGCGTGGTTTTAGTGAGGTAAGAATCTCTCACTCCCCGGACTCTTCCCTCGGAGGCCGGGTTCCTATTGGTTTCCTCCCGTAAACAAAATGAAAAGGTTACTTACGTCTAGAATTATTGCAGTTGTTAAAAAGCTTAAACAGATAAAAAAACACTTCATGTTGCCTGTGTTAGAACCTTACAATAAACTACAAAAATATATATTATTATCTAGTTGGTTTATTGCGACCAATTTTAATGTTACATAATTTCCTATCTATTAAACATTGTTATTTAAATGGTAATTGGTTGGTCAGGTCACAGATAGAGATTAAACTATAGTAGTTAACTAGAATGGGCTTTGAGTATAAATTTTGCTACGGTGTAGGTATCAATCGTAGTTTGGGGCCTACCATATTTCAAATAAGATGTCAATATCCTACGGTAACATAGCTTATTTTTCCCTCCAGTTTGTTATGGAGAGAAAAGGAAATGAACTTTTTCTTACTTCTTTTATTTTTTTTAAATTTCGTTTCGGGACCCAAGACACAGTAAGTCAAAACATTTTCCTAGGGTACTCATTTAAAACAAAAAAAGCAATGAAGATTCTGGATATCAGTGATATTGACTATTTTTAAACATTTAAATTGCTTTCTTATTATTTGATATTTTTGTCAAATAGTTAGGTAACTATAAAAATTAAAACCTAAAATTGTTTGCCTAAACATACATTTCATTGATGGATTATAAAAAATCTATTACGCCTAGGGTAGTATTTTAGATTAAGCTTTCACCTAAGCTCTCTCCAATCGTACCAGATTGCCATCCCATTGGATTATGAGAGTAAGGGAATAGAGAGGGTGGGTACCTGTGTTTACGCATATACTTGCTCACTATTGCATAGATGGCTAATATCCGTTGAGATTGACCACTGTGACCAATCTCACTGTTATTTCGTGTACTATCGCGGACACGAACGGTGCACCACTCTGCCATCAAAATGCTTCGAACGATGCTACGTGCGTAGGGGCTAGCGCTACGTTGCAACGCTACGGGTGCAAGCGATTCTAACCTTAAGAGTGATGCACCGGCTTTGTCCACGATAGTACATGGACATTGTTACAGTCTGAGTAAAGGTTATTATTATTATAAGTATGATGCTTGTGTTTCTTTTTCAGTTTTTAATGAACATATTTGTTATGTTTGTTTCATTTAATTCATCATTGATTTCCATTCACTCATTCAAGAATAAAACAACATTTATACTACAATCACCTCATTTATAAAAGTGCAAAATTAATTTAATTATGATTTCTAAACTGAATATGTAAACATAATAAGGAAATCAAGTCAATTCAAATAATAATGTGTGGCCCGTTCTCACTAGTCGGATCTCGGATCCGAGATCTGGGAGCCAATTTTAATCACTCGAACAACTATACTGTGCAACGGTGCAGTGAGGGGTTTGTTGGGTCCGACATCCAAACAAATGTGAACAGTGTCATATAAACTCGTACACGAGCGAGATCCGACACGATTTTCGATCGAAAATGGTCGCTGTCGGCCACCAGTCGGATTCGTCAAAAAAACAGCTTCGTATACTTAAGTAAAATATTTAGCCACTTGAAGACCCAATATTTTGCCAGACTCAAGGCCCGACCAGTGGGAACGGGCTCTAACTCGAACCATCCCATCAGAATAGGTATTCCCGAATATCGAAAAGGTCAAATGTACCTAACCATTGATAAAATACTCTTAGGTACTGCATATACGAAAGGCGACATTCCTTATTCTACTAAAAACGTACCCTCAACTTCTTCGAGCACATTATGCGATCACGTAAGCTGGAAAAATTAAATAAAGCTAGATGGAAGAAAAACGCACTCAAGGCAAAGTGCTGATAGCAAGATGGTCAGACGCTATGAGGAAGGCAATTACTCGTAGTTACAAAACTGGCCACACCATGGAAGACCGCTTAAATTGGGGACGATGTAAGTACACGCGATCCTCAGCAGTGAGCGAACGATGAAGAAGAAAACAAATCGTTCGAAGATCGAAGAAAAGAAAAAAAATCAAATTAGAATTCAAATGAGTAGTTTCGTTTTTAGTTAAATGACAATTTCGATATTCGCGACAACACTGACCTATCTCATGGGTGTCCAACCTATATAATATGCGATTCAAATAACAATGTGACACTCTGACAGCCATTTTGCAAAGCCACCAAAAGGAACGTTTTAATTGCCAATTACTATTGGTAAGACTACAAAATGGAGTACAGAGTATCAAATTATTATTTAAATGACATAGTATTCTCTGATAAACCACATAGTTAATGTCTTTCTAAGTGAAATAAAGAGAGCTTTTCACAATAACCTCTTCCGTTTTAGTAATAACATACATAAACTGGAGTAAAAATTTTCCCTGTAAAAATTGCAAAAAATGAGAGGGAATGTTCTTTGGTGGTATCTCCATATTATATAATCCATAGGTGCCCTGCAAACAAAAAAAAACAATATATATTTTAATCAAAGCAGTAAGACTTTGGCACTCGCTTGTAATCAATCGTAAAACGGGTGTTTTATAGAATACCTACCTAGGTATTTTATAAAATACATAAAACGTTCAGTCAAAGTATGAAATAAACTTTAATTTATATCATAGACATAGAAATAGGAGCCCCGTGAAGCAGAACTCCTATGGGCACCGTCTTATGTGTATTATTTTTGTCACAGTTAAGTTTTCTTTCGCGATTGTCTTCTAATAATTAAAAAAGATGAACAATTACATTGCCTAAACGTACCCGGTATTGTTTACAATGTCTGAATTATATCCTTACATTATATAATTATTTAAACACGTAATAAAAGTAATCTCAAATGAAAAATACATGATTAGTAATCCAGCCTGTAACTGTCCCACTGCAGGGCAAAGGCCTCTTTTCATACAGAGAAGGAACGCCAGCTCACTGCGCGTTGAATGAAGAAGAATAAATTACTAATTACTAATTATTACAACTCATAATACCTAATTATTTTTCATAATTCACCTTACCGGTTTTATGGGACACTCAATTTGAAAATTCGAATATTTTCTGAAATATTCTTTCAGCCAATGAATTTTGAGCGCATCACAAACATTCTTATCCACAACTGCTATATCACTTAAACCTTCCGGGTGCAATATCACCTTTAACTAAAAAAGTAAAACGCATACCTTAGAGTATATAAGAAAAAAATAGAGCAACCTTATAGAAGTATGAACCGTGAGCACGGGTATGAACAACGCGGCCACGACACGAGCTCCGTTTGCGATCATACCTCGATCGACTGCGGTTCAACTAGGCTCCACGAGCGAAAAAGTTACATTTTAGCTTATATCATGGTTAACTGCTGAGTAAAGTTTTGAAAAACGTCTAGAAAACTTAATTTGAAAAAATGACATTTTAACATTTCTATGGCGAGACCTGCTTTCGCTCCGCACAAGGCAATGTGGTTGACGTTATCACTCTATATTTTCTTGAATACTCTATGATGCATACATTTCAATTGAAATTCAAAAATTGAGCCCCAGGTTACTAAATCCCCAACCTGTATACATACTACACTTAAATAATCACTTTACAGGATAAGTATACTAGGAATGGGACGGGGTGTAGCACATCGTCCGATCAACAACAGGCCCGTGTAGATGGCGAGTCGTGTTTCGTGCGCGCCTCTCACGAAGTATAGGTGGCTAGGCCGCCGATGATGGTGGGACCTGCCTAGGCAGGCGAATCTAAACCTGGGGTACGGTGAATACGCAAGCGAAAGCCGTAGTTCCGTCAGAGATTCGTAGAAGAACACCGTGTGGTTATTAGTCCGTACGAGTCGGACATAACCCTATCGCCAGCCTTTGGTGATCGGGTACTCGTAAAGAGTTTTCCACACGACAAAAAAAAGGGATAGGACGAGGTAAGTAAAATAGTGACCATTACATTATTATGAACAGATAATAATAACCTTGAAGGTTTCAAACAGTACGTACCGTAACATTATTTTCCCACGGGTGTAGAGTGGTCCCAGTAAAGTTCGTACGATAAGGCTCCCCTCTTTTCAGTCGTCGAGTAATAGCGTAGCAATCCCTTACATATTTAGTATTGCAAATCTCTATTACTGCGCCTTGTTGCCGTGGCTCAACCTTAAATAGTAATAAGGAGTGATAGCCTAGGGGTATGACCGACTGCCAAGTCAAAACTCAAAGGCATATGTACGAAACCCAGGCGCCTCTGACTTTCGAATTGATGTGAGTTTTAAAAATCAATTATCACTTGCTTAAACGGTGAAGGAAAAAATCATGAGGAGATCAGCTTAAGTACCTGAGAGATTTTTCAACGGTATGTAAAGCCATGTCAAAGGCCTACGAGCGGTAAAATCTCTGACAACAGATTGTTTATCCATACGCAGAAAGAAAGAATAAAAGCAAGAGGATTTTTTTTTTGTGATTTTTATTAAGGGTAAGGCTTATTAAGTCCTAGGCGTAGAAAGAGGTTTGAAATTTCAACTGATTCTGATGGGATACGGCAGCTTAGCGGTTAGAGCGTCCGCCGTCGGTACGATATGCCGAAGATCTTAGGTTCGAATCCCATCCGTATCAGTTGTTTTTCAAATATCTTGTTAAGAAAATATAAAAGCAATAGGATTTATAATGTAAAAGTGGAACTCACGGTCAGAAATTTTACAATTATTATTGATACACATACACTGACAAAACCAGACTTCATGTTGCCTTTCCACTGCTGCAATAAACTACAAAACCACATGTTATTCAGTTTAATAAGACCAATTCTAAAGTATAATTTCCTGTCAATTTATTATCAGTAATAATAATTATATATGGTGGCTTGTTTGTCATAGTGGGTTGATGATATGATATAAAGATTGGCTTTTGAATATAAATTAATTATGCCTATCGCAAAGCGACTCGTCGACACTTCACGTGATCAGAGAGCTGGTTTATTTCTTGGGCGAAGGATCAGCATTGCCATCCAACGTGGCAATGCTGCCAGTCTTCTGGGCAGGCTACCCGAGGACAGAGATGCGGAGGAGTTTTTTGACGCATTAGTTTAAGTTTTTTTTTTACTTGAGTGTATATACTTATTACTTTATAATTAGGTATTGTAAAATTGTTAAATAATTTGTATAATTAAATTAATTATTGTATATATTATTTTTAAATATAATGCAAGTTTAATTTGTATACGGTATAGATAGGTGGTCTTTAAACTCGCTACTGCTTACAGTAGCTTACAGACTCCTTAGACTCTAAATTCTGTAAGGAATGAAAAGGAATGAAAGGAAATGAAAAGGATCTTAAAGGAATGAAATCAAAGGGGTTGACCTTTAGTGAAGGTTGTCAGATCCTTACGTGCACTACCCAAGATCGGTGGTATTTTGCCATTTTTCGTGTGTATCCTCGACCATCGATCCCCAATCCTTACATTTGATCCTCAACCCTTACCGATTGTTGTTGACCGATTGGTGTCTACGTCACCGCGTCAGCAACGAAGAGGGTGTTTGCAGACTCATTGGTTGAGTCCCTAAGGGTTCCGAGTTTACTATGGACCCCTAAAAAGGGCATAGAAATAAAAGAAGCATAAACTGATCTAAATTATTTATTTATCCTTTCTTTCCCTTTCCTTTCCTAGCATTCTGATCAAAGTGTAACAAAGTGTTGATGTCTAAAATAGACTCCTTAGTAGCGGTGATGAACAGTTCAAACTTTATGTAGTAATCACCATCGGCTATGGGGATCGGGATGTTCTTTGGTGGCAGCTCCATGTTGATGTAAGTGTATCTACCCTGGAAGTGGTATATATTCGATGTTTATAAGGCCTAAAATTTGGACCATATTCTATGCTCTTCTATTATATTCTATGGTAAGTCCACGAAACTAAAGTAAAACTTCTGAATTATTTACATGTTTCAGTCAAAATTGACTGCCTCATTACGCCTCACGCCTCACACGCGGTCACGAGTACAATTCCAAGGTCGTGCAAAATGTAATGAGAGTACTCTTAATAAATATATTGTGCACTGATAGCCTAAGTGGTATAACCATTAATTGACAAGCCAAAAGTCTCAGGTTCCTTCCCAGGGCACGCACCTCTGACGTTCTGTAAGTTATGTGCGTATTATAAATTAATTCGTACGTAAACGCGCCGGATCTCTTCAGTCGTGATGGATCGTCCTCCAACCAGCCATCAACAGGAAATAAGCCTGTATTAGTGCACTGCTGGATATAGGCTTCTCCAAATACGCGCCATTTTTGTGCGCTCAATGAAGGTATTTGCCCATTATCGCCACGCTGGGCAAGCAGGTTGGCGATCTCAGTAACAATGATTACTATTACACAGAAGGATGCTGCTGCCCATTCTCCAGATCTTTTCCTTAGTCACTTCTTACGACACCCGCGGGACAAGTAGGGGTGGTTTTATTCTTAGGCCGGAAACCACACGGCAAATTGTTTGCGTTTTCAAATCAAATCTCAAAGTTTCTTTGGTAAATCCCAAATGATACTCACTGGTGGGAAAGGACATTTGTTCAGAGTCAGATTTGTATAGGAACTCATAAACTCATGCATCCACTTGGCTTTCACCGTCTCGCACACCTTCGACACGAGTCGGAAGTCTCCGCCGGATTTCAAAGTCAGCGTGGTTGCGAACTAAAAATGTAATTAAATGAGAAACAGTTGACAGTTATATTAATAACTGTTTAATTTCTGCTGAGTGGTATGGAGAAAGAATATCACCAACGCTATTTCCTCTGCCTGCCATAAAAGTCAACTAATGATGGGAGAATTGACGTAGTCAAGAGGACTTAGCCCGATAAGATGGTGCAACCAAGTGTCTAAACAACTGGACACAAATATAGCAGAGGCACTTCCACGCTGAAGACCGCCACAAGTGGAACCTGCTTTATCACGAGAAGGACCGGAAGCAACACGACGTTCACCTACCAGAGCTTGAGCTATCGACTAGAGAAAGAGGACTTACGCTGACATTATTTCCATATGCCATCAGTATGGTTCCGGTCATATTTGTCAGATAGGGGTCATGGCGACTCTTCCGTCCAGTGAAAACCACAACGTCCTTTATGTATTTTGGATTAGCATATTTTAGCTTGGCTCGTTCTTGGCGGAAGGAATCCTGGAAATAATTAATTAACAAAATCTTAGCAAAAATATAAATACACTTGTTTGTTTTTACATGAAGCTTGACAGATTTTATCGCACCAAAAACGATAAAAACCTTTTCGGGAGCTCAAATTGCTACAATTTGTGATCCTGACAAGAGACAAGCTGTTTACAAATTTGTCTTTCAAAAACCCAAATGGGTATTATTAGCTAAAAAAATTAGAGGCTTTTTGTGTAGGGGGTTCTTAAATTGTTAACTTATTCTAGACCATTTTCATTTCAGAAATCGTTAGACTGTAGTTTTATTATGACGCAAATTTTCGGTCCTTAAAATCCGCACCTAATTCGTAAGCACCAAAGATAAGATGGATTCATTAATTCCACCAACCAGTGGTCACACTCGTACTTTCTTAAATCATCATCATCAATTCAGCTATAAGACGTCCACTGCTGGACATAGGCCTCCTCCAATGACTTCCACTTTATTAAAAATATCAATGATTAATTAAAATCTACTTACGGACGCCCAGTAACCAAACGCAAACATTAGTATGACGTACAAAATTAAATAGATACGGTGCATTTCGCATTAAAAAAAAAGCAAATTATTAAAAAAATTGTCTAAATATTTCTGAAACGTGATACTTTGTTTCGATATCATTAAACCTAATGGTAACCATAAATATTGATGTTGGAAGTGAGATATTATATTGGTGTCATTTAGAAATTTATCTATTTGTAATATGTATCGCATGCTTGGTCTCGTTATGACAATATAATTGGTTCACTATACATAAAAATTAACTCTCATGACAAATAAATATTTCGGTACTTGAATTCGGTTTATGTTAGAGTACCCGAGGGTAATGATGACAAAAATGGTGAGACGCTGCAGATTCAATAAGTTTATTCTGCAAAACTATAAATTTAATGCCGATTTCACTTGTGCATACACCGTAGGTACTTCCTCCAGTTATTAACCTGGCTACGTGGGAAGGTCAAACCATATCGAATTATACCTACTTAGTCTAATCTAACAATATAAAAATAAAATTAATTATAACATTATAGGTCCACCGACCTATAATGTTAATATTAATAGTGACATTTTACCAGTACTTACAAGTTTATACGGAAAAGCAAAATTTATAAAAACACATTTTTAAACAACCAAATATGTTAATCATGTCGACCTTTAAAGAAATTGACCATAATAAAATAAACTACGCATTCCGATTAATGCTCTACTCTTTTTGGAAATGGTCTGGTTTCAGAGTAACTATAGGAACTCGAAAGAAGTTATTTTAGAATAAAATTTAAATATTTTTGAATCAATTTAATAAGACCTTCAAGTAAGGGAGTAATGATAAGTACTACAGTAGGTATTTGCCGAGCAATTAGATTAAATTGCGTTTATAGTCATCTGTGGTACAAGTACTTATACCGTAGGTACTGTATGATGTTTAGAATTCCCAGGAACTTTGCAAGCTTATTATAACATGTTCTTTATGTCCAAATCAGCACATTTCTATCTACAAAACCGGACAAAAATCTATCAACCCTATTTAAAAAATAAGTTCGTAAACACGTGTCGACTAGACCAGTTTTATTACGAATAATCTAGCTATTAGGTACAGAATTTCCGTAGTATCATCAGTTCAGGTTTTTCCACGCTTAAGTACTAAGTTGATCTTTGTTTTTATAGCAGTCGACGCGGAAATCAGATGAGATCTCATTGTAACGCAGGTCCTTTTTGCCTTGAGTTAAAAATAATATCAAACATCGTAAGGATTTTATTTTTCCTCATGAGCCTTAGTTCATTGATCGACTTCAGTATACAAAGTCAACATGTGTGACACTAACGCGAGATTGGATGGCAAAGTTGTGGTAGTGACCGGTGGAAGTTCAGGATTGGGATTCGAAGCTGCAAAGGATCTAGCTAATAAAGGAGCCAGAGTTTTAATAGCAAGCCGAAATGAAACTAAACTTCAAGTAGCCAGGAATCAAATCATAGCAGCAACTGGGAACCAAAACGTCGCTTACAAAATTCTTGATCTAGGATCTCTAAAATCAGTGCAAAATTTTGCTAGTGAAATTAATACTGAAGACAAACTTGATGTGTTAATAAACAATGCTGGAGCAGTGGCACTTCCTGATAGATTGACTGCAGACGACATAAACCTGACAATGCAAGTGAACTTCTTCGGAGTTTTTTTACTTACGTATCTATTGCTGCCTAAGTTAAAAGCATCAGCGCCAAGCAGAATTATAAACGGTGTTGCAGCGACAATGTATATTGGTGAAATAGATTTTGATCATTGGAACGACATTGGAAGATATAACATAATATCAGCATTGTCTAATTCTAAGCTAGCAGTAGCTTTGTTTAATGCAGAACTGGATAGAAGATTGACAAACACCGGTGTTACAGCTAATACGTTTGATCCCTTTGTAGTTCGTGATACAAATATTTTGGTAAATATTCCAGGTTTCGTACAGAATGTGTCCCAATTTTTTATAAATGTGATTGGACAGAGAAAAGAAAATGTGGGTAAACAGATATCGTATTTGGCTTCAGCACCAGAACTGGAACATGTGAGTGGTAAAAACTTTAAGTTTTGTCATGAATTTATAAATCATTGGCTGGTTAAAGATAGACTTTTAACGAAACGGCTGTGGAACGAAGCGAAGAAGGTTGTGAAAATTACAAAGGAAGAAGATTGGGAACTTAACAATAATGTTTAATACGCTATTGATAATTTAATCGTGCGTGTTCATATTTTTATCATATTAAAATAGGTTAACAAATTGTCAGTAAGTAAAATTATTTAATAAGAAATTCGCAAAAACAACTGACTCGGGCGGGACTTGAACTCGCGATCCCTGACGTGCCGTGCCATCGCTTTACCAATTAAGCTACCGAGTCAAGCCCGCTTCAGTCAAAATTACGAATCTCTTTCACCTTAAAGGCGTGTGGTGCCATCTACCGGAGTACTGCCGCACTGCCGGTCCCATGTTCTAAACTTTGCAGCTTAAAAAACATAGAAACGATGTCACCAATTTTTTAAATATATTTTATGTATGTTTTTAACATGTTTATGCACATGATTTGCTTATTGAATGAAATTATTTAATAAGAAATTCGCAAAAACAACTGACTCGGGCGGGACTTGAACCCGCGATCCCTGGCGTGCCGTGCCACGTTAATAAGCAAATCATGTACATAAACATGTTAAAAACATACATAAAATATGTCAGTAAGTAATTTTAAATTTAGATAGAAAATGTATTTGAAAAATATTTTTAAAAAATATAATACGAACTCATTAACCCTCTGACTCATCGTCATTAAGGATGACATAAAACTAGAGGGCATATAAATACTTAGATCTTGTAGTCGATAGCATGTCCGTGCTTTATTACATTATTATTATTATATTTCATACTGCTATTGTGTTTAGGTGCATTATAGTTATCACTGATGTAGCATTAATCAATATCATGTACCTAACTGTATTAATAAAACCGGAAGATTTTTAAGAAGTGCGCTTTGAACGCAATTTAGAAAATTGTCAAATATAATTGGGCAAGCAACTAAGAACAATGCTGAACTTGAATTTTTAATTTAAATATAAGATTAAATGCATATTACAAAGTTTGGGTACAAAAATCCGGTTTAAAATCAAATTGAATGACATGATAATATTATTTGCAAATTTTTCCATCAATTTTAGCAACAAAGAGCTTAATCATAATAAAAGCAGGACCTGTTGTTCGAAAAAACCCAACATCACCGATCAGGTAAACCCGATCGATTCACTAAATCAGGTAAAATATTCGGCAAGTATCGGGTTTTTTAGGTTAAGAAAATTCCACAAGTGTTGAATTGCGTTTTTGTCTGTGGTTTGTACGACAATACTAAAACAGATAATGTAAATGATTATGCTTACGCTTCCGTCACTCAAAGTGAGAGGCTTATCTGCTCTTATCTGTGAAGACCTTCCAGCCTGGCCAGAATCTTACCAGGCAGAATAGAAACCGGTTCATAGCCTACCGGTCCGAATCGAAGGCATTATAAAAATTCTATTCTTGTAACAATTGATACCAAATCTATTTTGAGATCTATCGCGTTATTAATACTGATGATTTGATTGTGTACGGGATATCGGACAGATGATACTATTATTCTCAAATGAAAAAAAACTGTAGATTTTGGTAATAAATTTAAAACTGGGATGAATTGTAAAGAAAATAATTATATAAACTGATAAACCTGTAAGTTTAGCAACTCTGGAGTAGAGTGAAAAATAAAAATAGGCCGCATCGGTAGGTGTGTGGTTATTGAACCGGTTTTTCGGGTAGGAATCTGGCCGGCCGGACTGAAAGGTCTGTAATAACCTTTAGACTATAAGGTAGAGACACAGTTTCAGACATAATGTTAATTTTAATAATACAAAACCTTAATCTTTTTTAAGAGTTGAAAAAATACCAGATTGTTTTAATTAATGTTTTTTGTAAATTCTATAATTATCTGAAGGAAGTATTTTATACGTGCTTGAACATTTTATTGGTACTTATTTATTTTTTTTTAGTTGCCTTGGCTTCTTTGGTTAGCAAGAACAAATAATAAATGGCGGCCATTTTATCTAGATAGATAATTTGGTAAACATTTTCTCTATGAAAATAAATAATTAGGTGTTAGTCAGATCCTTGATCGCATAGTTAATTCATTTGAATTTAATATTATCCGGCAATCCGATACGACGACGGGAGAGAGATCAGACGCAGGACAAAAGGGATTTACGTCCTTTCCGAGGCATGGAGAGCAAGAGATAGTTAATATACAATAGGAAAGCATATAACTTACAAAAAATACATAACATACATAAGCACATAACTTGCAAAAGTACATAAATTACAAAAAGCACACAACTTGCAAAATGCACATAACTTATAAAAAGTCCTTAGCTTACAAAAAGCACATAGGTAACTCATAAAAAGCACATAACTTATAAAAAGCACAACTTACAAAAAGCACAACATACAAAAAGCACATAACTTACAAAAGCACATAACTTACAAAAAGTCAACAGTGCTAGTCAATGGTCATATCACTAGGATATCACGACTCATTCAAATGAGGGACTTATTCCTGTAAAATCATTCACAAGAAAAATATCATTGTCATACATTTGTCATAAGTATATTGACCTTGCTTGTCCAATATCCGTTTCCGGCAAGTAATTTATCATTGCAATCACTTTGTGAGTCACTTTGTCAACAAACGATAGGTCATATTTATGTACGCATTGTTTTTATAAAGAGTTTGTTGGTCTTGCATTGTCCTGCAGCTCATTATCATTATCATTGGCGTAATTTCAATGCTTCAATCGCCTGTGATGTGAGATTGTTAAGTTGTATAAATACAGGTACGAGCAAAATTATATTAAATTATTATTATTATTTTGCGGAATTCAAGTCATTATCTTTTGACCTACAGGTTCAGTTTGTAAATAATATAAGTACATTTTTTTTACGTAAAACGGTTTTGTCATCAAAACTAAAGCTGTGTACCAAATATAAGATTAATCTGTCAACAGGAAGGTGGTGAAATATCGATAACTAAATTTGAACCAAATAAGAAACAGGTCAAGCTAAGTAAAACCTTTACAAAAACCGTTTAATAAACAAACCGATTGGTAAATATCCTCCTGACTGAATTTCGGTCACAGCGGCCAATCTCAACGGAGATTAGCCAACTGCGCAAGATATATTATAGTGCATTGTATTTGTATTGCATTGTACTTATTTCTGCATTCTCATAGTCTGATGGGACGGTAATCCGACACCACC
This sequence comes from Protodeltote pygarga, assembly GCA_936450705.2. NCBI lineage: Eukaryota > Metazoa > Arthropoda > Insecta > Lepidoptera > Noctuidae > Protodeltote > Protodeltote pygarga. The sequence goes on from OW388263.2 coordinate 13,253,374, forward strand.
AGAGTCAGAGGATACGAAACGGGGCACTATGAAAAAAAGACTTAGAATTTTTTTTACCAAAAACTATTGCCTTATCAAGCCTTCGGGACCCGGTGGGATGTGGGAGTAGTTGGGGTGGGGGAACACGACGCGACAATTGAAGGTCAATGACCTTGACCTTGGTGTCAATTAATCTGACCTTGATGCCAATGACCTTGACGAACCTTCACTAACTCAAATGGCATCTAACCAAACCTTAAAATATTCTATGCATGGTCGAGGGTGGGGGGCTCCTACTTCTGGGTGGTTTATAAAAAAATAACCACGAAGGGGATGGCGGGGTCTATTCGACCCCGCCATCCCCTTCTAACCTAACCTATCCGAGTCGGGGTACTCTGAGTCGGGGTGTTAACCATATTATGACGCTCGCCTCCGCAGCTTTTAGCAATTAAACTCTTTCATCAGTTTAACGACGAACCGATGGTTGGAGACAAAAATCACTCAGATGCTTTTAGTCTTAAATTTAAGTGTTCTATACGATAAAATTGAAAAAAAAGTGATTTAAAAAAAATAAAATTTCTTTGGGCAAAATTTTTTTAAGTCCCAAACGCCTTAGTAAATGAAATCCTTTCTTCATCAGTTTTACGACGAACCGATGGTTGGAGACAAAAATTACCCAGATGCTTTTAGTCTTAAATTTAGGTGTTCTATACGATAGAATCGAAAAAAAGAGATTTAAAAAAAAATTGTTTTTTCCTCAGTGCCCCGTTTCGTACACTCCAACCAAGTGCGCGCCTTGGGTTCGAGACTTGTCAGTCAACGGTCACCACCAGTAGGCTGTTATGTTAATATGAAGTCGTATTGTTAATAACAAGTTGTGCGTAGTTGCCATTAATGAATGAATTTATTTATTTTTATTATTTTATTAAGCTAATTAGGCCTACTGCGCAATGTGTCATCTAAGGCACGGAGATGACAAAAATTAATTCAAAAATTCCGTGACCTTCAGTCGTTTTGACCGATCTTTTGAGGAAGAATTTAGCACAAAATATTACCTTCCATACTTCATTTCCTTATGATGTCTACAAACAATAGAATTATAAAAACGCATTTTTTATTAATGACGTTAAAGATAATAGTTTCCTATTGAGTGTGTAAACAGCGACACTGAACATAGCAGTAATATAGCAGCAAAAGGCTAGTGGTTTGACCGGTTGACTGCCAAGTCAAAGGTAGTAGATTCGAAATTCAATCGCACCTCTGACTTTTTAAACGCTTTTATTTAGGCAAATTTAGTAATCGATATTTCACCCCCTTCCGGTTACAGATTGATCTGATATTTGGTACGCAGCTTAAGTTTTGACGACAAAACCGTTTTTCGTAAAAAAAAAATTACTTATATTGGATTTATATCCATATTAGAAATTTATTATCACTTGCTAAAATGATGGAGGAAAACATCATGAGGAAACCAGCTTATCTGAAAGATTTTTTTAACGGTGTGTAAAGCCATGTCAGAGGCCTACGGGGCGGTTAAAACTCTGATACCAGGTTGTTCATCAACCATACGATAAAGAAGAAGAACACTAAATAACTGTGGGACGGTAAAGCAAAAACAAGACTTTTTACTTTTTATTCAATATTTAAAATCCTATCTAGTCCTAGTCTATCATATTTATGCCCTCCCCAAGCCTTGCTTATTGGCATAACCTTGGCTGAGCCTATAGCCATAAACATGTTCATTAATATAATGAAACAACTTTTTAACGGATATAATTCGCGTTTTTATTTTGATAATACAATCCTGACGTTTCGAGTACTTTGCAGCACTCGTGGTCGCAGGCACGCGAATTATATCCGTTAAAAAGTTGTTTCATTATGTTGAGTGTTCGCGAAAGTTTGAGACTATATTATGTTCATTAATACTTAATCTAAATCAAGCCAGCTAGTCTCTAGCATATCCCCAAGCAACGCCCTAAGCAGTGTAAATAATTTGTATATGTTCCAAGGCAAATCATTGTGAAACTTGTTTATTTTTTTCACATCAATGCAAGCTATAAAAAAACATTTTAAAAATTGAAAGATCATATTATAACGATAATGGATACGCACTCTTTAGAACCCTAAAACTAAACTACATCATACTTACGTAAACTACTTGGTTACCGGTGAAGTGTCTGCGTGCACGCATCTCACGGCCTGCTTCGCATCTATTGTGACCATGCTTTTGTTCAGGACATTATGAAATAAGATAGTACGCTTAATGCAAGTAAACAATGAGATAACGAGCTAAGTGTAAAGTAAGATGAAATAATGTCTGATTAAATTGATTAAAATGTACTCTATTTTCTTCTTTAGGCCTTTCCCATTTCTATGGGTGTCCTAATCGTTATTTTTTAAAGACATCATTTCTGGGTCGTCTTTGGGTTGCGTTGGTTGGTTGGTTTAGTCTTTGTTGAGAGGGTTTTCTTGATGATAACCGACATCGACGGGGTCTTGTCACGGATTTTTGGTACCAACTCAAACTTGAGTTGATTTGAGTAGGTGCAATAAAGTGTTGCAACTGCAACACTTTATTTGTATGTATCGTCAGGCGATTAGGTCTTTGCAAATTAACGGAAACCGAACTACGCATTGAACCGTATCAACATTATATTTTAATCATAGAGTTGAGTAATGTTTAAAAGGTGTTACTAATTTAATTAATGATTTTAAAATATTTGATTCAAAGAAAATAAGCCAACTATATCGTAATAAATAAATTAATCGTATCGTAGAAGATAATATAATAAATTTAATTATGCGTTAATCAAAAATATACGTAAATAATTTGAATGAACTTTATTAATGCAAATCCCGAGATTACCTTGAGTATTAATAACCAGGTAATAATAACAACTAAACTTTTACAGTTTTAGGTAAACGGTGTTGATAATATTTAATTTTATATGAGACCAATCGGAGCAACAAGTAAAAAAAATCTCATCAAATAATATCAGCGCTGCTGCATAATTTTAAAATTCTGCTGCAGCATTATGCTGAGATAGGGCCCTTTTTTGGCCTCGTACATTCCGTGTTTTTTTTTTGTTAGTTATTACTCATGTGTTGTATCTACTTGTGCGAGTCCAGAATAAATGACTTTTCTTTCTTTCTTTTTCCTTTCAAATTGAGAACCTCATCCTTTTGGAAGTCGGTTAAAAATGTAGTAAAATAGAATTCAAAAAATTTTATTAATTTTTGGACACCCTATACCACATGCCTACTTATAAACATTAATTTACTTATCATAAACCTTGTTCAACGCAGCTTTGCCTTGAATTTGCGAACCAGTCTGACTCAGTAATAAACAAACTTTGGAACCAAGTAGACACGTTATGTTTGTTAGAGACGATTTCACGGATTGTGAGACCAATGTCCGGCTTGACGGGAAAGTGGCACTTGTCACCGGTGCCACTTCAGGAACCGGACTAGCAATTGCCAAAAATTTATCTAGAAGAGGCGCCAAAGTTATAATTGCGAGCAGGAATCCAAGCAGGCTATCAAACGCAAGAGAAGCTATAGTAAAATCTTCTGGTAACCAAAATGTTGTCACTAGACAGATGGACTTCGAATCCTTATCTTCCATCAGAAGCTTCGTCAACACAACTGTCCAAACAGAATCACGATTGGACATCCTCATCAACAATATTGGAGCTATCGGCTTAGACGACAGATTGACCCAAGACAACCTACAACTGATGATGCAAGTCAATTACTTTGGAACCTTCCTACTGACTTATCTTCTGTTTCCAATGTTAAGAGCTTCAGCGCCGAGTAGAATAGTCAACGTTTCATCCCTGGCGTTGATCTTAGGGAATGTAAACCTGAATCACTGGAATGATGTTGGAAGATACTCGAATTTTGGAGTCTACTGCAACGCCAAATTAGCTGAAGTGCTGTTCACCGTGGAAATGGAGAAGAGGATTAGAGGCAGTGGAGTAAATATCTACAGCATGGATCCTGGATTAGGGAAATCAGAATTCTTCAGAAATTTTGACAACGCATTTGTTAAAAATGTTTTGAATGCTGCGCTGTTGAAGTTTGGAAGACCTTTGCCTCGAGTTGCAACAATGGCAGTGTACTTAGCAGTAGATCCTAATGTTAAGAGTGACAGTGGAAAACATTTTAGAGATTGTCATAAGTTTTACAGTTCTTGGTTAGTAAATGATACAGTGTTGACACAGAGGCTTTGGGAAGAGTCTAAAAGACTCGTAAGAATAACAGGTTTAGAAGATTGGGAAACTTATTTTATTGACATAAGGTGAAGTAAAACTTTAGCAATTTATTGTAATGTAAGTATCCTAACTATAACTTATCATTCAATTTGAGCCGTTATTGCTAAAGTAATAAAGATTACTGTTAATATTTTTGTTCGAAATAAGTTTATTGGTGTTGTATCCTATCGCGGTAGTTTTCATGATGAGGATCACTTGAACTACGAACTTAATTCCAATCCTAACTTATGTACAAACTGTTACATGTTATGTGATTTTCCAGCGCGCATTAATAAAGGAATTTGCAACTTACCATAGCTAAAATGGGATTGGGATTCCTAGGATGGTTTCGGGTCTTACAAAGTAGACATAAAATGAGTTTCTTTTTATTGTTCTGTATTTAAATGTCGATGGCCAGCACCATAATTCTTCCGATTGGTAGATCCTAAGTTTTTACAAAGAATCGTTTTAAAATTATTTGTATTATTTGTACACCAAAAATGGTGAAATTTGTAGAACCCAAATTGATTGTAATACCTTTATCTGTACCACATTTCATGCATTTTTTTTTTGATTTTTGATAATTGAGTTCAGATTATTTAACAGGTTCAGTCACAGTAAATGGACGACAATTGTGGTACATTTTATTTTATAAGGAATAGCCAATTTGAACAGCATAATTAATTTAATAATCAAGTAAGTTCAGGTATGAAATTAGTTAACAAGGTCATTGCGGCCTTTTAACTGTGTTGCTGCTACTTCGGATCATGTTTTAACCTTCTGATAAACATCAATTACATCTATCAAAGGTCGTTCATTAACTACATGTATGCGGTAAGCAAAAATGCAAATAACATTTAATTTCTTTCAAGTAATAATTAAAATTGATTTTTACTTCCTTACAGACGGATTATAAGTATAGTGGCCATACGTCAGCGGTAAGTCTTATTATATCTTACAGCTTAATGATTCAAAACCAAGCTCTGACTTCTTAACTAATTATTATTTAGTTTATTAATATTGGTACATATATTATTATATCAAAATGTAAACAAACTTTTAAAAAGAATTATAAATTCAATAAGTATTTTTATTAGATTTATCAAATCGGTTTGTTTGTACACTATGATTAAGTCTCCATGATTAAGTAAAGCGATGGCACAGCATGCCAGGGATTCAAGTCAAGTCCGCGGGTTCAAGTCCCGCCCGAGTCAGTTGTTTTTGCCAGTTTCTTATAAAAAATTTTTCATTAAATAAGTAAAATATGTGCATAAACATGTAAAAAACATTTTCCTAAAATGTTTGTAAACCGGATTTAGCTGTGAGACATAACAAAGTTCTGTAGTAGGTATCATAAAATGGCCGACCTATTGTTTACGAGGTGTCTTCCATCAACACATTGTTATTATTATCTCATTAATTTTGTGGTCAATAAAATTCGATGTAAGTGGTTTTATAACCTATCAACTTGTTGAACATAATGAGCGTGTATTTTATTAGAGTCTATACTTTTTTAGTACTACAGAGTAAATAACTATCACTACATATTATAAAACAACGTCCTCCGCCGCATCTGTCTATGTTCGCGATAAACTCGAAATCTACCGCACCGATTTTCATGCCGTTTTCACCAACGGATAGAGTGGTTCTCGAGGAAGGTTCAAGTATATAATTTGTCAAGTTTTTGTATACTTATTGGCTAAAATAAAATGATATTAGGTGGAAGTGTCGGAAATAAAATAAGCCTGGTTGCGGGAACGGGATCAAAATTTCATGATTACTTTTGGTCGCGTCCACGCGGACGAAACCGCGGGCATTAGCTAGTACTTTATAATACATACCTTACCCACATGCGTTCCAAAATACAAAGTATAATTGGATTGATTGAAAACCAGAAAAAGGTTCATTGAACTCTTCAATATTAACAACTTTAAATTTGGTACCAACCCTGACACTCCGAAAATAAAATCACCTGTTTCATACAATTCGTCAAGTTACATGAACATGTATGGGACCGCTGATTTTTTCGCGATTTCAGGGTTGTTCCTGTAAGTAGTAAAAGTTGTTTATAATGACGAGTTCAATGACTCCTTTTCCGAAAGCCTTTCAATAAGGTTTTTGTTTAAATTTTATTAATTATAAAAAAAATATTCTTAAAACCTTTTTAAATTAATGATTTCTTATTTGTTTCAACCTTATTTTTCTAACTTTATTTTTAAACCTATTTGGCCGTCAGATTAATTTACCTTTTTTTAACCATTTCAAGGCCTCCAAGATATTGCAAGTTAAAATAAATCAACAAACTTAATTATATAAATTAATAAACTTGTCTCTTAATAAATTAACTCTGATAATTGGATTTTTTGGGCGCTCATTTAGTGAGTTGGCAAGTCATCACCTTTTTTTTTTCTTTTTTTTATATCTTCAAAAGACACCCGGCCTCCGGGGAAGACTGAGAAGTGTGGGATTCTTACCTCAATAAAACCACCCAGGTGGTCATCATCAGCGCATGAAGGGAGATCCTCTTAAGAGACCAGCTCCAAAACTATCACTCAGCGCAATAGACCTGCTCTTTTACAATAGTCCTGCATTCGCTGAGAACAGTTCAGGACTGTCTGGACGTGTCAAAGCTAGTCAAAGGACCAGGTATTTTTGTTTTGAAGGAAAACCCGTGAATCTTAAGAGAAACAATATAATAGTAATAATCTTTAAGAAACTCGCCGTAACAAAATGCAAAGAGTCATCAGCAGATCAATTACAATGGCTCGAATATCAATGCGCGAGTGTTTACCGTCTAAATGCGCTAATCATTATGTCAGTCACACTCTTCAAGCTTCCGTGTGAATTACGCAAATGTGATATCGGTGCAATTTATAGGTGTCACCGAATAGTGGTTAAATAAATCAAGCGATTGACGATGGACAAAGATTTTGAAACTGAATTACGCCTACTTTTCACTTCAAAGCTTGCACATAGCGGTACATGGCCGCTTTTAACCACAAAACTGCACAGTTTGACTGTGGAATCAACAAGATAATTATATTTACCATTTTATGAAGTCTATAATTATGAAGTCTGGCTCTAGTTTCTGGCGAAATTCTAGGAGCGTATGCTTTACAAACACCTTTATTTTTAGTACAATTATTCCTCGTACAGGTTATTCTTTAGTTTTGCTTTCTTTCTTTCTTTCTTTACGCATATCCGACATCTTTGTACTATCGTGGACAAAGCCAGTGCACCACGGACCAAATCGGTTGCACTCGGCGTAACGCTAGCCCCGCTCGAACGAAGCCCCACGAACTAGCCCCCGGCAATAAGCATCCTTCAAAGCATTTTGATCGCAAAGTGGTGTACCATTCGTGTCCGCGATAGTACTTGTGTGAACCAAGATTTTTTTTCTTTCTTTATTCTTATCATTTACAAGACAAAGAAGAATATTATATTTTACGTATAATCTACCGACTTTTTCTAGTATATTAATTACAAGATTGTCGTCTATGCCTTACACCGCTACCCCAGAAGGATTCTGCGGTCAAGTAGGAAAGTATTTTCCCGGTAAGAGCGACGCGGCGCATCACAAATATTTTCTACACACAACATTTCTAAACACATAAAGACATGTTATGACTATCTGTTCGTGCACTGAGAACATTATTTTTTTGTATTGACGTCTACGTGGTCAACCATCAACCTTAAGCGATGTTGTGGTTGTGCTAAAGTTAGGATTACGCGCCCTTAGGACAAGCGAGCTATCAGTCCAGACGGCTATCGTTCGCGGTTGGTATATTTTGGTTTATCTTCATTAACTATTTGAAAATTATAGTCAAAAGTAAAGCGTGTCATTAACCCCCGAATTTAGCAAGCCGTTTATATCTTATTTAAATGGTTAGTAGTGACTTACTTCCATTTCTATTTTAAATGTAAAGCCATTTCCTCATTTCTTAAAGCAGTACATGTCATACATGCCTTCAATTTATATTTGATCCGCGTCTCTCCTATAAAGATTCAGTTTACAAATACTTGGCTTATGAACGTGAGTCCTCGAAGTTATGGACGTAGTACATCTTACTAATTGGGCGACGTGTAGCATCTTAAGTAGTTAAAACGCCAATTAGATATAAAATAATTGATAATACAATTAGGTTTTTGTTTTTCAAGATTTTTCCTCTTACGTGTACCATAATTATTTTGATGACATCTTTTTTTTCAGAAAACGTAGTTCATGCTTCTTTTTTTCTCCTGAATTGCATTTACAATAAGTACATGTTGTAATTAATGTCCATCAATCGAACTACTATTTCGAACTAATATTTGTCTCGTGCAGGAATCATTTCCGTGACACCAAGCGCACAAAGCCGGCGTTATGCCAATTGTGTCAAATGTTAAATAGTTAGATCCCCGATCTTGAGAAAATCGATCAACAAGTAATTATTTTGGCCTGGGTGTTAAATTACCTGTAAATCCAACAAATATCGGAGATTGGTTTCAGCAACGTCTGAGATGGTTGAATGTATAAGAATATTTCGATAACATGGGTGGGGTTACGTATAGATTAGTGGCAGGACGACTGAAAGTTTTACCAAATAGGTCGCAGATTAAAATCCCGCTCATAAACGATTTTTTCCGCATAACTTGTGCGGGATTATGGAACGAGAATAAGGGACGGGGGATTATGGAAGGATAACCATATAGGATCAGGTTGAACCAGCTCCTTCGTGATATCTTATGCTTTTAAGAGCGTACAAATACAATGTAGGTCGTTTTATTTTGAGCCATAAACAAATAAATTCTTCTGCAACACGTTACCTAGTAGCTCCATAGTTATTACTATAATTATGGTAATTAGCCGCTGCATCAGACATGTAAATAGCGCCGTTAGCTTCGTGAGCTACTGAAAAGAGAATGTGTCCCTCTCAGACGTATGTGCTAATGACGACTATGCAGTTGCATGGAGCAATATGAAATGTATTTCTTCAGTCGCATTGTGCTTTATTTCATTAGCTTCTGCCCACGTCTTTGTCAGCATTATTTCCGGATGAAAAGTATCCTAAAATGTTAATAAAAATGCAGAAAAATATTGATTGATTATGATGAATGATTATGGTTTTTACGGACCCATAATCTAGCGGTTGTTGGCGCGGCGGCATTGCAAATAAAGATGTACTATTGATTATTTAATAAATTATTATGATAGGTGGTAATTCTGTAAGTATATAAGCTATCAATCTTATCGAAATTTTTCTGATAGTTGACACTGGATTTACATAAAATTGATAGATTGGAGAAATTGTAAAGCTACTCATTTATGCTAGTTTATGTGATTGATTGTTACATCTTAATAAATATATGCTTAAGATTATCTTTATTATTCATTTATAACCAGCCTAAAATAAAAAGGAGGTTATCAATTCGATGCGTATTTTTACGGCTTTGAATTTTGCCAAAACAAGCCTTCTACCATCCCATCGCATCACGGGGCGTATTAAATACATATAATCATATTGTTTAGTATATGAACATGTATCTAACTCACTAATTAATTAGGTAATTAGTCGAAATATACTAAAAGGACCAATAATAACAGATAAAATTAATAAAATAAAAACAAAATTAGACATTAGACAATGTATTATTTGGTTACCTCTGAGTAATTCTTCTTTTTTTATCCTAGAAAATGTCTAGCTATACCAATTCCAAATGTTATGCTCTATGAAGAAAAAAGTAGCACAGTGCTGTATTAAAAAAATATCGATAAAAATTTGCTTTTAATATCTCGTCTGAAATTATCGACATTAAAACAAAACGACTAATAGACGTTTAGAATATTCACGTAAGAACGTACTATTATTTTGATTACACGTTTAACTGGTTCCGAGAAGTAATACCAGCATTACAAAATACATACCAAATTTACTACCAAACACTAGTATTTTGTTTCCTAAAGCATGCAATAAGGTCATCCATACAATTATTATTTCTTTGCTATGTGCGTAGTGACATAATGACTATCACAGGTTAACTACTAGTGAAGGTAAAATTATCGATAAAAATAAATTACGTAGTTTCTAGTAGTATTTTTATTAGGTAATAAAGAACAATTATATGAGACTGTCTAAAAAAACATAACATTACTAAACAACATTACCATTCCCATTTAGTTTATTTATAAGTAGCTGAAGGGTAACAATTTTTAGAGTAGGACCTATACCTACCTATAATTTTTTCTAATTTTTTTCAACGTTTTTTATAGCTTCAAGGTACAAAGAATTATAATTATATGAAAAGTAGTATTATTAAGAATAATACAACTAGCGTACCTATTATAAAATAAATAATTCTAAAAATACTTTTTTAAAACCCATAGAGTATTCAAGAAAATATAGAGTGATAACGTCAACCACATTGCCTTGTGCGGAGCGAAAGCAGGTCTCGCCATAGAAATGTTACAATGTCATTTTTTCAAATTAAGTTTTCTAGACGTTTTTCAATTTTTACTCAGCAGTTAACCATGATATAAGCTAAAATGTAACTTTTTCGCTCATGGAGCCTAGTTGAACCGCAGTCGATCGAGGTATGATCGCAAACGGAGCTCGTGTCGCGGCCGCGTTGTTCATACCCGTGCTCACGGTTCATACTTCTATAGGGTTGCTCTATTTTTTTCTTATATACTCTAAGTTAAAACCGAAAGTTTGTTTTTTGGTTTATCCTCTTTTAACTCAGCAACGAAGTCAACTTACAGAACGTTTATGCTTTTAACCTTTAAACTTACAGACCGGAGCATGACGCAGTAAAAATTAGAACTACGAAGAACTACTGGAAGTCGCGGCTAGTCTAATAAAATAAGTGAATTTTATCGATATAAATATTATTTAATCATCGATATCGATTCGTTTTCCCATTCCTACTGTTCTTACACGCAGGTCATTGGAAAGTAAAAGGCAAAGGTTATGGCGTCAGTATAGGCACAATTTATCGGCTGCGCGGCTGCAGAACGGAATGTGAGTATCGACTGAATATTTATTGCAACTTATAATTATTCTTGATTGTGCAAAAATAGAAGAGAGTTAAATAACTACAGTCATCTGAAACTGCTATACCTACAATGATCACGCTAAGTTGATATAGTTACCACACACTACTTGGCAATGTAACAGTTGGCTCACATAACGGCCGATGGGCCACGAAGAATTTATTCCTACTTTAAGCAAATTAAGATATCATACATACGAGTAAGTAAATATTGTTATTTTGTCTTATTGTCTTACTGCCAATATCAACAGTCGATGATTCGGATTGAAATGCAAACACGAAGATCATAAAACGCAAATCGTACTACCAAATTATTACTATTGTACTTAGTGCTTACGTCTTTCACTTCGTTTCAAATCTATAAAAAAAAAAAACAATAAAAAAAAAGTAATGCGATCCGTCAGTCGAAACTTCGTCGTTCGAATTTCGGAGGGGCCCCAGAACCAAAATAAAAAATGGTAATTTATAAAAAGCTAATGATGTTTAATTTTAGATTTTTTTCATTTTCGCATTTTTGACCACCTCGTTGGTCTAGTGGTAGCAAGCGCGTGCATCTGAGGAATACAGGCGTGATTCTATGTTATGTTATATTTTATTTATTTATTCATTAAACAATTTTATAATCACACACACACTCACACACATGCTATACATCAAAACTGTCTCACTATTTAAAAAATGATGAATTTCAAGAATGTGCTTGTCTGTGTTCATACAAGAGTTTGCGTCATTTGATTGCGCCAAACAGTAGCAGTAAAGCACTATTGTTCGTGCAGGTTATATTGCAGGATCACGCTGGTTTTGTAACAGCACTAGTATCAACATTTATCACAGAGTACATTACAAGAGGTTTGTAAAATATTCTGCCATTCAATTCATAAACTGAGATGTTCACAACACGGACCATCAGCGACGTTGCGCTGTATAAAGCTCGATTCAAATAAATGTAGGTATGAATTCATTGCAATGTTGATGCAACAGCGCGTGCCAATGTGCGCATTGCTTTATGGCTAGGATTGGGATTGGGTGCGTAACTCAAGAACAAGCCGCGTAAACGTTTTTTTAATAAGCCCCCTGAACGTCTATTTAATAAGCCCCCAGATTGTCTATTTAATAAGCCCTCTGAACTTCTATTCAATGAGCCCTCTAAACGTCTATTTAGTAAGCCCCCTGATGAAATAACTAAAAATATTAACACAAAATAATACATAACGCGAACGTTAAAGTTTAAATGAATTATTAAAAGTAAAAAAGTTTTTACGTATGATGTGATCTTTATAAAGATATTAGTTTGTAGAATCATCTGGCCTGTTAAAACCAACACCAACCAGTTACATTACGACTCAAAATTGCCCGATCTGAATCTGAACCAACCTCACACTAGGGAGCTCTAAACAAACGAAGCAATATTTTTTGTGGAATTTTTACATGATTTTAGCACATGTTTGAAAAAACAACTGAATCCTATCCGTATCAGTTTTTTTTTTAAATTTCTTATTAATAATAATATTCTCCTGACCAAATTTCGGTCACAGCGGCCAATCTCAACGGAGACTAGCCAATTACGCAGGAGATATTATAGTGCACAAGTGTGTGCGCAAACGCAGGTGCACTCTCTATTCCCTCACTCTCATAGTCCGATGGGACGGCCTTCCGACACGATCGGAGAGAGATCAGGCGCAGGGCCAACAGCTTTACGTGCTTTCCGAGGCACGGAGTAAGTGATAATTAATATATAAAACGCACATAACTTACGAAAAGTCAGAGGTGCGCGCCTTGGGTTCGAACCCGAGACCACTGACTTGCCAGTCAACGGTCACCACCACTAGGCTATCACGCCACAAATATTATTAATATTAATATTATTTCTTATTAAATAAGTATTTAAACGAAGCAATCTTCAAACGGACTTGTCCAAAGCAAGTGTTCGCACAGTAATAAAATAACTCTACCAAAATGAGATGCATCTTATAGATAAGGTACGCTCTATCACCATCTAATCGAGAGCCCTCGCTCGAACACGACTAACGATTATAATCTAGAAATCTATTACATCACTACGATTTTTCACACAAAAATAACTCTGACCTGCGATATGGCATCACGAGTTATGCAAGAGTTTGAACTCAACATAATGGATGAAACTTCAATGGCTGAGCTGCGAAGGTGTTAGGGATGGTTTGAGAAGTGTTCTTATATATTTTGTTTCTTTTTTAATGAAAAGGGCATCATTGATGAACCCACCTGAAATGGTAAATGGTATTTAAGAAATAAATGATTCAGTTAATATGGACACATAGAATACAACCTTATTCCAGTAATAAACTACAAACTACATCCTAAAATAAACAAACGCTATAGCTCCTAAAAATAATAAGATCTGCATGAGCTAAAAAGGAGGAAAAAAACAAACTAAAAAGAAATAAATAATACCACAAGGCTATCACTTCCATCCTTGCCAATCAACGATCATACCACTAGGCTATCACTTCCATCCTTGCCAATCAACGATCATACCACTAGGCTATCACTTCTATCCTTGCCAATCGACGACGGTCATAACACAAACTATAACTTCCATTCTTGCTAATCAACGATCATATCACAAGCTATCACTTCCATCCATGCCAGTCAATGGTCATGTCCCTAAGGCTATTTATCTACTTCCATTTTTGCCAGTAACAGTCTTACCACTGGGCTATCATACTGACTATATGCAAAATCTAATATACAATATCAAAAATATACTAATGTTAACATATATACTTTACAGTCGGGGTTTTTGATCAACAAAAATAAAATTTCTGTTCATTTTTTACGATCACGACCTATGTGGTAAAAAAAAAATTACTATTACGTAAATCTAAATATTCTGGCAAAAACTTAGATGCAAATTCAATAACTTTACATACGTTTCGTTTTTAAAGCCTTTTACAAGTAAAAATGAAAGGTACCGTTCTAGAAGGTCATGTCATATGCCACCATCTTTATATTCTCTTGAGAGCGCAAGTTATGAGCAATGAGCGATACCTAGCCGAATTGCGATAAAACTAGGCCGGAGCTCAGTAAGGAAAGGACCTAACAGGACGACATTGGATTTAATAAACTCAAATTATGGCAAGGTAATCCTTATTACTAAATTAGACTTACTAAAGTACCGTAAATAGTCCTGATAATAGGTTAACCTTTCAACTATGAACGGTGACTCATAACAATTAAATTTCTTTCGAGACTCACATTTCTCGATCTTTGACTAATTATAAAATGAAGTATTTGTAATCCAATGGTAATGTGAAACTGAAAATAATTAAAAAAAATAGATTTCGACGAATCCATAGTTAATAATCTGACCACAACTCACAATATAGATGAGCTTATGACTTGGACCAAATCTTTAATAGTCGATAGGCCGTAGACGTGTGTTACTTGAAACGGCAATCACGCGCAGTGCTGCATCTAATAACATACCTAAAAGCTACTTATACTTTCCGATTTTTATGATAAAGATTTTTATGTTTTTGGGGTTATCCCTGAAACCGGCTGTATATCATTTACTAGAGCCTAGAGGTTTTTTGTTTTTTTTTTATTAGACGTATGACCGTGAGACTGGCAAAGGTAACAAGATCGAATCTAGACACGCAGCTACGGCTACTGCTGCTAGCTAATTTTTAAATTCACGTGTGTGTATGTAACACCGTCTACGGGCGTTTAGAATTTCAACATTAAGTTAAGTATATACTTATTTCAACCATACGATAAAGAAATATCAACGTATTTAATCGTCACCTATTCCATAAGTTTTGTTTTCAGTAACTAAAGACATATGAAACCATAGAGGAAATATGTAGATATTTACTTCTTCCAAGTAGTACTTCACTTCACTTCTTTTGAATGGCGAGTGAAAGCCCTAGGCCCACAATTATGCCAATGACAGGTGTTATGATCGGAACGAAACTGTTACCCGACAGTTTTTCTACGTTTGTCAAATAGTTTTTTTTTTTTTCAATTAATAGTTTGCTTAATGCGTCATCAAAATTTCATGAAACTTATGTTCTAGATAATAAATTCGCAGTAAGTATTTCATTTTCACTCTCTCGTTCTCTCCATCCTACCTCTCCTTATGGTAGTTGAGTCTGTCTCTCTTATTTTCTGTTACGACTATGCTATGTTCAACCCATGATCCTGATAAAATATTGCATTTTTTAGATCCACTCGTCCATCTTGCCTTTGGTATTGCCCCGTTTTAAAAGATGGAGATTTTCGCATTATAAAGTATTGCCTAACCCGTAGTCTTCCGGATATAGACGGATCACCGTACCTACTGTATATGTATTGTAGGTACTGCCTTGATATAATATGCACGGTTTGTTTGAACAATAAAAAACTTGTTGTAGGTAATATATTGGATTTGAGCGATCTTATATGTATTTTTCTAGGGTAGGGGTCACGAATTAGTGATGCTAACTCTTTATTTATACTGTTACCTTTAAAAAGTTATTCAGCGATATGTGCAGTCGTATCGGCACCGTAACGTATACTCTAAATAGCTTTAAGATTTCGCAACCTAATAGGTATAAGCAGTTGTATTGGGTTTTAATTAATAGCGAATTGGCGATCATACTTTTTGTATGTTTATGAATATAAATTAGACATGTTTGTTAGAATCGTGTTCGTAATAGAAAGTCTGGTATATCACGACTAATATTTAAAAATTTTGACAGTGGTTCAAATATTAAATTTGATTAACATAATTATTAATTAATAATGACCCAATCCTGAACCAATGCGACCCACAGCGGCCAATCTCCAGTAATATTAGCCGCTGTGATCGAAATTCGGAACATCGACGCAGTGTGTGCGCAAACACAATGCACTATCTATTCCCCCACTCTCGCAGTTCGATGGAATGGCAATCCGACACGACTGGAAAGAGATGAGGCGCAGGACCATCGGCTTTACGTGCTCTCCGAGGTACAGAGCAAGTAATATGCACATAACTTGCAAAAACTCAAAGTTATTGTTATAATAACGTAGGTAACAATTAAAATTACAAAAACGAAGCCATAGATATACATGACCAGAAATAAGTATTTTTATGTCACGTATTAATAATAAAAATGTTTTATAAATTCATCATTTCATCATTTAATTGGCAGTATGTTAGCATTTTCACAAAATGTTCATGTTAACAATATCATTCACCAGCTATTTCTAAAATTGCCCGAGGTAAGGTCAAATTAAAAATGTGAAACTTAAAATTTCCTTTAGGCCTAAGGCGACTTGGTAAATACAGTCAATGGTTTGACCATCACTGTCTAAAAGTGACAACTCACGTATATATATACGATATATATAAGACACGTATACAATTTTATCGTTAAAACAATTACAATAGATTACCGATCGTTAAAGTAATAATATAACATTAAAATCGAAGTTTTAGTATAAAGAAAAAATCGATTTCGAGCGGCCTGCGACCTACTGTGTAAAGATACCAGTAGATCTCGTCTCCCCAAGGGTATGTTTAATTAGCAAAGCACAATGTACAGAGCTGGTCAGCACTAGAACCTCTCGTGTGCTTTGCCTGAACATATAGGGAGGTTCGGGGTCCTCTTAAGAGGTTTCTTAAGCACTCTAGTTACTTACGTACGGGGGTTAAAAAATCCCATGAATCACACAACCACCTTATAAAGCTCAGCAGAGACACATACATTGAAGCTATATTCGATTATATAACAAATAAAATTACTGAGTAAGTATGTTTAAGCTGACCTAGGCTGACCTGCGACTTAAGTAGTCGGCTAAAACATACCCAACCCGGAAGTCAAACAAATGTGAAACTTATGATTATCATTATTACTGACGCTTTTAGAAAAAATGCTGAATGACGCCTTTTTGTACTGAGCGACAATTTTGTCATGTTTTCACATTTTGACCTCTGTCCTCAGCAGAGCTCAGTCGCCCAGGTGCGGGACGGGAGGGTTTTCGGTCTATAGGGCCTACAGATCAGCACGGTCTGCGAGACGGTTATGTCGGGCTCTTTGGCGTATAACTGTCTCGCATACCCCGAGCGCGCGGGGAGACGGTATGCATAAGGCGCATTTCCCCTCTACACAAAAAAAAATAGTGCTACTTCTGCAGAAATTGTGCTGTGCTTATACGATTATAGGTGAACCGTATGTGTAATGAAGAATACCTACCTATATAATGGGGTTCAAAGTTTATCAAGCACATGGGTGAGAAAGTATTATATAAATCGCAACTGATTGGGTCATTATGTACCCCGTCTCTCAGTCAGGAAGATGAGTTAGTCACTATATATAACCGTGTAGTGTTAGATAACTGTGCCTTATTGACCTAGTGTTTTAGTAGAAGGGTTTTTTATATTAAAACGTTCTCAAATAAATTGCAATATTAATCGTGTTTTATTATTATTTTCTACACAGAGACGACTCTAAAGTAGAACATAGGGGCCCTGGACGGCAAAACTAAATGGGGCCCCTGGTCTTCTCAAAATCTGTCATTTTTGTAATATACATTTAGTAAAAAACAAGATATTACACGCAAAAGTAAAATAATACACTACAAAGAGGCCAGGGGTGGGGAACATAATATATTAAATATCAAATGAGTAACACAAGATTTAATTTACGTTTTTGCGAAAACACTAATTATCCTCGTAACAATCAATCACATCGTGTAAAGAGATTGCTTTTATGGTCGTATTTCGTGAAGACACGATTTACGGAATCCTACTAGGTCATATTTATATATGTATCTTCTTGTCTGTGTATCAAATCCGTGTTAATTACACTCTAAAAAACATTTCAACAATATACCACCGATATTAGAATTAGAAGTTAGCACTTACGACATCATTATGCAGTCTAAGCACATTACTTTAACTGTTATTAAAAACTTAACCTCTATGCATATTGTGTTGGTATTTACTTAACAAGTTGAAAAGTGAGCGGGCCCGCGGGGGAATGTTAGCGTTTCTCTAATCATCTCGGCCTTGGGCCGGTTAGGGCCTGGTCATACTATTGTCATTCTGTACATAGACTCACTAGTTCGATGTCGCACGCCAGTGATGGCGTGTCAGAGGCCTACGGGCGGTTTATACTCTGACACCAGGTTGTTCATCAACCATACGATAAGAAGAAGAAGTTGCGTGCCTAGAAACTACGTCACAACAGTCACAGTATAATATAAAAACAGTACGGAAACTACGTTCAAATGCTCGAAAACGGCACACTCACACATACTGTAAGGAACCGTAGTTTTGAACGTATGATATAAAATATAATTAAGCCAGCAAAGCTACGTACTTGTGAAAAATTAAACAGCTAATGGTTACATTCAGATAAAAAAGAAACTTGTTCGTAATAAATGGTCAGGACAAGACTAATGAGTTGAACTCGAACTGTAACAAGCGCAAGGTTACTTCGATTACACTTTATAATTAAATTGAAAAGAAGATTTTATTTAGTTCCAATGAAATCCCTTTCTTCACCATTCGTGCCCCTTAAGAGTCTCCCGGCTGGACATAAATTGCCATAGCCGGTCTGGAAATGTTTAAATAGACTTCGGACTCAGATCGGCCGGGGTAAACAAAATATTATGTTCAGGTCCCCAAATCACAGTCGGCACTAACCTGGGTTGTGCATGAGGTGAGGCAATGCAAACAATGTCTCATCTATCATCGTGCCCTGCGTGCCCTAAAACCTGCACGCAGGAAGATTTAATTGCTGCTTCCGATAACGCAGCAAGCGTCGCTACTTTATGGGCCGCATCAATAATTATAAAAAAAAAAAATTGCCATCAAAACGATAAGAAGAGGAATAAGATTTAGTTATAATTTTATTTTATACAAAAACTGTCATGTTTATATTTATACAAAACATGTCTGGCAATTAAAAAATAATAATTGTAAGTGACAGGTGACAAATTTTTTCACATATATTTAGTACCTAACCAACACATCTATGCCTCTTGTTGTACAAGAATCGCTACAGCTTCTGCTTCCGCTTCACGTATGACCAAATCTCTTTTTGTTCACAATGACGCCGCGGGTGACCGTCACATTGGAATAGAGAAAATTAGATTATAATATATTAATTTATGTTAATACGAATTTTATAATAGAAATAATTGTATTCATTTTTGACCTTATCCTACATGGGAGAGGCTACGCGAAGATAGCCAAATAACAATAAAAAAAAATACTGCTTCTTCAAAGTAATTATGGTTGTTTAACAATTCGTTGTCTGAATTTAAACCACTCGTAGGCCTTTACCATAATTTTAAGCCTTGATAGCCTTCTTCCTCCTAGGTTTCAGGTTCGAACCTAAGGCGCGAGTGATATTGAGTGATATGAGTGGTAGGTAATACTGTCTCTAGAGAGTGCACCTGTATTTGCGCATACACATGTGTACTATAACATCTATTACGTCAAAATCCAATCTCAGTTGACATACCATTAAAAACATCTCTTAGATGACCTGGGTTCCTAACATTATTCCCTTCACCAATAAATAATTGTAATTAATTTGTATATAATAGCACATGATTACGAAAATTCAGTGGTGCGTGTTTATGGCTTGTCAGTCCATCTGTCCTCGGACTTAACAAGGCTTCAAACTTTGCTGACCAATATCAAACCATAATATGCAGCATTCTAATCTTCCCACGCAAATAAGAGCAATCCAAGGTGAGCCTCGAACGAGGGTACTAGAAACGTTAATTCATCTCTCTAGCTACTATTAAAGTGTCAGTCAAATTATAAATCATCAATCAATTTGTTCTAAAAACAAACATAAAATTGATTTAACTATGAATATAATTTGTATTTTTTTATATAGACTCACGCCTGTATTCCCCAGAGGGGGTAGGCAGAGGTGTGCAGTACACCCACGTTTCGCCGGCTATGTAATAAGTTCCATGTAATAGGGGGCGAGCCTATTGCCATTAACCGGGCACAATTCCAGACTCCGTGCTGCTACTGAGAATTTCCTAATGGAAAAACCCAATAACACTTTGCCCGACCCGGGGATCGAACCCAGGACCTCGTGCTCAGCAGTCGCGCTTGCTACCACTAGACCAACGAGGCAGTCTAGGCTACAATATAATTTGTATTATCTGTTTAATACGATATCTGCAATAGGTCGTCAAATCTCTATCGTTGGAAATAAATAGTTGCATTTTATTTTATATGTAGACGTAGCTTAGGGATTGTATAGAATAGCATTAGCATGTGGGACAAGCCTGGTGATATCACCAAGAATGGGCTGAGTCAGGACCAGGATAATAGCGGTTTGCCTACTATACATTTTAAGGCAAGACCGGCTTGCCTGACTAGTACAAATATAATAGAGAAATGATAAAGTATAATTCTTTTTTTTATTAGTTCATTTTGAAAAACGAGTGTCGTCATGCGTGGCGTTGAGGACCTCACTCGCTCTTCAAAATGGACTCCGTTTGAGTTCGAAACTAGTTGGGCAATCCCGATATTAATCCGTAAGTGAAGCCGTATCATAATAATATTATAAATGTGAAAGTTTGTGAGGTATGGATGAATGTTTGTTACTCTTTCACGCAAAAACTACTGAACGGATTTTGTTGAAACTTTACAGTAATGTAGCTTATACATACACATAGGCTACAATTTATTAACATACCACTCGAGCGAAGCCGCAGGCATAAGCTAGTATTTAACATATAAGTATGACTCACAAAACGTATTATTCTAAAACAGTAATAATTATTCTATCCGCACAGATTACGGGTCATAATTGGACCCCACTAACAGAAACGCGCAACTCTGTTGAAACATAAATAATTAAATCTCGCTTCAATACTACTAAGTTATGTAAATATGAATATTCACAAAATTTTATTAACTTATTCGCAACTGCTTTCGCTCGGTGAACGTATGTTTGATTCTGTTAATGTTTGGCTATTAAATACCTATAGTTACATTGAAGTACTTTTTCTTTATTGTACAACAATGATAGATTAGGCTCAATAGAATAGAATACGTTTATTGGTGAAAATCTAATCTATCTTGTAAAAACACTCGAAAATAATTACAAATTTATTTTAAAAGAAAACATAATACACCACACATTTAAATATAAATACTTTTCTTGAAGTTTGACGAGTAAGAAGACGTGTACTAGAGTGCACCCATCTTATATAACCGTATGAAGCCATGCTCACGATGGACTAACTTCACTACACTTGTCAGCGCCATGATCTACCCTCTTACACTATATTAACTTACTCTTTACTCGACCAATAAATGTCCACAAGGTACCAGCGTACGTAGGTATCTTAAAAAACCATCTGTTAGATACCTAAATAAGAACGTGTATGACCGCATTAGATACGAGTACCATGACATGAAGATCAGATATTAGAGCTTGATCTGATCTTGATGACTCACGTGAGCTTAAACCACGCTTCTCTAAAAGTAAAAATCCTTCGATGACTAACGCCGGATCTAGATGAATACGAATAATTCAATGTAATATACCTACCATGTAAAGTAGGTATTGCAAATAGGTACTTTATTTAGTTCTTTTGTGCAGCGGTTTTGGTTAGATTTTACAAGAGATTCCCACCGTATCATCATCCTCCTAGCCTTATTACTCCCAAACATTGTTAAGGTCGCCTCCTAATCTAACTGGTTGCAGCTGAATATCAGTTTTCTACGAAGCGACTGCCTATTCGATCTCCGCAACCCAAAGGGATACGATATTCTGAAGTTAGATCAGTTGTCAGGATTTTTATGAGGGTATTGACTCCCTATAACGACTGTTAAAGATCTCTATGACAACCGGGGCCATCGGCTTAACGTGCTTGCCAAGGCACGGAGCAGGTGATAATTAGTTTATAATACGCACATAACCTACGAAAGAGGAGGTGAGCCTTGGGTTCAAACATGAGACCGCTGACTTGCCAGTCAACGGTCTACCAGTAGGCTATATGTAATTTTCCGTGTAATGTATCGTAAATTCTTTATTTACTATACTTTATTTTTTGGTGTAGAGACTGCTTAGATTTTACGTAAATTATGTTTCTAGTTTTTATTTGATTGAAAATAAAAGAATAATAATGAAACGTAAACATAATAATAATATTGGGCTTGAACATTAAAAAAATATGCAACTAATTAGTGAAATAATATGTTTAATACATGGTCGGCGCGTTAATAACGCCATGGTAATAATGTATGATGGCAATATAAAAGCGACCACACGCGTTGGCTTTCTTCTTTGTTCAGAAATTTCGAGATGATGGGTTACGAACCCGCTTTGCAAGCACATAACATTGAAAAGTCGTATTGGTACATGCCAGGTTCGAACCCACACCCACATGCTTGCAAAGCGGGTCCGTAATCAATGCGCCACCAAAAAAGCTAATAAATCTATACTTATAATAAATCTGTAGAGAGGCCAATTCTGTACATGAAATATATTTAAAAAATAACTATCAGGGGGTGATTAGGGATCGATACTGATGCCAAAAATGCAATCAGTAAACTTTTTGTCTGTCTGTCTGTCTGTCTGTCTGTCTGTCTGTCTGTCTGTCTGTCTGTCTGTCTGTCTGTCGGTCTGTATATTCGTTATAGAAACCAAAACTACTCGACGGATTTTAACGAAATTTGGCACAATTATTCTTCATACTCCTGGGCAGGTTATAGTATACTTTTCATCACGCTACGATCAATAGGAGCAGAGCAGTGAAGGGAAATATTGGGAAAACGCACAGCCTAAACCGCTGATTGTAGAGACCTGAAACTTGGAGGGTGTGTTCTTTATATGACGTAATTATCCGATAAGAAAGGATTTTTCGAAATTCTACCTCTAAGGAGGTGAAAAATAGGGGCAAAGTTTGTATGGGACAACGGGATTCCTTGGTCCAATCTACTTCATATTTTGCATAAACATTCTTTTTCAGAATTGATGGAACACGTGTTTCGTATTTTATTAAAACTCATCGCCTAACAGGGTTAAAAAGGGGTAGAAATTTATTTTGGGGGTGATTTGCATCGAAGTTGATATCAATACTCCTTAGTGCTTTTGATTTAAACTGGCTTGGTGCAATGTAATTACCTTTTAAAATTGGAATGTCAAATATAAATCGGATTAGAATTCGAAAGGACATTGCCAATCTTTATATGGAAGTTGGACCAAGTGCTACCCAGAATGAACACATAGTACAATTTGTTCCTTAGGCCAATAGTTATCAAAATCTATCCCAGGAGTCAAGAGAAAAACAGGGTTTTGTTATGCATTTTTTATATGAAAAAAACAATCTTAAGAATTATTTTCAATGTAATTGTGAGTGTATTAATTGTACTTTTTATGTTACAATAATAATGTAATTTATCAGCAAGTGTACATTAAGGAACATTAAAAAATATACATTATTTTTGACATAAATATAATCAAGAAATCAAAGCATTACAAGAACAAGCATTAGGCTGAAATGTTGCTCCACAAAAATTAACTTGAATAGGAATGCAACATAACGCCACCTCACTATTTGTACTGACTACTCTCAACTACCATATTAGAATACTGGAATTGGTGCCCAATACAAGTTTAAATAAACAACGCACCAATATACATAATGGCATGGTGCAAACGAGACACAATAGAACAGCTTTTTGTGTTTTGCATGCTACGTAATATTGCCAGATGTCCCGATTTGGCGGGATATCCCGCATTTCAGCCCTACTGAAAAAAAAAACCAACCCCAATTAATTAATGAGATTGATCCCAATTAAATCTGTGATTTTGAATAAAAGGGTTAGGCATATTTCCGTTCCGATTTTTCCATTCCTGTACCGCTTTTGGTGCTACAGGACAATGTTATAAAATATATTAGATGTAGATTTATGTATTTTGGAGGGAAAAACATCCCATACTCATAATTTAATGAAAAATAATTATTAACAACAAAACTTTTTTTTCCTGGGACGATTTTTTTTTAAATATTTGTTTTGGATGTAAATTAATGCCACGATACCACTGGAGCTACTTTCATTCCTGGGCAGCACTTAGTCCAAACCCTGTCAATGTCCTTTCAAATTTATTTGTTCTCTTATACTGGAACGAAAAACTTACCAGCCTTATAAGTACCTATCTTGATTTTCCTTTGAAAATTCCTTAGAAATCTCTTAGATTATATTATTATATAATAGCGAATATTTGCAATTGCTATACCGACGATATTATTGACTGTCATTTGCCCTGTACCTAAGTCTGCTTATACAATGACGCTAAAAGTAGTGGCATCGACTCAGAGTAGTACAATTTGTTCTTAAGGCAGGACAGTTTGTTGATTTATCATTTTCCTAGGTATCTATAATACTAATTCGATTTAAATAAATAAATTATGTTCAAAATATTCTATAATCTACGTGAGCGAAGCCACGCGGGAAAAGCTAGTATGTAATAAAAAGAAAACTAAAAACAACCGTTGAAGAGTTCTGGATGTCGATTAAGGTCATGCTTACCATAAAAATGCATTGTCATCGGAACTGAACTAATATGCAAAAAATCATCTCCGTAGGATAAGAGGTAGTGGTTCAAATTCAGCTTGCAAGATTCCATCCTAAAAAAAAAAACATTGCAAGTTAAAAAAGCTTGTAATAAAAAATACATTACACCTAATGATTGGCAACTACTCAGTATAGATCAAGAAGATAAAACAATGTAGTATGTCCAATCATTGTACGATTGTACTCCAATCGCCAATCAACGTGTAACAAACCACTATCGCTTTCATCGACCGGTTATTGTACCGAACCTGTTCGTAATAACTATGCAGGATTGTGAACTTTTGAACCTAAACAATTACCTAATAACAACATCGGGCTTCGAATATTGAGGTCTCAGTGTCCTCTTTATGGGTTAAACCCTTGTTAAACCTATGATTCTCAAAGTGGGAAATAACGTCCCACGAGGGCGCTGGAAGAATTTCAAGAGGGCAGCGGTTTCAACGGGGTCAACACCTTGAGCGGGTTGCCTAAAGTCCCGCTTTTTCATCTAAGCAGTCAGTTTGACGTGGTATGCATCTACAAAAAATATACCAACCCTAATTTGAGTAACGGACTAAGTCTGTGATTTTGAATAATTAGATAGCTTAACCATGTTATGCCTACGACCCAATTTTTTCGTACCTGTCCTGCTTTTATGACATAAAAGGAGGATAGGAGGCCATTATTATTATTAGGAAATTCAAGTCGTGTAGTAACAATAGATAAATAATATTTAACTAGTAACTAATATTTACACTCTCGTTGCGACTGCCTCGTCGGTCTAGTGGTAGCAAACGCGACTGCTGAGCACGAGGTCCTGGGTTCGATCCCCGGGTCGGTCAAAGTGTTATTGAGTTTTTCCATTAGGAAATTCTCAGTAGCAGCACGGAGTCTGGAATTGTGCCCGGTTAATGGCAATAGCCTCGCCTCCTATTACATGGGGCTTCTAACATAGCAGGCGAAACGTGGGTGTACTGCACACCTCTGCCTACCCCATCTGGGGAATACAGGCGTGAGTCTATAAAGAGTCTAATAGTTACATGTTCTACGGACATCAACACGGAGTTCACACATCAAGACAATCACCTCATCCACCCGCACAGTAGCTATGTAGAACGATGTGTAATAATGACGTCATCACGGAAACTTAGCTTCGAGATTTAGTTACAAGAACATTTAGAGGCGCTGTAGCAAATGTTGCGATATGATGTGACCTGTCATTACATGTGCTGCATGCTTGCACCCAATGTGTGATTGCTTTATGTCAGCAGGGGTGTCCGTACAGTTACTAGGCACGTTGTCCTTTGAAAAAAAGTAATACTTATAATAAACCATTTTGCCCTCTGTTGTATCGGGCAAGAACAACAACTCTCGCTCTCTGCATGTCTTAAAAGGCCACTTATAATGGGACAAAGGATGCTAGTTAATTGTGTAAGGCAAGCCTCCCTTCACTCCTTCAATTTCTTAAAATCTTCAACTCTCAGAGAGTCAAATCTTGAGAATGAAAGTCTATCGTCTATAGCTCATCCCACCACCTTTTTCTGAGCCTATTGCACTGACGATATCTGCCCCTGTGTGGTGTCTTTTGCCCACAGCTAAAAAAACTATTTAAAAAACTTAAATTTATAATAATTGCCACTGATCACCACCACCACTAATCTTTTCAAAAAAAGAGTCATGATCTTCTCCATTGCGTGTCCTTTTTTCTTCAACCCAAACTACAATCGGCAGCCCTACGCGTAGGCTGTTTACTTGGCGACATACTGATTGTACGATAAAGTGAGAGGAACGTAATTATTATAATGTTTTTGTGTATGTCATGTAATAAAGGGCAACGGTCATATCATAAGGTGACATTCGTCATTTAGGTAACATGTTTTTAAAATATTATGGTTTGATGATGATGCGCGAATATAATGTTACTTAATATCTATGAAGGCTACCAGCAGACTTCAAAGTATTATGGGGCTTAGGGCTTATGTAGTAACTATTTATTAATCTGTGGCTTAGGTCTTTCTTTCGTCCCCAGAGATGACGGTGGCACGGTGATCAAGTGCTACCGTTCACAGCGGGGCTTCGGAGAGATCCTTTTTTTATGGTCTCCCCGGGAGTGTGCCTGACAGGCGTTGCGCAGGGAAGGTTCCGGAGCTGGTCTCTTAAGAGGATTCGGGACCTCCCTCCCTCCTGATGGTGATCACCGGGGTGGTTTTAGTGAGGTAAGAATCCCACACTACCCTGTCTCTTCCCCGGAGGAAGGATGCCTTTTGAAGGTTTCCCACGGAAAAAAAAAAGTTTCTTTCGTAATAAGCGCGTTTTTCTAAATTTAACTACTATATCCGAAACATTGTAGTGATACTACAATGTTTTGGATGTTTTCATCTGCCAACCACGAGTATGTATCGTTTTGCGACCGCGAGCATGAGGAGGACCATTATATGTATACATTGTCGTACCCGCAAAGCAACAGCATCAACTTTTAAGTATTGGTTCTAAAGTCTTTATTGTTTTCCAGTGGTGCAGGTGGTGTTAATGAGACTGTCTCATTGGTCTAGAGAAGTCAGAAAGTATTGATTTGGCAGAGAGTTCGTTAATGAATGTATGTATAATAAATATCTACAATTACATATTTTTAAATCTGTATTTGTGTTGTTAATTATAAAGTTTTTAAGCCAGATAGGACTTGAGCAAATTGCTCAGACCGTAACACAAAATTTTATGTAGTAGGTACCTACTTATATAACAAAAATCTGTTTTTTCTAATCTTTAATTTTGATGAAATAAGGAATTGTTTAATGAGATTTTTTTTGTGAGTTTAGGCTGTCTACCTATCCTGCTGACATATCCACTTTGTAGACAAAAGCTCGAAAAATAAATGGATACAATTTTTTTTTTTTTTTTTAAATTGCCTTGTGCGTTTATAAATGTACACTGAACTTGTCCGTGACCTGTTCAAAACAATATCTCATTTCTCGCTGGTTACTAGTTTAAAGCTATGATTATTACTTTCACATTTCACATACTTTCAGAGTCCATCATTACTTGTTTATGCAAACGCATTCCATAAAGAACAGACTTTTTATATTTATCGTGCGTGACATTTAGTTTTTTTTGTGTTCATGTCAAGTGCGTGTCTAGGATGTGTTTGAAAGTTTAGCCTCAAACGAGAATGTGTTATGAGCTTATTCAATAAAATGAAAATATCGTATTTTGTACTGTCATTTATAAAGAAAAAACCAAAAGACTCCTATTTTAAATGAGCAATCCAAATGCGATTCAAAAGTAATGTTCTTTTGTTAAAAGTTTCAAAAAAAGAATTCTACATTTGGATAGCATTTGGATTGTTCTGAAAAAAAAAAAAACACCGCATGCGCATGTTCTGTACCAAAGCTACCAAAGGACTATTTTTTTTCTTGTTTACCTAACCAATTCTTTTCTGCCAATGGAAAAATCGTCGGTCTTTCGGTACACATAAATAAAAATACAGACATTTTTATAGCACTAATCTGTATGTAAACCAATTTATCAATTATGTTGCTAAACCTGAAGAATATCTTAACGGTAATACATTAGCCTTTTCTAAACGACTATCATCTTTGTGGTTTCGATATTCGACTTCAAATTATAGCAATAATATAATGGATGATAACAATTCTATATTATCCACACAAAGCTATTGACAGAGTTATAATATATGCCAGTGAATAAACACATAATCGTAATAGTGTTGTAATACAAGTTAGAATTTATTTAACGATAATTTTATAGTTTGAAGTGCTTTTACAATAGTGTTACGGAATTTTTGTTAAAGATGTTATATTGAAGAA
The DNA here is from genome assembly GCA_936450705.2 of Protodeltote pygarga. Lineage (NCBI taxonomy): Eukaryota > Metazoa > Arthropoda > Insecta > Lepidoptera > Noctuidae > Protodeltote > Protodeltote pygarga. The sequence continues at coordinate 13,282,008 of OW388263.2, forward strand.
TGTTGAAAAAACATTAAATAATTGTCTGTTTAGATATTGTAAGATGACTTCACTGTTGGTTGTGGAATTAATTACAAAACGTTTAATATAATGTTCTCCTGACCGAATTTCGGTCACAGCGACCAATCTCAACGGAGTTTACCCAGCTACGCAGGAGATATTATCGTGCACAAACGTGTGCGTAAACACAGGAGCACTCTCTAGTTCCCTCACTCTCATAGTCCTATAAGACGGCAATCCAACACGACCGGAGAGAGATCAGGCAGGGCCAACAACTTTACATGCTTTCCGAGGCACGGCATAAGTGATAATTAATCCTACTACTATTATAAAGGCGAAAGTTTGTAAGTATGGATGTATGGATGTATGGATGTTTGTTACTCTTTCACGTAAAAACTACTGAATGGATTTGAATGAAACTTCACCACAATATAGCTTATACATCAGAATAACACATAGGCTACAATTTATCAACATATCATGCGGGCGAAGCCGCGGGCGGAAGCTAGTTTATAATATTTTAGGATAGGATAGAGCGCGTAGAAAGTAGCGCGCCTATCACACATTTTTTGGGCAAGCCCGGCTTGATATTACGTGATACAAATATATTACGTAGTACTGATTTTAATTAATTGCAACCAATAACGTTCTTATGATAATAGATGGCGCTAGCAAAGCTGCGGACAAAAGCTATTCAGAAATACCGTTAGATGTTGATGCACTAGATTTCCATCAAAATCTAACGGAGTTCTAAGGTCACAGAAAACCATTAGAAATTCATTAGTGTACATGTATGTTACGGCACAATCACAATAGATGCCGCCGCGCGTGTTGTGAATCAGGCGTTCATAAAGACGTTCGGCCCTGAAGCATTGAAGGCCATTTTGCAATCGTTCAATATGCGACTTAAAAATAACAGTTTAGTCAATAAATATTCTGATAACGTAAGTTTAGTTGCAAAGACTTATTTACATGTAATTTAGAGGCCTCGAAATTGGCAATTTGATTACTTTCTGGTTTGAATGTGTGAAAATAGTGTGTGAATTGCTTATTGACGTATTACAAAAAACTTCTCTCACTTGTACCTAGGTATATAAAACTTTAGTCATACCTAGCACTATGCTGTACCCACAATGAATACGTTCCTTAGCAAGTGCTGCAGAACTATAATATTAAATTTTTATTTAAAACCAAATTTTAAAATAAGCTTCTATGTATAATTAGACGTTAGTATTTGAGATGACGTCGAGGCAGACCCAGAATGAGATGGTGGGACAAGCTAGATACTTATTGGGAGGATAGGCCGCAGAAAGCTCAGAACCGGGAGGAATGGAAGGAGGGTAGAGAGGCCTTTGACCTGCAGTGGGACGATAATGGCTGAAAATAAATAATAATAATTCTATGTATAATGGAATATCAAAATTAAGGAAATAATAGGAAATATGCAAAGTTTCGGGTATATATCTAACCATTGATGGCTGCCTTGACGTGGCAAGACCATCCTGGCTGCAGCTTTATATTATTTTTTATTACACACTCACTCTGAGTGTTAAGTTACAAGTTAAGTTAAAAAAAGGGTTGAAAAAACATGTAACATGATATTAATTAACTTGAATTTCTACAGGTTTGGTAGTAATTATTAATTAAACTGTGCTACATGGACCCTTTGATTATATACGACTTGGACTATATGCTATGCGATGCGAATTTTGGATTAATGATCTTCTCTTTAATTGGAAAAAGTATGTTTTGTAGTTAGGTAGGTAATCGTTTCCATGAAATGAATTTTAAAAAACAATTTAGTACCTATATTCTACTTCCTTTGATTTGGTCACACACCATCAACATCACAGCATGGTGGTTTCGTCACAACTCATATAATAATTAATTTATAATACGCACATGATTTCGAAAATTCATAAGTGCGAGCCTTCGAATCCGTGACCTCTGACCAACGCGAACGATCGCACTACGCTTGTTTGTACACTTGGAACAGAATTATTGTATCAAATTCCAATAAGCCACGGCTACATTATATAACATAGACCAAATGTCAAAGTACCTACCTATGTAAAAAGAAAAGTTAATCGACAGAATCTATGAAATATTTCACAATATTCATATTTGTATGTTAGTGCAAAATGTTTTGGACGTAGTTTTTAAATGGTACAAGTCATAAGCGAAGTTTAAAATGATTAAAGACACAACAGTCGACAGCTTATTTTCTAAAATACAATAATCAGTTTTGAAGTTACGAGGAAACCAATGAATTTACACACCTACAGAAACTGCAAAAAATTGTTGCGCTCTTGATTAGCGCCCTTTTGTTACAGCCGGATAAAGAAAGTACTTAAAAAAAGGTTGGTAGGTTTTAAAGGTTGGAGATTTCTTTGCCAATAAGGGCATTAGAAAATTATAATCGATGAAAAATTAAATTATTTTGAATTACTTACTCCATAGACAAACTTTTTTACTTTGCACTGAGGCTGCATTGGTCGTACCTACTAATCGTCATCGACAAAATGATATATCCTATCCTATTCTACCCTCCTTTACCATTATACTATATTCTACTCTATTCAATTTTACTTTAGTCTATTGTATTCTTTTCTACAATAGAACAAGCGCAAGATACTGGCAATGATCACTAAGCTATGGCGGTTAGCAGCTGCCAAAGAATAACAATAACAGATAAACAGCTAAATTTAGACAAAAATGTTGCTCTTCATACTTTTTTGCAGCTAAAGCTTATGATATGTACCCAAATGTTAAAAATGATGAAATGTCAGAAGTAATGCAAGCTGTCAAATTCTCACTTTGACCTTAAACGTCTAATGAGAGGTATACTTCAATTTGTTATGCCGCCGTGTGTGCGATCGTACAATTTGTATGGAAACATACAATTTGTTTTAGTGGCTTGCAATAACCACGATTCGATTTAGTGGCGAGCATTTGAGTTGAGATTATAATGACATTAAAAGATTTGGGAGCTGTTTAAGCTTACTAAACTTTACTATAGGAATCTATAACTTCCTTTTCGTATATATATCGACCATCTTCAAGAAGTCTCTTATAATCAAAAAACTGTCTTGATTTCCACAGCGTCCAAGTATTGAATTCATTTTTGGAGCATTACCCTGCCGCAGTAAACTTCAATCAAGATGCGACAAAGGGACAAATCTGGAGGATGAGCAGCAGCATCCACTGTGTAATAGCAACCATCTGCTACTGCGATCGCCAACCCGCTTACCCAGCGTAGCGATTAAGGGCCAACAAAATTTATTTTATTCACGCAATGCAAACACTATATTTACAAATCACGTAGAAACAAAAAAAAATTACCCATATTTGAACCCGCGAACTACTGACCAATATGTATCCAATCATCGACCTATGTAATATGACCTCACTCGGCAGCTATCAGTAGGTACCTATCTAATGAAGCAGTTTGTTTAATGGTCAGTTTAAGTAACTACAGCAAGTTATAATAACAGGCGTTTGCCGTAATAGATTGTACTTCTGAGCCAATTACTTGCGTGGGATGTTCGCACGCTCACAAATCTTTTAGTAATTGGAAAAGTATAGTTGTTTTCTTACGATTTATCTTTCTTTAATAATTTTAAGTGGTACCTACACACAGCTACACATCAAGCTATTTAAAACCAGAATGAACTGACCTCGCATTACATAGGCTCTTCGTACAACAAAATGTCTGTTTATAATGGAAATATATAGCTTGATGTGTACCCGTGTATAGGAGTTCATTTATACTAGAGCTAGTAGTCAATAGTGGATCGTAATTCATTAAGTTTGAATACAAGATATTTATTTCATTGAGTCTGTCTACTTTAGAGACTGCCTTGTAGGTCTAGAGGTAGCAAGTGCGACTGCTGAGCACGAGGTCCTGGGTTAGCTCCCAAAGGCTAATTGTTATTGGGTTTAGGAAATTCTCAGTAGCAGCACGGAGTCTGGAATTGTGCCCGGTTAATGCCAATAGGTTCGCCCCCCTATTACATGGGACTTATAATATAGCCGGCGAAACGGGCGTGCACTGCATACACCTCTGCTTACCCCCTCTGGGGAAGGCGTCTATATTTATGTTTATTTATTTCATTAGATTTTTAAAACATTAGGATATTTAGCAAAAAGCAAGTTTTTGTTTTTTCTATTAATCTGTGAAAGCTTATTCACAAAACAGACAAAGTCACTTTCGCGTTAATAATATCAGCTAGGATACCTAACTTGTAAACTAAACCGAAGATTCAACGATTTTCTAAACTTGTTTACTTAAATCGTTGGAGAAATTTTAAAATTCAAGATTATTTACTCATTAAACATAGATATTATGTGTAAATTAACCTTATACTCGTAAATAACTGGTTTTACTATTGTTGATATAATATTCCTTGGTTTGCTTTGATACTCGTGCGGGAATCGAACGACTATACCAAGCGCAGAAGACAAATCGCTTAATTTTAAGGTTACCGCTTACCATCAGAGGGTGCCACCATGCTTATTTATAACTTAAGTAGTATAAAAAAAACTTATTCCTAATAATGTATTCCTAATGTTCGAGCTCAAGAGCTTTATAAATTCTGACCAACGTCACACTGTACTTGCGTGCCTCACTTCTCTTTGTAATCGCTGAGAATACACACATATTTAACTGTCCGCTGATTTTTATCCCGAAGAACACCTAATAATCTACAGACACAAGCTTAGTACTTTCAGGTTTGCGCTAAACCTACTAATACTTGCACAAATAAAAATCAATTGCCACAAATGTTTGTCCGCGCATCCTTTCAAGCCGGCTGGACCGATTTTAATGAAATTGATGTAGGTTTGAGTGGGTTCTTGGATGGTTTATACTCACAATTTGACCCATTTGGTGGCCCTTAGCAGCATAAGGGTCAGGCAAAGATATTGGAAAGAAGATTTCTGTGGGGTCAGGTCACACTACTTCGATGTAGTAATAGGTAAAAAAGAAAGAGTTAACGTCAGCATAAATAATCCAAATAAATTCCTATCTCCGATTCACTTTTAAGATATTGGTTTAGTGAACTTGGCACACATTAGTATTACGTCAGCGACCTTGATGGAAACTGAGTCAACGACCACACGTAAGGATTGATCCATACTAGCTATAAATTCACAATCGATCGTTTATTATAATATCCTTCGAAAAGTTTCGATCAGTGATCATAAAATCCTAAAAACACGGCTTGACTAGTAAAATTGGAAATCTTCGTAAAGGTAAGGTCTGGTGGAAAATAAGATACATTTGATTAAGCTGTTTCAATTTCAAATGAAAGTAATAAGGGACAAGCTTTAATCTCAAGTAATACAAATGGAGCATTAAGCTAAAAAAATTAAATAATAAAGCTTGTCACATACTGCCACAGCTTATGGGGGCGATCCTGAATACACCATGTATAATTAGTTCTCATCATTGTATGTTACAAAAACTCTATCTATTTATATCAATGATACAGAAAATACCTATAATACCCAGTCCAAGACTCCAAGTTGTGACAGGCAGATGGATAAACAGACATACAGACGGTCGACATAGTCGTATTACAGGACTTAAGACTCAAGCATTACTTGATTCTAGTTTTTGTTCGACTTAGGTAACTAGTTTCAAGTAATCCTTGAGTTCTGAGTTAGGTATAGAACCTAACTCAGTACTCAAGCATTACTTACGACCCTTAGTTACTCTGTTGCCTCTGTAGGCACTCACTAACTATATACGTTAATTTTTCAACTATTAACAGCACACCAGAGATGGACACAATGGATTTCCTTTTGTGTCTCATTTCTCGATGTTTGCTTGACATAGCAAAGCAAAAACTGATTTTGGCAAACAACACACACAGCTCTAAGTTGTCAGTGGCAAACAGTGATCGCAAATGTTTTCACAAGAATTGTTTACAAGACACTTACGTAATGGAGACATAGATTATCACGAAATTTTTAAAAAAATGGTATTAAATAGATATTAGCACTTACCACCTAGTTGCAAGAATCACGAGGTTCCAAACATACCTACTTAGATGAAATTTCAACTATAATATGTTCGCTGAGAGCTAGCTGAAATTTTATAAAATTTAAACATTTATTAATAAACAACAGTGATAGCCTAGTAGTATGACAGTTGGACTGCCAAGTCAAAGGTCGTAGGTTCGAAACTCAGGCACGCACTTCTGACTTTTCAGATTTATGTGCGGATTAAAAACTAATTATCTCTAGCTAAAAACGGTCAAGGAAAACATCGTGAAGAAACCAGCACACCAGATTTATCAACGGTGTGTAAAGCACATTTCAGAGGCCTACAGGTGGTTTAAACTCTGACATCAGGTTGTTCATCGACCGAACGCTGAAGAAGAAGAATGACAGCTAAGACAACGTGTGCAAAGTTGTTATTAACCTTATCCTAAGATATTTTTACACAGAAGAAAACTTTTCATTCAGTCACCATTTTAATTTCGTTAATACGTCTACAAAAAAAAACATAAATATTGTTGTCCTTAGCACATTAGTCAAAACCATTCTGTTTGGATTTCGTATGTTTCTGGAAAACAGATCTTCAGCTGTTTTAAATAGATTCGGCTTTAGCTTAACAAACTTAGCTGCTTCCAGGATGTCTTGAACTACGAAGCTCGCATCTCTAATCGTAACCCGTAATCTAAATCGACTCTGCCTGTTAACCTTGTAATATGATGATCACTATAATGTACTTGTTAGTAAGTCACGATCTATTTGATGCAAGGCCTTGGTGCATCGCATATTCATGTGCACTTGTCTGGTGTGGACAGCTGCTGTGTGGCCGATTAACGCTAATTACTAAGAAAAACGGCTTAAAATTCACATGCCGTAGGTTATGTGTACAAATTGTGTAACGCAGTTCATCATCATCGGAGAATATTTATGAGTTGAACTATTATTATAACTTTATAAGTCAGAGGTCTCAGGTTCGAACTTTTTCTTTTATATATTTTCGTATTCGTCTGATCTCACTCTGTATCAAGGATTGTCGTCCCATAAGACTATGAAATAGAGGGAATACAGAGTATTGTGCAATTATAAATTATCCTTCGTAGTGGGCTAGTTTCCATTGAAATTGGCCGCTTTGACTTAAATGCGGTTAGGTAGATAGAATTCTCATAAAAGACTCAAGGGATGAAGACACTAATTGATGATGAAGTCATATACGAGCTCAATGATTGTTGTTGAATCTGGCTGATCTCCTCCAGTCATTCCAACTACAACACATTCAGCAAAACCCTAATTTGTCATATATAGTGTAGATATTATAACCTTATAGAACGTAATATATACAACATTCCTGTCCATCTGCCGCCCATTGCATTTATTTGTAACATATTTTGTTTATATTTTTAATTCGATGTACAATAAAGTGTGTAATCAATAAATAAACGAAAATATTAAATAAGAAACTCGCAAAAACAACTGACTCAGGTGGGACGTGAACCCACGATCCATGGCGTGCCATGCCATCACTTTACCAAGTAAGCTACCTTATTAAATATTTCATTTAATAAGCAAAACATGTGCATAAACAAGTAAAAAATTTACATGAAATAAATAAGCATAAAAAATATTAATATTGGTTAATTTATGCTGTCAAGCTCTTAAATTTCTGGAGGGGGTCATAGCTATGTTATTCCCGCGAAATGACAAATCGCTTCGATAGTCATTTTTATTAACTACTACTACTTAACTATTATTACTACTTCATATTTATTTAATACTATCTACCTATATTGAAAAAAAAAACAACTTATTACGTAAGTAGGATTCTTAAGTCTGAATATTCATAATGTTCTACCGATTATTACATACACACATTCTAAAGACCGTGTATTGAACATTATTGCATATTATTAGAAACTAATTTAAATAATTAATATAAACTTAAGTGTGGTTCTATAAAACTACTTATGTTAAGGTGTTTTTCCACCGACGAGGCGAGAAGCGAAATTGATGGCAGAAAAATTTAATTGTTTGCCAAAATTAAATTCTATTATCACAGGCACTTCGTTCAATATTGTATGAACGAATATATAAATTCTTGCCTTGCGCATTTTTGGTGAAAATGGTCTGGATTCGCGAGGATGTTACATTAAGTATATACCTATTGAACCCTTTTTATTTTTTATTTTTTTGGCGTAGTGGAAAATCCTTTATGAGTGCCCCATCATCAAGGGCTAGTGAGGGGGTTATGGCCGCCTCACAAGGATTAAAAACCACACAGTGTTTCTCCATGAACCTCTGGGCGGAAGTAGGGCTTTCACTAGCGAATTCACCGTATTCCCGCCAGGTATCGACCCGCCCATGAGGGTGGATCTCACTATCTTCGGCGCCCTGGTCACTGCCGAATCCTTCGTGAGAGGCGCGCGAGGAACACGTCACGCCACCATCTTGGGTCTTTTGGAGAGTTTCTGATGCTCGATTGGCGATGGACTGCCCTTAAGTCGCGCTTAAGGGCGCTTAGATCTGGGATTCTGTCAGCGCATAAAGTGATCCCAGAAATTATGATAGCACCAGTGGTGTTAAGTGAGTAGTTATACCTATGAGGCTCACTCTCCTTGTGGCCTAAAGCATCAATAGATAATTTGTTTTTTTTTAATATATAAGTTTGAGATTATTGTCAAATATTGGTACGTATGTAACCTCAGCCGTGCCACCATAGGCCAAGGTTAAAGGACCCTATGTTTTTTCATCAGTGCTGTTTAGCAATAGTTATTTTGTATAATTACTAAGTAGTTTGGTCATTTGCATTAGTGCCTTCACAACCATTACCTAAAGGTATAAAAATATATTAATCACTTCAAGGTCGAGTTTAGGCAGAGAGCTTGAAACTTATTTAAAAATCTGTTTTTTTACGCCATATTAAACATTTTTTTTACAATCAAAGTTTACATTTAAAACTTTTAAAGTGAGTATTAAATTAATGTTATTTCTAGACGAGCTTATTTACGTTCAGATTCACCAGACTACACTATATTTGTCCCGTAAATCTTAGAAATATTGCAGCGAAAGGCGTTCGTGCACTACGTGATACGTCACCCAGTCTGTTTGAAGTAAACTTTAATAACATAATTTAAACATTTAAAAAACTTTTACTACTTGTCTTGTCTTGTCGACAACCACTGTCGTGGGCTGTGGGCAATTCACACTGTGGTGCGAATCGCCTAAGTACCCTTTTTGGATACATTTTAAAAATAATTACTGCTACCGATGACTAGTCTACCTGACTTAGGTTTGAATCTGAGACTACTGAACAGAAGCTAAAGTCTACACAACAAATAACATTAAATGATTTACGACGTCAGTCTATGTTTAACTATTAACTAAGGTTACGTGAACTCGCGAATACTTAGTAATCTGAGGTTTCTCACTATACAGGCGGGTAGTTCTATGGCATTTCAGGGCAAACTATGAGCGATTTCTGTAAGTAATCCTGAACTTGGGTATTTTTTTTCAATTCTATTCATAACTTTCGTGAGACATACTTATATATAAATATTGATACGGCTTTACTCACGTATTGTATTCGGGGAAGGCCCGACTAGTTTCGAACTCAAACGGAGTCCATTATCAAGAGCGGGTGTATACGCGGCGGCGTCGCGTATCAATATCAATATTTATATATGTTACAGTCAAAACCCTTAACCGGTCAAAACTACTTTTGTCTGACAAAATCAGTCAAAAGTACTTTTGACCATAGGCTTTCGTCAATAGTACTTTTGACTGAAATAACAGTCAAAAGTGCTATTGCCCAATGAAGCTGGTCAAAAGTACTTTTGACCAACTGATTCCGTCAAAAGTAGTTTTGACTGGTCGTGTCCGTCAGTCGTGTCAGTCGGTTATTTTATCATACAAAGTCAATTCTAAAAATAATTGAGCAGTCTAATAACTGAATGAGCGGTAAAAATGATGGAATGAGCAGTTCGATAAATAGTTCGGCAGATTACGATTCTGTGTATGGACTTTAGGGCACCCCGAATCGGACAGGTTAGGTTAGAAGGGGATGGCGGGGTCGTGTGAGCGAGCGAAGCGAGCGAATAGACCTCGCCTTCCCCTTCGTTGTTATTTTTTTTTAAACCACCCAGAAGTAGGAGCCCCGCGAAGCGGGGCTCCGTCAATTATATGATAAAGATTATTTTTATTATTTTATTTATTTAGATTATTAGCAAATAAAATCAATTTTATAGCTTACCAAAATTATCGTTTAAATGATAGCCTATCACAAAAACTATTTTACCACACGTAACTGCTGATTCAATATTTTGTACTGCCTCTTTAAATGAGTGCCCTTTAATTTCCACTCCTAACGATTAAAAGTAATTTTGACTGACTATCTAGCGGTTAAAAGTAGTTTTGACCAGGACCGTCAGTCAAATCCACTTTTGACCGCAAATTTACAGTTAAAAGCACTATTAACCAATGATTTACCGGCAAAACTACTATTGACCAACCTGTGCAGTCAAAAGTACTTTTGCCTGATTTTACCAGTCAAAAGTACTTTTGACCGGCTAAGAGTTTTGACTGCAACATATATAATTCTATTCATCATTTCTATATCAATTCTTCCTTGTGTGGTATTGGAGAAGAATAGCACTAACACTTCTCCATCTGCGTGTCATAAAAGTCACTCACTAAGTACCTCATCCTCCTAGCCTTATCATTCCCAAACTTTGTTGGGCGTCGGCTTCTAATTGGATGAGCTGAATATCTATCTTTAAGTCTCTACCTCCGCAACCCAAAGGGATACGATATTCAGAAGCTGGACAGATGTCAGAATTTTCTGAAGGTACTGACTCCCTTTAACGACTGTCAAAGATGTTTATGATAGCCGGGGCCAACGGCTTAACGTGCTTTCCGAGGCACGAAGCAAGTGATTAGTTTATAATAAGCACACAACTTACGAAAACTCGGAGGGATTATATGTATATTATCCCCACACACAAGATTCCCCACACAAAATTCCCCACACAAGATTCTCCACTCATGATTCCCCGCACAAGATTCCCCACACAAGATTCCCCACAAAAGATTCCCCACACAATATTCCCCGCACAAGATTCCCCACACAAGATTCCCCACACTATATTTCCCACACAAGATTCCCCACACAAGATTCCCCACACAAGAGTATTTAAAATTTATGTGCTTCATATTTATAGAAAACATCCTGTACAGTATGAGCTGTTGTTTCCTACTCACGGTGGCGGTGGACATAGAAATGGCTTTTACTTATTTGCCGACAATGTTTGCTTGTATTTTGTTCACTTCTGTTAATTGTTAACCAAAAGTACTTACATTACTTAATTTATATTGTTTTTTATATCACTAAGGTAAAAGGGCTGGATCGCCATTTTGTTTAACTAATAACCGTAATAAGCGCGTTTAAGTCTTCTATACTGGAAAACGTGATAGTCTAATAAGTCGTGATAGGCTAGTAGAATAACCGTCGACTGGCAAGTTAGAGGTTTCAGGTTCGGACCCAAGGCGGTACCTCTGAGTTTTTGTAAGTTATGTGCGTATTATAAATTAATTATCACTTACTTCGTGCTTCGGAAAGCACGTAAAGACGTTAGCCCTGCGCCCGAGCTCTCCGATCGTGTCGGATTGCCGTCCCATCGGATTATGCGAGTATGAGAATAGACAGTGCACCTGTGTTTGCGCATACTTGAGCACTATAATATCTCCTCCGTAGTTAGCTAATCTCCGTTTAGATTGGTCAATGTGACCGAAATTCGGTCAGGAAGACATTATTATTATTGGAGATATTTTTTTTTGCAATATTTTTGTATTTAATGTAAGTATGCGTTCCTTGTAGCGGCTTTTGAAAAACTCTACATGTTTACATATTTTAGCTATTGACTGAACATTTACATCTTACACTAATATTATGAGGAGATAACATTCGTTTGTATGTAAGAGACAATCTCTGGAACTACTGAATCGATTCTGAATAATTAAGAATTTTAAACAGGATAATCTGAAATGCACTCGGACAAAATTGCTGGCATAGCGCTTGTATTTAAAGTTATCAAACGATCAAGAACGTTGGTCAACATGCCAGCCAACATACAGTAAATATCGATGCAACCATACTGTTACCAAGAAGATTCAACATCTGCTGCTAAGGTCAAACATATCTAATATACATCTTATCTTAACATCTCACGATTTGAATATAAGTCCAAGATAAATATAAACAGCCACCTCAAAGAGACACTCAAACCCCTTGACCTCTCCGGCCGATCATAGAAAAATTCTAAAAAAATCGCATGACGCCCTCCAATTAACCAAAACTTCCTATTCGGATGGTGGCATCTCCCGTGCTTACACAACCTATGCTATCCTTTCTCCGCCCCACCGCGGCCATACTTTAGTATATATCACCAGACACCATCCAAGAACATCACATTACTTCGCTACGTTCCGAAGTGACCCATCACTAACAACATGAAAGCCTTCGTAGCGGTAAGTCAAGTGCAGTGCCCGTGCTTGTGAAAAAAAGAAAAAAAGTGACAAGTGCCGTGTCGTTCCGAAATCAAATAGTGCATCGGGATTCGCGTGTGTTCGTTTTCTTTTTTTTTGGAATGTGATTCAGCCAGTAACCTAATGCACTCTGTTGATTTCCGAACTTTACCGCTGATTCGGTTTGGATTACGATCGTGGATAATTTTGATTATTTTTAGCAACAATCAAATATATATTGTGGTTTATAATATAAAATAGGTCTTTACCTCGGTCATCAGATGCCTAAATGGTGCTGACCAGTGCTGAACATTTGTAATAAATCACATTTGTTGAAAGTGACGTACTATAAACTTTATTGCATTCCAATAGAGTCAGTATTATTTGGATTATTTTAAACTAACGACCTTTTGAAGTTCAGGTGCATGTTGTTTATATACAAAACACGATCGTAATCTGATCTTAAGAAACTTGTTCATTTTTTGTAACTATATCGTGCATCAGTTAGTCATCATGATTATTGATAATGATTTTGCTGTAGACTGTGAAATATGCTCTAACAATGGATTTAAAAATTCGTAACTTATACGTAAAATATTAAATTACTGACTAAATAAAGTCTTCGAAAGTTCCCAAATATTTTGCTTGCATTTTGTTAATTTGATTTGCAAATTATGCTTTCTTATTTTTGCATTATTCAGCATAAAAATTAATAATGCATCTCTATGATTCAACTATCGAGAAAAAATATGCCATGTCTTTTTTTATAATATTAATGATCCTATAAATTTAACGAACTAATAAAATCACTATTGTTGTTTCTTTAATGAGTTTCTAAAGGGAAAAGTAATAGACAATGCAGTCTAATAGACTTATTGAACACGTCAAAATTGTAATGTTTATCTAAAGTGACATAACAGATTTTTAAAATAATTCCACGTCAAAAGAAACTCCCGCCACATTTTCCGAAAGAAATGAAAATCGATAAATCTTCTAAGCAAATTGAAACGCCATTCAAACGTCAAAATGCCATTTTTAATTATTTCACACGTTCGCCGCCATTGTTTGGTTACGGTTTTTGTCATTACTTTTGTCACTCGCATTAGAATACCACTTTCGTTTCTTTAAACTGTTATATAACAATAGTAAGTTCCCATAGATAATAGTAGCAAAGTTTATTGACTCAGCTGTACTAATGCACTTTTTTTAAACTGATGTTAGCTAGAGATTAGTGTAGATTCCTATTGAATGGATTAAAGAAGATAATCACTGTTGGTATGTTTATAATGACTTACAAAAAGACAGAAAGTTTATTCACAAAGATTCAATTCGCAAAATAAGATTAATTATCAAATCCACCTTCTTTTTTATTTATTCCTTATACTCACGGGGTCAGAAGCGAAAATTCAAATAAACAAAGGTTCCTTTCAAAGGTTCCATTGAACACCCTAGTTAGCTGCATCTGATAGAAATTTGTCCATAGTTCACGTTTTTCAATAACACTGAAAACATATTGCAGCCCTTACCAGGCTTTAATTTGAAAATCTCGTCATAATGGTGACCAATAAACAATTATTTCATTTTATTCTTAGGCCGGTTTTACATCTCTAAGTTTTCTAATGTAAATCCCTTAATTAATTATAATAATAATAATACTTACTAAGTATAAATTTTGCAAACGTAAGCTCTCCTGAACCTATTGCGCCGACCAAAAAATTAGGACAAGGGCAGGAAGATGATGATGATGAAGTTTCTTATATTAATTTTTACTTAAGAGAGGAGTTAAATCTTGTATAAAAAATATCAGACATTTTGAATTACCTTTAGTAACTTACTTGAAAAAACATCTTAAATTTCGAACAATATTACAAATATCCAATAAGTCACTGTAAAACAGCAATTAAACAAAAAATAATTACTGTTCATCTAAGCCGGTATTCATAACCGTATATTATATTGCACAGTTTCAAAAGCACATAAATCGTAGCCCATGTGCAATGGTAATAATTTGCTTTAAGAAAATTACCATTACAACGAACGTGCTTGCACAATAGGGTCAAATGTCGACGCTACTGATATACGTGAATTATAAGTGGTGATAATCACATTTTATAGTATTTTAAATAAAGATTTTTTTAATGGTCATTGTTTAAATTAATTGTGAATTTAAATAACTGTCGCTAGCGACTTCGTTTGCATGAAATTTCACTTTTCTAATACTTATCCAATATAGTGACGCTTTCGGCACTATATAGAAAAAGATTTTTTCAAGGTCCATAAAAAGTTCCAAATTTAAAATGTTTCTAAAAGAAGATATGCCAATATACAAACTCTTCAGCTTTATAATATTGGTAGATATAGATAAAAAACAAAGTTATCATGATTTACTAAATAAACGAACTTTTCAACGGACATTACCATCTGAAAAAAACAAATTAAAATAAATAAAAAGGCGTACGTTCCAAAACTTAAATTCACTAAATTCCATCGCATTCAGAGAAAATCTAAACATTTACATATCAACAACAACAATTACGTAAAATTCGCTAAAATTCTTGTTATAGGTACGTGAATTTTAACTTTCTAATCGTCGTAAATTATTTTGACTTTAATTCATTCGTGATGTGATTGGATTTGTCTTGTACTCGTTTGTCATATCTAATTTTTAGGGTTCTGTGCTCAAACGGTATAAACAGATCACTATTTCCACAGACTATTTAATACTTACGTAGGTACTATTACTAAGCCGACCACACGTCTGACGTCGGTCTATAATTATTATTAGTTGTTTTTGTCAAAAACATGTTTGAATACGAATAAAAAAATGGAAAGTTTTAATAAAGTTTGAAATCATTGTGGAAAGAAAAGTCAATTACGAGCGGAATTTGAAGACTGCTACCTACTAGGTAACACCACTATCCCACCAAAGGCCCACAGTTGCTTTGCCACTAAGCTATTCGTAAGACCCGGGTTCAAATCTCGCACGAAATCGATTTTTGCTTTATTATAAACATTTCGAACTTTAATGTTCGCATAGTATGCATAATAAAATCACTTTATAAAAATGTTTATGCATTTATCTAATCATGATTTTTTGTTGGCTAAAAACGAAATGCGCAGATCCTACTCTCACTTAACCGTTTATTTTTATAAAACCGGATGCGTATTTTTACAACAGCATTTTTGGTTCGTATAATTATAATATTCATTATATGATTTGAATCTTTAATAGGTTTAACAATAATTAAATAATAATAAAAATCACCTGTCGTTTTTCACACGATTAATTACTCAGTCACCGTGATCAAGTGTAACGATGAGCATAATATACCGAGTCTGACCTTAAGATGATGCAAAATCGACCACCTGGTCATATGACCATATATATACATTTGACACATATACGATCCAATGTAATTCAAACACAAAACCATGTCGTAACCAATTTAATTCTAACCATGGTTGTGACGTGCGTTCGAGATGTAGGTCCAAACATGTCTTGAATAAGGAAAAACATTTCCTTATTTCAAATTAGAAAAGAAAAAGGAAGAAAATGTTTAATAAAAAAAATAAAGAATAAAATTAATTGTGCAATGGCCAGTAATTTAAAAAATATTAAAAACCTACGCGTTTCCATTTTCAAAAAAACTCTTCTTAAGTCACAAAACATTAACACGTCCAAATAAGTTATCGTAATTAACTAAATTTACTGCATAAGTCAGTATTACGTACCAAACATTCCCCGAAAGAAATATGGATAACCTAGATTCTTCCTCTAAAAACAGTTACTAAAAATAAGTTCCTCTAAAAATAGAATCATACAATTGAAATACTTACATAATGAAAAAAAATGCAATGCTTAATTCTCTAAATATTTAGAGAATGGCGCCTAAATTAATTCTAAATTTCTATAATCAGCAAGATTTATAGACATTATGAATTAATAATTATTATAATATTATGTATTACAAGTTTTATAAATGTTTACATGTTTTGTTGTAAAAGTACACTTTTACTATTGTTACAAAATAAACTTAAATTAAATTTAACGGTCATAACTTCGTGAATGAAAAAGGGGTTTACTAAAATAAATTGACTGGTAATGTATTGAATTTGTTATTCATAAATGTTATTTTCTAATGTCCGTGAAGCCGTTATGTTACTTTGTAATTTGTATAGCTTTATTCATGGGAATACATAGTTGTGTTAGTAAAACACTTTTTGTTTAGTCATTTGACACTTTGGACTTTCGCCCTTATGGATTCAAAATATTAGTCCTATATTTCACTTCCATAACGTCATAAACATTTACACTTTACAGTTTCTATATTATAGAATTGATATTTTTTGCTTTTAAATAAAATTACATAAAAGAAAGCAAGAAAGGTGAATATTTCACTTGAGTTCTGATGTCTGGACTGCTGTCCATTCTGGGTGCTCCTATAACTAAAACAGGCCACCTACCAAGTGCCTAGGTAGATAAAATAGCTCATAACACTGAATTATACTATACATTATTATGAATTGAACTATTACTCTGACAACATTAACTGTCATCAATAGATCCCATAACTTCCCATAAAATATGAAGTCATTATGTCAGTAAGCACGATAGTGATCAGTCGAAAGCTTTTCGTAATGGAGGCTCCGTGATTTCCGGCGCCAGAGGCGCCATCTTGTGATGTAATGCGCGCGCATGTCATAGTGCACTACACAATGTCAGAGAAATCTGTTTTAATGAGCTTAGGTCATGACAATTTAAGAGTAAAGATTTGACGATTTGGAGGTGATGAAGTGCCTAATACAATTCTGTTAGGTATTTTCTTTTTTATTAGGTGCCCAAGGCTCAGTAGAAAGCGAAGTTGTTAGAGTCATTGGTCGAATCTGACTCAGATTCGAGGCCAAATCTTAAGTGAACACAGCAGATAATAAAAATTCAAATAAGAATAGCAAACATCATTTCCTGCAAAATAATTATCGCCATCAAACTGCGTTAGGTATCTTTTTATGTAAAACACTTTACAATTTTAGCACATTACCGTCTTTTCTAACATTAGAAAGCATTTACAGTAAATATGAGATGGTCACTGGGTACTCATCCTATTCATATCTTCCGTGGTATGAACACGTGTGAGGAATCCACTCTAACGCGTTCTTGTCATCCTATCCATATCTTCCGTGGTAAGAACTGACGCGTTCATATAGCAATTCCTAGCCATTTGTTGTTTTATTTGAATTGATTTCTAGTTTATCTATAAAGATTTTAACCTCATGTCATGGTTGAAGTTACACTAAAATTAATGTCATACTTTCCAATTTTGATGCTTATAAATTAATGATCATCTGCTTTGTGCCTCGAAAAGCACGTTAAGCGGTTGGCCCCGGCAATTGTGAAGTACTTTGAGAGTCGATATAGGGAGTTAGTAAGAACCTTCATAAAATCCTTAATTATGATCTATGTTTTAAATATCGTAGGTATCCCTTTGGGTTGCGGCGATCAGATTGTTCCCTGGAAAATTAATATTCAGTCGCATCTGGGTAAATTAGAAGCCGAACCCAACAAACTTAGGAATAATAAGGTTTTAAAGTCGTTATTTGGAATCTTAAATGTAATAGCAAAGCGAATAAAACCTCATTCTGACAATTATCTGTCGTCTCTCACGCATTGCGTATTAAGTACCCTAATCAAATTCACCAGCAAATCCTTACGCAACTTATCATGCACTTAAATCTACGCGCGATGATCCTAGGGAAAGGAAAACATGAACCGCATAAATCGAAACATCGCATCTTCCTGCTCGCAAGTCAAAGTTCATTTTCTCACATAAATCGCCTGAACTCGTATCGCTTGTGATGCAACAGAGCCTTTGCCCTCACTTTCTCTCAAACAATTGTTACTACTTTACAGCCGAAAGATAACAATCAATCTTTTTTTTCAGCTGTCATTTAGATTTTAACAAATTAGATATTAGTTATAGATATTTATGTCGAGTAAACAAGTTACCTTTTAATACTTGAATGCTTTGAACATAAGTTTAGAAGTTGGTCCTTCGAGTCGAACAATCAAAATCATCACATATCATCATGAATCTAAAAATGGCGTTAATCACGGACAAAATCTTAAAATATTTTAAGTAAAACTTAACAGTCAGACCTCACATTTCACAATCAAATAACTTGGAAACGTAAACTATTGATGTCAATTATTAAATACAAAATACATTAGAATGAAGCTCTCGTAATACGCAAACAGAAAGCATCAACAACGTTACGTAGATGTGGTTAAAATCTATAGGTATCCATTATAGCGGTACTCGGCTAAGGCTAGGTGCTGAATAAAAATTAGACTAGAAAAATTTAATTTTTATTTTTAATTTAATTTAAAATCTTTTACAAAACGATTAAAACATCTTAGTTCGTTAAATTGGATAGGATCATTATCTAAAAATGTCCGGGAAATCATTGTGTGTGTAAAATTATAATTATTTATGACAACAATATCAGCTAAAACGTTTGGTAGCATGTTCTAATCTCCTTTTAGAATTAATTTTTAAGTCACTTTGTACCTGCAATATAATAATTTAGTTTATTTTCCGCAGTGCATAGCCCTCGCGTTGGTGGCGTGTGCCAGCGCCGAGCCCCCGTCCGGCTACAATTACAACCGCCCGTCCGGCGGTGGCGGTGGTGGCTTCCACGGTGGCAGCGGCGGCGGCCTCATCGGCGGCGGTGGTTACCAGTCAGTATCCAGCGGATACCAGACCTCCGAAGGACAGAACGTCGACCCTCAACTCCTTGAACAGATCCGCTCCATTCTCCTTAAAGAAGAAGCCTCCTCCGGAGGATCCGGCGGACACGGTGGACACGGTGGTGGCGCTCCTTCCTCATCCTACGGTGCTCCCTCAACCTCCTACGGTGCCCCATCCACCAGCTACGGAGTCCCCTCTGCCCGCGTCGTCGGTATCGTGCTTGACGGAGTCCGCCAAGCCATCCAGGTCGCTCAATTCCAGCAGACCTCCTCCAGTGGATCATCCGGTGGTTACCCCGCGGCTGTGCCCTCCGGAAGCTACGGTGCCCCCGGCGGCGGATACTAAATTAACAAATATATCCGAACTTGTCAAGTACATTTAGGCGAGTAGCAACATCAAAGATTATAAAAAAGTAGGAGTACGTCTAAATGCCGTAGTCACATAAAGTTCGGATGGTCGACATTATTCGAGCACGCTCGTAACATCCCCGAGCAGCCCGAATATTTATTCGAATCTGACTGACAATCACGTACAATGTAGGTGATGTCAGTCCTGGCCGTTGTCACCGCTCCTGGCCAACGCTTGCGACTATGCACGCACACGGGTGAATACGTTCCAGCGGCTAACCAGTCGATGGTGGACGACGTTGACAGCTATTAGAGCTATCGCACTGATAGTTTGATAGCTGACAAGTCGCGCCACAAAGTGCGAAGTGGCTAGCCGCTGGGCTCGAATCACATTTGTATAAAGTATAGTGTAAGTTAGTTTAAAGTATTATTAAGTTTATTGTTTTTTCAAAAAAAAGAGAGAAAATAAATACATTTTGACACCGTAAACTTACTTTTTATTGAACCTTCGCCTGTATGAACACTTATGGACAATACTGTCAACCAATCAATATGAATGAAAACCGCAGTAACATGCCTCGCATCTCGTAAACTAAAATCTAAAATTCAAAGTCATGCATGAATAGAAAGAGAAATATTTTAATACCAGCTTGGTTCTTGAAAGCTCAAATAAAAAGCAATGAATGAAATTACTGTAAGCACTTATAAACATTGCAAAACATCAATTATTGTGCCATCTTATACACTTCGTGATAGTTCAATCTATGGAATTGAAGGAAAATGTTTATTGCTAGAGAACGTTGTTGATGTTGTTTCATCATAGAATGACCACGGGTCATACGATGGCATCGTATAAAATATCCTTTCCAAAGTAATAACGCAATCATAGAAATCTTATGATTACTTTAATAATATTCGATCAGAGAGAAGACGAATGAAAGACAAAGAATAAAATGTTTTTACAAGAAATCAATTTTAATTAAAAAAGCAAATTACGACAGTCTGACTCTGACGAGATGAACATTTGTAAGACGTCCAAAAAAAAATAGTAAATCCACTCTAAGCAGGTTAATCTTATAATAAGTATTGCACGGATTATTTACTATGAAGTCTGACAGAGTGAATGGTAACCACTCCAAGTTGTGCCGAGCACTTTATGTTGTTTCCTAATATAGCATAATAATCACCTTCAAACACTTCATTTGTTTTTACAGTGAAATGTTGCTAAGAATATGTTAGAATTAGAAACTTAAGTATTTGTAGACATTAAAAATTGGTATCGATTTGGTAACCACCAAGTAAAAGTAATGATAATGATAAAAACAATGGTATCATCAAAACAAACATTTTTTAATGCTGACTATCATATATTTATTGAAAAAATCTGTTATGAAACCTGACACCTTAGTTATCAACGACAAATACTGCAAAGGTTACGAAACTTTAGGAGAAAAAATTATAAATAAATAACGATAGTTTCCAAAAAAATATACCTATGTTTTATTGTAGATACTGTACCTAGGTCATATTATTAAACAATGCTATAACTTTGGAAAGCATGGAAATGTGTCACTGTATGTAGCGCGGTAATTTTTTCTTATACTTTTTAACTATTCTATAAAACTACAACAGTCCATACATAGTCCTATCACTTTTCCTTCCAAACCAAGTATGTTAAATAAACTCAAAATCATGAGGTAATAAATTCCACAAATATTTGATAACAGAATATTCACTCTGATTCAACATTTAAAAGCAATCAGAGTTAAAATCGTTAGTGATGACATCTCAATGGAAACCTCCACATTAGTTCTTATGGCAACAAACGCGATCCCAATAGCCCGAGTACCATCAATAGTTGTGAAACGCAATCCCACGGCTAATCTCACTAAAATTGCGGGCGTAATGCACGTTACATAAAATTACGTCATACAACGCGACTAAGAAGACAATGGTCATCACCCGCCGGCGACTTGAAGCATACATGTATGAGAATGATGATATTGTGAAATGACCGCGCGCAGTCATTCGGGTCAATGAAAAATCTAACATTTCCTGAAACGGTGGCATACCGACTCTGAAGCAATTCGTCAATATAACAAAAGTCGAGATTGCTATTGTGTCAGTATGAATGTGTTGCTATAATAGTTTAAGATATTTTTTATTTTATAATTTCAATGACTCCAAGGTTTCTAAACTGTAGCTAAAAGGACCAAAAATATTTTGGTCCTTTGGGCGAGTTTACATAACTCTCTAGTCATCTAGTATCCAGTCCATCGATTAAATTAACAATGATGATGTGAAATCATATCACAAACATAGGAAATCATATTAATGGCCACTACACATCGCTAACGATAAAAGGGAACATTGTAAATCAATAATTTATTCCAAACATGTGTCAAGTTGTAAAGTTCTGCGAAACTATCTTATGTGATGTCAACAGATTGTCTTGCGATGGATGCATCGAATACTAAGTGTATAATTCTACTTTCTCCGCTGTAAAGTTTAAGGACCTTTGTTTATCTAAAACTACATAAAATTAAAAGGTTTGAACCTTAGGTCATAGACTAGCCAGTCAACCAAAGGTCAGGGTATCATTGCACACAGGCTAGAGAGCCAGAGTCCTCATCACATTATAATAAAAGAATAAACCAGCCTGTAACTGTCCCACTGAAGGGCAAAGGCCTCTTCTCATACAGAGAAGGATCGAGCATTAATCACTACGCTAGCTCACGGCGAGTTGGCGATTTTAGATTATTTCCTTCCAATGTTTTCCTTTACCGTAAGCCAGTGGTAAGACACCACTGGCTAACGGACTAACAGACGGAACACAGATTAACTAAAAAAGTACATATATTATGACATCGAAAAAGTCACATTGGTACCTACATGCCAGGTTCGAACTATGAGTTCTATGAGCTTGCAAAGCGGGTCCGTAACCAATGCACCACCACGGCATACGTCATCACATTACTTTTATCGAAAACGTCCACTTAAACTTAGTGTCCAATAAATTCGTTTTTAATCCTGAAAGGATTAAAAACGAATTTATTGGATCGGATCCAAATACATCAAAAGACGAATTAACCAATTTGTAAGTAGAAGTCAAAGTAACGGTAATTAATTAATTAAGTAACGGTAAGTAATTTTTCAGCCTGAAGCAAGTCAATCGTCAAGATAACGAAACTGCAATCTGCGCCTGCACATTTCTAAGCCACACGTACGTAGTCTAATCGCATTCCTGTCGCAATGGCACATTAATGGTAAGATTCTGCCTCTGGGCTGTTGCGTGTGTCTATTGTTTGTTTAATTGCTAATTAGGTACCAAAGCTGTGGCAACGAGATTTGCTCATATCTCTTCGTTCCAGGAGAATTTTGGTACTATAGATATAGAATATAGATTCTTGTTACTTTACCATTTTTGAATCATGAGTGTTATGTAATGTTTCTTTTAGCGAAACAGTGATTGCTGAGCACGAGGTTCCAGGTACGATTTCCAAATCAAAAATAATTTATAAAGGATTTTTCCAACCGGAATAATTGGGTAAAAGCTTTGGGTATCCCAAATCCTTGCTGCAGTGCATCGATCCATTTCTGTTGCTAATGACTTCAGTGGATAAACATCAAAATTTATTTTATTATAGATTTCTCAAAAGTGCTAATTGAAAGTTAAAGCGTTGATTGCTCAATATTTTCTTTCACTTAAAATCATTTGTTTAGTACTACAGATGATAATAAGATATACAAACATTTTAACATAATATTGGCATTAGGTATCTTATATTAGGCTTAGGTACCATATAAATTCTACTATTAGGTAGATACATTTTGATTAGCATGTCATGAAAGGACATATCTCCATAACAATCATCAAACACAACGGAGGTGAACATCCTTCTGCTCAATTACCGCTTTTATTATATTTTCTGTAGCTGCTATTACTTAAATTCTCTAAATCAACGACGCGACGCGGCGACGCTCCGTTGTCAAAAAACAACAAAAACCAAATCCTAATCTATTAGGTATACTTTTTATATAGGTATCTACTGATGCGAGGATGTATATTGTATATCCTCAAATGTGCGGACCTACTTGCGCTACAACATAGTGCAATAAACAGTAACTTTTTTATATGGCATGTGTCATGTTTTAAAATTACGATTCTGTTCCAGTGTGATTTTTATATTTGTAAAATTAAGTGCAGTAATAAATTAGCCTTCAAGCAGATCGCTAGTTTCCTTTAAATATCTTCTAAGCTAGCAGTAAGAACGTGGTACGCAGCTTGTAACGCACTCACACTAGGTTAATCTTCTCATTTCCAGGTTGAGGCAAACCCTCTGGGCCCTCTCAAGAGGCATATAGTGACAGGCTAACGCGAATTTTTTCTTCACATCTGTCCTGCACATTCAGTCAGTTAACTTGAACATTGAACAGACAGAAATAATAGCTCAGTTGGCAAAATGATTATCGTATCTAATCAGAAAGTCAAAATCCTACTCGATTGCTACATGGATTGTGATGTGGATTTCTACCGCTGCTAAATATAAAAAATATGCTGCTAAAATATAATTTGAGTCATATAGGTAATTAAAATTGAATAAATTTTAAAAGTCTTGAACTCTTGAACCATGTCAGGCTATTCACAAGAGATTTTTATATAAGTATAGCTATATATAGCATATTCATGTCTCCAAACTTTCCTTTCTATTTTAAAGTTTTTTCTCCAAAACACTGCAAATTGACCGCAAGCATTATTATTGTTAGCACACACCAAAGTAAAAGCGGTAGAAATAGAATTTTAAGTAAACAGCCTAACAGGATTAATAATACTTAAAGTGAAATCTTTATTTGCTTACAGAATTAATTGAAAGGCTTTTATATAAGACTCATCGCCCATCTAGAACTAAAAATAGTCTCGTGGCTGACGAACTGACTCAGACAACGCACTGCCTAAATCACTGGTCCTAGAGATTAGAAATTTAGAGGAAATATTCCTTGAGTACCTTAAAAGTGTATTATAGAAGGAATTTTACAAATTCTATCTATAAACTGGTAAAATAGGAGATTAAATATCCGAGATCCACACTGACACACAATCGCGGGCGAAGCGCTGGTAGTAGTCGCTATAACCTTGCTACTCTGAAGTTCAGCTCTGTGCTATAAGTATGGTGGTGCCAGCAGAGCCCTGGGCCCCAGACACAGGGCGCAGACCTTACAAGGGCGCAGAAATAACCAGACCAGGACCAATGGATGCAGTTATAGAAGTACCAGGCCCATAAAAGGCTAGTTGAGTAAGCGTGACACGAGAGGGTATGAACAACAGTTTCGGACCTACGACCGGGACCTTTGACTTGGCAGTCTAACGGTCATGCTACTAGGTCAAATCACTGCAAAAGCGTATTGTCATAACTACATTATATGCTTTTACTGTTATTAAACCTAACATATTTTACCTAAACTTTTTTAATGGGACACAACTATACGAACTTTCTAATGCAATACGCATGCTCAGAACTATGTACTCTCAAATGACACTTGAGTCAAGTATTATTTGAACATATGCGGAGAAAATTGCCAAACCGTTGACAAACAGTAATTTACATTTATTTACTTGCTGGTAGATTTAAATAATTAAATATACGTATATCCCTAATATAATTATGATGTTTGTAAGAAACAATTGGTAAAAAAAAACCATGAACTGTTATTTTGGTCCTTTCGCCCTCATTTCTTAAGTAAAGAATTAGGTATATCTCTACTATGTAGGAATTGATTGATCATTTGTCATTATCTACCGATTGTCTTAATTAATAATTTATATTCATTATTGATATTTAATACAGGTATTATTTTGATAATGTCAATGCGGTACCCGTAAGCCCATTCTGGATCGAACAGGGATTTCTTTACTTATTTTTTCTTTATACAAAAAAATCGCTGTCGACGATCATCTATTTTACATAGACTGCACATACAAAAGGCCTAGTTTAGATAATTCCTTGTTAATGCTTATCTAGGGTTAAACCAGTCTGGTTTTGGAAGTACACGGTACTTAATACATAGTTGTCATAGTGTTTGTAATTAAAGGACTGATTGCTAATAATAAGAATAAACACACACATTAAAACGTAAATGGATAAGCTATTTTGTCTATTAAACCTCTATAGGGTACGAAAGTGAAACTACACAAGTTCTTCACAAAATATATTTAATTCTCGATACTATTTGAATTAATTTCATCACTTTCAAATCACAATGCGATTTCAAACACATTAATATCAAATTATCAACATGAAATAATTTCAATTTACATACTTTTGCCTTGCTTTCATTGTTCTACTTAAAATACTAGGAATTGGCACTTAGTGAGCACAATAATAATAATGTACATGATTATTTACATTTATTTTAAAAATAATACTTAGTTTTACGTATTATGATAGAGCCTGAGTTTAGAGAAGATGGATCACTACTTATCGGTCTTACGATGCGATGCCAGGTTTTTATTATATTGCAGAGGATAGTGTAGGTAACACAAGATATTGGTCCTCCTGTACTTAAATTCAGATTTATTTACATGAACCCTACTTTGTCTTATTATTAGGTTGGAACTATTGGACGACTTAAAGGATAAAAATATATTATTAATATTATTTTCATAATATATTTGGTTCAGTTGATTGTTATTGTTAGTTAAAATATCTAGCTTAATTTCTTCAAAAAAATAATTTTAATAACTGGCATCATAAATCACTTTTAACTTTTAAATAATAGTAATGTAAGTAATATTGCCTTTAAGTGGTATTGCCTATTTGAAGCCGAGCTTATTTCTATAGTTTTTGATAAATAAGCTTTGTCACAACCAAATTTAAGAGTATTTGTATGACGTGGACTCATAGATGATAGAAATTATATTACAAATTATTGTTTAAAGGCTTACAATTCTAACTTGGCCTCAGGCCAAGGCTTAGCTGAAAATATTGAGCGTGGCAGTGTTTCTGACTCGATATAAATTATAAATATAACTAGATTATTATGCTATTACCAGAGGCCTACTCAGGCCTAACACTGTCATAGAAAATAAACTGTATACAGGCCTAAACCTAGGTTTAAAATCACTTTCGAATCATATCAACATTTTACTGTACAATATTTAGAATAATCACTGCATTTGAACATACTTATAATTTACATATTTTTATTGTATAAGCTTTATCGAGATAGCCTTATAAATATTTAGTTTATAGGAACAATATGATTATTAAAATAAATTTAGATGATTTTATTAATCTAAAATCTTGTTCATTTATCATGTCATCGCAATATTTTGTCTATAGTTATTTATGTATTATATCAATACATATTATAATGATTTTATTTCCATTATTAGATTATCATTTTTAGGTACCTACATTTTTTTTACATTTTGCAAAAATGTAGGTAAGTGGCTCTATTACCATTTTTCGGAAAATGGTAATAGAGCCACTTATCTACATTTCTGCAAAATATTAGAAAAAATGTCTTAGGCATTTGTTATGATGTATTGCCAAAATATGCCCAAAAATTCTTGAATTTAAGCAACCACTTGAAAAAAACAGTGCGCTACATGGTTCTATATTCTGTATTTCTAATATCTAAAAGAGATAAAGATATAAATATGTGAACAATAAAATTTTAATAAATGTCGACAAATACGTCAATATAGTTAAGATTATAAATAAATAAAGAGCATACTATGTTCAATAATATAAAATTAAATGCATCATTACAGTAATGGAATCGTTTATAGTAAAATTAGGATAATGCTAAAAAAAATTTGACACAAAATAAAAAATGGATAGCAGTAAAATTTTTTAGAAATCTTAACCTAAATCACATCCAACTAAATTAAAAATTAATTACAATACGAAATTGCAATTTTTATTTCGCGTCAATTATTTCAATTAACTTTACAATTGAAATTACACAATTTTGTAGACGTCATCAATTTCGACCAGAATTTTAACTTGTAGAAAAGCATTTCGATAGCACCAGCTGGATTACGAATAGTTTAGTTGACAGAGCGGCTGGTGTTCTTAACCAGAAAGTTTAAATCCCGCTCGTAACCTTTTTTTTTCTACAACAAATTATTACTTGTGGGTTCACTTCACTTGCCAATTATCGCATGTGAAGCGAACCCATGTTTTAAAATATTATACCTAAAACAAAATCTTTTATAATTTATATCCAAACAGGACTCTTCCTTTCCTAACTAAATATGTACAGAAAAGGACAACAATATTGTAAATTACTAGAATACTCATATTTTTACATATTATCATTAATTAGTTCACTTGCACCGAATACCTAGATTAAACCCTGTACTATCTAGCACCTTTTTTCTCTACTTCAGCTGCTTTCTCTGCTGACGTTTTCTTTGCAGTTTCAGCAGACGCCTTTTTGTCGGCTTCAGCCTTTTTCTGCGCTGCTGCTTTCTTTTCGGCTTCAGCTTTCTTGTCTGCTTCAGCTTTAGCCTTTTTTTCAGCTTCTAATTTTTTATCTGCTTCAATTTTCTTCCTTTCTTCTTCACCTTTTTTTGTATTTTCATCCTGGTTGTCGGCACTTTCTTCTGGCCACAATACTTCTGGATGGTTTAACATATAATATATCATTTGTTTCTCACTACCATACGTAGATGCTTTCGTACCGAGGCACATCAAAAATTGAGGTTTTTCCAAATTTTTGTCACAAGCAACAGAATGGAAAATATGAATCAAACTGTCATCGGCTGCTCTAAATACTGATAAGTTAGATTTAATAAGGGTTTCAAACATTTGAACGTCTTCTAATCCCCAACCTTTAATTTTTAAATCAAATCCTCCGACATTTTCAAAATCACATTTAAAAATGCCAAGAATACCAAAACCATACTGTCTAAAATAACCATAATCATTACTTATGTCTTTACTGTACTTCAAATTAATCAATTCTTTTTCAGTTTTTACATCTTCCAATTCTTCCTGCAAGTCCATTTCTTCTAAATCAGGTTCAGGCACTAAAGTATCACCCAAAAGTTTATTGTAATCATCACCGTTCACCACATCATTATTGTACTCACTAAACACTACAGGGAAATAAACTTGATGATGTTTTATAGTGTGTATTCTTATTCTCCTAAGAGTATTAAAATTAAACATCATATCAACGTCTATGAAAAAAACTAAGTCATCACCTGTACACAGTTTAAGACCTTCTGTTAGGGCAGCTCCTCTGGAGAAAGTTTCTGTTCCCATTGGAACGAATTTTATGTCTTTGCCGTACATATCGATGTAGTAGTTTATTAAATTCTCTGTGTTTTTATAATCTTGAGGACTATTTGAATCTAAATACGTTACAACTATCAAAGATACAGCTTCGTTGGTCTTTAGTACTATATCTTCGAAATTTCTCATAAATCTCGCAAAAGTTTCTTGTCTTCCAGACAGTGGTAGAATAAAATGTATCCGCCTGTCGGATACCGAATATCTTTCGGAGTCCTCTTCGCCCCATTTTAATACTTTGGGTAGATTCTGTAGTTTCATGAGTCCGCTCTCGAGAGCTTCTCTGACGTTCAATTTATCTAAGAAGCTGTCTTGTTGTTGGCGGGACTCGTCGAAGTCTTCGTAATCCAGTGGGTTTGCGTTGGTATCGGATTTGTCCAATATTTCTGGGTCTTCGAACGGAGGTGCTTCTCCCATCGGCAATTCTCTGATCTCTATTCCTGAAATCATTAAAATGTTATTAAAAGCAACCAATAACTAAAGGTCTTGCAGACGGAGCATAAGTATTCTTCCAAGATAAGTTACCAATCATCACGCGAAATACGAAAGCTCTTGATTTTTAGACTAAGATGTAGACTATTTTGAGTCGTGATAGCCTAGTGGTGGTGACCGTTGACTGGCAAGTCAGAGGTCTCGGGTTCGAACCCAAGGCGCGCACCTCTGACTTTTCGTAAGTTATGTGCGTTTTATAAATTAATTATCACTCTCCGTGCCTCGGATAGCACGTTAAGCTGTTGGCCCCGGCTGTCAATTGTAGATCTTTGACAGTCGTTACGGGTAGTCAGAAGCCCGAAAGTCTGACAACCAGACTTACCAAGGGGTATCGTGTAACCCAGTATGTGGGTTGTGGAGGTCTGATAGGCAGTCGCTCCATGTAAAACACTGGTATTCAGCTGCATCCGGTAGGACTGGAAGCCGACCCCAACATAGTTGGGAAAAGGCTAGGCAGATGATGATGTAGACTATTTTGAACCAAATCTCACCGTATTATAGAAATGTCCCCACGATATTTTTTATACAAAAACAAGTGTCAAAATCTTTTGTAAGTATTCTTCATTTGAGAAAAGGTATGTTAATCTATATTATAATTACATTATTATTTCGTTAGTATGTACACTCAGTGTATTTCAACTGAAAAAGTAATATTTCTAAATCCTTTGTAATGTACATAGAGTATCTAAGAACAATTTTGCTTTACTGTTAAAATGATTGACGTTGAAAACGTTGAAGATATCATTTTATCTTTGAAGAAATAAATCTTCTCCTCACTCTGTTCAATGCTATATTTAGGATATTAGAAATACTTATGCAAATATGTCTACTTTACGAGAACATGACACGCGATACCTACGGCCAATCAGTAACAAATCAAAACCATTTTTATTATCTGCTAATTAATGTAAAAAAGAAGTTTCCTTTAAATTACGAAAATATCTATTAACAAACAAGGTTACCAACTTAATTTTACCCTTTTCATGCAACTACATCTTAATTCGATAATTAACGCAATAACTATCACGCTATACCTGTTGGACACCATACAGATAGAAACACAATTAGCGCGTTAAGGCGTAGGTGTCCCGAGCATCAGAAGACAGAAAGTACAAAACAAAATAATCACCAGTAAAACTCTGCTGCAGATACGCGTGTCTCCTTACAGCGGCGGTCATCTTCCGTCCTCTGTACCGCCTATACTTCAGCAGCAGATCCAGGACATGGTCCGCGCCGTGCAATGGTTGCAACCTCGTGTATCCATATAGTAACTCGTTGAAGTCGATGACGCGGCCCCGCTGTCTTGATGGCGCGTTTATTATCTCCATCACCTATAAATTTAAGAAGTGTGTTTATGATACCCACTAATTAGGAAAGTAATTAAGTATGAATAATTAAGGACTTTAAACTACTGCAAGCGATGATACGCTGAGGGCGCATCGTACGAAGTCCTAAAGTCAATGCTTTCCATGAGCAGTGAATGTGAAGCTACACACTTGGTAAAGCAGTGACCGTCTAGTGGTACGACCCTTGGACTGCCAAGTTAAAGGTCGTAAGTTCGAAACCCAGGCACACCTCTGACTTTTCGGATTCATGTGCGTTTTAGAAATTAAGTATCACTTGCTAAAAATGGTGTAGGAAAACCTCGTGAAGAATCCAACATCCAACACACCTGAGAGATTTTTCAACTGTGTGTTAAGCCATATCAGAAGCCTACGGGCAATTTAAACTCTTGTTTATCAACCATGCGATAAAGAAAGAAAGCCACTTGGTGACTTCACTGAATATTAGGACCTTTTCCCCTAAGACCATAGTCAACCTAATGATGGAATAAAAACTCGGGGAGGTCTTGTAATCTTCTGAGGCACAGCCAGATCATTTCTGGTCGTAGTGTCTTGAAGGCTGTGTAAAAAATCTTACTTACATCATACACCGAATACGGACGAACCACTAATGAAAATCGAACTACCATATAAAAGCTATGTGTGTGTATTAACTATAACTATACAATAAGAAGACAGATGACTTACTTCTCGTACAACATCATCGAGAGCCTCTTTGAGTGGTCCTTCGATTCGCCTCTTAGGGTTGGCGTGACTGTGTGAATACAGAGACTTGCTGATGAAGTCAAATGGCACTATCTCTTCAACATCATTCGGTTTGAAGCGATTCAGGTCTATTGGAGCACCTGAAATTGTTAACAAACAAATTCAATTAGTGACATCAAATTTAAAATCTAGGCACGATGCCCTTATAAATGATTCGAAAAAGTAGTATACACATAACTTACTGTATCTGTTTTCTCTTCATCCTAAGGTTTGCTGGTTAAAAACTCGGTATTTATTTATTGGTACCTATTTTTAAATTTTCATTACGTGTATAATGAAGAATCTTTTGGTTTCAGTATTGGTTAAGCCTTTTTTATGAAGGTAACCTACTCATCCAGGTCTCAAAGCCTCTTACCTAATATTTTATTGTTTCCTAAGTATTCAGGCTGCCCAATCTTGGCCGGGAATAGGGGCACGTCTTCCTGCAGCATGTAGTTAGGGACCTCGTCCTCGGGAACCTTTAGTTCACGCATCGCCGACGCTATGTCCCGGTGTAGGTCTAGAGAACGTTCTCGAAGCTCTTGGATTCGAAGATTCTGAAAATGGAGAGTAGAACCTAATTTAATATTTTGATAGAGAGATTTTCTAAAACTTGAATCAGAATTATGTGATCCACGGACAGGGAAAGGTAAAAATACAATCATAATTATAATTATATTATTAATTATATTATATACCCTTTAACTTCCAAACACAATATTAAAATCTACACATCTTTTGATTTTCTAGTGAAATGCATCCCCCGCAAAGTAAAATAGATACATCTTCTCTGCAAGCTCTTCTATTTACATAATAATCAGCTGCAAATAATAAAACATCAAGATGCCGCACCCTTTATATTTTCTAGGGTTCTATATTATCACTATCACCGTTTCCACATGTCTTTTGCGAGTAGTACACACATTCAGATTCATTGTGCGCATCGATAACAATACTGATAAAGAGTCAGGCGAATGTTAATACGTTTATTGCACTCGAATTATCTTGTTTACATCCGTTACCCTATTTAATATTAATACTTTACTTAACATTACACGATAGTAATCGTCAAATACTTTCAATAGCGTAATAGCAAGATAGGACAGATGTTTGATTATTTAGACCTCTAATCGGAAGGTCTCGGACTGTCTCTTAATGTGATCAGTGGTAACATATATGTAAGCCAAATTCCAATCGTTCTAACTCTACAAGCCCTAACTTCACAAACTCTACACCTTAGGCTGACATGGACACACGGACTGCATCGCAACGACCGCGTGCAGACGATATATTTAACTGCATGCAGTTGTACTTTCGACTGCGTGCAGTCATGATATCAACTGCACGCGGTCGACTGCAGTCATGATATCAATTGCACGCGGTCGGCTGCAGTCATGATATCAACTGCACGTGGTCGGCGTTAGTCGAGTAAAGTCAATATCAATTGCATGCAGTCGTGCCTTCAACACTACGCGACACTACACAACTGTAGCCGACCGCTATTTTTTTCTTTTTGTCCTAGCCTAATCATCATCTACATCAATACTTATCATCCGTCTAGCAACATTTTCCTTATCCTTACGCATTTCTTTGGCATAGGGTCTTAAAATAATCTTAATAAAGTTTTGCAAGTTAAATATATCAAAGGCTTTTTACGATCCAACAAGATAAATGCCGCGAGCTCATCTGTGCAATCAAAGTACTATAAACAATAACGAAGATGTTTAAAAATAAAACAACGAATCCCTTCACCTAAGAGTATGAATAAATTAAGCTGTATTGAGAGTTCCTCTAGAACGGAAGCTGATTTCTGTTCAAGGATATCGTGCGGTTTGGAGATTGTTCGAAGCAGATGTAGATTTATAAAGTATGTATATAAATATTGACCACAAATCTCATCCCATTTTTTAATGTTTCTATTTATGTGGTTTATAATGACATATCATTGGAAGCATTGGGAAGCATCTATTGTTTGTTGCATCTCAAGACACCAATCTTTTAGCAAAAATTATGAATGTTTATCTTTGTAAATAAATAGTTTACTTACCCTAAATAATTTATTTTCAAATATTAAATAGTTTGACATAAGTATAAAATGAGTACTTACAAATTATTTTATATTTATGTTTGCTCTTTGTGATGAGAAAATTGTGGTTCGTAACTAGACTTATTCATACTCGTAGTTTTACTGACGTTAAACATCAAAGGGAGTTGTTTCGTGCGTACGCGCAGATTTATAGCTTCCACATAGACCTGGTTTGATGCTAGGGATGTTATAAATAATAAATTTAACCTTAACCAAGAATTGTATTCTCTCATATATACTTACTATATTATTATTATTATTTGATTATACATAAAAATATACAATAATGTCTAATGTACATTAGCATGTACATTATAATGTACATTAGTATTATATAGCCGTAGGACATACGATTTACTCGTACGCCGAATTCACTGCATTCATGGTCAAAAAACAAGATGAACTTGACATTAATTGACATTATAACTTAATATTGATTAAAGGTACCTACTCTATTTAATTAAACAGTGGATAATCCACTGAATTTGCTCATTGATTAATGTTTACTTTTATTTATTAGGTTCAGCGTTAATAGTAAATAAGTCATAGTAATACTGCAATGTAATTGTGTAAAAAAATATTTGGAGTACAAAATTTTACAAATTAAAATCTCGATGACATAAAATGGGGCGACATCATATTATAGTACAATATTGAAATGAAAAAGAACTGACAGAAAAGATTTTTTTAAACTTTTTCTAATATGTACAGAAGAGAAAAAATCTGAAAGCTGTATATTTTTAATTAAATCTCACAAAAAACAGGGTCTCTATCCAAGGAACTCCAAATTATGAAGTGTCATGTAGGGTATCGTATGAAAGGGCTCCATTGGCACAAGCTTTTTAATTATTTTTATGATGAATAGTTTTCAATTCGATATTCTACAAAAAGTCCGACTCGCACTTGTCCGGTTTTTTTATACGAAAACCATAGAGTATTCAAGAAAATATAGAGTGATAACGTCAACCACATTGCCTTGTGCGGAGCGAAAGCAGGTCTCACCATACAAATGTTAAAATGTCATTTTTTCAAATTGTGTTTTCTAGACATTTTTCAAAATTTAACTCAGCAGTTAACCATGATATAAGCTAAAATGTAACTTTTTCGCTCGTGGAGCCTAGTTGAGCCGCAGTCGATCGAGGTATGATCGCAAACGGAGCTCGTGTCGCGGCCGCGTTGTTCATACCCGTGCTCACAGTTCATACTTCTATAGGGTTGCTCTATATTTTCTTATATACTCTAAGACGAAAACCTAAATAGACAATCCAATGAATAATTAATTGCCATAGATAAGTGTGACTAATTAGATAATGTAGGTATTGCTATTTGTAGCAAAGACGCAAACGAAGCAGGAATTAATAATAACAACATAAATTTGGTTCTAAGAAAGCAGCTAAATAAAATGTACTTATACACAACAACACGTGGCATTACAATGTCCTAGAACATCGAACTGCAGGAAACGATATATTTTTAAACCAAATGTACTGTGTTTGAAGCAATTTATATATAAGGTCTTACTTAAAATATTATAATTATTTAGGAGGTAGAAAGCTGCAAAAACGCTTTTAGAAAAAAAATTGTTAAAAATAGAATCAGATATTTATTTTTTTCGCTTGCATAAAGTTATCGCGGTTACTGAAAAGAAAGACTTGCGAGGCGCTCGTTACTGAACTGCTCCATCCACGATTTTTTTCCATTCATCACTTGCCGAATGTATTCGAAACAGATTGCGAAAATACATACTAAGTACATATTCAAAATGTAATAAAAACATAAGGAAGCCTATTTTTAAAGATATTTCAACAGTTTTATAAATCAAAGTCCTATGAGCCTCTACTCTGTCACTAGGTTGTTTATCAACCACACGATATCAGACATAATTATAATTATACATAATTATAATATATCTATGGGCCTATGCAGCCTGAAAATAAAGGTTTTTTATTATTTTTATTTATTATTATTATAATTCTACTGTGACTTATACGCGAATGACCAAGGAAACAACATTTAATTAAATTAATTAGGAAAAAAATAATTTAATAGTAAGTTTTTTGAACTATACGAAGCATCTTTGCAGCCTATAGATCTATTCCCCTAAAATATTTTTCATTATAAATGTAGGACCTTATATTCTAGATTGCAGTTGTTAAAGTCACAGTTCATGTTATAAATCTTCGTTTAATAGCTTCTTGTGGGTATAACTATTTTAATAAAGGAAGTAATTAACGAAACGTTTTCTTAGAAAATCTATCTGTTTATTCTCGCGATCACAAAACGTGAATTTTTAGTTTTTATTTTTGATCGGTAGAATAGAATACATCAACGATTAATAATGCAGTTATTATATACAAAGAATACAATAAAATATAGGTATTATTAGTAGTCTACTTACCAAAACAAAATATAAATAAATAAATACACAAATAAATAGATAGTTAATAATAAATAAATACGCGTAAATACACTCGCTCTTGAGAATGGACTCTGTTTGAGTTCGGAACTAGTCGGGAATTCCCATAATTATTATCGCATTCCCGAAATAAATTCGTGAGTAAAGACGTTATAATATTTAATAATAGGTTAAGTTATGTTTGGTATATTTATATTTATTGAGTCGTGATAGCCTAATGGTTTGACCGTTTGACTGGCAAGTCAGAGGTCTCGGGTTCGAACCCAAGGCGGCACCTCTGACTTTTCGTAAGTTATGTGCGTATTATAAATTAATTATCACTCTCCGTGCCTCGGATAGCACGTTAAGCTGTTGGCCCCGGCTGTCAATTGTAGATCTTTCACAGTCGTTACGGGCAGTCAGAAACCCGTAAGTCTGACAACCAGCTTACCAAGGGGTATCGTGTAACCCAGTATCTGGGTTGTGGAGGTCTGATAGGCAGTCGCTCCATGTAAAACACTGGTATTCTGCTGCATCCGATAAGACTGGAAGCCGAGCCCAATATAATTGGGAAAAGGCTAGGCAGATGATGAATTTAGGGAACTAAAGTCTCACCTTAAAATAGGAATGTATTCTGTACATTTGGCGATGATCCTTGACAGGATGAAGTGTGATAGCTCGATGTACTTCTCTGTTCTTAAGTCTACCGGTGTACGCCAGCGAGCCACTGCCGTTGTGATGCAGAATCGTTTGCATCTGAAAAAGCAAAAATAAATAAATTAATTAAATGAAATATTATTCTGAAATTGTCTGAAAGTATGTAAAATAGTATTTATACGACGTATTTAGACGTCGCGTATTATTTAAATTATTTGTATTTTTATTTTGAATATTAAATGAGAATATTATCACACACCAGAAATTGAATTTTTACCGATAAGAAAAATACGGTATACCTATATTTTGGGACTTTTAGATTGCACACAGAATGACTAAAATGCGACAATAAAACGAACGCCCACAATTCAAAATTGAAACGATCAATTCTTTGTGTGGGTATTGAAAACCACAAACGCTTTACCAGGCGCGGGCGCAGGCGCAGGTAAACGAACAGCCTTGTGTTAGTGGGATAATCTGTTACGGTAACAGTTTACAAACTTTTGAGTTATTGTGAAAATATATCGGATTGATAAATGTGTTCCAAGATCTGACTTAATTGCTTCCTTTGTTTGAGATAAATGTAGTAACTACATACTTAGGTAGATATAGTTTTCAAGACACGGATTACACATCTACTAAATCGGCTAAATTTACTGAAATTACATAAATCTTCATTCTCTATCATAAATTATTTGTTTATTAAAGAAAGAACCTAGGTAAGTTCCGCGACAAAACGCGTTAAATCAGGGAAAAACCGATGGTCTAGCAGAAAGACTCTCGACTTCATTCACACATAAATAGGTAAATAGAAATTTGACAACACGAAGGAAGGAGAACTTAAAACAGTTAGTAGGTACCCAAGCATCAAAAAACCCGTAAGTACCTTCTTATTTATTTTAATAGTTTAACAGTTCAAGGAACTAAATGAATAATGGCTAACAGAATTAACTAACGTCCGTTGCGAGGTTGCGAACATGCGACTGACGTTAGACTTGACAAAGATGTTCGGAAGGCGCCGGCGCCGGCACAACGTGCTCTACTATTATAGGAAAACGCTAAAGACCAATTTCCAGTAATAGTTTTATTGAGAAACTCGCAAAGATGTTATTTCTGAGAAAAGAAGTAAGTAATGAGTACCTATGTAAGGACTCTTCATGCTTTTTAGTATTACTGATTGATTTTATTTTGAAAAACAAATGGGTAAGGATATTGATTTTATTATTGCTTACCGTTTCTAAAATCGGATAAATACCCAAAACAGTGTTTTTTTTTGTATAATACTTGCAGAACAACAACAACACTTGACGCATGCCAAAAAAGTTTAAATACTTGTCTTTTTTAAACGGTTTTACTTAGCTTGAGACCGGTTTATTATTTGGTTCAAATTTAGTAATTGATATTTTACCCCCTTCCTGTTGACAGATTGATCTGATATTTGATAGAAAGCTTTAGTTTTGATGACAAAACCGTTTTACGTAAAAAAAATATTTTTACTTATATTATTTCCATTGACAGTTTTACGACGTGTATTCAAAGTAAATTAGTCAACAAGTTATTACCTAATATAGAAATGTAAATATACAACGCCTAGGTTGCTGCGTCCGACAAGATGTACTGCGGGCGATAAGACCGTACACGTTCCTTATTTTAATGTAGTTTCCTTAAAGAACTGTCTAGTATGTAGCAATGATAGGACTTATAAGTTATACCAGAATTAGCGATAAACGTGTGTCTTAAAAACCTTGATTTGCTTATCCCTTCGGTAAATTCGGGCATCATGATATATTTTTTTTCACCACCTGATGGAAAGTGGTTACCGTAACTCAGGGGTCACTGAATGGCGAATCGCGGTCCGGATCCAGACTATTGACTTTTTTGTGCAGATCTTGATATAACTGTTCTGACAGAACAAAAAATTTATGTTCTTTTATATTTACGTCAGAAGATCGAAGTCTACCTGTGTCTTTTAGATTTTAAATATCGTTAGGAGAGTAGTACCTAACATTTAAAAGATTGTTTAACAGCCATCATTTACAGAAGCTGACAGTCTTTTATAAACCTATGGACACCTGCAACAGCAAAAGTGTCACTTGAGGAATACCAAGGGTGCTATTCATTACTCTGGCGCTGAAGTTAATTTTCATAATTCTCGTAAACCTACTAAGTGTACAGCCTGTAAAACTGTTTACCTCAAAAGGACAACTTGCCGTAAAGATAAGGTACAGTTAACATTTCTGTATTCAAATTGATGCGACAGTCGCCTACAGGCAGTCGTGAGTTCTAATCCGGCCGCTGAATAACTGCATTGGACCCATTCTTGGTGAGCTTCGACGATTTATGATGATAATTTACTATGTGGTTTGGTCCTGGTTCTTTTATCGGTCTTTGTTGTGGGATTGGAACTTTTTGGGCCATTTTGTTTTACTTACGAGCAATTGTATTGTATTTTACCTTATATCCTCATCAAATCCAAAATTCACTTTGCTTTAGTTCAGTGTTCGCGAGATGTAGGTATTTTTGTATTATAGAATATTTTGGCCATACGATTTGCGTAGCGTAAAAATGATTCGGTATCTGTGCTAGGTATCTTGGGTTTGATTCCCGCATAGATCCCGTCATTGGACCTGTTAGGTGCTACCACAGTATAACAAAATAAAGTGCCACTGCGGCGAATGAAGCCGCGTGAGGATCAGTTCTAAATGAAAAAACCTTCGCTCAATACATTTCGATACTCAGAAACTATCTGACGGTGTATTATCGTTAACACGAAATAAATCAATACACCAATTTGTATTTGGCATATTTATACCAAGAAATTTACACTTAATGTCCAAACATAATGTTAATAAAAATGTTTTACAACGTCTGTTTCTCGTCTAGATAAAATAAATTGGCCTAGATTTTTGTAATATATTGTAGGTACGTAAGTTATGACGCAGCTACAACTCAATTTAATAATTTCTTACAAGTCGGAGGAAGCTAACTACGGAATGTCGGTCGTTGGTATTAAAATTTTTTTGCTCATTTTTCAAAAAACTGCGTTCGTGATTTAAATTTTTTAGTTGTATGAGAAGGAAAGTTGTAGAAGGGTTTTCGTTCACTTAAATTGAAAATGATAACTTAACTTTAAAAGCCGTGTTAATCTAGTGATATCACTTGTTGACAGTTGTTTACATACAGTTGTTAGATATTTCTCTACGAGTAATAGGGTGCTCTTGGAACTGGCAACTAGATTCACTATTTATAAACGTAAACAGTACCACAGTACAAACGAGTTTTAAGTAAATCTGCTGTTACTAATCACGGTAAGTCACACAACACTAATAGTGAGTAAGGTGAATGGATGAAGATTTTTAATATTTAAATAAAGGCACTGATCAAGGTAATTCATTGATATTATTGGGCATTCTACCACACCGAGAGTGACGAAGGCGAACGCAGTGAGCCTTTGGAACGACAGGTGGGGTAGAATGCCCAATAATATCCTACTCACTTATAATATGTAACTAATATTAGATTTATGACTATTCATAATTCTCAATTCATAATTCATTTTCACTGATAGCCTAGTGGTATGACCGTCGACTGACAAGTCAGAGGATTCGAGTTCGATCCCAAGGCGCGCACCCCTGACTTTTCGTAAGTTATGTGCGTATTATAAATTAATATCAGTTGCTAAAACGGTGAAGGAAAAACATCGTGATGAAACCAGCACACCTGAGAGATTTTTCAATGGTGTGTAAAGCCATGTCAGAGGCCTACGGGCGGTTTAAACTCTGACACCAGGTTGTTCATCAACCATACGATAAGAAGAAGAAGTGCCTAAAATGTTCTACATGAATAAAAATATTTTGATTTTGATTTTTCAAATCAATAAAGCCTTAACAGTTGAATGGATCGGGATTTATTCGAAGCCACAGTTAAGACTTGGTCAACAATATAAAGGAAAGTGTCGTATGACAACACGTCGCGTCGCGTTGTAGTGGAACGAATCGCAGCCTCCGAGCGAAAGTGCACCGGAACATTCAGCTACAAGATGTTTTCATACCGTTTTCAGTGAAAATGAGCAAAATATACTTTATTTTTATTTGTGTACTAAACCGTGAATGAACAGAATAACTATGAATACTCGAGCGATTTCGTTTTTAACGCTTTGACTGCCAGACTGCAGACACAATGCAAATTCTATTGTTTGTCGGACACCATGTGTCCCCCATGGCGTTTAATGAATTAATCACTAAACAAAATTGGTTTAATTCATTAATAATTTATTTATAACCGTAATAACTATAGGTATTAACAGACCAATCCAGCGCTCAATGAGATGTAGATACCTAACTAATGATATGCCGCAAATAGTCACTCATTTAAGCAATGAAAGCACCAAGTACTGCTTCACCTATGTAATCAATCTCGTGTCAAAGTGCTCGTAAAACGCGAACCGAACAACACTAAATGTTATATTAGCCAAGAACAGCTAAGCTAGCTAAGCTAAGCAGTGATAGCCTAGTGGTATGACCGTTGGACTGCCAAGTCAAAGTTTGTAGGTTCGAAACCCAGGCACGCGCCTCTGACTTTTCAGATTCATGTGCGTATTAGAAATTAATTATCACCTGCTAAAACGGTGAAGGAAAACATCGTGAAGAAACCAGCACATCTGAGAGATTTGTCAACGGTGTGTAAAGCCATATCAGAGGCCTGCGGGCGGTTTAAACTCTGACACCAGGTTGTTCGTCAACCATACGATAAAGAAGAAGAAGCTTAAGACCCCACAAATAATAAAGTTCTAAAAATATACGTCTTATCAAAACATTATTTAGCGAAATTGAATTCGAAACCAGCGAATCCGACTGTCGCGACTGGTTTTTATAAATCCATTGTGTGCTAATGTCAGTCAGGCTTTGTCGGTCTTTGTGACCACTTTCTTTGCGCTAACTGTTAATTCTTTTGATCTCAGTCGTTGCTTTGAGTAGATAATGTTTTTTATGACAAAATTAAATAGAATAATCTCAATTTATTGCTCAGAAAAGATTTCGAACGCATCAAAAACTCAATTGGCCTTTTATAACTAATCTAGCAATAATTTTACGCGTACCAAAAGGCCAAAAACTTGTTTTAATACAAATAGTTCTGTGAATTTTTTACTTTATGCTATCAGTGACATTGTTTAAGCTATCAAAAATAGGAACATAGCGCAGCTATCATCAAACTAATTCTGTGTGAACTCAAAACAATTGCCTTGTGAACTCTTAGTCCGTTGAAGTCAAAGTAATCCAGTTGAACTATTAATTAGATAATGGTTCTGCGAATATCTGCAATCTTCCGAGATCTCTAGATAGTAATTACTTGGTAGTTGACGGGAGCATTGACTTATCTCGTCATGATAAATTGGTTAAAAGGTCCAATTAATAATCAGCTGTTTGCACTCCACAGACATACATTCTTAAGTTCAATAAATCAATTTAATTAATTACTGGAAACATTTCTAGGTCAAATGTTTTCTAGGTTAAATAAATCTACAATAAATATGTCAAAGACTTGAATATGAAAAGAAGCGCATAACATGGAGTGCGCATAGAGTACGATAAAGCAGAAATAAACAAAACGGTTAAATAAATCTTTCAAGATATATTTTTTTAATTGTTGGTACTTGATGAATTACTTGGTAATAAGAGAGGTAAGTAATAAGAGGCAATTTTAGGAACTACTGTTCCGATTCTGTTAGAACATATTTGTATGGAAGCGGCCTTAGCTACCCTTCGCTATTTTGTTTTTTTTTTCAAAGTGGAGGTGCAAGATGGGACTCGTTTATAATATGGAAGAGGACACTTATACAAAAAGAAATGTTAGCAATATGAAATCGTAAATATATATACTTATCTCATCCTGGGCCGCTACTTTTAAAATAAAAAGGCGGAGGGCTCCTCAAATTTTTTTAACTCTAAATCCGGTGTAGTTTGTGCGTTGTCTATCAGTCAGTCAGTCATGGTATTGATTTATTAGCATAGCAACACATATGTATATAAGAATACTTGAAACTAACAAATCCGTTTTGAATTGCCACTAGGAACTAATGTGTAATGAGTGAGGAAATATAAATTGGACCTGTGTTTGCACACATACTTATGAACTACAATATCTCCAGCGTAATTGACAAATCTTTGCTGAGATTGGCCGCTAAGACCGATCGGTTAGGTTAGAACGACATTACTTGGAATCGGTTAGACCACTTACTTACTTTTAAAGATTGACCGAATTCTCAATTTCGAAAGCTAATCTTCTTTAGAACCTTATATTTTAATAATAATTTATTAGTTATTAATAATTTATTTTCGATATTATATTTTTGTTCTACATATTTGTTGTTTATGGTTCTATTACTACTAACATAGATTAAAAACTGTTACTAACACATTTAGATTTGGTCCGATGTAAATATTTTAATTATTA
This sequence comes from Protodeltote pygarga, assembly GCA_936450705.2. NCBI lineage: Eukaryota > Metazoa > Arthropoda > Insecta > Lepidoptera > Noctuidae > Protodeltote > Protodeltote pygarga. The sequence continues at coordinate 13,325,086 of OW388263.2, forward strand.
ATTATAACTAATGGTCTGAGATAGGCCGGTTTACGACTCTTTGGATTTGATTGATGAATACTTGAAAATTGATTTATTAGGGAAAAAAAAAGGTTTTATAGAAGAATGTTGATGGTTATAAGGGTAGAAGTAGATCAAGGAACAAGGAAGAATCAAGGACGGATAGATTATAACATAACATAATACCCGTAACACACATGATACCCGAACGATAGCCGTGATAGAGAAGAGTCGTGATAGCCTAGTGGTGGAGACCGTTTGCTGGCAAGTCAGAGGTCTCGGGTTCGAACCCAAGGCGCGCACCTATAACTTTTCGTAAGTTATGTGCGTTTTATAAAATTAATTATCACTCTCCGTGCCTCGGATAGCACGTTAAGCTGTTGGCCCCGGCAGTCAATTGTATATCTTTGACAGTCGTTACGGGTTGTCAGAAGCCCGAAAGTCTGACAACCATTCTTACCAAGGGGTATCGTGTATCCCAGTATCTGGGTTGTGGAGGTCTGATAGGCAGTCGCTCCATGTAAAACACTGGTATTCAGCTGCATCCGGTAAGACTGGAAGCCGACCCCAACATAGTTGGGAAAAGGCTAGGCAGATGATGACACATGATACCCGAACCATTATAGAAATAGGTATGTAACATTGTAGGAATATGCATATAACCTTAACATTATATGACAAAAGATATGAATAGAAAGATAGTAAGCAATGACATGACGGCTATTAAAAATAAATGAAAGAAGAAAACTTATTACGCCAACCCAAAATAAAATTAGGACAAGAGCAGGAAGATGATGATGTTATAAGAAACTCCATAGTTCTCCTCCATCTTCATGAACATGTTTTTCTAATAGAATGTTTGACAAGAACTCGTGCGCACTTTCTCGTGGGTCGACCAACCGGTCTAGACGCCCTATATCTAACTTACAGCACAGAGTCTTACAGTATAGTTACTAGCGACTTTAAAATGCTTGTTTTTTAATATTTTAAGGGAATTTCAAATTATTTTTTCAATATTAATGAAACAATTTACCAACTGACTAAACACGACTTTAAATTGACTGTCTGTAACATTAAGTATATGCACACATTTAAGTGATTGGTTTTAAATGTTTTAAAATTCTTGAAAACTATAAATTCATTTTGTGACAATGACATGTAGGACTATCGACGTCAACTCATCATAGTTATACAAATCATTGCTAACAACAAAAAAAAACACATCGATGTACATTTACCTACAATACATTCCACTAGACGACTTCAATGAAACAAAACTATCATACTTAATAAAAAGTGTTTTATGTTCAATAAAATAGTTTGCCATATGTCGCAATTCTGCAAATTTAGTGCAGATGTGGCCTGGTTTAAATGAAGCCAAATTACGGACAATATCCTCATTTGACCTCATTGAGAATCACTCAGACAGGCCGAATTGAAATAAAACTTTGAATATAAATGAATTCATGGTATCATCACCTTGCAAGACTATATTGGATTGTTTATGAGTAGTGTTTTGTGAGGATCACGTTTTTATGACGGATCGTAAGACGCCTGTAGGTAGGACCAAACTTTCAACTAATGAAGATTGTGTAAGATTGTACTTGTTAAAATTAAAGTACGACAGAGAACAATATATTTTATCTTTCTAATTTTTATCTTTCTAATTTTGTTTAATACATGGATAAAACGCCAATGTGTCTTTATTGTCTATTCAATACTAAGCTGAAGCTAAGACTTAGGAGCTCAATCGTTTGGAAACACCAATTTAAAACATCTATAGATGATAGTGTTTAATCACATCACCTTAATTTATCGTCTACAAAGAATGATATTATGTCTTTTTGGTTGCGCTGCTGTTGCTGAGGATATAGCTAACTTCAATAGGCTTGTCAAATCTTTGGCGTATGGAAATCATAGGACCCTAAATTTGGTACCTGACAGTACAGAGATAAAAGATACTGAAAGAAAGAATTGAATTGTTCTTGATAACCTTTGCCTGCAGCTTCATCTGAATAGAAGTCGGACAGAGTCAGCAGAAAAAAGAACAATGAAAAATTAACCTACTTATCAGTAGCGTTCTACTATTGTTGGACTCCATTGAGCTGCGTTGCTGTGGAACTCATAATTCCAGAACATGATCTGTGTGCCAGTAGGAATAATAGTGAAACTGGTCAGGTTTCAATAAAATCCACGGAAAACTCAATACGCTATAGAGTACGCTTTCAACAATAAATACGTCACACTGACATACGTCAAGTCATCCAAAATAGATAATCGCTTCCGTCCGCGTGTGCGCAATGATAGTGAAACCATTGTAACACTTTATAATCTACTTGACACGTTGACAGCTGTGCCCGACTGCGGTATCTTGAGTGCTATTGTAGCGGCCTTAAGATCTAAAATCGGAAATGATAAGCGGTTGCTAGGAGTATCACTTTCCTGACTGACTTTGAACTCAGGTTGCAAACAGCTGGGCGTATGAAACTAAAATTTTGACAGTTCTTTGTAAAAGATTTTTTTAAGACTTTCCCTCTAGTAAAGAATTTTTGTAAAACGGAACGAGTTTAGGAAATTAGTTATACATTTATTGCTGAACGAGTCTGAATTTTCCAGTTTTCCAAAAATTCAAGAAGATGTGTCAATTCTCTGAACGATTTGGGAAGATTTGGAAAAGTCTTGAGGAAACCTACATATATATACCCGAAGAGAACTATAAGCCAAATCTTCCCCTTCCAATTCCATATTCCCCCTTCTGTAATCACCCCTCCCCTTCCATAATCCCACACAAATTTGGCAGCGCGTAAGGGATAAAAGGATACCCGTATACCCTTTATGTAACAAGGTCGCTGCGAACTACTAACGCTACTAAAAGATTACGGTAATCTCTTACCAACAAGCGAGCCATATGATTTTTGTCACATCAGTAAGTGGTATTAAAAAATACTACGGCCCTACTGAGTTTGACTAGCTTAGTACAAGCTTAGTAGTGGCACAAGTAACAACATTTGCAGTAACAAAATAGGCTATTTGGCAAGTTGTATCTAGCCAATTAACCCTAAACATCAAATCACCGCGTATCCTAGACTCATATCATAGACTTTGCCATATCTAATCTATCTGTAACTTCACGTGTGCCGAATTGGTTTTATTCTATTGCAAATAAATATGACATGATTTTGGAATAAGGCTGCGTAAATTGGTGTAATAACTGCAGACCTTTTAATCTTTTAAAAAATTGACAAACAATTAACACACTTCTTGGTGATACATTTTTTAAACAGTTGATAAGATTCAAGGTGATTTTAATTAAGTCTGCAAATCGGAAGATCACAAATTAAAATATACTAATCTGTATACTAATCGTGTTAGAACAGGGTTAGATGATGCAACTGCGGCTGTCTGTAGTTGGTTTTCCTTCAGCTAAAGGACCTGAAGCACAGACTTCTCTGATAAACCAATCCAGTTGCAAAAACAAGACAAAATAAAAAGTATTGAATTTAATTAGAACGGGCAATGAGTTACAAGATTACTAACACATCCAAGATTTTCACGTGAGAAGTATTCGTGAACAAACCATCGATAGAATACAAATGATAAAATCTCAGATTAGATGGACATGTTGTAATAAAATCGACAAATTATTACGAATAATGTTGGAAACGTGAGCGAATTATAAGGTGATAGCAGATAAAGATCTTTGAGATGGGTACATAGTGTTGTTTGCATGCAACTGATACTGATTTGAATTAAGCTATTGACTAAATTTTCCATTTATTAAAACACCTTATTCCAATGATTCATCAGTTCGGCAGACAACTATATGATCAGCGTCTGCATTTTATAAGTGACTAAGTCCTTAAATGTATTTCTTAAGTTTAGTGCAGTTGTCTTATAGATTCCTTAAAATTATACTTCAATTATGTTATTAACTGCGCAAAATAGCTTAATAACGAGAACTTTAAAGTCACTATTAAAATATATTTTAGTAATAATAATAATCAAAGCTAGGCCTCATTTCTCACATGTGCATATTTATTCAGCACGATACTCTTTTTGCATATCATTTTGAAATATAAATTTATAAAATGGCACTTAGATATGTATAATGTGTTATCAGCTGAATAATAAATCAAAAAACTAGACTATAACTCGAAATAAAAACGAGTAAATAATGTTAAAATATTATAAAAGCTGAACAAATATAAGACATAAAATACATGTCAATTCAGAGATAACTTCACCACGCCATTTCCATAATTTTTTTGGTATATATTATTCAAAATGGTCTTTATGGTAATAACAAAATAATTATATCGGTACGTATCGGTAAAGATACATATATATTGAGGAAATAAATAAAGAATAAGATAAGGATAAAAAAGATTCAATCATAATATTATACCTACATAATATACTTTGATATAACCAAAAACTTATTTAAGAGAACTTCTTTGAATAGGTAATAAAAAAAAGAAACCAATAAGAAAATAACACGTTGTTTACTAAAATGAATAAACTGAGGAAGATAGCACTGCAGACAATCCTGACAAATGATCATCACAAGACATTTGAGGACTTTATTAAGTATTTAAGATGTCGGCGCCAATTTGAGTGCATTGAAAGAACGGCAAGAAAGGAAGCACCCACTTGGACCCCAGCGAGTACCGTCTGATTCAAACACGCGAGGAAATGTCAATCTTACCACAACACACACTTTGCTTCCTGATTAGTCTTTCGAGGTAGAAGGTAAAAATAGATTTGACCTAAATGGTCATTAGAAGTCTTGGGACAGTTGCAAGGAACAATGAACAGAAGTATGTACGGCTTTACTCACGTATAGATTTCGGGGAATGCCCGACTAGTTTCGAACTCAAACGGAGTCCATTTTCAAGAGTGAGTAAAGCCTATATTTATTGTATAAGTATGACTCACGAAAGTTATTATTCTAAAAAAGAAGTATGGTAGTACAGAAATGGTTCATTTGAACGAGATAATAATTCAGATTTAGGTGCACTACTTGAATTTAAACACCACTTACATGGATTTATTTATTAGAAGTGACTCTTATAACATTGATTGTCATAAGTGCTTAGTTTATTGTATACTTAAAGATAAAGTTATTGTTTTGGTCCTGCGATTGCTACATATTATATATAATACACTAAAAATTTTAATATTGCAATAACTTTTAAAGTACACAAGATATATGTATTATTTTAAAAATAAAGGATTGGAAAAAAAATGGTTTTTTATACATAAACTTCAAAAAAAGTTGATAAAATTTTCTATAAAACGTTTTTTATTTCAAAACTCTAACATCTATAGTTTAAGAGAAATTTAAATTAGAAAAGTATGGTATGAAAGTAATTTTTGAAGGTCAGTGTATTATTATTATAAATATTATGTTGATAGTTCAAAGTGTACTGCAAAAAGACATCTCATTTGTGTTTGACGCTCTATAGGCTAGTGCAATGAACATCTAGGGCCTGGGCGCGCATCCGAAACACCTAATAGTACCAACACGCTCTAAAATAAAGGAGCCGAAGATAGCAAACAAAGCTTTGCGATATTTACAGTAGAACTGGTAAAACCATCTGAACTAAAATAAGCCAACTAATGGGAACTTAGTAAATTATCGCCCATTATCACTTAAGTAGCTAGTTTACCTCACTTAGCTCTTAGAACGTCTCACACCTTACACGCATCCGTTGTAGAAGATGTACTTAGTTGATGGTTTACTAATGTAAATGACTCAGTTTATGGTGTAGGGGTGAATGGAGTTCGTGAGATTGCAATATACGATTTTTTTTTCACAGAAACAAATGGTGCAAGTGCTTGGGAAAGGCAGTCATAAATACCCCTATAAAATATGAAACTATCATAAGAACATTTGTTAAAAATTCTTCGAGTTTGAATACTCCACCAATTGCTATTTTATGAGCTAAACTAACACATGAATCCTCGAGAGAAATGCCAGTTTTAAGAGCGTTTTTTCCTTCGTTCAAAGTTAACCTATAAACAAACTATATACCCCTGTTGTCAAGTTTTGAGATTGTATATAAACCTTCCAAAAACACTTTGTGTTTCAAATCTCTGGGAGAAAAACGAGAAAAATGATTCATTAAAAAAATATTAACGTTTTTCTAGGTGCTGTATTCAATTGTGATATCTCACCTAGTATGTTATCCTAAGCGACGTCATTGCCAAATCTAAGATAAAACTGATAACATTACAATGTTTTACTAGTATTTCCTCATATAGACAAAAGTTTAATGAAATAGATTCAACCAAAATTACAACATGACGTACTAGATTAAAAATCAACAACAATAATCATAAGCCTTATATTCCGGTACATCAAAAAACCATTTAATTAATCTTATAAACAACAATTAATATGATAACGAAATAAATTTGTACGAAGACGTATATTACAAGGATATCAATCAGTCCAAGATACAGTAATTGGTTTTAAATGTAGATTGAAATCTGTTTTTTGAATTATTGCAATGTCTGTTCAAGATTGTCTTATAATGTCTATACGAAGTGAATACAGAAGAAGAATTTAATATACTAACACTATCCTAACTAATACTAACTAATATTATAAATGCGAAAGTAAGTTCGTTTGTTACATTTTCACACCTAAACCATTTAACCAATCCTCTTGAAATTTTGCATATACATTGTCAAGTGTACAGAAATGGACATAAAGTACCATTTCGAAAAAAAGTACTGTTCCCGAGGAAAACAACAATAACGTTCTTATTATAATAGATAGCACCACGTGTTTTTCGAATCATTATTGTATATTCATGTTATTATTAATGTTCAAATTTTAAATTAACGAAAGAGAATCCACAGGAAAATCATTATCATCCTCCTAGCCTTATTATTCCTAGCCATTCTTGGGGTTGGCTTCTAATCTAACCAGATGCAGCTGAATATCAGTTTTCTACGGAGCGACTGCTTATCTGACCTCCGCAACCCAAAGGGATACTATATTCTAAAGTTAGATTAGTTGTCAGGACTTTATAAGGCTATTGATGCAAATGCTAGTTGTAATATATTATGTACCTAAGCCTATATAATGCTATAATGTCATAAGCTTAGGATTAGGCTTAATAGGCTTTCAAAAGTCATGTGACGAGACTTCTATAAGAGTAATCTCTACTCAAATTGTTTTTTCTATGTCTAAGTCTCAGTCTGTACTTTAGCTTCTCACTTAATTATTTTCTAATATCAAGCTTGAGTCAACATTTTACTACAGTAAGTGAGTTTAAAACATTTGACTTTGTTCGACCGCTATACAAGTTAAAAGGTCAATAGGTATATCAATAAGCATGTTTTCTATTAACTGCACATTTGATACATGGCTATTTGCTTTGCCATTATTGATAAACTTTGTTAATCAATTACTCAGACTTTGCTCTCAGTTTATCTTTGCCGTTGAATCAATAAATGAAATTAATTATAGTTGGATACTTTGTTTTTTAAGCCACATAATTTATTGTTTTGTACTTCGTCTGATGAAAGACCGAATTTGAATGTGATTTTGTTCAGGTGAATCAATGTATGTTTTGCAATAAGATTGTTAAATACGTAATATAATTCCATCCATCCTAGTATGTACTTATAACCAATCCCGGATGGTAGTTGTATGAAACCAATACATTACTAACTTAATAGGGACTAACTACGTTTAGGGATATAACTATATCCTATTATTTAATATAATCTAGTGAAATAATTAAATATAAACCATGGATTACATGATTTCGCAACCTTTCGAAATATTTAAATATTTCGAAAGGTTTTTTTTGATTGGTTTGGTTGATTTTTGACTATATTACTAGATTAGTTTTAGAGATATATTTAAATCCCTAGTAAGATAGTGATGAAAAGATTTTGAACTGCTATTTATTCTGGATATATGATTAATGTCACTATCCCCACGGCTTTATCTATCTTACTGCGACTTATACACTCAAAGTAGTACTCAAAGATTTATTTTGTCATGAATGAATATTGCGAAAAAATCTTATGGTAGCATCCATAGTACTTCAGTGTTTACAATAAATACACTCTATCTCAATACACCGTAGTACCAATCACGTTTTTTACTGATTGCACTGAGATAGGTATTGTCAATGAGTGCAAATAAAACGACTGTGATGAATTCTTATCAGCATTTGTGGACGCAAAAAATTAAGCACAATACGTTCGAACATAAATTAATTACATGTTTACAGCTCATTGACGTCGTTTTTTGTGGTGCTTCTATTTTAGATGGGAACCTCCCTGTCAACTATTTCTTGCAACAAGGACTAATGCGTTGACAAAAAAACTGTTTTTTATATAATTAGTTCGTTAATAACTACCAAAGTGTCCTGCTTTAGCTTAATAAGAATGATTGTATATTTAACTGTTTATCTCAATGACAAATAGCTCTAGCGACATGTATTGACAGACTCTTTTTATATGGATTATCTACTAAGCAGTTAATGACCTTTTAAAAGGACATTGGTGTGGGTTCTGTAGTAAATCGGGAAAATTAATTTTTTGTTTGTCTATATTATCTCTTTCTTTTGGACTCCTTTTCTTTCTTTTTTGTGGAGAATGACAAATTAATCCGTTTGTTTATCGTGAAATTAATCGGAATCTACGACACATTCTCGTCGATAGCAAGCAATTAGAGTATTCCACAAGACTTTAAAATCTTTTACCTATTTTCATTATGTTTTTTAGAAAGAAACTTATAGTCTATATTAGTTAGTAAGAGAAATTGGACCTTATACAACTGGGTAGGCTAATCAAGTCGCCATATTGTAGTTCACAGTTGGACACCGGTTATAGGCCTATCCAAGTGGTACCACAACGCCCACGTTAGTAGGTACGTCTAAGCTAAAAATTAAAACACAGTTAGCCCTCACTTGTTTTCTTAAAGCAACTAGTTTGCGGTGATATTTAGCTAGTGTACCGGTAGGTCCTAACGGTACACTCTTTGGCATTTTTGCTACGCACATACTACGTAGACATTAAATTATTAATGTATGGTAATTTAGTCGCCATTACAGTAATCTTGTAGTTGATTTGAATGTCTAGACGTTGTGGTATAGAGGGCTGCACACCTACACTTGGATAAGATTGAATTTAATCGATGGGTAGAGATGAACGTCAATTGTTTTGAATTGACATTTCCACTTGTAGCGCTGCGCCAGCGCCGTCTTGTACACTAAGCAGCAACAAAAGTAGCTGAATTATAAAATAAAATATTTTCGGTTAAAATTTTTGGGTTGTCTGAATAGCTCTAAATGAATTTCTTCTTCGTGCGGCGGCGCGGGCGCGGCGACAGTAAGGACTCTAGAGTTTAGTCACCCCTTTTTTTGCTTCAGTGTTCTGATGATTTGTGTATTATATTGGGATTATGTTAATGAACTTTTGCAGCCTACCGCCGGACGTAATGTAGTGTTTTTATCCTCAATGGTACTATCATACTTTTTATTCGCATTATAATAAATGTCATCCATCTACATTTTTAAAGTAACATAAACCGGTTTTTTCTTTAAGTACAGTTATGGTTATCCTGTACATTAGAATTTCAATTCTATTTGCTTTACAAATAGACACGTTGATTATTTTTTTTTTTAAATAAAAATCTACTCAAAAAAATCAGTGAAAAATTATTAAATTATAAGTAGATATCCAAAAAAATTACAAAGTTTTTTAGGGTTTTAACATTCTTTGTTAGACAAAGATGGCACTGCACGGATGTTATATTCCAACGTCTAAATCAAAGAACAAAGAAGAGATTCCTGATTTGCTGCGTCCAGAATTTTTAGCAAGCTTAAAACTACGACATTACGTAAGGTATTGTAATTATTTTTCACATATCGTATTATTTAAAAAAAATAACTCGATAAAATGTATGGAACAGCAACTTTTTTTTGGGATTTCAGGGTTGCTCCCATAGTAAAAGTTGTTTATAATGATGAGTTCAATGACCCCTTTTTTGGTATCAGCGTTTTGCAAATACCCCTGTATATCAGAATCAAAAATCCATCCATCAGATGTCAGCAAAACCGCACATTATCATAAAACTAAATAATTTCATATCAAAGCACGTAAAAACCCTGAATCCTTTGACCACTCACACCATTTGTCACATTGCTAATATACAGTATGTACAGTTAAAGGCACAAATAAGTTGCAATCTAACTCGGGGATATTTTGACATAGCTTCGAAGAGGCATTCTAAAGGCATTCAGAAGTAAAGAGTTCCGGTGGAGACCATGACAATTTAAGAAGAAGATTGTATTTCGATTTCCTAATCGACATTTTCTCAAATTTTGCTAGATTTGGATTGAATTTGGAAAAAAATAGATGACATTTGAGGATCTATATTATACTAGCCATTTAGATGGTTAACGAAAACAGCAATTTCTAAGCCCAAGTGTTATTTTTTATCAAATTAAGTTAGCCTACTGTTGGAGTACAAATGTACTCCACTTTTGGGACATTCTGTATAAGCCCCAAGATATGCACATTGATTAAAACCTCAATGCCTCTAATTCTCAGAATTGGTACCGACACACATGGCCAGTTATTTATGTTTCATTGCCCCTCAAAATTACTACCCCTCAGTAATTGGTCGTTTTATGGCGCAAGACGAGCGATCATTTTGTTCTTATTTCAAATTAAGGCTGTTGGCCTTATGAAAGGAGTTTTGTTAAAAAATGTATTTTTAGATTTATTGGAATCAGTGTTTGGGATTTTTTAGAAACACATTTTTAAAGCAGCTCGGAATTTGTGCTCAACAACTGAAACTCACGTAACTAGAAAACATTTATGTTTATATATATTATTTATAATGCAGAGGGGTAACTCTTTAACTACGAATTCAATCCGTTGTTTTCTAGCTGACTAAGATATTTGCAACATTTTCCCACGGAAAAAATGCAATGGGTTCGTAATTCCAGAGTAGTTCCCCAAGAACATTATTTACGATAGCGATAACGTAATAAAAAAACTGGTCAAGTGCGAGTCGGACTCGCTCACAATTGGGTTCCGTACAAAGACACCTTAAAATTACGTTTCTTATATGGTACCTATCCCTTTTAATTTTTTACCACCTTTATTTTATTTTTATTAAGTATTCCATTTATTCGAATACAATACATACTCGTATACATATAAACCATTTTTTAACATATTATATAAAAAATAAATATAAATTTGTACTAACATACTCAAGTGTCTATTACAGTTAAAGAGATACTGCCCTGATTATAGCCTTGTTGGTATAGTTTTTGTTTTAATAATAATCATAAGCAATATAATAATTGAATGATGAAAGATTGAAGAATGGAGGATGGATGGAACACGCTTAATTTTTTTAGTAAAATTTCAGAGAATTTTGTATACCTATCCCTAATTTTATAACCGAATCAGTTAACGATAAGTGACCATTAAACGCTAAAGTTACAAGCGGCCATTACTTTTAAATTCCAAGTCTAATTAAAGCACTTATCGTAGTAGGGTTGAATTTTAGTCGGTTAAAGAACATAATGGTAGCAGTTAGCAGGACAATTTATTTGCATCATTATTTTAAGCAATAATTAGTTTCACTAACTGATAATAAAGAGATTAGGAGTGGAGAAGGATGTAAGAATAACTAAATTAAATTTTGATAATTTTCGTAATTTTAGATGCTGTCAAGAGATTATTAAAAGGTTCGCTGTCCCGACAACAGACACAATAAAAAGAACACTAGCATGAATCATATGTGATTCATTGGATAGGGAATGTGTTAACTTACTCTTTGAATTTAGAACTGGACTTTTTTTTTCGGACCGGGTTAAAAATATGCCAAATGCTAATCTAGAATATATTGGTTCATCTGTGTCCAAAGTTTAAGCAAAATCCGTTTTACCGGTTTGAATAACAAATGTTAGTTGGTTAGTTTATAAAGATAAGTAGGTTTCTGCGCAAGAGTCTTTCACAATAACATTCTCTAAATATAACATGAAACAAATCATTAAAAACTTTACACACCAATTTTCCTCATTGCATTCGGAGAACAGATTGCAAACAAAACGATAGATAGCGACTTAATGAAATAAAATTCGGCTAAATGCCGGCCGGCCTCGCGACAAAAGGTTCCGTACCACATCCACCTTGGATAAATAATACTTGCATAATAGAAGCGGCCATAGTTACGAATAAAGTCCATTTCACGATAGAATTCTGCCGCGGATTTTATTGAAGCTAAAATGAAAATTATAAAATTTGAGATTATCCTGAACAAAATCTCTCACTTATTTCAATTAAAGATATATATTCAAGTTGAAAATTTACCTTCCCGTACAAACCGCACCATTCTAAGTTACCAAATTGTATGGAAATATGAATTTCCTACGCGATCAATAGGATTGAAATAAGTAAAAATATTGTTTAGGATCATGGTCAACGTCGTCTAATCATTCAATTCAATATAATTTCCGCAACCGTTAAAAAATATTCTGTGAAATAATCTTACACTGTTTGCTTAGCATTGGTTCGTTTATTCGATCGTGTAACGTTTGGTACTTTTGGGTACAGTACCCTAAAAAATAAATGGATCGTCAGCCGAATTCGCATTTCAAATAGTCATCTTTACTTTTTTTTTTATTGGTCAAACAAGAAGGCTGGCTGAATAGAATAATGTCACTTTCGATTTTCGAAGTCTGGGAGTTTTAGCGAACTTGATTGACGGCAGTCGTTGACCTGAGAATGCTAGTGTCATAGTAAAGTGGAGTTCGATGAGGTCCCGACTTTGTATCGTACGATGTAGAGCAGTATTAGGTATATTACTGTTTTTGTAGTAATAATATAAGTATTGCAGTTTGATTGATGACAATCTTAGAAATACATTTTTACAAATAAAGACAGGTTAAGAAAGAATGCAGTCGCTTCGCCGTAGATTCGCAACTTTTTGTGTAGTAATCATATTTCAGTTACACGAGGTTGAGTTATATAATACTGTCACTTAAATATAAATAGAATTAAGACTTGTGACGCAAGTACATAATATTGTTGCATCATATTTTAGGATTGAAAATTTTGTATTTAGTTCAGATAAAGTAGAGGACAATGTAAGTAATTTTGGTTGTTGATTTGAAAACAATATTTTTAAACATCCTCAATCAATAAATACCAATAGGTGGTACATACGTCTACACATCAAGCTATACATTAGTATGATTCGACTCTCAGTCTGAACATTTCATACAACAAAATGTCAGCTTATACTGGAAATATATAGCTGTGTGAACCTGTGTACATTCATAAATATTTTAATGCTAACACATTTTGCTAATAAGTTGGCATGCGAATATTAGAAGTAATTCTGATAATTAATTAATATTCCATTTTATAACTTGCAAATCAATCTTTCGAATGTTTTATCGAATTATTGCTAGCCAGAAAACAGTGTGTAGGTTTGCATGGCTTCACGGATGCGCACATTTCGCATTCTACTGTGTTTTTACTTCATAATAATCTGCGTCATTAATTTTAATATGGCGTGCAATGTCCTGGTGGCGTGCACCCAGAAAAATACTGAGTTTAAGTACATGGCAAAAAGTTAATAATATATACTTACTTAGTAATAATTTCGCTGTCCAACGGCCTTTGGCGCTAAAAAACTAAAAAATATCCTCCGTGCTGCAATATTTAGTGATATAATCGTCCGAGTTGAATGAACTGATTACGATGTTTTTTTTTAATCTGTTTAATTTAACTTGTAATTAGGTGTTGTTTGGGATAAAAAAATATAAACTATAAAAGGATATTACATTCAAGTAGTATTTATTTAATTTTGATAATTTGCTTTTCAAGAATAGGTAGTCAAGGTACCTACTTATGTCAAAATTAAGTGTTCTAAAATTGTATCATATTTTATGTATTAGAATTTTTGCATGCATGAAATAATAAATGTTTGTTAACATTAGCAACTTAGCGAAAGTTAACAACGTGCTAAAATAACAGGTATTACATAGTGATGAAAGATGTGTTAAGATGAAATGATGTGTCGTGGTGGCGCATTGGTTACGGACCCGCTTTGCAAGCGGGTGTGGGTTCGAACTTGGCATGTACTAATGTGACTTTCAATGTCAAAATACTATTAGTAATTCCAAGATTAACCGTGAAGAAAAATATCGCAAGGAAACCTTAATAGTCTTAAGGAGGACTTAATAATCTGAAATCACCAACACGCAGTGAGATTAATGCAGATTAATGAGTGGTGATTAATGCTTTGTATTGGAAGAGGCCTTTGCCCTGCAGTTACATGCTGGTTATTATATTTATATAGTGATGAAAACTAGTAATAATATTAATTTGTGAGGAAATAAGATTATCTGCCTAGCCTTTTTCCCAACTATGTTGGGGTCGGCTTCCAGTCTTACCGGATGCAGCTGAATACCAGTGTTTTACACGGAGCGACTGCCTATCAGACCAATATAAATATGAGGAAATAAATAAAATTAATTATAATTCTTACAAATTCGTATCGCAGACAATAGCATTAGGATTAATTATTACGTAGAAAGATATTATGATGAAGATAACGGAGATTAAAATTAAATATTATATAGACAACTTTTTTTTTTACATGCATCACTGACAAGACATACAAAGTCAGCTGTTTTAAGTTCTTTTTAAAAAAAAACAATTTCATCTATATTATTATAAGTTAATTAAAATTATTTACATTCTAAAACTACTTACTATAAATACCTACATTAAATTTAATAAATAAAATAAAGGAATTATATACAAGAGTCACGCGAAGGCGTCAAAGAATTCTGTACTTTTTAATTTACCTACTAAGGTAATAACTAGGTATAAAATCTATTTTTGGTACCACAAATATAACTAACAAGTAGATCATATTTCTTGCTAATCTTGCGTCTTTTATTCTAGCGCGTTAAAATTGCGCTAAGTGTCACATTTATTATAATTATGTAGAGGTTGTTTATTTCTTTGCATTGTTTCCTCTGACATGTGTCAAAGGTGTCAAATTACAAATTAATAATTTGACATTAAAAACATTGCTAAGCATAGAATTAACGCTGCTAAGTAATAATGTACGGTTCACATCGATATAGAGGTACGTTTTATCGATGTAATTCAAATTGTTTGGTTTTAACCTATTGGTGTTAATTCTTCTGCACACGCTCTAAACTTGTTCAGACTCTCTATCTATCTTTTTAAGAGAGATCATTAAAAATTATAGAAGATTTTTAGAGGAGTCAAAGTAATCCATTTGCGTGACATCAACGAGAATTTAAGTCGATATGTCAAAGATCTCGACAGTCTATATTTCACAGTTCAATTTGCTGTCCCTTTATGATGCGATTTATGTGAAAAAGAGTTAGTTAGACTAAAAATAGTTTAGTAGCGTGGTGACCTAAAGAATATGAAAAAGCTTGCAAAATTTCAAATTCGTAAGTTTAGAGGAAGTGGTTCTAATTCAGTTTCCAAGATTGGACGTAACCAAACAAATATTGCAAGAAGCTTGTAAAAACTCTTACGTACATACGTACGTACGTCTTTTGACACATGGAAATTTTATACATCCTTATATTTTAAGCAGGAAGGTGGGCAGCAATTGGAACTTTATGGTCCTTGGTCATTCTGGTCCTGGCAGGGTCAATTTTAGATGCGCTACTTATGAAATTGACCTTTGCATGATCAATTTAGTTTAGATAGTTTGATGAACTTCGCTTGATGAAATAAGTGTAACTAAATAGTTAATTTTGTTATTTGAATCGTTTATTAACTGACTCAGATAAGGTCCGATTGGAAAGTAATCATGATGCAGTATTTTAGTGATATACCTAATCTTCTTAAGTTGAATGAACTGATTACGATGTTTTACATTTGAATCATTTTTTCAGGCTCCTGTCTGGCATACGCTGAACTGGACGATTTTTTGGCACAACCGTGAGACAGTCTGCAATTCCGAAAGTCCGTGAGCAATTCTCGAAAATCTAATTGGGCTAAATAAATTATTTCTTTCTTCCTTCTTTTATTTATTTTACTTGTATTAAAAAAACAGGTACCATTAGGTTACATACTTACTTACTACTTATGTACCTACAACATATGTATTACTATTGTATGTATGTATTTTGCATGTATGCAGGTACATACACACACGGTCCCAAAGTCCCAGACAACCAGCTGGCCGTGGGAAGTGCCAACAATGTCAACAATGATGACAAATGCACGTACTGAGCGTTGCAATATCAATGTAGGTCTCTTATTAGGGACAATCATTGGACCATTTATTTGCTCTTTACAAATTGGTTATTGTTGTTAAGAACTTCAGTTTAAAATAACTATGCCTATGATAAGCTTGTTCTTTTTTCAGCGGCTTTACTCCCTAGTCCTAATTTTTCTGCGTTTCTGCTGAATATGGTTTCTACGAGTGAGAACCTCTAAGCGGGGCAAGTGATACATTTTACTAAAAGGGGCAAGATCAAAAGCTATCGTATCAATACAATTTCAACTGTACCGGGATTTCAACTGTAAACGTGAGCGGAAAATAGTTAAAATTTTTGGCACCAATCGAGTTTAAATTCCCTTTCTATAATGTCGCCAAATTACCTCTTTTTCAATTTCCTTTAAATTTATTTTAGGCGCGTTACGTAACGGAAAAAAATACACAAAAAGCACAGAATTCAATAAAACTGTACCTCACCCAGCTAGCATTCTAAAAACATTGAAAATACAGGTCAACGTACACCAGGCACCCGCCACCTCACAGATAGACCAGCCTAACTTGACCCGAGTACTCATAAATGACTCGAATAACATTTGTATAAGGAATTACAGACTATTCATTAATGATGACGCAAGGAATCGCCGTGAACAATGGCACATGAATGTCTTTGAATGATGCAATATGTTCGGGATAACGTTTAGTATCTGTTTGACATTATTATATAACTTTATGTACTATCGTGGACAAAGCCGGTGCACCACTCTTAAGGTTAGAATCGCTTGCACTCGGCGTCCGAACGTAGCTCTAACCCCGCCCCTACGCACGTAGCATCGTTCAAAGCATTTTGATCGCAAAGTGGTGCACCGTTCGTGTCCGCGATAGTATCTAAACTGAGACTAGGACTGCCTCATTGGTCTAGTAGCAAGTGTGATTGCTGAGCACGAGGTCCTAGGTTCGATCTCCGGGTCGGGGAGTGTTATTAAGTTTTTCCATTAGGAAAAATTTCAGGCACGGAGTCTGGAATTGTGCCTGATTAATGGCAGTAGGCTCGCCCCTTCGTGGGACTTATAACATAGCCGGCGTAACATGAATGTACTGCATACACCTCTGCCTATCCCCTCTAGGTAATACAATTTTATGTATCTAAAGTAGGTGGTACTTTAATGTACAGCAAAGACTACATACAACAAGCTATTATGTATATGTACAGTAAGATTAACCTAGTAAAAAATAAAGGCATCTCTAAGGCAGGGTGCTCCATCGTAGACCACAGCGCCGCTTACCATCAGGTGGGTTCGTGGTCAAACACATGTCTGTCCATTATTAAAAAATAAAATTGTCGCTTCTTACGGTGGTTCTATTCTTAGGCCAAAAACCACATGGCACATTTGTGTACCTATTGTTTAAGTGATTGTGTATTTATATATCACACCATAAATAGATAGATCCCCACAACAGTTTATTTGACTACTATACTTTTAATACACAGTTAAAACTAGTTAAAATAGCTACACAAAAGCATTATCTATGATCTTTTCATTTTCCCAGTACATTTTGTTTCTCTTGTACCTTCATTGTCTATTGACAAGCGTCTAGCCGCAAACGGGACTGTTGTATGAACATGAAATCCTAAATTGGTTCTCATGTTTCCATTTCGTGTTTCTTTACGACTTAAAAGCTTACTTTTACACGCTTTGCGATTTAGTGACTGACTGACTTATGACGTTATACGACATCAATAACGTATGGTTGAAGAACTGCCGTATGGTTTCCGGCCTAAGAATAGAACCACCCCAACTCGTCCCATGGGTGTCGTTAAAACGACAAAAGGAAATATCCGGAGGATAGGCAGCAGCATCCTTCTGTGTAACAGTAATCATCTGCTACTGCGATTGCCGACCCTCTTGCCCAGCGTGGCGATTATGGGCAAATACCTCCAATGAGCCTAGTATCAGAGTTTAACCCTTCGTAAGCCTTTGACTTGACTATACATCGAGAATTTTTTTTCTAATAGTTTCCTCCCGACGATTTCTATCACCGTTTTGTAAGTGATATATTTCTATACACATTATTTTGAATTTATTTTTATATACAACCTTGACAGTTCAACAGTCACACTACTAGACTAGCAATATTGTACGACGGACGTAAATAACGACGCCGTATAATACATATATTCATGCTACTGAAAATTTAACTCAAAATATAACACCCACCTAGATTTCTTCTACCATTATCATACCATAACTTAACTGATATTTCCGGAGTAAAGTACTTTCAGTTTTACTCCAAATTTCATTTTTTCTGGGCAACTTTGAAATTTTCTCTTGCCCTTATATCCTTATTCGAATTTTTACAAATATTAATAAAAAAATTGCTAAGTTTGTCCATCCATTCTTAAGGGATGTGCCGACGAACAGCATTGAATGTTTTTCATCTGATAGATAGATAATCACAGCCTACGCTTTAAAACTGGTGTCACCAAGGCCGTAGCCAAGGAGAGTTTAACTTAAAAATAACTCGTGATCGATTAGATCAACAAATACACACGTAATACTTGTCAATTCGGCTATATTGCATACTCGTGTCTGTAAAACAACACCTTTATCACGCCACCGACACCATTGCGTTATGATGAGGTTATCGACTGTCGACATAAAAACTATTTTTACTTACATTTCTAGCTGAAATGCATGATTTCATTTCGGATGTTGTTTTCTTTTTTGTTCATAAATATAAAAACACCAAACGATTATGATAACAAAATAAAAAATCCTGAGTTTTCTTCGCACCTTTTTTAAGAAAATAAAATTAATGGGGGGCAGGTTTATTTTATTGGGAAAAGCCCATAAACGCAAATATTGCGTATTTCCTGAAATAGCATGATTCAAAACAAATGCTGATTTCACTCACAAGTGATTCTCAGGATCTTCAACGATTACCTTACATTAGATCAGATCGGCCAGGCAGATAAATGATTTTAATTATTTCTGCTAATTGTGAGTTTAAAGGGTGTTCACTTGCGATGCACCGATTGCACTCACAGCTGGGGGCTTACTCTTGAATTACGAACCCAATCCTAAACTTATTTTACTATCCATTTTGCTCTCTGTACACGAACTGTTACCAAAACGAAGTAACAATTCCTACACATCGAGCAAAATGGTTGTATGGGTTGGGTATGCAAAACTTGCAAATTCCTAATCAGTTAGGAAAAAATGCGATATTGGCACGTGCTTTTACACTAACGTTACAATGAGTTCGTATTTATTTGAAATTGAATCGTAGTTCAAAAGTACCCCCCTAGTAAGATTACACCTCCAACCGCCACCGTGATGTTGGCAGCGCTGTTACGACACATCTAGGTCGTTGATCTACTGTGGTTATCCTGCGATCGTACCATACAGAAATGTTACTTAACTATGAATAAGTATGTTACTTTCTTATATATGATTATAACAGAAGAGGCAAGATGGTAGGCCACTTTATACGCCACGACGTAAATAACGTTATAGAAGGAAAAGTTAATGGAAAGAGAGGAAGAGGCAGACTAAGACAAAGTTATGTAGAGCAGATCAACGAGAAAGTAAAGGTCGAGAGGTATAAGGAGGTCAAGGAATTGGCTGTTGAAAGGCAGAGCTGGAAGAAGCTGCATCAACAAGAGCGTAGATCTGGTGATGTGATTATACATTTAAAGTTATTTCAGTTTTTCTTGCTAGTAACCTATGGATGGAATGTCTCCTTCCCGGAGTCAACTACCCGATCGCCGATAGCTATTGACTAGTAGGAGTCTTCAAGTGTAGCGTGAATACCATGTTACCTTCTAGATAAGGGTACGCCTTGACCGCATCATTGCTTACCACCTTAAGTTTTTTCTTTATTATATATTTCTAACTAACATTTGATGCGAAAAATTCGTATTTATTTTCCCAGCGACTGTTGATCTATTGTACTTGAATGTTAGTTATTGTAACTCCGCAGCTAAGATCCAACTGATAGTAAACAATCGCGAGGGCGAAGAGAACGTAAGGATGTAGTTACTAGCTAATTTAACTATTAACGTGTCCTTAGGAGTCTTAGAACGATTAAGGAAATATCTTATAACTGGGGTACCTTACGGAAGCGTTATAGGAATGGTGAAGATAAATATCTTCAGGAAACCTGGATTAAGGGTCTAAAATCGTCAATATACACAGTGATTAGTGCTTGTTTCTATTCTCTGTATGAGAAAAGCTCTCTTCCTTGCAGTATGAGAGTTACAGGATGATATAATTATGTAGATAGGGGTACCCTAAAAGAAGTTGTGAGACAATGAATTTTTGTCTACTAGAACTGCACATAGGTGTAATTTTTCAAGGAGAGCGCGGGCTTCACATATACATTTCATCCTGTGAAGTGATTTCCACTAAAAAAACGGATTGGTCAGGAAGGAAGACAGAGGTTACGCCTGTCTTATGGAATACAAATGAGTGGATCTCTTCGCACAGATTCACAAACGAAAATTTTATGTCCGAATAGCTATAAACATCAGAAATTAAATGGAATACTAAACCTTCAGAAGGATAATACCGTCTAACGACAGATGGTTGCATCGAGTTATTCATCAACTGGGCCGAAAGAATCTTGTCCGAACGGCCGAGTTGGCACCATTTATTTTTTATTATTTTTCTGTTCATCAACTCGTCCGAGTATCTGTAGTACAGTCGGTTCAAAAGTGCTTAAAGTATTTATGGTCAATAATATTTTGAAATCAAATTTTTACAATCACGTTTCATAGGTTATAAATGAATATGAATTTTTCGTTTACACAGAAACACTAATTACTCTTATATAGAAAGTCAAAAGAAATAAGTCAGAACAATTACCGTATGATTTTTATAATTTAGTTAATAATGACCCAATTGTTTTAAAAATTGTGATATTTTTTATTGTTATTAGATTAAGTTTGAAATATGACCTTATTTTATATTATGTTGATTTTTTAAACAAAGAAAATAAGTTGCATTTGATTTAATTTTTTTTATGCGACGAAAAACGCAGGGTTTTCAATCATAAAGTACTTACGTATTTTTTGTTTTTATAATTAGTTTGTGTACTGTTTATCAGGCAATAGATAATTTAGTTAATAACTAGCCAAATGTTTTACAAGTTGTGATATTTTTTGATTATTTTTAGATTAAGCTTTAAAATAGACCATATTTTATATTATGTTGATTTTTTAAACAAAGGTGATATTATGTTAAATTTGATTTAATTTATTTACCGACGAAAAACGCAGAAGGTTTTCAATCCTATTCATATTTTTTGTTTTTATAATTATTTTGTCTTCTATTTATCATCATCTGCCTAGCCTTTTCCCAACTATGTTGGGGTCGGCTTCCAGTCTTACCGGATGCAGCTGAATACCAGTGTTTTACATGGAGCGACTGCCATCAGACCTCCACAACCCAGATATTGGGTTACACGGTACCCCTTGGTAAGACTGGTTGTCAGACTGGGGCTTCTGACTACCCGTAACGACTGTCAAAGATCTACAATTGACAGCCGGGGCCAACAGCTTAACGTGCTATCCGAGGCACGGAGAGTGATAATTAATTTATAATTGTTATTGTGATAATTAATGTATAATTTTGTCTTCTATTTATCAAGCAATAGAAAATTTAGTTATTAAACTAGCAGAATGCTTAAAAATGTGATATTTTTTTATTATTAATAGAGCTTTAAACTAATTACGTGAATTACTAATTAAGAATAATTATGTTAATTTTTGAAACCAAACTGATATGCTCTACATTTATTCTAAGGCTTTCTTTGAGTTTTGTTTTTACAATTATTGTTTAGTATTCATCAATCTTTAAATAATTTATTCACATCAAGCATAATGCTCAACAAATTGTGATACTATTGATTAACATTAGGTTAAGTTTTATAGACCACATTTTTTATATACAGGCTGACTGGTGAGACACTAACAATACTGAAGGAGGGTACTCAGTACCCGATTCTCGTTATATTTACATCATAAAAAAGGTACTTAAGTTTTGAAAAAAATATTTTACAAATAATTTAAGTGTGGATAATTTTTCGCTAGGACGTGTCGCTGATAATGTTAAGTCGATGAAGTGGCCAAGCACTTGCTGTGGGGCCAGCCGCCCCCTAGTTACCGAAGGTAACGGTAACGGTAACTGTAAATAAATTGTAAATTGAAATTATTTAAAAAGCAAAACATGTGTATAAATATGTAAAAAATATACAAAAAAAATCTTTGTAAAGTGTAAATATAACAAGAATAGAGTACCGAGTACCCCTCCTTCAGTATTGAACGTGTCTCACCAGTCAGCCTGTAAATATATCTTTTAAATTAAATCTTTTTTATATAATACATTTAGTTTTATTAAGACATATTATTATTTTTATCAACAGTTTTGTACTTGACTGTAGAAAAATACTTAAAAATTTTACGTCGGCCGAGTTGATGAACGAAAAAATTATTAAAAATAAATGGTGCCAACTCGGCCGTTCGGACAAGATTCCTTCGGCCCAGTTGATGAATAACTCGTTGCATCACAATTAGTATTATTATTATTGAAGGACGGAGCTATGCAGCTTTACTGCCATACTCACGTAGACGCAATGAGATCTAAGATCAGCACACATTTATAGTATCTCCATTAAATCTATATGCAAGTGAAATAACGTGGTTCAATCAAATACCAGTGGGTAGTAATACCTTTTTTACGGAAGATGCAGATGGTAAATCTTATTGCCTTCTACCAATTAGTGAGACTGGCTTTCCCACCACCAATAAAGTAGTTTGATGGCCAAGCTTAATAGCCAAATTCCTGATGGTAGTAAAAGATTTTTAATTAACTTGATAAATAAAAATTCATATAGCATTCAAAACGTTTAAGCACCGGACATCCGTGATAAACAATTCATATTCAATGAACCTCAACAATACATTGCGATCTAATTAGTAATCATTGAGTCTCATCCTTAAATCAGCGCTGTAATTATAAGTAATAGTAATATTTAACGCTGAACGTCAAGCTGTCTGGTTTTGTCATAATTTACATAATATATGCGACATCACGAGGTCATATCCCAAATAGGTGTGTATATGTATGTGTAAAGGTGTCGTTTCACTGACTTGGTATTTAAATTTTTTTGTATCTTGAACGCTTGGTAGATAGCAAACGTTTCCATAATATAGAAGTTATCTGTTTACGTTCTCTATTGTATTTTATAGACTGGTACCTAATTACAAATCTAAAGATTTTACCTTTGTTCCTTTTGAAAATTTTCCATAAACTATGTGAACATGGCTGTTATCTCCTTCGGACACCTTGTTGCAAACATCTAAACATATTTAGCTAATATTTTCTCAACAAGTTATTAGCGACTCCCCAGAAACTGCAACTTCCTTAAATCTCTCTCTTATTTTCCCTTTACATCCTCTCAGCTTCGCCTAGCAACACCTTATTTCTATTCGATTCGCTAGTATCCAGTCATTACATACCTTTAGCAAACAATCTAGATATAGGAAGTATAAATCACATGGAACATCTTAATATGCGATTGTTTGAGAGTACACCCACTTTGAGTCAGCGGTCGGTGGGGCGTGATCGTGACAGCTCCTAAACTGAGGTCATGATAAGAGGACCAACTGGGTAATTGGCCTTTTTTGAAGGAACATATAGGGGAAGATACAGTTTATTGGAACTGGTATTTGTTCAATTGGCTGATTGAGTCCAACTTCGCGTGTAAGCGCGAATTTTACATGAGGATAAAGTACCTTTTGATCCACCTCAATTTCTCAAGAAAGACTGGCAGTTATTGAATGCTACTAAGGTCATAAGACAAAGACAAAAATTCTGATTCTTCATTTATTTAATTCGCTTTATTCCTGAAATATAACCATTTCTAAATAAAAATGAAGCTGTTCAGAGTATTGAATGTTATAGTTATTTTTTAAACGTAGCCTCACTCTAGGATTTATTTACTACTATTTACTATACTAGGTATATGTTTGGGTGTTACACTATCACTCGAAAGGCATGACTAACGTTGATGATTGTGCTTGTCAAATGGCAGTAGATCCGCCCCCTGTAACATGGCCCTTCATACGCATTCAAGTTGGGCTTTCACATTCTTGCCAGAAATAGGCCACAATTATCAAGACATAACTCAATCTCCGAAACTTCTTGCCTATAAGCATTAAGTCACAAGGATACAAGGGTTAACTCCAGATCGGAGTTTTGGAACTGTGCCTACTATGCAATAGGCTTTATGGTTATAGAGCCTATTGTGTTACATAGGAACCCAGTTACATAGGACTTTATCATATTCAGCTTAGTTTTCAAACATAATCTATTTGATTATCACAAAGATATCAAATACATTTTAAATACTTTCTCGCTTTTATCCCATGACTTGATTAATTAATTTTGATCTTGATTGATTAATTGAAAATCATTTCAATTTACTACTATAGTAGATATAGTAAATTGAAATGATTTACAATTAAGATACTGCAAAATCTTTTAAATAGATAATTAACCAATTTATATTAAGCTGAAGTATATATAATAATTCATACATATTTAAGATTTTCTTATACAGACAACTCCAAGTCACGTAAAAATATAAAATATTGCTTTTACTCAAAATATGCACAAACAGATCACAACATCACCATATACGGTAAAGCCTTTACGATAATATCTAAAATCTCATTAAAATGCATGAGCAGTTTTTAAGATAAGCCAAATACAATGGCGAATATTTTCGTTGTTATCGTCTGTTCAGAAATTGGCCGCAATTTAAATTGATACCTTATAGATTTCTATAAGGTCAGAGAAAAAATGTTTAAAAAGCAAATTCTGTTTCATGGGATAAAAGCGACAAAGTATTTAAAATGTATTTGATATCTTTGTGATAATCAAATAGATTATCTTTCTACGACCGTCTGCTGCCTGTATTTCGAAATTTGCAAATAAATTATGAATAGGAGAAAAGCTGAAACCGGCTCGAAGGATCTTTCAAAGTTTAAATCAAGCGACACCTATTGATCTATTGTATCTGACTATGTATGGGTAGCAGCTATAAAGATTGTTTATGATATCGCAATACCAAATTTCGACGAAAATGTCTTATTAAAAATGAAATGAAACTCAAGTGCTCAAACTTCTATAAGTTACCTCTATTGCATGGAGAGAGAATAGTTAAAATTATTCTTTAGCCTTGTTCCAGAATAATTATATACCAATAATTTTCAACGGTCGCCATTTGCATAATATTATGAGCCTATTTAACTTCTTTGATCGTTTGAGTCTTGGAGCGGTCTAGTTTTTAGATTGCAGAATTTGTGCTCAATGGAGTCTTCGTTATGACCTCAGATGTAAAAAATGGTATGGTGTTACTATTTTGAAGTCTTTGTCTGACTGTCGATAGACAGTTCAATTCTAATTAGTTTTGTTTTTTTGAAGATGGTTTTAAATATGGATTTTTAGCTATAAACATTGCTAATAATAATGATATAGATAGGTAATAATTAACAAATGTTGTCGAAGGCTTTTTAATTTTTTTATTTAGGTATAGTTGAACTTTAAAAATAAACTTAATTTTATTTCTTTATTTAGTCTTGATCTTATCAAAATGGATTAGTCCTGATCACTACTAGTGGGGATAGTAACATATTCCAAATCCTCCTTCTAACATCCTTCAGTCCTTCTTACAATACTTAGCGCCTTATACTACGACGGGGCGAGACGTCTTGTCTTAGTGGGAATATTTGAAAAAAAAAAACCTACGAATTCTTGCAGTAGCGATTTACGTCAAATCATGGTCGCATAAAAACTGATTTTATACAACGCAAATACATAAAACTGTTAGTTTAGCACAACTCGGTAATATTTCTAATAAACAGCGTGTCTCAATAAACAGATTTTTGTTTTTTCATTCCATGTCCTTGCTAATCTGTGTTCTACAAATAAATATAGACCGGTTCTTGTAAATTATGAGGTGTAATATTAAGCCCGTGTTCACTTGCCACGATGCGTTAATATCAGGTTATTTAATAATCCCAGATTACTATAATAGCACTAATTTATCCCAAGTCACAAATGATGAAGTCCTGCGCAGAGTGCGCAAAACCTACGAACCTTTACAAGATCCAAAAGGAATGTTCTCAGATAATCTGCAAACCTTCTAAGGGAGACAGTTGGGGTAAAATAAGACTACTACTACTAGAAGTAAAATATGCCAAAGACCTGGCGCAGCTTGGCAAAATCCCATGTCAAGCAGTTAGTCCGAGTTAATCAATTAAAACTTCATTAGACTTGGCAATCAGTACAACGGCCAGTCTATGTAGTAAAGTGTGTTGATGTAGGTATTTATTTATTGTCTACTGGTTTACTGCTTTTTACTACTGCTACGTTTTTTAGATGTAAAAAGGTTTTTGATTACAATACATTTAAACGTGGAACTAAACATTATATAGGAGACCAACGCTTCACCCGCGACTTTTTCCGCGTGGATATCGGATTCATCCCCTGGTTTGCCAGCTTAGGAGTAAAATTTCCGAAAACCCTTCTTTAGTGCACCTCTAGTTTACTTAAGGAATATTTCCTCCAATATTCGAGACTGTAGGACCAACGGTTTAGGTTGTAGGTACCTACGTAGGTAGTTGGTCAGTCAGTCAGGTACGAGTTGATAAGTATGATGACAAAGAATTCAATACCATTTTGTCGAATTCTGCCAATAAGTTAAAAAAATATTAAGTTGTTGTCAGACGCCTGAGCGTAATAAAATATTAAGTTATCGAACTACAAGAATGTATCTCAAAAAAACTTGGGCAACAAGACTATTACCGTTAATACCGTACATAAACTGTTGGTCACTTAATAAAAGGGAACGAGTTCGCCTCCTATAAACATTCAATTTTTTGCGAACCTTCTTTATAACTTTGTATTTTTTTTTTATAATCTTCTAACGTCATAAAAAGTTAGCAGTGGCTTTAATAAAGTCAATAATAACATTAAACAACTAAGTATATATCAGACTTGATAGTTCGCAGATAAATTCAAAATTCACTTATCTATTCAAATTTTTTTTCGAAAGTCCGTTTTAGCCAATAAATTTTCCCGTTTCTTACAATCAAAAACATTAGACATTTTATAGGTACCCACACTTTGCAAATTAACCGGCTAAAAGTAACCATCATCCCATGTGACGACGACCATGAGACGACATTGACACTCTCAAGCGCTCTTTTTTTATTAAACTCTGACATCAAAATCGAATCCAAGAGGTCTTTCAACTGCCATGTCACCATATATTTTGAATTTTGCTTCTGTTTCGCAAGTTTTATGCCGTTTAATTCCAATTCCAGTTTTAGTGTTATGACTTGATCAAACTTTATCGATGAGGATAGTGAGGAAGTATGGTGAGAAAGTAAATATTTTGGCGAAACGAAATATGTTCAAAATTCTGTTCAATTACTCAAGATTCTTTCAATTTCTTCTACAAATACATTACAAAACATTTCTGATTTGCATACACTTAAAACTATTAAAAGTTTTATTTGTAAGAGACTGGTGCCTAGTGTTTTCAAATCGGTTTATCAAAATATCGGGAAAAAAAATCTTTTATTTAAAATCTAAGACTTTATCAATCTAAATCGATTTGGTTTTTCAGTATTGCCACCACGCTAATTGGCTGAGTGTATAAAAACGCGGGATCTTCGGCGTCCTGCTCAGGTTGCTGGCGGGACGTGCCACACCACTACTACTGCTTTAACTAGACCGAAGCCTGTATTTAAGGACACCTAAAGATTTTCCGGTGACATATCCACTATCTAGACAGTGGAAGCATCATCGATGCCAACGTTTTTCTATTTACGACTCAAGAAATGCATTCGTGAGACAACAAATTGTAAGATATTTGCTCTATAATTTTTCACTGACGTAAAAAGCAAATCGTGACTGATTACTACTAACTCACTAGTCACATTACAAACAATGAAACGTGATGGCGGTGATGTAACATACTGCTCTGTAATCGTCGCTGAACCTATGACACTAGAGGCTTGTAGGTCAATTTGGCATCTTAGAAGCGAAATAAGGGCAAAATTCACAAACGCGTAGTTTACAGACTAATTTGAATGAAACTCCACTTTCAAATCTTTCAATAGATAATTCTAGGCTACTATTTTTTTTTAATTGCTACATGCTGCTCTGTAGGTATTTCAGAAATGGTAACTCGCACGAAAAAACTCATTTACATTCAGTCTCTCCCAGGTTCAAATCACCATAGGAACAAACTAATCAAGGTTCAAGCCACAAATACTTCTAAAGTCGTATAGGTACCGAATAATAACAACTCTTGCGCACTTACAGATATTTTCGGCGTTATACTGGCAACATTGAAAGTGGAGAATGCTAACGATGTTTATGAAACAAATATGATCGCATTCCTCGTTTCATTGAACGCTCTTATGGACACAGGTATAACATTGCGAGGATTTTTAAGTAATTTACTCTTCTTTTTAATAAGACTAAAAGTAACCGTAATAAATGACACAATGATCAGTTCTATTATTTATGTGACAATAATAGCAGTGAAAAAGTGGTATAACTGTTGACTGGCAAGTTAGAAGTCTCAAGTTCGAACTGGGTCTGAACTCGAGTCTGTTGCAATCACAAAAAATTTGCCGCAACTCTTTTTCTACCTCGTGCCATTACTCGTGGTTTTGGAGTCAGAAAATGTTATATTTGGTTTCCCGAAATAAATTCGGTTTACCCGGAAATCTAAGTATCGAAATGTTATCGTTATAATTATGTTCCTTGAGACTTAAAATGTAACAACAAGCAAAATATGGATGTTTTATTAAACACCTCACCTCCAACCAACACATTGTTCAAATAGGCCAGTTGTTCATAGATCATGCCTAGAAACATTACCTAAATGGTTTTGCGCAATCTGCGCAATAATCCACGGTCGGATCACTGTCCTATAATTACTTGAACAATTGTTGACTCACACGCCCCTCATCTGTTCAGTTTTATCTTTGGCATTATTAACCGTAGCGCTTAGATAAACTTTAGAAAATAATTTAGGTTAGGATGTTCACAATATACCTAATTCTCATTATACTGAAGACGTTATAAATGAATTCGCAGCCCGCTTGTTACTAGGCAAATAAGGAGTAGTCAATAACCTCTACCTAACATCTGACATCAAGTTAGTTTGCAAGGATTTTGATAGTCCTGACAATTGTACGCTTTGCCAATGAAGGATATTTTGAATATTCGTACCTTTTTCTTCAACATTATTTAAATCGCCACCACAAAATCTATTGAAGTTTTAATTGGTTTTGAAAAATTATTTCTAGAAATTAGCAATGGGTGAAATCCATTCCTATTCTCAATTTAAACGCATATATTTATCTCATAATATTTATCAACAACTTGTAGTCTGACATTTTCTGAACATCATAAAGTGAGTTCGTTGTATTCATGAAATAAAGCAATGATACAAATTCAAACGACATTGACACAGAGAAACTCAGACAACACTTTTCAATCTGTTTATTTTTAATCTTAAAACTAAAAATAAAGACATTACTACATCTGCAATTCGATTAAAATTGTCGCGACATTTTGTCATCATTACGTATGTTTTGCGTACTTTGTGTATTAAATTTTCATGTGCGATAATTGGAGACTCTGCAGGATTATAGAAGGAGAGATTTAGAGTCTATGTAAGAGAGGATTGAACTTCCGGTACTCCTCACTGAACGAATAAAACACAACAATACTAATACTGTTATTTTATTTTAATAATTTTGTGAAGGTGATATTATCCCGGTTGAACCCGCCCATTTTTACATGGCAAAATTTAAACACAATACTAACCATCTGCATAAACCAGAAGTCATAAAAGCCAGTCATGATATCACTATTATAAAGGAACGTGGACTTCATAAAAAAATGGATGATAGTTATAAAATACGTCCTTATTAATAATGTATAGGACAATAAGCCTGCATCCTATAGGCTATAATATAAGTTCCTGAGGATACTATGCTTGTAAATATTTAGGAAAGAGGTGTCGCTTTTCGTACCACTACCAAACTAAAAAAGAATATCAATGGTTTGTTAGATTTGGATAGACTAAATATTGGTTTCCCCATTACACAGTCTAGTCTGTACCCAGTACATTAACTATGTATATGAAAGTGTTCGTCAGACAGTGGCAACCATATCACTATCTTTTGCACTTTGCAAGTTCTCATAACCCTTTAGAAGATAGAACTTCAAGATAAGAGTCGGGAATATAACACCAACCTATAATTCGATCACAAACTCGAAGTCATTTGCGATATCAACGCGACTCTTCAATGTTTTCCTTATGATAATACAGATTATGAAATTTACTCTCATACCGTTATTGTACGGAAAACTGGAATATGATGATTCCGGACTACGCAAACGCAGGCATTGCGATAGCTATTTAGATATTAATAATCATAACGATAACGATATTGCATACTTGGAAAGGCGCCAGTAGGATTCGCATCAAGGGTTGGGTCTTACCATTTTTTACAAGCTTTTAATTACTTGCAAAGCATGTATGTTAATTTTTACATGTTAGTTCAGTTTCTATGACAATGCATTTTTATGGTAAGCATGACCTGAATCGACATCCAGGATTAGCTTCAGATGAAGGAATTCTAATATAAAAAGCTTGTTTAAAAACGTTGTTTTAATAAAAACTTAGAAATTGGAAGGATAACATCATAACATCGAAAGTTTTCGAATCCATCGGAAGTTTTTAAGGATACATGAATACCTGCTTGCATGAATAGAAGCAAATCGAAAATATAATGATTAATCTATTTTACTTTTTGAAAAATTACAGGCAAGATGTTACATTGTATAGTATAAACATAAATGCAAAATCTGGTTCTGTGCTCTTTTTCTTTTCATTCGTTCTCACATCCGCAGATAATGTTTCTTGAGAAACTTGTTTGACTTCAAAGTAGCGTATAAGCTTTGTAAGTAGGTACGTGTTTTCTTATAATTATCTGCTTTAAGTATTCATAAATTAGGATGATCAAAAATGTACCAGATCAATTACATTAGGTATATAAATATTTTCATAAATTAACTAGTCTAGTACGGCTGGCGTGACTAAAAAAGAAAATGGATTTGGTTTAATCAAATTTTTCTTTGATTTTTTTTTTTTACTTTATGAATACGTCTGTTATATGGAGAGCATTAAGAATAACCGCAACGGATACAGCTCGTAAGTGACTGTTTCTAAAGCAATAATATAACGATCGAGTGGTTTGAGTTGAATGTCAATCCGTTTAAAGTTGGTTTGGTGAATTAAACGATGTACCGAATCTCACTGATACGTATATTGTCCAGACATGTACACGTTACCATAGGAGGAAAGCGTATGTGTACGGTGTAGTTAGCTTACTGAAATGCATCATCATCATTTATTTGAGAGCTACGCTCTTCTTACGCTCTTCTTCTTCCAGCTCTATCAAGAGCCAATTTCTTGACCTCCTTATACATCTCGACCTTTACTTTCTCTTTGATCTGCGCTACATAACTTTGTCTTGGCCTACCTCTTCCTCTCTTTCCATTGCCATTCCTTCTATAATGTTATTTATCAATGTGTCGTGGCGTATAAGGTGGCCTACCATCTTGCCTCTTCTGTTTTCTTTTATTGAAAAGCAAACGTCATAAATATTACACCCCGCTACATATCCATCAATGTAGCGGATTGAACTAAAGTTTGTTTTAACAAATTATGTTTTCATAACATTGATTAGTGTAAGATATAGTAACCGTATCTACTAATTAATTTACAAATTACACATCTCTTTTGTTTACACAATCGTTCATATATTATTGTTAATGAGAACTCGCTCCTAGTGCTGTGATAGAAACCTGCTAGGGTTCCTACATACTCATTTTGCTCTTTTTTACTTTATACCTACCTATATGTTAAAAGCAAAAAAAAACCCTCTAGTCCTTTTAACTAAAATATATAATTCTAGAAAATTCGTCATATTTGTATATTTTTTTAAATAAAACACCATCATGAATAATATTGTAAATTAAAGTGGTTTATTACAAGCAAATATTCTGCATGGATCGTTGACGCACAAGTTTAAAAAAATGTGTTTTGTTGTTATGAATGATATGCCTACCATTATTACATACATACGTTTTTACATATTAATTGTCACTTGCTCAGTGCCTCAGAAAGCACTTAAAGCCGTAAGTCCTGCGCTGCGCCTGGTCTCTTTCCTGACATGTCAGATTGCCGTCGGGTATCGATGTTTATTTACGCACACACCTTGCACGATTATATTAGCTACCATAAAATTTAATTAGAAGGCTGTTTTTCACGTCAAGAATGATTTATCGCATCAGTCAAAATTCTGCTGTCAAGTGCCAGAGTTGAAACTAAGAGTGTATATACGTCATTGTTTTAATTAAGAGAAGAATCTTAACCGACTTCAAATTATTCGTTTCTGCAGTAATTTAGCGAATGCAGTAGCTTCCTACGTTTATTTTGTTAACCAAACACGTCACGGTTTGCAGGCTAGATAAGATAACCCAGATATTACTCTGCGCAAAGTTATATCAGCCGTTCGTATCTTACGGATAAAGATAATGATACATTTAACTTTTGTGTTGCTTATAATAGCTGTCAAAAAAACTGTGGTGTACCTACAGACTAAAATTACTGAAAGCAAAATCACGATCGTCACACATTCTACACGTTATAATAAATAATGTCGCATCTACGTCATTCAAGACGTTACGTTAGTCTATGCCCGGTTCGACGGTCGTAGTGAGCATCACGTGTTCGCAAAAACTGCTCGCGGTTACAAAAACCGGTTGCCACTGCACCACCCTCTAAGGATAATGCCATCAAGCAACTCAAGTCATAAATATTTGTAGCACGTAGAGTAAAATTATCTAATTGCGACTTTACTAATTCGGATATATTTACGTTGACGATTCTTGCATCCTGAAGTTCCAGTCTGAGTAGGTAAATGTAGCAGTGAAATGACTTAACGTCAAATCTCGTCAAATATCTTTTTCTCTCTTATCAAATGTCTGAATGATCTCTAACTAACTTATCTTATGGTTAATGAGTCAGCTTTTACAGCTCTTTAGCCTTTGACAAATCACCACGTTAAATTTACTGGTTTCTTCACCGACGTTTTCCTTTACCGTTTTATTCATTTTTTTTTTCGTTTATGAATACAAAAGTAATAGTCATAAATAGTATCTTGGCAGTAAGTTCTCAGTTCTCATTGTTGCGTTACATAGTATAAAGGTAAACGATTAAAAAGTAAAAAAACTAAGTGCATTTACAGTTTTGTTTATAGTCACTGAAGATAGTGAGCAACATTGTTTTAAATACAAAACAACTGCAAGTCGCTTGCAAAGTTGCAATACCTAGAAGGTACAGAACTTTGTGTTCTGTCTGACTTCTGACATCCTAGTACCTACGAGATTGCAATACTGGCAGTTAGGCCCTGGGTTACATTCCTAAGGCTTGTTTTGGGTTCCATCTGAAAATTAACAGTAGCAAGCGGAATTGTGCCCAAAACACTAGCAACTAAAAAAATAACATTTCTTATTGCTCTCCATGTAAAACACTGGTATTCAGCTGCATCCGGTAAGACTGGAAGCCAAAATAGTTGGAAAAAGGCTAGGCAGATGATAATGGCTAACACCTAGACGCACGAAGCAAATACAAAATTAAAGTACATCTGCCCCATTTTTACTCCTCGAAAAGAACAAAGATTGGTTATTCATTTCGTCTCACTAGAACAGACACTATTCGCGTGGTGGACCCTAAAGTTTGGGATAACAGGCTGGAGATTTGGTGAATAGATTTGCGCGAATCCACATGCGGGAAAAAACATGTATACGCAAAAGACCATTTGAGCGAAAGTGTATATTTGTGCTGAAAAGCACTTGTTGCGCAAAAGGGTATCAATTCCGTATACAAAGTATCTGAAACTGATTTCGCAAACCATTTAATAAACATTGAAATGATGTGGTTTTTTTCTACTAATAGAGTGATAAAATTTGTTTGGAATGTCAAATGCAATGTGCAAACAAATTGATAAGTTCTTACCTACACTATGGTATATTTAATCAGTTACAGATAGTATTATCAGTTACAAATTACAATGTAATAAAATAAATCCATTAGTTTACCTTTTAAAGAACATCAAAATTATTTCACGTTTTGTTTGCAGATAAGTTTCATACTTCAGCCTTATTGGCCGGGAATTCGAGACTACAGAAATACCTTCCAATATCTTTAATCGGGACTCGTGGGTTCTCTTATACCGCGGTTGAAGTATTGGGTTGGATTTCCGGGCAAATAACATTAAGATCCCAGGATTCCCAGGTAAGGCACGTGTCATTGAGCGTTGAAGATAAGCTAGATACTGATAGGTTTACCAGCCGGCACGATTTTGTCCGGAATTTACATTTGAAAATTTATAAGGTCAGATCAGAATTTTAACTTTCATTTAACGAACATTTTGTTGAAAAATTAAACGTTTCCGGCCTCGCTTTACCTTGTGCCTTTGGAGCCATGCGTAAAGAAGAGAGAGAAGAAGAACTCCAATATAATTTACGCGGTCCATGGCATGGGATTTTTACTTAGTTACCTGGACCCATTAATCTGGATACTTAAAGAATAGAAGTACACTCGATCGCTAAAGCACGCGTGCGTGCGCATTTGCCCTAACTACCCTACCTAAAAAGTCAACTCTGTATCGATGTCGCTTTACAAGGAACTATACCTCTACTTATTATTACTTTAAGCCTGAACTATAATAGTTAATATTCTTTGCGTTTTTCACGCCACAATTAAGGCGTTATCTCAAACGTTTTATAAGACTTTTTTAGCGGTCGTGAACCCAGTCCGTATATTGTAAAATACCTTAATCTTCTAGATCTAGAAATATGTGAATAAAAAGAAGATAAGTGGCCAAGCTAGTCTTACTACAGACATTGTATCCACTTAATGCAATTGAGATACATTATTCATCAGTAATTTTATTATCAAGAATGTAACTAGTGTAACTGTGCTCTTTGGATCCCGTGCAATTGTGTCATGGTGCGACTGGAGTGAAATATAATCTCTATAGGCTAGGCAGCGAAACTAAGTTATTTTTTTTGACTCTTCTGTTTTTTTATCTATGCGTAAATCACGCGATCATTGCTATCAAACATCAATGCGGTTGGTTACAATACATACGTAAAATAAATACGCGGGCACTCGATAATCTAATATGTCCCTCGTATATTGAAGATATAAAATATAACTATGAAAAATTGAAACAAATTGCTAGCAAATACTTAGCTAGATATCTTAAAATCAATTTTTATTTATGTCATTTTTATGTATGTAGAAAACTAATTGAAGGAGAACATTACGAAGTTTCAGAAAAAATTCAGCTTGATGGAAACATGTTTCCATACTTACATAAAAATGGCATAGGTAAAATAAAAATTCATTAAAAGCTATCTCTTATTTGAAAACATATTGTTTTGAAAAAGCTGAAATTTCTGTTGTAACTTTGTAATGTTATTCTCCTCCAATTGGTTTGTTTCGATTTTTCGTAACTATATTCATTGATTTTATATATGCAATGCCTGAGCGAAAGAGCAGATAATTGAGTGTCCGCAGTCGGTAATAATTAACGCAACATATACTTTTTTAAGGTATGCCTTAAAAAATGTAAGTGACGCGTCGGTCGATCTCGAGATTTACGCCATGATTCACACAATGTGCTGAATTGATACGTCAACATCAGTTGGTTGGCTTATTGGATCAACGCAATGTAGTAGCAAAATCCTCCGAAAGATATTGAGTGATTATGAATTTATGTCTATATAAAATAAATATTATCTAAGTACCTACGTCAAATTGAGAACATCGAATCTTAGGTCGAATCTTTAAAAAAAAAGTAAGTATAGTATACTTTTAGGATGATTCTATTTAAATACGTACTAATTAGTTCACCTTACCAACAAAATTGTAAACATCAAATCTTCACAACAGTTGGAATCAATAACATATCGTGCTTTTTGAGTCAACGGAGCTGGAGATAATTATTTCTAATACGGACATAACTTCAAAAAGTCTAAGGAGCGTGCCTTGGCTTCTAACCTGAGACCTCAACTTGCCAGTCAACGGTCATACTACTAGGCACTAGGCTATCACTGCCTGCCACAAAAAAATAAAAATTGTAATATAATCTAAGCCGTTCCTCAAACAATCATAAAAGCCAAATTAGCCAAAAGGTAGCCAAATCCAATTTCAAACCTAAAATAACAGTAACGGTTAAAACTATTTTTTTTATCAATTTCAAAATTCGAAATAAGAATTCAATTTCGATCCAGCCAGACTATCCGTACTAAAAAAATTGTCTGCAATTCCAAAGTTCATTGATATAAATATTATCAAATGCCATCAATCATCTTTTTTCTAAAACCCATTGCAAACCATATCACGGAAATGCGAGTTTAAATAAACAGCTAACAAACAACCTTGAACTTATGATAGTAGAGGTTATTTTTATAAAATAAAACTAACTTGGAAGGTGTCTAAACGTGCATTTATCAATTTCTGTCTTAATTAACAGAGTATGATGATTTTTGAAGACTAATATGGACTAGAATATTTGTTTCTATTTAAAACTTGTTTAGTTTTTTTATGATAAAATTGATATCCAATTAATTAAAGCTATTGAAAATAAAAGTTCACCGTTCTGTGTATCTCCATCTAATATTTATTTCAACTTGTTATCTCTGATTATTAAATATCACGACCTATGCTTGCTGTTGCTAATTTAAATTTGCATTTTTTTGTCATACTTTTAATTTGGCATAATGTTTAAACCAAATAACTTATTACGCATAATTTTATCCGCCATATTTTTTGTTGTCATAATCGTCCCTGGCTCTATAATTTTTACACCTATAATTATATTTTTCCAATACCTAACTATAATATCGACGCATACAATTGCCAAGCATAAAAACAAATATTTTATGCGTATGGCCAGATATATTTTAGTTATTGTACAATATTCGAGGCACTGCCGCACCCAAATTTTTTTTTTCTGTCCAGAATTTAAATTCTAATTTCTTTTCACATGTCATGTTATTTTAAAACCTACAGTTGGCAACTATCTTACTAAAAATAAGTGACAAACACCCGCTAGTAATATTTGTTTCTAAATATTCCGGAAACTTGGTTCTACCAAATATGTACCGTGTTTAAGAACTTGCGGTAAAATATTTCTGATTTATCACACGTGTGCTCAAACAAGGAAGACAACATTGTTTTTGCTTTTCAATGTTTTTGTGTTCGTACGTAACTCGACAGTAACTAGTAACCTGTGTAGTGTTGCCCGGGGAAAAAAATAATAAAGATATTTAAAACAAGATTTTGTAATTTTCTGTTATTATATTATGCTGCAGAAGTTTTATTTGTACATAATTACAGGTTTTACCTAGTAGCCCAGTAGCAGTACGATTCTATCTTATAATTTTATTGCACATGAGATTAGTTACGTGTATTTAAAGCTTCGTTTAAAAAGTTATAAGAAAATTTAGACCGAGAGCGTACGTATTCAGGCAGTAAACATAATTATCTCTGCAAACTGATACCTACTAAAATTGCAGAATTGTACATAATCAATTATTACAATATTAATTATTTTTGTTTAAGTAGTCGTATATATATTTTTTTTTTTAATGAAATGCTGTTCGTTGGTTATAGCATCTCTTGAGAACAGCTGGACCGAATTGGCTTTCTTGTTAAAATGTTCACGTTAGTCTAAATAAGAAAGCCAAGAAAAAATTTAAATATTACCCGAATATTATTAACCGAAAGTGCTTTTTCTAAGGGATGTTTAGGAAATCTAACGCACCACAGAAGACGTAGGTCTTCTCTAAATCGTGTTTACAAAAAAATAATTCAATTCATCAAACTTTAAGTAGGTACTTAAAAGAACTTTGGAGCTGGCTCGACGAGGGTCACAGCACTTCTCTATGCCCCATCAATTATTCTTTCGCTATTGCACCTGTGATCGCGTTCTTCCGCCTCCTACTAGCTTATCTACCACATATATTAAGAACCATAAAACAATAATATGTGCCGTTACATTTGCCCTTGTTTCCACGGCTCCGGTTAATTCGAGCGGCTGCATTACAAAACGAAAGTGTAACAATTCTTAATGGTAACGTGCTCTTAATATTTACATTGTTTATGTAAGCATGGCTGTAAAGAAGACACTTGAAGTATTATTAGACTTTACGGTTGCTGTAAAAGGGTCTTGACATAGTTGACATGTGTATCACTCTCAAACGATATTAGTCTCTAAATTATGCAAGTTCCTGTAACATCCTAAAACATTTTATCAATAAGATTTAACATAAATCGTAGGTCTTTTTTTCTGAGATGTATTGCAGTTCACAACACGATGCCGATAGATTTTTTTTTTATCGCACTGAACAAAACCGAAATCTTACGTAAACAGTAGGTTTATTTTAATTTTAATTTCGGTTTACATGAGTCAAACATTTGAGCAATATTTTTTTTTAAGAAATATTTGCTTACAGTGTGAGACGCCCTGCGGGACAATGGACGAACGATTTAAAGAAGGTAGCTGGCAACGGATGGATGCGGGTGATTAGCCGATGCCTATACCGGGATGATTAGCGTTCTTTGGGAGAGGTCCACTTTCAACTACAGTTCCTAATATCTTCCTGTCACAGGATGCGCAATGACATATTTTATAGCCACGAAAGTACTAACGTGAACAATTAATTTGACAAATTCGTTGCAAATTTTGAAATTCACCCAGTACGTGAATACACAGTGTAAATTAGTTTACATCGATTTTTCGCACTCGTAAGTTGTAAATTACAAAATCAAATAAATAAAATAGTTCTACGATGTTCGGCCTATTAGGCACAGGCATACAATAATAAAAGAAATCGATTGTTGGAGCTGTTTTCAGGAACTTGGTTAGTAGTTACAAAAAAATAGTTATTAATTATTTGTTATAATATATATTGCTCATGTAGTAGATACGTGTACGTGGTACTTTATGATATAGGTCAGAATATACTTCAGTTGTACAGTTTATAAATAAAGTTATATAATTGGCAACATTATCAATTATAGCCGTTATTATCGATATCAAAGTTGTACCCAGATACACGTTGATTAATTTTAATAGTTTTAATCAATATAGTTTTTAAATTCAGACCTTTATGCGTATAAAATCCCTTTTGTTTATAACACAGCATTAAAAATTTAAATGTTCGCAAATTTTTACGATAAAATTTACTAAAAATCCAACTCCTTTATTTTAGGTAGGTATAATTGTAATCTGTCTCATTTTCAACCTTTTCGTCTTGTAATTCCTATTGGTAAACATTTATTCACAGTTATTGGGAATAACATAGTTTAATCTTTATAATTTGTCTTTGTAAGCTGAGTTTAGAAGGTTTAAACACTCGCAATCCAAGAAGTTAAGATATTAAATTAAAAAATTCTTATTAACATTTGTTAGCCACGTCAAACACTTGAACCGTTGAGCAAATGTGTACATAAATGGAAATAAAATAAAATTTCAAAAGACAAAAAATCCAAGTTAAACAGAACGCATCCTTAAAGAGATACCGTAAAGTCAACTTCTAGAGGTACTTGAGGTCACTGATCTTAAAACTGAAAAACACTGGCCACTGAGAGAAGTTTTATGCTCAATGAATCGCCGAATAATTGCTTTTAAGCCAACAGAATCAATTTCCGTCGCTGTTCGATTACTTATTGCAATAGACAATGAACAATATTGACCTAAGATATACGCAATAAGGAAGAATGATCAATTATAACAGTATTATCTTATATCCAATTAGCAGTTATTATGGCTCATAAAATCATATTTTATTGCTAACTCAACCTAACCCTAAAAGTCACTTAAGGAATTAACCACCTGCGTGACTAATAATTGTTGTAGGTACAGCTGGAACTTATTTTCAAAGTGTTCCTAATAAAACTTTTAAAAAATTTACAAAACTTGCAATCTTCTTGGTCGTATCAGCAATCTAATTATTGATCAGTAACGTTATTGGATTAGTAAACTGTATAAAATAACATGTACTTAATTGATTAATGCTGAGTCGATTTAGCTTGCATTGACCAATAAATTGCTAGCATCGCAAAATCAATCATACGATAACATACGATACAACCTACACCTAAAGCATAGAAAGTTATCCACGTTATTTATGACAGAAAAGATAATATCGCAATACTCTATCGTCATGTCATTTGTTTATTTCAGAAAGTAAGCGAACAATGCAATATTACTCACGTCGTAGCTCCACGTGCACGAGACTCCGGCGAACTTGGCGACACAGCGGCCCAGCTCCACGTCCTCGTGCGTGGTGTACAGGTGCTTGAGGCAATACTTCACGTGCGGCGCCACCCTCTTCAGCGTCTCTCGAGAGAACATCACCCCCGGACCACCCATACAGAAGTTCTCGTTGT
Source organism: Protodeltote pygarga (assembly GCA_936450705.2). Taxonomy (NCBI): domain Eukaryota; kingdom Metazoa; phylum Arthropoda; class Insecta; order Lepidoptera; family Noctuidae; genus Protodeltote; species Protodeltote pygarga. The sequence continues at coordinate 13,365,989 of OW388263.2, forward strand.
AATCCAGCGCTAATGCATCTCTCTCGTCGTTCGTCCCTCGACCAGCCTGCCCAATGAACTGTGGCTTCCTACTGTCCACCGAACGCAAGAACTCCTCCAACTTATCACCTCTCACGTATACGTCGTCGTCTGCACGCATGAACCACTCGAACTTATCTCCATACTTCTCATACATGTACAACAACATTAGGAATGACTTCTTCTGCGGAGGATAACTGTCGTCCACATTACGCAAGGGAACTAAAGGTAAACCAGGCGCACGCGACACTTCCGAACTGAAAAATGCAATCCGTCCAGGCAAGTCCTCGCTCCACGTTTCATACACAGCCTTCGCTCGCGACCCTAAATATTGTTCTGCTGTCATAACACCCACGAACACTAATGTCCTGTTCGAGTTGTGAACAGTCTCGTTCTGCATTAAACCTATCAGTGCGAGAGGATCTGGTTCGGCAAACGATTTTGCCGATTCCGGACATGACTCTATGGTCGTCCTGGATGAAGTCCTTAAACACAATTTGAGGAATATCCCAAACGTGACACCGAGCGCGAGGCCCGCCGCGAGATGCATCCACCTGCTCCTGCGAGGCATCTTGGTAACACTGCCGATTCAATACGAACATCCACGTTTACCCGGCGTCCACATGTGTGCATTCCAGGAATAATCTTTTTATCCCTTTTTTGTAGCGGTCGGGAGGGGTAGACATTAGCGGGCGCCTTTTTTGTTCGATTTTCGCTCCCATCGGTCGGGGAGCGATCACATGGCCGCGCGGTGCCGGCGAAATGTCGAACACGAATTCGAACCCTATCACGCTATCACCAGCCTAAATATCAGTTTTGCAGATGTTATCGGCGATGCGAGTGCGGCGAGGCGCGGCGCGTATAGAAATGCGACCCGTTCATGTTACGTTACACGGCACAGAGCTAATCGTATCGCGCGTGGGAACAGTTCGACTCGAGCGCCGCCCGCCAACCAACTGGACCGTTCCAAAACAAAACTCAAGCACCGGTAATTCCGAGTGTCCGTGCACACCGTATTCTTGGTCACCTCTACTCTATCGCACTTGCCGATTGCTATATCTGCATCTCGTTCGGACGGAGTAATGTGGGCCGGATAGGAGTGAACTTGCCCCATTCATCGCGGCATGTCTGGCCGGTGATGACAATAGACAATGCGGTGGTCGCCCATTGTCTGCTGGGTCACCGGCTCGCGGAAACTTAATTTTATGACCTATTTGCAAGAGTCCGGGAACTACGCGAGACCGCAGGAAGCTGAGTTCCTTTACCTGACTGAGCTGTTACACATTCACTTAATGGCGGTGTTGAAATTCAATTATACTTTAATGCCCTTGTACCGTGTCTAGCAAATATATTTCTATTGTAAAACTAATGGCTCAAATTTCTATTGCAAAGTGAATAGCTTTCTACTTACTACTAGATAACTTCGTTTCAAGATTTTAAAAAAATGTGTAAACAGTTGTTTAAATTATTATTAATACCTACCTAGTTTAAAAAAAAGATCTTTGACACAACACATCTCATCGGTAAATCTGAAACTAAACGGCATACAAACACCGGTGAGACAGGCGCTGCCGGCGCTGCATGGTGTTTAAACAACCACATGCGTGCACGCATTCATTAATCACAACAATCTTGGCATTGACCTATTAGGTTCGCAAAATGGAAAAAAAAACTAGGTACCAAAAACTGACTTGTTATTGCACTCTTATTACAGGCAGTTACGAATCACTTTGCAAATCAAAATGTTGTAATTTTGTGAGTGAATTAAAAGCAGATGTAGGTTTTGGAAATCATTTATATATTGTATGGGTTTCGTCTGTCGGCATCGGCAATGAAGATTAAATGTATAAAAATGTATCCGGTGTTTTTGCTCACTAGTTAGCAAGAATTCTGCATTGCCAACTGAAGACGGGACTATTTGGTTGTTTAAATAAGACAAACATCGATATTCGGGGCATGTTTTTAACAAAGAACAATGGTCATTGATAGAAACATTTCGGGCCGGTTTTGCTATTACTTCAACTGAGAGCATTCAACAAAGTAGCTGCACATTTTGTTGTTTTTTAGACAAACATCGTTACCGAACTTTGCCGAAAGGAGGCCATTGATTGTATATTAGTGAAACGGTATTCTGTGATCAAGTTGGTTTGTTTACTAGGCTCTGGGAAGTGGGAGCGTTTAGCACTGTATAGGTTGAAGAAAGTGACACATCCAGAGAAAGCGAATGACCGACAGACGCTAAGACGTGCCAAGACATAGGGACTACTTCATTTATACCTACGTCGTTTTTGACTTTAATGTAATATTATTTTGTTTTATTGGTGTGCAATAAAGTGTGCTATTATGTATCTATCTTACTTAGGTACTAACTGTGGGTGGGATTCTAGACGTGTATTATTAACGCTCTCTCTCTTTTTCTGGATTTTAAATTCAATTGCTTTTTCTACGAGTAATACTGTATCTGTATCCTAAATATAAATAGATTCTGGATTAGGTATATTTGGATATTGTATATATTTAGTTAAAACTAGAAATAGACGAATAGTCGCGATAGCCTAGTGGTATGACCATTGACTTGCAAGTCAGAGGTTTCAGATTCGAACCCAAGGCGCACACCTCTGACTTTTCGTCTATGTGCGTATTATAAATTAGCTGATGATTCCAATATTAAAATTTTAAAAAAATTTGCTGTTCCATTCATTTTGTTGAGTTTTGTCAACATAAATGTATAATACAGGTGATTTTTTTTCGCGTTATAAGGGTTTGTCTCATAGTAAAAGTTGTTGTTCAATGACCACTTTTAGGAATGCTCATGATTTCAATTGCACCCTGTATAGTACCTACGTCGTTCACGTCTTTGTTGAAAGGTGGCGCTGGCAGTCGCCACGACTGAGAAAAAAATCAGTAGGTAGAGGCTGAAATAATGAATATGGCCCACTGGCCCAGACAATGCAACTTATCAACGTCCAATGCGTTCAGTCTGGTACCTAATGTACTATCGTGGACAAAGCCGGTGCACCACTCTTAAGGTTAGAATCGCTTGCACCCGGCGTCCGAGCGTAGCGCTAGCCCCACCCCTACGCACGTAGCATCGTTCAAAGCATTTTGATCGCAAAGTGGTGCACCGTTCGTGTCCACGATAGTACCTAGACCTACTAGTGCCACGAGTAAACGCAGATTCGTTCTTATACAAGTAGGATAAAAATAAGTATTGCGCGCATCCTCTTATGTTGCAGTCGGTGTTTTCATGGGTGGGAAAAAGTGATTCATTGCACTTAAAAGACGTTAACGTAACGTAGACGTAGGTATCGGTACTCCGGAACCTCCCTTATGCAACGCCTGTTAGGCACATCCCGGAGAGACTGTAAAGTGGTCACTGCTGAGCCTCGCTGTGTGACTGTAGCATGCGACCACTTTGCCTCCGTCGTCTCTGAAGACCCGGGATCTCTCTCCAAGTGCTGATCAACGGGGTGGTTTTAGTGAGGTAAGAATCCCACACTTCCCGGTAATTTCCCCCGTAAATAAAAAAAGGTATCGGTAGGTACTCAATTTACAAATAACAAAATAAAACCATCAAATGGAAAATAACATTTTTTATTTATACATTTCGTTTGTGAAGCTGTAATGTATAAAATCTCCATCCACTACCGAAGCCTTCACTTACAATTTACTACTAGTAACGTTTCATTTATACTACAAATAAATAAAAAATTGTTTCAAATAAACTGCTCCATACAATATATTCATTCATTTACATAACACTAGAGTATTTTAATATCTACATATAAAAATAATATATTATAAGCTTTATTGTGAATTGCAAGAGTTGTTTTCATACAAAACTCGTATTAAAAACATTCCTTATTTAAAATTATCGACACAATAGATTGCAAAGTACCCTCACAATAGAGTTTTATATGAAAACAAGCATATTTATAATTATATAGGCGTGCCGAGTGTGAGACATAGGTAAATAATAAAGGCTACATATTTACAAAGTCTTTACGATTATTTAAACAGAACAGCTACATTTTTGGCATAAATTATTATGTCGACTAACAGAGTAAAAATTATGCAATTGTTTCTACGGACACCATGTGCTTGTAGCAATTAATGAGTTATGGTTTTATAAATTCAATTTGTTCACACAATTATTTTAGTGTCTATATTCAATAATTCAACTCTGTTAGGATGATAATGTCGAACCAGCAATCATTCTGTATAATGCCACTAGATGGCGCCACATGAGTTGAAAGTGATTTATGTATTTTATTGATTGAATACCTATAAATTAAATATGAAACAATGCGCAATGCATTGCAGTACGTAAATATGTTATAAAGCCTGTTTAAAAATGCCTTTGCACATCGTTGTCTCTCGTTCCACAAAATTTAGCACCTCACATCTAGAATTCTAGATATCTAGATTTAATTAATGTGCTTTCATTCTTTTACCCGACTGCCAAGGAAGGATTATATTTTCTTTTATTACACCGAACTTCGTATATTTAAATCATCTTTAATAATAAGCTTGGATTCATAAATTCGTTTTCCCTATGACAAACACTATTCGACCGATATCTTACTATACATAGATATTACCAATAACTATTTCTGTAACCAAAGAGAAAATTTGTCAGTTGTTATTTTTTTTTACGATGATAGCGCCAACTAGCAGCAGTTTTTATAATAGTAGCCTCATAAAGAAAGAAATAAAACACTATTTCGGTCTTAAAATATACCTGCTAGGATGTTCAAACGAAAGATAATGTTAGCTTCATGAGGAACTGGACTACACTGACAGCAACTTTAGCGGAACAAGTGCATAAAGGTTGTAACGACTGCTAAGATGGTGTTGCACTCGCTAAACCACTATCTCGCTCGCACATTGAAGATATAACATCACTTAATAAGTATGAAAAATGCAAAAAAAAATCCAAGAACAACATAACAAAGTTTCTGCAAAAGTTTCGGCTTGATCGGGACAAGTTTTCATACATAAAGAATTCATGAACAAAAATTCATTTGAGGCAATTTATATGTATGAAAACTTATTCCGATCAAACTGATATTTTTGCTGAACCTTTGTAATGCCATTCTCCATAACTAAGTTTTTTGCTATTTTTAATATCAATATTTAGTGTTTTTATTTCTTAGTGTTGTATTCAATAATATAGCCAGCCAAAATGTAACCAGAAAATCAGATATACCCACCTTCAATATGTGAGTCTGAAACAAAATGAAATACAAAAAGTAGTTCTAAGCATCTACTTTCTCATATCTATTCGCACAAGTAAAACGTTAAATTTCTTTCCTATTATTAATAAATTAAACATATTTTCATATTGGTTTAGTATGCGCAAAATTTAGTAGGCTATTGTAACTGTTATAGTCGATCAAAAACTTTGTCTTAAACTGTTTCAAACTTTTATTAAAACCAACTTTCTCGTGATTATTGAAAGAAGTATAAAAACAGACTCGTGTGATATTTACAATATAAATATACATTTGTGCTGATTCCGGTACATATCGCCCTAAACTAATTTAGGCTCGCTTTTTCTAACATCGATCATGAGAAAAGGACAGAAGATTTTTAGAACTGTCTATTTGCTATAATTCCCAGTAGTGTCAAATGAATATGAACATAGCGAGCTAATGTATTAAACTGAATCTAAATTGTATAATAATTATATAAAAATGAAATTTAGTTGTATTATTGATTTTATCTAAATTGTATTGTATAGACTAATTTACCGTTCAATTTTCTGTCCTTTTCCGACGATCTACATAAAAAATAACACTAAATTTTTAAAGTGCGATGTGTGACCAGCACCAGCGCCATTATTTAAAAAAACATAGTGCTTTCAGTGCTTTTGAGACTCTAAAAGGGCCTAATGGCAGTCACTCGATAATAAATCATTAAATTAATATACAAGCCTTTACTTAATCTAACTAGTAATTTAGAAAGTAGACAGGAATTATACAAACAGGCGTTTATATTAAGCGCCGTTTTTAAAAAACCTTCATAAAAACAAAATAACAAATTAACAAATCAAATAATTCGTATTCACAAGTTAATCAAACATTAGATCTCGTAGGTACATGAGCATGACATGTAAATGCATAGTTTTGTAATGTTATAACTATGTTCAGATAACGACTACATCAGATAATAAATTTAACAGCTTTCATTAAAATATGAAGGTTAAAGAAATAGGGTCACATTCGCATTAAAATCGCCTATTTTATATCTAATTTAATATGGAATTGTACTGTGTCAATCCATTTTGTAAGAAATGTTATCAAAAACAATTTTTTTTTTGTAATATTTTATTTAGTAGTAGTATATAATAATAACTCTTGGGCGAATTTCGGTCACAGCGGCCAATCTTAACGGAGATTAGCCAACCCCTGACTATATTCCACTCTCCCGCCCTCTTTCCAACAACATGCATTTAAATAGGATAAGTAATTAAATTGTAAAAAGAGTTCTTATTTATTTTAAAAAAAAAATGTATTTTTTTATATCTCATAGCGGTACTGCATTTAATTAAATATAATTAATTACTTGGCCATTGTGAAGCCATCTAAAATAGGGTTAATAGGTAACTAATTTTTTATCTTACAAAATAGACTGACACAATAGGTACATAAATATAAATGTGTACGCGGTTTCACTAATAATTTTTCAGGCATTTTCTACTAATTTTGGCCTCATCTTAATCTGGAACCTCAAGTCGACACCTTTTGGTTTCTTCTCCTTATCGTATGGTTAAACAACCTTCGTCAACCTAGCGTCAGAGTTTAAACCACACGTAGGCTTCTGATAAAGCTTTACACAGAAACTCAGATGCGCTGGTTTCCTCACGATGTCTTCTATCACCGTTTTTATGCAAATGGTAATTAATTTTAAAACGATGATTAATTTTAAATCATACGATGATGTAGGTAATTTATTTCGAAAACTCTGAGGCTCGTACCTCTGGCTCGAACCTGCGACCTTTCAATTGGCAGTCCAACGGTCATACCTCTTGGCTGTCAACACTACTATATACACCTTAATACTTTTCGAGGTTCGAGAAAAAGTTAAAAAGCATGTCTATAGTCGAAATAAGAGTTTTTGTATATATACAGTCCACCGGCCCTCTCGCACCAAAAGAGGGAGACGCAGTGATCATATACGATACTGAGCGACAAAGACAGCTATACGCTTGTACTGTATTGATCACATTGGGACGATTTTTTTGAAAAAGCTACATCTGAACTAGCCCTAAACCTTTTAAATTCTGTACCTTCAAAATATATAGATTACTATCTACACCAATAGATATCTAGACACAAATCGAAGACAATACAACCATGTAGGAAGTTATTATAATACATAGTTTAATCAACGATTTAAAAGAAACATGTCCCAATCTTAATTGGACTAGCATTATAAAAATATAGAATTGTTAGATACACTCAAAATGTTTTAGATTACTTACGATAAATTTTATTGTTACAAGAAAAATGTTTTTATTATTTACTTCCGACAACAGGAAAGACATTTGTTTTTACAATAATTCGGAACTATCTATCTTGATAATAGATAATAAATAGACTAGTTTGGAAGGCCAAACCACGCCTTAAAGAATTCCAAAAAATAGAAACTTGTAGAGTCAAGCGTGGATGACATTTAGCATTAGCATTTAGCAAAAAAACTGATGAAGAGACAGATCAACGCACAGCGTTAAAAAAATAACAAAAACAAGATATTTTGTACGCCTCGCCTTTTATAACGTACGTAGTAAGTACGTAAGTAATTCAACGAGAAATAGCACTTTAGGTAATTCCATCTCTTATGATAAAAATGTATAAATGAAATACGTATTTACGTATCGTAATTTTTTAAATTTATGTAAGTAGGTTTATATTTCGTTTTTTGGTTTTGTTTCAGTGTTTTCGAATAATCGACCTCTAAAAAAGTAAAAAAGGGATAGAAGATTGTATAGGAAGTCCATATAATAAAATTGGTAGTTGAATTATTCGTTGAGAATTAAACAAGAAGTACTCACACAGTATCACAAAGTTTATGGTTTTTTTTTTCATATTATGGGCTAAAATAGGGAATGATAAATCTGAAATCTACGTTGACGCAGTCGTAGGCGCAGCGCTAGTCCAATATGAACTCCCCAATTACTCTTCTATGAACTAATAGAAGTGAATCGAAGGTCACACTCTAAAAACTTGCAAGAATAACACTCAACGATTATAAGAAAATTTATACAACCATTTAACACAATTATTTTTGATACTTTTTAATTGTCTGCAATTTATATGACCTACACACGATATAATTAAATAATTGATTTTAATTTGAATATCTTATTATATTTAATGTCACTACACATTTTTGCATTTATCTTAGGATTACGAATATATAATTGTGAAATCACATTTAACTAATGAAATCGAAACACAGTACCTATTGTCAAACATTTGGTGTTTGACAATAGGTACTGTGTTTCGATTTCATTAGACGCTAAGACGAGAGGGTCATCTCTAAATTATTTATATATTTATAATCATCATCATCATCATCATTTCAGACGGAAGACGCCCACAGCACACTGCTGGGCATAAGCAATATTTATAATTATGAAAAAACATCCACCTACCTACATTTATTTATAAATAATTTAATTATAAATTTTAAATTAACATTCAAACTTTCAAAGCTACACCAATCTTGATTACTTAAATGTTTTAAGTACATCCAATCAAATATTCAAAGTGATTCACTTCTTACGGACGACAGAAGGCAGAAGTTTTTAAAAGGCAATAGGACTGCATGCAACTTAAGGAATAAAAAATGCAAAGCGGTCAATAATAACTCATTCATCTTTTCAAAAATTCTAAATTGACGACACATACGGTGCGATTAGTCAACCGCGTCAAATTTCGCGTAAGAGAGTAATTGTGTAATCCGCAGATAATTGGATATTCTTGAAATTATGTGGGGACGGTTTGTGGATTATGAAATTATATGATTGTAAATCGGTCTCACGATATAGTAGAAAACGATTAAAAAAAACGCACCTATTCCAAATTTTGAAGCTACTTCTATTATTTCCGAGTCACGTTATTGTACCGATTGTAGCCGAGATCAGGAGAATCGGCTAGGAAAAATATAACTTGTAGGTACAGAAAAGTACCAAAAGGATTCTCTAGAGGTTCCTACTTATAATTTATGGTTTTAATGTTGCCCATCGCAATGCATTATGTACATGTTCTAACATCGAGACACGAAAAATTACACAATCTATTTTCCCATCTAAATCTTTATGATAAATACAAAATAATTTACACAAACTGTCCATTGATTTGAACATAGATTAGATCTAGATAGACCTGTTACCTAACGAATACATATCACAATAACAAACATTCTCCAATACTTAGGAATCCGGAATCGACTAAGCTAAAAAATAAAACAAGATAATTATTTTTTCACAAAATAAATTATGGTATTAATGTGATGGCAAGTATTCATACTAGATGTCGATTAACTGTAATACCTGTACCTACATATTCTATATTATTTTTCTAACAAATACTTCAATATATCAAATGCACTGATCTGTTCTGCTATTCCTTTTACTTCAACGTCCTAAACACGCGTATACATTTGCCCTTGACTTAAATTCGGTAGCTTAGAGGCCACAGACCCACAGTCTATACATCTTCCTCCATACGGGGATATCTCGTTTTCTTTTATATGGGTCAAATTGGCAAGGCATCCTGAACTGTGAACAACTGAATTCGAGACGTTGAGAGTGATTCCGATTTTGAACACAATTTCCATTTTGAGATCTGCATTTTAGATAAAAAAAAGTTCAAAGGACCAAGAAGAACAAAGCCCAGTATGCGGTATAGAGTAGATATATACACTGTAGTTGTTATTTAAACCTATCCCATACTGATGTAGATTATCAGCTCAAGATATATTCCATGTCTTTCCGTACACGCCATTTTAGCCACAACCTGAACCGTCTCAACAAGTCAGAACTTGTTCCTAGAAAATTTATTTCCATAGACTTTTCGAGTCTCTCACATTTATCGGGATTTCTTTACTCTGTTATGATACCAGCTCATCCAAAGCCTTGTCTCTGTTAAATTCGTGTTTGGCTAATGCTGCTGACACCTTGCCTTCTGAAAAGCCAAGGTCCATCAACTCACCAAGAATTAATAGACTTTCGATCACCTGAAATAAGAGAAAATCACTGTTAATATTAAAAAATGTGATCATTTGTAGATTTCAATTTTATGGATGGATTCTTTTAGTCATTGAGAGTCGTGATAGCCTAGTGGTGGTGACTGTTGACTGGCAAGTTAGAGGTCTCGGGTTCGAACCCTAGGCACGCACCTCTGACTTTTCGTAAGTTATGTGAGTTTTATAAATTAATTATCGTGTAGTGCCTCGGATAGCACGTTAAGCTGTTGACCCCGGCTGTCAATTGTAGATCTTTGACAGTCGTCACGGGTAATCAAAAGCCCGAAAGTCTGAAAACTAGTCTTACCAAGGGGTATCGTATAACCCAGTATCTGGGTTGTGGAGGTCTGATAGGCAGTCGCTCCATGTAAAACACTGGTATCCAGCTGCATCCGGTAAGACTGGAAGCCGACCCCAACATAGTTGGGAAAAGGCTAGGCAGATGATTCTTTTAGTCATTGATTTCAATTTATGATATTAGATTGGATGATGCGGCACAATTTGGTAAACGGCTATGTGCACTGCTAGGGTAGATTGCAAATTTGCAATAGGCTTAGTTGAATATTTCTTTTACATTCGTGTTTAAGAACTGGCTTAACTAGGTTGCAATTTTTTTCTCAATCCTTTCTTTTGTTTTAGGGTGTCGTACAAAAAAGGCGCTACAAATACGGCTTTTTTTAATAGTCTACTGTGTCCGATTGCCGAGTAAAGGCCTTGCTTAATCGTCTAGGTACTCTTTACCTGCGCCACCTTGAACTTGCAAAGAGTCAAAATGGGAGTCAAGATTTCAATGTGGATTTACTCGTTCAAATGGGGTATAACCATTAACCGTATAATATGCAACAGCTTCATTTGCACATTTCAAAATATTTTTTTTTTTGTGTTTTTTCGAATGAAATATTACAAACAAAATACCAATCCCGCACCCTTAACTCACCCTTAACCCACTCCGAAGTTTGAAAAGCGAAATTAATGTCATTACGACAGTATCCTACTTTTATATCCAACCAATATGATGTTAACGACACGAGTAGCCAAGCAATAGACTTGACCACATACCTGTACTTGATCCCCGCATGTGCCAATTATTAAGTGACGTGAGTGAAGTAAATTTTCGTACTATGTACATATATGCTTGTCAGTAATTTTACTAACGAAAAAAAATCAAACTATCGGTCCAACGTTATAAAAATCCTATAAAGAATATTTACCTACTCATAGCATACAGATTCTATCTTTATCGTATCGTAAATCGCTAAATAAACAATGTTATCGAGCACTAAATAGCTGCATATTTTAGCTATTACATAACGAGAACGGTGCGAGCAGTCTGTATCTAATTATACTAAGACTGGAAGCCCCAAAATGGGAGCAATTCGTTAATAAACACAGATTTCTATAAAGAACCCTAATACAAATAGTTAAAGTTGAGTTTTACTTTGCAATGGTATGGTATTCTCACATAAATTCTTGGGTTTCAATCGAGCAGGTAAAAAGTAGACAACTATGACTAAGCTCGTTTATGCTCTCATTTACCAGCCCAGTTTCCAAAGTGAATAAGTATTTCAACTACTTTGATTACAGCTCATACTAGAGTTGCCATTCTTGCGCCATCTAAATAGCCAAAACTGAACACATGACGAGAAAAAAGTCCTCGTCGTCACAATATTTGTCAACACCACGAAGGTTAGTCCGCCGTGAAGGTGATACCTCTGATCCAGTTGCCAGATGCAAAGCCCAAGAAAAGATAGATCTTGGGATGATAAGGGGACAGCAACAGCAGAGAGTCAACCAGAACTGTTTCGAGCAAAAGGTGTAGGACATTGTACCCGTGCGAATACTAAAATCGGAACTAAGCAATGACAGGAAGTCATCGCCGTTGCTAAAAAAGAGGTATTTTGTAATTTTGGAGTGGCTTTAGAAATCCATAACATTCAAGGAACATTACGTTGTCAAAGCTAATGAATAAACTCTATTAAATCGAATATGGAACGAATAAGGTATCAGTGCCGGACTAGGGCAGTGCCAGCGGTACCCAGTCACAGGACGCAAACCCTGGCCCCTTCAGGGTCCAGCAGAAATGACCAGACCAGGACCAAATATGTATATCCGTTTTCGGACTGCACCAAGTTCGATCGTCTATTATGCTTTCAGAATATATTCTAAGAACCTCATATAAAAAAAACCTGGTTGTGTCAGATTATTATAGTTAGCTAGTTGAATTGAGATTGACCGTCGAGACCGAAATTCCATTAGCTGTAGCTATATTTATTAAGTATACGTTTTTTCCTTCAACCATTTTTGTTAAAAAACATGCTGCACAACTATATCTAACAGTGTGATAAATTCAAACAAAAAAATATTTTCCTCAATTAAATACATAAATTACCTAGTGCAGTCATTGATATACAAAATCAATGAGTGCAGTAATAATTGTTTCATTATTATAAAATAACAACATAAAGTTCATGTTATCAGGTGTTTTCTCAGGACAAACTTATCTAAAATAGCTATTAATGTCATAGGTATAATTTTGTATAAATTTAGTTAAAACTTCATTTTATTGCTATTGAACTATTGCAGCATTGTATTTATGTAAACTAATTTCCATTTAAGGATATTACTTTCGTTTTTCAAGGAAAGGGCAGTAATCCTCGAAACCCATATGTAAAATGCACCTGATACTTTCTATTATTATTATTTATTTATGGACAAGCAGCACATGTGTCCATTTAACAAAATCAAATGCACTTTATCAACTTGGCAGTTGTGCGTATGTATCAGTGATGGTGACTGGCTCATTAAATAATCTATTAATTATGACTTACCTTTTTATCATTATCACCTACAAGAGTACATACTCTAGCTACCCTGTCCAAAGGAAAACCCATTCCATGAATATTTCTACACATCTCTTGTAACTTCGGAGACAACTTCTCAAATGGATTTGGCAGCTGCTCTGATTTCTTTCTACTTTTCTTCTCTTTTTTATTACTTGAAGTAGGCACTGCCTCTGGAGGATTTTGATTTTTAAGAGCTGGACTAGCATTACAGGACCTTTCACACATCCTCAATTTATCCAACTCTTCATTCAATTCCCTAACAATGTCTGGTACACTTCGGGACCGAGACTTCACAGTTTGTGATGCTTGAGCTACATTTTGTTCAGCAGCAGTATTATTTTCATTCTGTACTACATTATATGATTCTGGCGCATTAGCCGGCTGATATGCCACTGGAACGTGAGGATACTGAAAGTAGTAGGGCTGTGGAATGTACGTAGAACCATTATGAACTTGAGTTATATCCCCAGATGTTGTTGGTAACTGATTATAATATGGCTCCACTGAAGGATATGGATTCGGAGCAACATAGTACTGGTAATTTGGCATATACATATTGACACCTTCAGTTTCCGTCGGGATGTAGTACCCGTTAGACATTGGATAATGCTGAGGAGAATTGTATATCATATTTGGCCCTTGAATCGGCTGTTCTAAATATGTTGCTGGCAAATATGTAACACCTTCAATCTGTGTTTGTGATGCACAGTTAGGGATAGCATACCCTTGTTCCGGCATATACATTGGCTGGTTACAGCTTGTTGCCGAGTCTTTATGACTCTGTAGCACTTGAGCTAACAGTTCCATGTCATTGATAGTCTTTAGCTCAACATTATCAAATGGACTTGATGTATCATTCTCAAAATCTCTAAATGTTAGTGTATCAATATTAGGGTTTTGTTGCATTTTAGTAATCTTTGTATTCAATTTCAAATTCTGTAGTGGATCAGGGTCATCAAGCAAGCTATTGTCCTGATGATGAGCTTTAACCAGTATAGGCTGCAGGATGTTAAGCTGAGCGTCAGTGGCGACGCTAGTCGTAGGGTAGTTCATGTTAGTGGTCACATCAATATGTTTAGGAGTATTATCTACATTTGTAGTGTTATCACAGTTTTTATCAGCTTTCTCGTCAGGAGATAGTGCGCTGATTTCGTCGGTGCTGGGGTAGGACACCTCGGACACGCTGAGCTGTTTCAGTCGCTCCTCGTCTTCGGCCGCAGCTATGGCGTCCAGTCTTTTCTGCTCTGCCTCTTGTAGCAGCCGCAGACGGTGCAGCCTCTCATTTTTCTTCGTCTCTTTCGCATTCCTAAGCTCCTTGAGTTTAGCCAGAACGTTTTTCTCGAATGTAGCTGAGTAATTAGCGCTGTCGACGACATTCTGCGCTCTTATAGCACATTCGTGAACAGTATAAGGTAAATCGATTCTCAGCGGCCGTATATACTTATCCGATATCTTAACGGAGACACCGTCCATAAAATCTCCGAAATGTGACATATCAACACACTATGCCGCAGAGATAACAAGATCATCAAACAATGAGAAAGCAAAGTTTGTTTCTTTTAGCACTTTTAAGGTTACATAGTCCCCATTCAACGTCATCACTCGCTAAATGGATTTTATATTAGGGACGATAATTGAACAGATATCGAGATGTCTTCCATTATCACTGTAAACAATTTTTATCAGAAAAATTTAATTATTTTTATACGTAGTTTTATTATTTTTACGTGTGTCTGGCAAATCCAAATGTCAAACACAGCTTGGACATTGGAAATAAAAATATTATTATTTTGAACATGACTTTTGAAGGATGGGAATAGCAAAATACAGTATCTATTGCACAAAGGTAAAGTATTTAATGCTAAGATTTTCTCTTTACTAATACTGGACCGTCTCGTATGTCAATGTCAACTAATTATTGCCAATAAAAAAAATTAGTTTATTAGAAACGTCATGTGATCAAACCTTTTTAATTTAGTTTTTGTTTAAATAAGAACTCTTCGCTAAATATAAAAAAAACATCATTCATTGAATGCAACGATAATAATGAAGGAAAAGTCATCAAATTATATCACTGGCTTAAAATGGAACATGAGAATTTGAAGTAGAAAAAAGTAAAATCACGTGTACTACTTCACTCAATGCCGTCAGATGTCGCTAGTGTTGCTCCCTAAAGTCATGGCGGATCTTTCTCATTAGATTTTACAGATTTGCCATATTTCGTGGGTAGATTTATTATTACCGGCGTCGAAATAATTATAGCTAGTTTTGTTCACACAGTGGGAGGCCAGCGACACGTTATTATCGACACAATTGAAGGCCGGAAGGTATCGAATCTGAAAGAACGTCCCACTTGACGATCGTCTCGAATTTCGGCGTACTCAAGATAAATAGAATCACTCGATTTCGACGTCGCACCATACTCTAATTAATTTACTACGCCTACTATGACGCAATAGTCGCCCGCCACGCCGGACGCCATCGGATTTCACGGTCGAAATACAGGTTGGTATGCTAAAAATTAATGTTGTATTTTGCCGGTGAACCTCGCTCATAACCTGAACCGCCGGCAGGGTATCGAGGCGGGCATGAACGAGGGCGCACCGATGATGTACCATGGGAGCGGGGGCTTCGGAGGCCCGGGGCAGATGTTCATGATGAGCGGGCAGGAAAGAGCGGCTCGGCATTACCCGCTGGACGCTCTGCAGAGCCTCGGCGGGGGCTCGCCGGCCGGCCACGCTACGCCGCGCCGCTGGCAGCCGCGCCGCGATAGACATCCCAACCCTAAGGGTGCGGGAGACAACACAGCCTTTGGTTATGACTCTGATGACTCCAGTCTCTCAAGCAATGCCTCCGGCTCCAACAAATCAGGAGAAAAAGGTTAGTGTAATCAAAATAAACAATGTTATTACTGAACTAAAAATGTACTCCATTTATTAAGGGGCTTATAATTAATAGCCACTATTATGTTGTACAAAAAAATATCTGATTTGAGTATTGTGAGACACACCATTTTTTATATAATTTTTATTCCACCCTCATAATAACGTTTTGATGGTATACAACTGAAAAGTAATGGCTGGAAGTATCTACATATTTATAAGCTCTGACATGAAACTGACCTAGCTTTAGTATATATTTTTCCAATAAACACCTCCATCTAGTATTTATTGTAGAAACAAACATTCTCTTATAATAGCAATATGTAGTGATTCATACATTTTCAAGGATTGTTTATATTAAACAATCATTAAAAAATGATTCTCTAAATTCTATAAATATCACCATCTTCTAGATACTTTAATTATAATATTTTGTCATTGTTTGGTAAAGAGGGTAGATGTAAGTACTAATTAGGTAAAACTTAAAATTAGAACACATTTAGACCTAAGGCTGTAGCTAGAGGGTTTAAACCTATTGTCTATACTTGTAACACTACCTGTGTCTACAGCTACACTAGTACTTCGAGGTTATTGTGTAGAATGAAGTTGTTGTTTAATGTTTATTAATATAATTCACAATTCAAGTCACCGAGACAAGTGAAAGGAGGGAAGGGAGGCTTTTGCCCTGCAGTGGGATGATATAGGCTAAATAATTAAATAAATGTAATTCATGATCAGACTGGCTGGTCTGCTGGTTGACAATCACCTCTCAAACGACACTGACCAAGGATTTTGTTAAATGATGGCTTAGTTAAGTTGAAAATGTTATATAGACCCTGGATTCCCTAAGACACTCCCACTTCAGACACCACACAGTCAATGGCCCTCAAGAAGCCAGTCTGGGTCAGTCCATCATGTTTCCTATTTCTGTCCGGGTCGACATTCTAACTGGGACGTCTATCCTAATTGCCTTTCCAGTTCAGGATTCAAGCATGGAGGGCTTAAAACCCCCTCAAACTAAATTCATGACTAAGGCTTTGCTAAGCACCTATTTAGTCTTAATTATGAAAAAGAATTCATACAGCTTAGCAACCAAAAAATTATATTTTATCTACTACACTTGATCTACATTTTACTCAGCAAGTAGAAGTTATGAAAAACAAACTTTATTATTAAGTGATCATATCTAAGGTACCCTCTTACCCTTATTTTATTGATAAAAGTTTATTGTACTGGCACATAATAATAATTTTTTATCTGTATCAAATAATGTATCTACAAAAGTTTTTATTATACTTTTTTATGATTTTGAAGCAAGGATTCCTTCAAAAGAGTTGTTGTTCTGTGTATTGAAAGTATTGGCCAAATGAGGTTATTCTTTAAAAGTTCTTAAAAAAGTTATTTTAAGTCTTGAAAGGAGTTTCAATTCTTCTATTTTTTAAATATTACCTGTCATTATCATGGAGTGTTTTAAATTATGTACAGTATTCATTTGATAATACCCAATTTCGATTTATTTTTTATAGGTTTGAAATAACTTGTAATTTTAATTTGTAGTATGAGAAGTGCGCCAGTGGCGCCCTAAATTTTTGCAGACTCATTTTTGCCAAACTGTACCTTCCATAATCCCGCACAGGGTCGGTAAAACGAAATGATATAAACATCTTTACAAATGCGTATTAGTGGATTTTAAGGTCTTTGTGAACCGAAGGAGCGGCGAGGAAATTTGTATGCGTTTGGTTGGTCAGTCGTGAACATGCGCGAACTTTTTCCCACTACGTCGCCTTTTTTTACCAGCTGGTATCTGTACCTCATTACGAGCAACGTATGCCGTAGGCTTATTTGCCACTTTAGTAGTATAATAAACACATCCTCCTTTGCAACGCGCAGCCGCGTAAATGCGCTGTCAGCGCGTCTAGCAGTGGACGGCTATTTTACGACATATTTATTTGTTTGGCCATAATAAGAAGCAGCTATGAATTTCGTTGTCTACACGATTTCTATAAAAAAAAGGAACCTGCAGGCGGAACGGTAGAATCCGAATTTGTTTATAAACTTACTTCTTTCTTTATACTCTTCCCTCACTCTCATAGTCCGATGGGACGGAAATCCGACACGACAGGAGAGAGAACAGGCTCAGGCGCAGCTTTACGTGCTTTTCGAGGCACGTATAGTGATAATTAATTTATAATACGCACATAGCTGCACGAAGAGTCAAACGTAAACAATTTAATAAATTTTACGTACTTATATGTAATTCTAATCTTAAACTTCCTATTATTATAAATGCGAAAGTAAGTTTATTTGTTTGATTATTTTTCACGCCTTAACCACTAAACCGATCATTCCGAAATTTTGCATATTTTTATAAATAGGAGCACAGAAACGGCCATAGGGTACCTTTCTTGCCGAAAAAATGTACTCTTCGCGAGGAACACAACAATAAAGTTCTTATGATAATAGATGGCGCCACGTGTCTTTCAAATCATGATTGAAACAAACTTTGAAATTGAAATTTTAAATTAACGCGAACGAAGCCGCGGGAAAAGCTAGTGTATTACACTTGCGTGACGACCGGTCGACCCGTGTTGATCATCTCCCGAGTCCCGACGTCATAGCCTGCTTGATAATGATGACGCTTCGACATCAAACTCATGACATTCTAGTTACTTACACATATTGTATTGTTATTGTACATTATAGTATAGTATCCTTCACAAAAGTAGGACAGTACTTGCTAATTAGTTTCTTCACGCGACTTCTCACGTGTTTGACATTTTATTTTTAATCTTATTTCTCAGTTTCCTGGCGCCATCAACTGCGCAGTTCGTTAACCAAAACGTGATATGATAACGGTAACACATCCTAATGTGCGATTTAAATATATTATTGTATTATATTACATTAACAAACAAAATATATTTGAAAAACAAATGATTATAATACACTTGTTAATTTTCTACTTTTTTAGCCTTTTACTAATAAATCTGCGCCTTAATTAAGCTTAATCCCAAAAATCATGTTTTGTTTTCATAATATATTAAAGCGATGTTTATTATCACAAAATAACTTTTTATGAAATTGCGCGACCCTGTTTATACTCTCGCATGTGTAAAACATTTCGTTAAAACCCAGAATAAAATACCATTGTAGACACATTTTATGCTGCGATATATTTAGATGTTTGGAATACTTAAACTATAATTTTATGCTTTATTGTATTAGCATAAAGGTGGTTTATAGCATGCGTCGGAAATGTTAAACAACTCTAACTTTTCATATAAGATAACATTGTAAATAATATCTAACTGATATAACCTTGAGAACGCCAGAGATAAGTAAATAGATCGGTTTGGTCCTCTTGTGAAAAAGTTGTTTAATTGTATTCAAAGGTAAACAACGCAGTAAGTTTTGCTTGCCGACCGTTTGCTCTTATGACCAATTGCCGTAATGACGCGCAGAAAGTTTACACCATCTTATTTGTACTTATGACGTTTTTTAAGACTAACTACGCAGCAGAATACAACTCCGATTATGTACAAGTTGTAATATCTAATAAGCAATACAGAAACGCGCGTTTTGTTATGAAAACATAGTTATTTTAATGGAAAGTTAGACTAAGTAACATCGCAACTGACGTATTGCAATAGACGCAATAAAAAAATATGTAATACCGTAGACATGTTTAAATATTCTTGGTTAGATTTTAGTCGATCCTGTTAGCAAATAGAACAAGAACACTGCTTAGCCTGAAGATCTAAATAACGGGCAATTATGCGCTATCTAAGAGATGGCCTGTTCAGATCCGAATTAGCATAAAAATGTTCACAGTATTTGTTACACCGTGTTGCTTTTTAAAATAGTTGTACTCACTTGAATTGCGAAGTGAGCAATTGATATTATTCACTTGTGATTAGATATAATGGCTAGCGGTTATAATACCAGAACAGTTCATTTTTATCGACCTCGTAAAATCTTTCGGTTAAATTATCTCATAACAACTTAAACAACAAACATTGCGAAAGCTTGAATCTTAGCTCTCAAAATAAACACTCTCTCATAAAACTACGTAATCAAATAGAGTACTATTTTAAAACCGATTACTCCGAGGATGCAAGTCCGAGAGACAGTCATTCATTGCACAAAACACTGTTGTTCAGAAGCGTGTTCATTTTAAAGACTAAGACCATTGGTATATAAAAATCGTATATCAATGTTCGTAACTTAAAAATAAATAATGTTTACGCCTGATCTCTCTCTGGTCGTATCTATAAAAGAGAGGAAATAGAGAGCGCACCTGTATTTGCGCACACACTCGTGAATTATAATTTCTCATTCGTAGTAATGAAATACAGATTACAGACTCTTATTTTATAAATAGAAAAATGTCAATACTCTTAGTATGTTGATAGAATAATATTGTGCTAAATTAAATAATTTAAGATTAGCGCTGGTAGAAACAACCAGTCTGCCATTTTTTCAATGAAAGTCGGTAAAACACAGAAAAGATTAACTTCGTAGGTAATGTTGTGCTACGTAAAACCCGCGTAAGGAGTTTGAACGATACTTAAAGACATGACAACTATGGATTACCTATCGAGTCTCATTTCCCCAACGTAGATAAATTAAAAGAAAACAGATCATACGATTGTAAGTCCTATAATATAATATCTAAATCGGTTTTACGTAGCTAATTCAACCGTTAAAGTTTTAATTTATACTATAATAATGAGAAACAATATTTTCTTTCGCTAGAAACTTCACCCGTTGAAAATTCCGTAACAATTTTATCGCTGCTTAAGTTAATATCAATTTAACCGTTGCTAAGCGTTTTTAAAATCGCAAGTTAGTAACTAATTAAAAAAGTTTCATTCATAACTAGAAATTGCAGGCAAGATTCTATTTCATTCAGTCATTTTGTGACGTCCGTTATAGAAGCTGTCAATATGATCAGTTTAAAAAAAACTATCATTGACAGCTATGACGTCATAAAATAGCGATCAGACTTCAGCATCATTCATTCAGCATTATCTTTTACCATCAACAACTAGCTGATGTTAGCACTGCTACATTCAACTGATAAAATAAACAAGACGCTATTTAAGTGATATTAAAGTCGAAAACCGTCTAGTTGATAAAATTTGCATGTCGGTAGTACTTGCCGTAATTTGCAAAACATCCTATAATCAGGGTTTAACCAGACTGCCAGTCACCTCGTAATTAGGTTATATCCTATTTCTAGTAATTCAATTAGTAGTTGACTCAGATAACTGTGTCTGGTAAAGTAAGGAATATGAAATAGTAAGGAAGCATAATTATATATTTTAATTTATGGGACACCTAAGTTTATCATGATTCATGTCATTGATCAACTGTTGGACATTTCGGTTTCGGCGTCTTTGGAGTGTAGATTCACTTACATACATTATAATAGGTTATATATATTAGTTTACAAGTACATTTTCTGAATTAAATACTTATAAATTATATACTTAACACTACGTTTCAATAAATACATGCGTAAAATTGAAAATAATATTTTAAAAAGAGAAAAAATAATTATTTACAACTGTTTATAAACTGACGATCCTGAGCGTTACTGAAAAATATATATTAACAGTAGTGTTGAAACCGTTGATAACTTCCAGGAGAGGAAGCATCCCGCAACCCGGAGCGTGTGAGCGGCCAGTACGCGGGCTACGCGGCTGCGCGCGAATGGCGCGGCCGCCGCGGCCGGGACGCGCGCCCGCAACGACGCATCGCGCCCGAGAGGTACCTCAACGGCTCCTACCCCTTTCAAGTCAAGTTCACCCCGGATGACTTGTTAAATGGTGAGACCTTAACTCTTTATTTTTTATGACCCGTGGTGCAACCCTACTTGTTGCCAAGCGTCCGGATCAGGCCGAACCGCCTTTTTAATTTCTTATCCGTCCAATTTAGATGGTTTTCGGCTTTTATTCGGTTAATTTTTCCAAACCAATCGTCACTTCATTTGCTTTGCTAATGCGGCCTCTTTCATGTGTTTAAGTTTAATCGCCCAATGCAGACTAATTGCGCGTGGTTCTTGTCTGAGCGTACACACACTAAGAAATTTGGGAAATACCAGTCGCGACTACAAACAATACTTAAGTTTTGGGTATAAATATTATTGAATATTATTTTTCATTACACTGGTTCATAAATAGTGCTATTACATGTAGATAGAGCGGGCAGTAAATCTAAAATACGACACTAGGGCGTAATAGATTTTTCGTAATAGATCAGTAGACGCTACCGACTCATTTTTTGTTTAATGGTAAGCCGGTAGAAATCGATTTGTATGTAGTCTTCACCGCTGCATAGCAATATTTATTAACAACAAAATTAATTTTACGTTACGGTACGTTGGAAATAGTGCTCTACAAAAAGTAACTGCGTAGTGGATGCACCCAATAAAATAAATACACAATTTCCATTTCATTATAGAACTCTGAAACGAATTGACGTGTTCGAAGTTTGGACAGATGTCTTAAAAGTGTTCATTTAAATAATAACAAAATATTTTCATTATAGTATTTAATAAAAATGTTAATTACATTATGTATTTACATGAACATCTGCAGTACCTACTATGTGATGATTGTAGAAGTTTGTAGAAACAAGAAGTTCAAGGCTAAAAATAATTTCATAGTCGATTTAAATTAAACTTTGAAAAGTGTCAGAATCGACTGCCTTTAATGATATGTTAAATATTTGTAGGATCAAAATGGGATACATTGTCTCAAGAAATTTGGGACAAGTTCATAAAGTCACAACAAACAGAAGAGACCTTCAGAAAGAAAATGAACCTTTGGAGATATCTATTCATCACTATAAAGGTTTGTTATCGAATACATCATGTTTTATATATATAAAATACCTTTAGAACTTGGCCACATCACCCCGTCGTGACGTCATTAACGTGGAACGGTGAGGTGACGCGGCGCGGCATAATGACGTATCCTATCTATGCACGATGACCTATCGCGCTAATCCTCTATCTCGCTCGCACATTAAAGATATAAAATCACTGAAATACAGGGTGTTGCTTGAAAGACCTGCCAAATTTTAGGAGGTAATAAGGTCCATAAAACTAAACAACTTTCCCCAAGGAACATAGGTCGAATTCTGAAAACGAAAATTTTACTTCTCGTACACAAGTGAGTCACGAGACTTTGTATGCAAAGTCTATTTTCAGATTTCGACCTACGTTCTTTGGGGAAAGTAGTGCATTTTTATGGAAATGAAATTTTGGCAGGTATTTAAAGCAACAAGGTGTAGTTATGAAAATTCGGAAAAAACCAAGTTAAGGAAAATATCATTACAAAGTTTCAACAAAAATATCAGTTTGATCGGAACAAGTTTTCACAGATATCCATCGTTGTAAAGCTCTATCCCGAAATTCGTGGATATTTAGTGCAATTAGTTCAAGCATCATGTAAACAAAATTGCTAGAATAATTAAATTATATCAGTATGTCGTTTGTTTAGACAATATTCCCGCGCTACGGCCTGTACGTGGTGGGGTCCACGATGTCGGGGTTCGGGCTGGACTCGTCCGACATGGACCTGTGCCTGTACGTGCGGCCCGTCGACGAGCTCGAGCCGCGCGCGCATGCGCTGCTGCATCTCAACTACATACTCAGCTATATAAGGAGCTTTGATCCTAGTAAGTATTCAATAACGACAACTCCTTTGCCGTTGCCCAAAACCTAGCCAACTCCAATTCCGAAATTGTGCAATAAAATACTTGTATAGATTCAAAGAAATATGATTACGTTATGTAATTAACCTCCAAGTTGCTAGCTGTGACGTTTAGGGGCTCCTAGAAAAAAAGGCAAATTATACCATTTATACCCCTTTTGTGGGTCATATCGGGGTAAAGATGATAGTAACACTAACTCGACTCGAAAATTAAAGTGGTCCAAATAGGTCCACATTTTGTCCCGCAAACATGTCGATAGTGTATTATATTACCTGGTATTCACTAAGAAACACATATCGCACGAAAATAATGTTGATAATATGAATGTAACCCTTCTCTTACAGACGCAAAGCTAATCCAAGCTAAAGTCCCTATTTTAAAGTTCCATGACTCCCGCAATGGTTTACAAGTGGACCTGAACTGCAACAACGTCGTCGGCATCCGAAATACCAACCTACTGCATTGTTACTCCAGATGTAAGTTTAAATACTATGTTTTTTTTTTTAATATGAAAAAGGCAATCGTTTGACAGGCAAAAAGACAGATAGTGCTGAGCTGTTATGTTAGTCTGAACACAAATATTTTTTAAATTCGTGCACAGTTTTCTATTACCGTTTTTCTGCAGAAATAACGGTCAAAGAAGCTAGCTGCCCTTACTGACCCATCTCAAATATCCATCTTAATTACTTTTATATCGATGTTCTAGCTTGGTGCATTGTATTTTATTCAAGGTAACAAATTGTGTGAATATATCTGTATTTGTTGCAGTGGACTGGCGTGTTCGTCCGCTAGTGGCTCTGACGAAGCTGTGGGCACAAGCGCATAACATCAACGACGCGCGGCGTTGCACACTCTCCTCCTACTCACTCACACTCATGGTCATACACTTCTTACAGTGTGAGTATTAATTTACATTTAGCTCTGACGAAGCAATAACTCAGTGCAAGTCAAGTAACAGGACTGATGTTTCTAATTTCTCGAACTCTTTTTAGGCGGCACGACGCCCGCCATCTCACCATGCGCGTGCGAGGCGGGCGCAAATACTACTTATGATAGGCAGGCCACTATACGATAGTCACTTTGCAGGTGGGCGCAGGCAATACTTTGCTAGGCAGGCCACTGTACGCTAATCACATTGCAGGCGGGCACGGGCACTACTTTGATAGGCAGGCCACTGTACGCTAGTCACATAGCAGGCGGGCGCAGGCACTACTTTGATAGGCAGGCCACTATACAGTATACACTATATATATAGCTAGGCCGGGCACTGTACGCTATCCCGTTGCAGGCGGCACGTCGCCCGCCATCTTGCCGCGCGCGTGCGAGGCGGGCGCGGACAGCCGGCGCGCGCACAACCGCACGAGCCTGGCGGAGCTGTTCCTGCACATGTTGCGCTACTACGCAGACTTCCCGTAAGTACACCTATTCCTACAATTCTGACATTAAATCACAAAAGATTTTTCTCCCTTTTTACCCCCTTAAGGGAAGATTTGAAAAAAAAAACTAAACGTACTTTTTAAATTTTTAACGCAATTCTAAATACCATCTCGCCTCTTACTTAAAAAATAATTGATTTCCCATACAAAATTTCTCCCCTTAACGGGTCAAAGATAGGGTAGCCTCTCTTTGACTCGTTATGGGAAGGCTTTTCAAACTGCAAGGACGGCATGACAATTAATTCTTTGTCTTTGACATTTCTCGGTGTTTGACAGTTTGAAACTAAAACGAGTCTTTCTAAAGTTAAACCAAGAAGTGAAACACCATGTTTTTTTGCTTACAAATGATGGATAAATATTTGTATGAAAACATATCTTTATATCATATTTTGCCCCATCTAGGGATGATACTTCAAGAAAGGTTAAACTTGTCTAAATTTTTAACCGCCAAGCTAAATACTAAGTCAGATTTACCTTAACAAATGACAGATTTTCTTACAAACTTTTCTCACATTTTACCCCCTTAAGGTTTGAAAATTTTCTCATCACCATTTTACCCCTTTAAGGAAGTAAGATGAGAATCTGTATTTAAATTTAAGATCAGGTCCACCTTAATTGTTTACGTTTACGAATAAATGAAACACCTTGTCTATTCTCATGTCTATAACTTTAATATTTAAGAATTTCTCGTACAGACGTTCACTCCCATTTTTACCTTCCCTCCCCCCCTAAAGACAGATTTTTTTAATAAGCTGAAACCCGTATTTCTTAATGCTCTACCAAACATCTAAATAACTCTTATTAAAAAAAACAGATTTCCCATATAAACATAACCCCTCTTTACCTCCTAAAGGGAAGATTTTTCAAACAATCTGAAGTTTTACCGAAGAATTTCAAAGATTTATTAAGATTTTTATTTATACAAGTGACGTATTTTCTTAAAAATTTAATCCCCAATTTACTTCCAAAATCTTAACTTTGTCGCAATCGTAATCTAGTGTCCTCCACACTCTGTGGAGAGCCTTACTTCATAAACCAGACGAGCAAGTAACAATATTATACTCCAGTCAACAAAAATGTTAAAAGCTTATAATTAATAAAATATCAAAAGTCCCCATTGATTCTACGTATGCGTCTATGAAAAAATAAATCAGATCAATATATGATATTTTTTTATAACTTATAAAAAAAAAAAAAAAATATTTTTCATACGTAGTAATGGGGACTTTTGATATTTTATTAGTTATAGTATATTTAAAACCTGCACCAATTTTCAGCCCTATGCAAATAGTTTTAAATTGAAATGTGTATTTTGAGCTCGGTATAACGTAGTGCTGCGCGCAGGTACGACAAGATGGCGGTGTCGGTCCGCGCGGGCGCCCGCGTGCCCGTGGCCGAGTGCCGCGCCGCCCGCGCGCACAAGAACGACCCGCACCAGTGGAAGCTGCTCTGTGTTGAAGGTAACCACTTATTCCTATTGAATTTGAAGCATAAAATAGAGACAGTATCTAATACTTAAAAATAGGTTTTATCGATACTGTACCAACATGTAAAAAATCAACTTCGTATAATAAGAGGAACTGGTTCTAATTTAACTTGCAAGATTTGACCCGAATTTACAATATTGCAAATTAAATAAAAGCTTGTAAAAACATAACATTATTGGAGTCACGTATTCAATTTTACTGACTTTGACATTACATTATTTTTTAATACCTGATCTAAAGTAAGATAATTTTTTTCTGTAGTTACAAGAATCTAATCTTCAGAAATCTAGCATTTTTTTATTAACTGCGGAATGTCGTGGTGGTATAAATAAATCGGTCCTACTATAGAGCCCTGAGGCATACCTTGATACGTAGTCGTCATATATTAGACTGCTATGTCTACGACTGGTTTGATTTCTACATTCTGTTTTTAAATTAGGATCTGAACAGTTTTAAAACTTTTATGTATGCCACAGTGATCAATATAGTTAATAGAATTGCATGATCAATGGTATCATAAGCTATTCTGAGATCTAAGAATGTTAATATTCATTAACCTTTAGTTTGTTAGATTACAGACGTCATAGTTTCCGTCGACGTCTGTTAGTCTGTCCATAAGGCCCAGTTCCTTCTATGATTTGGCTTGGCGTTAGCAATGTGTTATGTGTATAATGATAATAACTTGGCAGAGCCGTTCGACCTGACGAACACGGCGCGGTCGGTGTACGACCCCGAGACGTTCGAGAAGATCGTGAGCACGTTCCGCGACAGCGCGGCGCGCCTGGCGGCCGGCCTGCGCCTGGCCGACGCCTGGCCGCGATGATGGCGCGCGCCCCGCTTCGTTAGTACAGCGCGAGCGTCGCACGCACGAGAACTACATCAGCACGTATGGCGGACTGCTATTGCGATACTATTGGCGTCACCCTGACACGTGTCAATAATATCGCGGTACCGTCAATACCACCAATATTTCCTGCGGATTGCGATATCGAGTATCGCATCTGAATATTGACACCCCTTGGGTTCCAAATCTCAGATCATATCTAACGCGTCATGCTTGCCTCATGTAGTTCTCCCAAACTTCCTCCTGCAGTACATCACTCGCGGACGCTGAATGACCGATGGTAAGCACCCATTTACATATTCTACGCACATTTATCTATGTTGATGATGAAGAAATTTAACAATAGTTGAATATTTAGATTATATGGTAGATGTGCCACTATGAAAATTATATGATTACATTCCATAGTGCCATGTTGTTATTACTTTACTTTCACTCCGTTTTGAGGTGCAGTTTTTATTGAAACGACATATTGTATTATTAGGGTAAGGCCGGTGCGGTTTGCCAGATGAGTTAGTGCAATTCTGGCAATGACCAGCGCCAATTGTAAACCAAAGTTAAAAGCAAGTCTTCGAGAATGTACAAAAGCAAGCATGCAGCTTTTGTCATTCTCATTTGCTTATTTGTAGTCAAATACTTTCAGTTTTATTATTTATAGTTAACCAAGTTAGTTGAATAAACAGTGATATTACTTTAATAGTACTTCAGTATATCCAGTGCTCAATTCGGACCAAAGTTAAGTGAAAATATGTATATATACTTTGTCGCTTCTACTTACGTCGTTATAATAAAAATTGCTCCTCAAAACTGATAGTTGGATGCGCAACATGCGATCAACATATTCGGTTGTGGATATCGATAGGTAATTGGAATGTAAACATCAACGACTAGTTAAGTTGCGTAAATATTCTGGTTTGATTACCTACAGTTGAATTTAGTACAGCCTGCGACAAAAGAAAACGTTCAAAATAATGTTATGTCCATACTTACATCCAAATATATGAACATTTGTTTGCTAGACTGTACTAAACACGGCTCCCCGACGTCAATGTTAGACGCTGTTGTCCGTAACGGTCGGCAGCGTCACAAACAATCGTGTATGTTGATATACAAGCTGAGTCAAAATCGCGGGTGTTGAGTGCGCAACGCATGTCCTACAGATAGTCAACAAGACTGAAGTCACGTAGTCATGACGTCTTCACTAGTCGATACGGTATATTGTCGGTTTCATTCTATGACTACAGCGACCGTCGCGAAAAGTCGTTACGCTGCCTCGACAAAAAGGCGTCCTATTCGTTTTTAAATATTTATTATTGTTTATTTGTAAGTTATTTAATAAATGTAAATAGTAAGAAATAAAAAAATACATAAATATTCATATTAGGGTCGTGTATGGTTTTTATGTAAATAGTATTTTTGTGATGAGGAAAGGGTAAATGACAAAAAAATATATATTATATAATGAATGCAAATGTGCATGCTTTGCGTGGAGGGAGCCAGGTACCGACCACGTGACATTAGTATGTGGGAGAGCGTGCGATGGGAGATAACTAAATTTCCTGTGATATAATGTGAAAGAAAATTATATTGGTCAATGTGTACAGTGTTTGAAGTTGAAATAATCGTTTAAGGGTGCTACAATTAGATGTTATGCTCCAA
This sequence comes from Protodeltote pygarga, assembly GCA_936450705.2. NCBI lineage: Eukaryota > Metazoa > Arthropoda > Insecta > Lepidoptera > Noctuidae > Protodeltote > Protodeltote pygarga. The sequence continues at coordinate 13,395,134 of OW388263.2, forward strand.
ATACAATGCTCCATGATACGCTTAACATCTACGCAGTTGGCTCGCAGACACGATGGGTGTGCGTGCAAGTGATAGCTAGAGAAAATGAACGGTCCGATGTTTCTCCACTCAATAATGGATATTAGTTGTAAGGTGTCCGACTTGTTTTACCTAGCCATCACTTAAACCACTGTTCGATAATGGATGTTAGATTGTGGACGATGGACATGCGTAAGATGATCGATTCGTTAGCGTTAAACAAATGAATGCGTAAAACTTAATACTGGTGCTAAATGATTGTGTTGCCTTATACTTGGCGCTCAGCTACGCTTTATATACAATGTAATTGTTGCTAGATATCATAAGATTATCGAAGGCTTCCTTACAACGACAGAGATAAGACATTTTATAAAATATATTTACACGTTGTTCTCTGTAACTAAATGTTAGGGAATGTCGAATTTCAATTGTGTTTGACTGAAATATGATATGCATACGTCCAGCTAATATTTCCAAATGTTGTCAAATTAAATCTACACGCCTTCTTTAATCTTTCGCTAGAAAATCTTAATTAATAATTTTATATGTTAATGGACATGTTAATTTATAAGTTTTCTCAAATTGAGGAAACGAATAAATCAATATGTGATATGCTATTGGTAATTATATTGAGCAAAAAAATAAAATATATTACTACGGAATGGCGTCAAAAATATTTTTTTACCACTATAGTCATTTTGTCGCGCGTAAAATGACTAGGAATGTGTAAAAGTACATTTTGATGCGCCCTGGTGCTGTTTATGATTGGCGGAATTCCTATTACTTATGTGAGGATAACAAGAATGCATATCTATAAAAGTAATACAAAGATTGTATAAGATATTACTTACACGCGCTAGGAATTCTGTACCTTAAGTGTGACGTAATTAGTAAATGGTTACGTCATAATGAACTGACAATATGAAATCGTTTTTTTTACAACGCTACACGATTTACAGCTTTTTACGCATGAACTCGAATCGAAATTCTGTTGTTTATCAAAGTTCATATATTTTTACAGTTTTTTGGATAAATAATTTTAGTCAAATAAATTAATAGTTAATATCACATAATGTAGTAGTTTATCATTCTGGTTAAGATTCGGCATCTTCCGATATGTTTTCATCGATGCCTCGCAATTATTGTTTCGTTAAGTTTACAATAACTAGCCACTAGAATTAGATCTAGACTAGAAATTGTTAAGTTTTGTTTTGTAATGTTTATTTGTAATTGTTTTCACCATGTGGACGTTGTCCCCCATAGCCCGAAGCACTGACACTATTTGATGTAATATTAAAACGCCTGGCATTTTATATCGCGTTATGTATAAGTTTTATAAAGATTTTACATAAGAGGCACTTGGCCGCGCTGAATAATTAAAGTACAATAAATAATTTTTAAAAACAAGTTATATATAAGAAAACTGATTAGAATTATAAATAAAAGTGTCTCTCAAAACTGTTTAATTTTTTGAAATGTTATAAAAAAATTTCGACACTCAATTGAAAGAACAAAAAAATATATAAAATTGAACTTCCAAAAAAATAAAACCATAAAACCCAAAAAAAAAACATAAAATACTTAAAAAAATATAAAAAAAATACAAAAAAAAGGAAAATTCCGAGAAAAATTTCTTATTTGACTATTCAAATTTTATCGCATGTCTTAGTTGGCTTCCACCTGCCTCTTATCAACTGTTTTTTAACATTGTTTAAATCAATGTATGTGTACAATATTTATGCATTTTAACCAAATAATTATCAATATAAAAATTACCAAAAAAAGTCAATCTCTGAGGTTGTTTTGAATATAAAACTAACTTTTTGAAGATATTGTAATTGTTAACCAATTTATTTGAAATATATATACTTACTATAGAAAGTTGCAAAAAAATCTTGTATTTATTGGCCAGAAAATCTTACGTGATAATTGATAACTGATGTAACTTCAGTACATGTTGAGCAAGAGTTTGTTCCTTATAGTTTGCCGTTAACGCCAGGCTACTCTTGTGTAAAAGATTTACCAGAAAAGTGAAAAGAGGATCTGCCTCGAATATTAATTAGCGTTGTCCCTTGGCTGGTCTTTGTATGTCCATTACCGAAGTTTACAAAGACCATGATCACATTTTATGTGTCTGGCTATAACTCTGCCGATATTAGCTCTGGAAGCATTGACACTAGAACTCCCCAGAGCAAATACAAGAAGGCGATATGTACTGAAATATGTAACAACTAAAAGCGTTTTATATTTTGATAGCTAAAGATTTTGCATTGAAATCAATGCGGTTGTTCAAGTTGAGTCTTTACGACAATACCGCTTTGATTTTAACAAATTCTTTAGATGTGATATTTGTTGCTTCTTATTTTGAAGCGTACTGGCGATGACGTCAAATGTTTTGAAGTCTGCTATGCTGAAGCAAACACAATATTGTTATACTTACGGGCTATATTTGGACCATTGTTGTAAAACCATCACTGCCATATTGCGTCCTATATTTTGTAAGGATCGGCAGTAAATGTGTATAATTAAAATTTTAGTTTTGGTTTGATGGTATTTTGATCTCTTTGGCAGTATTTTCAACCCAAATTTTATAGCTTTGCCCTAGTATATAAAATCAGTTTCAATTTTAAAAATAAGAAATTCAAAGTTACTGTTCGTTCACCTGTATTATAGACGTACTTAATTTTTCCGAATTGTTATTGGTGGTTCAAGAGAATAAAATGCAAATTGTTCGTCCCAAAAATACAATAACTTCCGAGATAAACGTCGCCTGACGATGGATCTAATTATGAAGAATTATATCGACTATGTATTAAATTGTATACTATTGTAATTATCTGTATAGTGTGACCATGTAATATATTTTTGCCTCTAAACGGCCTCTTTTTTTGTAAAAATATATATTTTGTCACGTTTTTGACAACTTTACGTCTTGTGTTGCATTTTATTTTTATTGAACACGAGCAGATTTTTATCTCCATATTGTACAAAGAAATTATTGTAAAGAAAATATTCTGTAATAGTTAAATATATACAACTGCCAAATTACTGCGTATAATTTTATCTTAACACTCCCCTTTAGGTTAAGAAATACACTTATGGTCTGTTTGTGAAACACAATACGGATACACATTATCTAGTAGGTAAATTAAAAATAAAACAGAATTTATATGAAATTATGTCAGGTTACTAAATGACTGATAATTTACCAGTAAGCGGTGGAACAGTGCCTTCATCAATCAGTCATCATCATCATCAGTGCAATCATCCTAAATAGACTTTCAAATCTGAAGCGAGTCTTGTTTCTTTAGATTATAAAATTGTTATAAAATGCCCCTCAAACCTACGTGTTATTCTGATGTATAAGCTATGATAACTGTAAAGTATATAACAATAACAACAAACATCCATCCCTTCTCACAACTTTCACATTTTTATTATGTTATGGCTATAACGTAACATGGTATGTTATGGCTAAAATCCACAATACCACTTCTAATGAGAAATGGGTTCACTCAGTTATTCCCGCTGGGTAAAGCTGGGTATCCACTATGTTTGGGAAACTGCTCCACATAGTGGATACGTTCACGCTCCAGGAGCACAAACATAGTGAATACCCAGCTTACGTATATCGTACGACACGTGGTCATTTCTGCACATGCAAATTGAATGCAACCCCATCCCATAGGGGCTGATCTGCTGACCCGTTTCCATTTTTAGACAAACGACAAAAAAAGAGTGTATCATTCTGTGTGTATATGGCATAGTAACTCCTAAACGGATGACCCAAATTTTAATTTTATTCCTTAGCTACAAAAAAAAAATGAAGATTTTTGTATGTGGTTTTTAAAATTTTTAATTTGTACTTGTTCTAATTTCACTTCGGTTCTTCAAAAAAGAAATACAACTGACTTTCAAAACGTTTATTTCACGCTAATCATCATTGACAGATCCAGTACATGATATCATACACAGCTTATTTCTATAACACAATCTTATGTATCAAAGCTTATTTCTATAACATATCAATTAACACTAAGCTGTCAATTACCGAACTAAATTAAATCTATTATTCTCCTGGCGGATTGGGCCTCACGCATGTAAATTAATAAGATATTTTTTTAAATGTAATGAGGAGCTACCACACAAAGTGAACTCATCATTACATCGTGTCGTGTTTATGTGTGGTAGTCCTAAGCAAAGCTTTTTTCATGTATGAAACATTATGATACACTAAATACTGCCGCCGAAAATGAAAATCAGGTACCTAGCCAAAATTACAAGTGCCATAAGTTATCGATTTGTATGAAATGGACATGCCGCCATCTAGTGGCAATAATGGGAAATACAATTTATGAATAAATGGTTTTTACGTTCTCGAATGCGAGAACGTTAGCGCACATGACTGTTTGTTTGATTATTTCAAACATTGTTATTGAAAACTCGATTAACGCATGGAGCCTAAAATCCTAAAATCGGAATTGGATTGGAAGTTATTCGAATCATTTTGTGGAACATGCACCTTGGCACATGTGTTTTATCTAACCTAACCTTACCGAGTAGTAACCGACGGATGTCGGTCTTAATGCATGACGAACCAGTGCTGCTATTCGGTCCAATCAAAACCCGCGACCACTATCCTCGTTGGTTGAGAAATAATCTTACGTCCTACTCTTTCTACGACCTGCAAATGTAAGCAGGTCATAGCGACAATCAGCGCAGGTGGCGCTGATTGTATCTATACTTCCCCCTTATTAATAATGTCATTTTGGTATATTTACTTGTACATTTAAAAGTAGGAATCTTAACACATCAAAAAATATATTTAGAAAAGTTATTTTATTCCAGAACCTTGTCCTTTTAGACCTTCTTTATCTAAGACCGAGATTTCTAAAACCTATGCATCTGGTGCTTTTAGTACCATTTCAATACATTTTCAACCCTCCGTTGAAAGGGATCAACGATGTATGTAGTATGCCTAGCCTTGCTTTTCATATAGTTTTAATCACTCGCAATACTTAAAGCAACGGCGGTACATTCAGCCTTTACACTGTCTTAGTCTTACCAAATATAGAGATTAGTTTAATTATTTTATAATACGAAAAATCTCGACTGTATTATGTATATTATAACACTACTACAGTCACCTTTTTCTTACCAGCAAAACAGTGCGGTTCAAAACTTACGACAACGCAGATATTTTTGTAAGATTTTTTTTTAAATAAATTATCGTTGTTCTGGTTGCAAAGCTAATCATAATCACGTTATGGACAAAATACAGTAGTACAGTAGAAAACAAATTTTACCGTATAAATTCTTTAAGTGATGGCACTACAGAAGTAAAACAATATAGGTAGTACATCTTCTTACATCTTTACAATCTAATAATGTATCAAAGAGATCAAATTTAAATATAGTTTATGGCCTTTTTAATGGATGACCATCGTTTAAGGCTAGCACATTCTATTATTTTGGAGCCATAGACAAAGAGCGTTGGGATTCAATCCATAGTCTACAAATCCGTAATTTCAATTATCACCGATATCTTGATAAATAAGGAATCATTTGGGCTTAAAACACTACCTTAGCCTCTTACACAACAATACAACTTGTTAAACACTAAACTTCAGACAAGTTCAAGTTACGGAACGAAAAGTATCAAAGACGCACATCAAATGTAAACTTCCCAAGTCGGGCTTTTATAGAAGGCACACCACTGGTAAAAACGTGCGATCAGTCGGAAAGCATCGACGTTCGAATTTTAAAATTGAACCCCAAGAGACCCATCAATCTGATAGTCAAACGCTGAATTAGCGTGCACGTTGTATAAACGATAGCAAATCATATCAATAAAGCATTACATCATTACACCTTATGGTATCTAAAATTTACAGTTAAAGAATGGCTTAATCCATCACACCTAGATTGGATACAATTATTCATTATAGTCTTACAATCTTCAGTTGAACAGATCAGCTCATTTCGTTTAACCTAAAGCTTTAAATTATTGATATATTGACTCGCATATAAGATAATGACTCGTAAAATAAGAGTAAGTACTTATATTAAACTTTAAGTCAGTTTAGTGCCTTTTTCCAGGACAAGTTTAATAAGTTTATCCCTTATCTATTTGGGTAACCAAATTGTCCAATAATTGGGTGCCCTACACTAATATAGATGGGTAAATCGTCATTCTTATTAAACCGATTTATCAAGATCTGAAGCTACCTGTGTTATTTAGCTCCAAATTCGGATTACGATTAATTAAATTCGTAATCCGAATACGGACGTCATTGGTGTTTGTGGACATACATCATGTTACCCCGATAGCAATAAGCTTTAAAATCTCCCACCTTCTTTTCGTCTTTGTATAAGTACTGGTAGAAGCATGTCTCGCAGAAGAAATTGGGGTCAAACGGTACAGTGGGACAGTCCACGACAATCCATTTGGCTGAGTATTCACTGCATGTGGTGCAGTACGTAGTCTGGTTTTGTGCGACAACTGTAGAACAAGGGTAGTCGGAATAGCGCAATGGATCGCTCGCGTTCAGTAGACGCACCTCTGAGAACAAGAACACGTGCTCGCAGTTGCCTTGGTGCACGTATACCTGTGGGAGACGGAATTATTGTTAGATAGATCGACTGGCTTTAGTTCCCGGCTGGCATTCTCTTTTAAGGTAAACTTGTATATAAAAAGATCTTTCATTAGTGTGCTCAATTTGTGTCTCATGGGCAAAAATATATGGACTCTATCTCACTACTGTAAACCATTAATGTTCTTTGTTGTTTGTTCAAAAAATTAACTTTGGGTTTGATTTATTAGTATGCATAAGCAACTTAAGGAGGAAAACCTCACCTCAGGATATCCTAGCTTGAGTACAAGTTCTCCGAAGGTAACATTACACATATCTCTCTTAGGAAATTTTCCAATCTTCCTCTTGATAGCCCACTGTCGTATCACCTCGCTGTAGTCTCTGCAACCTTTGCGAGTGTCTACATAGAATACGTTGTTAATAAACATGAAGCCAGACGGAAATAAATCCTGGAAATAAAACAGACATATTTATATTTACAGTGGCATGACGTACCTAGCAACAAGACAAGTCTAACAACCTTTTTTCCACCATGTTTCACGCATCTCCTAAGCAGAGCTTGGTCGCACAGATACTAATAATAAATCACCATAAGAAGTATTTATGTTCGATGTATCAATAAGTATTTATTATTACGAATAAATTGTTACAAATCATAACTTGTGATTTATAAAGAAATAATAAGCAAAAATTCCAGCCTTAGCTTACCTTAGCTGTAGTGGTTGGCAGTTTTGAAGGATTGTTGGAGATATCAATCCTCATATCAAAGTCATTCTGGCACACGAAACGGTCGCGCAACTCTGTTAACTTATGTCTGCCGGTCATCAGGAAGTCGCAGCAGAACACAGAGTGGCGGGTCCGAGTCTAAAATATGAAAGGGATGCTAAATTAGAGAAAAATACACTTGAGTCTTGATGGCTACTTCGATCTGTGTCAATATAAACTATCAGAAATATGAAGTTAACTCTGTCAGAAAGTTGGTGTAGACAAGTGTGGAGACATGCAAGTTGTACTTTCTAATCCTGAATCAAACTCCTCAAATGAACACCAAAAAGTTTCTTATGCAAAATTTCGTATGATTAACATAATAACCACTTCTTAAACATATAAGAGGCGCTTGGCTGATAGGTGGAAATAGTCCAATATACTTACAAATCTATCTCTAACCAAGCTGTAGGTGTAAGGCCGGTAAACCCTCACTCGGTACAACACATCCTTGCCCGGCTCCAGGTCTACATCGGGGCCTCCAGGTGCCGGCGCGGGCGTAACGTCATATATCTATAAAGAATAATTGAAGAAAATGACGATAAAAAAAATACCAATACCTAGGTAAGTAATATATTATAATAATATGTAGTATTTAGTTGGTTTAACCAACTATAATAAATAGCAACATTTTATTATTATTAATTTAGATTCAACTGAAATGTACTTATCTCATGAAAATATTAGGTTAGTGGATTATTTTGATATTTCACGAAGTTCTAAAAAACACCCAAAAAAAAAGTTCTCACCTCCTTAACAAATGGTAGAATTCTGACACCTCTATACTTAAGCTTTTTAGTGAAAATTCTACTGGGGTCCTTAGCATTTCTCATTTTATTTTTCTTGAGGATGCAGAGGTTTGGAGGACCATCAGTTTCCTCTATGTCTGACCAATCATTATTGGGAAGGATGTTGTCAGCCACCTCACCCATCACAGGGACTTTGGTCGTCATTTCAAATTCATTTCCTGTTTTTAATAATTCTGGGCTGAAAATTTCAATAGTTTTTTATGAGGGTAGTTCAACAAAATATTAATCGTCGCTACACATGCTAAATTTTTTCAATCAATTTTTGGTACCAATTTGCTTAATTTCACATGCGCCTTTAAACCAAACCAAATATTATTTTGTGTGATCAATAGATATTTCTTTGGGTACGGATGTTTGCGCATTAGAAAACTATGTCTATAAATAATACTCAGGCTCTAAGATAAAGGGTCTAGGTATGTTTCCATACCTAGGTCAGGAAATCTTGAGTTAAGACTGCCGTTGTTACTCAAAGTTGATTAAGGATCAACATTTACTAAGGAAATATCAATTCTCACCTGCAAAAGTCCTCCAATTTATTGTATTCATCATCATTTAAGTCACATCCCACAAACTCTCTTACTTTATTTTTATAATAATCATTCAAGGTACTATTTTCTTCGGGCTTTCCAAAGATAGGTAAATAACATTCAAATGCCTTTGGCAAGTTCTTTGTTATGATGGGCTCGGTAACTAAACACCCTGTGACATCATACATTTGAGGTCCCTTGTCCTCAGTAAACAGTTTATCACTGGTTGTGTCCAAGTCTTTCCGAGTTAAAACTTCAGCATTATATCTTCCTTTTAGGTTGTTTGAACATTCTGGTTGTGGACTGTTGCTCTTACTTGGTGGAGCGTCTAATATTAAATCAGATTCTGAGCATGTATCATCAAATTCAATGCTATTGTCATCTGTAAACAGTACTCAAAGTTAAAGAAATTCTAATGATATTTTTTATTTTATATACTAATCTACTCTACATCTACATCTTTACTATAGTTATTAACCATATTATAATCATTTGTTGAAGGGCAATTTATTCTGTAGAGCTACCTATCTCCAGGGAGGGCAGCTACTTGTCTGTACAACATCCTATAATAGCTACACTCTCTATACAACATAGCAACTTCATTATGTCATGAATATGTATGAAAAGGATGAGTGTGTACATACAAAACCATTTGATTTGTGTTTGTTTCTTTGCCTTCACAGCGAATGACTAGGACAGAACACCACAAGCGTCAACAGCACAAACGAGATGGACAGAGAAAGTAATAGTGTTATACTGCACTTCATATGGGTAAAGATATAGCGACTAATTAAATTCTGAATTTACCTAATCACTATTTTAGATATTTTATTTAGAAGTAAATATTAGTTTCATATTATTTTAGATCGGATGGGATCCCAAGTCTCAAGTAGCCAATCACTCATAGTAACTGGTGCACATTTATGTTCACAAAAGAATTAGTACCTTCTATTGAAGACTGCACTGGCATCAGATTTTCGGGAATTTCTTCGTCCATGTCCGTATCTTCATCGGAATTGCTAGCGTTGTCTGCCGGTAATTTATTTGTGAAATCCGACATTTTTGAAGCACTCACATTACAAGAGACATAAACAAACAAATTGAAATTGTGGACTATTACAATTTGCAAAATTAGGTTCTATATTATACACAGTTCAATAATACTTTATCATTCACAACGCTCTCAAAGACTAGAACTTCTCGAGCTTTCCGAAAGTGCGAAATACGAATAATCAATATTCAATCCGAATTTCGAACCGCCAAAGTACAGTCGCGTAGAAAAGTGTTTGTTACAAAAAAAGATAATCACCAAATTACCCTAGAAATTACGTATTTTATTTGTTCTATGTATGTAACACTATTTAATCACACTAGGCATTACTAAGATTCCCGTAATCATGCTATGTCATTGCCATCACTCTAACTGAGTCTGGCAATAACGGAAGATACTAACATTGAGATCAGTATCTGATTCATCAGAATCTGATATATCCGAATCCTCGGCTCTTTCGTTATTGCTCTCAGATTCAGAGCTACCCCCAGTGTTAATATTATAATTGTCAGTCATTTCATCTACAACGTAATCACTGACTCTATACTGATGTTCTATATTTTTAACTGTGTTACAAGTGGCCACCCATGCTTCTTGTTCCATCTGATTCAGTTTTTCCACGACAAGTTGCGTCATCAGGGTGACATTGGAATTCACTTGTTTTTCAGTTAAGTAGCCTTTAACGTCTGCACATGCCATCTGTATGGGGTTAAGGTCCGGGTAATGTGATGGCATGCGTAACACAACGAGATTATGTTCCGCAAATATGTCATCTACCAAGAAACTTTTGTTATTGATATTATTTTGGCAGATTAAGTTATATAATTCAGGCTTTAACATATGTGTTCCGTATGGTATGCTTCTTTGGGCCAACCATAACATCATTTCGCTTTTTTTTGAAGTGGAAGTTGGTGCGGCGTCTTTCAATTTATTGTGATAGGGTGCATTACCTATCACAACGACAGAGTATGGTTTTAAATTGGGAATGAGTTTGGTTCTCAGCCACTTTTCATAAGTTGTGAAACTTATATCGACGTGACAGTCTCTTGACTTTATCTCCGATTCAAACAACATTAATGCATTTGTGACGAAACCATCTTCATAACCCGCATGAAGCATTACAACGTTTTGGCCTTTTAAAACAGGAACTTTCAAACCTTTATTGCTTTCATGTGAACATGCCTTGGTTTTACTATATGAGGAATGTACGTAGTTTTCACCAGTAAAAACTATGGGTCTACCCTCATCTCTGTATTCTTTAATTTGTTTTAAATATTGAATTCTTTTCAAACGAATATCATGTTTTTCGATCAAAATTTTTTTTTTGTTGTCCGTTCTCTGCCATCGAAAACCCAACTCTTTAATTATTTTTGTGAGACTAGTTCGACAGCCTTTGAAATTAATGTCAGCTTGCAATTTAGTTAGTACTTTTTTCATAGTTGGCATCTCCTTCTCTGTCACATGGTAATTCAGTATATTCCGTTTGATAATAGCTTTATCAAATTCATCTAGCCCTGTTATTGGCTTCGGCTTATTCCGTTTTTTTCCCGGAGTACGCATAATACCAGACTTCTTAGCTTCGGCAATAATATTGCGTACGGTCCGTACCGATGTACCGGTTGCCTCAGCAGCACGCTTCTGTACCTGTGCAACATTACGTACGCATAAGTCTTTTTCTTTTTGCATAAAATTCACAACATTGTGAATTATTTTTCTCGCCTGACTGCGTAAAACAGGGTTACGTCTAGACATCTTTTACACACTTACAATGAAATTCGACAACAAGAAAACAATATTACCAATAACAACTATAAAAAAAAACAACAACGACTAATATTGAATTCAATTACTCGAAACACTTTAGGCAGCGATAGTCCGATCATAGTCACTGAGCATTGACTGAGAGTCAGAAGCGAGTATTCACGTTCGTTCAAGCGCCGACAGGGCGAGCGACTTTACTGGATTGCCAAAAGCAAAAAATGTTCCTCCATTATTGCCATTTGCCACTGTCACTCACTTGTCGGATGCAAGTGTCAATTTCTTTCGTTGAAGAATTTGCAAAGAAATGACGTGGCTTTTGGTGCTTTTTCAGCGATTTTCAGTAATAAAGTAGTAATAAATAACTTAAACTAATAATATAATAATAAAATAATAAAAATCTTTATTTCCATAAAAGAGAAATTTTACAATCTGTACTTTTACAAAAAATCTTTTATTAGGTATAAACTAAAGGTTTTGTCATCGAATATAATCTAATGAATCACTTTTAAATTATTTTAGTACTCACAAACTTAGTTTTCAAGATTTTATTTTTATTTCCAGTTATCACCGCCACGCGCCGCGCCTCAGACTCTTTGGGGGCGCCACTGCCGCACTTCTTATACTAAAACTCAGATTACAAGTTATTTTATTCTTTTATATTTCAATGACGAATTCTTTGTCATCTCGTTCCGTTAATGATTTAGCATAACGAAAATTGGCGCAACTGCAATTTTTTTCTACTCGTCAGAAGAAGAAAAGACGGATTTCATTTATATTAATTGAAAAGGCACATTTACTTAGAAATGCCATTTAGTATTATAATATTGATAAATCTATCAGTGTTATAATGCTTAAATGAAAAGACGTATGCGCCTTATTTTCTTAAAAGTGGAAGGTAGCAAATATAAGTACATAAAAATCACACGTTGTTGAAAGTTGAAGGGCGCTAATGGTTATTTGCGTCCTTTTAATTAAGCATAAGACATTTTAATCTATTTTTTTTGCTAAGATGAAAAGGTTTTTTTAATAATAGTAACTAAATGAAAGGTGCAATGTTGTTTTAAACTAATGGGAATCAAAGATGGATATTTCGGCCATCATTCAGCATTCATTTTTAAAAATTTGAAGTCTTTTTTTAGAGACAGCAAAGAATTTCCCGATTTTGACATTCAAACATTTTTTTTTCCATTTTACCTTTTTGTTAGATCCGTCTATTCAACTATCGGGGGCAGATTTATCATCATCATTATCATTAATCATCATCATAATAATAACGGAAGAAAATAAAAATAAGACAAGGCTGTATGGTTCAAACCTTTGCCTGCCTTTTAGCGAATTATAATAGCAACAACAACAACTAGAGCTAGTGTCATAATAAGTGTCATTTCAAATCGTAGTATTCGTATCGAATAGTTTAATTTATCACATTATGTTAACTTTATGGAATTTGTTTGAGGCTTCTTTGCTTTGCCTTAATGCAGTATGTGTATTGCATGAAGAAAGATTTATGCAAAAGAGTAAGTAAATAACATAACCTGATCATTCTTTGTTGTGGAATTGTTGCTTTGCTAATGTAACTTGTTGGCAATTGTTGGGGTTGCGTTTGAAACTTTGCCCTGTACTCAAAGGCTGCAAATGGATCCCTAATCGCCAAGGCTACACTATCTGTCTGTCTGTCTGTGACAGGGCTGTATAAATATGTTTAACCGTACTAAGTAGCTAATAATGATATACACACCACACACAATATTTATGCTTTAGTATCGCTGCATTCATGACAAATAATAAACAAACAATAAAAAAATTACTAAATGTTAAACCCATTTGCTGGAACTCGCATGTGAGTTGACTCATATTTAGCTAGTTTCTAAGGTTCTGTACCTAAAGGGTAAAATGTGTTAAAGGAGGTTTTCCTCATAATCTTTTCTTTATAAAATTCTTATTGTTTTTTTGTTTAATCCTGTTATGTCATTATACGATCAATATGAATATTATTCCAATGAGTGTGTTATGATTTTCATCCACATAAAATACCTCTCAACATGGTAGCAGAGCGTTTAATGTTGGAAACGATTGAATATTGAATCAAGTATCAAGTAAGATTTTAATAAATAATTTGCAAAAGAATTCATTTTTCAAATAAATTCTAACGGAGGCCTGTCAAAATGTCGACTTCATCTACGAGTTGCAAAATTGATATTGGTCGTTTAGAAGGTAAAGAAAATTGGTCAACATGGCGCTGCAAAGTACTATTGCTTTTAAGGGGTACTCCTGGCGGGTTGGACGCTATAAATGGAAAACTTATAGAACCTATACAACCGGGTACTACAGCGACTGCAGACGTTAAAGCGAATTATGAAAAATCTTTAGAAGCATATCATAAGACAGATAGTACGGCGATGCTTATTTTGATGGCTAACATGTCGGATGCCACTTTACAAAAGGTCATGAGATTCTCAACCGCCAAACAGGTTTGGGATGAATTGCACACTTTGTTCAATGGGACATTAGAAGACAAAAGCTATTCACTATGCTACAGTTTCTTTGGCTATAAAAAAGATCCATCACATGACATGTCAATGCATATATCCAAGCTGAAAAATATATGGCATGAATTGAAAGTAGAACTCCAAAGAGGTGAAACGAAATATGACCTTCCAGATATATTACTAATCTGTAAGATCTTAGAAACTTTACCCGACGATAATTACTTCTCCTTCAAGTCCAGTTGGATGTTGATGTCAACAAAAGATCGAAATATAGACAATCTGACAGCACAAGTATGTGCTTACGAACGTTCACTTTTGACCAAAGAAGGTAATACTGAACAAGCAGAAGCTTTATTTGTGCAAAATAAGCAGAACAAGAAAAAGTGTTCTTATTGCGGAATGTATGGACATAGAATCAAACAATGTCGCAAGTGGTTGTCGGACGGGAAACCTCCGAAAGCACCTGGACCATCGAATTCGACAAGTCAAGCTAAGAATACCAATATGACCCTATCATTAATGAAAGTTGATACAAGTGAGTTTGTAAATATTATTGAAGATCCTGACAGTTGGTTTGTTGACAATGGTGCTACAAGTCATGTCACCTGTCGAAACGACATATTTTCCAGCTTTCAACATTTCAGAAATAATGAAACTGTAACAACTGCAAATGGCTCAACAATTGAAGCTATTGGTAAGGGAACAGTTGATTTGATAGCTGACGTTCGAGGTCAGACACAAAACATTAGATTGTGTGATGTATGGTATGTTCCAGCAATAAAGAAAAACTTATTTTCCGTACTCGCTGCTCAAGATAAACTTGAGAAAAGTCTTTTCAAATCTGAAAGAGAATTTTGTCAATTGATAGTTGATGGAAAAATAAATTTAATTGGCACAAGAGTCAAGAATGGAGGACTCTATAAATTAAATGTAAAAACTATTATAAATTCATCTCCTGAATTGAACTCACTGTCAACAAAAAATGTTTTACAACTCTATCATGAAAGATTTGCTCACCAAAATAAAAGACACGTGAAACAATTGATAGAAAAGGAACTTGGAATAAAAGTGAAACTCGATTCTGAATTATGTACAGGTTGTGTGTATGGTAAAACACATAGATACAAATTTGGAACAAGAGAGCGAGCTAATGCACCAGGAGAGATCATTCATACAGATGTATGTGGTCCGTTTCCAAATTCATTCAAAAAGTTTCGTTATTTTGTATTATTTAAAGATGATTTCAGTAAGTATCGTCATGTTTACTTCATCAAGCACAAGTCTGAAGTGAAGGATAAGCTTGTAGAAATGATAAACGAGACAAAGACTACTGGTCATATTATAAAGACAATTCTCAGCGATAATGGAGGAGAATTCCAAAATGAAGCTGTGAAGAAGATCTTGACTAATCATGGCATCCAACACCGTTTGACAATGCCTTATACACCGGAACAAAACGGATGCAGTGAGAGAGAAAACAGAACTTTGGTAGAAGCTGCTCGTACTATGATGCATGCTCACGAAGAACTTCCACTCTCCTGTTGGTCTGAGCTTGTCAACACAGCTGCCTATGTTCTGAACAGAACTGGACCGACTTCTATTGAAGGAAAATCACCATTTGAGTTATGGTTTTCAAAGAAACCCTCAATCAAACATTTGAGAATCATTGGCACTGAATGTTATGCTCATGTTCCAAAAGTTAAGAGAACGAAGATGTCCAGGAAGGCTCAAAAATGTATTCTCATTGGTTATGATGGTGATGACGGTTATCGGTTACTGAGCTTAGATAATAAATCAAATCCGACATTGACGCGGTCAAGAGACGTAATATTTAACGAGTCACTCATCAGATCTATTGGATTGGAGTCAGATGTCCCTGAAACAGAAAACCAAAGTCCAATGGTTGAGATGGAGGTTTATTTTCCTAAAACTAGAGAAAATCATCCAATGTTAGATGCAAGGGAGGATATTTTACAAGACGCAACTATTTCAGATGTGCCTCAAACATTGAATGATGCTGCGAATTTTGAAGAAACAATGCCCAATCTGCCTACATTGTCTGATGAACCTAGTGGAAATGGAGAAGAATCTTATATGACACCTGAATCATCAGAAGTTCATTCAGATGATGATGATGATGACGAGCATGAAAATTCCGTGACCCGGATATTAAGAGATAGATCGACATTGCGACCACCACAACGATTTGAAGATTTTATTATGTCTACTATTGTTAATGATTTTGATGAACCCAAATCATACAAAGAAGCAATGAAAAGTCCTCAGAAAGCGGAATGGTTAAAAGCAATGGAAAACGAACTAAAATCTCTAAAAGAGAATAAAACTTGGATTTTGGTGGATAAACCAAAAGACAGAAAACTGGTTTCTTGTAAGTGGTTGTTTAAAATAAAAACCAATGCTGATGGAAGCCTTGACAAATATAAGGCTAGATTAGTAGCTAGAGGTTACACACAAAAGAAAGGAGTTGATTATAGTGACACATTTAGCCCTGTTGCTAGAATGGCCACAATAAGATCGATTCTTAGCATCGCTGCAAATGAAGGATTATTCCTCAGACAGTTTGATGTATCAACTGCATTTTTAAATGGTTCATTAGATGAAGATATATACATGAATCAGCCAGAAGGTTACAGTGATAATACGACTAAAGTATGTAAGTTGAAGAGAAGTTTGTATGGGCTAAAACAATCTCCAAGATGCTGGAATAAATGTATTGTTGATTATTTGAAAGTTTTAGGATTCAAACAATGTGACACAGATCCATGTTTGTTCATTAGAAACCGACTAAACAACAAGATAATTCTTGGACTCTATGTTGATGATGGTCTCATAGCTTCAACGAACCGAAAAGAATCTGAAAAGTTTTTGGCAGAATTGAAACGGAAGTTCAAGATCACCACAAAACCAGCTTCTTACTTTCTGGGTTTAGAAATCATCAACAGCAATGATGGTTCCATCAAAGTCTCTCAAAAACATTATGCTAAAAGGCTACTGGAACGCTTTGGAATGAGTGAGTGTAAAGCCGTTAGTACACCAATCATAAAAGAAGCACAACCAAGCTCAGTAAAGGAGGATGAGATAAAATTTCCTTATCGTGAAGCAGTTGGTGCGCTAGCTTATTTAATGACAGGTACTAGACCGGACATATCATACGCTATTAGTGTCGTATCCAGAAACCTTACAAATCCCTCTTTAGAAGATGTTAACAAGGTTAAACGCATACTTCGTTACATTAAGGGAACCTTAGATACAGCAATTGTATACAAAAAAGGATACAAAACTGGAATCCTAGAATGCTATAGTGATTCTGATCATGGTGGAGATTTTGATACAGGACGCTCTACTTCTGGAATCTTATGCATGTATGCAGGAGGCGTAATCTCTTGGGCAAGTCGTAAACAGACTTCTGTAGCTATCTCAAGTACCGAAGCAGAACTTGTTGCGGCTAGTGAAGCGGCTCGTGAGATTGTTTGGCTGAAGAGACTTTTTAATGAAATTACTACTTTGGTAGAAGTCCCTACGTTACAAGTTGACAACGAGGCTGCTATAAAGCTTTCACAAAACCCAGAGCTACATCGTCGAACAAAGCACATTTCCATTAGACATTTTTATGTTAGGGAATTAGTTACTGGAAAAGAACTTCAAGTGAAGTATGTTCCTACAGAATACCAGTGTGCTGATATTTTGACTAAGGCTGTGCATAAACCTAGACTGGAACTAATTTCAGGAATGGTGGGACTTCAACGATAAAGATTATCAGAAAAAGGGAGGATGTTAAAGGAGGTTTTCCTCATAATCTTTTCTTTATAAAATTCTTATTGTTTTTTTGTTTAATCCTGTTATGTCATTATACGATCAATATGAATATTATTCCAATGAGTGTGTTATGATTTTCATCCACATAAAATACCTCTCAACAAAATGGGCCCTTTTACTAAGACTCCGCTGTCCATCTGTCTGTTTGTTACAAGGCTGTATCTCATGAACTGTGATAGCTAGATAGTTGAAATGTTCATAGATGATGTATTTCTGTTGCCGCTATAACAACAAATACTAAAACAGACATTGGGACAGGTGAAACTAAATAAAAAGGTTATAATATAGTACCTATCCAATATTATATAGATAATGGTATGGAACCCTTAGTGCACAAGTTCAACTCTTACTTGGGTGGTTTTTTAATTAATGTTTCCAATCTCAATCAGCTTACTAAAACAAAATATCAGTTTATTATTTACCCACAGTTTTTCAGCTACCTTAGATTACATTTTAATGTATTTTTCTCTTTTTTAAATTTTAGTGGGTTGGGGAGCCAACAATCAGAACCAAGGATTTGAAGATCAATCTTCAGTCAAATTCCAAATCCTTAACTTAGTCCGATCTATTAGAACTGTTACTAGAAGTAAGTATGAAATAATCATGTTTTAAATAAATAATTATCATCATCTCAGCTGAAATTGATCTATTGCTGACCCTCCTATCTCATTTTACTGTACCTATAGTATGCACCGCAATTTTTTTCAAAAAGAGGACATCTAAGCAATTTTATAAATATAGAAACATTTCAACGCGAGTATTCTGTGTACAAATGCCACCCGCAGCTACAATCAAAGAGAAGATCTGTGGCAAATACTGTAGATACACTAAAACTTAAATAATTATCTACTTAAATAAATATGTTTTAGACTAAATTATTTTTTTAATTTTATTTCAGTTCCATTGATTATGCTGAACATATTAACAATAATTTTTAAATTGTTACTTGGATAACGAGAGAGGGTGGAAGTTTAAGTTTAT
Organism: Protodeltote pygarga; assembly: GCA_936450705.2. Classification (NCBI taxonomy): domain Eukaryota; kingdom Metazoa; phylum Arthropoda; class Insecta; order Lepidoptera; family Noctuidae; genus Protodeltote; species Protodeltote pygarga. The sequence goes on from OW388263.2 coordinate 13,413,965, forward strand.
ATAGATATCTAAGAAGACTTAATTTGTCAGCAACAAACAAGTGCAGTCTATGACTATTTACAAAAATATTTATTTCCTCTTTCTGAAGAAGAGAAGAGATCATTTTTGTTTTTTTATCTCCACCTTAATGATACAGCCTGATCTTCAACCATGAGTTCCAAGATTTTCAAGTGCATTTTAACGCAGTGTTTTTATCTTAGAGGTTTATAATATACAGTCAGGTATATGGTTTGTTTACCATACTGTATATTAAATATAATATAAAGTTCCGGCTTTACAACAATCAAGCAAAATGTATAATAAAATTTTGTAAGAAGCTAACTGTTTTACTTATCTACTCTCTTTTCTATTTAATGTATTTTTCGTAAATATTTAGGTATAAAAAAAAAACAAAATTAATTTAAATTAAGTTTAGTAACATATTATTATTATCTAGGACTAGCTTCCCAGCGCGACTTCGTACGCGTGATTTTCCTACTTTAATGCCTATTCTGCCCCTACCCTACTGTTGTTACCTCTATTAGGATCTACCCCTACCCTACTCTACTCTACCGCTACCCTACTCTACTCTACCCCTACTCTACTCTACCCCTACCCTACTCTACTCTACTATACCCCTACCCTACTATACCCCTACCCTACTATACCCTTACTCTACTCTACCCCTACCCTACTCTACTCCAGCCCTACCCTACCCTAATCTACCCATTTTCTTTACACATATTTCAAAACCATAATTATACAAATCGGTCAAGCCGTTCCCGAGTTTCAGCGAGACTAACTTACAGCAATTAATTTTTATAAAATTATATCGATAGATCGAAAAATGATTTTGATTATTGTACTCATTGGTACAGCTTGGCAAAAAAGAGTCTGGATAAATTGAGGGCGCCTTTATCTTTTAGATTGCCACCCCATATACCACGACTAAAATTGACAAGATACTTGATCATTTTAGTCTTCAATATTTATCAAATTAAAAAAGTAAATTGAACATAATTAAAATTAAGAAAGATTTAAACTTTATTTGTAATAGTCATGGTCTGGTAGTAGTTATTGTACAAAACAGATATCATCCAAATTATATTTAGAAAGATTGTACATTGGCGGCAATAACTACTTATATGTAATATAAAGCTTGGTGGCATGCTCTGTGGGAAATCTAAGTAGAATAAGAAAAATCTGACAACGCAATGCATAGTCCCATTATGTAAGTACGTAATCGCTATCATTCAGACTCTTGAGAATGGTCATCTCAAGAGTTAGAATTATAGCGAGTCTATCAGAGAGTCATTTATGGATTGTGGATTATGATAATAAATCATCATTATCAACAAGGGAAATTAAATAACATGTTTCATTTTAGATTTTATTAAAATACAAAAAAATTAATGTCATCATCATCAGCCGGAAAACGTCCACTGTTGAACAAAGGCCTCCCCCATTGAACGCCACAACGAACGGCAACTTGAGACATAAATCAAAATCATCAAGTTCTTTCTTCGGGCGACCTTTTCGGTGTTTTCCAGGTGTCGAAAAAATACTCTTACTTTTTTCACCTTCATCGACAATTGCTCTGATTGTATTTTCAGATTTACCTGAAATAAACAATAATAACTCTGTATTAACTCTATTCTTAAGTTTCAAGTATCAATTTAAACAGTTTAACTACACGCGATTCGTCGAATTACAAAACATAACCTCAATAATTATTTGTACACAAGACGACAAAAACTGGTGGTACAGCTATCAGAAGTAAATATAACGACTTAATTACATTCTAGAAGAAAAATTGCATGGACTATACCTGTCATTCGAGCAGTTCTCAGGTAAACATTGTCAATTTCAGACAAAATTTGTCCGGCTTTGCTTTCGGCCAAACATCTTAAGAAAACTTGATATTTAACAGATCTTCCACTACTGCGAACGGTTTTATTCATTACGAATAACTATATCAACTATTATTATGTAAGAATATCACACACAATTCACACGAATCTTTTAAATTTTAAAGAAAATTACTCGCAATACGTAAAGATGACAAGGAAGGAAGCTACTTGTAGTTGACAAATAAAACAGTGTTGTCATTATTATAATTTTTTAGTTCCAACTGTCACCGCCTCAGACTCTTTTTTGCCAAGCTGTAGGTTAGTTGGATAGTTTCTTAGAGAAAAAATTTTGTCTTCCAAGGATAGTTTGATGCACAGACTTATAAAGTCTGTGGTTTGATGTATATAATCAAAGGTTATTCTATCTACATTATAATATTTAGAATAAAGCTTGGCAAAAAAGAGTCTGAGGCGGTGACAGCTGGAACTAAAAATAAAAAACTAAAACTAAGTTTGTGACTAGTAAAATAACTTTAAAATGATTCATTTGATTATATTATTTTGATGACAAAACATTCGGCTTATAAATATACAAACAAGTATCAAGTACAACAAACAAGTATCAAGTATAACTTGTAAGAAAAGTGCGGCAGTGGCGCTCCCATCGGAGTCTCGGTATTGGCACAGATTACTAAAATTATTTTATTTATATTTCATTTCATTAGGACACAGAAGTTGATTCTGAAAAACCAGTCAACGGCAACGTGAAGAACTCTGAAGTGATCCAACGGTTCTAATGTATGGCAGCACTTATCAATTAAATTCTATGAATTTTGTAGACGTAGAGAGGTACTAGATTCAGATTGTAGAGTGATTGTCTTTGTCGGTCGGCCATATTGTCAAAGACAAACAAATCGCCGGTCTTTTCCGCTGTGAAGCGTCTGTTGTTTCGACGCGGAAAATTGGTAAATGATGGCAGCAAATAATTATTTCGGGTTTACTCATGGAGGAACCCAATACGGGTAAGATAAATTGCGTAATGTACCTAAATAAAAGTTATGATGTAGTACGTGTGGTGAATGTCCTATGTAAGATTTGATGGATGTGCCTTGTGCTCATGTTTGTCCTAATCAAAATGGCGTCTGATGTGTATTGATCGTGAGATTTTTCCATTGAAAAGTTATATTGTTTTATGTGCATATGATGTGGTTTTAGTGCCGCAACGGCCAGTGCTGCGTATGGCGGTCAGACTGGGTATGCTGTAGCGCCCGCGGCCACAGCCGCTACTTACGGTACCCAACGTGCCGCCGCCACAGGATACGACACGGCATACCAGGCTGCAGCGGCAACCCAAGGTGCGTAAAACCTGTGTAATCCAATCTGATTTTTTGGCCAATTTGTTTACAAAATAAATAACATTAGAGACATATTTCAACCATCTCCATAGTTACTGCTCGTAAAATCGATATCAGCGCGACTTGATTTCCCTAATTGAATTATTGCCGAAGCCGAACGCTAGATTACTAAGATCTCTGGCCAATGTTTTATGTAAGTAATGAGTATAGCTTTAATGTCATAAAATCTTTATAAAATCTCAATATTGGTCTCATATTGGTTAGTACTTGGATACCTAGGAATTCGATAAAACCCGTAACATATTTAATTATTTTAACGTCTATCTTACTGAAAAAAAGATTGATAAGGAAACTAACATGTAAGTATGTTCAATACAAAGTGCACAACAGTAAACAATTATAAGTTTGTTTTCATAATAATCTATGAAATATTCAACCCCATCCTGTTTCTGTGTTCCACATTCCTCAACTCCATTCTGAATACAATCTCAAATCTCTTCTTGAAATTTTTATAAAATGTTATATTGATAGTGAGACAGGAGGCAACACAGTCAGTTGTCAGACATCTCAATTCAATAAACATCTTGCCAGTGAATCATTGAATCAGCACATGTACAACTAACTACCGTGCTTGAATAAATTGAAAGTAATTAACCTATCAAAAACCAATCAAAACAATCTTGTCTAGTCCAATGAGTGTAAAATACTATGGAAAGTGCAAACTTACTAAGACCAGCTGAAGTTAGTCATCTCCGTCACTGTACACATTTTAGGGACTAACTAAATGGTGACAAGAACATTGGGGGTTTAACGTTGGAGTTAGTGAGTGGAAAGAGATGGTGTATACATAATCTATATATATAAAAATGAAACCCGTTTTCCGTTGTCACGACATAGCATGAAAACTTGGCGATAGCATGGAAACGAGGCTTGACCGATTTGGCTGATTTTGGTCTTGAATTATTTGTGGAGATCCAGGGATAGTGTGGTAATGGGTAGTGGGTAAAGTAGTGTAGGGGTAGAGTAGGTTAGGGGTAGAGTAGGGTAGGGGTAGAGTAGGTTAGGGGTAGAATAGGGTAGTGGGTAGAGTAGGGTAGGGGTAGAATAGGCCTTGAAGTAGGATAGTAATCACGCGTACGAAGTCGCGCGGGGCAGCTAGTTATATTTAATTGGGTAAAAAATCTGAGACCTTAACTTCAGCCTGCACAATAGTGCCAAAAAGCACTATACACCTTCCATTATAGTATTATACAAATGGTTTTTTGACAGCTCGACGATAGTGATGTCCCAAAGGAAATAATCATAGCATCAGGCTGCTATTTAATCTGAATCTGGAACTTATAACTGACAGACCTATTATTTTTTTTACTTTTCAAAGGACTTCAATAATATGACATGTATTTATTGTTCTTGGAAGTCAATAACAACAACAAACTGTCAATAGAGTTCGTTCCTATTCTCGAAAATTCAGGAAAGAGTAGATATGAGATTTGCTATGGTTTGATATGATAATTAGCTAGGATAAACGGTTCGGCCTTTCAGAAAACTAATTTTTTACAAAATATATAGTCTACAGAATCTACTCAAAGAAAGTATAGTTTCATTACAATGGAAGAATTGTAATTGAACTTTGTTGTCTTTCTGTTTAAATAACATATTACACCTTATTTTCATATTAGTATTTATTTATTTGTAATTTGTAGCAAAATCGTAGTAATTGTTGTGTGGCACATCACTAAGGGGGCGGTACCCGTCCATGAAGTACAATATTATTTATTTGAAATTTTAACTTATACAATACGTAACTTCATGGGCGTGAACTGTCAAAAAAACAATTATATAATGGAAGATGTATAATTTTAGTAATTTTTCAAATAGTGCAGTAGTTGGAATACTGTTAATTCAATAAAAAAAGCTTCCAATTTAATTCAATTTGTTGTTTAAGATCATACCTATCAGCTACAAAAGAAGAAAATAAAAATTACCAACAAAAAAACATAGTCCTTCAATATTTTGTTTTTACCTATTTATTTGTATAGATAATTATAAAACATGCACACGAGTGCAATAATATTTAATTGTCCCAGTTACTGTAGCGCATACATATGGTTGCAGGTAGCATTTGCACATGAAATACTTATGTTTAAGTATTCTTATATGCATGAAAATACATGAATGCTCAGCTATTTCATGAGAAAAATCTATCTGTAGCTAATTTCACAGAGAGAGAGATCCATGGTCTGTACTTTAAGGAATACATCCTACTTCTAGCCACTTCAAAAAATTAAGAAATCAACTCATGAAAATGTAAGGTTGTTTATACACTTACAATTTGGAAGTAACTGTACAAACGCCCTTTAGATACCTGTGTCAGCAGCCAGCCACAATGTAAGCGATGACATGATACTAGTGGTGGGCTCTGGTAACAGGTGTGGTTTTACCAGCAGCGGCTCACGCGCACGCACACGCGGCGGCGGCGGCGGCGTCGGCCTACGACGCCAGCAAGTCCGCCTACTACCAGCAGGCGGCCGCCGCCTACCCCGCCGCGGCCCCGCCGCAGCCGCAGCCCGCCTACGACGCCGCGGCCGCCAAGCCCGCCTACTCCACGCCCGCCACCTACGCGCAGGTAACTACATAGCACTGCCTCTGCCAGGTACGTAAGCTGGACGCTAAGTTACAAATGACCAACTGCTAACTCGGATTACATCAACAATGATGATGAGTGATGATTACAATTTAGAGTCAATACTCTAAATTGTAATGTACCTAATTATCCCAATGACAAAGAGTAATCTTTGGTCCATTCAAATTTAGATTAAGTAAACTTGTGTTGTTAGTTTTTTTTAAAGTAGAACTAGTCATTCATCAACTCATTGACAATCTGAACAGAATGATATCAAATACCATAGGGTGCCTCTCCATATGGTATTTGATCTCATTCTGTTCAGATAAATAGGCAACATTATTTTGTAATCTGACATTACTGCTAGGCACTGTTGGTTTACTCTGCCTACATTAGGATTGGAGTATAGTTATTATAATTCCTCATCATTATGTAGTTTTGCTAGCTTTACATCTTTCATATATCCATTTTATTAAGGGCATTTTATTATTATTATTTATTGGGCAACTGTGCCTGACCTAGGTAGAGCCTTATAATAATAGCGATGATGAAAAGCAATTTCCAAGATTGGAAAAGACTATGTGTAGGGTAATAAAATTATAGGTATAATTATAGCCAAATTACAGTTTACAAGGGTTCAACTGCACAGTTATTGCGGTATTTTGTTTAACAATTTAAAAGTTACTTGAGATGTTAGTTGAAGTCTAAGGAATGAATTCGGCTCTTGCATGATCTTGTACCATTGATCGGTTTAATTAATAATTTTTGATGTCTATCCTCTGGGCATCCTAATTTTCCTTCCAAATCTATATTTCGTTCTTTCAATTTGGCCAATTTCTGACCATGTCTGTCCTGAACAAACGTCCAGATCGTCACGCCACCGACACCGCGGTCGACGGCGGCGGCGATACCCGCACTCAGGCGTCCAGTGAGTGACAAAAACTTTGTATGTATATGTGTTGGGGTTAGTTACTTAATAGTCAGCCTAGACAATGCTTTTTAAATATATGTTTCTTATAAAAAATAGCAGCATAGGCAGTGGGGCGACTACCACACAAATATTTTTGTTGTATTTTGGGTGCAGTTATAGATATTTCATGCACAAACACCCAACTCGAAACAAATATCTGTATACCATACAATTATTTGTCTCGTGCGGGTATTGAACCCGCGACTACCAGCACAGAGAGTACCGCTTAACCACCGACCCCAAATCTTCGTCAAAAATATTCTTCTGGTGAAGTCTTATCTTAACCACCTATGTTAGTCTTTAAAATGTTTGTAGTGGCTGCCGAGCATTATATAACCCAGTTACTATAGTTACAAGTTATATGTGTTAGAACTTTGACCTCGCAACTAGTCTTGCCAGTTCCGTTTCCTAAATACCGGGACTTAAAAAGTAAGACTGCACAATATGGTGAAATGCTGCCGGGACTAGTCCTGAGAGATGCCCTGCCCCAGCACCGGTTATATTAGGTTGCTTTTTTGACACAAGAGTAATTGGACTCGCGCTGTAAAGGGTTCCATAGTCTATTATACATATATTCCATAGGTTGCTATTTTCTACAAAAATAAATCTTGGACTTTATAATATGTAGTTTTTCTGAATTTTACCGAATTTTAGCTCTAGCGTTTACGATCTGCTAGTTAAATGGCTGTGCCAGACAGACTGACATTACGGAAGTATATGGGTTCCTTGTCAGTTAGTCTTTTTTTAACGAGCAGATCTGTAATGGCGTATAGATGACATCTTCAAAAGTTTCCTATCAGTTTCGAAAAGGACAGTTTCGATTCAGATGAGTCATGAGTCAGTACCGTGTAGAAAGACTACGATCTCTTTTGATAAAATAATGTTCATTTTGGCCATTTGCCAGTTTATATGAAAGGCCTCATCTAGTACAAAAATAGTAATTTGTAAGTGTCTGAAAGATTTTTGCTTATAGAAATGAATTAATATCGAATACATTTTACGACTGGAAAGTTACAATAAATTATTAAATTACGCATTAACATGTACGATGTTAGCAAACTAAATTAGTTATTCAAACTGCGACCCTTGTTAGATACACCAGCCGCTCCAACAGCTATTCGCTATCCAATATGACTATATCAAGTCATATATTGTCATGGTGACGTCAGCATCATCTATTGATCTGTGTTGCATTTCACTGGAAAGTTCCTGTTTTTGAAAATTTTTGTTACTGTTGTCATTATAATAAGTTATTCAACTAGAATATCACATAGAATCGTGATAATTAATGTAAATCATTATTAATTGTAGTTTTATTTTTATGACACTTATTTTTACGACACATTATTTTCTATTTAAAACCTATTTTCAATTTGATAAATATTTGTCATACTTGCAGCCATGTTTTAATCATGTCATGAAATTGCATGAAATAATGTTTATATCTGGCCTAGTATTGGTGGACTGAACACTATGTCAATAAGTAAATATCAAATCTTAAAGCAAACATCCCAAAGCCATACAAATGCCCGTTGCATTGTTATAGAAGGAATCTATTGCAACCTTGTTGCGCTCGCCGCGCTAGTCAATTGATGATAGATATAATATGGAAACAGTATATCACTCAAGTCTAATTGTCCGCCTTGGCGCCTAATTATAGTAAGTTATTTCGTACATTACACACATCACGGTACTATTTGATTACGGCCTCATTCATTCTATAGATGGTGGAAATGAGTCGTGTGGAAAATTGGAATGTGTTATCGGGTTTCATTAGATATTGAATTAGTTTACTGCATGGGGCACATCATAGAGCAGTAGGGTGTACGTACTGAGCGCGGAGTGATGTGGCAGGGCGGCGCGCGCGCGACGGGCGGCGGCGCCAAGGCGGCGTACGGCGGCGTGTACACGGCCACCACGGCCGCCACGTCCTACCCCACGCAGGCCTACACGGCCAGCCCCGCGCAGCCCGCCAAACGTCAGTATATACACGTCAACATAGGTACCGTACATGCCGACAGGCCTATTCAGATATAAGCGATGTTCGCTAACACTCCTATAGCGATACATCATTCCTAACCCTAATTGCGCAACATCTAGTTTGCGAAGCTCTATCGGGGTTTCAGGGGATTTATACCCGTATTAACTAACTACTATGAGGTATTACAGTGCTCTTGAACGATCATGAATAGACTTGTGGCACCCTACGCCACAAGTCGATAAATACTAGGTACTATTGCTGTTAATTGTCTTGTCCTGAGGAACGCACCTATAAATGTTGTTCAAAAGTTTGCTGCTTGGCCAAGTAGTATATGTAAATATGGATGTGTTCCCTTGCAACATGTTATTCCGATCAGAATATCGCTACCAGAAGTGGTATCGAATGCCGCTTATATCTGAATGGTAAAATATCGCTTACCCATGCGATTTTCACTTTACGTCATAGTTTTAATCACTAATATCGCTTATATCTGAAAGAATAAGACGAAATATTTAGTGCGTCTTTTAAATTACAAATTAATTATTTTAAAGTACAATTAAGATTTTTTAGATAATACAAAAACTGATCGGTTAACCATTTAATATCTTGTCTTATTCTATTTTATGGTGCAGTCCGATAGTATTTACTATGTATCCTTATAGTTGAGTAGATACAATTGGAATTCTGCTACCTGTATACAGTACATGATAGCACGGGACTTGCAAGCAATCAGACAAAATTATTTTGCCTTGTGAGTAATAGTAGATATAAATTCTTCATTTCAATAAATTGTAGGTATCGACTAAAATTCATTTCCGTTTTTACTTAAATCCGTAAGTAATCTAGAATAGAATTGAAATGTTGCTGTTAAGTCATGTTATGAAATTTCAAAAAGCAAAAAGACTACACACCACAAACAACAGTTGGATTTTTCCCGGACGCTGCAGCTGGGCGAAAAGTCGAGAGTAAATTTGTGATTTCTAGACCACCCAGCTGGTCAAACAGGCAATGCGTGTTCTAAATTTTAAAGGCCACACTGTCAACTATACGGATCTTCGGCTAATTACATAAGTACCTACCTAGATCGTTGTATACGTTGCTTCGACTCGTTTAATGTAAGTCGGAACGCTGGACCCCAGGACTGGAAGTTCGAAAGGCAACAGAAGCTCATACGGCTCATAGCTATAATGCGCTTACGAAGACTCAGAATCATGATCACCGCTGCAAAGTAGACTGCATTTCAGTATTCTACGTTACTCACAAATCGTGCATAGTAACAGCACCCTTCTTCCACTGGGCATCGCAACATATGATTAGCTACCATCCTTACCTGGTAGTATTTTCCTTTTCTCGGACTAATCCGTGCCTTAAACGCGCGTAAAGTTTGAGATTGAGAGTGGCACATCCTTTATATTGTCTGTTTTATATGAACACTGGAAGACACCGGCCAATCTGGAAATTATTGGGGGAGGCCTATGTTTAGCAGTGGACGTCTGAAATGATGATGATATGAACACTGAACCGAGGGTCAAATCGTGTGTAAGTTGTAATAGGTAAAGTCAGATGTAGGCAGTCGTCGATGCATTTTTGATATTAAACAACTGTGCTATCATGTACAGATGCTAATTTTGTACATCATTTAAATTTTGGTCTGATTTCTATGTATAACATGTCAGATAATAATAATATTATTTCTTGTAATGTTAGTCGAATAAATTAACTTTTTTAATTTATAGAAAGTGTATTACGACATTGAAATAAGTATTAGTAATTTGTAATGTCAATTTTTGCTTCTCATCTAACATAATTGTAACATCTAACTCCATACAGTCTTCTTTAAATGAAATTTGTGGCCCCACCTAGATATTCGTCTTAGTTTATTAAGTTCTACAACTGTTTATTACTTGAATCTGAAGACGACCATTACTGTCAAAGATAAACTACTACTGTATGGGGTAGATATTATATTATTTATTAACTTAGTAAACAAGCTCGTTAAATACTTGTAATACAACATATTATGTCTGAGTATTGACATGCTGCCACCTTCCCATAGAGCCGACAAACAGAGGCAACACCGCATACGACACTGCTCTTTACAACGCAGCCACTATGTACGTGGCTCAACAAAACAAGACCGGTGGCGGAACGTAAGTACATGTACTGTACACAGCACAACAATGTTCACCGTTACAATAATACATGCAAATGTTTTTACAAGAAAATAATCGTATTTTTATGATTACGACATTATATTTATAGCTGCATTTCCTTAAACTTGTCATGGAAAATTTTTCTATTCAAATACTTCCTGTATTTGGACATTAAATATTTGGTTGGATTTAGAACAAACATGACCCATAAATTAATACATAAGTTCTTTTTATTAATATAGATCCATAGTGATCACAAAAATATTAGCAGTATTGTACTTCAATTGATAAATGCACTAACAAAATTCTAGTGCTAAATCTGATAGTATATTCTTGTTATTTTGAAAAATGTCAAAGTGAATTTAAATCTTTTTGTATAGTGCCTACACATTAATGCAATGCATAGCGTACTTTAAAATATGTTCGTTCAATAGGCCATTTTATGTTACTGTTTCAATCTAAGTTCAGGTTTTTCATATGTTATGGTATATTCAGCAGCGGGTGGAAAAACTACAACAAGAGTGGTGTAGGTGCGGGGCAAACGCGTCGTCCTAAGCCTCCTCCTAAGACGCAACAACTGCACTACTGTGACGTTTGCCGCATCTCTTGCGCTGGACCACAGGTAATAAATAGCTCTTTAGTTTAACTTGCTGTTCTCTGCAGCACTTATTTAGCGTGTAAGTAAATGATCTTGTTCCTTATAAATAAATAAATAAATAAAAAAGGTACTCATTAATTGAAAGGATTCGAATACGATCCGCAGCCTCACGCGCTGGTAAACGCGGCGTGCTAGTCTGCTAAGCCCGTTCTGCGTCTCTATGATGTGCTGCTAAGCTCGAAACAACTGGTCTCTACAAACATCGTCTCGTCTCGGTGTGGGATAACTCTTACCTGGCCCGGGGCATGTCAATAATCTCCTATGTACTTTAAAAGAATAAATTGATGCAGACATACAAGGAGCACCTGGAGGGCCAGAAGCACAAGAAGAAGGAGGCGGCTGTGAAGCTGGCGGCGGCCGGCGCGGCGGCGGCGCACGGGCGCGGCGCGGGCGGCGGCGCGCTGCGCTGCGAGCTGTGTGACGTCACGTGCACCGGCGCCGACGCCTACGCGGCGCACGTGCGCGGCATCAAGCACCAGAAGGTCGTGAAGCTGCACACCATGCTGGGCAAGCCCATCCCCTCCACCGAGCCCACCAAGATCGGACAAGGTATGCCACTCGCGACTGTCCTTCTTGTGCGTCCGCCATGAATAAAATCTATTATGAGACCAAAACCCAGTCGTAAAAGGGATTTCAGCAAATTCCGTATGTAAAGGGTTTATAAAAATATGAATTATTTCGAAATCATCTCGTAACAATCGTGCATCCGTCATCACATCAATGTATTTTATGATGTAATATTTTATTTTAAAACTCGATTGTTGTCTATCATAATGTTATGTATCGGATATGCTTTCCAAGTACGTGTACATTCGTATGGAGAACATATTTGTGGATGCCTCGCATCTGTGCTGACTCCCGCATTGCCACAACGCCATATCTGTATAAAAGCGCGCGTCTTGTTGGCAGTTAGTATTGTAATAGTCAAATTTTCTCAACGTTATAACCATTTTGGCACCCAGTACAGATATGTGGAGTGTGTTGAATGGGCCTTTTTTATTACAACATCAAAATGTCATTGAATAATACAAGAAAAATTAAACAAATGTTTCATATTTAAATAAAAGATCATGTAGAAAAGGCCCAACTATAATTGTCAGCAAAACCAATACAAATCTCTCAGCTGACAAAGTAACAAGAGAAAATTTGACTTTTCCGATCTATCAGCCAAAAAGACGGTGGCCGGGACGCCGAAGATCGCTTTCGTGGCGTCCGGCGGACTCAGCACCGTCGCGGGCACCCACCACCTCGCCTGCTCGCCAGACAAGGACGACGACAAGGACGAGCCCGACGACGCCGAGCCCGAGGTCACGCCCGTCGGCCAGGACTACATCGAGGAGATCCGCGGCGACGACGGCAAGGCGCTCTCCTTCAACTGCAAGCTGTGCGACTGCAAGTTCAACGACCCCAACGCCAAGGAGATGCACATGAAGGGCCGCCGCCACCGCCTGCAGTACAAGAAGAAGGTAGGCGCCTACGAGATGCTCGTACTCACGCGACTGCAGTGGCCCATCCAATGATTACTTAGTAAAAGGTTTGAGGTGCGCGTCGAGCCTGGCGGTCCTTGCGATCGCCAAGAGATCCGTGCATCGAATGATTACAATATTTCAATGAGGATACTTTTCCCACATTCATTATATATTATGTATTAAAAATCCTGTAGGTAAGCAATAATGATCGCTTATACAGGTGCAACCAGACTTGGAGGTGAAGGTGAAGCCGTCGATGCATCAGCGCAAGTTGGCGGAGGCCAAGGCTCAGCGCATGATGGTGCGCGACGAGATGTGGGCGCGACGACGCATGCATGATGTATGTATTGTACAACACTAAATAAGTAAAATAAAAGTAAAAATACCCTGTTATTAGAATTTGTTGCACGAAACCCAAATATTTTCGAAGTCATATTTCAAGAAAAAAGACCACAGGTTTTTGACGGCCCGGCGAAACAACCAGACCAATTTTTTAGTTTAGTACTAGTAATTCTAAATTGAATACACCAGCTATGAAGACTAACTTCATGTTAATTTGACAGGGTATGGAAGAAGAAGAACGCATGTATTGGGAGGGCGGCATGGAACCGTGGTGGGGACGCGGTCCAGTGCCGCCACCCATGCATCACCATCATCATGTAAGTGTCTCATATAGTTCGGTACATACTTGCAGAGTGATATTTAATTGGAGCTTGGATTTTGTAGCCATATCTCTTTGTATTGGCAGCAGGGTATGGGCATGCCGTATGGGCCAGTGGGTCGGCGGCCGGAGACGTCGGACGACCGACATGTGCTGGCCAAGCACGCCGAAATCTACCCGGCCGACCAGCAGTTACAGGACATCCAGCGCGCTGTTTCGCACACAGAGAAGGCGCTTAAATCGCTCTCCGACGCGCTCGCCGAACAGGCTAAGCCTAAGGTACACTATTTTTGACCCCATATTATTGTAAGGTATGGAAATCCTACCTCTACGTCTACACTACCCTACCCTGCTCTACCTTACCCTCCCCTTCCCTACCCTACTCTACTCCTACCCTACCGTTACCTAAAAAGATATGTTCTTTAATTTTGTGTTTAATAACAAAAAAAAATCTAATTTGGTGCAGTAGTTCAGAAGTGACGCGCAAAATATGAGCGTACATGCTTTTCGGCGAATTAATCCTACTAATATTATAAATGTGAAAACTTGTGAGAATATATAGATGGATGTTACTCTTTTACGCAAAAAATACTAAGCGGATTTTGACTAAACTTTACAGTATGTAGATTAAACAATATCAGAATAACACAGGCTACAAATCAACATACCACGCGGGCGAAGCAGCGGCGCATATAGACACATTAAAAGCCTAAATAAGTGAAAGCTGAGTGACAAGTGTGTAAGGGACATATAATGAGAGTAGGCGCTGATGTCGTCACTGATCTAGGCTTTAGATGAACTTCTGGTAGGCTGTAGTTTTAATTTAAACATTTGTGATACTTAGCTTTTTTTTTATTACAGGGACCGGCTGGAGTCAAGACCATTATAAAACCTGAAGATAAGAAAGATGATAAACCTGAAGGAAAGGAGGATGGTCGTGATAATCAATTGTAAGTAGACAAATGTGGCGAAATTCTGAATATGTAAAATTGTTAGAATATTTGTTTGGTTGCACTTTAAAATTATTTGCACTTTTTTTTTGTTGGCTACATTGTTTGGGTACACTTTTGTACAGTGGGAACAATTATCTTTGGAGGTTGGGTAGTAATATATTTAAAGAAGAACCTATGGAAGTCGTCCAGGAAAATCCGTGAGTTATAAAGTTATGACATTCAAAGATTGCATAAACAATTAGTATTATTTTTGCCTTATTAGAGCTAGAAGGTAGATACTATACATGATATTATACAAAGAGTGTATTTATTTGGTATGTTATAATATATATTATAATGTCGCAGTTAGATAATTATTTATTTACCTACTAGCCCGCGACTTCATTCGTGCGGATTTTGTATTATCTCATTTTTTCCGCAGCTTCGCCCATGTGGATAAAGATTAAAATATTTCCTATGTACTAATCCAGATTATGTAATGATCTGTACGCCAGTTCATCCAAATCCCTTCAGCCGTAACGACGTGATTGATTAAATATCATACAAATTTGAAACTCACAAACATACAAACTTTTAGTATTTATAATATTACCTTAGTAATGGTTTGGTGAAATCCAAGATTTGAGCCACTAAAAGTTTCTATAACTAAGTATCAAAATGGGAACCTATTACTTACAGTGACATGTACTTAGTCAAAATAGTTGTTCCTTTACAGATGATATTATTTACTGCAGCTCGCGGATAACGTAATTATTTTTAATTACGTGGTAAAATCTGTAACTAAATTGCGTTATTATAACATTTGTCTCATTATAATACAACAATCCCGCTGCAAAAATAGAAGTCCCTACTTATTACAATATTACCCACCCCCCATAATGAATAGCGTGATAATTTATACCCTGTAGCCTGACCTGACTAAGTATTAAACAAATAATCTTTGCCGAATTGCAACTAAATCTGTCCAGTAATTTTAGCGTCAACTTCTAACAGACAAACATACAGATAAAGTTTCTAAAAACTTTACATATATTCGGCTTCATTATAGTTCTTAAAATGCTTACTTTTTTGTCCAAAAATATTCAATGTACAGTTTTTATTTCGTTCGATTTTGTATGTATAGATTTCATACAGCAGAGAGCAGTTCGACATTGACACATAATAGCTATATATTTTATTCCACTAATGTTCTAACTTGGAAGTGAAATAAAATCTATACATAAATTTCGTGGGATACCTACTTGTCTGGGTAATATCCAAATACATGTTTCAATAAGTACCTCGGTAACACTTTCTGTACTTCATGCATAAGTATGTTGTTGTAGTAAGTCATTGTTCAACGACTAGCAATAATTTAATAGAAGGTAATTAAAATGTTTCATATTCGTTTCAATGCTGAATGTGGTTGGTGATCGGCCATCCTGCTTCTTATCAAGGCACTAAATAAAAGTTCAATTATTGCGCAATAAAATAGATTAGAGCGATTAAGAGCCGATTTCACCATTGACACTAAACGTGATCAATTCAAGTTATACCTGGTTCAAGCTTCACCAAGTTCAGAATCACAATTTGCCTTTCACCACTATAAACTGAATTTAGTTCAAGTTATACCAGTTCAAATTCTGATTGAATTCTGATTTTCGAGATTAAGCACATCTTAACCGAGTTCAAGAGCTGTATATCAGTAACACATCGAAGTGGTTTTTCAATTACAACAAATGAAAAAATAAAAACAATACCTATTTGGGGGGCATCATCTCTGTTAGGTCTATGTGTTCTGTTTCTCGTTTCTTAGAATATGAATACAAAAATAAGAGATCCATAATGAGATAGTAATGAAATGGTTTCGTTCTACTATAATATTTTGTCACTAGTATTATAATTATATTACAAATTGGAGTATATTACTGCCACATAATGATATACTTTTGTAGCGTAGCCCAGATTTAGAGTGAAATAGATGCAAATGGTAGTGGTAGTCAGGTAGTGAGGTTGGAGGTGGTGTGGGCTCAGCACTCAGCAGGCGTGTGGCGCAGGTTCTCGTTCGCGTGCGAGGGCGAGGCGGGCGCGGGCGCGGGCGCGGAGGCGGCGGTGGGGCGCGCGCTGAAGGGCGTGATGCGCGTGGGGCTGCTGGCCAAGGGGCTGCTGCTGAAGGGCGACCGCGACGTGCGCCTCGTGGTGCTGTGCCACGACCGGCCCACCGTGACGCTGCTCAAGCGCGTGGCCGGCGACCTGCCCGCGCACCTGGCGCGCGTCAAGGTCAGTGCAGCACTCATACTACTTCCGATGACCGCACTATTGTGGACGTTTTTAACACGCGAGTGTGTACGTAAGTACTTAGCACGCGCTTAGGCTTATTAGTATCCTTGTCACTGTCGCGTAAGGTTTAGGAGTAAAATGCCAGAAACCCATAATGCCAGATATCGCAAAATAAAACGATCTATCTAAAAAACGACCTTTATGTATATTAATAACTAGCTGCCCCGCGCGACTTCGTACGCGTGATTATTCTTCCTCTATGCTTTTTATACCCTACCCCACACTATCCTACGCTACTCTACCCTACCCTACACCACAGAATAACCGAACAGAAGGAAAGCTTCATTCATGAGTTCAAAATTCTTACCTATTTTCATAGGGCTGTCACTCGGCTATTGAAAATAAAAATCCGGGGTAGGTACCTACCTACATTTAATTGTTAGAAATGAAAAAATGTATTAAAATCATTTTTTTTATTCAAAAAGTTAAGCAATATACTTGTATGAATATTTCATACGTAAATTAAGTACCTACTTACCTACCTATCTAATAGAAAAAGTCAAATGGAATCTTACTAAAACATCCAACAAATACACTTTGGTACCTACTTGCCTACAAACCTTCTAAAAAATAGGCTACTAAAGCAAAAATACGAAACAAATAATACTGCAATATACCTACATAGCAAATAATCTTCATCTTCTTCTTATCGGCATCTTAGTTATTTTGGATAATACTTAGCTTATAAGTTCGTAACTAAATACTTCTGAAATAAACATCATGACTGTGTATGGATAATTATGATAGTTACCTTGCAAAATCTTTTGGGAATACAAAAAAAGAAGTCCCCTTGTTTTTTCTGCCATTATTTAAACACACAGTACATGAGGTTGGCATAAAAAAAAAAATATGTACTTTTATATTAAAATAAATCGTTTGCCGTTTATCCGCTGCGCGCTGGCAAACCTGACATAATATGTGCGTTTACCCAGCCGCTAGCCGGCTCAAACCGGTTTCTACCCGAGCGGGCGCCGGTGCACTCCCCGCGCGCCTTGTCAGTGACAGGTCACGCACACATAGATGCGCGTGTAGTAGTGTACCTACGCAAAACGTTTAGTATGAAGCTTTCATTCTGTTCGGTTATTCTGTGCCTACACTATCCTACCCTTCTCTACCCTACCCTTCTCTACCCTACCCTTCTCTACCCCTACCCTACCCAACCGCTACTCTACCCCTAGCCTACCCTACCCTACCCCTCTATTCCTACCCTACCCTACCTACCTTACTCTACCTCTCCATTTTTTTTCGTCAATTTTTCTATTCTAGGCGGAGACAAATCGAACCATATTAATCCAAAGGTATATTTTCCTGTATTTTTATTAAAAAAGCTGAAACACGTCTTATTTGTTAACCGAAAAGCTAAACACCATTTGATTTAACTTAAAAAGTGACGGATTTTCATACAAACTTTCATCCCCCTTTTATATCTCCTAAGGGGGAAAATATCCAAATTTTTTGATACACGTCTTACTTGTCTTCAGAACATAAGCTTAATACTTATTTTTACATCTGTAACTTAAAAATAACCAATTTTCCATACAAACTTTCACCCCCTTTGTTATCCACTCAGTGGCAGATTTGAAAAAAAAATCTATGCTCGTCTTTTATCTAACCACCGAAAAGCTAAATACCAAGTTTCGTACGTTTAACTTTAAAAACGACGGACTTTCATACAATCTCTTATCCCCTTTTTTACCTACTTAGGGGTGAAATTTCCAAAAATCTTTCCTTAGTGCACCCCGAGGATACTTGAAAGAATATTGTCTCAAAATTTCAAGTCTCTAGGTCCACCGGTTTAGGCTGTGCGTTGTCTGTCAGTCAGTCAGTCACGGTACTGTTTTATAAGTATAGATTTAGCACCCTTTATGTATTTCCAAGAATTATTTTGTTTTTTACATTCATGACCATCAGACATTTATTTTGTATTTTTTTTTTCGAGGTTTTCCGTATTTCTGAATTTGTTCGAAATGACACCCTTGTCAAAATATTAACATTAAGTCAGCCATCTTAGATTTCAAAACAAACCCGAGATCCGTATTTAGGAGGTCCGAAAACCACGGAAACACCCATGGCGAAATATTGTTTCAGCCACCTTGGAAATCTAATCCAAATTCCAAAATTCACCTTCTGGTATTTTACGTCCCTGTCGTTTTGCGATTTTGCGTTTCTGACAATTTGCTACAGAGTTCTGGCATTTTGAGAATCTGTTATTTTCCGTTTCTGGCATTTTACGCCTGAATCTCGGGAAACTGTCAAACTTCAAGTGCAAGACGGAAACGATAACAGCCAGAGCTCGTGCTGAGTAATGTGTATCAGACTAAGTAGAAGCTCGTGTGCAGGGCCCCGGCGAAGACCTGAAGTACAAGGTGGAGCTGCTGGCGGCCGAGGGCGCCGTGAGCGTGTCGGACGGCAGCGTGTCAGTGCTGGTGAGCCTGACGTCGGCCGTCATGCGCGAGCCCGCAGGTCAGTCCCATGTTCGGTGTCCGAGCGATGTTCGACGCCGCCAATTTCGCACACACACCTCTGTACTATCACTTCTGATCGCTCCTGGCTCTCTTACATGTTCTAGACAAAACTTAGCGCGCTGACGATACTAAGACGGACGAGTGGAAATTGGTAGTCGAAATCGTCACTTTTAACTCCACCCATACGGAGGACCGTTCAGCTCAGAACAAACTATCTAGATTGTGGTATCATATTTTATATTTTTTGTATATGTATTTTACTAAGTATTTTTGTTTTACATCTCTAATGTGTGATGAGAAAAGATAATTTGTTCAAAGTTTTATAGCCCGGCGCCTATCGCGTCGGGTACTGTGTTGAATGCTTATTTTTAGGTGTGAGTAGGTAAGATGCGGCGAGAAGAAAAGGATTTTTGATCATCTATCACGATATATCACGTGCGTTGACTCTGCACTGGTATATCACTGTACTGAAACGGAGCAAACATTTCCTTTGTATTATATTCATATATATTTATTGTTATTTTCTTTATGACCACTCATCAGACCCAATACGATTAGGCCTAATCTTGTGAAACTAATGAATATTATTACTTGTTAATTTGAAATGACTTGACACATGTTTTGTACGATCAGTTGGTGCCCCGTGCCCTGGTGCGGGCCCTGGGCACTGAACAGCTCGACAAGCCTGTTCGTTAGCTCGCTACTTCGGGCTGCGATGTGCATGTGTATGATCTCCGCCCGAGGTGTAGTGAGCTCACCCCGCTAGTGCTATGTTAGGGCTACTCATGTTTGCCCCGTTTTTGTCGATGTCTTGATGGTCAAACACCCTTTGTGTTGTTGTCGCTAGACGGTGGCGACATAAAGCGAGACGACAAGGATGTGCTACCGCGGCAGAAGTGTTTGGACGCGTTGGCCGCCCTTCGGCACGCCAAGTGGTTCCAGGTACATCGCCAGAACATTTACAAACGTGTGCGCACTCCACTCCACCCACTAAACACTGCTGACTTCTGTATCCTCTGTTGTAATCCCACTTCTGAGTCAATAGTCAACTTAGTCGAGCCTTACATTTGAATAGTTACTAAAGCGGGAGTGCGCACGTATTTTTTAGTCACATGTTTATTTTTATTTTACCTCTATAGTAGTATTTTATGTAAAAGTCGAATCAATATTAACTCCCATGAACATGTGGCTACAAGTGCTTTTTGTGTGCCAAGCTGCGTTTCCCCCGCACTCTGTAGCCAGTAGTGGGATAGTACTACATGTGAACAAGGAAACGCAGTTTGTATAGTGTGTAGTGTGGATCCCGACTGACCGGACTACTGTCGCTAGGCTAGAGCGGCCACGCTGCAGTCGTGCGTCATCATCATCCGCATCATGCGCGACCTGTGCCGCCGCATCCCCAACTGGACGCCGCTCAACCCTTATGTGAGTACCAACACTAAATAGTTATAGATACCCTTCAAATTTTGTTAAAGCAAAAAAAAAAAAAATTTTAGGTCAAACTTATGATTAATATTGCTTTAAAAGTCCTTTATTTAATTTTTTACTACAATAATTATAATATAATAAGTAAGAATTTATATGTACATTTTATTTTTTAAGTTAAAACTGTATTATTGAAAATAAAGATTAAAATAAATATAAACAAAATCAGCATTTTTCATCTTTTAGTACATTATCCACATGATTATTATATTTATTTCCCCCGCAGGCCATGGAGCTGCTGGTGGCGGGCGTCATGCAGTCGGCCGGCGCGGCGCTGTCGCCGGGCGAGGCGCTGCGCCGCGTCATGGAGGCGGCGGCCGGCGGCCTGCTGCTGGACCAGGGGCCCGGCCTGCGCGATCCCTGCGAAAAGGACCTCGTCGTACGTACACCTGCTAGCATTTATACTGCACCATATCCGACCCACATTTAACATCTACAATTTTAATTGGAAAATTCCTACAAATTTGTAAAGGCTTATTTCTATCCATCCACTTTCTTTTTGCCATCGACAGTCTTTTTTGCTATAAAATTAACTAGAACTTTCTCAGTGACATCAGTTCTGGTCTTACAAATAATGTCCTCCTGACTGAATTTCGGTCACAGCGTCCAATCTCAACGGAGATATTATAGTGCACAAACGTGTGCGCAAACACAGGTGCACTCTTTATTCCCTCACTCTCATAGTCCGATGGGATGGCAAACCAACACTACTGGAGAGAGATCAGGCGCAGGGCCAACGGCTTTACGTCCTTTCCTAGGCACGAAGTAAGTGTAATTAATTTATAATACGCACTTAACTTACGAAAAGGTGCGCGCCTTGGGTTTGAACCTGAGACCTCTGACTTGCCAATCAACAGTCACACCACTTAGACAATAACAATTCAACGACTTCTGGCCTTAGTAGAACAACGGCTCAGCACCATGTAAATAAGTTATTGTTATGCTGAGACCATTTTTGTCTTTCGGAAATGCAGCATTAATTTGTAAGTAATTGTTTCATAAATGTAACAATTTAATATAAGTAGTACGAGAACAGAATAAATGAATTTTCTTTCATTCTTATCATACACAACATTCCATTACACATAATGACATGTCAATATTATATAAATACAATATGTTAAGAAAATCCTGTCCGATCCGTGAAGGTATCGAAGTAGGTATCGGGATGTGATTCTATTTGTGTAATCTATTTCACATAATAAGTAAAAAAAATTACCCCGAATAAAAATGATTGAAAAATTAAAAAATGAGGAAACTTACATGACAACACAGGCGGGCGACGGTCGGCGCACTCGTCAGTTTTCACTGGCTGCCGACACTCACCGACGGTGTTGTCAGTTTTTGGAATTTTGCCAAAATTTAAGATAATTTGTGTAAAAATTAACACATTAAAAAAAAAATACAACGTTAAGGTGGTTTTATACCGGTCGAGCGTGGCAGAGCAGAGCAGAGCAGAGAGTGAAATTTGTATGGTAAAATTTCAATCCACTCCCTGCCCATCTTTGGTGTAAAAGGTCTCGATGCGCGTGGATGTGCGTGGCGGGAATTGAAATATTTGTTAGTACAATATTAAACTTTATTACTCTAAGAATAGAATATGTATTTACTTAGTCCGCGCTGGCCTTCGCGTGTCGGCGTGGGTCTGCCGCGATCTGCTCGGTATAGCGATACAATATTGAACTTTATTATTCAAAGAATAGAGTATGTATTTACTTTTAAAACGGGCACAAATCACGCGATGGTCTGCGCGGGTCTGCTCCGCGGTGTAAAAGGGTCAGCGTGATTTCACTCTCTGCTCTGCTCTGCTCTGCCACGCTCTGCCGGTATAAAACCACCTTTATCCTTATCAATAATGTAAATAGTTTATTAATATTTGGTTATATTATTGAAATACCTATGTGCCCCTTTCGGGTCGGACAGGGATTTCTTAACAAGCTGTATAATGTGCTTCTAAATTATCTGCCACGGTTGCAATGGGAGAAAGTATTGGGTGGTGAAAGTATTATAGATTACAATAGTGAAGAAATTTCGTACCCCGGAATAGTAAAAAAAAATTGGAGCATGGAGCAGAATTAGACCTACGCAATAAAACGCAGGCAAAAGAAAAAAAATTGACGTTAGATAAAAAAAAAACTTCATTATTGTAATATAAATAACCAATATTATCTCCCATTGCAGCCGTGGCAGATAATTTAGAAGCACCTTATACATATACGACACCAAATTTGATTATTTTATTGCAAAAAAAAAACTAAATCTTTTATAGTTTCTATTAGTCTGTGAAGCTGACACAGAAATGGTTCGCCACTTTTTTTACTCAATCTGCTGCAGAACGCGTAAGGGTACTTTCACTCGGCTCGAAGAGCATCGGCCGGCGCTTTTCTTTTCACGCAGACCTGCCTAGCGAGCACGAAAGATCATGCAAACGGAGACATTCGTTGCTCGAGCGGGAAAGAGTATGTCATCAAAGGCAGCCGGTCAGCTCTTATTATTTCACACTAAGCGCGTTGGATTTGCTCTCAAGCATTCTCAATAATGATGATTCAAAACTCTGTTTTAAACGTGATAAGAAATCTGCTCTCTCCGAGCCGGTCTGTGTGAGCGTACCCTAAGTTAAAGTAAAATAAAATTACAGGATGCTTTGGGTAACCTGCCACCTCAAAAACGTGAAGATCTGACTGCCTCTGCGCAACAATTCCTTAGACAAATCGCCTTTAGGCAGATCCACAAGGTGAGTTAAATGTTTCAATATAATCCGAAACAAACACGCTATTAATTAATTATTATTATAATTTATAAGTCATAATATTTCTTGCCGTTGTCTTAATTTTATTTAGGTATACAATATATAGGATATGGAATAGGTATGGATCGAATAATCGGGTGCTCATTTACTTAAAGATAACTTTTTTCTAAAAATTAGTTTATTGCCATTCCCAATATTGAATGTGAACATTCTGTGAATATTACCTTTATGAATAAATCTGTCCTTCTGTAGTTCTGAATAAATTGTCAATTTTATGTTGTTTTTGTATAATATGTTTTAATGTCCTGAATTAGAAAAAAGTCAACTATTATTTGCGATAAAAGAGAAGCATTGGGTTCACATGACTCAACAAAATGTATGGAACAGCTAATTTCTTTTTGCGATTTCACGGTTGGTCCCATAGTAAAAGTTGTTCATAATGATGAGTTTAATTACCCCTTTTAAGGATGCTGGTGTTTTACAAATAACCCTGTATACTCGTATAGTAATAAGGTTTTACCGATAAGGAAGAAGAGATAAAAGATATAAACCAATGTTTCTTACAGGTACTAGACATGGAACCCTTGCCCAAGCTGAAGCACACGACGGGTCCGTGGAAGTTCCCTCGCAAGCGCAGGCGCTCCAACACTGACACTGAAGCTGACACGCCCAATGGTACGCATTCACCACTATTTACGTTCAGTTCACGTCTGGCTATACAACATTTGAATTTTTTTTTTTGGACATGATGAGACTTGATGACGAGTCGTAGAGATCTCAAATGGTGCAGTGATCTAGCGTCATTGTTGAGTTATTCGACAATTCGCAGTGATTACTGCATCTTGAGGGTTCATTGACGACATGGCACTCTGATCCTTCTTGCAAATTCACTGTACGTAAATTAAACTCGAGCTTAAATTAGTACGATATGGGTATATTGAATAATTTCTTTCAGGCGAAGGCAAGGTGGTTAAAACAGAAGAGAAGATGGACGCGTCGGAGAATCAAGGGAAGAAGTAATGCTCATGATTTAAATAGCCCTCGCGGCCCGGGCTATGCGTGCGGCTCAGGTCATGCGTGAGGTCCGGGCAACTAGTGCGGGCCGCGCGAGCCGTCCGTGACATATTACGCGTCAACAAATCTCCATTCATCTTCCTACACTTGTGTCCCCGCGTCTGGTCTGTCCTGCTCGCCCACTTATAGGTGGGACGGGGCCCATATTTACACGTCACATCGTGTGTCATAAATCAGTCTCTGAGATTTTGTATTATCTATGTATGGTTTACATTATATTTATTTGGTCACACAAATTCGTGGTGAGGATCTGTCCAAAATATTGTAGTACACATAAATTATATTGCCACGATCTATAGTAGCGTGTAATATTAGTTAGGTTTAGACTCTATTCTATATTATGTAAGTAGTTTTAGCATATGAAGAGACAGGGATAGTCGGATTGACGATACTGATCGCTGTGAAGGAATTGTCAAAGAAATGATAGCGATTAGACAAAATGGATCTGTTTTGGACTAGCGATAATTGAAGAAAATGTATATCTCCAAAGTTTCGTCTTCCAAAGTGTAGTGATGAAGCATTGAAGTCTGTCTTCTTTTATCTCCAGTCTACAGGCAGAGGTAACGAGTTTATAGTTACAGTATTTGACTTTATTCATATTTAGTTCCTTAACCTGCCTGCTTTGCTGGGCACGGGTACGTTATCCTGCAACAATGCAGTTTATTTTAAATATATGAGTACCCTATATTTATTAGTTTAGTAAGGTGTATATTTTTCGTGTATGTATTTTTATGCAGCCTCTAAAGATTGCGATTTGTGAAAATATACATGTAACCAAGAATTGGTGTAAAGAATTTGCTTTAGTCCTGTCTTTGTCAGAATCAAAAATAATTCAAATTGCAATAACTCCAATGGCCTTATTTATGTGAGATCTGCGTTATAGTTCGTTGTTCAAAGTAGAGCTATGTTAAGACATACAGAATAGTATGTTAGCTAGGCACGAATATTATGTATATCAAAATTGACGTCTAAAATACGCATCGCACTGTTATATTAAAATTTAAAAATTATGTGTGATGTATCTATTATTTATCATAACTAATTGGGTGTTATGTTGAGACCCATAAAAAATTAGATAGATTTAAAATAATTCGTCTTGAGACTAGATTCTGTGAAGCCTTTTTTTTTATTCCATAAAAACTGTACTTTGGGAGATTAATGTCAATAAAATAATGACATAAGTTAATTTGACTTTCATTTTGTTAATTTGACTTTAATTTTGATAAATGCACACGACCGATCTAGCGTTGGCGGTCAAGATGGCTGGTCGCCTACGCGACATTTTCGGCGTTGAAACTATCAAAAAATTTCAGAAAATGTACGTTTCAACTTGAAACGTATACAAGCAATTAGGTACTACTTATTAATTTGCTGCAATTTCAGAAAATGTCGTACGTTTCAATTTGAAACGTATACAAGCAATTACTACTTATTAATTTGCTGCTACTGCATACCTGCTAGAGATTAAAATCGGGGCCTAAAGCTGCCAAAAAGGCAGGATTCTGCCATATATGGTCACACTAAGGGGTCGGCGCAGTATGTCCTCTTTTTCCACACATCTCTGTCACCCGTCATCTCAAGTTTGCAAAAAAGAGTAGAGGGCCATTAGCGCATTTTATATACTACATCTACAACACAAAATTACAAGATATTAGGAAATTGCTTTCTTTATGGGAAATTCCTTAGAGGAAAATTTTGCCCCTGTCAAATTCTTCCAAGGGAAATTCAGAAATACACGAAGATTGCGAGATATTGAAATTCGACAGATTAATTTTAAGCAACAACTAGAGAGCAATAATATATTTTATGTATTACAATAAAGCATTTTTTTTCGTTTTGGTTTTGCGTTTTTTCTTGGACCTCGAGACTGAGACACTACATTGCCGCAAAATTTTGCTTTGGCAACACTATCTGTCATCTTTGTCATAATATTTGATTTTGACCCGCGTGCTCTCCAGAATATTCTACGTAATGATAACACTTACATACCCCTGTACAAATTTATACTCAGAAGTGTAAAGGAAATTTAAGATTTTATTCGATAAGATTATGACTATAAACAAATAATGGATATAACGGAAATGACTTGGCTTATACACTACTTGGATTTAACCTCATTATAAACAACGGACATGGCATTAACCTATTATCTTGAAAAAAAAACAGACATGGCGTTAGCCTTTTGGAATTGAGAAATCAGACTTGGCCTTTGGCCTTTACAAATTTTGAAAATACAGAAAGAAAATCAAATAAGACAAGGCTGTATGGTTTTAACCTTTGCCTGCCTTTTGGCGAACTTTATTAACAATATTTGGTTTTGACACTTTTGACAGTAGGTATCTGTTCTGTGACAGTGTTTAATAATAAATGTTTTCTGAATTTTATTATTGCAGCAAAGCCAAAGGAAAGGAGATTATAAATTACAATGATTTCCTTGGTTGTTGCTGCCTCGCGTTGAATCGTTTGAGCCAAAAATGCTACTTGAATACGTATCCTTTTATTACAGTGCGACTATAAGGAAATAAATGGATGGATAGACTTGTCGAATGGTGCCAGCAAATGCTCTGAGTCGAGTTGTTAATACTGGTTGTTTTTGTTATCTTGTTGAATTTAGTGAAAAATGCCTCGACGTAACCCTGTTTTACGTAGTCAGGCCAGAAAGATAATTCACAATGTTGTAAATTTTATGCAAAAAGAGAAGGAAATAGGCGTACGTAATGTCGGGCAGGTACAAAAGCGAGCTGCTGAGGCTACCGGCACTTCGGTTCGGACCATAAGTAATATTATTTCTGAAGTCAAGATATATGGTATTATCCGTACTCCGGGAAAAAAACGAAATAAACCAAAGCCAATAACAGGACTTGATGCATTTGCTAAAGCCGTTATCAAACGTAATATACTACATTTTCATGTGACAGAAAAGGAAATGCCAACTATGAATAAAATACTGGCTAAGCTAAAAGCTGACATAAATTTTAAAGGCAGTCGTACTAGTCTCATTACAATAATTAGAGAATTGGGTTTTAGATGGCAGAGAACAGAGAACAAAAAAAAAATTTTGATTGAAAAGCATGATATTCGTCTGAAAAGAATTCAGTATTTACAAAAAATTCAACAATATAGAGAAGAGGGAAGACCTATAGTTTTTACAGGTGAAACCAATGTGTATTCCGTACATACCAAATTTAAGGCATGTTCACATGACAGCAACAAAGGGTTAAAGTCTACTGTTTCAAAATACCAAAGTGTTGTAATGGTCCATGCAGGGTATGAAGATGGCTTTGTTCCAAATGCATTATTTATGTTTGAATCAGAGACAAAGACAGGAGACTATCAAGTGGACATGAATTTCACAACTTATGAGAAATGGCTGAAAACCAAACTCATTCCCAATATAAGACCAGACTCAGTTGTTGTGATAGGTAATGCACCTTATCATAGTGCATTAAAAGACCCCGCACCAACTTCCACTTCAAAAAAAAGTGACATGATGTTATGGTTGGACCAAAGAGGCATACCATACAACACTAACATGTTAAAACCTGAATTATATAATTTAATCTGCCAAAATAATATCACCAACAAAAGTTACTTGGTGGATGACATATTGGCAGAGCACAATCTCATTGTTTTACGTTTGCCTTCACACCCAGATCTTAATCCATTAGATATGGCAGGAGCGGCTGTCAAGGGCTACATACTTGAAAAAAAAGTGAGTGATTTCAATGTCACTCGTATAATGCAACTTGTTGAGGAAAAAGTTAATAAAATGGGGCAAGATGCATGGGTAGCCACATGTGATGTAGTTAAAAATATTGAAAACCAATATAGAACAAGTGATCTTGTAGTAGATGAAATGACTGACAAGTTCATCATTAATGCTGAAGATACCTCTGAATCTCAAAGTGATTCTGAAAAGGAAGAGGAATCGGATTTATCAGATTCAGATGAGTCAGACATGGACGTAAATGTCAGTGTCTTACGTTATTGCCAGACCCAATTAGAGTGATGGAAATAACAAAAGTTTGATGTAATCTCAGCGATATCTAGTGATAGAAAATATTTAGATTCATAGATTACCTACATAAATTTGTTGACTTGCACATTTACACTTTACATCCCAATCGCTAGAATGCACTTAGAATAACCATGTTGTAAGTGATGAACTTTGTAAAATTTTGGTCATCAAAAGAACTAAGTATTTTTTTCTGAATTAATGTATTTACGGACTATTAACCAGTCACACCAAGATCCCAAAGCTTTGCAATGTTTTGAGAGAAATGAGACAAGATCACAAGACACTGGAATCTTGGTGGAGATTTAAAAGACATACAGATGTAGGCAGAAGACTTTCAAGAGCTATTTGTCACAATATTATGTTGCACTTTGCAGTAAGTTTTGTCTAACATTTCAAAATGCTTATAATTCATGTCTTCAACTACTATCAGTGTTATAATCCGGAAATTTTAATTTTACTTAGGGTTGAAAGCTGAAAGCTCAAAGCCATGTAAAGGAAAATAATGACTAATGATAAAAATAATGATTTACACAAACAGCTCTCCACGGTAGAAGAGTACATAATGTAAGAAAATATATGCATTGATAATTTTCTAGATATCCAACAGGCTTTTGACAGAGTGTAGCATAGTAGGACTTGTCTAAAGTTGCTTGAGAACACAGCTTATATAATATGTTATAGGTCTTGTTTAAAAGCAATAAACACAAGGAATCAGTTGTGCGATAGGTGGCGCTAACGTCACTAAGATTAATCAATGATTGTTCAATGTAAATGGAATTTTCAAAGCTGAGCAGGATTGTAAATGTTGATTTAAGGTACCTAGGAGAGAGAGAACAGAAACTTAGGATTAATAAATCCTAAGTCAGAAGTTTTGTGACTGACATTAGATTTAATTAGAGGTAGGATTCTTAAGCTCGAAATTGTAGGTATGTCCTCTAACCTGTTATCTTATTGCATGAAAAAAGATGCACAAACTTTTTGAAATTAATTGTTCTAATAAAAATGGCTCAGCATAAGCTTTTATCTATTGAATGCTTCACTTATATTATAAGGCAGAGAAAAACAAAAGTTTTTAATTGTGCTTGCAATTTGAAAGCTCTGTGTTTAAGAATGATTCACTTTGAAGTTTGAGGATGACAGCGGCTGGCAGTGGCGAGCTGGATTATGCAACGCAGCATTTTTTCTTTAATGCTTAATAAAAAAATAATTAAAGTACAAGCTGGGCCCATAATTAGTTATCTACCGCGAGCAGACTACCCGCATGCGACTGGTCGCCTTCGGCTGTTATCTTTGTTGTTAAGTCTTATTTATAAGATTGATGTTATAGGAATAAGCTGTGATGTTTAAATAATTAAGTTTCAAATAGAAGTTACTACAGTTTAAAGTATTGTATTGTTAATACATAATTTAGTGGATCTATCATTGAATCTATTTATTGAATAAACTTTTTAAAAATTGTTTGTATTTTTTATTACATGTTATTAATTAGGTACCTATATCATAACCGCATTAAGAAAGACAAGAAGTAGAGAAAGAAGGAAAAGATAAGTTTTAAAGAAAATAAAGACATGGCTTAAAGGACTTTGCATCCAAGCCAAATATAATCAAAAAAAAAAAAAGGTTAGGGATACTTACTGTATGTTTTGTGCGAGCCCCACATAACCGTAGTACGTCCTCGAACGTGCGTTATGCGGTAGGTACACGTACTTATGTCACCTCTCGGCCACAAAGGGGTATACTTACTAATTACTATAGTTGTAAACGCTGTCTCGCAGACATTACGCCATAAATCGTCTGCAATAGACGCAAAGGCCTTATATATATATAATGTGTTACAGCCACCTCGCCTAGCATTTGCCACCTTTTGCCGTAGGTATAGCAGGGACCTACTTCTGGTCTTTGTATAGGTACATATTGGAATATAATTCCCAAAAACAAACTTTAAAACCTGCTAAACCGACAACAAAACACGAAGATTTATTTGAAAGTATTTATGAAGTCTACGGGCAACAGTTATAAAAGTATGAAGTAACTGCATTGAATTCCCCGTACCAAGAGCACCGATGACGTCAACTTCATCCTTTGCGTGTTATACTGATTGATACATTTATCTAAGATCAGCAGCTGATTGGTCAATCAAGATAAAGCTTCACACACAGTTATTTGTGGAGCCGTGGATTATGAACCTGTTTCTTAGCAAATATCTTAGCTATGCTGGGGTATCTTGTACGGTTTGGTAGACACCAAACAAATCGAAGTAGTATGAAGCAGATACCCTCAGATCTCATAGCTATCCTGACTAGTGAAGATCCATGGACTAGGAGGCTAGCCATAATACTGTTCCTAGGAACGACTCCAATCTACAGCTGGTGACAGTCAAATATGACATCCAACACTGGCATTTATATGATTTAGCTTCAAGCCGTGTTAGAGGGTATTTCACTAAAGAAGCGTTAGTAACAAAGATATATTTCTATGGATAGTAATAACGATCTTAATATCTACTGTCTATAGTCTGACCTCGGACGACGTCTCCTTGGTTGAAGAGCCTAAAAAATGGATCTTCTTTATTCTTTACCATTGGTTGTTGAACAACCCAGTGTCAGAGTATAAAACCGCCCGTAGGCCTCTGACATGACTTAACACATCGTTGAAAAGTCACTCAGGTGCGCTGGTTTCCGCTATTTTTTCTTCACCGTTTAGGAAGTGATAATTAATTTCTAATACGCACAATCATGAATCCGAAAAGTCAGAGGTGCGTGCCTGGTTTTGAACCTGCGACCTTTGACTTGGCGGCTCAACGGTCATACTACTAGGCTATCACAACTGTAGGTACTACTTTAGAGTACTGGTCATCAGAATTAGTTCTTATGTAAAAGGTGATGTAATTTGATCTTTGGACAAGGCGACGTAAATTTATAATTATAAATATAACTTAGGTGCGTAGGTAGGTATGTCGACCTAAATTATCTAAACCTATGTCTAAGTACTTATTCTCGTGGGCGAAGCAAATGATGCTAGTTCTACTCCATCATCATTACAGTTGATCGGATAGTCAGGTATCACTCGATTGAGGTCTAGGCTTCTAGGATCAAAGTGCACTATAACTGGGACAGATTTGTCTAAAATGGTCGATATACGATACTTTGCTACCTACAATTTGATGCGATTGTTTGTAATAAAAGGAATCAGTTCAAGTATATGGTACTAAGTAAGTTTTGATGAGTTAGCGTTTTAAATAGGTATCTACATTTTTCTAATAGATAATATTTTGAGGTAAAAGGAAAGTTGCGATAGGCAACCCAACTTTCCTTTGCCAAAAACCGGCTTATAATACCTAATCTATATTACGAGTAGGAACCTAATGTAGGTATGTGAAGTCTTTCTTCTTTGTAGTATGGTTGATGAACAACCTGGTGTCACGAGTTTAAACCGCCCGTAGGCTTCTGACATGGCTTTACACACTGTTGAAATCTCTCGGTTTCCTCACGATGTTTTCCTTTACCGTTTTAGCAAGGGATAATCAATTTCTGAATGAATCTGAAAAGTCAGAGGTGCGTGCCTGAGTTTCGAACCTTCGACGTTTGACTTGGTAGTTCAAACGTCATACCACTAGTCTAGGCTATCACTGCTTCGCTAGTACGTGAAGTGAAATCATCGGGCCCCTCTTTAACAATATTGCATGCACGGAGGAATAGGTAGGGAGGGTAAGTGTAGGTTTGGAGCAGGTAAGGAGATACTTAAGATTTAGCATTTGGCATTGTTAAAAGTTTATATTCCATATATAAGTACTTATACTCCATAAGTAGAGAAAGCATTAAAATAAAAATATATATTTAATTTTGTCCCCCTGAGTTGAGATTTTGTGCTCGTGAATATGTGTAGTTCAGGATGAAGAAGAAAAATTACAAGAGGCTATATTTTCTGAAGAAAGCCAAGTGATAGAGAAAGAGTTTTAAGAAAACTTATCTATATATATAAAAATGAAACCCGTTTTCCGTTGTCACGACATAGCATGAAAACGGCTTGACCGATTAGGCTGATTTTGGTCTTGAATTATTTGTGGAGATCCAGGGAAGGTTTAATGGTGAGAAAAAGGGGTAGAGTAGGGTAGGGGTAGAGTAGGATAGGGGTAGAGTAGGGTAGGGTAGCGGTATAGTAGGGTAGGGGTAGAGTAGGGTAGGGTAGGGGTAGAGTAGGGTAGGGTAGCGGTAGTGTAGGGTAGGGTAGGGGTAGTGTAGGGTAGGGTAGGGGTATATTAGGGTAGGTTAGGGATAGGGTAGTGGGTAAAGTAGGGTAGGGGTAGCGTAGGTTAGGGGTAGAGTAGGGTAGGGGTAGAGTAGGTTAGGGGTAGAATAGGGTAGTGGGTAGAGTAGAGTAGGGGTAGAATAGGCCTTGAAGTAGGATAGTAATCACGTGTACGAAGTCGCGCGGGGCAGCTAGTTTCTAATAATATTTCTAATAAATTAAAATTAAAATTTTAAATCTAAAAAAAATACTTATAAATAAAACTTAAATTATATTTACACATCAGTACTAACTACATTATCCTAAAACAGACAATTCTAAAATACCTAAACCATTTGCGGTAAAGCATCATCGGAATCGGAATGTATAGCTTATTATACTCTACTAACCACAATATTATCACCTTTTAGCTAGAATAAAGCAAGTTTCTTTAGTAGACATTATATCACCATGTTATAATAATAATTCCAAGTTTCATCCTTGTAACATAATTTATCTTTAGCTACATCCAGCGCGAGCGCCTGGAATATTATTATAAGCAATAAATAGTTATAGTTAATACGCATAAAGTACCTAATAAATAAACTACCTCATTCGTCATCGATCCTGCGAGTGCTAGCGAGCTGGTCCTCTTGGCCATCCATCCATGCTCCATAATAAGCCTGCGGGTGATGATTTGCTGATCAACTAACTATGTAGGTACCTACCTATGATTAATAATGATATCATGATCGTCGCGCGCTACGCTATATTGTCGGCAAATAGTTATGTCGTAGAATAAACGACACGATTGGCGTATTGGTTAGCGATTGGTACGCCTTTTGCGCTTGGTGTCACAGGTTCGATTCCCGCACAATATATTTGTGTGATCTACAGATATTTTTTTCGGTCTAGATACATTGTGAAATTATATTATGCCTGTAAATCTTACCAGCACGATACAGGAAAAAATTTTAGCGTGGGCAACGCTTTTTTAAAGAAAACAGAAAAAACATAAATGAAAAGTGTTGTTGGCGTCTCAGCAAATAATTTCGTCGGGCCGGCCAAGACTGTACTGTGGAGTAAGTATAAGAAGTATTTCGTTCATTTTCGACGAAGAGTTTCTTCGACAGTGTTTTCGGTAAAAGGTGATTCGTCAAAAAATTATGAGAACATAAAAAATGCGAAGAGCTAATTTAACTAAAAAAAATATTGATATTTACTAGTTAAAATAAATGCCACAATGGGTCTATTTAGTAGAGTGATGCACCACGACATAACCATCACATATTTTTATCCTTACGTAGGTGTAAGTATAGCAAATTGTAGAGCATGGTAAATTGTTAAATTAGTACCTATATCATCAAGCTGATAAGTTACGGACAGTCCTTGGTAGGGTTGTCTCCTCTTTTATTCATATTTTCAGTAATTGTTCTTGTCTTGTGTACGAAGTTTGGAGGTCTAATCGTAAGGTTTATGAACAACCAAATGTCAGAGAGTTCAAGCTACCCGCAGGTCTCGAAATGGCTTTATTCATATTGAGGAGTGTCTCATTCCTTACTATGTTTTCCATCACCGTTTTAGCAAGTGATAATTAATGAAACAACTTTTTAACGGATATAATTCGCGTTTTTATTTTGATAATACAATCAAAACGCGAATTATATCCGTTAAAAAGTTGTTTCATTATGTTGAGTGTTCCCGAAGGTTTGAGACTATATTAAGTGATAATTAATTTCTAATACGCATATAGTAGGCGACGCGGCAGACCACGAACGAGATGGCGGGATGAATTAGACAGAACCAATAGTAACTGGTCTACACTGGCTCTAGATCGAATTTAAGGGCGTGGAAATCAGGGGGAGAGGCCTTTGCCCAGCAGTGGGATGATGTGGGCTGACAGTAAAAGTAACACATATAGTAAATCCGAAAAGTGAGTGGTTGGAGCCTGGGTTTCAAATCTTCGATCTTTCACTTGGCAGTCCCACGGTCATACCACTGCTTCAAAGTAAACGCTTACACGCTTACAAAAAATACAACTAGGTAAGTATACAAGTAAAAAAAAAAATTTTTTTTAAGCGGGGGAGATCCCCTGTTTCTTTAAAGTAAAGTGAAATGAAGAAAAAAGAAACCGACCCCAGCACGATTGGGAATAATAAGGATAGGTGGATTCATAGTATCTGGAATGTGTGGCAACGCTCGTCAGGTGTAATAGTTCCGCGGGGGCGGCATGCGCGTGCGCCTGATGGAAGCCAATCTTCATTATTACAGTGCATACATTGTTAACAAGAGTTTGATTTGAGTCAATTTTTGTAGGATTTTTATAAGGATATAAGATGTAAATAAGGAAATAGTTAACAAGAGAGGCAGAGACCATATAGCTTTTACAACTTTTTTTTTTTACAAAAACATTCTTTTTAGTTTTGTAGATAATATAATATCATCATCAGGCTGTATTAGTCCACTGCTGAACATAAGGTCTCTCCTAATGAGCGCCACTATTAAGCGCTCATAATTGGAGGTATTTGCCCAATTATATAATATAGAGTAGAGATAAAGTAGAGTATGAAATTGCACATAATTAGGCGTTTAAAACACTTGTGTCAATTTATATAAATTCATTGTAGGTCGAGCTACACACACACAATAGGAAATCCATTATTACGTGCCGCTAGGATGCAAAAGATCTTTCAGGTTACATACTGTTGTAATTAATTATACATGCTCGAAATTAAAGGACTACAAATCTTCTGAATAGAAATATTTAGCGGGACAGGGTCGGTAAAATCAGGACACGGGAAAAATGCATAACATGGTTACAAGCCTTTTATACAAATTACAGGCTTTATTGGGACAAATCTCACTTCACTCTAATTAGGGCTGGTATTTTCATTTGTAGGTGGCGCCTCATCTAATGTTGCCAGGTGTTATATTCACATGACTCAACAAAATGTATGGAACAGCTGAATTTTTTTGCGATTTCAGGGTTGGTCCCTTAATAAAAGTTGTTCATAATGATGAGTTTAATGACCCCTTTTAAGGATGCTGGTGTTTTACAAATAACCCTGTATACAAGTCCATCCTGTCCGGCTTTAGTTAGGATTTTTGTTAACCCCGCCAAAAGACGTCGATATTGACGAAAGCGCGCTAGCGACCACGTCGACACGCATGTCTCGTTTTCTCGCAACTGCAGTATTTTTTTTTAAACTATGTGTCAGGGTTTTAGGGCAAAATGTCTGGATACCCTAGTGGAATCTGGTAACCCTATCCCCACCATGCCAAGTTGCTGTGAGTGGTGGCTGTTGAGATGAAAATGCGAGACTTTAGGCTTCCCGCTCAAGGTGCTAGAGTATCCAGAGAGGGCTGAAAAGCGGGACGTCGCTTTAGCGGTCAGTGTCGTTTCTTTGCGTAGTAATAGTTATCATTTCTTGCTAAGGTTTGTCACAGTCAGGTTTAGTGCAAGATAATTTTATATTTATTAATGAAAGATACTGGCGCCCAGTAGCCCAACAGTTGCGCAACTGACCTGGAAACATGACCAGGTTAACGAGGTAGTTAAAAATGACGAGTAGGTTTAATTTTAACATATTGTTTAGTTAACTTATGAAGATGTTGTTATTACAATTAGATCAGTTGAACGATCACCCGTCACTGGTGAAAGGTAAATAGATGGTTTATGAGATAGCCTAAACCTTATTTATATCACTTTGGCGTTATTTAAAACCACATAATTCTTGTGAATAAAAAAAGAACCCGGGATACAGAAAAACCTTACATTTATTTTTAGCTAAGAACACTCTCGATCAAGTAACGTTTCAAATAAAATAAACTAAATCAGAATCGGTTCATTCGTTTGGGAGCAACGATGGCACAGACACGTTAAAATTATAACAAACCTTTTTTTTTGCGTCGGGTTAAAAAAGACAACATGCCAACTCGATCTGAAATGCTACAAAAGGTCACCCATCCACGCATAGCTGCGCCAAGCGCTGCTTAACCATAGAGATAATAACTATCATCGCGTTACCACAGCGCTACGCGTAATTGTATGCAAATGTAGCTGTATGCTTGAAATTACATGGCAATTAAAGTAACATGTAATAATAAATCAGCCTGTAACTGTCCCAATGTCAGGCAAAGGCCTCTTCTCATACATAGAAGGATTAAGCATTAATCACCGCGCTAGCTCACAACGTGTTGGCGATTTCAGACTATTAAGTCCAGGTTTTTTTATGAGGTTTTCCTTCACCGTTAGTCAGTGGTGTCTTAGATAAACTAAGAAAGTAGGTACATAATAACATGTATTATGAAAAAATATGACAAAGTATGAAAAATTATGACATTGAAAAAGTCACATTGGTACTCTGCCAGGTTCGAACCCACACCCACGCGCTTGCGAAGCGGGTCCTTAACCAATGCGCCATCATGACATGTAGTAACAAAACATACAAAGTAACATGTAGCGACAATAAAATTACCCGCCGGCCTATGCCGTGTGGTTCCCAGCCTCAGAATAAGTACCACCCCTACTCGTCTCGCGAGTGTTGTAAGAAAGGACAAAGGGAAAGATCCGGAGGATGGGCAGCAGCATCCTTCTGAACAGTAATCATCTGCTACTGCGATCGCCAACCCGCTTGTCCAGCGTGGCGGTTATGGGCAAATACCTCCAATGAGCGTAAAATAGTGGCGCGCATTGGGAGAGGAGGATACAGGCTGATGATGATGATGAAAATAAAATTACAATATATGATAAGTCTTTAATGTTTGCAAACATAATATGGGGCAAAAATGCGAAAATATTTGCTCTATGTTCGGTGGTACAAACAATGTTTGAGGTCGCATAGCAATTGTATGACTAGGTACTTATCTTGAGCGGTGTGCATCTCAGATAAAGTACGTATAACTTTGTAATTATAACCTTTACGTAATTTATTAAGCTTTCTCTTTTACATTGTAGGAGAGGTCATCAGCTACAAATTTCGAATTAATCGCAATTTTATTATTAGTTCGACACCCACTTAATTTATCAATAGATACATACCTTACTATTTACTGTATAAATACCGTAAATGCTTAACAAAACGCAATCAATTTATTTAACTAAAGGCTTGTTTCACAGTCTATGGATAAGAATGAACTACAAAGTAAAAAAAAATTAGAACAGAATTTATATAAAAAATCTGTCAGGATACTAAATGACACATTACCAGTAAGCGGTGAAACTACGTCCTTACTATTGTGAAATTTTGAAAAATACTATCTTCCCGGTGATCGTTTTGTTTACCCTTCGATATAATTCCGTAATTTACTGCATCTGGCAACTTATATGTTTAGTCAATTCAAAAGATTTGATTCAATTAATATTTTCAAAGATGTACAACGTTACAAGGTAAGTTTATTTATCCCGCAACAAACGAAGTCGTTAAAAGTATGACATCACGAGGTATTTATATGGGTAACATGTGCAAGATATACTTAAAACAAATATTATCTCACACTAACTGCCTACTGGCTCTATTCTACTTTACATTACATAATTTGTTTGCTGTTATTACTATTCAAATCGTTGAGTAACCTAGTTGATACAGGTTGACAGGAATATCGTACAAGTCATATAATTGCATTACACATGCAATGCAGGTACGTGCAATTTGACATCTTTGACATCGCTTTGTTTCTTAATAATACTTTTCTGCATTATCGAGGCTAGCGACGCTCTTGACGATTCTTCTGATCGATGGATCCTAATTCTTATTTAAAATAAAGAAAAAATAAAAAATATTATTAAAAAACAAAAAACCCGACTGCTAACTAAAAAGATAGAAACAAAGTTGGTTATAGATAGCTGATCATACTTTACACAGTGTTCACAAACGCAGTCGGAGGCATCCTTTAGGTAATATTCTTCTGGGTTTAGAGAGAGAGAGAGAGAGAATGAATAGTTAATGCCTCCGACTGCGTTTGTGAACACTGTGTAAAGTATGATCAGCTATCTATAACCAACTTTGTTTCTATCTTTTTAGTTAGCAGTCGGGTTTTTTGTTTTTTAATAATATTTTTTTCCCAAGAGATAGTTTAAGAACTATATTATAATATAGTCGTTAAACTATGTATGTACTATATATTATATAATGGCAAACATTTATCACGAAAAAATGCATAGTTCCTGTAGGTCTCACGGACGAAATCGCGGGCTATATCAAGTTTAAACATATAAGTTGTATATATTTTTGTAATCACCTTTTAAAATTCTTCATTTTGATACCCCTTACGATTGGTTTGGGGGGACTTTTTTTTTATTAATCACACCTTTTGGCGCCAAAAATCTGCCATATCGATTTTTTTAAATTTGTATATACCCAGTGACACTCGCGCAATAAAGACAAATCCAACGACATATCATTCATCAAAATCGCTTTAGCCGTTTAGTAGTTACGAGGGAACATAGGGACGGACATACATACATACAGGTCAAACACATAACCCTCCTTTTTGGCTTCGCCGCAGTCGGGTAAAAAGAGGGAACTAGTTTTAAAGGAAGGGATAACAAAAAGAAGCAAGTTACTGAACACTGTGTTTTCCTTCAGCAGCTTCTGACTTTTTTTGGGTGAAGTGGACACAAACTTAAAGAAGGATTATAAAGGGTAAAAGTCCTTTGATATTGTTAAGCATAGCTTATATCCTTTATCGAGGAGCTTCTTGTTACTATTCCCAACAACATTGCAATTTAAACTTCTTACATCAACAAAAATTGCGAGCTGTTATGGACATGTGGTTTTTGAATCTACAATTCAGTAATAATAAGTCATCAATTTAAAAATAAGTCATCTGTTCTGGAGGTGCTTAAGAAAGATTACGTCCCCATAATCACTTGCTTGATAAAAAACCAAAATATCTTCATCTAGAGATTTCAAAATTAGCCGACTTTACAATAAGTATAATATTCTATTTTATCGTCATTGTCAACGACCTCTCTCATCCAAATTCCACACGAACACGCGAAAGTAGATGACATAAGTGTTAGCTACTAGTTGCTAATAACTATGATCAATATTGAACACGATTACTAAATGGTTTCATACAAACAAATCACAATTATAAAAACCAATAGCGATCGGTTACTAGCAATATGCAAATTGACAACAGGCGATACGAAACTAGTTAGAGTACGAGTAGAGACTCGGATGGATAATGGTTACTAGATCCAAATTACTAATAAGGTTTCATCTCACTCCTCATACATAACAGGAAAAGGGCTAGTAAACAAATTTTATACCGGCTGATGTCGCTTGTTATCGAGACTTTTATTTTGAAAGTTTCAACACTGACTAGCTGAATACGTGGAGATCTTCGCAAATGCCTTAAATGAACGGCTAATAGTTAAAACACGTTTGATAACGCTCATAGCAATAGTTAAAGCCCAGTCAAGGTTGCAGATAACACAATAAGTTAATGTATCGTCGAGATAACTGCAAATTGGTCGGTGCTATTAATTAAACCGCTTCGGATCGTTTAGATGTTTTGCAATATAAGGCTACGGGAGGATCTTCACACGCCTAAAGTTTTCTTATTAGCTGATGGTGTTACAAACTCCTTGAACTCTTGGCTTCATTCTTCAGATTCTTAATTGAAATCTTCGAGATCATTAATAGGCTCGTCACCGAATAGTTGAGAATTCAACAATGACATTTTGAAGTCTGCAAAGATATTTGTCTTCTTTTTAAGTTCTTCAGGCACATTGCCAAAAAAACAGGAGATAACTTTGAAAAACTTATTATCACTGGCAAGGTAGACGGTAAACAAAACCGAGGACACCTAAATACAGAACAACCTTTTCATCAACATTAATGATGCGATTGAAGTCGTTGGAGACCGAAAGAAGTCAAAATATGTCTCGAGAGAAAGTAGAAAAAATTATAATGGCTAAGGAATCGTGTGAAAATTCAAACTCCATCGAATTTCTTGAAATAAATCATTGCAAGTTGAAATTGGGTCAGGTAGACAAGGAGGCTGCGGCAAACAGAGATTAGATAGTGTTCTTCACAAACAAGTGATAGGGAGCGCCAACCTGTGCTCACTTATTACCTAACAGATTGCTCTAATTAATTGCACGGTAGACTTACGTAGGTAAGCAGTTGCGTTTATGTAAGTATTATAGGTAAGAAAAATATTGCACTGTACAGAATTGAGCTAAGGGCTTGAATATAGAAATGTAATGAGAAGTAGGAAACGAAAGTAGGTACCTAAAATAAAACATAGCGTATAGAAAAGCGCTGTTAGTCTGTGACTTTTGTCCAATCATTGCTGTGTGGTTTCTAGCCTAAGAATAGAGCCACCCCTACTCATCCCGCGGATATCGTAAGAAGCGACAAAGGGAAAAATCTGGAGGATGGGCAGCAGCATTCTACTGTGCAACAATCTGCTACTGCGATCGCCAACCCGTTGGCCAGCGTGGCGATTAAGGACAAACACCTTATGAGAAAAGGCCTATGTCCAGCAGTGGACTGATAAAGGCTGTATAGGTAGGTCCCATCATTAGTCACAAAGATGTCCAGGCGTCGTCGGAGATATTCTTACCAAACAACAAATTGGGCGAACATTGAAAGTACCACCTTAAGTACTAAGTAAGGTTTGAAAAGACCTCCGACTTATCCTTAAACTCCGACTATAGTCCGATGGTTATTCACTTGCTTGTTGATATCAAAAGAGTAAATATTAAAATTTTAAGAAAGTACCTAATCAAACTAGATGACTCACCTCGTTAATCCTGACCTGGAATGTGATTCGCAAACTGTCCAATTTACGTACAAAAGAATGTACATCACATGTTCTTGGTGTCAACAAACTGATATTGTGTTGATTGACGATGAGGTGTTGGATACAATAATTTCTTCCTCCTTACCCAACTTCGGTTTCGGTTACAGCGGCCCATCGCAACGGAGACTATCTAACTACGCAAGTGATTATAGTGCACAAGTGTGTCAGTGTAAACACAGATGCGTTTTTTATTCCATTAAAGTCCGATGGGATGTCAACCTGAGAAAGAACAGCCTCAGGATAGACGGGTTTACGCGCTCTCCGAGGCACGTAGCAAGTGATATAAGTTGTTGACTGGCAAATCAGAGGACTTAGGTTCGAACCCAAAGCACACACTGCGTTTTCGAAAGTTATGTGCGTAATATAATCAGTCATTACTTAGGTACTCGGTGCCTCGGAGTCCACGTAAAACCGTCAGTCCTATCCCTTCTGTTGAGTTAGATGCATTTTAGCTTTTTTTAAATCTACAATTTCAGCCAGACGTTCTTTTAAGCCAAGATACTATTTGATTCTGTACTTATTTCGAAAATAAGGTCCTGCAGTGGTTTGAGGTTCAATTTACTATTAGGAATAACTAAAGACCGAGGAAAATTGCATAAGTATAGTAGTGTACCTATAACCCTAAGCGATTAAAACCTAGATGAGCATTTAGAGAACCGTTTTCAGGTGATTATAAAACGGAACATCATTGAATTCAGTCAGATATATAAATGTTTAAAAACACCTTCCACATAGCAACAAAACTTAGCAATCTTATCTTTAGTTCTCGAGTTAATCCTGCTGATGACGAGTGAATTCTTCGTCTCGCACGTAATCATAGAAATTTGAGCATGCATGCCTTAGTTTGGTATGTTTTGTGAAATAAGTATATAAACAAATATTACTCTATCTATAACTGAAGTAACGTTATAACCTAGTGGTATTTATAGACGTTGGACTGTCAAGCCAATAGTCGTAGGGTTCGAAACTCAGGCGTGAACCTCTGATTTTTCAAATTCATGTGCGTTTTATTAATTAACTAGATTTTCCCGCGTGGCTTCGCTCACGTAGACTATAGAATATTTTGAATAGAATTTATTTATTTCAATCGAATTAATATAATCTATGTATAAGTAGAATTAGGTACAGGGCGAATGACAGTCAATTATAATGTCGGTATAGCAATCATAAATAGTCGCCTATAATAATAATCTAATTCTAAAAGATTTACAAGGAATTTTCAAATAAAAATCAAGGTACTTATAAGGTAAGTTTTTCTTTCAAATATAAAAGAACAAATAAAATTGAAATTTTGAATTAGAATCCGATTTATATTTGACATTCCAATTTTAAAGGGTATTACATTGCACCAAGCCAGTTTAAATCAAAAGCACTAAGGAGTATTGATATCAACTTCGATGCAAATCACCCCCAAAATAACTTTCTACCCCTTTTTAACCCCGTTAGGCGATGAGTTTTAATAAAATACGAAACACGTGTTCCATTAATTCTGTAAAAGAATGTTAATGCAAAATTTCAAGTAGATTGAACCAAGGAATCATGTTGTCCCATACAAACATTGCCCCCGTTTTTCACCCCCTTAGAGGTAGAATTTCAAAAAATCCTTTCTTATCGGATCCCTACATCATACAAAGAACACACCCTCCAAGTTTCAGGTCTCTACGATCAGCGGTTTAGGCTGTGCGTTGATCCGTCAGTCAGTCAGTCATTCAGGACAAAGCATTTTATATGTATAGAAGATAGATAGAAGATAGAAGATAGATGATCACTTGCAAAAATGGCGACAGAAAACATCCATCGTGAGGAAATCTGCACATCTAAGAGATTTTTAAAGAGATAGAGAATCTTAAGCTTTGTGTGTAGTTCTGCTATCTGTTGAATTAAACGAACTAACGTAACTTTTTGATAAAACAACTTTTTAACCGGACAACTTTCAGGTATTCGCAAATAGTTTCAACCTGACGGTTCAAAGACTGCAGTCTCCATGATTGCAGGGTAACTATTTTAAATGATAGCTTATTCTGTGAGATAATTGGAATCGAGCCAGTCATATAAAAGATTATAAAAGATAATTTCGTTTATGTAGTCATGAACGTAAAGAATGTACTGTTCAATTATTTACCTACCAGGCAAACAATCGGCAACTAAAAAAGAATTCTTCTGAATTAATTTTACTTGTTTGTTTACATGTGTATTAGAGAGAAAACTGTTAAAGGAAAAATGATTTTGCAGAACAATTTTACACTTGCTTTTGGAGTTAGCTCGTAATGGGACACAGAATACCTAGTTGGAGCAAAGCTCACGGACTTCATGAGGAACTCATAAACAGAGATTACATTAATGATTAAATTATTTCTTCCTAATAGGTTAAGACCAAGAGAAGAGTAGGAATGAAACGGATTAATAGTATAAATAAATAATTAAATACAGTATTGGTATAGAGAGATTAATACGGTGAAGGAAAACACCCTACCCTAATCTACCCCTGACCTACCGTACCCCTACTCTACCCTACCCTATTGTAGCCTTGTAGTAGACTACAAGGCTAAGCCCTGTAATATACCCTGGGGGTATAATAACATCGTTTTTATTATTTATTCTGCTATTCGGGACGGC
Source organism: Protodeltote pygarga (assembly GCA_936450705.2). Lineage (NCBI taxonomy): Eukaryota > Metazoa > Arthropoda > Insecta > Lepidoptera > Noctuidae > Protodeltote > Protodeltote pygarga. Next base: position 13,458,387 of record OW388263.2, read on the forward strand.
GACAAATACAACAAATTGAAAATCATGAAAATCGGTCCAACCGTTCTCGAGTTACAAGTGTTCGAAGAAACCCGACTTTTTTATATATAGGGTGGCCCATTTATAGTGGTCCAAAATTTTTTTTTACATCTAGGACATCCCGATGATTAATCTAAATGCAACATATGTTCCGCGAAAATCAGTAGTTTAGAAGTTATGATTTTTTAAATTTAATTTCTTAAAATTTCTACTTTAGTCATGTAAACCTCTTTAAATTGAAAGTGATTGCACTAAATCGAATCAAATTTGGTGTGTAAGTACTATAGACATGTAGCAAGCAAGCAATGAGCCATTTTTAGACCTTTCGGTGAATTATTTGTAATTTTCGATTGATTAAGCACATTTTTCAAAAAATTCTAAAGACAAAAAAATGTACTACACGAATTTTGCTTATGGTTGTAAAAACTACCTTGAAGTGTGAGGATAACATAAATAAAAAAATACTGCGGTGTAACTACAGTAAGTTCTTCAGAAATGAACATTGTATGCACTAGGTCATTAAAAACTTAAAATTTTAATTTTTGCCTAAAACATCATTTGAATAAATCCAACTTTATTATGAAAATAACAACACTGGAATTAGTTAAATAAAGGATATTTATTTAAAATAACAACCCACAATGATAAAATAAACGCTATTACAATATTTTTTTCGAAATGTCCGACTCTATTTTCAATGCAAATCTTTTTAAGCGTGTTGAAAGCCTGTTGTAATTCGGCCATCATCATCATCTGCCTAGCCTTTTCCCAACTATGTTGAGGTCGGCTTCCAGTCTTACCGGGTGCAGCTGAATACCAGTGTTTTACTTGGAGCGACTGCCTATCAGACCTCCACAACCCAGATACTGGGTTACACGATATCCCTTCTTGGTAAGACTGGTTGTCAGACTTTCGGGCTTCTGACTACCCGTAACGATTGTCAAAGATCTACAATTGACAGCCGGGGCCAACAGCTTAACGTGCTATCCGAGGCATGGAGAGTGATAATTAATTTATAAAACACACAGACCTTACGAAAAGTCAGAGGTGTGTGCCTTGGGTTCGAACCCGAGACCTCTGATTTGTCTGTCAACGGTCACCACCACTAGGCTATCACGACGAAAGCAAATAGACAGCTTTTCAACAGGCATAAAATGATTTTTTCGCGACGTTGCTGTTTAATGTTTATGCATTGAAAATAGAGACAGACATTCCGGAAACTTATTGTAATAGCGTTTATTTTGTCATTGTGGGTTGTTATTTTAAATAAATATCCTTTATTTAACTAATTCCAGTGTTATTATTCTCATAATAAAGTTGGATTTATTCAAATGATGTTTTAGGCAAAAATTAAAATTTTAAGTTTTTAATGACCTAGAGCATACAATGTTCATTTCTGAAGAATTTACTGTAGTTACACCGCAGTATTTTTTTATTTATGTTATCCTCACACTTCAAGGTAGTTTTAACAACCATAAGCAAAATTCGTGTAGTACATTTTTTTGTCTTTAGAATTTTTTGAAAAATGTGCTTAATCAATCAAAAATTAAAAATAATTCACCGAAAGGTTTAAAACCATGTTACAATTTAAGGTTAACCTTAAAAATGGCTCATTGCTTGCTTGCTACATGTCTATAGTACTTACACACCAAATTTGATTCGATTTAGTGCGATCACTTTCAATTTAAAGAGGTTTACATGGCTAAAGTAGAAATTTTAAGAAATTAAATTTAAAAAATCATAACTTCTAAACTACTGATTTTCGCGGAACATAATTATGTTGCGTTTAGATTAATCATCGGGATGTCCTAGATGTAAAAAAAATTTTTGGACCACTATAAATGGGCCACCCTGTATATTAAGCTTATTATTAGAGATATAGATTAATATCTACTACACAAAATCCTATCAAAATAAACACAACCTAGCAATCAATCAAGTTAAATACTAATGTAATTCACAGACAATTACTTGCCCAAACGTGGCTAGTTCTCGCCATAAACCCACAAATAATTGGTGACCAATAAAATTAAGCCTACACAGGTATTGTCAAAGTTTACGCCTCCATGACACAATATTTAAACAAGCAGTATCTAATAAAGTAAAGCCTTTTATAGATGAGACATGGAATGGGTCTGTCGACAAATGTTTGACCATGTAGCTACTTTATTAGGACAAAAATAGAAACTTAAGTCTACAAGAAACACATATACCTACATTTATACATAAAAGTTACGAACTTTCTTTGAAAGATTCAGCGTGGTGGAAAAGAGAATAAAATCAATCCCAGCATATAAGTGTAGCGCTTCAAAAATAACCTATAAAACGTCAAGTTTAAAAAAAAAGAAGGGATTTTGAAGTGGGAAACAAAACAATTTAAAAAGTATGCGATGAAAAAATTTAGCCAACACGGTCTGCCTTGACGGACTTCTGAACTGGATGGGTCTCAGCAACATGATTTGTTCTTGGTACTATAATCGATTTATATTTGTTTTCTACTAGAATCAATAAATTTTATTTACAATTGTGAAAAACGGAACTCAAAAGCAACCTTGAACCAATAGAAGATACCTAACTTCACTTTGTCGACAGAGTACGACGAATGCTGTTAGAGTTTGATAATATGTAGTACCTTACAGTTGAATGTATTACTATTATAAATTACTAATATAAAAATCTTTATATTTTTAAGTTTTTATACTGAATGTTAGTAATAATATGGGCAAATCGTTTTGCCGCGGGAAAACCACCATAAAAATTTCAGCGTGTATGTCTATAAAAATTCTGTTTACATTGCCAACCATGTTAAAATTAAAGCAATAAATAAATCAAAAATAGTCTAGTTTTTTTAAGTCAATAGCTGTTAATCTCTGCCAACAGATTTAAGGCCAGATTTAAGTAAAACAATGGTCACACATGACGCATGTTTCAGTAACACATGGCCATCCGAAGGTCATGTCTTGATGAGTAACCCTCTTATAAATAAAAACAAAGCATAAAATTAATTGTAACGGACGACAAGAAAAGAGCAATTGAGTTTTAATGCTCATTAAATTAACATGGGAATGAACTAAGAGGGATTTGTTAATTTGTAAGAATTCTTTGATACAATATTTTCTGCCTTCGAATAGTACTTAGATTTTTTGACTCAATACGATTAAATTGCTACAGTGGTATGACAGTGGTCGATCTTTCGATCAATAGATATCGCCTCTTTAAAAATAGCTCAAGAAATTACAGCACAATTAATAGGTATAGTCCGAGGCATTTCTTCTAGCACACATTCGAGTTTTGAAATCAGGTTCACACCGAGGTTTTCTATCACAGGTTCTTTAAAAAGGGCTTGAAAAGATTTTTACACGGCATTGTCTGATAGCGCGAGTGATACCCGTACTAAGCTAATCAAATCCAATAATTTTTTAAAAGACTTCAAAGTAGGAGGTTTTTTTTGTGAATTTTTACATGTTATACTTGCTCATGTTAGCTTATTAATAGTAGGAGGTTATTAACTATGAAAACAAAAAAAAAATACGCACATGATTTTGCAATGGTTTCTCATACGAATTGGAATTAGGTAAATCCCGATTGTTCATTTGTAGTTCAAGAGTAACCAGCTACAAGTTTACAACCACTATCCTTAAATTGGGTTATAATTACAGTTTCAACTCATACAACGTATTATTCTGTAGCACGTTCCTCTGACGTGTAAATCCATGTTCATAGTTTTTGCCTTTAGCGCTGTCATAAATTCAATTTACGATGTCATAACGTAACGCCTGTGTCTTCAGTAGGTCATGATTGTACACCAATATTTCACTGTCATGACCGATTTGAACCAAGCCCCCAATATTTCATTCGTGTTTGTTTTTTTTTATTACGAATCCAATAATTTGACTAACTCTTGAATCGTAGTCTGCTAAATTAGTTTTCTATCGAAGTACCTAATGATTTGTCGAAGCAGTATTCTGTCGAAGAAGTATTCTGTCGAAGTAGTATTCTGTCGAAGTAGTATTCTGTCGAAGTAGTATTCTGTCGAAGTAGTACCCCTGTACCTGTATTTTTTTAAAATAAATATGTGATAAAGTACATAAAAATTTAAATAAAATCTGATTAATATTATTAACCTACCCGACCATACTCTCTACCATAGAAATATTAAATTCTTTCCAATATCTTTGCTCTCTACTCTTTATTTTTCATTTATTCTACTATTCTAGAAGCAGACAAATCCAAAAAAAAAAATGAAAATCGGTGAAATTTTAACCCGATTTTCTTTTAAGTAGATGTTACCAATGTTAAAATAAGGTACTTAAACCAAAAATAGAATCATACTGGGTAGCTATACTTGATGCTTCTATAAATTTAAATTCTGATCATCTGTCTCTTTTAGTTAAAGACATTTCTCACACTAATTTCAAAAAACTTTTAGCGTTTTATTAAAAACAAACCTGACTTCTTACCAAAATGATATCGGCGGTTCGGTAAAATATCTAAACTGGCACTAAATATTATACCATTGTCGACGCCTACGCACTCCAAATTAGTTGGTCAAACTGGCCACAAAAATGGAGGTGTTGTATCGGCGAGAAAATCAAAGGCGACCATCAATCTCTTGTCAAAGTAATAATGGGTATGAATAGTATGTTAAATATGAGTAATTGTTGTCTGTGATATACAAATGTAACAACGACTATGTCATGACCAAAATATTGGGCCGGACGCAATTTGATTTGGACTATTATGTTTCGGAGTCCAATAATTACATAAGCAGGTGGGATAAATCTTTATTTCGTCAACAAACAAGCCATTTATACATTACTAGCGACATTGGCGACCCGCCCCGGCTTCGCATGGGTGCAATATACATATAAACCTTCCTCTTCAATCACTCTATCTATTAAAAAACGGCATCAAAATCCGTTGCGTAGTTTTAAAGATTTAAGCATACATAGGGTTATAGGGACAGAGAAAGCGACTTCGTTTTATACTATGTAGTGATTATAGATAGAGTTATTTAAAAACACTAATAATAAACGTGTTAATGTAGAATCACTAAGATTTCTTTAATAGTGTGTATAATCCTATTTGTAAGCTACTGAGCAAGCGCAAATAAATACAATGTGATCATCATTTTATCCTAATCAGATACTTTGTATTTTACATACGAAGTAAATGTACAAAAGGTGTCTGCTTGTGTACATATCTGACCGAGCAACTTGCAATCTAGCACATATCGAGTGTTGACACAAGTTGTATTTAACCGATACAAATAATAGCAACTAGGATAATTGTCCTGTCTGCCACAGTCGCAGAGTGGTTCGTTCATAGAATGATTTCAAAAGAATAATCGAAGCTCTTGCTTGCTCTATACACCTAAGTCCAAATTATTTCTAATGTTTAATCAATCAGACAAACTAACTCCAATAAGATTATCAGCGTTCGCTGCCAATAATCAGAAATATTAACGACCACTGACTGGGGAAATTATGAATGAATACTTTTTTTGAACGAAAACTATTATAATAAAACAGTTTAAATATTTTTATACGTAAAACAATTTTGTCATCAAAACTAATGCTGTATACCAAATATCATCTGTCAACAGGAAGGGGTTGAAATATCGATTACTAAATTTGAATCAAAAACCTAATAAACAGGTCAAGCTAAATAAAACCGTTTAAAAACGTCTGCATCCGTGTGTCTGTGGCATCGTAGAACCCAAATGGATGAACCGATTTTGATTTAGTTTTTTATTTGAAAGCTGAATCGAGTGTTCTTAGCTAGCGGGGTTTTTTTTACTATAGTTTATTGTCTTTAGTTATCGTTATATACGCTGGGACATCTATATGGACACTGGATTTTATTGCATCAATTAGAATTGTGAATTGCATTTATATTTATTGTGTCACCGTTGTGTTTATTAATAGCCATTTTATAGTTTAACTTAATTCCGAAGTATTAAATATGAGGAATCTTTGATAGGTGCATTGGATTTAAGTTACCTAAATCTACTGACTAAATTTTAACCAAATTTTAACCCTGGGACATGCCAGGTTTGAACCCACACCCGCGTGCTTGTATATCATAAAAACTATAGTTATCATTCGTTTGGGAGACACACAGATACACACGTTAGACTTATTTCCCCACTTTTTTCGTCGGGGGTTAAAAATACTATTGTACGATAACAATAACATCACAATTTAGTATAAACAATTATTAATCTAATCGAGAATGCGTATCACCGGCCATTAAACACAAATTAATTTAAACCTATTATGTAAATTAAGTCTATTTAATGAACAGTGGGATATCATCGGTGCGCTCCGGAGCACGATTAGTTGACGCCGGTAAACTAAACTATCGAGTAATAACTTAGAATAATGACCTAATTTATCTGACCCGTAGTGAAATAGTTAACTGATTTTAAGAGCTTTTTACGAAGCTTATGCTTACTACAGCAGTGGACAATTACTACTGATAGTACTGATGAAAAGTCGTGCAATTTTTAATAGGACCACAGAAGAGTGGCGAATAAATTACGATAAAATGATATTTCAATTTTTTAAATTATTATTTTAACTAGTTTCAATATAAATTGAAATAAGATAAAGCTATAATAATATAGCTTTATCTCTATGTTATCATGACTCAATCGCAACACGCATAAAGCTTCACGCCATGCTTAACAACGCGACCTCCTATATCAAAAACAGAAATATATTAAGCACACAAATTTTATCAGCACTCACCTCTAAGTATAGCAACAAACATTTTGGAAAAGACAAGTAATAGCGTAACGGAAGCACCAAGATCTAAGTGGTTGGGCAAACGTGCGCGTGCGCGCATTGTATGCCCGATGATAAAGCTCGCAATTTTAGTTGTCAGTCGGGAGCGTGCCGTGGATCGAGGCAGTCCTCCCTTTCGGTCGGCGCGGGGATCCGTGCGCGTTTATCATCCATCCGGTCGTATCATCATCTAGAAACGAACAACTCTTGAACATCGAACAGTATTCTGGTTGCCCTCCATCGAGGAATCCAGTGGCATGGTAATTTGTGATAATAATTCCATCAGGATAATGTTGATTTAATTTTGTTACGGACGGATCCTGGGTGTTTGCCGCCTATTGTCTCTTGAATACAGCTAGAGATTGGTATTGTATTACGTAATGTGTATTAAAAATATTTTATTTTGTATATCTATTCGCTAAGATATAATTCATTTTATATTCATTTAACTTAAAAAATTTATTGCATGTAAAAACAAATTATTGCCACATTTTGAAAAGAATATAAGTTAGATTACACTTTGCTGAATTCATCATGCATTTAAGTTTTCATCCATGCAGTTTAAAAGCTCGCTCAGTTTAAAAAGTGTCAGTATTTCTTAAATTGTAAGACATACGACAACTTTAGTAGTTTCAACATAATTTTGGCATCACAATTTGCATGATGCCTACATCCTCATTAATAGGGCCAGGGTTAAACATTTGTCAGCGATGAGTCCCTTATCAGAGTAGGAACCGGCCGAAGGCTAGCCGATTTGCGCAATCGGACCATATCACGTCCGACGCTAAATTCACTTGTGTGGGAATATTGCTCTCCATTTAACTGTCATATTAATTTATTACGGCTTCTGTTTTGTTCAAAGTACAGGTTTTGATAGCATTTTATTAGCTTTGTACAATTTTACCAAAATTTTAAAGTTCTGGTTATGCTGCAAGTCTTTTTTTGGCAAATTAGCGAAAATTGTATCTTTAGAACATCTTCAAATTGGGGACGATCTAAGTTTGTGTCCACTTTCCAATCAAATCTATAATCATCAAAAACTTTTCTAACAGTATAAAAGTTTGTTACTATCGACTATAAGGAACGTTTGCCCTTTAGATAACAGTAATTTGATTAATGCTGAGTTAGTTGTAATCATTTATTGGCCATAGAGCTTAGTTTTATTAAATGGCTTCATTTCTATAAGAATCGTCATCGATCTCAAATTAGTCTTTAGAAGCAAGGACTTTGAGAACGATTTTAACTATGCATAGCATATCTCCCAAAAGCATTTACATTATAGATTTATATTTAGTCTAGTTAAGTTTTCTTGAGTCGTGACCAAAAGTTTCAGTAATGATTGAGTTTCAGTAATGATTGAATAACAACACCTAGTTGGAAAAATTGGTGATCACATGATGTCATTGGCATAAAAATTGATGCCTAGAGAGTAACGTCGGATTTCACGCCTTCTACGTGTTGTAATGTCATTGTAAATTAACACCTCAATTCTACATTATACTTGTATGATCCAACGTGTCTAGCTCTTATGATTGTCATTTGCATAACATCTCTGTTAGGTCCTAGGACCGGTCGGCATTGGCCCTACATTTAACAGCTAATTCACCATTGTGTTCGCGATTTTACAACCCGTCGTTATGAATTACAACTAGTACTTATCTGTCAGTTAGAACGATATTGTCGCTAGCGATAAAACGTTACGACTTTTGTACTTACATGTTATGTCATCATCAATTTGTTAATTCTGGATTTATGTCTAAATGTAGCCGCTACTTGTACAGAAACGCCAACAAAAGACTTCGCAACTATTACATTATTATTATACCCTGACTTTTCGATTTGATTTATCTACGGTTTTTAAGATTATCCTAAGTTGAAAAGGGCTCAAGTAATAAATATTTATTTGGCTTTTCTTCCGAGATCAAAAATTCTAGTAGCGTCTTCTCTTTCTCATTAATTGTGACCTACATTAGTTCAATAAGTGGTGTTTCATGAGAATTGTCTGCACAGCTGCGTTGCAACTTGGTTTGACACAGTTTTAACATATGTCTTGATTGGTTTTGTTTGTTTTTGGAATACTCCATAACTTCATTAAAACGCATTTGCAACATTAAGACTTATGTAGATGCAGATGATATCATGTTGACTTTCACATTTAAAAATCTGATGACTTAAAAATTAGTTACAGATTTGGATTGGACTGACAATTGCTTTCATTTGTTTGAGTGTATCCTTTATCAAATATTTATTCCATTACAAAGGAATTGTTTTAATTTGAGAATGGTTCCACTAAAGGAAAAAAAATCACAAAAACCTTTATTCGTATTTTGGCAGTCTGAGCCAATATTTTCTAAAATAATTCTACTGTCAACATGAAAGATTTCTTTATTTAATCAAGACATTCCTTAGTCACATTATTGGACTATCTCTTATCAGAGATTGTTAATGTGTACCTAGTAGAGCTTAAACCCATTATTTCATTGAAGCATTTGGCACGAGCATAGGAAAGGTATTGCAAAAACGAGGTGTATTTCATTTCTTGCGCCACACTTTTTCAATATTTATTTTCCTAGAATAGTTTCCGTTTTACATAAATATAATTGAACTTGCCAATTCGTTTTGGATTATAAGGAACAAGTTGTGTTTTTGACTTAAAAATATTTGCAATTTCATAAATTTGCAAAATAGGTACAACACGTTGATCTAGGCGCAATTTGAAATTATTCAGCAATTTATTATTTTTTAGTAGAGGAAAGCTAGAAGAGATTATTTAGGCCTTGTTTCACAGTCTACGTAAGGTAAATTAAAAAATGGAACAGATTTTTATGAATTTATTTGTGACTAACGGGATCTACTAACGGGATCTTACCAATAAGTTGTGAAATCATTAGGATGATAGGGTTTCTCAATCGGGAAACAAATTTTTGATACAAAAAATAATTCTAAAATTATTAACCGATGTCTCTTCTCCAGTTTTTCAAAAAAGCAGAAGTAGTATTATCCATACTGGAAAGTTTACGCAAAGCTCTTTCATCTGATATTGAACTTAAGGATTATGTATTCAATATCTTATATTCAGATTATAAACAAAATAGATTAACTTATATCCATCAATCATATTAATAACACAATCGATCCTATCATCCTATGGCATTAATAGGGAACATCATTATTCACCATGTACATGTTACTTGATGCAGTTAGTGTCCTCCATAGTTCCTAGTTCTTATTACGACATTATTTATCTCTTGTCATTTATAGTCTTATTAACATAAAACATATAGGTACCTAGTATTTTATTGTTAGTTGGAAATCCATAGATAATACTGAAATCTTAATAAAATTGTGATCACGACACCTGATCGTAGGTATAATACGATCTTACTAATCCTCTCTTTAAAAAAAAATAAGGAGTCTATACTCAAAATGTTCATTTAAGCACTTACGGGCGGAATTTCTGGAAATCCATAAAAAAAGGGTAAGGTAAGGTAAGGGAAAGGGTAGACCCTTAGCACCTCTATTGTATTCAAGGAATATTTCCTCTAAATTTCAAGTTTCTAGGACCAACGGTTTACGGACACAGTACTATCTTATAAGTAATTATGTATATACGATCAGTTTTACTTACCAGGTGATATCACTGAATATCACGTTTACATGCTGAATGAGGTCTTACAGCATGTAAACATCTTATTGACACAACAACACGTTTAGGTATTCCGATGCTCGAAAGCTATCTCCATTTCGCGAGTGCATTACTAAGTGGCTCTTTGATCGTCATGAAACATACACCGGCGCCTGCGCTTCCTAGTCGACGTATGAATGGCCTCTTTATGATCGAAATAGGCTTATTTATAATGTGGAGCTATTGCTTACAAGTTACGTGTTATATACGAAGATGTATATGAGTAGATATTAAAGCCCATTTATGTTATTATGAAAAAAAAAATACGTTTGACCGCGAACCGATCTGATGTTAAATGATGTTGTAGTCTACGGTCTTCCTGTCCAAAATGGCGAGCGTATTGAACGATACTGCAACATGAACTGCAACGTGCGCCAATGACAAGTTTTAGATCATTAGCCTCAAGTAAATTTTGTTGCATTGCTTTTAAATTGTAAAAGTCAAACCGTGTCTTTTGAATAATAAAAGAATCTATCATAATATCGTAACTGTGTAACCTATTCTGCAAATTATAACATTATCCACTACTTATCTGTTGATTTATTTTGAACTTTAACATCATTAGGAAGTCCATGTCTTCCAGTTTATACGAAATGCGAATAAGTAATCTTGTAATGATAAGATAAGCCTTCTAATAATCCCAAAACGTGCTTCTTTATCCTAATCCTCAGTCTCGTTCACTTCTAAATATAGAACAAATGTTCGCATAGTAATTGCTTGGTCGATACTGAGAGCGCTCAAGTGAATCCATACAATATAATCTCTATAAAACTTAAGTGGAGTTATTTCACGCCTTATGCTATTATTTTCTGTTGACGTACAGTTATTGCTCTCAGTATGAACATAAATGGTGGAATATTTGTCATAATTCTAAGATTTACCGATTTGTTTTGGTGAATGAGAATTGTACTAACTATCGGCTACGAAGCCCTTCTGATGATTATGCCATTATCAATCTTCTCGTGACCACGGTTACTCCAACTTAACCGAAACGATAAAAATAGACTGAACTATCCTCCAGGATAGTTCAGTCTATCTTTATCAACTCTGTAGACTTATAATTTTTGGTACTTAGTATATGTTGGCGAAAAAAGTTCGTTGCTGAAAGAATCTAGTGGCGAAACATTGACTATTTAGTTCTCTCGAATTATTAAAAATACTAATATGTTTCACAATCTATTACTGGACAAACAAAAATATTTAACTTGTTTACAAGTTCTCCAAAATAATTGTATATCAATAAAGGAAATTAACCTATTCTGGGTCGTCGTCGAGGCAGATTTATTTCATATTCATCTATTAGTAACTGTTTCTCATGCCTAAATGTTCAATAACTTTGTTTTCTTTAGCGTGATCTTTCTATGAGGAAAAATTTGAATAAAAATTGTATCAGAAGATAAAATACGTTCAGGAATTTGGGTCTGCATGCTTTACATCTTGATTTCTAGAATTGGCTTGTTTATGGAATCTTTTATATTGTTGCAACATAGCAATTAAAGTGTGGAGACCAGATTTGAGATTTGTTTATAGATAAATTATTTTCGTTGAAAAGATGAAAGAATGAAAGCATTTATTTTTTAATACTTGTTAATATAACAACGAATTGCATTCGAACAGTATACATACACACAGATATAAATTCTTGCCTATTTCCCATTCAAACAAATGATAATTAATTAATATAATATTTATAATACAAAAACGAACCCTAACTCAGCGTAATACTACACCATTTATAATAGATACATGGTGCAGAGTCGCTTTGTTATTCTGTAGAGCCAAGAATGAAGTCACAGTGGTACATTAAAACTCCTTGGACTAACCGGCCAAGAAATACAGGTTATTGTTCATAGGTAGGTACCTACTTCCAATTAGAAAGGCTGAAATTTAATTGAAATTAACATATGAAAGATCTTTTGCATCCCGTCGGCAACTAACAATAGATTTCTTATTGTGTCTCATTTCTCTACCTTTGATAAATTATTAAAGATCGTCGGAGACACATTATAGGTGACTCTTTTGATAAATTTTATTGATAATTACTGTAAGCTGTGTGAACCCCGTGAAATTTATGTCACGCGAACGGATTGTGTTGGATAGACGGAGAGATGGGACCTGCTTTGATGTCGTTTTGAGTCGTCGATTGAATTTTTTATCGATCACGCTGAAAAGTATGTTCTTACCGTTTTACTCTTAAATAACATTCACATTGGCATTCCAGCTGAAGATAAAATACTAAAATTGGGATAGAAGTTCGAAATGTTAGAAACTTTTTAGACTTGGATCGAGTTGCCGTTGAGAGATTATAGCGAGCGTAAAGTACCTACGTGAGATTTTTATGGTCACGCTACTCCGAAACTCTTATTGAATATCATTCTGCTCAAAACCTACGCCAATCCACTGTTTACCTGTCCCCACTAAATAGTCCTAAGACCACCTCCATGACCTTGGTGGCGAAAATTGCCGACCATATTTCGCGTCCTTTGTACCTATATGATTCTTAGGTAGTTCTTATTAATTAATATGAAAAAGAAATCCACATTTACCTAATAATTGTCATGAATCAGTATAAGAAATGACCTTGACCTAATTGGTTATCATTATCATCCAAACTGACCCAATAGTGTAGGGTCAGTTTCGTCATATTAGCATGACTTCGGAAGTTGATAGCTCCTTCAATATTTTTTTTTACTTGCTGTACCTACGTCCTACTGAGTGGATGAAAAAATAATTAATTTAAATAAATAACCTCTTAATCTTAATATAGAATGATTTGCTATATTTAATTATGAGATAAGTGATGGACGCAAATGTGTATCAATCGTTAACAATAATATTGTTCTTGTGTTCATTTACGAGTTACGATTTAATTCAGTTCAATAACAATTATATAGAATGTAATTACATACATACCTAGTTGGGCTTTACGAATTCATATGCATAGCGTTTACGTACACCAAATGATTCGTATTCGACGACAAAAATCCTCGAATATTCTAAAAAGAATGTTTTACGTAGAATTAACAGGTCAACGTGTGCCAACACAATACAGGTCAAAGCTAAACGATGGAACTCCAAAACCCCGCCTCATTGAGACACCTTAAATTAATTAGTCCGCGTTCTAATTAAGATTAGTGTCACGCGTAGAATAGTGTTGCGCCGACGGTCGATGTATCGCGATGTGTTTACCTAGCGTGCCCATCAATCAGTGTGATTGATCCTCGTGTCTCGTTTACTTTACTTTTTAAATTTTGCAACGTAATGAGGTTACTTTATCATTAGTGTTAGTTTTTGTGAGGTGCCAGTGTTGTTCTTTAAGGTTTGTTGCGATATAGAAACTTTTTAGACTTTTTCAACAATTTTTTTTTGTTGTATCTTTGTTAGGTTAATATTTTTTTTAATTCATGTCAAAGGAGGTATCGTATTCGATTTGTTTTTTGATGATTCACATTTAGAATAATATTTACTTAACTTGTAATTTATTCACAGACAGAGTGCTAGTTGTTAATTAATATAATTATAGATATTTTGTTTTTGACCTACTTTCGAAAACAATGTGTTTTTATTGATTTTGTATAGCGAACTCTGAAAAGAAATGACGCGATGTTATTGTTTTAAATCATTCTTGAATATATTATACACGGAAAAACATTGTTTTAAATATATTTTAAGGTTAAAGTATGACTGGAACACAAAACAATTGTTTTAATTTTAAGAAGCTATACATACAAGTTCATTTAAGAAATGTGGCTCTCCTTTTTTATGAAGTACCTAGATATAACTATGGAGACTGAATAAATAAAAAGTCTGGATTTATGTTTAACTTCAATGCTGGAGATTCTGATTAAACCAACCAATACTTAATAAAAACCATGAAACACCATAATATTAGTGTTTTTAAATACCACGATGATAAAATAAAACATCAAGAACGCGTACAAAAAGACCAAAGTGCTATTTATTATTGCACAATCAGTTCCCTAATGCTGGATGCATTATTAAAATAATAAGCTTTAAAACTTACATCACAGCTACTTAAACTAAGCACAGAAACAGTTACTCAAAGCAGTGTAGTACAAATGATTCGATTGATCATCGATTACACATCCATCAAGCATTGATTCAATGTCAAATGCTTTGGCGCCTAGCTGTCTGCATGCAGGCGAGGTCGTTGACCCCGAAGTTTATGGTTAGTGGACTAACGATCACATTATTATGAACTTTTTAAATGATTTTGAATTTTGGGTGTGTTTTTTATACTGCTAAAGTGGTAAATAAGTGGTGGTTACCGTAACCTATGATAGCTGGCAATACCTAAGGTATCACTTGCGCATTGCCGACCTTTTGCGGGATTAAGTAAGGAGGATTATTGAACCTCCTTTTTTTTAATTCACGCTGATATTCTGTGAAGGGGTGGTAGGTTCTACCTAGGTCGAACCAGCTTAATAATCGGCCCCGCCCACCTATAATGTGATAGAAATTGAGTGACCCGATTTTTAAAAAATGGAATAGTTTCCAATAAGAAGAATCCTAATTTTAAGGCTCAAATTCAAGTGCGATTTTTAGCATGATTGTGTCAAAAATTTTTGACGGTCAAAAGAAATACAATTTTACTTAAGTTTCATGGCACATTTACATTTTGGACTATCTACATTCCAGCTTACGAATAAATTTTAGAATGCAATCATTAACTTAAATCACCATTATACTATACGGGTTATAATTAATTATTGTTCTCTCGAAGCTGGTATAATTAAGTATTTTAATTAATGGCTAGGCTTGCCGGGACCACCTTTTAGAAGAAAAATGCCGACAATTCGTAAGTACCTAAGGATTAATTTTTAAACATGTTTAGTTACGTCACAATATGAAGTTCCATTTAAAAATTAAACCTTTTAGTAAAATTAATTTAATTTACTACTACTACTTTTTGTTTACTCTATAGCGCGAGTATAGATCTTTTTATTGAATTATTATCGAAAATATATCAATTTTGACACAATTTAATGAACTTTATGTCAAACTTGATTTTTAAAATTGATAAACATTCGAAAAAAGTCAAAAAGCAAAAAGATCCGCTCGCGACCCTGTTTAGTTTATAAGTGACAAGGGTTTGGACTACCATTGCGATTTCATTAACTGTAATGTGAGCCCTGACTTATTTTATATATTACAGTTGTGTCACTGTAATTATCAATTATGACACTGTGACATAAGACTTATCTTAATAAACCTAATTAATAAATATTGCAGTTCACCACAGGTTTTAGTATGTAGAGCCGTAGAGCCAATCAATTGTTAGATAATTCCCATTGTTGCCGATTCACATTTCCTTATCGATTAATATCTTAGGTTCCAGTAACTTTCCCAGCTAAACACTTAAAAGCTCACACGCAGCTTTACTTAAACAATCTAGCTGCATCGCTGTAAAGTTTGTTTGTTGCATCGGATCGTTAGAAGTCGACAGCGACGCGGGCGCAGCGGCGTGCGTTAATAACCCCTCAATTGGGGGCACTCGTTCGCATTTAAGGCACACCCAGAAGGCAGAGGCGGAAGCGATTGGGTTGTGAATGGATCAATAAAAAAAACCTCAAGTAAATTTTATGCCTTTTAAATGAATTATGATGCGAAACATTTAAATTTCTTAAACTCCTAAATAATTAAGTTTTGTAATGCTATTCTACACTTTTACACATAAATTCAGAATTAGCAACTTTCAAATCAATAATTTTTCAATAGTTGTTTCTGCAGACCGTACCTTCGGATCGCTAGCGCTTCTCACTCACGACTCCCTCCTCACTATATTGATCTAAGCGCGTGCCGACGTTTCCTCCCGGCCGTAACGTTTGACGCATCATCGTTGATCATTGCGTTTGTTGACCGTACACACTGTTTGTGTGACACTTGACACTGATTGGGACGACACTTTGATTCGAACCTTGTCAAGGACGGATAGAGTTTGAGCTGCTAAATTAATATTGTTTCCATTTTATGTTAGATTATCTTTTTAATTGAAAACTATATGTACTCGTACATATTGTTGATAGAACTTAAACTAGCGTAAGACTTATAGTTAAGACCAAATGCTTGACTGAATCAAAGACCGTGTTGCTTACTAAGCATACAGTAGGAGAAATCTCTTTAGTGTCTGGCCTGAGGATTCGTCTATTCTGATACATTGATTTGGATTTTGGTCCTTAGTTCCGCGGTCAAAAAACTTAAATAAAAACAATTACTACATTAATTAATTAAAAGCATAAATTTAATCGAAATTAAACTCTAACACGGTTATCGGTCAGAAATTGCTTTGTCTCCATTGATATTAATGATGGTAATAATTTTAGATGCTATTTAGCATATCGGGGTGCGGTTGTGCTATTGTCAGACATTGGTGCTAACAGCCAATTGTAATCGAAATACATCAGCTGTACCAATAAGTGTACCTAATAATGCGAGGCGGGCTGAGGTGATATATGGACATGTAAATTTTGAATATACGTAATTGTAACCAGGAATGGATAGAGGTAGGTACTGTATCTGTGTGGTCTACGAAATTTTTTCCACTAATATTGAGACTAGCAATTTAAGAGTTACGCTTTACGTATATGGACTGACATTATTATGATAATTGTTTGCTGTTATATTTAGCACTTCAGAAGATTATACCTTTACCCAAAGGTCAATTTTTGCCTTTTCAATTTTTAACACTCACTTTTTCGTCCCACATTCCTTGGTATTCCGCATTCGCCCCACAGAAAATTAATTTCTTGTTTCGTCTCACTGTACTAATGACACTTAAAGTAGTGTTAGTAAAAAAAATGTTTTAAGATTATTATGCACTAACAATTATTAACATAATTATAAACATATAATTATAGTTTCAGAATATTTGTGGTAAAACTTATACACATTAGATTTAAACTTAATCATAATATCTTCTCAATTCTCAACACAAAAGAAGTTTTATTTGTTTAAAATACAATGAAATGTGAAAGTTCATTTCAGAGCTTCGAGGATGTGTTGAAAAGATCCATGTTTACTTAGGACTCCATTGATTTGATGGGACATTATGTAGCACACCATCTAACGCCTAACGGTATCTTGCTCATCAAGGATCGGAACATCACGATCGATGAATCAAAGTGTTATTTTTTATGGTGTATAATGTATATAGTTAAATTTAAATAGTACAGAATTATGCGTTGTACAATGATATATTATTATGATATAATTAAATTGGAATTTTCTTGTATTCCAAATTATATTTGATGTTCTTGCAACTTAAGTTTAAATAAACATACTAGAAATATGTTTTTTTTTCTGACTGATTTTTTTGACTCTATAGATCTCATTAACCGATCCTTAGGAGTTTAGACAGACCTTATCTTCCTTTTGACGGTTTATACATGCATCCTTTTCCAGCGTAAAATTCGTCACATCTCATTACATTTAGTGTGTGGCCGACAAGTGACCATGTAGTAAGTCAGGAAGACGGGAGGTGGGCGGCGGCATTCACTCTGCGTGACTCACGTCATTGATGGGCGCCCAACGTTCCTATCCAACTGTCCACTCAGTACAATACTGATAGCCTAGTGGTGGTGACCGTTGACTGGCAAGTCAGTGGTCTCGGGTTCGAACCCAAGGCGCGCACCTCTGACTTTTCGTAAGTTATATGCGTTTTATAAATTAATTATCACTTCCTCCGTGCCTCGGAAAGCACGTAAAGCTGTTGGCCCTGCGCCTGATCTCTCTCCGATCGTGTCGGATTGCCGTCCCATCGGACAATGAGAGTAAGGGAGTAGAGAGTGCACTTGTGTTTGCGCACACACTTGTGCACTATAATATCTCCTGCGCAATTGGCTAGTCTCCGTTGAGATTGGCCGCTGTGACCGAAATTCGGTCAGGAGAATATTATTATTATTACAATACCATTAAAAAAAGATTGATTAAAATATTAACTAGAAGAGTAATTTGTAGAAGAGGTCCATTAAGCTTTGAGTAGTTAAGAAGACATATTTCAGGAAAGGCTATGATATTATTTGTTGTATCAGATATTTGCAGCATATGATTTATTATATTCGAGGATTTTATCGAGTTCGTAAGGTATTTGCTATGGAGATATCTATGAGTATGTATCGTCTTTCTCGGTTTTATTTATGTGCATACTCAAATAGCAGTAGGTATAGGCCTTCTTACTTTTGTACGAAGAATTTGTTTAATGCTGATTTGACTTTATTTATTTTACCTGTAATTTGTGATTCTGTGTATTTCAATAATATTATCCTCTATCGCAGTAATGAGACCGTTCATAACAGCGTATTGGACTAGATTTGGGCCCACAATTTTCTTTATTAAAACCTGCTTAAATTAAGGTTGTTTTTCAACAAACAAATGACGTCATTTCTAGAACAAAGCTGAAGAATTTTTACTAATTATAGCAACAGATTGTGATTGTGATGTGCGCGCGGTCGTCGGCCCGCGTTATCATTTCGGCACAGATTGCTTGATCCCGCCCCGCTGCTCCCGCCATCTATGTCATGTGTACTCTTACTTCTCTTTTGTTATCTTTAACTTTTTTAAAGTTTTTTTTTAAAAGTTATGCCAAATTATTTTCCTGACCTTCATGTAAAGCCTACGCCTAAACTGTTGGTGGGTCAGAAAGGGCATGATTCATGAATTAACGTAATCTTAATTTGATCAATGAATTTAAAATGGAAAGATTGGAGGTTACTCAAACAATTGTGTTAACTTTATTGTATTGTATATTTCACAGTCACATTTGAATGAAATTCAATTGAATGAGTTGATTGGTGTATAAATTACAAATATATTTAGGTACATCACAAAAAACGCTAAACTTGACCATAAAATGCATGAATATGTATCTATTATGATGGTAGTAAGAAATGTATTTGTACTCGTAAATACTTCTTAACAGTATGAAATTAACAAGGTCACCATAAGCCAGAAAGAGTTAACAGACATTTCCAATCGTCTCCTTCAAGACGATGTACGAATAGAAAGGGAACTTCCACGATAGCTCAGTTGGTGAGAGCGTTGGCGTTGGCGCTTCCCTTACGGTTACGGTACGCAAGTGTTTCGAGTTCAAGCCGTGCTAAAACGATAAAACGTCGAAATGTAATTAGGCTTTAATAATTTTAGGTATTAAGTCCCAAGTAAAACTAGTTACTAATTAACGCATAATATTGCTCACAAAATTGTGTGATTTAGATTTGCCTAAGAGCTTAAACACGTTTTTACCATCTATTTTTCAGTTCAACACAACAAGTTGATAACAATTATTTCTTATTCAACGCCGGATTATTCAAACAATTTTTATCGCCAAGCTTTGATAGCAGTTGTATCTAAAAATGATTTTGGCACTGACTTCAGAATGTGCTTTTATTGTGTAAACATACAATTATCAATGCAGTTGCAGATAAGAGGACGCACCGCGTAATCTTTGCCCCAATTAATGTTTATTTAATAAGATTTTATAAGGTTACGGAGACGGATTGGAATATTATATTTTTTAATGACTTTATTATATAATTATTGTATGTATAATAATATCTAATGTAAGTGATATCTTATCCGGTGTTAGAGAGTTATCTTAATGTTATTTATTCTAAATGTTACGTATATAATAGCTGTGAGGTCTCGAAGCCATTTTTTTTTTACATATTCTACACTGTGATAACAAATGCTCATTTAGGTAATAGATCTATAAGAAATATAATTGTGTTTTGTATATAATTATGTTAAGTAATATAAAACAATAATTTATACTTATAACAATTTTTTCGAAACTGTATACCTAGAATCCGAAAACCGACAATAAATCGTCTTATTATGTTGATCGTAATTTTTCTCGTTTCTACCAGGGTGATGGTTCCAAGATGACAATGTGGCGGCTCGTGGCGGCGGTGTGTGTGTTGTGCGCGTACGCACAGGTCGCCGCGGCCGACCCGCGCACGCCGCAGGGCACGCGATCGCCTCGCCAGTGGCCTAGGGCGCCGCGCACGCTCTCTGAGCGCAAGCCCAACCAGTTCGTAGGGTAAGTTGGTTCAACAATATGAGTGATTAATTTACAATCAGGTTTGTCTTAGAATTTAAATAATCCGTTGACTAATCAGCAGTCAGACGTGTAGACGGTTAGAGGAAATCGCGGGAAAGATCGAAGATCTGCATGGTCCAGAAAATACTGGAGTGATACAAGAGAAAGAAGGCGTAGAAGTGGATTGAATGCACGTTTGATGATGATGAATGTTGATGATGAAATTGAGTGGAGATTAACATTGCATATTACATTATATTTATACAGCAGTCTTTCAAATAATTTATTGATAAAACTATGTCCTTTAAACTTATCATATATTGATTTTCATCGTCTCCTCAGATTTGTAGAGAGGGAACTTGTAATTTGATTGGTGCGAGAAGTTATACGATAGCTCAGTTAGTAAGATTATTGCCATAGTAAGGCAAGTGTCACGGGTTTAAGCCCTGCTCGTATCCTTTTTGTTTTTTGGTTCTTATATCCGAAGTCCTAATTTGTTTAAAATGTTTAACATACTGAAGCATTTTAGGACTGCATTACACTATGACAAAGCTGAAGAGAAATACAATACTAGAAGTAAGAAGTTAATGCATCAAGATTTAGCAATAAATAAGAAGATTTTATTTCCTCCGTGTGCTTTTAAATGATCCTTAAAATATATTAATTAAAAAAACAATTGTAGGCGATTGTCAAAGTAAAAATTTCTCAACTAAAAGAATGCAATGTAAATACAATATAATCGGAGGTGCATCGTTCTGCAGTCCTTGGAAGCGTACGTGTGATGCATGCCGTGATAATCTTAACACTTCACACCGTACCGTTTTATAATAGTATGCGGTATTGCCATCTTTAAACTTTACACGTTTTACATACCACACGTAGGTAAGCCTTGCTGCAGAAGCCGGCAATCGCAAAGACTCGAAAATCTTTTAATAATGAATAAAAATAATGTCTTCCTGACCGATTTTCGGCACAGAGGCTAATCTCAACGGAGATTGCAACGCAACTATGCAGTGCATTAAAATTAACCTTTACATATTGACTTTATCCCTGCAAAATGAAACTATCATCTTGCAAAAAAATAAAATACCTACCCAAAAGTTCTTAAAAGTCAGTGTACTAAACTGAAAGAACGCTTTCCTTTCACATATTTGCCGAACCCAGTAACATAATACTTAGTGTAGTACTCATACCGTGGGCGGCGGCGCGTAGGTGATTTTCACGCTCATAATTTCGGGAGTCTGGCAGAGGGCAATAGCGGAACCGATGTTGAGTTCACTAGGACAGGTTATGACGAAGCGGGTTTTGATAGCAAGGTCGTGGATGCAATTAACAAATGCAAGGATGAATCTGATTGAGGTGAATTTGGTTTATTCTGTAATGGTGGTTTTGGATTTAATGTTGAGGAGATGGTGTTTGATAATGATGTTGTAAGAGTAAGTTCTATTATTAGAGATGTAGTGTATGTGTGCACCATAATTCGGGAATAATAAATACACAGGATAAAGAGAGAAAGAGAGAGATGAGGAAATGGTATATGATAATAATGTTGTAATAGTAAGTTCTAATATTAGAGATGTAACATTAAATCAAACAAATGCAGATCAGGACAAATGTAACAAGCAAGAGGTTGAGAAAAAGTTATAAATAAGTAAAAATTAGAAATGAAAAAATTAAGTAAAGTATCAATTAAAGAACGTTACGTTACCAGAGGTAATTGAGCGATTAAAACTTACGAATTGGTATTTAAACAGATAATAGCTTTTAGAGGAACTGACTTTATCGTAACATCACGAATTTATTATCACTAGCTCAACTGAGCTGAAAATAAATGATTAACCAAGGGATTATAAATCTGAACTCTTTTAATGATAACACATGACATAACGATGAGGTAATTAATTTTAATATTATATTTTTGGATGACCTTAGCGTATACACGACATTATAATTACCTACAGAGAACTTATCAAAATCTATCGTTAAAAAACATTGTTTAAATGACCGCTATGCTCTTGAATGATAAATGACAACTTAGCAAAACAATGATAAATTAATTAGGTGCAGTGTTGCACTAAATCTCGTTTTCTCAAGGTTTGCAGTATAAGGACTTGCGATACTCTCTGACCCTAGAACAAATTAGTCTACTTTAAACAAGCGAGGAGAATCTATTCGGTACAACTTAGATACGGTTGTAGAATGAAGGTTATTGGGATCATTGCTCATAAGCTTCTCATGTATTGCGTAATTGTAACTAAGACATATGACATTGTATTAATTGAAATGTCTATTTGATCATTGAAAAGTCGAACATTCTGTAACAGAAGAAGACATAATTAGGTGACGCAACGTATGACTGCCAATAAAAAAAAGAAAGAGAAAGAGGGAAAAGAAGAAAGTACCAATGTAGTAATGAGAGAGATTAGGTATAAAAAATTAAAGAATTAAAGAAAGAGGAGGAAAGAAGGCTATGAAGTCTTCTGAGGCTAGTTTTAATAGCTCCCTGAATAACCTTAAAATTTGAAGTAATTTAAGTAATACAAATCAAGAAATTCGATAACAACAAATTAGAGAATATTTTGGTGAGGATAATAAACGATTGCATAAGACAGTAACTTGGTAACAAATTAAACATTAGTGAATTTCCATAAAATGTCGAAGCTGTGAACATGTTTTGTTTTTCCCTGTTTACGACGTATAATAAATCAGAGTTAAACAACACCTGTCCGAGTTTAACGAGTGCTCCTCGTTATTTACATACAAAAGCTGCTGAATTCTGCATTGTGTATGAAATGGCTACCTTTTATGTGCTTCTAGGTGGCCTTCATTACAATTATTATGTTGTAGCTTTGGTATTTAGATTCGGGTTGTAAAAAGACCGTGTGGTCTTTGGTTCTAAAAACGTTCTTAGTTTGAGTTTTACTTAAAACTCGAGAGTCAAGTGAATAAAAGGACTAAATCAAATGTTGCAAGTTTCTTTGCCGTTAGTAATGTGGCGTACATGCGGATTCGGCGACTTTCTAGTTCATTATTTTGATGAGTTAAAATTATTGTTATGTAGTTTTCATTAGTTAATGATGATATTTGATTTGGTTAATTTTTTTACAGACCTCACGTGTGCCGATCTCGTAACAGCACGCATTGCTGTCCCGGATGGACATCCAGGCCCAATTCATTACTATGTATAGTTCGTAAGTATACATATTATAGTCAGCTTTTTTTCGAAGAGAGCTATATTAGAAATGAGCACTACAGAAAATTCTCAATCTTGACTCTAAGGGCCAGAAACTGTCACAAGAGTTATAAATAATTGAATAATAATACTTATTTGAGTATAATTTCTAGCTGTATGCCGCCCAGACTGCGGTTCTCCAGGAGCCTGTATTGGTCCTAACATGTGTCGATGTGCTGGAGGAGTTGAAGCGCCCTCTTGTGGCGGCGGAGGACTGTACCCGTACCCTGGTAAGCAAATATTACGAGACTAATGATTGATCAGGTGTAATAAAGAGATCAATAATTCCTAGCGTGTTCTAAATTAGTTGTGTGACTTTTTGAATAACATCATAATTATTAATATCTATAGTTCGCTACTTAGGTTAGGCTCTTTGGTTAATCGCTATACTAATTAGGTTTATAAATGGCCAAGGACTAACGGAACCAAGATCTGAAAAGCTTTCGGAAGCATGGATCGTTCTGTAATAGGCGGTCACCCTTCCAAGCTAATAAAGTTAAAAATCCAAATGTGGGGTAACATAAAAATAAAATATTATTATCAATTTGGTTACAGTACGTACACCGGGTGGTTGTCGTCGCATCTGCATGAACGGTGGTACTTGTTCAAACGGGACCTGCTCGTGCGCGCCCGGATGGAGCGGAGAATTTTGTACTGAACGTGAGTATAAGAAAAACAAGTCTAAGATTTTTTAAAATGTTTTAAAAGTGAACAGAAAATTATAAAATGAATAAACTATTATTTTTTATTAAAGTTAAAAAGTAAGTCTAAGAAAATATGAAGTTTCTAAGAAAATTGAAGTATCTTCTAGAGCGGCTTTAATATGATAACCTTTTTCAGCTATATGTCGAGAGCCATGCTTGCACGGCGGAAGATGTATAGCACCCGACAGGTGCGTCTGTTTTCACGGACTATCCGGTACAAGGTGTGAGATAGATAGACGTACAGGTAAGTCGTAATTTGTATTGTATGATTTTTCTTTACTCATTTCGCTTTAGACAGATCGTTCGTGATCGGCTTGTGGCGTTATTCTTGTCAGGGGCTGATTTCGCCTTGTTTCGTCCTTTTCAACTGATTTCGAAAAAGGAGTTTGTTTAAGTCTCCAATAATCTAACTTGGTACCGACTCCAAAACGAAAGTTTGTGTGGTATTTCTTACTTTTTTGGTGATTTGACGTCGGTTTCATGAGAAATTATTATCTTATAAAATAATGCTATTTCAAAATGAATGAATTTATGGGAATCGGATAAATTAATTGCAAACTGGTCATGAGTCACGAACTTTGATATCGATGTCCGCATTCTAATGCTGGGCCAGTCACATCATAAAAATAATAAAGTGGTTATAAAACCCTTTGAAAATACCACGATTCATGGATAATAATTAAAATATTAACGGATTTCATTTCATCGATTTTGCATGAGAAAATTTAGTTGACTACATTCTTGGCACGTTTTTACAGGTCCGTGTTATACGGATACCCGTGGAGCGTTGTGCACGGGGGCTTTGGAAGGCGTGGTGTGTACCAAACAGCTTTGTTGTGCCACTGTCGGCGTGGCTTGGGGCCACCCCTGCGAGCGATGTGGGGACCTCGACTGTCCAACGGGACATCTGAGGAACTTGGCTACTAAGGAGTGTCAGGTGAGGGCTTGGCAGGAAAGATGTTTGAAGTAGTAAATTATAAAAGACAGTTGAAGATGTCACTAGATACTTTTAAGAATAACAAAAAGTTTAGTCTAAATTGGCCAGATACTGAGCCATCTTTGGAGTAGACGGACGTTGTATTGGATATAATATTAAAGCTATAACAATATTATAGAACTGATAACTGGTTCTCTGGTTCTGGTGTTATCTTTTTGGGTATCCCAGCTTTTAGCCACATTTTTTTTGTTCTCTATGTAAATATTTTACTTAACTCTCAGGACATAGACGAGTGTGCAGCAGTTCCCGGCCTGTGCCAGGGTGGTAAATGCATCAACTCCATCGGTTCATTCTCTTGCGAGTGTCCACCAGGGCAAAGGCGACACCGAGTCTCTAACAATTGTGAAGACATCGATGAATGTGAAGACCCTGATATTTGTCCCGTAAGTAAAGGTTTTATTAAAAGAAATGTGTAAAAAGCTGAGATTTTCACTTGATATTTTTTAATAGCTTAAAGCGGTGATGGATGAATTGGTAAGGATGTTAAGAATTCCGTTTTAGTAGGCACTGCGATATTGTTGCTTGTAAACTAACCTCACTGTGTAGAGAACTTTGAACACATCAGTGATACAAATCATACAAACGATAAAATCACATGTATTGGTAGTACAGTAAGTGTATTTTCTGTTACAGAACGGCAAATGTGTGAACACAGAGGGAGACTACTACTGCCTTTGCAATCCGCATTTCATACCTAGTCCAGATAAGAAGTTTTGTATAGGTAAAGTATGCATTTTATTTTTAGTCAATGCTGTAATCTTAAATTTATATCCAAATGAAAATACCTATTTCTCATTGTATAAAAATCATAAATCTTTTAAGCAAAGAATAATGAATTTTTAATTCCACGTTTGTCACCCAGACGGCAGAGTCGGCAGTTGTTTCACGTACATGAGTGAGACGGGAGAGTGCGCAGATCGTCTGCCGATGCCGCTCTCCAACCGCGACTGTTGCTGCGGGTACAACATGGGCCGCGCCTGGGGAGACTTGTGCGCACCCTGCCCACCTAGAGGCTCTAGTGAGTACCACATTAAATCGTTTACTGTATCATCCATATATTTGTTTTAAAGTAATTATATAAATAAAATAAAGTTAATAATAATGGTAACCATCGCTTCAGGAACACATGATATGTAATTTTTTCCAGAGCTTCTAGGAGCTCTTAGTTTCCTGCACCTGCAATGAGTAGCAACACAATTTATAATAACATAAATAACTGACTATTCAGTTGAGTGGACGCACCTGTGTGGCGGTGGCGCGGTCCCGCCGGCGTGGCGCCGCAACGTGACGGGCGGCGCGGGCGGCGGGGACGGTGGGGACGGCGGGGGATCTTACGAGCCGCCCGCCATCGCCAAGATCAACGAATGCATGCTTAGGAACGGCATCTGTGGACTCGGTACTTGTGTAGACAAGGATATTGGGTAAGTCATCAGATCAATTTGAATAATAATGTACTTAACTTTTGAAATAAACTTTTAATTGCAATAGACGCCGAACTCACAAATGATAATGATCAACACTACTCCTATTAAAATAGTAAATAAACTAAATGTTTTGTTTTCCTCATCAGGTATCAATGTGATTGCTGGGACGGTTCTGAGTCAGTAATACAGGATGGTAACCCGACTTGTATTGATATCGACGAATGCGCTCTCGATTATTGCAAAGGTGGTACTTGTATTAACAGACCTGGTGGATTCGACTGCAGGTGGATTTTTTTTATTAATTCATGTAACGTATTAGCTACACGACTTTTTTGATGAGAATAATAATCGGGTACTGAATGTTAACAGGTGTCCTCCTGGATTCGATCCCGTGGAAGGCGGTCTTCGATGCAGCGATACTAACGAATGTGAAATGACCAACGGAGGCATGTGTACTAATGGAGTATGTAGAAACAGCGGAGGAGGGTAAACACCAAAATTGTTTAAGACATAATTTTTATAGATAAGTACACTAATTTAGAGAAACAAAAATAAAAATAAAGTTATTATCATTAGATAATTTGCATCTCCAATCAATGTTAATTTTCTTCATTAACTTCATTAAAATACACTAATTATTATTCATAAACATATTCTTTGACAATATTGATACTAATAAGTTTTCCACCAGCTATGAGTGCGTGTGCAACCCTGGCTACGAGTCCACGGAGACCGGGCACGCGTGCCGCGACGTGGACGAGTGCCGCGACAACCCGCGCGTGTGTCGGCGCGGCCGCTGCCGCAACACCGCCGGCGGCTACGACTGCGAGTGCGAGCTGGGCTTCTCCATCAGTGCCGGCGGCTACTGCACGGACATCGATGAGTGCGCTGATAAGAGTGTTTGTCAGGTAACTATTTGATAAAGGCCTTTGATTCTGATGCAATATCTCAATGCATCATCGAGAGTTTATTTTACTCTTAGATGAAATCGGGGTACAAACATATAAAAATACGTATCGATTAAAAGATTCGTCTACTGAAAGACTTAACAAAATATTCAAAATTGTTATAAAAAGCTGATATTTTTATCGGCTTCTCGCAGGGTAGCATTTTAGGACCGAGTATATTTTATATGAATATTTTTTAATAATTACTAAAAATAAATTTTAGGGCGGTCGATGCGTAAACAGTGAAGGCTCATTTCAATGCGTATGTGAAGCAGGCTTCCGATCCACACCAGACCGTGGCGCTTGTGTTGATGTAAACGAGTGTTCCGAACAACGTGTCTGCAGGAACGGTCGCTGTCATAACACACCTGGATCCTTTAGATGCGAATGTTTACCCGGTTTCACGCTCAGCAATGATGGACGAACTTGTCTTGGTAAGATGATTTTATAAAATGTAGCTACTTAGTTTTTTAATATCAACTTATCGATATAATTATATCTCAAATGAAAAAAAAAGATTTTAAAAAATATAAAGTGTTTAGTTTAACCCAACAGGCTCAACGTAACAAGAGCAACATTAAAATCAAACTATTTCAAAGAATGTTTTCTTTAGATGAGGTGCAAGACTTGTGTTACGAGAAATACGAAGAAGGACACTGTACTTTGCCAGGACAAAACCCGGTCACCAGGTCTCAGTGTTGCTGCAGTTCAAGTAAAGGTATAACAAAGTTATATTAAATATAAGTTAGATTATTGTATTAATAAGGTGTACACTATTTTCATTAAGTATAATAATCGTATTTCAGGTCTTCACTTAGGTTGGGGAGTAGCTTGCAAAGCATGTCCTGAATCCGGAAGCAAAGAATACGACATCCTCTGTCCCGAAGGTTCAAGCAAGGACAACGGTGGAGCTGATATTAATGAGTGCACCATGATCCCTGGTATCTGTCCTCACGGTACCTGTGAGAACTTAGAGCCCGGATACAAGTGCATCTGTGACCCTGGGTTCCATCCCGATGGTGACGGCATTTGCAGGGATATTGATGAGTGTGATATGCATCAGTCTGTGAGTATGGTGCACTTGGTCAACA
This sequence comes from Protodeltote pygarga, assembly GCA_936450705.2. Classification (NCBI taxonomy): domain Eukaryota; kingdom Metazoa; phylum Arthropoda; class Insecta; order Lepidoptera; family Noctuidae; genus Protodeltote; species Protodeltote pygarga. The sequence goes on from OW388263.2 coordinate 13,487,330, forward strand.
AATCTTTAGAATATAAGTCCGAAAGAGTACTACAACGTGTTAAAAACATTTTGGAAATAGGTTTTCTGAATTTTTAGAATAAGTTTTCTGAATAAAAATCTTTGTTTCCAGTACTGCACCGGCGGTCAGTGCCGCAACACGCTGGGAAGCTTCACGTGCGTATGTCCTACAGGCACTCGATACGAGCCCGACGAACAAATCTGCCGAGACATTGACGAATGCGAGGGTGAGACTCTTTTCATCGTCAAGGAATACGATCGGGGTGACATTCCCCCTATGATCCCAGTCGGAACAGGTTACCAACCTTTGTGTGAGCAATCACATCATAATGTTCCATCTATCGAGCAACCTAACATTGAACTAGCTCATCCATTGACCAACATCAGAGCTGGGTCATATAACATCCGTTGTATGGATACTGATTTATAATAAACATTAATTTCACGCAATTCGATTTCATTGCACTGCTTAATTATTCATTTAATTTTTGTAACTTACGATTAATAAAATTTGGGTTGACAGTGAAAAAAATTTTAATGCCTTTGTGGTTTTCCTTGCGCGCGTATTTCAAGAGTACCTTTTCAAGTTACTTTGGTTTAACTAATTATGAAGTAATTGCTGCTAAATTCTTTATTGTTTCCTTTTCTTGATCTTTTGTCTTTAAACCATGAAATACAGTTTTCTTTACATTATTTGTGTTTTTGTAGAACAATCGAATCCTTGCGACAATGGCCGCTGCATCAACTCGCACGGCAGCTACGAATGTGAATGTGAGAACGGTTTCGTTCTTGACGCTACTGCTCAACATTGTATCGGTAAGATTTACACAAACTTTTCAAATAAAAGTCAGATGTAACGTATAAGAAAACATAATAGAGACAGGCATTGTTATAAAAATAATAATATAAAGATAATAATTCTTGTCATTACCAGGGATGTCCAGGGTCCTCCATCAATAACAAAGGAAAACGAATGATCTTATCCATATTTAAGGGAAAAGATGTCCTTAAGTTCCAAAAGCAAAGAAGTAAGTAAGTGTTGTTGCAGACAACCGGCGCGGCTCGTGCTGGCGCCGCGTGGTGGACGGCCAGTGCGAGGCACCGGCGCCGCGCGCGCTGCTGCGCCAGGAGTGCTGCTGCAGCGTGGGGCTGGCCTGGGGGTCGCCCTGCGAGCCCTGCGACACCGAACACTGCCCCTGCGCCAAGGGATTTGCGAAGGTCTGGCTGACAATCTACTTTAATGTTCAGTGAACGATTTATATTATTTTATATTTTTGGATATTTTGATTTCGTTTATAATCTATATACTTTTTCTATGTGCTTAATGACTTCCAATAATTAAATGATTCCGGGTTATTTGAATCCTAGTAAAAATAAACCATCAATCTTTCTTAGCTGGATGGAGCGACATGTCGTGACGTGGATGAATGTCAGCTGGATTCGGAACTTTGCATCGGCGGTACTTGTGTGAACACAGATGGCTCCTACAGGTGCGATTGTCCGCCTGGACTCACACTTGACACTACTGGTATGTATTTTATTACTAACATTTGAGGGTCTATGCAGAGCTCTCATTGCGATCCAAATGTAGACCTAAGCTGAAATGAAACAAAAGCTCCTCATAAAACTCCATTTGACTGAATCCCAGCCTGGTTTTGAATGATCTTCTACTAGGCAAAGATACTAAAAAGCACGCATACCTCCGAAATGATGTACCGTAGCAACATGCGACGCAAACGCCTAATAAAGAAAAAAATAATATAATTATTAAACGAATTATTATTTTAAGTATGGATATGGCAACTTTATTAATTTGTGTTTTTATTACAGGCAATCGTTGCGTGGACACGCGTCGCGAGTACTGCTACACGGACTTCATCGGAGGACGTTGTTCAAACCCGCTACAAGTAGAAGTGTTGCGAGCTGTGTGCTGCTGCTCTTCCTTGGGCAAAGCCTGGGGTGACGGCAGATGCGAGCCTTGTCCTAAGAAGGGTAAGTTTGCCACACTCAGAGACCATGGGAAAGATGATAATTACAATTCTATTACAAATCCATAAAATGACATACAGGTATATTTAAGGCATTCAAAACATACCTCAACACGCCATACGACATTAATAAACTGTTTCTTTATTAGTAAAATAGACCCATCTATTGTAATATTTTTAAATAATTTAATAATTATCGCAGGAACGGATATGTATCGCAACCTCTGCATTGCGGAAGGTACCGGTCATCCACCAACTATCTGGAATCGTCCTGTTGATGCTAATGGAACAATCATCTGGGGAGGAGGCAACCAAGGTGGGGGCAGCCAAGGTGGGGGCAGCCAAGGTGGAGGCAGCCAAGGTGGAGGCATCCAAGGTGGAGGCATCCAAGGTGGAGGTAACCAAGGAATAGGCAACCAGGGTGGAGGTGGAGGCATTGACGGAGACTACGACTGGGAAGGAGGGACTGGAGATAACTGGGGAAATCTGACTGGGGACAGCTGGCATAAAGGTCCAGGAGTGATTCCGGGACAGATGGAAGTCAACGAGTGTGCAGCCTTCCCCGGGCTGTGTGGACATGGACGATGCAGGAACTTGGTTGGCACCTTTACTTGTGACTGCTTCCCTGGTTACGAAAAGGTTCGTTTTAAAAATTGACAATAAACATATTATTTTATCTAATGTTATTTTCTTTGAATATATTATTATTATATTTAGTTACCAATGATTAATATATATATTGCTTTTGAATATCATTCAGGACTCAAAAAACCACACATGCGTCGATGTGAACGAGTGCGAGATCGTAGATGGTGTATGTGGTTCAGGAGAATGTAGGAACACTGAAGGGAGCTTCACTTGTCACTGTCACCCCGGGCACAAGGCCGATGACTTCACTAAAGTCTGTGTTGGTAAGTATCTCATTAAATAGGTAAGGATTTTTTTTCTCGACTTCGCACTTTTGGTGTTACTTCACCTTTTTGTCATATCATTAGTGTTCTGTTACGAGCTGGTCGCTGCCACGATAGCTGGCTTTGCTCCCTCAACTGTGGTGCGTTACGAGGTCACAGTTCTTGCATAACCTAACCTTTTATTTCTAAAATGACATAATATTTGCAAAATAGTACAATCCACGTCTATTTATTTTGATAAAACTCAAAACGCGAAAGTCAAGATGTTCTTTTTTTGTTCTCAGATATTGATGAGTGTGCGGAAACCCGCGGCCTGTGTCGCGGAGGACGCTGTATCAATACTCCGGGTTCCTTCCGCTGCGAATGCGGACCTGGAATGGAACTGGCGCCTGATAGATTGTCCTGCAAGGATGTCGACGAATGCTCCATCACTTCTGGTAAGTTTGTTAACAAATATTTTTTTTATTTATGTACACACAGAAATATTTATAGCAGCAGTAGTAAGCAGTAGAGTAGAATAATAAAACACCTTCCTTAATATACTTTCTTCAGGAATTTGCAGTAACGGTGCTTGTGAGAACCTCATGGGTACGTACCAGTGCGTATGCGACGAAGGCTATGCGCAGTCCACTGTTAAGTCTCATTGTGAAGACATTGACGAGTGTACGGAAGACCCTACTAGATGCCAGCATGAGTGTGTCAACACACCTGGATCTTATCATTGTACTTGTCGGTGAGTGGAAGAAAATTTTTCTAGCAATCGTCATCAAGTCATCCATATACAGCGTGTAACAGAAGTCCGAAATAATACATTAAGGGCGTATAAGGTACCCTATACACAATCCTTGAGCATGGGTTTAGGAACCGAACCTCAAACAATACTCGAGTAAACCACGGTCAAAGTTTTTACCAAAATCTTTTAAATTCGGCCCTAGGCATCAGTTGAAAGGTAAATCAATACGAATCCGTTTATTTACCGTCAATAAATTCTTTAAGTAAGCACTAGGCACGCATAGGATAATAAAATCTGTCATTATTGAAGAAAATGAAATCGAAAGAATTATTTTATATGAAAAAAAAAAATGCCTCTTTTCCATTCAATATTTTCACAGGTGATTCTCTTCATGATATACATACATGCCCTTAAGTATTATTTCGGACTTCTGTTACACGCTGTATACAATCTTGAATCATAATATGATCGAGTGTTCTGCGCACGTTAGAGACGGCTGGCACCTGCGCGCGGACGGGCGCACGTGCCGCGACGTGGACGAGTGCGGGCGGGGCGCGCGGCCGTGCGGCGGCGGCGAGTGCCGCAACACGCCCGGCGCCTACGTGTGCACGTGCGCCGACGGCCTGCTGCCCGCGCAGGACCGCGCCAAGCCCACCTGCCAGGACATCGACGAGTGCTCCGATGTTAGTAGCCGACACATTCTGATTTATTTGACTGAAGCCTGAGCATACGGCGACCTGGCGGAGGACCGGCGCCTCTGACCGCTCTGCTAAACCGCAGTGCCAAGTTACCAGGTTGCTCAGCGGTGTGATTTAATCTAAAGATTTTGAGTGATTCAGACATGGACGCAAATACGCTTATGTCTACGTTACCTAGCTAATTAAAAACGACTGCTAATATACATACGGGTAATTTCTGACAATTAAGAACTACTATTAAACAAAACAATATTTTTGGCTTTGCCAACATTAATGTAGACGAAATTGACCCTACCGCTCTATTAATATTGCTAGATTTTTGTAGCACGTCATCAACTTGTTATACTTCTAGGTGCCAGATCTTTGCGGTGCAGGTGAATGTCGCAATACTATAGGCAGCTTTGTCTGCCGCTGCCCCGATGGTTTCAGCGTGAAGCCCGAACAAGGCCCGGCCTGTACTGACGATGATGAGTGCGAACTTGGTACCTGCGACTGTCATCCTGCTGCTGATTGTATTAATTTGCCTGTGAGTAGCAATAGAGTTGTCACATTTGAGATGCGCCCACAGAGGGGCGAGAGATTTGGAATCACTTAAAGTTCACAATCACTTAAACTTATCAGAAACTTTTAATATAAATTAAAAGTTTCTGATAAGTTTGGCCGCTGTAATCGAAATTTGATCAGGAGGACATTATTCCATAAAGAGAAATCGCACTGAGATTTAAATAAAGACTAATTGTAGATCTTTGACAGTCGTTACGGGTAGTCAGAAGCCCGAAAGTCTGACAACCAGTCGTACCAAGGGGTATCGTGTAACCCAGTATCTGGGTTGTGGAGGTCTGACAGGCAGTCGCTCCATGTCAAAGACTGGTATTCAGCTGCATCCGGTAAGACTGGAAGCCGACCCCAACATAGTTGGGAAAAGGCTAGGCAGATGATGATTTAAATAAAGACTAATCGAATTTATCATTTGATCAAATATAATTTTTGTCTTTACGACAATAATTGCCATTTTACCAAAATAATTGTAATTATATTTTTTTCATAGAAGCATGTTATTCTCAGGGTTCCTTCCAATGTCGTTGCCGCGATGGCTGGCGCGGCGATGGCACTGAATGCGAAGACATTGACGAGTGCCTCACCAACAACGGAGGCTGTCACCCTCGCGCCACTTGTACCAACACTGACGGATCGTTCATGTGTCTCTGTGACACTGGATATAAGGGAGATGGGTAAGTTGATGACTTGTATTTGATATTTTTGAATATAACCATTACCAACCATTTGAACAGTATAGTATTGCGCATAAGATCATACTCGGGGCTTAAATAGGTAGATTGGCTCTAGAGAAAACTGATATCAGCTCGGCATCGGGCTATATTACTAGCCTTCCTTATCTTGTTTGGTAATCATAAGTCGAGAAGGGTAATGAAATTAATGTATAAATAATGACAGTCGAAGGGAATTACTGATAACCGCAACTCTTTTCTAATCTTTGCTTGTTTCCAGTTACTCTTGCGTGGATATTGACGAGTGTGCCAACGACCCAACTTTGTGCGAGAACGGCCACTGCACCAATATTCCTGGTGGATACGAATGTGATTGTGACGTTGGTTTCACTAGATCTCAAGATGGAAGGTCGTGTCTTGGTAAGCTTGTTTTCAAGATTATTTTCTATTAATATGTTTAATGCTTTGCCCTCCTATAGGATGATACGGGCTGAAAATAATAATAAATAAATAATGTTTGATACTGCCTAACTTAAATGGAACTGTCCACCGTATGCCTAATAAGATGTATGCTCAAATAGAGAGACCTGAGAGACTAGGACGAAGGTGGTTTATCAACGGGAGTCTTGCTTGAGAATGGATAAGAAGTTCCACTAGATCGGACAGATTGAAAAATGTAGGGAGACTTTTCCTAAGAGTGGGGCATTATGGGCTTATCCAAGCCAACATAATTAATATTGCCAAAGAATTAGGTATATTTTTGCATAACACCTGATTTGACCTGATGCACCTGATAACAAGCTGGTTTTCGTAATGTGGTTTATGGTAGAGTACACCTGCCTAAATTTTAAATTTATAAAAATATAAATATTAAATATTAATTACAATCTCTACAAATGTATTGCAGATATGGACGAGTGTGCGACGTTTGACAACGTGTGCGTGTTCGGTCGCTGTGTGAACACGTACGGAATGTTCAAGTGTATATGCGACAAGGGATACCAGTCGGACAGTATTGACGATTGTAAGTATACTACCGCTAAATACCATATAACATTAATACTATTCCACCAAATAAAAAAAGAAGTCTAATATAAGGATATTCCTACTTTTATTCTCAGTATTTTTACAATATGACACGATACAATTAGCACGCATTTGTTTTGGTGTAGGTTAACCATCAATTAATTGTACCCACAATTTAGGTGAAAATGGCACGGCACAAATAAAAATACCTATCCAGAGTCCTTCTCAGCTACCTAATTTATTTGGAAACGTGACGTCATATTAGGTACTTACATTGTATAGTAGGACTTGGTCTGAATTTTGTGGTGCCAAATGATGCCATAAATGGTGATCCTATGATAAGCGTATCGCCTCTTGATTGATGATTTGCAGAACACTGGCTATCTGGCTTTCCAACGAGCTTTTATTCGACCTTTCCTAATAATATGTTCTGTTTTAAGTTGTCAGGATTTCTTGTAATCCAGAGTAGGTACACAATGAATGATAAAAGTATTTCCACAGTGATGCCCGGCTTCAACTGCACGGATGTGGACGAGTGCAAGTCTCCGCAGTCGTGCCAGTACGGCCAGTGCGTCAACACGCAAGGCTCGTACATCTGCCGGTGCCCGCCTAACTACGAACTGGTTTCTGACGGAACTGCTTGTTACGGTGAGGTTTTTCAAAAATAATTTCATTACATTTGGTTGTACATAAATACTTAGTTCTATTATATATAGAAGTTTTTACCCGACTGCCAGGAAGGGTTATGTTTTTCGCGCGTATCTTGTTTCTTTTCTTCTCTGCCCGGCTCGGATTCCTAATGTCCATTCGTTTGTAATTGCATACTTACCGCCCTAGTAACATAACGTACTATAAATTGATGATATGATGAATATGATTAATAAATTGATAAATTGTTTGATGAAAAACATATCTTAATAAGTACTACGATATTGTGTTTTATATTGGCAATAGTTGTTTTCGTATTCTTGTTTGTCTTTTGTTATTGAAAGTGCCGTATTGTTGCAGATTCGAGAAAGGCACGCTGTTACGGTAAAGTGGACTTACGGTCTGGTGCTGAACATTGTCGGGATAGTGACGAACTTTCTGGGGATGGCACCATGGCGGCTTGCTGTTGCTCAGTCGGTAAGTAGGTTGTGAGAAAACACACCATCTATTTAAATTCCACTTTGCTTGTTCAATCTTATTTACTGTACTTAGTGTAAAACATCTGTGGGCCTAAATGTCGTGCTAACGAAATTATCTTCTACATTTTGTCTCAGAGCCTTCCAATTGATTAATGCAGGTGCCGCTTGGGGTAACTACTGTGACTTATGTCCGGAGCCTGGTTCAGAAGCTTACAGACAGCTGTGCCCTGGTGGTCCTGGATACCAACCTGTTCTCGAACCTGTAAGTGTAATTTACTTTTAGCAATGTCTTTGGACGTTCTTCTTTTACGAACCCCGTTTAATGCTACAGGTCCTAATTTTGAGATTTGAAAAAAATTGTCACATAACTTGAATATCAAAGTAATAGTTTTTTTTAATTGCATGTAGGACTGTCTATGGTTTCTATGTCGAGCATTCAAACAATTTCACTTTTTTAAAATTTTCTATTCACCCTAGGGCTATATTTACATATTTACGGCCCACTTTTCTTGCAAGAATATGAGAACTTATGAAAGAAATAAGAGTTGAAATGATTTTCCTGCCCAGGTAATGCAATAAGTATGTGTAATAAGGATCGATACGTTTCCTTGCAGCCATCATACGTGGTGACGCTGGCCGACATCGACGAGTGCGCGCAGCACGGGGCGCTGTGCGCGCACGGCACGTGCACCAACACGTTCGGCTCGTTCGTGTGCACGTGCGGCGACGGCTGGCAGCTGTCGCCCGACGAGCAGCGCTGCGACGACGTGGACGAGTGCGCGCGCGACGGCGTGTGCGGGCCCGGCATCTGCCGCAACATGCAGGGCTCCTACGTGTGCCTGTGCCCCGAGGGCTACGTCGCCATGCCCAATGGAAGTAAGTTACAGAGGCCTATTGACACGTACTTTTACGAAGCATGTTCGCTGTTTTGTGGATAACCTATAAAGGTTCAAGAGTATTTAATCATTTTATTCAGGTACTTCTGTCCTGATTGAGATAATATCGTGGTTCTTATTCATTTTATATAGATTCCTTTCTCTTTTTCCCCCAGAGGAATGCGTAGACGTTCGTCAACGTCAATGTTACATGGATTGGGACCCTGATACGGGCCACTGTACTGGCGCGGCTGGAGTTCCTCAGACTAAGTACTTATGTTGCTGCTCCGTGGGTAAGGCCTGGGGGGCACCTTGTGAACCTTGCCCCGACAAGGGCTCTCAAGAACACATGGCTCTCTGTGGAGAGAAACCAGGAGAGTACATCAACCCAATGACCAATGAAACGAAGCCGATCAATGAGTGTGACATCATGCCGCAGTTATGTAAGCCTGGTACTTGTCACGATACTCCCACTGGCTTCCAGTGCGGCTGTGATCATGGGTGAGTTTGGTTTATAAATAGAAAAAAAAAATATTTTTCCTTCTCTAGAAATTAATAAATATTTTTATGTTTTTTCCCAGTTACGAGCACGATAATACCTCTCACTTGTGCCGCGACATCGACGAGTGCACGCTGCACCGCTCGCCGTGCCGCGGCCTGGCGCAGTGCGTGAACCTGCCCGGCGCCTACGAGTGCCGCTGCCCGCCCGGCTACCGCCTCACCGCGGCGCTGGACGAGTGCGAGGACGTCGACGAGTGCGCCGACGAGCGCCTGTGCGAGCACGGCGACTGTAGGAACACTATTGGATCATACAGGCTAGTCCTTTACTAGTATTTCAAAATAGATGGCGCAATAACCTGGAAAATTATGCGAGAGGTCTAAAACAGCGTGAAATATCTCTAAAAAATATATTGAGAGATGTGGTTTCTAAATTGGGACACAAATTACGTTTTAAAAAAAATTCATTAAACTTTCCAAGATGGTAACACAAAGTTTCATCTTCAGATGCGAGTGTAAGCCAGGCTACACTCTCCGCGACAACGTGTGTCGCGACGTCGACGAGTGCGCTCGCCCGCGGCCGATGTGTCGCAACGGTACTTGTGAGAACTTGCCAGGCTCGTATTCCTGCCATTGTGATGAAGGGTTCAAACCTGGAGCTAATAATGACTGCATTGGTAAGTCTTTTAGTCAAAATAAAATATATTTTTTCTGCTATTGCATCATGATCAAGATTGGTCCCACATAATGTTTGAGTGTTTTGAATAAATAAGTGTGTCGTATGGGCCAGACATAAACGAGTGTCGCGAGGGCGGCATGGTGTGCCGCAACGGTCGCTGCCGCAACACGGTGGGCTCGTTCCGCTGCGAGTGCGCGCCCGGCTACACGCTGACGGCGGACGCGCGCCACTGCCGCGACGTGGACGAGTGCGGCGAGCTGCAGCACCCGTGCGGGAGGGACGGCTCGCCGTCGTGTACCAACACTAATGGAGGGTCAGTAACTATCTCATGTAATAAGGGGCGAGCCTGTTACCATAGCAACACGGTGGGCTCATTCCGCTGCGAGTGCGCGCCGGGCTACGCGGTGACCAAATAATTACAGTTCTTCTTCATTCTTACCATTGAACTATTTTGTATAGATTCTGTTTCATACTCATCAGGTACGAATGTTCATGTGGCGCGGGATGGCGCCTCGTGGGCAGACGCTGCGTGGACCGCGACGAGTGCAAGGAGATACAGTATGTCTGTGCCGGCGGCGACTGTCGAAACTTTAATGGAGGGTAAGCAGACAACCAAACCTTCTAGAAAAAAATTCACATTTTGGGCAAAATGCGTAACTAATTCTTTATATTGATAAAGTAGTAGATTTATGCAAGTTTTGTTTTACACAGAGCTGTACGATATTATCATCATAATTGCTTGTAAGAAAAGCTTGCTGTAAACACAAAAATACGGCCCTAGAGCGTAATCGTTTTTTTAAACCTTACCGTAACATGCAACTTTAAGCAAAGAGAAGCTTTATAAGAAACTATAGAACATTAAAATTTATCGAATAGGTATTGTTAATTTGTTTGTTATAATGACTTATTACAAACAAAACATACTGTCTGTATAAACTCGCCGAAGTACCTATGATTTATTACAGAAAAGAAAGTTAAGAAAAAATAATGTAGTAGATGCCTGTCCTGTATTTGTCATTGTTGTGTAGGTATGTTTGCGACTGTCCTCCTGGCTGGCGGTTCGACAAGGCAGCCGCCATGTGTGTAGACGAACGCAAAGAGCTTTGTTACGACGAGTGGGAGTCGGGACGATGCCACAAAGCCAGGCCTCTGCAGCTCGGCAGACCCGAGTGTTGCTGCTCTGAAGGTATGGTTTTTAACACATCTTTTGAATTTTTTATAAACTTTTAAACATAAATATGTTTTAAATTACCAATTGTATCAATTCGGATAAAAGCTGTATCGTTTATAAGAGTCTGATTTAGGTAAAATGTTTTTGACTAGAACTGTTAAAATTGTAGAAATATTATTGTGAATAGTTCATTAAAATAATATTGAAATTGTAAGAATATTAAAGTTGCAAAGGAAATTAAACATAAATACAATAAACACGTGAATGTCTCTTTGGTAATCAAATAAAAAAAAATGGTTCCTTTTTATATTTAAAAAATGTACATACTTCCATACTTTTCAATACATAAGTCAAAATATAAGCAATTTATTTTATTACCAGGTGCTGCTTGGGGCAGATACTGTGAACGTTGCCCATTACCAGATTCTCCTGAATTCCTTCGTATTTGTCAAGGAGGAATGGGACGACCGAATCTGACTCAGGTATGTATCATTAGGGCATTGAGTTGCAGTCATAACTACAATAATAAAACGCTTAGCGTAACATGTAGCAAGTATGGTGTTCCACAGGGTAGCGTATTAGGTGCCCAAAAATACCAAATTAAGCAATTTTTGTAAAAAAATATTTACGAAAATGATAATAACGACACAAATGTATATACGATACGAAACAAATTAATATGTAGGTACAACAATAATTGTTTCTACATCAGACAATATGTTTACAGGACTTAGATGAATGCAAGGTGCGGCCCGACGTGTGCAAGGGCGGGCGCTGCATCAACACGGACGGCTCGTTCCGCTGCGAGTGTCCGCCGGGCTACGTGCTGGACGGCGCCGGCCTGCGCTGCGTGGACGCCGACGAGTGCGCCGCCGACCCGCGCATCTGCGGCAACGGCACCTGCACCAACACGCCCGGCGGCTACGAGTGCCGCTGCAACTACGGCTTCACGCAGGGACCCGAGCAGGTCAGTCGAGGAGCGTTCAGATACAGGTTGTTTGTTGGTTTGACTTGGCATGTACAATGTACTCGTGGTCCCCGCAGACGTGCGTGGACATCGACGAGTGCGCGGAGGGCCGCGCGGCCTGCACGTTCCGCTGCCACAACACGGCGGGCTCGTTCCGCTGCACGTGCCCGTACGGCTACGGCGTGGCGCCCGACGGCGTGCACTGCGCAGACATCGACGAGTGCGCGCAGGATCCCAAGGTGTGCCCGCACAAGTGCGAGAACGTCGTGGGCTCTTATCTCTGCAAGTGTCCTGAAGGTTAGTTGTACTATGCTCGTAATATACCTAATAGTTATGTATATTATGAAGGTATAATAGGTATGATGGATAAAAGTTGCTTTTCAGTTGTCAGGAATGTTGGTTCCTAAAAAATAAATAAATGCAACGTAGAAATGGGCCTTTTGTCCAACATGATTCTATGCCACAGAAGGAACTAAGATTATTTTTCGTTTTGTTGCTAAAACTTGATGTTACGACAGTTACGTACTAACGAATCCCTCCAGGTTACAGACGAACGACATCACCACACGATGCGCCAGACGCTTGTGAAGACATCGACGAATGTGCTGAGAAGCCGGACAGGTGCTCGCCCGGGGTCTGCATCAATACTGAAGGAGGTTTCGGTTGCGATTGCGACGCTGGGTATGAAACTAGTGAGGATGGCATGGCTTGCATTGGTAAGTCTTTTATTGTACACTCAAACATCAAGAATGCAATAAAAAAAAGTAACCTTATAAGCTAAATAGAAGATACAAAGAAAAAATCCTTCTCTATCGTCCTTGATTTAACGAAAGTGTTTGATACGATTTTTTTCACCATTCTACTGAATATGCTTGAAAGATAAATAAATCACAGATTATCAGATTCCTCTCCTCTCTACTCCTCGAAGATTATCTTACTAGATAACAACTGTATGTTCAAGTTGAATCATGTACCAACAAAATGCTGTGCAAAATCCGTGGTGTTCCCCAAGGCAGTGTATTGAGTCCAACGTTATTGTTTGTTACTATTCCTTGTTGTGTTTGTGGCAGACCACCGCACGGGCATGTGCCACCGCTCGCTGGTGGCGGGGCGCTGCGTGCCCGAGCCCTGGCCGCGCGCCATCGCCTCCACGCCCGCGCCGCCCGCACACGTCACCAAGTAACTGTTTACTATATTACACTTTATTGCCAATATTACATAGCTTCTATAGAGAACAGGGATCCTTTAGACGGTTCTATAGCATACTGGATACGCTTATAGATTCACCTATCTTTTTTTTCAAATTGCTAACCTTATTTGTAAACTCGCAGAGCACAATGTTGCTGCACGCTGGGAGTGGCGTGGGGCCCGGAGTGCGAGCTGTGCCCGCTGCCCGGCACGGCGGAGCGCCTGGAGCTGTGCTCGCCCGTCAACCTGGGCGGCGGCGGCGGCGGCCTGCTCGTGCCCGGCCTCACGGGCGACAACAACGGGCTCATTGGCAACGGCATCGACATGTTCGACGTGGACGAGTGCGCCGCCATGCCGGGGCTCTGCGCGCCGGGGAGGTGTATTAATACTATTGGCAGGTGAGGCTCCATTAGTTTAGATCTAAGTTCTGAAAGTACATCTACCGAACTTTGGATAGGCACAAAATTAGCTCAGCTGTTTCGAAAATATTTCATTTTAAAAAGAGGACCGCACCAAACAACCAATTTTTCTTTTCTAAATTTAATCACATCAAGAAATTGAGAACCCAACTCCTTCAATAAACGAAATATCATCTACAGCTTCCGTTGCGTCTGTGGTCGCGGCTTCAAGGCGGCAGGCGAAGTATGCGCTGACATCGACGAGTGTAGTGTGCGACCACCACCTTGCGAACAACTCTGCAAGAACACGGAGGGTTCCTACGAGTGTCTCTGCCGCACTGGTTATGAGGTCGATGAAGATGGAGCCAACTGTAGAGACGTGGACGAGTGTGAGCGAGGCTCGCATACTTGTCAGCAGATCTGCTCGAATACTGAGGGGTCTTATGAGTGTTCGTGTCAAGACGGCTACGAGAAACGGGGTGATGCGTGTGTCGGTAAGTTTCTGTAGCTTTTATATAAAAACATCTATCTAATATCGAATATATAATTGTAATATTATTCTTTGTGCAAATAAAGCCATTATTGGACTTTCTTACTAGATATGCGCTTGTTCGCATTTCCACAAATTTACCTATATCGAAGAAGAATGTTTTCCCATTTGCAGACGTAAACGAATGTCACGAGGAAGGTTTATGCCCACCTCCTGGCAAGTGTGTGAACCTGCTGGGCTCGTACCGCTGTGTGTGTCCGCGCGGGTTCCGCCTCGACCTCGCCGGCGAGCGCTGCCTCGACCGCGACGAGTGCGAAGACGGACGCTGCCAGTCGCCGTGCAGGAACTACGCTGGAGGATACCGCTGTGACTGTCCTGCTGGTATGTACAGCTTCATGAAGTAGTGTTAGATTCGCTTCGACCTCGCCGGCGAGCATTGCCTCGACCGCGATGAATGCTAAGACGGATTCTACCAGACACTTTGCAGAAAATACGTTGAAGGATACTGTAGTGAATTCAAGATGAAAATCAGCGTCAAGCATTCGTGTCTGATATGAAGCTAATCTGGGCACCCATTTGGTTTAGCCGTAAGACACTTACCTATGATCGTTATCTTGTCAGTCCATGAACTGTGTTGCCAATTTTTATTATTATTTAACTTCTGTATTTTAGTTTTTTTACCATAGTCCTTAATGCCGTGTCCAAAAACGTTTTGAACTTTCGTAAGACCTTAAAATGTACGGGATAGTTATTATGCTTCTACCGCTACTAGTCCTGCCCTCTGTCGCCCAATTATTACGTACGGAACTTCAACAACTTCAACTTCGTGCAAGTTTTAGCCCGAGCTGGACGGTTCCCAAGCGATATATAAGTTTTTGTGTGAAGTACTAGATGGCGTTGTTTAAAATTATGTATTATCTATTGAAAATATCCAATATTAACAAAGTCGACAATAACAAACAAACAAAAATATTGCTATACTATTATTTTATCCCTTTCAAAGAAGAAAAATTACTTACTATTAATAATGTACAAAACGAAGTTAAGACGCCAACAAAAAGAAGTGAACTTTCTTTATTAATGGCGTACCACATTCAGTTGATTTAGTCAACCAATTTTGACGCATCTTTCACGTGGCTATTATCTTATATCTTCATAGGATATCGTTTCGACTTACTCATATACTGACGATTAGATATGTGTATGTATTTATATCGTTACGCAGGCTCGGTGCGCGCGGCGCACGGCGGCTGCGTGGCGGCGGACGCGTGCGGCGCGCGGCCGTGCGGCGCGGCGCCGTGCTTCGCGGTGGCCGGCGCCTACCGCTGCGGCTGTCCCGCCGGCTACGGCTGGGACGCCGCCCATGCCGTGTGCTTGCAGGTATGTACTGCACCCAGGGCGCTCCTGGCACCACGGGGAATTAATAAAGGTATTATGCATAATAAATTAATTCTTAATTCCTCATTCTGAATTTATTATTGTGTAGCTAGCCGGAGGCTGTGCGTCAGCTAGCTGTTTATACGGCTGCACGTCGTTCGGCGAGTCGTACCAGTGCGGCTGTCCGGCGGGCTACCAGCTCGTGGGCGCGGGACACTGTCTCACCGCTCTGGACGGAGCGCTTCCTCCTGATGATATAGGAGATGCTCCCGTGTTTCCTGTCAGAGATCAGTACAAGATTGGAGGAGATAAAGACTTGATATCTACTGAAGGATGCTTCAGTTGTAAGGTGAGATAAGCTACTATTAGTATTGCAATAGAACTTATATTTTAGCAAAATTATGTCATTTATAACTGTTTCTGAAATCAATTTAATTTATAAGACTAGAATTAACTGTAGATTTGACTGTAGAATAGAATCTTTGTGTTTAGTAAAATTTTTCTGCATTTTCTTTGCGCATTAAATTATGTTGATTTTCGCAGGTAAATGGACGCAGACGAAGGGCACCTGATGAGGCAATAGTGTTCGCGAATGGCACAATGGTGGTCAGGAAACGAAAGAGGCGTAGTCGTCGTGAGTATAATTATGTTCATACAATTATTATAATTTTATAATTAATTATTATAATTATAAGTTAATATAATTATGTCCATTAACGTTATAATGATTTATCTTTTAGGTGAAGAGGGTTATTTTGGGGTTTAAGGAAGAATGCCATTCATTCCGTGGCATATGGGTTGCTCTAAAAGCTCGAACTTAAGAAAACTTACTTTTTTTGTGTTAAAAGGTTTAAAAAAAATGACAATGACGTGCGTAATAAAATCGTGATATCTTCGAAATCATCAATTTTTTCCCCCGGCAGGCCGGCGCTCGCTGCTGGCGCCCGAGGCCGAGCTCATCGTGGTGCGCGCGCGCGCCCGCCAGACGTGGGCGCGCGCGCCGCTGCTGCGCCTCGTGCCGGCCACGGGCGCCGCGCGCGCGCACTACCGCCTGGCCTACGGCGACCCCGCCAAGGACTTCGTGCTCAACAAGCGCGACGGCGCCTGGGCGCTGCGCCTGCGGAGGCACTTGAAGACTAACGTGAGGACCGAACCTTTACCTTTTCTCATCATTTCAGTAGCACATTTGAATCTAGTATTATTTATCTTCGGTATCAAGCACTAAGTGTCAGACACTTTAGGTTTTTGGCTCTTGAGAATCATGAGTCTCATTTATACTCTTGCTTTATTCATCATCTTTCATCATCATCATTATTCCTATAAGTCATAAAGAATGTGAATGAAAAGTTATTAAAATTCAATGACATATTCAGGACCTAAACAGATATGAAGATAGGCAAATAAATACAGTAAATCAAGTAATTTTATTGTCTCAGGCAACAATGGAGAGGCAGCTGGAGCTAGAAGCGCGGTTCGTGGCGCCGCCCGCGCCGGCGCGGCGCAGGAGCCGGCGCCACGCCGCGGCCGCGCCGCTGCGCCTGTACGTGTCCGTGCGCATCGCGCCCAGCCACTGAGCGCTCACAGCGCAGGCCAGTACAAACCGCCGACATACCACACACTACTAGGACTTAATGTTGATAAAGCTGAGACGATATCGATAAAAATATTCATTGGTGTTTACAGATATCGATCAACTGCAGAAGTACTTTACTAGTTACTGGACTATTTTTTGTTAAAGTCTCTTTTTTAACCTGTTCTATTTGCGCAAATGATGTTTGCATGTGCTCTGAAGACAAGTGTGTCAGCTTTAACTTTGTCGATAGTGTCTATTATTACGTGTGGGGTATAGAGGTTATTTGTACTGCCAAACTGTGTCCAGTAGTGAGACGTGTAAATATATTCCGTATTTAAAACACTGCCAACTTTTACGACTGCCAATTAGAAAAAATAATCAAATTCGATAAAATAAACGATTGGAATATATCGATAAAGTCTCACTACGCAACGAAATTTGATGTGTCATTGAAATGATAGACTGGTTCTGTTTAATGTGTGACTAAATATTATGTGTCGACGGAATTATTTTATAATGTTCATGTGAGGATCGATTCAATGACTGCGAGTATTTTTTATCATGTTTTATTTTTACATTATCAATATGGCCGTCCCCACAAAATATTTGCCGCATGTTCCCATCGGGTCGGATACCCGCACCGACCTCGTCGGCAGTATTAAATAATTTGTGTGAGATTGAATGCATAATACGTAGTTAGTTGACGATTGTTTCGAAATCTTGGATGTACAATCGATGTTTGTTACGAGTTAAATCGATTATTTTATAATGTTAACGATACATCACTAGTTGATTTGCCATTGATATAAAAAGCCAGTGAATAAGATTATTCTCATTTATACTAAGTGAATTAATTTAATTTAAGGTCCTTTTATCAAAATAACTTGTTCGCCTAATCATACGACAGATGAATTATAGACAACGATTTTTAAAACATACATGACTATGTATTATAATAATTATATAAAAAGAGTGATCGTTATTAAGCCAAGTTAATAGTACGTGATTTTAATACCAGCATACCTAAGAGATTTTTCAAAGGTAGTCATGACTGAGAGTCATGTCAAACTCTGACACTAGGTTGTTCACCAATCATTTGAAAAAAAAAACGATGAATTCACAAGTTTGATTATAACATTGATTACTTTAATCGACTTAAAATCGATAAGTAAACACAAACTAGTGCAGTGCTATTTTCTCTATTATGTGTCAATCGATTATTTTATGTAGCTATTAATTAACGAGTCGAATTTTGACCAAAAGGCGACCTCTAGTTACCTAATAAAATAGGATGTGGAACATCTCTATAAACATTAGTTAAAAGGACTTTAAAATATATACGATGATAAAAAGAATTATTTATTTTTATTTCAATTCTGAGCTCTAACTTCTAACCTCCTGCGGTTATAAACTAAATATGAAATCATTTTATATTTTTTTAAGAAAAACTTTGGCGCTTATCGTTATCTAAAAAGTACAAAATCCAATGCAATAGTTTTGTTTTGTAAATATGTGTATACAAATATTAAAATTAATATAAAATATTTAGTTATTTTAATGAAAAATATTTTAAGAACTATTTTAACTTAGTTTTAAGAAAAAGTGGATCAAAATGAAATTATTAAATTTATAATTTGAATTTTTTCTTTTTACCCTCTCCCTCTCTAATTTTAAGTTCAACCTTATATGGAGCATATACCTACATTCGTTTAGGGGCCAGGGGATTATATTTCACCTGGCTGTTGTCGGATCAGACCTCTGGGTTTAGCCACGTGAACTGCCCACGTGAGAAGCAATCCTCCCTTAAGTCGATACCGTTACTTTTAACATCAGACAACATTATATCAATGATCATTGTTAAGCAAACTTACAAGGCAAATCACAGGGGCTTCAATTCAAAGGCATATTACAGAGTATAAACAGTATAAATACCAATTACTCCGAGCACATCCGAGTGCTGGAGTGCTGTTACTCGCGTTAAAGTTATTAGGTAGGTTAGAGTTGCGCAATAGCATGACTGCAGGTAAACCAACTTTTCAGAGTTCGTGAAAAGGCAGGCTCGATAGGTGAACGCTATTAAGGAACTCCATGGGATAGAAAACTGATGCTTCATTTGTATATGATACTGAATCGACTTACCTTTATACGACTCTCCAAGGACTTTAGTAATATAATTTACTAGTTTCGAAAGACACGTGGCGCCTTATATTATCGAAGATCTATCTTATCTAATCCTCTATAATTCCATAGGTACTTAAAATAGAACGAGTCTGTGACCCGCGGTTGTCAGCTATGGGAGGTTTTCTTAAGTACAAAAATTACCTAAGCGTATCGTTTACCATTTGCAGTTCAGAATCCTTATTTTTTTAAATGAGTATAAATTTAATGTGCCAGAGAGATTTATGAATCGTTGCGCCGTCACCAACTTGTGTAACATCATCTTCAACAGAAAATGTTCACCCATCATAGCTCATTTTTACACACACTTTCAAAGTTCTTTATATTGTGGTTTTAGCGTGTAGCGAAATATGGAGTTTCTATTGATGCAGTTATTGGCACTTAAAGAGGTTTATACCCATCGCAGGAACCTTTTAAAGATTAGAATAAAAATGCTTTATTTATGGCTCTATTTGTAAAGAAAATTTCTGGTACGTCAATGTGACACGCAGGTAATTATATGACGGTCGGATCGTGAATTAATTTTGGATCGCATAGATTTTTTTGTATGATACTTTTTAGTAAGTACTTCTCATAAAATTCTGTGCCGACCGGAACGAAAGAGTGAAAGGATCCGTCTCCTGTATTTTTCAATAATAAAACAGTGATAAAAGACCACGCACAATGGCGGAAAAACCACGGGAAGAATACTCGTGTGAGATGTACAGTAATAAGTTCTTTTTCTTGTGCGCGATAGGGGGCGCAGTTGCGTGCGGATCTACCCACGCTTTCGTGACACCACTAGACCTCGTCAAGTGCCGCCTGCAGGTGGACCCCATGAAATATAAAAATATATTCAATGGGTTTCGCATCTCCTACGCAGAAGGCGGTCCCGCCAATCTCGTAAAGGGCTGGGCACCTACTCTGATTGGGTATAGCTTGCAAGGTGCCGCCAAATTCTGTGGCTACGAATATTTCAAATACAAATATGCCAATATGATTGATGAGGGTGACGCGTATCTTTATAGAACCTGGCTGTACTTGGCAGCCGCTGCATCTGCCGAATTAGTCGCAGATGTTTTCTTAGCGCCTTTTGAGGCCACCAAGGTGCGGATACAAACGACGCCAAACTATACATCACAGATGTTGCGCGCTATGCCGCACATGCTTTCCACGGAAGGCTTCGGAGTGTTCTACAAAGGACTGCCTCCGCTCTGGGGACGGCAAGTGCCTTACACAATGATGAAGTTCGCTTCATTCGAGAAAACATTGGAGTTTTTGTATGATAATTTGGTACCAAAAGCGAGGGAAAAATGTTCAAAAGGCGAGCAATTAATAGTAACGTTTACTGCGGGTTACATTGCGGGCGTGCTGTGCGCGTTGGTATCACATCCATCGGATACGATAGTGTCCAAGTTGAACAAAGATCCGAGCGCCACTATTGGCGGCATAATAGCGGAGGTTGGTCCTGTGGGCATCTGGCGCGGATTGGTGGCGCGTATCATCATGATCGGTACACTCACGGGGCTGCAGTGGTTTGTGTACGACGCGTTTAAGGTGTACACAAACATGCCTCGCCCGCCACCTCCAGAGATGCCAGAATCACTCAGAAAGCGACTGGAAGAAGAAGCCAAGAAGAAGTAGTTGTTTGGGAAAAAAATGGTGTCTGTCCCCTATTCATGACCCGTGGTATTTGATCCGTGACTTTGATGATAGTTACTTTCATAACTGTAGCGGTTTTGTTATGATTTTTGTATTGATTACCATGATTTCCATATATTTATATGTTACATTTAATTGTTGTTTATAAAATAATCGGAGGTCTAAGTTTCAACATACTGCGGTTATTAACTATAAAAAAATTGTATAATTTATATTTTACATAATTTTTTTACAATCTCAATAAAAAGTCAAACAAACAAACAAAGAGTTTTATATTTTTAACGTTTTAACCACCTAACAGCTGTCTTTTTTCAGGGTTCCGTACCTAAAGGGTAAAAACGGGACCCTATTACTAAGACTCCGCTGTCCGTCTGTCACCAGGCAGTATCTCATGACATAGCTAGACAGTTGAAATTTTCACAGATGATGTATATCTATTGCCGCTAAAAACAGAATAAAATAAATATTTAAGTGGGGCTCCCATACAATAAACGTGATTTTTGGATGTTATTGCTCGATATCAATAACGTCAACAGGTAGACTCTTGAATGTTTAATGTTGTATAGATAATGGTACGGAACCTTTCGCGCGTGAGTCCGACTCGCACTTGGCCGGTTTTTTATTGGTGAGTGTGGCTTAGCCCCTCATAGCCTTTTAGCAGGGGCTTTGCATCAGCATCTTCTCTTATCCAGTTATTTCGGTCATTTATTCTTTCTTTAATCTAAAACACTCGATTGTAGTATTCTGCGGTGGTAGCTTAGTGGTATGACCGTTGGATTGTCAAGTCAAAGGTTTTCGGTTCGAACTCAGGCACACCTTAGGGTTTATGAAGTCACCTCTGAATTTAGTGTGCATAGGTATCCATGAGTTGCCGGCCTGTGGTCGTAGGGCTTAGGTGCAGTCCGCCTGATCCGAAGAGGGACCGATATGGTGGCGCGACGTGTTCCGCGCACGCGCCACACAAAAAATTCGGCGGTGGCTAGGTGGCGGTGGTATACTTTCTTTATCGTATGTTTGATGGACAACCAGAATTCGAAAAGTCCGATTGCGTGGGTTTTGAATTTACGACTTTTGCATTGGCATTCCAACCTTTAAGTTATCACGTTACTAACGACGGTGCTGAGAGTGTCTGCATTGGCGGGTCGAAACCTGGCTGACCTACTGTGTACATTACGCCCTTTCTGTTAAACATCTATATTCTATTGTACAGCTTGGCAAAAGAGTCTGAGTCGGTAACAGCTGGAACTAAAAATAAAAATCTAAAATGAAAGTAGGTACAATAAAAATCTTAAAAAAGGATTTCTAAAATAATCATAGATAGGATTCGGGACCGAAATCTATGTATTTATTTCATAGATAGAATACTCTATAAGCAGGATACTTTTTTGATACTTCGTTTAAGTCTATGCGGCTCTCTTGGTAAAGAATGTGAAGAACAATAATTTGTCTGTCATTTCAATTAACTTCAATGTGACAGCATAAGCTTAAAATGATGGGCTATGGCATAGAATTTTTTAGTAGACTTTTTAGTGAGAATCTTTCATCAAATCCTATACCAGCGAACATCAAATAGTGTACTCGGAAGGACTTGTCTCCTGTATTTTTCAGTTATAAAACTTACGAAAAATCTCGCACAATGTCGAAGGATAAGAAAGAAGAAGTGTTTTACTGCCAGCTGTACAGTCATAAGTTCTTTATACTCTGCGCAATAGGGGGCGCAGTAGCGTGCGGCTCTGCACACGCATTCGTGACACCGCTGGACCTTATCAAGTGTCGCCTGCAGGTGGATCCCAAGAGATATAAATCTATTATAAATGGGTTTCGCGTCACTTACAAAGAAGGCGGTGCCTCCAATCTCGTGAGGGGCTGGGCACCTACTCTGATTGGGTATAGCTTACAAGGTGCCGCCAAATTCTGTGGCTACGAATATTTCAAATACAGATACACCAATATGACCGATATAGAATCTGCGTACATTTATAGAACCTTTATATACATGGCAGCCGCTGCATCTGCAGAATTCTTCGCAAATATTTTGCTATCGCCCTTCGAGGCCACCAAAGTGCGGATGCAAACCGCGCCAGGCTACACGTCAAAGATGCGGCTCGTAATGCCACACTTGTTATCCGTGGAAGGCTTCGGAATGTTCTACAAAGGAATTGTTCCACTGTTGGGGCGGCAAGTGCCTTACACAATGATAAAGTTCGCTGCATTTGAAGGGACACTGGAGTTTCTTTATTCTAACATAGTTTCAACACCGAGGGATGAGATGTCGAAGCCCGAACAATTAATGGTCACATTCACCGCAGGGTATATCGCGGGCGTGCTGTGCGCGATAGTGTCACATCCGCCGGATACGATAGTGTCTATGTTAAACAAGAATCCAACCTACACTTATAAGGGGATAATGGAGCTATTAGGCCCTGCAGGCTTGTTGCGCGGGTTACCGTTGCGTATCGTCATGGTCGGTACACTCACGGGGCTGCAGTGGTTCGTGTACGACGCGTTCAAGGTGTTCGCAAACATGCCTCGCCCGCCACCACCAGTGATGCCGGAATCACTCAAAAAGAGACTCGAAGAGGAGGCGAAAATAAGAATGGAACAGGAGAAAAAGAGATTGGAAGAAGAGTTGAAGAAAAAACTTGAAGAAGCAGCAAAGAAAAAGTAACCATAGCGTTTGGGAAATAATTTGTGGCCGCCGGCCGTCCGTGTGTTATTTAGTCCGTGGCAGTTTGTATTGTAAACTTTTATGAAAGGGTAAGATTTGTTATTGTTTTTTATTTTTATATTGATTGTTTTGATTTCGTAATGTTTGTAAAATAATAATTGGTAAAGTTTAAAACATAACAAAGTAGTTGTTATTTTCATCTTCAGTAAAATCATAAACTGATCCAAATCTGGAAATGGGCTCGCCAATAGATTCACTTTCTCCAGATCCCGGAGTCTAGTTCACTTTGAAGGGTTCAGGTCACAGGCTATGACAGGGACCTGGACACCTGGACAATCGATGCAATGAAAATACAGAGTGTAATTTTACCAGATTTTAGTCGGTTCGATTCAAGTGTGTGGCAAGCGAATTTTCGAAAATCTTTGAATGCAGTTTTCTTTCTATTCAAAAATAAAGGATATTTTTCTTCGAGTAAAATTTTCTATCTACAGTATTAAGAGTACTTTTCCTTTAGGTGGCATTACAAAATTCCAACCTGTATATACAGGTTGGAATTTATTACACGGTTATGTATTAACCTAACACATGTGAAGTAAAAGAATACGTACTGTTGTGTTTTGTTCAGTCAGTAAAGCACAATCTCGATTCTCGGACCACACTGGTTGAGCCACAGCAACCTGGGTTGAGTACGGACATCCCTGTACCTTCCCACGCTGATCTGGATAGCGCAGGGATTGCATGTGAGCGCGTGTAATGACGTCGCAAATGTTAAGAATGTTTCTAATGCTTAAGTTATGTTTATACTTAAAATTAAGAGTCCAGGTTTTCATAATGAATTACGCTGAAGTGGCAGTGGGCTGAACTGACGGCCGATGGGGCAGAAAGGTTCTGGAATGGAGGCCACGTACCGGCAAGCTCAGCGTAGGACGTCCACCCACAAGGTGGACAGATGACCTAATACAGGTCGCGGGAAGCCGCTGGATGTAGGTTGCTTCCAACCGGCCAATCAGAGAGTCATTGGGGGAGGCCTCTGTTCAGCAGTGGACGTCTTATGGCTGAAATGATGATACGTTGTATCTGTTGCGCACGCGGGACCACTTAAACAGTTTGTCTCTAAAAATTAATACAAACTCAACCTTAGCGACAAAAAACGAAATTAGTTGATCTTCCTATTATTTATATAGGTATTCCTTTGGTTCACGCAATCCAATAATAAGTAAATCTATTCTGGTAGCGTTAACTTCAATAAAACGGTATATATGTTGCAGTCAAAACTCTTAGCCGGTCAAAAGTACTTTTGACTGGTAAAATCAGGCAAAAGTACTTTTGACTGCACAGGTTGGTCAATAGTAGTTTTGCCGGTAAATCATTGGTTAATAGTGCTTTTAACTGTAAATTTGCGGTCAAAAGTGGATTTGACTGACGCTCCAGGTCAAAACTACTTTTAACCGCTAGATAGTCAGTCAAAATTACTTTTAATCGTTAGGAGTGGAAATTAAAGGGCACTCATTTAAAGAGGCAGTACAAAATATTGAATGAGCAGTTACGTGTGGTAAAATAGTTTTTGTGATAGGCTATCATTTAAACGATAATTTTGGTAAGCTATAAAATTGATTTTACTTGCTAATAATCTAAATAAATAAAATAATAAAAATAATCTTTATCATATAATTGACGGAGCCCCGCTTCGCGGGGCTCCTACTTCTGGGTGGTTTTAAAAAAAATAACAACGAAGGGGAAGGCGAGGTCTATTCGCTCGCTTCGCTCGCTCACACGACCCCGCCATCCCCTTCTAACCTAACCTGTCCGATTCGGGGTGCCCTAAAGTCCATACACAGAATCGTAATCTGCCGAACTATTTATCGAACTGCTCATTCCATCATTTTTACCGCTCATTCAGTTATTGGACTGCTCAATTATTTTTAGAATTGACTTTATATGATAAAATAACCGACTGACACGACCAGTCAAAACTACTTTTGACGGAATCAGTTGGTCAAAAGTACTTTTGACCAGCTTCATTGGGCAATAGCACTTTTGACTGTTATTTCAGTCAAAAGTACTATTGACGAAAGCCTATGGTCAAAAGTACTTTTGACTGATTTTGTCAGACAAAAGTAGTTTTGACCGGTTAAGGGTTTTGACTGTAACATATATAAGGGACTCCGCCACACAGGCATATTTAAAAATACTATCGGGAAACTGGTTATAATGGCACGAGACGGTCGTATACAAAGGGGCAGGGATCCTCTCTGGCAATAACAATAATATGGGGATTTATTCAAGCACGGGGCCCCACTTACCGGATTTAACCGACCCGATCCGGTTAGTGACCAGCGGTAAATGGAGCCCGCACCCGAACTATGTTTTATAAGTGGTCGGATCATGATCTCAAACACTGGCCGACCAATTTAACATAATCTAGCGGATACGAAGCCCCTGTTCACGAGATATTTCTATTTGTTTTATGATTTAGTAAAAACCGTTTTCTGAAGAAGCCTATTTTGTTTTATTTGGAGTTATTTTTGTGTGAGAACATTTGACGTAAATCTGCCGCGATTTGGATAAAGAGGTAAGGCCTTTAGAGTGTTCCTTTTATCATAATATTGTACACATATTTATATCTTTAGATACATGTTTCTGATTCACGTTTATGTGAACAAAGAAATAATCATCTAACATTATTAAGTAAATACTCTTGGGAGAACACTTCGAAGATGACACCAGGGAAAACTGATATATTACTGTGACATCTTATGGTTTGTCATTAAACTTAAGTTAAATAGGTACAGTCAGCTCGAAAAACTCGAAAAAATGTAAACATTAATTTAATTTTTTATTTTACACTGGCAGTTTTGTTGTAAATATACGCCTTATTATGTCTTATATGTATAGTATACCTACTTACTACTAACAAGAAGGTATCATAGCGTCTTGCCTTGAAGATTTCTTGCATTTACCTATTACCTAATGCTGCTCACTGTACACAAATAAAGTTATAGGCACCTATATAGGTATGTTGTGTAATTTGAAGCAACAGAAACGTAAATATATATGAATCGCGTCGGAAGCGACTGCCTAAATATTTACATTGATGTTCATCACATCTTTCTTAATAATAACGGATTTATGTGTTCACAACAAGGAAATGTAGTCTTTATGTTGTTTATAATAAAGTTTAAGTTAGGTATAGACGTGCAGAGCATGTATTCCGGCCACGATATGACGACAAGTTAGGAAGTCTGCTAAACTTTGTCGCGTTTCACAAAAGTTACCAAATCGAATTTTTGTTGAGACTCGATTCGAAATACAGTTTTAATATCGGAAAATATTATTTTATACTTTAAGAAACGCTGCAAGAGGTTCCATAGTAAAGTTAAAAAATATATTGACTTTAAGTAGTTGTGAAATCTAAGATATATGTGAATAATACTCGTATGTAAAAAAGTAATTATCACTACTTAGTATAAAGTCGCTTTCTCTGTCCCTATATCCCTATGTATGCTTAAATCTTTAAAATTACGCAACGGATTTTGATGCGGTTTTTTAAAATAGTTGATAGTATAGTTGATAGTGATTGAAGAGTAAGGTTTATATGTAAGTATATTGCACCCGTGCGAAGCCGGGGCGGGTCGCTAGTAATTAATAAAACGAAGTGAAGGGAGCGATTTACAAACTGTAGAGAAAAAAATGGGAACTTTCAAACTTCTTTAAAAAAAACTATGAATTTAAAAACTTTAGACTCAAAATTTTACATATTACTAGTGGAGAAGCCAGATATTGTCTTGCCCGAACGTTGGCTAACTCAGCTATAGAGAATCTAAACAGTCTAAGGACCCACTCAGAAAATGAAATGAAAATCGGTCCAGGCATTTAGGAGTGCAGTCTTCTTCTTATCGTGTCGATGGCAATCTAAATTGTGTCAGCCCAGAACTGGGCTACGAGATTGGCGCCTCCAGTAGCGTCCATCAGTTCCTGTAAAGAACAAACGACAGGGCATGCAGGGCAAGATATTAAGTGCCCCATCGTTTGTGGGACAGCACCACATTTACACTCCATGGCAGAGTCATCAATAAACCTCCACCTGAGCAGGTTTTCTTTGCTTCGACCAACCTGGGTCCGGAGTCTATTTAAAGACTTCCAGGTCAGCCATGGCAACTCATGACCAGGCGGAAGACTTTCAGCAGGTGAAATAAATGGGCTTGGTAGGGATGCACTGTCTCGCCACAGAGTGCAGTGGCACGCGTAAATTTAATTTAAAAATTAATATTTTAAGATATTAGCTTACGCTTACGGCTTAGCCGGCGTAGTATGTTGGTAAATTTTAGCCTATGAGTTATTATATATAGATATAGGTACAGTTATATAGATATCTCTAAAGTTTCGTCAAATTCCGTACAGTAGTTACAAAAATCCATACATCTTCACAAATTTTCACATTTATAATATTTGTAGGATTACTAGAGATATACCTATATAAAAAAATATTTAAATTTAAATAAACATATAGCTGTGATACTGAACATGTACAAATTTATTCTTGATCCATAATCACAGACTTAATAAGATACTACGCATTCCATAATATCTAGTATTATTGATCAAAGATGTAGGCTATATAGTAGTACAATGTATATATTCTCGTCTTTTATTTTGAATCCGTCTTTTTCTTTTCCTTAGTTTTCTTATTTAAAACAACTTAACCCACCTTGGAATAAGTAGGCAACATTTTTTCTCCACGTAGTTCATACTAGGATTATCTCTAGTATCGTAGGAGCAATTACCTGTGGGTCACATACTCGTGCGGAAACCCACGACACCGAGTACAGATATATTGTCAAATCAACTAGTCATTCATCATCAGTCATCATGTCGTCTCCTGAACTAAATAGCTTCATTCAAGTTTATAATAAGCTTAATAAATTAGAATACTTACTCAAAGATTTATTTTATCCTAGCTGTCATTTCATTTCACGAATAAAAGACTTTTCCGAGAGCGACTGACTTTTGTTATGCGGTCGTTGTTAGCGGACGATCTTAGCATTTCTAGAAATTTTCTCAATCTCTCTTCATAACTAGTTGCACAACTTTTCAATGGCATTGCTGGAACTTGCAAATCAAATAACTTGCAAGCACGGAATCGAATCCAATAAACTACAACGGAAATAATTGAAAAAGTTCCGATTTAAACGGTCCCACTCTAGTGAACAACAGTTTAACGCAAGTTTATCGTCGGCAAATCGCAGCGGTGCGCAGCGGTGCCGCAGCGGTCGGGCGCGACAGCAAAACTGTATTAAGACAGCCAGACAGTAGCGAGTTGGAAAACTAGAGAACCCGATGTAGAGCCGCCAAGAACGACATCACTACATGAAATTAGGGAGTATCAGCACAGTTTAATTTTTTTTAGCTATTACGATAGAATCTATTTTGTTATCTTACTTTTATTGGAATATTTATTTGTATCTCTTACCTTTGGCTTTTCTTTGGAAGACTTAAATAATATTGTAATTTTGATTTGAATACTAAAGTTTTACGAGAGGGATTTCAACCTGCGGCTACTGGTAAAAGCCCTGTCGCTCTGCTACTAAGCTATTCGTAACCGAGCTCGTGTTCTAGAAATTCTCTTCTCTTACATTTGCCTCTTGTACGGAGTACTTAGAGGAATAAAATCTATTGTTTTCGTTGGAATCCACCTTTTAAACCATTTTAAAGTCAAGTAAGCCTCATTGGTCTAAGCACGAGGTCCTGGGTTCGATCCCCGGGACGGGCAAAGAGTTATTAAGTTTTTCCATTAGAAAATTCGCAGTAGCAGCACGGACTCTGGAATTGTGCCCGGTAAATGGCAATAGGCTCGCCTCCTATTGGGACTTATAACAGCCGGCGAAACGTGGGTGTAATGCATACACCTCTGACTACCCCCCTCTGGGAAATACAGGCGAGAGTCTATGTTATGTGTAAATTTTTTTAGTGTAGTAATTTTAGTTGATCTATTTTGATATCGATCTCTGGTATTTCCAGTGATCTTACATCTATGTCCGACTTGGCCGGCTCTGCTCGAGGATAAGTTTCTATCGTCAGTCGCTTTCGTCTGCACAATACAGCGCTGAAGGTAAACTGTACTGCTGGTACACTACCCTCTGAACTAATCGCTGTCCAGTATCCATGGCACTGATCTTAAATGAGTTATCGAATATTTGCGGTTTGAAAGTTCAGGGGATTTTAGTTTTTAATCGTTTTTAGTTGGTTTTTACGGTAGGTCATTATGGTTTAACAAAGCTGACCGCGTACGAGAGAGATGGAGACAATGATATCGTCTCTCTGTGCTGTGGAAGACTCGGTATGCTTGGTGGAGTGAATTCTCTCACCTCAATTGGTGAGAGGCCTTATGTAAATTAAACATAAATATTTATTTTTTATTCTTCTTTCTTTATCGTATGATTCATGATTTCGTGATAGCCTAGCCAGAGGTCTCAGGTTCGAATTCAAGGCGTGCACCTCTGACATTTCGTAAGTTATGTGCGTATTATATATTAATTGTCACTTACTCTGTGCCTCGGACAACACGTAAAGCCATTGGCGCTGCGCCTGATCTCTCCCCGGTTGTGTCGGATTGCCGACCCATCGGACTATGAGAATGAGGGAATAGAGACTGCACCTGGTATGCAAACACACGTATGCACTAAAATGTCTTCTGCATAGTTGGCTAATCACCGTTGAGATTGGCCGCTGTAGCCGAAATTCGGTCTGCAGAACATTATTACATAATTATGAATAAAGTAAATATACAGGGTGTATCCGAATTTGTGGAGTTCCCTTAAACGGTAGGTTCTAAATTTTAAGTTTTTTTTTCTTAATTGTTTTTTAATTAAAATCGTACCAGAGGGTAATAATAAGATTATTTGAACTTATTGCTAGACAAAAAAAGGCAAATTTTATTTTTATGCAAGTTAAAACCTGTGCAGCTATATCAGCAATAGAACCTATGGTTTACGGGAAGTACACGGATTCGGATACATCCTGTATAATCCCCTTCATAAAACACCTCTACCAAAATTGTTAAGTAACACATCCGGGTGATTACGTAACATCTACTTAAAACAAGTTAATGTCAAAAGCTGAAGCTGTCAAATTGTATTTCAGTTCCCTCTAAAGTCTCCACTTAGAGGATCGGAGACTCAGCTGAAGCAGCAAAATCATGTCATGGACGTTAACAAAATTGCTCCTCAAATCCGGTTACATCAGCTATTATTGTTATTGTCTTTCAAGATACAATAATAAATAATATCTGTCAGTTGCTCCTCGACGTCAAATTGTATTTAATTACTCAGGAGTCAGGACCTTTCCATAAGTATAGCTCGACACCTATACTTACAAAATGTTGTATACTGTGGAAATTAGTAAATTCTGGCTTTAAATAGTTGAATGATTAATATCGAATTACTTTTGTGGTCTGATGGGATGGCAATCCGAAACGATTAGAGAGAGAACAGGCGTTAGCCCGACCGACGGTTTTACATGTTCTCTGTCGTAAGGAACAAGTAATATTAATTTAGAATACTCATATAACTATCTGAAAAGTCAGAACCTGCGACCTCTGACTGCAATTAAACTGGCAAGCCACTAGCTGTCGCTTATACACTGCATGCTATTAATAAGGCAGACAAAATTAGAGCGAATCTGGAACGTCTCATTACTGAATTTAGTAATCAAAAATTCGAAAACGCTTACGAGTTCCGCACCTACATACGGCAGCAGCGCGCATGAAAAGGTCTGAGCCGGATAAACGTTACAAAGTAATTAAAAGCTATAACGTAATTGGTGTTTTTCGACAGGACGCATCTCATGCTAATTTTAATAGCCTTTGGAAGATGTTTCACTTTGTCGTAACAAAGTAATTAGTGTGTATATGCGTTTCCGGGTAAATAAACGTTAAAGGGTGCTTTCGAGATAATTATAAGGTTGTGGTAAGAGGATAAGAGGGTAGTCGTTTGGTCGGATGTCGTTCCTAGTATGGGGGTATGGCACATTAAAGAGATAACATCTAATTCTATACTGTGTACTGATGACTTTTACCGTCGTTACGTTAAGTAGTCTTAAATGCGACAGCTCTGCTTTAAGGTCTGGGTTCGATTCGAAGATCGGTTAATAACAAAAAAAAAGTTTTGACTTTCATAACGGACGATCGGCTATAAAAACAATTAGATTTCAATTGTCTGTTTTACAGCTCCAAGTGGCTTTGTATTTATAGCCAACAATTTAGCTCTTAAAATGTGTTACAAAACATGTTACATTTTTTTGGTGAGTACGTAGTACTTACTATTACATCTCGATTTCACTAGGAAAAATCTACTGAAATATCGTATTCCGTTAATGATTTATTGTGCTAAAGATGAGTTGATTGATTCGAGCACGTGTCATGCGGACAAGACTATTCTGAGGAGCAAAGCTTTTGCAACTTTTTAATTAAAATGTTGACTTTATTCATAGAAACGAAGGTATCACATACTTCATATAACATCAATAAAACGCGAAAAATTTTCAAATATCTCTCTGAAGCATAATTTCAGCGATCGCCACGAACGGACTCTGTAAATTGTTGGGATCCTCGGGCCAACTTGTTATAAATCTACCAACTTAAACATGCAGTTGCTATGAATTTTATTGCATCGTAACAAGGGTTGTTTTAGCTTGGCATGGGTGAAAAATGCGTGGTAGGCAGTGGCCAAGACTTGTACGGTGGCTGGGTGAAAATATAGTGATAACAAGGAGTTGAGAAGGGTCCGTCGGTATGGTAATATACTACATTTATTGCTACCTTCTGAGGTTTCTTTGACGATTGGTTTTGCTATACTATAGATGTGATCTTATCTAGATATACATAATATATATAAAAGAGAAATACTACTTACCGAATCTACAAAAATATACTATCTAAAAAATTGAAATTTTTAAAACCTTGACAATTGGCTCGCTAAGAAAAAAATATAGAAATAACAGGATTGGAAAATATTGATTTCATGTAAGTAGTTAGAGTCTTAGGGAATTCCTAAAAATATAATATACATATGTTTCAGTATGTATTGACTCCGATGCCTTAAATTTACTTATGTTTAATATATATAAACTTTTTGTATAATATATATAAACTTTTTATAAGATAGTATTTATAATAGCCTAGTGGTATGACCGTTGGACTGGCAAGTCAAAGGTCGAAATCAGGAAATCAAAATCTTATGTTCGAAATCAGGCACGCCCCCGCTTTTTTCCTTTTCTTTTTTGGGGTGAGAAAAAGCCCTTTAACACGCACGCCTGACGAATTCATTTGCGTATTAGAAATTAATGATCACTTGCTTAAACAGTGAAGGAAAATATCGTGTTGAAACCAGCGTCCTTGAGGGATAATCTCAAAGGTGTGTAAAGCCATGTCAAAGGGAGGTTTAAACTCTGACATCAGGTTGTTGGTTGTTGTGTTATTAATCATATGACAAAAAAAAATAACAAAAAACGTTATTAGTCTCAGCAGTAGCAACACACGTACATCACCGTATCATGCTTTACTTTCTTTCTTTATCATATGGTTGATAAACAACCTGGTATTAGAGTTTAAACCTCTCATAGGTCTCTACATAGCTTTACACTAGTAAAATCTCTCAGATGTGCTGGATTCGTTGTTTTCCCTTACTGTTTTTAGCTAGTGATATTAAATTTCTAAAACGCACATGAATCAGAAAAGTCAGAGGCGCATGCCTGGGTTTCGAACCTACCTACGGTACGGGGCAGTCCAACGGTCATACCACTAAGCTATCCATTGTTTAACATGATCTACAGTGATCTCCCGTGTGTTTACACGACGAAGTTTCTTGAATACTGTTCTGCATAAGATGTCCGGAATACGAACGGATAAAATAGTCAGAGTGATGTATAATGTTTTGCATGATATATCGGAACACCGATATATTGGATTCTGAAAAGAATTTGTTGTTAGCGACAGCGAGTGTTGCAAAGTATGTATTCTTTGTGTCCGTTAGTGCAAATACGCTATAATTTTGCATAATATGCGATGAATAGATATGTATGTTTTTTTGTATATAATTTATGTACATACACTTAAAAACCTAATTATAAAGTTTTACATACACTAAAAAAAAAAACTTAAAAACTGGACTACAAAGTTTTGAATACTGAGCGTTGATTTATATAATTATTATTAACATAAAATGTGATTACTTATAACAGTATCATTACAAAATTATCTGGATTTAATTAAGATACCTCGTTTACCTGTTAAGATACTGTAGAAAGGTTTGCTTGAAGTTAGATACATTTTGACTTAATGTGTATACATATACGACAAACGTTATTCTACTCGTCACAAACATAGAGGACCCAAGTGTTGCTACAATCTCATCACCGTTTTTGTATCGATCCGTGTAAACATACTACAAACAAAAGTAGTCTTCAAACATCAATCTCATAAAACGTAGCCTCTTCTATGTTCTCTAAACGCATCTGATACTCTCTACATTTCATTATGAGATCAGCTTTAATATCAAAGTGATTAAATTAAAGATATTAGCAAGAGAGATAAAAATCTCATTTGATAATTACCCGGCTTTGGGCCGCCCGTAATATTACCTCCCTGCCCGAAGCCTGCCTTGATAACTTTGTACAAAATATACGCTAAAAAATTAAGTAATTAAAGATATTTTTAAATTCAGGTTCGTTTGCGAGGACTTTGTGAGTAGAGCATTTGTTGATTATGATTTTGAGTGTTATGTTTGGGTACAGTCGGAGTCAGAATTTGTTAATTAAAATAAATTGCGTTTCTTCGCAAATGAGCGCAAATTATGGTTAAGGTTTGGTGCAGTAAACGTCGAAATAGACTGTAGGCCCAGAAGTACTTCGAGCGTTTGTTTACAAAGGCTTTGGGATAAAATTCTGGGAAAAATTCAGCGTCAATTTGTTTTCAACCTAATAACGTAAATAGCCGGAAGTGGCTGAACATAGAGACACGGGCGTCCCTTACCGTTTCTTTGTTATAATAAACTGATGTGGAGCTTCCCAAACCAACAATCTAATTTCACACACCAATTCTTTCAGGCAAAAGCTCCAATCTTTTCAGTAATTCGTTAAAATTTGCCTCTTTCCCCCTCCCCGGTGAGATCCCCCCTCTGTGGCCCGGTGGAGCGAAGGCATAAAACACAGTATAATTCCCGGTCATTATTCACAGTTTTCCAAGGGATTTCGGGCGTGCGTAATGACTTTATTTGAAATGGAATTTTGTAAGATACCCGCCGCGGCCGTCCCGCGGGCTCGCTCATTGAATTACACACTGGCAGGAAGAATCAGTTTGTTTTAGGCAGGTGGGTTATTGATTTACGGTGTTTATTTTAACGGGAAGTTAGTATTCTGAACCGCCAAGTTCTTATTTATACAAAACGAGACTTGCAAGGCCCGAATTCACGATAATTGTTTTATTTCCTTATTTTCGGCTGGCGACATCTTTGTCTTGTACATTTCGTCTGTTCAGAGCAAATGGTTCATATTTACTTCCCTCATGTGCACAGCACATTTTTTCGGCGTTAATATTTCCAGAACATTTCGATTTTCTAAACGAGATTGAATAGCCATCTTAAAGGTAAGTTTGTTTACATGTGGTCTATGATACCATCGGATGGGTTCATGGTAAAAATATGCCTTTTTTGCTGATTCAACCACAACGTGCCTCCTTTAGAATATGTATCTAAAACTAACAAAAATGTTTTTGAAAATGTGACGACACGATATTATTTGCGATGGTTAAGAATGAAATGCCGCAGTATCCCGGTTTGATTCCCGCAAGAAACAAATGTACCTATATATAATCGACAGATTTTGTTTTAGTCAGCAGCAGCAGTCGGCGCAAGCATGTCAAATTCTATAACTGCATCTTATAGCCTTGATTCAGAAAAATATCCTCGAGCCTGGTAATGGTTTAAACAAAAATGTGTGTTTTACTTAAACCTCCAAAGGGTTTAAAAGGCACAACAAAAGACAACGTATCACACTAAAAAATAAGGGATCGTATAAAATCTTTATACTAAAGGTTCTTTATAAAAATCACATAAAGTCGACAAGAGTACGTAGAGATTGCCGCTAGCGACGACATTACTGTTGAGACATTTGACAAGCCTTGCACGTGGCCAATGAGGTTTTACGTCAATCAAATTCTTGGTATAAGCTTTCTAAGTAAGTTAAAGCGGTAGGCCATAAAACCACCGTTTCAACGGAGACATTTTGGGTAGATATCCACACTGAACGTTTTTTCTACCACAAATGTGTCTACTTTGACAAATTAAGACTACGTTCGATAAATCTTAATGTCAAATCATCTATGAAGGAATTGGCTAATGTCTACTGGTGGGAACGATGGGAACTAAATGATACCATCTCGACTACGTCTCTCTGACGATTAAGAGTTTCCAAATACGCAAATACCGCAATATTTTCAGTAAGAATTACTGTATTTGTCTCGTTTTTACTTCTCGGTAAAGATAAAGATGTCTAACTAATACTGTCAGTTTACGCGTGGTTTGCAAACTCATACTACGGGTACTAAAATAGAGATGCGACAAATAAAACAAAACAAAATAATATGAAGAAAATAGTATGAAGTTTACTCATACGCAAATTAATATCACCTGAAGAATGCCGCGTTTTTGTTTAATGATATTTTATCCAAATAAACCATTTTTTTGAGTGGTCAACTCCCGTTATCTCGCTTGATTGCAGTAAATTTTTTTGTCATAGTATCAAAAACAACAGACAGTGAGAGAGCAAATAAAATAATTAAAATTAGTGGCATGAAAACTTATTGCATCGCCTACTTTATGGACTGACATGAAATCCTAGAGGCGTGTATTTTGATCGGGCCGGATCGTGCACTCGTAAAGCTTCGCAGCTGCCATCAGTCAGCCGCAGCCCGTTTTATGGCCCCACTAGAACTCAGAAAACATTTCTGTCGTCGATACGGAAATAATTAAGAAATACTCTAGAATTTTGTGGAAATTTCCAATGGGTTTGCATTGGAATTCAAAGGAAAAAGACGTTTGACGAATAATATGCTTATTAGATGATAAATAAGGACATTTTTACAGTTTGTTGATCGTAGCGCTGTGGTACTGCTGATGTTGTCTCAATCTGTAAGGTCAGCTCGAGGATGGGTGGTTTATGGCATTTCATTTAAGCAATTTTAATTGATTCATATATGAGAAAGTACATTAGATTTAATCACTGTAGGTACTTTATATGATAGATGTTAAGCCAAGTTGAGGATTATATAAACGTCTTGAGTAATTCCAACATAGGTTGACCTCAAACCCGCCTTTACCATACTGGCTCTATAGTCACTACCAATAAAATCAATCTGAATTGAGAGACTGATTTCGAAATCATATTTAATAATAAGTAATAGTTTTAAACAGAAAATTAAACTCCGTCATTCTCACTTCATCGGCAAATGACTCATCAGAACACACGAGGGTGCAGTAAAATAAAAGAGAAATTGTATTTTTGCACTTCCGTGGCCAAGTCATTGAATAAACCGATTAAATAAAATTAACGATCCCATTCGTTTGGAGTTTAACTATACTTTGCTCTAAGTGTTGCAGTCGCATTCTGTTACTAATTGAAATTGACTTATAGCTATAATTTGTTGAGATCTTTAAGGTCTCATAAGTAGGGATGAAGTAATAAAGAAACGAATTGCAAATGCCGATTCGTCGTGACGAATTATCATACTTCTGGACGTATTCAATTCGTGATTTTTCACGATTCTTATAATCGTCTGAGATTTGCTCTTGCAAAATTTTAACGAATCGTGAAAATAAACATTCATATTATGGCGAACGTAAGAACGTTCTTATAACATTAGCATTCTAGCATTGGGTATTAATTAATTGTATGTAATTCCCTCGTGTTTCCTTCCACTTATGATCCTGGGTTCTTTAAGTACGGCGTGAAAAAGCTTATCCCAAGGCCGTCAAGATGATCATCATCATGGTCGTCATCATGCCACATGCTGGCTGCTGGGATGATGGCCATCACTATGGGACTCCACTGACTACTTTCCATTAGGCAGCATGGAGTTAATTTGTGCGGCAGTAAAAAAAAAATATCTTGTCAGCTTTTAATTTATACAGTTTTTCTATAGTTTTCCTTCCGAGATTCTAGATTTTTTTGGGATAAAAATTAATCTGGGTATGCATATTCCTCCAGCCCAACAATTATATGAATTTAATTAATTTATTTATTTATACTTCACGTACATAGATAGTACATAAGGCGGACTTAATGCCATAAGGCAGTCTCTCTCCCAGTCAACCTTTGAGTATGAGTCCTTCAGAGGTACAAAATAAAGTATAAAATATATATAAATGTTAATCTAATCAAGTATGTATTTTTCTGGCCAAAATCGCAAAAATCACGTTGATCTACTCTGCTCCTTTACATCGTGTAAACACACTTTCGTATTTAGGATTCAAATTATCCTAAATAAAACCTCACTTGAAAATATCTCCTAAATATAACCTATCGCATCCTACAATTTTAAAGCAGAATTTCGTTTTTCCTTAGCTCAGGGATTTCTATAAAAGATTTAAAAACACCTATAGCCGTTGGATATGGTCGGAGGCACGTACCGACTCAATGGATTTGAAGCTTACTTTACCCGGACGGCTAATCCTCCGAAACGAGCGAAAATCAAAAGCCAGGAGCTGTTTTTTTTCGCAACTTTGTCTAGTATATGGCGTCTGAAAAGTCTTTGACTGCGATGATGGCCAGTAAGTTAGTTGGAATTATTACAATTGTTTTTATAACAAAATCTATTTTTATTTTATTTTACATGAACTTAGGCTAAAAACCTATGCTATATGGGCTATAATGTGTAAGATTAATTTGTTATTATCTCAGTGAAGTTTTTTTTATGATGTTGGGATTTTTGTAGCAATGTATTATGCTCAGTTTCCATTCGAGAGAATAATATTATTATGTGCTATGGTGTGACTTGGATATTTTGTATAGAGTTTGCTATCAGAATATATACGCGCAGAAGCTTTCTGTGGTAATGCATGCGTTTTCGATCACTTCTTGGAGTTTTACAAAAAAATATTAATTGCTTTTGTTTTTATTATAATTATGTTAAATGGTTTGAACGCTATAACACCAGGATGTTACGAGACCAAGATCAGGTCAACGATGGTGGTCGCTTGTCTACTTGTCTAAAACTATCTTATTAACTTCTTCTTCTTCTTGAACACTCTTAAATTGTATCTATGCGGAAACACAGACTTAAGCAAGGAGTGAAATAACTTTCCGGGGTCTGTATTCCCGGAACATTATAACATTAACATTATAATTTGGAGATCTTCAAATCAAGAGTAAATAGGCATCTCAAAGACGGCTGTGCTCCATCGTAGACCACAATGCCGCTTACCATCAGGTGGGTTCGTGGTCAAACACATGCCTTTTCATTATTTAAAAAAAATAGTTCCATTTTGATATTAAAAAAACGATCTATAGTTCACAATCACGATTTTTAACAATCAGAACAAACTACAGATAGAGTAAAACACTTAAATATTTTGTAAAACGCCACTTATTGCATTTTTATTCTTTCAACAAAAAGTGCAGACTATTTTAACACGGATAGGACATGAAATGACAATCCCAATCGCAGCTTTTTCATCTCGCACGACAAAAGAGTTGTCTTTGAGTCGACCCGTTCCCGTTCATTCAACGGCGGGGAAGTGAGTGAATGAAAAGAGACAATGAACGAATTGCTTGGTCGAACGGACGTCAAAAGGAGACAAGTGGGAGGAGTATCACTATTGTATTGCAGTCCCACCAAGTTATCTGTTCAGGCGGACAAAATTGGAACTAGAAGATTTCCGTAGTAAATTTCTATGGTAACAGCACTATACTCACCACTAGCGACACCCTCTACTGAAGTTATAAGTTGGTGGTACTATACTCATGTGACGTAACGACATTGTTTGATGGATACTGTTTGGAGCATCTCACTGTTATTGATGCTTGATACGAATATTAGATTCTTATATCATTTTGTCACATGTGTCAGTTTCTTTCTGTACTATGTGAATCATGGACGAAATTTTTTTGTGAATTTTGTAGGCTTAGGTAAAATGCAAATTGCAAATTTTTCGTTTTTGTAAACTATGTATCTACACAGTTTAGAAGTTTGATAGGGCCTACCATACCTTTTTTCCAAAGCCCGGCTGAAGGCCGTAATTCTTTTTTTTTATTTAATGTAACCTTTAAAAAAGGTAGTTAGTCTTATACTATTGTTAGGTCCTAGGCACCCTACTGCCTATCCTACATATTATACTACACATGTACAATAAGGGCGTTGCCTAATTCAACTACTACTACATAATAAACGAAAGATCCTATATTTTGACTAATTTATAAAGCGGTTAAGTTTATATGTAGGTATGTTTGTTTACGTAAGTATGGCGGGAGTAAACTCCGGAACTACTGACCTGATCCTAAAAATTTTGTGGCAGGCGCGTGAGTAGCCATAGTCTATTTTTGGGATAAATTTGTTTCACTCGAACGAAGTCGCGGGGGATAGCTTGTCTTTGATATAAACATCTAAATTTTCTCCTCTCAACATTACCCAACTATAAATCGAATAAACACAGTGTAAAACCACGATCCACGATCTACACAACTCGTTCGATAACTAAATAAAGCTATACAGACTCCAATCTTGCTAACTCCGAGACTCGCAAGTCAAAGATGCTACTTAACCGATCTAAATTGAAAAGTTACATGGATTGCTAAGTAGAGAGAGCTAAGCTATCTAAGCTATCGGGTCCGAAACGTCGGCAATCAGTTAAAAGCATGTGAACCCGGTGGCTTAAGGCTGCGGACACACGAGGAATATATGGCTTTAATTTTTTTTTGCTATTGACTTTTTAGTATACCACTGTTAGCATTTATTAAGTTTTACTTTTACCTTGCCGTGTGGTTTCCGGCCTAAGAATAGAACCACCCCTACTCGTCTCGCGGGTGTTGTAAGAAGCGACAAAGGAAAAGATCCGGAGATTTTGGGTAACAGCAATCATTTGCTACTGCGATCGCCAACCCGCTTACCCAGCGTGGGGATTATGGACAAATACCTCCAATGAGCGCACAATAGGCCCGCATTGAGAGAGGCCTATGTTCAGCAGTGGACTAATACAGGCTGATGATAATGATGAATTGATGACTTTTACCTACCTACTTATATTGCTAGGCATTCCTTATGAACGGATCCTTCAAAACTTCTCGGAATCTGTACATGCCGAAAAACATGTGTTCGTAGATGAAGTTGAGGAAAACAGCTAGTATGATACAGTATAAAAATTTACTTCATTTATTGTGTTATTGCGTCTCGCAGAGCCTTACACGTTACCGTTGTTTCTGATTTTTGGAATTCGTCAATATGTCTTCTGCCTAATGTCAGCACAGGAGCTCGTTTAACTGAATTTCAGCGGGTTGCGAGTACGTATTCAATAGAAAAAGGAACTGTTTGATGTTACAGACTTTACTGGATACTATTGTGATATAACACTCGAGAAAAATTATAAGAGTACAGACTAGCTAAAGACCGCGACTTTACTCGTGTTTAAGTATCCTAGGTAATGCTCTGCTCAAATCAAACGCATCTAGTTTTTTTCATGTCACAACAGATTCCATATTTGTGATATTACAACGCTTCACAATCGAAAACGCAACATGCCATTTTCATAGCAATAAAACGCTTATATTTTTTACGCTTGTCAGTCGTTGCAAACGTAACGAAGTCGTTGCAAATGGGGTATGATTGACAACAGGTGCAATACGAGTGCAGCGCGACCCTACTGGACGGGCAAGACGTAAGACCTTAATTACGACTTGGCGACGACGGTCAGAGCTATAGGTTGCCATAGATTGGTCAATTAAAATTTGAATTAAGTCTTAACTTGACAAAAAGAAAAATAATAAAAGAAAAGATTTCCAGAAAAGCACTTAGGGGTGGAATAAACTAAATTTTACACAGACGAAATCGTGAGGCACAGCTAGTTTACTATACAATTTATACCTGTCATCACCTATCGACCTCTACTCTTGCGATTGACTTTACAAATGGCTTATTTACGCTCAATTCGACTGACCTTTTGATCTTGGCTGCTCGCGATTGTAACACTGGGCGCCCAGTGAGCCGAATTGTTATTAATGCACAACAGATAAAAATATTCCGCGTCATTTACCACTGTGAGCGCAAAGTGAATTTTGATGCCTAAAATATGATTTTAATTTGAATGAAAAATGTATCGTTACTACTAGTAAAATGGATTCTATAGACATTGCAGAAATAAAAATCTAAGGTTGGCATAATACAAAGACGTAAATTAATTTTTTTCTCGTATTTTATGTTTAGTTAGGTACTCTATTTTCTCTTAGGTAGGTGGTAGGTTACCTTGATTTGTGAGGCCTTTGTCTAGCATTGGAACACTACAATTTATTATGCTGATTGTATATTAGGTAATGAGATATGAGCAGTAATCAGTGATAATCAAGAGGTATGATTGTTGAACTATGTTCGAACCTAGGCACACCACACCACTGTCTTTTCGAAACATTTGCAACTTGCTGAATGCGTTTGGTAGTAGAGCGACTTAATTAATAGGCAAATAATGTAAAATAGCTAAAAGATTTTCTTGATAGTGCCAGGAAAGCTTTGTCAGAGGCCTACGACTACCCATGGTGGTTTAAACTCTGACGCTAAGTAGTTTATCAACCATTCGACAAGAGTATAGAAATCTCCTTAACCGTAAGACCTGCGTACCAAATTTTTAGATTCACGGTCAATTTACTTATCTATTTTTACGAACTATTGGCCACCAACTAACAATGGTTACCAAACTATGTAACTAAGCAACGAATTCATACAATCTAGTCTTAAAGCGTCAACTGAGCGAACAATACGATATGGAATATTTCCATAATACGAGTAACAATGCCTTTGAGCCGTGATGTTCACCCAGCCGTCAAGAGCTAAGAGTTTGTCAATAAAAATAATATGCGAAAGAAATTATTTGCTGTATATTTCCTATTTTCAATATTGTAGTGATCGCGTCGTAGGCGGCGATATTGACTCCCGCTATTGGTGTTGAACTCTGAAGTCTTCCTTAAGGTACACGTCCATTGCGAGCGTTTTTTTGGAAAGTAACATGTTTGGTTCTGGGTGTATTGCATTCACGACTAATGAGAAAAAATAAATTTAAAAAAGAGAATTAGTTTGGGAGGTTAAGTTTAAAAACCACACAAATGAAATTAGTTATTACGAGAGATAGCTATCATCCGATGAGGATTTTCAAAATGAGATATAACAATATATTTAAATGGGACCAACCGTATAATGTCTTTCTAACAAAAAGGTATTACGCAAATCGGTCCATTAATCATAAAATAACAGGTATGCGCACATAAAATCTCACTTTTTAGAAAATGGCAAAAAAAAAGTTGCAAACCTTGTTTATAATCCATAACCGCTATAGTGAACAAAATCCTCAGTTCCACGAACCTTTTAATAGATTTCCACACTCTATAAAATAATCTACTGTCTATAAAACAGCGAAATAATGACGATATTTCATTTTTCAATCAACTAGGCATAATGAACATGCAAATAGGTTTTATACTGTGTTGGTAAAAGCTACGCGGTTCAGCATACAAGCCCGTATGTGTGCGCGTACCAGAAAATTGATTTCACCAGGTGTTCCGCGCCAAATTGCTCTGTTTCTACTCGTAACTAGCATACAGATGTAACGAAAACCATAGCCCTATACGAGCTCGTTTCTCTTTATGTTTTGTCTTTGTCAAAACATGATAGATGTCATGAATGACGAAAATATAATAATTAATATTAAGAGAGGAAGAATATTTTGTGTTTAAAGACCTGATAATAAGCTTTAAATGTTGTTTCTTTTAATTTCAGGTAAGAGGGTTATTTAGTATTGTAAATATTTAGATAATTTAGTATTGTTTGTACCTAAATGAATAAACTTTTAATTTCAGAGAAACTCAATTTCTGCTTATTTTCAAAACCAACATAACACTTTATTATAAAACAACATTTTTAGGAATATGGATAAACTAAGATTCGATTTTGCTGTAAAATCAGCATCAGACGAAAAATCAAACATTATTTGCATTACATCCATAGCTACACCTAACGGACAGACTTTTGAAATGCCGATAGAATACCAACCGGCAAGTCTACACCAAGCAATCACAAGTTCTCAAAACTATGCCAAAATAAAAAAAACATTAAACAAAAGACACCAAGTAAGGAAAATATGGATAACCTTGACAAAAGACATATCAAAAATATATTTAGACGACGAAGAAAATTTACAATTTAATGATTTCTACCTTGAAGAAATTTTAGAAAAAACAAATGGTGCTGAATCTATACCTAGCGGCTCAAATCAAACATTGGAAAAACTGTTAGAGAAATTGCTTGAAGAAAAACAAACAAAATCTGAAACTAAAAATTTAGGGAAAATTGCTAAGGATTTCATGATTGAGAAATTCACTGGCAGGAACTTAAATGCTTACCAGTGGATTAAAGATTTCAATAAAGAATGTGAACGTTTCCAAATTAACGAAGATAAAAAGAAAATTGAAATTTTTAAAAATTTCTTGGAATACTCCAGTGCAGATTGGTATAAATGTATGCTAATAAAACTTACAGTGGAATCGGAATGGAACAGTTGGGAGAAAAAGTTTTGTGAGACGTTTGCTAATAAAGGATGGTCACCCATCAGATATGCTCTTGCTTTTAAATATCAATCAGGATCGTTACTTGATTATGCTTTAAAAAAAGAAAAATTGTTACTGGAAGTAAGAAAATTAATTGATACTGGGACACTTATAGACCTTATAGCATTTGGCTTACCTAATTATGTGGCTGATAAAATTGACAGAGAAATTTTACAAGGAACAGAAGATCTCTACAATGAAATAGGAAAATTGGAATATCTTGTTGGAAAGAATAAATACGATAAAAAAAATAATATATATACTGACACTAAATCAAAAAAAAATGAAGAAAAAGAACCATGCCAAATTTGTGTCAACGAAAAAAAAGGAATACGTTACCATCCCGAGAAAAATTGCTGGTTTAAAGGAAAAAATCAAAAACAGGTTGTGAAAACTGTAAATAACTCTGAGCTGGAAATTGAATTAAACGAGGAAAATCAAAAAAACTAGAGGTGCCACCATTAATACAAGTAAAGTTACTATTAAACGATACTCTAAAAGTTTCAGGAATTTATGATTCAGGTTCAAATGTGTCATTAATTAATGCAAAATTATTGAAGATACAACCAAAAAAAATAACAAGTAATAAGCAAATAGTAATTTTGAAAACTATTAATGGTGAGAAGAAAACAAAAGGTATGGTAACATTAAAAATAA
The DNA here is from genome assembly GCA_936450705.2 of Protodeltote pygarga. Classification (NCBI taxonomy): domain Eukaryota; kingdom Metazoa; phylum Arthropoda; class Insecta; order Lepidoptera; family Noctuidae; genus Protodeltote; species Protodeltote pygarga. The sequence continues at coordinate 13,532,251 of OW388263.2, forward strand.
AAATCTACAATATTGAAAGAATGGTGGATGTTTTTGTAGTAGATAATGAAAATTTTAATTACGATTTTTTAATTGGTTTGGATTGCATTAAAAATTTCAAATTGTTACAAAATGAAGAATTGAAGATCATACAATGTAACAATCCAAAAGAAAACAAGGTAATATCAAATAAAGAGGATATAAAAAATAAAAAATACTCAAAAAACGATGCTTCAAGTTTAACAAATGTCAAAATTCCTGATATACTAGGTGATAAAAATAAAGAAGAATTTATTTTACACTCTGAAGTATTAAAACAAGAAACTAAACTCGTAAACAAATGTGAAATTAATTTTAATGAACATATAAATTCGGATGGATTTGAAATATTAGTAAACCATCTAGATTTAAATCAACAATCAGAAATTGATAAGTTGATAGAAAAATACAAACCGGTCTTTGCTAAGGATAAATATGACATCGGTACTGTGCGAGATTATGAAGCTCATATTGATTTGATGGTGGATAAATACTGCTACAAACGACCATACAGATGTTCATTTGAAGATAGAAAAGAAATAGAAAATCAAATATCAAAACTACTGAAGAGGAATTTAATAGAGGAATCTTATAGCCCATTTGCTGCTCCAGTAACTCTAGCATATAAAAAAGAAGATGAAAAAAGAACAAGGTTATGTATAGATTTCAGAGAATTGAATAAAATTGTTGTCCCACAATCACAACCTTTTCCGTTGATTGAGGATTTAATGATAAAAACAGTAAACTGCAAATATTTTTCTACTTTTGACATAAATTCAGCATTTTGGTCAATTCCATTAAAGATTCAAGATAAATACAAAACTGCATTTGTTACACAAGAAGGCCATTTTCAATGGACGTGTCTCCCGTTTGGATTAAAGACTGCTCCAGCCATTTTTCAAAGAATATTGAGTAACATCATAAGAAAATACGAACTCTCTAACTTTGTAGTAAATTTTATAGATGACATTTTAATTTTTTCGAGAACTTTTAAAGAACATTATACTACACCTATCAAGACTACTGGATGCAATACTAACAGAAGGTTTTAAACTAAAATTTTCGAAATGTAGTTTTGCAAATAATCATGCCAAATATTTAGGTCACATAATAGAAAACAATTCAATCAGACCTTTAAAAGACTATTTAACTGCTGTAAAAAAATTTCCAGTACCAGAAACAAGGAAAAATGTACGTCAATTCTTAGGAAAAATAAATTTTCATCATAAATTTGTACCACACAGTGCAATTATCCTAGATCCGTTACACAATTTACTAAGGAAAGATGTGAAATTCATATGGTCTGCAGAATGTCAGGAATCATTTGATAAAATAAAAGTATTGCTATGTTCAGAGCCAATTCTGAATATCTTTGACCCTGAACTACCAATAAATATTTATACAGATGCTAGTATCAAAGGTGTGGGAGCGGTGTTGAAACAAGAAGATAAAAATGGGGACAATAAGCCGATTGCTTATTTTTCAAAAAAATTAACTGCAGCTCAAAAAAAGAAGAAGGCAATATATCTAGAATGTCTGGCAATAAAAGAAGCAGTGAAATATTGGCAGCACTGGCTTATGGGAAGAGAATTTATGGTATATTCAGATCATAAACCATTAGAAAATATGAATATCAGGGCTAGAACTGACGAGGAACTAGGAGATTTGTCGTATTACTTATCCCAATATAATTTTAAAATAAAATATAATCCGGGAAAATCAAACCAAGAAGCAGACTGCTTGAGCAGAAATCCAGTTCTAGAACCTTATGATAATATTGATGACTTTTTGAAAGTTGTAAATTTAATAAACATAGAAGATATAAAAAAAGACCAACACACAAATCTAGATCTACAAAATAAAAATCTTATATTGAAGGATGAAATTTATTATAAAAAGAATAAAAAAAGGAATAAAATACTACTTTCAGAAGAACTTAGCAAAATTTTAATAAAGGATGTCCACAATACTTACTGCCACATTGGGAGAACCCAGATGACAAATAAAATAACACCTTTCTACACAGCAAAGAATATCACCGAAAATATTAAACAAACTTGTGATAAATGTGAAATTTGTATCAAAAACAAATCAAGGAGGAGGTCAAAATATGGTTTAATGTCACATTTAGGTCCAGCAACATACCCATTTGAAATTGTATCTATTGATACTATTGGAGGCTTTGGAGGATCACGGTCAACAAAAAAATACTTACATCTTCTGGTTGATCATTTTACAAGATATGCTTATATTCTTACATCGAGAAATCAAAGCTCTAATGATTTCATTAAACTAGTAAAAAATGTGACACAGAGTTACAATATTGTTATGATATTAACGGACCAATATCCTGGCATAAATTCCAAAGTTTTTAAAGAATTTCTGAAGAAGGAAAATATAAGAATAGTTTTCACTGCTGTAGATACACCATTTTCGAATGGACTTAATGAAAGGTTGAATCAAACTTTAGTTAATAAAATAAGATGTAAAATAAATGAAGGCGATAAGAAGACAGCATGGTCTACTATTGCACAGGAATGTGTAGAAAAATATAACGAAACCGATCACACGGTCACGAGGTTTGCTCCAAAATATCTTTTGGAAGGTAAAAATGTTAATATTTTACCACTTGAATTGAAATCAAGATATACAGAAGAAGATCTGAAAAGAGATAGGGAATTAGCTCTTGAAAACACAATAAAATCTCACAATTATAATAAAAAAATATTTGATCTGCAAAGAAAAGAATTTAAATTAGAAGTAGGAGATAGAGTCTACGTGGAAAACGGAAATCGATTGAATAGGAAAAAAATGGATGAATTGAGGATTGGACCATACAAAATTCTAAAGAAGATTTCCAATTCAATTTATGAAGTTGATGTCGGACACAGGAAGGAAGAATCAAACCTTTACCACATTACAAAACTATCGCCGGTGTTTGGTTAGTCAAAGAACAACTGCTTACGTTACCACTTGCAATTGATTCTTTTTAGGGGGGGGGAGATGTAACGAAAACCATAGCCCTATACGAGCTCGTTTCTCTTTATGTTTTGTCTTTGTCAAAACATGATAGATGTCATGAATGACGAAAATATAATAATTAATATTAAGAGAGGAAGAATATTTTGTGTTTAAAGACCTGATAATAAGCTTTAAATGTTGTTTCTTTTAATTTCAGGTAAGAGGGTTATTTAGTATTGTAAATATTTAGATAATTTAGTATTGTTTGTACCTAAATGAATAAACTTTTAATTTCAGAGAAACTCAATTTCTGCTTATTTTCAAAACCAACATAACACTTTATTATACAGATATACTGGTGGTGTTGGGATTACTACTTCGTACACTATTTTGATATCATTACATAGTATAAAATAAGTTTAAAAAACGTTTATAACCGAGTTTTTATTTGGAATGTCATCAGAATTAAAAGTGTGTGCAAAAATGTGTGTCTGTGCTGTTGACCGCTGAAGAGTTTCTTTATATGGAGCTAACCCTGAATGTCGATTTAGGACATACTTACCATAAAAATGCATTGTCATCAGAACTGAACCGACATGTAATTCAATTCCGTAGGATATGAGGAAGTGGTTTTAATTCAGCTTGCAAGATTTGACCCGAACATACATACGGAATCCTAAAAATTATGCTGTATGTAGCTGTATTTTTCCACAATAACTTTCGCACCTTCTCACAAAAAGCGATAAGTAGTAATATCTCAATGACCGGCGCAGGCGGCGCTAATCGTCACGCCACGCCCCCAGCGCAGCGAGCCACCAACAATCCATGTAATTGCTACGTTTTTGTTGAATATGAGTTTGGTAACATGAAAAGTAGGTAGTTTGTAATATGGCTACCGAATTGAGCTTAAGAATAATATGCAGTTGGATATTTTTGTAAGTAATAGAAAAAGTCGAGTAGGATTGAAACCTGCGACCTTCTGGTCAGATACCTACATACACCAGCCACTCTGCTAACTGAGCTATTAGCAATCCTGATTTCTTATTTTTCTTATCGTGTGGTTGATATTATCACGATGTTTTCCCTCACGCACATAACTTACGAAAAGTCAGAGGTGCTCGCCTTGGGATGCAACTCGAGACCTCTGGCTTGTTAGTCGACGATCAATCCTGATTGAAATGTCTAAATTCTTAAAGCAATTCTTCAGTTGCTCAATAGATGGCGCTAATCAAAGTAAAGAGTATTTTGACGCTACATTTTCTTGGGAAATTCTACGAACATTATGGTCAACAACGACAGCAACATTATAACAGGGTAAGTAGTCTTTTGATGCTTCGTTAGTAATTACGTTTGCGCTGGAAGGACCAAGTGGAAGAAGGGAAGGGAGGCCTGTGCCCTACTGTGGAACGCATTAGGCGAAATAAATTACAATAGCTACTAAGAATAAAATATTAAGTACCATTTTCAATTAAAACAGATACCACTTCTGTCAACCATACAAACTAATCTATTACCCAGACCGGGTTGTACTGAGAAGCGAATATATTAACTTCATGCGAAACTCCAGGATTTAACTGTTTACTTGTACCAAAGGACCAGGGTTAATAAAGACTAGATGTGGCATTGACCTTCGTGGAATTGCCAAAATAATATCGAATAGAATCTAATCTAGAGAAACCTATTGAAATATCTTGTAGAGTTTCTTTTGTAAGAAATGTTTTGAATTAAATCCATATTTACTTGGCGAAATATTTTTGTGCCCAAAAATATTAATATTCTCTTATCCGATTTTGGTACAGCGCAGCGGCCAAAGTCATTAAAGTTTAAAAAATATTATTAACTAAAGATTCACTTAACCAGATAATCATAGCACGAATACGACATATTTTGCGCTTGGAACAAAATAATTTTGTGGCCAATATTTACTTGTTTTGGTCTAGGTATCATACCTACAATGCAGGAGAAAGTTCCAAAATGAGACAAGGTTTTTTCAAGAGTATGATTCTTATGAGATCTTAATACAATGTAAAATAAAATCACAATAAGTTAAAAGAGATTAAAACTACAACTACTTCCACTGTTAATGTTCTGAGGCCAGTTTCCTACATCAGTAGACGAATGTGTCGCCTTAATCAAGGAATTAAAGTTATTTTTCCCCGGACCAAGATAGCCAAGTGCGGGATTAGTGGGCTTGCTTCTGACAGCTGGTAGATGGTCTCCAAGGATGGCTAGACTGAACTTCTAAAGTTTAAATGTTTAGATTTAGTAAGAGGGAATTGATGAAGGTTGTGTGCGGATGTTTTTGTGATGGATACTCTATTGTTTTCTCGTCTCTAGGCTATAGAGTATTAATTCTCTTCCCTAGAAAGAAAAGAAAGAAAGAAAAGATTTTTATTCTATAAGTGGACAAATGGACTCTACACATTCTCTACACTAAAAACACAAGAGTGACTGTAGAAATTACGATTAATTGTCATTTTCTATCTGGCGAAAGAGATTTTGCCCTTTGCGCTTCGTGTCGCAGATTTGATTTTCACATAAGACAAATTATTTGAGTGATTAACCCATATTTGTTTCGGTCCGAATTTTTGCGCATTGTGAAATTTATTCCACTCACTAAACAGGCGAAAGTCCTATGTGGAGATAAGTTATAAACAAAACACTTTAGAATTCTATCAGAAAAAAACTGCGTCTACAATACAATGTACCCTTGGACAAAATTGTACATAACCAAGTATTTATAGGAAGTCAAACATCTGTCTTCTAGGTTTGAGAGTCTGGCCCGGATTACAACTCTCCCCTTTCTTTTATACCTCGACTTTTGAACCTGTTATAATGAGGAAACTTTTTCCATTCCTTTTTTATAAAACTTTTCAACCTCTTTTGTGATATTCTTCGAGTTCATTCTGCCTAATTGACGGTTAGTTGTTGGTAATGTAGCTAGTATTGAAGAAAAAGATTTTATTTTGGTTAATTTGGAATTGTACAATTGGATTTTGTGGTCTTTTAGAAATAGAAATATTTGTTGAAAGCGGTCTTTGTTGAAGAAATGAAATCTTTTACTTTATTTAAAATGGTTATATGTATAGAAAGAAACCAATCAAATTAGTTTAAGATACGCCATTAATCTTTGATTATAAATATTATCAAAGACATCGATACGGTCAACTCATACATTTAAACATTTTCAATTTGATGAAAGAAAAATCAACTTCGACTCAGCTACACAGGCCACCTACCCAAGCGGTCAGTGAACTCAACAAGAAGGTCACATTTTTGAGTCCTACTACGGAACAGACGCAAACAGAGATGTGGTTATACTTTAAAGACGAAAAATTGGACGTGAACACATCGCATTAACACAGAGCGATCGAGAAAGGTCTGAAAGGATGGATTTTTTTAAATAATATGGAAGGAAAACAGAATGTTATTGAAAGGATTGAAAAACCGACGAGGAAAAATGTTAGGTGAGTTAATAAGGCATGACGAAAATGATAATTTGAGGAAATGTTGAAAGGAAAACGGATTATGAGGATTAGACTACGTGAGCAAAATTAAACAGACATAAGCATTAACATAAATAAGTAAAAACTACTAATTAAACAAGTGAATATTGGTTCTGTGTTTCAAATTAACGACGAATGAAGAATAGGATTTTGAAGGCACGAGTAGGATATCAAACAGCTGAGTTGACAAAGCGACTTTACCAGGTTCAAATCTTGTTCGTAATCGTTTTTTGCTTTCTTCAAAAATTAAAACTAAAGTTTTGTGATGTTTTTTTTTTTTTTTTTTTTTCAAAAACTCTGTCAATAGTTTTTTCATTTCAGAAACAGATGAAAACTTTGCCCGTGGTCTCAATGTCGGCGGTCAGTAACAAATTCAAGCGATCTCCGTGTATCAGGGACAGGACTCATTACGCGACCCCAGTTACGAACTCTGACCCTAATTGTGTCACTTCGTGCGTAAAGGGCCACTTACCGAGCTCTAGGTTCACTACCATTGTTTCTAGTTTAAAGTGAGTCTATTATATTTATAATTACCAAAAATTCCCGGACGTTCACTTAGGTTAGGATTTTATTAATTTACCAGCTTCCACTTAGGTGGGTCTTTGTTTTTACTTAAAACAATCCTTGATAGCCTGCTGTGTTATTTTAAACCATTTTTAATTCATAGAAAGGCCGTGTTTTGATTCTGCATCTAATTTGATTGAAATCGGTTCAGTAGTTAAGGCAACAAGAAGTAAAAATCAAACAGACTATAAATTATTGCCACCGTTTCCTACGTCAATATAAAAACGTAGTATATAATATTATATGTGACGTTAATATAAAGGCTAACTTACGTTAAAAAATAGACTAGTAGATTTGGTTACCACATTATAACGTGAAAATTAAATATTATTATTATAACAAATTCGCATCGCCTATTGATCCCATAAAATAGGTACCGGAGTGAGCCGAGTTTCATCACATATACAATTGTTTTAGGTGTGATCGGCGACAAAAACCAGTCAGTCAGTTTGGTCCTTTAATCCGCGAATGGTCACTAACAACAGTAAACACATATCATAATAAGAATATAAAATAAGTAGGGGAGGAGCTCACGGATTACAAACAATTCGCTGAACAAACGCTCATCACAGCCACATTTATCATGTCTTAAACCTTAATCTTCCTACAAGACCCTTTATCTCAGAATTAATTATCTAAATATACAAACGCATCAAACCAAAACGTTATACTTTTAACCCTCGAACGCTTCTACGGAATTTAATCAAGGAGGATGGTAACACTGAAAACGAATTTTTAATTAAAAATACAAGCTTAAATAATCCTCCTTCTATTTATAAAAATAAATCGTCGCTTAAATCGCTTATTTCGTTTAAGCCCGCGGATAAACTAAAGTTAAAACCGATGCATTTTGGAATGTTGTACTAATTATTTTTTCTTAAACGATCTTTTCAACCGTTATTGGGTTAATCTGATTTACATAACTTTGAATATAACTTAATATTTTAAGGTATGCTATTAAAATAACGTCGAGTTTTCAACCAAACCGTATAATATTCATGAAATAATGCTTTGGAACTTCAGGAATGTTATCAAAAACAACGGAATATTGTTGTTACGTCCAGTTTATTAAATACCATTGATATTACATTCCATGAACGGGCAATGACTGTATGGATAAAATGTTTTTGACGTGGAAGAGCCTAGCTGTAGCGAACAATTGACTACAACTAGTGAATTGGCTGGCTTAACCACGCCATTTTTTTATACTATGTCACTTTTATCAGCGTTCTTTTATGGATGCTGTAAATGAGATTTAGTGTAAATAGTTTTTTTACAATCTAAAGGAGTTTTCTAAACACTCACTGCTTATGAAACACACATACATAAGCTTACATCATAATTACAATAAAGATACATTTATTTATATGAATACTTACATAGTACAATACGTTAACATTGAAAGAAATGTGTGTGGTTAAGTGGTCATTATTGACATTATTTTAACCCTTCGAAATATTTTTTGAGAAGGTATTTAACAATTTATAATATTATGCTGTTGCAGTAATGATTCAATTGACTAATTGATTACAATTCCTTGCCAAGACTAGATTTAGATTTCTTAACATGATATTGATATTTAGCGTAATAGAAGAAGCTAGCATCTTTCCTGAAATAATATGAAACAATTTGATAAATCCTCTTGAATAGAAAGGAAAACCGATAAAGGGTCATCCCTTACTTTTTATCCTAAATAAATTCAGCAAAATCTACATACCGACCCGGAACTTGTTCCCAGTACAGTAAATAACTTGAATCAACAGCACACCGCAGTTCAAAACACTTACAAGTTATAAGTTGTTACAAAAGTAAAATTGAATTCAGGAAACTTAACGCCACTAGGTATAAGTTGGTACATTTGTGCCAGATAACGCTATCTTAACATAAAAAGATTTTTGTTAAAAAAAAACTTGGTCCTCCTATCCGCACAGAGGGACGCTAGAGATAATGAGCTCTCAGGGACTTAATTAAAATTGTCTTGGCTGAGTTCTCCTTTTAAAATTCATTCGTGGGATGAAAATATGATAATTTTAACACAATTCTTTCTACGTGTGAGTTTAGTAGAAATAAGCTGTGGTGTATAAAATAATATTAAAATCTTTCCGTGAAGTGGAATATTTTTACGGAACGAATGTTGTTTTTTTAAAAATGTTTTACGGTGCATGTTTAAAAACCAGAATTGAGTTTATTTTTGTTATATAATCGTGATTCAAGTTACTTACTTATACAAACGGCGTTCAAAGTAAATTCTTGTGGTGTTTGTAATTTTGCTGCTGTTTAGAAACCTCAAGTATGCTGGATTATTCCCGGTAAATAATATTTTAAGACACTGCAGTACATTGCATGAAGTCCGATACGCCAGGAATTGATTGCTCTCAGGATTGCAATGAGTTCTTTGGTCAACTGAACCTTTAATCAAATGTCTGATTCTCTTCTTGTTCTCCTTCTTCTACGTGTTCAGATTATACTAAAAGAATACTACTTTTTGACCCATTCTGATCTCTATTTGATTAAAAAATAAAGGCTCTTCTAGTATTTTCTTTCTTTTTCTAATCATATGGTTAATAAATAACCTGGTATCAGAGTTTAAACTGCCCGTAGGTTTCTGACATAGCTTTACACACAATTGAAAAATCTCTCTAGCATTAAAAAATATCATAAGATTACAATCACCTCGATCAAACACGTGTTAACTTTATCCTTTCATAATTTTCCCAATAATTCCACTGTTTACCTCATAATATTTTTACAAAATTGTCGTAAACAAGGCACGTGTAATAATTACCATGAAGTCAGAGTTTATTCACGTCCTTAAGCTTTTACGTGGAAGCATGTCATGTGTTAACGTGGGCAGGCATTGTTTGTTGCTCGTCTTGACTTAGTGTCATGTCAACTAGTAATCTGGTCCTTTAGTACGAAGAAGTGTGCGTACTAAAAGTTATTTTGTTCTACATTTATTTAATGACTAACGGTTTAGTAATTTCCTCCTAACCAAATATCGGTTAAGGCGGCCAAATTCAACGGGGATAACGCCAACTACGTGGGAGATATTATTGTGCACAAGTGGAATGATGTAGATCCGATAATTCAATACGATTGGAGAGAGATTGAGGTTGCAAAGGCGCATCACCAACGGGATAACTTGCTCTCCAAAGCACAGAGTAGGTGATAACTAATATTCATGGAGCAAGGGGACATTGTAACGAAAACTTAAACCATGTATTTAGAACATGATTCTAGACAATTTTAATTCTATGCAATTTTGCGCGAGTTTTTTCCTAAACGATAAAAAATTGATTACGAGCGGGTTTTAAACAACTTAACAATAATTTGATTAGATTTAATAAAAAAAGAAAGATTAGAAAAAATATGATGGAAAACGAAGCATTTCCAAAAATCTACATAAATCATTTAATAAAGTTGGCTGTTCTAAGCTAGCCTAAGCAAACTAATCTAAGTAAAGGTAAGTTAATCTAATCTCACTTAACGTACTTACCGAAGTGGGGTGAAACGAATTCGATTTTCTGATTACGCCTTACCTTACTAATCTGTCATTTATATACTTATAAGTTAAAATTGAAGAAAGTCGCAATTTTTTTTGATGTATAATAACATAACTTGACTTGGTGTGTATGGTACTTAGTGTGTGTAGTAGAAAAGGGAAAATATTTGATTTTGTTTATTGAGTCTTGATTTAAATATAAATAATCATTATATCATATTAATTATAATGTGAATTGCGATAAAACTGTGAGGTTCACACCGCTGCAACGGGTCCAATTGTGAATATAAGAAATTCAAGGACCCCCGACCCACTGTCCTGCCGTTTTCGAGTATTATCCTTAACAATACATTTAGCCATTATTTTTTATTTATATACAGATTAAATGTACACATATCTGTATCCATGGAAGGTATAGACATAGTTAACATATCGATCGATATAATTAAACATTTGACTCCGCATAGACGCCAGCGTTGAGTAACAATCCATTTCCTATTGTGTGTCATTTCTCGGTGTTTAAATGTTTAATATATATTTTTAGAGGTAGGTACCTACGGACCTACAATTAGAAGAATTGAGATTCACTGGGAATTTAATTTGACTACTTGTTGGTATCAAAAGTTATAAGAAACCTCTTATAATATTCCTAGAAAATACACTTAAGAAGCTGTATATATCTACTGCTAATATATATGTACAAGAATAATAGTTTAGTAACCATTATGGATTTCAACAAAAAACGTGCCGAGGCCTATAAATAATAGATGTTGTATATTTTTAAAATCTAATCTACAAAAGCCGCGAGGTTATAATATCTTCAATATAATAATTTAAGAAAAAATATTCCGAGAAATATTTTCTTACAACCTAATTTTGAAATACGAATACCATTTTGGAAAACAGGTCATAATAAACTGGTTCATTGAAGATTTTGTATAGAATAATAGTTTAAGTTGAGCTTTAGACGCGGTAGCCTGAGATGTTCGTAGGTACAAGTACGAACCATCTTTCATAGATTGTGACACCGCTGTCAGGCCCACGCACAAATGGTACAAGTAAAACTTCTACGCCAAGACAATTGGTTAAAAATTGTCTAGTACCAGCAAAGTTGAGACCTTACTCCTTAGATTGTAAGGTAGGTTTTTCTGTGAGGGTAAGTGAAAAGTAGGTCGAGTACCGTCCTTCAGTTGACGGTAATTCATTATTATCAAAGCCTCTTCTCTTGATGTGTGTTTGACAGCTGGTCAGTAAATTCGGACAGTGGCAGACGGGACAATGTAAGTTCTAATCTAAAATTATACAAAATGAATTTCAGCAAGATATTGGTAACCTAATACTGTAAGTAGCAGTATTGAGAAACAGACAAAATCTACCTGCAGAAAAATACATAATTATATGTAAACATGACTGTTAATATACAAAAATAACTAATTCTATGTCTTACGCACTGTTACATTAAGTTGTGCTTTGCTACGCTAAGCGATGTACTGCTACGTCAAGCTACGAACAGCTACCCAAAGCTTCGAATAGCTACGCTAAGCTACATTCTGCTACACCAAGCTACGTTTTGCTTCGCCAAGCTACGATCAGCTACGCCAAGCTACGAATCGCTACGAATAGCTACATTCTGCTACACCAAGCTACGTTTGGTTACGTCAAGCTACGATCAGCTACGCCAAACTACGAATAGCTAAGCCAAGCTACTAACAGCTACTCCAAGCTAAGCTCTGCTACGCCAAGCTACGAAACCAAGCACGAGTTGCGAGATATGCGCTGCTTTTACTTTTAGATTTTTTTTATATAGCCTTGGTAATGTCCCACAACTAGGCAAAGGCCTCCTCCCAAAAGGGGGAGGCCTTTTTGATATTATTCAACATTTATTAATTGCATTTAATTCCTTAGCATTTAAATCATAATAAGCTAATACTGTTTATGCAAATCGCTTTCTAATTCCTGGAATAAGAAATTAATTAGTTAGAAAAACATCAGTTATTTACACGTTCTGAAAATCAAACCTAACACGCATACTACATGCTTCATTAAAATAATGGTCAAAGAGTTATTACCTAAACTATGAAGGTGTTTCAATATTATATTATAAAAATATACAAAAGCGTCATAAAAGTGAATAACCGCGCCAAGGAAATGACGTCGATAGACAAATCCATACGTGAACATTTTTCTAGCCGGAGACGTGCAAATTGTCCTTAAAAGCATGCCAGTTCTTACAGGGCTGACTACAAGCAATTAGGGTAACTGGGAGCTTGTCATTTATTTAATTATTTTTTCTAAATGTCGTGGTGGCATTGGTTGCGGACCCGCTTTACAAGCATGTGGGTGTAGGTTCAAACCTGCACATTTATGTACTTTCAAGACACCACTGACTAACGGGACTTAATAGTTAGAAATCAATACACAGTGAGCTAGCGTGGTGATTAATGCTCGATCGAGAAGAGGAATTTGCAGGCTGGTTTATTTATTATATTACTACTTTTCTGATATAGTTCCAAAAGGCTTTTCGGAAGTTATGTGCGTATTACAAATTAATTATTACCTTAAATTAGACCTTAAGTCATGAAGATCTTTGACAGTCGATAGAAGCATGTATCTCTTTGGGTTGCGGGGGTAGATAGGCCGACTGCCTATCTACCCCCGCAACCCACAGAGATACTTGAGAGAACTCCGTAGAAAACTAATATTCAGCTGTATCTGGTTAGATTAGAAGCCTACCGGCAAAATTTTAGAAATAATAAAGCTAGGAGTATGATGATGAGACGTCGTCTTAGATAGATCAACGTTTTGTATTTTTCAATGTCGCCAAAAAGAGATTTTATCACTTTTTTATCAATTTTATTTTATCACCCTACTTGCGTGCAAATATGATTTCTTTCTTTCTTTTTTATATATTGGTAATTTTTTTATGCTGCAATTTGTTAGTGACAACCCTATTGTGAAGATTCGTTATTGTGTGCTCTTTCAGCTTTGGTTAAAAGATCCGCCGACGGCCGAAGAACGTCGATCGACAGAAAATGCAATGTTTTAATGGCTTCCATATATTTTTAGAAGTATTATAATTTCATTGCAATGTTTTGTTAAAATGTTTAATTTCTTATATTAGATTTTTGGAAGGAATCGGTGCCTTTTTTGTCTGTATCGTAGGTACGTTTCATTATCATAAAATTTGTACGACCACCCAGATCAAAACCATTATATTATATGGATCATAAATATTCAAAATATAGACTGAAACTTATGACACCCAACAAAGAAGGCACATCGATAAAGTGTCGTTTACTTCATTTATTTTTGTAATTACTATTGTATTTAGCTTTAAGTAATTCGTTAAGTAAATTAGGCATATACCTTTAAAACAACGTCTCTTGCTTCGTGGTCTACCCACTACTACTCCTACATACATCTATTTTTGTTCTACATTGTAATTTCTACCAGAAAATCGTATTCAAATTAGGAGGCATAACTTAAACAGTGTAAAATATTCCCATCCCAAGTCGAAAGTAACTGACTGACTCGAAATAAATGACTAATTACTGGGTCGACTCATTAGCACAGATTCCTCCAACCCTGCCAAAGTAAAGAGTTCACTCAACCGAACGATGTACATATTTGACGATACCATTTAAATTAGACAGGGTTATACTTCAAGGTGGGTAGATATTAAAATTATATTCAGAATTAACAGTCATAATAAGTGATCGTTCTCAACTGCTTCTCACTTTCTGAAGTTAATAAATTTGTCTACGTGTGGGTTGAAATTAAATATTTTGTATTTAAATTTATCGTGTAGCTCATCTTTTCAGGGTTAAAGTTCAGCTTTTTTTTTTGTTTGGTGAATTTATTTCATGTTGGCTTAACATTCTAATTTAGAATTATTCTCGTACGAAGGGTCATGTCTAAAAGGACATAGTACAACTACAATCTTAGCACAAATACTTAAGTATTGTTTGTTCAAAGTTAAATTCACACGGAATACTGAAAACCCTATCCGATTACACAACCCGCTCGCCCGCAAGCGAAGATTACGCTGTCATAGCAGTAATACTATGAGAGCAAAACTATACCCGCGCCTAATTACACAATAACAAATAATAAAAACAATGCCACAGCACAAAATAATAGCATCCAAAACTAAGAGAAAAGCAGTGTAACAACGTGTAAACTTAATAATTTGTTGTGACTGTTCGTCATTCTGAAACTGAAGAGTTTGAACGTATTAAATGCAGGGAGTGTGTTCAATTGAACCATTTTTGTTGGAACTTGAACGTTGGGAACAGCGGAATTTTCTCCGTTCATTTGAAATTTTTATTTTATTGCTCCAACACACCGCGCGGGTCATCCAACTAAATTGAAGAGAGCTAGTTTTATTCGTGTCGTGTAATAGTTGGGTTTATTCTATTTCAACGCTTCTGTGGTTTAGTGATTGTTATCGAGGTGCGAGAGTCGATTACCCTGTGTCTATTATTAGGTTATATCATCAGAGAAATAAAATGTATAAAACTACTAGTTGTAATCGTAAATAAGAGCGATATTGTTTGTATTTTTTATTATTCCTTTCTGTTAAAGGCAAATTATTTAAATTTATTCATTAATCTATCCTTATCCCGTCTTATTTATAGCTCAGCGCAATATTTGTTCTTTCATGAGATACAAGTAAATCCTAGCTGTCGTAATTTAGCAGAAGTTTTGTTTCGGCCCTTCTTATGACCTAAAAGATTTATTTTTGAAAGATTGATATAAAAACGTTCTAAATAATAACGAATTGGTTACGGACCCACTTTGCAAGCACGTGGTATGAACTTGGCTTATAGCAATGCAACTTTTGGAAATGATCTTTTTAAGTCATAATTTTTTTTACTTTATTAGTTTATTTTAGACATCACTGACTAAAAACAAAGGAAAACATTGTGAGGAAACCTAATGGTAACCTTAACAGTCGGAAATCGCTAATACGCAATAAGCTAGCGTGTTGATTACTGGTCGATTCGTCTCTATAAGAGTATACATATATTAAGAATGTGCTGTAGAGTATCCATATAAGAGGCCTTTACCTTAAAGTTTCAGGCTGGTTAATTTATTTATTTTATTTATTCTTCATGTCACAAAAGTGTACATTGGCGGACCTAATGCCTTAGGCATTCTCTACCAGTCAACCATAGGGTGGTGCAGAAATAAAGTGTTAGGCGATGGTTCAGATACAGATTGTAAATATAATAGGTACCTAACTAACGTTTGGACTAAACATTTTAATACAGCACTTTAATCTTACAACAACAAGTCACAGATCATGACTTTGACAAATGTCCGAGCTAAGGTCTTCGGTCCAAGTAAACAAGGACTCCGAGGCAATATATCCAGGGATTAAAGGAAAGGACAATAAATAAATTGGTGTTTCGCAATCAACACGTCCAGATCTCAAGTCCGAGGGTAACGAATAATGCTAGTTTACATTTTACAACGATTTGTACGCATTAAATATATACCACAGAAGGTCTAAAAATTGATTTTGATGGCATTATGATTCTACGGTACGCAGGTGTGCTCCAACTACTTATAAAATGTCTTTCCATTGTCGATGAAAAGGTCCTTAAACGACAGTGTTTTGGAAATACAGACATAAGGGTATCCTATTGTTCAACTAAGTGCAAGAAAGTAAATTATGGTAGATCCAATAATCCTCGCGAGTTATGTTTAAAATTTCATGTATTTTAGTCTTACCTCCTTAACTCAAAGGGATATAAATATTCTAAGACCTGGGGATTTAATCATATGAATTACGAACTCGATCCTAGTATACTTTTTCTATGCAATAGTTGCAAATTACTTCATCAAAATTAGAAAACAATGCGCGCTTTGGTACTCTTTTATATCAAAGTTGCAACAATTTTACAATGCATTAACATCTAGCCTGAAACATATATCTGAGAATTACACATTGTGCTGGCGGGAATTGAACGAACAACTCGCGAGCTAATCGCTTAACCAACGGCCGACGATCCTAGTTTATTATTAGTAAAAGTTAAAACCTAAACAGTTCGTAAAATAAATCAAGATCTAAACTGAGTTGACTTACTGTTCAATTTTCAGTAGCAACCTCTTAAAACAAATACCTTTTAAATTGCTTGTAACCACAGCGACCGCTATGTAACACGATGTTCAGAGCAAGTGGCTATATAAACTCCTTATTTAACTATACAAGTCATTATGACCTCTTTGAACTATGCGTGGTAGTATTTAGTAGTTATTTCTGAAGGGTAATTTTGTTTTGAGATTGTCTGACATGCAAATGTTTGGCAATTTTAATTCATCAGTTACGTTATTTGCGGTAAGCTTCGCGTAGATTTCGAATTTACGAATAAGAATAAATTTGATAGATACAATAAACTTTAGGCTTGTGTCGTAGAGACCATAATATTAAGGGTTACACTTTATGTAGGTAAAACTATTTATTACACACTTTTCTACTCCTATTTTGTCCGCTAAGTGTAAAATTTCAAAAAATTTCCTCTTTAGTCCACCTGTAGGGTATTCAAGGTATATTTTGTTCAAAATATGTCAAAGTTCTAGGTCCGCTAGGTTAAAATACTTTAATAAATATAAACGCAAAATATTTTTGGAGGTATTGGCCACTAAGATGCTTTGCAATGAAAAAAAAATCAACAAAATATTTTTTTCGAATGACCATTGTATTTATTTAGCAATGTGTTGTTTTGGATTGCATAAAATCTTAATTTTAAACATTTAGGTTTGCCATTAAAATAAAAGACAAAGAAAAATTCAGAGGTGCGATTCCTGTATTCCAATTCATGGTCTTTGACATATTTTCTATACATACATATCACTTTACTTTCCATGATCAAATATACGTAGGTTAATATATATATTTTATAGATCTTTTCTGTTCTTCCAAAGGATTTTGAGAGGAAGAGGGTCTTTCCTTTGTGTAAATGTCTGACGAATGCACAACCTGACAGGGGTTGCCTTTTCTTACAGCGCGGATACGCAATCTTGGACCCACATCTTACAAAAAATGTAGATAATATAAAATTTTCGCTTCAGATCTAATTAACTATCTTTATTTTTATGTGGCTATCTAGTGGTTAAAATATGGCTTGGGTCTGTGAAGTTGTGTTCAAAGCCCGTATCACAAAACTAGGAATCTGTAGCAGCCCTAGTTCACGTCAATTATATCCTACAGGCTTTCAATCTTTCATGTACGGATTGTTACCAGTTAATTAATTGTGTACAAAAACCCGGTAGATATAATTGATTTAGATTCATAAATCGATACCGTTCAACCGAATCATAGAAAGTAAACAAATTTTTGGAAAAAAAGAACATTCTGTTTGTATATTTTATCTAAAAAAATATATAATTGAGGGCATGAAAATTTCATTTAATAATCCGATGGGGGTTTGAGGCAAAAATGTTAAAAAAACCCCCAGGTAATGTCGGATTTTTACCGAAAACTTGCACCATATAGATTTTTGTTTATTTTCTACAACAGTGTGCAGCAGCAAAATATTCCATTTTAAAGTCTGTAACAGCTTGTACAGAGTTTTGAACGTAACATCAGTTTACTATATCGGCATGGACGTACTTATACTTGTATCGAAAATTCTAACATAGTTGCTATATTTATTCACATTTTTGGTACGGTACGGCCAAGAGTCGCGTTGTTCGATCCCTGAAATGACCAATATCTTTTTACTTATCTTTATGTACATACATGTTTTTAAAAAAATGCCAAAACCAACTGATTCGGGCAGGATTTAAAAACTTATAAACCTAATTATCAACAGTTGCATACCTACAAGACTTTATCTACAACCATAATATGAATCCTATATAAAAGATTCTGAAACAACCTACTGCTCACATTAAAACAACCAGTCCTAGTAACCTAATATCAAAATCAAAATCAAAATATTTTTATTCATGTAGACCATTAGGCACTTATGAATAGTCGTAATTCTAATATTTTTATTATAAGAGTGACTCTAGTTGCCATATATCACATACCTACATATCATCCATTACTGAGTACATACAAATATACTAAGTAGGTATCTATTAATGAAATAATTATTTATTGTAGTAGTAATTAACATTTTGTATAGTGCAATTATTAAAATTCACTTGAATATGTTTAACTAATACAATAAATAATTCTATCATTGATAAAAATATAGAAAGAAAATGGCGGGAATTCAAATTGATTCGAATAATCTACTTTTTTTTTACGGCGCGTGGCGTTCTGGTAGTGAATGACAATGTTCTTTTTTTGAAATTCGTACGGATACCACGCATCGAGTAGTAAGAATGTGGCTGTCTGCTGAAACCCTTTGCTCAAAAGCGATCCAAAAAAAAAAAACAAAGGAGTGTTTGTGAATTCAGTACAACATTATATCATCCGTTTGGGTCTTAGAGGAAAATTTTTGCCGTGGTTTGGGTGATATAATGGTCATTATGACATTTGGTGTTTTAATGTTGGAAATAAGCTAACTGCTTCCGAATCTTTTATAGAGGATTTAAAGCATGGGAGTAGATAAACATTGCTTACGCGTGTGTGCTTTCTTTGAAAATGCCACAAAGATGACGACGTTATTCAAATTAAGAATATGCAAAATTTTTCCTCTAAGTGATAATGTGGTACCGCGAGCGCAAGAACATAACCGCGCATGCAGTTGTTTTATATCACCAAAGGTTTAGTGTCCGAGTGAGCCATCAGCTGATTAACTTTTGAACACGCTAAGTTTCTGTAATTTGCCGTTACTCGATAATAGTTGTGTTGTGTTGCGTACGACCAGGTTGTTCATCAACCACGCGATAAGAAGAAGTTGTGTTGTGTTATCCTACCTACTTGTATTAAAAATAATGCTAACACTCTGTGATAAAATAATAACTTGACAGTCGAAAGCCTGGTTTAAGTGTGATGAGTTACATGTGATAAGTGTGATGTGTATGTGATAAGTGTTTACCACCTTATTACTGACGCCAGATTTTATCTGCAGTAAGTATTTTTAAAGTTCTTTTGCCTGCGTTTTATTGCATACCTACCCACGGAGCAGATACTAAGTCTGCTAGATGTGCATACCTACCTATTAAGTAAAATTCGATAAGTTACAAACTAGTCAGCTGATTTCTAACATTCACAGAACAGTTTTCATTGACGGATGTGGTTTGGGAACTGTTTTATGGAGAATAAGGTCCATGTTTATTAAATTAGGTACTTCTTTCTCTTAAATTTTTTTTACTGTTCCGCGATAGGAAATTTTTTCACTATTGTAATCTATATACCCACTACTTTCTCCCATTGCAACCGTGGCAGATAATTATTTAAAAGCACATTAATATATTGTTTTAAATCAATTGTGTCCCACTGCTGAGCAAAAACTTCTCCCATGTTTTTCCAGGTACTCTTTTCCCACGCCATCATTGCCACTTTAAACCATATTAATTAATTATTTTAATTTCGTTTGTATGTCAAGGCAAGCACAGAGACTAATGTATTTGGAATCCATTAAAGTACTTCAACTTAGCCTGTTATAACTCTACACGAGCAAAATTAAACTTTATAATTTCGGAAGAGAATCTAATTTCGCTTGTGTAATAGATAGTAGTTAAGTTAGTGATATAGAGCGACTTAAACAAGACAATTTAAACTAACACCTAGTCTTAGGTGTGCAGATTTATTACGCCACGAATGGTGGAGATATTTGGGTGACGTCAGAGTTCTAATTGTGTAGATGTGCGTTAGCGACAGTTGGCGTTTGGAGCTCTTGAGTGCCGCTAATTGTTGGAGGCGCTTGGTGGAGGCGATGTGATACCTCGGTGTTAATAATAAAGCCTTAAAAGCCAACACAGTTTAATAACATTTCTATTTCATAAATAAATAAATTAGCCTGTAACTGTCCCACTGCAGGGCAAAGGCCTCTTCTATACAAAAAAGGACTGAGCAGCATTAATCACCACGCTAGTTCTCTGCGTGTGGGCATTTTAGAGTATTAAGTCTAGGTTTCCTTACGATGTTTTCCTTTACCATTAATCTGTCATATTTCTATTATTTTAACAATAAATACATTTTTTCCCAGTTATACAGACTACGGATAGGTTTTACCTTAGGTAAATTAAAAAATGGAAAAGAATTTATAATTTTCTGTTAGGTTAGGTAACAGGGACTTACCAGTAACACGTGAAACAGGCCCTTAGATTTGTTAGTAAAATATTATTGGAATTCATTTATTAAATAATAGTTGCATTCATTTACGAGTGAAGGCTTCCTTCATCTTCCACCATGTCTCTTTATCCTCGGCTAGGCTTATCCAGGTATGGCTATAATGTCATCGCACCATTGGTGTCTAGGTCTACCACGGGGGCGTGGGTATTTACTGCCAAATGAAGGAAGGAAAGAAAGAGGATTAACTTTATTTGACACACGAATAAAATTAGGGGTACATACCTACATAAATAATTTAAAATACAATAGGATTTTTTTTGTTACGTGTGTGCGTGTATGTGTTAGTTTTTTTCTTAAAAAATAAAACATAATGTTGTGTCGTGCGAAATGAGTCAGCAACTCAGCATAATGCTAGCTGGAAGTAACACAGTTCATCTAGCCTAGCTCTGATTGTCAGCTGTCACCTAAAAAACGATAAAACTAGAACTAAATAATCCCCCTGCCTTTTCCCATAGGTAATACAAACCTGATTTACCATGAGATCTCATTAACAAGAAAGACATGAATTTCCTCAAACGTGGTCGTATCGATAAAGACTTTTCCACCTTAAACGAGGAAACCGGAATGGCGTAAAAACCGGTAAATAATGATGATGGTAGACGCAAATGGGAATTAGAAGGTATTTTAACATTAACGACACGATTGGCGCAGTACCTTAGCGAGCCTTCTGCACTTAGTGTCACGAGTTCGATTCCCGTTCGGAACAAATTATCTGTCTATCTGTCTGATCTACAGAGGCACAGATATTTGTTTCAGTCTCGTTGTTTGTGTGTTTTGAATTGAAATTATTTCCGTAACTGAACCCCTCTCATCGCTCCAACTTTATCCATTCTTCTTTCTTCGTACAGTCAATTCTTCTTTGGAACGCGCTCCTCTCAGAGATTAGAATATTAGTGTAGTAGGGGTTTTTTTCAGTTCAGCGTATGCCAGACAGGAACTTGGTACTGGTTCTCAACAGGACAGTACATAATGACTCGCGGACACAAGCCAGACCCTACGAACTGATGATAAAGTAAATAAATAAAAAATACGGATTAAATAATATTACGTATATGTTAGGTAAATATTAAATATATTAGATTAAATTAGAATTAAAATTCAGAGCCTCACAGATGTTGTGGTCGCATCCTCTAAACCCAAGTCCTCACTCTCATTAAAGATCTAAGTCAAAGATATTATACCGAGCAGGTATCTAACAAGAAATGGTAGGTCGTTAGCTTATCGGGTGTTAGAGGAGCACCCATATCCTTGAGACGGCGATTGTAACTGGTAACACTGACCTGAATATTTGAGCATAGTTCGAACGCTTGTCTTGGAGCGTGAATGGAGGTTATTGATAGAGTTTTTTTTGCATATCATTATTGTGCATTGCACTTTATCACTATATGTGCGAAGTGACAATCTAGTGGTATGGTATATTTTTTGTGTGTGTTTATAATTGTATCTATAATCGTCTTTTCAATGTCATGAACCTTTAAAGCCACGGTTAATCGTGCGAGAGTCTTGGCTCATTTTCATTGGTTAATACGGCCCGGTCCAAGTGATGCATTTGGGAACCATTCTCATTAGTCGATGAGGCCCGCAAGCGGGGTGCTGGCGATCCTGAACCGCAAGTTTGGCAGTCGCTTGAGAGTGATCCCTGCGCCCAGCACTATGATACCGAATGACGAATTTAATTGGTTTTAACCTTGCTTGTTGGTAACACCCGCAGGCAGTGTAACGATCAAATTATCTACATAATAACTTTCATTAGTCGTCAGCCACCTGCAGATAACTCCCGTTTGCTGTATATCGACAAAGTTATCGACCAATTGAAACAAGCCATAGCACACCACAAACAAATAATTGTGCATAACTTTAACCTTACTTTACCTTTCTTTCTTACTAAACCGACTATTTATGGTCCCACATTTCCATGTCCATGGTCTCTTGCGTGGTGCGGTTACTCTCTATGACATTAAGGTCGGTGGCTGGAATGTGGCAGGTCATATCTCCGGTGACCACAGGTAGCCTAGATTAAGCCACGCCAGGTACTACTAGCTCTCAGATTAAACACGGAGACGGCCTGCTATCACACCGTTGTGCTAGTGATTAATTACTCTAGAGTATTTTTTGTGAATTTTTTACATGTTATAGCACATGAAAGCTTTTTTTAAATATAATTATTTAATAATACGGTTACGGTACGGATACGGTACGGATACGGTTGCTCAGCGGTTAGAGCGTCGACACGGTATGTCGAAGATCGTGGGTTCGAATCCCATCCGTATCAATAGTTTTTTCAAATTTTCTTATTAAATAATTATACTCTAGAGTAAATATATTAAATAAAATTAAAGTTCAGTTGAGTTACACTTAAATCAATCAGATTGTACAATACATTTGTTGGCGCGAAAATCAATAATAAATTAGTTAAATACTGGTAATCTAAAAATAAAATAGTAGAACCACAGTATAAAAAACTCTCGTACGTAGTTTGATATTTAGATTGTGCTAGAACTACGTCAAACATCTGCGTCTGTAACATCGTAAGATGTTTAAACAAAAGACTAATCATTAACATTAGATATGGAAATACAATATAATATCTACAATCGTTGAAATAAATAACACAAAGTTCCTTTGACTCTGGCTAGTTCGATCTAGCCTATATCTATCTATTTCTGATCTAGTGAATATGACTTAGTGACGACATCTAGTACAAATGTTTAGTATACAATATTGACTGTTTTTCGTAATTTAGATAAAATATTAATTTAAAATATAGTTCTCACTGTGTATCACGCTTACTCGTATGTATTAGCAAAACACTGTGCAAAATTTTAGGGAAATAAATTAATCCTATTCAATCCTATACTATACTACTATAGTTCAAAAATATATTCAATATAGACTCTGAAAATGTACTTTAGGCACGTCAATTTTTTATTATTGTACATTAAGTTTACTAAAATAGTTTTATCAGTCATACGTTACAGTACGGTGTGATAGAAAGTCATCCAAATCCTGTGCTTCCCCGCACGGGCCGGTCATTCCTCCGTGTCACTTGAGATTTAATCAGGCGCCCGAGTAGCCAGCCCCTTTGTTTAATGTTCACTTCGTTGTATCAAATGTACACTGAATACCTTCGTGATGTATAGTGAATTGTGTGCCATTTTGAAAGAGTTATGAAATAAAAGAAGAAATAAAAAGTATTTATTCTTTCAAGACTATCATCGTCTTCCCGCTAGTATTAATTCAATGTAAGGTCGACGCATTAGCACATCACTGCTTTAAATCTATGTCGTTTTTCAAACAATCCTTAATACATTTTTTCATTGTTTTACCACTCTTATAACCATCAATATTCATACTTTCTTTCATAGTATGCCTTACTACTAGGAGAATTATTCTTAGAACTAGGAGTATAGCATTTCATAATTTAATTTAAATTTATTTAATTTTAGTGTAACTCTTATAAGGTTTTTTTTAAACTATTTAAAGCTTAGTTCTAACAATAAGCTTGAAATTTTCAAGGAATTAAAGAGAAACATGAAACGGCGCTCGTAAATCGTACGATTCAGGGGATTAGACTGCGGCATTGTAGATCACACTGTAATACATCTTGTATGTTCTCGTTTAAGTGTTTAAGTTTAAATTTAAGTTAAGTTTTATGAAAAAAAATACACTCATCTCCTAGATGTATTATGCCTAAACTTTGTTGGGATCGGCTTCTAATCTAACCAGATGCAGCTGAATATCAGTTTTTCACGGAGCGACTGCCTATCCGACTCCGCAACCTAAAGGGATACGATATTCTAAAGATAGATCAGTTGTCAGGATTTTATGAAGGTACTGACTCTATATCGACTGTTAAAGGACGTTCATGACAGCCGGACCATTCTAAGGTACGAATCAGAGACAGCGAAAAACAATCACTATAAAAATTAGTTACAAATAAAACTACGCATATGACTAAGAGAGTGATAAATATAAATTTATGGAGGTAGGGGGAAAAGGGAGACCAAAGATGATAAGAAAAGAGTGTGTAAGGGATAATAAGAATAAATAACAATAAATTTAAATATTTAAAAAAACTGACACAAATAAACCCTCGTACAAATAAACGCTAATAAATTCGTTTATTATTTAAGTATATCTTTAAATTCGGTCCTTTCGTTTAGGAGCTACGATAACACAAACAGACACAGACACGTCATACTTATAATACCCCTCTTTTTGCGTCGGGGATTAAGAAAAGACTAACTCTAACTTCAACATAAAGGATTTTCACACCCAGTCACAATCATTCTCAAAAAACACAACACGGTAACTCGCCTGTTAGCTCCGATCCAATAACTAAACTTCTTTGTCTACAAAACCTGCTCCATCTCCCTCGAACGTATGCATTATGAGAGGGAGGTGCGCAGGAGAGCATTTATCGTCGGGAAAGAAATTAAAGTCGTGCCGAATCGAACGGTTTTATCTTCGTGTCGATAGCGGTCACAAATTATGTGCTTCCTTGGGTTAGGGTGTGGTTCCTATAATGCGAATCTGTCTCTGAAAATTACAGTCAGCCTATTATTACGTTGGTTTATAATACTTAGGTTATAAACTTAAAAGGAAAGATAACTTAATGTTCTGAAAATTGAAAGGCCAAAAGAGAGTAACTACAAAGAAAAAGCTCTGAAACCGATAAAGGAAAATAAAGAGTCTCACACAAATAGTATTTTTTAGACGCATAGGCATTTACAATCTATATTAACAGAACATACCCTTAACCTTTCCTTTAATACACATCCTCCAAGCTAATTCCAACTTAGCTCTCATACATCTAAAGTTCACAATCACTTATCTCTATATCCTCACTTAAGGTTTAGTAGAGATAAATGAATTTCCACTCATTGAAGATCAATCCAGGCGCTGTTATCTGTGTTTTGCGCCTTATCTATAGGGGCGTAACAATGTCCGTAGATTTATAGTGGTGGAAGCGATAGCCTTGGAACCTGAGTCCCGAGTTACAACTCAGCACGACGTATTTAGAAGCCTACAAATACCATACTTACCAGTTCTGTGAATGACAAATAGGAATGTTTCTTAAGAAGTTTTCGAAGGTTTGAAGCAAATTCAAACTCAAAATATTTTTATTACAGATAACAGATACATTATGAATAGTCTTAGTTAATGATAATGATGGTGTTACTAAATATTCTGACCAAAAACTGGCAATTAACGCCAGATTTTTGTCAGAATAATCTGGCGGCAAGAAACTCCTAAATTGAATTTTAATTAAATTTTTTATTTTTTCAAAGTCGATTATTGAGCCATGATTTCTTAAGAAATCATATCATAATTAATGATCGGCTTAAAAGGTTTAAACTCATCTAAGTTACCATTCAACAACCAAAAATATTAATAAGTATAAATCATTCTTCTTTTTAAAAATCACATAAATAATCCAAGTATAGAAAATGTTCGATACGGAGCTCTAATAAATATTAAAGCCAATATCAAAATTAAAGCGGAGCTAAATTCCTCTACGACTATGAGCCAGGAGCCATGAACATACACCACAAAAGCAGTTATAAATCACTATTATCAAGCGAAGCCGGACAAGAATAGGAAATTAATTTATCGGTATTTTAAGGATTCTTGGGTATAATGTTCAGTTAATTTAATAACAGCGCTGTAATCTGATTGCGATGCAGCGTTGGCGCGCAAATTGACTTGTTAGTTCTTGTCTTTGTCGTTGAGGCGGCGGCGGCGCCACTGGCGCACCTAGGTCTTTTGTTGGAATGATCGAGTACTGTTCTCGCTGGAGATTAGTAGTGAGAGAAAAGATTCTTAAGAATGATTTCTTGGTGTCGACGGTTGTAAATTTTTGGTGAAAGTTATAGCACGATTGCATTGCATTCTATTATTTCGCTTACCAGTCTTACAAGAGGTAGGTTGAGTTTAGATTTGGCAACTAGACTAATTTTATTTATAATTACAAAGTGGGATTATTCATAATCTGATTGTAATTATCTAGGACGTGACTACAAATATTTAGATTTTTCATTTTTATAAACAAAACACCCAAACAAAGTTTTCCTTTCATTAAAAATAAACGGATTGAATTTTATATAAATCAAAAATTCAAATTCAACAAATGAATTGTGGAATAAATCAGAAGTTACAACAACTCGGCGCTTTAACGAAGCGAAAGTTTTACAATTGTTTGATTGGAATCAAATTATTAACTAAAATTTAATGTGATTTCAAAGGCAGATGTTATCAGTTCCCGTTAAGGTGACCCGTTTCGTCGCTGCGCCATACATGTTAATATTTTATCATTTCCTCTATCGTTTTGGCAAAGAATAGCACACACGGCTAGACATCAAGCTATACATTTCCAGTAAAAGATGACATCTTGTTGTACAAAGAGCTTATACAATGCGAGGTCAGTTCATACTGGTTTTGTTTAGCTAAATGTGTGGCCATGTGTATCAATTTGTCTCCTTTTGCGTGTTGACTAATGATAGGATAAGTCACACACTAGCAGCGATCAACATCCTAACTGTAACTGGTGGAAGGCGTTGGTTGTAGCTGACCCACCGGAAACACAGACTTGCGCTAAGCGTTTTTGACAATTTCTGGCATGATGTTAGATAAAACTTATCTGGAGGATGAGTCTATGTATATGATACCGCCTAACCACCGTCCTCTTGCTTTGACGAGATGAATGTCGTAGAAGCATATGAAGTTTGTAAGGATCATAGCCCGTAGCGTTCTAAAGTTTTGTCTAAGAAATCTCTTAAGAAACAGTGTGACAAATATTTCTAAGCTGGGTCTGTAATTTGTACGCTGTATTAGAATCCTAGCGTATTGGAATGTTTTTATGTGTATTTATAGATATTTTGATATGTGATGTATGGAGCGAAGGTCAATAGCATCCACCTGAACGTGGCTCCCATTATTTAATGAAACACACGAACTTTGATTACAATCAATGTTGTTCTTTATTGTGTTTCAAATTAATACTGTGCAGCGACGCCTGCATTATGAGAGCGGAGCTGACAGCTATTACAGAGGCTTTATCTTATATTTTATCTCTGCCGTACAAAAACATAGTAATTTTGTCGGATTCAAAGAGTGCTCTGCAGCATTTGGCTAGTTGTGTATCGGGAACTCGGGGTATGCCAATCGCCTATGAGGCACTTAAGATAATACATCTATTACAACTTAAATTTGTGAATATTAAATTACAATGGATCACTTCCCATGTAGGTGTTCTCGGTAATGAGATTGCTGACAAGCTTGCCACTGAAGCAATTTCTGATGGCATTTTCTGTTCATGTATTCCTTATTTCACAGAGCTTGTTCCGATTATGAAGGAGTTTTGTCATTCTTTATGGAAAGAGCACTTTGAAATTATTACCGCGAGTAAAGGTTTGTGGTATAGAACTTTGAATAAAGATTTACCTCGAATTCCCTGGTTCGATAATGCCAATCTACCAAGGGAACTTCTTGTTTTGGCATTTAGGATAAGGTCTGGTCACATTCCTTGTAATAAATTTTTACACCTAGTGGGGGTGAACTCTTCCCCTAGGTGTACCTTTTGTCCTACCAAGGTAGACGATCTCTATCACATTTTGTTAGAATGTGTTAATTTTTCAGATTTAAGAATTTTATTATTTAATGTTATTGGTAAGGTGGTATTTAACGGTGGTTTAAATATAATTTTAGGTAATCCTTTGTCAAAGAATTCGCTCCAAATTTATAATTTTTTTAAACAAGTGTTTTTAAGGTTATAGGATTTTGATGTGTATTTTGTATTTTGTATTTGTTTGTTTATTTTTTACACTAGCGGTCCTGTAAGTGTCAGGGATTACTATCCTTTACAGTGGCAGGACTGTTAGCGTCTGTATTACCTTACGAGGCTGTCTTGTCTAGTTACTTCTAGCATAAGCCTTATTAAATAAATGATTTAAAAAAAAAAAAAAAAATTAATACTGATCAATTGCATAGATTTTAAATTGATATTGATCATTTTTGTGTTTTTTTTTACATGTTATAGCACATTTGTTAGCTTATTAAATATAATTATTACAGATTAATTATAATAATAATTACACTATCTTCGACGTACCGTGTCGTCGAAGATCGTGGGTTCGAATCCCATCCAAACTTTATCGATGTCGATCTATTGTCGATGATTTCGCTCGCGCGAACCTTGGAACGAGGAAAGTACCTACCCCATGACTGTTATTATAAGATAATATGGTCTATCTGTGTGCCAAGTTCTATCTAAATCCCTTTAATAATTAATGCCTGATTAAGGTCAGAAGGATTAAGGTCAAAACCAATTTTGTATAATTAAACTATAACCTATAAAACTCTCTTTTATAAAGGTACTCGCTAATATAATAAAACATTCGTCAATCTTTAAAAAAATTGCCTAAAATACATGATGAAACGTCACGTCAACCCATTCCCATCAGCCAACAAACTGACAAAAAAATGACTCACAAAAAACACGTCGTATTTTTGCTTCTAAGCTTTGTTTGCAAAAACTCTACATGATGGCAAACAATAGGTGCTTCATCCATCATGGCTGATAATAGAATTAGGACAGAGTGTTCCTAAATTAAATAAATGCTAAGCAATTGATTGATGAGGAGAAATGCGGTGATATTGTACCTCCTTAGGTTTTATGCGCACCTGGTACTCTGTCAGATTTTAGTCGCTAAATTAATTATATCGTAATCTTAAAATGTGTATATTTTCATCGATTAAAAATATTTCCCCTTTTTTGAAAAAAATGTGGTATTGGTGTAAAAGCTGTATACAGGGTTATTTGTAAAACACTGACAACCTGAAAAGGGGTCATTTATGTTCACATAACTTAACAAAATGTATAGAGAAGCTGATTTTTTTTTGCGATTTCAGTGTAGGTCCCATAGTAAAAGTTGTTCATAATGATGAGTTTAATGACCCCTTTTCAGGTTGTCAGTCTTTTACAAATAACCCTGTATTACTTTTAAGTTTCATCAAAATCCTTTTAGCATTTTTTACGTTAAAGAGTAAGAAACATCCATCCAACCATACATAGTCACAATTTTTCACATTTTTATTATATGGTAGTAGGATATTATCACGCAGTATTATAAAATTTATTAGAGCATTTTTTTCTCTATAACTTCGAGTAATATTAACAATTCAGAGCAATAAAATCTTTATACAATAAACATCTTTATTAATAACTTAAAAAACACAAACAATGCAATGAATGAACATTGTCGGACAGTACTTTTTGCGGAAAAAATATAATCCAGCATTTCGCCTGAAGCCTACAACAAAAATAATAAACCACGCGATTACAGATCTTTTTTATTTCCACTACAAGTCAATTTAATCAACTAAAGCCGTACATCGCTGTCACGCGTCCGGTAAGTTCGTGGAATAAAACCGGTCAGTTTTCGCGTAATATCCAGTAATATCGAGTAGCTGACATGGGTCTACAGATATTGCTGGCTAGCCTTATCTTTACGCGCGTGACCTATTGATTTCGCGTAAAACATCGGATTATATTGTAGCGGGCCCAGTGAAGTGCCCTGGGGTATTCGCAGCTCGGCGTTGAGATACGATGGACGGTTTTTTTAGTTTATGTTGTTATAGTGTTTTGTTTTTAAGTCTCGTGGAATTTTGAGATGTTAGAACAATACATTTATCAAGGGTTCGACAAGTTGTTGGGTTTGGAAATAAGGTGAACAGCTGTGTCGATTGTTAAAAGAATAAATTAAACTCTTAACTAAACCTCTTTTGTTACTTGAAAAGATTATCCTAAATTTATGCCTTCACCTCTTTATTTTCTTTCATAATAAGATTCGTATTTTCAGTAATTTAATAGCTGTGATAGCCTAGTGCTATGACCATTGGACTGCCGAGTACGTTCGAAACCCAGACACGCACCTTCTTACTCTCGGATTTATGTGCGTATTAGAAATGAATTATCACTTGCCAAAACGGTGAAGGAAAACATCATGAGGAAACCAGCACTTCTGAGAGATTTTTCTACGATGTGTCAAGCTATGACACAGGCCTACGGGTGGTTTAAACTTTAACCAGGTTGTTCATCAACTATACGATAAAGTAATAAAGTATCTTACCGACACCCGAAGCCTACTAAAATATTAAGCATCATTAAAGTACTTTATAAATTTCTGTGGGCTCAGTCAAAACCATAACATCGCGCAATATATCGCCTAGAGTCAAGCCTGCAATTCAAGCTAAACTCCAACACGTTTTAAAGCTAGTCCATTATACGATATGGGTGTACATGCGCCTCATTACTTGGAGTTTTACGAGAAGTCGTAAATCGTGGGTTGGCTCTACACGATCGATCGTGTCGCAAACCGTACTGGCTTATAATTATGTCGATGTCGATGATATTAATGTGGGGTTCGAAAATGGAATGCGTTTTGGTTTTCGTAAACACAACTGCATAATAGATAATTATGTTGACTATTTTGTGATTGAATGTTCTTAAAAAAAAAGGGAATGTAAATAATTTGAATATTAAAAAAAAGGTTTTTCTAGACAGAAACGGTGTCACTACTTAGATAGTTCTTATATCGAACTCGAAGAGCTATCAATTCATACATAATATCTTCACAACCTTCTTCCTTCCACAAACTTCACTTAGGCAATACGATAATAAGATTTATTTTTTCTTAATATCGTTTTATTTTTAAACTTTCTTTGAGGTATTTTAACAGTAACCAACTATCCCATTGCGAGGTTTTGGACTGTTACAATAAAGAATAATAAACATTTTCTTTCTTTCTTTGTAAGACAAAGTTCTTTTTATTTAATTAAGTTCACCAATACCTAGTTGTTTATACTACCGAAAAAAACCAAATACACGCAACATCACAAAAAAGGAAACCTGCACCAGGTTACATAACACAATACCATAATTACACTTTCATTATCTGTTTTTAAAAATCTATCGAGTTTTTATTCATAAAATATTTAAAACTTGACCTATCCACGTAGATGAGGGTACAATTTCATCTTGATCATTATTCATAGTCTGAATCTACCCACTGATGAATTTAGCCTTAATTTACAGATAAAATTTTTCACCTAGAACGAAATAGTACTGTTTGCATTATTCACATTACTTGTTCCGTACAGGAATTTAACTCCTATCACCTCACCAGGAAGGCTAATTGCTTTGTGTCAATTTTGTCAAATAAACATTTGCTTCAAATCTGACAAAATAAAGTTTCGATTTTACTATTAAATCAAAAGAGAGTGGACAAAGTTACAACGCAGGTGGAAATAATTTGAAATCTAATAATTTCCTAGTTGTCTGAATTCCACAGTTGGAGTTTTCACTGCTAGTGCGAATTTCATAGTTGCAGATTATGTTGTAACTTTGGCGACAATTCGCGTGGAATACTGCAAAGTTACACTGTGTAATGTCTAGTATTATTTTCGTATCTATGGCCACTAATTTGGTGTAATCTTTTTTGTTATGAGCACAGTTCATAAAAATTTTAATATATAACGTCGATATTTTTTCCGGGGTTATACAATTATAGTTAGTGGTGCCGTGGTCATTTTTGTGGTCAAACAGTGCTTGAAGCAGTCAACCTCCGTGGATGGGTGACATTTTAAGGGTCTTCGTATACCAAGAGGTACTAAACGGTAGCCTCGGTTTATCGTGGCTTCAATTAAATTTAAAAAATATAAGTGGGTTATGATAACCGCTTACCATAATAACTTTATCTAAAAAGTGTTTAAAAAATGTACAATGCAAATATTCGTTTCCAAAGTCCCAAATCTTTGGGCGTCCTAAAAAAAATCTATTACGAGAAGAATTATCTAGCTAGTTACTTCGTACAAGGGGTATAGTTACCATCTGAGTAGAAGAGAATGTCGATAGTATGGGCAGGGTTACGAATATCCTAGTTGGCAGAGCGGCTGATTTATTATTTACAAAAAACTGGAACTTCAATAAAATAAAGGTATTTTGGCTTTGGAATCTAACATAGAAATCTGAAGGTTTTGTTTAAAACTAAGAGGTTTATTAAGACATTCTACCGAGAATTTATATTAAGACCTCTATTAAAGAGGTTTGTCTGGAGCATTATCGTGTTTCCGTTGTGTAAGTAATTTCTATTTCCGAGAAAATTTTACTATTATCATGTTCTTTGAAATATACTGCAGTTATTTAAGGAAAGTTTACAGAGAATGCTATTTAATTTGATGTACATTTTTTTATTTTACGGATGAAAGACGATTGCAGCAGGAATAAGAATGTTGAAATGGATGTGTGGTGTAACAAAAATGGTCAGATAAGGAATGAATTTATAACTTATATGAGGGAGTTTAAAATTGGCGCCGGGGACTAAAAAGTTAAGAAGTCGTTATCGTTTATCGTGGTATGGTTATGTGATGCTTACATACTTATATATGAATGTTGATGGTTATAAGAGTATGCGGCAGACCAAAAGATGAATGGATTGTGTAAAAACGACACCGAGAGAACGAGAGTGAGCAGTGACATGACGACTAATAGAGATAAATTGAAGAAAGAAATATATTGCGCCGACCCTAAATAAAATAATGATACGGGTAGGAAGATTAAAAATAATTAAAAAAATAGCAAGTTCTATTTCGACGTCATCGCGTCATCGTCATCGTTAAAGCAATTGAGTACAAAGGCATCATAAAAGCAGGTGTGCGCGACCGAAGACCGCAACATCGCTTACCATCAGGTGGATTCATGATAAGATATAAACGAAAATGAAACAAACTCAGTACAGTCAAATTAATTTCGAAGATCCAAATAAAAAGCGCCAGATTACTGGCGTTTTAGCTTATTTTCAAATAAACCTTGCGATTTCTTCAAAGCTAAAGAATAAGATGTTGAAGTTATATAGATTTGACCTGACGCCACAAATAAAAAGGCACGTCGCTAGCACATTTTAATCACTTGCCTCTCGCCTCTATTGACGGCTCAATTTTGGCGTATTCGAACGAGTCTGCCTGTTAGGCAAAGGGCTTAGTGATACGCTGATGTAAGAGCGGAGGAAGATGAATAATAAAATAATAGCTAGTAGATCCTGTATACACTTAATGGGGTAGTTTTAGCGAAGTTGGATCTAATAGGTGTGACAATTTCTGACAACGGATAGCCACAAACCTTCACTCGCACTGGGTTACAGTGCGTGAGTTAGATCTATGTTTTTTAATGTAGATATTGTGGCAAAAACCTTTGTGATAAAATCTACAAAGTAAAAGTCATAGACAGTTTTCACTACACGTTGCTGCTCACCGCCACGAAGGGCGGAAGCAAAGCGCGAAGGGGATTTTGTAGCGGTGGCCGCGAGGAGGAGCGAATGCCGCGCGAAGGCCCCGTTCTTTTCTACGATCGGACGGTGCTAAGGTATCAGCGGATTCCACATATGCAACGTGAGGTCCGCTTTACAAGTCTCCGCGTTGGTGCGCGGCGTCTCGTGTGATAGTCGCCATAAATATATTACTTTTAATACCAGAGTTATTGAAAGTGACAGTGCTGTCACTTTCAATAACTTTGTCTACTCATAAGAGGTCTGGTATAGCTATCAGCGACAACATAATTATTCATTTACTCAAAAAAATAATAATAACATAACCGCGTCGTGTTAACCACGATTGGTTTTCTGGACTTGGTGGCACACATTCAAGCCCCAAAATTCGTTCGATCTGGTCTGGTGATTCACACATTGGTAGTATGTGTTGTCTAAATTTGCTCGTATTATAGCCGAGATAATCTCATAAATCTTATGATCTATATCTCGTACAGATCATAAGATTTATTAACGTATATAAAATAACCTATACTAAAGGGTTTGGCTATGTAAAAATAAAACTACTCAATTATTATATAGAAATCTATTAATTTTATGTTCTAAAGTACTCATCATTATATAACTCATTCTCAACGATAGAGTAAAACAATTCTCAAGCAATAGATACATTTATTACAGAGAGTGAACTAGGTAATTCTGGCTCACAAAGCACTTTGTAATTGCCTTAATATTGCTACAAATAGTTCTGTTATCACGTTACGACAAATAAAACGGTTTAGTGACGAACGTCTTCAAATTAAATTATGGAAACGGAATGCTTTTAATTTATTACAGATTTTAAAACCGTCGGGAAAATTAAGTGAACACAACACAAACTAATCAATTATGATAAACATTTAATTATTAGGTAGTTCGGATAAAAAACCTTGAACTTTATATATCCTTTAAAGGGGTCAGTATACTCATCATAATGATGAGTTTAATTTATTAAGGATGCTGGTGTTGTACAAATAACCCTGTATATAGAAGTAGCATTCATTTTATAGGTTTTGGTATATTGACAGATGACTAATAATATCCAAAGCCTGACAAAAAAATTAGTTATTTTCAGTCTGAGATCTAACAAAAAGTTTCCATCGCGAATCAGAGTTTACATAATCGCCTCCCCGCTCCCCCCGCCACTAAGGAACAAGTCCTCATCTTACGCCGACAGCTGCACAGTCCGTAGATTACTTTGCAATTGAAAACAAATAATAATAAATACGGTACTGCGAGCACGCCCCGGGAAATTGGAAAAAGGGAGAAAAACACCAAGTATTCGGTCCTGGTCCGTGCTGAGATATTGAAGCAGCCGCAGCCAGATGCTCAAATATGAGTTTTATGTCTTCAAAATATAGATGTTTCTAGTCGGTTTTTTATTGCTCTGCCCCTCTTTTGGGTGATGGATCAGAGCCGTGGAAAAATGTAGATAGTTGCAAACGAGGGAGTTTAGTGTTGGGTTTTTTAAATAACGTTTAGGTACATGATGTTTAAGTAACTATTTTTCTCGCGGCTTATTTACACCCGTAATTAATTTTTCGGGGGTACAAAGTACCTTATATGACTTTTCAGTATAAGAACTATCTATATCAAAATCAGGTCGATCCGTTATTGCAATGCTGCGTAAAGCAGGACAAATAAAAAAACACACTTTGAAATACTCAATATGTAAGCACTCAAGCCTACTAACTGTTACTAATTGGCAAGTAATTCCATTACTTTTTCAACTTTACAAATTTAGACCGACCGCGACTTCGGGAAAGAGATTCTATTAATTTAAACTCGACATGGCCTGAAAACTAAAACACTTCGAATAGAATCAGACCTAGATTTTTTACAAAAGAACAGCGATTAGCCAACTTCGCAGGAGATAAATTATAGTGCACAAGTGCACTCTTTATTCTCTCACTTTCATAGTCCGATGGGATGGTAATCCGACACAAACGGAGAGACATCAGGCTCAAGGCCAACAATTTAACGTGCTTTCCAAGGCAATTAATTTTTAATACGCACATAACTGACATAAAGTCAGAGGTGCGCGCCTTGGGTTCGAACCTGAGACCTCAGTCTTGCCAGTAAACGATCATACCACTAGGCTATCACGACTTCAAAAGAGAGTAACATAATATACGTGTGTAGTCTAAGTTTTTATATCACTCGTTACTGCTCCCTAGTACGTCCTAGGTTATGTACGAGTGGTCCTCAGAGACGTATTTGTGTTCAACTCGTATAAAAGGCCCCATTATTTGCGCTGATACCATCTCTCAAGCTTCGGCTTTATGTTAGTCTGTTATATTCTCGTGTTTAAACTGCTAATAAGGTTTCATGGGTGGTGTTTAGATACGGTGTATGTCGGTAAATGTCGGTACATGAGTGGTACTTAACGCGAGTCTGGTGACCTCAGTGTGCTTTTATAGACTAAAGGAATATCAAGGAATAGTGACCAATAGCAGTTAATAGTCTAGACCAGCCATACTCAAAGTGTGCCCGCGGAGCCCTAAGGCTTCGATAAGCCTCTGTAGGGGCTCCGCAAAAAGAAAATACTATGTTAATAATGAAAATCTATAATTTTTTTTTTGTCAAGATAAAGTTACAAAAAATTTAACTGAAAGAATAGTAAGTACTGCAATGGAAAAAAACATTTACGCTAGAGTGAATGTTAAGTAATATGATTACTTATGAAACAAGAATACACACACATAAAACTAGTTTTTGAATTTATTAATTGTAATACTCCGTCAAATATTTCGTTTTCCAAAAGGGTTTTCCAAAAATCAGTTTGAGAACCGCTGGTCTAGAGGCAAGAACCTTGGAATGTTAAGTTATAGGGTTAAAATTATTAATAATATTAATTATTTGTTTCAAACCTAGTGCGGAAATCGTGGCGTTGGCGTATCGGTAAAGTTATAATTATTGTTTTTGAGTTTCTTAACAAGAATTTTCAGCAGTAGTACTCACCAAGTCGAAAATTGTGCCAGTTGTATAGAAATAATCTCGCTCCCTGTTACACCGAAATTATCATATAACTGGCGTTTCAGTAGAAAAACCTGGACCTAAAGACCATCAAGAAAATACTTACAGCTCCATTCTCTTACCTGGTGCATAATCCGTCTGGTTGTATGTATAAGCCGTTTAGGCTTGCATCTACTGTCCTTACGTGGACAGCTGAAGAGTTGAATATCCTTTTGGCTTCTGAATAGTCAGAACACTGGGGATCTTCAAATCAAGAGGGACCTTAAAGGCAGGTATACTCTACTTTAGACCATAGTACAGCTATTAGTATTATATTATCTGTGGTGCGGCAATCTATGGTATACCACACCTGCCATTAGTTTTTGATAGACTACGAACCCACCTCAAAGTAAGCAAACCACCATGTGGGTTCGTGGTATAACGTTTTTCATAATAAAAATAAATACATACTTAAATAATATTGAAAAAAAAACAAATAACCAAGATAATTTCAGCTGTCTAAGAAATAAAATATAAAACTAGATTGGGAAGAACATACATCAAAGTGAACAACCAAGACGAAGGATGAATATATAAAACAGGACTCAAAGGCCTACTTTATGTAAATTCAACTGGTATGTAGTACAGCCAGCCATTACTCACATTAACCGAATGTTACGTACATGTGCCTGCTGGCTATATATGGCTATAGTATATTTTCATGACATCATGTTTCTGTGACGTCATGTGAAGACTTACTACGTCATAACTGTATATGAAATGGATTCGAATATAAATGTTTATTTAGTTTAGCTGCAATGATAGCTTGGTATGATATTAAATCAAAAGAAATAATGCATTTTAGAAATTAATTGTTATGAATTGTAAAAGATAAAAATAAGGAAACTACTCATGAAATATTTTAGTGGTAAGGTCTCATTAAAAATTGTCTTAGTTAAATAAAAAATAGAATAGAATTAATTAGAATACTTACGGCCGGTTTCTGAAAGGCGGATCAAATCTCGAATTAGCTGACACAAGTGTCACATTTTGATCCAGGATTAACTCCGTGTTACATCGATTGGGTTTCTGAAACGCGAATCAACTGAGGATTAGCTGATCTCGTGTTAACTCTAGATTTTTTATTTGTCTGGTCACCCAGGGTTATTACATTCTCTTTAGTTCACAGACATATTTATTTTCCTATCTTTTGTTTCTATCTAACGTATAACGTTGTCTTTGTCTGACGACAATTCAAGTGGTCACTGTCTAACTGAAAGCTAAAACTGTCACTAGCGGGAAGACGATTATTATTTAAAAAATTAAATATAATATATTCCGTCGCCTTCTATAATGTATAAAATGCGGCCTTAAATTTAGCCGCCCGTGCCCCTCGCCCCGTACCGCTGCCAGTGCCTGCAGCCCCAGTAAAATCGCAGCAGCGAAATTACGCCAGCATCACCGCGAGCGCCCCTGCTGCTCCAATTACAAAGCCCGTGCCAGAAAAGGCGACGAACCGGGCTAACGACGATGAAGGGTTTGTGCCGGTGCAAACAAGGAAGCGCCGATCACTCACGAACAAGAATCGATGCGGCAAAGCTCCTACGGAGCCTGACGTGAGTTTGCGTGCCGCGAAACCGAACACACCGGTGTACATCTCTCGCCTGCACTACACCACCAAGGCAGAGGACATCGTTGAGTACGTGCGTCGAAAGACCAAGTATATACCGAGGGTGCAGTTACTCGAGTCGCACCGGAATGTTAACTTCAAGGCATTCGTGGTGCGAGTACCGAACTGTTTTCTGCCCCTCGTTATGGAAGAAGACTTTTGGCCACAGGACGTGGTGTTCCGGCGCTTCCGCGGACAAGTACCACTGGACAGCATAAAGACATAGTGCAAAGTGAAGTGTCACGAACATAGCTTTAAGTTTTATTTACTAACGACTCTGTATTTACTTTATATATGTTAGTTTGTAAGGTATATATCTATGGGCCATGGATGTCCGAAAATAAATGAATTTATTATTATATTATTATTATTATTATTAAATTACCAATTTCAGCCGAAACCTTCTTAATTATTCTGCATGCTGTTGTCTTGTGCACCCTGACGTTATCAGCTACTGAAATCTGAAACCCTCCTGAAGCGTAAAAATGTATAGCCAACAACACTTGTTCCACAGCGCTAATAAAGTTTTTGCGCTGGGTCATTGGTTGTAGATGTCCAAGCAATCTCATAAGCTGACACAGTACAGGTTTAGTAATTCTGTATCGAGCCTTGAACTCTGGTTCGCTGTAGTGTTGCAGGGGATTCATTCGCTCACGAATGACTCTAATCGGTACCAAATACTCCTCA
The DNA here is from genome assembly GCA_936450705.2 of Protodeltote pygarga. Lineage (NCBI taxonomy): Eukaryota > Metazoa > Arthropoda > Insecta > Lepidoptera > Noctuidae > Protodeltote > Protodeltote pygarga. Next base: position 13,571,732 of record OW388263.2, read on the forward strand.
TTACTACTCAATGATACATCTTCAGCAGATAAATCTGATAGAGACATTTCCAATCTGCAAATTTTAATAATTATTTATTAAGATCTTGCTCGAGTACTTACTAAATAAATAAAAAATATATTTTCGCAATCAGGTCTAATTTGTTCAATAATCTATAATTAAATATATTTAAGTATAATGTAGTTACCTGTTTTTTTTCAAACGTATATAAACAGTATTACAATATATATAGCCTTTGATCCGAGTATAATCCTTCGATTTTCTCGAATTAGCGAAAATTCAATTTGACATATTGTTATTGTACAATAAATCATAAAAAACCTGTCCAGAAACTCAAAATGAGATAATTCGATATTGTGACACTAGGGTTAATCTCGGATTAAATCTAGTATCACATTTGTCTTTCAGAAACTCAAATGGGTTTTGATCCGATGTTAATCCGAGATCAAATAATGATTTGCGTACCAGAAACCGGCCGTTAGAGTCGCGGATGACGGGTGGATACAAGCGGCAAGTTGCCGTTCGTTGTAACGTTCTATGGGGGAGGTCTTTGTTTAATAGTGGACTCCTTCCAGCTGATGTTGATGACGATGATGAATTAAAAATAAGATCTTTTGAATTGTAACAAAACGCTTACTCCTGAGTGTAACAACTGAAAAGAAGCGATGCCTCAATCTCTCCATTTTCTTTCAAAAAATATTTAAAAAAATGTTAATACTTTATAATCTCTCTTTAAAAAAATATGATATTACATTTTCTCTTAAAAACAATATAATATTATCAGTAAAATGTGTGATAATCCATTTTCTCACAAAAAACTAAAATTGTGATTTGTTTTTAATTTACCAGAAAAGTTAATAAAGATTAACATTGATATCTAAAGCTATGTCCAGCGAATGACGTCATTGATTCTAAGTCAATAGTGCAGCATAACGATAGTGTGGTGGTAACATTTCATAACAACGCCGATATATGGCAATAACGTTTTGCTGGAAGTGATACTGATAACTTTGACGACTTGATTGCCGTTGTTAAGCGATTGAACTTTTGCAAAGTGGCCTGGCTAATCTAAAGCGGTTACCATAACCTTAAGACGGTTAATATACCAAGATTCGGTTAATATTCCTTCGGTCCAACTCTCCTCTTTTAGCTCTTGGGTGGATTTTTGTGTTGTGAGAAGTATAAATGTCATATTTTTCTATTGACTAAAACTGCTCAATCTTTTATATTAATTTCGTTAAACAATATGGTTAAACGGACGTAGGTGTAGTGTTACCACAGAATGTGTTATCGTATCTTGGTATTTTTTTTTCTAATAAAACCATTGATAAGTTTTAAATCCAGAGACATTTTCGCAAAAATGTAAGAGATACAATGTCAACACTGCTACCTGAGTAAAGGTCAACAATTTTTTTTTTATTTTCAACTTTTCAAAAGAAATATATCGATTACAACAAATTAATGAGATGACAAGATTAAATTGCAGCGACTCATTTAAAAACTTTTTGCTGCATAATATTTACTTAAAATTCTCAAATTTATATAAAGTAGACCCATTCTACAAAAACAGTTTTGTGGGGCTTTGTATTAGTTATAAGAAAAATTTAAATTGTTTTTTAATAAAGATACATACATACAATAGGTTCTAGTTCGGCTTTTTATATTACTAATTAAAGTAATGTAGTAAGTGGAAAGTAAGTGTAGTAGTGTAGTAAGTGGTTACATAACCTATAAAAGCTTGCAACATTAGGAATATCGCTTGTGCGTTGCCGATCCTGTACGGTACAATGTAAGTGGTAGGCAGAAAATAAAAACAATCATCTGTTTTTAGTTCTACAAGGTAACAAACCGTATATATTTCTGAAATAGTAATTTGTACTGTAACAAGTCTTTACAAAAAAAAACAGAAATTAATGCCTTGGGTTCGAATTTGAGACCACTAACCTGCCAGTCACAGCCACATGTCTTATTACAGCACTTTTTCAATTATCTAAAAGGTAACTTCATGAAAATGTATGTAATGTAGCAGTGTCAGACTCCAGTGGCTATGACCGATGGATTGCCAAGTCAGGTCGCAGGTTTAAACCCAGGCATGCATATCTGACTGCCATGAATTCATAAGCGTATTAGAAATTTATTATCACATGTTGTAACGGTAAGGTGAGAAGAAAACTGGCACACATGTGACATTTTTAACGGCCTGGTAAAGCCTTGTAAAAGGCCTACGTGCGGTTTAAACTCTGACTCGAGGTTATTCATCAAACGACAAAAAATTTAACATTAAAATAACACAAGCCACTTCCATTGCCCAAACATCGTTGTAAATTTGTAGCAATTCTCGTCACGCGCCATCCTCGCTGACGGATTGGTTAGCGGCGGCCGCAGCATACTGATGGCAACGGATAGTTTTCATAAGGATAGCTCAGGATTATGAGAAATGTAGGCTGTCACGAACCCACCTTCATGCGGTATTTATTTGGGGGTTAGCGGATTACGCCTGTTTGGACGTTTTGTTGGGTTGTGTCACTAATGCTTGGTTTAAGAAGGTAATATAAATATATTCTGGTCATTATTATATCGCTGTAGCATGGGTCTTTCAGAATTAAAGGGTTTTAGGCTTACGGTTTACCAAGCTGGGTGTGGAATAGAGTTCTGAGATACTTGTGACTGTAACGACTATTTGATACTATTTAAGATTATCCTAGCTTTTATATGTGGCTTCGCTCTTGTATAAAGTCTGGCCTTTATACTATCGTTTTTTAGGGTTCTATTGTAAAACTACGAACCATTATACATTCGTCATGTCCGTCTGTCCGTCTGTCTGTCACGACAATTTTACTCGCAGACCGCAAGGTAGAAAGCTGCAATTTCGGCATGAAATATAACGCATCCTTCTGTGTAACAGTAATTTTCTGCTACTGCAATCGCCAACCCGCTTGCCCGGCGTGGCGATTATGGGTAAATACCTCCAATGAGCGCACAATAGAGGCGCGCATTGGGAGAGGCCTATTGTTCAGCAGTGGACTAATAGGTACAAGCTGATGATGATGATGATGATATACAGCGTGTAACAGAAATGCGTGGTCATATTTAAGGATGATATTCAGAATCTTATACATAGTCTATACCACAAGTGCCCACATCAAAATATACTATTCTGAGTATTGGTGTTTTTTTGCTTCATCAACAACATCGATAATATTAAAATCAAAACAAACGTGTTACACCACTATCAAGTACAACAACCCTACTTAACTTACCTCCTCTAAACTGCTGCGCTCCTAGTATCTAGTACGTAGACGTACTCTACGCAGCGCTCCCGCGCCGCGTGTAGTGTATTCACTCGCACAGTCTCACGTGACACTTACACATTTTGGTAGGTAGTAGATAGGTATTTGTTTGTGATGGAAATTCACTAATTTAATAGGTACCTACAAAGAAACTGATTAATCACCACTTCCTACCACCACTTCATACGTAGGTACTTACTCACTTTCACAATAATTAAGTAAGTATGTCTAACGTCACTCACTGAAACATTAGTACCTTGAACTGAATTTTCTTAATTTTTATTCGAAACCATTGTCATTACACGGCTTGTACCTACCAGTTGTACCGCCTTTTACCTTTTTTACTTTACTCCTGGTACAAATTACAATGAAAGGGGTTGAGATAGCAGTAGCTTTCTTACTCTTCTGGTGGCAAGTGAGAAAGACTGTGAGAAAGAGAGCAAACGCTTTCTAGTTCATTCAAATGAAAGAGAGCTATCTATCTGAGAGAGACATGCATAGGGTCAAACGGTCAAAGAGGTCAATATCCGTAACATCTGATAGCCTGAAGAGATGTTACTAGTATCGACAAATTTAGAAATCGATATGGCTTGTCGATAGAAATTAAAAATCAATATTTTGATAATACATGAATAATCTGAATTGAATTCATTTTAAATTAATTATTAATTAGATACTCGTTACGATCCTTAAATATGACCACGCATTTCTGTTACACGCTGTAATGCTGATAAAGTGATGAGTGCGCTTACTCACACTTGCCCGGGTTTTCAACAATTGCCTTTTAAAAAAATCTCCATGTTACCTAATATGTAAAGGTAACATTACATATTATATTTGCTTGTGACTGTACCTACCGATTGATCAAAGTACAACAATAGACGTTCTACTTTAAACAAACTATCCCCTTTCAACCCTTTTATTTTACATGCAACAAAAGATCTCCATTAGTGAAATCAGTGTACCAACTTAATAAAACTCTGACAAACAGTTGTAGTTTAACTTTATAAAATACACACAAAGTTAGTTTTAACGGTACATGATGTTTAACCAACAGTTAAGTGCAAGCCAGTGATTGTACGCTTGTGCAACTAAGTGATAGAGGTTAGACGGCTGTTCGAATGAGGGTAGGTAGCAAATTAGGTGGTGTTTTGTTTTTTTTATGCTAGGCTCGCGTTTGACCACTATATCTCCTGATGATGCGATGTGGTCCAAGAAGATTCTAGATGTAGACACTAGATGGCGCACGCTTGCTATTAAGTAACCTATTCATTCTAGATTTAAAAACTCAATATAAAGCCATCGGGAAATATGGAACTCCCGCCGGGAGTTCCACTTCCGTGCGTAATGAACGTATTTCCAATAAGTTTTATAGGTAAAACCTAGCTTCTCAGTAGGACTTTTCTGTACCATAGTACGAGTTTTTACATCATTTCACAATGTAACATTCGGACTGAAAAAAATATTGCGCATAAAATATCATATTTGAAGCGTACTTTGTAATATTGGAAAAAAGTCAAGTACGTACGCAGTTTGTGTTCAAAATAAAAGCAACAGAGTTTAAAATATAAAGCATTCTACTTTATAGGGCTCTTCGTAAATTGTAGAAGTTATTATCCCAATCCAAGTATCGAACCTTAATACTAAAATCTTTCGATCTATAATATGTACATACAACAATGTCTTCAAAAGTAAGTACTTATATTGAAGCTAAAACTTGTAACTGCCTTACCCATCTCAACGATCCTTCTTCGCCGAACATATTCATCATAAGTTGGCAAATAAAGTTGCTGATAACTCATTGCTATGTACGGGATAGAGCTGGATAACCGTAGGTTAGACTAATTGCCCTTATACATTATTTTCTTCCCCGTATGATGTAATGGCCACTTGTAATTCAAGGCACTACTCTCATATAGTTTGATATGTAAGTCTGTGAATCATTTGTAAATGAGAGAAGTGGTCTATTTTGATTGTGTACACGCATGTTTAGGTATTCTGATTACACTAAAGTACCTATGCAACAAATTATTAATTAATATATTCTTTTGGATAAGTATCAAATCTGAAGCTTTCCAGATCTTTAAACAGCAAAAATAAAGATTCAAATGAAAGACGATGTTCACAATGTATAATGGTAGTCGTGCTACGAGCAAGTCTTATTTGCGCTAAAATAAGTTTTTCAGGCGCCTCTTCCCGTTAATCTGCTATCTCGCTCGCACATTGAAGTTGATTAAAGATGTAAAATCAATGAATATACTTAGTTATGAAAAATCAAAATAAACCAATTGAAGGAGAACAACATTACAAAGTTTCAGCAAAATATTTTAGCTTGATCAAAACATAGTTTTCTAATAAATACATTTTTATTTTATGCCATTTTTTTATTGAGCAAGCTGAAATATTTGAAACTTTGTAATGCTGTTCTCCTTCAATTGGTTCAGTTCCGTTTTCCTTCATTCATTGATTTTATATTTTCAAAGTGCGAGCGAGATAGCAGGCCAGCGAGTATTCGCGCCTTAAGCTACGAATGAGTCTTACTCGTGTTACGAACAAGTCTTATTTGTGCTAAAAGCGTATTGTAGATGCGCTTCGAGCGAATCATAGTCGTGCTATAAGGGAATCATTTAACGTTCCATGTAACTCACTAATCATAGACATGCAACTGATTTTTTTAAGCGCGTTCCGACTGTATACTTTAGAATATATTTCAAATTAGATTATTTTCATAATACAAAAAGGATGAGGCAGGTCTGTCTGTGATTTTTTTGACCGTAATCACTTGTGGCTCAATATGGTGTATCAACAGCGAGTGTGTGTGTTCAGTAATTGTGTTTGTCATAGTTAACAACGAGTCCTCGCCCCGGGCGCTCGGGATTGACGACTGGCAGATCTGCTGGGGTTAAGTCATAAGATATAGCGGGTGTGAGGGCGGGGCAAGTGCCGCTGTAAAAATTTGTAGGGAAGTGCAATTGTTGAGCATTTTTATTGTTATAATCAGAGGAATGATGATAGATTATCATCTATACCTCTGTATTATTATGGAATTAAAACTTATAAGTTTTTATAATGCTCAAACGGACAAACTTTTTTAGATGATTTAATTTTTTTTTAAGTAGCTAACATGGGATATCGTAAACATTTTCGATGGTCGACTAAATTTGTATGAAATTTAGTTAAGAGTACCTTAAAGGTATTTGTGTTGTAAAATATACTGGGGTTATTTAGAGTGTTGCTATCCGATCTTTCATAAGCAAGGTCACCACAAAGTGATTGACTAAATAATTGTTAATAGAGTGGCATAAAATGAGATGATATCTCTCTCACCTTTCATCCCTTGTACTCCACCCAGATACTTCGGTATTATTAACTTTATTGTAGGGAAATCCGCTTTGTTTTCCCGCGAGTCAATACTGAAATATATATGAACTCGATTTCTGCCCGCTATAATTGGGGCTACCGTACGCACAATGTTTGAGATATTAACGTTAAACCTATTAGTAAGCCTTATGAAGGATTTGGAATCTATTGTAATAGATAAACTAAAACATATGGAATTATTTGAAATTAATTTTGTGAGGTTGAATACGTTTTCCGATGTATCTGTTAGTTGTTAAAGGAATTTAGAGAGCTTAGGCAAATGGCTTGTTAAACTCCAATAAATGGTAGCCAACGAACCTTCGCTGGCGTAGTGAGAAAAAATTGGCAAAAATCAAAGATATTTAAATGGGCTTATAGAGCGGGTATTTCCCAATTTCCTAGTTTGAACTCAGCGTCAACCAATACCTTCGATGTCACATGTAAGCGTAAGACACTATAGACGACTTAGTGAGAATGACGAAAAGTATGATTTTGATGGCTTTGTCTTAGTACTTATATCAGTTCAGGGCGTTTTGCTTGTTTTTATTCACTTTTCAGCTGTGAACAAAGTATAAAACGTCTTCCGTTTAGCACTATTTTCAACATGGTGCAGATCGAATCGAATGTGAATGGAATTTTAATTCAAATTAGATTTTTAAAAATGTAGATTTTTAAAAATTTATATTACGCTTTTTAAAAAATTTGAATTTTTATGTTGTTGTAATTTATTCTTTTCTTTCTTTTTTCTACGGAATGTGAATGCATGGAACTGCATACCTGATAAAATAAACTTATTTATTTATTAAGCAAAATAGTTAATGAGAACTTTCATATCCATCTATTTTATATTTATACTTAATAAATGATGACCATTTCTGCGAGCGATGTAACAGTTTTTATATAATGTTTATACACCGATTGCTCTGTGCTTAGTGGGTCAATTTGAGTAATTTTTTGAATACATGGTTTAAAAGTCTTTTTTTTAAAGCCAGTGATATTTTTGTATTTATAAAAGCCAACACAGCTAAGGGGCAACTAAATACATACTATTTAACAGTATAACGTACTTGCTTCTCACTTGTTGGTAAAATTATCTTTTAGCTGCGTTTGAAAACAATAACATGAAATCTTTACGACAAACAAAACATGCTTTAAAATTTTTACTACGTCATACATCCATAAATATGTCAACCAGTACTTGTATTACAAGTCGTAAAATCATGTTAATAAATAGACTAGAAAGTTATAGAATATATCCTAGAAACGTGCTCTACGTATTATTACTTTGATGACAATTATGTTCGCGGAGTGTGCTGTCTTCTATAACATGAATTCTGTCTTTTTTTCAATAAAGTAAAGGTTATACGTTGCCTATACATGTACGTAACGTCTATTAGACCTTATACTCCTAAAAATGAATTACCTACACAGAAAAGTCAGAGAGATGGTACAGAATAGAAAAGACAATTTCAGAATAATTAAGATTTTGTGGTTTACATTACAAAGGTACTCATACCGTTCATGTCGTGATAGCCTAGTGGTGACGACCGTTGACTGGCAAGTCCAAGGTGTCAGGTTCGAACCCAAGGCGTGCACCTCTGACTTTTGGTAAGTTATGTGCGTATCATAAATTAATTATCATTTGCTCCGTACTTCGGAAAGCATGATAAGCCGTTTGCCTTGCGTCTAATCTCTGTCCGGTCGTATCGGATTGCCGTCCATTCGCACTATGAGAGTGAGGGAATAGAGTGTGTACCTGTGTTTGCGTACACAATGAATTGTGCATTATAATAATATCTCCTGGCTAATCTCTGTTGCGACTGGCAGCTATAACCCAAATTCGGTGAGGAATAGATAATTATTTATTACTTAATTGAAACTAATAGCCTTTAATTTAATACTCCACCAAAAATACGGGTAACAAAACTTCCCGAATCTTCATAAGTGCGATGTAAATAAAAAGCGGGCACACGGGGCTTGCAATATAAAACGGCGGCGACGGTTTATTTCGACATTTGTCGCGAATAAATCACAATTTGAGAAGAACTATAGTGGTGCTTTGCCAAGAAACGCCGCGATACAAGTGCCGACCTAGAGGAGGCGATACACGGGCGCGTAACTGTGGCGTCCACGACCGATCTTGTAGTTTTTAATCCATGAAGGGTTCTTTTCATATCGGCGGCACGTTCCTAATAATAGATTTCTTATTGTATCTAATTTCTTGATATAAAATATAGTCCCGCACAGACCATCAAGCTCTTTATACAGATTGCCAGTGTGTAACGAACTGGTGATTGTAAGAAATTAAATTTATGGTAAATATGGACATAGAGAATAAAGAGATAATTAGCTTACTTATTGTAACGCCAGTGGCTTGCTTAGTACCTAACAATAGTGCAAGCCCAATAGTCTTTTTAAGGGTACATTGAAGTAAAATAAAAAAACGTAATATGGGATAACGCGCTTTGGCCTGGCTTCCGAAATATATGGCTGGCATGCTCCTGTGTATCACCTATTCGTATTAACCTATATACCCAAATAAATGATTGAATTGAATTGAATTCTCAAGTCTTAGTTTCCTCACGATATTTTTTTACCATTTTAACCAGAGATTTTTAATAATTGTAAAAAAATAATATATCATGCATTGGGTTCGAACCTGTGCCTTACGCAGTCATACGACAAGGGTACACTTATTAAGCAACATTAACAAGAAACCACTGCTCTTGAACAACCGTAACATATGGTACCTACAAAATCCTTTGTTTATCCTACATTTAACTATTCTATTATAAACACAAGGAACATTTATCTGTAATTTGTGTATACTGCAAAGACATTACGTATGTATAATTTCGGAGCTTAGTTTATTCAAATATGGAAGGTCGGGGCTTCATAGAACATATAAATTATGTTTTAATGCCTGTGTTTTATGGAGGTCGTCTTGTTGTCAGACTTATATAATTTGGATTTGATTTTCAGGTAAGTTGTCTGGGTTACCAACAACATAAATGTTTGTTATAGAATATATCCAATTTGGTTTATTTTAGTTAGTCGTAGTAAGTAGTTTGATCTTTTAATGAAATGTTGTTTTTTAAGCCATTGGTATTTTTATTGATTCTGTCAAGCAAAGTAATATTTAGTTTTTCTTCTGAAAATATTTAATGAAAAACTCGCAAACCAACTGACTTGGGTGGGACGCCACGTGTAAAACGGTGGCACGGTATGCCAGAGATCGCGGGCTCGAGTCCCGCCCGAGTCTGTGGTTTTTGCGAGTTTCTTATTAAATATTTTTTACCTGTATTGTGGCTTTGAGTTGACTAAATAACAACCATATTTGCTAATTTACATTCAGTAATAACGCCATCTGACAGATTAATTATTCATTTAGGTTTTATCTCTCTGTCATTTAAAGTCCTGTAAACTCGTGTCGGTAATAAACGTTATAATTTCGCTAACAGGCGAAAACATCGTTTAAGTAGTCGGCAGGAAAACGCTGCGTTTTTTCCCATAATATGCATCGGTACGTTCTCTCGGCAACCTGGCGGCCTGCATCGCCAATGTTGATATGAACTTATATTCTTTGCATTTACATAACCTATTTCACCGAGAGTTTACGTCCTCTAGACGTACACTTGGTAACGTACTATTGTTTAGTAAGACAGATTGAGACTTATTACTATTGGTAGAAGGTACAATTTGAGGTTACGGCTTTTCGCGGCTATCTTATACTGAAAAATGACTGCTTAGTTTGTTCTATTTAGGCCCGGCGCCCACTAGCGGCACGGCACGGCAAGGAATTTTTGTATTACAGATGATTTTGAATCTTATTCAACACTGTTAATATTCACAATTCAATGATACGTCACAGCCTGCCTTGGCAAACTTCGGCATGTTGCGGCATGCCGTGGCATCCCAAAATGTAAACGCTAATCATAATACAATAAGATCTCAAATCATTTGCGTTTACTAAAATCCTTTGCCGTGCCGTGCCGCTAGTGGGCGCCGGGCTTTAGAAAGCTAACCCTGGATGGTGCAGACAGCAACAAGAATTTCTGACTACAAATTTTACAGAACATATACAAAGCCGTCCATTTTCATAGATTTTAATCCAAGAGGACCAAAATTACTTAAGATCCGCATCAATTAGTTTTAGCGTTCCTCTAGCTAGATAATGACTCCTTGTAACTTTGTATGCTTGTTATTAAATCTTGAACTGCTAAACCGATTTGAATAAAAGACCGATCCGGACCGCAGTTCGCCATTTAATGAACCATGCTCTATAGCTTTAAGACATTTTCAAATAGTTGTTTGTTTTATTAATTGTACTTGGATAAAGTAAGTACATCTCAATAAAAAGTGAACTTTCAAAAAGATCTTTATACTTAATTTAATTTTTTGTAGAAAATTGTCCAATCCGGGCCATGTTAAATAATTTCCATTGGATGCATGAGTCAGCGCTCGGTGATCGCATCGGATTGTATAGACAATGGAGCGTGGTAGTCCAAATGCTAAAAAAAAAACAAAACCGAATGATTTCACCCTATCAACTCCATGATATCAGCACACACACATTTGTATTATCTTGAAGCATTACGCTGAATTATTTCAATAAAAAAACCCTTAATACCCCATCATTTCACTCAAGACTAACAAAATAACGTGCATGTTTGTAAAGTGAGCGAGCGTCATGGGGCCCATAATCCGAGGGTATCACATAAACCGTCCGGAATCGTTTATTCATTGGCACATGAAATGCCCTTGTTAAAATTCTATTCCTGGCTGTGCACTATCGCAGGATCGCAGGCTTAATGGTGTTTTGGTTCTTTTATACGGATTTCTATGCGAAATAATTATTTTTGGTGCTGAGCTATACTAATAAAAAGTTAAGTAATATATCTGACGGTAAGTGGATGTAATCCATTAAATTTATTGTTTTATAATAAATCGTCGTTTTCATTAACAATCGCCATTATCTTGCAAATAAGGTCCTTTAATACCATTCAGATAGGTAATATCTTAGAAATGTAAGTATCCAGCGATATTCATCAACGGGTATTTTTTATTTTACTTCATGAATTAAAACTGAACCATTCGTAAGTGCTCGTAAACTACCTACGTAACTAATATAAAAATTTAAAATTAAACCCTGGATACAAAAATCCTCAAACTTTTTTTAAACTAATATCTCTCGATTCGGTCATTTTTCTAATAAAAAAAAACAAAATTTAAATCGGTTCATCTGTTTGGGAGCTGCGTTGCCACTAGCACACAAATACACAGGAACAAGGTATGAAAATCATGGGAAGAGACTTTTGCCCAGCCATGGGATGATATTATAAGCAACAGTAACAGCTATAATTGTATTAAAATAGCTGAATAATTCACTGCATATTTCTCTCCGTTCACTAAATTTAACAATGACTGAGTAAAACGTAGAAGCAATATGTTTTCCCTCATTCAAGTTCCCAGAAGCGCCCTCCATAATTAAGTGGTACATCTTTGTGCACGCCAATTTTAGCATAATCAAGAGTTTATCACTCTCACGTCAGGTCTCGACGTATTAGGATTGTTATTGTGCCCTTACGGAGGGAAGGAAGGCTAATTTTAAAACGTTGTGTAACCTTTTAGACACACCTGTTAGTGTAACTTAAACAAAATGAAATAACGGTGAGATGAAAATTAGGCAACGGCTTCTATACCTCAAATGAAGGCTTTGTTTTTATTTTCATAGCAAATATTATCTTCAAAAATGTTTAAGGGCGTAAACACAACAAGCGTTCTGCTCCTATGGAAATCTTATGGAAACTCGCCGCAGATTCGATGCCGCCGGTGTTGCAATGCCGCAACGCTCGTTGTGTTTTCGCCTTAAGGGCCAAAACACAACAATGCGTCTAAGGGAGCAGAACGCCAATTTGTCGCAAAATTTAGCGACGTGCATGTTATGCGGCGCTTATTAAAATAGATGACGCTGTCTGTACATACATGGAAAAGAAGAAAATAAGAAAAAGAATATTAATTTAACAATCTCTTATATCTAAATCAGGACTTCAACATTAGTTGGGCACTGGTTTTCTGCGATAATTTAGTGCTTCGTGAATTTTGCGTTACGGTGCCGCAACGACTAAAATGGCGGCAGGCGCCCATATAAGCAGAACGCCGATTTCAGCGTTGCGACGCCGAAATTGCGACGGCTGCACCGCTCTGTTGTGTTTGGCCCTAAGACTTAAATTGTGTTTGTAAAAAAAGTATTCGTGCTACAAAAATGACATCAACAATTTATTCTACTCAACAAAACAATTGGGCCAAAACAACGAAACTTTACAATTTCCCCCACAAAAATCACCTGACACGTCAAATTTTCTTTTATTCCCTTTGCGACGTCAAAAACGCTAACAATACACGATTTTTTAATCAACATCACTTCTGCAAAGATTAAAAAAATGCCATATTGCGTCCAGAACCGTCATCGTGAGTGACGCGGCGTTCCCTAGCGATCCCGACTGTTCCCGACCAAATTTTAAAACAATAGCCAGGTAACTAGGGATATTAGGCAAAATAAAAAGCTCCACCTGTTGTTTTCGTCCATTAATCATCGAAGCAATTGCTAAGCATATTTATCTTTATCAAGGCTCCGAAACGACGGGAGTTCGTATAATGACTCGTGAACATTTTTGATAATAAAATAAAGAAGTGTAATAAGGGGAAGTTGTCTGTGTTCTTGTTTAGAGAAATTGTGTTAAAGTTTCTTGAGTTGCTCCTCGTGTCGCGGTTTCATTGGATGGTTTTTGTGTTTTGTAGTAAACAGAATTATAATCGGAGTGCGGAAGGTTTTATTGTTGCCGTTTTTACTGTCGTAATGTAGGAACTTTGATTGATGACTCGGCTATTATACTCGCATTAATTACGGCTGCAGACATATTAGACCTTGTTTAGACAAGAAATTTATTTGTACCACAGTTCTTGATATTTCCAGAATACTATTCGTTCCTTTGTTCGTGAATATCCAAAAATGATTAAACTTTTTTTTTCAATCTATTTATTTATTGAGGCTTTTCCACAAGGTGGATATGCCAGCCTCATAGGAATACTCACAAAAAATATCTTAATACAAATGATTAAACTTAAAACCAAAAAATATTATGAGTTATTCTTATAAAACTTATAATAGTAGACTCGACATTACTACAATTTTATAATAAAAAGTTTATATATTATATAATTATAATCCTATAATTTTAATTATACATAATTATATCGTATCAGTGGAGACAATTTATCTTTACCCCTCCCGTTGGCGACCAACAATACTTTTTATAAGTTTGTTTCTTTATAATATTGATAAATCTATTATTTAAAAAAATATATTTTAGTCGGAAACATTCGTGAGTGTCAATTACACCTCCTTTGTTTTTTCTGAACATCCTTCTGAGTGAACATAATTACTATCAAGGTTGGTTATAAGCTACTTACTTACTTAAGGTGGTTTATAGCTACTTACTGTAATTGCTTTTCCTTTCCTTGCAAGAGCATAAGTTGCTGCATCGTTCTCAGAAAAAACAAAGTTGTCTTTGATTAGCCTTTCCTCAGCTTTTATAAATTAGAAGTGTTCACCTTTGTTCTAATTTGAATACGTACCAATTTTTACGACACAAAACATAACATAATATGGAACAGAAATGACTTCAAAACTTGGTCAAACTTGCGCTTAATCAAAGTTGTGGCACGAAGTGGGCGCGTGATGAACACACGGAACGTAAATAGGCACGTTGAGATATTGCGACTCCATGGACCGAGCGACGTATGAACAGTGTGACGTATCACAAGTACATGTAAGAAGGTGAAGAAGGCCTCTTCCTTTCTTCTCCATTCCTGGCGATTTGGTGTCCGACTCCTCCAGTGGTCTTCGTGTCGTCGTGCCAGCGCGGCGTTGCGTGTTATCATACGTAACGCTGGGTGGACTACATCAGTAGTGTTAATTCTGTCGACTTGTGTTTCGCCCCTCCGCGAGTCGCGTTGTAGTTCTGGACAAGTCAGCATCTCAAGGTGCTTTATGGAGGGGCAAAACTAGTGTTAATTTAGTATTGGTTTGGGCTTGCAGTCTAATTATACTTATAATTTGCTCTTACTGCATGTGTATGTATATTGTGTATATTTTTTATGGTTTGATAAACTTATTCCGCGATTAAGAAAGTGAGGACTTTTTATATTTCCTTAGTGAAATGGAATAAAGGGAAGCTCTTATAATTTTGTCCTGTCCATCCCTCCAATATCAATAGTGTTTACTATACTTATCACCAAAATTTCATTGATTTAAAGCCAGCACTATATCAATGAAATTTTGATGGTAGGTGTTTTCTATTACCGTTACAGAATAGTGTGGTGATATTATGAAATAAATACTACACGTTCTTCGCGACTAAAATATTAGCGAACGCAGCAGTTACTTTGTTTTTCACTAATTACTGTGAAATACCACTTAAATGGTTTTTACTACTAATTTTGTCCTTAATGGATGCTTATAGCTTACCAAGTTTCTGTCAATAATTGAACAAATCTTACATTCTGTAGTACCGTACACAGTGGCACAGGTGACACGACATTAGCATAGGTATTACGGGTTTATTAAATGCATAACACGGCATGGTAATGTAGATTCAGAGCTTGGTAGCTACAATATTGCTGAGAAATGCCAGGGGACTGCTCTTGTCTGATCGACTTAAAGCTGTCGGATTCAAGATGCTGTGATATGCATAATGTTCTGTGATAGGTTCGTATTTGGATGTTATTGAAGTTGATTTTCATGCACGTACACAAACGTTCACACAAACTCACACATATCACAATAATCAGTATTTATAAGGTCCTACCAAAGTAGATGCTCAAACTTTTACACAGCATTCTTACGTTCACGTCTAATCAAAGATATCTGAACAAAACGCTCCTAAGACGACTAATTGACCAAACAAATTTTTTACGTTGTTGTTTTATGTTACCGTGACTCAGAGGTAGAACGTCCGCCTTTGTAACGGATAAATTAGTTTGTATCATTTTATCGAAAAGTAACCGAGTTAGAATTTAATTATTTTGCGACTTTGACAATCTATATACCTACTTAAAAGAAAGTCGGGTTGTTTACACCTTGTATAACTCGAGACTTTTTGGTTTTTGATTGTTGGATTTGTCTCTGCCTAGAACAGCAGAATAGAACGAAAAAAATATTAATTTTACCTCTAGGGAATGGTAGAGGTAGAGTAAGGTAGGGTAAGGTCGAGTAGGGGTAGAGTAATTAGTAGAATAGGGAACAATTTTAATTGAGATTGAATGTGCTTTTTCACATATTTATTACAACGTCTGAAGGGTCACCTAGTTTTGGAATAAATCTTCAGTGGCAATTAAAATTACGATGCTTTGGTCTAAGTTATTGGCACCGTGCGGCGCACTACTTTAGCAAATCCATTTAAAATATGAGTTATTTTATCAATATAAGAGGTACGTAGCTTTTCAAATAACAAAGACACAAACACAAAAGCGCATAACAATACCAAGCTATCATTTTCATGTTTGTAACAATAAATTTCAAAATTAAACGGTTATATTTTCCAATATTAACCCTTATTAGCCCACCTGTTGCCCCGACAATAAATCACAGCGGTCTCACTGCATTAGATTAATCTTTTGTATAATTTATTAGCCCGCGTCCGCTTGAGCGTGAATTAAATAATTTCTCTGTACTTACAGAGGATTATTATAAAATGATAATTTTGAATTGTGGCCGTTTTATTTGAATTATGATGTGTGCACGTGTCGTTTTGAGAATGTAAAATGAAATTTATTTCTTAGTTATTATTTCTTCTTCTTGTCGTAGGGTTGATATACAACCTAATGTCATAGTCTGATGTATTCTGCGCATGTCATCCTCGTCTGATGTATTCTGCCCATGTCATCCTCGTCTAATATATGCTGACTATGTCATCCTTTGACATTCAGCTACTTTCAGGTGTGCTCGTGATGCAGGTCAAATTACAGAAATATGTCATTATAGTTCAATTTTTTTGTAAAAAAGAACAAAATTGTCCACCCTATCCGTATATGTCATTATTTTCTAAGCACATGATATTTGAAGTTGGTCGTGGTCGGTCCGTTAGCTATTCAGCTGTTAGACAAAAACAGTCTTTATGTAGCGATAAAAAGACGTCTCCAAAGGTACCCAAATGGTCAACGTCAATATTTACTCTTCATAAACATCCTACACAAAGTTGTTTTTGCTTTCATCTATCTTTAATTGCTACTGCTAATTTTTTAGTTAAACAAATTTATTTATAATTCATAAAATATAATCATACTTTTGTAGGTGTCAAAGTCAGATGGTGTAATATAATTTGATTTTATTACCTCAATTTTGAGTTGTCGATACTTATTTATTTGAACGCATTATTTAACAACTTATTAACATTATGCCACTAACACACCGAACATTGATAAGTCATCCTCGTGTTAATGAAAAACGATTTCCCGGAAAATTGCTAAATAACACAAGAGACAAAATCAAACGTGTGTTATATGAATTATTCGTTGATTCGAACCTTTTGACAGCGCGCGAACAATGCACTGATTGATTGCCGATTTAAACAGTATTCAAAACGGATTCATTTGTGCTAAATTATTGGAAGCTGACAATCAGTGCGTCTTTATCTCATTAACGATTTGCGGTTGACGGGCAGATAATTATAATGTGAAGGTTTTATTAAAATTAAAGTTGTTTTTATGAAACCCAGCTTTATTTGTATTTGACTTTTCAAGCGGCTCGATTGTGTCATTCAAACATGTTATTGAAATGGGCGTGTTAACGATGTTTTTATGGTCACGTTAATTTTGTGTAATAATAATTATTATCTTTGTAATTTGAACGTTGGGAGTTTTACAATCTAATTAGCGCGGTAAATTATGACTTTTTATTTCATTCACTCTCTATTTCCTTACACTCATAATCCGATGGAACGGCAATTCGACAAGAACGGAGAGAGATGAGATCAGCTATAGAGCCTACAGCTGAACGTGCTTTCCGAGGCACGGAGTAAGTGATAATTAATTTTATAATACGCACATAATTGGGTTCGAAACTGATACCTCTGATTTGCCAATCAGTGGTCATACCACTAGGCTATCACGACTACAACATCCACTGCATCTGTCATATACCTATTAATTTGTGTAAAAAGGCTTTTTGGTTTAAAGACAGCGTAGGGTCATTCATTTATCACTGGATAAGATCTGTGCAGTCCGGAAAAGATGGACACAATTGAGAAGGCATCCGTTACAGCAGTGGGTTGACACGAACTGATGATAATTATGAATTTACTAGAAAGTGTCGTCTAAATCCATTTTATAACAAGCATGTAGGAATATCTCACAAAACAGTTTCATTCCTGCAAACAAGACGTGCGTCATACGTCGCATATTCCGAGCGCATACCGCGACGTTCTGCATACATTGCTGGCTCGCCACGTCGCCCATACTCGCACACTATGCGCACAACCGGCAATGGAATGACAAAATGTGCTTCGGTGAAGTCCCAGTGATATTTATGGCAGACCGTGAAGGAATTTCGAACCAGCTTGAAAATATTCGCGCTATAGTTGTCATGGTTCGAGAGGTTTGGAGTTATGTGAGTATTCGCTATCTTCTTCGCCTGAATTTCGGATGATGGCGTTATGCCATGAATGCAGACATAAGGAACGTGTCAATATCCCCTTAGCTAGTAGCTCACATGAGAACTCTTGTACTCGGTCAGATGCTTATTCTGATCAAAATAGTCTAGTGTAGCAATAACGTAGAGTGTTGATCTAATGTGTATTGGTATCTTTTCATCCACAAATACTACAGTAAACACCAAAACCACCAAACTCTAAAATAACTAAAAAGATCGATCCGATCTCGGAAACAACAAATTTAAATTAAATTTACATCCGAAGGAGTCGTAACCAAAAATAGACTTAAAATTATACAAATATTTTCTCCCGGAATTCCCAAAAGTACCTCAAAATGCAAATAGGCAACGCCTAGGACAGTAATTAGTTAAGCTCCGTCGGGCCACGTGACAGAGTTATGAGTTATCTCAATCGTTAACAAAAGCCCAGGCCGGTGTTAAATTATAAAATAGAGAAAGTAATTTGCGTCATCTTACATTTAACAGTTTCCGCCGCGGACGGAGTAGGGTGGCTACGATGACAACACTAGAAAGTACTAAAACATGAGTCACCAAATCATCTTGATACACAGATTAACCTTAATAATGGGATAGTTGCCTACTGTTAAAAAAGGGTATGTTTACTATTTTACATTCGAAGATTTAAAAATAACATGACATAAAAAAATAACTAACGCTTAATGCCGAACATTTATAGCTTTCGAAAATTGTGGTGTCACTATCCTCTTCCTGCAAAATTGATAATGTGTAGGAAGTGGCAGCCTTTTGACATTAAAACAGGATGTCATCTATCCGAAGCGCCATTTCTGTCTAGCAAAAATGTTCAAATCCTTTTAACTTTGTAATTTTTTTGAATATTTAAATGATTTTTCGTCTCATTTTTCAAAACAGCCGGTTGCTTTAAAGACCTTCCAAGTGTTAAGGCAGGTCTTTAAAGCAACAGGGTGTATAACATGTAATTTTAAGACTCGGTATGGCGGTATGAGTAAATAAATATTATCATTAAGACAACATTATTTTAAGTACTCTCTTTAAGTACTTACTCGTACGTTTCAGATTATAAGTTATTTGAATTAAATCACAACATTACTAGCTATTAATAAAAATCTAAAAACGTATATTTATAACACGTAAACCACTGAACTGTTTTCAACAAAATTTAGCACAGAGCTTTAACCCGATCCGGAAAAGGTGCCGTGCGATGTTTAATATTAATTGACGCGTTGTCACTTACGCACATAACGACGCAGAAGAAACTCATTCATCAAGAATTGCTGTGTACAGTCACAGTGTAATGCGAATCAACTCTTCAAAGTCGTGGATAATCCTGCGACTACCTCCATTTGTTCAACAAAACAATAGGAGGTGATTAGAACCTCCTTTGTTCTCTAACAGCTATGTTTTCACATATTTTCTTTGTAATTACCTCATAATGTATGGTGAAATTAATATTGCCAGAATGCCAGGTCGTGTTAATTCAATTCTCTTGAGCACAAAGGGCGCTTGAAAGTATTTGTTGAGGTACTTATGTATCGCTTTTGTAATAATTGAAATGGTTTTGTTTTTTGAACAAGTACTAACAAAACATAAACGTGCTAGAGGTTTGATCTTGAACTGTGAGCTCAATACCAATTTATACAGAGAAATTGAACAAAATATCAGAAAATTCTTAGTACTAACTTTATATCCTGAACGTTTGTTTAACGTCTTTGATCACAACCCAACAGGCCAAAAATAAGTATTCGTTTGTTTGAAGTGTGTAAAATTTGCGTTTACTATAGCACGTGTCGCCTGATTGTATTTTTGTATGTCCCATTTCTTCGCTTAGCCTGTGAGAGGTTGTTATAGCCTAAGGATTTTTGTGTCTAAGATTATTTTTTTTATAGCTGTGCAGAATAATTAAAATCATCTCTCATGTATGCTAGTTTCCTCACGATATTTCCTTTCACTGTTTTTTTAGGAAATGATAGTTAATTTCTAATACATACGTAGATACCTACATGATTTCAAAATGTCACTGTTGTGAGCATAGTTTGTCACCCTAAACTTGAAAGGTTATGCCACTAGGCTATCACGGGTATCACTAATTCACCACTAACTTAACTTTTCCTTTTTTCTTTTTTTTCTATTAGGACAGTCTCGCACACAATAAGGAAGACGGCTACCATACAGTCGAGGCACATAACATGTAATCCTATCGCGCGAGGCACATGTGTTGCTGGTTGTACCGCTCCGCATAAATCAAGCGCATCCCTACCGAGACTTGCCGAGACTTGATTCCGACGTTTCGTACTGTTTGTGCTTAGCCTTAACTGATGTTTGTTCGAGGGAGAATTTTATTTATGTCCTTCTTGTGGTTTTAATTTGTTTAGAAATTCGGAATTATTACACAATAATTTTATTAGCCGTGAATGTTGTGGTTTTTCCAAAATCTAACGCTATAGCTTCAACATGGTTTGTCTTTTAGTAAACCAGACTAATGCATTAATATTATCAACTAAAGAAATTCATATTTTTAATTGATATCTAAGTGGTAGGTTGGACAAAAGTCAAAAGATATTTTGCAATGTCTTCGATATTATGTGTGTTGAAAATTAAATATCGATTGATTTTAACAATAAAAGAAAACGATTGTAAGGAAACTAGCATAGCTTAAATATGTTTTCACATTATGGTGACAGCCATGTCAGTGGTCTTATTGGTTTAAGATAAGAATCAATTCATAAACATAGAATATTTTTTTTAAACAAAATGCATTGATAAGATCCAAACAAAAAACACATCACATTTACTTCCCGAAAAAAAAACGTAAATCAAAATAAACGCTTTGAAAAAAAAAACATCAAAAGACAGGCAGGATTATCAGCTATCCGCTCATCGCTTCGGACGCAAACTGAAAAATATCCGAGTTATTCACACAATATACCGGCGATATCTAATCTGTGATATGAATGGACCGGGGCGTGCCCGGACCGTGCCCGGACCGAAATGAAAAAGCCCGGCTTGTTCAATATGGCGTTCGCAATAATTACAACAGAGTTGACCTTTTATACAATGTCATACGTGTCTGTAGCGATAGGATGAAACACAAAGAACACATAGAAAAGGGTGACGGCTCAATTATTTTTGTACTGAACCAAATTCTGTGGAAGATATAAGGGGCAGTAACCAGATATTTTCGTTTCAGTAAGGACCGTTTTGCGATATACTTAGATATGAGTGTGTATTGTTGGGTCTGACTTATGTACTTACGTGATGAGCGATGTACACAAACAAAAATTCTTCCTTTTCAATGTTGACTTCGATAAACCTGAAATATTATTTTAAGGGAATGAGCAAAGAACTTACTTTTTTTATTTTACATTTTTATTTCATTTTACATATTTACATGTCTGGAGAAGCGAAGCGTATTTAAAACTGGTTTATGCTCTTAGAGTATATAAGAAAATATAGAGCAACCCTATAGAAGTATGAACCGTGAGCACGGGTATGAACAACGCGGCCGCGACACGAGCTCCGTTTGCGATCATACCTCGATCAACTGCGGTTCAACTAGGCTCCACGAGCGAAAAAGTTACATTTTAGCTTATATCATGGTTAACGTCTAGAAAACATAATTTAAAAAAATGACATTTTAACATTTGTATGGTGAGACCTGCTTTCGCTCCGCACAAGGCAATGTGGTTGACGTTATCACTCTATATTTTCTTGAATACTCTATGTTTATGCTAGTAGTACAACACATGAGTAACAGTTAACAAAAAATAAAACTAGGGAATCGGGTACGAGGCAAAAAAAAGGCCGTATCTCAGCATAATGCTAATAATAATAAATAGCAGATATTTGGTGTGCCACGCTCTCACCCAAGTTGATCTAAGTACGACTCACCTTTCCTTTCCAACAGCTGGCTTTCCCCCCACTCTCTGTGATCAGCTGGAGACCGCCCGTATAGTCACAACACTTGAATGTTGGAAAACTAATAATCTAATTATGACATTTTCTATCAGTAAATCTTTGGTACATTTGAAAGTCTTTTAAAAGAGGTATACAAAAAAAACAAAGCCACTTTTAATGGATAATAAAAAAAAACTGCTTTTATAAACTTTAATACCATTAAGTAAGCGGTTTAGTTTCAACTGCAATTAATATTGACTTATGACCTTTGAGAAGCAAGTAGCAGCCTTATTCAGATACTGTTAAAGTTAATATTAGTTTGAGTTATGTCATGAGATTATCGCTTCTCGTTGGCCGTACTTTAGGTACGTTTCAAAATCATCTCCAATAAGAATACCGTATTAGGTATAATATTCAGTAACCACACATTGTGTTACAGCAAACAATAGCTGTCGTTGCTGTAACAAATACGCGAACAATACGCCTCGTAACTTCACTGTATCGGGTTCCTTTGTGAACCAAAAAGGATTATTTGTTTATATCTTAATTTATGCTAACTATGGAAATTGCAATTATGGAAACTAATACCAATAAGTTTTAAATTTTACTAGTAAGTAGGTACTGTTAAGAATTTAAATATTTTTAAATTTAAACTGACCATACTACAAAGGTAGTCCATTGACTACCATAGTAGTATTTTATATAAAAGAGTTAGTAAAACTTTCGTTCGAAATTCTTTTCATCATGATAGCGGAAGAGATTACGAAGCTAAGCTGTCAGAGTGGTTTGTGGCTTCATGGAGTAACATGTCGCAGTGGTACATGCAATTGTTGTTTATGACAATGGTAAAATGAAAGAATATATTTTGTTTTCTTTTACGGGTTGAAAAATGGACAAATTAGAAAAGTTTTCGGTGAAAAATATAATTAGATAACTTGCTAAAATTATGTTTAGGCCAAGGACAAAGCTACATTTCTTATAGATGTTTTGATTATTGTATTTTTATGTTGAGTAACCCGTCTTTTTATTTCTTTCTTACTATAAACTAGCCTTATTCAAATAATAATAATTCGTGCATAACAGAGTGCTACTCTATCAAGTCAATACTCAATGATTTATTCAATAATATCTAAAAGCAAAGAAAATAAAACTACGAACTAAGAAATTCTCTCTCCGCACAAAAACTTAAACATTTCACAAACTGTTAAAATAAGCCATTGAAAATAGCAACTTGTTTCGTATTTGAAATATTTTTAACTGTATGAAATGAATTTGAAATTCACTAGTCGTCGTGTTCCCGCAGAAAATCGCGAGCGAATAAATAAAAATCAAAATGAAATAATAAACTCGTAGCAACGCGCAACGTCCCGGGAACTTGGCCGTTGCAAGTTCGCCGATGATTTTCGATTTGTAAAGTTTTTAAATTGCGCTAACTGCGCTACTGGCTGGTGTTTCTAAAGCGATTTCACATTTTATTCGTTACAGTTAACTAGTTACAGGTGCAGGTAGTTTATATAGGTGCTGTAGGTTTTTAATGACTGTTTCTGAGTTTGGTATGATGGAGTGGACTTGAGAAGCTTTTGAGGTTTTATTGCAGACTTAGGATATCGAAACCGTCTTAGTATAGTTTTAAATATTTATCAGACATCGCGTCGTATGGCTAGTTGTTATCGTTATCTTGTAGATATTCTCTCTGCTTTGACCAAACGATTCGCTTTTATCTAGAGAGGAACACTACTATTTGAGGATCTTCAAATCAAGATTGAATAGGCATCTTAAAGGCAGGTGCCCAACTGTAGCCCACAATACTGCTTACCTTCAGTTTGGTGGTAAAACACGCCTTTTCTACAATAAACAAAACTATATTAGTTAGGGTATTTGAAGTCTACTGCTGGATATAGGTCTTGCGATTAAGTTTGTTAGGCCGATAACAACCTATAACGAGAAATTGAAATTCGTTTTTTTACTATAAGGTAGCAAACAAGCATGGTTCGCGTGATGGTAAGCAGATACCATACCTAATCTAAAGACGCTTGCAACACCAGGGGTGCTACATGAGCATTGCCGGCTCTGTGCTCGGTTATGGAAGAAGCAGAGAGGGATTATAGTAACCTTACCGAACACAACAGAATGAATACTGAAATTTCATCTTTTTTGTGGTGAGGGATCGTCCGGTCCTTTACTGCTGATGGCTGTACCATCACTATAGGTTCCTGAAAATAAAATCTATGTCCTCTCTACTTTTGCTTAAAAGTAAAGTTTTAACCAATCTTAGAATTAAAGCAAAGTACTATGAAATATTAAAGTTTCTCCATTTTATTGAACTCGAAACCAAATCAAATAATATTATGTTCTATTTATTATCAGACAAAATATTTATTTTTCAAGGTCTTCTCATTTCTAGGCCAAATAATTTATACAACCCCGGGTGTTTTCATAACAAAAATGATAAGAAGTCTTAGAAAAACAAAGTAAAACATGAAATTTATATTATCGTTCAAATCCACTTTTTGGCATTTAAATTAATAGGCTTCCTTTATTCGGATTGATTTTGATCACTCACTCAAATATCTATTAGATTTTTCAAAGGGATTCATTTCTTTATTAAAATTAAGCAAAGCGATTGAGGAAAATAAACACTTTTACCTCTCTTTTAAAATTATAAGATTAATTAAATTTGAATTATAAAAAGGTTTGGTTTCCCTGAGTTTCTACTTCGTTCCATACTTTGCCTTTTTGCTGTCTCTCTTCATTTATCTTACGAAGCAATGGACATTGAAAATAGATTAGGTTTTTTTTAACCATTAACGCATACAAATACAAACCAAACATTGTAGTATATGGGGCTGAAATACTAAATAGTTCGATAAAAACTGAACTGCACTTGATTACCCTGGTTATATGTGTCATTTTATTTCGAGCGTGTCCTTTCTTTGAAAAGCACGTTACAATTTTAAAAAACAAAAATACGATGGAACAAAAAATCACACTTAGGTACATAATTTTACAACTTACGCAACACAATTTCTACAACTCCAAAAAACAATTAATATAATTAAACGTAGAAAATTAAAGTGAAGATAGAAGATTTAACATGGTACGAATTACTTCACCGGTAAGTGATTACGTCAGCGATGTATTGCTAAAAGCTAATTAGCAATGCTAATGCCATTCATATGTCGTAGCGAGCGTGGGTTTAAACGGAGTGGAATCGTAGTGATGGAAGCTGACTTGGGGTGGAATGGGGGAGGTTTATAGGATTACAATTATATGAGACGTGTGCGTAGATGTGTAAGGTATTCTTTTTGATCTTGGCATCAGCAGCAAGAGTGATCTTATTATTTATACCTGTAAAACAGTAGCATGATTGACTGATAGACTACCCACAACCTAACCTGACTTAAGCTGATGATCTCAGAAACTTGAAATTTGGAGAAAATGTCCCTAATGTACACTAAGAAGGATTTTTGGGTTTTCCACGCCTAAGTAAGTAAAATAAGGACTGAAAAACAACCTGAAAAACACGTGGACAAACTCGCGGGAGAAGCGCTAGTTTCACCTATGAAACAATTGAGACCTAGAGTGAGTCAAAGAGTGACAAAGAGTGATTAGAGTGGCAAAAATCAACTCAAAATGTTAACCATGGCAACCAACTAGCGATGAGCTAATAAACCATCGATTTGATGTTATCATTTCCCCATAAGCGAATTTGGGTCAATGTGGCCGATCTCTCATAATCCGATGGGACTGCAATTCGACACGATCAGAGAAGGTTCAGGCGCAGAACCGCCTCCAAAAGTACTCCTGGGTCAAACCGAAGTCCTCTGAATGCTAATTATTTCTCTGCAAAAAAATATTACACACTAGCTTTGTATGTTAATAAATTTTTAGACAACAGGTGGCGCCATCTATTATAAGAATACATAAAAACGTTACTGTTGTTTTTCTCGGTAACAGTATTTTTTTTCGGGATGAAAGGTACCCTATATTCGTTTCTGTACACCTAATAACGTATATGCAAAATTTCAGGATGATCGGATCGTGAAAATATAACAAAGAAACAAACTTACTTTCGCATTTATGATTTTATTTAGTTAGAACAATATTATTGTCATATTAACCAACTGAGTTCTCACGATAATGAGAATTTAAACTCTGTATCATCAATTATTACAGAGTAGATCATTAGAGGTTGTAGGTATAAGTGTATCAATTTATATTGCAGTTGATAACGACACCGCAGAGCGCGATACCAAGTCATTTGGCGCCATGTCACCATTATGAATGACATCTATCATGTTGCACTCAATTTAATTGACAGTTTACTGGTATCATATTGAAATGCAGTTTGTATAATTTTTCAGGTCCTTTTTGGATGTAGATAATAAAAAAAGTTTGCACATTTTTTAATTCCTTCAACTAATGTCTTTTTCTTCTTCTTTTAGTGTGCATCTTATAAAAATGCATACTAATATAATGTTATTACAATCTAGCTTTATTAATAAGTAATTCATTTTGTGTCTAGGTGTTTGACAGTTTTTTTTTTTCTTTAGCCTACTGTGTCCCACTGCTGAGCAAAGGCCTCCCCCATGTCCTTCCAAGTATCCTTCTCCCGCGCTACCTCGGACCAGCCCTGGTGATAGGCGTCTAAATCATCTCGCCACCTCTTTCTGGGCCGGCCTCGGCGTCTCTGTCCGTCCTCAGGCATCCATAGTGTGGCAACTTTTGCCCAGCGGTCGTCATGCATACGGCTGACGTGACCCGCCCAATTCCATTTGAGCCTAGCAGCCTTTTTGCCTACATCTTCTATCCCCGTTTTGGAGCGCAGCGTGGCATTTCGTACCCTGTCTATTCTTTTAACGCCCAATATGCTGCGCTCCATTGCTCTTTGACAGACTCCAAGGCGGAACTTTTGCGACTCGGTGAGCGACCATGTCTGGGCACCGTAGGTTAGGATGGGCAGAATGCACATGTCGACGAGCTTTCGCTTCAGGGAGATAGGCAGTTCTCCCTTCATTAGCGTCTTCATGGACCAGTAGCTTTTCCAGGCGTTTTCAATTCGGCGATCGATTTCCTTCTCCTGTCTGTTTTCGAAAGAAACTAACTGGCCCAAGTAGAGATACTCATCGACATAGTGTATCTCCTGTCCATCTACCTCGACCCTACAGTTACAGTTTGACAGTTAAAAAAATAAAAACCTTTGAATCGATCCTCTCCTAATTACGGAGTGAATGGTATCGAGTGAACAGTATATACAGGTGTATGAAAAAAATGTATCAATTTGAGAAATAAGTAGTTCTTCTTTTTTGAAGTTGGTTAAAAAGCAATTGGTCTTATTGGATAAAGCCATTTCAGAAGTTAGAACTATTTAGTGTAAGATCTTAAGTATGATCTTTAAGTTCCAAGCCCGGGCTTACTCGGGGTTGAAAATTTATCAGAATTCACCCCAGTTACATAATAATGATTTCATTAGCAAACTAAGAAAGATCTTTGTTCACCCAAAACATAGTTATATGGACGCCGATCATTCCAGAATCACTCATTAAAATACTCGTTCAAATTCCGTGAATTCACTAAATTAGTCATTCAGTTCTTCGTAACAAAACAAACATGTTGGCTTGTCTTTTTTAGATTCTCAGAGCTAAACCGAAACCCATTTGACACCTCGCAATGTTGTGCACGAACAAAAATCCAATTTTGATTAAAACTTTATAAAGAGGGGAGTGCCCGATTAATTTAACTTTTTTGCGGTACCCCCGGCCTTTTTGTTCATTCCACCCAGTATTGTAGCGAACCAGTCGTGAGGAAATTATATTATTTAGACACAACTTGTATTATATTCTTTTATCGTTTCTAGAAAATTAAGTGCAAATGAAGTAGTAGTTTTTCTATATCTATGTATATAGTTTTCTCTCTTTTTTTTTAAGTCATGATAGCCTATTGGTGTGACCGTTGA
The DNA here is from genome assembly GCA_936450705.2 of Protodeltote pygarga. Lineage (NCBI taxonomy): Eukaryota > Metazoa > Arthropoda > Insecta > Lepidoptera > Noctuidae > Protodeltote > Protodeltote pygarga. The sequence continues at coordinate 13,599,942 of OW388263.2, forward strand.
CTGGCAAGGTTTCAGATTCGAATCTCACAACTCTGCCTTGTCGTAAGTTACATTATATGCGTATATTATACCTAATAACTCAGGCTACAATGTTTTTTAAATTCCCTGTCTTTGGGTGTAATAATAAATTATAAAGCGTTTATTATTTTTACAATAACACGGGCTATATGGGCGGAAAATTTTTTTATTCTCAATGTAGCAAATTAAATAAAATTTTACTCAGGGGAAAATAATCAGGATTTATAAATTTTCCTTGTAAATGTTTTTCTCGTATTCATAGAATTTGTAGATTTTTTGTATCTATTTCGAGTTGAGGAAATCTAGTTTGGCAAATTTTAAGCCCTTGATATAGGCACAGAATAATAAAGTGTCAGTACGTCTTCAGTAGGCGTACTTCAATTACTATATTATACTGTGTACAGGCCAAGATCTTGAGTTTGAATCATGCGACTTTTGCAGTCGACACGGAAGTCCAACGATTAGGTATACTATATAATAAGGTTATCTATAAAGGTATTCTATATAATATCATCCTGACGTAATCCTACGGAAAATACGGAAAGTTACAGTAATAAAAGTCTAATGAGAAAATGATTGAGACGCATTACGGGAGTCGTGAGCGAAAAAACTTTTTCAACACAATTATTGTGATCACAACTTCGTTTCGTGATTTCAAGAGGTATAAAGACAAATTAAAAAAGTATATTGTGATTTTTTTTTAATGATTTTGAAGTGTATTACATCTTATGCAAAAACAGCTTCCGCTGCCACCTCCTTCTCCGGAATCTTCAAGAGATGTTTACTCGTCAAGCGTTACAACACAAATCAATCAAAGGACGTAGTTTAAGGTAAATTTCGCAATAAAGAATTTAATTAAGAAGGTTCTAGAAACGCGCATGAGTTGCGCCTGGTGTTGCAAGCGAGGCTACGCCGTAGCGCCGTAGCTGACCGCCTGGTGAACAGTTACCGCAGCTGCTACGGTAACCAGGCGGCCCTTATGTTTGTTTGCAATAATTTTGGTATTATATAGTCCTCACTTGGGTTTCAGCTCTCGTCGAGTCAACACTACATGTTGGTAATTGCTTTTGAAATTTAAAATAATATTACGAATTCCCGCAAAGTATTAGTTCCATTTGGTTTTTTCTATATTGTCTTACGGAACAAATTATACCACTTTATCCTACAATATTAGAAATGCGAAAGTATGTTTGTGTGTTTGTCCTTCCTTCACGCAGATTTTTTGCTTAGAGATGGTTTATAACTTGGAAAGTGACATTGGGTACTTTTTATACCAGAAAAAATAGAACCACGGAAGCGAAGTGGCGGGTAAAACCTAGTCAATAATAATTTCAATTCAACCCCATTCTAACTTCCTCAGAAAAGGTTATAAATAACATTCCAACTAAACCAAGGTTCCAGCAGTTTCAGTAAACAAAATATACATAAAATTGAATAAATTAATGTTCATGAAAGTGGCCGAGAAACAAAAGGATAAGTTTGCTTCAGTTTAAGTAACAAGTTCTAATGGCACCACAGCTCGCAGTTCTTCATATATTTTTGTTTGAGAAATTCCCTCTTCATATTTCTTGTTCTTCGAAGTAAGGATGTTAACCTATTTGTTGTTTATGTATGTGTTAATGGTAAGACGAAGAGAACCTTTTGTTATGAGGTTATTGCGTTATTGCAAGTTTCAGAATATTATATTAGATACACTATAATTTTTTCAACATTCTAGTCATAAGATTTATGTTCAGAAATTGTTAGGAGACCAAATCAAAATGTATTATTATTATTTTATTTATTTATTATTACTTTAAAATTGGTTTGAGGTATGTCTATTAACTTCATAGTCAATTCTGTCTCAGTTTTTGTAAATTAATATTAGTGCATTCCAGTGTGGAGTGATAATGAACAGTTCTTTAAGTGATGCCAATTCTTGTTTGATACAAATACATAAATTTAGGTACACCATCCTCACACACCTTCCCACACACATAATCGAGATATCGCCTCTCATTCAGTTGACCTATAAACTCCAAGTCCAAGCTGATAGAGAATATTATAAGATTCAATCTTCTTTTCGATCAGAATAAAAATGTTGGCTTTATTTTTTAACTTGATTTACAATCAAGAGACAACGTGATCGGGTACTGGACCGATGCCGATGGCCGGCCGAACAAATTAGTATTCTCCTCTTGTATACGAAGAATAATATAATTTCATAACTCCCATATTTATCTATCGACTGTTTATGTTGAAATTTATTTATGGATTTCATTTTGTTTCTTATTTGTTGAAGTGGTTGGGAGACTTGTGCTTTGTAGTAGAATTAATTATTCTTAAACATTTTTATGTAAAGATAAAATGTAAGTAAGGAAATGTAGTAACGATTGATTTCTTTGCTACTGTTGAATGCTGCCCTTCTGGTGCCTGAGGAAAGGTTCCTTACAGATCGAGGTAAAATATTGCTTCTCCATACTGGCCCTGATATGGCTCTGGCTTGATTACATACCTGAGCCTAACGACTGCCTTTTAGGATATAATTATAAGAAAACACTGCTTAACACATGGAGACTCTTTAAATGAAATGCCAAAAATGGCCATTCCTCGGATAAATTAGTAATCGCGAGATAATTTTTAAATTATGTAAAAGATGAGTTTGAACAAGAACCCACCTGATGACTGATGATAAACAGAATTGTGGCATTCGAAGAAACACATCTGAATTCAAGATGCCTATTAACTCTCTGCCATCTAAATATTTGCTAGGTAAGGATGATAAAAAAAGGTAAGGATGATAATTAGCCGTACGACGCGATATCCGGTGGAAAAATTGAGATCTAGAAGCGAACTAGAGAACATATATTATACAGCAAATATAACAAGTTATATCAATATTCATCCATTGACAAAGCTTCGCTTCAAATCAATGCTGTAATACATTAATTATAATCTTAATTAATTCAAACGTATTACATTTTAGGACTTAATAAAATAGCAATGATAAATACAATGCAGGGATTAATTAAACTGCAACAATAATTATGTTCTGAATGTTATGTGTAATTATATATTATATGGACGATATGTTCGTGGATGTCAGACCATTCGGGCGGATGCACCTGTCTGCAAATATGAACTAAAAATGTTTAATTAGCTTAAAATTATTTAATATGTGGTTGCAAAATATGTATCTGATATTGAAAAGGGCTGTTAATTATTGTGAACAATTTACTAAATGAGATTTTTGAATTATAGTTTGACAGTTCTCAATTTAAAATTTAAAATAAAATGTTTTTATAATTTGAATCACGAACTATTGCATTCTTGATAACTGTAACTATTTTTGTCGTTCTAATGAAATGTGTACAAAAGTTCATTGATTTTAATTGGGTAATATTCAAATTACGATCAACTTTCGTTTGTATGAAGCGCTCAGAGACACTCTCACAGACAAGACACTCCTCTTAAGAATTGCGTTCGGAGGACACTCTAGAATCAAGTCTGTGATTGAGTGTAAATAACTACTCTATGGTTCAGGTACTACGATCTATTACACGCTTCATCAACCGTTAAATATTTGTCACGTTACTGGCGCTACCACTAAGCGGCTTAAGCGTCAATTCATTTATAAACACGAACCACGGTCGATTTCAAATTCCGACCACGACCATCAAAAACCTTTGTGTGAAATACGCCATATTTATTACAGAGGGTATCATTGCCAATGAGCCGGTAATACTGATTTAATTAGCTTCAACCGCATGGCCCAGACGTGGGACGCCACTCATCAATTCCAGCGGAGATATATTAAATTTTTTGGTTGTTGCAGTTTGTTTTGGTATGACTTTATTTAATTAAATTTTTGTATTTTGTGTTTATGGATATTACATTAAGTTACAGATTAAGTTACAAACTTGCGTCTAGTGTTACTCCGAAATTCGACTGACCTTCGATTGACGAATCGCACGAATGTTATGTTCGTATGTATGTTCATTTTTTGTTATTTAAATTGGCTTGTAATGAAAAATGATTTTATGCTAGTTGAAACCAAAATGATTTGTTATAGCAAAAAAAGATTAAATAGTTTTTTTAACCACAAGTAATCTTTTACAATCTACCTCGATCATACACCTAAAATATTTTACATTTAATAAAGTTAAACTAATAAGAAAAGTTATGTCACATAAATCTTTTTAGTCGACCGCAATAATAACAGCTTTTAAACTCCAAGTCATAATAAGTAATTTAAAAGTAAAATAATCTATAAACCTGTTATAATTCTACACGCAAACGAGCTTACTCTATTCTATATTTAAGCAATCTCAAAAGGATCAAATAAAAGGACTGAAAAAGTCGTTGTCACGGCAAGCAATCTAATATTTATAGAACGCTTAAGAAATGAAAAAGCTTATGGCGTAAAATAAACTAAACAATGAAAACGAAATAAAGAACGACGCCGATATAAGATGAAGATTAAAATACTAACGAGAAATTGGTCCTTTTACTTTTATCTCGGATTGAAAGGAAAAAATGGTACGAACAAAATTATTAGACTTTGAAAGTCGAGAACTCTAAGTTATCAGGTATAAGGATGATTCGGTTGTAGATTAGATACTACTTATGTATCCCATAATACGATTATGTGGTATAAAGTAACTAACTTTATGAATATGTACAAAGAAAATGTTTTAAATGGTATCGGTTCTAAAAGCTATCAAATTAAACATGTGGGGGCTGATTTTTTATGGGTCTCGTTATCGACTTCGTAAAAACGAAAAAATTAATACCCTTCAATCAGAACACATAAATTAGTTTACACCTTTGTAGGTGACCTGAAATTAGACAAGGTATAGGTCTCATATATGTACAATACGATTTCGATGACTTTTTTAAATGACGGAGATAATATTCCAATAGAAATAACAATGCCATTATCATAATGAAGCGAGTTTTAATTAGTTAAAACCGGTGAACAATAGATTGGGCACCATTGTTTATGTTTCCTAGTTGTATGCCGTCTAGATTTCTTAATTTTTGCTTAGACCCTCACTAGATGAAACTGCCTAAATCCGGTTCAATCCCGATTATTCTCGATTATTCCGGTAACAGGGGGCGCGGGACGGGCATTATAAACACTCGCTCGACACTAACGCGATTTAAGGCTTCTGTCCTGTTTCCTTTATTTGTGGCTTACGTAGGAAGAATAAGCGGAATATTAGGCCTATGACATTAGTACAAAATACTTTGTGGGCAGAACAAAACACAAAAAAGTTATTTGTACTTCAGTAATAATGGCATTTAACAATATTGTTACGGGTTAATTCAGAATCTAAAATTGTATAACCCTTTTTGCACCGAAGGACCAAAAAAATAAGGACCAAGTTTTTATTTTAACACAGAATTATCTGTCATTAGGCTTTTTGACACATATTTTCAAGCTTGGATTAGCGAAGTCAAAGGTTAAAGGGTAAGGTTTGAATTCTTAAGAAACGAAAGATTAGGTTCTAATCTAATAGTGTACTCGCTCATTCCCATCCCTTTGCCTACATATCAAACCTTAAGCCGCTCGACTTAGACGTACTCCCTTGCTTAATTTCGCGGAATGAGCTCTTAAGCGCGGCCCTTCACTTGTCTGACTTGGGTCCCTAGCTGTTACTACACCTGAAACTTACCCTATTTAATATGGGTACTATTTGTTTGCCTATATTGCATTTCATGTCGACTTTAGGATTTGTGGGATGCGGTATTAAACTTGAGTTCATTAGGAGTGATTTATTTGATTTTGTTTGATTTCTCGCTAATAATCGTGAGCTAGGTATAGTGAAATTAACTGGTTTTGAACGACCTCTGACATTTCTTATGTTAAGCGCGTATTACAAATTAATTATTATCAGTTGCTCTGTAGTTATTAATATAGCACGTAAAGCGGGTTCTACGCTTGATCTCTCTCGGGCCGCGTTAGGTTGCCATCTCATCGGACTATGAGAGTAGGAATAGAGAGTGCACTTGCGTTTGCGCACACGCTTGTGTACTACAGAGTATAATATACAGGGTTATTTGTAAAACACCAGCATCCTTAAAAGAGGCCATTAAACTCATCATTATGAACAGCTTTTACTATGGCACCAAATCCAAAATCGCAAAAAAAAAACAGCTTTTCCATATATTTTGTTGAGTTATGTGAACATAAATGTATGGAACAGCTGATTTTTGGTCCGAAACGATTTGTGGTGTTTTACAAATAACCCTGTATATTAGAGACGACCGCTGTGATCTAAATTAGGGGTTATATCTTATATCTTTCTACAATATTAAGGTTCTATGGTTATATATTTTCCGTTGTAATATTAATTTAAAAAACAAATAAACCTTCGAAATGAATGTATATTTAATTGCAATCTATAGTTTCCCAGTCCGCTTCAATTACAGCGATACTAATGAAAAACAAATAACCATTGTTTTTGCGACCCAAGTTATGTAAATAATAAAGTGCATTTTTATTTATGGACAGAGCGAATATCTGATATCGAAACGTTGGTTTGCAGTTACAATTTACGCCACGAAGGACCAGACAATTTGAATGAATAAATTTTATTTTGCCTACAATATTTTAAAATTGATAATGTATTTGATAAAGGAATATTTTTTTGTATATACTACAAAGATGGCAAGCAGGGATACGGTTTAACTGATGGTAAGCGGTCATCTTAACTTACGGACGTTTCAAAACTTTATATAAGGGAAAGGGAAGATTATGAAATGGTGGTATTTATCACCTGACCCGTGCCTCAGAAAGCATGTTAAGCCATTGGCCAAGGCTGTCATGAAGATCTCTGACCGATCCTACTATAGAATATTCAATATACATGTTGCGCCGTAGAACAGATATTACTACTAGGAAACTGGGTAAAAGCCGACCCCAACAAAGTTTGAGAAGAATGGCTTGGAGGATGATCTTGGGGTCTTTGTTGTTCTCACTGACTGTACCAAACTCAACTAGGTATACGAATACCGTTATTTCGTGCTGATATTTTGTAAGGGGTAGTACTACCCTCGTTCGGAACCCCCCACTGAAACTAGCATACCTCTGCCACCTAATAATTGTGTTTATTACATCTACATTTGAAGAACTCGAGACCTCTGACTTATCAGCCGACGGTCATACAACTAGGCTATCAGTGCCAAATGTAAATGTAATAGATCATTATTATTGTAAACAGGATCCCATCAAAAACATAAATGTAAAATGAGAGCCAAGTTCAATATATGCCTTGGTTGATGACTTCAACGACAAAAGGAGTGATATCTAAATGGGTGCCAAGTTCAATGGTCAGTCCTGAAATTTATTTACAACATAAAATATTTTATAATAACTTAAAATAATATTGCTTCTTATAACTTAGGATAATATATTAGAACTAGAACTGTGTTATATAAGCGCATCGAGATATCTGTGAGAATTGCTTTCCCACTCCTACTTAAATATATTTTTTTAAATAAGCAAACTACTTACTTTTCGTTTTGTTGAACTAGTATTCAACTCAGAAAATTCTGAATGAACAAGTATTACGAAACGCTTTTTAAGCCGTTCATTTTCCCAAATAACCGAAACGAAAAAGTTAAACATTTGGTCTTCTGGAATAGTTCTGAATTCAAATACTAAATTCAAATTAGTTTATGATCGCTTTCTATGTCGATCATAGTAGTAATGTAAATCATACTGAAACAGTATTGGCTTTGATTGGAAATCCCTAAAACAATGATCAATTATTACATTAACTTCTAAAGAAATACCACTCTTGTACCACTTCATAGCAACACTTTTTCAAAAGCGTAGCGTAACGATGTAGTTATGATCACGTACATGGTCTTTTTTATATAAAATAAAAACTGATAAAATATTATTAAATACAGATCCTTTCCATGTCTCTTAAGTAGTCATTAGGAATGCGACGATTATGATATCAAGTTCTTTACTCCCAAGATCAAACGAAGCCAACTATGCAGATCATATTTATTTCAAAAGTCAGATAGAATTACAAAAGCTTCGTTCAAAATCGTTACTTAAAACGTCTGAAGTTTATTCGGCCTTTGTCTAAAGGTAAAACGATATTCAAATCGTTTTGGATTGAGAAAAAAACAAAGATAATTGATAAAATAAGCAGTACAGACATTTGCCGAGGGAATTTCGTCGATACACATTTTGAATCGCAAATGGATCTAATGGATTCTGAAAAATCAGTCGTCATCGTAAAGTAAAAATTAAGTTGTTGTTTAGTAACTTGGTCACGTATTATTTGACTGTCTTCTGTTTTAGAGGACACAGGCTTTGATTTGTTGACGCGTGGACTCTAAATTTGCGCAGATTAGAGGCTGCTGGAAATCTGATGGACAAGGTTTATGACCGAGAGAGCCGTAGAGAGAGAAAACAATAAGATTAGAGCGAGGTAACGACTGGCTGGAAGTTTTTATTTCTGTGTTTGATGAAGAAGATAAAGGACCAGGACTCCGAAATTCGACCGACAAAGCTTTGATTGACGGATTGCACGTTTGGTCGCTTTATTCGTTCCTTAAATCACCTTTTATTCCATTTTTTATGGTTTGAAACAAACCAACAGACAAAAGCATTAAGTATAATAAAACAGTAGTAATTTAGTTTTCGTTTGGTCTGAAACATCTACGTTCTATTTTAGGGGTATCACAGTTCTATTTTTTTTAAATCTGTACAAGTGTATAGTAGTAGCAGAAGGTTGCGGGTTCAAATCCCGCTTATAATCGATTTTATTTTTCTATAATTTGGAAGTGTATTGTTCGCATATAGTGTACTCTATAAAAATGTGTAGTGTTAACTTGTTATAATTCTTTACTTGTAGGCATATCAGAAAATGCAACAAGGAAAATTGAGTACAATAACAATCCTATAGATTCATATACTTAAGTCGGAAAATTCAATATAGGAATCACAATAATCCACTTTCCTGAAAAAAAAACAGATAACAAGCAACATCCTTGCATTCCTTTCACGCTTTGAAAGTATTATTAAAAGGACCAAGTTCGTTTACCAACGCAAAGCAAAGGACCAAGATTATCACAGCCATTTCAAGTTGATATCCGAAAAAGATAAAATGCTACTATTCTATCTCTCCTGATAGATGTGTAGTCCGTGTGAAAAGAGGTCAACGACAAAAAACATAGTCTGTTTCAATCCATCATTGAATTTGTTTGAAGAAAATAAGGCTTTATATTCTGTGTTCAGGTTTTGTGATTATTTGCATTGTGATTTCTTTGATCTCTGTTCGCCTGAAAAACGTTTCGATTCAAATTTAGAACATTTTTAGTTTTTGTTTGTTTTTTTACAAATTTTAAAAGTTATAGAACGATACTCATGCATATTATGATGTGGTATGTATATTATTGAGTTGAATCTATAGAGATATTGCTGACGCATTAGTTTTGTATTAGGCGCGCAGTCGTATTAGAGCGTATTGTAGCAGTGATAGCCTAGCCAAGTCAATGGTCGTAGGTTCGAAACCTGTGACTTTTCGGATTCATTTGCGTTTTAGAAATTAATAATCACTCGCTAAAACGTTGAGGGAAAACATCATGAAGAAACCAGCATACCTGAGAGATTTTTGTAAACGGTGTGTAAAGCCATGTCAGAGGTCTACAGGTGGTTTAAACTCTGACACCAGGCTGTTCCTCAATCATACGGTTAAGAAAAAAGAGCAGTCGTCTCCATGCTATCAGTAAAATTATATATTTGAGAATCGATTTTCATTGCAACAAATCCCATCAAGAAACATCACCACTAATCTTCTTTAAAATAATCTAGTCAAAGCTTGATATTTAAGGAGCTATCAATTGCAATTTCAAATGTAAATTCATTCAACCCAACTCTAAGTATTGTTTTTATTATAGGTATACATCACATATTTATCATTGTTAAACCGTCTCAGTCAACGTCAAGCTGTCCACCAAATAAAGATAAATGTCACTATTGAATTTCACAAGTTTCACGAAGCATCGCTGAAAAACATCACCAAAGTACTCTAATATCTGTTATAATTCAATTCGATAATTGTTTGATCTCGCCGAGGGCATTAATCAATTCTGGTACAATTCCGTCGTTAACTTTGAACCCATTTGCAAATTTAATTTTAGGTTTTACATAGATTAAGCAAACCGCGCAGGTAAGAAGGTTTGTGAATGTTTTTTATTGTATAAAGTTTAACATTATTTATTGTTTTTCTTTTTTTAACGGGATAACTGTAATGGTTTGTCCAGTATTATCATGTCAGTTACTTATAAATAATTTACTGCCTACATAAAATATTTGCGAATCGGATATTCTTATTCTTATACTTGCAATAAAACACCTTCGATTATTTAGCTAGACACTAAGTATCAATATTGGCTTAATAGAAAATTAGTATAATACCCATACTAAATAAAAATAAAATGTATTACTCTATCTCGCTAAATGTGAGTGGCTGCCTGTGTACACAGACGAGTGAACTCGTCTGAAGTATGCAAACTTTAAACAATGCAACTGCTATGTTTTTTAAGAATCTCACAAGGGAACCGTGATTTTACTAGAATATTGATCGTATTCTGTATTTTTTGTGCATTCTTTGGGCGATTTCGAAATTAATTTTATACAGATACTCTTTACATAATATTCCAATCTTTTGCAATCTCTTCTAGACAATCTTTGAATTGTATTCTAGAATTACTAATAGGTACTATAATTATAAAACTAAAGAATGCTCTAATTTCAAGAGCTACCAGTCTAATATGATTCCTTTGCGTTATATAGTCTGTTTACCTGGAGGATAAAGGCTGTACATAATATATACAGGATTTCTTTTTGTGGACGAAGTCGGTGAGCTACCAGCTAGTGACAAATAAATTCGCACGAAGTTTCGAGATTGGATTTGGGGTATAAAAAAACTTGCTGATCCTTTTTTTTATACAACAATGTTAGATAAATGCATTTTTAACCTTAGAAAAGAATATCAAGTAGTGATCAGATCCATTCGTAGTACAAAGGAAAAATACTCCATAATTATAACAAGGAATTGCTCTATTATACTAGTTATTAGATATCCTTAGAGTATGATAGATTTAGAACAATATTATAGAAGAATTCTCAGACTGCATATGAAGGGGATGCCTTAATTGACGTGGATCGTCACAGCTCCAGTGGCGCAATTGGTTAGCGCACGGTACTTATAAGACAGTAAACGTGTAAGGCATGCCGGGGTTGCGAGTTCGAGCCTCGCCTGGAGCATATTTTTTAATGCAGTTTAGTTTTGTTTGGGGTTAGGAATTGAAGTAGAATCCAGTTTTGAGAAAAAGAGTGTTTTTTTCAGTTTATTTTATTTTGTGTAAGGAGTTTTAGTAGAAGTTCTAGTGAAGTGACCAATTCGAATAATTTAACGATAGGGAAACTGTCTGGAACTCATAATAATTATTATTATCCTTTAATAACATAAGCAGACATTGTCATTGACAGTTTTCGTCATAAATGCTTTATAAATTTGGTATAAAAATGGCAATAATTAGAAATTAGAAAATATAAGCAACTATTCTTAATGAAGATCAAAAACGTGTCAATTCTGCATTGCTCGTCTATATTTTTACTCTATGACATCTTACCTCAGATGTTTCTTTCAGACTTTCCGACATAATCAGATTTTACTAAAATTATAACAGTTTCAATGATTTATCCGGTAAAGTTAGCCGTGAAAATACAGTTCCTCTTTTTGTTCCTTGAATGTCAATTGAGTTTGGAGTTTCGCTCCGTGATATTGCAATATCCTTAATTGATTTTCTTTTTACACAGTTGAATTGAGAGGTGGTTTTCTTTGGGTGATCTAGATGGCGTTTATTCGTACCTAAGAACAAGATTGGATGTTTTATGCGCTTTCGAATATGATTATTTTTTCTTAGCATTAATTTTGCTGTAAAAAATCCATGTCTTTATTTCAACAATATAAATTTTAAAACAAAATCACAAATGGACAGCAAAATTTGCAAATGAAATTTCGGCCATCATTAATTAAATGAAACTAAAATTTCAACTCAACAATCTTGATACTTTAGACTTTCCATTATAATTAATAACGCTCAGGTGAGCTACCGATGGACATTTTCATTTACGTTGTCGGCCAAAGATAAATATTTGTGATATTAACAACGAAGACTCTGATTAACGATGCCGCATTGCTGCCGGATAGTGTTGTTACTAATAATCGATTTTATAATGTAATATAATCGATATTATTTTATTGGAATACTATTTATAGAATCATCCTACTACTCCATCGGTCCTGTGGTAACGAGAATGAAATACTGAGTGAGTTAGACTTTTTCTTCTAGTGGTAAGCATAGTTGACTTGACAGTATATTTGAAAATATTGTTTTAAACAATATTTTTTTATTGTTAATGATAAAAATTAATTAAATAAATATTTCTACAATTTTTTTTATTATATAATATAATATTTATTTATAAATTAACTAAGAAAGTTTTATTTAATTTATATGTACGCAACAGAAATACTTATTTTACTGCGTCTGTTTTTGTATAAATTTATGTGTTTATACATTTATATGTATACTGAATATACCAGTTGATGGGTTTTTCGATTATTATTCCCATGCAGCAAAAAAGTAATCATATAACTTTCACATGTTCATAATTTCTGCCTTTGTTTCAAACAAGGCGCTTAGCTCGTAGCACCAGTATTTTGCATGCATTTTATAATAAATTCTCTTTATTCTAGTTCGCACGTAACACCATACCGCTGATAATATAATATTTTTTCATAACAAGTTAACGTTAGAAAAAGAGCGTAACAAAATGATCAATGTTTTGTAGCATGTTGGTCTGAAAACGGTGTAAAAATCGATATGTTGTGCGCCCATCACTAAATCCAAGTGTCACAGTACTGAAATTGAATTTACAAAATGAAAACCGTTAACTTATCGACTTTTGTGAATAAGAATTTGATGAATGAATCCTGCAATGCCGTATAATTATGATTGAGCTTTTAAATGAAAAGATAAATTGATCGATTTCAGTGAACGCCAAGATTCTGAATTCATTTACATTTTACTTACAATGGATTTGATGTTCCAAGTTTGATCTTTTTGATGATGAGAAATGGATAACAATGAATCAATGAATCGTCTATTGTATCTTGTTTGTACACCCATAACAGGTCACAATCACATTGAGTTCATATTTGTTGACGATCTTATTTGTTTTAAACTAAAAGCGTCTTTTTGCGTCGTTATTATAGGTCTGACGTATCTGTGTGACTGTGGCATTGTAGCTCCAAAACGAATGGAACAATTTTGTTCTAGTTTTTTTATTTGAAATGTGACATTTATGAGTGTTTTTAGCTAAAAAAATTAAGTATTTGTGTCGATTTTTTAAATGTATAGTTATGAAAATAGTCATTAACATTATAAAGTTTGTAGCTATTACATATTTTACTGGTTTTTATCCGCGGCTTCGCTCATGTAATGTGTATTTATCCAAAAAAAAAAGAGTCTATATCACTCTCCAGCTACCCATCTCTATGTAAGAGATCACGTCGATCCGTTGCTCCGTTGCTGCGTAAAAGAAGGACTAACCAATTCTTTCGCATTTATAAAAAAAGTGTAATATATAAGAAGTATGTGCCTCATACACTCAAATACAATAGATTTAAATTAAATAAATAGAGCAATTACTCCCTATTAAAGCTTTATGTATGTAATTATGTATTTATTTATGTATTTATTTATGTATCTTAGTTTAATGTAGCGTAGTTTAATCTCAGAATCGTGATAGCCTAGTGATAAGACCGTTGGACTGCCAAGTAAAAAATCGTATGTTTGAAACACAGGCACGCACCGCTGAATTTTCGAATTCATGTGCGTTTTAGAATGCTGAAACGGTGAGGGAAAACAACGTGAGAAAACCAATACTTCTGAAAGATTTTTCAACGGTGTTTTTAGGCATGTCAGGGTCCTACGTGCGGTTTAAACTCTGACACTAGGTTGTCCGTCAACTATACGATAAAGATGTTTAATTATTTTTCATTATTGTCTTTCATAAAATGATATCTTTTTAATTTAATAGTCTTTATAATTTATGTTTCACCATTCTTCAAGGTACACCAGGGCATTACCTAGCAAACCTAAAGTTAGTTAGTTTTAATGGTTTGCCCAAAACTCTGTTTAATTTCAAACTTCATTTTGATTAAGTAAAAGTAGAATACTCAACAAAGATTTAAAGTTTTCAGATAAATAATGTCGGCGTTAAGTTATAACTTATTTGGAGGCATTTTAATGTAAGGCTAAAACATCTTACAGTGCCACCAACTTATCACTTCAGTTGAGGGTGTCGCTAGTGGTAAGCATTGTGCTGTTATTAAAAAAAAATGTATGGAAATTGGTTAGTTCCAAGTTTGTCCGCCTGAACACGTAATTTGGTGGCACTATAATACCTTACTTTATTTTATGGGGTATAAATAAGAAAAATAATGTGTGCTAATAATGATAATATTTGTTATTCGAGAACCTCGTAAAGGCAGAAAAATATAAACAGATAAAATATCTAAACTTGCTCCGCGAGGTTGTCCACATATGGGATGTGGACTCAGATGTCATTGTGCCCATAGTTGTTTCAGTCCATAGATTAATATCTAAGAGCCTCGATCAACACCTTAATAGGATTTTGTTAGACGGCTGGATCAAGGGCTCGATGCAGAAGGCGATATTCCTCGACACGGCTCGCATAGTCAGGAGGTTGCTATCGCTGGAGCCCTGACCACCGGTAGCTTGGACCCTGTTCCCTGTGCCGAAGGGCTACTATATTTTATATTTTCTAAATGTATATATTTATTTTTTTAATAAATTTATGAAATGTATTGTATTTTAATTAAAGAAATATGTCATTAAACAGTCCCGAGATAATTAATTCACCAATGATTGATGCTTGTGTCAATCGTCTACGTGCATGATGCGATTCTATATTTTATGCTTGACGCAATGTTTGATGACACAATGTTCGCAACCAGTTTGTTCGAATATAGTTTAAATTTAGCGTCTTATAGCATTAAAGCTACACTTTGTTCGATCACCTGAACGAACGACCGGGTACAAAATTAGTAGAAATGCCTCCTGCGTTTTTATGCGGCTCTACGGGTGCATCAAGCTGTTTGAACAAGCAAAACGTGCTTGTCATCAAGAGTCATGATCGTCTGGGAACCGCTTAAGAGTGTCGTAAAAAGAGATAGTAAAGAAATTTGGAGAAACGCTCATAAAGAAGTCGTTTGGTTCTACGCCAAAATTGACTTCTCTTTCAGTGAAAGGTGGTCATAAAAGATGGCTGAGGAGTTCTAGCATCATTAAAAGAGAACCGTTTATAATAGATTTCAAATAAGTAAAACTAGAATACTGCTTTATGGGTGCTATGAGGTCGATTTTCATTTTAATAGAGTTATTAAAATAAATGTTTAATCAAAAACAATTATAAGAATTTTTAAGATGGTCTTTATTCCTGATAAATGGTAACAAGTTTGCTCCACATATTGGACTAAATAATACATACATACAGCACCTTATAACCGGGATTAACTAGTGTGGCATGATTAATAAATAGATATATACCCTGTTTTGTATAACAATAAATAGGTTTGTATCAATGTACAGACCTTTAAAAGAATTTTCACATTTTGGCGGCACGCAACAATTTATTTCCTATTGTGTCTCATTTCTCAACCTCTGATGAATTTTGAATTTGCACAAGTTGACTGAGTAATCTATAATAAATTGAGTACTCCTTAAATATGTTTCTGTAGGTAGGTATATTATGTATATTGAATTAAAAAATATAAAAAAATTATTGCGGTAAAAAAATTTTTCATTCCACGCACGATTCTGTACTATATCCTATAGAAGGGTAGTACTGAAGGTTGCACAATGATTTAATAGGCCAGGGTCGCTTAAATTAAAGTTGCCCAATTATCAATAGACCGAAAGTTATGGAAATTATGTAGGATGATAGGCAAGCTACACAGAAACAGTAATTATAATGTAGGTGTTCAGGCGCCTAAAACTAAACGCAATCAACCTAACAGCACGAAAACAGTGGAGATGCAAAATTAGCGCAATAGTGCTGATAAACCGACCGACAGACAATGAACAGTTAGGTTCGTTTGCACGTTATTTAAGTCGCAGCGTGCGATCCAGGCCTAATTTCGGGCGATTGTCGTCGATCCGCTGCCGGCTTAATTACTTTGTTTGGCGTTCGGTCCGCATATGACGGGCAATGGACTGAATGTAAAACTTGATTAGAACCAGGCTGTTGCCGTTTGCACGTGCAAATGTCTTTGTTAGGTTTTGGCTTTGAAAAGGGTTTATGGGTGTATCGAGATTTTTATTTCAGTCTAAATCACTGATGTTATGTTCGGCTGTTTTAGATAGTTTTTTTTTAAAAATTATTTAATTATAAGTATGCTTCGCATACATGAATAAAATAAAAACATTTGAATACTTTTCTTTATTGTTTTAACAAGTGTTTTTTTAAAAGTAAATTTGCGAACTTTGGGTTTACTCGTATTTTAAACCTGAACGATAAGACCTTAGATCGGATCTACGATCTTTGACTTGATAGTCTAAAAATACTTCTAAACTACAAGTTAATGTTTCTTTAACCTCGGTAATATTTATGACCTATCAGATATCCTACGTAATGTAAAAAAAGTAAGCTGAATAATGTACATAAACCGGACGCCATTACTCGCATACCTATTCCATTCCCTCCAACATTAAAGGCGTCAACTAGCCTACATAAGGCATAGTTCGCACAAGCAGTCCCGTTACATGCAACTTGCAACGAGCATCTTAATTTGAATAACAAAGGTGGCTGCATGTGGCTGAATAATTAACTATGTACGAATTACAGCGACGCCGCTTTTGATGACACCACGATTGTGTCGTTGGCTCTGAATATGCCTAATTCTATGTAATTATTGAGTATAACAATAGGAGACTTAAAATGGGTATTTTGAATGAAATGAGTAGACTCATTGGTGGGGAAATTTTATTAGTTTATGTTTGAATTTGTATGGGAACCGCAACTCAACAATTGTAATACATTGTTGAATTGAAAATGCTTTGAATTCATCAATTAATTTATTATTGAAATAATTTTAGAGGAACTTTTAGTGATGTGCTGACGCGGTGGTTACTTCTGGTGGTAATATAAAGCAACGAATTCAGTCCATAAATGGGTTAACTTTTTTTTAACAAGCGTTAAATCATGTCTCCAATTGTAGGGTTTAAACAGGTCATATACTTCAGATATGGCTTCAGATATATACCTGCCCCAGATATACTGGGTCAGTGTAGTGGAGCATAACCTAATATCTATTTCATCTTGATTTATATCATAATAAGAAAGCTTTTGACATGCAGTGAAAAGTTACAAGTTCGGGCCTAGAATTGGCAGTCCACCGGTCATCAACAAAATCATTATCTATCATACATAATAAAAAAAATAGGTAATATAAAAGAGATAACTCCTAATTATATCACTTTTTTTCAGCCAGCACTTCGATCGAATTAAGTAAACACTCAGAACAGAAACGGATAAAGTGCTAAAGCAGTCTCGTAAAATATTATTTTACGACCAATAAAAACTTATTAGAGTTAAACAGAGATAGAAACAAAAAACAGGTGTAACAAATATATTCTGATCTGAAACGGTGTTTTCTGAAGAATATGAATTTTGATTTTCTGTAGCTATTATGTTTTGCTCTTAAACTTCAATCTGGTGCAAAAAGACCAATTTTCATTTTAACCGATTTACGAAAAGTTTTTTTTATGTTGGTACACCAATTTCTCCGTCTTGTGGGTCGATTTGGGTAACTTTTGGGCAACTGCACAATTTATTCACTTTCGAATAATTGATATTTGGGACCAATAGGTCCCAAATAACTGTAAATTTGGTTTTTCTATGTCGTTATTACGACATAGAAAAACCAAAAAAGTTTCCAAAGTTTTAGGAATGAAATATTCCGAAGTATAACGATCGTTTTTCAGTAGCTAGGGATAGATGTCGCCATTCAACCTTTGTACCGTGAGCTGTGATAGCCTAGTGGTATGACCGTTGACTGGTAAGTTAGAGGTCTCAGGTTCGAACCCAAGGCGCGCATCTCTGGCTCTTCGTGACTTATTATGCAGAATATCCTGACCTTTCATTACCAAATTAAAAACTTTGGTGCTTACTGGAGGCAAACAAAAAAGCTGGATCACATGCCGAGTTTCCCAGTGAGTGTCTCAATATTAATAATAATAATGTTCATGTATGCAGTGAGTCGTTTATTAAAGTTAGCGTATCAACACTCCTGGTTAGAAGGCATTGCATCGCAGACTAACTTCACTTACATGAGAATTACTAATGTAGTGGATGCGGTAATTAAAACGCGGTAATTTTTTTAATCCCAACACTAGGGTTTTCTCCTGTATCGTGGAGTAAGCAATACACAAACATGCAGATCATGTGTGACACAAATATTTGCCAATCTCACAAATAATTATAAAAAAAACATACGAATATTTGATAATCACTCAGTTTTTTATTTATAGTTTAATCATTATTTTATTTTTAAGTTATTTAGGTTTTTCGTTTTATCTTTAGTTAAGTTTATATATCTTTAATAAAATAGTATTATTAAAAATATCACATAAATATTTGTAACGAAATATCTGTCGATTACACAAATATTTGATAATTACTTAAATATTAGTAACACGAATATCTGTCGATTACACAAATATTCCATAATCACATAAATATTTTTATCTCAAACAACTGTCAATAATTATAAAAATGTTTGTCCCAAAAAATTAATTTATTGGTCACAAAATTATGTTGTCAGTATTGGACAAGATTTCTCATTTTTAACTGCGGTTTGTTCTAATTTCTTTTTCCCGTGACCTATCAAAGTCATATCATACCCTTCTCGACTCCCAACCGCGGAGTCCAAAGTAAAGTAGTTCATCGGTCGGCACTAAGTGAATAGTTGACGACCAAGTTGGTTCTAAGTCCGCTAAGTAAACCGAGCCACGCCCCGGTCTCTGGAATGATGGCTCACTCTTGATCATTAGAGATCAATTGGGTGATCAGCGGAATTATTGGTTTGAACATAGCAGATATCTTATCAATAATGGCCTGGTGGTTAGAGTTAGACTGCTAAGTTGAGATGCCTCAGGTTCGATCCCAAAACGTGTATTTATTAGTTTTCATAAGTATTGTGCGTATTTAGCAAGTGATAGTTAATTTCTAAGAATCACATGAATCTTAAAAGTCAGAGGTGCATGGAGGTTTCAAACCTATGACCTTTGATTTGGCACTCCACCGGTCATACCATTAGGCTATCACTCCTTCTTCATTAAGTAATGCATAATATGTGTTTTGGTTTTGCCCTTCTTTCACGCAACATAGAAAGTATTGAGAACTTATATTCCCGATACATTATGGGGAATATAGTTATCCCTGCTAGGAAAACCTTCAGACCACAGACGATACAATCATAAAGGTCTGTATATGTCTACATCATGTCATAAACACAATAGCAGATACTTTTCTATCATAATAAGCCAGGCAGGTGAAGCCACACGGCGCGCTTGGCTTTGAGTTGCATTGAAATATCGTGCAGGCTTTCAATTCATTGTTTGAAACTATCTGCAAGCGCCTATGCTCTATCGCCAGTAGGTCCACCATCCATTTTGTTTAAAATCAGGATGTTGCAAGCGTTATTAACATCTTACAGATCTCTACTGTAAGTTTTAATTAGGAGTCCCACTATGAATGTAAATTGTTATCCGAATTCAATTAATTTATATTTTATTTTTATTAGAATTTTTCATTCTGCATTAATTAATGCATGCGAAGTAGACTCGTAAATTTTAATATTTTGTAAAGAAAAAAACAATTTCAAGCATATTATTTTGAAGCTACTTTCCTGCTTGCTTGATGTTCAATGTTTCCCGTTGACTGCCACGCGCCGCAGACACAATGCAATTCTTATTGTTCGCGGTCACCGTTGACCGCGGTGGCAGTCAAAGGCTTAACTTTTTAATCATATCATAGGGTAACTAACGACAGCGCCATCTAATATGGCTTATTAGATGGCGCTGTCGTTAGTTACCCATAGTTACGTAAAATGTATGCGAGCATGAATCGAAGCAACATACTTACACATCTTAGGTGCAAATAACTGGGATTTTAAATCTCAAAGCACCATGAATTCTAGTAGCCATCATTCATCATCTTTTTCTACCTTAACGTCACATTTTTTTATCCTATTGTCTACTACCGGACACAATAAATCTTTTGAAGCACACGTTAATTCGACATTCCTCGCACCTATTCACCCAAACGCCTTCTTGTACCTCTTAGGACAGTCTCATTACACGCCCACTCATGGTCACCCTACGCTCGGATCAAAGTGATTCGCTTTTGTTCCGGCTGACGGCATCGTCGAATGATTCCGCGTTAGTACAGTGATTGCTTTTTGACGTACCGTAGTTTCGGTTCGATGCCCGTGCCGATCCGATCATGTATTACGACCTCCGATATTCCGCTATTTACAAATTGCTTCACGTTATTGTTTCGCGATATTGTGTCGTTCGTTCTTTGAATACGATTGTTTGATTGCTATGTGAACTGTTATTTTGATTTTGAAAAGGAATTTAAATGCTGGTTGTAAGATAATCAGTAATGCAAAATTGAATTTTCAATTTGAATTTCATGATAGTTCTTGATGTTTCAAATACGCATTTTAATTCACTGCAATTCAAGAGTTATATGCTTCTGTTTTGCGAATAATGTAACGTTTTGAGTTTGATAATCATTCGATTATGTGTGAAATGTTGATCTACAATGAACAGATCAAATTAATGCTGGCTTTTATGTCACGGAAGCAAATCACAAATTTAATTAAATATCTTTATAGTACTGTTGTCAATTTTAATTTTTAATATATATAAACAATTTAATAAAGCATTTATGCATGCTATGCGAATATTAAAATTCCAAAGGATTTGCACGGGCAGGGTTATTGAATAGCTTGTTTAATAGAGTGGCTGGTAGCTTTTTGTCGCGGGTTCAAATCTTGCTCGTGAACTTATTTCTTTCCACAATCATTTCAAACTTTAATATTAGGTATGAAAAGCATGTTTAATTATATTAAATGACTTTAAAGTGCTACAGTGTACCACGACCACGACCATCACTGTCGTCCATATGTAGCATGCCGAAGAGGTAAAGATTTTTAGCGCTGCCTCACTGGATTCACCATTTTTTTTTACCAAAGAATGAGTCAGATTTCCGACTGTCAAGTACGCTATCTACTGGATAATAATACATGCGCACAAATACAGATCTGTCCTTTAATATTTTTATTAAAAAAAGATTTCTACCTAAGACTGCAGGCACAATGCACGTGTATGTTTGTGTTAGTAAAACATGCAACACAATTCCGTGCAGGTGCCATTTCATTCGTACGTTTCACGAATCAGTCATGAATAATACAAACACCAACAGATTTGTTTCCCATCGGAACAAGGCAAAGTATTTGCTATGACGTGGTTTACCAACAAAGCATCTAGTACTCGACTTACCTACCGATGTACCTAGTAGGTTTTACCGCGGAATGTTCCGTTTGCCAGCCCCTTTGAGCGAAGCCTGTTTGCTGAAAAATTCAGGCAAGATTTCGAGCGTCTAGAGCGAAGCATGTTGGTTCGAATTCGCGGCTTATTGGCGCATTGTGGCTTTAGCTTTGAGATGCTTGAGATTAACGAAAGTCAAAGATGGGATGATGGATGTAGGTACAGAATGTAAGTGCATTTAGATGTGGTTGCAGTGTGACGAGATTTTGTATGTACCTGTCAAGGTCCTACAAACGAGATACAGTGGAAAATTTACATATATACTTAGACTCACGCCTGTATTCCCTAGAGGGAATAGGCACAGGAGTATGCAGTACACCAAAATTTCGGTGGCTATACTATAAGTCCTATATAATAAAGGGAGAGTCTATTGCCATTAACTGGGCACAATTCCAGCCTCCATGCTATTACTGAGAGATTCCTAATGGAAAAACCCCAATAATTCTTTGCCCGACCCGGGTATGAAACCCAGGACCTCGTACTTAGCATCACGTTTGCTACCATTAGACCAACGTGGCAGTGGAAAATTTATGGATATTATATTTAATTCTTGAATTCATCTTGAGCTGACAAGATTTTAGATTATGTCAACCACAGATATCCTGCAAAACCTGCACGTTGATTATTTTGACATTTAATTCTTATCTATCAAATCGGTATGATATAGGTAGGTAATTAACATTGATGATAACCGTCCCCAGTTCAACTGAAAGCAATATCATGTGAACAAAATGTATACTTTAATAAATCATTGTGTAAAAGATTGATATTTTTTTTATCAATTTAAAAAAAAGGAGGATGTTCTCAATTCATTATACATATTTAACATATCATTGTGTGTAGGATTGATTAATTTTTAACCGATTTAAAAAAAAGGAGGAGGTTCTTAATTCGGTTGTAATTTTGAGTATATTTATGTGTATAAAAAAATTGGCACGAAAATAAATATAAACATAATTTGTTACATAATGAACTCTAACAACATAGTTACATATCAATTCCTAGACGTATCAATACAATTCAATCACAAACCAACAATAAGAAAGCCTGAAAGGTTCTATTGTGTCTAAAAAAAGAATTAAATAACATTTGCTCGGGCAGTTTCGGCGAACGTAACCCTAAATGCGCCTCCATTTTATTTAACGCGTCGACAAATAGATATTTACATTTTTAGTAGCTAACGTAAATAAATACGACCGATCGTTCCAGACTCTTTTACTTTGATCTATCTTTTTTTTATCGATTTTTTTAAAGTTCGTAAGGTTATGCACCGCTTGATGAGATCAGTTTTTAGATGAGTGAAAATTTGTGCTACTAAAAGCGCTGTGAAGAGGACTCTTGGTACAATTTATGTAGTCGAGAGGTTTGGTGTTTAAAAGTGCAAAAAATTTGGTTTTAACAAAAAAAAATTTTGAAAAGCTTAATCGCATGAGGCTCGATCGCCCAGGAAGCAATTATTGATAATAACTCAAGCAATTTTTGGTGATACTACTAAATACGTTTCATTGTAGGAAATCAGGGGCTTTTGCCCAGCAGTGGGATAATAAAGGCTAACATGAACAGTAACTTATGTTTGCGATCGTTACAATATTATTAGGCACTATATAGTACCAATATATTTTTGGGAAAATATTGGTACGCGCACCATTTTTTAATTGTTTTCGCAAACTTCCAAATTGTAACAAAAAAATATTATGTTATAAAAACCCAATTTTTCTGTTACACCAAAGTCCTTTGTATACGAAACCAGGCAGACCCGCATCACAAAGCTAGCAATACAACCGCACATTTCGCGTCGCCAATGAATATTCAAAAAGCTTTCAGAACGCCGCCATTTTCTTGAGTCGAGTGCGTACTCCATATCAATTAGTGACGTCATTAAATGTCTGGAAATGAATATTTTTAGTTTAGCCGTAACATGATTGATGGGGGTATAAGTATGTGCATATTTAGGAAGCGAAAATATAATATAATGGGTGTATTTTTCCATGTTGTACATTTCATGTTGATTTTCAGGTTTATTAGCTAGTAATTGCATTTTCTAGTTTCAATTTGACGTTTCTTTAAGTCCGATCGGTCATGAGATTATAATTGTATCAGCAAATTGACAGTATAAATACAGTCGTATAATGGAACAATTACAATCTTAAAAAATATTTTGTCAATATTCAGTTGGTGCTACGCCGTAGACATCAGCTACGTTAAATGAGCTACGCCGCGTAACTATGCTACGACGGTCAGTACTGCGTGCTACGCTACTTTGTCGGAGAACAATGTCATATTTTTACCCGACTACAAAAAAAAGGAGGGTTATGATTTTAGCAGTCTATGTATGTATGTATGTATGTATGTATGTATGTATGTAAGTTTGTTCATCTGTTCCCTCGTAGCTCCTAAACTATTTGTTGTAATTCAATAAATAAGGTGTCTATCGATGCGTCTTAATGGTCTGCGGGTTATAGGATTTATGAAATTTCGTAAAATCAAATAAGGTGGATTTTAAAAATAAATTAGTCAGCTCGAAAAAAATAAAGTTAAGGTAAATTTATCGTGTTTGATATCAAATGGAAGGTCTTGATGAGCACATTCAGAATATGTATATATTATCTTTATATTCTGGACCACTTCTTAGAATATCAGGCTTCTAACTACCCGTCACGACTATCATAAATATATGTGATTATAACACTGCATACAATGTGAAAACGTGATAACAATAAAATTTACTTATTAAATTAAAGTTTCTACACATCACTGCCTATTAAATTATGATTATATTTTAAAATAATGTTAATTAAATTGAGATTTCTTTTTCGTAACTAGATGGCGTTGGTTTGCGGTTTTGTGGAAGTAAGTAACATAGAGTTCAAAATACCTCCTCAAAAATCCCGGAATCGTAAACATAACAATTAAATCCCGGGATTTTATTAATATGGACTGGATTTTGACCTATAGTTTTTATTAGAATTAATTTTGTATGTAAAATAAAACTCATTAATTTAACAGTTTTAGTACCGAACTACTTAAGTATTACATTATCTGTTACCGATGTCTAAAAACATAATAAAGACTTTTTATTATAATAATTTAGTTCATATGTATTTAAAACGTTAAATTAATATTTTGGAGAATTTATTACATGTTTTAACACATGTTTGCTTATTAAATATAATAAATTATTTAATAAGAAATTTGAAAAATAACTGATACGGAAGGGATTCGAACCCACGATCTCCGACGTACCGTGCCGACGCTCTAACCGCTGAGCCACCGTATCCCATCAAAATCAGTCGAAATTTCAAATCTCTTTCTACGCCTAGGGCGTGTGGTAATATCTATCGGTGCCTTCTAAAAACTGCAAAGTTTGGAACACTGAGTCGGATAATTAATGTATTCCGTTCGATATTACCACACGCCTAAGGCGTAGAAAGAGATTTGAAATTTCGACTGATTCTGATGGGATACGGTAGCTTAGCGGTTAGAGCGTCGGCACGGTACACCGGAGATCGTGGATTCGAATCCCATCCGTATCAGTTGTTTTTTCAAATTTCTTATTAAATAATTATACGTAAAATTAATTTCTTATTTCGCGGGAATTAATTGTAATGTTTATGATTTCGGGATTTTAGAGCAGGTATTATCAACTCCATGTTACTTACTTCCTCGAACTTTAGGTAAATGTACTCTATCTATGATGATATCCCACAAAAAAGGTTTCATGTGTACTTATACAGCTTGGCAAAAAATAGTCTGTGGCGGTGACAGCTGGAACTAAAAATAAAAATCTTAAATAACTACGTTTGTGAGTACTAAAATAACATAAAAATGATTCATTTGATTATAATTAATGACAAAAAACTCGTCATAGAAATATGTAAGCACTTAATAACTTGTAATTTGAATTGTAGTGTGAAAAGTGCGACAGCGGCGCCCCCAATTTTTCCAGACTCTTTTTTGCCAAGCTGTACTTCTTACTACTTTTCATGTATACTTCTAAGAAATATATGAGGCCATGTTTTAATAGCTCGAAGTCGCGGACGACACCTTTGAAATAAATTTAATTTAAAAAATACATGACATTGAGTAAAGGTTTGAACCGAAGTTGACAGTTAAAGAAATCTAGAACTACCACATTCTAAAAAATTGTGATTAAAATGAATTTTATTGGTTTCTTTACCACTAAAAATCATTGAAAAAAAATATAGTATAAAAACTAAAACCCGACTACTTAAAATCTAAAAACAAGCTTCTTAGATTTGAAATAAAATTCTGTAGTCGGAGGCCTTAATGTATTATAGGTAAATAGGTACTAGATAATCTTCCAAGGGTAAATACTTTGTAATTTGGTGGCCGCCTAGAGGTGCACGCCTTAAGTTCGAACCTGAGACCTCTGACTTACCAGTCAACGGTCATATCTCTAGGCTGTCACAATACGATGATGGTTGATTGTATATCAAAGGTCTTCATGCAAACTTTTATAATTTCGCACTCCTGTTAGCAACTGTACGACGCGGCAATGTACAAAGTGGCGAAGCGTGTACAGTCACCAAGTTAATACGTAAGCCTCGACAATAGGGACCCTACTCATCCAGCGGCAATTCCTTCCCATTCATTGCTTCACAACCCCCCTTTTTTAATCCGAAACTTATGACCGTGTAAATGTAACGGCAAGGGTTAATATCGTATTTTATTGGACGTGTTTCGGCGAGGGTCGGATTTTCGGATTTTTTCGGATTTCCCCTTGAAATACTTTGAATAGGTTTACAATGTATACATGATATTAATGTACGGTTCTTTGAAACTGTATTTGAGTGACGTGTGAAGGTCGAGTCAAGGTTAAATGTTAATGTTTGAGCTCGCACTTGTGTACTATCTGCGTATAGATTTAAGATTGGCCGCTGAGACCGAAATTCGGTCATTACGACATGAATAATATTTTGTTTTACGACACGTAAAGTACATTTTATATAAAATGGCATTTACTGAAAACAAGCACAAACAAGCCATGCATCAACGGATTAAGTCACACTTTTCACGGAGTAAAATTATGAAAGTATCAAAATTGTTCGCTACAAACTTTGAAGTGCATTTCAAGCATATCGCTGTCTCTGTTACTCGCTATCTTTTATACTTATTTGCGTCCTGCTCATGCAGTGGAAATTTTCAGAGGCAATGTTAGTGCGGTAAAGGTGAACTCACGCGTGCTTCGTCATGTCGCGTGTATAGCGATAAGTGTGACTTTATTAGAATGTTTGTGCAGTGTTCACACCGTGTATCCAGCGCCGAGCGACAAAAATGTTGATAGCTTCTTTTATGACATTATCATGAGCATTTTTATGGTGATCGCTT
Source organism: Protodeltote pygarga (assembly GCA_936450705.2). Lineage (NCBI taxonomy): Eukaryota > Metazoa > Arthropoda > Insecta > Lepidoptera > Noctuidae > Protodeltote > Protodeltote pygarga. Next base: position 13,627,029 of record OW388263.2, read on the forward strand.
ACCATCAAGCGTGTCGTAAGTTTGTCAACTTCGTGGTATGAAATCAAAGATGTGTGTAGTAAAAATTAATTATTAATTGCTTATTACTACCACATCAAACTACCAAATCAAAGGTTGTAGATTTGAAACCCAGGCATGCACCTCTGAATTTACTTATTAGAAATTAATTATTTATCACTAGCTAAAACGGTGAAGAAAAACATCTGAGGAAACCAGCAGACCCGAGTTTTCAACAGTGTGTAAGGTCATGTCAGAGGTCTACGGGTTTTTTAAACTTTGACATTAGGTTTTTCATTAACCATATGAAAAAGAAAGAAAACAAGACGGTACAAAGGGAACATTGTGAAGGAATCAGCATACTGAGAATTTTTAGATGGTATGTAAATCCATGAAAGAAGTCTCTGAGCATTTTAAACTTTGACTCTAGGTTTGTCATTAACCTAACCTATGAAAAAGAAGAAAAATTATTCCTCATCGTAATCCTTATGTTACTAAAATTGTATGTTTTCCTTGAAATGTTCCCTCACGACAAATATCTCGTAGACAATTCTTTATCATATGCTAGCAAACTAAATTACCATTTAAAAGTCAACTCAAAAGACACAATAGGTTATTGCTAACGTTTTCCTTATCACAAATAGTTAAATAAAAATGTTTAACTCACACGTGCTAGCATCGCATGTCGCGCATCGCGTGTTTGCGCGGTAAATACCTCCAACGAGTAACATGATACGCTGGCCTACAAATTTGAAAAATCCTTGTTTTAACTTACACAAAAATCAACTCTATTAGAATGTTAATTAAGTTGGTTTTAAAATGACTAAAAGTGGTAAAAAAGTTATAAAATGTGATGAAATGCAGAGAAAAATACTCCCTGTGTGAATAAACTAAGGTTCATAATTCAAAATCACATCAATTTTAAATGACATAAAAATAGGTTTTTCTTGAAACATCATGTTTGCACTTTAAATTCATGGGCTGTGATATTTTAATGCTAGCATTATGATTTTTTTCTAATTAAATTGTGATTTCGTTATGTCGGACGTCGCGTGTGATAATGCTATACATTTACTGTCGCAAATGTGAAGTGCTTTTAATTTGTGAGCTAAAGGCTCGCAGGTGACAATTATAATTTATTGGAATTTATTGACAAGCCCCATGTAGACTAAGGCATTAGTAGAACAACAACTTAATTATTATATAAAATAATTAGTGATAGGAACTCAACAAACATGATGTACCTACAAAGTAGTATGAAGAACTATTAAAGAATAAAAAAAAGTGGTGTAATAATTTTCATTTATTTGGATTGAATTATTTATAGACCCGATTTGCAAGCACGTGGGTGTGGTTTCAAACCTTGCATGTACTACCATGTGTGATACGTACTTTTTTAGTTAAGCTTAGGTACCACATACAAGGAAAATATCGCGAGGAAACCTGGAGTGTGGTAATTAATGCTCAATTCTTCTCTATATGAGAAGAAGCCTTTACCCTGCAGTAATACAGTTACATGGCAATTATTATAAAATTATTATTAAAAAAAATTGACACCGCCGCGTAACCGCAGCGTAGCAGACTTATTTATAAAATAAATTATAAACGAAGACAAAACTTATAAAGTAATTTGTATGCTATAGACATTCTAATGAATAAAAAAGGTAATTGAATTTTATTCAAATCTTGACACTCGAGGTGTGAATATTAAAATAGCGAAACGTCCGTTGCTATGAATTGCGGCATTCATAATATTTTTTTAATTATACAACGACAAAATGATTATGACAATTTTACAAAACGACCGTTTTCTAGGGTTTTTTTTATACATTATACAAAGGTAGCAAACAAGCATAAGCTGGCCTTATTCCACTTACTTATTAATGGGTTTTTTATGACATTAGCGCATGTATAGCGAAATAAATTTTCTGGAGAGTGAAATATTCTAGCAGTAATGCACCAATCAATCATCAACATTATATCAAAATAACTTAAAGGCATTCACATAAACAGATTTTTAGTAAAGCTATGTAGACCAGTTTGCCATTTAGTGGTATTAAAAAAAAGAAATGTTAACATCAATTATGTCAAAGACACTTATTAATGTTCATTCAAATAATTCTATCCTTATTTTATAAATTAAATTAATAAAGAAGGTTGTCATAATAAGGGCACTGAACAATTACTATAAAAATATTAAGCTCATTAAAAAAAGATTATACATAATATAAAGCTACTTGTCTGTGATTTTTTGTAGGTCGTCTTCATTATTGAAGGCTCTCAGACGCCACTCGTAGAACCGAAAATAAAGGTATCTACTTACTTAAAAAATATTTGTTTAATTGTAGTGTTATAAAAAAGAGGCTTTAGAGGCCTTTCAAGTTCATGTAACAAAATAAAAATAAAAAATTGATTTGGGAAAGGTCATATAGTAGGACATTATAGGGTTTGTTTATCAAAAGCTATCAATAACTTTAGTGTTAGACTGTTAGTGGACGATTTATCATAGTAAGTTTATCTTTTCCTTCTTTGGATTTCACATGAAGATGTGAAGATACAGACGCATGTAGGAATATGAAACGTGAAACCGTTTTACTGTTATACGAGTCAAGGATTTAAAATTCTTCAGAATACCTTCAAAGGTCAAAATCATATAATCAAACTTAAACCAGTTACCCTACAAATCAATTAAAATCTAGGTACTGTAAACGACCAGGGCATCAGAAATGAAGTTCGCTCAAGTGAACCTTTAGAATTTAAGCTCAATGATTCTTAACTAAGCGCAGTCGCCTTAGAGAATTCAGATCTAAGACAGTACTAAGACAGTAATTAAGTTATGTCCACTGCATAACCGAGACTTCAGTCCGTGTGAACATTCCTAAAGGTGTCCGCCCACTATCCCATACCGTAACCAGACCGATTTGTTCCGCCACAGTCACAAAAACTTCCGTTTGAGTGCATGGGTTCATACACGTTTAGCGGCCGCCATTGAAACGCGGTTGTGCACCAGTATAACTAACAACGATATATAAACGCGAGCTGCCGCCTGCGAGCACTACTTTAGCTGGAGACTTTTTAGATTTCGGTAGAAGTCCAAATGATCAGTCTGAGCTAGCTATAACGGAGAATGACAACGTAAAAAAAAAATAACTGTTTCCGCTGGTCTAGCAACGTTGCGCCTCTAGCAACGTAGTGTGCTTTCCATGTGTAGGGCCAGTTCTGATACGCTATGTTGTGGGTACTAATTCACAGTAATTCATAGAAACTATAGATTTTTGCACGTGTGGGGACGACGACGCGGTCCGGCGTAAGAACGGGGTAGTGGGTCGAGATGTTGTGCCGTAAATTTCATTGATAAGTCCACACTGAATATCCTAAATCGTATATTGGACATATAAATTTATATGCTAAAAGCAAGATTCTACTTGAATAATGTTAGAAAATTTTATTTATTTTGTGTAAGTATTTATTAAAATGTTGAGAACATATTTTTCAATGTCAGCTCTTCTTTAAAATTCCATCGCGAGGATGTAAGCTTGCAACTACAATTTTGCCTGGTTATTTATCTCCTGTCTGCATGTACTTTGTGGTATAGATTTTGCTGATATATGATGACACTGTTGAGTGCAACGTGGCTTGATGTTTCGAAAATATTAGTCAGTCATAGTTAGCAGGTTTGTTTTTTACGATGACCACAAAAACTTCGTGCAATAGTCTGTGGATTACAATAGTTTCGACAACACCCGAAATCAAGCATAGCAATGAGTCGATTTAAAAAAATAATCATTCAGATCTAACATGTAAGAGATGTGATACTATGCAGGTGACGCGGGCGCGGGGCTCTCAGGCAAGACGATAGGTGGTGTATCGGACCCTGCTACATCAAAACTACTCGTATGTAGTAATTATTACAATCTACAGCACGTGTAAAAGATATCAGAATAAGGATAATGAAAGATCCAGTCTCGCCGTGTAGATTAGAGAGTAAAGTAATTCAAATATATATTTTTATTGTTCAAACACGTTTTAACTATTAACCCGCCATTTGTTACTTTAATAGTCGGCGTCAATTAACTCGTTAAACCTATAATTAAGCCATTAGTTGCACGTTCATTTAATCGTCATGCTATTAATTAAATTAATTAATTTAAAGTAATAGGTCCTTAGGGTTAGTATTTTACTTATATTAAAAAAGTGAAGATGTTGAAAAAATGCTAAATTACTAGGTAAAGCCCCCAGACGCTCTACCACCAAGAGTACTCGTATTCCACCAATGTTATCGAAATTATTTTTACATTCATCCGTCTCAGAAGGTAGTTACATCCGCCCCCTGTACCTGCACCTGGCTGTATAGTATAGTATAGTATAGTAACTTAGCAGTTAGAGTATAAAGCTAATAAAATACAATACAAACATGTAGGTAACTTATTGCTTAGAAACACAAAAACATTTTACTTAAGATCAATTTTTTTCAAAACAAACTTGATGATAATCTACAAGTCGACGTATTTAAATAAATCAGTTCCTCTGAAATTACCAAAAACGTTTATAAGTTTCCTGCAGTTTACCTCAGTGCAAAGATAGTTCAGAATTTATAGGTGTCAGTAGATCCAGGAGTACGTTCGTATCATTTGCGGTTGCTCCGCCTCGCTTGCTAGATAACTGAACCGCTCCTACAAATTTGCCTGCGTATTTCAGGGAATATAATTTTTGAGGGTACGTAAAGTGGATAATATGAAGGAATGTAGTTAATATTTAAATATGTTTTATTTTGTTTTGATGTTCAAGGTTTAGTTATAAAAATATTTTTATTTATTTAGCCGCGTCCAACTGCTGGCAGTCAATAACGAAAACCTTTTTATTTACCTTGTTTTAGTTGCTTAAACGAATATAGTGAGTACTTTTATCACAATTTTTTTATGGCTTCCCTAGATGGTTTGGATACGGTAAGTGGCGCTGCAATCGAGTTAATTTCGACGGGGGCGAAGCGCGTGTGAGTCGCCTAGTTTAAAATAAATAATAATTTTGCGTAAAACTTATTATAATAACATTAAAAACTACAAAAAACAATTTGCGGAATTAACATCAGATATTATTTTTCGTAATTCTAATTACTTATTTTAAATATATAAAGTAATTTCACCTGCAAAATGATGTATAAATCTACAATCAATAAATCTATACTATCATTATGTGTACCAATCATAGTCGAGTCATAACAGAAGTCTGCAATCCACGTCAACCGCAAATTCAATTTAAACCGATGCGCTAAGTTTTATGGACCACTTTAAGTAGAAGGTTGAATCTTTGCGTTTTATAACAATCATTTTATTTGAAGTCACAGAATAGGATTAATAATTAATTATTAGTATAGTATCCACTTTTATTTTTAATTATTCTACTTCATCATATGGCTGATGAACAACCTGGTGTTTAAACCGTCCGAAGGGCTCTAACATGGCTTCACGCACCGTCGAAAAAATCTCTCAGGTGTGCTGGTTTCCTCACGATATTTTCCTTCACCGTTTTAACAAGCGATCATTAATTTCTAAAACGCACATGAATCCGAAATGGTAGAATTTAGAGGCTATAGGTAGACGTCACTATTTTTTGAAAATTTGAAGAAAGTTTTGATAGCACGAGCAGGATTACAAATAGCTCAGTTAGCAGAGCTGTTGGCATATTTAAATATTGCTTGTAATTGAACTTGTAATATAAAATTGTAATATAATCGCTCCTAAAAACGTGCCAACAAGTAGTACATTTAATATTAAGCCTACTTTACATCTCCGCGTAGAATTTCATGTTATTATATTCAGAATAAACACAACACACACCAACCAGATTGTTATCCCAGGCGACAAGTTTATTACTAAAATTATTACGATTCTGTCACAGAATATAACGCGAATTTCGAAGCAAACGTTAGTCGCAGATATGTACATGTAGTAAAATTGTACAGAATTGTTGTACCTACTGAAAATGCAATTATTACTGCTCCGTGGCCTTCGAAACATTCCCAAGGGGAAGACACGGGGAATTTAAAATGAATTAGCAATTTGATGGTGAATTGGGAATACAAAAATTTAGTGTAATAAGGTTATTTAATGCTTATTATTACGAGTAATAATGAATACAATATGTTTGGTAAAAGCCATTTAATTAGCCTATGACGTTAGGTGTTTTGCGTCGAATCTTGTAAATAGTGCGAATTCAGTTCACCTTTTGTTCTTTGTCGTATGGTTGACAAATAACTTGGTGTCAGAGTTCAAACCACCCGTAGGCCTCTGACATAGGTTTACATACCATTGGAAAATCTGTTAGGGCATCTCTGCTAACTTGTCCATTACTAAGTTATGCTAGCTCAAATCGATTTGCACGTGAAAGACAACGTGGTGATTGATGTATCAATATCGTAATCCAATTGTCGGCTGCTCGTAGGCAAGGGCAACAGACTAGACGTCACGTCACGTCACGTCGCTATGGCGTTGACACCCGTGTTAGTGGATTATTTGGCTAACTGTTGACTGCCTTTGTCTAGTGTTAGCAAGCGCGACTACTGAGCACGCGATACTGGGTTCTATCTCTGGGTCAGTCAGGTCAGTTTAACTTCTTCAATCCTTCAGCGTTTTAGCAAGTGATCATTAATTTCTAAAACGCACATGAATCTAAAAAGTCAGAATTCAGAGGCTATAGGGCTCTCGAGAAGTCAGAGATGCGTGCCCGGGTTTTGATCCTATGATCTCTGACTTGGCAGTCCAACGGTCATACCACTAGGCTATCATTGTTATTGCTGTGCTGGAAATAAGAAAATATTATATAACAAATAAATCCTTTCTGTTTATTCATTGACCACATACAGATTTTTTTACAGAGTATTATAAAATATTCTTAAATATTACCTATCTAATGATGGCAATATGTACTAAATAACTGCATCTTCAAATAACCTGTTACTTAATACATACTACAATATCCAAGCCTAAACCTACCCCAAGGATAGAACCAGGACTTCCGTGTACAATACTTAGTACGCTTTGCACGTTTTACTAATACTTCATACAACAGATGGCGCCTCTATGTATGACACATTTAATTTTACACTTTATTTTATATCCGTGGCGTTTCTGTGGTGAACAAGATGGCTTTTATGGGTAAACTAAAAGCTTGAAATATTTTGATACGTAGATATATTGACTTTTAAAAACCGAAAAGATTATGAATTTGGATTTGTCTAAATTTAGCTTATATTTAAAACTGGTTTGAATATCGTCTTTAAACTATAATAGATATACATAAATTCTTAGTACAACATATCAACCAAAGCGGCCAATCTCAACAGACGATGGTTCTGATTCTCTAGTATAACCCGCTAAACTAATATTTTAGTCTTTCAATATCTCTTTGAAGTAAACACCATCGAAAAAGGACAGCAAATAATTAGATCTGTCAAATTAGTCGTTACTCGTTGATATCACGTAAATGGACTAGTTTGACAGCTCTAAATTTTTTTTATCCTTTTCTAATGATCTCTGTTAGAACGAGAGAAAGAGAGTCTAAATTAGTTTAGAGCGTGTGCAAGAGAATTAGCACCAATAGCTAACTAGGCAGTAGATATTTTAGCGCACAAGTGAATGGGTAAACACTAGTCCACTCTCTATTCTCTCACTCTCATAGTCCGATCGGACGACAATCCGTCATGATTGGAAAGGGATGAGGCGCGGTATGGCTTTACTTCCTTTCCAAGGCACGGAACAAGTGATAATATAATTTATAATAAGCACCTAACTTACGAAAAACAAAAACAGAGATGTGCGCCTCTAGCTTTGATACGAACCTGAGACCTCTGACTTGCCAGTGAACGGTCTTACCACTAGGGTATCTTACCTCTGCTTAAAACATAAAGTATAATATCATCAACAACATAGTTATATTTTAATACTTAATCCTGTAGAGAAACATGTGTGATTTCCGAGAAAGATGACATCACACACAACAGTTTATTTGTGTTTGCTCTGTTTGCTAAGCCAACACTGGTTTCATAGTCGGAAACAGAACTTATCAAATCAGAAGCATGCCGCGGGCTGTAGACAACACATACGTTAACGACACATCAAAGCTACCTTAACTCTATGGAAATAGGAACGGTTTTACAATAAAACTTGTACAAGTGACGTGCTGTCGTTGAATATTCTTTCGACACGCTGCAGACGCATATGTGACGTGATAGAACGTCACGTCACGTCACCTGACGTGTTTGTGGACTTGATATTTTTGATTACAATTTTGACTTTATTCAATTAATCATCTTCTTTATTATCGTATGGATGATAAAACCTAATAGACTCACGCCTGTATTCCCCAGAGGTGGTAGGCAAAGGTGTATGCAGTATACCCACGTTTCGCCAGCTATGTTATAAGTTCCATGTGATGAGGGCGAGCCTATTGTCATTAACTGGGCACAATGCCAGACTCCACGCTGCTACTGAAAATTTTCTAATAGAAAAACCCAATGCAACGCAAAATGTCTTCTTCCATTGATGACTTTCTTTAATGCTTGGTATAGTGATAGAAACAATAACTTCTAGAACTTACGAATTCAATAAATTTATTTAGTTTTACTTACTGTATAAAAGGTTATGCATTAAGAATCAACACCAAGACCTGACCCAAGGAACCACAAAAGTATTACAATCATGCGCGTAACTTATATAAGCTTAGTGGAGACCACTTAACAGTCGCTCTAGCCAAGCAGGTGTTGCACATGGAGTTTTCCAGAGCTATTCTTATAAAAGATTAATCCCCATGGTGTTCATCAGGGCGATTTTAGTGAGGTAATAATCCCACACTTTCCGGTCATTTTCTTGAAGACCGGGTGCGTTTACAACGCTGACTCCGTGATATGCACAGTGACTAAACGGCTTCTCTCGCTAAATGTTGCCGGTTGAATCACCGCTCAAAATGAATATTTGTGTCACCTAAAAAGGATTTCGCTTATTTTTATTGTTTTGGCAAAGGCATGTGGCATCACGCGTTTGCGAAAAAATGTTTTATTCTACTGATTGTGCATGAAACAATATACGTCTATCAAATTACCATGATACAAAGGAAATTATCATTGGAAATACTCAAGAACGCGCAATTCAATATATTTACAAAACGCAAAGAGCTGGCCAATCGATCTCATGATGACCAAAATTGATATGGCAATGTTATTGTTGAGTTAAAGCATATCCACCTTTATAAATCACACACACAAATAAAAACTAAATCAGGACTTTTTTTAAAGTCAAATTCTTGCGTTAAGCACGCTGCAATATCCCTAGGGGAGTGACGAAGCAAATGTTGCACGCTAGACAGAATTTATTAGATCCTTTAATAAATTCAAACAAAATTGAACCTTGCCAAAATCTAGATTAAGTTGAATTTCCTTTGTCTGAATTGTGGAGTGACTGGATCTAGATGTTGGGGATTATTGCAAAAACTTTTGCATAGTGAGATTTTGACTCCAAATGGGTGATTTGGAGTCTCGCCCGGCTACTTGGGTATATTCCAGTGGAAGTTCACATCAGTGGTTGGTCATAACATTAGTTATGTGGTGTGATCATGTTGCATTTTGTTGGTTTTTGTTTGAGAAGTGAAGAAAAATAATACTCATTTGTTTGTTGATTTTGTTCGTTTGTTAATTTTATTATGACAATAACATGCCAACTGAAAGCTAATAATATAAGTTTTTTTTTTACGTAAAACGATTTTGTCATCAGAACTAAAGGTATGTACCAAATATCAGATCAATCTGTCAATAGAAAAGGTGTAAAACATTAATTACTAAATTTGAACCAAATAATAAACAGGGCAAGCTAAATAAAAAAAAAAGACTTTTGTATTATGAGAAACTTAATTAAATACTTTATGGTTTTTTTCTCACTTTTACTATAATTTTTAATTTCACCTTTTTTGGCAGCAGTTAAATGTCTGCAGCTACTTGACTTAAAACAGTCAAGGGCGAGTGGGGCGCCAGTTATCTGAATTTCGTCACTTTCAGCTAAACAACAAAAAGTGGATCCTCCGTCTGCGGAGCCCCTAAATGTTTGCAGTAAAAATAATCATGAAAAAAAAAATAACAACAAGATTTATTTCTCAGTGTAAGATATTAAACAATCAACGTCAAAATAAACAACGTTTTAAAGAATTTGATTCGACAAAAGCCTAACATTATTACGTTTTACGACGCGATAATTTAAGACGAAGCTAATTTTTCTTCACAAACATAAAAGCCTTTGTTTCAGAATTAAAAAAAAACTTTAGAAATATCCTTCTAAATTGAGTAACGTCAACGTCACGGGAACATCACAGAAGTGGATTATATTTTTTTCACGAAAAAGCGGGTCATAGTTTTTTTTCTGCAGTCCTCGACAAAGGGAATGTTGGGAGAGGTCGCAAACGAAAGAGGTCGTGTTGTGATTTTATTTATTATACATGCAAACATAGGCTTACATACCTTTGCCCTTTGCAAGGCATATTTGTTTTATAAAAATATATAGAAAATCTCATGTTTTATTGGTTGGAGCATTTTTTTTAATTTGAGCTAAAAAACATTTTTTATACTATTATGGAGGTGAATTAGCATATGGCCCGCCTGATGGTAACCTGTAGAAACAGCTACACCAAGAGTCTCACTTGCCCTGGCTTAGGGTAAATACGCAAATGAAATCCATATTTCCAGGAAAATGATAAAAAGTAAATAGTTATTTTTAATTGTATCCATCTGTTCTTTAAACAAAATAAAACGGCATGTCTTTTATTTATTAAAAAAACGAACAGCGAATTCTAAAATGAAAACATTTAGAAACTATTTCTTTAGCAGCATTATCTACCCAACAAACCGCAGCTCAATAAACCCGATGTTTTACTAAAATGCTTTGTTAACTAAACACTGAATCCAAACTTTGCTTAAAACAAACATGTAAACTAATGTTTGTTGACTATACAAAAATCAGCGGTTTCCTAGCAAATAGACATTATAGAAACACTACAATATCGGCACAAAACATCTGAGCATCGAAACATCTGACCAAACAGGCCAGTCCCGATATTTGCATTTGGCCAACATTAAATGTTGCCACTTTAAGTCTTCCTCTAGATTTAAAGAAGTTTTCCATGTTTAGGAGTTTTTTTTTGGTATAGGTACAAGATTATTTAGCGAAAATTTATCGATAAATTATATAGGTTTTTATAAACAAATAAATTTTGACCGGAAGATTAGAACCTCTAACAATGGATGCCTTCCATAACTATTTAGAGACAGAAAAGATACGGTTATTAGAAGCTAACGGTTGTAGAAATTTTAAAGGAAATATTCAGGGAAAATATTCTGAAAACTGTCTAATATGGTTTGTCTTGTTTGTTTAGTCTGTTCGTCTTGTATCGGTATTTTCACCAGGAGCTAAGGGAGATTCAAAACTTGGGGGTGGCAATACTGAAACATTCGCTGACTGCGCCTTTGCAAATATGATTTTTATGCGAAACCCAACGTGAGGGATGGCGAGGGGTACTCACTGAAGGAAATGTAATAGATATTCAAACAATTCAGTATAATATACTATACAGTTAATATATTAATGCACGCCTTTTCAGTGAGTGAGCAAATAAGATAATTAGCGAGTGATAGAGACAACAATACGCTTGTAGCTGTTTATAGTTTTGTCATCATATTAGATAGATTGTGCAGTGTTTGCCCAAAAGGCATGACCACTGACTGGAAAGTCACGTCTCAGTTTAAACCAATGGCATCTCTGATTTTTAACGGTTTTATTTAGCTGGCTTTGTTTATTATTTATTTGTTTGGTTCAAATTTATTAATTGAAATTTTACCTTCTTTATGTTGACAGATTGATCTAATATTTGGTACATACCTTTAGTACTGATGACAAAACCATTTTACTTTACTCACCGCTTTACTCGCGGATTGATATCGAGATCTCCCTACTAGTGAGTAAAGTCCGAGAGACAGCTCGCTTACACTCGCTCTTGAAAATGGACTGCGTTTGAGTTCGAAACTAGTCGGGCAATCCTGAAATCAATTCACGAGTAAAGTTGTAATAATATTTAACTTTATGATAGAAAGTAAACTAAATTATAAATAAAAAGACATTCCACAGACTAATTTCTTTTGTTCTAGAAATATTATCTTAAAGAAACAAGAGCTTTCTAAATGAGATTTTACGACAAAACTAATTGTAGTTACAACAAGCTCTTTATTTTAAAGAAGACGAATGATAATACAAGGATTTACTTAATCTAGACGGTTTTACTTTACTTAATCTCGATTAGTTTGTTCATATTTAATGTTTATTTGTAAAAGTAATTAATTTACGTTAAAAGTATTTAAAACTATGACATGAAGGCATTGAATTTATTTTAATTGATAATAATTAATTAGTGTACGGTCGCCAACCAAGGTCTTACAGAATTCATATTCGTATTACACGAAAACTATAAAAAGATGTTAATTTAGAGAGGATATTACAATAATAATTATGTGGTAGTAAATACATAATAATATTAGCTTTAGAATAATACAAACAAACCTAATTATACATATTTAAACAGCCAATTTATTATTAAAACTGACACTTTAAAAATATATAAGTAAGTATGCTTATTTGAACTAGCCTTTCAGGAAATAAACCGCCTAAAATGTTCCAAAAAAGTAAAAATATAACAAATAATTCTAGTTTTACATTTAATTTATCACGCAATTTTCGAGCAATCTCATCAAGCTAAGATAATACCGCACATAACCATACACCTATAATTTAAAAACTTAGTTTAAAAGCATTGGCTTTTAAGTGCATAAGTGTGTGAGTATGGAGCACTACTGCAAGATATATTATCGACAACAAATCTAATTTAAATCTTCGTAACAAAGATTTAGGGTTCAATTTTATGCGCCAAGACTTTGGTAGCGAGGTTCTTTACAATTCTTTTAAACAAATTGCATTGTGAAGATGTTGTTTGGTAGTTTCCAAAAGGGGTTTTGTGCTTCCTGTATTACTTAGTTTCAGTGGAGTTTTGAAAGACATTGGACCGTTTAAGTTTTGATATATGGACAGTAACATGACTTAAAGTGAATTTAGTTTCTACTTTATTTGTATGTGTGAGATTACAAGGATGCTGGTGGCTTGTTGTGCGGTTGTTAGCATCAGGTTCTGCGACGATTAATATCTTTTGTAGATCTAATTCTAATCTAATTCTGTAGATAAAGATATATTATTAAAACTGATTGACATCAGATGAATAATTTTAACATGGAAAAGAAATTGCTCTTGACAGACTTTGAATGTACCTACACTGTCAAGAGCGAGCTATAGTTCATCCAAGTATAAAGACTTAAAATCTGCCACACAATAATTAACCACATGTAAGAAGGTTTTCCCTTAAATAAGTAAACGCGTAAAAACGTTTAAGGCAATATGACAAAGGATGAGACTTAGTGACAGTAGCTGTAAACAAAAATATATTTTTTACTTATATTAGACACATTATGCTTACGATTTCTAATTAAAATTTTATTCCGAATTCCTAAGAAAAGATATTGGTAAAAACCACGCCATAAAGTCTCAAAGCAGTACTTAAACCCAATCGACTTTCTAACGTATGAATCGACAAAGGCGATCGAAACGAAAGCAAAGTCATTAATTCTACGTAGAAGAAATTAAAATCCGATACGACACAAAATTTCCTCTTTTTCTTACTAAATGAAGACTATCCTGAGATGAAAACGACACAGATAATTTTGCACTCTACTACTAACACGTTAAAGTTGTTTTTGCATTGCAGATGTAAGGCACTTAAGTTAAATTTGTCCTGAAACAAAGAAAAGTTTCCAATTTAATTTGCCGAACACTTCTTATCTTTTTTTTGTATTTATCTCCGTTTGATTACATTAAAGTGAAATGTTTTCTCTCGTTTACTTTGGACGAACTAATTCTGAACTGATATTGGTCATTTTCGATTGTCGGGGATTTATTAAGTTTATTGAAGCATTGAGATAAGGAATAGTTTTAAAAAATATCTTAAAATACTATTAACTTTTTAGTGTATCCTAATTATGGAAAGCTTTGGTTGCTTATTTACATTACCTATATTTAAGTATCAAAGTAAATTTAATATATGAAATACAGTTCCGGTTAGCTTGAATCATCCCACTGTTAGGCAAAGTCTCCCCCAAGATTTCCATAGGTATCTTTTAATCCAAAGATATTATGGACCATTGATTGTTCGCCTTATCTAAATCATCACGCCATCCATCTTTTGCGAGGTCTGCCGCGACGCCTCCTCAAGTCCAATGTTAGGGTTTCTTTATGGGGGACCCACCATACGATTAACTAATCATTTTTCTAAATTATTCTAGTATTCTTTTTCTAGTAGCCTTGGATCCTTTGTAGGGGAGTTGTGGTGTTATACGCCACAGCTACGACAGACGTAGCCAGCCCAATGCCATTGTAATTTTCCGCCTTTGTGAGCTACATCAATGATTTGTGTTTCGAACAAGATCCCTTAATTTAACACCTAGAATACTGCGTTCCATTGCACGTTGGCGAACCTTGAATTTGGTCTTTAGGATATTGTTCAAACTTTTGCAACTCGAACTTATGATTAAATTAATATAAAACGGGTATTACTTTTGGATATTAGTCAAAGCCCAAGTCTTTACGAATAAACGATTCAAGATTTTTTTCTTAGAAGTAATATTTATTGGCGTTGTAAGACCAAGCTTACTTATGTATTTTTAGAATTTGTTTTGAAATATAGGGACTTGAGCCACTCCCACAAGAGCACGTATAAAAAGACAAATATGAAAGAAGATAGATTCTATATTTGAATTCTATGTTCCCTCTTTTTTTATCGTAAGATTGATATACAACCTAATGTTAGAATTTAAACATATGAAATAAAGGTCAAACGTGAGTTTATCTAAAAAAAGTTCATTATAAAAGTTTATTATAAAAAAGAGAAATATCCTGACTGATTGACAGATTGATTAATTAACGCAGAGCCTAAAACACTAAACCTGAAAACATTAAATTTAGACAGTATATTTCTTGCAGTATATTTTTTGAAAATTCTACCTTTAAGTGGATTAAATGGGGGATAAAAGTTTCCATGAAAATCAGTTAATTGTGAAGTTAAATCTTTGAAACTTATTAAGCCTTTGTTTATGGCAATTTCACTCGAGCTACCTCAAACAATGCACAGCTAAAACACGAAACCACTAAACCAGCGCTAATACAGCATGATTGTTTACATCAAACGTACCTTGCATTTAAAGTCACTCGGCAACGTCTTGTAAAGCCTTCTAATGCAATTACGTAACATCAAGCGACGCTTGACCGGCCTCTCTCATTTCCCTTCTCGTCAAATATTCAGGAAGCGGCGGGGAGTGGACCGTACCGCTTGATTTCTCAGAGGTACTCGCTTTGTTGAGATCAATCTTATTCATTATAATGGGTTTAAGGTCAAGGGGATTGGGATTCGATTTGGACAAAAGATTTTGGGGCTTTTTGGAAATTTTAAATTGTGTGCATGTAAGTGTCATCATTGACACTAATGATCACAGTTATCCGGAGAGAAAAAACGTATAATTACCAACGTACATTTTCATCAGGTTTTTTTTCAGGCTTCCGTTTTCTTATGATGATAAGAACTGGTAAATAATACCCATGATACCCCACAGACTGTCTAAAATGTGATATCTTGCCTGAAAAGTATAAAAGGGTAGGTACTTACCTATAATTATCAACCTGTATAATAAAATTATACAGGTTCTTCTTCTTTACTAAGTTGGTAAACCATTTACCACAAACAGTAAAACTAAAAACAGACTTATTACCAATGACTTAACCGTCGATAAACGTTGGTTGGGTAGTACAATGAGGACATTAGACTGTGCAAATCTTACGAGTTTGTTTATGTACCCATAAAATCACCATCTCACCGTTACTACCCAACTCTCCATCAATAGAATGGCACTTAAAACTCCAGGTAAACCACTTGAGAAATAGACGATTTAAAATATTTTCTAAATTGGGGTAGAGTATTATAATCTTTGAAGAGATAATAAAAAGGATTTTGGTTTTGATTATAAGATTAAACTTGAATATAAATGACATTGGGGAGGATTGAAAATGGATTACTCTTTTTGAAGTAAAATGAAATGATCGAATTTTAAGAAAAGTTCTGAAGTAGCCATTACTATAATAACATACTTTACTAGGCTTTTTGGAGTCAGCTGTTCTCGATTGCGGCGATTCTGATAACTATGATATCATACGAGTCAATATCCCAAGGTTGTCTTTAAACTAGTTGGATGTCGATGTTAAGCATATACTATCGTAGGAAGATGTTGATGAATTTCGTTTTATTTTTAAACCTTTATGGTAATAACAATTAAGTAGACTTTTTTAACATTGGGCAACTAGTTAAAAATAAATAAAATAGTTGAAATAATGTTTGTATGTATTCAACAGGTTAGCGATTCGTATGCAATGGTCCGCTATGTCAAAAGTGTAGCAATGCATCTTTACTTGATGTATAATATAAAATAATATAATTGTAAAAAAAAAAACATTTTCAATGTTTTTTTTTTGTGACAAATGCAATGAATGCAAGGGAAACTTCTAAAGATTAAGAAACGTTTTGTAGAAAGAAAAATCCATTACAAGCAGGATTAATAATATACTATCTTGTGCGCAATTTTTTAATAATTTTCTCTTGACATTAGCGTGTTGGGTGCATTATTATAATCAGATCGCAAAAATTTTCTCTGTAAAACTCTTTGATTTAAAAAAAGTATTTTCGGGCTTCTCATGTGGCAACCATCTGAAACCAAAGCTAACCTATCAAATAAGGAATCACCGCGTCATCAGGCGTCAAATTGACGGCGTCACGTAAACCGGTTTGCGTTAATCTGACGGTAGGACGCGTCACGGATGAGCTATTGAGCAGAATGTTGCAAAAGTGCCAGTCCATAGAGTCTTGAGAATGAATACCTAATACTTCATTGTATTGCAAAACCCATTAAGCCCGTGTCGTGAAATTATGATTTATCTATTTGTTCTTTCTAAAAACGGAAATTTTTTAACCAACTTTAAAAACTGAGAGTTTTTCAATTTGTTTTTTTTTAAGTATGCAGGCAATTGTACACCGATTTCTCCAATATTGATAAACTAATTTGACCGTTTGAAACTCTTTATTGGGCGATACCAAAATCTCAAAACCTATTCTATAACATTGTCTATAAAGCATTGTTAACCGTCTTCAGAAAAAGCTAAAATTCTTATATTGCTTTGACAACTTGGATTATAGGAACATGAATTGAATCCAATTCCTAAATGAATATATGGTTGATGATCAAACTACTCCAGTTTTAACTAATCATTGTTTTAATATAGGTGGGTGTGTTTAGCCGTGTTGGACCTGACTTACCCTTCTAGATTTTTCTATGAGCTGTTCTTGCGGACCATTTCCTGTCCGTAATCGACTGCCGGCTGGACTGATCGCGTCGTAATCAAATATTAATGACCATGTCCGCTCGTTATGATGTGCGCTCAACGGATGCCGTGTTTACATTTAATGTTGACTTCGTAAAATGTGGCATGATGTATTCTATTATCTAAACCTCGCTCGTGGTTAGTTTGGAGGAGGTACTGGACAATTAAAGAGAGTCGGTAAATTAGTAGGCTAGAAAATACAAGATCGGCAGAGTTAATGGTTCTTGTTTCTTGGGTGGGCTAAGTTTCAGAGTCCATGCCCAATATAGGCTAAAAATAACAGCCAGTGCAAACCGACGACGGCACCGCAAAGAATTATAAAGAAGGCTGGCAGATTGCATGATGTTTGGGGCTTCCTGTGCTTCGGTCTTATAATCCCAGTTTCGCAAATCTATTTTATCAATGTAATATAATAGTTATACTTTAATCCACCATTTAAAGCTACCAAACTCAAAGTTATAACTAGTTAGTAACAAGTTATAACAAAATGGAAATATACTGATATATTTGTATTAAACCAGTATTACTTAATTTACGTACTATCACGATGACTGTGTCGGTAACGTGTCCCTTGGAAACGTCGGAACACGACACCTTCTTCCCTGAGGTACGTTTCATAGACATTGATTTTGGCTAAGACATACATGATTTCAACTCTACGAGTAGATTCGGACTTTCATTGTGCACTTGGGCCAACTGCGTTTACTTGATATCTTATTATCTTTCGAGGACTGGTGAATGGTCATCTTCTTTTTCTAATTATCTTTCCCTTTTTATCCGTATTCATTGTATGGTTGATGAACAACCTGGTGTCAGAGTTTAAACCGCTTGTAGGCCTCTGACATGCCTTTACGATCCGTTGAAAAATGTCTCAGGTGTGCTGGTGTCCTCTCGATGTTTTCTTTCATCATTTTTAGCAAATTATAGTTAGTTTCTAATACCCACATAAATCCAAAAAGTTAGAGGTGAGTGCCTGGGTTTCAAACCTATGTCC
This sequence comes from Protodeltote pygarga, assembly GCA_936450705.2. NCBI lineage: Eukaryota > Metazoa > Arthropoda > Insecta > Lepidoptera > Noctuidae > Protodeltote > Protodeltote pygarga. The sequence continues at coordinate 13,645,575 of OW388263.2, forward strand.
TTTAACTTGGCAGTCTAACGGTATGACCACCAGGCTATCATTGCTTATATTCTTCTCCGTTTGCCCTTTCATAGGGACTCAAGTTGCACTTTTGAGAGTCTTTAGTATTGTTGATTATGCTTTTTTAGATGGGAGGATTTCCAGCTTTCAATTATTTTTAAAGTGAAAAATATTAAAGTTGTTATATTAAGTGCTGCAATAACTATTAAACATTATCTTTCCGTCCACTTTCCAAGCAATCCAAGTAAATAGAACTAGCAAACATAAAACTAATTCAGCCCGTAACAATGGCCGCTCAATTCAGTTTAGGGCATTTGGAAACGAACCAAACTCTCGCAGCCTAAGATATTACGATAGCCATTACGCATTCCACTGCATTGTGCACTAAGTTATTAATATTACTTTAATAAATGCGTCGTTAAACACTAGAGGGTACTTTTTCTGAATCTTTTAGACAGCGTCTTTCGAAGGTATTCGGGTTGAAATTCTTGTTTTTTTACAGAAAAAAAAGCTAACAAACGAATGATGGTAAGTGCCTGCTTACGGTAAGGCACAAGTAACACCAGAAGATTTACGGGTGTATTATTGGCCTCTGAGGTGGTAGGTACCTTCTGAGTGGATCTTTAGTGTACTGACCTTACCAAACACAACAGTACGATCACTGTTGTCCACACCCACATATTTTATAATAATCAATAATAGAGGAAAGAAAGAAAAATATAATTATTATTACCAGAAAACAATAAAAAATCTTCTACATAACTAAAAATTGCCAGAAATATTTGTCCATGCATCACTTCAAAGCGGCTAATTAAACCGATTTAATACTTTGACTGCCACGCCGCAGACACAATGCAATTTTTATTGTTTGCCGGTCACCAATGACCGGCGTGGCGTTCAAAGGTTCAAATTTATTTTTTTGGGTGGGTTTGAGTGGGTCTCTCAATTATTTATATTCTCAATTGGATTCGGTAGATGGCCCTGGGATCAGATTTGATTAGAACCACGTGGGCGAACACTTAATTAACTATCGGTTTCCAAGTAAAAGACAATATAATTGTACTGAATTAACCACATAAATTTTATCTGAATTTACCGCGTAAACTTTAACAGCTAAAACAATAATATCTATACAATTGCAAGCTGAATCCGTCACAACGAGGTTAGCACTTAGCATGAATGCTGTGCTGCGACGCAAGTTACAACACAGTGCTTATTCAGTGCCAACACAAGAGGGTTGTACACACGGCGATACATTACCAGTAGTAACTGACCTCGCATTGTATAGGCTCTTCATACAACAAGATGTCAGCTTATACTGGAAATGTATAGGCTGATGTGTAGCTGAGTGTACAACGTGAACACCAAAGACTTTGATTGATAAAATAAGGATGTCAAACTCCCTTTACGGTGCGTCCCTTTCTTCAAAGTATGTAACATTAAATAAAGCGATTGACTCACCGTACCTTAAAAAGGTTTAATATTGACCTGTTTTGGGAAAAGGTTAAAATTAGCTGATAAGTCTCGCTGCTTCGATCATGCGTGGTCTAAATTCGATTCCAAGGGCAGACATATCAATAGATCATCGATTACCACCTACGGGCTGCTGATAAGTTCTAGCGTGGGTTTATATCAAAGGTCATAAGAGTTAAAGGAAGGTCGGTAAATATTACATTTATTTGTCTGTTCTTTCAAAGGGTAATATGAAAATCTGCTGGTTTTTCTTTTCTTATTACAGGTAAAAAAAAATTTGGCCCTTCTAATAGTATTACCCGGATGATAGTTTAATGTCACATTGTATATTATACTGATGCTTAAATCTTAAACTGCTGGTAATTTTCTAACGTATATGACATCATTCATAACCGTCGCTAGCCAAAACTGTATAAAACAAAGTAATATCATTCTTCTAGCCTTATTATTCCCAAGCTTGGTTGGGATCGGCTTCTAATCTAAACGGATGCAGCTGAATATCAGCTGTTTTCTACGGCGTGGCTCTGCCTATCTGACCTCGGCAACCCAAAGGGATACGATATTCTGAAGTTAGATTAGTTGTCAGGATTTTTCTGACTTGTTATAACGACTGTCAGATCTTCATGACAACCGGGGCAAACGGCTTAACGTGCCCCGTTCCCGATACACGGAACAAGTGATAATCAATAATTATATAATACACACTTAACTAACGAAAAGTCACGAGTTGCTCGCCTTGGGTTTAAACTTGAGACCTCTGACTTGCCAGTCAACGGTCATACCGCTAGGCTATCACGACTCTCAAAACAAAGTAAAAATGGCAACATTATTAACGTACCCAGTACCCACCCCATAACCTGTGTCACATACGTAAATTCAAATAAATGAGTGAAACGTGGAGGCTTGTGCGCCCCGTTACTTACCATCTATTTATTCTTATAAATCGGACTTTATGCAAGCACCCTCGTAAAATAGACTTTTTGGTCGCCGCTCTCAAGGTATTCGTAGCAGAAATATGGGAAATAGGGCACCGTTGGAAACGTCTACGTAACCATCTTTGAATAAAGCGTGTGTAAAATTCTGTGAGGTACTGTGTCTTTATCTGGATTGAACGGTCCTAGATTTTCATCGTAAAAACTGGGTTACTTATTTTTATAGATTACTGAAGATCTGCGAGATAGAAGCCGTTTTATGCTAGGTGCATCACTTTAACCCTTGGTTCAAAGATCTCATAAATATTGTATGAAACTGATTTATGAATAAATTCAGTTTCGATGAAATCTATCTGTCCATAGCGTGTTTGCTTTTAAACTTACTTAAATATTTATAGTTGTTTGGCTACGTTATAACGTAGAGCGACGTGACAGAATTATCAAGAACATTTTGATTGGCTGGACGCGCCACTATATGAAAAATTCAATTTTAGTAATACCAAAAAGAAAATAATGATATACGATGTAGATAACTCTTTAAGTTTTAGCTTTAGCAAGATAGAATAATTTAATTATTGCGTCCATGAATTCTCAAAAAATGTACACCTGATATAACTTCCGAATTCCACATAGGTACCAAAAAAATGGCAAAACAATTTCTGTGCGTAGAAAAATTTAGATTTTTTTATAACGTCCGACTTCACACCGTACCGCGACGCTCCAATAAACATAGTAGAATGGTAGAATTTTTACGATCGTTGTACAACAATAAAATTTAATATCTCTGCGTGTTGAGAGGATTTACCAATTTATTGCCGTTCATCGTGTTTATTGGCGTGTTCTATTGTCAATTACGATTGCACGTTTCAGATTCGTTTGCTGCTACATTGTGTAAAAAAAAAGTTAAATAATTATGCATAAAGTTTAAATGTTTGGGATCCAGTCGTTAGTAAGTGTAATATGTCTCGCGTTCAGACTCCTAACAAACGTATCGACACTGTGCCAACCTAACGCACATATTCTGTGTTCAACAACATCTCAAGGGAGGGTAGTTGTTAAAACTACTCGCGCTTGTCGACCGTGATGTCGCAGTACTTCAGTCGCCACTGTACAACATCACGCCTGACGCCTCAGCCGAAACTTCGGGAAAATATAATTACAAGGTAATGACGCGATTATATAGGTACCCGTTATAATTTAATTTAGTTATAATAATAATCTTATTCCAAACAAAAATACCTACATGATATTCAGGTATTTGTAACGGTCATATTACGGTCGGTAAAATTACACTCAATTTGTAGACGTAATTTAATTCTTTCATATACCTGGCCAGTCAGAACATTTGCGAATTAGTTGTGTTAGAAATGAATGGCTCTTAGGGTTAAAAAATCAAGATTTCTTTTTTTTTCTAACTTGAAGGACATAAAACATTATTTTTACAGCAAAGTTGTCTTGAATTCAGATTTTAATCCGGTTGAAAATCTTTGTTCAGTGTCGTTGGAAGACGGCCAGACGAAATGAAATGTTTTACGCCGAACACTTCTTTAGTAAAACTATTTATATGACTTCGATTGCTGCACAACTCCGTTTTATTGTAAGACGACGACTTTTATATGAATTTTATTATAGATATTTATAACCAGCTTAAGAGTTTTATTGGAAGTTATGACGATACCATATTTTGCAGAATATTTTTTATTAAAGTGTGCCATCGCACTGGAAGATTCTGCCCGTAGTCTACAAATCGATAAATCGGAAAAAATTTCTGAATAACAATCTTGACCTGGGGCATCATAATCCTACATATTTTTATTAAACAAAAATTGCGAGCCAGGAAACATTTTACAATTTATTATTAATTAATATCTTTTTTTTCAAGCAATGAATTGAGACTTGGGATTGAGTTCGTTGTTCAAAAGAAACCCCCTGATCAAAATATGAATTTTCTTTAGACTGTCAGTATAAAGCCACCAAAATTCTAAAACGACCCCTGACAAAAAGCGAGCGCAACACTTTTGCTCTTCAAGAAATAAATGACGTTGTCAAATTCAATTACGATATTCGAAATTCTCCGTCTAATCACGCGCTTTTGAGTGTACATACAAAATAAAAAGTGTTCCTTCGCCGTCACTGTCGGTAGCAGCGAACATTTTTCTTCTCTCTGTAATTATATACCGCTGGGAACGCCGTTGTGTTATCTCCTTTATACGGACCCGTAATGAAATGAAAAAATCCTACCTCTTACGGGTTTAGAATGTTTACGGCCCGTAAATAACTGTTATCTGTTTAAGAAATATGCATCTAATATGGAGTTATTTTAATAACGTTGTTGTTGCTTTTTATGCAGTGAGTAAATTAAAATAAGTCGTGAATTTGGTGCTTATGCTATTAAAGAAATGAGGCCATGAATTTTGACGACGAAATGGAAATGGTTTAGATGGTTATTGTATTCTATCTGCAACTTTCTAGTTGTTTTTAGACAAAACAATAGAGTTCTGTAAAAACAAAACCTTTATAAGATCGCTTTTTTGTATACAGCCTATTACTGTCCCATTACAGGGCAAAGGCCTCTTCTCATATAGAGATGGACAGAGAAAACAGATTTTTTAACCTATTTAATGTATGTATTGTAGGACTACCAACAGCAAGTAACATCTACACATGAATGTGTAGATGAACGCCACCGCGCGGTTCCAACAACAATTCAACATAATGGGTTTTACGCATAAAATACAGATTACTCATTAATCCATTTCATCCTGATAATCTTCACGTCTCTGTGTTTACGACGAAGCAGTTCTGACTCGATAGCTGTTCCATTACTTACTTTACTTGAAAAGGTATCGATTGACTGTTACTCGTACTAGTTTGGAGTTTGGTTTGCCGCAAGCGATCTCAGATTCGGATCACCTCCGCGTGTCGGCTTAGAAATACCTTCCAACAAGTTTCCGCTCAAGAAAATCTGCAACCGCGGCTTATATTATAGCTATGCTTATGTATGCGTCAGGTTTTCTTAAGAAATTTGTTAAAGAACACAATTTAGCTTAGTTCCCGCAAAATTTTCACTCTGCAGCGTGCCTTGAAACAATATTAACGCTGAGTACCGTCAAAAGAAAATATGCTGTGAGATAATATTCTAATACTTCTTGCTATCACCGCATCGCCACTGGTAACAATGCACTAAGTTAGTTTTGAAACAAAAACACCGGGTGGCTCCGGGTGGCTCCTAGGAAGTCGGAAAGTGGCAGGTCTCCTCACCTCGTTAAACCAAGTTAAACGAAACTTTCTTACAGAGTTAAACTGAGGTTATCTTGCTTTCACGAACAATTTAATAATGGAATAAACTCGCTAAATTATATTTGAGTTTTCATTTCGTTACTCTCGTTATATCTTCTTTCTCTTTGTGTTTGATGTTGGTCCATTTCACTGCTAACATTAATTAGGAAGACTTCATTAAACCTCGCGATTTCTTGCTGGTCACCATTTTGTATTTTGTCCTCATGTTTGTGCAAATAAAAGACTTTTGCCACGGAATAATCTTGATTTCTTTCAGAGTTCCCCAAAATGGATTTTGCGAAAGCCGTGACATCTATTGGTGGTCACGATTCTTTAGTCAATAACCTTTGAGAGACGACTTTGTCGACCTTGAAATTGAAAACGGCTAATTGGTTTTCAAGCATGGATCAGTAAAGGGTTTAATTGGTTGGATTTAATGGACGCTTTTAGGATTGTCTGCGGTTGGAAACAGGTTTTTAGATATGTACTTTCGAAACTTGTGTGTAACAGTGGTATACTTACTTATACATAGGTATTTTGTGTAATTCTAATATAATTTCTTTGAAAGTTTGTAACGGTGATTTTTACTTAATAGCGAGTAAATCATTGAACGAATTTAGATAAATATCAGTACACAGATAGACCATATCCTGGATACAACACAGGATACTTTTCGTTCTAGTCCAACCACACGTGAGCAAAGCCGCAGGCACTACTAATACTACTTCCTAATAAAATCTTAACGCTGAAATACAATTTGAATCACAGAATAAACCTACACGAAATCTTAAACAAGTCCTCCGTGTCTTATTTATCAAAATCTACGTTGTGTGACAGTGTTCTCGGGCCAAGACAAAAACAGAGCTATTTAGAAGCGGGGGAAGAAACCGACTCGGTTCGTGATAAGCATCCATTTTTGCGAGGTCCTTTCTGCGAATTTATTACGTAGTTTGCCGTATTGGCCGCAATAGGCCGCGGTACGTGGGCGGCTGCCACTTGCGACTTTTTGTCGCAAGAAATTGCGGAGAAAGGAAAATGGTAGCTGTGTGTAATGAAAAAGCGATGACATTATCAGTGTCAAGTTACTTGGCTAATACTAAGATTAATAAGTATGATGTATATGAGCCAAAACGTGAAAATAATCATTAGGACAATTATTACTGGGTGAAAATAAAGTTTGAAAACAAATAAATTGATTACGAGCGGGATTTGAATTCGTAACCAAACTCGACGACTAAACGCGGCGAGAAAAATACTACATACCTATATTATTTTTTTATAATCTATCAGCATTACGCTGCCATCTATAATTCCTATACGTAAAGCTCAATTTAAGCTGCACGCTAATACAATATATACTATGCATATATTAGAAATATAAAGTGTATTAGCATTAAGTACAAAATATAAATGAACGTCGTCTACATTATTTATGTATGCATGCTGATAGCACACAGCACAGATAGCTAATGTAACTATGCCTAACTAACTATGTAACTAAGTCTACACTTAGCTATTGATTATTTTACAATAAGTTACGTTTAAACTAGTGTAAAATTAGTTTTTTGTCCTAATAAATAAAATAAAAGCTTTTGCCTAACTATAAGTCCTATTGCAAACTTTTAACATATTGTCTCACGACACTAACTTCAGTTCCCATAAAATGATTTTACATCAAACCCTCAAAGGACCTATTTGAAATTGATTGATCAAAATATTACCGTCATTTACTTCCTTCAGTCACGTCCCGTCACTCAGTCGTACCAACACTTCTGTCATTCCAATCGCGCCCTTAGATTCAGATCAAAGGCCCCACGGGAGCTTCTGTCCTCCTTTACGGCGTTCCCTTTAAAACAACCCGATGATACCTAGAGGGTAGCTTCGATAGCCTTCTGTACGAGCTCGTATATTTTGTGACCGACTATCACCTACTGCTATGAATCTTGGACCCATTCCATTTGATGCCTCTTAATCAAGGACCAAGGATTTTTTGGGACCTTTAATGGTTTGGCCCATTTAAATGGGATAGTGACGGTGTTAGGATCAAAATTGATTACAAAAAGGCTGATAGGCACTATTGTAAATCAATAGACAGTTGATTGCCAAAAACCATCAACCCAATTAAGTTTCATTTTTTAAATTGGGTAAGATATACAGATACCTATAAAAAGTAAAAGGTAGACCATTATTTCCAATGACCTTTATATCTTCTGTTTTTATTTATTCATGGTCTATTTCTTTATTTTTTGAATTGTATATTAACGGTCGATTATTTATTTTAAACAATACTAAATAACGCTAAATCTATATATACCTATAAATTTAACCGTTAATTTGATTATTTAGAAAAGCCAATAAGACAAACAACAACAGGTTAACGTACTTTATTACAATCAAATTGAAATTAAATTTGGATGTTGGATTTTGTGATTTAAATCTTTGGGATTTTCCCTAAGATGAAGAAGGCAATATTGGGTTCATGGTTAAGCAAATAGTGATTATTGACAGTTTCACCTGCCTGATGAGATTTCAAAATATCTTATTAGGCAAAAAAATCAAATAATTATTATTTTAAAATCTGTTTACATGGTAGGTAATTATATAATGTTTATATAATAGGTTTCATATTGAAGAGAAGTGTAAGCCTAGTGGTAAGACCGTTGCCTGGCAAGGTTCTAGAAATACAATTTTTGAAAATTATGTGCTTTTTATAATGGAAGCACTTAACCTTCAAAAAGCACGCAAAGTCCCGGCTATCATGAAGATCTTTGACAGTTAATATAAATAGATAGATAGATTTTATTGCACACCAAAAGAACCCACAAAGAGTGGGAGATAATCCCTTATTCAAATCTGACAACTGATCCAACTTTAGAATATCGTATTCTTCTAAGATGTGGGGGTCAGATATGCAGTCGCTCCGTAGAAAACTGATATGAAGCTGCATATGGTTACATTTACTAATGTATAGGCTAGGCTACTGCCTATCCTAACAAAGTTTAAGAATAATGTGAGTGATAGAGTGATGAATATTTCACATTGAATAAAAAGTTTTCACATCAGTAAAAGTATTCAGTATTTTATATCAATAGGACTGTTCATTCCGAAGTAAAAGAACAGCTATTTTTAATAATCCCCCGTCGCGTCCATCCATGCAATCATATTCTATTGTCATTCAGTAAATCTATTCTAGTTTGTGACCGCTGTAGAGTTCACACTAAAACAATTGGATATATTCACACATTTTTCAATGACCTGATTTTCATTCTTGTAAAGGTTGCGTATGTAGTTTCGATAAAAGGGGGTTGGGAGATTTAATAATGAACTATTTTGATTTACTGGTCGGTGTTTTGATTTTCTGTGTCTATGAATCAACTTTTTTTCTGAATTTCGAATATATTTCATTGTGATTTTACAGTTATTATCAGTCAACTTTGGATTTTAACACCCTATATTCGTTTTTAGAGTACAGAAACGGACATGGGGTACCTTTAATTCCGAAAAAAAATACTGGTACCGAGGAAAGAACAACAATAACGTCTTTATGACGCCACGTGTCTTACGAGTCATGGTTGAATTTTAATTTATAAATTAACGCAAGCGAAGCCACGGGAAAAATCTAGTTTAAATAATATACTCAAATATTTACACGATACTACTAAACTAAAGGATAAAATTTATACACGAGTACCTAATGTTACACGGGTAATCATTTCAAAAATGGAATCTGTTTTTTTTTTTTGTTGAAGTAGGTATCTTCAGGTTTTTGTTTATTTGGTATTATATCGGCCCATTTTACAATTCCATCTTCTCACACTCAAGGGAAATTATAAAGAATATAACCAAGCGAATAACTCACATACTCGTAAAATATTCAGAGAAGTCTAATTAAATTACCAAACATGCCTTTTTTATTCAACTTTCGTATTTAAAATACAAAAAACTTATGTCCCTTGTTAACATTTGAAATAAGGCTGACGCCAAACGAGTGTATATGCGTTGGGCCAAATGTTAACAGAAAATGCATCCATGGACTCACGCACGTAATATGACCGAATTTGTTTCTAATTATGAAAAAGGCTGCATGTGTATGATGACAAACCTACTAAAGAAGGAATATGGAAGTTGACGGTTGACGGTATCATCCAAAACTGCACCAGATAGAATTTAATGGACATCATAGAGCACAACAAGCTTGGCTTTTTTTGGTGGATAACTAGCTAGACCAAAAGCAGCTTGTGCTAAAAGAAAGAGTGTAGGTGGTGATGTTGATTGTGCTGGAGTCAAAATGTCCGAAAAAAATGCTAAGATTTAAAATATTGAATATTGAATGAAACAACTGAATAAAATACATCCGTCTGGTATGCAAACGCAATTTTGGTAGAACGTAAATAATGTAAGCGAATTTGCGCAACCGAAATTACGCGCATTTAGTCCCAGCATAAGGGATGTCAATATCAGGATTCTACAGTAGAAAATATTTGGTAAAACTCTAAGTAGAATTTAATCTAATTTGTAAGTACTAGTACCATAGTCTAACATACATAACAGTTGGACAACGCAGCAAATCACATTGACAGCTGTGTTTACGGAACGTGCAATGTTTCCTTTCATATATTTTTGAGCTTCTTTACAAGGGGAGCTGATGGTGAGCGGTTATCGTATGATATTTGCAATACTAGAGCAATCGATGATAAATTCCAATTTGTAACTGGTTTTAGTCGGGAATGGGTTCAATGCTCTGTACTTTTACACATACAAAATCATTTGCTTATAAAGAACTAAGTAAATTATAGTTAATGTGGTTAAATGATAAAAGACCCTATAGTTAATAACAAGAAGAAGTCAATTTGTCAAAACAACATTAAAATTATAGTAATGCAATATGCCTATAAATCTCAACATACTGTAAATGCTGCTCTGTGGCTGTCTAGGCGTCGTGCAGTGTGTTGGACAAATAGTTCTGATACAAGCAAGGAGTGAAAGAATCAGTTTTGTTCGGGCGCGCAGCCAAAACATGATTATGTTGGCAGCCTGCTGGAGGCGCTGTATCTAGTGTTATGTATAGCGATATATAATATAATGTAATGCGATTTTGGAGTATATAGAAATAATAATTACTCTTTTAAAGTTAGATATTCATGTTATCTTTTTAATACATATCCGATGGTATAAACTGACTAGTATCAGAGAATTTACTTGATTTACTAAGTTAGGTAGGTAAGCACAACCCACCGTGACAGCTCAAGACGTTATGAAAATAAGGTTGATCGGGTATTAATTTTAATTTAATCATGAGTTTGAGTCGCGAAAGTTTGAAAAATCTTTAAATAAATCATGATACTATCAAGTTTCTCAAAATCAATCTAATTTTCACGTGTACCTACTATGCCTCATCCCTCTAAAATACTCATCGCTTCGCAAACAATCAGAAAATCTTATCGCATCATAGCATCACCAATCAAATTCTCATTTCATTTGGCGTCCGATCGTCAATCGGCGTTAATCTATACAGTTATTTGCAAAAACGTGGTGTAGTGTATAATAGAGAGGCTGGTGCCAATGCAATCACCAGCTGGCGATGTTCCCACACTAAAAGGATTGTATTTGAACCCCTGTTTAGTGTATGGTTATAAAACTAGATTTAAGTTTACGTACGATAGATTTGCCGTGCCGTGGTTTCCGGCCTAAGAATAGAACTACCCCTACTCGTCCTACGGGTGTCGTAAGAAATGATAAAGGGAATGATCCGGAGGATGGGCAGCAGCATCCTTAACATGTCTGTGTAACAACGTTGGCCCTGCGCCTAATCTTTCTCCGGTCGTATCAGATTGCCGTCCCATCGGACTATGAAAGTGAGGAAATAGAGAGTGCACCTGTGTTTGCGCATACACTTGTGCACAATAACATCTCGTACGTAGTTGACTAGTCTCCAGTGAGAGTGGCCGCTGTGACCGAAATTCGGTCAGGAGGACATCACTGTACTATAATTGTACTACAAAGTCTAGGCAAGTGTTCTTCAGTAAGTAAGAGCTGAAAATTTAAAGGTTGTGAGTTCTTATTGTATATGTATATGTGTATATTATGTTTATAGTGAGCACATATTAATAAACTTGTGGTACACGACGAATTGGTCTAGGCGTAGACGCCGACGTAGACTATTGTCCGAAAACAATTTATTTTCAGAGTAAAGCTTAGAAAATATATAGCGCATAGGTTTCAAATTATACCACAACACTCAAACCAATGAAAGTTTATGAAGCATTTTTTACGTTGCCAGTGGATTTAGTTTCTAAACAACAATAATTTTGATCTATTTTAAAAGCTGTCCCTAGTTTTGTTCAACAATAATGTTTGGTACGAGCTTCGCCTGCTGGCGCGGTTCCCATTCTAAAAGGATTGCAAGTGACGTCATCTCATGTTGTATATCAAGTACTTAGTGCTGTTGGATGTCTGTGGTTTCGTTTTGTCGTATTCAGGTTGTAAACTAGGTAGTAGAAGTGCTCTTAATTCTTTTATAGATATATTATATTATATATTTGCTTTGAATATCTATGCGGATCGATAATATGATTGGCGTAACGATAAAACGATCCACTCTCTATGCTTGGTGTCGCAATTTGATTCCTGCACGGGATATTTGTGTGATTGGCAGATATTTGATTCGGTTTTGGTGTATGTGCATATGTAAATAAAATTATATCTCCTCCCACGATATACTTAGAAGAAAATCCTAGTGTGTAGTGATTAGTAGTTTGCTGATATACCTATAATTTTATAAATCTCCCACAAATCGAGGTAAGAGAGTCCTGGCCAAGTCAGTTGTTTTTGCGAGTTTCTTATTAAAATATTTATATTTAAGACTACTTTGTAAAATAGCACTTAGTATTTAAGTACAAAACGCCAACCTTCCAAGAACATAACAACTATGAATAATAAGTCTCTAATAGCACTCTTTTAACAGGCAACCAATATAAAGGCAGCCTCCATTATCTCTCAGTAAAAATATGTAGCGAAAAAATGCTGCATTTTGCACACTTTAAAGTCTCTTGGGCTTAATATTACACGGGCATACATAGTTACACAGAAAAATGCCCCTAACGGTTGTCACCTTGGGAAATTTTACACTCTACAGCATATTCTCACCTAGGAAGGAGCAATGGTATTTCATAGAGGGATGCCTAGTGAAGAAGGATGCAATTTAGAGGCGGAAGATCCAGCGACTTAAGCTGGTGGTAGTGGCGATTCTGAATTAATTAAGAAGATTAAGAAGTTCATTTCTAAACGCATCTATGATTTTTTTCATACAAACTGGGCTCTAATTTAAAAAAATAGAAAGTATAACTGTCTGTAACAGACTAGAAGACCGCAATTATTGAATACTGCTTGTATGCTTTGCAGTTAAGTTAACAATATTTATTTTATAATGATAATAATAAATATACCAGCCTGTAACTGTCCCACTAAAGGGCAAAGGCCTCTTCTCATACAGAGAAGAATTGAGCATCAATTTATAGAGCATTTATTTTATAGAAAAAACGTAAACGTCAGATTGACATACCTACTATATAAAAACATTTACCATAGCGAATTTTCAGTAAAGCAGTGTTATTTAATCTGATCAAAGTTATAACATTATTATCACGAATAAGCTTAACAATTTAATTGTAATTGTACCTGAACAACAGCCAGTTCCGCAATTACTAATTATTACGTTGTAAATGATGTGTAATCACGTTATTATCGCTCTGTTAAGGAAACTCCTAATTAGTACACGCGATTAGTATAAGCTAGCTGTTTCTGGAGACTTCATTTACATGTAAATATTTTTCCTTTATTACCTGTGCTTATTTGATTTTCTGGATATTCTTCCTTAGACAGTTCCCCTCGCTGATGAGTAAGCGACGGGTTATGTATGATGAAAGAGTCATGTATTATTAAAGTTTGATTGTGGCGGCAATAAGTGAGGTTTTTTTCAGTTAGAAGGATTATACTCTCTTAACTTTTCCCCGCTAGATGTCACCCAAACAGATGCCTTAGTGAGCACCTAAAGAAAAGAAAAAGAAAAGTTAGAAATTTAAATTTCAAATCTATTAAACAGTTCGAAGATTGCGTAATTAGTCAGTTAATGACTGGAAGTTTGCTTAAAATTTTATTTGGATCTGTACAGAGTGGAGAAACAATTAAACGTCGGGTACCTACCTAATCTATTAATGTGAAGACATAATCATTATAAATTTATTAATAAAGATAATATTACGATTTTCTTGCATAAATTTAGCCAAAATAAAACTGAAACCTCAACCTTGAATATTATATCTATACCTTCTCTAACACAATCACAAACATTAAGTGTGTAAGCACTCCTCTAAATAATGGAAGAGCATTAATTACGACGATAGTTAGGCGTCCCCCAGGGAGCCATTCTCTGCCCGCTAACGTAACATTAGCATTTTAACAACTCTGATATGATGGTAATGTGCGAGCTTTGATTTGTTTGTCTTGTTTTAGTTGGTTGGGTTTCCTTCCTTTCCAGAGTCTTTGAGCTCTGTTTTGGACTAAGTAAGATAGAAAATAAAGTGGAATAAATATTTGGTTTCAAATTATCATGTATTTTTTTTCAAAGTTTACTCATACTTTTCGAATAAGTTCTACGTGATTTACATAAATAAGTTTGTCAATAAATTTGATACTTGCTTGAATACTGCTGTTATTATTAACATAAAATACTTAATCTTTCTCAACTTGATACTTTATACTCAATCAATCTTCTAGCTTAATTATTAATAACTGCGATATGGTCAGCTTGCAATTTAATTCGATGCAGCAAATTATCTCTTTTTTACGCGGCAAATGCCTAATTTACTCTAAAATCTTTTCACAGTGAAATATATTTTAAATTTCAGCACAATATTGTTACTCTAACTTAGAATCCTCGCTCCGCTCATCCCTCGCACCGCACACCTACATGTTCGCGCCACCGGCGGGCGTTTTACGCTAGATTCTGATACGAGACTCCCCCGAGGCCTTCTGCAAAATAACTTCTAGTGTGGAATTTTTATTAACCACCCGCTTTGAGTGGTGCGCTGGTGATAAATCGCGGCGTATTTTATTTTGGAAGTCTATCTAGGTCTGGATCTGGTAGGGTTTGAAATGTTTCGCCATCATGTACACGTCAAAAATACTCTCAAAGAGAGCTGAGATATTTATGACGTGTATTTTTATAGTAATGTGAAAATGTGGAGCGTTTTTGGACTTGCGTATCTAAAATTAGATGGTGATTATTTATTTTAAGGGTTTAGAAAACATTTACGGAGTGACAACATAAAAACGATTTAAGAAAAGTACAGCAATAATTAACAATGACAAACACACGCACTAAACAAAAAAAAGCTACATTATTAAGCGCTAACAACCATATAACTCATACCGAAAGTATTGGTGTTACACCAAGCACTGATTTTCATCGCGCAGTAACACAAAGACATTATGGTTTAATAAAGAAAGTAATTGATTTTATACCAAAGAAAGAAAGGGACGAATATAAAACACGAAGCATTTTTAATTTGTTCCTATCCCCGTGCGACACATGTGAAGCTGTACATGAAAGTAAAATGTAATTGGAATATGCAGTGACAGGTTTACAAGACCTTCGTCTATGTAGTAAATAAAACGAACCCTTTCCCTTCAATCGACTTTTACGACGGAACTTTACGAGCAGCACGATGATAATTCTATGTTTTCCTTTTAGTTTTAGATTAGCTTGCTACCAAATTGGATTTATATAGGAAATTTTATGATGAGTTAAATTATATTACCTAATAATAAACTGAAAGGAAGTGAGTGTTATAAAATTTAGATTTAACAAGCATTTTTTGTTCATTGCATTAAAATTATTAAGTATATGTAGTATTCAGCATCGTCCTGTAATTAGTCTACTGCTGAACATAGGCCTCTTCTTAAGCGCGCCACTTTTGTACGCTCATTGAAAATACTAGCTTTTCCCGCGTGGCTTCGCTCACGTAGACTATAGAATATTTTGAACATAATTTATTTATTTAAATCGAATTAGTATTATAGATACCTAGAAAAATGATAAATCAACAAACTGTACTGCCCATAAGAACAAATTGTACTACTCTGAGTCGATGCCACTACTTTTAGCGTCATTGTATGTGCAGACTTAGGTACAGGGCAAATGACAGTCAATAATATCGTCGGTATAGCAATTGCAAATATTCGCTATTATATAATAATATAATCTAAGAGATTTCTAAGGAATTTTCAAAGGAAAATCAAGATAGGTACTTATAAGGCTGGTAAGTTTTTCTTTCCAGTATAAGAGAACAAATAAATTTGAAAGTACATTGACAGGGTTTGGACCAAGTGCTGGCCAGGAATGAAAGTAGCTCCAGTGGTATCGTGGCATTAATTTACATCCAAAACAAATATTAAAAAAAAAATTCGTCCCAGGAAAAAAAAGTTTTGTTGTTAATAATTATTTTTCATTAAGTTATGAGTATGGGATGTTTTTCCCTCCAAAATACATAAATCTACATCTACCTAATATATTTTATAAAATTGTCCTGTAGCACCAAAAGCGGTACAGGAATGGAAAAATCTGGACGGAAATATGCCTAACCCTTTTATTCAAAATCACAGATTTAATTGGGATCAATCTCATTAATTAATTCGGGTTGGTTTTTTTTTCAGTAGGGCTGAAAAGCGGGATATCCCGCCAAATCGGGACATCTGGCAATATTACGTAGCACGCAAAACACAAAAAGCTGTTCTATTGTGTCTCGTTTGCACCATGCCATTATGTATATTGGTGCGTTGTTTATTTAAACTGGTATTGGGCACCAATTCCAGTATTCTAATATGGTAGTTGAGAGTAGTCAGTACAAATAGTGAGGTGGCGTTATGTTGCATTCCTATTCAAGTTAATTTTTGTGGAGCAAAATTTCAGCCTAATGCTTGTTCTTGTAATGCTTTGATTTCTTGATTATATTTAAGTCAAAAATAATGTATATTTTTTAATGTTATTTTTTAATGTTCAGCAAGTGTACATACACTTGCTGATAAATTACATTATTATTGTAACATAAAAAGTACAATTAATACACTCACAGTTACATTGAAAATAATTCTTAAGATTGTTTTTTTCATATAAAAAATGCATAACAAAACCCTGTTTTTCTCTTGACTCCTGGGATAGATTTTGATAACTATTGACCTAAGGAACAAATTGTACTATGTGTTCATTCTGGGTATCACTTGGTCCAACTTCCATATAAAGATTGGCAATGTCCTTTCGAATTCTAATCCGATTTATATTTGACATTCCAATTTTAAAAGGTAATTACATTGCACCAAGCCAGTTTAAATCAAAAGCACTAAGGAGTATTGATATCAACTTCGATGCAAATCACCCCCAAAATAACTTTCTACCCCTTTTTAACCCTGTTAGGTGATGAGTTTTAATAAAATACAAAACACGTGTTCCATCAATTCTGAAAAAGAATGTTTATGCAAAATATGAAGAAGATTGGACCAAGGAATCCCGTTGTCCCATACAAACTTTGCCCCTGTTTTTCACCTCCTTAGAGGTAGAATTTCGAAAAATCCTTTCTTATCGGATAATTACGTCATATAAAGAACACACCCTCCAAGTTTCAGGTCTCTACGATCAGCGGTTTAGGCTGTGCGTTGATCCGTCAGTCAGTCAATCAGTCAGTCAGTCATTCAGGACAAAGCATTTTATACTCGTATGTACAGATAATTTTAAGGAGAACATTTCCGTCATACATGATTTCTATGTAGCTTTAGCCATTAAGGCTGCACACGCGACGGAAGCTTAAAAAATGGAGTAACTTCTACCGTTTTCCCAATATTTCCCTTCACTGCTCTGCTCCTATTGATCGTAGCGCAATGAAAAGTATACTATAACCTGCCCAGGAGTATGAAGAATTATTGTGCCAAATTTCGTTAAAATCTGTCGAGTAGTTTTGGTTTCTATAACGAATATACAGACCGACAGACAGACAGACAGACAAAAAGTTTACTGATTGCATTTTTGGCATCAGTATCGATCCCTAATCACCCCCTGATAATTATTTTTTAAATATATTTCATGTAAAAAATTGGCCTCTCTACAGATTTATTATAAGTATAGATTTGCTCATAATTGCCACGCTGTCAGTAGCAGATGATTGCTGTTACACATGAGGATGTTGCTGCCCATCCTCCGGATCTTTCCCTTTGTCGCTTTTTACGATACCCGTGGGACGAGGTGGGGTGGTTCTATTCTTAGGCCGGAAACCACACGGAAGATTAATTTTATGGCAAATGATTATTCTAGAAGCTCTCAAAGGCTTCACAAAGTTTGTTTAAGAAAAGATTTAAGAACAGAAACTTAAATACTAAAATACTAAACCTTAAATGACCTACTTAAATGACTTACGTAGATTCTGATGTGAAAATACTATATCTAACAATAATGATATTGAAAGTGTGTAACACCTTTTTATCCTCTGAAGCAAAAGACGCTCAAAGGAAATGAAATATAAAATGTACCAACATATTCTATATTAAAAGCTTTCCCCCATCTTGTAATAACATTTCAAAACTCGTAGACCACTCGTACGTGAATACGAAATAAGGTGACCGTTGTAAATTTGTAAATTCACGCGACGAAACTTCAGGGAATATAGAAAAAGAATCGATGTCATCAAATTGAGAAAAATTGTAAAGTGACGTTTACATGCTTAGCCTGAGGCACTACTATACCTTCAAAGATAACCGCAAAGGAAAACATAATGAACTCTTGTGGAGTGTTTCAAAAGGCGACTTTGAGCAACTCAATGTTCTTAACTGTTTGTCCCAAGTTTGTCGAACTTTGCTACCTGTTGTTGACGACACGTTTGGGATTGTTGACGACTCTACGTGAATTGATTTTTTTGAATCTGTTGATTTTGTTAGCTTGATAATTTTCTTAGATTTTTTAGTACATACTTTTTAAAATTCAGGATTAATATTGTTACTAAAACAATGATTTCTCTAGTAGTTTTTTTTTTGGTTTGATTTATTAACAATGTAATGTCAGAATTGAAGCTCATATGCCTCTGACATAGTTTTACGTAAGGTTGTTGTTGAAATCTCTCAGGTGTGTTGGTTTACATTATCGTGATATTTTCTAGAGCGATATTTTCCAACATCGTTTAATTCATTTCTAATACGAACATGAATTTAAAAACTCAAAGTATTAGCCTGATTAAGCCTGTATTCAAATCTGCGACCTTTAATTTGATAGTCTTGCAGTCATACCGCCAAGCTATTTTCAGAAGTGTATAAGCTGTATTAATTTTTGAATTAATATTAATATAGCTAAAATATTGCAAGTCTAATACCAATAATTTAATACAAAAGCTTATAGTTTACTTGGTTATGTTGAGCATAACCCCAAAACTACAGCCATCCATAAACCTATGTAAACATCATATACAAACTGTCAAGAAACACATTACGTAATTCACAAAGGCAATCAGAAGGAGAAACTGTCGGTCGATGTAATAGTGACACTTAGCGAACTTGCCCCGCACCGGGACCTTCCACACGCCAGACATTTGCATTGCTAATCCGACACCCTATTCATATTCGTGGCATCTCTATGTGTAGCCAGTGTTGCTTTTTATAGTTGATCATGAGTGATATTGTGTTTATTATTATTAGATTGTGTGATTATTAATTTGTTTATATTTGTTTCAAGTTTTATCTGATTGTTAGTAAAAATGGTACAGCCACGGCTATATTAAATAAGATCAAATGTGTTTAAACTATTAGGGTTATGTGCGATTCCCAGATCACGCATCGAGCCAGGTCCTTGTATTTAGCAGTCACACTAGACCACTGCTACACTAATAACTAGAGCAGTAATATGTATAAAAATATATATTATATTTTTTAAATTAAATTAAACAAAAGTTTCAAATTGTTGTAGAAAAAAAAAACGATTCTGCTCGTAATCTTTGGAATCGATTTTTTTGAACTTTGAGTGTATAAGAGTTCGCTTCGTTTATATAACTTGAATTCAGATTGTGTTGTCAATACATTTTTTTACGGAAAAAGGGGGCAAACGAACAGGGGCGGTACCTGATGGTAAATTGCCACCGCCACCGCTTATAGGCAATACCGTTGCCGGCCTTTGGGGGATTGGGCCACTGATACTCTTCACTGACCAACTACGAAACACAACAGTACGAATACTATTATGTAATGATATTTATTTATTTTATTATTCCATGATAATCTGTGAGGGGGTGGTACTATTTGTGCTGAAACCAGATCCGCTATACCACTATACATACAATTTATTATTTGTAAAACAGCTTCTTGCATTCATCAAATAATGGTAAAAGCAGCTTACAATTAAGCCAATCATAAACAGAAAAGTCAATGGTATTAGTTCACTTCCGAGAAACGTAATACCGCAGAACTGAATCGAAGTTACGGTGTCAAACAAAACTGATTTATGTCAATTTGCGCTCAGATTCCAAGTTGTACCGGTTTACACAGAGCTAACGGACTAATGTTGACTGTGATTAGTTTTAAGTTCTTCAAATCAGAAATCATTTACATATTTGCTTTAACCGCTGGTGTCGGACCCGGGACCTTCCTTCATGTACTGATGGTGATCAACGGAGTGGTTTGGTTTTAGTAAAATAAGAATCCTACACTCTCCGATTTCTTCCCCCGGAGGCAGAGCCCAAAAACAACAAAAAAAGGTACAGTCATTCGCAAAATTCAAATGGTTTCAGTTTATAGAAAAATATACAACCCGAATATTATGAAATACTATAACGGCTTTACTCACGAATTGATTTGGAGAACGTTCGACTAGTTTACACAGAGCTAACGGATTCTAAAACTCGAATATTATTAAATATCTACTGATATAATAAATGCAATATTTTTGCATTTAAAGTTTGCGTTCCTTTTAGAATTCGCTTTTGAAAAACTCTTCAAGTTCTCATAATAAAGCTCGTGATCGTGACTGTACTTACGAGTACATCGATAAGGTGTTCTAAATAATATAGTAGTACCCTTGTACATTCTATCTTTTGCCATGAATATTTTAGATACATTAGTAAATCATTATATTATTATTATTTTAGAAGAAGAATAATTTATTTGGCTTCACAGTCCTGTTTGTCAATGAGAGTTAGGGAATAGAGAGTGAACCTGTGTTTGCGGTCAAGAGGATATTATTATTATTTTACTATATCAATATTAATAATTCTAGTTTAGTTATTATTACTTAGGATGAACTTTGATTAGCTGTAGTGTGGTTGTAGTAACATAGCTGTTATTCAGGACATTTCAACTGAAAACTGAGGACGTACAAAATGTTTTGTTTATTTTCAGAGATCGTAAAAATGTGTATATTATCCCTGTCAGACACAGCCGCAACCGAATGACGCGATGACGGTCAGGTAGCGGCCAGTTATAAGACCAAATAAGAGATTTAACATATTATATAAATACAATCTAGTCACCGTCAGCTAGGGTTTTACGTACCTACCTAATGTTTTTCCGTGCAAATTGAATAAAGCATTGTATTTTTTAACTGCTAAATGAGACGTCTCTAGTACACCATACTGGTACGGGTATATCTGACTACCGTCTGGTATGGTTCAATGTAGAAGGGAATTTCGAAATTAGGAGCAGAATTGCGGAAAGCTTAGTTTGTAAAGCGTGGGTCGTAGGTTCAAATCCTGTGCATAATTATTTTTTTTGGTGATTAATGCTCGATCCTTCTCTGCATAAGAGCCCTTTGCCCTACAGTGGGACAGTTACTGATTTATTTATTTGTTCGTAAGGACCAATTAATTTTAGTTTTGAACCAAATCAAACATAACACCGACACACTCTTCCCACCACGGCGATGATATAACCATAAAATATAACTCTATAATGATGCCTAATTCGCATCTAATGTCCTGATTTGAATGTAAACTCGTCCGTTGTGGTTCGCTGGTTGGATCGCAGTTAAAGACTGATAAGTACTTAAAGTACTTGAAGTTGGAGTGCATCTGAACTTGAAGGCTTGTAGTATGAACTTTATTTTGTGTTTTTAGTTCCTTTTCAGAAATTTGTTTAAGTGCTACTGTGTTGCAGTCTGCTGTTTATCGGCTTGTTATTTTCCTCACAGGAAACGTAACGGTCCAGGTTTGAGTTTTTCAAGAGCTCGTCTAGCCGTGGTACGGTATAAGTTCATTATTACAATAACAATGTGATCAATATTTAGTAAGTAACTTGCAAAAACAACTGATTTGGGCGGGACTTTTTGCGAGTTTCTTATTAAATATTTTCATTTAATAAGCAAAAATATGTGCATAAACATGTAAATAACATACCTACATACATTGAAATAGTAATATGATTTATTAATTTTCATATACCTATAATTAACAGCTAGCTAGTTTAGGTAATCTGAATGATGGGCAAAAAGAACTCGCTTCAAAAATACAATAGCTAGTTGAAATGTCGGGACGTCAAAACTATGTCGTGCCACGTCAAGGTCAACCAATCATCAGTAGAACGAGGTCTCGAACGCAAGATTTAAATACATATGATTTTGTTTTTCATGTTTTTGAAGAAACATATCTATTTATGCCCAGTAGACTGAAAAATAATTGATTTATATTGTATCTTGAAAATGTATGTAAAACATAGCTTAAATAAAAAAAAAATGAACGTTAAAAGTTATTGTCTATCTTTGAAAAGATATCTAGGTTATTTGATCATATTATTACGTTAAACCGAGCAAATTTTAAGACTACTATTGCTTTAATTTTATTTAATTAACATCAACAACATCTTTAACACAGAACTACGGAACAGATTTTGCTCTAAGCAAAACACTGCAGCCGTTTCAAACTCATAAAACAAAATACCTTAACTTGAAGTCTTCCAGCAAAGTCTCAACAATAAAATGCATCCGAGCCATCCATCATCTGTACCAACTTCAGAAATTATCATTACATTAATGTTATTACACGGAGCGGAAAAAAGTAAAACTTCAGCGCAGGCTTTACGTGAATTTTTCATTAAAAACAATTTCTCTAGCGAACGCCATTTCTGAGATGGTTGGCAATTAGTGGGCCCCCGTAATTGCCCAAATGAAATCCTCTCGGGTATTGTAAGGACGAGGCCTTACTGTTACAGACGGAAAAGTTAAATAAATGACCGCAAAATGTCTCGTCTTTTGAATTTAGACGATTATCGTGAATAATTCCAAAGTCCAAGTTTGATATTTCACTTTTTTTTTAACAAAAATTGTGAATAAATCACAGTGGGTTGCTAACTTAAGCCTTTGAACGCCACGGAGGTCACCGGTGACCGGCAAACAATAGAATTTGCATTGTGTCTGCTGTCTGGCAGTCAAAGTGTTAATATAACTTTTTTTTGCTACTGAGGTGACAAACAAGTACATCGCAAATAAGCAGTTACCGTAAGTAGATGCTTGCAACACCAGAGTATCACTTCCGCGTTGGTGATTCTGGTAGGGATTATTAAAGAGGAGGGGGACATTTAACAAGGGGGATTATAAAAGGAAGGATTATAGATTCAAACGTTCATACATACCCTACCTAAAAATTAAATTTTAAAATTACTGGTGTAAGTACCAATCCACTGTGTTGTAAAACGAAATTGAACTCAAATAAACAACAATAGAAATACAATTGAATAAAAGCATTACTAAAGGGCACAATATTACCTACTACCTACCTACTATATACCTACTACATACTACTATATACCTACAAATTAAATTATAAAATAATATAAATACATTTTTAAGCTTCTTTGATACATATTAGCGGGACCAAGCTTTTATTTTAGAATAGGCATATTACGAAAAATAATCTAGAATCCTACGCACTTATCATGTAAGTTTTCACCCAGTATACCCTTAGCTTTATCCATTCGTTCTTTCTACGTTCCTCAGTAAACCTATTTACGCTGTTATCCGTATAATAACGGGAAAGCCTTTATTTTTAGATCGTACAGTCGTTTTTATAGGCCGCTCAACTCAGTTACTGTAAATTTGGGGTTTTCGTTTCACGGATAGTTAAAACTGCAGTTTTATTGCTCCGGTATTATTCTAACTATATCTCTGAGGATAAGCGAAGTTGCATAATTTTATTAGTGTTAAAATTGTAACGTTATATGGAAGCTTCGCCCGGGCGGAGGTCGGGCCAGAATACTAAGTGTCTTTTGTCCAGGTCATGGTCTATTTATCCGCCCAATTTAATCCGAATTCGTTTTACGGTTTTCGAGTGATTGAGTAACAAACGACTTGACAAAATTTTAATACCTACAGTTGATTATAATTATTTTGTAGATTGGCTCTTGTAAGGGAGAGCTGGAAAAAATTGCATCAATAAGAACCTAGCTCTTATAGTAAAAAAAACCATCTTACCTGACCTGTTTGTATTTAGTCAATAAATCTAATTTTTTTTTTTGGTGTTAAGCATAATTGTAATTATAAATAATATAATATGTAATCATAAATCTAATAGATATCATAGTCATGAATATACACTTTGGCTCTTCCACAAGGCGTTAATGTACTTAACTCCATTTCACAAAAAACGTGGCTTAGGTCTATTGCCCTCGAATGCGACGAAATAGATAATGATGATGATATCCTCTGAAATTTGTTATACAGTTATACATATAATTTGAACGCGCTAGTTAAGTACTTTAAAAAGCTTTGATATTTTTTTTATGATAGATAATGTTATTAACGAAAAACACCGAAATTAAAAGACAGCCTACGACTAAAGGTATGGTAACCATGTCATTGCGCTAAGTAGGAAAAAATTGCGCATTGTGTTAACATCTTTAACAGAACATTGTTGCCTGAATAAGCACATGTTCAATCTAGGGCTAAGCGACATGCGAACCTGCAGACGTTGTGAAGTGGCTGACGAATCACCACTTCACCTTCTGGGAGAGCGTAGACCATTAATCTGCAAACGCAATGGTCATTTAGAGAAACACTTATTGAGCCCGGATTAAATAAAGCCATGCCGTGTGCCGTGTGGTTTCCGGTCTAAGAATAGAACCACCCCTACTCGTCCCGCGGGTGTCATAAAAAGCGACAAAGGGAAAAATCCGGAAGATGGGCGCTTGCCCAGCGTGGCGATTATAGGCAAATACCTCCAATGAGCGCATAATAGTAGCGTGCATTGGGAGAGGCTTATGATCAGAATTGGACTAATACAAGCTGATGATGATGAAATAAAGTAGTCCTCTAACGTTAAAATCTTTACGTGGCCATCACAATAGACTGATTACAGTCGCCGTTAAAAGTTAACAAAAAAGAAGAGTTTTACATTTTCTGGAAGAACTATGTCACAGTAAATTAGATTTTTCTAGTTTTACAATATTGTTGAACAGAATACGGTCCCGCCCGCTATTCAGGACGTCACCAAAAAAGATTTCGAATACAAATGTTCTCGTTTTAGCCGAAACATTCGTAAAACTACTGCTATATTTTATCTAAATTCCCAAGACTTACTTAGTCCCCTCAACGCCTGACTGACATTATAATTTAATTTCAGTTAGCGTTCCTACAATATCTTATAATCGTCGGATTTAGTATTTTAATTACGGATTATGGCCCAAACAGTACTGAACGAACTACGAAATGGATTTTGTAATAGAATTGGATATTTGCTCCGGTTGGGTGTGGCTTTGGTCCAAATTAAGTTTAGTTTTTAACCGACTTTAAGAAGGAGGAGGTTCTCAATTCGACTGTATGTTTCTAATGCGATTACTTCGCCAATATATGAATTAATTTTGATGATTCTTTTTTGTTTGGTAGATTATGCTTTAGACATTATTGAAGATCATGAACTTCGGAAATGCAGAACAGATCTCATCGGACGATAGCAAACCTCTAATAACAAGTAATTATTATTTCACTTTGTTTGTATGTGTTGTTGATACCCGACTTCCGATAAAGTGAGGCTTTTCGTTTTGAAAAACCTACACAAAATTTAAAAAAATAATAACTAAAAGTAAAACCGACTTCAAATGGGGCGGACTTAAAAAAATCGGGGTGTCGAGGCTTAGAATGAGGTGGTTTACTGGACTGGACTAAAAAACGAACGTTTTGTGTCATTTCTAGCTTTTTAAAATGCAACTTTGTAACAAAGAGTTTAAAAAGTTCGAATTACAATGATTTGTGTAGACAAAGCAGTGATGAATAGGGAAAGGAAAAATTTACAGAGGAAGCATTTGCCAAAGTTACGGGCAATGTTTGTTGGCAATAAAAATGTTATTGCAATTTTGGACTACAATGTTGTAGCGCGTAAAACCAGTGTCTATTTGACGAATTTCATCAAGCGTCTTGAAGGAGTACATAATAATATATAGTTGCTAGCATTACGTAAGTAAGATGAAACTATATATGAGAATTTCTTTGAAGATATAAGCGGAGATAGCTTAAAGGTATGACCGTTGACTGACAAGTCAGAGTTCTTACCCATGCGCCTACGTCTTTTCCTTCCATGCCACGGAAAAGCACGTAAAGCCGTCGGTCCTGCGTTTAATCTCTCTAAGTAAGAATGAGAGTGAGGATATTTGAGAATGCCTCTGTTCGCGCAAATTGTATTCATCAACCTCTTAGCCTTATTATTCCTAAACTTTGCTGAGGTCAGCTTCAGATGCATTTCATTTTGTACGGAGTGACTGCATAATGTAATCCAACTTATAGGAATTCGATATTCTAAAGTTAGATCAGTTGTCGGGATTAAATGAGGGTACTGTCTCCTTATATCGACTATCAAAAATCTTCATGATAGCCAGGGTCAATGGCTTAGCGGGCTTTCCGAGGCACGGAGTAAATCATAATTATTTTTAAATTCGCTCATAACTTCCGAAAATGTCAGAGGTGCGTGCCTTGGGTTCGAACCTGAGACCTCTGACTTGACAGTCAGCTGTCATACTACTAGGTTATCACTGCTTTTACACAAATTCTATTGTGCACTATTATACTGCGTAGTTTACTGAGATAGAGCACTGTCAGCGTCGGTTAGGAAGACATAAATATACCTACCTACATATATAATTAACACACAACACAACACACACACTGTTTTTTATCTGTGCGGTTTCAGTTTGGAGATATTGTAGTTACAAAAATAAAAGACAAAAATATTTTCTTTCTTATTAATATGAAGGCAGAATATTTTGTACTAAAGAATTTATCGAGACTATTTGAGTTTCTTTAGTGATTCGGAGTCTGATCGAATAATAATGATCCACAAAAAATAAAGCTGCTTTAATATTGCCATTTATCTGATCGATGTTTTAGTTTTAAACATATCTAGAATTTTTTTAAGATGAATATTTTGAGAGGTAATTATTACGCCTTGGTGAACTAGAGTGATTATGTCTAATTATAACTATTTCAATGTCTTGATGTTGGTTCCTACTTTCTTAGTCAATCTAAGACACCACTGACTAACGGTAAGAATAAATACAATGAAGACTTACCTTTTATTTCCTATGTACCCCGTTGTAAATTAATACATAATTATGTAAAGTAAAGTTTAGAGGAAGTGGTTTAAATTTGGCTTGCAAGTTTCACAAGTCGGCGCAATTAAGATCGTGTATGCTCATTTGGCACACTGGTTCGATCACTGGTTCGAATTTGGCCTAATATTTTTTAAAATATTTACTCTTGAATGTAGTAACAGACCACTTCAGACAAAAATTTAAAAACATTCCAGACATCTAAGACGTCAATACCCTCTGACGCCATTTTTTGCAATCCAGATGTGCATATCCAAGTGGGTTATCCAAATGAATTCAAAGTGTTATTGTTTTTGGCAAGCAGACTGCATCTTATGGTAGCAGTAACGCTTATGCGCAACTATTTCATTGTATAATGTTCGCGGCCATTGTGGCGGTCGCCATGTTGGTTTGAACTAGATCTGTTTAGATTGTTGGAGTCGTTATAATAACTGTTCTTGGAAAATTTCTCCCAAATTTCTTCCAAATATTATTGGAAAGTATAGTCCGAATTTTATTTGATTAGCTTAGGTTAAAGATATTAGTAAGTATCTCTCTTTTAATCAAGCAACTTAAGTTTTCTAAGTAATAATAACTTCCGTCGCTTGATCACATTACAAGTTAAAACGAATACTCCCTTAGTTGTTTCTTACGCGACGCCCACAACAGGAAAAAGATGGTCCTTTCTATCCGAAACACACCAAACTTTGAACCCATAAAAATATTGCAACACATCAGTCATAGCTTTGACGACGGTCTGACATAACGTAAATGGAACCCATCGTCAAGATACGCCATTATTTTAAGAATACGTAAAAAAGTAATAAATTAGCTTTATTTTTATAAAATAATTATTTTTTTTGATAAAATAAACTTTTAAATTTGGTGTGCAATTAATGTATTTTATTTTGTAATTGTAATTATTAACTATATTGTGTTCTATAATGGAACTCACATGCCTTTGAAGCGGATAAGTGGACGGTGTCGTCTAGACCCCCGAAAAGTTTGCACTGAGCATCATGCTGGAGCAAGGACAAAGTCGCGTGGGCGTTGGGTGTAGATCACTGTTAGTTTGTGATCTTTGTCTTATTATTAGTCAATTTTCATGACACGCAGAGGGAGAGGACATGGAATATTCTTCCCCGACACCAGACACTTTAAATGTACCTAATAATTATTTATGTTTGTAACATGAAACTATACTCTTTAAGGTAAGTTTGTTAAGCGATTTAACACTTAAGTAGACTTACTAAAACTAAGTCTAAAACTATGTCTGTATCTGTGTTTAGGTCATTTTTGACACGTTAACTACTAAACCGATCTAAGAAATGTGGCTTGCAACTTAATCAGAAGACAAGGTCTCATAATATACTTTTTATCAAAATACCAAACGAGCAGAGCCGCGAACGTCAACTAGTACTATAATAAAAACAGAATTACATACAGCTAAACACGTTTACAAACCATTTTTCACCGAAACTAGAATATTCAAGTATCCTTCATAAATTTGACCCTTACTAACAAACACCGCTTTACAATTTCATTAGGTAATCGTACGAATGTACCTAGTACCCAAACGTACCCAAACG
The DNA here is from genome assembly GCA_936450705.2 of Protodeltote pygarga. Classification (NCBI taxonomy): domain Eukaryota; kingdom Metazoa; phylum Arthropoda; class Insecta; order Lepidoptera; family Noctuidae; genus Protodeltote; species Protodeltote pygarga. Next base: position 13,674,436 of record OW388263.2, read on the forward strand.
TACCCGAACGTACCCGAGTGTGGCTATATCGTGCCCCGGGTACAATCACCGGCCGACGGGATCAACTTGATTAAAGGCCCCTAGTGATGTGTACCGATAGTTGTATTTACAAACATTGCTTACGTTTTCAGTGGGATGTGTACTGTTTGGGCGCGTCCTTTGCTTATTGGAAAACTTAGGAGTATCTACTCTCTTGTTAATATAATCAGTCTAGATTTATATACAAGAATCTCTTCGTAAATTGTGTTTTAGACTACTAGTTCTATGATATGCAATGGTTCTGTATCTATGGAAATAAATGTGATCGAATTTCGGTCATAGCGACCGGATGCAAGGGAGAGATTATAGCGCACAAGTGTGTGCGCAAATACAGGTCAACTCTTTGTTCCCTCATTGTCATAGTCTGATCAATCGAGCAATCCGACAGGACCGGAGAGAGATCATGCGTAGAACCAACTGCTTAACGTACTTTTTGAGGCACGGAGAAGTGATAAAATATTAATAATACGCACACAACTTACGAATAGTAGAGGTTAGTGGTTTGACCGATGATTCGCAAGTCAAAGGTCTCACGTTCAAATTCGAACCTCTGACTTTTGCTCACTGACCATGTTTGTGTACACACTTGTGCACTATCACCTGCATAGTCGGATAATTTCCGTTGAAATTGGCTACGGAACCCTAAGGAATAAGTAACCAATAAGTAAATAGTCGTAAAAAAACTAAAAGAAATTGTTTAAAACAAACTGAGTTCTTGAAAAACCTTTTACTAGTTTTCAACGGATCTTTGACTTTAAAAGAGTGCAGAACTAAAGTTAGTAAATTTAAAAAACGTCTAGTATAACTTATCAAAGAACTTGAAGCACAAAATAAAACTTTTAGCACAATTTGATCAGTAACGGTCACGGACATTTATTTTTAATGTGGAAAGGACCAATAACTTTAAATTATATTCATGATTAGTCTTCGAGATCTTGATATAATTTACTATGTAGTCCCACTACTTCTACTGTATGACACGCGAATTTCAGAGGATTCAATCCTGAAAATAAAAAAGGTTGCGCTGGCAACACTACCCAGCTTACGTCATTCACTATTTTTTCGCCGTGATCACGCGCACGTTATTTTTTCCCTAATTTTTATTTGGGTGATAAAACTGAATATTATTGTTATAAATACAATTACATTACAATATTTCCAATATGCAACGTGAAAGACGGGTCAAGGAAAGAAATAATATGGAGAATACTAAGGAAAGCAGCGAAAAAACATGGACGTCGAAACCGGCTATTATTTATTACACCACCGGCACCGTTACTGGAACAAAAATGTCAATAAAAGAAATATCATCATATCAGTATATTTCTGAGAAATAGATTCAGGTATGTTATCTATAAGAAAAGTTTCTTAATTTTCAGCAGAGGACCCATCGGTGTCGTGCTTTTTGTACATGTAAGTTCATGTTACAAAGCTTTCTCTAGTTGAGAAAATAGCACAATAAACTGGTATATCTAGAAGTTCTATGATATACGCGTACCTTATTATCCCACGAGGGAAATATTGGATACGTTTAAGATCAGTGATCTTGTAAGTTGTACATCAGACTACGATATAGTTATCTAATAATGTCTGCTTTATAGAAGTTCAGTCGAGTAATAGAATGGAACGAGTCCATATTACTAGCATTGGGCATAGGTTGCCGCTGCTGACTGATATGATTTATGTACTTAGAGGAAATTCACTCAGAAGTGATTTAACAAATGTAGAAAATGTATTTACATGTTGCTAATATACTACTATTAACTAATAAATGAACATGACACTGGCAGTGCCAGATAAAAAGAAATGTACAATTCGTTTACTTCAAAGTTTACATAAGAATTATTGTACTTACCGCTACCATAAGAGAGTTTGCAAAACTGTTGGGACCTGAACATCTTGTTGTCTTGCTATGAGCTATCGTTTTATTTATATCAGCCCCTAAACGAACACTGACAATATCAAAGTATTAGAAGAACAAATGGTATAAATTATTTGATCATATTGACTTTCTCAACAATAAAAATAAAATTATAGTGTGTAAAAGATGATGGCAATGACTATAAAAACTGCAAAAAACCCTATTTGACAGTTTAAGTGGTATAGAAAAGAGTGTAAAGGATATCATCTTATAGAAATATAATATAACTTACCCTAAAATGTATACTGTTAGAAGCGCCTAACTCAATATCAAGCCTGCTGATTGATAATATAAAGGGTAAAGACAAAGGAGTAGAAGAAAGTCAGCAACAGTTGGGTTTAGCTCTGTCAGCAGTGCTGAAAGTAGTAAATAAGTTGGTATTTAACCAACAAAAATGCTGATGTCTCTAACATTGAGATATTATTAATTTAGATGTCTTGAGAAGAATCAGTGTTTACATTTGTTGACACAGTCATTCGCAGTAAATTGATTCCAATTAATTTGGATAAAGACATAGTAAAGAAATAAATTTAATAGAGCGGGATAATTATCTGTTTAATGAAAAATTCAATGAAAATGTTAAATCTATAAACGCAGTGTCAAAGGAAGATTCTTTAATGTAAAGAAGTCTATTATTACATGGAGGCTTATTAGCCTGTTAATTTGTTTCTGCTGTAATCAGCAGGAACAACATTGTTACAAAAATAAGAATAACTTCCATGCCATGCCTCCTCCCATGTGTGAGTAGACTCTAAACGGGGGGGGGGGGCAATATCATCAGGAGTACAGGAAAGGAAAGGAACACCAATCCAGGACCTCAGGCAAGCGGACAGGCACATCATCACAGGTCTGTGAGATAGACTTAAAGGTAAAGGCTTTTACAGGCCGCCTTATATATTATTATTCTTGTTGGCAAAAAATTACACAGGATAAAGTTATCCTATCATAGCAACAAGGTTATCATAAAAACTATTCCATAATATTTTACATCATGTTCAGTCTTAACTGAAAATATGGACTTTTTAAACAAATAGATAGACTATTGAGTTTAAGTGTTTTTAGCTTACCAAGCTGTTCAGAGTACTAAATTGTTAAAAAACATTACAGTGACTCCTATTGGCAGTATGAGACTTATATTAGTATTAAATTTAAAGTGCCTTAATAAGTTTATTAATTTTGAACATTTTAAATGACATACAAGCACCTTGTAAACTAATCTTAAGATTGAATCTTGATAATCTTGATCACATCACCATAGATTGGAAAGGTGTAGGTATATTTTTAATACCTATTGACAGTATACAGGTATACTTTGGTTTTTTACTATCATAATATTATTTGTGAGTTCAATTTCATGTGTTTTAGCTGATGTATTGATCCACTGACTTTCACTAAGATACTTACCTACTAAAATTAGTAATATCCTATCTTCAGAGTAGAGATATTTAAATCAGTTATCATGGTGATAGTATTTGTATTTTAATGAATTTACAGAAACACCATTTAATGAATGGTTAGAAAATGGTAGTTAGACTATGTTCCTGTTAAAATAGGTATCTTGTTCTTTGCATAAATATGGAATAATAGTAAAAAATATTCAAGTGCATCTTGTATTGTTGAATATTTTATAATGATCAAGTACCTACCTGATTAATGGTTTTTGGACTGAGGAGGATAAGAAAAATCACATGAATATTTAGAACTTTTAGCTGCAATCGTTATGTGGGTTTACAATGTTTTGTCAAAGAAATTAATTCTTGCCACAGCAACGCTTATATATTAATAGGATAGATGGTATTCATTTCATGAATTTTAATAGTTTGTGGTATCTTAATGGTGTACCTAAGGCTCGCAATATTTGTATATTTGCATCCTATGTAAAGTCTAAAGACAAAAAAGCTATCTTTGTCTAGAAATAGAGGTGTTGATTATGAGTAAGAACTATTCTATGGTTTTATGTGAGATAGTTACAATTTGGTACTGTCAGCCCATATCATCCCACTGCTGGGTAAAGGCTTTCTGTTTTATCTGAGGTAGTACCTAAGATTTAAAAAACCTCCCACAGATTTATTTGTTTCTAGAGCCAACACAAATGTCATAATATCAGTTTTTGGTTAAAGATCTATAATTATGCGGAATATAGGGATACTTTTACAGTTAACTGAAAAAATTACCCATTGTTTTATGCACTACTGTTTGCATAATTTCAAGAGTTAAAATTAAAGAAGATAATGCTTTTGGCCTTTGACTAGTCAAGACAATTATTATTGTCACCGCCCAAAAAACCACATCCTTTTGACAGCAGTCTTTCTTTTGGGCAGGTGTATTACCAGGGAAGCATTAAGAGACTACTGATATAAGATGACTTTATTCAGGTTATGATATCCTCATTATCGCATTCACAATACAATATACAGTGACATTAAAAAAGTGGTAGGTTTTCTCTGTAAGGATGAAAACAAATTTGAATTATTTGTTTCAAAAGATAGTAGAATTTCTCACAAAGCATTTTTATAATATATAGTTCAACATACACTTCCTTTATTACTATTAAATAAGCTAAGTAAGTATATCATTGATCATAAGTTATGATATAGGCACAGATTCACAGATAAAAAGATTTTGAAGGAATTTTCAAATAAAGAGCGGCTCATCCTAATGATACTTAGGATCTGTCGCTAGTAATGAACTTTAAAAAAGGTAATTTTATATAAGGTAATTAATAAATGAACAAGAATTATACTCAAAAAATTCTGTTAGCGTTTACAAGTACACAGAGAATACGGGAATCTATATAATGAGATGTATAAACATAGAATTCAGTGATTCATTTGTAAAGATGATTATTATTGATTTAATTAGGACATCAAAACAGTAAAAATAAGAAATTATACTTCCTTAATTTTTCAAAAAATCTTCTATTTGTCCTGTGATTACTTACTCTGCTATATTGTATAAATGATAATTAATCATTTAAAAAGCTTGAATTAAACACTGAAAGATTATATTGTTTAGTTATAATTATGTCAGTAGGCAAACAAGTCGTTAGCTAAAACAAGTAATGCTGAACAGGGGGTATACATCAATAAAAATTAAAAAATTCACACCTCATTTATAATGTGACACTCATCCACCTCATTAGCAATTAGAGGTGCAATTTTTAAAACTGCTGGTTACTCTCAGTGGGATCTTAAGTTTTCTTTTGCTAATCATTATAATAAACCTTTAGCTAGGGAAATTGATAATTACCTACCTACTATTTATTTGCAAAGGCTGTTTGAAATGTTCAGACTGATTAATGTGATTATTTAATAATAACACAAATGATTGTTCAGTACTGTTTGTTAATGAGGATTGTGATGTTTAAAGGGGGTTCGAAAACACTGATATAATTATTCAGTATTATTTTAATTTTCATAAAAAAGATTTCATGTACTTAATTGAAATGTTTTCTTGTCATAGGAAGGATTGTACCTATTTAATTATTTTCTTTTTCAACTTCTTCTCTAAACATCTACATAGTAAATTATATCAAGATCTCGAAGACTAATCATGAATATAATTACTAAATTAAACGAACTTACCTTAAGTGAAGTTCTATTGTAATTATATGAAATGATTAGTCTTCGAGAATAACAACCCTCCCAAGCCCTAAAACAATTGAAGTTTGTTTTACCCTGGGATTGAAGTTGAATAAGTATTTTGTATCCTAAATATATGACCATACATGATATATATGTGTATATATTTAGTATTTATTCCAGAATTGCTCTAAATAGAATGACGTAAGCTGGGTAGTGTTGCCAGCGCAACCTTTTTTATTTTCAGGATTGAATCCTCTGAAATTCGCGTGTCATACAGTAGAAGTAGTGGGACTACATAGTAAATTATATCAAGATCTCGAAGACTAATCATTTCATATAATTACAATAGAACTTCACTTAAGGTAAGTTCGTTTAATTTAGTAATTAGCTGTGTAAATCTACAGCTTTAGAATCGGTTTAGAAATAGGTGCATAAAATGCCGCTACAGAAAGAACATTAGTCCCGCCCGAGTCAGTTGTTTTTGCGAGTTTCTTATTAAATATTTTCATTTAATATGAAAAACATAAAATTGTAAGAGTTGGTACATATCTAAATAAAAAAGCATCGTTAAAATATATATTTTGTAAAAAAGTAAATAAATAAACATTCTTTATTTCAGGCAAGGCACAAGATCACCTGCGCAAGAGTCACTACATAGGCCTATGCCAGCATCGGTTACCAGCTTCTACTCGAAAACGGCCTTACAACAAGTAAGTCAAATTATTATTATTATTAATCAATATTAATTATATTTGATTAAGTATAATTAAGCTAATAATATTACATTCCGCTCATATTGATCATGTTAACGTTTCTAATTCAATTTGCAATTTCTCGTCGAGATTAAATTATAATATAATTATGTAAATTAGATTGCTTGTTGATTGAGATATAAATGATTGTGTTTGTTACTTCCCAACTAAAACATTATTTTTTTACTTATTTACATTACATTGAACTTTCATGAGGAATAAGTGAACGTAGATGAGGAAACTCCATATTAATAAATTATCGTATCGTAATCATATTTCATCGTATGGTTGATGAAAATCCTGGTATCAGAGTTTCAACCGCTCGTAGGCCTTGGATATGGCTTTACACACTGTTGAAAAATATCTCAGTTGCGCTGGTTTCTTCACGACGTTATCTTTCACCGTTTTAGCAAGCTTTAGCAAGTGATCAGCAATCCGTAAAATTGGAGGTTGAAAGCCTGGGTTTCGAATGTACGACCTTTAATTTGAAAGTCCAACGGTCATATCACTAGGCTATCACTGCTTCATGTGACAAAACGTGTGAAGAGATAAAGAAATATTTGGAGAAGTGAACATTTTATAACAAATAAATAAATCATGTGCCTACTTGTTCTTTTTAATATTGAGATAGCTTCATATCGGTTCTTATGAAGTGTTTTAAAATCCGATCAAAACGAGCTTCTTCACTCCCAAATAAAGCAACATTTAACTTTATAAGAATTGCCAACCAAACACGCATGTAAGTACAAAATGTAATCTATTTTTCTTATCCACAACAGCACAATCAAATTCATAAAGCGATCAGCCGTCATGCAATAATTCCGAGGGAAAATACTCAGCATTTGGCGAACGGAACGCGTCCCATATTCCTGGCCCATAAAAATATACATATATAAAACATAATACTGAAGGTTTCAGATATCTGATTATAGTATTGGGTCCCCATCACATTATGATAATGGATACTTCGGAGACGCCTGGTTATAGAAATAGATTGATTTCCAATTTTTTCCCGTAGCCCCTGGCTCCGAGAAGGCGAGGGCTGATTGATTTTTAGGTTATTGCGTCGGATATTACTATAGGTTTTCGATAATTATACGATAATGTCCTGGGGCCCTTCTGTTTCGCGTCGTTATTGGGGACCGCGATATTATCTCAGTACGCGCTTCTAGTTATAATTGCGTTTTTCGGACGATTTTATGCGAGTTACTTCAATAGAATTTATATTGCTTGGCCTTTTTTTTAAAATAAGCATAGATACTGATCTTTACTTTTACACAGTAGCTGGCGTACATTGCACAAGTTTTGTGGATTCTTCTCTTTAATGCTAAACCACAATAAAGTAATATACATTTGCTATTGTATCATAAAAAAATTCAGAAAATATGTGAGAGAAATGCAAGGCTAAATAATTATTAAACAAAGTTGATTTAGAAACAAGTAAACGAAGGGAAATATCATTTATTTAATCAAATTATACACTTGACTACTAAATAACATAATGTTATCAAAAAAGAGCAGTGAAGATTGAATTTATGATTTAAAAAATATACAGAAAGTGCTATTTTCCAGTGAAGCTGTCCAAATTGAGACCAAATTTCCAAATGCTGGAGCAATTTTAAAAGTACAAACAAGAACATATGGCCTAACCTGGGACTTACTCTTGAACTACGAAAAAATTCCATCCAATTTTTATTATGCAGAAGTTGCAAATTCATTAATTAGCCTGAAACAATGCGCGCACTAGTCTGAGCTTTGCACCATTGTTGTAATGAGTTGCATATAAATTAATATTGGAATTGAGTTCGTTTTCCAATGGTAGGCCTCTGTTGTTTCAAATACAAAATTTTCTTATCAAAAGACGTATTGAAACAATAATTGACTTCACAACCTCTTTTATTGAAATAGGTAAAAATTGTGGCGTAGTTTGTAGTAGGGGCAAAAAACGAGTGATAATTTGACAGACGAGAAGAGACTGTCACTAATACCTACTCGTATACATAGTCAGGGAGCTCGACATTACAAGCAATTACTTGCTTTTAATTAAACGAGTGAATCAAGCTGTCTCCTGCACTAGCGTCAGTGAACTAATGAAGGTAAATAAAGATACGTTGTTTTTTGTTTTTAGTTTTGCGATAGATTCATTTTACCGATATATCAGTACACTGTCTGTGAAGTAAATAATATTGTAAGTTAGCTTTTGAATTAGTTTCAGAGATAAAGATACAATACGATAAAGATAAGGTCGTTCACTATTTCACTTATAATTTCAAAGTACTATAGCGGACTCACCATTCAAGACCTAGGGGGCAGGCGGTAAATACACAAGAAAAAAACAAATAATAAAAATTTCAATATCACCTTAGTACTAATTAATTTTTAAATTTTCGCAAAAATTTTAAACTAAAGTGAACCTTATTACCTAACTCCTAAAGCTGAAAACAAAAGTGAATCTCGTCAGTATGAACTTTTCATCAGTAATTTACTGATGAAAACTGTTCACCCAACTACATTATCTAAGCCATACAAGAAACACTACTACACTATCCAACTAAATAACTTGTAAACCCGAAAAGATTACCTTGAAAGATTTTCCAAGATACCCCGACACCTTTTAACCCTCCGTCGGCCGTGGACGTCAATCGGCAACCCTTCAGCAATTACGGTCGAACAGGCCCCATCAGACTGTAATTTTCCACGCCACTTGGCTTAATTAGGTCAAACGTCCGTCCCTTGGGTAACTCTCGGACACAGTTTAAGATCTCCCTAAGGGTTTAAACTCTGAGCTTTAAATCTTCTTACGTCAACAAATATCTTGTTATGAAGGCTTGATGATATGTGTTATTAAGAAAGTTTTTGATTGTGATAATACTTTTGAACTATATACTATAAATTAAGAAAATGAGGTACTTACACATTATTCAAAGGGAAAAAGACCAATTATTCGAGCAATCATTTTTGGTCCTTAAATTCTAATGTAAGGTTCGACTGTCCCTGATCTTTGCCTAATTACAAATTTGAATTTGAATTTTGAACTGTCTATTACGAGACCCAATTACTTTTCCTTCTTATCGCGTGGTTCATATACAAGCTGGTGCCAGAGTTTACCCCAGTAGATCTCTAATATAGCTTTATACAACGTTGAATTATCTCTACAGTTTGCTGGTTTCCTCACGATGTTTTCTTTCACCGCTTAAGGAGGTGATTATTAATATTCTAATACGCATATAATTGCAAAAATTCAATAATACCTGCTTGGGTTTAACCCTCAGACCTTTGACTTGGTAGTCCAATGGTCATACCACTATCACTAATATAATTACATGATATAACTACTTTCATTAACTTGGTCCTTCCGTCTCTTTCGCTCACAACCCCTATTAAAAACGAAGTCCAATTTACAATAAGGATCTAAGCAACAATGTCAGTAACAATGTCATATCCATAATTCTGGTATGCTAATATATAACATGGAGCACTAGTTAGCACCAAGAGTTGTAATTCACGCGATAAATAACACATTTCATTTGTATTTGCATTCGTCGCTAAGGCGGAAATTGCTTGCAAAATCTCGACCTCAACGTATAATGGCATTAACGAGCTTCCGTTAGTTGGATGCGGTAGTTTATGGTAGTTAATGTTGGTAGATATATGCTATCCTACTAATATTTTATTATAATTTATGGTCGTAGATAATTATGTGCTATCCTAATTAATATTATAAATATGAAAGTTTTATTTTCACAGCAACGGATTGAGGTGATTTTTTACAAAGAATATACCTAGTATATTTTTTGACCCATAGGCAGAAAATAACAGACAGGCAGGGCTAACAGCAAACTTTTATTAGTTACAGGAGCTCCTAAATAAAAAGATATATATCTAGTCTATCGCTTATTTCTATTTAGACGTGTGTAAATAATAAATGTTCTTCTAATAGGGGGTGGAAATATTACCTATATGGATTCCCTATCAACGTCGTCTGCAGGTAGTAATAAAATCTATTTATTAATTCAGATAAACTCAAATCATTAATAATTTACCATTTCGTAGAATTAAATTATAATAGAGTTAGGACAATTCCACGCACACTTTAAAATAAACGTTAAGCCACACAAACATCCAAAACACAGCTTAATAAATCAGCCAGGCCAAAAACACAGCTAAATAAATAAACCAGACCAAAAAAACAAAACAATATTATCACATCCGACCGTCATCGCATCGTACCAGAGCGGTTGCATTCCAATGAGATGCAAATGCTAGAAGCGGCTGCGGCAGGGACTCCCGTAGAAATTTGTGGAACACTGTTTGTCGAAATTTCACTGTGCAGGTAACCGGAGCGGGGTAAAACGACCCATGTAACGTTGGTGCGGATTATACAGACTAATGAAAAATATGTACAAGAAAGTTCTAAATTTGTAAAAAGAAAAAATATACCACAAGCGGGATTTGAACTCGCGACTCACTGGATAAAGCCCCCAGTCGCTCTGACGCTAAGTTTCATGTTCCCGCCCGCGTTATCAAAATTATCTTTCATATTCAACCATCTCAGATGGTAGTTAGATCCGAGAGCGACTGCGGGCTTTACCCAGTTGGTGGTGGGTTCAAATCTCGCTTCTGATTTTTTTTTCTACAAATTTCAAATTTTTCGCGTAATAATTATGTATACATTTTATAAAAATGTTTATTTATACAAGAAATAATATACAAAAACTCTAACTTTGATTTGAATAAATAATACCCACCATAGAGACATTACAAATTTTGATAATGACCACTAATAAATTAGCACACCTACATTATTTATTAGGTTAACATTAAAAATAAATAAATCAGCCTGTATCTGTCCCAATATAGGGCAAAGGCCTCTTCTCATACAGAGAAGGATTAGGATAGGTTAACATTGTTGAGAATAAAATAAAATAAAGACATAGAGATGTAAATCAAATCTTTTATTCAAAATTAAAATGGTACTAATTCAGTACAATCATTTCTAAGAAGGTTTGAACGTTACCGAGAAATCATGCTTTAGCTTATAATAATAATACGTTTTTTTTATTTGAAAGGCGTCTTGATTGAGTGTTCTTAGTAAAAATAAAAATTAGAGGTATTTTTGTGCCGGAGGTACTTAACATTTTGTTATTTTTGTTTACCTTAATTGAATTTATACGAAACAAGTAATTAGCCTCCATTTCCAATTTTAAAGATGATAATATTATAAAAGAAAGATGATAATTATTTAAATCTTCTCTAAAATCTGTCCATTACACAGGATCTAAGCAATTTACAATCTTGTGCGAACAAATTCAAATTAATTAAAATGTAATTCGACGCGTGTTTAGCCTCTGAACGAGATTCCCAAGGCGATAGTCCGACGAAGGCGATGTTAACCAATTTTGTACATAATACTGTGAGGAGCAACCCTAATGTGTTTAACAATAAGCTATTAATTATTATTCGAAAACTATAAATATAGTTCGTCTTTCGAATTGACATTGCGAGTGGTTTATTTTTTGAGAAAACAGCTCTCCAAAATTTCAGTTTTAGAAAAAGAAAACATAAAAGCGTACTTAAATCGGGAAATTATTTTTAAACAAGTGTTTGCCCGCGGCTTGGCTCACGTTAGTAAAATTCAATCATGATTTGGAAGACACGTGGCGCCATCTATTATTATAAGAAGGCTATTGTTGTTTTCCTCGGGAGCCGTATTTGTCTTCGAGATGAAAGGTATCCTATGTCCGTTTCTGGACACCTGACAACGTAGGTATATGAAAAAATTCAGAATGATCGGTTCAGTGGTTTAAGAGTGAAAAGGTAACAAACAAACAAAATTATTTTCGCATTTATAATAATATTCAATATACGTATATATGTGAAGTTAGGATTATTGCTATTAACTCTAGCAATTTTCCCTGTAGCATCAAAAATATTATGGTCTTTTCTATTAAAGTCTTTATTTACAATATTAAGCTATATTTAAATCGGAACTATATTTTAACAGCACCTTTCTTTACAATGTTACAGCGCAGCTGCAGATTGCAAGATTACTCCGCGATTGGAAATAAATAAAAACGATGAAACGCTCCGCGCGCTCGGCCCTGTCACTAAATAGATAGTTCAGAAGGCGCACAAAAATGACGTACTTATAGCGATCTAAGTTTAAGGTAGAATTATCAATCAGTCAATCCGCGATCATGGCGCTAGCATCAGTGTCGAAATATCGGAAGCTCAATTCTATATTTCATCACGGAAGATATCCCCTAAGTGACAATGTAAGTAATAAAAATCGCAAAAGTTTAAAACAGAACTATAAATTGTACTTAATTCAAGATCGCTGTACGCACGTATTATTGTGTGGCAATTTTTTTTTTTGTGTAGTTAATCACCTTTTTTAAGGGTAGCTATACCAACTTCTATACAAAAATGTTCAAACCCCTTTAGATATTTAAAACTCACTTTAGTCGAGCGAGCCATATTAGGGGTAATTCTAGGAAAAATAGTATTAGGGCCGTCATCCAAATCGGTGGTATTATAATATCATTGTATCATATCATTGTGCCTGTTTCAGTACATACATATTATCTACCTTTTTTGTGGTGCGGTGTTCCGCGAGATTATTTCATGGAACTTTTGTTTTATAATTCTTTGTTATTGGTCTTTTTGCTTGCAGGTTATGTATACGGTTTAATAGTTTTTCGGTTGTAAAAAATGTTATATTGAAACTAGATACTTTGGGTTTAATATTGTACAGATGATAAAAAGACTCAAATATTTTTACAATTGGATATAATAATATATTTGAACATCATCAATGTTTTGTATTTTTCTCTTGATGGAAATTTTTAACTTTTTTAAATGATACGTCATGATATTTTTTTTTATATTTATGAATACGCAAACACAATTTTTGTGAAGAAAAAAAGAATTGATTACTAGCGGTATTTAATTGGACCCGCGACCTACTCGGTAAAACCCCTTGTCGCTGTGCCACTTGCGACTACCACTGCGCGCCTTGGGATCAAACTCGAGACTACTGGCTAGTCAGTCAACGATCATACCACTAGGATATCAGTGGTCTAAACTGAGATGAGACTCATATAATTTATAAGACCCAAATTTCTGCGGTGATATTTAATTATACAAGAATAATTAATTAATATTCAATTGACAAAATACTATCCTCTGTAATCAGTTCCTCTGTAATCCGCTGTAATCACATTATTTAGTGTTTAGAATATCCTATGCATATTATAATTAAATATCAATTATTAACTTTGAGTAAAATATGAGTTGATTAATCAGTTTAACTATAATTGGCGATCACATATTCAATTATGTGACAAAATGATTGAGTTATTGTTTTATGAGCTGACCCTCACGCACTCGTTCCCGTGGTCCTAATTTAACCAGATTACAGCGCCACCTACCGGATACAATTATTGTACGTATAAACCTTCCTATTGAATCATTCTATTTACTGATGAAAACCGTATCAAAATCCGTTGCGTAACACATTTGAACACTAAATATCTCCTGCATAGTTGGCTAATTTCCGTTGTGATTGGGCGCTGTGACCGAAATTCGGTCAGGAAGACAAAAACAATTGTTAGGATAAATAGATATTCTGTTCGCTACAGCTTTGATTTGATTTGTACAAAACCTTTGCACAGCAAAGACTGTATAAGCCGATTAACTGTCTTATAATTACTCAGTCACCACTTATTAAAATGTGGGTCAAAGTTCATTATTGTCTTTGATGAAATACTGGAAGTCTTTTAAACTCTCGCGTAACAAAGTAACAGAACTTACAAAGACGTACCTATTGTAGTCAAAATGAATATTGGAACCGAGGGAATTCACAATATAAGTGGAACCTTTCTCTGTTTTATGAATCGCGACTTTAATGCCTGAAAATGACTAACCTTATGAGCGCTAAGTATCTATACATATAATAAAATCGTAACGAAGTAAAAACTGTACATTGAAAATTTTTGGAAAAAAGTAAATGCTACGTGTTCAGGGAACGATACTGAAGCCGAATATGAAGAAAAAAAAAACTTTGTCTGTCTGTTTGTATGTAAAGGGTTGGCGCGAAAACTACTGGGCAGATTTAGTTGAAATTCGGCAAATATACTTTTTAAATTCTTGGTCAACTTATAGGGTATAAATTATCACGTTTATAATTATGGGGGATGAGCAGCATTGTAGTAAGCAGCGTATTTCTAGTTGTAGTAATACAATGAGAAAAATGTTATTAAATTGCAATTTACAAAATATTATCACGCTATATTCACAAGGAGCTAAACATTACATAACATAACATAATAGTTTCTTATAGGAACGATTATTTTGTCTTTATGTCAACAGACTTCATAGCCTTCCGGTCGAGCGGTCGGGCGAACGCCTAAAGCTTACGCTAAGGCTTTGGGTTCGATCCTCAGTTCCGCAAACTTTTTGTGGATTCTTTAGTATTTTTTTTTGTCATTGAAATTATGTATTTTTGTGGTATTTCTTAATGACTTTTATTACTTACCGGCTGGAACCCGAAGGAAACATGTTTTTGAATATTTCTTCAACTTATAAAAACCTTACCACTTTAATTTGAAACATTTACCATATTATAATTATATTATTTAAAACATAGTGTTCTAGATGGCGTTAGGTCTATTTAGATCAGCGAAATTGTTTTTTAAATATTTCAATTTGAACTCCGAAGGAAACAACGCGCATGGTGTGGAATTATACTTTTAAAAATTTCAGCTTATAAAAAATACCGCTTTAATTTGAAGCATTAAAATTATTATTATTTAAAACATAATGTTTCCTTTTTCTTAACTAGATGGCGTTAGGAGTAAATTTCTGGGAAAAAATGATTTTTTTGAACAGGAAAAACCACTGGCATCCTTGCAGTGATCAGTAGGCAGGGCAAAATTACAATTGCAGTAGCGTCTTCGGGGATTACTGCCACGAGGTGACAAATCAGCGCACTTCATGTTTAGGATTCCCATCAATTTACAGAACAACGAAACACCTGTTTGTGATGTGTCACGGAACAGTGACAAGACAGGCATTTGCTCAGGAATTGTTCTTTGATCGTATGATGGGATGAATGTATAATGGCAAACAGAAAAGCAGTTGATGCGGTACACAGAACTCTACAAGACATCCGTAGGAACCAACATATAATGGGTGGTGTCACAGTTATGTTCAGCGGCAATTTCCGCTGAATGCTGCCTGTGGTGACGCGAGGAACTGGGGCTGATGAAGTGAATGGTTCGTTGAAACGATTATTTTTATGATCCTGTATTCATAGGTTGAGCTTGACAATAATTATAGGCGGCTGAATAAGAATCCACATGCTCAAGAATTCTCCAACTTAAAACGCTCAAAAATAATCAAGCTGCATCAATCAACGAATGCATTCTTTTAAAAATGTAAGGAAATGAAGTGTTTTACACATTTATTAACACTGTTGTCAATCAAGATGACGCCATGATGACGCTCATTATCCTGTAAAATTTCTCAATTCCCTCACTGCAAGTGGACTTCCGACGGACGTCATCAAGTTGAAGGTTGGTGTCCCGATTATGCTTCTTCGTAACTTAACGGTTTCGAAATTGTGTAAAGAGACCAAGGGCTTAATGTAATTTATCTGCAGAGAAACATCATCATTGGGTTGTATTGGCGAGACAGTGTTTATACCACGTACCACTAATTCTCCACAATATTATCCCTTTCAATTTAAGCGAGTGTAGTTTCCTGTGGGCGTTTGTTTCGCCATGATAATCAATAAGTCGCAGAGGTAGACACAGAAGTCTGCGGGTGTCGATATCAGGACCAGCTTCTCCTCACATAGACTGTATGTCGTTTGCTCTCGGGTTACCAGTCCTGACTCTCTGTACATTTTAGCTACCGAGAGCAAAACTACAAACAAAGTAATCTGTATGTTTTTCTAAATATCCTGGTTCGGGTTTGATATTGATACGAAACTTTTGTTCTGTTACGTAGGTTTTTCGCTTTATTTGGTCAGACATTATGCAATAAAATATGCGAAGCGCACTCTTAACTTTTTCTTTTGCCCTATAAATTAGTTAGACTTAAATGTAAAACTAATCTTTGTTAGAATAATTGCTCTCAAATGTGCATAAAGATATATTTTAAAAAATAACTCATAATATTACAAGTTCACCATAACAAAAATGTAGGAAAGTTCTGTATATCTAGCTGACAGAGAAATGTTTCTACATAATGTAGTAAGTAAATTCTTAAATGAAAGCTAAATAATGAAAGGAAAAATTAATATAAGTATTTGATTAATTATAATTATAGGGAGTAGGTAACGAGTTAATGTAATGGCAATATATAATGTTTTCAATAATAAATATTTTGGATAATTTAAATGTTTATGCACATGTTTTACTTATTAAATGAAAATAAGAAACTCGCAAAAACAACTGACTTGAACTGTCATATCATATCATTACTAATCTGCACTAATAAAAGTTTGTGAAGATGTTTGTTACCTAACCACTTTTTAATTGGATAAAACGCGGTAAACATAAAAACTATATATCCTGGATTAACAAAAAATATAAATTTTATCCTGGTTCGACATCCACGCGGGCGAAGCTGCGGGCAAAAGCTAGTTCTTTATAAGACAAAAATTTTCGTGCCCTACACGCCACGTTGATTTGTCTTATAGTGAGGTATGAATTTTTATGTGTTCTATAGAAGACCCTGGCGTTCAAAAGGTCTATTGTCCTATAATATTCGGTATGACTATTGAATTGTAAGTCAGAGGTATCGGGTCTAAATCTAAGACTTCTGACTTTTCGTAAGTTGTGATCATCCCCGTGTTATACCCTCTAAAAATTTATCAAAGTGTATTTGCTAAACACCTAACGTAGGTACAAATAATTTTAGATTTTTAGTTGCTTATAAATAATCGTTTTTTTTAAGAATTATTGAACTTAAAAAAGAAAATATGTTTTCTAAACTATTCATAGACGTTCTTTCTATAATATTAACCGGTAAAAATAAAAGATTTATATTTAGTTCAACGTTGTAGCTCTGTAAATTGTGCTGCTATGTGCTTTGGTTGCGAACCTAGCTCAATGGCTTGTATTGATGAATGGCTCTCTCATGTGTTGAAGCTGAAATTTCTTGTTGTTTATAAGCTAAAATTAATTCTAGTATTTTTTTTCAATATTAGGTTTTTTACCTGAACCGAAAGTACCATTATTTCACAGCTAATTGGAACTGGTATATTTGGCCGAGCCTTGAAAAAAAATCGCCGAAACTAATTAAGTATCAAATCACTCTTGAAACCAAAAACTAATTACAGTGTAGTACAATAATCGTTTTTATACCTTTTCTCAGAAGCGTGTCCTGGCTTGAACCTATAAGTAACAATTAGTAGCTACCCCCTTGTGGCAGTATTGCTTCTAGTGAACTATTCATGTTACATAATTGCTGTACTGGGAACGCGATGTATGAAGTAACTTAGTAGTAACATAGTATCTGAAGTATCGACCCGGTATTTCTAGAACGCTGTGTAGCATCACTAGTCTTTAGTATGTGGACGTACAGCACTAGCTGTGTTCAGACGTTATATTGTTGTGATAGTGTGAGAATTTCTGGTTTCATACTGCTATTTTGACGTATTCAGTAACGTAATTTGTACTCACTAACTTACTTTTGATATTAACATACTACTATGACGGTTTTTTTTTTTAAATATATCTGTACAACAATGAATTGCTAGTCTGTATCTTGCACAAAAGCTGAGTATAGCCATCCTGCGAGACAATGCAGCCAGCATTTTGGGAGGTCACCTACAGGTAGCGGTCTTTTAGATTAAGTTTATCTTTTTTAATTAGTTTATTTCTAGGTGTATATTATAGTCAGTTATTATTATTGTGCCCGATCTTATATACTATATTTATTGTGACTTGTTGATTTAATAATGAGTTTTTTCACACGTCCATTTCCAAGCAGGCTTCAAACATCCTTGGCGCAGTTTCTTCTAACAAACAATGTAGGTTTTCAGTAATTCCGCAGCGAGCTACAAAATTATTCTGTTACTACTAGGTACCTACTACTATCAATTAATTACTCCACCCGACGAGCGGCCTTTGTGATTTTTTTCTTTAGTACTTCTACTATCCTTTTACTTTGTACTAGTTGCTTAACACAGACGCCTTAGTGAGACGTCTTTTATTTATTTTCCATTTTTTTACTTTAAATTAACAGAATATAAAATAAATTTTAAATTTATGTGATTCTGAAAAAGAAACTTGAATGCGTATACGTAAGGTTTAGTTTTGTTTGATAGTATAAAAGTCAATAGTTTTAATCAATCTTAAAGTAGGTAAAATAATTTATAGGAGCTATCGTAATCTTTCTTTTTTAAGCTACTGAACGTATTCTAAGATTTTTTTACTAATTAGAAGCTACACTGCTTTAGTATAATATAGGCTAAATAGTATTTTGATATTTTAACTGGATAGTTGTTCTCACGGGGACTATAACGAAGACAAAAAGGAAAGTCGCAGGTGACAGCGGCTTCTAATAATAATATAAAAATGTGAAAGTTTGGATGTTTATTAATCAATTACCTTGACTCGATTTTAATGAAATTTATAACTCAGGTGACCATGATACTTTTTATTTTAGGCTTTTAAGCAAACCTGAAGGCAAAAGCTAGTAACATAAAGTGCAAGCCTCATGAAGTGAAGTTATGTAACTGGTAGTAACTCTAAGCCTGGAATACTTGGTAACATGGCACCATTTAACTCGGCGTTACCATTGCCCACTCGAGCCTTCGGGAAATTCGTCACTTCCGTTCCCGCTCCGGGCTTTTCATGAGAAAGGCCTGAAGATACTAATTTCCGGTTCATGAAAAGCCTACGAGGGTTTTTTGTTACTTTGTTAAATATATATATATTTTATCTTTTTTTAAAGTTGATAAGATAAGCGATATTTTTAAGGTAATTTTATGTTTATAATAACATTATTTAATAAAAGGTACGGTAAAGATAAGTCCTAACTAATGTCCAACAAAACTATACACATAGTTTTGTCTATTGGATCATAGTTGCCATTCTTACTATATCGCTTAATTAAATCTAATAAACTATATTTATCAATGATATAATTATAGTATTTAGAATGGGTTGTAATTATAGTTCGTAGCTTTATGATAGTATGTATCATAAAGTAGAAATAATCTAATATATAAAATTCTCGTGTCACAGTTTTCGTTGCCATACTCCTCCGAAACGGCTTGACCGATTTTGATGAAATTTTTTGTGCTTATCCGGTATCTATGAGAATCGGCCAACATCTATTTTTCATCCCCTTAAATGTTAGGGGTAGTCCACCCCTAAATTACGGAAATTATTTATATGGCAAAAAGGTTCAAAAGGTGAGAAAAAGGGGTAGAGTGGGGTAGGGTAGCGGTATAGTAGGGTAGGGGTAGTGTAGGGTAGGGTAGGGGTAGTGTAGGGTAGGGTAGGGGTAGTGTAGGGTAGGGTAGGGGTAGTGTAGGGTAGGGTAGGAGTGTAGGGTAGGGTAGCGATATAGTAGGGTAGGGGTAGTGTAGGGTAGGGTAGGGGTAGTGTAGAGTAGGGTAGGAGTAGTGTAGGGTAGGAGTGTAGGGTAGGGTAGGGGTAGATTAGGAAAATTTTTAAATTACTGCCCAACGAAGTGGGCACGGGTTAGCTAGTAATATATATTATTTATGTAGACTTAAATCTTATGGACTATATTTATTAACTGTATAAAAAATAAGTATGTGATGGTAGTTTAAATACATGTAGTTATATTATTATACAAAATGTATGTAATATAATAATAATTTAATAGTTAGTTCATACATCCTTGATTATTTTAGATATGTTAAGGCAATTATGATGTACCTATTAAATAGATGAGGGTGTTTAATTAAGGCCAAAATGTCTTATATCCATAATAAAATAATTATAAGTAAATCTATAAATAAATATACATACAAGATACGCGCGAAAAAATGTGTATATTAATTATTATAGAATATTTATTTATTACATATTCAACAACATTTTGAAGTCTACATTCAATAGTGGCATCAACTCGACTTCTTTTCCGTCACTCGCCAGTAATCACGTTTTCTGCGGCCCGGCCGAACAGGAAATTGGAGGCCCTGGCCCCAACGAATGGATTTCCGAGTGCAAGTGCCCTTCCAAGCCTTTTATTTAACTTTTATTGAGCTGAGTGCGAACAATAGTTGTTCCAGCTGATTTTAACGGACAATTTAAGTGTAGTTTGGATTTATGTTGGTGTTATTGGACAGCTGGTTGTGGACTTGGTTGCTGGTTGTTTGTTGTGTTTAGATTATGTGGATTACATTGTAGAGTTCGTAGTTGTGTGCTAGTGACTGGCGGATTGCAGAGAATACTGGGAGTTGTAAGTTTGTTTTATGTGAAGTGTTCGTTTCGCAGTGTGCAGATACGCTCTATCTGCTAGATAAATTAAAAATAAAATAGAAATCTTATGAAATTAGTTAAGGTACATTTTTTATTTATTTGCCCTTATGTTCTAAGGAACAATGGTAAAAAGAACCCATAATGGTGATATTTACGAGGAACGTACGTACTAATATGAAAACTATATGTACAATCTCAAATCTCAAAAAACTCATATGTACTAATTGTCGTGGTGGCGCATTGGTTACGAATTTGCTTTGCAAGCGCGTGGGTGTGGGTTCGAACATGGGATGTACTTTTTCAATATCATATGTACTTTCTTAGTTAATCTAAGACACCACTGAAGAAAAACATCGTAAAAAAACCTGGACTTAATAATCTGAAATCGTCAACACGCAGTGAGCTAGCGTGGTATACAGAGAAGAGGCCTTTGCCCTGCAGTGGTTACTTTATTTATTTATGTACTTACTGCTCAATAGAAAGAAATAACGAAAAGACAAGTAAAGTACAACAAATGACAGGAATGCAGTGAACAAATGAGACAAAAATAAGCTTGGCGCATATTTATAGCTGGATCTGATGGCGGCCGCGAGTGATGAACGCGCAGTAGTTTGGTAACGAGGCTAGGGAAATTGTTTAACAGAGGTTCCGTACATACAATATTTGGGTTGAGCCACGGAAAGTACATAAAGCTGTTGGTCCTGCGTCTAAACTCTCTCCTGTCGTTATCAGAAGAAGGCAATAGAGAGAGCACCTATGTTTCTGCACTATATTTCTTGCGTAGTTGGCTAATATTCTTTAGATTGGCCGCTGTGATTGAAACTCGTTCAGGATGACATTTATTTGGGTTGTATGCATTCGTGCATTAACAATAAAAATATACCACATACCTACTTACACGAGTATAATATTAATATAATATACAATAATGACAATATTAACAATCTTGACATAATACTAACTTTAATAGTGTAAAAGTGTTTTTCCTTATTGTTGATTTCACATAGCAACGAGGAGTAAGGGATCGACATGAACATTTTCATAGAGGACGATTTTATCTACGAAAAATTTGGACCACGGAAGCTAAGACGCGGAAAAAAGCTAATTTATTGTAATTATTATAAATAAGTGTAAAATTTTATAAAATTCTATGCTTTGGAAGGTGCAATAAGTTCGTTTGTTTGCCCCTTTTTTATAGCTTTTTTTGTTGTATCTATAAACCAAAGAAATTTTTCTACTACACAAAATAATACTTTCATTACCATTCAGATTTAAGAAATCTACTCACAAACCGACATAAACAACCTCGTGGAGTCACACCAGATTTCAAGACCATTTTATCGCGAGCCGAGCTCCCGCAAACCATACGGAACCCCAAGTACGCAGCAAACGAATTACGCAGTCACGCCGCGTCCTCTGAAAAATCTTGGTGAATTTATTTCTGCTCATCTCTAGCATTAAAATCCGGGCCAAGCCTTTTTGTTATTATTTGCCCCAGAAAATGTTACTAGCATCCAACTTGGCCGATGAATTTTAAGTGGGCAATCACTGTTTTTCATTTCAATGTTTGATCAATTTCCAAACGTTTGAAAGCGATTGATTGTTTCTATTCCGAACCGCTGTTGCCATACAATTTCTATTGCCTATTTTGTTTGTAAGTCGAGATATTCACGAGAATCTTGTATATTCTCAGAGTTGTTGTTAGGCAACTTTTTTCTCAATCATTTCTTGTGTAACTTGTTCAGGTACATTTTCCATCACAAATTGTTTTCTTTTGACGAATATTTCTATACAAGAGTATATTTTATATAAGGTTTGATCTTTGATCCGATTTTGAGACAACAACATTAAATTGTAATGAAATAAATTGATGTTTATTTGTTTTTAGATAGATCACAGGTGGATATGTATATAATATTCTAAGGAATCCGATCCTCGAATCCCGCATAGGTATTGTATGGTATGGTTTCAAGTTTTGGGTTGAGTTTCCACAAGTAAATTCTAATAAATTAATCGATAGCATAAAAAACACTTTGGCATTGATCGCAATCCATGATCACAATTTATATCCCTAACCACAATTTAATAAACCTTTCAATCAGATCTACTGATCATTTATTATGCGAGTCTTTGATAGCATTCCATTTGAACACCCATCACCCATCACTTGGTACGTCTATCAATTAATTAGTATGCAATTTTAAAATCAATTTTAATGACTTTTATAAATTTAATAGAATCAAAGAATTTCTTAATTTATGTTACGTATGCCAAATAAATTTACTTAAATAAATAATAATTGATTAAAATTGTGCAAATAAATAAAAAAAAGTTAAATCATGCTTCAATGTTCTCAGTTTAAACCACAAATGGCTTATTATTTTGAGAAATTTAAGCATTACATTTAAAAAACCTTTTAGAAACGTGATATAGAAACAAAAACTAGTTAAAATATCAAGATCAAAATCCTGAATCTCATAAACAGACTATAAAAGTGCGTCGACACAGCATATAAACACATTTGGGTGCGCAATAAAGGCGAATCGTTGAATTTATTCAGATGAAGGCGTGCGCGTGTCTCTATGAATAATATATAGTGAATCTTACCGACCAAGGAAGTTTGCGAACGTTTTTTTAAACGATTTTGGGCATTGACTTACAGAGAGTAAAAATATTTGGATATCTAATTGATTTTAGTGTTGGAAAAGAAGAGTTTAGTACTAGAATATTACCTAAATATTAGTGTAATGTCTAATAATTTACAAGACCATGTATGTACATATGTATGTGGGCTGTGAAAAAATCTTTTTTATTTACTTCCAAATGCGTTCAGTAAAGCTTGACACAGCACACGGTTTTTAATTTTATTCCTTACTTTTTTTTACTTCTTTTGTTTCTAAATTCAAATTAAAACTGATCATTTGCTGGTCGCCATCGCAAGCCGAGATAGTACGTAGAATGCTTGATGCCTCGTTGACCTGACCTTGTTTCACAAAATTTAATTATGATACGTCATTTTATTTGATAATAAAAGAAAAAACACAGAAAATAATAACCTTTTAAAAAAACTAGCCTTTCTTTTATATCTACAGTAAAGCGTTCTATTTTATAGTATAAACCTTACAAAAAAGATACGAAAGAAAGAATACCTTTAGAGAAAAAGGAAAATATACCAATATGAAACACATTTAGCACATATGCGGTATAATAAAACAACTACAACATATGCCTGCCCCGCGGGTTCTTTGTTTGGTCTAATGCGATTTAAAACACAGCCGTTCGAACATACGCCCTTTTGTTTCAAATGTGGCTGCATTGGAGGTGTACTTTGTAAAGCAACACCCTGTATAATTCGGGACGTTCCATTTTCAAATGTTAGGTTAGAAACAATTCCTTTTTGAATTACCACAAACGTTGGACGGGGAAAAACATGGAGTGTATATTTTATGTTTTTTTTTCGTTCTACTCGTATTTTACTCGGAGCGGTTTCTGGCGATGGTAGCATTTGACCAGTGTAGTGATAGTGACCTTTGTGCTGTTCGTTTTTACGTTTTGTGAAGTGCGCGCAAGTATTTCTAAAATATTGGGACTTCATCAAATGAGGACAGTTTGAGAATGGACCGTAGTCAATGTACTTATACTTGCTCGGAGATGAAATAAGACAACGCTGTACAGATCCTCCATTTAAATGACATCCACACGATACTTTATTTCATCCACGGAAGATAATTTAGGTGACGTAATTTAGGGGTCAGATAGCTATTTCACTCACGAAGTCATCTCTGAACAGACCTTTAAGAGCGGCGATTGCATTTTTGACTTGTAAATATAGTCCCTATAATTGTGCTAGAGTTTGCGACACGTTGGTGTAGTAGTGTGCGTTTATAAACTGCTTAAGATCATTCTTTGATAAACGTTAAATTTTTCTTAATACCTAATTCCTTACCAACACAGAGTTTTTAGGATTAAAATATATTTCTAATAACATTTCTATTGCCACAGCACCTAACAACAGGGCAGTTTAGGTTTAGGCTTAGGCTAATTGATTTAATTCTTTTCTTCCAGTGAAAGAAAATGACATGCTTGGGAAAGACATTTCATGCCAATATTTTTAAAGAATAATTAGTATATAAAGTTAAACAAAATCTTGTGCGACTCTCCGTCAACTATTATTCTACGAGTTGGATTGTCCGTCTGACTCTTCCAGTTACTCTGATTTATACAAACACATAATAATATCTTGCTTGATCAAGGATGACTAACTCATTACTAAACATCAAATTACGAAAATCTTTTCAAACAATATCCCTTAATTATCAACGTTATTTTCATCAGCCTTTCTTTAAATACCCAACTCTTTTAAACATTAACTGAAAGTCACCTTTTCTCAAGCATTTCCATTGAAAACTACAACGGTAGTCCAAAAAAAGGTTGTTAGTAGAACATTCTTGGGCACCTCGTTTAAAATCCCGCGAACTTAAGGCTCGGTTGGTGCACTGTAAAAACTAGGAGCCAACTTCGGCACAATCCATGCCTAACGAGCTCTCTAGGTAATTAACTATTTGTTTCGAAGTCAAAGAGTAGAGTTGTGCTTCGTTCTGTCCGAGGCCCGAGTTATGAGAAATAATTGTTGGTAATACTTTAGTCCTTCTCTGTATGAGAAGAGGCCTTTGCCCTATATTGGGACAGTTACAGGCTGATTTATTTTATTATTTATTAATACTTTAGTGGAGCACTTTATAGGAGTGATATGAGACAAATAATACAAAAATATAATTAAAAATTTAAATCAGACTGTTGTGTTGGTGGCGCTGCACTAATGAATCAGCTAGCTTGATAGTACCACCCTCTCAACGACTCTTCTTTCGCCTGCCCTGGTCCCATATTACTTTGGGTCATTATGTCTTCCTCCTTTCTATCAGTCGTCATCTAAGTATTTACTCCTTTTTCATTCATATCATTAAAGCTTGCACACTCCATCCATCCTTTTTTTGGTCTCTCTCCCCCTCCATCCATCAACACTAATATTCGTCAACCTTTTAAATATATGCGTTTCTCCTTTCACAGAACATCGGCGTGAAATAACAGTATTAATACTGAGGGAGTACAGAAGGCTCTATCTCATTCCCATAATCTCATAAACGGTTGGCATGCCGCAAAGGATACTGCTAGTGTTGCCTTATCACCAAGCGTATGCTTGTTTGTCACTATAGTGATATAAAAAAAATCTGTCCGACTGCAAGTCATAAGCCTTGTCATAAGCTCTTAAGTATGTGGTTTTTTATTGTGGCGTTTAATAAAAGTATTTCTTTATTTCTTTCTTACTTTAGGTACTCGAAAACAAAGAAAAAAAATATTACAAACAAAGCTTTGCAAAAAACCTGAACGAGGTCAAAAAGACCCCTATCTCTGCAGGATTCTGTAGCAAAATTTATACTCTGCAGCGCAAATGTTAACTCGGTCATTACATCAGTTATTTAACCTTGATAGTAGTAAGAGCGCGACATCACAGCGCTTGACGCGTCATACTTACACCATACGTTAATATTTCGGCCTCCAACAGACACGACTAGAGTTTTTAACTTGATGAAAAACACAAATGAGGTTTTTAATTGAATTTTTTAACAGTGCGTTGCGCGGAAAAGCTTTTTGTTGACACGTTAAATACGAGGTGATAATTTTTTTAAGCATTTGACTTTGTCCACGAGGATATGGAATATTCATTTTTGTTTTGGCAACGGATCGCGAAAATATTTTCATATAGCTCATCCGTGCTCATCTCATCCGGGTTAAAAGAGTTTTTAGGTGCAATTTAATACATAAGCGATAGGCAGGGAAAATGAGGACCGACATCCTCTGGCTTACGTTTGAAAGAGATAGACTACTTAATGTTGAAATAAATAGTATTAAAAGGAAAAATTTGTTGCAAGTAAATTCTTCAAAGAGAAATATTCCAGTTTACTTTCTACTTGCGCTGCAAGAGCTACATCATAATTAATTACTACATGGTAAACTTGTATACTTTATAATGCATTTCTTTAGAATAGTAACATACATGAAATACACAAATACGAAATATAGGTATTTATTTTCAAATAAATTTTATTTTCGAAAGAAACTATTCCAGATTCAATTCGACATTCCACTTTATATATGTCTACATTAACATCGACTAGCGAAACGTGAAAAATATTTGCGTTTCTAACATTAAATGTCATATATCATACATTTTCTCTAACATTCAAAACATTTCTGTTTGACATCAGAACTAACGATATTAAAAAATAGGTTAGAAATACTACTGTACAATATGATTGTACGTAGATTAGCTTTTCACCCACCATGCACCGTTCGGTATGTGCCCGCTTGGCATTTGTTTAGCTTGCGAACAAAAATAAAAAAGGAAAAATTACTCTAACATTTTAGCGGCTAACTTTTTGAGTGTAGAGAAGTTACAGCTAACTAAACTATAAATTCGACCATGCCGTTTTTAAAGCTCAAAAATTTAGACAGTTATTTTTTTCGGGCAAACGGAATGCGTATGCATTTTATTAACATTCGTTTGGAATAAAACTCGACACCAAAGAGTTACTTCACTTTGCTTCACGGAACATTATATAACGGTATAAAAATAAAGCCAACCGAGAAAATAACATCACAAACATTCGCATAAAAATAATGTCGTTTTAAATTTATCATTGAAAAATCAAATCCATCCGAAACGGATCGCGCTCGAGGAGTGTATTTACATTGAGGCTATAAAAGGCGAACGTCGCGTCGGGCTCGTTTCAATTCATACGCGGGCGTGCGTGTCGATGTCATGAATAATGCACGCCCGAACTGGGAGCGAACTGTGGGCCTTTTAATTTTGTTTTTAGATACTTGCGGCAGGTGGGAACCCTGATATCATACGGCCTAGCCTTAATTGTGAGGGTCTGATGAAATGTACAGGTGCGTTCAGGAACTTCTGTAGGGAAGGGAATGATAATTATGCCAGATGCTACTGATGTACGACGGTTGAAACCCTTGAGTTGTTGAGTTTTTGTTTCTGTGAAAATAAATATGGATATTTTTGGTTGGTTTGGTCACGCTTTCCACAAACGTGTTATGGATACCTATGCTTGTGAATTATGTAGTATGCCAGCCACTAAACTCTGGATTATGTCCAGAGTGACAGTAGAAAGTGAAAATGTGCAAGCTACAAGCTAGCTAGCCTATATGCTAGCTAGCAAAACCACGCTATGCGACAACTATCTTATGATATTTATTATGAAAGTAAAGCATATTGTAGCGAACTCGAACTACACCACTGAAAAGTGTTTTCTATTACATCCTTACTAATCTATAATTCACATTCAACTATTACACAGTACCCTAGAGTCTTGAAATTTGGAGAAATTATTCCTTGAATACTTTAGAAGTGTGAATGAAATTTTTAAAAATCCAACCCTAAGCGGTTAGAATTATGGATGAAAAATCTAGTTGGACAAAGTCACGGGTGAAGCTTTATTAATACAATAAATGTGGCTGGATCTTTTTCCTTCAATCACAACTAAATGACTGAACAAAATTAAATGAAACTTGTCATAGTCGTATTCTATTCTTTATAGAATAGAATACTTTTATTCGTAAAAATCATATTTGTATTACTTGTTCGCATTTGTCTCTCACCTGGGACAACAAGGTGCGGAAAATTAACTGAAATTGTAATGCATAAGGCGAAAGAAGTCGCCTTTGTGTGACGCAGACATTTGCATAGTCTGTGACCTGGCCAGCAGGCCGCGGGGAGAGGTTTGACCGCATTTTTGTTGCAGGTCCAGTAAAGAAAACAAGATTTTTTTGAAAATGTTCAGTTTTAGGAGTACATTTCGGGGTCATGTATACAGTTTAGATTCCGCGGGTGCCGTTTTACTTTTAGAACAGTTTCAGTTATAGATAGTTAATATATATTTTTTTCATTGTAAGTAGGCATATAATATGCAGTTAGTTAGCCATAATTAAATGGGAATGATAACATCACGAAACTTGGTGGTTATTTTATTTTGTTTTCAATAAAAAAAACACAAATAGGTATATAATGAAAATAAATTCTGATTTAATGATAAACATAAAAAAAGTTGTAAGGAGCCCTCTTGTTCTGATCAACTGAGTTGGGAGCCTCTCCAACTCAGTTGATCAGAACGGCCTCTGGAGCCCAACTCAGTTGATCAGAAACCCAGGTGATTAAAAAAGATCTGTATTTTTTTCAGGGAAAATTCTAGATGAGTTGACAAGCCTAAGCATAAGGTAAGCATAATGCATACTTTATAATTTATAGAAATAAAATAAATTATCCTTGATAAAGTCTGCTAAATTAGTTTTATACTGAATTAGTCTTAGTCAAGTACTGAAGAGATCTCCAGTAATTGTTTCGTGGTTTTCGCTTGGTTGAAAATTTACTTGTGGCATTTTTAATGTCAAGGAGGAGCGCGTTCCAGGGTTTTATTATGTACACTGTAAATGTATTTAGAACAAAACCGGGGGTGGAATTTCAGAATCAAGTTTGCAGAAGCCAAGAGTAGATAATTTGTCTTCAAATAGTTAGGAAAATGATAGTCAAATATAGAGATAGAGAAGAGCTGCAGACAATCCTATCCTAGTATGTAATATTAGAAATGTGAATATTTTTGAGGGTGTATGGATGGATGTTTTTTACTCTTTTACGCAAAAACTACTAAACGGAGTCTGTTGAAACTTATAGCTTAATATAAGCAGTAATATAGCTTATCAACCATACGATGAAGAAAGAGAAAAGATTTCTTAAGTGTTTTTTTTTTAATTTTACTGATTTAGTGCAAATAATATTGTGGGTAAATGCTAATTCCTTGGCTTCCACCATCTAATTTTTAATTTATCATTATATACCTTTTTGCCTGGTCTTCGTCGTAGTTCATGCTTAAAATAAATGAATGAATGAAAAAAAAGAAAGCAATTAAACCAAAAATGCATTCATTAGTCGTGTTTTCATTCAATATGGTAGCTAATACTAGCTGTTTCTATAGAGTTAGGTCCATTTCGGAACTCGCTAAAAGAGTAGTCTTATTTTCGTTTCCATGTTTCATTCAAAGATTGTTTATAAAAACAATTGAAATGTCTGAGCAATCGAATGTCATTTTTTAATTTAGAATCTAATAAAAAATGTACTTAATAAATATCAAAAAATCCAATCTTAATTTAATTTAGGTACAAAAAACTTTCTGTAGCGCAAAGCTAATATAAAATTTAATATAAGTGATATGTCTATTTGCGAAAGATGTCGAAAGGTACGCCAAACGGTCAATATGATCGGACGTCAAAAGGTAGGCGAAAGGGCAACGTCTGATGCTAATCAGAAAACTGAGAATTGGTTCAAGTTAAAGGCGATTTCTATATTTTTAGAGGCAATTTTATATTAGAGTTTGAGACCACTTTGTTACAACTGCATGTTTTGCATGTCTGTTAAATGATTGTTTTGATATATTATTAATTTATTAATTATGTGTCCAGCACCCCTATATTTGATTACATACGATATAAGTTACAGCGATTTTAAACACCTGAATTATACCTTATTCTAAAATCTAGGTGTCCATTACAAGTTTATTTTACCAGAGCTTCATCTTAACAAACTATAGGAACAGTTCGGAAATATTCTCGGCAGACACACACAAAGCAAAAGGAAAACAATTCGTTTGTCAGTGCCACCAACTGTTGGAATATACTTTTTGCGTACGACACCGGCAATACGGGCTATTTGATGAGCCCATTTAAAAAGTTTTGAATTTACTACTGAATTTCCCATGAACTATAAGTGAAATAAGGTTTTTTGAGTCATTGATTTTTTGGTTAACTTATATTATTTATATATTACGCATAAGGTTCTAAATATGGTTGTCTATAATGTTTTCTCTTCCCCGCCATTTGCCAGAGAAATGTTTTTCCGCCCGTGGAACATCATGGATTAATTAATATTAATATACCTATAATAGTTATAAAATTATTTCATCCGCCACCAGACACTTGCTGACTCATATC
Source organism: Protodeltote pygarga (assembly GCA_936450705.2). Taxonomy (NCBI): domain Eukaryota; kingdom Metazoa; phylum Arthropoda; class Insecta; order Lepidoptera; family Noctuidae; genus Protodeltote; species Protodeltote pygarga. The sequence goes on from OW388263.2 coordinate 13,705,253, forward strand.
TTTTAAAACCCATTAAAATTAAAATTTTATCTCTACAAAAAAAATATTCACATTACACTTTCGTCCGCACTGGGCTCGAAATGAATGTAGAAAGCCTCATCATATTCATTTAGTCTGTTTCAATACATCTAAGATCTTTATGTCATCATAAATGTCAGTCGAAGACGCATGGTAATAAACATCTCTATTAACTACAATAGTCGATGTCATAGATCACTTGTAACTGGACTATATCCGATAATACCTCGAAACTGGTTAAATTACAAGTGAATGATTAATAGATATTGTGTCACTATCGTGGAAAAAGCCGGTGCACCACTTTTAAGGTTAGAATCGCTTGCACCCGGCCCGTCCAGTGCCTGCCTGTAGGCCCGCTCAAATTTACACTCATGGGGTCTTTGTTCTGGCGTCCAGGTTCATGGACATCGCCTCAACACGCTCTTTGCCCCTATAAGGGCAAGGAATACCGGATTCAGCTGCTCGCCAGCTCTTGTCGGGGTGGGTGCTGGTGGGGGAATACTGACGCCTGCGCCTGCCCCTTAGCAAATAGAATTTCGCAATTAGAAATACCTTAAGTTAGTAAAATAAAACAAAATGCTAGCCCCCTCTCGTGTATTGCGCCAACACATACTTAGATTGAAGGTTCCGTGGTCACTTCGGGATAATATCATACAGTGTTCGCAGGCCATTCCCGAGGGGCTTATTGTCAGAGCAAATTTAACGGAAGGTGCGCGCAATTCAGTGCCTCTACGCATTGCCGCGATTCCCAAAGAGGTGGACACTATTAGATTAGGAACAATTTTCTTTTTTAGATCTACTGGGTAAAAAAGTTGGGTATATTATTTTGTTGGATTTTTTTAAAGTAGAACATTCAAGTGGCCTGCTTCACTGATGAGATAGTTTAGCTAGGGTCAGACTGACTTAAAACCTCCTTCTGATTTTCAATAAAACACCACAGAAATTAATGGTACCTACGTGTTTTATTGATTGTTATCGTTCTTTTTTCTTTCCACAAAATTTAGTCGTTTTTTTTTCGAAAACTTTGACAATAGTACTAATTTATAATAATCCTTAACCTAATATTCTAAACCTGTATGTATCCACGATGTTCTCGACATTTTCCTTAAAACCCCTGAATTTCAGCCTATTTTGAAGTTTTGTTGTAAAAGCTAGTATAATTCAAATAATTACGTTTGACAAATAATTATACCATTTCAGAGACCGGCAATGGACTTGCAATACCTCAAGTACCTCGAAACATATTTTTGTAAACTATTTTTTGTCTGTGTAAATAATAATTGTTGATAATTAAGTCACTTATATAATTATGTACTACATAGAGAGATAATTATATCATTACATAATACAATTGATGAATATAAAATAGAAATTATGAGGCAAAATCGTTTCCTAATTTGATTGCTATTAAAATTTGCTTTAAAACCTAGACTATAATAGAACATGATTCCCATCTACCTAGTCAAATTATAATACAAAAGTCAGACACAGCCACTAAAAACAGATTTTCTGCTTCCCTGACTTGAATTTCAAAAGATAACGCCATTTACACCTCCGCACCAGGGATTGAATTCACAAAACCAAAATACGTCGCGTACAGAATATAAACACATTCATACATACAAATATGTCGCAAATTCGGAAATTAAGCTCGTTGTGTAAGCCAGCTTTGTGACAAAAACTAGAGAACTAGGGTAAAGCATATATTTTTTGCTTGGATAACAGTCTCGTGATTATAGTTAAGAGGAGTGTACCCCAAACGCACGAAATGCAAAGGAAAGTTGATTTTAATTTGGATATCACCTAATAAAAATTATTGAAATTTTATAAGCATGATTTAGAGACTAATATCTGTGTCTATGGTTTGTCAGATTTCCTTAATTTTTTTTTTGCCAAAATCCCATCAAAATATTATTTTAGAAAAATTTTGTAAATCATGTCAAGACAAAGGTTGTAGGATCGATTCAACGCATCACTAGCTTAATTGAAATAATGTATTTTAAAATTCTTCTTTTTTATATTATGAATTTCTGGATCACATGCTAAACGATGAAAGAAAACCAGTGAAAAATACCGTGAGGAAACCAGCACACCTGAGAAAGGTTATCCATTGTGTGAAAAGCCGTTCACTGACTTGCAGGAAGTTTAAATCCTGACCTGGGTTGTTAATCAACTACAAGATTAAAAAAAAACTTAATAGGTACTTGGTTTTTGAAAAAAAAATACACTCCTTCAAAGATTTCAATTGAAATACTTTTAATAATACCCACTGCTCTTTTTATTAATAAAAACTGTTTCAGAAGTTGTTTGTAAAGTATTTGAGCTGTATTTTTGTTTTTGAATCTTTTGAGAATATGAATACTTTATGTTGGTGCAACCACAGCAAGTTTCGAACTCCTAATTCTACAGAAAAAAAAACTTACAAATTTTGAAAAAATTAAAAAGATTTTATTTTTTACATTCTTCCACAATAACGCAAAGCCACAGCATAGCACACAGTCCAACAAACGCGCCCGTTTAATCAGCAGTCTACAATTTGAATCAACTTACTTATTTAGTCTGTGTCATGAATACGGGATTAAACCGTCGAGCAACGCTAATTAATTATGATCTTAAATAAACATCCCATCGCATCAAATTAGATGACTGTACTTTTGTATTCTTCTTTAAACTTGCAGAAAAAAAAGAATAAGCATTGTCAGTTAACGTGTGTGTCATGGATTATTCGTATTTAATTAAGTGACACGGATCATACAATATCGACATACATAGGTATATGATACAGATCATCATACGAAACCCAGATCATGTAATATTACTTACGCACGTAAGTACAGTCATGAGGACAGACATGTAAACACAAAATGTTAACAGACGGACTGGTAATAATCTCTTGTATTTATTTTTATTTATAGACTCACGCCTGTATTCCCCAGAGGAGGTAGGCAGAGGTGTGCAGTACACCCACGTTTCGCCGGCTAAATCTCAATAATCTCTTGTATTGTTAAGAAAATGAGGTAACACAGATATCCATCCCTTCTACATATATACATTAGTACTTTTATATTATGCATAATTATTCTTACCTATTTATATGGATACAATTATTTAATAAGAAATTTGAAACAACAACTGATACGAGTAGGTACTATAAACATAAAAAAATCACAAAAATAATATATGGGGTTTCACAAGTGCAAATGTATCTTCCCTGTACGTGATTGTTTGAGGTGAACCTCATGAATACCCTGAGTGTATTCGATTCCTGGTATAATTTTTTAGAATAATATTTCATTAATACGATGTCGGGTAGTAGTGGAGAAACCGTTTTTTTTTATACAAAATGTCGTCTTAAAACAGTTTCATTGTTCTAGTCTTAATTAATAAGGAGTTAAAGAGTGTTTCTGAACTCTGTGACAGGCGTTTTTAATAAGTTAACATTAAACTTAGTACATTTGATTATTTAGTTTTAGTTAAAGCAAAGTAGCTCGTGTTTTGTAACTAATTTTAGTTTTATTTTTCGAAATTGAAATCCTAAATAAATTTAATGAAATAAGTTATGAGACTTACTTTTCTTCTCATGTTAAAAGTATTAAATAAAAGATCAATAGGCTAGGAGTAAATAAAATGAAATCCTTTATAGAACACGCATGGCTTTACTTCAAAAGAGAATAGAAAATCTTTTAAAGTAAGTAAAGACTTGTGTGAGGCTTTAAAAGTAATTTTTAACTCAAAATAATGATATATTTAAAACTATCTAACTGTTTATCATGTAGATTAAACGCAAGACTTCTCATGAGGTGACTCAACCCATAAAATTAAACAACATGATTGGGTGTTCTACAAGCTTTCGAAATTTAAAAAAAATAAATTTTTTATAAATATTTAATAAGAAAATTTGAAAAAGCAACTGATACGGATGGGATTCGAACCCACGATCTTCGACATACCGTGTCGACGCTCTAACCGCTGAGCCACCGTATCCCATCGGCACCAATCGAAATTTCAAATCTCTTTAACACGCCTAGGGCGTGTGGCGACATCTATCGGAATACATTACGTATCCCGACTCAGTGCTCTAAACTTTGCAGTTTTAGGAGACACCGATGCGATATTACCAATTTTCTTAATATTTTTGTGAATTTTTTACATGTTATAGCACATGATAGCTTATTAAATATAAATATTTAATAAGAAAATTTGAAACACTGAGTCGGGATACGTAATGTATTCCGATAGATGTCGCCACACGCCCTAGGCGTGTTAAAGAGATTTGAAATTTCGATTGGTGCCGATGGGATACGGTGGCTCAGCGGTTAGAGCGTCGACACGGTATGTCGAAGATCGTGGGTTCGAATCCCATCCGTATCAGTTGCTTTTTCAAATTTTCTTATTAAATATTTATATTTAATAAGCTATCATGTGCTATAACATGTAAAAAATTCACAAAAATATTAAGAAAATTGGTAATATCGCATCGGTGTCTCCTAAAACTGCAAAGTTTAGAGCACTGAGTCGGGATACGTAATGTATTCCGATAGATGTCGCCACACGCCCTAGGCGTGTTAAAGAGATTTGAAATTTCGATTGGTGCCGATGGGATACGGTGGCTCAGCGGTTAGAGCGTCGACACGGTATGTCGAAGATCGTGGGTTCGAATCCCATCCGTATCAGTTGCTTTTTCAAATTTTCTTATTAAATATTTATATTTAATAAGCTATCATGTGCTATAACATGTAAAAAATTCACAAAAATATTAAGAAAATTGGTAATATCGCATCGGTGTCTCCTAAAACTGCAAAGTTTAGAGCACTGAGTCGGGATACGTAATGTATTCCGATAGATGTCGCCACACGCCCTAGGCGTGTTAAAGAGATTTGAAATTTCGATTTGTTGCCGATGGGATACGGTGGCTCAGCGGTTAGAGCGTCGACACGGTATGTCGAAGATCGTGGGTTCGAATCCCATCCGTATCAGTTGCTTTTTCAAATTTTCTTATTAAATATTTATATTTAATAAGCTATCATGTGCTATAACATGTAAAAAATTCACAAAAATAAATAAATTTTTCTTATGTTGGTGACGTATTGGGAATCTGAACGAAGTCCTGTGTTACTCTGATGAGTCCTGCAAAAACCACATGGTGTTCCACTATGCATATTGGGTCGGAAGTATGGGTTCCACTTGGGCATATGTGGTACTCCCGCTAGCTGCACCTTCGTCACTCAGAACCTTTCGCCACGACGCGCCACCATCTCGAGCCTGTTTCTGACTGGGGGACGGATTTCCCCTAAGCCCTCAGGCGAGGTAGTTACTACTCTGGAAGGGCTGGCTCATTCACAATGTATGTAGCTTAAAAACTTATTAGGAACCAATTTTTCGGGAAATTCTAGATTACATTTTAGATTTTCATTCGGCTTGTGTAGTCAATTATAAAATTCTTGTAAGAATATTTCATGAATTTATAACGGCAGTAAACTTTTGATCGTTTTAATTGGCGAATACGTCGTGTTTATCCTACTTTTCGAAGTCTCCTGGAACATTTAGGCATGTAATTTATTTTCCTGTATTCCCCGTTTTTCCCGCATGTATTAATTACAGTCGTTACTGCTCGCGCAGGCATGATAAGGCGCACCGCACATTACTCACCGCTACTTGGTACACTCTTTAGATTGTACGATTTATGTGCGATGCTCTTTATATGACGGAATATTGAGCTAAATTACGTCATACTAAGATTTTTTTCGCCTAGTTTCGGAAGATATCTCATAATAGTGTATTACATTCTTCTTTACCTGTCTTTCTAGATAAATGGATATAGCGTTAAATTTTTCGTGTTTAATAAGGTAAGTCCGATCCAGCATTTATGTCATTCATGTTGCAAATAAAATTGTTACAACAATTGCATGTATTTTAATTGCATTCCAGGACCATAATACAATTATATTATTACCGCAAATTATTTTGGACCACAGTTTACTATGTCATATATAAAATGTTTGCAAAAATGTTATAATATTATTGTCAAGAAACCCTGTTATTTTCTTGATTTTTTGGAAAGAGACCTTATGTCTTAACATTTTTATAAAGATAACTCCTTCCTATTTGGATTGGAAAATTTGGAAATTGCCAAACACTTAAACGCCAAAAAGAGCTCCCAAACTCCAAAATGTCCACCATATCTACATTTACACCCAGCATACTACCTAGTTAAACAAAAACCAGTAAAGGTATATAAATATCTACTCTACACAAATTTATTAACGTACGGTTAGGCGCGGTGCACACTGCGTCCGCAAAAATCACGTTACATCCATAGCGCACTGATTTGCGGTGACAGTGCCCGTTAGGTTCGGTGCACACATATAAATGTATGTAATAGTCCTGCGGTGGACGCGGTGTTTGTTCGCGACTCGTGACATCGGCGTGTGTGGACATAGCTTTAAGTGGTCAAAGAGTAATTGACTTGAAGATCTGGCACGTAAATAGTTGAAACTAACTTGATTTTAAGGATTAATCTATTTATATTGTGTATATGTTTGAGCTTTGGAGAGCACGTAATGTGAATAAAGCCGTGGGCCCTGAGCCTGATTTATATAAGAATGTAAACATCTTTATCTATTAGATGTCTCTTGTTTTCGATTGTTTTTTTTTAACGATAATATTTATCATCGTTTTAGTTGTAGGTACCTACTCAAAATTACTTAACAGTCGATATTTGACGGTCGCGGGTAAGCTGGTTCGGGTTATACTGGAATAATAAATTGTACAATGATGAATCAATCTTAAATATTTTACTATCAATAGATAGTTAAACTATGTCTTTTGACTTTATGCTGTATGATTTATGAATACGGCTAAATTTTACGTTCACTAAATTGCGGGCGACTACAAGCTGTCGTGAAATTTATTCTAAGGATGAACACTTAATCCTCTATGAGGACACTCACAGTTCTCCACAAAGTGTGTCGTTATGTATCATAAATGACACGTTATTTTATAGTCTTTAAACAAACAATCACTATGTAGCTGGTATTCCCGCAAACAATGTATTATTATATTAACTTTTAGTTTTGTTAACTTGTCCTGTATGCTTTTGTTTTTATAGCAATACTGGCTCCTAACTGAATTTAAGTTACAGCGGCCATATCAAGATTGGCCATCGCAGCTGTAGATATTACGCACGTCTGTGGCCTATTCCCTTATTCTTATTATTCAATGAGACGGCATGGCAATCCGACACGACCTTAGAGATCGGCGGCTTTACGTGCTCTCTAAGGCAGGATGCACATGTTACAAAATAATGTGCGTAAAAGTTGATAATCTACACCTAGGTTTAGCCGGTTAAAAGGTGACACCATTCAAGCCAGCTAAATCTGTGTATATAATAGTAATATTTTATTATTTACGTTTTTCTACTAGGTTCATGGAGGACGTACCAGGGTAAAAAGTATTCTATCCTAATCCAGGTCACGTTCAACTTGTGATCCGTCCGTAAAGGCAATAGATTAAACATCTATGAATATAGACAAACCCACAAAACTATATCTAAACTTTTCTTCATATTTTTATATTGTTTGATAAGTAAAGCAAAAAGAGATTTAATATTGTACTTCACAGGTTATCAATAACGTTTTCAAATCACAATGTTTTTTGTTATTATTCTACTTTTGAAAATATTCTTGTGTCGTATACAAAACATAATAGGTGTTCAGACATTCATCGTCATTTTAAATTAGTGCTTTTTGTACTCCCAATACGGTTGGTATTTCGACGTAGCACGTTCTATACTAACAAGCAGGCGCGCCAACCGCAGGAAAACATAAAAACGCGGTAACGTTGGAAATACTTCTCGTTGATGGGAATTATTCAATGGTATCACAAAGTTAGGGATTTAGTTCAGTGCACAGAGCTAGCGTTGTTAGCGAAAATTCTCGTTTTCTTTTTTTTGTAGTATTTTCTGGTATTGTGTGAGTTTTTGAATGATTTATAGATTTTAATGGAGTTTTGTTTTTTAAAATATTGTAGTGCAATATTGTGGCTAAAGTTAATAAAATGCGCTATCTAGTAAAATACTGCTATGAAGTTAATATTATATAAAATGCATGACAATTAACATTTTGGCCGTCTAGTATATTTAAATTCAATGCACAGTTAGATAGTTATTCTAAAAATACAAATGTAAGTACTTAAATTTTGTTTGCGAAAAACAAAGAATGAATTATACGAAAAAAAACTTATAAAATTCTCATAATCAACATTGTCACCCACAATCTCGCGTCTCCACACAAATGAATATACGCCTCTCTTAACTTATGCAACCTTACTCATAAAAGCCATTATTATAGCCCATTAAAAATCCACGTCACGTAAAAAAATATTTTCGAATAAACTCACAATACAAAAATTGGGTCACCGCTTATCCGATATCTTGGAAATGTTCATTTCCGCCATGATGCGCGAGGCCCGTGGGACTTTGTCGAGATCTCTTCCCACAAATTAACCTGAGAGGCGGTTGAGGCCCACATTCATGTGAAAAGCAGCTCTTAAATTATTTAGTCCTGAAATACGATACGCGCCTGAACTCTGAATACTTATGTTGGAAGTATTAATTTTTCAATAATTAATTTGTTAATGATATCTGAACACATAAAGAGAAAAATAAATATTTTAGAAACTACTTTTGCTAGACAAATTAAATGTACACAAAAACTACGGTAGCTCAAACAGGTTAACGAATAGTTCAGTCAGCAGAGCGACTGGTAACTTTACCCAGAAGGTGGCAGGTTCAAATTCTGCTCGCAATAAATTTTTTCTTTAAACAAAAATTTTGAACTTTTTTGTTAGCTTTGCATGCATAGATGCTTAATAACAACAATATGGTCACCCCTAGTACATATATGGGTTTTATAACATAGTTGGCAAAACGTGGGTTTACTGTATACACCTCTACCTACTCCCTCTGGGAAATACAAGTTCTATGTATTTATGTACTAAATACAGGTAAAGACACGGGCAAAACCTACTCTATAGTAAGCACAGATCGACCAGATAGTAAGTAATGAGAAGCAAGCTTCATTAATTGCACAGTTATCACTGCTAGCTTATCTCTTTCATTTAACTGAACTGTGAGGTTGCACTGAATTAACCGAACTGTGAAAATTAACTTAATGTAAGTAGCAAGATAACTTAGTCAAGTGGTGTTGGAATAAAATAGTTTTAAGTGACACTGGTTTTATGGAACTAAGTGCGACAGGAAAAGTCTTTGTTGATAGCAAAAGTTTAGTAACATTCGACGTTGTAAACCTTTGGACGGTTATCTCCACTGTATCAAAGTAACCACTACAATATGTCTATTGTATTTTATCGTCCACTGACTTAGTGCGTTGCAAATTAAAAATTACGTATTGTTATAAGAAGTATAGCTATCGTCTAATGAGGAATTTAAATCTTTACATTCGAAGTTCATCATCTGATCATGAAAATATTTATATGAGACCAATCGGAGAGTATACACCTTCAAAGAAAAAAAAGAAATTCTTAGAACGGTCCGTTAATCACGGAATAATCGGTATACAAACAAATATAACGAATTAATAAATGGCTCCCTCCCTCTTTTTTGGTAGCCGGTTAAAGTAGAAACTAACTGCTTACAGATTGATAAGGACTAGTGCGCAGGCGGCTCAGTACGTCTGCATCTGCAAAGTTTGCTTATTATGACAAAACCAATGACAAAAGGGCATTTCGTTGAAATATTCCGCCAAAAGCTATGCGCGTCCTTACCATTTACTCAAAATTAAGAATAGAATCAATTATATTCCTAATTATTATCATAAAAACCTAAATTACTCCTCTATTGTCAGGTGCAGAGACAGTACAAAAATCTTTTTAAATTAGTTTCATATTTAAAAAATCCGAGACAAGAAGGACACAATTATCTTTCCAATAAATGAAAAATTTAAAGAAATGCCCAAAAATATATTCCAGGATACATGACGAGACACGATAAAAGTTTAATTTTTATCACCTTTATAGACATGCTGTGACCCGGATAGTATTATAAAAGCAAAAAGCAAGACAGTAAAGTTTAATCACAAGATACTAAAACTTCTGAAACGTTAAAAGACAGACATGGAGTTAGACCTGCAGTGTAATACTTAGTTAGATAGTTATCAGTTAAACAACGGGAACTAAACACGCTAAACAACTCCTAACTAACGGAATCTGATCTTTTAAACTGACGTTTTACCTTTGTTGCAACAAAACACTGACTGTTTTATTTTTGTTTAATCCGTGATAGCCTTGTGATCAGATTCATAAGCTAGAAACCTAAGCACGTACTTGTGACTTTTTTAAATTCATGTGCGTTTTAGAAATTAATTACTTATCACTAGCTAAAACGGTGAACGAAGGATCGTGAGGATACCAGCATATCTGAGAAATTTTAACGGCGTTGACAGCCAAGTCAGAGACCTACGGGTGATTTAAACTCTGTCAACAGGTTGTTTATCAACCATACTGAAAAGAAAGAAAAATTGTTTTGAAAAAATAAAAATGACATCAGCTCCATAAATCCCATATTAAAGAGGATGACTTTGCATGTATTATATCGGGCACAACTCAAAACTCCTAGTTGCTACTAAGAATATCTCATTTTTGCGTAAACTTAATTATGCTGTAGCCTTAGCAGCTTTTTTAATAGTGGCTACTCCGTTTGCTCTTCGCTGTTTTTTATCTGATTTTCTTCGCTGATTCTTGATTCTTCGCTGTGGTGCGCCGAGTGTGTTTTTCGGAGCTTATTTGGCAAAAAAAAGCATGTAGAGGTATAGGAGTTGCATCATAACGGCGAGGCTCCAGTCCTCAACTTACAGAATAGCATTTCAGTTCAGAAGAACTGCTTGCGTCTTAAATATACAGAGGAATAAAGTTGTACTACACACTTAATAATTACGACATATTATTAGTTCTAGAGTAAAAAGCTATCTATCGGTATTTTGCTTTCATAAACATATAATACTAACTTCCGTAAGCGGCTTCTCTTGCGTAGATCTTAATCTTAATAGCTCCCCCTGGAATGCTAAGCTGTTTTCGAGATAAAATGTATCCTATTTCCTTTTCCGAGTCGTGTGTAAGCTCTGAGCCAAACATTGAAATAGGTTTAGTAGTCTAAGTGTTGAACAGTAACAAACAGATACTCTTTTAGGTAATAATATTAGCACAGATATTAGTAATGTGCTCGTGACTGAATTTTGGGCACAGCAGCTAATCTCAACGGAGATTAGCCAACTACGCAGAAGATATTATAGTGCACAAGTGTGCAATCTCTATTCGCTCACTCTCGTAGTCTGATGGGAGACTTTCCGACACGAGAGAGATCAGACGCAGGGCCAACGGCTTTACGTGCTTTCCGAGGCACGGAGTAAGTGATAAATGTATAATACGCACATAACTTACGAAAAGTCAGAGGTGGCTTGGGTTCGAACTTAAGACTTCTGGCTTTCCAGTCAATACTCATACCACTAGGCTATCACGACTATAGGTATTAGTATAAACATCATGGATAATGAACTATGAAGCACGACTATATACTAGATTTATTAGGAGTCAGACTTCCAGACTGCAATGCATTTCAAGACACTAATCATGGACGTAAGACACAAAGCCTCTTAAAATGGAGTTGAGCTGGACACGTTTGCCACATTGTGGGCCAAAGTAACAACGTTTTGGGACCAACGCATTAGAAACAGTCATCGTGGCAGCGTCTGTAAATAAAATTTTCGTTTTAAAAATAAAATAAAATAATGCTCTCTTTTCAATTACGTGGGTTCGAACCTGGCATGTAACAATGCGACTTTTTCTATGTCTTACTATTTAAGATAATCTAAGACATCACTGACTAACGGTGAGTGAAAACATGGTAAGGAAACCTGGAGTTAATTGTCTGAATTTGCCATCCCGCATAGAGCTAGAGTGATCCTTCTCAATCCTTCACTGTATGACAAAAGGCCTTTGGCCTGAAGTGGGACATTTACAGTAAATGTTACTTTTTTGATATAAAGTAATTCCACTATTCAAGACCTTTAACTCAATTCTTACGTAGAAATCAAATCGTTTTCTAAGTACTAGTATACCACTGCAGTTTAGTGAACCACTTTACAAACGAGGCCGTTCACCTGCAGTCAATTACAATTAGAAACTCTGACACGCTAGTTTTAGACGTCTATCAATATTAGAAGGCAATCACTTAAAATACTACATTAATAAAACTAGAAAGTCCCAAAGTACTTACTTATTACTCTGATTTAAGAGACAATATAACCCAGCTGTCACACAAATTAACGATTAAAGTAGAAGACTAGAAAATAAAATCATAGGATCCACAATTAAGCACCATTAAGGAGAATAATCGATGTAATCTACCATTAAAATGTTACAATATAAAAAGAGATGTGAATTGACATTATTTTTTTTATTGAAAACTGATCTCAAATTGAAAGCAAAAAGATTCTTATAGAAACATCTCCGTCGGGAATTTAATAGCCAGTAATAATAACCGGATGAGGTCTAAAAATTATCATAAACCTAACACTGAAGTCGTCTTTTGGGAAAATATATACCATGAAAATAATGCTGCTCAACATTGTTAGACTCAACCTTATTACAATGCGATAAAATCTATATAGAATGCACCAAAACCTTTGCAGCTGAAAATGTAAACCAGAATATGTTACACTCGGGTATTGTAATTTACACTTTATGCTAGAGTGATACAGTCTTTATTAGATGCAGCAACTAAATTTGCGGTTCTCAGCCTGCGTATATCGATAGGCAGTGAAAGGTTCGACGGACCTCCTTTATGTATTATTCATGGCTCGAATTGGTGTTTGTTTAAATTTGATGTACAATATCTTACACGGATTGAAATTTTGTTCAAACTCTTTATTCGGCATGTAAATATTCGGTTCTATTAAAAGTTTGCCAATACTTTCAGGTTGCTTGGCTATCTAACTTTATATTAATACAGCTATCTATATTAATATAAACTTTTAACAAGTTATTTTGAAGGTTCGGCTGATATAAAGTTTGTAGATGAAAATATATTTCTGCGATCACAATAGAGATCTATGATTTTTAACTTTAAGCTGTTAAGTTAGAATTGACGAGGTTTCTTAATAGGTATATCATGATATATTATTAAATGAAAAGTTATTGTGAGTGTTTGTGAAAGTAAACCTATCAGACACAATTCAAAACTTTAAATATAATATTCTCCTGACCGAATTTCGGACACAGCGGCCAATCTCAACGGAGACTAGCCAATTACGCAGGAGATATTATAGTAAGAACACTCTCGATAAACTTACCTTTGAAATAAACAAAACTAAATCATAATCGTTTCATCCGATTGTGAGCTACGATGCCACAGACAAACACACCTCTGTTTTTGCGTCGGGAAAATCAGTATTAAAATAAGAAATGCTCAACACGGTAACGTAATGAGCAGTTCCATGTATGTCACATAATATCAACAAAGAGTAGCAAAAGGTCCGCCACATTAATTTAACCAGTCATTAAAAACAATAATGCAAAGTGAGGTTTACCGAAATGTACAGCAACAAACAACATTGCCATCAGTGAAATCCATTATAACATTACAGACATATAGACCATAAACGTGAATACAAAATAAATTCTGCGAGCATAATAAGTCTTAATTTATAACTCCTTTGAGTTATTTAAAAACTTTTCATAACTCTCATTGTTAAGAATAAATTCTAAATCTTTTGATCTTTCAAACAACAAAACCTTTATCACATTGTTTGCATTAGTCCGTAAACAAATATCGTTTACAAACTCTAGTACAAGAGTAGCTTACTCAGGATCTCAAAAATACTACTTCAAAACCTTTGGCGCCGAACCATCTAAAAAATCCACTACACAACTGGAAATAGCTGCAACAAAACGTAATACTTCATTCCAATGCGAGTTTTCTTTGTTACGACGAAGATTGGTTTGTGAAAAAACAGCAATGTTATCAAAACGGTGTCGAGTATCGACCCTAAGATCTTGGTGAGGATCGCCCTGATCAGATTGACGGGCATTTATTTTATTTATCACTGGCTCAGCGCGCGTCAGTTCCCGCTCTACGACTTTTATTGCGCCTCCCCGCGAGCAAAGTGAATTTTGATGTGGCCCTTTATGTATTTCAATGAAACGTTTACAGTTTTTTTTGTTTTCTTTGCTTCTTTCTTGTTTCGTGTGCTTCTTTGGCGTGTTAATTTGGAGATCTATTTACTGGTGGTAATATTGCGAAGATTTGGCGTTTGGGTGTTGTACCATGAAGTAAATGTAGAAGAGGGGTGTTTTATTATGATTGGCTTGTCCCTTCAATTTTTTTTGTGTTCAGGGAAGATGCAAGTTACTTTACAATGACTTAAGCGAACGGTCTCACTGTTTGTCAAATTTAATACGAATAAACTACCAAAAAATATAAATTCCAGTGAAACCAGGTTATAGTGAAAAGCTATGAAAAAATATACATCTCGAAACTTTTTCTAGATTTTTACATACGTAGAAATTCAATAACTGTATAACCTGCATGCCAATCTGGCGGTATTTCTGACCGAAAACGTCAAAAACAATAGAATATTGTCATCACATCCAATAAATCGTACGGAATTTAATGTTAGTATGTTTTTCCAGTGAATCCACGTTATCATCAGGAATTTAGGTCACGTTACTCAAGTGGGAAATGCAAGGTTGCTCGTGAAAAAAGTTCAATATTGGCGTGCCTCCAGACTGACTCATTGCTATGCCGGTAAGTGAGGATTCAATTGCAGATTTCAGAGAGGGTTATTCGATTAAAAATTTAAAAAATATTTATTTATAAAATCTACAGAATCAGCTTTAAATTGTACAAATTGTATACCATTTTTAAAGCGTCCTTCTCTCGAAGTTTTTTTCTGTAACTACCCTCCTTTACACGGTGTTAGTGTCTAGCTGCTAATCGATAGTAAAGACATTAGTCTTCATTGTACAGTATCTAGCCTTATTGAGGTTTCCTCTCTAATTGAAATACTGTGTACTGTAGTTTCTTGTTAAGAAAAACACTAAGAGAACTTGATACTTGTTCATAACAGATGAATTTGTCTAATTGGACCACAACTGGACCATTAAAAAAAACACCTAGTAAAAATTTAATATACAAAAAAAAATATTGGAAGGATTTAATACTTTTTAAATCATCTTTATACTTATTACATTTTGTATCTGTACAGTACGCTGTATTCTGTAATAATTTTATGAGTAAACATAGCTTAGACATGGCTTAGACTATATAAATTGACGACTGTTCCAATATTACCAGCAACAACGTTGCCAGAATTGCAATATAGATCCCCATCGGTATTAAACGTAAATCGATAAATAAATTGGTATTATTAAACATAGTACGGCAGCATAATGAAACGGGAATTCATAATATCGAAACACTAAATGTAGAATCGCAATCACTTGATGTTTGTAGAATTGATGGGATCGTGTTAGCTTTCCATTTAGCTGTTTATGTTTTGGAAACTGTATTTAGAATGGTATAACAAGTACAGTTGGTGGACACATATTAGGTAGGTACCTAACTACAAAATTATCTAGGGAACTTTTGGTTCTGTGCACTAAAATACTTTAATCACAAAAAAGGCGCTTAAAAGTCCAACACCCAACTTCGAAGCTGCGTAGATAGTCAGCGGTGTCTCTAATTATACATTTAGGTAACTATTTTAGGTCCTATACAGTACTTCCGTACATAGCCGGCGGCATTGGCAGCTGTATCACAGCAACATAGGCATTAATTTCACATTGCAAAATGTGTTTCACATTTAGACTAATTATAACTAGAGGTAGTTACTTCATTCCATACATTGGTACAGCGTCAACTTTGGGCGCATGGTGGCCGCGCTAAACGACTAGTAACCGTTTAAAATGCGTCAATTTTGATGCGCGGACTGATGTTCTATACGTATTAGTTCAATGGCTTCAGCAAACATCAAATCAGCATCTAGCAATATTAACTAATTTCAATTACATTTCAAAATAAAAAGCAATAAATTAAAATTCAGAGAACGTATTTTAATAAAAGTTTTCACTGCGCAAGCACTAAGGAAAATTATACGGAATACTTTTTTAAAAAACAAGGTTACATGCTACATATGTTTTGGGGTTGTTCTAGAAAATTCTCGAGTATTTTTGCATACAACTAACGAGTGACGTGCAGAAGTGGGCACGTAACGAACAGACCGGAACGGACACTGTTTGTCTGGACTATTGAGAGACCAGGCCGGGAGCTAGGATGCGGAATTTTTAAACATTTTATTTGACTACATCCATTTTAGTTGCGTTGGTATTCTGAAACAATTGCATTGCGTTCTATGTAAGACAAAAGTTTGTAAATAAATCACGAGTTTGTGTTGATAATTTTAAATTTTAAGCATTGCATTTTTACCTAAATTTTGATGAATATATATATTATGTACATATAAAAATGATCTAATGTAGAATTGTAGATCCACATGATTCATAAAATGATGGTGATTAGCGATTTATTTCATTGGTATCTGTACATTTTTTTTATTTCAATATTTAGAAGTAACAATAACTAACTGCGCAGTAAATAAATCAACTTTAAAAACCCTTTACATATTTTACAATGATTAATTCAGGTAATCTTTATATTATTTGGTAAGGCAGGCCATCATTTCAAGTAAGTAGTTAAAGTTAATTGACGGAACCGGGTTTTATGGCGTGCGGGGATGACCCTTTATAGGTAACTCTAGGTCGTTAAACACTACACATTAAGACTGTAAGTGAGTTTAAATGACACTATCGCATCCTTTGAAGTTTTAATCAAGTTGAAGTGGAATGTTTGAGATGAATATGTGAGGTATGACGACAGCAAGATTTAAAGAAAATACTTTAAAATTGCAAACTTGAATTGATGGCTGTGGTTTGGAGTCAATAGTCCTTTATGTACTGTTTGAAGTTTAGTAGCACAGTCTATGGCCCAAAATTCTATTTAGTACCTCAAAAGCAATATTTTTTTGAAATGAAATTGTATTTGTATACAATTTTTTTTTTATAAATGTCAAATTATATTGCAAACTTAGAGTATACACAAAAAAGTTCTAAAGATTGAAGTACAAGCTCCCAGTCTATCTAAGACAAGATATACACGGCGAGGGCACAAAGAATCAATCGGACAGCGGCGAAGCTGTTTTCTTTTTCAATCAGTGGACGTCCTTTGAGAATTCATGCGTACATTTGTAATGCAAGCCGCATCCCGAACCACAGTCTAAAAAAGTTCCTTGCAAAAAATGCCCTACTGACTTTTTGGCTTCCGAGTTGAAAGTAGTTTCTTACACTGTGGCTTTAGGTGTACGTATAGTGTACGTTTACTGAGTGTAGTTGTTAGAAAAATAAATTGAATATTGGAGAGTGCCTGAGATCCCTTCGTTTTCGCTTCCAGATTGAGTGTGGCTTTATTTTAACTCCGCACATCGTAAATGTTAAAGTAAGGTGAAATTATGGGCAGCGGGCAATAAATACGTAGCGGATAATGGAACAGGCAACATTGATGTGGTTTACGACTGGACCTGAGTATGGAGCGGTCTATTAATGTCCTATTATGGTGAACAGATTCTGAAGTACAATAATTGAGAATGATTAATGACAAAAATCGTGGTAAAAAATTCAAAAAATATTTAAATGAAATTTATATTTCAGCTGAATAGGAAACTAAAATAGTCTATGTATAACTATTTTTTTTTCTTTTTGGATTTTTTGACAACACTAAAAAACTCTATAACCTTTATTCACTTACTCGAACTTTATATTCAATAGTGAATAGAAAAATATATAATTAATTTATTAAATAAATATAAATAAATAAATTAATGAAAAAATTGAATTTTTCTATTGTGATTGCTTAAGTTGTTTAAGCCAGTATTTCTGCTGAGTTACAAGTTTGAAATATTTACGTGTGTAATTTATCATTTTTCTTGTTAAACAGCTATTAATTACATCATAAAGTGAATGGAATTATTCAGCATAATTTATCTGACTACCTAGTTTTAGTACATTAACTATCAGCGTGATGTAATCGCCAATATAAATTATAATTTGTCAAACTTTGTAATGGACTGTATAAGTTTGTAATATCTTGACTGTATTTTGGATGTAAAGTTTGCAAATAGATAAATAAATTTATTTTAACTTTTCTTAAAATGACACTGTCCCCTTATTTGCTCATCCATAGACACACACATTGTGCAGACGCGTCCATCATCAATAACCTATAAAGCTGAAGAGCTGCATATTTTATTCATGTCTATTCGTTTCGAAGCCGATACAGATTTTATTTGCCAAGTACCAACTAGTGTTTGTGTAGGAATTTCTTGCTCTTTCTACTGTTTATTTAAAGAACAAGCTTTGCATAGGAAACGGAGACGAAACATATAGGAAAGGAGGTTGGTTTAGTGTACATAAGTAAATACAATGTATTTGCTAGATTTGTTATTTTGTGAGCAGTTTAGAATACTTCGATTTGCCAGACTTTGTTTTGATTAGAATGTGATACAATACAACAGTTTACAAGCTACCTACAGTTTCCCGAATAAAGAAAAATATAAATGGGCGGTCTTATCGCTATTAAAATTTGTTCTTCTAGACCACAGCGCATACACTTGTGCACTGTAACATCTCCTGCGTAGTTTGC
Source organism: Protodeltote pygarga (assembly GCA_936450705.2). Taxonomy (NCBI): domain Eukaryota; kingdom Metazoa; phylum Arthropoda; class Insecta; order Lepidoptera; family Noctuidae; genus Protodeltote; species Protodeltote pygarga. The sequence continues at coordinate 13,724,037 of OW388263.2, forward strand.
TAATCTCCGTTGAGATTGGCCACTGTGCCGGAAATTCGGTTAGAAGAACATTATTATTATTAGTATTTCTGATTGTTATAAGTTTAGTATTGATAATTATATTTGCAAATGTGTACGTAAAAAACCAATAGTAGGTTGTTATGATGTATTTTTTCCAATGTAAATTGGACACATATGTATAAATACCATGTCAGGGAGCGGCTTTACAATAACAGTTATTGCATGTTTTTATTCAGTAAGCTAAACAAGGCTTATCTAAATTTGCACACAGTCATGACTGACAAGTGGAAATATATTGCACAATATAAATGAACCGAGTGCACGCATCCCAGTTTGTAACGGTCGAGCGGAGGTTTCCAGTAACTAAACACTTCGGTTTAGTAGTGATTCATTTTTATTATGGCAATATTAATGCATTAAAAGAGGCTCTGGAGGACCTATTGTCTCTCTCTCTCACCTTGATTTGTGAGAGAAGGTTTTAACCAGCAGTCAGTTTAATATAAATTAATATCAATATCCGAATGTATGAAGGACCATCACTTTTAGACTGATTTGGCTCATTTTTAACCCCCGATGAAACCAGAGGAGTGTTATAAGTTTGAAGTGTGTATCTGTATGTTTGGGGCATTGTAGTTCCGAAATGGATTAACCAATTTGGGAATTTTTTGTTTTTTTAAAAGGTAACTGGATTAAGAGTGTTTTCAGCTTAAGAAAATATAGTATTTTTGTGTTGGAGGTTTTTTAATACAATAAGTTATTTTTTTCATGTTAGTAAGTATCAGAATAGAGTTTTAATAAAAAAAAATACTCAGGTGACCTTCACACAATCGCAAAACAAAGTAGACAAAGTGGCTAAGCAATTGGCCTGCCGGGTTCGATTCCCGCCTGGAAAAAATATTTGTGTGATAGACAAATATTTGTTCCGGTCTTGTAAATTATCTTATGTGTTTGAATCAAAACCACAACACATAAAAAGCCTAGTGTCAGGCAACATTTTAAAAGAAAAAAAAAGACCTTAAAAAACGGCTAAGAGTTTATTAAGAATCTCGCAAAAAGTATGTTTAGCATAAATAGTTGCAGTATGCTAACCATATCTTTAAACCAGCATAAACAGAACACAAATGTATGCAAATAAAATAATTCTCTGCTAGTTGAGTAAATAACGAAGCTAGCCGAGGTACACCGCAAGTACGTTTATTAATATTAGATGGTGATGATAAGAATCCCCTGTTGGAATATTATTCCTTTCTTTTGCTACGTGATCAGAATTATATCTTACTTCTCTTTGTAACAAATAGTTATGTGAACCATTTTTATTCGCATACAGCATTATTCCCGCTTTGAATCTTATTTGAATATTATTTTGTTTCTAAAGTATCAAGATTGTTAGTTCTGCGTATACTTTGTTGAGTTTTTAGTGCCGGAATTAGTAGCATGTTTATTTTGCATAATTTTTTTGGATTTGCTTGTTATTATTAAGTTATTTGTTCGAAGTTTCTAAACATAAGTTTATTTTTAGTATCTGTTTGGTTTTTGTTTCGTTGTTCGTTGAGTAATATTAAAACAATGAAGTCCGTTGAATGGATTTTATATCCTTTTCAATAATATTTGGAATTAATTAGATCTATAATATTTATATGAAAGAAAGGAATCGATGAGAAAGGGAAAGATGGGAAGAAAGACATTTTTATAGTGCATGTAAAGATACGAGCAGGATTTGAACCCGCAACCTACTGCGGAGCCTCCAGTTGCTCTTCCACTAAGCATCTCACATGGTTATTACATCCATCCTCTGTACTAGAAGATACTACTTTAAAGTTTTTAAAAAATGTTAAGGCTTTCGAAAGGTAATAATATAATAAAATATACATTATAATTATAATTCATCTGGTTGACCACAAACTCAGTAATAGTAAGTTGTATTATGATCTAGCACATCTGCCTTTGAGATGTCCATTTGCTCTTGACTTGATGAAAAGGGAGAAAAACAGTGATGTTAAAAAGGATAAAGATAAAACCAGACATAGCTTTACAAAAAAGTAACCTGAAAAATGTAAAGTTATCTGAGTAATATTTACCTTCTCACAAAAATTAATCATCTACTTATTAAAGCGCTCTACATAGAGCCTGAACTTCAATAATACTTAGCAGCAACTAGCTAAACTAAACAAGATACGAGTTGTTTACACCTAAGTAGTAAACAAATGTAAATAAACAACATTTAAACGTATATTTTACTGGGAACGTTGTAATTTAGCAATGTATCCTGCAAACTTGCACAAACATTATCAAACGGAACGGTTTTCAGCGCGCCGAGTTTCCGCAACAATTAAAAATGTAATAAATCTTTCAAACTGTAACAGAGACGAGCAAAGCCGAAAGTCGAAATAAAGCGGGCCATACACGAGACATAATAAACACGGCTATAAAACCGCGACCGTGGCCCCGACAAAAGTAAACAGGACATCCGTTTAAAAAACAATGCAAAGTGCTGTACACAAGGCACGGCGAAAAAATGAATATTTGTTCAGCAAACGAATTTCGCACAGTCCAAACAAACTTTTTGAACAGAAACCGCGTGGAAACGTGGCCGGAGAAGCGAAACGTGAACGGATGGGTTTTCGAACGGAATTTTTTACGAAACGGTTTAGACGAACTTTTTTGGCCAGATAATTCGGTTTAAAATTCGACGCGGACGCGTTGACTGCGTTGACTCACCGATAGTAGAAACGTAACAAAATGTTTTTTTTTATAAATACACGAAACAATATTGGCGTATATGCTGACAGTGTGCTCGCGGGCTAAAATAATTTTGTAGTTTTTATGCTACCACAAAAATAATGTTTTTATATTTGGAGTAGGTACTGGTTTTATTTTTAAATACCGAAATCTGTTCTACACATAAAAACTGCGTACGTAGATTGAGATTGGATAAATAAATATCGACGATTTGCCTCTGATTAAACAAAAAGTCCATGCTTATAAAATAAAGACGGGCCCTACCCTCAATTTAAGAAGGTATATTTTGATACTTAAATAGAAGTAAATTTTCAAATATAAGTAGAGGTACTTATACTACAATATACTGTCTAGCTTTAAACTGTCTTAAATTTGACACCTAAACCTATCTCAGACTCCTAGGGCTTGTACCCGTGACACTTAGGTCCTACTAATGTTGAAACACTAAGTTATTAAATATGTAAAAGTAAGCTTGCAGACTACTAGGCATATATTTTAAGACGATAATTGGAAGCGTGCGGGAAGCAACATGATAACTCAGTTGGTGTGAGCATCGCTACAGTAAGGGTAGGTTCAAACCCCGATGAAAAATGTACGATATGAACATAGCCGTAATATTTAAAATATCATAATATAAAACATAATTTGTTGTTCCTAATTCATGTGGCTCTAATACAACTCATAGACATGTTTTATATGTAAAATCGTTCCTCTGACCTAGTAAAATCCTTGTTAATAAACTAAGAGTTGTAAAATATGATAGAGGTGCCCAAACGAATAGTTTCTAGAGAGCTGGAGTAATGCGGTGGGTAGCGGTCTGTGTTCAGTTTTATGGGCAGCTAATAAAGTTTGCTTCCACGGGAAATGTTATTAAATTCGAGACGTAGGACGTTGACGGAGTGCCACTGTCTGTAGTTATGGAAGTCAGCCCGGGAGCATGGATTAAATTGTAGTTTTAGATTTAATCTAAATTGTTTAGACACAGCAAACCGTTAAGGGCAGACTAGAGCTAATCATTTATGATTTTGTTACTGCATTTCAATACACTTCTTGTTAAATCTTTTTAACCGATTTCTGATACACAAATTTTCGAATATTAGCTTTATTAAGAAGAATCTCGCCACAGGAATTAGCTCTTCTATTCGGGCGATACTTGTCCACTCCCTTGACTAATATACAAAACAGAGAAAAATATACGGAGCTGACAGTTCATCTTTAGTAGTGCAGCATGGCTGTGTAGGAAGAAGACGAATGAACTGAAAAGATGTGACTGGTCTGGTGATCTAATTTGCAAAAATATTTGTTTGAAATTATCCCATAGTTCATATTATATTTTCTTTTTTTTAGAACCACTAACAAAAGAAACAGATTATAAACTCAGATTGCTTTCGTCAAGGATACTCTTTATCTTTCCTTTTTTATGAATGTGTTTAAGTTTCAAAAGTAGCAAACAACAATTTTTAAGTCTTGGCTCCTGGTGTACAAATCGTGTCGGCTGGCGAGTATCCAGGCGTCGAGCGATGTTAAGTTGCATTAGGTGCCTGTCACGCCATCTTGCAACGTTTGAAGTCGCATCTAACACGGCTTCGTTTTTCTGACTCTCGTCTATTTTGTTTCCTTTTCTCAGAATCTAGTTTTCTAGAACGTTCCTTTAAATTTTAAAGAGATGGAGGTGTTTTATTTTGTGTTTAGAAGTTCTGTATGGTGGTATGTACTTTTGTGGGACTTTGTCTAGGTGGGTACCACTACACAGTCCGCTATTTGGCCGCCTAGCAGCAGTGTCTGCATAGCTGTATTCTGGTTGTAGATCGAGGTAGTCAGTATAAAAAATAATATTTAATCATAATTACGTATTCAATTGTTTCTTTTTAACATTGCTCCAGGATTTTCTCTAGTATGGTGGACAATTTATAAACATAATAATTTAACAGAATGCTCAAACACACAGAAAAAAAAAAGAATCTGTGGATTACCCTTTTAGGAATCAAACGCAACACTAAGCGCGGAAGGCGAATCGCTCAACTGCTACGCCAATCGAGTCCTCAAAAAAATGTTTTATGTATATAATGTCTTCTTCACAAAAATGTTCAGTGTTAATTAACATTATGTTACGACATAAAAAGAAAACTATAGAGTACAAGTAAATATCAATAACAAGTTTGCTGTTAGTGGAATGTGAAGAATGTGGAGTATGCGGGGTTAAGACGGCGGGTACATTGCTCCCTACAATATTACAAGTGAAGCCGCCGGCGATGATAGTATTAAAATAACTGCTTATGTACCCATTTTGCCTTTTTGTTTGTCTGAAGTGCTTTTGTTATTAAAATATAAGTATCTAGGTTTTTACTATGGGTATGTGTCTCGCTGCAGAGTCAGAATAAAAGAAGATTGTATTTGCAATTTTTTTTTCACACGTTTATTTTTTTTCTTCGTACTAACTGTAACGGTTCTGTTTTACATTCTAAGGATAGGCACTAACTATTAGGTAAATTCTAAAATGGAACAGGTTATGCATGAAATAATCTATGAGGTAAGGTAAACGGAAAAGAAAACAAATTTTATGCTCACTACTTATAACTTTGATGATTTCGCAATTCCCGCGGCCATTCCATAGTCCATAGACAATTGTAATGGTGTCAGAGTTTAAACCAAACCTAATATGGCTTTTTACACCATTGAAAAATCTCTCAGGTGTGCTGATTTCCTCACATTATTTTCCTTCACCGTTTCAGCAAGTGATAATTAGTTTCTAATTCGCACATAAATCTGAAAAGTCGAATGAGAATAGCCGTAATGGCAATGTTAATAAAACACAGTTCAACTAAACTGTGCCAGTTAAACTAAAGAAACATTTACGATACTTTCGTTAACTTTGCAGTTTACTTGATGGGCAAGTTAAACTAAGAGAGGAAATGTTTTAAAACGGCTAAGAAACAAGTTTGGAATTAAGAGGTCGTAATGTATTATTTATGATACAGTTAAGAAACTGCATTTGGTTCTGAATTTGAAATTGTAGCTCAGAATACTAAGAAAAAGAGTGTAGGTATACAGGGTTATTTGTAAAACACCCGCAACCTGAAAAGGGGTCATTAAACTCATCATTATGAACAACTTTTACTATAGGACCAACCCTGAAATCGCAAAAAAAAATCAGCTATCCCATACATTTTGTTGAGTTATGTGAACATAAATGTATGGAACAGCAGAATTTTTTTTGTGACCCCTGTATTATTTTAATTTAGCTTTAATATTATAATAATAAAGAGAGATATTATTATAATATTAACTACTAATGGCTTTACTCACGGATTGATTTCGGGATTGCCCGACTAGTCAGTGAGGTTAGTGACGTCGCGTCGCGGCGACTACACTCGCTCTTGAAAATGGACTCCGTTTGCTTCCGAACCTAGTTGGGCATTCCCGAAATCAGTCCTTGAGTAAAGCCCTTAGTATTTTTTAATATATTAGTATGACTCACAAAAGTTAAAATTCCAAAAGAGATATCATTAAAACTTTGTTAAAATCAAGTCGGAAAAAAATATATCAAATAGGACCCATACGGAAAAAATAATTCTTAACTACCAAAGACTTTTACTTTTCCCATAAACAAGTACACTAAGAATGCAAGTAAATAATATTTACATAAAATTTACGACCAATCATTCTGTTGTCAAAGTTTTACTGCCGTTCAAGTATATTTACCGTTCTTCCCAAGATATTTGAATAACAACATGTCGTAAAAGCAAGTAAATACGAACTGCTCCGACAAAGAAAAGTTCTAAACTCATTTCTCAATGTTTTTGTAATAATAACTAGTTTAGTTGTTGTAATAATACAATTTGTTGTTGCACAACAAAAAATACGGTAATTGTTAATTTCAAGTTACATGGCGGTTTCTTTTTCTTTACTTCAAACTAAAAATTGTAATGGAATTGCCTGAAGAAAGAAAAAAGGAAATATTTATAAAACTAGCTCAAAACCACAGTAAGGCCCTGTTGACAGTCTACGAATAGGCTCTACCTGCTAAATAAATTTAAAAATGGAACAAAATTTGTATGAAATGTTCTGTCAGATAAGGTCACTAACTAGTAAACAGTAAAAGAGATTAAAAATAACAAAATAAGATTTAAATAAGAAAGAAGAAAGTAGTCCATAACAATAAATAATATGTAATTTCTAGAAGACACATACCTATTGACATGACACTGTAAAATAATATAATCATTTTTGGTAATGTTACTGTATACACGTGATTACCAAAAGCTACTACGTGTCGCCTACGCCGTAGCTTAGCTACAGTGCTACGCCAGTACGTCGTAGCAAATATAATTTCTTTTATATTGCCCATAACGCGTATAGAAGGTGATGAGCTAATGTAAAAGAAATAAAAGAAGAAAGAAAAGTTTTTATTCCCCCTGGGCAGAGGTACAGACAGCGTCATTAATTGGTGACCCATTCGTTCAGAAATATTATTATAACATACTAGCTTGTTTTTTAATGTTTATTTGTATATAGTGTTGCTCTACGATAGAGGTATAATAAACTTTGTATACAACATAAAAATTAGTTCTATCAACTCAGATTTGACGGAAGTTATATTCGGCAGGGGTCACCAATTAATGATGCTGCATGTATATAGTTCACATACAAAAATAAATAAAAAGAAAGACGAAGTACATAGATAGTTATATCACCATTGAGTGGACTTAAGACAGCGGGACACTGCGATGCGGCTGACCGCAAGCTAGAGGAGATGGCGTGATGAATTAGATAACATGAACGATTAATGACACACTATCATTTTGGCCCCAGGTATCTTTTACCTACTAGCGTCAGCAATGACTCAGCGACCCAAAGGGGATTTTGGCTTCCAACACAAAAAGCCACCTCTCATTCTTATTTTAAGGAACTCGTCACCAATTAGCTGTTTTATGGCTGTTCCGGTTTTTTTCTACTTTGTCTCTTTTCGGTCTAATGTTTCCAATTTATGTAAGTTTAAAGTAAAAATGCACTGCGCTTGACCAAAGCCACGAGCGCCTCCTGCCGAAATGAAATATTTATTTCTAACTTATAAAGATCCTGGAAGGGATGATCCCTGGATAATTATCCACGCGCAGGACCTATTATAATAGGTCCCGCTCGTAATTGAATATATAAATAGTTTTGTTTTAGTTAATGATTTAAAAAAAAAACATTAATGTTCATGTCCTGCACAATATTTGCCTCGGAAACCGTGTGTTGTCGGTGTTTCTTGCTCTTTAAATAGAACAAAACTTGTCAAAGATAGATTCTTATGTTATTATTAACAAACAACTGTTAGGTGTGTTCCATCGTTACGTAGACCACAACGGCGCTTACCATCAGGTACATTATTTGGATTTAGATATTATTGAAAAAGAAAAAAAAAGGTGTAGGTGAACATTTAAGCATTTACTTCAAAGAAATTATACCTATAGAACAACCAATTTCAAAGCAACGTTCCAAAGTGTACACATAACAATATTATGGGAAACGTCTCGAACAATAAACGCTCAATTTTATTACGACCCGCGCCCGTAAACACGACACTGACTAAAACCCTCAACAGTTTTGTATAAACAATAACAATTGCTACAATTATATCAACACAACACCTTTGAAGGGTTAAGCAGTACGGCGAACAATTCCTTTTTACAATTTATAAAAAAAAACATAAATACTTGTAATTTCAGAATATAAGGTATTACCCTAAAACAACCCTGAAGTAGATACTCGGAAACGCGTGTTTATTTATCGACCCTGGATGGAGTGAATAATTAAAATTCGTATATTATTTTTCTTCCAATTTTCCTTGGCTGTGTTTTTATTAAAAAAAAAACATATATTATATAAATACACGATAGTAAACATAATAATTATAATGTCTTTCTGGCCGAATTACGGTCACAGCGGCCAATCGTCACGGAGATTAGCCATCGACGCGGGAGATATTATAGTGCACAAATGCTTGCGCAAACATAGGTGCACTCTCTATTCCCTCACTCTCATAGTCCGATGGGACGGCAATCCGACACGACCGGAGAAGATCAGGCGCAGGGCCAACGGCTTTACGTGCTTTCTGAGGCACGGAGTAAGTGATAATTAATTTATAAAACGCACATAACTTACGAAAAGTCAGAGGTGCGCGCCTTGGGTACGAACCTGAGATCTCTGACTTACCAGTCAACGGTCAACACCACTAGGCTATCACGACTACAACAATATCAAAGTCATTAAAAATGTATAATATATCGCATCAATTTAACTCTGTCTTTAGAATAGTTTACATAATCTGATCTTGTCCTTGAAATCTACGTAATATAAACGAGTACCTAGACCCAAATAGCTGTCTTCTCTAGACGCAAACCACGAGCTCCATAAAGATTTTCACAGCACTTCTTCACTCTTGGGACTCGTAACAGCTCTTAAGCCCACCTCTCCTCATTTTTACGATCGGGAACGGACAGCTTTATTCCTACTTACCCCAATTATTTCACTGTACTAACTCTCCTATGATTCTGATTTGATTGAAATGCTTACATTGCGAAAAGATTACTGAAACTTAGCACTAAACCGTTTTATGACGTCACAAGATTTGTTCACTAAAAGTTATGGGGCTCGGATAATTTCGGCTACTCTCGGGTATCCTCGGCTGGTGAGGGCAAAAATTGAAACATATAAATGGTACGGATTGACGTTTATACGTAAAACGGGGGAAAGATGATGAATTCGTATGTATTTACATAATTCGGTGCTTATGTTTGAGTGTTTTTTCATGTTTTACATACGACCAGGTTAGGGAAATGTATGGTGTTACTTTATTTTTCAGTTATGTTTACCTACCTGGCTTAGAGTTTATTATTCTATGTTTCTAATGCGTCACTTCCTTAATATGGTAACCCTATCTGTATTATTTACTTGACTTAAATTATTAAAAGATAATTTAATTGCGTCCTGCGATACTTAACAATGGATTTCCTACTGTGTCTCATTTCTCGACCTTATATGAATTACTATATCTAATAACCAATTGAGACTTTGTGAAGCATTTTAACAAACACATCAATTTATCATTTAACGTCACACTCATTATATTGTAACTAGAATTCATATCGGACATACAAAATTTTTTAGAAGACATTTTTTTTACTTCTTCTGTAAAACTAAGCTTATGCAAAAATGTGGTTTTCACTCTCAAGCGACGAAATGCAGTTTCATCCCAAACCATCTAAAATAAACAAACTACAGCGAGAAATAAATCTATTAGTGCAAGCGCACTCACGAAGCCAACGCTATTTATTCCCGTCTCATAAACTCATTTCATTTTTCAACGTCTCGTAACGCATAATTTTATATACAAGGAAGAAAACCGAGACCCTTCCGACTACCTTTACATCTCCACAAACATAAATCGCTATTTAAAAAAAATAAAACAGCACAACTCTGCCAAGAAAGCTTTCACCACAAGCATTTCTGAACGTGGTTTAAATCGCTCCTCAGAGATATACAAGCCTCATCATTGAAAATGAACCTTAGAATAAATTGAATAGAGTTTAACTTCGCTTGCTGATGAGTCTCGTACTTCATATGACATACGCAAAGAAATCCCAGCTTTACACAAAACGCAGAATGTGTATTTTCGTAAACACCGCGGTATGCCCCGGCACCGCCTGTCAAAGCTTCCAGCGCTGGGATTCGGCTGGCAGAACATGTCTTATAGTCAACTTGTTTATTGTCAAGAATTGGTTAAAGTAGTGACGTTTCCCGCATCCTTTTGATTCCCGTGAATTTTGTATGGAAAGTTTGTAAATTGAATTTATGAAGTACAGTTGGGAAGGAAAATATTCGTATTAGAGACGAGCTTGGCGAGCCTGTTTGTTCCACTTAAGGCTGTACGTTAAATTTAATAATGCCAGTACTTCGTATAATACTAGGATTAAACTTTATTTTTAAAGAAGATGTTATGTTACATTATTTTTAGTGCAAAACTGCAACGTTTTTCATTTAGTGTTGCTTAGCTTGGAGGTATTTGGATAAGACTCTCATCACAATCTTGAAAATATTATGAGTTGCTATTAAATTAGTAATAATGAGATCGAAACACAAAAATGAGACAGAAATAATTTAAAGTTATTGTCAGAATCACAGTTAAAAGAGAAGTGATTTTTTTTTATGAATCTATTGTTTTGTTCAATTGGACGTTAACGTACTTTTGTAGTTCTTGAAATTTTACTAATACAAACGTGTGTTACTAATATTATAAATACAAACGTGTGTTTGTTGTTTTGCCCTCATTTTACGCAGCAACGGAGCAAAGTATCAACGTGATTCTATTCAAAATATTTTGATTGGTAGAGCTAAATGTAACTGTATCGATAATTGTCAAGTGTCAAGCATAAATGTTGCAAGTTCACATAATTTCTAAAACCTGCAAGTTCATAACCTTTTTTAAAGTCTAAATTAAAGCACACCCCACACGCGATCAGCTCATGTCTGTTTTATTTTGCACTCGAAGTTAAAGCGATGCACTAAAATTTTACACACCCCGTATCAGCGTCTCAGGGCGATAGGTATTAAGGTGCGCACTGTTTAATAGACCATTTTAGCCATTCCCCTTCGAACGGCCGCTGCGGGCTTTCACCAGTTTAACTCAAACTATGCGCAGTTTAGCCGGGAACTGTTGTAAGTTTTGATAATTTCAGTTTTGTTTGGTAAAGTTTTGAATAAAGGATATTTCTTGAAGAGTTGAAAAAAGTTTTGCCGCTCGCAGAAGAAATGAATTGTTAAGTCTGGAAATGTTGGTTTGTAACTAGATTGAGATTGCTTTCCATAAAACCACATTTTATTGTTTATTTTTGTAATTTTCACAAGACATTATAGCTTTGCCTATTTACATTTCTAAACCCGCACCTAGATTGTGTTCTTTCTCTTACAATTATACACATGTCTGGAAGCGGCATAAGAATACGAAGAAATAAAGCAAATGTATATTTATATTGTAATTCTTGAATTACAGGAACGTGAGCCCGAATAACTAATATCTTAGTTAAGCGAATATAAATATACATATTCTTATGTATATTGTCGCTCCATAAAATATATTTACAGACTTTGAACATGTTTATATATTACATACACAATTACACATAGTCATCCACTGTGTTGTACTGAACAGTAATATTTTGTTAACCTTAAAAAAAAAAGACAGTGTGTGTCTGCGGCATTGTAGCTCCCAAACGGATGGACTGATTTTGATGTACATTTTTAAAAGATGACATGATCGAAAGTGTTCTAGCTAAAAAAATACAACGGATGTTTTTAATTTTTAAATTTATACTTGTTTTGTTTTTCAACTCACTGTGCTATCTAAAAAGGCAAATGTTTTGAAACAAAAAATACCGCTGAAATTAAGAACTAAGAAATATTAAAATCTAAGCATCATTGTCATTGTCTCTTTCTCTACTTTTGTACCTAAAACATGTAAAAATAATAGATCAACGTCCACTACTCCACGTTACCGGACCATTAGCGCTCGAGTTCTTTTTGAACGAGTGATGTATAGCGCTCTTGATTTATGTGCCTCTAGACATGGAAGCGTTTTGTTGCTTTCTAGGAATGTCCTTGTACAGTTGACAGCACGTGACCGAACACTTTTGTTGAAAAATAGTACTTATTTCTATAGAGACAAGGTCTATAAAAATACCATTGATTTTCTTTTACATGTAGGTACAGTGTAGTTGGGATGTAAGATGTTGAGTTGAATTGGTGAAGGTATGTAGTCTAGGTGGTGGTTAGATGACTAGGTTTATATATTATATTTTGTATAAGGTAGGCTTGTAATGCTATCGCTGTCAAAAATTTGGAAGAAGAAGTCTTTTGAAACACAATTGCCTAACCGTTATAAAAACTATAAAAATAGCGAAAAGAGCAGGAATTAAACCTACTGGTAATAAAAGCCACCAGCCGTTCTACTAACTGAGATAATAAAAATCTATCTGACTATTAAGTACAGATTTTTTACATTATTTACGGGAATTGAACTTAAAACAATAATTTTAAGCTAATAACTTTCGTAAGTCATTTATATAATTTAAATAATTATTACGACTTTACTCACGGGTTTATTTCGCGACGCCGCGGCCGCCACCGCGTGACTACACTCACTCTTGAAAATGGACTCAAAACTCAAAAGTTCCAATCTAGTCGGGTAAACCCGATATCAATCCGTGAGTAAAGCCGTAATAGTATTTAAAAACAGCCAATCAACAAAATATTTTACAGTAATCTCTAACCACACTACTCTATATTGCTTCTAAACGGTAATATTAACAACTGTAGCATTAATCAACAACTACATATAATCAATACGCCGGCGCCGCCGATAATAAGCTCATTTGAGCGTCTTCCTAATTAAATTACCTATTGTTCACTCAACTAATACGTATATTTAGCTGTGCAATATATTATACTAGCTTTCCCTCGTGGTTTTGTTCACGTCGTCTGTGGGATTTAGTCAGATTTGTATACCTAAGTAAAAAATAAACTTCCTCTATTTTACTCTTTACGGATTGATTTACCAAAAACGCTAGAATAAAATAGGTTTTTTATTTAAAATTTGTTAATTAATTACAAATTTTTATATCTCTATCTTCAAAATTATATCAATTTTATAAATTCAAATATTAATTAGTTAGTGGAATATAGCTGTGATAGCCTAGTAGTAGGTATGACCGTTGACTGGCAAGTTAGATGTCTTAGATTTGAACCCAGGGCACGCTCCTCAGGCTTTTCGTAAGTTATGTGCGTAATAAAAAACAATTTTATCACTTGCACGGTCTAATTTCTCTCCGATCGTATCAGAATGCCATCGCATCAACTATGAGAAAGTACCTGTGTTTGCACATACATTTGTGCACTATTATAATATCTCCTAGAATATAAACTTTGTAAAAAGTACATGCTTTACCAATATCAACATGCTCAGTCTCAACAGCATATAATATATTTTATCAGTGCAATATTTTTAAAAAAAGCGTCAATAAAAGCCGCAGAAACTCTTCCTCATTTAAAGTCACAGTGCCAGAAACTGCCAAGCGTTGGCAAGCCAAGACGTACTACCGCCATCTAGTGGTCATAAAACCCCATCGTTTTTACGACAATCGTTCTTTGCGTCATCAAATTGAGTCACAGAATAATTTTATAGTGTCACCCGTTTAAATTCGCGCAAAAAAAGGAAAGTATCAAAACATCTTCTTCGTCTTGTGATGAACAACCAGCCTGGTGTCAGAGTTTTAACCACATGAAAGCCTACGACAGGGTTGGCAATTTTTTTTTTGTGAAAGTGCCATATTTTATATACTTAACAAATTTTAATAATAATGTTCCCATGACGTGCTGTCAAAGAATCTTAACTTATTGATGTAATGGGCAGGAAATCAGTTCATATCACCGTAAGGAAAATTCCCTACATACAGAAGATTTTTTAAATTCAAGTACATCCATTCTTTAATCATTGGCGTGCCAAGAATGCCATTGGTTCACCATCCCTGGCCAATGACATGGCTTTACATATCATTGCAAATATACTACATGTGTATTACTCACGATATTTTAAACAAGTCATAATTAATTTCTAATATGCACAAGACTTCGAAGTCAGTGCTGTGCGAGCCTAAGCTAAATAATTTTGGTACCTTTGACTTAGCAGTGTAACGTCAATGAATTCAACGATTATGATTTATAATCTCACCACATTACAATATTATCATAAATTTATATCTCATGCAAGAAGGTAATATTACGACCATTTTAAAAGCTATAATTGATTAAAGTTGCTTCACATTGCACTCACTACATCTATCTTTTTTTTTAAACACAACAGACAAGGGGCAGAAAATTAAACTGTCAAATTTTCTGTGCCCTCGTGACGTAAAATTAAATCGGTTCATATCCATTCATATCAATAGCTATGACGGAGTAATTTGACAGGTCTAAATATCATCGTTCCTTTTTATACGATTGCGATTTGAGGGATTACAACATAGACATGCTTAAATACTGTTCTATAACCAACCTAGATTAGTATAATAGGAGAAGGATATTAATAAGATGGAATTTATGAATTTGACGAGATTTTGCGAAAAAAACGTAATTTAAGCGCTGAGTAAGCTAGGTTTTAAATAGGTATTACTACCTCGATTTCCTAATGGTACTCGTAGATGACTAGATTATGTAGTCAGAAAATTCCAGCTTTAAATGAAATTAGATTCAACCTTGGGAACGTTGCCTACAGGTAGCGGTCTTTTGGATTAAGTTTATCTTTTTAATTAGTTTATATAGATAGTTTATTTCTAGGTGTATATATATAGTTAGTTATAGTTATAGTTATTTTTGTGCTCGATCTTTGTAGTTTAATAAATTATATGTTTAAAATTAAACCAGTTGCTACGTGGCGCCACCTTAAAAACGTTGACTCAGGAAATCGGAGCGCTTTATGTATTCTTCATCTATAAACTCGCTGAAGTAAATTGTAAACATTGTCAGTTTGAGCTGAGTCAACTGTTTTGTCCAGACGAAACTGTATTGTGTTATATTTTTTTCTGCGTTTGATGTTCAGTAATTTCTTACACAATACTTACACCGTCAGCCGTAAAATATTTACGATTTGAGCACAATTTGCTTTCATTGTCAACACGCTCAAGTTGGGCCATACGTGATATGCAATTATGTGCGGTATTAGCGTCGTATAAGGGCGCTGATGGCTTGTGAAATTACGCCATTGGGGTATATAGGTCGGTCGATTGTCCTGTCAATACCTGCCGGCTGTCAGGGAGTGAATATATTGATGAACTGCATACGTACATACACGTTCTGAATTAGGTCTATATTGGGTATTTGTTCAAGTAGTAATAAACATTATTAACTAATGAGGTTTCTATTATAAACCTAATATTGCACTCTTGGATCCTTTTGAGTTGCAAAAAAGTTCGCATTCTTACAGAGCTAAGTAAGAGTTTATAAAAAGTCCCTCATTTAATGTTCATTGGTGTGCGCTCTATGTTTTTTGTTGCTATGGCCCAGTAGGAATGCCTAGTAGGTAATATTTCGATATGATTTTCCGTGAAAATAAAGCTTACGATTAAAAAATTGTATTCAATTTAGAGCATCGCCATGTTTTGTTACACACAATAAGCAGAGGGCTCCAGCTGTCACTTAAAGAAGTTATCGTCATGCCGTGGAGGCTTTATAGACTGTTTTATAATTCCAATAGATGTCGCAAGTTCTCTATAAATTTTTTGGGAGAATTTTGAGAATGAAGAATGAGAGCTTCTGATATATTTAGTTAGCTACAAAATAGCCAACTATTGTGTTCAAAATAAACTATGATTGATTATGAATAAGAATAGCTATAAAGATCAGCTGTCAAAATAAGACCCGTTTTTGAGCTATTCAAACAAATTTTCTTCACGAGTAAGCGTGCTCGTGTAGTGAGTTGCGCCTCTCATCTCATATTACCCCAACGTTCAAACAGATTATAACATCCCAAAGATTGCCAAACCCCAGAATATTACGAATTGTTTCGCAAAAGATTAATCATTCAACTTTCCGATATGAAATTAGAAGACTGGTCTGTCAAAGGGCGTACCCAAACTCGATCCTATCACAAAAAGTTAAATGGATACATTTTTAACAAGTTTTCTTGGCTTGTCCCGCGGGATTCGGCTCAAGTCACGGATTTGTTGAATAATGAAAAGTGATTGTTTTCTTGATATAACTTTCAGCATGAGTTTCAAGTAAAAATAATGATGTGTGAACTGTGTAAAGCAAATTAAATTTGGAGAAGTAATTGCAATCATATTCGCTATTTATTGTTGTTTGATCAAAAAGTAGTTAAACATATATTTTAAAACATCGCCGCCATCATTACCGTCCAGTTCCTGTAATTCTTTAACCACTCCAAACTGAAAAATAAACTGATTTATGAAATTCATTAATAAAAATTATCAATTAATAATAATATGTATTAAATTGTGAAGTTCCACGAAACTTTTTAAATCCTATAGATTTTTATTCTCCTCCTAAAATAAAATCCTAAAATATTTTGCGAGTAATTAATATATTTAAGTAATTAGTAAGTTATTATATATTTAACCTCCACAAATACACTGTCTAATCAAAACCCAAAACAAATAAGCTGATAATATTTATAATTTAATTCAAAAAACGAACATGCGTATATCCAAACTCCTGTTAAATAAAACTCCATCGAGCCGTCCAATTACAATAATCGGTAACCAGTTTACCCACAACTTGGAACCCTTCAACAAGTTTGATCATATTTTCATATCGCTCCCTCTTCTCTCTTGACCCAAAGAGGGTTCCCAAAGTATGTTTTTTCATAAGTTTTAATCAAAATATTCGTCCCGTCACTCATCCCGTGACGAGGTGTCTGTTTTATTAACATAATACCGTCTTATTCTCTTCTATTGTTTATAAATTTTTTCACTGAGTTTTGGAGGTTTATTAGAAATGAAAGTGCTATTTTTTTAAGCCAATCTTCAGAGATGGATTCTGTTGTGATGAGAAAAAAAGATAACATAATATGACAGCTAACTAATAGATATAGAGTAAGCTTCACGCAGATGATGAAATTGTAATAATTTTATAATTATTCGCAGATAATTTTGAGGGCAAGGCAACTTAAGCCATCTGGGGCGGCCACGTATGAATGGATCGATCTAAATCAGAAAGAATAGTTATTCTATAATAAAATAACATTTATATATTATTACGGCATTACTCACAGATTAATTTAGGGAATGCCTGATTATTTTCGAACTCAAACGGAGTCAATTTCCACGACCGAGTGTAGTTACACGGCGGTGTCGCGGGACTCACTCAAACTAGTCGGGCATTCCCGAAATTAATCCGTCAGTAAAGCCGTAATAATATTTAACAATAATTTGATAAGTATGACTCACGAAAGTTATTATTATAAAATAACATTTATATTTAAAAATTAAAATTAAACAATGTTACAGAATTTTAGACTGTTTTGAAACCCTTGGGAAACCGCAAACCATAAAACGGCATCGTCGCGCGTCGGCTAAAAAAAGTGTTTGAGAACGCGTCCATTAGATCGTTGGCTAAAAGTCGGTACGTCGGCACAAAGCAGTCTAGATCAAAGGGATAGATCGACGCTTTTACTCAGTGATTGCTATTTTATGTGAGATGAAGTCCAATTATTCCATGGGCTTATTGTTGATCTTTTCATAGTAATGAAGCTCGTTTTTGTAGATTTTTGAATTGTATTGTGTGCTCCAAACGAGGTTTTTGGCAAATTGGGTCAAATGTTTGTGAATATAATTGAGGAGGCAATTGGCTGTGAATTAAGTTTTTGGCGTCTATTATTAGATGTGAAATTGGAGGCCATTAATACCCTCCAACTTTACGAATAGAGTTCACTTTTTGTTATATTTAGGGGAAGTAGGTACAGATTTTCCTCATTTTTGAATATATATTATTTACCTTTGTGATAAAAGGAACGAGGAATATAACCGGTCGGTTATTTTGAGCTCGAGAATTTTTGGACCTGCTAAATTAATTTCAACTTGAATAAACATATATGTAGTTACACTGTTTTAAACTTTTACGGTTTTTAACAACTCTAATTGACTTTTAAAATTCCACAAGCAAGGACGCCGGCGACGCGTAACGATTGATTTCGTATTGTGTCTAATTTCGAGGTGTTTGACGGCCGATATCTGATACTTTTGCAACCGCCATGATCGGGGATTGACTGAAGAATGCGGGTAGGTAGAAAACAAATAACGAAAGCTCAATTTATAACAAAATTACGAAGGATATCCCATGAGTGATAGTTAAAGTATATTATGTACCGACTGCAAACGGTAAGTTGTCGCTCATTATGGCGTTCTATGGGGGAGGCCTACGTTGAACAGTGGAAGTCTTCCAGCTGATGATGATGATGAAGATGATGACTACAGCTATAGAAACTATTTTTTTTCAAACAATTTCGCTTGACGATGATATCGCCGTGTGGAGACATCCTCGTTTAGTTACTATTTAATTGAATAGTAATATCAGCAATGGGAAATATCGTCCATGGAGGTGGTCCCTTAATTAATTAACATAAATAACAATATCCTAATTCAAGTTTCTCCTATTTTAATTTTTTTTTTTCAAATTTGTCAGTTAAAGAAATTCTCTCAAGTTTTAAACTTCCAAGTCATGTAGGTACTCATATAACAATAACAAACATTATGAAAGTGTCAATACCAGTGTTTATAACAAGCAACAAACTCATACAAGTGTCTTGTGTTACAAAAGCTGAGTGAGTACAATTGAAGAATAAGTTCGTATTGTTGGAGAGAATAATAACTGTAGGTACCACCCCGAGAGTTGGGAATCGGGATCGAAGAAAAATGTTTGATAAGGAAAAATTATTGTTGATTAAATTCGCTTTGGTGATGCAATTTTTGCCAACGTTTTTTGTTAAAATTGTATTTTGAAATATATGTATAGGATATTTCTTTAGACTAGTGTATTTAATAAAGTTATGAGATAACAAGGTCGTTCTTACTAATAATAGCGGTAAAATTTGACAAAAATTTTTACAATTAAAATTAAATGCGAGATAAAATCTATAGTCAAACAGATCACAGGTTTTGTAGAAAAATGTATGTATGTGTATTCACAAACTAAAAGCGAGATCATCGGGGTATGGTTTTAGCTGGTACGAGTCCAGCTCTAGTATACTTCTCTACCCATCCCTAATTGAAGGAAGTCAATGAGGATTCCACATCTCAAAAGAAGTGGTCTAAGTTCCTGATTTCACTGTCGGAATATTCCAAGTATAAGCAAGGAGAAGGAAGTTGATATTAACTGCTCACATGAACCGTGTCGACAATTCAAAGTAACAACACGTCGGGCAGTTCCAAACTCATCAGCAATAATCACACGAGGCAACATGGCTAAAACTGCCATACAACACATTTTCCTTCATTCACACACAGAATCTGTTGCACACAACATGCCCATAAAACACAGTGCGATGTCTTGTAGCCCATAAGATCAACAATGGACGAGTTAGGGACAATATGGCCGCACGTGGAGACTACCTACAGGGAAAATTGCTCTAGTTATGTGGTAAAGTGTCTTGTAGGAAAATAGGTACTATATAAGATGATAGAACAAGAGAATAAAAGGATTGTGACACTTGCGCTGTATGTCTTATTTGGTCTTAAGAATGCAGTTTAGTTTATTGCGGTTTAAACTCTGACACCAGATTGTTCATCAACCATACGATAAGAAAGAAGAAGAAAGAAGTTTAAAAAAATATGAAATAGAATGATAGAACTTTAATGTTGATTATAAAATGTTCCCGTCAAAAGTAGCTCAGCGTTTGAGATTTGTCGTTTACCTTTTTGTGTATTGTGTGCATCATAAACTAGCTTTAACCCGGAGCGTCTCCCGCGTGGAGGTCGGACTAGAATATATAGTAGGGCCCTATATCACAATTCAGGTCATGGTGTACCTGTGTACAAATTCTTCCAGCAGTTATGGCGTGATTGATACACAAATATCTGAATTCACAATCCAAACCTTTACAGAATTGGGAATGAAGGAATAGATAGCGTACCTGTGTTTGCAATGCACACGCACTTTGTGCACTGCGTATATCTCTTGCGTAGTTAGCTAGTCAGAGTTGTCATTTGGTATTATATTTTTTTACCTCAAGACCTCTGCAAAGCCCTTCACCGTGACGTTGTTATTTCCTCAAAAAATAACATATTCAGCAGCTTACTAGTTATAAATCACGTTTACCACCACATCAGCGGCCCATAAAGAATACTACATAAATATTTAACGCCAATTGATATTCAGATCGGCCGATAAACAAATTATGATTGGTGCATCACATTTGATACGCCATAATAATCTTTATAAGCATATCTTTAAGGGCGTTTGTGTGATTTACTGTTATTATCCTGGTTGTGATTATGTGTTACGGGGTGAAGACGTTGCGTTTTATTGGTTTTTAAGGTTCGTGGTGTTTATGACAAATCAATTTTTTGTTTATAAAATATGGTGTAGGACATAAAATTGGTGATATGGGTGAAATTGAGTTGTCAAAAGATTATTCATATTATATTCCCTTTTATAGAGATTTTATGGTGTACAAGAATTTTATATTGGCTTTTTTTTAAGTCACATTTTATGTGTGAAAATGTAAAGAGGGTGAGGTTAATTTTTATGTATTTAGTTGATTATAATATTATTATGTAGTTGATATTTATGTTTTTTTGATATTTGATATATTTTCTCAAAAGAATCATTTATAAGAGGGGCAATATGTAATATAATATTATCGCAACAACACGATACTGGAAAAAATCATAGTGTATTTTTAAAGAAAAATAATTAACGCCTAAAATTCAAATTAAAATCACGCTAAATTACCTTATTTCACGTTCTTAAAACCTAACAATTATTTGGTTCTAAAAATAGGCTAATATTCCCCCAACTTACCTCCGGCAGCTCAGTAATTGTAAGTGGTGGTGTCAGGAACGATTGCCGTCAGTTGTCGGCAATAATTAGGCAGCAACAGAACAATGGCTGGACGAGATGGTCGGATCGCGTGACTGCGGCCGACAAATGCGAACGTAGGTTAAGGTGTTCCAGACTAGCTGGATGCGTGTTCTTAGTTATAAATTATTATTGCATTTTTGAAGAGAAATATATTGTAGTCGAGTTATTACTACGCTAAAAGAAGGTTGTATTCTAGAAGTCTTAATTAAAATGACGTCAGAACCTTAGTGTTGCGTATTTTTTTATGAAGTTAGTCAAGATTTTTTTGTAATTTTTTTGACATGTTAGCTCATTTAATATAATTATTTAATAAGAAAATTTGAAAAAATAACAACTGATACGGATTGGGATTCGAAACCACGATCTTCAACGTACCGTGTTGACGCTCTGACCGCTAAGCCACCGTATCCGGGTTTAGATACCATGATTCAGGTAGGATACGGTAGCTTAGCGGTCAGAGCGTCAACACGGTAGTCGAAGATCGTGGGTTCGAACACCATCCTTATCAGTTGTTTTTTTTTCATATTGTGCTTGTTTACTGTCAGGTATTTCGCAAGATCGTTTTCCAGTCTATTTAAACACAAAACAATTGCAAAACGCAGCCAGTAGCGTTAACTATCAACGCAAAGCTATAGACTTTTTTTGTATCGTTAAGTACTTAACGTTACAAAAAATGACCTTATCCTGTTTTGACCTTGATCCTGTTCTTCGCTAAGTGACCTTTTTGTCTCTGTTCCTTCTAAAAGGCTTGATTACGTTTCCGCTACGCCTGTTACAAGATTGGAAATGCTATCTAAGTAACCGTGTTAGGTTGAAAATATGATCGTGTGTCGAGAAAAGGTACTGTCACGCTTAGTTAGGTTTTACAACAAGACAATTCAATTTAACATTATATCTTTTATGCAGAAGTGTTGAGCAAAGTTAGGTATATTGTTGAGCAAATTTAGGTTGTTTTGTTAGAAAAAAAACTTAATTCTATTTAGGTACTATTCTCCTTTTTTCTTTCTTTATCATTATGGTTGATGAACAACCTGGTGATAGAGTTTAAACCGCCCGTAGGCCTCTGATATCGTTTACACACCGTTAAAAAAAAATTTCAGGTGTACTGGCTTCCCCGCGATGTTTTCTTTCATCTTTTTAGCAATTGATAATTAATTCAAAAAGGAGTGGACCATAATGTACCTACAGCGTATAGTTTTTTTTTTATATTCAATCTGTATCATTTACGCTTGTCAAATACAGCTCTGGTATGCGGTTACGGTGGTGACAGCAGCCAGTTTTAATTTTGGCACAACATTATGAGATTAAAAACAAAAAAAAAATTCAGTTTTGTATGACCAGGAATTAATAGAAATAAAAATAAATTATAAGATTGCAACTTAGGAATCTCATTTCAATGGCCAGTAATTATTAAAGAAGACGTTACTACTAATTTAAGTTAATACTGATTTAATATTATTAATTATGTTTTTATTTGTCCCAATATAGATACAAAAAGAGAGATACTCCTATAATAAGCCAACTTACTCAAATACTCGATATGATTTCCATACAAACACTTCATCTAGCAAATCGTTTACGATCACACTCGATTTGCAACTGATTTGATGGACCGACATCAACAGTGTTATCGATACGATTGGAAATCTGACGCTGTACGACACTAATCCATCAAGTGGACACGTCCAACTTTACCAAAACGTTCTGAAACGAACAAAATGTCTACCGTTTTACATTTATCTTGGTATAGTCTGTTGAACACTTTTACACTTTTTTTTTTTTTTTTCTCGACCTAAGATGAATTAATATTTATTTTCATGGCTGCAATTTAATGGCAAGAACCTACTTCCTAAATTTTTTTTTTCAATCAAAAGGATTCAGTCATTTCAACCTTCTTCAGCTCTATGCCAAATTCCTCTAGGATCGGTATATTATTCAATTAAATTCATGATTTTATATACACACATGATGAATAGACATAATTATACACACATATAGACTTTTAACTATAATTTTTATTACAAAACATAGTAGTTTGTCTCTACATTAGATTAAACCACGGCCATGCGTAGTATCATCAGCCATAATATGACAATAAAATAAAATAGGACATGATTTTTTTATAGCTTCCCTTTTGTAAAATTCATGTAATTCGTTCGTGTGGTATGTGACTCATAAAAATATTTGTGAATCCCTGTAATCCTGAGTTGAAAAAAAAAAATCTCAATGATTTGAGTATAGTTGACGCAGCGTATTTCACTCTCCCGTGTGAAGGCCCTCTAACACAAGTGTCGGTACGTAATAACGGGTATTTTGAGTAATTCTCGAAATAACATCATGAAGTATAAGGATAACGTGAATGAGCCTACTGTTTTGTGATTTTCAGTGCTAATGGCCGCCGCGCAGTTTTATTCGGGCTAATAATCCTAATTTAGCGGCCAACTACAGTAATAATGCTTTATTTATTTTTAAGAATATGGCCTGTGCGTGATGTTTGAGCTTTTTATTTCTTATTTAGCAACTAGTTTTGTTTTTGTTAGTAAAGCCTATGTTTTTTAGCCATAGGCTGACTATTTTACGATCATAGTTGTCTTTTAAAAAGAAAAATCGATCTCTAATTACTTATGTAAGACAGAGGTAACGTTTGTATTTGAAAGTAATCGTTTTAATTTTATCTTTATAATAATTTGAGTATCGATCCTTAGGATCATGTATCCCATTAGTATCCGATTACGTGCTAGATTTTTAAATTAGATTAGTAGCAGACTCCAACGAAACTTTTAAAACATAAAGTTAAGAAGATCTTTTTTCTCTCAGTGGCTATGAGATTAGCTTTCCCGCTAAGTATTTCGCGTTCGATCTCCGCGCGTGAAAAAAAAATTCTGTCTGAGTAATGCTTGTGCAATTTTATACTTGTAAATCTTTCCCATGACACAGATAAAACTCTAGCGATCAACACTCTATGTCAGTATTATCCACCTTACGGCAAACCCGAAATACAGTAATTATAATACAGTAGCCACATTCAGACTATATAAATTTTCATTAAAAAAAAGACACAAACAATTAATACCACAGTGAAAATTTAATTTAGTAATATCCTGTTACGCACATCGTGACGTACCATGCTCGTGTAAACACAGCACAACTCTCCAACCCTTACGTGTTTGCTTTTCATAATTCAAACAATTTTAAAGCTAACGTTTTCCATCGCTGTCAGTCCATAACGTCACATTTTCGGCCCGCAAAACGATTTTTACTCTGACACCGCTAAAATCTAAAATTCACCGCAACGACCACACACAGATTTATTAAAATTTAACCGGATAAGTATGAAATTAAATCGCCCTTTTTAGGAATTATTACATTTGTGTTCCCCTGTTGTAAAAAGGCAAAACTTTTTCGTTTGGCATTCTGTGAAGTGGGCTAGTGTAGGGCACAATTTAGAGAGTTGGAAGCGGGCACAAAGCCGCGGCATCCGGGGGTTGGTTTTATGCTTTTTGTTTGTACCCTTAACCCTCACATGTATGTTGCTTTATCAAATTATAGACGTATCTCTTCATTACTTTTACCGTTTGGTAGGTGATAAATACAGAGAGGGTGTTTTAATTTAAAAAAAACGATAAAATAACTTATAAGCACAGTAATCATTCACGCAGATCAATGTATAGCAATATTAGCGGATTTTTTTGTATATTAATGTAGTTTGTCTTCACAGCGGAGGTTTCATCTTTGAGGAGCGTTTTCTTTGCAAAACCTACCTTTTCCTATCCTATCTATCCTATCTTTTGCCAGGTGGAAGTGGTATTGGGCGTTGGTATTTTCGGAGGAGGATAGGATAGAAGTAATAGAAAATAAATTGTATGTCCGTTAACTGGCAAGTCAGTGGTCTCAGGTTCGAACTCAAGGCGCGCTGACTTTTCGTAAGGTATTTGCGTATTATAACTTAATTATTACTTAGGAGTTAGTTTAATTTTATTTTAGAGTAGGTCCAATTTTTATTCTTAATTAATTAAATAATATTATACATACCTATAGGTATCACCTACCATTTATTAGGTATATTATTTTACTCTTGTACTACTAATTAAGATATTTTATTTTGTATTTATTATGTTATTTGGTATTATGTAGTTATTAATGTTTATAGTTTTGCTATTTTATAAGGTATATTGCTTTTAGTTTTATTACTTACTCCTTGCCTCGAAAAGCCGTTGGCCCTGTGCCTGATCTCTCTCCGGTCGTGTCGGATTGCCATCGGACTATGAAAGTGAGGGAATGGAGAGTGCACCTGTATTTGCGCACACATTTGTGCACTATATCACCTGCGTAGTTAGCTAATCACAGTAGATTGGCCGCTGTGACCGTATTTCGGTCAGGAGGACATTAATATTACTTCTATCCAAGTCATGTATCAACAAATTGGCAGTTAAAAAAACACAAGTGTTTATAATATATTATGCTTATAATTACTGTCCTGTATTACACATTATTACAAGTTTATATTTCATTCACGAATATTTATATAACATTCCAAGTGAAGCTCGTTACGGATGGCTCCAGAAGGGAAATGGAAACTCTTAAGAGTTGATTGATGGTGTTTATTCTAAGTTCAATCAAACATCTGCCACTAACTTAAAGTTATTGAGGGAAAAACATTTAAATTTGTGGTGTAGTTGAGAGTCAAGGCCATAAGGATCGAAGTTCAATTAAAGATTTTGTATTTTGCTCGAATAGGTACCTAATTTTGTTATTCTAAATGTTAAGCTTTAGGAATACATGAAGGACATTACATAAAAACGACTGTAATGAAAGAAAATATAATCTAATTCTACTGTGTTTTCATAAAAAATTATGATTCAGAAATAGGTAGGTCACGTCATGTTTGTCTACTCCCACAGACGTCTAGAACAACTCATAATCTCAAAGAGATTAGTATTGACATTTATCAAATACAGGATACAGTCGCGAGCAAAATTGGATGTACATTTTGTGGAATCCAAGTGATGATTTTATTGATAACATTTTATTGATATCACAAATGCAATATTTTTGCATTTTAAGTATTTGAGTTTGTGTTATTGTGGTGAGGAGATCAGTCAGTGAGATTAGTCGTTCTAGCTGCTTCTGGGGTGCAACACATGGAGGTTTCCTTCATGCACCAACACTCGTCTCCCCTACATTCAATTGCCCCGGTGGAACACATGTCACCTGGACACGAATTGCAGTAGCCTATATGGAAGACGCTTAATCGACTTCAGACGCTTATGGGTCACTGCACACATAACTTGGCTAAAAGGGGTATGATTGACAAAACTGAGGTGTTGTGTAAGTGCGGAGCGGCCGTACAGACATGCCACACCTACTTTCTTTCCCGTCCTGTACGACGATGTGTACCCGGCAAGATCTTAACGAGGCGATCGACATGACTATTTAGGTTGCCACAAATTGGTTGAGTAAAAATCGGTCTTCTTTTTTAAGAAAAAGACGAACTTTAAGTATGTACTCTTTTTAAAATTGGCTTTTGAAAAACTCTAGGTACGTGTTTACAAACTTTTGCCCGTGACTGTACTAATTGTCGATGATTTTTATCTGGAATCCTTATATTCCCTTATTCTAAGACACGGATTATAATTATAGTAGGACAGTAGAGGAGATATGACATTGTAGATAGGTATGCCTGAGTGGCGCCCGCTAAGGCCGCACCGCTGCGTCTGTCATTTCTAAGAAAAACATATCTTCGCTTTTGGTGGACATCGGCACTTAAAATATAGCCCTAGATAGGCAATCGATAAGAGAAAGAACATAGTTACCCGTATGTTAGAGCGAGATAAATAATCAAGACCATCCCACGTACACGATATAGCCTAATATAAACGTGGAATCTTTCATAGTCTTCTTAAATTCTTAAAAAACTCGGTATAAACGCGACTAATTATATTATACGTGTGCAGCCGCAGAATTTTGCACTCATGCATAGACACGCACAGTTGCACACTTGTTTATATTGTTTTTAGTCTCGTCTTAGTTACTTTAAAGCCTATTTGAAGGGTGCCTTAATTCTAGATCTATGAGCGACACAAAAAAAAACAATTGACTGTCACTTATCTTAATTTCCACAGTTAGCCTATAATGTAAATGGTCCATCTCAATAGAACCAATGCAATGTGCTTGTAGCTAATCTGTTTGTCCAGACGGCTTGCGGCTTGTAGTCCCGCGGTCGACGGCACTACGACCTTATTAGCGGTCTAATATAAACAAGCGTTTAGATCCGAATTGTATAAATATTATTGGAATTGGATTTGCTATTTGTTTTTAAATAAAGAACAATATAAGGTTTGATGATTATTTTTAGGAGTAGGATTTTGTATTATGGTACGGTGGTATTAGGTTTTATATTATATTTAAATTAAAAGCGATCTGGACAGGGCATTTGATTACATTTTTTATACAAAATTGTCATATAAATTGTTTTCAAAATATTTAATATTATTAAAAAAAGTGATTACGAGCGCAATTTGAACCCGTGTCCTGTTAAGTAGACCCCCAGTTGCTCCGCCACTAATCTATTCGTAATCCCGCCGCTGATGCTAGTTACATCATCCCCTTATACGGGGTAGGTACTTAGAGAGTCAGCATGTAGGGGTGTGCATGAGTGTGTGCGCATATTATGCATAAATACTTTAAACAAAATGTGTATGTGTATGGATTTACCCAAAAAATTGATATAAGTACCAATCTTACAACAACAATACAAATGGAACTCTCCAAATTATTATTTCCGTTAACAAACATGTAGGCAGTACATTACTGATAAACTGTAGGTGTATATAAGTATACGTACCCCACGCAAACGATTCAATGTAAATATACCCTTTGATTATCTTCGTATACCAAACACTATTCGTCTATTTTCGTTACACTAATCGACTTCCTCCAAGCATTGTGACGTCATTGACTAAATCTTCCTCTGGGAGGTGCCCTAAGGCTTATTATTTTCACTGATAAGCCAACACTTCGTATAATCGTTTTACAGATTGTTGTTCTAAGCGATATAAGAGTTTATGTGTTTGTTTCCTTAACGTTGTTTGATTCTAGTAAATATTTGGAGGGTAGGTATTTTTATTGTGAGACTGGGGTCTTAAGGGTTATAGTATTTATAGTTTTTACAAGGTGGGTGGAGTAGGATTGGGGAACTAATTATGAACCTATTCGATAAAAAGTATTGATATATAATATTATAATTTAGCTCTCCTTCTTTATCGTATGGTTGATGAACAACTTGGTGTCAGAGTTTAAACCCCTCCTAAGTCTCTGATATGGCTTTAATCACCGTTAAAAAATCTCTCAGATGTGTAGCTAGTTTCTTCTCGATGTTTTTCCTCAACGTTTTAACAAGTGATAATTAATTTCTAAATCGCATATAAATCCGGACAGTCAGAGCTTCGTGCCTGGGTTTCGAGCATACGAATTTTGACTTTTTGACTTGGCAGTCCAACGGTCATACCATAGGTTAGTACCACTGTTTTATCTGTCTTTGGCCATAGAGCCAGACATAATCGTCTCGCATACCCTAAGCGGGACGATATGCAAAAAGCGCATTTCTCCTCTACACTAAAAAGTATTATAATTACTGCATAATGTTGTGTCGCAAAAAAAGTAAAATTTTCGACTTTATGTAACACCGGATATATACGGTACGGTTCCATTAATTTCTAATTGAAATAACCAACTATTATAAATCAAGCTCAAGTAACCAATTAAAACTAAATTGCAAAGGAAATTGCTATTGCAAAAGTAGTGCAAAATTAGAACAATTCAAAATTAATTGTTTGAGCGCCCGGTGTCCGCGACTCTACTCAATAAGCTTACTACATTAAAATTTGGTAATCTTAGAATTTCCAGGTATTATTATTGGCCCCCCGTTTTCCATAAAAAAAAATACTAATTTAAACAGCTTCTAATTTTTCTTTAAGTAAACACAAGCAAAAAAGTAGTAAAAAGAAAAGCTACTACTCAGAAATGCTTGAATCTTTAACAGCTTTTATGCAAAAGTTATGATATTGTATAAGCAAGTTTAGCATGGCGCGGGCGGCACCGAAACCTTGCAGTTTGCAACTTAAGTTAGGATAATGTTACCGCTAGTATTTTTACTAGAAAGTTTAGATGAAACTTGAACCTGGTAGAAATATGATAATAACTGATTCAGGTAAATAAATGATGAATTTGTTTGTCGTGGGACGAGGTTGTTGTCCTTTAAGCCGTACAAAAATAAGTAAATCATCTTCTGAAAATAAATTTGCTTTTTAAAAATATTATTAACTAATATTGTTGTACCCTGTTATCAATGCTTGGTTGGTAGGTACCAACCAAGTATTGATAACAGGGTAACAGTTATAATAACATAATTTCGGTACCTTAAAATTTTTATTTACCAATTATATTATTCTAGATTGTTATTTTGTTTTGGAATTAGGTTAGACTATGTTATTTCGTACTTGAACGGCCCGTGATTAAAATAAAGCTTTACATACAAAATACTTGTTATTATTGCCCTAAATATTCTCTGGTAAGCCAGGGATAAAACTGTGGAGTATTTTTTTAATTTCTAGCACAACTTTAGTATAAATTTTATATTTATTCCTGACCTAAAATTTAAAAATTCTAGAAATTATATAGGCACTTCTCCCATCATTTCAAAAACTATAGTATTAGTCATCCTAGCAGTATTATAATTATACCTAAGTCTAGTGCTATGAATGTAGGACTGGCAAGACACACCTCTGATTCATTGAAATCATATGCGTATTAGAAATTAATAATTATCACTTACTTAAACGGTGGCAGAAAACATAGTGACGAAACCATCTTACCTGAGATATTTATCAACGTAATATGTAACGCCATTAAATCAGTTATTTATTATCCGGTTTTAATTACAGATGTAAAGCTATTAAATCAGTTATTTATTATCCGGTTTTAATTACAGAGCTTTTAATGACATTGAAAAAGTCATATTGATACATGTCAGTTTCAAACCTTTTTTTTTTTTTTTTTTTTTGTTTGCGCTGGGAAAAATGTCAATTACGCATCGTCCTCCCATCGGGGGATGGGAGGGGTATGTGGGACTCCCCGGGCGAAACCCGGTATACCCACTAAATAACCCAGCGACCTGTTACCCTCTTCGTCCGAGTGGAGGGGGACTGGGAGATCGGCGCAGCCTTGGCGTCCAGTCCTCCTCCGACGATTGCCCGCCGACATTACACGGCGGGCTCCTCAATGCCCTGTCTAACATTGACAGGGACGACAGGCGGTAGCGAAGGTGGTGTAGAGTGCAATGCGGGCGGAGGCGCCCCCGCGCCTGTCGCCCGCCTATCACCACCACGAGGAGGGAGAAGACCCCGTCTTCTCCGACCTCTTCTTCGCCTACGGAGCGGCGCAGCGAGAGGGTCATCCTCCCGCGCGCGCTCCGCTGCCTCCTTTTGCGAGATGACATCCTCGCAAAAGGAAGCAACAGCTGCCCAGGACCCCTCACTCTCCAACATGGTGTTCACCACGCTGGGAAGCGAGAGGTCCTGTCCGATCTCCGCAGTCAGAGTGCGGCGCGGCTCAGACCAAGCTGGACACACCTCGAGGGTGTGCTGCGCCGTGTCCTCCGCCGCGCCGCAGTCGTGGCACGCCGGGGTTTCCTCCCTCCCGATCCGGTGCAGGCGCGAGCCAAAGCACCCATGCCCTGACAGCACCTGCACAAGACGGAAAGAGAGGAAACCGTGGGAGCGCTCGAGCCAGTCCCGCAAGACCGGTCCGAGCGCGTCCAGGGTCCGGCGGCCGAAAGTGGCGGAGGCGAGGTCCTCCGTCCAATGGACGATGATGGCGTCTCTCGCCTCCCGCCGCACGGCCTCCCGCTCCTCAGTGGCGGGGCGCTGCCCGAGGGCCCTGCGCCGCGCCGTCCACTCGTACACTCTGGCGAGCACCCACGCCTCCAACTCCCAAGGAGGGGTGCCCGCCAGAGCGCACGCCGCAGAGAAGCCTACCGAACGGTAGGCCCTCGCTACCCGCTGTGCTATGGCCCTTTGGGGCCTGCGCATCAGGGTGGCATTCTCCCTCCTCTGAAGGGAGTCTGCCCAGATGGGGGCCCCATAAAGGGCCATACTCCGCAGGATGCCGGCGTACAAACGCCGGCACCGTGCACTGGGCCCCCCCAAGTTCGGGAGGAGCCAGGATAGAGCACCCGCAGCCTTCAGCAGGCGCGTCGACAGCCCGCTAAAGTGCGGGCCGAAGCGCCACCTGCTGTCCAGCACCAGACCCAGATACTTCATCTGGGTCTTAACCTCCACCCTGGCGTCCTCCACGAGAATGTGGGGGTCTGGAGGGCAGCGCTGCCGAGGCCCGTGAAAGAACACGGCCTCGGTCTTGTTCAGCGCCACCCTCAATCCCAGGCGGCGGATCCTCCCTGCGACCAAGGATCCGCCAGCCGAGGCCAGACAGGCCACCTCTCCGAAGCTCCTCCCCCGGGCAGTAAGCAGAGTGTCATCCGCGTAGCAGATGACACTCGTGCCCTGGAGGAGGGCTCCCCTCAGCAACCAATCGAATCCGATGTTCCACAAGGGGGGCCCTAAGACCGACCCCTGTGGAACACCGGACTCCGCGCCGTAGCGCCGCAACCTGGCCAGTTTATCCACCAGGAGGACCTCGCGATCCTCCAGGTAGCTGGCCAGGAGCCTCCGCAGGTATGGAGGCACTCCGTGATACCGGAGTGCCTCCAATATCGTCGAGTGGGGAACGGAGTTGAAGGCGTTGGCTATGTCGAATGACACCGCCATCACTCCGTCCCCCGCCTCGACCGCCTCCTTGACCTGGCCCTTTAGCAGGGCCAGTGCATCGATGGTAGACCGTCCCTGTCGGAAACCGAACTGGGCGTCCGACAGGTCCGGCCCTACCCCCCGCAGGTGGCTGTTGAGCCGGCTGGCGATGATCCCCTCGAACAATTTACCGACCTCATCGAGTAAAACGATGGGCCGGTATGCCGAGGGGGAATCCGCCGGGCGTCCCTCCTTTCGGAGCAGGCACAGCTGCCCCTCCTTCCACAGTTTCGGGAACCTTCCAGACGCAAAACACGCGCTGAAAAGCTCCCGAAATCTGTCCTCCATCTGAGCGGCAGCTATGGCCGCCACCCGTGCAGGGACGCCGTCCGGCCCAGGAGCCGTCTTCTTCGCACGGAGGCTGACAAGTCCCGCGCGAAACTCCTCCTCCGTCACCGGAGGTACCTCATCCTCCGGTGACTCTGCCCCCTGCGGGGGGTCCATCGTTGGTGGGGTGAAGTCGGCCCTGCGCGGAAACAGGGACCGAACCACCCCATCCAGCAACTCCGGCTCGAGGGTCTCGGTCAGTGGGGGACCGTGGGGGCGCAGCTGGTTCCGCGCGGCCCTGTATGGTCGCCCAAACGGGTCCCTGTCGAGACCCTCGAGCATCTCGGCCCTCGCCGAGTCCTTCGCAGCACCCATAGCCGCCTTGAGGACCGCCTTCGCCTCTCGGTAAGAGGCGTACAAGCGGTCCTCGTCCGCTTGGTTACGGGCGCTGCGCCGTCTGCTCCGCGTGTAGGCCCTTCTGGCCGCCACGCAGGAGCACCGGAGCCCCGCCAGTTCCTCCGTCCACCAATAGACGGCACGGCGGGGCGGCAGACGACGGGACCGAGGCATGCTGGAATTGCACACCTCGGTCAAGGATCCTCGGAGCTGCACCGCGGCAGCGTCCACATCCAGGACATCGACTGGAGGCGACAGCCAGTCCTGGAGGAACGCTGCCTCCTTCGCTGCCTCCCGGTCCAGGCGAGTGAGAGCCCATCGTGGGAAGGGAGACCTGCCAGAGCGGGCCGGTTCCCCACGAGGGCTCTGGGTGGAGATGTCGAAACGCACGTACCTGTGGTCCGACATGGTCTCCACCAACTCCACCCGCCAGTTCACGATGCGTGCGGCTAGCACGGGGGTGGCGAACGATACGTCCACCACCGACCCACCCCGTTGCCGCACACACGTGTGGACCGCCCCCCTGTTGAGGAGGGATACACCGCAAGAGGCCGCCCAAAACTCGACGGAGCGACCTCTCACGTTGCAGGAGGCAGCCGGGTTCCCCCACGCCTCCGACTTGGCGTTCAGGTCGCCGAGCACGACGACCTGGCGCGGCGCCGCCCTCCCTACGGCTGCAGTGAGGACCTCCAAGAAGTCCTCAAAGTCCGAGAGAGGGCGGTTTGGGGAGAAATAGACCCCCACCAGGGCCATACCTCCCCACGCGGCGGCCACGTATCCCGGTCCCCTCTCTAAAAGCGAGAGGGGAGGGGAGTCCGTGGAGGACCGCGAGACCAGCGCCACCAAGCCGTCTCGGTCGCCCAGCCAATGGCCAGGGACCGAGTAGGGCTCGGCGACCACCGCCAAGTCCACCAACCACTCAGCCATGGTCTGCATCAGGAGATCCTGTGCAGCCCGGCAGTGGTTGGTGTTCGCCTGAAGGATGCGATGTTCGACTGTGGGCATCAGTCGGACATCGCACCCCCTTCCTCCGCAGCCACCGCCGTTCCTGCCTCAGAAGCGGCGGCGGTGCAAGCAGCAGGCGCGACGCGCGCCTGCTCCTTGCCCTTCTTGTGGGGAGGCTTGCAGAGCTTCCCCGTCATTATGTGGCCTGCCGGTAGGCCACTGGCGGCACACACCGCGCAGTGCGGCGTGGCGACCAAGCAGGAGGCTGCCTTGTGGCCCTCTTTGCCGCAGCGGTAACAGGTCTCAGACCTGTCGACCGCTGACGGGCAAAGGGCTCGGGCGTGGCCGATGCCGCAGCACTTGAAGCAGCGCAAAGGCCGCTCCTCAAGTGCCCGGATCGCACCCGAGCTGAAACCTACAAGGAGCCGTCCTTTGTCAAGGACGGCTTTGGCGGCAGCGACTGGGCACTCGAGCCGCATACAGCCCATGCCGCCACGGCCGGGGCGGATGTCCCGGCCCTGCACCGCCGCGATGCTGCAGCCCCCAATGGCTGCCACCGCCGCCACCACCTCCTCCTTGGTGACCGAGTCATCCAACCCGGTCACCTCTATCGCCGCCGACTTGATCGGCCGTGCCACCTTGGCAGCGTCCGCGATGACCTCTTGCAGCTTGGCTGCAAAGAGGTCAGCGCTGGCGCTGCCCTCCGCCCCCGGGAACTCGAAAATTCGAGCCCCGGCTACGGTCCTCCGGCAGGCAAACTTCTCGATCCCCAGTTGGGTCGGGTCGGCATTGACCCGCGCCCGCGTGAGGATGGAGGCGTACGTCTCCCCGCGCTCCGCAGCCTCCGCGGTGATCGTCACCACGACTGCTGCGGACCCCGGGGGAACCAGCTTTCCCTTCGTCTTCTTGGCCTTCCGCTTACGCTTCTTCTTGCCAGTCCCTTGCGACTGGCCGGGAGGCGTGGTGGCGGGGACGGCAGGGACGGTCTCCGCCGCCTTTCCGCCCTTCCCCTTCCCCTTTCCCTTTGCCGCCACGCCCCTGCCAGTCGCCTGCGACTGGCTGGGCTGCGTGGGGGCAGGGACGGCAGGGACGGCTGTCACCGTCTTTTTGCCCTTGCCCTTCCCCCCCCGACCCACTTCGGTCCAGCCCTGTTGGTTGGTCGGAGTGGTGGAAGGCAGAAGGGCATCCACCTCCTGCTCCTCCTCCTGCTGCGAGGACGGCCCCGGCTGGTCGCGCCTCTTGTCCGCCGCAAGCGGCGGTCGGATGCGCTTCTCCGGCAGGAGCCGGTCCTCGATCCCCGCTAAGCAGGATCGAGTGAAGGCCCTCTCCTCCATAACCACCTTTCGGATGACCTCCTCAAGGTTGGCTGGGGAAGGGGCCTCCACCGCAGGCCGGGCCGCGGCTTCAGCAAGTATCGCGCGGAGCCGGCTGACCTCCGCCTGCAGGCGATCGACTGTCGCCTGCAGTTGCCGCGTTTCGTCGGTCGTATTGCGCTGTGCCAGCTCCAACACGATTCCGCGCATACTCGCGGCCCGACACTTAAGGGCCTTCTGGAACGTGCCCTTCAGGTTTGAGGACTTGGAGGCGACCTCTACGATCCCCTCCTCATCCTCTTCCGCCATCCGCTTAAGCTCTTCAACGGAGTGGTCCGCGTACATCACGCGGGACGCTCCGTACCCAGACCTTGCCCGGTTGGCGCGAGCCCTCTGCTCCTTCGCAGCAATTCGCTCCTCGAGCTCCTGCTGCAGCTGCGCCCGCCGAGTCAGGTCCAGCCGGCTTTGGGCGTCCCGGAGACCCACGTCGTGAGTGTCCGCGACCGTCGTCGGCCTCTTCGCCCTCGGCTTTCTAGTCGAAGGCGAAGAAGCCGACGAACCTCCAGACCCGTCCTTCAGGTACGGACGCTTCCGCGACCGAGAGTCGCCCGCGTCCGACACGCTGATGAGGGACTCGTCGTCGGAGTCTGACAACAAGTCCCCCCTCCCGCCGACAAGGCCAGCCGCAGACGGCGCGCGGCTACCCTCAGACGCCGAAGCGTCGGTGGGGCCCTGAGAAGGGCCTTTTGGTTGGCCCTTAGAAGGGCCTTTTGAGAATCGCCCGAAGGCGTCCCGCGAGGGATTTGGCATAGCCACCGCAATTAAAAATATAGCACCCGCAAATGAAATTGAGACCGCTCGTGATTAAAACCCGCAATGATACAATGTAATCACGAGGGCACACCGCTCTTTGGCCGTACCCAGTCTGACACTCCGTTACGGTGTCAGAACTGGGCCGTTTCCGGGGGACACGACGAGGACGTAAGCAGTGTGCCGGTCCCCCATGTCAGTTTCAAACCTACACCAACGTGCTAATAAAGCGTGCCTGTAACCAATGCGCTACTACGTTACGCCGAGTATTATTTACCAATGAAATATTTACCAACAACTAAATACCTGTTCAGTACAATTATCGAATGTTTCATCAGTCGACAGGCCGCTCAGTACTGAGTCTGCACTGTTCCAGCTTTGAGTATTAATCCGACAAGCTGTTGAATGTTTGACGTCATGATTAACCTATATGATTTATTATTGAATTTTCTTGGTGTTGTACGAGTATCGCCACATAGTTTTATTAAGTATTAAGGCGCTGTGCACAGTCAAAATAGGCTTAATTAAACAGTTTTTTAGCCTAATGTATACATTTTAGAGTAGCAAAAAAAATATATGTTATTCTCGATCATATTTATGAGAGAACTCACGGCTTCAAAACACGTTTTTGGTATTTTTTTTCGATAAAAAAAAATCATAAAACAACCATTAAAATTAACATTCCTGCAATTTTATCTCTATTATTTATAAACCAATCTTGATGAAATTTATAACAGTTACGTAATAAATAATAATAAAGGGAGCCCTCACTTGTATTTATCGATTGAAATAAGATATTAGTAGGAATTAATATATTTACTGATAAATAATTCGGACGAGTCGAACCAAACGTCACGCCATTATCCCTTCTCTTTCATTTCTACGCGGAGCGACAGTGACCGCTGAGGCGCGCTGCTAGATGGACCTATGTCATTTTGTTCCGCCCCCGCTCAGAAATTATTTACGTATCTTGTTTGTTGTTGAAAGCTGTATATTGGGAAATGTAATTTCGTCACCTCCAGTACCGTCCAATTGGTTTAGTGGTCTTGAACGTTGCACATGTGACCTACGAGAGCGACCGGTTGGGAGTTCCATCCCCGCATCGAGCGATACTTTTTGTTGATTATCTTATTTGAAATAATTGTTATTAATTATTATTTTACTTTTTTTTCTATTTTCTTGTCTGAAATAAATGTTCAGTATTTATTTTTGTTGATTTTCTTATTTTTAAACAATTATAATGCAATTTTAATGGCTTTTCTTTAGAGTACCTAAAAAGTTTTTTTTTAAATAAATAGTTTTTTACTTTTTGTCTATTTTTAGTTTGATAAATATAATATAGGTACATAAAATGATTGTTTATACAATTTTACATTTTTTTTAATTTTGCACAATTTTGATATAATCTTTTCTAGAAAATAACAATTATTGTTTCATTATTTTAAAAATAAGAAAAAAAAAATATTAACATAAATATTTTAAAAAATAACAAAAAGAAAATATGTAGGTGTAAGTACCAACTTATTATTATATTGTGTATTATAAAAATACAAAAATGTACGTCTGACATCTAAATCAGACATCTACCTTATTCAAGCTTCTGACCATCAAGGAGAAATGTAATTTGGTCACTACCATTACTGTCTAAATGGATTAGCGGACTCGAATGTTGATGTAGTCAACCACTATAGTGTATGAGTAGAGTTCGATCCTGCATCGAGCATTACTTTTTGCTGATTTTCTTATTTGTTATTTTACTTTTTTTTATTTATTTTTTTTTATTTTTGTTGATTTTCTTATTTTTTAAACAATTATAATGCAATTTTAATGGTTTTTCTTTGGAGTAAAAAGATTTCTTTTTTAAATAAATTGTTTTTTTACTTTTTGTCTATTTTTTTGTTTGATATAAATATAATATATGTACATAAATAATTATTTTTAAAATTTTACAGTTTTTTTTTCAATTTTGCACATTTTTGATGTAATCTTTTCTAGAAAATAACAATTATTGTTTCATTATTTTAAAAATAAGAAAACAAAATTATGAACATAAATATTTTAAAAAATAACAAAAAGAAGATATGTAGGTAATTACTAATTATTATATTGCGTATTATAAAAATTCAAAAATTTACGATGTCTGATAGGGTTCGAACCTAGTGGTTGCCGCGGGCACGCTTATTTCTAGCGGGCCATTGCCACGATAGGTCAAATGCACTTGTGATGTTACTGACGAAATTACGCTTTTATTTATAATGGACGTTACGCAATGGCGAGTTTTGCGCGATGCCTCGCAATCTATTATTTTGCTTCAAGCTTGCAATAGACGGAAGGGGCGGGACCCATGGGCGGGGCGGCTCGTTCCCACTTCATCCTGCTTCACCCCCTTTGTAATACCAAACTTGACTGTGCACAGCGCCTTAAGTGGTATTAAAATGTATAAATTTACAGATGATAGGCCTGTGCCTATCATCTGTAAATTTATACATTTTGCATTTTTAATGCAAATAGGTGTAAATTAGAGAACCACTGTTATTGTATTGAAGACAAAAATAAAACAGTTTAATATCTGCGCGCAAGCAGTCTTCTTTGAACAACAACTTCAATTTGCGAGTAAACTGCTTGTACTCGTTTTTGATCCCCGCATGGGACAAATGTTTGTTTTAAAATACGTATATAATATTTGTTGTAGTCTGGGTGAGAGTTGACTGCACCCTTCATATTACGTGGAAAACTATTAAACAAACAAAAAACAGTGCACTACAGTCAGCTCCTATACTATCCATATATTAATTATAATACGTAAATGTGAAGTCAAAATGTTTTAGACTACAACTAAAATCAAACAATAATGTTTGACTTCCAAAGAAAATGGAATTATATATAGACGTCCAATAGCTTGCCTTTGATGCACCTTTGTGCTCTATGTCTTTTTGATACATAAACGTACATCTTTGTGCGCTGTCGGAGTCTTGTGCAATCTTCTGCGAACAAGCTATGTTTATTCGGTCGAAAATTCCCGATAGCGACGATCCGATGCGGAATTATTTGTACGTTTGTGCTGTCCACTCGTGGGGCTAAATCAATGTAGAAGCCAAACCGTTTGGAGGATTAGATTTTGTTTTCTGCGAAAGGAATTGCAGTTTATTTAGAGTCGTTTCCAGTGGTGGAGAGAAAACTATTTCGGAATATTTAAATCTATTGTGAATTGAAAAACATACTGTTACTTAGAATACGTTCATTCAAGTGATTCTTATCTATCCTAGAATTTTGTAACTTATTTGTGTTCGTATTATTTGTCAGTTAATATACCTATCAGAAATTGGCGCTCAAACTATGGTACAAATTGTGCTAAAAATTTTCAGTAATACTGTACTCACCTACTGGGCGCAAACTATTTAGGATTGACGTACCATCGAAACGAAAAGAAGAAGAAGAAGTAATACTGTAGTAAATTTTATAGGTGATCTTTGTCATAGGACTTAAATCGTCACGCTATCACCCAGTAGTGAATAACAATATTATTATGAAAATCATACATATTTCATTTCCCTATCTACGAAACTAACTTATTCGAAAATAACTGCTCCATTTCTGCCTCTGCAGGCAAAACTGCGCAAAGCATGTTTAAGATTCTTAATGACAAGTCTGAGTAAATCTTTCAAGTTTGTGTTCAAACGCTGAGAGATTATGCAGTATGTAGTAGATAGTACTCTACAAGACATCCACCAAAACGCACTTACCTGTTTTAGTGGCACAGCGCGCAGTATGGGTGGTGTCAATCTTCTTCAGTGACGATTTTTATCGGAAGCAACTTATGGTAATGCGAGGGACAAAAAGTAAAATGTTTTGTGGAGTTCTAAAAAGAGATATTATAGTAGTAGTTAAAAAACCTGTCTAATGACAATGTGTGGTTGTTATTGGTCATGACTCTTTTATAAATATTAATTACAAAAATATCGAATTTTTAGAATTGGCCCAATGAAAAAAGGACTGACATTTTATCCAGGTAGGTTTAAACTAGTATTTTATAAAAGGAATTTTCTGTTGTCAATAATAGCGATGCCTTTCAGACAACCTTTGTCTGTAGCCGGGCATTTTACATTGACAAAGGAGTAGGTATATTTTTATTTATAGATTTTTAAATATGCGCTAGCTACACTAAATAGAGCATTAACATAAAAGATTTTGTTTGAGTAAATTAACAAAATGCAGAGCACCCGTGTTACTTTAAAACGGTAAAATGTTATTTCTTAGATAGCACACACTGGATAGAGCCAGAATTACGTATGCCCAGGATTTAATACTGATATTGTAGCGGATTCAGGGCAGTGGCGGCGAAAGGAAACACCAAAACTTCACGCAGCGGCGTTTATTAAAGTTAACAAATCGTTCACACACACAATCAGTCATCACAATTAGCACAAGACAAGAAAAGTTCAGTAATCGGCGGGAAAAATCGGGGCGGTTCGACGACGCGCCCGCGCGCAGAGAGTTTATACAGCGACTAAATTCAAATTCGCGCGTTGGCGGCGACGCGCACCGCGCCGCGCTCACCATGCGACGTTGCCGTCCATGAGCACGGCGTGCCTACCCAGCGGTGCGCGACGTTGCCAACCCGCTTCGATATATTACTACGTACAATGATACAATTATTTTAAATTACCGCGATCGGTTTCCCGCGCTTACGGGACAAATGAGTCTATTGCCTACATTCTACCCCCTTGTTCCTGAACAAACTCGTCCGTAGGCAATACAAACACTTGTCGCTTCAAATAGCATACATAGTTTCAATACTAACACAACACGGGTGCCATCATGGCCTAGTGGTAGACTGCGCTAATTACGTCCCTAGGCCACGGATTTCGCGGCTGATTTAAGAAAACAAGACAAATATAAACATAAGCCACTAAAACCTGTCCGCCAGAGAAGTGCTATACAGCCAGGATGTGGTAGTATGGCCTCAAGCGACAGTATTAGGTATGGGTGCAGCGAACGCATACGCGGTCGATGCGAGTACCGACACCGAAACAGCAGTAGCATGCAAGCGCGGTCGAAACTGGCGACAGCACTGCGGCGGAAAGCGGTGCGGCGGAAACAGACGCAGGCGCGGCCAGTGCGGGCGCCGGTACTGCGGCGTACGGCAGCGCTGCGGTAACAACAGCCACAGGCGCGGCCGGTGCGGGCGGCGGCAACGCGACGAGTACATCAAGCGCAGGCGCGACCGGTGCAGGCACCGGCACCGCGGCAGAAGGCGGCGCGGCGAAGACAACAGGCGCCGGCACCGCGGGGTAACGCGGCGCGGCGGGAACATCAGGCGCCGGCACCGCGGGGTAACGCGGCGCGGCGAGCACATCAGGCGCCGGCACCGCGGGGTAACGCGGCGCGGCGGGAACATCAGGCGCCGGCACCGCGGGGTAACGCGGCGCGGCGAGCACATCAGGCGCCGGCACCGCGGGGTAACGCGGCGCGGCGGGAATATCAGGCGCCGGCACCGCGGGGCAACGCGGCGCGGCGAGCACATCAGGCGCCGGCACCGCGGGGTAACGCGGCGCGGCGGGAACATCAGGCGCCGGCACCGCGGGGTAACGTGGTGCGGCGGGATCATCAGACGCCGGCACCGCGGGGTAACGCGGCGCGGCGGAAACATCAGGCGCCGGCACCGCGGGGTAACGTGGTGCGGCGGGATCATCAGACGCCGGCACCGCGGGGTAACGCGGCGCGGCGGAAACATCAGGCGCCGGCACCGCGGGGTAACGCGGCGCGGCGGGAACATCAGGCGCCGGCACCGCGGGGTAACGCGGCGCGGCGGGAACATCAGGCGCCGGCACCGCGGGGTAACGCGGCGCGGCGGGAACATCAGGCGCCGGTACCGCGAGGTAACGCGGTGCGGCGGGAACATCAGGCGCCGGCACCGCGGGGTAACGCGGCGCGGCGGGAGCAACAGGCGCCTGCGCGTCCGGTGCGGGCGCAGGCGCGGCCGGTGCGGGCGCAGGCGCGGCTGGTGCGGGCGCTGGCACTGCGGCGGCAATGGCGAGCGCAGTCGCTGCTGGTGCGGGCACAGGCACCGCGGCGGAAAACGGTGCGGTGCTGGCTCAGGCAAAGGCCCAGATTCAGGCAAAAATTGCTGCATCATAAGTTCGCTTACAACATTATTTTGTACTACGTTAACCGACTCACGGACTACGTTAACCGACTCAGGGACAGACTCGTCAGATATACCTACAGGCCCATGAACAACCCATCCTAACTTTGTAAGTGACGCTACGGGTTGTCCGGATTTACCCTGTCGTATTTCCTGGTTAACTATTAACGACCAATTATCTTGTCCGATTAACACCATAGGTTTAGCACAGTACATTACACAACAATCTAAATCACATAAATGTTTATTCGTACCTATAACACTGGCGGGCAAACTTTGTATAGGTAAATCTATGTTCTCAAAAGTACGTAACGAGATATCATGATATAACCCGTTAGGTCCACGAATTAGCGCATTTACCTTACAAGAATTATTATCAGTAACAACATTACCTCGGGCACTAATAATTTTCAACGGGGATGATGGACCATTAAACTTACAAACACTACTATCAATTAACGACACAGTGGCCCCATCATCAAGCAATGCATAACACTTATGTACGATATTATTTACAATAATAGTTACAGGTACAATTTTTAACAATGTATTATTAGTGTGTAGACATCGCACACTCATACTCGTTACCGACTCGACGTCCGATGGCGTAGATTCATGCGCCGCGCGCGACGTAGGTGCCCGCGCCGGCGTTGCTCGGGCGACGGCG
This sequence comes from Protodeltote pygarga, assembly GCA_936450705.2. NCBI lineage: Eukaryota > Metazoa > Arthropoda > Insecta > Lepidoptera > Noctuidae > Protodeltote > Protodeltote pygarga. The sequence goes on from OW388263.2 coordinate 13,766,811, forward strand.
GCGGTTGGCGCGATTGGCAACGGCGTGGCGTCGGCGGAGGCGGCGGTAACGGCGACGACGTCACCGCTCGACTTCTCGTAGTGGAGAAGTGTATGATGCGGAGAACGACACTTAGTACATCGTTTCGCTCGACAACGATATCGCGAATGTCTTTGCACTAAACACTTAAAGCATAGCCCATTTACTTTAACAAAGTCCCACTTGGCTATTTCACTTTTCTCTACGAACTTATCACATTCGGGTAAGCAGTGGTCTTTACTGCTACACAACGCGCACACATCCAACGGTGACGATGTATTCGGCGATGTATTCGCCGACGCAGATTCCTCGCTGGTGATTAGGTGCACACGATGAGTATGTTCCCGGTGACGACGCGATGTATGATCCGCGCGCGCTGCGCCAGCATGGCTGGCAGCGGCAGCGGCCGGGGCGGCAGAGTTAGCGACGGCATTTCGATTACGTTGGTTATTACTCTCGGTACGCAGCAATCCTTCCACGGCACACTTTGCCGCGCCACGGAGCGATGCTTGCAGTCGTAAGGTGTACTCAAAGCTGTTGTATGTGAACGCGGTGGCTTCGTAAGTACGTCGGTATGTCATCCAGTCTACGGGATTACCATCGAACACTGGAAGGTCATAATTTTGTCGTGGACGTTTCGACATATTTGATATGATAACGTCGGCGAGATGCATGATGTCGGATGCATTGGCGGCGGAGGAGGTCACGAAAGGCGCAGCGCGGGGCGTAGGCGCCGCGATCGCCGCAACGGCGCCGGCTGACGTGACCGGCGCGGGTTGGCGCGACATGCCTGCGGTTGGGCACGTGCCGGCCGGCGCATGGGGCGCAGGCGGCTTCTCCACGTGCTCACATGGCGCTTGCTTTGTGTTAAGCCACTCCTCTACGTTATTTGAACCGCTGTAAATACTCCGCGGGCGGTGTTCCGCCTCTTCATCTTCGATTTCCGCGATGTCCAAGGCCAATTTCTTCTTTATTAGCTCTTCCCTTATCTTTGAAAGCTCCTTTTCCGCCTCGTACTCAGCACGAAGGCGCAGAGCTTCGCGGCTGGAACGGCTTGATCGCGACTTGGTCGACGTGGCAACAACTTCGCTACGTGGGATCGTAGCGACACACGTCGTATCCGACCCAGGTCGTACCGCAGCCCCAGCGTGGGCTTTGCTCCGGGTGATGACGCCGCTTGTGGCGTTGTCCATTTCGGCCAGATCCGGCTCGAAGGACCAGTTGTAGCGGATTCAGGGCAGTGGCGGCGAAAGGAAACACCAAAACTTCACGCAGCGGCGTTTATTGAAAGTTAACAAATCGTTCACACACACAATCAGTCATCACAATTAGCACAAGACAAGAAAAGTTACAAATCGGCGGGAATAATCGGGGCGGTTCGACGACGCGCCCGCGCGCAGAGAGTTTATACGGCGACTAAATTCAAATTCGCGCGTTGGCGGCGACGCGCACCGCGCCGCGCTCACCATGCGACGTTGCCGTCCATGAGCACGGCGTACCTACCCCGCGGTGCGCGACGTTGCCAACCCGCTCCGATACTACGTACAATGATACATGCATTCGAACTAATTCACAAACATTTTAAATTACCGCGATCGGTTTCCCGCGCTTACGGGACAAATGAGTCTATTGCCTACAGATATTATGATGAAATTAAAGATCTAGAACGCCCTCAATACGCAATACCAGGATGCCATAAATTGCCGATATAAATCCTAATACTGAAATCCTCGTCCCCGAGATTACGAGGCCTATAAAAATTTCAACAAAGTAAAATAAAGCACGGTGTACATTCGTGCGTAATCCATCGACCTAAATATACGGCGCGCGTGTGTCATCACATCGAAACGACGGCTTAAAAAGGTACCAACCAGTTGATACACTGAAGATTTTACTTCGAAAGAAAATAATATTGTAGGTTCTTAGCGAGATTATGAAAAGGAAAAAAATATAATTTTCGAGATTGGCACTCCACTTCAAAAGAGTAAAGATATATTTTTGCTTATTTCTGTACCTACTAAATCGGTTTTCCTGAGTTGGTTTTAATGCGATTTTATTATGACAAAGCAAATAAGACGTTCACGTGAGTGCTTCATATGTGGCACATTATATTTTATTTTGTGTGTTCAGACATTTTCATCTCATTGCAAAAAAATATCAATTCTGAACCAACTTGACGAGAATGAACTGGTGGCAAGTCATCATGTTAATATTAGAAGTCAATCTTAAAAAATAAATATTTCTGCCTTCTTACCTTGCAAACAAAATGGAAATCACACAATCTGGTCAAAGTAAAATTCAGTTTTTTTAATAATATTTATTAATACTCCCTTTTTCTTATTACAATTTATGTACAAGATACAAAAAGAAACTAAATCAATCCCTTCAATAAATCAGTTGCAGGATATTCACAACGAATATCAACTATTAAAAACGTCTCATACTTTCAACCGTACAAATTATTCGTCGAATTACATTAATAACATCATACTACGCTTTAATTAAAGGAACATAGCTAGGTATATTTCTGCTACCGTACTATCGCAATATTTCAGTATAAACTACTTTACAAGTATACAAGACGATGGAAAAAGTCAACAGTTTGAGGCATCGTATCTAGTTGTACGCGACCCAATCTACGCTGCGTACGTAACGAGGTACGCGGGAAAATCAATTAGACACCCCGCCTTAAATAACCTCCAAATTTACTCCGTTGTAAACCTAATAAGACTCGTTTTACGCAGCGTAAATTGACTCTATACGGGTCTAGATTTACATGAAAATTAAATTCTATTACTTGCGATGCAAATTCAATTTATACATAAAAGTTTAAGTGGAAAACAGTCAATAGATTCTTAATAATTATTTGTCGTTATTCCCTAGTAATTACAGTTTTGAGCCTCTCGTTATCAGAAATGAGTGTTACACCTGTATTCCTAGAGTGTTTTGAACATAAAAAGGAAAAGTTAGATAAAGTTAAGGCTATGTATAGCTTGCGAAACCGTGTAAAGAGGAAGTTTGAACGTAGGCATGTTGCCCAAGTTACCTGTTTGGGATTCCCAACACAAACTTATTTGACACTGCAGCACCCACAGGTGAATCACGTATTAGACGGGGCGCGGTGGGGTGAAGTTTGCGCGGTTTTGTTTGCGTAAACAGTCTTTACGGAACAGAACTCTGCGTAATTCAAACAGTAATGTGTAATACGCTTAATAAAAACATTATTGCTGTTTATTTTCGAGAACGACAAACAATTTTTGTTGTTTTAATTAATAATGTTATATTTAAAGCTTGTTTTGGAAATTTTAATAATTTTGTTTTAAGATCATTATATTTTTATTTTCAGATTTGATGATTTATACTTTTTTCAAAATTGTTTCACCTCCTATCGTTATTAAAATAATAAATTCTAAATGGATTGTCATTGTAATAGGAAAAGACATTAATTATTTTTGATTCTTTTATTTATTTGTTTTTATTTAATAGAGTTTCCGACAAAAAGAGGCTTTTAAAAATAGATTGTTCTAGGAACAAAAACAAAATAAAAACAGTTTTTCACCACTCGAATGGTAGAACAACTATAAACTATAATATCCAACCTTATATATTAAACTCGTTTATTTTGTATTTACAACAATACGAAATATTTACTATGCGATTCTGATATAAACTTTATTTAATCTACATTAATTATTACGTATAGTGTACTTTATTTACAAAAAATGTTTTACATTCAGTGTTCATAAATAAATTCGTTAATAAAATTAAATTCAATAATGAGCATTGTTAAACGTTTTACGAAATTAAATTTCTTTTTTTTAAATTCAATTATAATACTGCCAAGAAAAAATACCATCACGTATTCTTGTTTGCGAAAATGTCTTTAATTTATTTTTTAACAATTCCCTAAATTATTACTATTATTTAGATTTACTTTTAACACTAGAACTTAGAGGGCGTTGGAGCTTTTATTGTTATTTAAAACCATGTGTTTTTTAATTTGTCTATATTTGTAGGGTTAATTCAAAGGAGTATTTTAGCTTTCAACTACCTAAATAAAGTAACTCAATTTGTGCGTATAAACTGATGTTTGTGTTAAAATGGAAAAGGCTTCAGAGTAATATCCGAATCCTGATTCAATATTGAGACTTTATTACAAGTCGAAAGGATTTGTTTATTAAATTACGCTAATCAAATAAGTAAGATACGGTATTAGATTTCTGAATCCATCCCAATTTCAACAAAAAGCTTTCTAAATATATAACAAATAAATAATAATACGAAAAATGATTTCGTAAAATGGAATGTAATTTTTATAAAGAGTAGGTAAATAAAGATGGAATGTTAGGTAAAAATGTAGCTCCATGCCCCCAGCAACCGGCTGGCGGTTAAGCCGATCATCTGCAGACGGCAGACGATAGCAGGTAGGTGACGATCGCACAGCTCAGCTGTGACGTGAGGTAGGACGACGCTCGGTTGCTCGTCTGCATTGCTGCTGGGTGCTCGCCTGTACAAAAGAAAATCGAACTGTTACTATTTTGAGGTATGTATGAATTTTCGAAATCAGGTGTATTGATGCAGGTACATCCTTTTCTGTATTAGAAAGAGAAAAAGCACAGTTACAGACTGGATTATGTATTGATTCGGCAGAACGCAACTGTTAGTTAATAAAAAAGCAAAGTTGTAAGTAGCCTAAATCGTCTTTTTTAACCAACTTAGCCCTTATAACCATATACAATACAATTGTATAATATTACTTGTTTGCGTTTGCTGACATTTGCCGTATGTAAACTCGCTAAACAAACAACATTAATGTAAAGTACTAAAGCAAAGTTTATGTCGCAATTATTATTTAAATCAAAACCACTAGAACAACTGTTATATAATAGTTATATATTCTATGAATATTTATTTATAACTTGACTTCTTATCATGATAAATTACACACACGTAATGCCTAAATTACGCCTAATTTAACCCTAAATTACGTTCTAATCTCACGTCCTTCGTATTTATTCCCGGAGGGTTAATTAGAGGTGTACTTTTGAATACCTATACGAAAATGTATTAATCAACCTATACCATTATTTATTGGATTATGTTTTCTCATGCAGAGTTGTGAGTCATACAAATTAAATGACTACAGAAAATGCTGTAAAAAGATTGCCAAAAAGGTATCTATCATCTTGCGTGACGTATTTTTTAGTGATACACATTCTACGCTTGGTGTAGCGAGTTCGATTTCCACCTGGAAGAAGTATATTTTGTGTGAAGAATAAAGAAAGAAGATCTAGGTATTTGTGTAAGATAACAAAGAAATCTTAATGTGGCGCTAAGTTAAAAAAACTGGATACTGTACACAGTACACACGGCTACACATCAAGCTATAACCTATCAGTATAAGCTGATATCTTGTTGTACGAAGAACCTATACAGTGCGAGATCAGTTTATACTGGTTTTGTATAGCATGATAGGTAGCTCGCAACGTTATAATAAAACGAAAAAAATGCGCCGGCGCGCGGCGACGAAAAACCTTGTACAAGTCAACGTGTATAATTTAAAAAGAATGGAAATTAACAATGAAACCTAAAAAAAAACCTAAACCGAACTAATATTATAAATATCTGCTAAATTACGGGTAACAAGAAGCGTTAACCCAATAAATGTTGACATAATAAGTAGAACATCTGAATAAGGTTGATTTTTGAATGTCAAAAGTTAATTGAAAAGTCGAATTGAATTAAAAAGTCGTAATTCAATATAATTATCAAAGGAATTTAAACCTAACGTCATAGTATTTAAGTTTATAATCGCAGATTTAATAGTATCCTAGTGGTTTAGGTTTAGCTTAAGCTAAACTGGCTACTAAAATCCAGCTAACAAATACTATTCACATTATTCTTTTGAAGCCCTAAATAAATATCTATCGGTAAATATTGACTTAGGTTCAAAAGGGCTTTCAGTTTTAATGAACGGCTTAAATCTGGTACGATTCAGATAAATTTAGGTCGCGAAACATCTATTTTTGCGAAACAAGAGTGACTACTCTATTTAATTTTAATCTATGGTTAGTTTTAAATATTTAATTTTAATCGAATGTAAAATTTATTAACAAGATTGGGGGATGATGATCGAATAAATCATTTATTAGAGATTCAAATTCTTTATTAAAGATAAACCGTATAACATTTTCCTTAAATTGAAGTACTTTATCAACAAAGCACTCATTTAAGTTCAATAGCTTTTTTTATCTTTATTTATTTACAGGATTTAAGTACCTATATAAAATAGACTATACAAATCCCATCGTACTAATATGTAAAACTTCCATATAAACTTTAGGTTTATAAATTTATAACTTTAGCGAGCGCACTGTTCAATAGTTAAAGATCTTCACTGCAAATTAGCAAAAGCATTACTTTGAGGCTATTTAACTTCTGTCTTTACATTTGTCATATATCATATAGTTCCATGCAATAGAGAACTCTTAAAGCCTTCGGTCCTAGTTATTATAAAGTTTTATGACTGACGTCGACATAAGTGGTGTTTTATTTTTCTGTGAATGGGAAGTTCATCATCTCAAACTCTAAACTTCGAAGAACCAAAACTGCGGATTATAAGGTCGCTAGTTGGAAATTTCTTATACTAATTACCTACGAAAAAGCATTTTGTAACTAACACTTACATAAAAATATTACTTTTCTTTCAATAGACTTAAAGACTGAAATCCAACTGTGCGATCATTACGTCCATTTTGGGTTATTTCATACAAATACATTTTTAATAGATGTTTATTCATATAGATAAATACGGTTCTGACTTCTCCGGGTTGCCTCCCAAAATATTGTTTATACAAGAACTTTTTATTCAAATTTATTCATAAAATCCTGACGACTGGGCTAACTTTACAACATTACATTATAAACTTAGGATCACATGGACGATAAATAATACTGTCTCTCCATGGAAAACTGATATTTAGCTGCTGATTAGAATAGAAAACAAAACAATCCAAATAGGTTTGAAAGCAGATTGATTCAAACAGAAGGTAGATTGACTCCTATATAATCTTTAGATGGTATGGGTAGAAGAACGCTAAATATTTCAACTTTTGTCAACCCTGGCGAAAAAAGCGTGACGTCATATCATCAACCTACTCACCATTCAGCACATGTACAGACACAGACGCAGGATGAGCATTGTTCGGCACACAAGTGTAGTTCCCCGAATCAGTGAGGGCAGCCTTGGTAACTAGCAGCTTGCTAGTAGTGCCGCCTTCAGTCTTCTCCGTCTCCAAGCTTATCCCCCCTCGCGGGGAGTCAAAGTCCACTACTGAGTTGCCGTGGTACCTGGTTAAGGAGGTTATTGTCTTTAAATTAAATTTTCTCGGTTAACATGTCACCAACGAAACTGCATAAGTTAAGGATTTTATGTATTTATTCTACAGAATATTGGCAACAAAACAAAACATCATATCCTCAAAGTTTTAAGTAAATTGCAACCAAATAAAAACGCAGATATAACCGCCGTGAACGCCAAAAAGGTTTACCATAAAATTGAAGCGGTAGACGGCGGAGAGGAGTGCACATTCACTGAACACGTCAGAGATATTGTACTGCCTTTCTTCACGTATACATCCTGAGATCCCCATATGGTAGCCGCCGCAGCTGCAACAAATGGAAAACAACTTTGAAACACATCAATAAAGTACACAATCGTATAAACTTGGCGGTCCAAGTAAAGAAAATGCTTGCATATTTACAAATCGTATGTAAATGGGAGTTCAGGGCTGATACATAGGGTATTCAATCCCGAGCAATGAAACTAGTGGCAACATACAGGATTTGCGTGGTATCATACTTTGTACAAGGGATTTTTACTTGGTTACTTAAAATAAAATAATGTCTCGATTAATTGTTTCGGTAGTTTCACGTGCCAAATACTATATAAACCTAAAACTAATAAGACTTATAATATATTTGATTTTATTTTATTAGGTGTATACCTTTAAGTAACTGTAGTTGAGTGCCCTACTCAACTGTTTTATCAAAATTACATGCAGAGCTTACTTACAGAGCTACTAAATCACTGATTAGCTAAACCCTTTTTTAAGTTTTATTTTTAAAAGTCTTCAGCAAGACTGTAATGATGATGCAAGTTTAAAAGCCATACCGAGCCCATTCCACTCCGACTAAACCTAATTCGACTTTAAAAAGTGTTTAACTTAGCATTATGGCTTTCTCTAACTTACTCAATTTCAAACACTGGTTGACGTAACGACGAAAACGTTTATTTTTATTATGGCAACCCACCGATTTGGATGTTGGCAATAAAATTTTATTCTTCTTTCTGCGGCACGGTTTTTGACAGTAATAGGTCGTCGGCCAAATTTCGAATTAATTTTATTTTGCTATTATTTATTTTCTTCGTTTACCTAACAAAATGTACTTAGTTTCGGTGACAACCATGCATGTATACTAGTCAAAGAAGGTCGACCCAATAATCATCTACACAAACCGTACTCTACTGCATGGACGACCTCACACCAAGTTCATGCAAATTCAAAAAGCACTAACAACACGCCCAACCAAACCATCTAATAATCCAAACTAAACAATTCGTGCTGTCAACGAAAACACGAAAGGTAAGCCGCTACGAACAGATGAAAGTATAATGAAGTACTAATGAATAAACAAATGAAAAACGTAATTAAAAATGAAGAGAAGGATACGAAATTGGTACCTGAGGAGCGGGGCGGGGCCGAGGTCGCGGGGATGAGGGACTCATCTGGAATTCACAAGACAACAGCTTAGGAGAGGACAAGGAATACAAAACAGCATGCGACCTTACCAGAGATGCATCGAAAGAGTTGAACATAGTATTAGATTTGGTTGAATTAGCGATACAAAGAGATGGCGATGGAATGGAAATTAGTGAAATAGGGACTGACTGGGGAATTGATGAAACAAACGACCTTCATGTGATATTTATTATTCAAATCACAGTTCCTATAGAAACCTAGGGAGTAGAAAAACTGGAAGGATAATAGAGAAGTGACGTGATAGAATTCAAAACTGTTTTTTGCTTGTACTGCGTTCCACTTGGGAGATTTTGGGACCTTAGTAATTGAGAATAGAAATATAAATGCCGTGAATAGAAAGTATATAATTGCTCATAGCAGACAAAGAGTAAAAGTCTACGTGACCATTTAACATAAATTGAAAAAAAAACCTCTAAAAATCTTTTGTTTTCAGGTACTTATTACATGATGTAACATAATAAACCCATAGACAAAATAATAACATACATTGCACTAAACAATAAATTGGTACTCAAAATTAAATACATTGCACCAAGAAACTCAAAACAAAAATAAAAAAAGCAATTCAGAACAAAATTTATTCTTTTTAACTGTAAACCTATTATTATTTGATAAATATATCTTTCTGGTTCTATTTTATGTATGTTTTATACATGTTTATGCTCATGTTTTGCTTATTAAATGATGTAATTTAATAAGAAACTCGCAAAACAACTGACTCATAGACAACTGACTAATAAAAATATAAAAAAATAGTTTAAAAAGTGAATATATAAAAATCTATTATATCTATATATATAAAAGAAAGTCGTGTTAGTTACTCCACTTATAACTCGAGATCTGCTGAACCGATTTGGCTGAAAATTGGTGGAGAGGTAGCTGAGAACCAGGAAAAGGACATAGGATACTTTTTTTTTTTTAAGAATGGCTGGAACGATTTTCATGGTTTTTGATTTGTAGAGGTAGCGTAGGGTAGGGTAGGGGTAGAGTAGGGTAGGGGTAGAGTAGGGTATCGGTAGCGTAGGGTAGGGGTAGAGTAGGGTAGGGGTAGAGTAGGGTAGCGGTAGAGTAGGGTAGGGTAGGAGTAGAGTAGGATAGGGTAGGGGTAGAGTAGGGTAGGCTAGCGGTACAGTAGGGAAGGGGTAGTGTAGGGGTAGATTAGGGTAGGGGTAGGGTGGGGTAGGGTAGAGTAGGGTAGGGGTAGAGTAGGTTAGGGGTAGAGTAGGGTAGGGGTAGAGTAGGTTAGGGGTAGAGTAGGGTAGGGGCAGGGTAGAGTAGGGTAGGGGTAGAATAGGCGTTGAAGTAGAATAATCAAGCGTACGAAGTTGTGCGGGGCAGCTAGTTTGTAATAAATATCTAATACTACGAATGTGTTTTCGAGCTTAAAATAAGCTCTCTTTCAAATGCAAAAAGATCAAAATTTTAATTATTTGTTTTCCTTAGTGACAAAATTAACATTGCCTTCACATTACATTTCATTAAAAAACAATATTACAATAATCTTATTTATTTTGTTTATTTTGAGAATTAATTCGTTAGCAACCATATTTTACGCAATACAGAAATTATATTTTACGCTTTAATTTTGGGAAATCAACCTTTATGCCGACATCCGAGAGTACTTACCAATTTGAATATCAGCTTTATAGAGAAATGTACAAAAATACTATATAATCTGAATCATTGTCGGACATTTTTCAACGATAACAAGCGCTGTAATTGGCTGTGAGGTGAATTTGAGAGGTTCGCATGATGTATCTGCCAGCGAAGCGTGGACTAACAAATTGGCTACTATGATAACGAGTCGGGTAAAAAATAGTGCTCATTTAGGCAACAGTGGTTTCGGTAACAAAATGTATTTGTTCCGCTACGTAAGTCACGGTAATCGATTAATGGATAGGCTTTGAGTTCTAGACTCAGGGTTTTCTAAAATAATGGTCGATTATTTTCTTTGTTTTGTTTCGAAAGGGAATTTATTATTAGAAATACGACTACCTCTTTAAGTGAAGTGGTGTATTTAGTTTTCATAAAATATTTATTTTTTTAACATAATATATTTGCTTGTAAACAGTGCTATTACATGTAGGAAAAGCGGGCGGTAATGCGCGATACGAACCCGCCAATTTTGTTTTATATTTCATTTACATACATTATATGTTGTTTAGTTGTTGTTAGTCATTACAGTTGAGGCGGGATTGAGCTGAGAGTGAGTCCTTCTATCATAATGTACTACAAAATGAATTTTTGATTAGTAATAATAAATAAATCAGCGTATACCTAGCCTTATATATTTATTAGACGGGTGGGATGAACGGGTCTGCGTGATACAGCGTGATGGCAAATCACGCTGTTGGTATAGGCGGAATTATGGACCCCGCTGCTATAATGCCTTAACTTGACACTAACGACTACCACAAAATAATTAAAGCCCACAGTTTAACCATAAATTGCACTAATCCATCGACTGACCGCGTCAAGCACTGCTTAACCTCAGTAAACATGACACCAATACGGAACACCAGAAGCGTCTAAAGTTAGTGAAAACGATATTTAAATCCCCTTCCAAAAAATAGGCTGATAACTGGAAAATATCTTATTTAACTTGTGACGTCCAATTTTAGGGAACGATAAGATAAGGTCCTAGCTTAATACTTGTTATTACTGGAAATGGAAGTAAAACGAAATTCGCAAAGGACCCGACGAGATAGCACGAATGGGACTCCTACACATTTCTTAGATATTTGATGTTAGTCTTTACTGTAATCTTGAATTCAAAGTTAAATAAAGAATGACCGATTTGTTATCTAGCACAGATCTAAACTTTATAATACTTAGATAAAACGGTTTTTATTTAGGGATTTATCACTCACAAAAAATTGGAACAACTATTTGTATATGACAACGTTTGCTGAAAGTAAAATACATAGTCTAAGAGTTAGATATTTTTATAATTTTCACCCTGAATTTGATTTTTTTGTAATTATAAATATAATATCTTTTTATCTTCTTATCATATCAATTTAATATTTGCTTCTTTGCAATAGTATTAAAAAGAGTTATTTTTGCTGTGATAATTATGAGTTAATCCAAAAAATGATTTGTAATAATGATAGTTATAAAAATTACGACACGAACGCATTCATTGCCACGATAAAAAACATATTACCAATAAAACCTGCATCAGCTTCAAATTTATCTACAAATCGCATTAAAATCCCTGCACTTTTAAAAAGAGGTCCTTAAGTACAAAAATATTTATGCTAAACGCTCATAATCCCAGGTTTCATAATTAAAAACATAAGCCGTGGAGCGCACGGTGATGCAGACACTCAGCGAGTAGAGTTATTTTGTACCGCCGAGTTTTTAATGTTTCATAACGATGAAAATAAAATTTAAGTGACAACAGTGCGCTCTAAACTTTCCGGAATGTGGTTAACTTAAAAGGGTTATGTTTTTTACTGCATGAGATAGAAGTTTAATTTAGTTAACTATCTCATTATAACATATGAGGAAAGTGGAGGTAATGTTATTAATAGAGAATAAATAAAGTAACGGTGTAACACGACCGGTAATCTTGATCATATCTAAAATATTGAAAAAAACTTATCTGAATTAAAAAAATAACTGCAATTATCCCACTGCAGGGCATTGATCTCTGCTCGTACAGAGAAGGATTAAGCATTAATCATCGCTTGTTCACTGCTTGTTGGCGATTGCAGACTATTAAGCCCAGGTTTCCTCATGATGTTTTAGTCAGTGGGGTTTTAGACTAACTAAGAAAGTACATAATAATATGACGTTGAAAAAGTCACATTGGTACATAACATTATATAATTTACCGTAGGAAACCTATCATTGTAAATTGCGGAACACATATATAACAGTCTCGACTATAAATAAAAAATATTACACACATTACCAATATAAAAGCATTTTCCTGTTACATGAGTAGAGACATTGAAGAATTTCTCACTCCATTGAAACATGGATTTTTCCATATTCCTGAATAACCCCTGTGTTTCCAGTCTACCGTATGGAGTTTGATTTCAACGCACCTTTGACAGCTCATGCGAGTAGAAAATAAATTGAATGATTAATTAATTACTCTTTCAAAGGTCTTTAGGAACTTTGAAGAATGTTAATAAGTTATATTCTGACTTTTTTATGTTTGAAGAGTAAAAAGATGTGACGTTACAATTAAGGATAATTACAACAATTTTTCATATTAATTTGCTTTCATATAATATTACCAGACAATGACTACAAAATAATATTTTTAAAATATATTATCGCATGCAAAGCCAACCCTAACGTTGGTAAAAATATTTGTAGAGAATGAAAACTTTGATTACAAGCAGGATTTGAATATATGACCTGCTACTGCCAATTAAGGGTAGTCCTGCTCTTACAATCGATATTCACTACTATTTCTCTACTATCAGAAACTGTTGAATAAATTAAATTATATTTGCACTTTTATCGTATCACCTTTATAATAAAATCTATCATTTTTAAATTGGCAACTATTTGAAAAAAATAATTGTTCTTAAAAAAAAATCACATAAGACATACTTTTAAACGGTACAATTTGGTTAATTAAGAATCACAATTATTACAGCCATGACCCGAATTGTGACAAAGTTTTTATAAAAAGAGGGTACTTTTTTATTGTACAGATTCATACTTCAAAAAGTTATTATCTATCCTTTTGTCAGACGGTGTTACACTTACGTAAGCGGTGGGTATAAATATCCTTTGCACGTTTAGACAATATTCTTTTTTTATATCAGTATATTCATGATACAGGAGAAAATTTTAGTGTAAAGCTACTTTTACCATGATAATGTTTCCAATATTTTAGTCCGGTTAGGAGTCAGTTGCTGTATAGATATTGCTGGTGTTTTTCAACTTGTCGAACAACTAGAGTGAACTCAAGCGGTAGGTACCGCTTGATCTGTCATTTGTATGGAAACACATCTCTCCTCTCATCTCCGTTTTGGTGAAGTCCGAGCCTTACTTGTTTATCCTTATTCTTGTAGAGCCTTATTTCATCATCAAAATAATAAATGGCGGAGTGGTTGTGATAATATATGGATCGACATTACGAAACAATAAGGATTTTTTTTTAATTTTGCTACAGAATAAAAAAATCTATACAACACACAATAAAAACTAGCTTCAGCTATATTGGGCACAGATTAATAAATATTTCCTTTTGGTTTGATGACAAAACTATTTCCCCTTAAAGTTCACGTTAAATTATTCAGTAGAGGTCCATTTGGCTGCCATTTATATTTGATGGGTTCCTTTGATCGTTCATTATGTTCGAACAGAGATCTGATAGGGAGTTAATCAATTCTGTCGAAGCGGTACTGGTTGGTAGGTGCTGGTGATAATTTTGCCCTTAGATTGTCATATGCATAGCAGGGCAGCTAGTTAGGGGTAAAGTTTTTTGTAGAAATGCACATGATTGTAGTTGTGTAAAATTGTTTAGTATTCTATAGGTTTCACCTTTTCAGAAAATATGCTAAAATGAAATTAAGTTGATAACATCTTGAAAAAACTAGAACCTCAACCTAATTACTTTGCCGACTGTACCATTGCACCATTTTTGACTGTATTTTTATATGTCAAAAATGGTCAAAAAAATTGTAATCGTCTTAAAATCTTAAACGAGTTAAAGTACTCAAGAATATGAACAACATTTGTTTTGCGACTGGGAATATTTACTACTACAATACACACTCATGATTGCTATCTTTTCACAGTTTAGCTAAAGAATCGATATTTCTAACCCGTAACTTCAGGGCAAACGCCTCTAATGTCCCACAGCACGTAAAAGGCCTCTTCTCATACAGAGAAGGATCGAGCATTAATTACCACGCTATCTTACGTGTTAACAATCAGACTATTTAGTAAAGGTTACCGTACGATGTTTTCCTTTACCGTTATTCAGTGGTGTCTTAGATTAATTAAAGTAAAAAATTATGATACCTATTGAAAAAATCACTTTAGTAATGACCAGGTTAAAACCCATACTATAAGCTTATTTTTTAATAGCCTACTGTGTGCCACTGCTTAATAAAGAATAAATTAATTTACTGTTAGACTAGTAGAATCATATTTGTTAAAAGTAAAGATTTTCGCAATATTGCAACCAAAATAACACAGTGTTTAGGGATTTAATTAAGTTAATTAAACACAACAATGAGGTTTTGGAATAGCATAAATAATGTAATATTTCAAAAGTATAGATATAATAGCAGACGTTTATTATCATTGATCGCCACTCAGATGTGTCTAGGCACATTATTTCACATTTATTATAGAAAATAAAGCTTTATAACACGAGTAATATCCCCTGAGTCACGTTCCCCAATAACGTATTGCAATTGCTTGGCTTAAAATCTGAACCGTTTATAAATACGCTATAATAGTCTCAAAATAAAATGTCTTACTGTTTTTCAAAGGACAGAGACTTGAGACGTTCTTATTTTTTGTTTTGAAGTGAATAGAAAATAAAAAGTAAGCTGCTTATTATTTTGTGCTTACTTCCAATTTTAAGGGGCAATCAAGTCGATACAAAACGATCTTTATTTTATTTATAGATAGCTTTTTTGTTGATGTTGATGGTTTTGCCACTCTTCGGCCCATCCTACTTACTATTATAAAGGCGAAAGTTTGTAAGTATGGATGTATGGATGTATGGATGTTTGTTACTCTTTCACGTAAAAACTACTGAATGGATTTAAATGAAACTTCACCACAATATAGCTTATACATTAGAATAACATATAGGCTACAATTTTGAACCTGAAGTCCACGCGAACGAAGTCGCGGGCAAAAGCTAGTAAACTATAAAAATCACATCGATCCCTTTCTCCGTTGCTGCTTGAAAGAAGGACAAACCAACAAACACACCTTTAATTTCGGCAGAGCGTGAAAAGGAAGCAACTGCCTCGCATCTCTCTCGCATAAGACGCACCGAGCGCCGGAAGGTGCTAAACAACCTCCGGCTTCCATGAGTTGTCGGTTTACAGGTGTTGAACTCAGGATCAGTCCTATGCCTGATTGGTAATAGGCCCGGGATGGTGGCGCGTCATTTTTCGGGCCTTTTAAGAAGACTACAGCGGCGGCGCGGCAGTGATCAAACCAAAGATATTGGGTCAAACAGCTACAATACCCGCCGGGACCAGCTTACATCGTTGGCAGCAAGACCTGGCGGGAGCGCGGAGATTTCATCAGTAAATTTCGTACTCCGCCTACAGGTCCGTTGAGAATATCGTGTGGTTTTTTGTCCGTGCGAGTCAGACATACCTACCTGCGCTTAGTGATGGGGATCCCATAAGGGAATTTTAACACCGAAAAAAGGTCTGTTAAGTAGGAAATAATCCCGTTTATATGAAAACTAATCTTTTCACGACATAATATTTACAATGACACACATAGCTTAAAAAACGAAAAATCAGTTTGACTTATGCATGGATTTATAGTGAAAAAATAATTCTATCACATTTTTGTACATAAAACTAATTTAAACTTCTATACTATACTATAGATACGAGCGCTAGGCGCACAGTATGACATAGACTGATGTGTTCCACTTTGTACCGTGGCATTAGACCCACTACTAATATGACGAGAGATGGATGCCGGATTACGCCATCGTCACTTTTCATGCGTTGTATACAGACCCGCGGACCAAAGCTTTTTGTATTGTTTATCCTTGTTATTCGCACATAATGGATTATGCTTTCCTTTTCTTATTTTTTCGGGTTTTTTAAAAAATCTATGTTTAACTGAAAGAATGTTAGCACTTAGTAGCGCGGTTAGTACTTACATTCCACATGAAATAAGAATGAAAGGATCTTTTCATTGGTACAAAAATTATATCCTGTTTTAAAAAAAATATGGATACATACATACATTCATGAATAAAAATAAAGAAGAAGCAGTGAATGTATAAAGTCAAAGCAGATTATGTATTAAAAAATATGTATAGCTCATCAGGACAGTACTTAACCTATAATAATAAGAAGCATATTGCGTGCATGGAGGAGTATGAGATCTGGCGTAGTTGAAGTTTCACAGAGGAGTGCAGAAAGCTTAAATTTATATTAGGTATAATAGTTGTTTTCATATTTTTATCATCATCATCATTTTGTTGTTTTCATTTAATTATACTCGTATTATTACAGTAATATTAATTTATTTTAACGAATTACGATCGAAATTTGATTTACAACTGGACCACTGGTAGTAAGTAGTAAGTAATAAAAAAAAAGAAATTGTAATTAGCAAAACTATATTTTCGGATGTTTATTATTTTGCCCAAAAACTACGTTGGGTCAGGTAGTCAGGGACTCCGGCGCATAAAGGCACATGTAATTTACGTAACCGTCTATTGCCTCCCTTTACTATTTTCGCAATTTTATTTCGGTTTTCATAGCCGGATATGATTACCCGGTTTGTAATTCGACGGTCGCACAAGTGGCTGACCCTTCGTAAAATATGTACGAACAATTTCAATGCCCTATTACACATTCTGTTTGAGTACCATGTGTTTTTGTATTACAAAATAAGGCTCTTTAAAATATGTTTATATTTAGAACACCGTCGCGCGTCGCCTGCGCCGTCTGACATGATAATGGAACCGGGTTTTAAAAACGTTTGAAGTTTTTATTGAAATCGAAATATTGTATTTTGGTGGTAGTACTTTGATAAGAGTATGTCTAAGTGTATACCACCGCTCCATCTGTTATTTACCTTATTATAGTTATAGCCTTAACCTTTCAATGCAAACATGAGATTAGTGCGTACCAGTAGCAGGTACCTGCTAGTTTCTATAATCATTTGAAGTGTTTACTAAATAATGTAGTAACATTAATAATTCCAACTTAATAAATATTCATGTCTACGTCATACTTACTCAATTACATCAAAGTTAAGTTAATTGAAAAATAATTAAAACACTGAAATATACAAAAGCTACGAAATTGAAAAAAAAGTAGGTATATTATTATCAAAGCAGTGTATCGCTAACAAATTAAAATTAATACATAATTACTTTTTAAGCATTACGTGTACACTGTTAGCAAATGCTTTTCTTAGATTAATAAAAACATACTTATTAATTTAATAATTATAAAAGCTACTTGGATAAATTATAATTTGAAGAAGGTACTTGGATAATTTATAATTTTATTTTCTTTGGGTAAGATAACAAGCACTTTATTAATTTCAACTTGTGTTTGATTTAATTTTATTTCTAGCAAGTTTTTATATTGAATCAAATTTCCCGTAACAAGGTTATTAATTATTAATCTGTAAATAATTAAGAATTTTTTTTTCGAATAACCCTCCGTCGAGACCAAAGGTATGTTATACTGATAAGTATTTACATGTAATCCTCCTGACCGAATTTCGGTCACAGTGGCCAACCTCAACGGAGATTAGCCAACTACGCAGGAGATATTATAGTGCACAAGTGTGTGCGCAAACACTGGTGCACTCTCTATTCCTTCACTTTCATGGTCCGATGGGACGGATCAGGCGCAGGGCCAACGGCTTTACGTGCTTTCCGAGGCACGGAGTAAGTGATAATTAATTTATAAAACGCACATGACTTACGAAAAGTCAGAGGTGCGCGCCTTGGGTTCGAACCCGAGACCTCTGAATTGCCAGTCAACGGTCACAACCACTAGGCTATCACGACTCAAATTAATTTACATGTATCAACATCATCATCATCAATTTAAGAACTACGTTCTTTCAATGCAGCTTCTTCCAGCTCTCCCTATCAAAAACCAATTTCTTAACCTCCATGTATGGCTCGACGTTAACTTTTTTTTGATAGAAGGAGAGGAAGAGGTAGGCCAAGACAAAGTATTAAGTATTTATATAGATTTTTCAATTAAAATGTCAGTTTCCCAAATAAATTATTTCGGAATAACTTAATGATTACTATGTTTAATTAAAGCCTTTGCCCTGCAGTGGGATGATACTGTTATGATAATGATAATGTTTAGGTATTTTAAAAACCAAAAACTGGATGAGTTGGCACTGGGAATATGCAAATGATGATGTTTGTAATATAAATGTGATGAAATTATAGTTCTCGAATTTATTTTTTAAATCTTTTCTTATTTTTCAAACTGTGTATAAGGCATAGGGCAGAATATACCTATATATAATGTGGTTGCAAACTAAAAAATTATCTAACTAGAATTACCTACATTTATATAAATAAATACTCTATTCTATTCTAATTTACGTCTTAACGCCGTTTGTAAATTCGGTTAGTTCAATTTTAGTTTTCATTTTCCGTGAATAATTTTCAGGCGTTTTGCGGTTCAGTTGCTTATTATTTATTAAGCACTAAAGTGATTCCCTTTGTAACATTAAATTCATGATAGCTATTTTCACTTTGAATGTTGATAAATTAATTAAAACGTGAACCGAGTCCACAAATTGTTATAGCACGACACAATTAAGAAGAACATCGGCGCGTTGTGTTAAGAATTACTTTTGAATTTAGAGGGTTAATCATGAATGTTTGTTTTAAGTATATAGAAGTATAATTTTGTTCACTTGTTTCGTTATCTTCCTAAGAAAATCAATAATAAAAATTAATCAACCAGCCCGAAACTGTCGAAGCAACTGGCAAAGACCTCTTCACATACAGAGAAAGATCGAGCATTAATCACCACGCTAGCTCACTGTGGGTTGGCGATTTCAGACTATTAAATCCAGGTTTCGTCACGATTAACTTAGAAAGTACATATAATATAAAAAGATCACATTTGGTACATGCCAGGTTCGAATCCACACCCACATGCTCGAAAAGCGGGTCAGTAACCAATGCACCATCACGGCTACTAATAAAAAGAAAGTTTATCCTTCACTCCTTATCCCACAGTAATATAAATTTAAGCTTTATGACAAAAATGTTATTTGTCTGACAATATTTTAATTATAACATTTTGTCATTAACTCATGACAAATCGACTAATGAGCTTAAAACATGGACATTTAAATTATACTGTGAAATTTACCTTGTTTTGAGCTCTTTTATTAATAACAATTTAAATATTGTCAGCTATTTCAATAATTTTAAACATTGTTATATTAACTTGTGACAATGACATTAATTTCACGTCATCATTATATTACATTATTTCTGTAAATTATTGTTTCTTATGGCTGACATTGTTCAAATATTGTTGTTTGGCAGCCTACTATAATTATTTTAATATTGCTACATAATGATAAATTAATTTCATTATAAACTTATTTTCAAGATTTGTTTGCCGTTTGTGGTCTATCGGTGGGTCTCGTCTGGTTGAGGCAACTTGTGACCAAAATGCTGTACCATCTGTATCATCAACCCATCCCAATCCAGCGCGGCAAGTTAAATGCCATCCAATATAGCCATCCAGCGCGAGACAAATGAGCGAATGCATTTTAGGAAATGTTCCCACATGTAGCGGACTTTTAGATAAAGTGTTCTTATAATCTTATTTCTAGGCGTTTCTAAAGTTAGTTAATTATTGTGCCAAATGCGTTGATGTTGTTTTCTATTTATTAAATGACAATCTATTAAAGTATTTATGTATCATAACCTAACCTAACCTAACCCCCGTTTAGAAGTAGATATTAGTAAAAAAAATTACCTTCAACAGTAAGAATCACAGCCATGTTGATTTTCGGTTCGGTGTTAATCTGGCACTCGTAGACGCCCGCGTCCCTCGGCTGGACGTAGTCAATCTTCAGGTCCCAGTCGTCTGAAGGCTCTGGATGTAGCACGCTGAACCTCGCGTCTCCAGTGTACGTGAAGATATGAGAGGTTAAGATGTGGAGGTCTCTTTTCCTCATCCATGATACCTGGGGTAGGAAGAAGAGGTTAGTGTGAGTGTTGATGCTTTTGAAATATATGTATATGTAATGTAGTGTCATACAATGTAATTTATTTATTTTACGAGTTATACACCTAATCTGTTTGTAACTAGAGCGTCGTATTAAACAAAGTGCCCTAAGTGCCCTAACCGAGATAGGATACCAACAAGACAAACAACATGGGTGCTCCCTGTATTATTTCACCTACATAAATATTGTACAGACTGGGTGAACTCGTCCCCTCTGCTTAACTCCATACTGCAGACAAGGGTCAGAGAGTCTATCGCCCCACTTAACCTAGTTTATTAGATTACTGTTATACCACCAAAAATATACACAGAAATGAAAGGGTGGCAAAGTAATAAACAGGATTATTACTAAATCTGTTTTTATTTACTGCTTAGGTGTCATTGTCGGGTGATACCTATCTTTATATAAAAACCTGTAAAAGATTTTTTTAGCTGCATGAAAACAAGTGTGTTTAGCAATGACGTTGAATTCAAAACTAATGGAATACCTATAGTCATTAGCAGATCTGAATATTTCAGTTACGTTATAAAAATATTATTTTGTTTGTTATTTTGTAATACGATAGATGTAATATAAATTTTGCAAAAGCATCAATTTACAAAAACAAACTCCAACCAAAATTGGCAACTCAAACTCAATTATCAAACGTCAAATGTTATTCAAAACGTCAACCATAGTAATAAGATAAATTACCAACTACCCTCCCATGGGTTTCAAAAAGCGAACTTGTCTCAAATATCAAAATGGCCGATATTCAAGTTCGGAACTTTACCTGACGAATATCAATTAGTACTCCACATTGCTGTGTGCCTTTCTCGTGTCTATTAAGTGGACGAAAACTCGTTAACATCAATATTCAATATACCTCCGTAGGCCTCGTCCCTTTTTGATTAGGCGTCCGATATTGATTTGTGTCTGTTCATTAATAGCTAGCTTTTGTCATTCGCACCCATCCGAAATACGTGGTTGCGTTGCAAAATGAGTTTTTTTCTGAAGAACGAAACAAACGCTTCGTGCTCTACACGAATTTACTAAGAAAGCAATTTTGATGCTTAAAAAATCCTTACAACATTTAGATTTTTATTCAAAATTGAAAAATTCAAATTTGTGTCAAAATTATTCTCAGGAATAATACTGTTACGCATGCGCTGACTGTAGGCGGAAAATATAACGTTGTAATTATACTTATACGTTGTTTTGTTGTTTATTTATTTCCAAGTATGATACATTCTATTTCAGTCTGGTGGTACAACAATTACAAACGTCGTCGGGCCATTATATCCCTCGCCTGCGGCTTGGACTTAAAATTTGTTTCTTTGATATTAATTGCATAAGTACTGTCCTTTTATAACACAATGTTCTATTGGTGATGTTTTAATATTTACTACCTATACTACAATTTCCATGTATCACCAAAGCAAAGTTTTATGACTGTATAAATTTTATTGGCTACTTTTCACAAAGAGTTGCACACTCGAAACATTTTATATTTTACAACTATGAATAATATTCAATTTCTACAAATTCAGACAACCTTGAACATATTTTTCTGACAAATAAAATTATGACTGCAAACCTATATAAAGTAGTACCCCCAGGCTTGGGGCGACTTATTTTTCCGTAAGTTGCCTACATCACAAAGAGATAGGCCCTGCCTTTTGATTAAAATTACACCAACAATAAACGTTTGAATTATATTTTTAATTCGAGAGCCCTCTAGACTGAGAAATTAGAAAATAAATTCCCCTCCCTTTTGTTGGGTTTTTGTTTTTCTACGTAATTAGAGTAAGCTGGGGGTGAGCCCGTAAGCCCGTCCTGTAATTAAGCAAGATGGAACGTCCTCAGACTGTTTACAGCCTCTAAAATAATAAAATTAAGTAACGGCTAAGCGACTGAGAGGATTTTTTCAATTCCTCCCGAGCTCTCAGAAATTTGATGAATTAACCTTAGCATTGAAATGGGTCAGCGGACGTCGTTTTTTATTTCCGCAAAAGTGTGTAGGATATTTTGTTTATTTTATTATCCTCGTCAAGGGCTAAGGAAGATTTATGCTGTTCTTCTCGTGTTATTTCTCTGGAAAGGAAATGTGTAGGATTTATTTTGATGAGCCGGGACTTAGTGGAGCCGTAGAATGGTACTAAAGTTTTATTTTGTCAGAACTTTAGTGTTAATTGTAGCACTTAATTACTCGATGGGATACTGTAGTTGTTAAATCATTAAAAGCCATGTCTTCCACTACCCTTACGCTACTGTCATTGTCAAAGAAGGAGCAGTGAAGGTTATATTATTTGTCAATATATGAGTGCATGCCTTTTTGTAAAGTGCTCTTATTTCTACTATTTTTCCCAAGTAAGAGCACTTCAGGAAAAGGCTATTATAAAAGTAACAGTCTTTAAAAAGTATTTAGCTTTCAAACCGCAGCATCACTTTCTGCTAATCATTTCTGGTATATAATTGATTTGCATTTTTTGAATTAAATTGCATTGCATTATATAATTGATATTATATAAAATATATTATACCTATGTAAAACGAACATGTTCTGCTAAATAATTTTCGTGTCTATTCTGGTATCATCTGCGGTTTACCAATCAGTGTGTTTGTGCCAAATTTTAATGATTATTATTATAGTTATTTTAACGATAATAACGAAAGAGAACTTCAGGTTCATGAGTAAATAGGAAAACATGTTTAATTTCAATTACAGTTTTTGCAAATGTATGGTTTTCAGTTGCTTAGAAAAATGTGAAGAAAAGTATTTTTTTTTTCAATTCTTTGGATTGTTTATCAGCCCAAAAACGTCCACTGAAAACCAAACACATCTTTATAATTCTCTCAAACTCAATATGACAGATAAGCTAACAAGGAAAAAAAACAGGTTATTAAAAGGTAATCTTTTTACCACCTCTCTTTTCTCCGTTAAAAAGGTTACTACTGCAAAAAATAATATTAACCATTCCAAAAAACAGAGTAGCTAAAAAAAGATTGACTCGCCAGTAGGTACCAAAATAAAACGTCAAGAAACACCAATCATTCCACCTCATTCAGAACACTTCTACCCAACACAGAAATCCCATCAGTACGTATAAAACAGAAAAAATAACCCTTGAAAAAGGGTTCGTAATCCAAAGCCTTTTTACAAGAAAATGACGGCAGATAATCCGTGCTGAACAATATATTATAATGCATCGTAGGACACGTCAGATGGCTATTTATTTTCTCGAATGGGTTGGGGATCCCTCAACCATTAATATGGTGGCCAGTCGACCGACTCTGAGGAGGGATATCGAAGCAATGAGGACATCGACATTGAAAAATGATATTTCGAGAGGATGCCAGGTGGTTCGGAGATTTTATAACGGCAGAGGTCATGTGAATTTTGATTTGTGTTCAATCATGTTGGTTGGGATGCTGGGAAAAGATTTTATGAAAATGGCTTATCTCGGGAAAGATATGTTCAAATAAGGATACAGTTCGTTTCTGAATTCTTCTCCGGTTATAAGCAAAGTTTATTCCATTAATGTTATACTTGCTTAGTTTCTAAATAGAGTATTCTTAATACATAGTTATTCCATAGTTTCTTATTGAAGAAAATATTATTACTACAAAATTTGCGAGAGTGGTTTGGTAGGACTTTCCATAATTTTGTTCCAGTATTTTCTTGTATTATGAACTATAATAAAATATAAGAATGATGTACCGAAAATCGTTTCAATCATTCAAGAGCGTAATATTACTTAGAAAAATCCCTTTTCATCAGAAACGACGGCAAAATAATAACTTAGATATTTTATAGCGTCGTGTTGAACTTCTAGAAAATTCTCTTCGGAAACGATCAACTATATCACGTTCGCTTTCAGATTTCAAATTCCATTACCGAGAGTGTATAAGTTTATAATAACAGTAACATCTTCATAATCCGTCACTCATCCATCTTAGGAATGTGTTACTAGTGTTGGACCAAATATCAAGTTCGTTTGGCCGAACCTGCGGTTGAAACATGTGCCGAAGTCGAAGTTCGGCTAAACGTCAGGTACGACCACGTTTGTCAGTTTTTTGTATGCTTTGCCCTAATTTTATTC
Source organism: Protodeltote pygarga (assembly GCA_936450705.2). NCBI lineage: Eukaryota > Metazoa > Arthropoda > Insecta > Lepidoptera > Noctuidae > Protodeltote > Protodeltote pygarga. The sequence goes on from OW388263.2 coordinate 13,791,658, forward strand.
ACAGTAGCGTTAAGGTTTTTTCAATTTCGATTATTAATGTCACACGTTCTCGATTCTCTCTCTGTAGTATCGGAGAAGAATAGCACCAACGCTACTCCCTCTGCGTAACGTAAATTTGGGCTATTGATAGGACAGAAGTCACAAACTAATAGCAATCAATACATAGCTTTTGCCACCCACTGGACAAACCGATTTGCTCGTGTTCCAGCAAGATGTTCGGTGAGGGTGAAACCTATCTGGAAGTCATTGGGTCCGTTCAATTTCCGTCCTCCTGATACAGGTGTGCTTCAAATTAGACCACGACTTCGCTTAACACCAAGTAGGTTCGTGGTCACACTTGCCTTTTTCAAAATAAAAGTATCAACTGAATTTTCTGTCTATGAGCCGAACACCGACCAATTAAAAACAATTCGGTATTACCGAATGCGAAACGATACGTCCATCTCTACGTGTTACATACATTGACGACCCTGACTTAGTTACTTGCGTATGTATAGAACATAGTAATCAAGGTATTAATGACTAAGATAATAACCGCTCGGGTTAATATCTCGGTCGACTGACCGGAGGGAATACGGTCGCAATCATTTCGGTGTAATAATAGTAATTTATGTTTCGGATTATGTTGATTGAATACTAGTCCTAGAACATGCCTACTGATACTATATCTTGATTAAGGTTTCAAGTTTTGATTTAGGTGTGCGAAGTACTAAAATAGTTGTATGATAATTAATATTGTATTTAATGTGCTTAGGTTCGCACGTTATAATAGATTTGTAGAAGTTTGATATTTAAACTGGACCGAGTGACTGAGAGGCACTCAGAAATGAGAACTTGCGGAGATGGGAGTTGGTTGTCGCTTGATTGAATGCTATTTACTTTGGTAACTAGTTCAGAGCATAAAATATATAATACTGTAGTAAGTCGCGGTTGTTTGAAAGTTGCTTTGAGATATCTTCATGTTCTTTGATTTTACGATTCACTTCAAAGTTGTACGAGTCACTTGACTATAAGTCTAAATGATGTTTGGAGAAGTAGCACTCTCTTTTCGATCATAAACATAAAATGCAAGTAATTTTTTGTTCAACATGGCCAAACTTGTACATGTTCATATAATCCAGATGTATTATAGGTTTTATATATTCAGGTAAGTCCTAAGTATATGTATATCTTCCTTTTGTTTTTTTTTAAATATAAACAGATATATATGTACTCACAGTTCTATTCCCTATATGTTTCGCTCGGCAGCGGAGTACGGCTGCCTGTCCGACGACGGCGGACACGTTGCGTGGCGACACGTCGTCGAAGTAAGGCCGCTCCGGACGCGTGCCGTCGCCGTTGCCCACGCCCGGCAACATGCCTACACCTGAAACAACACAGAGGAAGGTTATACATATTTCTCATTATAAATATTTTAATTATTATTTATTTATTTACATTAAATAGTACAGCCTAAACCAATTTACAAACAATCTGACAGTCGACAATTTATTCGATATTTTTTTACTAATTTAGTTTTTTAATTTTAATTAATATTTGGAAATAAGATATGTGTTAGGTCTTATTTAAAAATATTAAAAAAGAAAAAGATGAAAACTTAATCTAAAAGACCGCTTTCAGTGGGCAATGTCCCCAAAACAATTATGTATTGTGTATCTTTTTTCCCTACTTTATGTCATAGCTGATTCTTTTTGAATAAAATAAAAATTATAGCCTCGTTTACAGAACCCAAAGGCGTCTGCCATGTCTATGTACATCATCAATATTCCCACCATATTGCAGAACGTGTGCTCGCTGCCAAATAAGTAGTTAATCTAATTGATCCAAGTCTGAAATACAGCCACAAACATAACCACAAACAAAACTGAACCTTAATAACAGTATCATAAGGTGCCAGCAATTACCCAAGGTGTCAGCTCAAATGAAAGCTTCAAATGAACAAATAAGACTGACAGGTCACCACCTGGGACCGACGCGACGTGATTTGCATATTGTTTGTTTTACCATACGTTGGCACCAATGTTTGGTAAGGGCTGTTTTGATAGATTATGGACAAGTGCTGTCTCTGTGAGGCGTATTACAAATAAATAAATATATATTTGCGTTAGTAATGCGACGAAATAGGAGGCGAGTTTAGTTTTATTAGAAAAAAAAACACATTTTTTTAAATTAAATATTTTTAATTTTATCTCCATAACTGAGTTGGAGCTACTATCTGAAAACTAGTGCCGAGTGCTACTACGCCCTGCATATGCTAAGATTTTTGTAGTTGGCATATTAATGGCATTTTTTTTTTCAAATTTTAATTTGAAAAAACTAATTGTCATTTGTTTTTGTCTATGTTTTGTTTGTTTTAAATCCATAAATGAATGTAAGTTTCATCGTCTTGTACATCGTCAAATAAATTTTTTTTCGTTTCTCTTTCTTTTGTTTATTATATTTATGGTTAAGAAAATATATCTGATGTATAATATAATTGATGTTCAACTAAGCATCAGAGCTTATACCTAAACCTGTTAGCCTCTACCAGCACACCTGACCTGAGAGATGATAGTCGATATTTTCCATTACATTTTGAAGCAAGTTGACAATTAATTTTATTGCTTGATTTTGAAATATTTTTTGTGCATGTCTTGGGAACGAACCTGCAACGTCAAACTTGCCAGTCCATAGTCATAACAAGGCTAACACTGCACTGCATCCTGCCTTCGTCTAACATGACAATATTTTATATTCATCCCACGTTTCGAAATAACAACATGAACCATACTTCGACACCTTGCCATCTCAATTTTCGTAACACAACATTGGTTGAACCGCTACGTGCACCGTTGGCCAAACATTGGTACCAACGCCGAGCCGTCATCTCACGTAATATGCCGCAGCAGTGTTTACTGAGCCAAGACATGTCTCTAGCTATATGTATACTCAAGATATATCTCTGAACAAACATAACTTGGTTATTTAACTTAGGTTATTGCGTTCGACGTCGCCCAGATTTCGTACGCTTATCAAGTTAATTCAATATAGTGACATTGAAGGCTACACGAAATAGGTTTACGTACTTAAAAATCAATTTGGCGGAATAATTTCGTTTAGCGAGACAATTTGCGATGTAAATGTGTTTAATATTTTTTAGATTCGGTTTTGTTTTGTTATTATTGTGCCGCTGTCTGGCACGGCAGGGTGATTCTGTTTCTCTGATGTTTATTCATGCTGCTGTCGGAATTATAGATGGTGTACTGACCTTCTTGGTGCGTTCAGAGGTATAAATTGCCCTTAGAATTGATACAAATAGTCATGATTATTTTAAAATTTTGTAAAAAGAAAAATCGATTAAGAGCGGGATTTGAACGCGGGACCTATAGCATAAAGCCCTCAGTCGTTCTGCTACTAAGCTATTCGTAATCACATAGATAATTAATGTGAAAGAGAATTTCGAAAACAATATAATTAAAAAAATATTTCATATTTATTTTATCTACAATTGTGTAGATATAAATATATACAATTCAATCAACACAATAGACTATTTACTAATTATGAGCATGTTTTATGAAACTTCTAACCTTTAAACTAGGACATGACTCTTGTATCTTTAGAGTTAATGAAATGCGTCCTGAAACGCGATTTTACGAAGAACTGAGATGCATGATTCAAAAAAAAAATCATTAACAGTATTTACTTTACAGAATAAAAGTTATTAAACCATAGTTCATCTGAATACCTCACTTTAATAATAGAAAAGTTGATTACACATTACGTTACGGTTTAACTCAGACATTTAATTAACAACTTTTGTTGGACTAGTGTACCTTCAAACCTCGCAGTGGTTAACGAATTTTAATTGAATTAACTGAAAATGGACGTTAAAATACATCCAAACTTTAGTCAAAAATGATTAATTTACAGAACCTTGATTGAACAAATTGATTGACTGAATGTATGATTTTCACTCATAGCGAGCAGTACTATTAAGGCTTTTTAGTTTACTAAAATTTTACTAGAACTAGCTGGCAATAAGCCACAATTTTTTTCCCATGATTAAAATTATTTAGTAATAAAAGGACTGTAGTGTCAATTCTCTAACCCGTAAGCTATCTCTACGCAAAAAATCATGTTGATCCGTCGATCCGTTACTACGTGTAAGCTAGACAAACTAAAAAACATCCGTTCACATGTACATATAACATTTGTAAGTATAGTACGATTTCCTTCGTCGAATACTCAGATTCCCCGTTATTTACCAAACATCCTCCATTTCTCATTTAAATCCAAGCGTCGAGATTAAGAAAAGAAACCCAACATATTATTATTGGTATGTCTCGGTGAGCGCTTCGTTTCCGGTTACGTGACGTCACACCGCCGAACCGGAAATAAGAACGAAGCCTTTGCCCGCCCTCTTATAAAGGAAACACGGCGGAGCACATAACGTTGCGGTGGGGCCACTAGAACACAGGTGGGCAGCGAAACAGGATATTAAATAGGGAAAAGAAAATAAGTTAATGGGATTGAAGAAATTGATATTGAAGGACCGCATACATTTCAAAGAAATTGGGGTGAGACATTTGAAGGGTTGAAAATTTAAAGGGTCTAACTACCAAATTTGATGTTTGAAGAATAAAATATAAAAATCTTATTTGAGATTTGAGAACCTCCTTTTTTCATCAGTTAATTTTTTTTTTCTAGAATATTTTTCAATAAAAGATTTGTCATAACTGTTTACAATTTATGATAGGTAAGGAAAATGGTATATAAAGTCATGCACTGATATTACTAGGAAAGGCACATAGTAAATATTTTCATTAAAATCTTATTGTTTTGTGACATTTTGCAAATCGCTGTTTTCCAAGCCCCGTACGATAAGTCTGCGGTGCAGCAAGAAAATGGAAATGACAGCGATGAAGTTCTTTTGTGACTCCGCACCGCGTGTCGCGTGTGTTCCAAGGTTGAAATCTTTTGTCTCGTACCGTGTCTCTATGTACTCCGTATTTCTTGAACAACTACTGGACTTATAAGGAATCTGTTTTTTGAATTTCGAATTGGAATTGCGTTTGTTTTTCATGTTTGGATCAAAGCTGTTTTGGTTTGATTTTTGTTTTGTAAATTTTGTCATGAAATCCTTGCATTTCAAACACCTTTTAGTTATGGAAAAAAGTTAGTTAATTGAAAATATGGCTCTCAATATTCCATTGTATGATACATGTACTCGTATCATAAAGGAGTCCCTCGCTTTTCTTAAAACGGCAAAGAAGTCATCTTCATCATTATTATAAATGTAAAAGTTTGTGATAATGTTTGTTACCGACTAATTAGCACCTGGTATACCATAAGTTAATATTTTTATTTCATTATTGGATCCTTAAAAATTACTAGAGAGCAGTGATAGCCTAGTAATATGACTGTTGAATTGCCAAATCAAAGGTCGCAGATTCGAAACCTAGGAACTCAATTCTGACTTTTCTAATTTATGTGCGTATTAGAAATGAATTATCACTTCCTAACTAATAGTGAGGGAAAACATCTTGAGGAAACCTATCAGATTTTTTTTCAACGGTGAGTAAAGCCTTGAAAAAAGACTGCGGGTGGTTTAAACTCTGAGACCAGGTTGTTCATCAACGCTACGCTACGATAAAGAAGAAAAGACCAAGAGATATAAAATCATAAATTTGAACTCCGATCGCAACAATGAAAACCTTGGGAACCAAAAGGAATAAAACACGATGCACTATAACATTTACAGTACAGCGCTTCGCTTCGCTTCACTCCGGTACGCTTCGGAAATTTCCAGTACCTGAAAAGATATATTCTAAATGGATTTAAACCGAGGTAGCAACACTTTATATTGCTGAAAGCTGAACAATTTTCGTGATACTAAACGTTTTCTGATATTGCATCGCAGAGTTATTGCTTAGCCGTTAATATTTGGAATTGGAGAATTTAATGGATCGAATCGTTTTTGCGGTTTCTAGTTACACTGTAAGCGGAGATTGTGATTATACTTATTTTAATAGATCGAAAAATTATATAAAAAAATTGGTGATATAATTTCTAAAAAACTAAAAAATTTGGAGTATGAGATCGGAGAGCGTAAAGTACTCTGGTATATATTACCACACGCCTTTAAGGCGTTAAGAAAGAAATTCGTGTTTTCAGCTAAAGCGGGTAGGACTCGGTGGCTTAGTTGGTAAAGCGATTGCACGGCACGCCATAGATTACACGTTCAAGTCTCGCCCGAGTCAGTTGTTTTTGCGAGTTAATATGAAATTTTAGTTTATTTTATAATTAAACATGTAAAAATAAATTTACTACACTAATAATTATGTTGTGTGGTTTAACTCAACCGAAAATTTTGGAGAAGTTGGTTAGATATCTTATGTGTATCTTTACAGCGAGCATTTGGGTGAGAACGGTGAGTCGAGCTTAAGAAAGCTTACGCACGTGAGCACGAAATTGGTAAGTAAAGCTTACAATTTCGGTACAACGCTCGTAAAATCTTGAACTTACGAACAAAAATTGCTTCAAAATGGAATTTGATTTTGATAAACATAAACGCTATGTACCGAATGCTCGCTGGATACGGTATGAGACGGTAACAAACCCGGTATGAGAATGCATAATTTGATTTAATTAGGGAACACACTTTAAGTATCACAGAAAAACAGTTCATAATCAGTTTAACGACGAAGATACAAGCTACAACTATAAATAGCGGTGTAGCGGTCACAGGTTCGATTCCCTTACTATATTTATGTTTCGGTGTTTGTGTTTTGTGAAATTATAAGTTTTGAACATCATTCACGATACATGAGAAAATAGTGTGAACCTTTAAAATAAGTCTCGTAAATTCAGTGTAGTACACACGGCAACATGTCAAGCCTAAGCTAACATTTCCAGTATAAGCAGACATCTTGTTGTACGAAGAGTTTATACAAGGCGAGGTCAGTTTAGCTGGGAATGTATAGTTGGATGTGTAGCCGTGTGTACGTATTAAAAACATTTAAAATATTAGTCGGCTTTCACGTCAGGCAACGCGAACCGTTCGCGTTCTGTCAGCTGCACGCGACTTAAATAGAGCATGCTATGCAGGCCGGCCCATTTAGCTAAAACATTTATTTGGTAATAATTTAGAATTGTATTAAAGCCGTTTTTTAATTTTAACAATATAAATGTTAATTTTAAATAGATGTAGTGTGTTATACGAATGTGTATGATAGCTTTAGGTCCTTTTTACAGTTAAATAAAGCGAGTAATCAGTAATTTTATTTGAAACAACACACGCAGTGCTGGTAGAGCCTTCAGCAAGAATGAGACGGTCAACTGGGGTAGTCCCACCCTCTTACAGAATACCTACGATATACGGTCACTGAGAGGATTGGAAGTAGGCTTCCAATGCGTATTAGGATTCAAAGAGTATTGGCCTTCAACTCCTTTCCAAATCTAGGAATTTCACGCCAAAATTCTGTGTATCACGGAAATTTTAGTTTTTTAATTTATTAAACTCATATCATTTTGAATATCCTAACTCCTCTCAAGTTGTACCACAAAGCCTCTCAGCTACTGCATAATATCGTAGCTTATCACGGCATGATTATTCTTGATTGGATATAATACCCCTAATTCTGCTGTTTATACAATAATGTCATAGCACTAATCATGCTTAGAGACTCGCTAATATAATTACAATGCATACGATATTAGACTATATGCTTAAGGAGCTAAGTGGCATTATAATTTCAACACAATGAGAATACAAAGACTCTTCATTTAGTCACATATTAAAATTAATTTATAAAAGGAGAATCTGCAAAGGATGGTCTTGGAATCTCTTCCAGACAACTTTTAGATGAACTGAAAATAATATTATAACAAGGGCAACTCTCGTGCATTATTGTTGTTTAAATCATGTTATTCAAACCCGTAATTAAACATTTTCCCGTGAAATACATGAGGCATGAGCAGAGATATTACATTATGATATCGTATTCTATAATCATTAAAGTACATTAAATTTAGTTAAGTTACATTAAATTTAAATAGATTAAAGCTATGTAAATAAGGTACAAGTGTCGCTTGCATTTGTGAACTCAAATAAAGTCACGCGAATACATTTGTTAGGCCGGCATAGTTGCGATTTGCATAAATACTTCCTAAATTGATGTACCTAACAATGTTTTACTGTTTGTGCAAAGATTAATGAGGCACTATAGAAGAAATACAGCACTATTGTGTTACAATAAAGAATTACCTTCTTTTTATAAACATTACAAAACAAATTTCCTGTTTTATTCTAAGCATATTGTTTATAAAAATATATGCATACTTGATAGTTATGATAGTCCAACATTCATACCACTCGCCATTCTTAAAAATTAGACGGCATTATTTATTTTCACTAAAACAAATTATGTTTTTTTTTTCATAAACAAATTACTACGAAAACACATTACTCACAAACTCGTTGAACAAACACAAATAAAAAATACAAAATAACCTGCTTACGAAACAATATTTTTATTTTTTCTCTTATAAATATGATCATGAATTTTATTTAGGAAAAATTCATATTGGGCACTTCATAAATAATAAGTCACTTGACTTGCTAAAGTGGCTGAATTTCAGAGCTTCAGTGACAAAGAGGCGGAGATGGGTCGAGGGGATATGAGGGGGGAAGGGGGTGTAATTACACTAATGAATATTAACAGGACGGCCTGTAGTGGTGTACAGAAAGAATCTAATAAAATAAGATAAAAAGTGAAGGTTTCCATTTAAAAATGGCGGCGGCACTTTCCAAAATTAATTTTGCTTGGAATTTGAGATGCTGATATAATTTCTAAGAACTAAGACTTTGGAAATTGATATCTAGTTAATCTAATTCTATATTTTATTGAAATATATCTTAAACTTCTTATAAAATCTAAAGAATTGAAAAGTATTTTGAAAAAAAAAAAAACGGCTAACTGAAGCTTTTTATTAAAATACTTGGAGTTATCTAGAAATCATAGAAAACATTTTCTTTTATTTTACTAGTATTTAATGTGTATTTTAAACCTTAAATATTACTTTAATTTGATGCTCTCCAAAAACTAGCTAGTTTAAATGATATAAGTGGCTATCAAACTCTGGATTTCCGAAAATACACCGACAAACTCACTACTGAGCCTTCATTCCGTAAGCCTGGATGAAAACTGCAGCTTGTTGAGAATTAATTTCAATTACATTGCCGTGCAGTGCAATGGACTAATAAATTACATTGTAGTGCCATTATTTGGTCACCTAATTATTTGGATATTATTATGTTTTTGTTATTTGACAGTGTTATTTCATTAAGATTACTGTTTTGTTATATTAAACAGTCTGTTTGTTTGTAATTAGTTATGGGAATTGCACTCATTAGGATGAAATATATATGAGGAAAACCACAATGACCAAATTGCGGAAAATTATGAGAATTTTCCATCAAGTAACAGCTCGTTTTTATAAGGTTAAGGTAAGAAATGTTGCTTTTAACTTTGTTTATATTTTTTTTTCCTTTTTTTAATCAAATATTTTTTGTACCAATCATCAAATCATAGTATTGTATTTACGTATTATTGAAAACTCTCGGGCCAAATTCTATCCATTTCAAGTCATTACAAACAAAAAAAAATAACATCAGCTTTCAATCTTTCAGCCCTAAAAGTAAATAAAAGTAATAAAACGTGCAACAAAGTACGGGACCGCGGCTTTTGGGTTTTATTATCGATACGCGGACTCCTAAAAATGCGCGTCACGTTCGCTTTCGATACCCTTTTATAAATCGGGTTAGGTTCGCTTTTATGACATAGTTTAGAAGAGCGGTTAATTGTTGAATTGGGAAACGATGTTATTTGTGACAGATTTGTTATATGTGACAGATTTGTTATAGCTTTTATGCCGTTTTTATTTTATTGCTGCTTTACTTGTTAGGTATTAGCCGAATCGTCCTGTTTTTAACCCTCTATAAAAAGAGGCGTGTTATAAGTTTCACATGTGTATCTGTATGTAGGTATGTGGCATCAGAGCTCCCAAACCGATCAGCCGATTTTGATTTGATTTTTTTTTATTGCAATATACAAAACTGTCATATTCTTACAGATTTTTGCAAAGAAGCATACGTATTTGTGTATGTGTGTAATAGGTACTTAAATTTTATAAAACAATTTTGAATAACAAAAGAAATCTCAGAATTAAGAAGGCTGGCGCAGCCCAGAGACATAAGTCTCAAGACAGTTTGCGCGATTGTTCGATATTTGTTAGTTCGTTAACGCACATTAGATAACATGCATTCATCGATATTATTTTGCATGTGCGTATGAAAAAAAAAAAAACGCAAATTACGCAAAATTGTCTTGAGACTATCTTTAGACTGCGCTCAGCCTTAAATTCAAGATTTATATCTTACTAACCTCATAATATAAAATCATATAAGCGAATGAATATATAAATATTGCAAAAATGCAATACACTGATAAAATCAAGGTAAAATATTGATATTGCAAAACTCTAGTATCTATATCTAGGCGCATACATTAGGGAGGAGTCAAAGGTTACCATGACAACGATTATTGCATTCGCGTCGCTCCCGCCTCGCAAAGGAGGCTTACTTCATATAGATAGGTGGAGTCATGTCAAAGTCTTTTCATAGACTTATATGGACTTATATATGACTTCATTTAATCTTGGATTCTTGACGCTTCTTTGAAACTTTTGAGAAGAATTTAAAGACGATTTTATATGGGATAGTTTTTTTTAAATGTGTATAAGTAGGTACTGTGGAGCTAAGATCTTCGAGATGAGTAAAATAACATGATCGGCGATTTGAGTAGCAGTCTGTTAAGGTGTGGATACTCGCTAATCTGCTATTTTGCTTGCACATTGAAGATATAAATAATATATGTAGTTAAAATAAAAATTAATTTAATGCTATTTTTATGTTTAAAAACATGTTTTGATCAAGGTAAAATTTTTGTTGAAACTTTGTAATGTTGTTCTCCTTCAATTGGTTTGTTTCGATTTTTGGGATTTTTGTTAGGAGAAAATCCTAGTGTGGGACTTTTTTTTTAAGTTACATGACCATGACTCTTGCTTTCTATATTAAACACAAAGTATTCATACCGTTTATTGTAAAGCGCTGTCACTATGTATGACGATGTTTTAATTAATGTTTGTCAATGCATCGTTCAGCCTTTATGGTGATATTGATGGATCATTCAGCACGATTTTAATTATTTTTAAGCGTGCTTGTGGCCCTTTTACCCTGAGTGTTATTGCGGTTTGTGATGTTTAAGCGCCTTATACATATTTAGGCTAGGCGCGCACTAGCATTTTTTTACCGCATGGTACAATATCACGCCGCAGTACAAGCAATACAATGCAAAATCATTTGAGTGAAATATGCAATATTGCAATGCAAATATTGAGTGTCTTTGGCAGTACGGAGAAAAAACGTATGTGCGCGCCTAGCCTAAGGTTTTAGATAGGGCCAATGTAATTTCATTTTGTGTATTTCTGTGCTTTGGATAGCACGTAAGTACCATCAGCGTGGTATTCATTGAGATGATTTCTTGTAGGTGGTGTGAATTTAATTTATACTTAGCACGGTGAAGTACGACCTACTCTTTCTCACTTCAATTCCTAAAAGAAAACCTTCAAGAAACGGAACAGTATTTCGAATAAAGGTACTGAAAAATCCTGAAGAGTATTTTCTACCTAATTCAAAATTTTAGTTATACAAAATTGAATTATTAATTTTAAAATTGAACCAATTGATTATGTTGGATTAATTTATTTTGACATAACCAAATAAATCTTAAACATACATTGTAGACTTAACGTAGCTTTGTCTACGACGTAGCATCTGCGTAGCCATTGCTCTATACGTATATACACACAACTATACTACAGTTATATAAAATAGTCATAAACTGACGAAAATCTAATAAGTTTTCATATCAAGCTTACATTGTAACTTAGTGCCTACGCCGTAGCTACTACGGCGTAGCATCGTAGCGTCTTGCTACGTGCTCGTAGCTTGAACTTTCCTCGTAAACGTCGAAACGAGTATTTGATCGTTCTTCATTATTAAAGGGTTATATGTTTAGTTAGTATTGATTATTTACTTAGAAACTGAAACAAAGTAGGTGGGCAAATATAAGTTTTATATTGAATGTTGACTATCTGGAAATAAGTTGTACTTAGAAAAATAAGTTTGTATTTTAGAGTCAATATAAATTTTCTTTATACAATAAAGACTATAAACATTGTATTTTTATGTTAAACTACAACTACGTAATACGTCAGGCAAGTAATAAAACATGTATTCGTTAAATATCTTCTACATTTATATTTTTACGTTCATATAGTTGATGATTAAGCTGAAAACTTATCTATGTGGCATTCTAAGAGTTGCTTGCAAAAAGCAGGGTTTGAAGTAGCGACCTTTGACTTGTCAGTCCGATGATCATACCACTAGGCTATTACTGCCGATGCTACAATGTACATTAAAAAGCCATTTATCCATTAGCATTATCCATTGCAACATGCACCCTTTGCATCCTTTGCATTCACTAACAAGTAATCTATAAGCATGCTATATTCATATAACTAAGTGCGGTCTAGAGAGTCATATGAGAGCTCAAGGTAGAAACTAATTGATTTTATATATTTCATATTCCTTTACACATAATAAACTAATTACTTTGCAAAGGAATATGAATAATGGATTAATGTCGCTTATTGTACATACTGTCTTTGCCAACTCCAATAACACTAAAGGCTTCGCTTATCACTAAAAACCTTCCTAAAACGTCTCCGCCAATAACTCCTGAGTTCCCATTCTGTAAATCATTCCTCGTATTGACGATGTTCGTTCAGCACAGGGAGGGGGTTGGACAATGGGGGGCCACATCAGAATCGAGCATAAATCAAGAGTAATGGTCGAAGGGAGGCTGTTCAACTACTTGAGCCACTTGGACTTGCACCAGTTCAAGAACTTGCTCTTCTGAAGATTGATGATCGAGGATTTTAATTTATGAGTAGAAGTTTTTGCTTGTACTTGTAAAATCGATCAATTCTATGTTTTTTGTGATAAAGTTGCAATTTTTTTCATCAACTAGGATGCATGATTAGGGACGCGCTTCAGGAAACAATGCGCGCATTGGCACATGTTTGTGGTAATTATGCGATACAATTTGATGATACAATTATTCTACCGGTTATGTGATTTACCTATGTCTGTATATTGTACCCATGATACAGGAGACAATCCTAGTATGGGACAGTGGTTAAAAAAAATGCTCTCATGTGCAACCATGCTGCATGTGTTTTTGCACCAAAACATTGTAATTAGTTAATATTATATGAGATTGGGTCCATACTTTTGGTTTTAGAGTAACCCCCTTGATATTAATATATCTCTTAGTTTATCAAGTAAACCAAAATATCATATTATTATATATAGAAAGGAGATGGGGTATCTATTAATAATATAATAATACCTATACTATTTTAAAGAGACTCTATACCCACAGTCCAACCGGTTACACGGTTTTGTATAATTACTGTAATTTTTTTTTGTTTAATGAATAAATAAATAATAGTAATAATAATATTAGAAAAAATCACAAGTTTGTTAAATCCTCTTCTTGTTTCAAGGTATCTGTCTAAACAGTTATCTTAAGTAATAAACAAAAGCTAGAAACTTAGTTCAGTTCATATTGTTTGAACAAGTGTTAAGTTTATAAATTGCAATAGTGCAAGTAATGAAAACTCGCTGCTTCCGCGAAAAGCATCAAGTTATGACTTAAGTTGAAGCTTAAAACTTTGAGCATGGCTGGTATTTACCTATTTAAACAACATAACGGTGCTTCAGAATGTTGGAAATCTTAATTTTGTATTTTCTAGTTTGCTTATGATCAGGTTTTTCCATAAAACTTTTGTTGTAGGTAAGCAAGCGTGTAGCGTAGTTTAATAATTATTTAAAGGTGGGTCTACATATATTTTCTCAATCCAATCTGTGTACTTGTTGTACCGACGCGTATCATGACTGGTGACACGCGATCATGATACGCCGCTATGAGACGGCCCGATCCATTTAGAGTCGTCCGATCATCAAAGGAGATACGGATACGGCATGATATCATCATTGAATTCAGAGAAAACCGAGGCGAAAATCTCGGTGATCGGATCGGGAAAATGACACACAAGTTAACAGGCCTTAAGGTATATGTTTCACTCAGTCATTAATGCATTAGATTCTCACTATATTCTACATAATGTATCTGACACAATTTTTAGAAGTAGCTTATCAAACGTCAAAATTCATATGTCTTGATCTAATTTCAAAATAGTAACAGGTACGAGTATACCACTCTCATTTAAGTTGTTCACAAGCTCAGTACAGAAGTTTGAATATATTATTCAACAAGAATTATTAATTTTACCAAAGAATTTAAAATCCTTCCGAAACGTACCTCACCAATTTATGTTCAAAAAACATCTCGTATCATATATTATTTTATTTTTACTCTGCTATTAAAATAATTAGACCCGGAAAAGCAAAATAAAATAATTGGAACAATTAAAGGCAACGGCACCCGTTCCTTTTTTATGGAGTTATAGGATAAAAATTGATGTAATATGAGCTATATTGGCGCGAGTATAAAGAATAAAGTATAATACACATTATTAAGAACTCTTCTCATTAACCAAGTAGCATCACCACGCATCAGTACTTCATTGTCATCAATTTCAAATTCAAACTAACCGAATCGGGGTGTCTCAAATACTGGATTACAAAGCGTATCGGAGCGTGTTAATTACTGTAACTAATTACAAATACATTCTGAATTACAAATTGTTAAACTAATTTGGTGTTAGTGTTTAGTGTTTTGAGAAACAATATTTAGTTTATGACATATTATATCAGGACCAAAATGAATATAATATAAAGTCTTAAACGAAAAGTAATTTTAACTTACAAAATCAGCGAGCAAGCCCTCGTGCTCAGCAATCTCGTTTGCTATCACTAGACCAACGAGGTAGTCAAAAAAAGGAAAAAAAAAACAAAAAGAAAATGCTTTATAAAAATCATAAAAGACCTACTTTCAAATTACTAATGACCTCTCACAGCTCCTTCATTAACACAGGTGTGTTTAATGAAAAAGGATTAATCGGATGATAATCCTGTCATCCGATTAATCAAGAGGCTTGCCTAAAAATAGCAGGCGTGTGATGTTTGTATAATACTGATGAAATTATTCACGTATGACATTGTTCCACCAGAGGGCGTTGTGACAGGAAGCTATCATTGTTCACGTGCCGCCCCCGTACTTAAGATCACTCACCTTTCACCTTTTGTTTTGTTTATTATCTGCTAGCTTTCGCCCGCGTCTTCTTTCATGTGAAAATTTATGATCTCGTTTATAAGTACCGTATAAATATTTATACTTAGCTTAAATTAGTCAGGGACAGTGTAGCTTTTTGGAATAAAATAACGTTTGAACTTTTTTTTGGTGCGAGCCTTTAACATTTTTGGTGCCAAAAGAAACCTAATTACCTACCTATTATTATATTTTAAAGTCTGGTGACAGATTGTATAAAAAAAGTCTAATGTAATCAACTACTTGCCAGTAAAAGTTACTCTCGAATTGGATTTTCTACCGATATTTTAAAGGTTTTTATTTTTTTGCGCGGTAACCAAAATAGCCTAAGTTTCAAAGTTAAAAGTAGCTTTATATATTTTTTCCAGCTACCTGATACTGAAAGTCCCAGCAAATAATCTCAAAGAGTACCTACCACAAAATCATTTGTGTTCTAATTTCAAAATCTAGAACTACAATTGAAGACCTTAACCATTATAATAAAAAAAGAAAGTAGAAAAAAATATATTTTTAAAAACTTGTAAAAGACAACAGACAATCAAAAAAGCTACAAAGTTGTAATAAACAGTCCTATTACATGAAACCCTTGGCGCATATAAACAAAACACATAAAAGTCAAACCAATATTTAGAGCCCATTAAAATCCTTTTCTAAAACAAAATAAGGTTTTAATCAACACCTCGGGTTATAGACGGTAGACGGTATCTTTATGGCCAATAAAACTAAATAGTTTTATATCGATTACGTCGTTAGTGAAAGTGTTAAAACTGCTTAATACTGGGTTCAATTTCTAGAATAGACAAGGGGTAATAAGAGTATTACTTTAAGCAATACTCGGTAGTTACGTTTGTCATTGTTGCACGGGGCCTAAAGTCTTGGGTTAAAAATAAAGCGATGCATGGTATTATCTGTCATTTTAACCAGCCAGTAGTCAGTATTATGGACACAGAAGTACAAGTTAATGCTACAAAATAATCACCTATTCACGGGATCGTCAAAAACTTTTGTTAGAGCCCGCTTCTCATCTAATCAGATGCAGCTGAATATCAGTGTTTTACGGAGCAGCTGCCAATCTGACCCCCTAGTTCAAAGGGATACGATATTCTAAACATGTTTTCATCTTCATGACAGTCGAAGCCGATAGTTTAACGTTCTGTTCAATGCACAGAGCAGGTAATAATTAATTTAAAATATGTACGAAAAGTCAGAAATGAATGGCTTCGTTCAAACCTAAGACCTCTGTCTGGCCAATGAAAATCATACCACTAGGCTATCTACTGCTTTCAAGCTGCTGCTGTGATCAAGTTTAAGCCATTCCTATAAAAAATAACACCTTAAGATTTCAACACCTCCGTTCGTAGTTGCTAGGTTATCTTTATAGCCAATAAAACTTAATAGTTTTATATCTTAGTATCGGCTGAGTCCGTGACGTCATTCGTCTCGCGCCTCGTCGCCTCCCGTAGATTAATGGGGGAGAATGTTTACGTGTTTCTTTTTTTCGGCGGTCGTAGGTATAAATATAGAGGGTGGTTGATTATTGAGCTGTATAAATTGCTAGTTGGTTATGTATTGTTAATATTAAAGGTTACATGTTGATCATCTAGATTGTCAGTAAACCCAAAGCAGGGTTAAACTTGGCTTATTGTCCACAAAATTTCTAAATAAGAAATTACCCGAACGTGTGATCGGACCCACAATCTCATGGTCGCATTTTCTTAATAACGAGGAAGTAATTTTTGTTTTGGAAACACTTCAGCTATCAATTTTCAGACAATTAACATCTATTGTTTTCGTGGCCGATCTGATCTTAACCGAGTCAGCCCTTCAATATTCTTAACGTAAATAATTATTCAGTTCAAATACTTCCTACTCCATTAATAAGGAAATATTGCTTTGAAAGCTCCTTTCAATTCTCATCTACTACTCAAGTGTCAAATCGTATCAGTTCAATCAAATTGTGTTAAAACCAAAATAAATTTCCTCTTGTTTCTATACTAAGTATAACTTAATTTTGCCACCATTACAGGGAAATGGTGGCACTTATCGACATGGCGGCGATAAGCGGCGATAAAGGCGATAAGGTGGTGATTTTGTATGTAAATAAAGATGGGGGAACAGGTAATAATGTTACTATTTTCTTTATTTATGCTTTGTTTTGTTCGAGCACGTCGTACTTTATCTAATCTACTAGATGGTGGTAGGTAAATATTATGTTCAATCAGAGATGGAAGGTTTAGTTAAAAACGAAAACATTTTTAAACAATTCTTAGGGTGGCAATTTTTGTTTATACCATAAAAATGCTCCATAACCATATCTCTGACTTTTCGGATTCATTTTCAGGTTCAAACCTGAGACCTGAGACTTGCCAGTTATAAGTCATTATGAAATCGGTCGGTATTACGATTCTAAAAAAAATCAATATTATCCACTCAACCGTTATATTAAAAGCCGTCTTCTAACTTTACAATCCAAGTATGATTTTGTAAGCTCTCACGTTTAAATCGACGTATGACCGATTCGACCTGTGTGTCCCCCGGCTAGGGATAAGCCAATATCTACACTCTACTGTATATAACTCCCGGGAGACTCATAAGAAATAGATCGACTGAACTACTTTTATGACATCTTCTTGCACGCTTGCTATATACCTTATACGTCGCATAGAAGCATTACACTTGACTTTGCACTGTTTGTACTTAAGTAATCTATACTTAAGCATTTGGATTCCTGTACCTACAAACATTCTTTGAAAGTCATTTTCTCTTCTCAAAAATTAATGATAAATTATTGATGATTTTTTTTTAATCGTAAAAACACGTTAAACAGTTGGCTCCGGCTGTCGAATTCTTTGACCGTCGCTAAAGAGAGTCAGTACCCTCAAAAAAAATTCCTGGTTATATTTTTACACTATTTAGTTACTTAATAGATTAGTCTTACTACTTATTACTTAGTCTTTAAACAATATGATTTGCGCAATAACTAAAATGATTCTTCTTATGTACTTGATGTCACTGATTCAATTCCTACACAGGACAAATATTTATGCGATCCACAGATAGGTATGTGTTTAGGTCTGTGTGTTTGTGTATTATGTAATTATAAGAGTATAAATTGTCTCCTCAGTAGAAAAAAAAACCTATGCTATAATATGGGGCAATATTTAAGAAAAAAAAATCTTGTTTATATCATCAAAGTACTGATATCGCAAATTGAACCTAAAGTTAGTAAAGCCAAATATTAAGAAAGTAACCCATCAATCACTAAGCATACTTCTAACTGGCTTGTAATTAACTCAGGGTTATAACGATGACGAAGCAGTAGGGCGACCACAGGGTTGAATGGACATTTAATTAATTACATTAAACATTGAATAAAAATCCGTTTTTGTTTTCGAACTCGTACCAATTAAAATTCTGTAAAGCCTATCAAATTAAGCCACTGAATGTAGCAGCTTTCATTGCATCATATTAAATCTGTTATTTCATTTTTAATTCGTCGTCGTATTATAATATTAAATCTGGATTTTTTAAAGGTTCCGTACCTCAAAAAGAAAAAAACGGAACCCTTATAGAATCACTTTGTTGACTGTCTGTCTGTCAAGACCTTTTATCTCGAGAACGCGTGGAGGTATCGAATTGAAATGTTTTTTTAATAATCTTGGTGATCAAATATATAATATCTACATTTTTTTTCGACTTTCATTAATATGAACTAACCATGCAATTTTATTTCCAAACAAAAAAAAATTATTATAAAGTTCCTTCCTAATTTTCTCACACCAGATACTCTACTGGCCTTCATCGTGCATTAGGAGGGTTAATATTTGCCTGTCACGCACGTCTCAAGTGCTATGGTTACATTATTTAATGTAGTGTTTATAATATGCTGTTCTTCAGGAATGTAAAAGACATAAAACATGTCTACATAGTCATTAAGCAAACCCTCTAGAAAAAAAAACAGATTTAAATAGAATATTAAAGAGAAAAATTAAGAAGAAATGATTTGTTTTTTTTTTAATACAATACAATACAATAAAATAAAATTAAACATTATACATAGTAAGGTGTATAGTCCCTTTTGTTACTACAAAGATGGTAATCGAACATCTATTCTGAACATGTATTGGATTCATGGATTGCACAAATTGCAATTAAATTGCAATTAGATATTCAAAGATAGAATTTCATTGTTGGAATAACGCAACCTAATCTTGAACGATCCAAAACAAATTTTTGGGGTATTTAATCTTTATCTTGATATTCAAATTTCATTCTAATTGAATACTTGAAGGTACTTACAACTTGCCATAATATACAAAAATCAAGTAAGAAATCGCGAAAATGTCAACACCTACGCTTTGACACCCACTCGTATATTATCATAATTTTAGTCTTGAGTTCCTACGCATTGACATCCACTTTTATATCACCTTAACATTGTGTAATAAGATAATAATTATACAAGTGGGTGTCAAGGTTTTATGTATATCTCAAAAAATACATAATTTTATAGATCTAATATTATTTAAAAAAAATCACTTTAGCTAATTAATACATAGTTTATACTACCAATATTTGTAATAGTAAAGTAGTAGTAGTTTATTTTGAGTTATGTTTTTATAGACTCACGCCTGTATTCCCCAGAGGGGGTAGGCTGAGGTTTGCAGTACACCCACGTTCGTTATGTTATAAGTCCCATGTAATAGGGGGCGAGCCTATTGTCATTAATCGGGCACAATTCCAGACTCCGTGCTGCTACTGAGAATTTCCTAATGGAAAAACCCAATAACATTTTACCCGATCCGGGAATCGAACCCAGGACCTCGTTGCTCAGCAGTTGCGCATGCTACCACTAGTCCAACGAGGCAGACCATATAGTAAGTACAGACAATTCAATGTGTTTATTTTAAGTAATTTGTCTAGATGTCTATGGATTGGATCACTTTAATTTTTTATTCCAAATTAATTCTGCTTGGTATGTTAAATAATTAAAAGAATACGTACCATACTCCTGTTACATTTGCAACTGATCTAACTTCAAGTTGAAAATGGCGATTTTACACATTAGTGTTGCGCTGACACCCCCCGCTAATACACTTGTTGTGCTAATGCAATGAAACAGTCATTAGTCTGCGTCGACTCTACTACTTTTTGTTTTTTAACAGTTAATCGAGTTTGTTGTGTGGTTCCCACCAACGTCTCTCTCCGTCTTAGGTCGTATGGAGACTACTTATCTAGAGATACAGCGCGTGGGAAATAGCAATACTTTTATTACTTGTAACCCTCGATTTAAACACCCAATTTTAAGGTTAACGCCTATGTTATCTGGATATTTATCTGTGGTGATATACATTGAACGATTTTTTTAGAAAATACATTTTAATATTGTTACAAAAGACCTTCCACGTTACATTTTAATTAGACATTGTTATTTTAACTTATGACCATTAAATATTTTGAGTTTAACTTGAATTGATCGCGTTTAGTGTCAGTGGTGAAATGGGCTCTAAGAAAGAGATCCGTAATTTCCACAGATGCTGGTGCACTGCACGGTTCGCCAGAGATTGAGGGTTCGGGAGTCCCGCCCGAGTCAGTTGTTTTTAATAAATATTTTCATTTAATAAGCAGAACATGTAAAATATACATAAAAGACCTTTTATACTAATTTCGCCAGTGGTGTTATATCAACGCCAATGAAGCAGTTCATATATTTGTATTCGTTTTAAAAATTACAGATCGTACTTTGTTTATGTTACAACCTCAATTGCAAATTAATATTTATTCGTCTCTGTTGGCCTAGTAATTGGTGTTAACCGTGGTATTTTTGGGAAATGGTATTAATTATAATTTATTATATGTGTGGTGAGGATTATCATATTTTTGGAATTCGTTTTGTTTATTAATAATTATGTGATTTTGTTGAATAGCAGAAAATTATTTTTTATCGTCCAAATGTCTTTGATTCTGATTCGAAGGATTGTAGTATTTTCATTTTTGTTTATACAAATAAAAATATATCTCGGAAGTATCAATTACAGGTAAAACGTTCAGTGAACCATGATTTAATAAAGCACTACTTACCAAAATCATTGTAAATAACGTTCCGGCCCTCCAAACACCCTCGTACTTGTCTATTAAATAAATCTTATATTTTATGACAAACGATCATCATTTTCTCTGACCTTGCAATAAAAAACTTATATAATGAACAGTTCATGATACCAAATAAATAGGGTGTCGCAATAACAGGGGAAATATCCCGCCATCACGGATAATGTGCCCATAATTTGATGCGTTTGAGGGACAATGACCACTTCTAGCTCTTTGTTCTTCGCCCATCAGCGACTTATTGACAAAGTTTCGATATTATAATTTTATTATTCCCGTTTTATTGGCATGTTTAGTGTAAATTATTGTCACAGTAGTTTTGTGTTGCTGTAGTTAATAATTTGTTATTTTCTATCTGGAAAACATGGCAATAATTTTGTTGATAGCTCCTTGGTAGACAGTAAGTCTACAATTTATGGAAATTTATTGTTTATAGAATAGATTAATGTTATATTTGATTTACTGGACAACTTTACTTGTTGTTCTGGAAGTTCTTCTGTCTTAAGTATGCTATTTGTAACCATTAATAAATAATTAATTGAAAATAGGTTCGCTGAGTCTCTTAACTAGAACTAATAACAATACCTATATACCACATTTTCAATATAAACATACATTTATTATTTTCATTTTGATCTTAATAAAATTATGTACATTTAGATTATTTTCAACAAAGAATTTAAACGCAAGACTTGCCCTAGTCTTTTATCCAGGGAAACAATTATATTTTATTCGTTTCTGACAATAATCTGGTCATCTTAAACCATACATTCAGTTCATTAACCATAATAAAATTAAAACTATATAATAAAAAAAATGTTTATATGAAGTTATAAAACATTTTAAAAAAGTATCTATGCAATATGCCTGCGATGCGAACACTAAAGTTCAAAATTTGTTCAATTACGAGCAGGATTTTAATCCCCGACCTATGGGGTAACCTCCAGCCGCTCTACCACATAGCTATCTGTAATCCTACCCATGCAATCGAAATTCTCCTTCACATTCAACCATCTCAGATGGCAGTTACATCCACCTCTTGTACGGAGTGCTGGATGGCTAGCATGACTAACTTTGCAGTAAGAGATAACCTATCTATTTCATTGTTGCTGGTTGTCTAAAAGAAATTACTTTCAGTAATAAGACCGCCAATAGTACATATTTTAAAATTATAATGTAATATTTTTTGTTGTTTTATGCGTTTGTAATAATGTATAATTATTATCTATCTTTATTTTATTTGTAATTGTAATATCTTTCTTTACAACCTTCACTCATCACTCACGAAAAATAAACATATCAGTTAGCTAACAACTGTTCCGTGATCGCTTGCAGCCTATAACAGCTAACTCCGCTTTTACACAACCATAAATAAAGCTCATCGTCCATAAATTATGCACTCTATAGCATCGCTTCGCATCGCTTGCCCAAAATTATTTAAGTGTTGCTAACATCGACGGCCGTTCCCAGGTTTTCGGGAATATATTGTGAACAGTTATTTACTCGCTGATTTATTTTATTCGCTGGACGTTAGTGTCGCTTTATACATTGTTGTTTATAGCCTTTGCTGCTTTCTATCTTACGCTTTCGATGGAAATTGGGGCTAATGTTATAGGGTTGGTTATTTAGGTAATAGATGGATTTATTGTTTGACTGTTTGTGTTATTGAACTTATCAGTAAACGGTGAAACTGGCTATAAAAGTAATCTATAGATGAGATAAGCTTATAGGAAGATAGATAGATGATCTATAGATAGAGTAAATATTGAGAGAATAAAATTATTTGTATCTGTAAGTTTATTCAGTGCTATGTGCAATGATAGAATTAGTGACCGTTGACTAGCAAGTTAGAGGTCTCAGGTTCTAAACGAAGGCTCGAGACACGGAACCACTTGGTCTATGCCTCGAAGAGCATAAATCCGTTGATTCTCCGCTCGTATTAGATTGCCGTCTCATACTATAAAAACAACTATAAAAATAAGGGAATAGAGAAAGTGCATCTAAGTAAATCCGTATTGCCAAGCCAAAAGAGCAGATGGTGGGACGAACTGTACGCCTTTTGTTAACATAACCTATGTAATAAAGTCTAAAACTATACCACTGCAGAGCAAAGGCTTCTCTCATACAGAGAAGGAACGAGCATTAATATCACGCTAGCTCACTGTGGGTTGGCGATTTTAAACTATTAAGTCCAAGTTTCCTTCACCGTTTTAGCAACTGATAATTAATTTATAATACACACATTACTTACATAAAGTCAGTACTAGTCTTCATGATCACCTTTCACAGCATACCTATATAATTAAATTGAATAAAAAATATTTTTAGAAAAAAAACGTAACACAAAATTTAATATTTGTAATGATGCTTTTAATGTTTCAAAGATACATCGATCAAATCAAAACATTCAGTCTAAGTAAAAAATTATTCTTTTAAAAAAAAGGGTAAATCTCAAATAAAAATTCTTTGCTACAGTTCTCAGAGAGTTAAAAAGAACATAAAGAAATGTTCTTTAGTAGCCTATAACCTTTAAAAAAGTATATATTATAAAATTACTGGCAGTCTGTATAAATTGTAAGAAAAACACGGCTCATTTCAAATATTAAAACGCGGGTTTTGGAATTTGAGATACCTTGGGAGTAAACACTCTGGCAACTTTGTTTGATGGGTCTGCTGGGTTCCGAAGTAAGAATGTTAAAACAATAATGACTTTTGACACTGTTGATATAAGTTTTACTATAGTGTAGTGACCTTAGACGCCTTTGCCCTGCAGTGGGACAATAGACAATATCGTGGAAACCTTTAATTGGCTTTGTGTTACTTACAATGTAACTATAACTTACACTTTTTCATGTAGTTGTTGGTTTTCCTATCTTTAAATAAATAAATAGATAGGCTAAATAATTATAAATAATAGTGTAGTGACTGTGAACTGGCAAACAGGTCTCAGATTGGAATCCAAGACACCTCAGAATTTTCGTCAGTTACATGCGTAGCGTATTATAATTATCATGAATTAAAATTTCTCGTTATTTAAAAAAGCACGTGTAGACTATTCTGTTGTTAAGTTCTTCGCCTGATCTTTTTCCGGTTGTATTTAATCAAACTAGCTTCAAAGAGTTTCGTCCTATGTCATTAATTATAGAATACATATTAGATAAAAATGGTAAGTAATTAAAATTTACTGTATTACAATACTAGCGACCTACCACGTCTTCGCACATTGAATGTGACGTACATCATCTGCCTAGCCTTTTCCCAACTATGTTGGGGTCGGCTTCCAGTCTTACCGGATGCAGCTAAATACCAGTGTTTTACATGGAGCGACTGCCTATCAGACCTCCACAACCCAGATACTGGGTTACACGATACCCGTTGGTAAGACTGGTTGTCAGACTGGGGCTTCTGACTATCCGTAACGACTGTCAAAGATCTACAATTGACAGCCGGAGCCAACAGCTTAACGTGCTATCCGAGGCACGGAGAGTGATAATTAATTTATAAAACGCACATAACTTACGAAAAGTCAGAGGTGCGCGCCTTGGGTTCGAACCCGATACTACTGACTTGCCAGTCAACGGTCACCACCACTAGGCTATCACGACTCTAGGTGAATGTGACGTACATGTATTGTACATATAAACCTTTTAAAAGAAATTCTCTAATTATACTGAAATTCGTTTCAAAATCCTTTGAGTGGTTTGGAAGACGCAATCGGAGAAATAGATGAAAAAAGCAACTTTGCTTTATACTATTTAGAGATAAATGAAAGAAGTTCCTATTGAAAATAATGAGTTGACTGTGACTGACTCACAGTTATAAATTAAATAAAAAGTCTTATAAAGTTGAAGTAGTGACCTCAATACAGCAAAAACTTGTTGGATGCTACTTTTGAAAAAGATTTCGAATGAATACATAAACATTTTAATAAAATCTAGCAACTAGCTCTTACCCGCGTTTTGTCCGCGTTAAATTTATTTTTCAATCATAATTCGAAAGACTAAGACTAAGATTATTGTTCCTTTCCTCAGGAATAGTATTTCTTTTTCGGGATGAAAGCTATGTCCGTTTCGTACACCTGACAATGTATAAAATACCTATGCAAAATTTCACGATGAACAGTTTAGTGGTTTAGACGGGAAGAGGTATCAAACATACAAACTTACTTTCTTATAATACTATTTAAGATTTATGCATCCTATGCGAACATTCAGTAGAAAAAATTGATTACGAGCGGGATTTGAACCCATGACCAACTGGGTAAACTCTCTTGGTCACTGCCACAAAGCTATTTGTTACCCCGTCCATGTCATCGAAACTCTCTTCTACATTAAACCATCTCAGATGTTGAATGAATGTAATCTCTTAGGAATATTTCAAAAAACGTTAATAATAGAAGATATTAATAGGCTCGCATTTTCCGTCATTTAGATATCTACAAGCATCCCAAATTCGTCGCTAGGTATTATGGAAAAGTAAAAATTTTTCCCCCGAAGCTAATGTCCATAATCTTGGCAACTTTTAATAGGACAGTCCCGAATTTGACGGCCGTTATTCATGAAATATACCCAGGGGTGGCCCGCCATCTGTGAAACTTTACTTCATTCGAATTATGTCGTAGTTGAGTTGAGTGTTACCCTAGCGAGTTGTAACTTTGTATGTAGCTGCGAGTGTGTTTGAATTTTATTAACTCAATAAAGATAGCCGTTGGGGTTCAAAGAATTGACTGAGTACTCGTCTCCTATGTAAAGAAATTGCTCGGAGACTAATCGACAACACCTCATTTATAGAGGACTAGCTTTTTTGCCTTGAAAATCTTGAGAGTTTGGCTGCGTCGCCTTACAGTGTGGCAATGCAGCTAAACTCCTGAGCATGTTTACTATAGATGACAGTAAAGAGGAGGAGTACTATTTAGCGTAAGCGTATCTTTTATTCATAATTGTTTATATTTTTTTAAATAATTGTTTATGTTTACAATTTGCTGTTAATTAAGCCAAATATCTATCCTTTTTGAGAAATCACTTTTTTGCAGATTTAGCTGTGGTTTTAATATCAGTGAGAAAACTAATAAATTGAAAAGTAGAATATTATTTTATTCTCTCTGATCTCACTCAGGTACTGCGTAAAATTAGTAAGTAAAAAAAAAGATAGAAACTAAGCTTTAATATTGCAATATTAAAGTTAAACGTACAAGCAGTGTTTCGTGTCCATGTTACCAACCGTCGAGGAGTGCGCGAAGAGACAAACCTGGCTGCAGCATCAGGTTGTTTTTAAAATGTTAATGTACACACATCAGAACTGAACAAGCATGTAAAATTTCCAGTCGATTGGGTGAAAGTGGTTCCAAAGTCAGTCGCAAGATATTGTCTCAAACTTCCGCGAACGTTTAACATAATGAAACAACTCTTTAACGGATTTCCATCGCGTTATATTCACGTCGTGTTCAGTCGCACGATTTGAAGAAAACATACACATATTATATCCGAAATATGTGAATGATACAAGGAGAGAACTGAATCTAGATTTCATCTAGATTTTGTTATATTACATTGTATATCTTAGACATTTTGCAAGGTATCTTAAAAATCTAAAAAGGTAAATCTGTTTGTTAGATGCCAAACAAAATATAGCCGTAACAGAACCGTGTTTAACCCCATCCGTAAGTAGATATTTGATTTTATTACATAAAACCGATATCATTCCAATGTCGAATGATATAAAACCACCATAATCCAACAGAAATACTTACTGAAAAAGTACTAAAGATTAGCACAATGATTCTAACTTTCCAACAAAAAAACTAATTCAACGTTAAAATTTATAGCCACTTAACATCAGACCCTAACTCCGAGGCATAAAACTCATTTCTATTTACGCTACAAAGGATACAAATGAAGTAAAGAGCTATTTTCAATATAGGTTACACGTTCCGCTGCCAACGGCGCAAGGAGTTACCAAGGACGATTGATAAATGGGTTTTCTTCGCTAAATAAAAAAAACATACCTAATAGAATCAGATGTTGCCTATGAGAAGGAACTGAAGGGCTACTTGACCCAGAATCAGGGTTTGAGGAAGTTGGGAACTTAGACCACTTATCTTTTTGCGGGTATATGACAAATTCATCGTTGCCGAAACTCGCAGACGAAGACGAAGTTTGTAAGAAGTTGATTCATACTTGCCTAATTGATTATATGGTAGATAGTAATAATTAAATATCAGATTCAGTATTCGATTCTTAAGTCACAAGATTTCAGTGTTCAGTTGAATCAACAAAAAAAAACTCGCTGCCTAAAATCTGCTAAATATCACCAAGCGGTGGTGAGGGGGTTATTTCTATATGTCCTCCACGAACCTCTGAGTGGAAGTGCGGGATACATTTGTGTATAACACCGTACTCGCCCAGGCTACTAGGCTTAACCACCGTACCAAAGAATTTTTAAAATTTATTTGTATAATAATTAAATAAAGGTAGAATTTAATTAAATTGAATAATAATATTTGAATGATTTGACTTATCTCAATTTTTATTAATTATTCTGTTATATAATTTCTATTGTATATGGCTTTATATTTTTGATATAAATAAATAGATAAATGGCCTTACGTGAGATCCACGAGACACAAAAACAGCACCATCTACCTTTTTGTGCTTATCTCTACCTGGCCTCAGAGGACACAGGCGTGATGTTATGTCCCTTTCCTATCGCAGTCCCATAACAATATCTAGCATAGCCGACATTATTCAGAAAACAAAATTGGATTCCACGGAATTAACGATAATGTGAACCAACACTAATTCGCGTGTAGATGGCGCGTGAAGTTGATTCCTCCTTCAATTAGCATTATATTAGGTGGACATTTTAATATTATAGCTAGCTTATTTTTATTTTAGGTGAAAAAAGTTTTTGAGGGTCATTAGGTTTCATGCATCCTTCAAAATTTCTTAAACTACATCTGAAAACATTAATGTTTAAGTCCGATAACAGCACTTTATAAAACCGACCCAATAATATTTTCAACTTTCGAAGCTTTAAATACAGCAGACTAAGGTCTAAAATATTAAAAAAAAAATTATAACAATAGTTTTTGCATAATCTATAGGTACTATTAGGTCTTAACCTATAGGCGCTTGCAATACTAAAGGACCCTGTGCGAGATTATGAATGGGAGACCTTATTGGGCATTCGGCCTCTGGACGTTACAAAACACAAAAAAAAACTATTATTTTGTATCCTGTGGGAGGGTGGTCCTACCCCGGTCAAGCTACCCTATTCATACTGACAGCTCTACCCCCACTATTTTTGAAGCAAAATAAAATTGTCACCTAAAAGATCTGAGACACTCCAGGTACAATAAACTGTGTGACAACAAAATGAAACATAATGAAACCTTTTCAGAGCTATTAAAATTAACATGTGTTACGAAGAGGTGAATATAATGGTGTGTTTAACTTAACTGAGCCGTCATTCCTGTGTTTAATTTCTTGGATATGTTTTATTTGTGCGGATTGTGACACCTTTGCGTTAATGAGGAACGTGTGAGCTTGTGTTTGTGCTGTGTTTTTCAGTGCGATACTAAGGTAAGAAGGTAAGGCGCCTATCTTGCTAAATCGTTAAATCGCTCGCATATTCAGATTAATAATAATAGATTGAAGATATATATCACTAATTATAGTTGTACAAATCGCTTAAAACTTCTGGTATTTTTTTCTACTATTGTTTCAAACAAAAACTAATTCAAATTTTTCTTCGATTTTTATTTTCAGAGATTTTTTTTTGCATTGTCCATCTTTTAAATAAAATCACAAGTTCGATTAGATGCGGGTTTTCCATCTACGAGTACGAGTAAAAGAGACTAACTGCGTAAGATTCTACCTGACATAAACTAGTTCCCTATTTCAAAAATCACGAGTTTTTATTTTTTTTACTTATTTTTTTGCCTTTTTATCTTTGTATAATAAATGCAAAAGTAACTATAGTACTGTTACTCGATCCAATTCCAAACGGATCATTTTTTTAAAACTCACAAACACCTTTCTGGGCATTTTATTTCGTCACATCGTTAAAATTCAGTTTTCCAATTCGAATACGGAGAATTTTTATCATATCTACCTCTACACTACCTATGTGACGAAATAAAATGTCCGGAAATGCGTTAAAAAGTGTATGTGAAAAAATCGGGGGACTGGATCGAGAACCATTAGTATTTGTCTGTTTGTTACCGCATCACGACTAAACTACAAAATCGTAATAAAATTTGAACAAAGTTGTTGCTTGGGACCTGAAGAAGTCATCATCTGCCTAGCCTTTTCCCAACTAGGTTGGGGTCGGCTTCCAGTCTTACCGGATGCAGCTGAATACCAGTGTTTTACATGGAGCGACTGCCTATCAGACCTCCACAACCCACATACTGGGTTACACGATACCCCTTGGTAAGACTGGTTGTCAGACTTTCGGGCTTCTCACTACCCGTAACGACTTTCAAAGATCTACAATTGACAGCCGGGGCCAACAGCTTAACGTGCTATCCGAGGCACGGAGAGTGATAATTAATTTATGACCTGAAGAAGTACTATAGGCTAAATAAGATTTTAAGCAAAGGACAGCTAATTTGTAATTATAGTAAGTAGTATTATCTTGCACATGTCGTTACTAAATTAAACTTCAGTAGCAGTGATAGCCTAGTGTATGACCGTTGAACTGCTAAGTCAAAAATAGTAGGTTCGGAACCCAGGCACGCACCTCTGATTTTTTTTTTTTTTGAATTCATGTGCAAATTAGAAATTAATAATCACTAGCTAAAACGGTGAAAAAAATATCGTGAGGAAACCAGCACACCTAAGAGATTTTTTAACTGTGTGTAAAGCCATGTCAGATACGAAGGTTTAAACTCTGACACCAAGTTGTTCAATGTTCATCAACCATACGATAAATAAACATTAATCTTGGTTTTCTTAGTTTTGGATACTACTTTGTTTTCAAGCAGTCAAATTGATAGTACCTCGTTACATCTACTAAAGTAAGAGTAAAACGATATGTTTGTCTGAGGGAACCCTATTTATAAACATCTAACACCCACATCTATCTTACTTTTTACCGTTATACGAGAGATTTCCAATTCCAATTGATAGTAATCCTGAAAAAGTACCTTCTGTAATAAATTGACTAATCATTTATTTGGTACTACGTTAGTAATAGTATATTATTTTCTATTTATATAAAAATTAAATGCTGTTTGTTTTTAAAAACAACGAGAACGGTTGGACCAATTTAAATTTTTATTTTTTTGATTAATTTTAATACTCTGATTATAGTTACACAGGCAGGAAAAATTGGAAGTGTTTCCGGAAGATTTGGAGAAATAAAAGTGCTTTTTTTCTTTAGAATTTTTGTCAGGACAGCGTCTGTTGGGTCAGTTAGTTATATAATATGGTGATCAGATATGTTTAAGTTTTTTTTTGAGACGAAGTCCAATTGGCCTTTAAACAGGCGACGACCGACGGTTCAAGGATTTATTGAAGTATAATATATTATGTTTGTGTAATGATGGACCAGGTCATGTCATGTGGTAGCAATACATTATTGTAGTCATGCTAGCCATATTATAGCAATCATGTTAGCCGTATTTTTCATCTAATCAACCAAATAAATTCATTTTCTCAACAATGTTCGACCGAGATGACATCGGCACAAAAAAGAAAAAACTATCGTTTCCACAAAATTATATTGAGCCAGTAAAAAATGCGCACTGTCCGTTCCATCGAATATTGTGGGAAAAGTGAATTTTAACGATATCTCGACGCGTCACTGTGTTGGTGAGTTTCAAAAATCCGGGAACTAGACCGAAAAGCAGACATAAAAGTATTTTTTGTCGGTTAAAAAATGTGGTTTACCTGAAAACCATATTTTTTAACCGCCAAAAAAATACTGTACCAGATTTAAAAAAATGGTAAGATCCTAAAGTGAGGCATACCTATATCCTTTTTGCAGTATTTTAGAACTGTATCTTTTAAACCTTAATTAAATAGAAACATCAATATTTAAAAAACTGTTTACTACTATGGCCAGTATAACAATTTATAATTCAAAAGCTTTTACTATAGCCAACAAAGTACTATAGCCAACCAAATACTATAGCCAATAAAATACTATAGTCAATAAAATACTTTAGCCAATAAAATAGGTACTATGACCAACTTATTAATTTAATTTTGCCACCCACTCACTACGACGTCTAGAGGGTCAAATCTATTGCTTCCCTTATTATAGTACATACTCCTAATTCTCGTTGTACATGTCAGATGATAGTAGGTTCGTACATTTTGTTTATCCCAACATTCCAGGGGTCCACGACCCAATTCGGATATTTCTTAAGTATCTCTCAATGAAATTGTTCTGTGTTCAATGTCAATACCATGACTTCTAAGAATTCGTAAGGGTCTTTATACCCCATATTTTCTCAGTAATGTCGTTAAGTATTCAAAAAGATATGGGATGTAGGGATTGGTCAAAGGGAACAATGTTATATTGAGTTAAGATATTTTATACAAGACTTTTTTTCTTTTAGACATCAGTATAATTTTCTGTCTCGTGCAAACGACTAAGCGACCACGTAGTCTTTGATTTTCAGTTCAAGTAAAATTTTATCGTTAAAAGGTAATATTGTTATCGACATTGAATTGTATAAGCTAAGTAATTTAAAACAGATTTTTGTAAATAAATAACAAAGAAACGATTCACACATAAACCAATCTCCATCCCTGGCGTCACAGTTAACACAGCACCGAAGCGATATATTGTAGGTACGAGTACGTCACCGATGGAAACTTAACAACATTTCGTCCGCGCTGGGTATCGGATAGGCTTACCGATCGTTTGTCGACGCAGTTAGTTGCAATCGCGGCAAAAAATCGCACGTCCATCGCCATCAATAAAGCTGACGCGACAATTTTGTTTTTACGTTTTTCATACGTAATGGCATTTACAATAGATCAACTACGATCTAAGTGACACCAAGGTACAAAAATCGAATAAAAAATGAATGTGCAGCTATAAAATTTGTTTATCGAACTTTGTTTGCTAATTGAAAGTTTTGATTGAAATTTCGAAATTAATATCGGTGTTTATAAACATTGTAATATTTAATTATCATAACAAAAACTGGTTCGATAAAAATTCAATGAATTTTGCGCGTTGCGGTATTCAGTGTTGATATCGAAATATCTGTGTAAACATTTATTGGTATAATTTTGTAGTGTCAAGAAAAATAAAGAGCCATTAACGCGAATTTGCCGGACAAATGCCTTTCTGAAACATTGTTTAAACAATAATTATAATCAATTTGTTAAAATTACACGTTACTTTTTAATTCATGCTGCGTAATCTCATACATAACTTTCTATAAAATCAAAGAGAACTTTACCGAATATAATTTTTACATTGATTTATAGTTTTGTTCATTTATTTATGTTCCAATATTGTTTTTGCGAACTGAGGGAGAAAATTGAATTGTTTAACAAATAAATAATAACAACAAAACAAAAGTTATTTGCAAAATTAATCACAATAGCTGTCCGAAACAATTTTCTTGAAATAATAAAATGTAACACAAGGTTTTTTGAGTCGAATTTTTATTAGGAATCAGACTGAAAACGACTAGCTCGTAACTTAAGATGGGAACGTTATATTAAATGACCTATGACAAGTTTATTACCCTTTAAAAAACCCATTTAATGTTGTCAATGAAGGGGAAAATACCCCTTTTCACACGTTCGTCGCTCGCAGATAGTCCATTATGCTATTGTTTTGAATGTAATGAATTTAAATTATTTCAATTTTTATTGTTTATTTATTTTCATTGTTTTCTATTATATTCTTTTTTGAAATGTCAGCGATTATTTAATTCAGTTTAGCATTTTTATTGTACAATTGAACAAATATTATTTGTTTAACTACATATTTAGTATAGTAGATAACTTTTTGTATTAATTTGGTACGTATATATTTTTAAATATACGTTCTTCTATTTATCATGCAATAGACATGTAACGCGAAGGGATGAATAACAAGTTGTGAGAAAGGTTTTTAGTATAAATGTTGAAAGTTATAAAGATAAAGGTAGACCCAAGAAAAGATAGAGATGGATAAAAAGGGAGTAAGCAGGACATGACGGCTGATAGAGATCAATGGAAGAAATAAATCTATTGCTAATATATCTATTTAATTTTATTTAGATCTGATAATATTGAAGATGACAATAATGATGACTTTTTAAAACAATTATACAGTATGTGCGGTCAGTATATCGGTCTGTTTGTTGTAAGCACAGCTGACGATAGCGTCACTCAGCGTTTCGAAATTCAGGATGCTTAATTAAGGATGCTCAGCCCAGGCATTCAGATTTATAACCCAGAAATAGACACATTCGCCTCCACAAGCAAGCAGTATTTAAGATCAACTTAATCGTTGGTACATCTTGAAGCGGATCATAAATCGTCGCAATCTTTCTTTTTATATCGGTATCAACTAACCATTAACAATTGATGACTATATTTACTGCTTATTGTTTCATATCAGCCTTTTAAGATCTTTGCTTTCCGTCATTCTACAAGTACTGACAAGAGATATAAAGACGAACATAACAATATTCCAACCGTTTGTTATTCCAACAGCCCGAAACGGGATCTTTTCGTACCAATATATTTAGGCTCTTAGTAAGCAATGGGCGATTAAAGCCCCATTGGCTTGCAAATGCCGATCGATGATATCACCGAAGAGCCTTAATCACCAAACCTTGTAAATTTCAGAGGTCGCTTCGAATAAATATCACTTTCGTTCATCGGGTATTAGGCGTTAAGTGCAAGTTTGTTGGTGTTGAATAGAAATTAAAACCGTAAATTTTGTGAAGAGTGCGATGTTTTGATTATGGTAGGGGATTAAGGTTTTATGTTGTATTTAAGTAAAGTACTCTATTAACAGTTAAGTAATAGTGATTGGTGTTAATGAGATCTGGTTTTCAGAATTATGGATATTTTACTGAGTTTTACTTTTACTTGGCCTACGCCGTGTGTCCCGACTACAAACCCGGACCTATATAATATTATCTCTATTATGTCGTTAAATTCTAACAAACACTAGTCATAATATTGGGTTTCCTTTGTATAAAAAACAAATAAATATGAATATTGTTGAAACATATTGTTTTTTTTTATCTCACGGTACACAGCCGTACTTCTCAATAAGAAAACTACCTATCACTTATGAGTGTTTTACAATGTTTTATACTATATTTTTTTTTACTTTTCATTTCATTACATAAACAACAACAATAATTACAACATACATAAAGTTAATAGGTTTTTTTTTGCATTGCGTCAATATTTGCTTCAAATGTATTAGAATTTATAAAGAATACAAACATACTTCAATATTCATGATATTGACTTAGGATTGTATTGAGTATTATTGTATTCCGTCATACATAATGGAGTTACCGAGTAGATAACATAATAAATTGATAGATGGAGACGTCTTCAGGGAGTAGGATAACCAATATTTATCATATTTTTCTGTATTTCGCACGATGAGTGGGAATTTCTGCCAAATTCCAGAAAGGTTATTCATGTAACAGAAAAGACGGTGGTTGTAAAAGAAAAAACGGTAAATTGGTGTGTGCTAGTGCACAATAATTAACCGCCAAGCAGTACTTGAATTAGTGTTGTTAGCATCAAAGGTTATGTTTACCATTATGATTACCGTATGCTTAATTGACACCTTTTTCCCGACTGTCAGGAAGGGTTATGTTTTTCGCGCGTATCTTGTATGTATATTTATTAATTGTAGTTTTTTATTTAATAAAAGACATTCTTTTTTAGTTAGAGCTAGTTCCTAGGGTAAGCTTACTGCACTTTTCGTTTTATTGAAATCAGCATTTTTTGGGGTCAAATATAACATTTCTGGTTTGTATTTACTACTTATTGGTATGGAATTAAAACCGGTAACACGATGACGATGTAACTACAATATTTCAAGTATTTTCACAGTATGAAATTTTCTGTTGGTAGAAATTAAATAATAATTCATAATAAATATTTTTTGTGTTTCTATCATGACTCTCAGCATCACCTAGTGGTCGGCTAGCAGAAAATGTCTATGGCATTAAGTCCGCCTTAAAAAAATAATAAAATTGAGTCGTGATAGCCTAGTGGTGGAGACCGTTGGCTGGCAAGTCAGAGGTCTCGGGTTCGAACCCAAGGTAGCACCTATGACTTTTCGTAAGTTATGGGTGTTTTATAAATTAATTATCGCTCTCCGTGCCTCGGATAGCACGTTAAGCTGTTGGCCCCGGCTGTTAATTGTAGATCTTTGACAGTCGTTACGGGTAGTCAGAAGCCCGAAAGTCTGACAACCAGTCTTACCAAGGGGTATCGTGTAACCCAGTATCTGGGTTGTGGAGGTCTGATAGGCAGTCGCTCCATGTAAAACATTGATATTCAGTTGCATCTGGTAAGACTGGAAGCCGATCCCAAAGTAGTTGGGAAAAGGCTAGGCAGATGATGATATAAATTTGTAAAATATTACATTAAAAATTCGTATATCCTTTAACGACGAACCTCCCAGGTAACGAATATACACACACACCAGAAAATGTTAATATTGGCACCAAAAAAAAACCGCTGTCGTAATTGATGGCAAGTTAGCGGTGACCCTACATAACACGCGCTGAGCCCGGATAGGAATTCAATTACTGTCTGAATTACTGCCAGTGTGCGCTGTGGTTTAACTTATAGCGTACCGTGTGATACAATATGTTTTTA
This sequence comes from Protodeltote pygarga, assembly GCA_936450705.2. Classification (NCBI taxonomy): domain Eukaryota; kingdom Metazoa; phylum Arthropoda; class Insecta; order Lepidoptera; family Noctuidae; genus Protodeltote; species Protodeltote pygarga. The sequence goes on from OW388263.2 coordinate 13,827,983, forward strand.
AAGGTGTCGTTGTTACTGAAATAAAAGGTTTTTTGGTGTTGGCTAAAGTTGTAATTTTTTTCATGTATAGTCAAAAATATTTTTTATTTATCAACCAATCAATATCATTTAATTGTATAAAATTTGGTAAAAATAAAAATGTGGTATAAATATTGTTGTTAAACAATTTTTTTTTTAATTTTTAAATAGGTTTCATATGACTGCAAGTCACAAACATAGAAAAAAATACCTAATATAAGGGGCTCCCTATACAATAACCGTGTTTTTTGTACGGAAACCTTCGTGGCGCGTTTTTTTTGTCTAAACAACAGTTGCATCTCAAACTACTCGTAGTGTAGTCCGTCATCTAGTTACTAAAACTGAAACACCAACTAAACTGATTAATATTCACACAAACACGTTACATTCACAAAGTTGACAGCGATGACGTCGTGTGAGAGTTGATAGTTGTGAGTGTCCCCCCGGGGGCTATCTTCCCGGGATTGCGGAGCAAACACCGGGACCATAGTTGTGCCGACAATAAAATGTTACTAGCTTACGTTATATATATTTTTTGTAAGAACTTGGGATCTTTTGATAAGGACTTGGTGTTGTAGCGGTGCTAACTTGTCTGGAATTCTTTACGTATAAATAAATATGTATAGTCAGCGACATTAATTTATTAGCACGCCATGTTTAGTGTGTATACATAAACATTTTTAATAACTATTTATGCGTACTATGCAAACAATAACCCGTGGCAGAGCGACTGAAGGCTCTCCTCAGTAGGTCCCGAGTTCAAAATCACGCTCGTGACCTATTTTTTTTATATAAATTTTGTAACTTTAGTGTGTGTGTTTAGAATTTGATAAAATAAAACGTGTTAATGCACTTCTGTCTTTGTAGCGAAGAGTCGGTTCTATGCCTTTTTTATGACATAGTCTTAGTTGCACGTTCCAATACTAAAAATCCCACTTTGTTATTGTTGTGCGTTTGTCCAATCCTCCTCTATTTTGCTCTCACTTAAACTATTCGTCTTCAAAAAGGCTTAATTAGGAATATATTCCATAGTACCTTTTAGTTTTTCGAGTCAATCAAAATTGTTGCCTACTCGACATTTACTAGAGTTAAATTAGCTAACATAATATTCTAGTAGGTACCACTGCTACATACCTAATAGATGGCGTTAAAAGTGTACAATTCCGAAATGGTGTGAATTTTCGCCAGATATTCCAGGCGATAGCTAGTAAATAAATAAATCACCTTATACTCTTTCTGCTAAGAAATTACCTCTTACAAATAGAGGCCGATAGGGTAGGAGGGACAATAGTTAATCTCGAAAACAAAATTAACCAAAACGGTCAGGCCAGACAAATCAAATACAAATACAATCTAAAATAGAAGTAATTGTTAACTTATAAACTCTTTATTACACACACCATTCCTAATGTTTTATAAATATATCGAAGCCACGACATTTTCAAACATGTTGCAGAAAAGCTGACATTTCTCGTTCGTGTTATCTTCAAGGCAGTCCGCGGATCCCGGCTGACGCTACAGCTAATACGATAGACAGCTCGATATCAAAGCACAACACTATCGCCGCGAAGCTAAATATTATAATCTCTATTCATGGAGCACAAACTTTACAGAAAATTTGGCGAGAGAAAATGGCGGCCCAATTTAAAGTTTATCTTAACGCCAACCCGTTTGGGAGCTCGGCTGTGTAAAACATTTAATTCTGAACTCGATAATATAACATGTAATATAATAAACGAGGAAATTTTGTTACGAATGCGTTGGAAGTTGGCACACTGTGTAGTTTTAATTGTGAATTAAATGCTTCGTAATAATTATGGGACTAATGTTCAGGCTCATATGGAATTATGTTAAAATAAATAGTGATTTTGTTAATTATGTCGCATTACTATTCATATACGTGCGTTCATATTATTTACACCAATAAACCTTGTTGTATGTATAGAAAATATGTTATAAATCAAAGAATACATCAAACTACTTCGTATACCCACGAATTTATCCGCGTGGATTTGAAATTTTTATCACCTATTTTAGTTAATTTATTTTATTTCTTTGCATACATGGTATATAGGTTTTACCCGCTTAGAGACAGAATTTCTGGAACCCTATTTCTAGGTTCAACGGTTTAGGCTGTGTGTTGTCTGTCAGTCAGTCAATCACGGTGCTGTTTTATTAGTAGATAAACATATAAAAAAATTAATTCTATAAAAGAGATATTTCTATTACAACAGGCTTCCATTTGACAACTATATCACTACCATTATTTCACCTGTCAAAATATTAATGCAATGTAAAAATACAGAAAAAGAAATTGACATTTAAAACTCGTACTGCTCGTTTATTCTTTAATTCAGTAAGCAAACACTTCAAAGAAAATAAGAAAAAAGATTTCAAATCTTTTATGATATAAGTCACACACACATAGAACCTTTACAAAAACACAACAAACAAACACAAAAAACGTTCAGCAAATAATTTATCAAAACGCACTCTTTGATTTTTCCGGACGAAGCAGGAAAAAAGTCGACATTTCGTTTAGAATTGAACTGACATAAAGACTAAGTGATCCCGAATAGAATCAATATGAATATGAATATAAAGGTTGTACAAAGACGTCAAAGGTAAGGATGAATATTTGAGCGCTTAAATGTGGAATATCGAGAACTCGGCACGTGTGTGGATACTTTCATTCGATATTTTCTTTTTTTTTCGCCGCACTTTGTGCCGTAATTGACATAAATTGGGCGAAATGATAGCGGTGTAGGGGAACCAAACGTTATTGAAGGAAATGCCGGAGGCGAATTCTTAATGGTGATGTGACGGACCGCTTATTGAGGACGATGGGGCTAAATCTTGTTAGGGTTGATATACACATAGTTAGATCGGCACATTCGATTTGGTATTTTAGTATAAGCTAGCGCACGGTCACTAGAGGACTTGCCTTATGAGGCTGTTTGTATGAGCCAACCCTATGAAATAGTAGGGGATTGAAAAAAAACCTAATTTACAAACAAAATAAAGTTATCTTTCTTTGATAAACATTGTTTTGCTTTATTTTAAAACCCTCAATAACGAACTATATTTTTTCTATCATAAAAAAGAAAACATTTTTTAAGCTTTATCTGAAATACATTTTCTTAACTAGCTCGTTTAGGTTTGTTATCTAGTATTACTAGAATATCTCACGTTTAAAAAAAAGATCAAACAAAAATGGTACATAATTTTATTTATCCAGGTTTTTCATACGATACGATTGGCACAGTGGTTGAGCGATTGTCTTTCTTCACAAAGTAATCATTTTTAATTTATGCACGAAATCAATATTTGTGAGATCTACAGATCATATTTTAATCAGAGTCTGAGTGTTTATATTATGTTATTATATCATTTGTATATCCTCGTGCCCGTTAAAATCCGTGTACTTGGGTCAAAAGTCTCTGTCGTGACGTCCACCAGTGTAATATACTACGTTGGTTCCTAGATAAGCTTAAATCTATGATAGCGTCGCAAACTAACAGACAGACAAAGCTATTTTCACGTTTATTAATAAGAAGGATCATTAATCAAGCACCAGTTTACCAAAGTACCTCATCAGAGTGAGTTCACACATATTTGATTCCGTAATATTTTAAGCAAAGCTAGTCTAAAACCTAAATCACTCAGAGTTTCACAAAGGATTGGTACGAAATCCCTTCTAATTCAGCCTTTATGATGTTCTCGATGTTTTGTGTTGTCTCTAGTATGTTTTGACATATGTTTTGTAGTAATTTACATTAGTTGGGATTGTTTACTTGTCAGACGTTTGTTTGTACTTGAGACTTGTGTGGTTTGTAAATCTATGAATGAGTGATTAGTTTGCAGTAATTATTTTTGCCTTCTCTTCATTTCGGTTGTAAGTTTGAAATTGTACAATGTACATCTTAAACTTTGATAATAAGTCTAATCTATAGAAGTGATAAACCTCTTATTAAATCATATACTCGTAAGTGCATGAATACACAACATATTTTATAAATGGTTTTGGTACCCCTTATTGTAAAATTAAAAAATATTAAAAACAAATCACATTTGTCGCCAAAATAACTTTAATAGCAAAAGGATTTTCAATACTTTCCGATTTATATAAATCATTTTCTATATCAACGGAAATATAATAACAGGAATCCGCTTCGAACAAACTGCATACGCAAACAAGAAACACAAACACACCACAACGAAAAACACTATAAAAACAACAGGAAAATTTCAATAAATTTCCAACGAAAATGACGACGCGAAAAATTAAATATACTGCATCATTTCCTCGTGAAGATCAAATATCCCAGATATCCGCAACGCGTGGCTACCGTAATAATGTCAAAATGAAATATTTTTAATGAACTTGGCTTTGTCCGTCGGTGTGCGGACGTGTGGACACTGCGACTATGTTTCTACGTAAGTAATATAACATTTGAAATGATTTATTTAACGTTGCAAATGTTGCAAAATGGTTTGAATTCTGATATTTAGATTCTCACGCGGCATTTCTCGTGTTAGTTTAAAAGTTACCTACATTAGTAGTTTAGAAAATCGTGTGTCAAAATATACACGTCTATAAAATGCTGTAGATATTTGAAATTAAAATTACAAAGTAATTAAACCTTTATAAAAATGAATATGACAATATTTTTGCTCACTAGGCGTACAAAAAAAAACATAGACCGGAAAAATATTCTACATTAATTTATCAAATACTTACAAAAAAAAAACTAAAATAAAAATAATCAAATCAATCAATCAATAAAATATTATTTAAAACAAAGGCGGGATCACGAATAGCTTAGTGGCATATTGACTGGACTTTTTACCCAGGAGATCGCGGCTTTAAATCTCGGTCGTGAACATTTTTTTCTTTCTACAAATTTCAAATTCTAATTCACATAAAATTATAAAATCGATTTACGTGCTACAAAAACCTTGTGCTGACAAATGTAGCACCACTAAAGGCGACCACTAAACGCACTTAATTGAACCATTTATTTCTGAAGTGTGTGAAGTTAAGTACAGTTTTTGACATTAATGATTATATTCGGCTATAAAACATTAATTGCTTATCATCGTGAGTTTCAAGTGTTAATGTATACGGGTCATAGTGGTTCAAATAACGATTTAGCATTTTATTTGTACAAAGGTATCTAGAGCATTCCCACTGTGCGTGACTTTCAGCAATAAATTTTAGTGTTAATAATCGTAAGCTCGCGGTTTGCTGATGCTGTAGGTACTTTTGAATGTGTGTGAGGTATATTAGGTGTACAATGTACATTATTATACTCACATTATCACAATTTATGACTTGTATATCAATTGATATTAGGCGACCTATTTTTTTTTTATTTAAAGACAACAAAAAGGTTTAAATGTACAATACTTCCACCAAAGTATTTTTTTTTATTTAGAAGCTGTGTATTATCATTATTAGTATTTAATAATAAGTAAAATGTCAATAATATAAAAAACATGCTCATAAAACTTCCTCACTATAAAAACAAACAGCGCAATACAAATTAATCTCTTTCGTTAATAAATAAAACGACAAACTGTTTTATTTTAAAAGAGTTTAATTGTAATTGTGTTTTTATTACTTTCAATTAAGACTAAAAGGGTAAAAAATGGGACAATTCACAGAGAATCTGTTTTAAATGTTTTGTATGCGAACGATCTGGTTGCTAGGCAACGTGACATCTTAAAACTCAAAAACCCTCAAAATCTTCTTCCAATATAATATTTTTTTAAATCAGGCTCTACTCGCAATTAATACCCACAAAAAAATTTTTACCTATCTAAATAAGAAATTTAATGAAATTTTCAGATATTATGTGTTATTATAGCGGATATCCTAATATTTATGTATTAAAGTAGGAAGGGTTCAGAGCAAATAAAATTTATAATCATTATTACCAGTCTACCGCTGAACATATAGGCCTCTTCTGATACGCATTGATATTATATTTTGTGCGCTCATTAATAGAAGGTGTTTGCCCTTATATAATCGCCACACTTGCGCTAGGCAAGCGGGTTGGCATATTTAATATATTATTGTACATGTATATAATAGATATATTATATACTACTAATGGTAAACAAGCATCGCATTCTTGATGGCTAGCGGTTACCGTAACCTTTAGACGCTTGCCTCTTGCACGTTACTGACCCCGTACGGGATTATAGAAGAAGAGGGGAGGTTATAGAATGGGGGATTATGGAAGGAGGAAGGAATTTAACCCACATTTTTAACTACTCCTTATACTCCCATACCTTTCCAGAGTCCTGGAAACATGCACATATCATACCTTTACCCAAAATTCCCAACCCTACCTCACTTTCTCATTTCCGACCCATTTCTATCTTACCTTTTCTCTCGAAAGTTCTGGAACACATTGTGCATCAGCAACTATCTTCTTTCTTATCCTCTAATAATCTCCTTAATACTTTCCAATCCGGGTTTCGACCAGGGCACAGTACTGTAACGGCTTTACTTAAAGTTACGGATGATATACGGTGGGCCATGGAGGAAAAATCACTCACATTATTGGTGCTGTTGGATTTCAGTAGTGCCTTCAACTCTGTTGATTTCGATATCCTCCTAGGGGTTCTCAAATCTATCAATATTTCTTCTTCCACTATTGCTTGGTTTGAATCCTATCTTCGAGGTCGCTCGCAGTGTGTTCGCCTTGAGGAGTCTTTCTCTGAAAGGTGTGATCTCAGGGCGGGTGTACCTCAGGGTGGCGTCATATCTCCTCTTCTCTTCTCTATTTTCATTAACTCTATCTCTACATTAATTTCCTCTAATTTCCATCTCTACGCAGACGACTTGCAGTTATACAGACATTTCCCTGTGGCTGAGACTTTATTAAACATTGATTTAATGAATCGCGACTTGGCTTCTATCAGTGATTGGGCTAGAAAGTTTGGGTTGCTGATTAACCCGAGTAAGTCTCAGGCCATAATTATAGGAAGTAGATACTATCGCTTTAGAATTAATATCGCATCTTTACCACCCTTAAAACTTGATGGCATTTGTATTAATTACGTAGATAAGGTCAAAAACCTGGGTGTAATCATTGATGGCAACTTGTCATGGAATGCGCAGGTTGCTGATGTTAGTCGTAAGGTGCATTTTACCTTTCATACGCTGAAATGTCTCCAGAATTTTCTGCCTTTTAAAACCAAAATCTCCCTTGCACAGACTCTTATACAACCCATTATTGACTACGCTGACGCCTGTTATTTGGATGCCACTGAGGAATTATTGAATAAATTGGAAAGGCTACAGAACTTGTGCATACGCTTCATCTTTGGTTTGAAAAAATATGATCACGTCTCCAACTATCGCAAAGTTCTGAATTGGCTTCCAATCCGACGTCGAAGGGATACTCGGGTATTATGTCTCCTTTTCAAAATCCTTCATGACCCGTCATCCCCTCCATACCTGCAGGAACGTTTTTCCTATTGCCGTTCAACTGACGCACCTTGCAGGTCACATCTCCGAACCCTCCTCAAATTCACATCCCATAAAACTGATTTCTTCTCCTACTCCTTTACTGTTCATGCAGTTAGGTTATGGAATTCGCTACCGCCTGGCTTAAGAGACTGTAAAACTGTTTTTACATTTAAAAAACAGCTCAAGGAGCATTTTCTTTCCTCATCGACATAGTTGGAATATATGTATATAAGTAATTATGTTATGTATTTATTTATCTTTTATATATTATGTGCTAGTATATATTTTATATATAGATCTTTACGTATATATATATTTTCATGTTGTATATATGTAAATATTCGTATGTATATATATATATATTTATACACACTATTCCTACTTTTCCTTTTTAAATTTTTCCTCTCGCAGGTCTGCTGGAAGAAATTTCTATAAGAAATAAGCTGTGCCTTTGTACTTTTAATCCTATTATATGTTTGTAATCATCTGTTTCTGGGTGTGTACATAAATAAATAAATAAAAATAAATAAATAAATAAGGAGATGGTAGCGGTCCTCGTTCTCTTCAATGACCATATTCATTCACCGGCCAATATTCAGTAAATTTTTGTTTTTCAATAAAATATTCGTTATTTTAGTAAGCGGATTACGGACGTTTTAACTTTTTGCTGGGTTTGAGGAATGAAAATATAAAATATTATTGTATTTTTTAAAGCTGTTTTTATTAATATTCAAGATTAATAAAGCGGCTATGTTTATTAGATTTCCCCGTAAAAATAATAAAAAAAATCTTACTATAATTGGATTAATAATTTTCCTGCTCAACTTCCTGTAACGGTATGATTGACGTAGCGGTAAAACAATACGCCTTCTTCAATTACTGTCGTTAGTTTGATTCCTACAAGAGCAAAAATTTGAGGATTCATAGATATGCTGGCTGCATTGCCTCGCTGAATAGCTATACTCAGTCTCAACAATAGTTGTAATATAAATGTATATAATATAAATGTAGATAAGATAAATAAATAAATAAATTTGGGGCAGGGATATGTTAGTCCCACAACTATAATCTTATATCTTAATATGTATTATGTTAAAATCCATTAAGCCGTTAAGAATATAAAGCGTGATAAAAAAAATTGACAAAATATGCCCTCTGTCTGGGGCAATTGAATAAAAAATCTAACAGAAAATATAACGTTACCTACCTATATGCTACAAAAGTTAAAAAATAATAATGAAACAAACCAAAAGTATAACGGAGACTCTTTAAAAACTTTTCTAATCCAAATTCATGATTTCACGACATACTAAATCACGGGAGCGGTAAAAAGGTTAATAAAAGTCTTTTAATAAAAGAGTTCAAAGTTTTTCTATCACATTCATTGGTCGTACATTCTTTGGATCCAATTGATTTTAAAGTCTTTTAGATCTAAAATAGCACATTTGACTTAACTAGGGATTTAAACCTTTTAAATCTTTAACTGTAAGAAGAAAAGATTCTGATAGATTTTTTTTTTTTTTTTTTTTAAATCTTTATTTATGTTTAGGGGCTTTTATCCGATAGATATGTCAACCCCATCGTACCTTATTACAAAATTAACTCTTAACTAATACAATACAAAATAATTTAAAATTAAAAGTTCTGTAAACGAAACTAATTTCGGACGTAAACTTTGTGAGTTCCATTGGAATATGTTTATGCGTATATTATCTTGAACATTTTCTGATAGATTCTAAAGACAATTTAAAAAATTTTGTCGTCATTTTTATCATCTACAACTTAAAACCTTTGACTCCCACGAGGACGCCGAGTGCAACGAGTAACAATTGATTTTCTGTTGTGATTTTCCGTACTTGAAGGTTTAAACCTATTTATTCTTAGTCTTGTATTATATAACCAAATTATAGCGAAAGATTTTCTAAAGCCATGCCAGAGGCCTACGGGTGGTTTAAACTCTGACACCAGGTTGTTCATCAATCATACTATAAGAAGAAAAACTGCACATATTAATTATTCACCATACAAGTCTATTTGTACATACATACATGGATGATAAACACTTCCAAACCTCTGGGCATTCTTTAACAAAATGTCACTTTCAACCGATGTCCAAACTGTCCGATTAAACCGTTCCCGAAGTCGACAGAAGCAGTAAAATGTAATTCGAAAACTTGATCGGATCGAAAGTCATTTTTGTAAATCCCACAAGAACACGCTGTGAACCTTTTCAGAGGCGTTTACTAAAATAAATCGAATTCAGTTTAATTGGCAAAGTTGGCGGTTCCCTCAAGTTTCTCACGAAATTAGTGAAAATTTCAGCATCGTATAATAAATTAAGAGCTGAAACTCAAACAGAAGCCGTCGGCGGTATCGAGTATCGCTTTGTGCTCACAAAAAATATTTAGCGTAATTATTGAGTGCTTGAAGCATTCTTCTGAGCGCTCCGAGCGCATCCCTCTTCGTAATGAAACACGACTAAATGTAATAAATGTAAGTGTTTTAGCGAGAGGGAGAGTCCCAGAATTGTAGAAAGAGCTAGTTGCCAAGAAATATTAAGGAATCAACCTTGGAGACAACACTTTTCGTATATCATTAAAATTGAATGTAACAAAATAGTTATTGAACGGTTGTAACGGAAGTATTGGAAATGTGTGAAAATCTACTAAAGGATAGTGTAGCTTTTTAGAGTTATCCAGTTCCCGAAATTATCCTTTACATAATAATAATGGTGGGAGATTACGAAGAAAAGAAACAGTGGAAGGATTTGGGAGAGAACTGCAAACCTAATTCTTATTCTTTTAGTTCTATGCAAAATATTTCTATGTAAGGAAATTAAAACTATCTGCAAATGTCTGAAGTCTCCAACATTTGCGGTCTTATCTCAAATCTGTTCTGAACTGCCTATGTACTCATTTTCATTGAAAACTGCATCAAACTTGAAATAGATAGAGCAGTCAGATATTCCACCAGCGTTCATCGGATACCCAGTTTCATAACTCCAGGTTCTATAAAAAGCTGTTGGAACTAATCTGAACAATGCATTAGTTTGAGACAGGTTCTATAATGATGAGTTTGTTTAAGTCTGAGATAAGACCGGGTCCAGACGAGTGTTCTGTTACGCAGTTGGGTTTATCAGCGCTCTTAGCAACATCTATTATCGAATGGCAATACTACGTTACCGACTCGAGTAAAAGAGTCTAGAAATTACTAGAACTTTGTGGACCCTTCTAGTAATTTCCAGTATTTTTGAGAATATTAAAAGAAGAGTTTAAAAATTACTAGATCCTTGTCAAACCTTCTAGTGATTTCTAGTGTTATTCGGGAATATTCGAAGGCCCTATAAAAAGGAAGTGCGATCGCTGGACGACACAGTATTGCTCTACTATCTTCGAGTGCGATTAGTGAATTAGAAAGTGAAATTTGTTTGTATTCTCAATAATAGTTTAAACGATTGTTTTAAATTATCGAACCCCGCTTATAATAGTACCTTGTAATGCAATGAATCGCGAATTATTCTTCGTATTTACGTAGAATAGCGCGTTACGTGTTAGTGCTCGTAGTCCTACGCGAGTAGTACCAGAATTTATGGTACAGAACACGATACATTACACGTTACACTCGTTTGGACACGGTTTAATGTTGGACGTTACGGTGACCCGCCTTGTTGGAGAATCTCCTAACTAACTATGCTGTGCCCGTCAGGGTCCATAGTGAATACCTTATTTTATGTATACCAACTATTATGTAACATTATGGAATGCAATAAAGAATTGAGAAATGAGACCAATAAAGGTTGTGCCCAAGGTTAGGCTAAGTAATGTTTACTAGTTTACCACTTTTGTTATAAACTCGATTGCCATAGAATGATGTTCAAATAAGCGGTTAAACTTCATCTTAGTTTATAATTATTCACTTTATTTAAGTTACTACAAGTTATTTTTTAAGAAAAGGAAATAAGATTCGATTTATATTTATCTTTCTAAACTAATCAAGCCTGTTGAGAACCGGAATATTCAAAACGTTTTTCAATAAAGGAAATATAATATTCAAGATTTGGAACCAAGATAAACGATTAGGGATAATTTATTTCTTAAATATTTCTTTTCTTTCTTAAATATTTTTTTCAGTAAAAGGTCATTGAGATCTCATCACAATGATATATTTGTCTTATATAATTATATATTATGTGGGAAATAACTTTTTCATGACTGCGGTTTACAGCTAAACAGATAAGCTAATATAATTAAAATGAATTGATTCCTCTTTATACCAAACGCAATTTTTACTTCGGAGTAAATTTAAGAAAATTATCCTAAACATTGAATTATTTATCCTTTTAAAAGCCTCGCAAAATATCACAGAACATTATCATAATCATATTTATATTAACCTATTATTTTTTACTGAGAATATTCTAGAAAATGTCTGCAAAGTAACAAGCACCATTAGAGAGACAGTTTCTACTTAAACACAATCTTGAATTGTAAATCCTCTGTCGTATAACGACCACTACATAGTATTGGTGCTCTGTTCACAATTGGATCTGAATACATTACTGCTTCTACACCGTTTTGTATTGCGGACTTTTATGGACGGGCAGAAATATAAAGCGAAATCTAACCGGCTGGTGCCAAATCGTAATTCAAATGTCCAACTTGGTAGGGGATTTTTATTCATTTTGTAAATGTGCGTTGTGGCAAGAATAATGTGTGTCATTTTTATGCAAAACTTTGAGTAAGTGAAATAATGTAGCATTTATCAGCAGATTGCATTTTGCTTGTACTTTTAAATGCTGGAGAGAACAATGAAATCCTTTTAAGAATAAGAAGAAACTTTATTTTTCGTTGTTGTTTGAAAATTGCGTCAGTGACAGAAAGGTTAAGAAGTGATCATTTATTGTGGTACATGTGATGAGTAGTTATACCCTTATAGAAAGGGAATAAATAATGATATGACAGCTAATAGAGATTATTGGAAAAAGACAAGCTATTGCAACGACAATATGATGATGAAGCTTTCACTGTTATGGAAGTTAATGATTAACAATGAAACAACATGAATATAACATGTAATTTAACATTTTTTAATCAAATAACTTATTCAAGTCTTTTATTTTAGTTCTAGTTTTTTCCAATTAATATTTAATATGTTATATAATCAGAAACTGCCACAAAAATGGATCCAAGTAATAAAATTGTAGTAACAAAATTAATGACTGGTACTAACTTTCAATATAATTAAGGACCAATATTGCTATGAAGTTTAATAAGTTGCGAAAGTTGTTCGAAATAAAGCAGTATTGATGTTCATCTTAATTGACGTTGTTGGCAAAAAGGTAATTAGAAAAATAGATACGATATCAAATCTTAAACATAATTATATCGACAAAGTCTTTTGGAAAATACTTTACCTGTCAAAATTTCAACTTAATAGGAGTGTATCTTCAGTCAACAATTAAATGTTAAGAAAACAACTTTTTTATTTTATTGGTAAGCACAAAGATTTGCAACCTTAGATGTGTTGATCCGATACGTTGCCGACATTTTAGACTATAAAATGGGCCGATGACCTTGACCGTATGGTCAAGATCTTGCAGGACTTCTTTATTTTGTGTTGAAAAAACTAATTTGACAACTCTCTCTAATATCTACAAAAATCTCTAAGTACGGTCTCTAAGATTTTGAAAGTTTGGAAATGGTGCTATCGAAAGATAGTCCAACAATTTTTAGGATGTGGCAAATGCCATGTAAAATATACCATGGCAAAGAGCCAATCAAGAAAAAATCACCACGATTCAGAAATAAAGTAATTATTCTAATAACTCATCTAAACGCTACAATATCCATATCGCCCCAAAAACGTCCATAAACATGGCTCTCTTACACAACACTGTTCTATCATAGGCACTAACCACACAGAGACATTACAACAGCAGCCATTTGTCGCGGCGACGTTATCGGCCGCTCCAATGTGCTCCCGCCTTTATCTCTAATGTGCACAGTATAGTGTATTTTAGACTATTTGTTGTAGTAGCTGTTGAGGGATGGATAGGATAAGGAGTGATGCAGTGCCAGATAAAAATAATCGGAAGAGATGGTCCTCACATGGGGTGATACAATATCGGATAGACAAATCGAATATTTGCTGTTGGTAATTCTTTTGTTTTGAGTATATGTATGAGATATTTTGCAACGGGCGATAAATTTTTTTTGATTGAAACAAAAAAAAATACTAAGTATTTTGGTCCATTTAATCCAGATTGTACATGCTTAAGATTTAATCTTAAGCGTAATTGTAATACGATTAAGTTCATTCAGTAATTTGTTCGAAAGAAAATAATCTCATTCATACTTCGAAACCATTCGAAATCATTTCATTCTTAAGAAACCCACATTTAAAATAAATCTTACGTGAGATTGGGGGATGGGGGAGAGGGTTGAATAAAATCTCACGACATCTCACCAGGGGGGGAGGAAGGGACAGAAAATTTAAAAAAACACCTCATGTAATTTATGGACGCCCTCCAAGATTCTATCTATGTATTCCTACGTAATGAATAAATAAAATCATCAAGCATCTCATGAAAATATATTAATCACTATCGTTTTACTAATCCAAATAGTTAATACAAATTTAATTTAATACAGATATTTTTCTGGGAATACATTAATTTATACTATACAAATATCTTTCTACTAAAATTTGAGACGATACTGTTCGCATCGTATACAAAAATAAAAATATATAGAAAAACAATTTATGCATTAAGCCTTAGCGTTGCCCTAGATTTAGTTTAAAACATTAAAATTTTGACAGGGTGCTGCTAAAGAGTTTATTTCACCGTTTCTTATCTTTTCAGTAATTTATCACTAGTCACCCCAAGTGAACGTATTAGTTATGCCATATAAAATTAACGATAAAAATATCGAATTAATAAAAAGTCAAAATTATTATATTTATTCAATTAGACTTTGACTGGACCCGAGTTCTTCATAAGCTTAGCACAAGATGTTACTTCTCTCAAAGAAATTTGAAGGCAAACTAAGATCCAAAATCCCTTGCCTATCTTTCATGTTTGTATAAACACGTAAAAGGCTTATGCTGAATTACGTGGAACATTGTATTTACACGTCGTATGAAATTCAAAGGAGAAATTGTAATGATTCAAGACATTGTTTTCACCGTTTAAATGTGAATTAGAATTTCAAATCACGTGTTTGCCGTTTTCAAGGCCGTGAATGTAAACTCTGGTTACGCGTATGTGAATATTAATGTGAAGTTACAATGTTTGGGATCAATACGAGGTACTTAAATCATCACGTTACACACACACAGTCACACACAAATCTATTTTACAGGCTATTATGTAACTTGTAATGTATGTTTGGGTCAAATCTTGCAAGCTGAGAACCACTTTCTCTTATCCTACTATATTTATTTTACTTATTTCTATCATAAATATCATGGTATACTCTTTTACAACACACTTTTTAAGAGACATTATATAAAATGGTAACATTCACGTAAGTACATAAGCACTTACACAACGTTTACATGAATGGGGTAAGTTTCCCCATTGTCGGTAGTTCGCGATAGTCGACATCGACATAATATCGGGCGGCCATGCTCCGCTAACAAACAAATGACCTACTAGAGTTACTTACAAAGATATAAGCGTATATTCGTATAAGAAACGATTAGTCTATTTAATTATTTGAAATTCAGAGCGATAATAATTAAAGCATCGGACTATGAGAGTGTTTGCACAATCTCCGTTGAGATTGGCCGCTGTTTTAAAATTCAGAAGGAAAGTAATATAAGGTTCAAATTTTATTAATTATCACTTAAAACTACTTCTCTTTGAAATCTTACTAATATTATAATTGCGAAAGTTTGGAAATATGGATGGATTTAGGTTTTTACCTTTTTACGCAAAAACTACTAAACGGATTTTGATGAAACTTTACACTAGGTATTATAGATTATAAGTCGGAATCATACATAGGATATAATTTATTAACATTTAAGCAAAGCCGTGGGCGGAAGCTAGTCTTCATATAATTTCTGAATAATGCTACTTCAGAACAACCAACGCGCTGTCTCACATTTTGCAACTTTCTAAATTTTATGAGACCATATTGTAGGAGTAACGGCTTGCAAGCGAGACCATTATTTCAAGCCTGCACACTGCAGTCCTTTTTCAATTTCCTTCTCAAATATTGGTGAAGTAGGCAGTTTAAAAAGATGCAGTTGTTACTAATTTTTCTTCTAAAAACACTTTGCTTTGATCGTATTATAATTAATATACTTACATATATGCCGTAAAAATGCATGGAAAAAAGATTGTTTTTTAAATTCTTTAATTCGAGGTCCAAATGGTCAATAAGTCAGCCTTATAGGTCATAGCCACACTTACTAAACAATTGCTTGCAGCTTGTCCTTGCACTTTTGCAGCTGACTGTACAGTGCATCAATTACCATTACTTAAAAGCCGATAAGGCGAACACTTTGCATATAAATAACATCTTATATTCATCACCCTTTATGATTAGCAAAAACTTCCAGCGAACAGTACATCGGTGTACGAGTACATTGCGCGCTTTACATAGGACCGTTTCACAACACTAACGGTAATTGCTATTGGCTCAGCAATGGAACGGTCGGTTGTTTCGTTTAAAATGTTCTCGCCTGCTAGCAATTGATTGTTTTAAGCCAGCGTTATGGGATTGTGTTAAGTTGATTTATTTTTTTGAATGTATGAGAGTTTCTTCTCAGATTAATGAATAAAAGAAAACTACTTTTATTTATGGAAAACTAGCTTTTACCTGCTTTGCCAGCATGCATGGGAATGGGACTAGAATAAAAAGTATCCTATGTGTAAATTCAGGACATGGTCTATCTGTGTGCCAGATTTTATCCAAATTCGTTCAAGGGTTTACGCATGATTGAGAAACAAACATCTTCATAAACTTTTACATTTATAATGTTAGTAGCATTAGTCCTATACAACCATTTTGGTCGCGGGTACCAAAATGGTGTGGCCAGTAAGTCTCATTATTTTAGAAGCACCCCAATTTTTCTATTTTTCATTTCGTTTCCAGCTACCAATGCTAATTAAGTTACAAGTATAACAGAGCTCTTTTCTAAGAATTTCGTCATATTTGTCAGCTTTAATTTATGTAGCGACACTGAATATTTTTGTGCACATTTTTTAATTCTTTGAAATATTTTTTCTATTTTGAGCTAGCAAAAGGTTCCTGCACTCATTATTAGCATTTTCAAGCAGACCGAGCGATGCGGCGACGCGCCTTCGTTGCAAATAAAAATATCGAAAATGCCGAGAGTTATAACCAACCCTCTCACTGTAAATTCGATTTTATGTCCAAGACGTATGGTTTAATTTCCGATGGCTATAAAACGTGACGACTTTAATGGGCAGCTTCGATTCAGAGTACTTTTACCATATTAAACTTGCTTTGCATAATACAATATTGAATTAAAGGATTGCACAGGACATAAAATTAATATAAAAAGAATAATATATGTGAAATTGTGAATATCGACATAAAACTTTAATTATAAATAATCGATGTGATGATTTTTTAAGACACGTATCGTTCAATACCGATACCACATACCAGCTCGTATCTCTTTTAAAATTTTCTCCAAATTATAATTTATTAGTATAATTTAGTAAGTATTATTAAACAGGCAAAGAAATAATCGGTTGGTTCTCAACAACTCGTTTCCCTTTAAAATCGCTAAAAAAATAATTCGACCCGACCAAACGAAAACCCATTGGCAAATTCATCACGGTTCGCAAGACTTACAATAACAAGTTCGTGCTAACATGATCGACACCGAATAGATCGAACACTCGATCGCGCGTTACGTTACTCGATGTATTTCATGTCACTCATAACCCTACAATGCCGACGCCCGGGTCCGAATGACGCCTGTCGGTCCGCGCGACCCTGTTCAAGAATTATAATTGTCCTTCCACATTTTCTGGGCATTCAACGCGTTGAAATGTTTTGTGTCAGACAGAAAAACGCTTTGTTGAATAATTCTACTCATAATAACCGTAACGTTTGATTGGACGTGAATGTTGTTTAATGGAGAAAAGGGTTGAGTTATGACATATTAAAACCATGAAGATATGTTGCAAAAAAATGTTTTGTGTATTTGAAAATTAACTTGTTGGATAAACAACTATAATTATACATTATAATATAACTATCTTACTGTCAAGATAAAGTATCTTTATCTTGCTTTCGCCCTTCTATCTGTCACTCATGCTTCGCTTAATCAATCTTTGATAAGTTATTTTAAAATTTTCTTATTCACAATTGTGAAATTTTACACTCATACAATTCTTAGATGTTTAATTAAATTATATCTATAATGTGTTCTACAGTACAGGTACAGTATACCCAAAAGATTTTAAATATGACATTTAAGGATCTTTTTTAAATGTACTTATTTTAAATCACGACTGCAATATTGATTAAATATACACTTACAACTGATGGATTACCTTCAAACAAAAAAAAAATCAGCCAATAAAAAAGTTAGGTAGGCACACCAATTAATTTTGTGTTTGTAAAAAAGTACGTTATACAATTATTCTAAATGGAAAAAAAAGAAAACAGAAAAGTAATTTTAGTAGTTATTAAACTTTAATCGAATCAACATTTCCCGAAGTTTCAGCTAAACAAAACTGCTTGTCAGCTTAACCGCTCGCGACGACCCATCGGTGGCCGTCAGTTGTCATCGCGACACCGCAGCCACAAGGTTTTTGACACAGCCAAATTGTGCCTGTCAGTCACCGATATCCGATTACTTGGCTGACAATTAATGGCTCGCATTTGTAGGGTTATAATAAAATAACGGTTTTGTAGACTGCCTTCGACATTTGTTTGATATTTTGGTTTGTTGGTTTTGCCGGGATTCGGGTCATTGTTTGGGAGCAATTTTATGTCGGTTTATTATCATAGCTTGGTTTTTCATACCATTTACAATGCTTTTTCTTTATTGTTATATTTTTGTTGTTAATACTTTTGTTGATATACCAATATTTTTTTAAATTAGTGAGCTAGGTGCTGGTTTTTGATGTGGTGGGATGAGGAAGCGACGTCTTAACTGACCCCTGCAACCCAATGGGATACGATATTCTAAAGTTAGATTAGTTGTCCCTATATCGACCTGTAAAAATCTTAATGACTGCCGGAGTCAACAGCTTAACATACTTTCCGAGGCATGGAGTTAATTAAATACGCACAAAATTTATAATAAGTCAGGGATAACTAGCCAGTCAACCCTCTATCTATCACTGCCTTTCACGTGTCTTTTCACTCTCAATGCACAGTTTCTCAAATTATGATCTTCAGGAAATACAGCCTTATTTAGTTGTGCGCGACGAAAGTAGATATAAATATGAACCATTTAGTATTAGGAAAGGTGTTAGAAAAGGAAGTCTCTACTAAGTTTGAAGCAATAAAAAAGTGCACATCATCCAAAATCAACGAAACAATGTTACAATATTCGCCTAATTGAATTACTGAAACAAACACCCATTCACTAATATGACAACAAGCTATTGTAATTAATCTTTAATATGTCTATTCACCGTTACTCGACTAACTTAACCTTATCTAAAAGCAATCAATTGGAATAACGACTTTACATGCAACATTTTAAGGTTGAATATAACTTGGTAATTAGACCTTACGGGTCGTTCGGTAGGCCGGTGGCAGGATATTAATTGTATTCGTAGTCTCGCAGTTGACGGGTTATTGTTGCGGCGTCAAGGCGTTTTGTCGCGCGACGCGGCGTCAATGTCGCTCCGTCGCGTCACGCCTGATTTATGATTAATTGTGTTGTTCTAACGATCTTGTTCAGTTTTTAATGACTTGACGAAACATGACCTTTGGTAGTCGTTAGAAAATGATGCGCTCGAGTTAGCTCAGGTTCTGCCATAACCCTTGAGTTGGGTTTGTCATTAAATTCAATAGATAGCCCACTCTTGTGTTTCCTCCGGTATTGTGGGCACAATTACATATATGAATTTCACATTGCACAAATACCTAGACCGCAATAAATAACTGTCAATCAATAACCCCGTCAATACGGGGAACCCACGATCACAAATGCAAAGGCGAGTCACTTATATAACTGCTGTGCAGATCTTGCAGGAGGCCTCGGCAGCCGAAGGGCAATTTGTTTGCAGACTGCCGCGGTCACGTTGAGAGATGTCGGCGGACAAAATTGTCCTTTGTCTGCTGAGCCCCTTATGATTTTGTGGTACGACCTTACTTCAAAAATTAATTACAGTTCAGCGCTAGTTTAGCTAAATATGAATAGGGCTTTTACAATGGTTATAAAGTTTGAGAATAGGTTGAGGTCGTTTCCGCCCCAATGCCTCTAATCATTCGCTTTACCGGATGAGACTGTTCAAATCGACGCCAGCTATCCTGAGGGTATAAATATAAATCACGTTTAAGTCATAAAGTATCAAACCAATTTCAACTTTAAAACAACAAATGAAATAGGTAATTGATTCTTAGGGTTTAATTACCTAAGTTTATTGTTGTAATAGGGCCAATTTTATTTTTAGGTATTTACCTAACAACTTAAAGTTTTTTTTATGGTAACTTTAGCAGTACAATCGATGTCTCTTTTATACTACAACATTCATTGAAGCAATGCCGTTCTTTTAAACAACATCCGTTTCCCATTGAAAAAATAAACTCAGTGTGAAAGAAATACAGCCTGACGATACACCCACAATAACCTTTGTTTTTCTAAAGGGAAAAACGAAAAGCATCGATCGCACAAAAGGTGGCAGCATCGCTTTGTCCCCGCACTATTGTCTGACCGGGCTCATGACGCCTCACGCTTGCGTCACAAAGTAAAAAAAACAGAAGATTTATTTTGAACTACAATGGAACTATGTAGGAAGTTCATTCATATCTGTTTCATGTCAGGTTTTTTTTCGTTTTACAGGTTTTACACATATTTTTAATTTTTTCGCATTCAATATGTAAGCCTTACCGAGGCCTTACAGGTATAGGTATGCTTTTGTATGCTTCACGTTTGTCAATTGTCATTTTTTGAGAAATTTCGACACATCTTTAGAAAATTTCTCATTTTTTAAGGATCACAGTTTTTCATAATTATAAGCTTTTGTGTTTGTGTCAACAGGGATTTTAAAATTTTCAATATGATATCCAATAATATCAAATATAATTAATTCCATTCTTTACTTATGGTAGAGAATATTGACACGCTTATAATCTTTAACTGATTCTTTTAAAAAATTGAAAAACAAACATTTATTTTGTCAAACATAATAATTACAATTTATAGGTCAATTTCATTATTAATTTGGATCTTAATTAAACATTAAGAATGATTTATGCAGTTAAACTTCTTTAGGTATTTCCACAGTGGTGCCGTGAACACTGCGCTAGAGAACGATTAGCTGCAATCTATGCGATCTTTGTTTGTAGACTGCCTTATTTAGTCGGTGGAGAATTCTACTAGTTATGTTCTATTATGTTATGCCACAGAGGTCTTGTTAAACTATTAGAGTGAAAAATGTTGGTGAAAAACTGCTTTTTTATTTCATTAATGGTTATAGCTAAAATTTGTTGAGCTTTTATATCTAGAGCTATATTATAGATTTTGTTTTCTAGTCTCACATGTCAAACAAAATCATATTATACTTATTATCTAATTTTATATATTGAAAAAGTGTGGTAGGTACTTTTTATATATTTTAAGAATCGCATTGCGGTGCCTAACATCTTACTATATTAGCACAATTCTATTTCTAAATTATCTATACTTTCTATCCATTGCATTGATTTAGATAAAAAAACATCTGGCCAGATATTTTTAAAATCAAAACGAATAAAACAAGCAAAAATAAGTTCAATAACGAGTTTCGCTAATTTTTTAACAAAAATGTTAGTCCTGTGACAAATCAAAGTTTTTAAATATTTGTCAAGAAAGATAAAATGGCCTACTTTTAATCTAAATAATGTTCACACTAACTCTTTATTTTATAGCCTTTGCGACCCCAAATGTGAGCAGACCTTAATATAGCACGGTGTGTACTAACACTATTAATCTATGTACTTTGTAACACCCACGCATATAAAACACCGCTTTGAGTGTAAAGCTAATTTATTTTATAGAGTTAATGTTTATATTATATTACATGGTTTTGTCATAAAATTCATTCTTACATTACATACGTTTTTTTATTAAAAGGACTTTTAATAAAATAGAAAATAATATTTAAATATATTTTTCCATTTAGCTATCGCATCATTGTTGACTACAAAAATGACGCGATAGCTCCGAATATATGATTGGCCTTCTTCGTCAAGGTTTGTACCGATAATTCTTTTTCCGGAAAATTGTTTTTTCGGTTAGGGTTTAATTTTTTAAAACCGTATCTTGAACGATTATTTATAATTATTATTATAAGCTATTAATTATCTACAGAAAAAAGGCTAGCCTCTTTCCACTCCTCGTGGCTAATGGTTTTTGTAGCAGCGTCAGAAGTCAAGTTCAAACCCTCAAAATGGTCCCAATGTTTCTTTTAACAAAATTTGGAGCTTCAATTAAATTATGTTACGTGCCACCGGAATCTAAAGAACGGAAATAAATCCATTTCATATGTTTTAAAAAATAGAAATAATAATTCAAAATTCTAAATACAAAATCAAAACGAACACGCCCAGGCACCTAATTTCAAGCCCGTATTGTACACGGCTCTAAATCCAAAGTTGCACGTGTGCAGTGCACTGAATGCGTCGCAACTGCTCCTCAGTTGAGGAACAAAGGCGCGTCGACTGCGCTCGGCACAATAAGTCGCTGTGCGCCCCGCAATCAGGTCACTTCCATTCTCTCTTCGAATGTGGAATTAGCTGGATTTCGTTTAAATTAAATTCGTATAAGTTTAGGTGGTTGATTTCTTATTGCTAAGATACCGTACAAGCACTGTATAAATTAGCGAAGTTGTTTCGAAAATAATATTAATAATAATTGCTCATACATTTTATTTTCTCAGATTTTAGCTTTTAAAAATAACCAGCAAAAGTGTATGAAAAAAAAACTAAAAATATTTAATAATGTACTTAATCTTGTCTCTTGGTTTAAATAAATATAAAATCAACGATTTATAATAGAGATTAGCAGATTGTATCGCATATCATTAATTTTATATGCATTTTTGCAAGCCAAATTCATATAGGTCCTCTATATGAATTTGCCGCATAGTTTTTCATACTACCGTCTCATTAATTCCAAACACAAAACACAGGTTCTACACAGCCCCGCATTACAGAAAGTAGCGCGCCACTAATCACAGCGCTATCAATGGCGCATCTGTGTGACGCACCTTTGTGACGTGACGTCATTGGCGCTTTGTGCGCGCCCGTCCGCCCCACTTGCAATGCTTCCCTCGCTTTACAACTGTTCCTGGAGTTTCTGATGGAGTGTCAATGGATGCTGGAAGGTACTCGTTCGAGTTATTTTGTAAGCAAAGAATAATAATACACAATATACGGAGCCAACCGCTGTGTCAACTTTGGTGTGCCTGACGGATTGTTTCATTTTGGGTGCAGTATATTTACAGGGTGAGCTCGCGCATGTTCAGGAGGTACTACAGTGCTACAACTACAATGTAAGTGGCCGACGACAAGTATGCCTGAGCGAGGAAAGGCATCCTAAGGTGAGAGGAGCAGCCAATAGGAGTTATTTCCTACCTAAAAGAGCTGATGGATAAGATTGGAACAGTACTCAGATAATACTGAATATTCTTTCTCATTCCAAATAAGAATCCCTAATCTTACATCACTCTGTCAGAGTTCTCTCTAATCCCTTACCTTCATAATACGGTGAAACGGAAACCCGACAGGACCAGAGATAGGTCAAGCGCATAACCAACGACCTTTTGTGCTTTCCGAGGCATGAAGCAAGTGATAATACAATTATTATCACTACGCACATAACTTACGAAAATTCAAAAGTGCGCGGGGCTTTAGGTTTGACCCTAAGACCGCTGACTCATTATTAAGTTGTAATAAACTACGATAATTATCATGACTCAAAAAAATATGCAATACACGGTACAAGTCTATAATGATTCTTTTTTTGTCCCCGCGAAATGGCCAACGATGGAAATGCAGCGCCTGCATTTCAGTAAAGTGCGCTCATTTCTACGGAAAAATAATTAAAACAATTAATGCGCTACGCTTTTTCAATTCGTTTTGAAAGCATCAATTTAAAATGAACGATACTTATACCCTTTCTGTTTATCGGTTTTCGAAGATACCCGGGTCGGATATGGTAATTAAAAACTCGATACGTAATGTAATAACTTCGCATTTTGAACGAGTTATGTAGTTAAATATGCACGCCCTGTAACCATATTTCGGTCGAGTTATGGTTAAATTAATTGCGTCGATTTTTTAAATTTCAGTATAACATTATTCATCTAATAATTATCCAACCTGTTAATATTAACTTGCATTTAAATAATTTTTGCTGCACAACAATATTAAATCGTAGAGAATCGTTTAAATATCATATACACTATAATTACATTTTTTTTAAATACATATTACTATAAAACACAAACATTTTAATTATGCTCGTAATTATTATGGAATTATTATTATAACATTATATATTTATAAGATAAGATTAATGATTACATGTTTGTTAACTTTTATAGATATAAACCACTGTATCAATAGTACGTCCGGCTCGGTGCGGACGCAGTGGACGCCCACCATAATATTAATTTACTAAAGAAGTTTTAACAATAGTTTCTTGGTATTACGTTCAATAAACCAACAACTATACCTACTCTTAAATCAATCAGTTGTCATAGTCAATCATATCCGTGACTTGCACCGTTGTTTTAATCAAACCACTTCACCTATTTCAATTACCAACCTTATTCCTTCTAGTACAATGTTTAAATTGGTCTGTTTCGCAAATGTCACTAAGTAAAGTCCGTAGCCCAGAGATGGCATTTGAAACGTTCACTCAAAGTGCTTCCGTCATACAGAGAAACGTTTTTGTTGCTAACTAATCCTGTTAACGTCAGCACTAGATGCGAGCCCAACGACTTAGATTTACGTCCAGAACACCATTTGGATAAAGATGGAACCCTGCTTTCCATTTATCACTCGGTTTTCCTCTTGGGTTGTGGATAACTTACTTTAATATGATTTGGATTATTTTATACTTAACTTTTCATTTAATAGAAAAAAATATTGAGAAAGGATCAAATCCTACTCGTATTTTTTTTATTACCTTTACCGGTATAACTAATGTAGAAAGTTAGATTTTAAAGCAAGGAGTTAATTACTTTGACATATTATCATTACCATAATGTTTAAATTTTGACACTAAATATTCGGGCTTAATTCTGGTTATATTTCACAGAAATATTCATTTAAATGTATGCTCTCGTGACCCAAAATATTCCAGTGATTGTCACCCGCATCGATTCTGTTTATGCCCAGTGCCATGGTGCACACACAGTTAATTTGTGCGGAGTGTTTGCGCAAGCTCGCAGAGACCTACACAGCCATCGCGGTGCAATCAATTCAGGTTTTACGACAATTTCAAAACAGATATTTCAGTTCCATATTGATTGCATGTTGGTTTCTGATTGGGTAGATGCAATTGGCTATTTTTGAGAGACTTTCAAATAGAAAAGTGTCGTTTAGAGTCATTCAGCCCGTAATTGAATGCTTTATAATAGCTTTGTATGTTTAGGTCAGATCATTAAATAATGAATAAACAAATACTGCGCAAATAGAGTCATTGCCTGAGAAAATTATTCTATTAATATAATGCCAATTGATTCTTTTTCCTGACCCTGAGTTAACCTTTGGGAGCAAAGTTGATGAATGATTAATTAGCTGTGAAGGGATCCTATCTATAACTAAGTACTTATTACATTAAAGTTCCAAATGTTTATTGTAAGAAACAATTGGTTACGAGCAAGAATTAACCTAACCGTAACCTTGCCCATGCTATAGAAATTCTCTTCTACATTCAACAATCCCCGATGGTAGTTACTTCTACTCCTTGTACAAAGTACTAGTAGGCAAGCAAGTCTAAATGTTTAAGGCGGTTATCACACGACGCGCGACGACGACGTCGCGCACCGACGACGCGGAGGGTGATGAAATGGCCTTATGTTGCATTTGCTTTTATGGAATACACTGATGCCTTACATATATGAACACCACCCTCCGGCCTCTGCCTCTCTGCGGCGATACAATACGCGGCGCGTCTTGTAAAAATCTTTACAGTTAGGATAATCTAACAAATAACTAGAAAAAAATCATCAACTTATCTGATCAATTAAATTATGCCCTTATAATTAACATTATTGCTTTAGATTTGGTGCACATCAAATAATGCAACTCCATCTTTTTTTGCAAACTGCTGTTTCAAATGCAGCATACTCCAATACAAGTTTTAATTAATCCAGTGCGAAACTATTCGCGAAATTGATTTGGACAAAAGTAACGAGTTGAAATGCGTTTAGGCCAGGCCACACATAGGCCTTGGACCCGAGCCAAGTTTTAATGAGACTACTGTTCACGTTACATAATAACTAACGAGTTACATAATGCCGGTCGTAATTTGAGAAATGTTATTCGTAATCACCATTAAACGCACGTAATAGCTTATGTAATATAGAATGTTAGTCAAGGACTTGGCTATCGATGCTGAAGGGTACTGGGATGGTAGATATAGGTAAAAATGGTGCAAATTCAAATGGGATTCAGAGGTTTCGTCAGCTGTTTGCGTGACAACATGACAACCGCTGGGCTAGAGTTACCATGGGTACCTAACGAAGGACAGCAATGCCTCTCAATGAAGTCTTTGCTCAGCAGCAGTGGGACACAGCAGACTAAAAAAAGAGGCTTAATTCTTATTTTCTTTTCGTAAATCTTATGCGGATAATTTAAAAAACCGGTTATCTTAAAGAGACAGTTGATTTAAATGGTCAATACTGGCTTTACCTTAGATAACAATTTATGATCCACCTTAAATGTAGACATTTATATGTCAGATGTTAGAGTCCTTATAGTATACCGAATTCGTTGGAAGAAACATATTAATGAGATTTGCGAAAGAGTAGTCAAATTTATTAACGTTTTCAGAGTATTGGTGGGTCCCGGGTGGGGTGTCCATCCTATTCACTTACGACGGTTATATATTGCCCTTGTCCGTAGCCGAATGGATTTCGCTAGCTTCCTGTATGATAATAGTGCCGACACACATCTGACCAAGCTTGATCGACTACAAAACACGTGCCTACGGTTGATCGGGGGTTTTATCAAAAGCACTCCGATACACGTGATGGAGTCTGAATTATTGCTGCCCCCTTTATTTATTCGCCGTCGATATTTAGCAGGTAAATTCTATTTGAAGTCTAAGTCCAACAACTTCCCCTTATTCAGCATACTTGTAAAATTAAATGATCTTTGTAACAATAACATTTACTGGAGACGTAAGAAACTTCCACTATTAATAATTTCACATAATAACTTAAAACATCAACCTATTTATTGCAGCAGTAAGTTAGACCTTTTCACTATGGACACTTGGGCCAGCAATGTGAACTTATCCAATATTGTGAGACCTAGATTAGAGTATGTTGAACAAGCTAAACATTGCTACAATTCACACGCCTTAAAAGCTCTGTGCTGTAAATCTCTGAACGAAAAGTATACTGAATTTTACTCTATTTATACGGACGGTTCTAGACACGAAAATAATTATAATGGCGCAGCGTTTTTAGATCCACAATTAGGTATGTCCATGAAATTTAAAATTTCTTCTGCTGTGTCCATAATGCATCTAGAGTTGATTGCTATTGCTGAGGCACTGGCTTATATAGAATCTTTATCTGGGGATCGATTTGTCATCTTCACTGACTCTAAGACTGCTCTTTTACATTTGATTAAATGTACTTTGTCTTTCAGAGGGCTTCCATTGGCTTATACTATTCTAAGATGTATTTATAAAAATGTCACCAAACAAAGAACAATTGTACTACAGTGGATTCCATCTCACATTGGACTGGAGGGTAATGAGGCAGTTGACCGTCTAGCAAACGAAGCCGCGTCTGATGGCGTTGTATATGGTTGCTTGCCTTGGCACACCGAACTAATAAACATAGTCAGACGCTTATGCTTAGATTCTTGGTCTGAATATTTCGACAAAAGGTCTTTGACTAAGGGTATTTGGTATAAGACGATCCAGCCCTGCCTTCCTCATTCTCTTTGGTTCAATGTGGGTGGAATCCATAGACAAGAACTTGTGACGGCTTTGAGGCTCCGATCAGGCCATATCCCGCTCAACAGTTTTGGATATATGATGCGCAAGGTCAACTCGCCAAATTGTACAATGTGTGGAGTGATCGAAGATGTACATCATATTTTGGCGGAATGTGGTCGCATTTCACTTCAAAGAAGCTCTGAATTTGGAAACCAAAGTTATAGTATAGGTTTTTATAGCAGCATTTTAGCATCGCCTCTGTCGGGTGGAGCTAGGAGGCTGTTTAAAATGGTCATGGCATGCCTGAAATTACGTGTAGATTAATGTTATTTAAAATAATCAGGTTATACATTAGGTATACATTTTAAGTTAGTTTTTAGATTTCTTTTGTAAACAATCATGGGGGTGACATTTTCATTATTGAAAAAACCCCTTAAATCAATAAAGAAAAAATAAATAAATAAATAAATGGTATACCGAATTACACTTAAAAGATACGATTAGTCTTTTGTGTAAGGCGCGGCGCATAAAATCTTCTTGCCATTAAAATTGATACTTTTCTTTTCCATGATTTGAGGTCTGTCGTTTCGTTAAATGGAACGTAAATTACAGTTTCTTGAAAGGCTTCAATTAAGAATGTTTATTTCAAATTAAAAATAAGCTGAAATAAATTTATTTTAATTTAAATTCAGTCAGTAGCCCACAGTTAGAATGTTTTCTAATTAATTTCAATGGCTATTGCCGACAACTTTTAAAACAGGCCAATGAAAAGTTAAAAGGGTTACCGTTTTTATAAAACAATTATAACATTACAATTTCTTTTTTTGTTCGGTATAATAGATTAATTCAATTAAAAAGCGTAAGCAACAATAATATATAACTATTTATGTTCATACTTCTAAAAGTGATGAATGAAGAATAAACAAAGAATAGAATTAAGACTGCTATCAGGAGGTAACATTGAGGTAACGCTGGGCTATACTCAGCGTTTAGGCAACATAGAAAACATTGTGTACTTGGTTTTATAGGGTTAGCCTATTGGTTTCACTGTTAGACGAGAAACGCACCACTTGGTGCTTGTCGGGGGTTGAATGGTTTTGACCGGGGTAGTTATAGCTAGTTTAAGTCCACCTTACTCCTCCTTATGACAGGATTGAGAAAGTTCACGATGATTTACCCTCACTGCCTTTTCCATTCTAAAAATCAGCACCAAAAATACGAAGTGCCAAAGTTAACAACATAACTTTGTGACTTGCAACTACGAGTATGTATTATAAAAGTAACAGATAGTCACAAAAGAATAGCATTCACCATTTATATTAACCCACCTTTAACAAGAACAACTACACATTTTACCATAATGAAACCTGCCATCCGATCCTATCTACTCACTGATCATATAAACTGTCATGGAAGTACAAAATCTAAATAAACATCAGTTCTGAATGTAGTCAGAAGGCCACGAACCCACATACATTAATTCACCGACAATCAAGGAAGGGTATAAAATTTACACAAGTACTAAATGTCACTAAAAGGCTCCTTCGGAATCCGGTCCCAACTCACTGTTGACATGTACCGATCTGCATACAAATTACTCACATTCACACTTATATAACATAGGAAAACAACCCGTATTACACAGTATTAAAGGCTGATTTCCCTTGTATGGGTTTTGGAAAACTTATGCTCTGCGCTCTCGTAGGTATGTGTCATAGGTAAGTTGACAGATGTTGAGCTGAATTGTTCCATCGCTGTTTGTTGAAGAGATTTCTCGTTAAAAGTAGAATTGGTTTTGTTGCTTGCAACTTAGTGTTGGCGCTAATTGGGGGACTCTTTGATTGCTTGTGGCAATTTCTAAGGATTATATCATTGAAAAAACTGTAGTACTAAGTCACCACGGCGCCAGTTATAAAAGCTCTTTTTTAGCATCGACTTTTGAGGTGAAATTTTTACCGCGATGATCTTCAACGTAAAGCGATAATTACTAGTAAAGC
Source organism: Protodeltote pygarga (assembly GCA_936450705.2). Lineage (NCBI taxonomy): Eukaryota > Metazoa > Arthropoda > Insecta > Lepidoptera > Noctuidae > Protodeltote > Protodeltote pygarga. Next base: position 13,857,812 of record OW388263.2, read on the forward strand.
GTAAAACCGCGATTATGCTTCGCTTTGCTGTGTTTAGGGTAATCGTTCATCTGAGGATCATTTACTATACTGGATGCCTTAAGAATTATGTTGAAAAATAAAAAAAATGTTTTATTAAAAAAATATGACACGATGTGTTTTAGAATTTGTAGAAAACTAAGATAACAGGACGGATCATAAAAAAACTGAAACTGAGTCCCCAAAGTCACCTAAGCTCTTACATCTAATATGCCTTCTGCTAAATTTTCGTACAAAACACAAATTAAAGTTACATGCTGCCTAGACTCAGTACCAAAATGTTATGTTTTGTTTTAATTTTTTAGAAACTCCCGTCGTATTTGTAAGTCGGGCTTAAATAAATATTATTGAATAGACGTGAAAGACACGTCCATAAGACGTCTCCTTCACAAAAAGCTAAAACAAGATGTTTATTTTACACTCAAATAGATTACAAAATGATGAAATGGAATACAAAAATAACAAAGTAAATGTTTTCTTGTTTTTTTTTCGATCCTATGAACTGTCAGACGCAATATAACTACATGTCATTTACAATTCTGGCAAACAAATAACAAAACAACAGAAGATATTACAAGACTAACTCTTGGCCGCGACTTCGTTTGCGAGTAATTTAATGATTCCTTATTTAACTTTGTGAAAAAAATATTTTGACCGCTGTAAATATTTTTGTTATGCGGTATCCAAAATACTTTCAAAGTTAAAAGTAGCCCAAACTACGCTTGACTAGCGTTAGCTACTAATAAAAATCTCATCAAAATCGGTCCAGCCGTTTGGAAGATTACCTGGAACAAACAGACAAAAAATTAAACAAAAACTTTTAAAAATGCGTTTTGATTATACGTACCATGGAGCTTTATGCATTCAGGAAACAGTTGTTATTTTGATTTTACAAACAGACGGTTCAATATTATTATTATTTTAAATAAAAATATTTAAACAAAAAATGGATTTTAAAAGGCCATAATCAACAAATTATTTTATATAAAGCCTGCATTAGCTAAACAGTAAACTATGAATGTACTCCTAAAACGATGCACCAGTAAAATTGAGCCTATAGTGTAGTACCACGGTAATTGAGTTTGTTTTACATCACAACCGGACTGTTTGTACGAATGTACGCTCTCTACGGACGTAGCGCCGTAGCACCGTAGCAACGTAGGCCGGAGCGTAGCAGCTGTGCTACGGCTACGAGCTCAATGTATCTATAGAGATAGAAATGTTAATAATCTTTTTTTATTTAACGAATAGTATGATGGAGTTTAAACTACCCGTAGGCCTCAAAAAAGACTACACACTGCACCGTTGAAAAAGAAAAAACTTGTCCTGATTTCCTCACAATGTTATCTTTCCTAAATAGGTACCTGCTATCTGGCAGAATTTTGATGCAAACTTATTTGGCGTAACATACATAAATTTAAGTACTGTACTTTTATAATTAAACCAGCTCATTTACATACTATAGTCAATTCACACTACAGGTTACTCAATGTGTCCCACAACAAAAACATTTTCCCTGACTGAAATTAAACCTGTTATACATAGAATCACAGCACAATGATAGGGTTACAGTGAAAAGTCAATATCCACTATTTATTTACCGTTTAATTTAAAAATCCTGGTTCAAGTTAAGCCCTTTTACCAAAACAATTGAATTCAACCAAACAAACACACAAACACGATACAAATAAATCGTATTGTTACAAACAAAGAGGAAATAAACACTCGATGACTCAAATAAAGGCTTTTGAGGAGGTAAAGTGGACGAGAATAGTTGCCAATTCATACTATACGGTGTGAAAAAAAAAATACTGCAATGATTTTGCGAATTTTCCCTTGCTGTTTTTATTAAAATGTTGATGATTAGACTTGTAGAAAGAATCAATTGATTATATTTTTTTGAATCAATTAATTATATTAAGCTGTTATTTAAAAATGATTTATTAGTTATTTTTAAATACCAGCTTAGGGCATCACTGGACTATTGGGCTATCAAAATTTGAAATAAGAAATTCAATTTACGTAGTTATAAAATATTTTAATCAGACAGTTTTAATCATGCCGAACATTTTTATCTCGATGCCAATACATTAAGCTCGGGGACAGTTACAATCCGTTCCGTATGAATATTAATATATAAAATGATACATTATCTGTCTTGCCGTATAAATATGTATAAAGCCGTAGGTTTGCCTTTTATCGTACATTTTGTGTATGTAATTTTTCAGATATAACATTTTTATCTATTTTGGTGTATTAGATAAAATTTATTTCTAATAAAGTGAGTAGGTACTTCTGTTTCTGCCTGTTACTTATAAGCACAAAAAACTTGGTGGATTTTTTTAAGACTAATTTCAGGAAAAATGAGTGTTGCAGGATCTGGACCACTAACTTTTCAAGTTTAAACAACTTGTTTTTAACAATTTTAAAAAGCGATCTTGAAATTAAATGCATTGTGGTCAGTGATACTAGAGCATTGGTGTAATCATCGCTACAAACGACGAGTGCAAAGGGTAAAAAATGTCTTAAAAAATACCCCAACCAATCTTTCCAGTTAAACCGTGGCTAGTTTCCACTCACCGGATAAAGCCTAAGCGACTTTGTCGTGTTCTGGCATAATGTGCCGTAAAGGATATCTGAAGGATGAGTTTGGATCACGCCGTTCAACTTCTATCCTGCTGATTTAAAGGCACCGCTTACCACCAGTTAGGTTTATGACATTCATGGTCACACTTGCCTTTTTCAAAGTAAAAAACTGCCTCGTTGGTCTAGTGTTAGCAAGCACGACTGCTGAGCACGAGGTCCTGGGTTCGATCACCGGTTCGGGCTAAGTGTTTTCTCAGTAGCAAGACGGAGTCTGTTCCGAACTATTGTTTCCCTTTAATAGCAATAGGTTCGCCCCCTATTACATGAGACTTATAACAGTTATAACATAGCCGGTAAAACGTAGGTGTACTGCATACACCTCTGCCTACCCCCCTCTGGGGAATAATGGCGTGAGTCTATGTTATTTCATACTTAAAAAAACTGCCATAGGTACCAATAGTAAATATTTATTATTATAGAAAAAGAGGACAAACAAACACACGGGTCGCTGATGATACCATCAGGGACCCGTATGTGTGTTTGGGTGTCTATGGCGGAGGTGATCATCACATACGTGATCACCTCTGCCATAGACACCCGCAATACCATCTTCATCTATTAAATCTATTGATTTATCTATCAAATAAGTTTTCCTTTAGTAAGAAAAACAGCACTATCGGCTTATTTCAAACTGCCAACTCAAACTTCCTAGAAACCTTTCATCCTAAGGCCAGACTCAACTTAGTTAAGGCCAAGCTAAATCGTTTAGCGATAAATTAAGGGTAGTTCAACCAAGGAATAACTAGTTTGAACTAAATTTAGTTGGATCGGTACAAGTAAAGTAGTAGACACTAGAGTCCATTCAACTATAGAAACTGTCGAGTCAACATTGTGTTCAATGTAATTGTGTATTTAGTTTGTAAGCCATTGATCAGTTTCTGGTATTACAGTAGGTACTTTAAGTAAGCAGTGATAGTCTAGTAGTATGACCGTTGGACTGCCAAGTCAAAGGTCGTAGGTTCAAAATTCACGCTCTCTGATTTTTCGGATTTAGTTATGTGCGAATAAGAAATAAATTATCATTTGCTTCAACAGTGAGGGATATCATCGTAAGGAAACCAGCACACCTACGAGATTTTTCAAGGTTGTGGAAACCCTTGTCAGAGGCCGACGGGTTGTTTAAACTCTAACACAAGGCTGTTCACCAGCCATACAATAAAGAAAGAAAAAAGTACTTTAAGTTAGATCAGAGTCAAAGCTTCATGCAGAATATTTGCATAGGTAGAAATCTTAAATTTAATTTTTTGTAATTTCATATTTTATAGATAAATACTTATTTCTTTACGTTTGAATATCGATTCTAATGACGCAGCTAACGGGAACCAAAGGGTGCTTTTACACACTGTATAATATCATACCTCTTTTCCAAAGAGGTAGGCAGAGGTAAATACACCCACATTGCACAAATTATAAGTCCCATGTAATAAACTGGGTACAATTGAAGACTCCGCGGTAATACTGAGATTTTCCCGACCCAGGGATCCTAGGATTAGATCCAGGACCTCATGTTCAGCAGTCTTGCTTACGACTGCTAGACTAATGAGTTATTCTATTAGTATTGTTAATTTATTTCAACCTTATTTTATCTTTTTATTTTATACTATAATTTTTATTTTGACTCCTTGTCGAACGATTAATTTAACTTTTATTATACTTATTACACTGATTATTTATAGCTCTATCTTGCTCACTACAACAATGTTAGTCCTTAATAAAAATTCTTACAAATTTTCAACAAAATTTACAGTTTACTTGCCTCATAAAAAATAACCCTGAACTCGCTCCAACTTAATCCGTGAGTATAAAAATCTTATAAAATTCTCAGCGCGAGAATCTCGCTGTAAAAAAAAAGTAAAACGAAAAGAAAAAAAGCTTCAATTATAATAATTAGCGGTGGCTTTTCGCAGGTGTTCGCAAACGTTGGAAAATAACTATTTATGTATAGTTAGTATCGTTATTTGTTCTTAAAACGAGGTCGGCGTTATTATTGAACATTTTAGCTTTAAAATCATAAGCAGTTTGTCGATTCAATTAATTAATGTAACTGGTATCTTGGGTTTGTTTGTGTCAATACTTAAATAGGAAGAATAAAAGTGGTAGACTATACCACCCTAGTTATAAAGGTTAAATTTCAAACATTTCCTTTTTTGCTTACCTTTGCATTTAAAGTTAAATATAATAAAAGTTTAAAGTTAGTAAGTGTTAAATAATTTTCAATACTGTCAGTAGTGGGTGCGTGGAAAAGTTATTGTTAGACAGGGTAAAAGTATTGACTGATTACAGGTTTGATTCCCTTATGGAACAAATTACCACAACTAGAGTGGGACAAAAAGATGTCATGCACATAAATTGCTTGTCTTTTTACATTTTTACTTAAACTTTTTTTATAAAAACTTTTACGCCGACCCTAAACAAAATTGAGAAAAAGGATATAACAATATTTCAAGAATCTCAAAGTTCAGATTCGCTACCATTTTGCTAACATCCATCGTTTCAGTTATCTAAAAGAGGCTCGTTCAAGAAACGATGAAGTAGGTACTTGGCGTAAGTTTTTTCTTAATGAAAAATCCTTTATTTGTATCTCAAGAAAGATTTCAAACTTAAATATATACTAATAAATTGTATCCTATTTGTTGGGCTTAGAAAAATAATTAAATTGCGAAAATATAAAAATCACAATATCACTTGTCAAAAGACTGGTTTGAAATCGTTGTGACTAGTTTTATGTATTTTAAAACCCCAGGAAGGAAAGGAAGGATGTACAGCAGGAATGAATATTGCTTTTTATTTGCTTTCTTCTTTTTGTCGTGTAATTTATGATGTTTATGTTCATTATATATTTTTTCTGTCACCATTTTAAGCAAGCGATAAATAATTTTAAAAACACACATGATTTAAAAAATTCAATGGTGCGTGCCTAAGTTTGAAACTGCAATTAGATTGGACAGTCCATCTGTATAACTATTAGACTATGACTCAGCACTGGACAACAATTTTGTATATTACTGTAATTCGAATATTAACTTTCGAGAAATGCATTTCTTCAATCAGGTAAAATTTCAGATAAAAATACTCAGTTTGTACAACATTCGCATTTCAATAATGCTACGTGCTATAAATAAACATTATTAATGAGCTATTTTCTGTTATCCATTAATTAAATCATTAAATACATCGACCCGTTATAATTATCGTTCTGCTTTTGAAAATAATTGGCGTCGGACCACGCTAGACACAATTTATGTCACTTTTAATTGCCTGATGGCGCGAATAACGCGGTTAAAACGTAGATAGTTACTATAACGGCACACAATAACCGTTAATGTGAATCGTAACGAGTTTAACTGTTATTTTTATTGAAATTAACACTTCGCTATCTTGTCAGATTATCTATGTTAATTTTATTTTTAGTTCCTTTTTCTTGGTTTCAGTAGATGAATCAAGTTTTAACAAAGACGCAGGAGTTGAAACAATTCTCTAGCATACAATTTGAAGACGATAGAAATTGGTTTTACTTCCATAGATTTGTTATGAAATTAATGGCAAACATGTAAACCAATTAAAAAGCTTATTTCATATCCAGTATTATTAATCCATGCTTTAAATATCCATATTATTAATAATCAGTGTGTGCAAACAATAATGATTGTTTATTTAGTTTTGTCAGAATAAATAAATTTAATCCTAGAACCATTATGTACTCGTATGCATAATATGATGCTAGATTAAAACAAATACATTTTGTTTATTTGTAAATTCGCTCTAGTTTGTTAGCGGTAAATGGAACACAGTTTTTTAAGAGTAAACTTAATGATCGCATTAGGAACTCCATACGGCGTTCTAAATCACAAATCGCTGATGTAGGTGGTACAGCTACTTCGATTAAGTAGAACTGGGCTGGTTACATCTGCTGCAGGAGCAAAAACAACCTCGCAGTTGGTTCCAAAAAGCAGTGCGAGCGGGATGAACTGGACTCACATCCAAAGAACTGATCTCACATGGTCGAGACTAATGATTTTGCCCTGCAAAGAAGGGGTAAAGGTAAAAAATAATTAATTTATGAAGTGACGGATTTTAATTATTATTTCACAATGTCGTTTCATTTTTAAACCATTTTTAAGGTGATATCAAATGTGTATATTTTTTTAATTGTATATGTAACTAGAAAAAAATATAGTATAAAAACTAAAACCCGACTACTTAAAATCTAAAAACAAGCTTCTTAGATTTGAAATAAAATTCTGTAGTCGGAGGCCACCAAATTACAAAGTATTTACCCTTGGAAGATTATCTAGTACCTATTTACCTATAATACATTAAGGCCTCCGACTACAGAATTTTATTTCAAATCTAAGAAGCTTGTTTTTAGATTTTAAGTAGTCGGGTTTTAGTTTTTATACTATATTTTTTTTCAATGATTTTTAGTGGTAAAGAAACCAATAAAATTCATTTAAATCACAATTTTTTAGAATGTGTTAGTTCTTAAATAGGTAGATTTCTTTAACTGTCAACTTCGGTTCAAACCTTTAGTCAATGTCATGTATTTTTTAAATTAAATTTATTTCAAAGGTGTCGTCCGCGACTTCGAGCTATTATATACATGGCCTCATATATTTCTTAGAAGTAAACATGAAAAGTAGTAAGAAGTACAGCTTGGCAAAAAAGAGTCTGGAAAAATTGGGGGCGCCGCTGTCGCACTTTTCACACTACAATTCAAAATTACAAGTTATTAAGTGTTTACATATTTCTACGACGAGTTTTTGTCATTAATTATAATCAAATTAATCATTTTTATGTTATTTTAGTACTCACAAACGTAGTTATTTAAGATTTTTATTTTTAGTTCCAGCTGTCACCGCATCAGACTCTTTTTTGCCAAGCTGTATACGTACACATGAAACCTTTTTTGTGGGATATCATTATAGATAGAGTACATTTACCTAAAGTTCGAGGAAGTAACATGGAGTTGATAATACCTGCTCTAAAATCCCGAAATCATAAACATTACAATTAATTCCCGGGAAATAAGAAATTAATTTTACGTATAATTATTTAATAAGAAATTTGAAAAACAACTGATACGGATGGGATTCGAATCCACGATCTCCGGTCTACCGTGCCGACGCTCTAACCGCTAAGCTACCGTATCCCATCAGAATCAGTCGAAATTTCAAATCTCTTTCTACGCCTTAGGCGTGTGGTAATATCGATCGGAATACATTAATTATCCGACTCAGTATTCTAAACTTTGCAGTTTTTAGAAGGCACCGATAGATATTACCACACGCCCTAGGCGTAGAAAGAGATTTGAAATTTCGACTGATTTTGATGGGATACGGTGGCTCAGCGGTTAGAGCGTCGGCACGGTACGTCGGAGATCATGGGTTCAAATCCCTTCCGTATCAATTGTTTTTCAAATTTCTTATTAAATAATTTATTATATTTAATAAGCAAACATGTGTTAAAACATGTATTAAATTCTCCAAAATATTAATTTAACGTTTTAAATACATATGAACTAAATTATTATAATAAAAAGTCTTTATTATGTTTTTAGACATCGGTAACAGATAATGTAATACTTAAGTAGTTCGGTACTAAAACTGTTAAATTAATGAGTTTTATTTTACATACAAAATTAATTCTAATAAAAACTATAGGTCAAAATCCAGTCCATATTAATAAAATCCCGGGATTTAATTGTTATGTTTACGATTCCGGGATTTTTGAGGAGGTATTGTTAACTCTATGTTACTTACTTCCACAAAACCGCAAACCAACGCCATCTAGTTACGAAAAAGAAATCTCAATTTAATTAACATTATTTTAAAATATAATCATAATTTAATAGGCAGTGATGTGTAGAAACTTTAATTTAATTAGTAAATATTTATTGTTATCACGTTTTCACATTGTATGCAGTGTTATAATCACATATATTTATGATAGTCGTAACGGGTAGTTAGAAGCCTGATATTCTAAGAAGTGGTCCAGAATATGTAGATAATATATACATATTCTGAATGTGCTCATCAAGACCTTCCATTTGATATCAAACACGATAAATTTACCTTAACTTTATTTTTTTCGAGCTGACTAATTTATTTTTAAAATCCACCTTATTTGATTTAACGAAATTTCATAAATCCTATAACCCGCAGACCATTAAGACGCATCGATAGACACCTTATTTATTGAATTACAACAAATAGTTTAGGAGCCACGAGGGAACAGATGAACAAACTTACATACATACATACATACATACATACATACATAGACTGCTAAAATCATAACCCTCCTTTTTTTTGTAGTCGGGTAACTAGCCCATTACGTCAATGTTTATCTTGCATCCAGTATTGTGATTGCAACTGGGTCATTCTTTAGAAAGGAAAATTAGTAATTTTGATGTTTTGTTTTTTTAACGTACCTTTGAATAAAACCGTTTAATTTTTTTTTTAATGTAAAACGGTTTTGTCATCATAATTAAAGCTGACAATATTGAATTAAAGGATTGCACAGGACATAAAATTAATATAAAAAGAATAATATATGTGAAATTGTGAATATCGACATAAAACTTTAATTATAAATAATCGATGTGATGATTTTTTAAGACACGTATCGTTCAATACCGATACCACATACCAGCTCGTATCTCTTTTAAAATTTTCTCCAAATTATAATTTATTAGTATAATTTAGTAAGTATTATTAAACAGGCAAAGAAATAATCGGTTGGTTCTCAACAACTCGTTTCCCTTTAAAATCGCTAAAAAAATAATTCGACCCGACCAAACGAAAACCCATTGGCAAATTCATCACGGTTCGCAAGACTTACAATAACAAGTTCGTGCTAACATGATCGACACCGAATAGATCGAACACTCGATCGCGCGTTACGTTACTCGATGTATTTCATGTCACTCATAACCCTACAATGCCGACGCCCGGGTCCGAATGACGCCTGTCGGTCCGCGCGACCCTGTTCAAGAATTATAATTGTCCTTCCACATTTTCTGGGCATTCAACGCGTTGAAATGTTTTGTGTCAGACAGAAAAACGCTTTGTTGAATAATTCTACTCATAATAACCGTAACGTTTGATTGGACGTGAATGTTGTTTAATGGAGAAAAGGGTTGAGTTATGACATATTAAAACCATGAAGATATGTTGCAAAAAAATGTTTTGTGTATTTGAAAATTAACTTGTTGGATAAACAACTATAATTATACATTATAATATAACTATCTTACTGTCAAGATAAAGTATCTTTATCTTGCTTTCGCCCTTCTATCTGTCACTCATGCTTCGCTTAATCAATCTTTGATAAGTTATTTTAAAATTTTCTTATTCACAATTGTGAAATTTTACACTCATACAATTCTTAGATGTTTAATTAAATTATATCTATAATGTGTTCTACAGTACAGGTACAGTATACCCAAAAGATTTTAAATATGACATTTAAGGATCTTTTTTAAATGTACTTATTTTAAATCACGACTGCAATATTGATTAAATATACACTTACAACTGATGGATTACCTTCAAACAAAAAAAAAATCAGCCAATAAAAAAGTTAGGTAGGCACACCAATTAATTTTGTGTTTGTAAAAAAGTACGTTATACAATTATTCTAAATGGAAAAAAAAGAAAACAGAAAAGTAATTTTAGTAGTTATTAAACTTTAATCGAATCAACATTTCCCGAAGTTTCAGCTAAACAAAACTGCTTGTCAGCTTAACCGCTCGCGACGACCCATCGGTGGCCGTCAGTTGTCATCGCGACACCGCAGCCACAAGGTTTTTGACACAGCCAAATTGTGCCTGTCAGTCACCGATATCCGATTACTTGGCTGACAATTAATGGCTCGCATTTGTAGGGTTATAATAAAATAACGGTTTTGTAGACTGCCTTCGACATTTGTTTGATATTTTGGTTTGTTGGTTTTGCCGGGATTCGGGTCATTGTTTGGGAGCAATTTTATGTCGGTTTATTATCATAGCTTGGTTTTTCATACCATTTACAATGCTTTTTCTTTATTGTTATATTTTTGTTGTTAATACTTTTGTTGATATACCAATATTTTTTTAAATTAGTGAGCTAGGTGCTGGTTTTTGATGTGGTGGGATGAGGAAGCGACGTCTTAACTGACCCCTGCAACCCAATGGGATACGATATTCTAAAGTTAGATTAGTTGTCCCTATATCGACCTGTAAAAATCTTAATGACTGCCGGAGTCAACAGCTTAACATACTTTCCGAGGCATGGAGTTAATTAAATACGCACAAAATTTATAATAAGTCAGGGATAACTAGCCAGTCAACCCTCTATCTATCACTGCCTTTCACGTGTCTTTTCACTCTCAATGCACAGTTTCTCAAATTATGATCTTCAGGAAATACAGCCTTATTTAGTTGTGCGCGACGAAAGTAGATATAAATATGAACCATTTAGTATTAGGAAAGGTGTTAGAAAAGGAAGTCTCTACTAAGTTTGAAGCAATAAAAAAGTGCACATCATCCAAAATCAACGAAACAATGTTACAATATTCGCCTAATTGAATTACTGAAACAAACACCCATTCACTAATATGACAACAAGCTATTGTAATTAATCTTTAATATGTCTATTCACCGTTACTCGACTAACTTAACCTTATCTAAAAGCAATCAATTGGAATAACGACTTTACATGCAACATTTTAAGGTTGAATATAACTTGGTAATTAGACCTTACGGGTCGTTCGGTAGGCCGGTGGCAGGATATTAATTGTATTCGTAGTCTCGCAGTTGACGGGTTATTGTTGCGGCGTCAAGGCGTTTTGTCGCGCGACGCGGCGTCAATGTCGCTCCGTCGCGTCACGCCTGATTTATGATTAATTGTGTTGTTCTAACGATCTTGTTCAGTTTTTAATGACTTGACGAAACATGACCTTTGGTAGTCGTTAGAAAATGATGCGCTCGAGTTAGCTCAGGTTCTGCCATAACCCTTGAGTTGGGTTTGTCATTAAATTCAATAGATAGCCCACTCTTGTGTTTCCTCCGGTATTGTGGGCACAATTACATATATGAATTTCACATTGCACAAATACCTAGACCGCAATAAATAACTGTCAATCAATAACCCCGTCAATACGGGGAACCCACGATCACAAATGCAAAGGCGAGTCACTTATATAACTGCTGTGCAGATCTTGCAGGAGGCCTCGGCAGCCGAAGGGCAATTTGTTTGCAGACTGCCGCGGTCACGTTGAGAGATGTCGGCGGACAAAATTGTCCTTTGTCTGCTGAGCCCCTTATGATTTTGTGGTACGACCTTACTTCAAAAATTAATTACAGTTCAGCGCTAGTTTAGCTAAATATGAATAGGGCTTTTACAATGGTTATAAAGTTTGAGAATAGGTTGAGGTCGTTTCCGCCCCAATGCCTCTAATCATTCGCTTTACCGGATGAGACTGTTCAAATCGACGCCAGCTATCCTGAGGGTATAAATATAAATCACGTTTAAGTCATAAAGTATCAAACCAATTTCAACTTTAAAACAACAAATGAAATAGGTAATTGATTCTTAGGGTTTAATTACCTAAGTTTATTGTTGTAATAGGGCCAATTTTATTTTTAGGTATTTACCTAACAACTTAAAGTTTTTTTTATGGTAACTTTAGCAGTACAATCGATGTCTCTTTTATACTACAACATTCATTGAAGCAATGCCGTTCTTTTAAACAACATCCGTTTCCCATTGAAAAAATAAACTCAGTGTGAAAGAAATACAGCCTGACGATACACCCACAATAACCTTTGTTTTTCTAAAGGGAAAAACGAAAAGCATCGATCGCACAAAAGGTGGCAGCATCGCTTTGTCCCCGCACTATTGTCTGACCGGGCTCATGACGCCTCACGCTTGCGTCACAAAGTAAAAAAAACAGAAGATTTATTTTGAACTACAATGGAACTATGTAGGAAGTTCATTCATATCTGTTTCATGTCAGGTTTTTTTTCGTTTTACAGGTTTTACACATATTTTTAATTTTTTCGCATTCAATATGTAAGCCTTACCGAGGCCTTACAGGTATAGGTATGCTTTTGTATGCTTCACGTTTGTCAATTGTCATTTTTTGAGAAATTTCGACACATCTTTAGAAAATTTCTCATTTTTTAAGGATCACAGTTTTTCATAATTATAAGCTTTTGTGTTTGTGTCAACAGGGATTTTAAAATTTTCAATATGATATCCAATAATATCAAATATAATTAATTCCATTCTTTACTTATGGTAGAGAATATTGACACGCTTATAATCTTTAACTGATTCTTTTAAAAAATTGAAAAACAAACATTTATTTTGTCAAACATAATAATTACAATTTATAGGTCAATTTCATTATTAATTTGGATCTTAATTAAACATTAAGAATGATTTATGCAGTTAAACTTCTTTAGGTATTTCCACAGTGGTGCCGTGAACACTGCGCTAGAGAACGATTAGCTGCAATCTATGCGATCTTTGTTTGTAGACTGCCTTATTTAGTCGGTGGAGAATTCTACTAGTTATGTTCTATTATGTTATGCCACAGAGGTCTTGTTAAACTATTAGAGTGAAAAATGTTGGTGAAAAACTGCTTTTTTATTTCATTAATGGTTATAGCTAAAATTTGTTGAGCTTTTATATCTAGAGCTATATTATAGATTTTGTTTTCTAGTCTCACATGTCAAACAAAATCATATTATACTTATTATCTAATTTTATATATTGAAAAAGTGTGGTAGGTACTTTTTATATATTTTAAGAATCGCATTGCGGTGCCTAACATCTTACTATATTAGCACAATTCTATTTCTAAATTATCTATACTTTCTATCCATTGCATTGATTTAGATAAAAAAACATCTGGCCAGATATTTTTAAAATCAAAACGAATAAAACAAGCAAAAATAAGTTCAATAACGAGTTTCGCTAATTTTTTAACAAAAATGTTAGTCCTGTGACAAATCAAAGTTTTTAAATATTTGTCAAGAAAGATAAAATGGCCTACTTTTAATCTAAATAATGTTCACACTAACTCTTTATTTTATAGCCTTTGCGACCCCAAATGTGAGCAGACCTTAATATAGCACGGTGTGTACTAACACTATTAATCTATGTACTTTGTAACACCCACGCATATAAAACACCGCTTTGAGTGTAAAGCTAATTTATTTTATAGAGTTAATGTTTATATTATATTACATGGTTTTGTCATAAAATTCATTCTTACATTACATACGTTTTTTTATTAAAAGGACTTTTAATAAAATAGAAAATAATATTTAAATATATTTTTCCATTTAGCTATCGCATCATTGTTGACTACAAAAATGACGCGATAGCTCCGAATATATGATTGGCCTTCTTCGTCAAGGTTTGTACCGATAATTCTTTTTCCGGAAAATTGTTTTTTCGGTTAGGGTTTAATTTTTTAAAACCGTATCTTGAACGATTATTTATAATTATTATTATAAGCTATTAATTATCTACAGAAAAAAGGCTAGCCTCTTTCCACTCCTCGTGGCTAATGGTTTTTGTAGCAGCGTCAGAAGTCAAGTTCAAACCCTCAAAATGGTCCCAATGTTTCTTTTAACAAAATTTGGAGCTTCAATTAAATTATGTTACGTGCCACCGGAATCTAAAGAACGGAAATAAATCCATTTCATATGTTTTAAAAAATAGAAATAATAATTCAAAATTCTAAATACAAAATCAAAACGAACACGCCCAGGCACCTAATTTCAAGCCCGTATTGTACACGGCTCTAAATCCAAAGTTGCACGTGTGCAGTGCACTGAATGCGTCGCAACTGCTCCTCAGTTGAGGAACAAAGGCGCGTCGACTGCGCTCGGCACAATAAGTCGCTGTGCGCCCCGCAATCAGGTCACTTCCATTCTCTCTTCGAATGTGGAATTAGCTGGATTTCGTTTAAATTAAATTCGTATAAGTTTAGGTGGTTGATTTCTTATTGCTAAGATACCGTACAAGCACTGTATAAATTAGCGAAGTTGTTTCGAAAATAATATTAATAATAATTGCTCATACATTTTATTTTCTCAGATTTTAGCTTTTAAAAATAACCAGCAAAAGTGTATGAAAAAAAAACTAAAAATATTTAATAATGTACTTAATCTTGTCTCTTGGTTTAAATAAATATAAAATCAACGATTTATAATAGAGATTAGCAGATTGTATCGCATATCATTAATTTTATATGCATTTTTGCAAGCCAAATTCATATAGGTCCTCTATATGAATTTGCCGCATAGTTTTTCATACTACCGTCTCATTAATTCCAAACACAAAACACAGGTTCTACACAGCCCCGCATTACAGAAAGTAGCGCGCCACTAATCACAGCGCTATCAATGGCGCATCTGTGTGACGCACCTTTGTGACGTGACGTCATTGGCGCTTTGTGCGCGCCCGTCCGCCCCACTTGCAATGCTTCCCTCGCTTTACAACTGTTCCTGGAGTTTCTGATGGAGTGTCAATGGATGCTGGAAGGTACTCGTTCGAGTTATTTTGTAAGCAAAGAATAATAATACACAATATACGGAGCCAACCGCTGTGTCAACTTTGGTGTGCCTGACGGATTGTTTCATTTTGGGTGCAGTATATTTACAGGGTGAGCTCGCGCATGTTCAGGAGGTACTACAGTGCTACAACTACAATGTAAGTGGCCGACGACAAGTATGCCTGAGCGAGGAAAGGCATCCTAAGGTGAGAGGAGCAGCCAATAGGAGTTATTTCCTACCTAAAAGAGCTGATGGATAAGATTGGAACAGTACTCAGATAATACTGAATATTCTTTCTCATTCCAAATAAGAATCCCTAATCTTACATCACTCTGTCAGAGTTCTCTCTAATCCCTTACCTTCATAATACGGTGAAACGGAAACCCGACAGGACCAGAGATAGGTCAAGCGCATAACCAACGACCTTTTGTGCTTTCCGAGGCATGAAGCAAGTGATAATACAATTATTATCACTACGCACATAACTTACGAAAATTCAAAAGTGCGCGGGGCTTTAGGTTTGACCCTAAGACCGCTGACTCATTATTAAGTTGTAATAAACTACGATAATTATCATGACTCAAAAAAATATGCAATACACGGTACAAGTCTATAATGATTCTTTTTTTGTCCCCGCGAAATGGCCAACGATGGAAATGCAGCGCCTGCATTTCAGTAAAGTGCGCTCATTTCTACGGAAAAATAATTAAAACAATTAATGCGCTACGCTTTTTCAATTCGTTTTGAAAGCATCAATTTAAAATGAACGATACTTATACCCTTTCTGTTTATCGGTTTTCGAAGATACCCGGGTCGGATATGGTAATTAAAAACTCGATACGTAATGTAATAACTTCGCATTTTGAACGAGTTATGTAGTTAAATATGCACGCCCTGTAACCATATTTCGGTCGAGTTATGGTTAAATTAATTGCGTCGATTTTTTAAATTTCAGTATAACATTATTCATCTAATAATTATCCAACCTGTTAATATTAACTTGCATTTAAATAATTTTTGCTGCACAACAATATTAAATCGTAGAGAATCGTTTAAATATCATATACACTATAATTACATTTTTTTTAAATACATATTACTATAAAACACAAACATTTTAATTATGCTCGTAATTATTATGGAATTATTATTATAACATTATATATTTATAAGATAAGATTAATGATTACATGTTTGTTAACTTTTATAGATATAAACCACTGTATCAATAGTACGTCCGGCTCGGTGCGGACGCAGTGGACGCCCACCATAATATTAATTTACTAAAGAAGTTTTAACAATAGTTTCTTGGTATTACGTTCAATAAACCAACAACTATACCTACTCTTAAATCAATCAGTTGTCATAGTCAATCATATCCGTGACTTGCACCGTTGTTTTAATCAAACCACTTCACCTATTTCAATTACCAACCTTATTCCTTCTAGTACAATGTTTAAATTGGTCTGTTTCGCAAATGTCACTAAGTAAAGTCCGTAGCCCAGAGATGGCATTTGAAACGTTCACTCAAAGTGCTTCCGTCATACAGAGAAACGTTTTTGTTGCTAACTAATCCTGTTAACGTCAGCACTAGATGCGAGCCCAACGACTTAGATTTACGTCCAGAACACCATTTGGATAAAGATGGAACCCTGCTTTCCATTTATCACTCGGTTTTCCTCTTGGGTTGTGGATAACTTACTTTAATATGATTTGGATTATTTTATACTTAACTTTTCATTTAATAGAAAAAAATATTGAGAAAGGATCAAATCCTACTCGTATTTTTTTTATTACCTTTACCGGTATAACTAATGTAGAAAGTTAGATTTTAAAGCAAGGAGTTAATTACTTTGACATATTATCATTACCATAATGTTTAAATTTTGACACTAAATATTCGGGCTTAATTCTGGTTATATTTCACAGAAATATTCATTTAAATGTATGCTCTCGTGACCCAAAATATTCCAGTGATTGTCACCCGCATCGATTCTGTTTATGCCCAGTGCCATGGTGCACACACAGTTAATTTGTGCGGAGTGTTTGCGCAAGCTCGCAGAGACCTACACAGCCATCGCGGTGCAATCAATTCAGGTTTTACGACAATTTCAAAACAGATATTTCAGTTCCATATTGATTGCATGTTGGTTTCTGATTGGGTAGATGCAATTGGCTATTTTTGAGAGACTTTCAAATAGAAAAGTGTCGTTTAGAGTCATTCAGCCCGTAATTGAATGCTTTATAATAGCTTTGTATGTTTAGGTCAGATCATTAAATAATGAATAAACAAATACTGCGCAAATAGAGTCATTGCCTGAGAAAATTATTCTATTAATATAATGCCAATTGATTCTTTTTCCTGACCCTGAGTTAACCTTTGGGAGCAAAGTTGATGAATGATTAATTAGCTGTGAAGGGATCCTATCTATAACTAAGTACTTATTACATTAAAGTTCCAAATGTTTATTGTAAGAAACAATTGGTTACGAGCAAGAATTAACCTAACCGTAACCTTGCCCATGCTATAGAAATTCTCTTCTACATTCAACAATCCCCGATGGTAGTTACTTCTACTCCTTGTACAAAGTACTAGTAGGCAAGCAAGTCTAAATGTTTAAGGCGGTTATCACACGACGCGCGACGACGACGTCGCGCACCGACGACGCGGAGGGTGATGAAATGGCCTTATGTTGCATTTGCTTTTATGGAATACACTGATGCCTTACATATATGAACACCACCCTCCGGCCTCTGCCTCTCTGCGGCGATACAATACGCGGCGCGTCTTGTAAAAATCTTTACAGTTAGGATAATCTAACAAATAACTAGAAAAAAATCATCAACTTATCTGATCAATTAAATTATGCCCTTATAATTAACATTATTGCTTTAGATTTGGTGCACATCAAATAATGCAACTCCATCTTTTTTTGCAAACTGCTGTTTCAAATGCAGCATACTCCAATACAAGTTTTAATTAATCCAGTGCGAAACTATTCGCGAAATTGATTTGGACAAAAGTAACGAGTTGAAATGCGTTTAGGCCAGGCCACACATAGGCCTTGGACCCGAGCCAAGTTTTAATGAGACTACTGTTCACGTTACATAATAACTAACGAGTTACATAATGCCGGTCGTAATTTGAGAAATGTTATTCGTAATCACCATTAAACGCACGTAATAGCTTATGTAATATAGAATGTTAGTCAAGGACTTGGCTATCGATGCTGAAGGGTACTGGGATGGTAGATATAGGTAAAAATGGTGCAAATTCAAATGGGATTCAGAGGTTTCGTCAGCTGTTTGCGTGACAACATGACAACCGCTGGGCTAGAGTTACCATGGGTACCTAACGAAGGACAGCAATGCCTCTCAATGAAGTCTTTGCTCAGCAGCAGTGGGACACAGCAGACTAAAAAAAGAGGCTTAATTCTTATTTTCTTTTCGTAAATCTTATGCGGATAATTTAAAAAACCGGTTATCTTAAAGAGACAGTTGATTTAAATGGTCAATACTGGCTTTACCTTAGATAACAATTTATGATCCACCTTAAATGTAGACATTTATATGTCAGATGTTAGAGTCCTTATAGTATACCGAATTCGTTGGAAGAAACATATTAATGAGATTTGCGAAAGAGTAGTCAAATTTATTAACGTTTTCAGAGTATTGGTGGGTCCCGGGTGGGGTGTCCATCCTATTCACTTACGACGGTTATATATTGCCCTTGTCCGTAGCCGAATGGATTTCGCTAGCTTCCTGTATGATAATAGTGCCGACACACATCTGACCAAGCTTGATCGACTACAAAACACGTGCCTACGGTTGATCGGGGGTTTTATCAAAAGCACTCCGATACACGTGATGGAGTCTGAATTATTGCTGCCCCCTTTATTTATTCGCCGTCGATATTTAGCAGGTAAATTCTATTTGAAGTCTAAGTCCAACAACTTCCCCTTATTCAGCATACTTGTAAAATTAAATGATCTTTGTAACAATAACATTTACTGGAGACGTAAGAAACTTCCACTATTAATAATTTCACATAATAACTTAAAACATCAACCTATTTATTGCAGCAGTAAGTTAGACCTTTTCACTATGGACACTTGGGCCAGCAATGTGAACTTATCCAATATTGTGAGACCTAGATTAGAGTATGTTGAACAAGCTAAACATTGCTACAATTCACACGCCTTAAAAGCTCTGTGCTGTAAATCTCTGAACGAAAAGTATACTGAATTTTACTCTATTTATACGGACGGTTCTAGACACGAAAATAATTATAATGGCGCAGCGTTTTTAGATCCACAATTAGGTATGTCCATGAAATTTAAAATTTCTTCTGCTGTGTCCATAATGCATCTAGAGTTGATTGCTATTGCTGAGGCACTGGCTTATATAGAATCTTTATCTGGGGATCGATTTGTCATCTTCACTGACTCTAAGACTGCTCTTTTACATTTGATTAAATGTACTTTGTCTTTCAGAGGGCTTCCATTGGCTTATACTATTCTAAGATGTATTTATAAAAATGTCACCAAACAAAGAACAATTGTACTACAGTGGATTCCATCTCACATTGGACTGGAGGGTAATGAGGCAGTTGACCGTCTAGCAAACGAAGCCGCGTCTGATGGCGTTGTATATGGTTGCTTGCCTTGGCACACCGAACTAATAAACATAGTCAGACGCTTATGCTTAGATTCTTGGTCTGAATATTTCGACAAAAGGTCTTTGACTAAGGGTATTTGGTATAAGACGATCCAGCCCTGCCTTCCTCATTCTCTTTGGTTCAATGTGGGTGGAATCCATAGACAAGAACTTGTGACGGCTTTGAGGCTCCGATCAGGCCATATCCCGCTCAACAGTTTTGGATATATGATGCGCAAGGTCAACTCGCCAAATTGTACAATGTGTGGAGTGATCGAAGATGTACATCATATTTTGGCGGAATGTGGTCGCATTTCACTTCAAAGAAGCTCTGAATTTGGAAACCAAAGTTATAGTATAGGTTTTTATAGCAGCATTTTAGCATCGCCTCTGTCGGGTGGAGCTAGGAGGCTGTTTAAAATGGTCATGGCATGCCTGAAATTACGTGTAGATTAATGTTATTTAAAATAATCAGGTTATACATTAGGTATACATTTTAAGTTAGTTTTTAGATTTCTTTTGTAAACAATCATGGGGGTGACATTTTCATTATTGAAAAAACCCCTTAAATCAATAAAGAAAAAATAAATAAATAAATAAATGGTATACCGAATTACACTTAAAAGATACGATTAGTCTTTTGTGTAAGGCGCGGCGCATAAAATCTTCTTGCCATTAAAATTGATACTTTTCTTTTCCATGATTTGAGGTCTGTCGTTTCGTTAAATGGAACGTAAATTACAGTTTCTTGAAAGGCTTCAATTAAGAATGTTTATTTCAAATTAAAAATAAGCTGAAATAAATTTATTTTAATTTAAATTCAGTCAGTAGCCCACAGTTAGAATGTTTTCTAATTAATTTCAATGGCTATTGCCGACAACTTTTAAAACAGGCCAATGAAAAGTTAAAAGGGTTACCGTTTTTATAAAACAATTATAACATTACAATTTCTTTTTTTGTTCGGTATAATAGATTAATTCAATTAAAAAGCGTAAGCAACAATAATATATAACTATTTATGTTCATACTTCTAAAAGTGATGAATGAAGAATAAACAAAGAATAGAATTAAGACTGCTATCAGGAGGTAACATTGAGGTAACGCTGGGCTATACTCAGCGTTTAGGCAACATAGAAAACATTGTGTACTTGGTTTTATAGGGTTAGCCTATTGGTTTCACTGTTAGACGAGAAACGCACCACTTGGTGCTTGTCGGGGGTTGAATGGTTTTGACCGGGGTAGTTATAGCTAGTTTAAGTCCACCTTACTCCTCCTTATGACAGGATTGAGAAAGTTCACGATGATTTACCCTCACTGCCTTTTCCATTCTAAAAATCAGCACCAAAAATACGAAGTGCCAAAGTTAACAACATAACTTTGTGACTTGCAACTACGAGTATGTATTATAAAAGTAACAGATAGTCACAAAAGAATAGCATTCACCATTTATATTAACCCACCTTTAACAAGAACAACTACACATTTTACCATAATGAAACCTGCCATCCGATCCTATCTACTCACTGATCATATAAACTGTCATGGAAGTACAAAATCTAAATAAACATCAGTTCTGAATGTAGTCAGAAGGCCACGAACCCACATACATTAATTCACCGACAATCAAGGAAGGGTATAAAATTTACACAAGTACTAAATGTCACTAAAAGGCTCCTTCGGAATCCGGTCCCAACTCACTGTTGACATGTACCGATCTGCATACAAATTACTCACATTCACACTTATATAACATAGGAAAACAACCCGTATTACACAGTATTAAAGGCTGATTTCCCTTGTATGGGTTTTGGAAAACTTATGCTCTGCGCTCTCGTAGGTATGTGTCATAGGTAAGTTGACAGATGTTGAGCTGAATTGTTCCATCGCTGTTTGTTGAAGAGATTTCTCGTTAAAAGTAGAATTGGTTTTGTTGCTTGCAACTTAGTGTTGGCGCTAATTGGGGGACTCTTTGATTGCTTGTGGCAATTTCTAAGGATTATATCATTGAAAAAACTGTAGTACTAAGTCACCACGGCGCCAGTTATAAAAGCTCTTTTTTAGCATCGACTTTTGAGGTGAAATTTTTACCGCGATGATCTTCAACGTAAAGCGATAATTACTAGTAAAGCGTAAAACCGCGATTATGCTTCGCTTTGCTGTGTTTAGGGTAATCGTTCATCTGAGGATCATTTACTATACTGGATGCCTTAAGAATTATGTTGAAAAATAAAAAAAATGTTTTATTAAAAAAATATGACACGATGTGTTTTAGAATTTGTAGAAAACTAAGATAACAGGACGGATCATAAAAAAACTGAAACTGAGTCCCCAAAGTCACCTAAGCTCTTACATCTAATATGCCTTCTGCTAAATTTTCGTACAAAACACAAATTAAAGTTACATGCTGCCTAGACTCAGTACCAAAATGTTATGTTTTGTTTTAATTTTTTAGAAACTCCCGTCGTATTTGTAAGTCGGGCTTAAATAAATATTATTGAATAGACGTGAAAGACACGTCCATAAGACGTCTCCTTCACAAAAAGCTAAAACAAGATGTTTATTTTACACTCAAATAGATTACAAAATGATGAAATGGAATACAAAAATAACAAAGTAAATGTTTTCTTGTTTTTTTTTCGATCCTATGAACTGTCAGACGCAATATAACTACATGTCATTTACAATTCTGGCAAACAAATAACAAAACAACAGAAGATATTACAAGACTAACTCTTGGCCGCGACTTCGTTTGCGAGTAATTTAATGATTCCTTATTTAACTTTGTGAAAAAAATATTTTGACCGCTGTAAATATTTTTGTTATGCGGTATCCAAAATACTTTCAAAGTTAAAAGTAGCCCAAACTACGCTTGACTAGCGTTAGCTACTAATAAAAATCTCATCAAAATCGGTCCAGCCGTTTGGAAGATTACCTGGAACAAACAGACAAAAAATTAAACAAAAACTTTTAAAAATGCGTTTTGATTATACGTACCATGGAGCTTTATGCATTCAGGAAACAGTTGTTATTTTGATTTTACAAACAGACGGTTCAATATTATTATTATTTTAAATAAAAATATTTAAACAAAAAATGGATTTTAAAAGGCCATAATCAACAAATTATTTTATATAAAGCCTGCATTAGCTAAACAGTAAACTATGAATGTACTCCTAAAACGATGCACCAGTAAAATTGAGCCTATAGTGTAGTACCACGGTAATTGAGTTTGTTTTACATCACAACCGGACTGTTTGTACGAATGTACGCTCTCTACGGACGTAGCGCCGTAGCACCGTAGCAACGTAGGCCGGAGCGTAGCAGCTGTGCTACGGCTACGAGCTCAATGTATCTATAGAGATAGAAATGTTAATAATCTTTTTTTATTTAACGAATAGTATGATGGAGTTTAAACTACCCGTAGGCCTCAAAAAAGACTACACACTGCACCGTTGAAAAAGAAAAAACTTGTCCTGATTTCCTCACAATGTTATCTTTCCTAAATAGGTACCTGCTATCTGGCAGAATTTTGATGCAAACTTATTTGGCGTAACATACATAAATTTAAGTACTGTACTTTTATAATTAAACCAGCTCATTTACATACTATAGTCAATTCACACTACAGGTTACTCAATGTGTCCCACAACAAAAACATTTTCCCTGACTGAAATTAAACCTGTTATACATAGAATCACAGCACAATGATAGGGTTACAGTGAAAAGTCAATATCCACTATTTATTTACCGTTTAATTTAAAAATCCTGGTTCAAGTTAAGCCCTTTTACCAAAACAATTGAATTCAACCAAACAAACACACAAACACGATACAAATAAATCGTATTGTTACAAACAAAGAGGAAATAAACACTCGATGACTCAAATAAAGGCTTTTGAGGAGGTAAAGTGGACGAGAATAGTTGCCAATTCATACTATACGGTGTGAAAAAAAAAATACTGCAATGATTTTGCGAATTTTCCCTTGCTGTTTTTATTAAAATGTTGATGATTAGACTTGTAGAAAGAATCAATTGATTATATTTTTTTGAATCAATTAATTATATTAAGCTGTTATTTAAAAATGATTTATTAGTTATTTTTAAATACCAGCTTAGGGCATCACTGGACTATTGGGCTATCAAAATTTGAAATAAGAAATTCAATTTACGTAGTTATAAAATATTTTAATCAGACAGTTTTAATCATGCCGAACATTTTTATCTCGATGCCAATACATTAAGCTCGGGGACAGTTACAATCCGTTCCGTATGAATATTAATATATAAAATGATACATTATCTGTCTTGCCGTATAAATATGTATAAAGCCGTAGGTTTGCCTTTTATCGTACATTTTGTGTATGTAATTTTTCAGATATAACATTTTTATCTATTTTGGTGTATTAGATAAAATTTATTTCTAATAAAGTGAGTAGGTACTTCTGTTTCTGCCTGTTACTTATAAGCACAAAAAACTTGGTGGATTTTTTTAAGACTAATTTCAGGAAAAATGAGTGTTGCAGGATCTGGACCACTAACTTTTCAAGTTTAAACAACTTGTTTTTAACAATTTTAAAAAGCGATCTTGAAATTAAATGCATTGTGGTCAGTGATACTAGAGCATTGGTGTAATCATCGCTACAAACGACGAGTGCAAAGGGTAAAAAATGTCTTAAAAAATACCCCAACCAATCTTTCCAGTTAAACCGTGGCTAGTTTCCACTCACCGGATAAAGCCTAAGCGACTTTGTCGTGTTCTGGCATAATGTGCCGTAAAGGATATCTGAAGGATGAGTTTGGATCACGCCGTTCAACTTCTATCCTGCTGATTTAAAGGCACCGCTTACCACCAGTTAGGTTTATGACATTCATGGTCACACTTGCCTTTTTCAAAGTAAAAAACTGCCTCGTTGGTCTAGTGTTAGCAAGCACGACTGCTGAGCACGAGGTCCTGGGTTCGATCACCGGTTCGGGCTAAGTGTTTTCTCAGTAGCAAGACGGAGTCTGTTCCGAACTATTGTTTCCCTTTAATAGCAATAGGTTCGCCCCCTATTACATGAGACTTATAACAGTTATAACATAGCCGGTAAAACGTAGGTGTACTGCATACACCTCTGCCTACCCCCCTCTGGGGAATAATGGCGTGAGTCTATGTTATTTCATACTTAAAAAAACTGCCATAGGTACCAATAGTAAATATTTATTATTATAGAAAAAGAGGACAAACAAACACACGGGTCGCTGATGATACCATCAGGGACCCGTATGTGTGTTTGGGTGTCTATGGCGGAGGTGATCATCACATACGTGATCACCTCTGCCATAGACACCCGCAATACCATCTTCATCTATTAAATCTATTGATTTATCTATCAAATAAGTTTTCCTTTAGTAAGAAAAACAGCACTATCGGCTTATTTCAAACTGCCAACTCAAACTTCCTAGAAACCTTTCATCCTAAGGCCAGACTCAACTTAGTTAAGGCCAAGCTAAATCGTTTAGCGATAAATTAAGGGTAGTTCAACCAAGGAATAACTAGTTTGAACTAAATTTAGTTGGATCGGTACAAGTAAAGTAGTAGACACTAGAGTCCATTCAACTATAGAAACTGTCGAGTCAACATTGTGTTCAATGTAATTGTGTATTTAGTTTGTAAGCCATTGATCAGTTTCTGGTATTACAGTAGGTACTTTAAGTAAGCAGTGATAGTCTAGTAGTATGACCGTTGGACTGCCAAGTCAAAGGTCGTAGGTTCAAAATTCACGCTCTCTGATTTTTCGGATTTAGTTATGTGCGAATAAGAAATAAATTATCATTTGCTTCAACAGTGAGGGATATCATCGTAAGGAAACCAGCACACCTACGAGATTTTTCAAGGTTGTGGAAACCCTTGTCAGAGGCCGACGGGTTGTTTAAACTCTAACACAAGGCTGTTCACCAGCCATACAATAAAGAAAGAAAAAAGTACTTTAAGTTAGATCAGAGTCAAAGCTTCATGCAGAATATTTGCATAGGTAGAAATCTTAAATTTAATTTTTTGTAATTTCATATTTTATAGATAAATACTTATTTCTTTACGTTTGAATATCGATTCTAATGACGCAGCTAACGGGAACCAAAGGGTGCTTTTACACACTGTATAATATCATACCTCTTTTCCAAAGAGGTAGGCAGAGGTAAATACACCCACATTGCACAAATTATAAGTCCCATGTAATAAACTGGGTACAATTGAAGACTCCGCGGTAATACTGAGATTTTCCCGACCCAGGGATCCTAGGATTAGATCCAGGACCTCATGTTCAGCAGTCTTGCTTACGACTGCTAGACTAATGAGTTATTCTATTAGTATTGTTAATTTATTTCAACCTTATTTTATCTTTTTATTTTATACTATAATTTTTATTTTGACTCCTTGTCGAACGATTAATTTAACTTTTATTATACTTATTACACTGATTATTTATAGCTCTATCTTGCTCACTACAACAATGTTAGTCCTTAATAAAAATTCTTACAAATTTTCAACAAAATTTACAGTTTACTTGCCTCATAAAAAATAACCCTGAACTCGCTCCAACTTAATCCGTGAGTATAAAAATCTTATAAAATTCTCAGCGCGAGAATCTCGCTGTAAAAAAAAAGTAAAACGAAAAGAAAAAAAGCTTCAATTATAATAATTAGCGGTGGCTTTTCGCAGGTGTTCGCAAACGTTGGAAAATAACTATTTATGTATAGTTAGTATCGTTATTTGTTCTTAAAACGAGGTCGGCGTTATTATTGAACATTTTAGCTTTAAAATCATAAGCAGTTTGTCGATTCAATTAATTAATGTAACTGGTATCTTGGGTTTGTTTGTGTCAATACTTAAATAGGAAGAATAAAAGTGGTAGACTATACCACCCTAGTTATAAAGGTTAAATTTCAAACATTTCCTTTTTTGCTTACCTTTGCATTTAAAGTTAAATATAATAAAAGTTTAAAGTTAGTAAGTGTTAAATAATTTTCAATACTGTCAGTAGTGGGTGCGTGGAAAAGTTATTGTTAGACAGGGTAAAAGTATTGACTGATTACAGGTTTGATTCCCTTATGGAACAAATTACCACAACTAGAGTGGGACAAAAAGATGTCATGCACATAAATTGCTTGTCTTTTTACATTTTTACTTAAACTTTTTTTATAAAAACTTTTACGCCGACCCTAAACAAAATTGAGAAAAAGGATATAACAATATTTCAAGAATCTCAAAGTTCAGATTCGCTACCATTTTGCTAACATCCATCGTTTCAGTTATCTAAAAGAGGCTCGTTCAAGAAACGATGAAGTAGGTACTTGGCGTAAGTTTTTTCTTAATGAAAAATCCTTTATTTGTATCTCAAGAAAGATTTCAAACTTAAATATATACTAATAAATTGTATCCTATTTGTTGGGCTTAGAAAAATAATTAAATTGCGAAAATATAAAAATCACAATATCACTTGTCAAAAGACTGGTTTGAAATCGTTGTGACTAGTTTTATGTATTTTAAAACCCCAGGAAGGAAAGGAAGGATGTACAGCAGGAATGAATATTGCTTTTTATTTGCTTTCTTCTTTTTGTCGTGTAATTTATGATGTTTATGTTCATTATATATTTTTTCTGTCACCATTTTAAGCAAGCGATAAATAATTTTAAAAACACACATGATTTAAAAAATTCAATGGTGCGTGCCTAAGTTTGAAACTGCAATTAGATTGGACAGTCCATCTGTATAACTATTAGACTATGACTCAGCACTGGACAACAATTTTGTATATTACTGTAATTCGAATATTAACTTTCGAGAAATGCATTTCTTCAATCAGGTAAAATTTCAGATAAAAATACTCAGTTTGTACAACATTCGCATTTCAATAATGCTACGTGCTATAAATAAACATTATTAATGAGCTATTTTCTGTTATCCATTAATTAAATCATTAAATACATCGACCCGTTATAATTATCGTTCTGCTTTTGAAAATAATTGGCGTCGGACCACGCTAGACACAATTTATGTCACTTTTAATTGCCTGATGGCGCGAATAACGCGGTTAAAACGTAGATAGTTACTATAACGGCACACAATAACCGTTAATGTGAATCGTAACGAGTTTAACTGTTATTTTTATTGAAATTAACACTTCGCTATCTTGTCAGATTATCTATGTTAATTTTATTTTTAGTTCCTTTTTCTTGGTTTCAGTAGATGAATCAAGTTTTAACAAAGACGCAGGAGTTGAAACAATTCTCTAGCATACAATTTGAAGACGATAGAAATTGGTTTTACTTCCATAGATTTGTTATGAAATTAATGGCAAACATGTAAACCAATTAAAAAGCTTATTTCATATCCAGTATTATTAATCCATGCTTTAAATATCCATATTATTAATAATCAGTGTGTGCAAACAATAATGATTGTTTATTTAGTTTTGTCAGAATAAATAAATTTAATCCTAGAACCATTATGTACTCGTATGCATAATATGATGCTAGATTAAAACAAATACATTTTGTTTATTTGTAAATTCGCTCTAGTTTGTTAGCGGTAAATGGAACACAGTTTTTTAAGAGTAAACTTAATGATCGCATTAGGAACTCCATACGGCGTTCTAAATCACAAATCGCTGATGTAGGTGGTACAGCTACTTCGATTAAGTAGAACTGGGCTGGTTACATCTGCTGCAGGAGCAAAAACAACCTCGCAGTTGGTTCCAAAAAGCAGTGCGAGCGGGATGAACTGGACTCACATCCAAAGAACTGATCTCACATGGTCGAGACTAATGATTTTGCCCTGCAAAGAAGGGGTAAAGGTAAAAAATAATTAATTTATGAAGTGACGGATTTTAATTATTATTTCACAATGTCGTTTCATTTTTAAACCATTTTTAAGGTGATATCAAATGTGTATATTTTTTTAATTGTATATGTAACTAGAAAAAAATATAGTATAAAAACTAAAACCCGACTACTTAAAATCTAAAAACAAGCTTCTTAGATTTGAAATAAAATTCTGTAGTCGGAGGCCACCAAATTACAAAGTATTTACCCTTGGAAGATTATCTAGTACCTATTTACCTATAATACATTAAGGCCTCCGACTACAGAATTTTATTTCAAATCTAAGAAGCTTGTTTTTAGATTTTAAGTAGTCGGGTTTTAGTTTTTATACTATATTTTTTTTCAATGATTTTTAGTGGTAAAGAAACCAATAAAATTCATTTAAATCACAATTTTTTAGAATGTGTTAGTTCTTAAATAGGTAGATTTCTTTAACTGTCAACTTCGGTTCAAACCTTTAGTCAATGTCATGTATTTTTTAAATTAAATTTATTTCAAAGGTGTCGTCCGCGACTTCGAGCTATTATATACATGGCCTCATATATTTCTTAGAAGTAAACATGAAAAGTAGTAAGAAGTACAGCTTGGCAAAAAAGAGTCTGGAAAAATTGGGGGCGCCGCTGTCGCACTTTTCACACTACAATTCAAAATTACAAGTTATTAAGTGTTTACATATTTCTACGACGAGTTTTTGTCATTAATTATAATCAAATTAATCATTTTTATGTTATTTTAGTACTCACAAACGTAGTTATTTAAGATTTTTATTTTTAGTTCCAGCTGTCACCGCATCAGACTCTTTTTTGCCAAGCTGTATACGTACACATGAAACCTTTTTTGTGGGATATCATTATAGATAGAGTACATTTACCTAAAGTTCGAGGAAGTAACATGGAGTTGATAATACCTGCTCTAAAATCCCGAAATCATAAACATTACAATTAATTCCCGGGAAATAAGAAATTAATTTTACGTATAATTATTTAATAAGAAATTTGAAAAACAACTGATACGGATGGGATTCGAATCCACGATCTCCGGTCTACCGTGCCGACGCTCTAACCGCTAAGCTACCGTATCCCATCAGAATCAGTCGAAATTTCAAATCTCTTTCTACGCCTTAGGCGTGTGGTAATATCGATCGGAATACATTAATTATCCGACTCAGTATTCTAAACTTTGCAGTTTTTAGAAGGCACCGATAGATATTACCACACGCCCTAGGCGTAGAAAGAGATTTGAAATTTCGACTGATTTTGATGGGATACGGTGGCTCAGCGGTTAGAGCGTCGGCACGGTACGTCGGAGATCATGGGTTCAAATCCCTTCCGTATCAATTGTTTTTCAAATTTCTTATTAAATAATTTATTATATTTAATAAGCAAACATGTGTTAAAACATGTATTAAATTCTCCAAAATATTAATTTAACGTTTTAAATACATATGAACTAAATTATTATAATAAAAAGTCTTTATTATGTTTTTAGACATCGGTAACAGATAATGTAATACTTAAGTAGTTCGGTACTAAAACTGTTAAATTAATGAGTTTTATTTTACATACAAAATTAATTCTAATAAAAACTATAGGTCAAAATCCAGTCCATATTAATAAAATCCCGGGATTTAATTGTTATGTTTACGATTCCGGGATTTTTGAGGAGGTATTGTTAACTCTATGTTACTTACTTCCACAAAACCGCAAACCAACGCCATCTAGTTACGAAAAAGAAATCTCAATTTAATTAACATTATTTTAAAATATAATCATAATTTAATAGGCAGTGATGTGTAGAAACTTTAATTTAATTAGTAAATATTTATTGTTATCACGTTTTCACATTGTATGCAGTGTTATAATCACATATATTTATGATAGTCGTAACGGGTAGTTAGAAGCCTGATATTCTAAGAAGTGGTCCAGAATATGTAGATAATATATACATATTCTGAATGTGCTCATCAAGACCTTCCATTTGATATCAAACACGATAAATTTACCTTAACTTTATTTTTTTCGAGCTGACTAATTTATTTTTAAAATCCACCTTATTTGATTTAACGAAATTTCATAAATCCTATAACCCGCAGACCATTAAGACGCATCGATAGACACCTTATTTATTGAATTACAACAAATAGTTTAGGAGCCACGAGGGAACAGATGAACAAACTTACATACATACATACATACATACATACATACATAGACTGCTAAAATCATAACCCTCCTTTTTTTTGTAGTCGGGTAACTAGCCCATTACGTCAATGTTTATCTTGCATCCAGTATTGTGATTGCAACTGGGTCATTCTTTAGAAAGGAAAATTAGTAATTTTGATGTTTTGTTTTTTTAACGTACCTTTGAATAAAACCGTTTAATTTTTTTTTTAATGTAAAACGGTTTTGTCATCATAATTAAAGCTGTGTACCAAATATCAGATCAATCTGTCAACAGGAAGGGGGTGAAATATCTATTACTAAATTTGAACCAAATAATAAACAGGTCACGGTAAATAAAACCGTTTAAAAAAAAAGAAAGATTTTGTCAAAAACTATATTTTTAAAAACTTAAAAGTTTTAGTTGCCAAGCGTGTTATGTCTTTAATTTTTCCGACATTTTTCTTCCAAGAGTCAACATCAGAAGTCAGTTCCAATATAATTTGACCTACATCACAACAAGATAATGAGTCGACCCGTTCCCTAATGAATCCACTAATTATTTCGACGCCCATAACTGTGGATTTATTGTGGGGGGGGACCGGGGGGAGTGGGGGTGTATGGTCTATTAGGCATCCGTGTAGTGCTTAGTGGGGATCTGTAAATGTGGTAATTATGCTGTGTGGAGTCGATTTGGGAATGTATTGAGGCTTATGTAAAATATATGGCCGTTAATTAATGTAGGTAGCATCTCTACATATACTTTTTGATAGTAATGTATTTGTATAATGTATTGTACTTTTTTTTATGAAATACTAACTTTTGCCGGTGGCTTTGCTTGTTTATTTAGAATTTTAATTTCAATCATGGTTTGTAAAACACGTGGCGCTATCTATCATCATATAAGATCGTTAATGTTGTTTTTCTCGGGATCAATACTTTTTTAACAAGATTGTCTCATTAAATTGTGGGACATTTTGGTACGGCTTTCTCCAAATGTCATTTAAAAACTTAATAAACTGTTTTGTTGAGTATTATTCTTAATTAGTATTAAAGTGTCATCGATAATAACTTTTTATGTAATAATAATACACGTTCAGTTTATCTATTAAACAACACTTTGTTTAAATCAATATTTTATTACATAAATATATATACCTACTATGTGTTTCGTAATGGTTGCCCATGTCATACAGTGCTATTAAAAATACTACGACATATTTCTTATTAACGATTCCATTATTATAAAAATAAGAATTTGAAACACAATTAACAGTAAATTACTGAAAACTCCAATCTCTTTTTACCTGCACAGTGAACTAAAATGTAGTCCCCAGTGGCCACAGGAAATTCCTAGCATTAATTTAGACAAAATAAATGCAAAACGACATAGCTTTAATTACGACCAAACCCAGTGGTTTGGCACAAAAAGTGTACAAATTAGCACGGGTGTACCGTGGTTTTTGTGTATTCGAAGTGCAAGTGGAATGACTGTGGAGTTATAACATTGTATTGTAGGTATTTGATATTTTAAATGTGAATTATGAACAGCCAGAACAGAAAAACCCAATTAAAGTTTAAAACAGAAAAACATATTTGATACACGTGCTTAGCCCACAACTTTATCTAAAATATTTTTTGGCTTATCCAATAATAATCAAGGATAATGTAGAATCAGTTTAGTAGTTTCAGAGATTACATCCTTCATACATGCTAACAAAGAAATTATCTTTTTACAATATTATTATAAATTGCTGTTGGAAATTTACAATAATATTGTAAAAAGATAATTTTAAAAAGAAAGTTTTCAACTAAACCTAAATCCATTAAAATATATTATAATATATTTGTAATATGAAATCTATATACTCGAAAATGTAGGCATTTTAAAAATAAACTTCTAAATAATTTCTTTTCACCATAAAAATCACACAAAACTAATCTCCGTATAAATATTTTGCCGGCAAAACTTGCAAAGTAACTCAATCACGCAGAAAACTTCCTTATAGAAACGCACGCTGACAGTAAGTAAAGAATTATCTCCCCTAACTTGTTGGGTACTTAAGGAGGGATGTTTTCACCATACCCGAAGTTTGCCGAACTTGAGCGAAGTTAACCGAGGTTATGGCTTGTACCTGTAGACCGTGGGATGCATTTTTCGTTTGACACAAATAGCATTTGAAATGAAGTTTTTTAAGTGTGTGTTTTAGTCCTTTTTTATACCAGTAAGGTGGCAAACCTTGCAGCCCGCCTGATACCTGACATTTGCAATACTAGAAATATCACATGCGCGTTAAATGAAAGAATTTTATTATCGTAATAGAATCAATATTTTTGGAAGAGATTACTTTAATATAATTAATATTTTTAATAAGAAATTTGTAAAAGCAACTGACTCGGACGGGACTTGAACCCGCAATGTTTGGCGTGCCGTGCCATCGCTTTACCAACTACTGACTCCTACCAGCTTCAGTTGAGCTTACGAATGGCCTTCCTAACGCCATATAGGCGTGTGATGACCTCTACCGGAGTACTTTACGTACTGCCGATCTCATGTTCCAAACTTTTCAGTTTAGAAAGTAGATACGATATCACTAATTTTTATACATTTTATTACACATGTTTTGCTTTGAAAATATTTTTTTACTTGTTTCAAACATACTAAGCCACATGTTTGTTAACTTCTTTATAATATTAGTATAGATAGTTTTCCTTTAATATTTGAGTAATTAATTCAGCCAAAATTTTCGCTTCTATGCTATTTAATTGCCAAATATGCCAATATCAGTTCTGTTCTCACTCAAACCGCACTAAATTGTTTCTATTAGACTCAAGTCGGATACATTTCATCAATAAATTGTGTAGTAATTTCAGTTCTGACGTGTCACTGAAACAATTATTTTCAAATTCTATGAAACTGTAATAGTTTGTGTGTACTGGGCTGCTATGAGCAAATGATTTTATGTTTCAAACGTGTCGTCATGTCAAATATTATCGGGCTGCTGGAATTGGGTCTTTGTTCCTGATCATTTCAATACATAGTAATGAACATAGATTAAAGCGGAATCTATATAATTACGACTACAAGATTAGCGTAGCGGTTAGATTGGTGTTGGACATTCGATATATTTTGGTATGATCAAGGTGGGATACATTTTTGTATGATTTACAGATGTTCGCTTCGTTATTCGATTCGTTATTCGATTTTGCATTATAAAAATATGTCTGTAACTGTACCCACAATGCAGGACAAATCCTAGTGTAGATTAAGTTAAATTAAAAATGAAACTTATTCAATAATAACTAAATTTCAGGATCTACAAATATTAAAAAAATATTATTTTTTATTGACATAACTATTACATAAATACACAAATATACGAATATTTATGTATACATGTGTTTTTTTAACGTTTCTCTAGTTACAGTTTACAGACATATAATTTCACAATGCACAAAAACCCAGACAGAAACAAATAATAATTTGTAGATCACACAAATTTTAATGTTTGTCCCGCACGGAAATCGAATTTGCGACCAACCGTATTGTCATTTAAATTCTTGACTCCTGCGCTAGTCTTATTCTTATAGCTTCGTTGATTTACAATCGTTATATAGGTACCTAGTTTAAACCGGCCTCTGGCCTCTCCTCTTTTAGAATATCCCTCAAACAAGTGATATTTAAAATCTATTCTACCCTAAAGTAGTATTTTAAATTTACCACCCGCTTTTCTTCCATTTAGTAACATGTTTATGAGCAACATAATGAAAAATAACTTTAACAATAGCTGTTAATACCTGAATCACACACAAGCCAAAACACACATATTTACATCAACTAAATAAATTTGAACAAAGTGCTCCACTAATGTAGTAACATTATTATTCGTAATTAAATATGTCAGTTATGTTGTTTCATTAATAAAATTAAGTATGTTCCATTGTGAATTCCAATTTGTGATTAAATTAGTAGGTTAACGGTATTTTGATGTAGAGTTTTCACTATTGAATTCAACACACTGTTTTTTAGCTATACAGAAGACTTCTGATCTTCTTCTTCTTATCGTGTGCTTGATGAACAATCTGGTGTCAGAGTCTAAACCGCCCGTCGGCCTCTGACATGGCTTTACACAACATTGAAAAATCTTTCAGGTGTGCTGGTTTTAGCTAGTAATAATTAGTTTCTAAAACGCACATAAATCTGAAAAGTCAGAGGTGCATGCCTGGATATTGAACCTACGACCTTTGACTTGGCAATCCAATGGTCAATGGTACGACCAGTAGGCTATCACTGCTTCTTCTTCTTCTGATTTAATGTCAGGTATGATCATCCATCGTGGACCAAAACACCACCATCTACCAGTTGGGTTCGGGTCTGTATTTTTTTATCAATACACAAAGGAAAGAATGAACTGAATCTAACTTTGATCGTATTGAGTTTTAATTTCAAATGAATATGGGAACTCCATTTATCGACCGAATGAATTATTTAACGAATAAATTTCAGTTCGCGTGGTCAAACAGTCGCCTTTATTATAACGTAAAAAAAATAAAAACCTTCTTTTACGAGCAGGATTTTTAGGACTTCTCTTTCCACAAAATAAATGTAATTTACAGTATTTGGTTTTCATAAATATATGATAAAATTTAGAGCATGCTGAGAATGAAGACCTATTTATGTATTTGTAATAACAATAATTGATTTCTATTCTATTCTGTGTAATCTCGTGTATTTAACAATCAATGTGTCAGACAAGGAATTTGCAATAATTTTTAGCTTATGAACCAGTGCCGCATATTATTCGGCTTCCAAAACAATACTTAATTATCTTGAACAAGAAATTCAAACAATTAAATAACAGTATCAGAGAGTATTAAACCTGATGGACTAATAAAGTTTATCTGATTTGTTTGTTATTTTAATTGTTTTTGTTTAAGTAATCATAAAACACCTAAATTTTATTACAATTTCTATTATTTCTGTCTTGAACTGTTAAGTGTGCTTGTTTTCTGATTTCCTTTACCATTAAAGTATTATAAGTATGTGATAAGGTACATTAGTATTAAAGATCAGTAATGTTAACAGTAGGTACATTATCACTGATCTGGCTTGGATTGACCTCGTACTTTCGATTTAGCACTTATGGTCGCAGGCGGGCGCGAGGAAAAAATTACAATATAAAAACTAGTTTTAGTGTGAATAAAAAAAAATTTATCTTGATTTAGTTACGTTTAGTAAGCTGGTGAGTCATGCGCACTGTAAACCTTTAGGTGATATTTTACCAAGACAATTCCTCTGTCATCATTAACCAGACACAATCCATAATCTCTAAAAAATAACCTGTCTAAATGACTTCAAACCCCATAACAGAACCATAACATCAACCAGTTCCCCGATTTCCCTATCTTTTACGTTATCATCATTAGTTTGCCCCCCCTTCCCCCATCACTCAGTGCCTCGGAAATGGCGACAAAGGATGTTATGTTAAACTTATCCGCCAGGAGGCGTGGCGAGCAGTTACTTTCAATTGCCGAGAGCTGTTTATGTGTGCTGTACCAAATAAATTCACTATAAGTGGTATTTGCGAGTTCTGCTCGACAGAATTAAGTTGGAAGCCGTTGTCGGGCAAAAATTGGTGAATTAGTGAATGGTGATAGGATATAACCTCGAATGAGTAAATGGAGAAAAATATTTATAGAGACAAGGTGTTTTTATCATCTCTTTATATAAATATAGGAACACAAAAAAAAGTTCCATTTCTGTTTCCGTTTGTGAATCGAAATTTAAAAAAATAAATAAATCAGCCTGTAACTGTCCCAATGTAGGGCAAAGGCCTCTCCTCATACAGAGAAGGATTGAGCATTAATCACCACGCTAGCTCACTGAGTGTTGGCGATTTCAGACTATTAAGTCCAGGTTTCCTTACGATGTTTTCCTTCACCGTTAGTCAGTGGTGTCTTAGATTAACTAAGAAAGTACATATGACATTGGAAAAGTCACATTGGTACATGCCAGGTTCGAACCCATACCTACGCGCTTGCAAAGTGGGTCCGTAACTAATGCGCCACCACGACATTATGAATTTGACATTGCGAATCGAAATTTCAACCTATAATCTCTAGCCACAATAATACGTCCTACTGACAATAGTACCATAGACCTCGTACACCAGTGATTGTGATGACTAACGAAGCCGTTGTTTATGTTGTTTGTGCATAAATAACTTCACGGTGATTTCCCACCGGGTTAAGCAGTATATGTATGTATATAGAACGCCACATGTTACGATCCCATAATCTATGTATGATGTAACAGTATTTAATTATAGTTCACAAAATGTTGGAATGATTTAATAAACTATGCTAGGTGTAATAGGCCAGTTGCCAACTGTTAAAAGAGTGTACATATTTGACCATATATCATTATAAAGAATAGTTTAAAAATAACACGACATGTAAAAAAAATTAGTCGCTTGTTCATTACAGGAACTGGTGGACGCTACTGGAGGCGCAAACCTCGTAGCCCAGTTCTGGGCTGACACAATTTAGATTGTCATCGACACGCTAAGAAGAAGAATGAGTCGCTTAATGCTGAAGTTATAAGCTGCATGCCACCGAAAGAACCTGCAGTGGCCTATTTGAAAGTCTTTAAATCGACTACGAACCCAAGTAGGCCGTATCAACCAAAATATGGCAAAATGGGGATTCATTAACCCATCTAACACCCAGTGTCAGTGTGGTATTCCCGAACAGACCATGCTACACTTACTTTGGTGTCCTAAATACCCTTATGAGTGCGTTTTGAGCGACCTTAACCGAGCCTCGAACCACACCATAGGGATGGCGACCTTCTGGGCTCAATATACAAGGGTTATTTGTAAAACACCAGCATCTTTAAAAAGAGTCATTAAACTCATCATTATGAACAACTATGGGACTAAAAAAAATCAGCTGTTCCATACATTTTGTTGAGTCATGGTGAACATAAATGTATGGAACAGCTGATTTTTTTTTGCGATTTCAGGGTTTCCCATAGTAAAAGTTATTCATAATGATGAGTTTAATGACCCTTTTTAAGGATGCTGGTATTTTACAAATAACCCAGTATAAATAGATATAGGTACTATCGACAAAAAGAAGATTGCATTCTTAATTCGAAGTACAAATACTTTCTATATTTGTACAACACACAAACAAAGAACTTTTTAGAACCAGCCAACAATATAAACTTCTCAAACTCGCTAACAAGTACAAAATTGCTAGTAAATTCCCTTACATTGTGAGTACATTAAAAATAACAAACATTCCACAATAACGGGCAACATAAAACATACTTAGAAAATAAGAATTTTTAATAAAAATGTTTAACACAATCGTTGGCACTTAGTAAACAATTTCCATATGGGGGAACTTTGCATCATTTCTACGTAATAGGTGGCAGCGTTAAGGCGGGACCAGACGGCCGGCTCTCGCTAGGGCTTTTTATTAAATTGCTTTAATA
This sequence comes from Protodeltote pygarga, assembly GCA_936450705.2. Taxonomy (NCBI): domain Eukaryota; kingdom Metazoa; phylum Arthropoda; class Insecta; order Lepidoptera; family Noctuidae; genus Protodeltote; species Protodeltote pygarga. The sequence continues at coordinate 13,896,204 of OW388263.2, forward strand.
CGCTCCTTGTGAATCCCACTTTCTTCTGCAAAACGCTCGAGAAGAAGGTTCACTTTTTAATACGTAGTTGGTTCTTCTTTGCATTCACGTCATGGAGAACCAACTATATGGAGTTCTTATTTATTTAGTGCGGTTTTTGTTACTTATTTTGATATTTCCCAAACAAATGAATGAAAGGCAAAAGTTTGTGTGCAATTAATATGATTCATTTGTATATGGTTAATCCTTTAGGATTAGCAAAGTATTTATTTATATCATTTTGATAATTATACAAAATAATTAATAATAATTTAATAAATTACGTTTCCAGGATTAGGCTTCTGAGACGAGTGGTATCTGATAAATAAGTGGTTATTTGTAAAACGTTTTCAAGTTTCGTTTAAAAGTTATCAACGAAGGATTCTTGCTACGATCTAGGTTTTTTCGTGATTGAAATTATATACTGTCAAAAGAACTTCTTAAATAGGAGAAAATCTTTGTAAGGGGTTAACATCTATAAAAAAAAAAACTTCTGCACATTTTTATACAGTGTATCCTCCCACGCAACATGCGTGATTTCAGTTACTGTTGCTTGCTACTTACAGACTTGTGATATTGAATTTTTTATAAATACCTTTTGGAGTTCAAGGCGGAGTTTCTTAATATAGACTAAAACTGTTTGAGGTAACGATACCTTTTACGTTACTTTGCCATTACTGATAGGCCAAAATGTTGCCTATTAAAAATAATATTTTTGGCCATGTTTTGGCTACGAAACGGTTTCTCGGTTTACTGAAATATGTTTTTAATTTAAATATAATCATAATGATCACTAACATTACTCTTGTCGCAATGAATCCGTAAGGTTTAATTGTTTTTGATCAATGTGTCGCCAAGTTAACTTTTAATACTTTTATACTAAATGGTAAACGGTTATTTCAGCACATTGATTTCTAATAGGCGCAGAGCGGGACTCACGCAACTGTTTAAGTAGTTTAAAACACCGATATAAGTACTTCCTTAAACCACCTAAATCAAAACCTGTTTCAACTAAATCTATCATAAAAAAATTACACCAAATAATACTTTTAAAAAATCTAGTAAAATATTTTATAAATGTTTTTGTAAGTACTAAAATTTATTTCATAAAGTAATATTGTTAACCGTCACAATACACGCTGGCACGCTGTTGCTCCAAAACGTAGTGGCGTTTGTCCACTTTTATTACGAAAACATGGTGTCATCCTTTAAGCCAGATTTTACATCGTATTACGTACAGAAATACTACTTAGTACAATACTGTAGAAAAAACTTGAATATTTTAGTTATTCTATACTATGCGCTGGTACTCCTGGGACCCCAATAAGCTGTTCAGATGATGTTTACTTTCTACATAAAATTGCAACTTAAAACTTTTTGCAAGGTTCTAACTGCGTAAAAAATATTAATAACTTTTTTTAATAAACCATGATTTTGCCCTTTTTAGTTTTTCATGACATCTCTCTATCACTCAAAAGTTTAATGTCAGCTTTGAGTTGAGCTTGCCCTTGTACATGTACTTTAATATATTTATGTGAGTCTGAGTGATTTTGTGCAATAAAGAATGAAGGATTTTCAAAGCAATTTTTGAATAAAAAATATATTACAATACTCTATTTTTACATTGAGTTATTTATTACTGTAATGTACATTGTATTTTCGAATATTTCATTGCTGAAGTGGCCCCACAGTGGATCTTCTAAAATTATTTTTATGTCATAACTTCCAAAATATACCACGCCAAGGAAACGAGCTTTTAAACGCTTTGAATTTTTCACACAAATGTTACCCGAGATATTGCGGAGTACAAGTACTTAGTGGAAGCGGTAATTAAACATTAATTATTAACATCAGCTGATGATTTACGAGTTACAAGGCGAGCTGTGAAGGATGATAAAAAATGGCGGAAAATTATGAAGTATGGTACCAGATTGATGACCCAAAGTCTGATGTGTAAATTAGAAATATTAGTGTCAAGTTGTTGTTTGTGAATACTAAAGTAGTGTCTAAAGACATTTAATTAAAAATACCACTTATTTATTACTCTAATATGTTACACTTCAACACAATATCTGAACCAGATGAGTGATAAAGATAAGAAGAGGTTTATAGTTCAATAACCTTATTTATAATTACTTTCTATTGATGTTTCTTAAACGCGATTGTTTCCGTTAATACGTGTAGAGTTTGCAAAAACCTAAAGACATTACAACAATTCAATGTTATCTTATTCACATTTCCAGAAAAAAAAATTGAAATAGGTTTTCAGTTTTCTTAAAAATAGAACCAGTAATAATTTAATTTAATTCCTACATAAAAACGCCACTTAACAACCATTAAATGACCATAAAAAAATAATATCTTCATAGAAATGTTTCTCCCAAAGACTCGAGTCTTGGCAACTAATTAAACTAACTATTACACAAATACTACGTCCCCATTAAGAAACGTTTCTATCTTAATCGTTTACTTTTATATTCTTTTGGACATTTTTATTTCTATTTGTTTTAAGAACCTCCTAATGGACATTGCGACCTCTGGCCGTAACTCTTCAGACAAAAAATAAATAAAAATACCCTTTAGTTTTAGCTATCTAGGCAAAGATACCAACAAATTTAGGCAAATTTAAGTTCGGATAAAGGAAACTTTATAGACGGTTTTGGACTGGACGTATAATTCAGATATTTCATACATAGCAGCTGAAACACAGATAATTGACAATTCTTTCAATAATAGGGAAGATGCAGATGTAATATTTATGGAATTTCTATGATTAAAACGTTAAAAAAATATAAAAGAAAGGCCACTGCAACGTTTTTATTTTACATATTGTTGTTTTTTTACAATAATTACGATTTAAAAATGACTTGAAACAATACGTATTTTAAAACACGAATTAGCGTTTCGTGACGTCACACTTGTTTTGACAACTTATTTGAGGTTATGGTTGTAAAGGTGAATATTATTTTATGGGAATATTAATTGCGTTTTTTTAATAAAAATGGGAGTTGGGTTTATAGACCGATAGCGGAACGTCGTATTTTGATCGTAACTTATAATTTTATTAAAGTCATTTATTTTTGCACAGGAGATTAATTACGTATATTTAGAGCTTCTATTAAAAAGTTAGAAAATTTAGACCGTTGCTTTAAGTACAATTTAAGTTTTTGCAAAACTGCATGACAAACCGTGAATATAAAATTTAAGTCAAAAATTCTAGTCGTGTGAGATTAAGGACAATGTTATCTTATAGTTATTAAGTTATTAGAAAGATTGGATACATGGAACTGATGGAATCGATGTTTTATGTCCAAAAATTGTAAAACTATATATTACAATTGTGTCCTCAATAAATTATTATAGTGTCTGGAAATAATTTTAATGAATTGGTATTGTATATTTTGACGTACTACAAAAAGTTTAGAAAATTATCTAAAGAACTTTCCGAATTATTTGAGTTTTCAGTTTCATAGTTTTATAGTCTGAGTAAGTGAGTAACATGAAATCTGAGTAAGAGAGTAACAGAAGTTGGTGGTTATTTGACCATACCAATATACTCTATCATTATTCAAAAGATTAGAAAGATTGGATACAATGGAACCTATGTTATAAGGCCAAACATTGAAAAACTAAATATTACAATTTGTGTCTTCAATAAATTATTCTAGTGTCAGGAAATAATTTTAATCAATTGGTATTGTATATTTTTACGTACTGCAAAAAGTTTAGAAAATTATCTAAAGAACTTTCCGGATTATTTAAGTTTTCAGTTTCATAGTTTTATGGTCTGAGTAAGTGAGTAACATAAAATTTGAGTTCAGAAGTTGGTGGTTATTTGACCATAACAATATACTCTATCATCATTCAAAAGATTAGAAAGATTGGATACATGGAACCTATGTTATAAGGCCAAACATTGAAAAACTAAATATTACAATTGTGCCTTCAATAAATTATTCTAGTGTCTGGAAATAATTTTAATGAATTGGTATTGTATATTTTTACCTACTACAAAAAGTTTAGAAAATTATCTAAACAGCTTTCCAAATTATTTGAGTTTTCAGTTTCAAAGTTTTATGGTCTGAGTAAGTGAGTAATATAAAATTTGAGTTCAGAAGTTGGTGGCTATTTGACCATAACTATGTACTCTATCATTATACAAAATATTAGAAAAATTGGTCCATGGAATTGTCAGAAAACTTAAGATTTGTTAGCACGGCATACGAAAATAATACGAGGGGTTGTGCGGGGCGTAGGGGGTTTTATCGCGCTTACTTCGTAGCCGGCCGCCGTGCTTTCGAATCGCTGACAACAACATTATAAAAAAATGTAGTTTTAAAAATTATAATATTAATGAGTTTATGTTCTTAGTCTGTGTAATATAAAAAAAATTGTTCCAAAGTTAGATGCTACTAAAGATAATAATATAATATACAAAATATATCTATATAAAACCCGGTTTTTTATTTTGTTCAACCAATACCGGTTTTATCAAAATCTTGTATACATTCAAACCTTTATTGACATTTGAAACAAATATATAATTTAGGGGTAATATTCTTAGTTAAAAATGAGATATATTTGAGTATTATTATAGATATTTGAATCCAGAATATTCTTGTGTAAAAAACAAAAGGAAAGAGTAATATAAAGAAAGACAAACAACAACAGATAAAAATCAAAAATATATTTTAAGAAATATTTATTTAGAAATTAAATATTTTTTTATTAAGTTTTATAATTACAATAGGATAAGATCTCCTTTAAGAAGAATTAGCGTAATTAATTAATTATTTAGAATTATTCAAAGAGAAAGAAGTCAAAAAGGAGGTGGTGGTAACAACGTGATTTTTTCTATGTAAATTCTTAGTTTATCTAAGACACCACTGACTAACAGTAAAGGAAAACATCGTAAGGAAACCTGGATTTAAAAGTCTAAAATTGCCAACCCGCATTGAGCTAGCGTAGTGATAAATGCATTCAATTAATTCAGTGTATTCTCTGTATGAGAAGAGACATTTGCCCTGAAATGGGACAGTTACAGGCTAATAATATATTAATTATTTCCGAAATTTTATAAACTTTATCCAAATGAGTCAGGCAGAAGTGCATAATATAACAATATCAAAACATGACAGTGACACTGTCTAGTCACAACATTTCTATAAGATCAGTTAAAGATACATCATCCAGTACGGTCTATAAAATTACTTATAACTTAATGAAAATTAGTTTTTTTTAATCTGAATAATTTGATTTTGGTTAATTGGTATAGCCAATTAAAATTAATTAATTAACTAAGATTAATACTTTTTTTTATAAATGATGTGAATTTTAAATTATTTTCGTCTGAGTCTGAGTAATATTATTATTTGAGTTCCGAAATTAGAGGTTATTTAACAATTATAAAATACTATACCGTCATACCTACAGAAGATTTTGTGTGGGTAAAGTTATTATAAAAACATGGTTTCTATAAGAAAAGCCACGCGGAGTTCAAGGATAGGGAATGAAAAACCGGTGCGATATAAAAAAACCGGTTTTTATTTTCAGTGTACTTTCAATTAAACCTTTAAAATGAAGCTCTGCCCGAATTAGATTTCTTTGTTCTATGGTTGATGAACAACCTGGTACCCAAATAGTAATAAATATTTACTATTAATTTTGAACAACTGTGTTTGGGATGAATTGTACGTTAGTTATGTACGAATCACCTTGTTCATCACTTAGACCTTCTGATCAGGAGCAAAAATAAAACCCAAAAAAAATTTTTTTGATAAATATAATATACAAACAAAACTTTAAACAAAACCGTAACACTCTCACAGTATTGTACATAGAGTCTACAGAATTAGGTGATCGTCAATATTCGTCAAGAGGGCTGGTCGGACATTTGGCGTTGAAACATATTCGAAAACTTGTAAAGTCTATTGAATAAAAAAGCAATTGTAAAAATATATATACCTAGGTACAAGTCAAATTGAGAACCTCTTCCTTTTTTCCGTCGTTGGTTAATAAAGAAATTTTATAGGTTTTATAATTTTATGTAGTTCACATGGAAATCAAAAACAAAAGAACAATAAAGTATGTAGTTCTAAATTTAAATAATTAAAGAATTGAGTACAAATAAATATAAAAATTACTAGACATGGAGATAATACGTTCGGGTAAATACGGAAACCCGAAGACTACCGATGTGTTCACCGTTTGTAATAGATTTTGCAGAAACCTAAATTATACCTAAAGCATTGGTCTAAATTTTCTAACTTTTTAAACGAAGCTTTAAATACACGTAACTAATCTCCTGTGCAAAAATAAATGACTTTAATGAAATTATAAGATAGAATCCTACTTCTACTGGGCTATTATCAAAGCAGACTCCAGGTGTTTACCTAGAGCTAGTATTGACATAACATCATTAGTTTTTCTCTAGTTTAAATATTTTGAATAAAATAATTAGTTAGGTATGTTTAGTTCCAGGCCTTTGTAGTAATAAATATTGGAGCTGGATTTCTTCGTAATGCCGAGTACCCTTTTTTGGTGCAACACCTGACGGCTGAAAATTACACAGTAGAGGTGAAATATCTCTATATATCTTAACAGAAGCTACCTACCATACTTTCCTATGTGAAAGACAATGAAATAACACCAAAATATTGGGCAAAGTACAACTTCAAATGTTTTTCAGCATAAGGAAAATATCACTTTTCTGTATAGCACACACAAACTTTGAAAAATTAAAAGAAGTATATTTGTATATACGATAAAAGCATTTTATCTGTTATGAATGCTGCATAGAAATTCTGGATAGATGCTGTATTTCCAAAATTAAAATGTAATAACTATAATTATAATATTTAAGTTATTCTTTTTTGTAAATTTATAAAATAAAATTCTATGCTTTGTAAATACTATTTTTTATTCGATTTAAATAAATATGCAAAAGTATGAAAGCCAACGGCGAACCAGTAAAAGACAAGAGTGACGTCATCAGCACCATAAGTCCGTTTTCCCGCGAACTGTCAAACTGTCAATTTAAAACAGCATTTTTTCGGATAAATTGCAATGTTTTAATTTTTTAAATATATTTGTGGTCTATTCTACATGGAATTCTTTAAAATGAAAACAAAAATAAAAATAGTGCATCTTTGCATCTTCCCTATTGTAACTTGTATTGCAGGATAATGCGCTTTCTTACTTAAACCTTTAAAAAATAAAAGTGTATGAACTACTAAAGTATTAAAAAAGCATATTAAACTGTTGTCTGCAAATATCATTTTTTATTAAGAATACTTTTGTTAGATGTAATATAAAATGTTATTCTAAAAACAATCTACGTCGTCGTTATATAATATGACGTCTAAATAACATCTCAAGTCTTGTTATGTTCTAAGTCCAGATTAATGTCAGAATTAGGTTCCCAATGCGCAAGTAAATATATCACGTTATATTTATTATGTTCAATCTGTTCTTGTTGTCTTATATTCTATTTATTACTGACATTTCTTGGAAGTAATTTTCTGAACAATAATTTTCATCAACTCTAGATGTTTTGTAGTATTTTTTTATAAAGAATATATCACTGATTGTCTAATTTGGCAAGAAATTCATAGATGCCCGTTAAATTTGAGAACTAAGGTAGTATAGTCAGCACTATGAAAGAAAGTATAGGAAAACCTATTTTTACGCAGACAAAATCACTAGAAAAAGCTAGTGCATTAACATTTTAGAACTGTGTCCATCTTTATGTACAAGTTAATTTCAAACAAATAAATACAGTATAAGCAATCACTAATTTTCAGAACATCACTGGACAGTAAATATCACATGTTGTTCACGAAATAATATAACCTGGCATCGATGTTCACACAGTAAGCAAAGTAAACATTAGAAATCTGTTTATGTGTGTAAACGTTCCTTGTTTACATATTAAATAACGTTTTGGCAAAATATATCGCGCTTCCATCTCGCGCACTACGTATAGTGTTGTGCCAAATATTTTGCGGCACCGTGTATGCGCATAATTTCACGTGTTTTTGTCGACAGCTAGGTAATGTGAATATACAAACGTAGTGACATCCCTTGAGTGATTCGAGTGATGTCTTGTCTAATGCAATATTTTAAAAGATTCTCGAGTTCAAAGAAACAGACGAACGTACGAAGTGACATGGTTTGATCATATTATCTGACATAACGCATGAATGAAATCAGGTTTTGTTTTTGAGATTTATTTTTCACAGCGTTTGTGTATGTATCACGTTTTCGTTTCTTTTGAAGTGATGTAAATTGATTTTTACTGTACCCAAATCTTTTCTGAGAAAATTCTTTTATATAATGGAGTTGCTAAAATTGTTTCTTTTTCGACTAAATAAGTCGTCTATTTGCCGCGTCTCGCTATATAATCTGTTTAGCGCGTACATTAATATTCCCAAAGCTCTCGAATACTCAGCTGAAGGTTACGGCCTATTAAGTTGAACGAGCGATGGCCTAAGAACATGTCATTACTCAGCCACTATTGCCAACTTACACTTTTATTTTTGTGTACACTTTCAAAAACCTATTAACTGCCTATTGAACGCAAACTACCTAGGAGTTAATAGTTTGGAAATAAATACAACCACTCACAATAAACTTTCCTCCTAATAGAACTTGCAGAAAAAACAAACCGCTCGACTAATATTTTTCTTACATTTCATATTGTATGAAAATACAATTTGGTATTTTGATTAAATCAATTTCTAAAATATACACAAAGTGAAACACTGTGCACATATGTGGCTGTTGTTGAAAAAGTCCGTATATTATTACATTATGTAGGTATGTTCATCCTTGTATGGCGCGCTCCGTATTCCATTTATTAAATTACTTTTACTTGGTATGAATGACTGGGTAAACAAGTATATTTTTTCGCTTTGTCGATTTTTACGGGACGAAGGGACAGATTTTACAGTTTCAATATTTCGAACACATTTTTTTTGTAGTAGAAAATGAAAACATGTTGTTTAGTAGCGAGACGACAAAAGAAAAACTTATTTAATATAAAATATACTGACATACTAAAGTGTTTTAAAATTTTATAGTCTGCTACGCTGACTACTTTATAAATAGTGTATTCTATTTGGTACTTTTTGCTGAGCTGTGGAGTTTTTTTTTTTATTATTTACCTCGTCCATATTAATGCGAGCCTCAGTTTTTATTCTGCGGCGTACGCTTAAAACGAATGGAAACCCCATCAAAATCCATTTGTAGTTTATAAATGACGCTACAAATGGTAGCTGAGTGGTACAAAAAGCAAATGGTGACGTTGGTTTAAACCACACACGAGAATATTATATGCTTCTCAAACCTCGGTATTTATGGGCTTGTGTTGGTTTAAACTTTAAAGGGTTTTGTTCTCGCTCCTGATTTATTCACTATTTGTTTGAAGTTTCATGTTATCCATGTTTACTTTGTTAATAATAACACGTAACATTAATAAACCCTTGTGCCTATATTTAGCAACAAATTTTTTCCTAACTATTTCAAAGATGAAACATGGTTTTATGCTGAAACACTTATGAAAGCCATACTATCAGCGCTATGCGTTATACTGAAAAGGCTAAGGTATAAATAAAATACACGATGTTTTTACATCCATATTTATTTTTATTTATTTATTTTTACATCTATGTTATGAGACTTTCATGGTAACCGGCCTGCTTATGTACAAACAACCCATGTAGGTCTCATAGACTCGTTATAATATTATAAATCAACACACAGCTCAAACTGCTAAGTCTATAACTTTAGATCCTACTTAACGATGAAAAGTTTGAGAGTTTGTATGTTAGGATTATGTTATTTAATCACGACTAAATAGCTCTACAGTTTTAGATGAAACTTGGCACATAGGTAGTGTGTGTAATTAGGTATACACTATTATCAAATGACTAGGCTATGTTGAACGTGGACTAAGTTACAAGTGTCACCTAATTGATAACAGATAGTGCAATATTGTTTAAGCTATTAGTAAAATACAACACTTTAAAAACTTATATACGTAGTTAATTTGGACAACAACCGCCATTGTTGCTTTAATTCTAACCATACGCGGCACGTAAGTTGAACCAAAATGGCGGCCGTCTGCGCACGTAAAAGTATGGCCACGTACAGTTACGCGTGTCTAGAAAATGTGTTGCTGCGCATTCAAGCCTATAGTTCAAGTTAAGTAAGTTTGACTGCCTCGTTGGTCCAATGGCAGCAAGCGCGACTGCTGAGCAATAGGTCTTGGGTTCGATCCCTGGATCGGGCAAAGTGTTATTAGGTTTTTCCATTACTAGGACCCAATTTCACCATTCACTTTAATAACCGAGTTTAATTAAACTAAGTTCAGCCATACACAAATTCCAGTTCTGAACTCAGTTAAACGCTTGAACCGAGTTTAACTCGATTGATCGCGTTTAGTGACAGTGGTGAAATCGGCTCTAAATTCTTAGTAGCAGCGTGGCGTCTAAAATAGTGCCCGGTTAATGGCAATAGGCTAGCCTTCTTTTACATGGGACTTATAACATGGCTGGCGATACGTGGGTGTTTAAACTTCTGCCTATCTCCTCTTGAGAATACAGGTGTGAGTCTATGTTATGTTATGTAGTTCAAATTATGTATCGTGAACATAACCTACGCGGATGACCGCCACTTTGGATCACGTCACGTGCCGCGATCTGTATACCACTTAAGGTTACTACAGCTATGAACATTATTGAATCACTTCACCTCACTTCATAAAATAAAATCTCACCTGAGCCAGCAGGAGGCTAATGTGTTGAAGTGTGTCGAAATGGACAACTTACCTTTCAATTTAGTTAATTAAGACCTCAACTATGTTTGGCGATAGCATTAAGTACTAGTACTATTACACAGTAAGTGGCAAAAGGTACACTTATACATTTGAAGTAGTTGTAGCCTAGTGGTACGATCGTTGTACTGACTGTTTGATACAAGTCGTTAGTTTAGACCAGGCAGGTACACTTTTTGAATTATTGTGCATAATATTAGCAATCAAATATCACTTCCTTAAACGGTCAAGGAAAAAATCAGGTCAGTTGTCATACTAATTGTGACCACTACACCAAAAAGGCAATATATTTCACATTTTAAAAGCCTGGAAATCTTAGGCGAAGATGAAATAAAAGACGTTACTCGGTAAGCTTAGCAGTATCTCTGTCACTATCGCGCAACTGTCAAACTTCAATGACAAGACAGAGACGAGAACATAATTATCTTAGCCGAATCTTGTCTTCTTCTTTATCTTATCGTTAATGAACCACCTGGTGTCAGAGTCTAAATCGCCCATAGGCTGCAGATATGACTTTGCAGACCGTAGAAATTACGTGTTACAGCCATGTGTTTAGTAAAAATTTTGTCTCTTTGATAATTTACATAAAGTGTAATATCATGGGAATACATTTAAAAAAAAAATTGAAAAAGAGACAAAATTCTTTCCACAAAAATTAGGTTGTGTTCCACAGTGTTCGCTTCGCATGCATAAATGCTTGATAAAAATGTTTATATAAAGACACATGGAGATGTCTTGGCTTTTAATTTGGTATTCTGTATTTCATTTTACTGTCTTAACCAACTTTGTTGTTCAACTCAATAGACTATAAAAAATGTTGGTTTGATTACTAAGTTACTTTTATTTAATTTTTCACCAAGACTTCAAGTTAATTACTTAGGCTTTCAAAACCTTTTTTTTTACTATATTTTATTATTGAACAAAGTGATACTTAATTAACAAAGCTTTTGAAAACAATATAAAAAATACTTTATTATTTTTATCTTCCTTTTTAGGTTGTCTCTTTTAATTGGCAAGTTAGTGGTCTCAGGTTGTAACGTTGTTATGTGTTTATTATAAATTAATTATCATATGCTCTGTGTTTTGGTGACCACGTTCTTTCGGGCCCTCTATCATAAAGATCTTTGATAGTTGATATAAGGACTTAAGTATACTTAAACTACGGACTCAATGCCAATTAATATCTATGTGCTCATTGTTTACTTAACGCAGCTAAAATTAAATACAGATAAACGCCAAATTAAACATTCAAAGAGTTAAAACGTTGTCAAACTTCCACGAACTGAGACCAGAACAGAGACAGATTACTGAGGCTAACCTTTAATAATTTATAATAAATACAACCTTTCAGTAAGGATGACAATTGAAACTGATAGGTACGCGTGATTATCCTACCTCTACGCCTATTCTATCATACTCTACCCTACACTACCCTACTCTACTCTACCCCAACCCTATTCTACCCTACTCTACCCCTACCTTATCTTGCCTTACTCTATCCTACTCTACCCCTACCCTACCCTACCCCACACTGCCTTTGTAATTAAATTAATTCAGTTTAATTTTTTCACGGAATCTACTTATGGTTACCATACTTCGAGAAATATTTTCAGTATTACATCGCATGAATGTTACTGAAACCTACTACGTACGAACGTCCGAACTGTCAACGGCAGCTGTTCAAAAGTTGAAATTCGAACAGATCGTTATACAACGTGGAGTTGCTAACCTTATCATTTTTTTTACACACAAATAATTGTATAGTATGTTTGACCATTTACCTTGTTAAATATTTTGTCATTAAATTCAAGGATAACAAGATTTTATAGGTAAATGTTATAATAATATTATTTGCTTTAGATTTTGATTTATGCCAGTTTTTTTTTACCCAGGGTGCAAAGCCGTTGTTAAAGCTAAAACTAACTATAGAATAAATGCGTTATTACGTAGTGTATTCTAGGCACAATTTTCCTTGTACTGAGAAAATAAATCCGTTCCTATAAGCCTCTAGGGCAGGATTAAAGGAGTGTAAGATATACTCATTGGTCACTAAGCAAGATTGAAAACATGAGTCAGCTCCGTGTGGTCCCAAACAAACAAGCCAGGTGGCCCGATCGATTATTAAGCACCCTAATGTGAGAACTACTATTGAGGTGTAGACTCACTGTGGTGTAACGTATGTCACAGCTTATCACGACCTAAGTGTAAAGCCACCAATCGCTCTGCCACTAAGCTATTCGTGACTCCGCCCGCGCTTCGTTCGTTAAAATTATCTTCTAGATCAGAATAGCCAAAGTGTCAGAATTTAAATTAGCCGTAGGCCTCTGACATGGCTTGATACATCATGAAAAATATCTCAGGTGTGTTTGTTTCCTTATAATGTTGTTCTATGCATTTAGCAAGAGATAGTTAACAATACGCTCCTGATCTCGAAAATTAGTGGTGCGAGCCTATTTTTGAGACTGCTACCTTCGACTTGGCAGTCCAATGGTTATACCTCTAAGCTATTGCTGTTACAAATTTTATTTTTATTTTTGTTTATTTATTTAATAATTTATGTACACACATATAACATTACAGAAGTAGGGATACATAGGAAACAAAAGTACAAAGGTACTGCTTATTTCTAAAGAAATCTCTTCCAGCAGACCTGCGAAAGGAGAGATTGAAAACAAGAAATATAGACAAAGTGCGTAGAGTATATATAATATGATATAAAGACAGTAAAATTATACTAAAAATATGTTTTGTAAGTTTTTATATTCTTCTTCTTATCGAGTGGTTGATGAACAACCTGGTGTCGGAGTTTTTATATTAATAATTCACAAACGCCTACGGAGAAGATGAGGTATTTCTCAATATTTAGAGGTTCTATATTTACTGAGTCTATTACCAATTATGTTCGAGTACTAAACAGGAAATTTGTAAGTGCTTGCACAAACATTTATTAAACTTCCTGTTTAAAACATGCAAATAGCAACGTTTGACCTTATAATGTAATTGCGGGCTTCAATAATAGGAAAACGTTATTATTCTTGCTTATACACGACTGACTTGAATAAGGTCCAAATGGGTGTCCATAAGTGATATCTATACTTAAATTGATCAAAGAGTGACAATGTTTTTTTTATCAAAGCAGTGATAACCTATAGTATGACTGTTAGACTGGCAAGTAAAGGTTGCAGGTTTGAAACCCAGGCACGCTTTTTACGAATTCTTGTGCTTATTAGAAATTAATTATCACTTGGTAACACGGTTTCCCTAACCGTGTTAGTAACTGATAGTTTATTTCTCTACCATCTCCCAAACTTCTTGAGGAAACCAACACACCTGAGAGATTTTCAACGGTGTGTAAAGCTATGTTCGAGGCCTACGGGTGGTTTGACACTAGGTTATTCATCAATCATACGATAAAGAAGAAAGAAAGTAGAACTGTTTTGTAGATTTAGTGAGTGAACGTTTCACTAGACAAGCATTATGATTTTGGGAATGACTGGAATCAATCGTTTTTTTTTTAATTTTGAAAAAACATAAACATGAAATAGACATACACCTGTATTCCCCAGAGGGAGTAGGCAGAGTACACCCACGTTTTTTCGACTATGTCATTGCCATGCACCGGGCACGATTCCAAATTCCGTGCTGCTACTGAGAATTTCCTAATGGAAAAACCCAATAATACTTTGTCCGACTCGAGGATCCGGGATGCTACCACTTGACAAACGAGGCAGTCAAAAATTAAGAGTTTTATAAAATGATGCAATGATGAAAAATAAAATATAAGCCGTGTTTAAGCTTCATCGAAAGATACGGAGGCGGACGTTACGCTACAATGTGCTCGCACCTTTACAGCTGACTCACCACAGTGAAGTAAGTAATGGCGCGGAACGTGGACTAAATTACACCGCGCGGCTTTACACTGAACCTTTTTCAATTGATATACGACATTATAAATATCGACAGGATAATGAGAAAGTGATATTATGAATATCATCCATTTTTGGTCTCACTTACGTAAGTTCTCATCTCATCTTTATCGCGCAAAATTAGGTACAGTAGGTACGCGCCACGGCTGTGAACTTAGCTATGGTATGGATTTTTTCACGGAATATTCGCATTTGCATCGCATCGCTGAACGAGCTATAATACTTTGTACCTCACCAAATTCGGGTAAAACGGATGAAAATAGACGCGCACTGTACTCCGTAGGGCTAGGCAGAGGTTTCAACACCCATATTTTGCCAGTGTGTAAGTCTTTTGCAACAGAGAACATATTTATAGCCATGTACTGGGCTCAGATTCAGATTCTAATATGCTGCTATTCAGAGAAATTCTCAGCTTTAAGTACTTCTAGATTATGGAATCAGTCTATGAAAGCAACAAACATGAACCTGAATACTTTTTATACAAAGGTTATTCTTTTATTACTAGTAAGTTTCTTAATTTTCAAAGATTCTTTTAACAAATCCTGAACTTTTTTACGAAACCTCTAATTTTATATCTTTAGATATAAAAATGTCTCATTCAATCAAAGTTTATATCTATAAAAACTCACAAAAGCCGAAAAGATTATTTAATCCCTAGTCTTGAAGTAATCGAAAAGTTATTGTCGTCAAACAAGTCACATAGCAAGTAGCACTTATTTTTCTTAATTAATTAAAACATAAAAGCAAATAACTTATTAAATTTAAATGAAAACACACTTCAACAATTGAATTGAGCTGTGAAACATCAATTTGTTAATTATTTTTCACCTTTTGATGTTATATAAAAACATACGGAGTTCAGTCATGTGGAAAATTTCGTTTCACAATGGTTCGTTCAATTAAATTGAAGCACTTAAGGGTTAATTGATCGAAAAATAATTGTATACACCTAGAATTTACACGATGAGCAAAGGATTTGTGTCATCAAAGGTACTCAACCTTTCAAATAATTAAACAACGGATTTTGATCACACATTTTTAAATACATTTAATTAAATTACTTAACGTCCTTCTACATAGTATTTACATAAAAACGTACTAATTATTATCTTATGTTTTCGAGAGTAGGTAGACTGGGTACGATTGAAACACGTCATGATTGAAACAACTTAAATTTCTACTAAACTATTGTACCTACCAGTACGATGCGACGTTCGTTAATACGTCGGACATGTTCGGTTTTGTGGCCAGTGACGCGCGGGGCTGCAACGGAGACACAGGCGCGTACACGTAGATTCGAAAAATTTCGCGCCCAAAAGTAAGTATTCATTATCTTTTGTTTTCCGTGTTATCAGACTCAAATTTTGTGTTTCAATGATTTTCTTATTTTAAATGTATAGTTTAGCAATTCAGAAAGGTTTTTCTTGTATGAATAAGACGTGCAGACGTTCTAATGACGAAATAATAACCTTGAAAATGAGAGATATGAGAGGGGTACGTTTGAAACAGCTTCTCTGGGGACGAATGAAACATTTCAGCCATTCCGGTGTTTCAACCGTCCTTAACTTTTTTTAAAATAAGTAGGTACCTACTGTATCAGCACATTATCAATATTTTTTAACATTTTACTATAGAAACTGGCGTAATAGACTGAATAAATTTTTTTTCTACCTAAAAAAATTTATAAATAAATGATCCGCCTTTCCAGGGTGCCTCTGGAAAAAAGAGTGGGTTCGATTCCCACACAGGACATAAATTTGTGTGATGAATGATAGTTGTGTCTGGGTGCATCTTGTGTCCGTGAGTAGCATGCTAGTCATCCGCAAAGAGTTATTTCAAAGTGCGTGAGTAGGTAGTCTTTTTTTTGACTAATATTAAAGAATTTTAGGTTTTTTACCTATTACCTACAAAGTTTTAAGGTACCTATATCTGTTTTTATTAAGTATTTACTTCTTTCTAGATGTCCAGAAAACGTAAGCACACCACAGAACGTAGTTCGTTTTAACAGGGAGATCATTCAAAAAGGCCATTAAATTATAAAATTGAGTTCCTATTATTTAGCAGGTAAATAATTATTTAAATAAAAAAAATGATTGTTATAATTGAAACATTGTTATGATTGAAACATATTTGTTTGTATGAAAAGTTATAAACTTTATTTTCATTGATAGAAGCTATCCCAGCTTTTTGATTTATCAAAACTATGTTCATTATGTAAAATATTAATGACTAGTACTATTTTGATCTGATAACAATAATTAAAATTTTAAAAATAGGTTGATTAACACATGTATACTGTTTTAGCGATATTATGTTTGAAATATTTATCGTTTTTCTGTTTGACTGTTCACGATCTCATGAAATATTTGTAGTTAAGTCGTATGATTAAATCTTAATAAAAAATATATGACTGTTTCTTAGATATTTAGAGTGTTTCAATTAATCCTACGTACTGTTTCAAATGTCCCCTATATGGGGTCAAATGAACCACATTTCCCGGTCCTCGTTAACTACCATTATTAGCATAACTATTTAAGCTAGAGGTAAAGATAATATATCAAACAGAAGCCAAATTATGTTACTTGATATAGTAAATATGTGTGGTCGGTAAGTATTATAGATATTTCACTACACCCTATTAAAGTAAACTTGTTTCAACTGTACCCACTCTACCTACTAAAACATCATTTTAATGAATTCTATCGCGAGTTATTTATTCAACTTATATTTGGAAGGCTTTGAAGTCTGCCTGACAACCACGAAGACTACGAAATCTTCGAAACGTTAAGGTAATAGTTTAATAAATTAAACGCGAAAGTATTTATTAAAAAGTTGTTTTATTACTGAATATTTTTCTCACTTTAAAATTTCTTATACGATCTTTCATTGACATACATGATCAATTTTTTCTTTTTGCTACCATTTACTTATTTTTTCCAATCACTCAAAAGTACCTAAGTACTTCCCCTTTCCGACAATTATTTCCAATTGAAATGTTCTGAATACGCCTTTTATTCACAGAAAAGGATCCGAGTGATTCCTTTAAACAATTTCCTCAGAACCCTCCTGCAGAGTTTTATAAATACACTGATAACAGCACACATGGAGCGCTGCGAGATGAACTCAAACGTGTTCAGGACAGACCCTTTGATCTCCGTTGACCCTCCTCCCAGTAGCCCACTTCAACGATATTATCTTGTTTTTTATCCCAACGACGATTTACGACGCAAATGAATACTAAAAATTCTCGGCAAAAAATTCTTCCATAAATTTTGAACACTTTATCCCTTGCTGCTTTGTCAATAAAGGTCCCACGATCTCGCTCCGGGCACCATGTTTTGGAATATTTTGAATTGTTTTAAGAAATTTGAAATAAAACGTTTTAAATTAATTGATTTTAATTGTGAAACGAGGGAAGCTTTGGGCCGTGGATCCAAAGATTTTTGTTTAATTACAATTAAAACAAAACGGATTTGGAAATAATATAAATCGAGTAGTATTAAACTGTATTAGAAGTCCGCAAAACAAGAATCATAAAAAAAAGGCTTCCAAATCCCGACTCAAGAATTGCTATAATGTCAAGTTAGCTAAAGCGCTACATTCCTAGTCCCAGTACATTCACAAACACTTTGCGACGCTCATCTTCAGCAACTTCAACCGCAATTCAAATTGTGTTTTTATCGATCCCTCTGCGGTTTTCCCGACTTGCAAAATGTTCGGCCACTAGCAATGTTGCCTCGCCAAATAATTTTCTAAGCAAAAAAGCTAATCTTGGCAACATTTTCCCGTACCCTTTTGTTTCTAGCGATATTCATACGTTGTTTACCTGGGTGATGTTCTGTAAAGTAAAATGACTATAGTATTCGTTCAATCGTCCATTTTATTCGGTGCGTGAGGAATTTAGAATATTCTTTTGTATTTTACCCTGGCTGTCGTGCCATTGTTTGGTTGTAGAGTTGAGTTGAAAATGTTTTAACTTACAGTTCCAGGGATTCATTCAAATTTACATTCACTACAACGTATTCATATCGTATCTTGAAATTGACTGCTAGTCAGATTTCACCCCAACAGTTCCGGTAGATACTTACTTAGATTAGGATTAGGAACTATCTGTCTAGAATCTCTCAAAGTAGTTAATTCTAAATAACATTTGCTTTCGCAGAACACCGAACATCTAAGTTGGAAACATTCCTAGAATAAACTTAAAATTGTTTAAACAATTTTGTTTACAAATCATCGAAATATAGACGCTGTTACTCAGTTATTAAAGATATATTTTGATTGGTCAGCTGTCAGCTAGAAACTAAAAACTTATTAATTTTTTATGAATTTTCACGTGTAAACTAAGAGTTTTATTTTTTCAATATTATTTACTGCTATACGAGTAATATTGCCATCAATATTAATTGCTTTACTTATAAAGATACAAACCGTGTTTTGTATTTTCTTTTCTGTATTCTAATCTCGCTATAACAAAGTCAGTACCCTCATAAAATCCTGACAACTGATTTAACTTTAAAATATCGTATCCCTTTGGGTTGCGGAGGTCAGATAGGCAGTCGTTCCGTGAAAAACTGATAATTAGCTGCATCTGGTTAGATTAGAAGTCGACCCCAACGAAGTTTGGGATTAATAAGGCTAGGAGGATGATGATGATATTTTAATCTCGCTAAAGATTTCATTTCACACAATCCCTGAGTAAATATCGCGTTACCGGACCTGAAGCCATTTAGTTTGCGTTTTTTAAAATGAGTGTTGATATTTATTTATTTCATTGAGTAACTTTAAACAATAGATTTTCGACAGATTACACATACAAGAACAGAAATAAGAAAATATGTTTACAATGTTTCTTTTTTTAATTGTAACAGTCGTTGTCAACCAACAGCACAGTGGGTTAATTGTAGTCTGAACACGATCTACATGTACTATAACAATAAAAACCTTCCTTTTTGTAACGTTGCGTGGAAAGTCCTCGCTTTTATTCTCTTTGTTTCCAATTCCGCAGTTCCGAATAAAAAATGTTTCCTGCACCCGAAAATCGTTGTACTTCCCATGCTTACCATATTCTCAATAAAAAATCACTCTTAACAGGTTTTACACGATTCATTCCATTCGATTGGCGCCGAATGAAGAACGAACGGTATCTAGCTCGTATCTATTCACTCGTACGGAGATTTCTCGGGACACTCCAATGTCGGGATTGATCCGCTTCGATTGATATTGCTCTGTGTCAAGGAATATTTTTTTCTCGTCCTGTTCATCGTTTATGATTGATATGTATCGTACGTGATTTGTTGCGTAACGAGAATCAAAGATTTGCGGAAATGTAAATTATTTTTTATTTGATTCACACGTATCCATGTCACGGATTTTATTGTTGTTTCTGTTTGTGTAGTTCTGTCAGATGTTTTATTTATGCTTCAATCAATATTGGCTTTTCTAAATGTTTTAGTGGAATTGAAGTGGACATCTGTTTTGTGTAAATTGATTCGATCGTCGGCTGATAGGAAACAGATCTATGTTTAGCAAACTAATAAAAAATAGACTCTAGATTTGTGAAACATTAGATTTTAACTAAATTACGGGCTATTTAATCTATGCAATGTTTTCTATTGTGATTTTTATACAACAAAATATATTTGACTTTTATTTTCAACTAAAAAAACATTTAAGACGTCTCGAAGAATTTCTATTATTTCGTGTGATAAAAATATTTTTTTGCTTTCTTACGAGTATGTAAATTACGTCTAAGGGCACGCGTCTAAACACTTAGTAACTGAAATTCGACGTGTGTGCCATAGACATGCAAAGTATGTATTTACTATGTCTTATAAACAACAAAAATTCAGTAGATATATTATATTTAAAACTAATATTACAAAAACCTTTCGATCCCACTGACATCGTGGATAAGACGATGAGTCAAAGTGCTTAGAGGTTCAAATATCCAGAAAATTTTAACTACTTATGAGGTAGAAATAGTCAATAATTTAAGATATTAATTATCATATTAATTAATTGTAAACATAATATTGAACATGATGATTTTCCAAACTGACGTCATCATCAATTTCAAAATAATTGATATTATTTATCCTACACGTTAGTAAAAATATATTAGAAGCGATTTAATATTTAATAAATTTTAATGATAATATTGTTGATAGTTTTGAAACAAATCTAATTATAATGTAATTAAAACTGGTTTCATTAATTTAAAAAGTGTATATTAAAAGAAAATAACTTAGTAAAACGTTATTAAACTTAGTTTAACAGATGCGACTGTTGAGACTTGTATAAAGGAGTACCTACTCAAGACAAACAAATTAGGTACCTACTCTGTTACCTCCACTTGTATTTTGTTTTAGTTTCAAGCTTGACGGGACCTTTCTGCAAACTTATGTAAAACTTCTAAATTATTCATGGTTACTATCACAGGTACGTTTTCACTTACTGCATAATTAACTATGGATCATATCACTTTGGTCTGCTCACATTCTATATTTAACAAACTAAAACCCGTGAATTCTCACACCCTCTCGCTACCAACTCACTTCATGTTCCCGTTTACTAGAATTTTATGTTAAACCTCTGCTCCACAACGTATTCTATTTTTTCCATCTCATTCTGAACGCGCAATAGAACGTGTTTTTTGAGATATTTCCATTCTGGATAGTGGGGGTCTTTGTTTTATTTCCCGAATAGAGTAAGTTATGGCCGGGGTTTAAGGGAATATTTTAGCGAGATTCTCAGCGAAATCGCAAGATTCTTTATCTGTTAAATTTGAAGCTACTTTTGTTTAAAACTTCCAAGAAATGAAATATTAATTTATTATAAAAGTGCTCGGAGTTATCATTTAAGTATTTTTGTCTCGAAATATAAATTAGTTTTTAAGTAATTAATTTAGTTCAACCTCTGTGTAATATAAATATTACCGCAGACTACTAATTACAGATATTACTTTGATAAAAACCCTTTTAGAGTCACTATCAACGTAATTAGAACAAAGGTTCGACGTGCTTATGAAATATAACGAGTTAATTAAATACGTGCAGAAAATAATAATATCATCGACACAGACTCATTTATAAAATGTTATCTCAATAAAAGCTAAAAGTTTTCTACTTCATAAAGTCAAATCTTTAAGACAAGTAAACTTGATGACATTCACTTCATAAAAGTTAAAAGTACGCAGTAAATGGCAGTAAAAGTTATTTCTGAATTTATCTTAATTTGGCAAAAGCCCAAACTGAGGCAATAAATTTTAAAATACATTATAATGTTTGAAATATTTTTCACGTTTATAGTTAGCACTTACCTCCGCTGGGTATTGAAGCTGTGGTGGCTACGCAGAAGCAGTGCAGCAGCAGTGATAGAAGCATCTTGGTTGTCATGGCAACGCAGACCACACTCATGTTCGCCTCATCGTCGTTGATATTGGACCCCAGGCTTGCCACTCATTTCGTTTTCCCTTTCATTGTTCACTATGACAGTTACATCACTGTAGGGTGGAGTCTGAAACAAAGATAAAATTATATTAAACAATGTAAAATTTGCATTATATTTACACAAAGTTTATAACATTTTGATACGAAAAAAATTGTGTGTCGTTGGTAAAATAGAGCTGCTAAACATCATAAAAAAATGCTGTTCGTTAGTAACAGAATCACTTGTTCAAAATATTCGTAATATTCCCAATAAGGATAAGGGGTAAGAAAAATTAAAAAAAAAAACAGGAATTTTAAAAATTTGGAAAAGACTAAGAAGTTCTTTTTCTACGGGACTTCAATTTATTAAAATTGACATTACATATATTAGACAGAACAACGTCAGTTCAGCTACTATATGTAATACATAAAAATTAATATTTGTTAGTTTTTATGCGTTTTTATACTATTTCATATAAACATCACTAAACATTGCTATTAACATGACGTATCAACAACCAGTAATGTAATCATTAGACCATTAGTTAGTGCCAGCAGAGTGTGTAGTTAACCGAGTGATCATTTCGACCAACTTGATGCTAACCAGTGTTAATTGATGACGCTTAAGCGCAACTGTTGTAATGAACTCACTTTGTGTAAGCTTAGTTATCTCACAGTTAAGTATAACCTCAGTGATATACTAGAGATAGGATACTTAGGACATGTTGTACAGTCCATCAATAGGTATTATATACTAGGTAAATTAAAACATGGAACAGAATTTTTCTAAAGTTATCTGTCAGGTTCAATTTCATTTAATTTTTCCAAGGCACTTCATGGCTGCATGGTATGTATTAAAAATCAATATATGATCGAATACTTCTCATTTCTATCGCAGTAAGAGAGCTTATCCCAGTAGAACAAACTAAATAAACCGAGATTGGACTCACTCGGTCTACAGAAAGTCTAACTTTCTACCTTTCTTTGTTCGTCGACATTGCACTGCGAGCACCTATCAATAGTAGATAAAATTTTATATCAGCCTGAAAAGCCAGCCTTGAAAAGCACTGAGGAAATTCACGTTTTATAAAACCTGAACGAGAAAAACAACCCACTATATTGCAATACTTTGTTAAAAGTTAAGACGCCGTTTGGCATAGAACAACCTAACTTAGAGACTTTTCAACGGAAATATTTACGTGCACCAACACAAAAAAAAATATCTACACAATTATGTATGAAATGTATACATCGTCAACGATACAATATATTAAAACAAAAATAATACCTATAAGTATATAATAATATAAGTAAACACACAACGTTTTCCAACTTATATTAATCAGAATTCTGAATAGATCGGAAATGGTTTTAGTAACATGACAGTGGACGTCAAACATGTCATAGCCCAGAACCATTACTAATATTAATAATTCTGACGTCACACATTCTGACGTCACACACTAGCTTCACTTGATCATAAGGTTTTCTGTTTGGTTTCAGGTAAGTGTAAGAGTCAACTAATGATTCGACAAAGGTCACAAACTAGCAGCGATGTTGAACTGCCACCAGAAGGCAGCAACCTGATGCTGCTTCAATCGTGGCAAATTATCACCCACTGAAGAAAACCTTGCCGCCAAGCGATGTTATCGTATTTCGGCGTGATGTTTTTTGAAACCTTTCTGGGGGACGATTCTGTTCAATACCATCCAACTTTCATCCTACTGCTTGAAAGGTATGATCTATCATAGACCACAACACCGCTTCTCTCACATGAATTCATGGTCAATCAATTGGTTTTTTTATACTTAATAAAATACTGAGCTGATCTAGAAACATTCATTGTGTTGATTATATAATTATAATTGACATAAAATATGAAATTGATATCATTCATATAATATATTGCAGGAACAAATGATCCATGTAACTCAAATATCAATAGTAGGAGCTGTTCGTTACCTAATTTCAGGAATTACCAATTCCCAAAACCAGTATAATAGAAGTCCGATATAATGGAGGGTACCACACCCACGTACCTCCAATTTAGTGAAACAAAGTAAAGAGATCAATTAATTAACCGTTCTATTGGATGGCTAATGTTCTGGTTTCAAGATTGATGGGTTTTGCAGGAGAAATTATGTTACTATTTATGGAATAATAAATGTTAATACTTTCTTTTAATATAGAACGTATAGTCAAATTCTCATTGAAAAAATAAAAATTAGGATAAAAATTGACATCATATTTTATAAAATGCTCACGTCGTCATCGCTGCCCGGTGATGCCTGTTTTGGCCCTATATTTTGGCTGTACATAATACTATTTATTATAATTTAGTAAAAGTAGGATTCGCTTTCTTTGCTCCGCTTCGAGGTTACCTTTTTCTTTTTACTTAAACAAAGTTGTTAGTGTTTGTTAGTGAACCTATATAAAATTGCTTATAAATGGTTTACATTACAGTAATATTATAATAATTAGAGCAGTCTCAAAATCAAAATCCTTAATGGCGTCGTAAACAGTTAACCTTACATCTACTTTACGTCACACAAAGGAATATCGCGAACACAAAGACGATCGTAAAACAATGAAACGTCCATTCCTACATTCGAAACAGAACATTACCTGCCCATAACATTATCGGCGCCATAAAGATCCTCGTTGTACCAAATACGTATAGCAAATGCTCGCAATTTACTTTATTGCAGCCTACGTATCTCGGCCAATACTTCGTGACCTGTCAGCGGGCGAACTCTCATCCGTTTCTTTTCCGTGTAATCTGGGTTCAAGGAGGCAGGGAGGGTCAATGTAGTTTGGTTGTAGGTATAGGTATCGTGAGCTCGTTCCGCGACAATTTTTTTCAAGCCAAATTCAGTGCACGAGATCTCTATTTGTCAAACATGCCCCGGGGGGCCGTTGGTGCCACGCAGAGTGTCGCCATTGCTCGGCATGTAAACGAGAACAGTGCGATGGTGTGACGTTACCATAAATTTTGGAAATGTTACGCGTAATAACATTATATCGCCCGCTTAATTTTCAGTGCTTCAAATGTTATAAGTCACTCGCTTGAATGTTTCGTGTCAACGCGTCTGGTTCACGTATCATATCAAATACACAAGCATTCATTTTGTCAGTTAAACACTATTTTCAATTTACATTTCCTGAATTAAAGTAAAGCTAGTTACAATATTTTATTACGCACGTGGACCGAACACATAAAGTTTATTATTTTTAGTAAAGGTAAAAAAAATTGTACAAATGAAACCGTGTATTTTGTTTTTACACTATTTTCTAGACCAGCTAACGCTAGCGAGCGTTTTTAAATTCCACCAGAGAACGGCACAAGTGAGATTAAAACCTAAGACTTTCTGATTAGATACACCAGCCGTTTTGTTTTGCGTTTATTCGAAGACGTAGAAATGTCGCATCCTCTTATCAATTACAATATTATTATTGTATACAATAACATTATTATATTATCATATTATTTAGTTGCCTTAATAATGGGCTGTGTCACCGCTTACAAAGGTTGGTTAAGTGACATTTAGTAATCCTACAGATATCATTATATCTAGTAGTTAATCCTTTCCGCAGACTGTGAAAGAGGCCCTAAAACATTAAATATTATGTTTAATGCGATGTGAGTAATTAAATATAGTAATTAATAATGGTAAGTGACGTCCATATTATTAAAGCAATTACAAAATTTAATTTCGCTATAAGTACAGAATTATGTGGTATTTAAAAACCTTTATAACAGTTCCAACAAGTTCCTACAATTTGAAAAAGAATTGTAATTTAAACAGGAAAGACGACCGTCTTTTTCTAAAAATATAATTTCCCCACAAACTTACAAGTACGTCTGCTCTCTTGTGAAATTTAAAAACGCTAGCGTTAGCTGTTCTAGAAACTTGTGTAAGAACAAAATGCACGGTTTCATCTGTACAACAATTTGTTTCCGGGAGCCAGAGGATGTTTTTTCTGTCTCTTGTTTCACTAATTAGTAAATTAATGTTCTAATGTAAAAAAAATGTTTGAGCCAAAGTCTTCTCACGTAAAGTTTCATTAGAAAAAGTATCATTAAAAGTACTTGACCTTGTTTATTTCACATTTAGTCATCACTTAAAATATTTCACAGTATATTATATTAATTATGTATTATTAAAAATAACCTAATCATGTTAAAAAGCATGCTTAACTTCATTAATAGCACTCAAGGTTTTTCCTGTTCTTATCCTTGTAATCTTATATCGATTTCCGTTTGGCTTAAGTGAATTATCGAGTAGATAAACATCTTAAAAGCTTTCTGATTACAGTCAAGTTACCGTTGTCTTAGTATAAGAGCATTAATATGTCAAACTTCAAAGCCGGAGGCGGCGCACTCCTTTGTCGCAGCCGAATAATTAACATAGTTTACGATCAATTTCGAATTCATCCATAACGCACACACAACGAATCGATTCTCAACTGAAAACCCTATTTACAACGAAGATTCTCTATCTAGAAGATAATGAAAGACAAACTTTGATAAGAGACATCCATTATTGAAGAAAACTATGTCGTACCGACGCGTTTTTTATGAATATTGCTTGTATTTTATTAAAACTTACCTTATATCTTTCAGAATGATATTCTAACAAAACTAAAGTTTTAATGAATTCTATCTACTCCAAAATTAAATGTGATTCAACACTTTGGTTGTCATATTTACGAAGGATTTTATAAATTGTCTGACTACTTCGTTAAAGCCAGAAAACTTTCGCTTAGCTTTGCAATTAGCTCTTATTTTCAGGGAGATAGGTATTATTATGGCAGAAGAATTGCTGCTTAGTTTTGTCTCTACGTACCTTAACTGCCATTGCCAGATTAAAGTGACATTAATTAATTTCCAAATGGCTGGAATACCAAGCGAAACAATATCGCAATCAAGTGACATTGGAGTGACCGCAGCGTCGTCGTGGCTGAAACTAATACCATAATTCTGTAGCGCAGCAACATTGATGACCGGCGGCGTCCGTCGGGGCGAATTGTGCGATGACCTCCTCAATCCCTGCCTAATCTCTATCCAGATTACAATCCGACCAGCCTATTTGTACATTAAGTGGGCCTCACCCATTAGTTTGAAGAGGCTCGTGATTAAATCGATCCGTGAGTGAGTTTGGCACTAATCTGACGATAAATTTATTTTGCTCACAAACTTGTTGCAAACACGTATAAATTGTTCAAGTATTATTGTTTGGAGACATCGTTTACTTGAATTAATTTTCATGCGATAAAGTACTCAGGAATTTGTTACGTTTAGATGAAACGGCAATTTTAATAGTAAATAAAGTGATTTAGATATACGTACGTTAATATATCTAATTTTTATTATTAGTGTTGAAATGCAAATAAGCTATTTGGTAAGCCTAAATGGCACCTTACACTCGATTATACTACATGTATTTTGCTTTTTGGAAAATAAATTAAAAGAAAATTTAATTATTTGTAAAGAAACATATAGATATAGGATAAGTAAGTTTGATGTACCTATAGAAGACAAATTTTGAATGACCTAATTTATTAACTAATCCAGTTAATAATTAAATTTACACGATAAACATTATAAAAGAGTTTTACGTTCGATTCACTTCATAATCAAACACAGGACTACATATCCTACAGTTGTGCTAGGTACTACAAAACTAACGTGACGAGTTAAATCACATTGCTAAGCTTAATATCCCAACACGGTTTGTGCTGAGTCGGACGCGTGCCAAAGCCAGATTATTGTTAGTCGCCAGTAGGTCTTTGCACCAATCGCCACTTGGCACCAACCCCGTACACACCACTTTTCTTTTATTTCATCTGTCAACAGTAATTTATAAAGTTCGTAACTTTAATAATAAAATACTTTTCCTAAAATGCTACGGCAATGCTGTTTAACAGTTTATTTGCAAAAAAAATTGCTTTAGTAAATCCAATAATTTCAACGCTACGTAAGCCTTAGATATGTTACATTTCACGAAAAAGTACGGAAACGTAAATGCCAGGTTTTATTATTATAAAGTAATTCAAAGCCGCACCAAACGTGTGAATAAAACCATTAAAGCAACAAGAACACTTCACTTTAGCGGTGTCCTAGCGTTCATTAAAGGGTGGAGTACCTCAAGGCGGCGTAATGGGGCCGCTACTTCTCCCCCTTGTTATCTCATACGATGCCTCCTTTGTGCGACCGTATTGTATACACTGTTACTTGTATCTGTCCTGTTAGTCCCAGCTCCACCTGCAGATCGTTAGGGCCACATGGTTACCGCATTGTTTGTATTGTACAATTAGTTTAACTGAACTGTTTTGAGTTTGTAAGTTCAGCGGTACTTCGTCTGTTTCCATTACAGATTTGATTTTGTAATGTTTGTTAGTCATGTGTAATGTTTGCCTGAGTTTCGTTTTATACATTTGTTTGTGTATTTACTTGTTACTTACAAGTTAGAACAATAAATTGATTACTGAAGTTTTGCAATTTTGTATGAGTATTTAACTAAATTATCTTATTTAGATAATAATAAGTCCATCAATGAAAACAATAATAATAATAAACTAAGTAGCCCTCTGACTTGGTAGATATATTTTGTATTTTATTATTTAAGAAGAATTTTAATTGTATTGTTTCTGGAAATGAAATAATAATGATTTGTATGAAAATATTTATTTTAAAATATATTACCACAATTCAACTTTAGTATTCGATATGACAAGCCTTGCTCCCATCACATTAAACGATAAAAATATGGAATAAATCTCACCGGTATCGAAAATTCCATCAACATTTCATACATTTAACATCTGTTTCCATTTCATTGACCGATGCAAAGAGCATTATTTTGATCAAACGCAGACGAGCATTAACACTGCGGAGATAAAATAAATAATTTCCAAGGCGCGATAGAAAAGATGATGTCAATAATTTATTATTTTCGTTTCCTTTTAAAACGATGCCATTAGCGTCCCGTTGAGTGCTTCCCTCTCGCGCTCGAATATTATGCTTCTAAAGAGAATTTTCTAGAACAACACCGTTGCCGTGAGAATGTCTAAATTTTATCTTGCATTAAGTAAATCGGGCTTTTGCGAGCAGCGCTTATCAAATTTGTCTGACTGCCCACCAATGTCAAAGATAAATGTATGTTTGATCGGATATCAAATTTTCGCTTCCAAGTCTAGAAGTCTTTCCTTTGTCACAGGCGTGAGTAATGATGATGAGTGTAGCAATTTGTTCTTCGCTTTTTTCTTCATATTTTTGCGTTCTTTGATAAAACAGTTCCAACGAATCAGAAATTCTGTACGACAGTTATATTATTTTATTGGAAAACTAGATTAATTTTCTTGGATTTTATTCAATGGTTGCTTTAAATAAAACTGTATTACTGCCAAAACGTAAAGACCGAAGATGTGTAAAAAAGTAAGTAAGAAATTTGTACAAGCCACTCAAATAGCCTATATCTCTCGTAACTGCATTATCCGATAGAGGCTCACCCGCTGAAAGAGAATCCAAAGTGGCTCTAATGAGACCAACACAAAGGCTATCAAGTTGTACAGTGAAAAGGTCGCGGTGACGTAACCGCTCTAGTGCTTCTTATAAAACGTCGATTACCGTTCAAGCGTTCCCATTGTACTAAACCCTAAAATGGCCCGAGGCTGTTGGTAGTGCGTGGGACCATTATCGCTGGCGCTTTTTGTCCCCTCGTCCCTTTTTTGCCCGCGGTCCCGTGTAAGACAGATACGGAATGGGTAATAATTGGAGTTAAAACCTTTTTTGTTGGTGTCGTTTTGGATTTTAATGTGATTTCAGTCCTTTTAACTCGTTCTCTTGATTTCATTTTACAAGTCATTAGCCTGTATCAATTGTTACATGGCGTATGGGCAATTACATTCCTTTAGGCTTCGTGCAAAGAAATTCCTGTTCTATTCTTTGATGATAAAATTATGAAAATGTTACAATAATTTTTGGACCTTCAAATTAAATAATGTCTTTTATTGTAACGAGAATTTTATCTATATGTTCGCTTAAATTATATAATAACCTTATCTCCACACCCATTCACTAGTCGTAAAATCGGTGATTTTTCTAAATTGAATTTTCATCGATGCCGTTACTACTTCTTTTAGCTTCATTTTGTACTAAATTGATTTTGTACTAAATTGATTTTCTCTTTGGACTGTCTCAGATATTAGTCACACGTGAGACTTCTTAGTACAAAGTCCCTGGTTTGATTACCAGGTTGGGCTAATAATGTGTTATAAGGTTTTTCTAAGGAGATATTTTTGGTAACAGCACGGATTCTGGAGCTGAGCCAAAAATTGAAGTTGCAGTGTAACTTAACTGGCAAAATGTTGATGTTAATCACCTCTGCCAAACTCCTCGGGAAAATACGGGTTTTGATAATATAAAGGATTTTTTTATTAGTTACAGAAAATAATATCTCAAGTATATCTAAAGGAAAACAAAATTAGAAAATAAAATGTGACTGGGATCTCACATTTTGTGAAGCATATAATTTACCGCATTTTTATAGCTGGAGCGGAGATTTAACTAAAATGCACAGATATCCAGCCATGTTTTATCTGAAAAAAGATCAACAAAACGAATATAGAATGTGAACTCGGGCTTATCTGCTCCGTTTGTAAATGAACTAAGGCCCGTTGTAAAACAGGATTAAAGAGATTCAGCTAAATTTTGTTGAAAACCGTTTTTCTTTTGCGTTTTTATCCGGCTGAGTTTTGTAAAGAAATATGTGTAAATAGTAGTAGGGTGCACCTCATTACTGCGGGACCCGGCCCGGGGAGGGGGGGACATGAAATTAATTTACGACCTAATACAACAGTGCTGTTGTATGTACGGTTTTGTTGGAAGTTTGAGACGGACAGCGAATGTGTGAACTGCGGCAGTCTTGTTATCTTGTAGTGTAATGAAACATAAAAACTAGGTATATTATTATTTTTGAGAATATTTGGTAAACAAACCTAAAAAAAAATATTTTTAAAAAAGGCTTTTTATTCTTTTTATCATTTGGTTGATAAACAACCTACGGTCAGAGTTTAATATATTATTCATAGACCTGTGACAGGGCTTCATGGTCCTTTGAACATATTTTAGGTGTTTTTTGGCTCAGTATACGTTCCTTCAACGTTATAAGCAGTTGAAATATATTTATTAAATAATTTATGACACTCATGATTTGAAAAGTCAGTGGTTCATGTCTTGGGTTTGAACCTTTATCTTAGCAGCAAGAAAGCTATTATTGCTATAACATGCTTTTTCGTTAAAAAAAACTGTTGAAAAGGTCAACATTTTATTCGTAAATTAAAAGCACGTTCCGACATTATTTGCGTAGCCACCCTCTCTTATTAAGAGATCATGTTAATAGTTTCTTCAGTATCGAGTTAACTCAACTTTAGGTAATTTATATCAGTAGTTCATCTACAAACTGTATACTTGCTGTTATAATAATAATTTATGTTTATAAGTACGTCGGATTACTTTGAGTAAGTTCACAAAGGTGTTTGTTATCCTGGTAAAACTGTTTGCTGGTTTCATACTTCAAAATGTTATTTATATTAATTTATTTTATATTTAAATTATTTGTAAAAGTTTAGGGTATAAAATATTCGTTTTTGAGTTCTTATTCACGTATTTTGCGCGTGCCCGATGCGCTAGGTTTTGGACTTTGATAGTGTCGGTTGTACGCGCGGTGTCCGCGCGTCTTTCTCAGTTACGATTACAATAACAAACGATTAGCACTCAGTATGAGGAACACAATTTTTTTGGGAATTTCGCAAACTAGTATATTCTACAGGTTGTTCGTTAGGTTACATACACAATAATAATGCTTCAGATCCCCATACGGAGCAACATTGTCAGATGGCTACTTATGGCTCAAATCCCATCGCTTACGCCTTGCGCCGTATCTTTCATCTCGGATAAACAAGTCAGCGAGTCTCGAAATTTTCTAAAGCCCCCGTTAAATAAAGTTTAGAGCCTTTCTAACGTTTGGGCGGTGATTTTGAATTTAATTTTTCGGCTTGGTGTTGCCCATCAAAAGAATAAGTAATGGCTCATTTTCTATTATATTTTTTTGACAAAATGAGCTGTTGACGATTGCGAGTTGTTGTTAAAAGATGCCTCTTATTTATGTTGTTGGTTTGACTTGGCCATTTAACAATAATTATAGCGTATTTTTATATGCTATAGATACTTACATAAACTTAGTTCGAAATCTAGATAAACAAGGTCGAAAAACCGCTAGCTTATGTTGTAAATCTAAAACTATAAACTATTCAAATTGTCCAGAGAGATTGACTAAGTCGGCGGTTCCTTTTACTAGGTTTTTGATCAAAGGCATCATGAATAGAATAATGGGGTTTGGTTCGATCACATCGCTTGCTCTCTCCCTAGCTTCCATTTTAACCTAACCGAGTAGTAGGTACCCTGAAATCGGATTTCGCAGAAAGGTACCAGAAATATTCATGTATCTGGCGCTATATCGGGCTTGCGTTTTTCTAAACCGTGCTCGCAAATACTCGCATTGTAGGTGCACTCGTATTCGGTAACGTTGACTAAGTGCAGCCGGCAGCGGCGACCACAGCGCTGCGCTGTCGTGCGGAGTGCGCCCGCACTTTCGTACGTACGTCACTGAAGGCAGTCTGATTAAGTCTGTTTTGTCTTTTTGTATATAAAAGAGAGTTGTAAAGATAAAATTATTTGGTTTGAAAGAAATATTTTCACCTTAAAGTCATATGCTGAGATAGCACACGTTTTGGCTATATATTTTGTTTTACAAGAGTTTACGTTTGATGTATGTACGTAAGTCAAAATAAATACCATGCAAAAATGTCACTGTCAATCGAAAATGCCGCTGTCAATTAAAAAATGCGCTTAGGAAACCAAAGTGAATGAACGAAACCTATGGCCAATGGCAAACCAAAGGCGCGGTCAGGATGCGGTGCCCGCGCACCTTAAGTGTCATTTATATATTGTTATAGTCTTGTCTCACTGAAGAATTCCAGAGAGTCCTTAAATACGAGTCCATGTCAATTCAATACTTACAAGAAAAAGTCATTAGGTAGAATATTATCACATCTGTCTATCCGTTCGTAAAGAGGCGTGATTAAGTTACACAATTTCTAGGAACACGTATTTCAAGTCGCATAAACTGCGATAATAGCATCCATCGTGTAACTAAACCTTATCTAGATGTAGAACGGCACGTGCTACACGTGATTCAATAGTTCCACCTATATGGCTTACAATTAACCGGTTAATATGTGTACTGGATGATATAACCAGGGCCGCAATGAGTACTTGATCAGGAATGTGAGTGCTATTTTCCTAATAAGAATAATCGTAAGTCTCAGTCAATTTTCTTAAGAGTAGTAATTTATGTGTAGGTATGGATTTTTATATTGTTTTAATAAGAATATGGTATTTTGTGT
Organism: Protodeltote pygarga; assembly: GCA_936450705.2. Lineage (NCBI taxonomy): Eukaryota > Metazoa > Arthropoda > Insecta > Lepidoptera > Noctuidae > Protodeltote > Protodeltote pygarga. The sequence goes on from OW388263.2 coordinate 13,929,881, forward strand.
AATTATGAACAGTCCTGCTTCTTTCTTTTTTATTGTATGATTGATGAACAACCTGGAGTCTGACAGCATTGAATGCATTGCATTGTATGAAGCTCTCAGGTGTGCTGATTTTCTCACAATGTTTTCTTTCACCGTTTTTGCATGTAATGCTTAATTTCTAAAACGCACAATGAATCCGAAAAGTCAGAAGTGCGTGCCTGGATTTCGAAGCTACGACCTTCGACTTGGCAGTCCAACCGTCATACCTACCATATTATGCAATCATTGCTTGCTTACTACAACACAACTGCTAATAAGCGGTATTGTGGTTTCGGTAGAGTGCAACTGCCTAAAATTCCTAAACTCTCTCAATTTCACAAATTATAATGAACTGGTAATAATAATTCTGGAATCTGTGTAGAATAAATACGAGTATCTACCAGGTAAAAGTAGTCGTACGATGGGATGTCTGGTAGAGAACAGATCTGCGAACTTTTTTTATATTTTAGACGTTAAATACTCATTTCGACTCTGCAACACGAAATTTCTGTTACGTATTGTATGTTTAGGTTACGTAAACCCGATAATTTTACTAAACATTGTACGATCAACTCGCAGCCCCTCAAGTGTCACAATGTTGAGGTGAGAGCCCGTACAATGTTCTCTTGCGCCAACTCACTCGGTAATACGCGCACGATCTCATGAGCTCAGACGTTTTCCACGATATTCTAGGTATGGATTACATGAACTATAAATTATTAACAAAACAAAGGGATTATGGCTAGGTTATGTGATTTCTGCGAAAACAACTCAATTAGTAGTTAAGGAAAATAATTGAATTACATATTGGTTTCACAGAACCGATACGTGGAAACCAATTCAATTTAATGATTTGTAAATGAACAAGTTTTTTATAAATGACGACTAAAACTGTGGGAAACACCTAGTTTATAATAAAACTTTTTAAATAATACTATCAAAAGGAGTGACGGTCAGCAAATTCTTGGATTTTTTTCGAACTCATGAATAAATTACATTTGTATTTGATCACAATACAAGGAACGTGGACGTGTGAACAAGCTTTGTTAGAGCGTCGTTTTTTTCTATTTTATAACGCTCTCTTATATTTTTCTAATTCAACACAAAGGTAACACTACAATCCCGGATAAGTAAAGCGTTTGTGAGAGCTCCTTTATTCGGATGCCTTCATATAAAGGTGTGATTTAGTGGCCGGGAACACTATTTATCACTTCAACTCCCAGCTCCGGATAACCGGGACTCAGAATGGTCCAACTTGAGTCTTGAGTTACCGTCGTAATTAAAATGCATACTACACAGTTCCGTATAAATTATCATATGATTATTAACTTTTTGTTTTAATGACGGAAAACTCTTTATAGGGTCGTAACTTTACGGGATTCTAATGGGTTTTGTTTTATGTCGCCCATGGGAAGACCGGACTTTATAGTCTGTACTGGGACAAAAATAAGTAATAATTAATCGCAGTTCTTTTGCAAGAATTCCACTTGTAAATCTCAGGACAAAAATAGCTTCATAGTTCAGATAAAACTATTCTCTGGTGACTTGTTAACAATGGCTAAAGGACTAAAATAAAGTTATATTTTTGACCCAATCGAATCCCTCGAATTATATTATAGTTTTATAGAAAAAGAAGAGACTTTGCAGATTTTTTCCTCTTATAACAAATTAAAAATACAGAGAATTTTTTCAATCCAATTGTAATTTGTAGATATTTCTTTGACAGACCCTGAAGCGTTCTCTAAGAAACAAATTGAAACGATCGTCAAAGGCTCACCTACAATTAAATTAAATAAAAACAATGCGAGTTGTCGGCGGGTACTGGTGAACATTTCTCGTTAAATCGTCACGGTTCATAATCCCGGGATAACGGGATTGATTGGCAGTCTCTTTAAACGCGAGCAGTGCGATTGTTAGTAACAAAATGTTCCACTGTTTGCGTAACGTTAATAATTGCTTTATACATCACGGTTAACTAACGCCACTGAATGTGTATTTTATTTTGAACGATATAAAGTATTATTATTATTATTATTATGAGCCAAACATTTCCCACTGCAGGGCAAAGGCCTCCCTTCCCTCCTTCCACTCCTCTCTGTTCAAAGCTAAAAAGCAAAAAAAAGCTATAAAGTATTAAATAATAATATTCTCCTGACCGAATTTCGGTCACAGCGGCCAATCTCGGCGGAGACTAGCCAATTACGCAGGAGATATTATAATGCACAAGTGTGTGCGCAAACACAGGTGCACTCTCTATTCCCTCACTCTCATAGTCCGATGGGACGGCCTTCCGACACGATCGGAGAGAGATCAGGCGCAGGGCCTACAGCTTTACGTGCTTTCCGAGGCACGAAGTAGTATTAAATAGATACAATACGATTGAAAATATTAAATAACGCCACTAAATGTGTTTTTATTTTTTAAACGAGATACTCCTAGCCATTTGCCAAAAAGGTTTCAAGGCACCATATTATTTTGCGATTCGATTTGTGTTACTAGGTATGTGATTATGTTATGTTATTTGATTATGTGATTATGATGATGTTTTTGATGATATTACATTAGGTTTGTACACTTTTTAAGATTTACTCTTGGAGTTACAAAGTTTTGTTTAAAAAGCTCGATATAAAGGAAAGTTGGGTTCGAATTATCAGAATATCGTATTGTAATCGAATGAAGTTAATAAAAATTGATTACATGAATTTAACGTATGTAATAAATTATAAAATTTATTACGTCTTTACTAAATAAAACGAATAAATGTAATTACTGATAATACTAACTACTACTGATAATTATTTAATCAATTTATCATTAATCTACTATCTTAATCTTAATTCTTATACTTACCAATCACTTTTTAGTACGAAATTAACCGTTAATAAAATCCCGCTCTAACGTAACTGACTAAAAAAATATGGATATTTTTAGTACACTTTTAAAATTGGCCGAAACGTGTTGGCTAAGTTGAATGACAGCTTCTAGAGGATTATGTTTACAACTGACTATGTACAAAACATCGAGTAAAATGTATCAAACATTAAGCAACCCCCTTCCAAAGTTATGCCTTACACACAGCGCGTTAAGACGCGTTAACGCTGCGTCAAATTACAGATGATTGATGCGCCACTCGGCTGCCAACACGACGGCCATAACTTTATGGTACATGTAATCACGCACTCTTATTGGCCGAGTGATTTGTAGTACAGTAGCGATATGTCGGGATAGCTGAGATGCGGGTATAGAAATGATTTGCGCGTTTTGTATATTTTTATGTACTAGACTGACTCAGTTTGCACGTGGGTAGTTACCATGTAACTTTTTCAATGAAAAAACATCTTGAGTAAACATGACACAGTGAGCTAGCGTGGCAAATGCTCGATACTTCTCTGTATGAGAAGAGGCCTTTGTCCTGCAGTGGGACTATTACAGATTGATGCAGAGTACAATATATTTGTACCTGATTACGGGATATAGGGACATAGGACTCATATTTTCTCAGATTGATGAAAATCGCAATCAATCAAAAACCGATTATTAAAATGCATGTGTAATGCGTGGGACATACAACCATGATATATTTATATTTCTACAATGCCTATTGTTATTGTTTCGTTATTATATTGTTTATTGTTGTCTTATTTATGTTGTGTTTATTTGAGATGTTTCACTCATTCATTGATAACAATCGTCGTGATCAGGTTTCAGGTTTAAGGTAGGTACCGCTCGACATTTATGAATGAAAGACGAAAGTAGTACAATAGCGTACAAATGAGTAAATATTTGAATGATAAATGACATATCAAAGGGTGAGAACGAGACAGTAATATAATGTAAGCGAGACGGCAATTCATATAATTTTTGATCAAACCACTTTCTATTAGAAGGTTGTTTCCTCGAGGTTTTGTTGTTAACCAGTTAAGCAGGACGATATGATAGACACAGTGTGATTGAATAATTGTCCTGACATGTTGAGCGACGCCCGACGGCTCTTGTACAGGACAAGTATCTTTATATTATGTTTTTAGTTTATTCGTATATAAATGGTAGTATTACAAAGTAAATCCTATCCCATTTCCCTATTTTGTGGCCAAAAACTCCTTTATCACTAAGCCAAATAAAATACTTCCACACGTATAGAATAAAAAGCAACAAACTCCCAATTTTTAACCGAACACACACAACACATAGATACATAAACATGGCGATCACTTGCCGTGGCGTTTAATTCCGTCGTACAAACAGTCGTCGCGAGTTTATTTGCCGCGCGATATTGCGCCGACGCGTTTTATCGCGCGATCCCACCAAATTTGTCTTCGGGATTCATTCTGTACGATATTGGACCGCGGTTTATCGCATCGCCAAATTTACGTGCGCTCGCCTGTTTATGCGAACACCCTTTTATATTTATCCGTTTTTATTTCCGCACTGATGTTCTAATGGAATGTTTTGTGTTTATTGATTGTAGTAAAGTCTTTAAACATACGGGAGGTTCATAAAACAAGGGAAATTTCAAGTTGACGTTATTAAAAAAATAAACATGCGAAGTGCTTTTTTTTTGTACAAAAAATATGTAGTCAAAGTCACAATGCGTTATATTTACGCAAACGCCTGAAGTGATTGAACAGATAAACTTGGGAATAATTTATCCGGTACATGAATTTCGTTTTAGTAGCCCTAAGGAACAAAGATTTACTTCAATATGATTCTTGCGCAGAGGCCTCACTACTTTATTCAGACATAAAAGCTTTATTTACAAACATTAAACCGAAATACTAGACATAGATAATATAAAAAGACGTTTCGGAGGATAGAGGGACAACATAGGTATTAAACAGGCACTCTGAAATCAGGGGAATCGGATTAGGTGTGTCGGAGGCATATATGGACGATGAAAATGAGGAAATAGGAAGCGTTTCTGTGTTTGCGCTTACGTTCATGCACTATAATATCATTACGCTCATGCACTCCTGAAATTGAAATCCAGTCAAGAGAATATCATTATTGTCAGAAAATTTCGAAGTTTGCATTTATGACGAATATTAGGCAAAAATTACGCTTTCCATTATTTAACACTAATGTTTATTCAGATTCCAAGAAACTGTCATTACAACGGTAAAATACTTATTGTGTTCCACTTACATAATACGTGGAATATTAACTCAAGTAACTGGAAGCTGCTAATGAGGATTGGCTCATTAGCGTGTCTAATTACAAGAGTCACATGTCGAACGTTAAGACTTCAACTTTGCTAATTATAACTTGTGTAAATTAGCACAATGAACCGCGTCTTTGTGTCGATACATTACGTTGTTGTTAAGTGAGAATCATGTTCGTTTTGCTAAAACAGGCAGTAGGTACCTACGAGTACGTACCGTACCACGAAGGTAGGGGAAGGGGAAGTTGCTGTCAATCAATTTACTTGGTCTGTCAAAATGGTGGAGTAATTACTCAGACCGAGCTAAGGTAGGAGTCCCTGTATTAATATTCACAGAAGTTTCTAACGCTGTGATACTTAGCTGATCCTTATAATAGCTAACTTAGCTAATTTAAAAAAGAAATATTTGAAATACATTTTACAAAATCGTATGGATTTTAACGTTTTTTTTAATATCTACTAGAATTTGACTGAACCCATTTATTTTTATAAACATTAGCTTTTTGCACTACCATTTAATTTTATCTATGCCAAATTTAAAACTCCTTCATGCGCGCAACATTCTTAAAAAGGGTTCTGAAGTTTTCGAATAATATAATTATGAGAAGATTAAAATGATAGTCACTAGTGTTAGATTTGGCATAGTTAAAGTTTATATGGAGAAAGAGCTAAAATTTATAAAATGTGTGTTAAAAATAAATTAAATTAAAAATAAAATACAGCGATATATCTATAATAAAGACGAAAACGACGACTAACAACAATGAGAGATGTAGCAACTACCAGCGCCATCTCTGAATCATACAAGTTAATATTGCACAAATTTACATATTATAATAATGAGAAAAAATGAACAGAAAATAAAATTTATGAAGAAAAGAATTCATGTCGAATTTCGACGACTGACTGGACCATAGTGAGTTAATTTCGTAGCAGCCGTAGCAAGAACCGTAGCACGGCGTAGCTGTAGCAAACGCTGTGTTATATTTATAATAAACTAGCTGCCCCGCGCGACTTCGTACGCGTGATTATCCTACTTCAAGGCCTATTATACCCCTACCCTACTCTACCCACTACCCTATTCTACCCCTAACCTACTCTACCCCTACCCTACTCTACCCCTAACCTACTCTACCCCTACCCTACTTTACCCACTACCCTACCCCTAACCTACCCTACACTACCCCTACCCTACCCTACCCTACACTACCCCTACCCTACTATACCGCTACCCTACCCTACTATACCGCTACCCTACCCTACTCTACCCCTACCCTACCCTACTCTACCCCTTTTTCTCACCTTTAAACCTTCCCTGGATCTCCACAAATAATTCAAGACCAAAATCAGCCAAATCGGTCTAGCCGTTCTCATGCTATGTCGTGACAACGGAAAACGGGTTTCATTTTTATATACATATATAGATGTACGTAGTATTGGTTTCTAATATGTCTATAAGTTACAAGAACCCGTACCATCAGGTGGCCTTATGATCGTTCGATCGATCCTAAGTCTCTTCACAATATACTAGAGTCTTAATACAATTTGTTTGAAACTGCTACGCCAGACTCGTATACTAATTAATTGTGTTAGGAGGCGCTTTTTTAACACAAATTTCCCCAATTTTCCTGTTATTTTGTTATTCTTTTCTAAGTTCGCCTTTTTTGTTTGGTGCTAGTAGAATTTCTAAATTGATTTTAATTTAATAAATAGACTTGGAGTCTTTGAAACATTTTCATTTTACTATACATACAGAGGCGCATGTTGCTGTTATACTGAATGTTACTACTTCGCAACACTTGATGCGGTCAGGATGGGTGATCATTTGTGGCATTTCGGGCATATTTTTTTATAAAAAGGCATGTGTTTTTAAGTGGTGTTATGTTCTATTGGGCACACCTGCCTTAATTAGGAGGATGGAAATTGGAAAGTCCAGACCCGACCTCCAGATATTATGTTTCACTAAATATCATGATTTTTCTTTATTGGTAACCAATTACGAAACAAGAATTAATATTCATCTTTAGAAACCGGGTTTCGAAAGAAGAATTATTTTTCCGTTTTCGATACTGGTTACGAAACCTTGGTTACGAAACTTTGGTTACGAATACGGCTAAAGCAGCTAGAATACGGCTAAGCCACAAGTCGCAGTGTGCTTATAAGTATAAAGTAAATATTCGGCGACATATCAACCACAACACTTTAAAAGTAACTTCCTCTTTTGCAGGTCGTTATGTGACTCGCACAGATGTCCTGGGCGCGACACTAAGCCGGTGCCGCCGCGTGAGTATAAACGAGAGCTCTGATTAGGTCAAGTATCTTTATGTAATCTTTTGAGGAAGAAAAAGAGTATTTTTTCCGAAATCTTAGTAATATTTTATCTAAATATTATTATATCATCCTAGCCTTATTATTTTCAAACTTTGTTGGGGTCGGCTTCTAATTAAACCAGATGAAGCAGAACATCAGTTTTCTACGGAGCGACTGCCTATTTGACCCCAGATTTTAATATATAAGAATAATGCAAAGGTTATATTCAATTATATCCGATTATTTATGTGCAGAAAGCAATTTTCGTACTTTCGTCTAATTTAATCCTACTAATCGTTTATATCGTAACTTCCTAGCATTCATTTTAAGAAAATTTGAAAAAGAGATAAACACGAACGGTGCTTGAACCTGCGACATTTTCTGTACAGCGGTCATGCTTTTATCAACTAAGCTATAGTGTCACTTCCCGTACCTCTCTAATTTCAAGTTTCTTTTATATTGTTGACTTAATGTCTAATCCATTATTGACATACTTATTACCTACATAAACTTTATTTTAGCAACTTATCAATTAAAAATAACTATATTTTGCATTACCGTACGTCGTTACGTAAACTCACACAGAGTTGTCAGTAAACGTATGTCCTGAGAACGACAGTAAGTAGCCGGCGCCGTCACGATGAGTATAAACGAGTGTTCGGATTAGGTCAAGTGTCTCTGCCGGCAAGGTTTGAGAGCAAGCGGGGAAACAAAATTAAATCAAAGTTCCAGCCATGTAGGGTTAAGGATTGAGTAGAGGTAGGTTTTGTAAATTATGGGCGCTTCGCTTAGAGCGAGATTGGCTAGTAAAACTGAAGATTAATTGCCACTGTGTTAGACTTAGACTTAGATATCGTGGTTAATAGCGGCACAAAGACTTAGAGACTACTGATTGAAATGAAAGTAAACACTTAAAATAATGCCATGTAACGCCTAAGAAAAAATAGGGGAAATTTATAAAGATTTATGATTTGAACGAGGGTTGACACTTGCATTGCCACGGTACTATTAAAATATATTATAAATCAGGCTAATTGTCCCAATGTAGGACAAAAGCCTCTTCCCATATAGAGAAGGATTAAAATAAATTATTAAAATTAATGTTAGCTGTTAAAAAGAAAATGAGGAGTGAGTGAATAATTGGACTGTCTATGTTGATTCGAATTCCAATGTAAAATACCAGTGACTTTTCGTAACCATAAATACATACAGGAAAATAATTTTAAATTGAAACATAGTGCACTTAGAATTATTTCGTATTCATTCGATGATACGATAGTGTGATAGTTTCGATTACATAGTCGAGTCGGAATTGGAATCTACATCTGGTTAAACAGTACTTAAATGTGATGTGTGATGTGATGTACGATATGTGACTAAAATGCCTTAACCGCTAATATCTGCTGACGATTATGTTAGTACATAATAAGCCGGCAACATACGTGTTACGTGAAGGTTTTATGTAAGTAAAATCTATACATATTTATAGGCTTGCGTTAACAGAACCCGTGTCAAACGCCTGTCGCCTGACGTGCGATAGACGATGGCCTTGAAACCGACGTCCTGCATGAAATATTACGTTCCAATTTTATTAGGCTGAGGTACCAAGTAGCCTGAGATCCTGCTCTGATAGTGACAGAGTTACTATAATATAATAATAATAATTTATTCAAAATTCTTGTGTTACAGAATATGTTAGCATGTACAAAATTAGCTTAGGTATTATGACACTTGCCTGAACTAGGAAATTTAAATCCTGTATCTCAGGCGCGAAAGTACTAATAATATTTTACATTTAAAAATCTTTAAATAATCACTAAATAATATATATAAATATGTGTAATAACTGTTAATTAATTTGTATAATAATTATCTACTATACAATATAAAATTTGGATGAAATAAAAAAAATTACATTGATTTAAAACATGAATCACTAAATTACAAAACAACATATTACATAGGTACATAAAAATTACGGATCAGCAGAATCGAAGCTAGGTCATATTCCAAGTAAGTGGCGTCATTTGTTTATTTCTCTTATAAATAGTAAAGTGATTATATTGCTAATTACAATTAATTTATAAATTAGGGTTAGTAGGACAAATGTGTAAAGGTTGTTGTGTTAGGCGCCTTCATAATCGATCGAATTTACATATCTTTTTTCCGCCATGATTTTCGCTGGGCAGTCCGTGGAACCTGTACAATGGTTACTAGGTTTTTTAAAGTGCAAGCATGTAGCGCATTTTGGTTCTTCTGATTTCTTTGGGCAGTCCTTTATTAGATGTCCTTGCTCTCCACAGTGGCCGCAGGTGTGGGTTGACTCCCGACATGATTTGGCTGCATGACCGTACTGCTGACACTTGTAACACCTAGTAACCAGAGTAAAGTCTCTGATAGGGCAAGACGACCAATTTAAAAACACTCTTTCATTAATAATTAGTGCTTTTCGTACGATTGCAGGAATCTCTATTATGTAATTGCAGGTCTCAGCGTCCTTCTTTCCTGACTTGTGACTCAGCCTAATTGAGGTCAAAAACGTCTCAAGGGTAGAGTTTGGAAGTTTATCACTCAAATTTTGGTGGTAAAGGCAGGTAAAAACTTCTCTTTCCGTCATAGAGGAAGGCACTCCGATTACTACCAATCTAGGCTTTCTTTTATGAGGCTCATCGACTGTAAGTCCCGAATTCCTTAATTGTGCAGATTGTTTCAGTTTCTGGATGTCGTCCTTCTTATCAGTGCTGATCACAATACCGCCGTTCTTTGTCTTGCGCAGACCTCTCACTTGCAATTTTAATTGTTCAGGATTGATAATTTTCTGAACTAACGACTTAGTCTCCTCACTTGATTTAAGCTTGTCAGTGGGATATATGGCTACTGCACTCAACTTTGTTGGCTGGATAAAATGGTCGCTACTTTTTTTAACAATGTCAGCAAAGGATTTTCCAGATGAAAGTTGGGATGATTCTTCAATGCTTGATTTGAGGTCTTGTAGCCGCTGCGACAAATCAACTTGGTCCTGGAGTGTTTGAAGGGATGAATAGGTCTGCACAGTTCTCAACTTCAGGGACTGGTATTGTACTGCCATCTGCGAGGTGCCGTGAGCTACTTTACGGCATAAGTTACTGATCTTCAGTTTCTGCTCCGAGTTCAATTTACCTTCTGCTGATATAGAGCATACCTCACTGAGATACTGTTCGATGGACGACATCCACTTCTGGATTTCCGGCGTCGAGATAATATCTGGAGCATCATCTAGTTTGCTTGGCTGAGTAGCTTGAGTTGCAGGTCTTGGTGATGGTGTAGGGGGCGGGGAACGGGCTGTCCGGCGACTTCGACTTAAAGGACTATCTTCCATTGTCACACTCGTTTTAAAAATTTGTTATAGAAAAAGAAAGACTATATAAAACGTATGACACATAGCATCAATAACTAGGTCAACATTCTAAAAGTGATTACTTAAATATTTTAATTAAACTGATTCGACACGTCTGTTCTTCAACGAGGCAAAGAGTTTCTATCAAACTATGTTATGGGAATTAATATTTCACTGAGATTTTTGTGTTCTAGATAATTGTATGTGTGTGTAATTTGTGTAATAATTGAAATATAAATTGAATTGTATAGAGCAACGTATAAATGAATCGGCTTGATCGAGGATAAAACCAAGGTAGTCCAATCTCTCCTCTGCTTAATAATTCCCCTCCCTTAATCTCCCCTCCCCTCCATAAATCCCCAATTTCGTACGGTCATCAATGAGAATCGGAAGACTAATCCTCCCGCAACCTCCTTCTTAATCCCGCACAGAGTCGACAACGCGCAAGTGATACCCCTGGTGTTGCAAGCGTCTATTACAATGTTACCAGACACAAAATCTCAGATAATTGAAGAATTGAACCCAGGACGTCATGTTCAACAACGACGCTTACGATCACTAGATCAGAAAGCCAACAAGTAATATATCTCGGGCGGCACAATTACTAAGCCCGTGATATTAACACAAAGTAAATAAAATCTCGCGTCAATACGACTCGCATAGATTACTCGGCAGGCGACAAAACCGTACATACTCCTAAAATAGTGGGCCATTGATTCGGACCCAGGCGGACCTTAATAAACACTCCGCCCGCTCCCTTCTAATTAAGCCCCTGATTGTAATTGAAAGGGTCCATTCTCTGATATTTGAACAACAATTCTTGAAAGGGATTAAGATGGGCTTTGCGCATGTAGGTCTTTTTGTGTCCGAGCGTGTTTTGTGATCGGTCGGGACTCGGGACTCTCGACAAGTTCGGGTGAAGGTCGGCTCACGTAGCTACGTATCTAGCATTGTGGCAGATTTGATCTGATGTTGGGTAAAGTATCTTTTGAATGGATCACGTCAGTTGGCCTCAACTGTTATAAATTACAAGTCAGTTGGAACATGTTTGGATGATAAATTCTCGGAAACTTTTTGTTGATGTTGTCTGGCATTTCCATGTATCAACATACAGTATACGATACGATCACGTTGTATTGATTGAGTAGTCGGAAGTGCAGTTATCTATATAATCTATTTAACGAACGGTCTTGGGTTCGATAGCTTTGAGGAAATCGGGAATATACATATCTGGCACATGGCAACAGATTCATACCGTTCTCTTGGGGTATCAATAATAAAATGTAATGCTGAGCCTGACTTCGAAGATTATGTTACTTCTTAGATCAGTGGTGCCCAACATTTTTTGACCAGGGACTATCTAAGACTTTTTTGTTCGATGCAGGGACTCCAAGGTTTAAAAAAAAATTACTAAACTAAGTGTCTTAAACCTTCTTCCTCTCTCCGCCCCACGTTCCTATTTCGTCGTTTGTTTCGAGGACCTATATTATGTTGCGGACTATCGGTTGAGAACCCCTGCCTAAGATCATGTATAATTATGATTAGCGTATTGTTGATTTTTATTCCTTAACCAACCTTTTATATGGTTTTACGCACCATCAAGATCATCTCATAGGTACGTATGCTGGTTTCCTAAAGATGTTTTCTCACCGTTTTAAATACAAATTTTGGAAAGTTGCTAATATTTTTAGTTTAAACTGACAGGTTTAACTTTCAACTTGACAGGACAATGATCCGAATGATTAAATTCTCTGAACATTTTTATTTCTTGTCTGTTATTTCTAAATTGATTTGCGTAAACGTACAGAAACAAAATATAAAGGAACATGAAACAGAGCGACATCAAATTATATTACTACGAGATGAAGTCGAGCGCGGAATGGAAGGCAGCATGTAAAGCGTTTACCAAACTGATCCCGAGATCAAATGGAAGTATGTTTGTTTCTGAGCTTTATCATATTAGCCCGGGAACACAGATGGAGGTAGGCTTCTAAAAGGTTTTTGTGACTAGTATTTGAAGCTTGGTTACTGACTGTGAAATTCTAAGTACCTACTATTTCTACGCGAATAGCATTTTTGTTTTTTCATCAGTCGAATTCCTCTTGTTTTTGTATCTTTGATAAACAACTAATATTTTGCAAGGCAGTGAGCTTGAGCAGCTCGTCAAAGTTAAAAATAATTTATTATAATGACTAGTATTAGTACATTAGTTTTTTCTGAATATCTTTATTTAGAAAGCAGTCTTCCCCGCCCTAGACCTTTCGGTGTTAAATCAGCACGTTTTAACATCACAAAAAATGGACCCTAGTTTTAAAATGAAGCTTAGTTTTTAGTTAGAAGCTTTTCCTGACGAGTAACAAGCTTTAATCTTCCATCAACATAACAAACACGAAGTACACTTGTCGAAAATATTTGTACTAACACGCTTAGCTCAAGTATAACATCTCTACTTATAACCAAACGCCTTAAACTTCTCAAAGTTCCATTCAACCCGAAGCAAAGGTTTGTAAGTAGAATTAATTTGGTATGATAAGCCCGTCGTCGGCTGACGAGAGCGGGTATGATTTATTGCGAGGGCCGGGTTCAAAGTTGTCGCGTTACGTCAACCGTTGTATGCAAGTGTCGCCAGTTTAATTTGACAAACGTGTTAGTTGTAAAACTGAGTCCCAGAGGGAGTCGGCACGTTAGTTCAGTGGATGCTTTATTTGGAACTTTTATAATAAAATTATGTAACATTTAGTACCTATTGTTACATTTATACCTATGACTAGGTATAAATATAACATATTTCCTTAATTTATGTTAACAAATTATTCATTTTAAAAAAGATTATATTATTATTATAAGAGAGTGCACTTGTGTTTGCGCACACATTTTTGGACTAATACTACTCGTATATTACTTCCTGCTCCATTGATATTGGCTGCTGCGACCGCAATCTTGGTAGAAGGATATTATTTTGTTAGGGTAACATCTGTATTGCTAATTATGGATACTTGTCGAAGCTTTTGTACAGCATTGGACTACAATAGATTGAGACTTTTACCAAAAATACAATGCATTAATAAAAGTACATATGTCCAGCCGTGCATGTTAACAGACACTCAAAAGCTGTCAGTGTGCCCCCAGATATCCTGTTTTACGGATCATGTTGTTTGTGAACCAAGATTATATTACATTCTCTGTACATCACTCTTACGCAGCTTTGCTAGCGACCGCCAGAGCAGAGTGATTTTATTTAAATAGTCAAGAACTCCCCTCCCTTTGTTTTGGTTAAAAAGGGCCAAGAGGCCATGCTTTATTATTTTTAACCGACTTCTAAAAAGGAGGTTATCTCAATTTGATCCGTATTTTTTTATGTTCGACCGCCAATCACTCCGTGATTAATGAGTAGGCTGATTTAAGTAATTCTTTTTTTGTTTGAAAGAGTATACTTAACAATTAGTTGCATTTAATATTGTCATGATTTAAAAGTGAACTTTGAAGATACAGAGAAGAACTCCTCACCGGACAACAAACCGTAATGTAATTCGACTTCGTTTGTAGGTGTTGCTGAAAACCGACTTTCAAAAAATGGGGGCGTCCCCCTTTAATATTAATGTGCTCACGTAATTTGTTGAGTACCTACCTACCTTCTCTGTGTTTTGAAGTCTGTTTTATTTTTTTGTTATAAATATTTATGATGCAGCTACCGTGATCAATCTTCGTCATATATACTATACTATATATTCAGGTTTACGCATACTATCTCCATAAAATCCGACAGTAAACGAACTTCATACTCATAACACAATTTTACGAGCAAATATAATACTTTGCTATGGTTTAAGGTGTTTCTTATCCCCCTATCTTCCTCTCCTCTTAAAAAGAAAAATATAGTTTTCTGAGATTCCTAATACCTAATAATTATGTGGTCGCCATGGGCGCGCGCGCAGCCATAGTTGGGTATAAAACGCCAACTCAATAGGTACAATGCATCGAAACAGGTGCACTCACACGACCCTATAACAATATATCCAACTCTAGAATAGATAGATATTTAACCATCAAGAGCAGGGGTAAGAATTGGGGGAAGAAAATTGACTAAATTTTCACATTTGATTAATCAATATTTTAAACAGCCGTAGAACTATCCAATCTAATTACTAAAGAAAATGAATAGGTATGTTGAAAAGATCAAAGAAAGAAAATGGCCGCAAGCAATATTATTCCAAGAATATTCCAAATCCTTCTAGTGGTTCCAAAAATTCAGCCCTCGAACAAACCACACGGCTCTTCTATTTTAATCAACGCGGGAACCATATCTATGAGTTACCCCCCAAGCCTACGAAAGCATAGTAAATCCACCATATTAATATTTGGCCTATAAATAAGGGCGCAAACAATTTTATTGTTCCAACCGAATTATTTGATTATATCCTGGTTCTCGATCCGAGGATATTAACTGAGGGGGATTAAAACAAAGGGGTTGAGCTACAGGTGTGTGTGTACTGCAGGCAATACAGAAGGTTTGATACGGACAATGCGTGAATCTTACGCACTACGGTAGATCTGTTTTGTGATGATGGTTGCGGCCAATGCAAATCCTCACTGAACGTTTGTAGTAAAGCCTTAAATAAAAAAAAAAGAATATCTATCTTTATTCATGCACATGCATAACGCTGTAATTAGTCTAAAACAAGATGGATAACAGATAAACAATAATGCTATATCCACAATTAAATGATCAAAAACAGGCGCAAAAAGTCAATTTGCGGAGACTGCCCCATTGAAAAGAAGAAATATACTGACAAAAAATTTCACCCATAATATCTAAATATCTATGTTAGAATGACTACCTACTACCTACATGAGCTTTTGTCTTATAGAAATGAATATTCTGCGCATATTTGTACGATGGCAAGGGTTGAGTAAGGGGGTGGTATGTAATAAATGTGCGTATTTTGTGCGGGCCAGCCCGAATCAATCGCTACGAGGTCGCGAGTGGGTAGTCCACGCAGAATAGCTGTAATATAGACAACTCTTAACACGTTTTCGGGCCAAATAAATTATCCAGTAACCCAAAACTCTATTTCACCCCAAACAGAATGGACCAACACGACAGGTTATATAGTACAGGAACAAAAACAACTTTTGATGCTATGATTGATGCAATTAATCAAATTATATAATTAATCGGGACATTCTACCGAATTTGAGTAAATGTGGCTGTGTTCGATTATAATAAATCGATACTTGTCACTTAACTTTGCCGGAGGATAAGGCTCTACTGTTACTCTTTGTTCATTTTTGTTTTTTTCCTACGAGCACTGAAAGTGTGGGCATTCACAGCAATAACGATTAGATTTGAAGAACACGGACGTGCTCTAGCAGTGGCGAGCTGCGAACATTGAAACTAAACGTTTTGCAGACGATTCTGACAATAGTTTTTAAAAATAATAATGAGGTATGATTTATACCAATCGTTTTTGTTGATATTTTGTTTTTCAAAGTCATAATTATGTCTTAGTTACTTTCTAAGTTAAACTAAGATATTGAATGAAGATGAAAAAAACCGTGAGGAAATATGATCTGAAATCACCAACACGTAGTGAGCTAGCGTTGTGATTTAAAATCAATCCTTCTTAGTATGAGAAGAGACCTTTACCCTTCATTGTGACAGTTATATGCTGATAAGAAATGTAATATTTGTTTCTATAGTGGATGCAGTAAAAGACATTTTATTTTGTGATAGAGGTGCAAACTAGCTTTTGGTGACCTGATAGTAAGCTAACATCTCAGATCATGTACAAAAGCAACATCAGGGGTATCACCGATGCGTTGTCAACCTATTAAAAGGGGCTGGTTCCGGTAAATGAGGAATGAAAATGAGGGATCTCACTGAAATGCAGCAACATAATGTTGTTATTTGACGCTAGTATTCTGTGCAAAGTTGTACTTTCTTAGTCTTCCTTGAATTTCTGGCTTGGGAGAGCTATTACCAAACATAAATTCTCAAACACCTAGACCGGAATAAAATCTATCAATCGTACAAATATTTGTTTCATGCGTGAGATTTGCGACTTCAAACGCAGAAGACAAATGACTCCATTATTTACATCAGTCAGAGTTAGCTGGCTTGTAAGCCTTATATCTAAGTGCCAACTGCTCAATTCTAAACCTAAATCTTGATTCACTCAAGAAAAATAAATTTGTCTACTGCAAAGCAAACATGATTGATTGATGGCAGGTACAGTGACGAGAAAAAATACATTTATTATAATTATATTTAACGGAATTCAAGAGATTATCTTCTGGCCTACAGATTCAGTTTCTAGAAAAACATACCTACAACCCGAATATTTGTTTTAAATAAGCGTTTCTTTTAGAACTGACTTATAAAAATCTCTACATGTTCACATATTTTAGCTAGTGACTGTACAGTAATACCTAACACAATTTATACTTCCATTTTTCAAACTAGCCCTAAAATATAAACAATCTTGGGTTTCCAAGTCTTTTACACGAATATTTATTAAAAAAATATATTACTAGAACAAATTAATTTTAAGCTTAAACTTTGGTCTTAATTGCTTTTATCAAACTACGTTTAATTTTTTAAACAATTTTTTTCTTGTTAATGTTCTGCCAAATTGTTTACACTTAATTAAGATTTCATAACAAAAAGGGTTTTATAGATTTTCGCAGTAGTTGTGTCAGATTAGAGAGTGAGGGAATAGGTGTGTTTACGCACACTTGCGCACTATAATATCTTATGCGTATTTGACTAGTCTCCATTGGGATTAACCGACGAGTCAGTAATGCCCCCGCATTACTGCCGCGCCGAGTTCAAGAGTCTCTTACCCCCCGTGCTCCATACCCTCAATACTGTGTTACGCCAGCAAAAAGTTAACACTCATATCTGGGCGCCAAAATATTTTTGCCCAGGTTGTCAGTGGCCCTAAGTGGCGCTGCAGCGCCAGCGTTAGGTTAGGTTAGGTTAGTTCGCTGCGTCAAGTATGTTGGAAGGACGTAACAAAAATTATATAACACCCATGTCATGCTATCACAAATTATATTACTCTAATTCGTTTTGATGTAATAAGGTTATGAACCTTTGACTTGCGGTACAGGTAGCAAGTAGCAAGGCCGAAATGAAATTGTATCCATTACAAATTAGGTTAAAAAACGGACGAGTCAGTTTGGTATTAGATTGATAGCCTTTCTGTCTATCACCTATAAATATTTCTGAAAAAAATATTTGATACGATCTAGCAATTTGGTTAAAGTAGACTAAATGCTAGTTTTAAGACTAACTAGATTTAAATTATGGAAGAAGTTGGTCGCACGTACGTTCCGTTAATGTTACATTAACTATCCCAACTAGCTTAAAGTTAGCATTCGGTAAATTTACTAGAAGATTAATGTGTTTTACAATTACACAAAACAAACTATGCACCTAAAAAGAGTGACGTGATATGAGAGAGAGATGGGTATATTTCATCTTAAACTGCCAGTATAAGCATTGTGCATGGTTTACCGTAGAGTGCCACTAATTTATCAGTTTATGTGGACAAAACTGCGGTTGCCCTGTAGTAGGGTGTCTACGGTTTATATTTAATGCGGGTTTCTACTTGTATATATGCATATTATCAATTTCGGGTATCTGTATTTCAAATTTAAGTGTCTACATGTAAATCAAATTAGACACTTGAATTCGATATACCTACTCGTATGAACATAATATAGGTATCTACTTGTATGTTATCCTGTTCGTGTGTCTACTTGTATTATTATCAAGTTCAGGTGTCTACATGTATATTCGCATGTCCACGGTCGTGTAGTTATATCGAATTCATAAATTTAAGCAATCTCCGTCAATCTTGTCGTCAAAACCTGAGTTTGGACAAATATGAGCAACGGTAAACACGAGCTTTTAAAAAAAACGAGTGTCATATTCAGTTATGAAAAATATCCCACACGTACCCTAATCAATAGAATGACAGCCTTCACATACACACCATACGTATGAGTATGTAGTAAATAAACGCCATGGGTTGGATCCTCCATGGGGCCCCATAACCGATGACCCGCATTCTTTGCCGAATTGCTTTTGGATCCCATGCGAGTAGATAACTCGGAGGCATTTATTATCGTTTATATCCCATGGCTTCATATATGGTCGTATGTGGAAGTGATCCACCAGAAAACGAAGCTATGGACTTGTAAGAATATCATCTAATATTTGAAGAGTTGAAAACCTGAGTCTATGTATCAAGATGTTTCAAATCAATATTTTTACTAAAATGCGTACTGTTCTCATTGTTCATTAAACAAGGTCAAGTTCTTTACACTACTTTATGTGTAAAAATGTTTAAAATACAATCTATCCTTAATTATCTTGAATGTTGTGTCACTCTAGCGAGAATCCAATTTAGTAACTACTAATTACTTGCCAGGTCCTTACTAAAAAAAAAAGAACCTTACTAGAAAAATATTAAACATTCTTCGTACTATAAACAGTACTCCATAAAGTGGTCAAGCGATTCACCTGCTCCGCTTAGTGTTGTGGGTTCGATTTCTGCACGAGACAGTTAATATTTGTACGTTACGTTAATATCTGTACGTTAACATCTGTACGTTAATAAAATAAATATATTTGTTCTAGTCTGTAAAATGATTTAATTGTCTTGTAACAGCACCCAAAATCCATTTGTGAGACTGTTCTATCCATTAAAGAAATATATCAATTTAGAGTTTTAAATGATCCTTGTAAATTAACGAACATAAAGTGTTATCCAACAAAACATAATTTAGGTCAATCATAAATAGCACACAAGTCATTAACCAGATTAAATACCGCCTAATTATTTTCAGAGGAGACCGTACTGGTTCACCGTCTATTTACAAGTATTATAACAAAGAACGAACAATCATCTCCATGTCATAAGGATCGACCGCTGACCGCACTTGACTCACTGCTACACACCCGACTTATACATACCTAACACCACGACCAGCCCAGCTAGACCCGTGGACACACATTGTCATACCCCTTCGACACCTAATTCCCCAAGAGCCGCGGGGCGGGGGAGATAACATTCTCTGGCCTCACATAAAGTATGTAATGCAGGATTTTCCCTTTTCGCTTTCTACTCAATAATCCCAACAAAAGGAATACTTTAAGGGTCCACCCAATGGATTTTTGGCGAGCACAAAATTTATACGCTGTACAAATAATTGTAAATATTGGCGTGGGATGAAATTTATTTTATTCTTTACCTCTATTTTCAATCTGGTAAGCCTCAGGAAAGGTCTGTAATTCATGGATGAAGAAATATTGGAGCGACTTAGGGTTGTAGTCGGTCTAGCCAAGCGTGTTCGGGCGGCACTTGTACTACTATCTATTAACTTTGATACGGGAAATTTGGAAATGTTAAATCTTGCAATATTTTAATCACGTTTCTTGAAGCGTAAGAAAATTAGTTTCTTTTATTGTGAAGCTATTAACATATGACTTGAATTTAATTCTTAAATATTCAAACCATTATTTACCGCAAGGACGCCGATGTCGCGAAACAATTGATTTCCTTGTGTCTCATTTCCCGGTGTATAATGGTTAAACGCAAGTAAATAAACGCTACAGCGTATTTTTTATTAAATAAACGCTATTATATAGCGTATTATTTATTAAGTAACAAATTAAATAATAAACAAATTGTCCTGCTCTAGAACGTTCAATTTATTTCCTTTCCATAGGTATGGGACAAATATTTATCCGAAACTAAAGAGAACAAATCTTATTTGTGTAGTCTGCCAATATTTGTTCCAAGGTTCTGAATTGTTTGTGCATATGATTACATGTCTCTACTAACAATTTAGAGAAATAATAATATCAAGTATGGTTATTGTATAAATAGGTATTACACTCGAAAGCACAAACATGTAAACACATATTTTAACAAACATACATAAACAACTTCTAACAAATTTACAACTTCTATCCAAATCAGATATCAATAAATTAGTGATTTAAAAAATGCAAATGTATACTGATTTGTGCTCGTGACTGTACTCATTGCTGAAGAGCCAATTAACAACTGTTCTGTTTAACTATTAACGCATACGGGCGTGAAGTTGTCCCACACTTCAGTTCAGACCGCTGCGCTATGACCAATAGTAAACTGTCACTAGTACACATGGAAACTACATCGAGACGCAAACAATATCGTAACTAGAAACAACAGATATTGAGCGGATCTTCCGGATAAATATTAACAGAGATCCGGTTAAATAACAGAGTACTCGGAATTATTTTAGTGAATTTCACTATCCGGTTAAATTTCGCTGCAGGATGTTATTTTAACCGACTTTCAAAAGTAGGAGTTTTGTTTTTTCTGTAATAGTTGGCCGATTTGAATTATTCTTTTTTTTATCACGCATTTTTGTATGCGCACCACATTTGCATGTGTTAATTCGTTTTTAAAGCATAATATAATGTATTATTCAATTGTTTTCATCATAAATATTTGTCGTAATCGATAAGTCGCACAATAGCAAATCTTTTGTCAGCATAATTATTTTACTTAGTTTGTTTTATTATCGAGTTTAAGAAAAGGGGTGCGGATCTCGATTTTAAAAATGAGGATAATGTTTTAAGTAAATAGGCCACACGTTTCTTGTATTAACTAAAATTTCTTCTAAAAAATAGGTAATCTTGTACCTATAAATAAATAAAAAAATATTCAAGGGTTTAATTATTTTAATTCCTTATCATTTTTGTTATAGCAGCCATAGTAACAGGTGAAAAGATTAAGTATCTATACGATCCAAACAATAAAGTCCTGGTATAGACGGAGGGACAGCGAAGGCTTAGTAAAAGAGTCCCTTTTGCCCCTCTTTGGCACTTCACTCAGATAATAAAATAGCAGAGAAGTCTCCCATTCCTTTTTCAATTGGATAATTCTTACATTAGCCATAGAAGCATAGGTGTGGCGGTGGTACAGGGGTAATGTGGCGTGTAATAGGAGCACTGGCCACTCTGCTGAGCACCCATCCCGCTTAACTTACACGTGGAAACATTTGATAACTGTGGAGTACAAACATGGATTTGGATTTTATTTATAGTTTCATCAAGACACGATTAGCAAATTATTACAATTATTATTCTAAAACGATTCTAAAACGAGCAAAGTGACCAGGAGATTCCTTTTTTAAGCTTGGTGTCTCGAATTTGATTCCCCGTACGCGAAAAATATGTGTGATTGACATTATTTGTTTCGGCCTGGGTATTGTGGCAATTATAGATCTGTAAAAATTCTAAGATGTGCCTACGTTTTTAAGAACATAATTATTTTTGATATTTTGTCAAACAATTTACTCAGTATAGTAAAATTATTTGCCATGCCATTACTTTCTACATTTAATCTCTTACAAAGAATAATGAAGAGCATGCTTATTCAGTTAACAGTTAATGTATAAAATGTTAACCTAATTCCTCAAATATGAGCGGAAGTATTTAATTATTTTAAGTGCGGAACCCGGGGCGCGTCATAAGAGGTCATGCGCTAGCGCGGCCCCGGCGCGGCGCGTAATCCGCGATCATCCCGACACGGTTTTATGCGTCTCAATGCGGCACCCGACACCTTAGGGACTGAGCCACTAGTGTGTTGGATTTCAATTCTTAGAATATTTTGAAAAAGATTGCTAAACTTTTTTAGACTGAAAATTTTATTACGTTTACAATTAGGACCATGAGTACTTAACTAATTATAACCACCAATGAATGTGGATGTGAATTTTGATAGCATGAGCAGGATTACGTACCTAAATCTCAGTTGGCAGAGCGGCTATTGGCTTTAACCAAAAAAACATGTAAATTCAATCTATAAACCAGAACTATGAAACTTCAAACAATATTTACATCGCATCGATGGTTGAACTTCATGATTTGTCAAAAAATGATTATTACCTCGCTCCGCGATATAGAAAAACGGCAACTTTTGTACAGCGCATCTAGTGCCATAGCGGTTTAAACTCTCGACACCAGGTGGTTAATTAACTATACAAAGAGAAGAATAACCAAGCATAAAGCATAAACCATAACAATAATTTCACAAGCATCTCAACGTTAAAACAAAACTCAGCAAAATTAAACATACATTGCTCGCTTAAAAGTATACAATAAAAATAAACATAGAATTTAAGAGGAAATGAAAAGCGTTTCTGCCGTAAGCGAGCGACGCTAATCGCTTAGCTTACTGCCCCACCGACCGGCCTTAATGCTGCATTTCATTTGGAGTTTTGTTACAACTGGCCTTTTGTTTCTTTAAAGTGAAAAATTTCGTGAATTTAATATACGACCTAATAAATAAAAATAACTAGATATCACTAGAGCACTAACGTTAAGAGCACTACCTTATATAGACTACTAACATACTGTAAGTAGAATATTGTGCAATGAAAGCCTTAACTAGTATAACCGTCAAAAGGCAGGCAAATCAGTCTTAGGTTCGAACCCAAGGCAGGCACTGACTTCTCATTTCGACAGTATTATTATTCTTACTCCAAGCTTTGGAAGCAACCACTGCGCCTGATCCTCTCTACAGTCGTATCAGATTGTCGACCCATCGGACCAATAGAGCGAGGAAATAAAGTGTGCACCGGGGTTCCCGCTCACATTTATGCACTATAATATCTTCTGCATATTTATCTAGTCTTGTTTGAGATTGTCGCTATGACAATATGTGCTTTATACATGCTACTGTACGGTTTTTAATAATTGAAACAAGTTACATTCATAGAAATGAAGAATTTAAACTATATCGAGGGTCATAGTACTGATTTATACCTACAATATTAACGCTAAATAGTAGTAGTGACGTCACAAGCATCGTGACTAATTATACATTAGTCACGATGCTTGTGACGTCACTACGTGAGTACGCTTCAATATGGGTTCCGTTTGAGTTCGAAACTAATCTGACATACCCCGAAATCAACCTTTGAGTTTAATAATTATAAGCCTTTATTTAAATGTCTGACTAATTAACGCCCAATCCACTAGACTTATTGAGCTGGTGCGATCCTTTCATCATAAATCGAAAATAAATTACTCGTATTTTAGCAAAATACAGAAACATTTTGATCTAAAGTAGACTCAGGCAACAAGGCCATACAATAGCAAATACAAAATTATTCTCACATTCATCATATCACAACAATATCCGAGTTATTAATGACATTACATTAACTAAATGTCTTTCAACAGGTGAGCTTTGTACAGATGGTATCAATAAAACTATGGAATATGTTATGTAGCCCATAACAATAGGTTGTTTCGAATTGCTGAATAAAATAACTTGTTTGATTGGAAATACATGGGGTGATGCGTTCACTGTTTTGATGTCCCGACAAAAATATGTTCTGTGAATATTGTTTATTAAATTAGAATATCGTGTAAAGTGCGGAGTTTTGATTTTGGTTTTGATTGAATCCAATTACCAGGTTAAATTATATTTTTAGAATTGTTTACATACCATTATGAGCTAAAGTTAAATCCTATCCTTGACCTTGCAGAATCTCTCAAGTAAAAACGAGCAAACAATCAGTAACTTAAGTTTTTTTTTGTAAAACTAATTGTCTTGTAAATAAACATTGTTTGCAGTATCTAGTACGAGTACACTGCAAATATTTGACGTACTAACTTTCTAGAGTAAACATCACTTACTACTACTAGACTGCTATAGAATACTTTTGAAAAAATGTTTTGTTATAGGTAATTATTTTCATAAGTAGTAATGATTTAATTATTAATGGTACCAAATTACATTATCAAACATAATCTTTTAAAGTAACACAGATATGCATTTATCGAGTTATGTAAGAGGCATGTTTAGCATTGGATTGCAACAGGTTAAGTAATTATGTTGTTTGTTTTTTACTTGACACGAGGAACAATGCAGGTATGGGTATCAGTTTTATAAAAAAATAACCTGTTAAACTCCCCTCACTTGTGCCTTTGTTAATATTTGACATAATAATTGGGGATTATTCAAAAGCTACATTTTTTTATCCGTATTCCTACTCAATATTTGTATGTAAATATTTATTTATTCAGCACACTAGCCATTCCATTGCGGACAAAAATAAAACAAATTGTAAGTTGCGATACAAACAAACTATCGGAATATAATTTCCGATGTAAAAAATATTGCTCGCTGGGAGTCAATACTTTAGTAAAATTATTTTGTGCAACTAAAGTCTGTATGTTACAGTTGGGTTATTTTTTTGTTTTAACTCGTACTGTGTGACAAATAGTATATTTCCTTATTTTGTAGCGATTACAGAAATTATATATTATATTATTCACATTTTAAAAATAATTAATAATGCCAACTATAATATTATATCCCAGATACACAAAGTGTCACTTTAAATCCAATAAAATTTGTGAGAAATTCAAAAATTAAATTACAAACTCCAATAAAACAGTAGTAAATTGCATCAACAGCGCGTGCACCCCGGTCACGTATCACCACGTTACCCACGTCTTGTGACATAAATAAAACAAACCTTATTATAAACGGACACCGTAAAAATATGGACACAATGACGTCATGGAGATGGCTCGTGTGGACTTTGGAAAGGTCTTGAATTGAGGATTATGGCGATAAAACTTAGTTTGATTATAGTTTGCTTTTGGTCGTTTTGCATACTTGGTACTTATACTTTGGTATTTATTTCTACATTTACATTATTAAGACTTAAAATTTGACTTGAATATTTGTTAGGAATTTTTGAACCGATTCTGAAAATTCTTTTACTAATATAATGCTATTTTATCCCTGAATCATATGGAATAATCCAATTAAGATAAATTATCATAAATTATCATTTATTTAAGAGCTATGCTCTTGTCGATACAGGTTCTTCCAGCTCTCCCTGTCAAGAGCCAAGTCCAAGATATAGATACAATAAATAATAAAAAAAGTTATTGTGAGTGAAATAACGTATAATGAGAATTCATCGAGATTTGAATGACGATGATTACAATGAATGTTTTCAAAAGTGATTTTGTACATGTTATAATAACCTGTTCTCACCTTTAATAATAGCAGGAAAAATTAATTATAAACAATACTTACAATAAATAGCTTGCATTAAATTCCAAACATAACTTTTCACTTAATAAAAAGCGCAAACAATGATTACTTATTATTTGTCCAAAATGTTATCGTTTTAGCAAATCCCGAGCTGAGCTTAGCAAATAAGATTAATATTATTTATGAAAGTTACAGTAGGTAAGATTGTTCAGCGGGTATTCGCAGAAACTCTTGGATAATGTTACCAGCTCCCAATGTCAAGAATGAGGGATATTGAGGACAATGCATACCGATTTACATTTTGTTTCTCCGTGATTTTTCATGAAATGTTTGACCTGGTTTCGGGTTTTTGTTCCTTTATGCAGCCGTAGATAAGAGGTAAATTGTATACCTGCTTGATAGGGGATGTACTTGCTTCTCTTATCCTATGGATATACCATAACAGACTTTAAGAAAAGTTAAAGAGTAGTACAGTTGAATTATTCAACTCTCAAAAAAATTAAACCTCAAAGACGGAAGCTAAAAATAAGTTTTGTTCGTATTTTTTTTTACTATAAAGTTTCAAATTCCTAAGACTGAAGGCTTTTGCGTAGTTTGTAACTACAAAGCACCCCTGTAACAACACTAGTGCTTTGACATCCAAACATTGAAAATACAAGTCCTACCTTCTAACATTTCAACGCACAACGAAGCCTAAATATACACCCATCAAACCATTCGTCAAAGCTCGTGTATAACATGTTTTATAAGTAACACACACATGTATACTCCTATGTACGAGTATGTATGTATAATACATATGAACGCATAAGTTAGTCGGCCACGTCCGCCGAGAATCCGAACGTAAGCGTTCAATGTAAATACTGAAACTTACAGGACATGAACGAAATACAAATGATGAAGCGTGATGTGTGCGCCATCTATTAATATATTGAGGAAAACATACTTAAGGTATCACTCTTTGTTGCGTTCCTACAGGCTCATCTTAAGTCCTATTTGTCTCATGATTAACAGATTACATAGTACCGGCAATGCGAGTGTTATAGAACAAAATAACCAGCCGATTGCAGGACAAAGACCTCTTCTCTTACAGATAGGGATCGAGCATTAATCACCACGCTAGCTCACGGGACGAGTTCAGAGCATTAAGTCCCAGGTTTTTTCGGGATATTTTTCTTTAACATATGACATTGAAAAAGTCACATTAGTATATGCTAGATGTTTAAATATCTTACAAATACATTATGTTGCAGGATTTTGATTAAATCAGAACTTTGATTATAAGAAGATGACGATAGTGTGATAAAAAGAAAAAGTGACAGAGAGTAACGTTTTTTCATCGGATGTAAACCCTAAAACAAATACCAAACAATTTAACAATTTTTTATAAATTATTTCAAATATTTGTTTGTTTCCATTTATATTAAACCATTATTCCGGTCGCCAGGTCACGTGGACATGAGGTTGAAGATAATTCACAGAGGAACAAATGTATTATAAAACAACCGATGATTGTTTGATTTAATTTGCAAAAGTTGTGAACAATTGTTTCATAATATTATGTTGTTTGATACAAACCATGTTTGAAACATAAAACTCTACTTCCTCAGATATTTCTTGCTTCTAAAAAAAGACCTTCTTGTATAGTAAATTAGTTAATTAATTAAACCACTTCTTTGTTTCCTTGTTGATCAATTGCTCTTAAGCATGGCTGAGTTTAACGACGCACATCTCACTACGTAACATCTTAGATATGAAACTGTATGTCTATTGAAATTGAACTTTACATTAAACCTTTTTCTTTAAATTGTGGTAACCAGAAGCTATGAAAAAGTACGGGTACTATGTATACGAAAAATGGTATGTACATAACATTTGTAAATATTTTGAGTTTTTCAACGCTACCTTGTGAAATTCAGTCAGCTTACCCTGAAACAAAAAAACTGAAATAAATACACAAATAATTTTAAACTGTAATAACGACCAATAGTCGTTAATAATTTATGTACATACATAACTAAATAACAGTAGTTAACAAGTATATAAAGGATGAGGTTATCGCACAATGGTACCGTCGTTAGTGAATAGTGATATAGGTGTAGCCCGTGCTGAAAATGTGGCCCGATAACAGCGGGGCGAGACCACTGTGCGAAGTGAAGCGGGAGCGAAATAAACGTATGTATTATATAAGTACAGATTTAAGCTGATTGCATTGATTACAACTAAATAACATTCTATTCTAGATTTCCAATTTGGAATAGATTAATATTATTTATTCACCTATCAATAGTTCTGACTCTGTTTCGTGACGCTGGGATGAAGAAGATCTGTATAGGTGGGGGAAAAAATTACATGATCTATGTTTATTCAACTATACAAACGCTTATACCATAAAACGCTAAACAATGTTGTTACGATTTATTTCTTGGTAGTGGCACACAATAGGACCTAAGGAATATCTTAAAGTCTCTCTGAGTTCGGAAGTGTACTACAGATATACGAATGTTGCGAGATATCGTCGTACTATTTATACCCACTTATCGCAAGGCAAACATTTGACGAATATTTTGGCCACACTTGGCGTGGAAACCCGATAACACTTGTGTATTGGTACATTTTAGATCGTGTACGAGGTTGGGTTTGGGATAGCTAAAATCTGCTTTTGTTTGTTTAGTAGATTTGAAGGAGTTTACAAACTTTTATATAATAATTATAATTTAAAAGTAGGTATATTATGAAATTTTGTAGACAAAATCTGTCCGCTATTAAAAGCCGATAGAATGTGGTATTGTCACTAGTTACTTGACCAGAAAGACACAGATTACAATGATGTTAAAGTGCCCAATTATAATCTGTTCAATTAAAATCATATCGAAATAAAAAGCACACAATATTTACAAAAAAATCGCATATGATTATGATTCTATTAATTAAGTATATCAGATTATTAACGTAGTAAAGTAACGATTAAAATCTAATCTGAATTGAATATCTGCGCACACTCTGCTCCCTCTCTAAATCCGTTCAAATTTTCACAGCGATATCTAAAACCAAGGCTGGCAATTAGGATAGTTTGCGACCGCTCCATTGCCAAATGATCTGTGAGTTTTAACTATGTGCCGATACCGGCGGGAGTTTCGCCCCGTCATTACCTACTCGATATAAAGTTGGTAAACATATTTACATACCGTAATACAGTTGCGAGTTTGTAACTGATTGGAGTGAATTTTGTGTTTACGCAACTTTGGACTTTTTGAGTTTTGGGCTCGCTCTGATTAGGTTCACAATTCGAGGGACTGTTTTTGATATTCATAACAAGACTTCACACCTGCAACATGGAATAATGATAATTGATATAGTACCCCTTTCGTCAAAAGGTTGTTCTTGACTTTGTTTCAATAGGACGGTTTTTGGGACAAAGATAAAAGGTTCAAAGGATACCTTCAAGAGTTAGGAAGAGGTATATGACATTCACATTTTGCCAGTTATACATTCATCTACCATAGAATGAGCCTGTTGCCATAAACCGGGCAAAGTAGGTATTACAAAAAAAAAACTAATAATAACTTTCTAAAAATCGAGATAAAGCGCGCAAGTGTATGCGCAAGCACAGGTGCATTTTCTATTCCCTCACTTTCATAGTCTGATAGGACAGCAATCCGACGACAGAGATTAGGCGCAAGATCAACGGTGGCTTTACGTGATCACCGAGAACCGATCACGGAATAAGTGATATTA
This sequence comes from Protodeltote pygarga, assembly GCA_936450705.2. Taxonomy (NCBI): domain Eukaryota; kingdom Metazoa; phylum Arthropoda; class Insecta; order Lepidoptera; family Noctuidae; genus Protodeltote; species Protodeltote pygarga. The sequence goes on from OW388263.2 coordinate 13,959,564, forward strand.
ATTTATGCACATACTTATGAGATGTCAGAGGTGCGCGCCTTGAGTTGGTACCTGAGAATTCTGACTTGCCAGTGAACGGTTATACCACTAGGCCGACACTGCATCCAATGACTACTAGACTATCAAAGCGCTTATTTGTATAGGTACGTCTTCGTATTTATCTAACTTAACTCTTATTAAGACACGTTTCAAAGTAGGGTGACCACGTGATGCTGTTACTGACCGATATTACCCCACGGAGGGGAATGAGGAAATAACGAACATTTGTCAGCAAAATATATGGGATGTAAGTTATAAGACTAATCCATGTAATGCAACGTTTACGAGAAAAGCTCTAATACAAATTTAAGCAGCTCTTGCTAAACTAATAGCGAAGAGTGAGACTTACGGTTTGTATACAACATTTAAAAAAAAAACAAACTGTCACATTAGACAATTTTTATTTTTTTATTCTTTACGCAAAATAAAGTGTACAAAGACGGACTTATTGCCATAAGCATTTTATGCAGAGGTGAGTCCGAGGACGCAATAAAATTTAATTTTAATTTTGAAAACTGTTATTAACTACATATCTATACCTACCTTTTAAATAAACAAAACATACGTAGGAACATAATAGATAATTAACACATAAAACAATTGATACAAATTTATTCTAGTCTATGCTTTTTTTAACTGAAAAAGAAAATGAATTTATGATAATGACGACGACCTAAATTCTCGTTGATATTACGCAAATGGCCATACTCAATTTTACAACTCTAAAAATGTCTATCCTTTTTTCATGATTTTTGTTAGAAAGAGAGCTAACGAGTCTAAATAAATTTTGAGCGTGTGCAAAATTAGCTCCACTAGTACTACTAGTATTCACAGCAAGAAAAAAGGCTGACGGCTAAACCAGAGACCCCATACATTACAATAAAACCGAAGCACACGATCCCTCTAAAATTAATCTTAGAATTAACCAAAACTCGTTTCCCATACCCCCTCTAATGCATGTTGTTCTCTCCCCACCAAAAAAAATTAACCTCATAATTTACTCTCTCTTTTCCCATCCAACTAACCACCCTCATTACCATCATTAGTGTTTTCCCATGCCTCTGGTTACGTCTATACAATTCCGTTCGAAATCACGTTCCGTTCGAGGTGACGTTGAAAACGTTACATTGTACGGAGCAAGGGTCGGAAAATTGAGGTCATACGCAACTCGTCTTCGGGTCAATTAAACCCCAGCGGATGTGGTGATAACCCAAGTGCGGTGACGCAGCGGGAGGTGACGGGAATTGCTTAAGTTAATATTTAATAGTCGGCAATTGAATTTGAACGTGATAGCTGTAGTGTTTAGGAAGGTCTGGGGTAGTGTGAATTAATATCGATAGTTGAAACCAAAATGTTTGGTTTATCTCTATGATGACTACAGATTTATCATCCGGATACTGTTTTAAACACAGATAAGTGAGGAATAATAAAACAAAACATGAATGAAAAAATCTTAGCTTTGCTATTTATAGCTTTCAAATTTTAGAATTTGCTTTCTGATAAGTTTCGGTTACCTTATCATGTAGATATTACATTATATTTTGGTAAATTTATTTTACCGACCCTTTGCATCACAAATGTATTCAGTCACTTCTTGTATAATTTCAACTAATATTATTTATTTCGTAGTTTATACGATCAGTGTTCAGATAATCGCTGGCTCTCGTGTCTCGCGCCATCCTCAACCGTTCATTACACTATGTACAGTCATGCACACTCAGCATATAACGCTGAGCGTCGAGGCCCGCTTTGTTAATTTTTGATGAATCGGATAGGTTAGAGTAGTTTGTTGCCTTTAATAATGGACCGCTTTACGTGCTGACATCGCAATTTACGCCAGTACTTCAAAACACCGCTCGTCGTTTTGTGTTAAATTTTTAAACTACAACACACAAACGAGGCACGAAATAAAGAGGTGTACTAAAACTGAGGATTACCGGGGATTAACCTAGTTTCTTCGACGTACTTCTTAAGTCAAAGAGAGAAGCGTAACTTCGGCAGCATCAAAAGACGACTTAAAATTTTCTCAAACAAAATTCTTTATTATGAAAGTTAGGCGAATACGGGGAATTCCCAATACGTTCTTCTTCTTTCAGAGTTGAACAAAACGAGTAGGAGATAGTTCACATCAGCAATGATTAATGGAGTCGTTGAGTTATCTGTGCTGACCGAGGGTGTCGGACAAAAAATCATTAGTGTCGGGTCTCGTCGTGAAAATCATTACGTTGGGACAAAAAATCATTAGCCATAAAGTTTGGGGGAAAAGAAATGTTTCATTGATGGCGCTTATAAGTTTGGAAGCGATTGGATCAGTATCGATTTATTTGACTATTTATATCCAGATCTTGTTATGCTGAGTTTTGAAAGATCAATATTGCATATCATTATTAATGGCTTTGAACTGTCATTGAAGTATATATCTAAAGTTATTTTGTTGCTTTTATCAATTTTAATAATTTCATATTTATGAAACTTTCAACTTTATTAACATTATTTATTATTATTTAATTGGTCCACAAACTTATTGTTTTTTTTTCTATTCATTGCTCAAATATTTGAACAATTGAATACTTACAATACTGACATAATTATTCACAACTGACATCGCCATCAAAAGCCGTCCTATGGATCACAATTTTGCTTTAGTGAGCAAATTACGCGTCGTTGTATGCTCGTCAATGGCTGTCTGTTCCACATTCAAATAATTACGCTATTGTACCAGTACCCGTTATTGTGTTACTTTGTCCCGACGGAATACGATCAATTTATAGGTTAACTTTATTTTAGCGGTAAAAAGTACATAGGCTATCATATAGGCAAAATACATAATGTGAAACATTTCAGTTCAATTTTTTATCCATATTATTTATTGACTGCCTCGTTGGTCTAGTGGCAGCGAGCGCGACTGCTGAGCACGAGGTCCTGGGTTCGATCTCCGGGTCGGCCAAAGTGTTAATTGGGTTTTTTCCATTAGGAAATTCTCAGTAGCAGCACGGAGTCTGGAATTGGGACTTATAACATAGCCGGCGAAACGTGGGTGTACTTTACACCTCTGCCTACCCCCTCTGGAGAATACAGGCGTGAGTCTATAAAAAAAAAATTTGTAGAAAGAAAATTCTGGTGTATGTTTTTTCTTAAGCAGCGTTTGATATGGGATGTCCATAGATTATAGATCATTTTTGTACCTCATTTTTTATAAGAATGCGCAGAGACACAGTACCTACACAGGTTGCTTTTTTGTTACTAGTTAGATATACCCCGTCAATATTACTTATATATTGCCACTGATAAATTATCATTAGTATATATTATGTTACATAAATAATATATACTAATGATAATTTAATATGTTACATAAACACTTCTCACAGTAAATTCATACTAAAAAATAAATGCAATCCTGAAAATAGTTCACGTCAATATTCAATAGTTGAACTAATTTCCTCTCTTGTTAAGCATTTTACTCATTTCACAAACATTCGCTAATTTGGCCAGTGTAAGCGATCCACGTGAGGTCTATACATCAGGTCGGGGTGAAACGGGGTGAAGACGGGGCGAATCGGGTGTAGCGGGGTAAGAGGGACGAGGTAGTGAGCCCGCTTGCAACACGTGCACGACACAAATTAATCATTCCTATGTCGTATTAGCTACCTGCCCAGCGCGATACCTCCATCATTTTAATTTATCAAAGGGTTTTTTTGGGAAATTAATTTGGTTTAATGAAGGGAAAAAATGGGTTAATTAATTGTTATCCGATAAGATTCAGTAGAAAATACTTGAAGGTCCTTGTTCCATTAAAATATTGTCATGATCAGATGATAAATTTCGAAGAAAGAGAACGAAACTCCTCGATGGATGTCAGCGAACCTCTCGTAACAACTGATTTCACTTTGTTTGTGTTGTAGATTACCGACTTCTAAAAAAATTGGTTTTGGCCTCAAATCGGTTTTACTTTTTTGTTAAAAAGTTTCTTTATACATTTATAATCGAAGTATTTAAACTTCTATCTCTTATATCTCTATTTATAAATTGATAATACCTTGTTAAACATCATTAAAACCGAAATAATTTAAATTGATTAAATGAGACATCATTTTGTAAAACTGAAAGAACCCAAATTAAATCACTTATCTTACTTGGCTTGGTAATTAAAGGAGGAAAAAGATGTCACATAACATGATATACGATAGATACCACAATCTTTAAGAAAACGTACGAGTATGTAACCCAGTTTGGTGCCATCCTTGTTTCCTCCACAAGATAATCTGATAGTGTATTACACTTGCGTTCTACTTCCAAGCAAATAACTTTAAACTTTTTAAGGTCTAAATAACTGCAAACCGTCTGTTGTTAATATAATGATACCACGTTAAATGGTCGGTGTTTCGGGGGCGTGGTAAGGCGTTGCCCGACTCCGCAATTCAGTGGATTTATATCTGGAGCCGGTTACAAATCTTTGGTGAGCCACAGTCGAAATACAGTTCACTTTGTACTGGATTTACGTTTATTAAGCGAGTTTAAGATGCGATACGTTCGCTCGCAATCTGGAGCAAAGAGCGGTGATATAAAACAGGAGGATGTTGGGGTGATTAGATCAGTGTTTAGTGGAGAATAGAGAGGAAATGCATGGAGTTAAACCAGAAATTACGTAGATAGTTCCTTTTGAAGTAAAGATTTTGTTATAGTATTCAATATTGGAAACTTCCGCAATACTACGATGTTTGCTACGTATTATCTGCATGTATGAATTACATACTTTATACTGAATCTGCTAGTATAAATGGTCTAATTAGTTTCAAAGTAAAACTTGTAATATTATAATGAATTAGTAAATATTAAATAGTTTACTTACGGTTAATTTTATGACTGTGAAAATGTTGAGCGACTCCAAAACAGTACACAATGTTTATGTGATCTATTCAAACTTTTTAAATTAAACTATTTTTGGGTCAAGCCAAAATAATAAAAGTACAACTTCCTTCTACTATAATTTCACTAAAAAACAAAAACTTTAAGTAACAAACAAGAGACAAACAAATTGTAATTCAAATTCCAAGGACTTTTGAGATGAAAGCCGACGCGAAGACAAATGAGAATGAAACAGAAAAGAATTGACGTCGCCAAGTAATTGACACCGTTGAAGTTCAGCGACAAAATGTTCACAACTTCTGACTTATTGGCTAAGATGGAAAAAAAACTGAGGATGTAAACAAGTGGGACGGAAAAGGTTTTACTTAATTAGGAAGAAAGTTTCCATTTGAAGACAACAGTGGTACCTAGTGAAAAGTAGAAACTTTCATTTCTCGGATGAAAATCAACGGCCAATCAAAGATCGAAGTACGACTGTGGAGAAAAAGGTTTTAAGTGCAATTTTTAGGCAAAATAATATTTATTTGATTATTTTGTTTTCTTATTAGTTGACGAATTATTATTTATTATAGAATACAGTCTATTCAGAATCACTTTTTGAGCATTCGAATTGAAATCTCAAAATTAATTTAAAAAACAAGTTACATGAATTCTTGCATAATTAGTAACGAATTACCTAAAAAACTACTCATTTTTAGTAAAAAAACTAAATATAGAGGTGATTTATTTGCAGAAAATAAAATAAATAATATTTTATGCCCCAGTTAAAGTTCTCCTCAAACTTGTGACTTATAAGCTTCATAAAAAAAACTTCATTTGTAATACCTAGCCAAGCCAATCCCTTAACTTTGAGTTGAGTTCATAAAGATGGTGTTTGATAAAAATGATAGTTTAATCCATAATAGTTTAATTCTGTTAATGTCCGTAGTATATTTTGTACTCGATACATTTCAAGAGATACTCGAGTAGGCATCAGTACTTTCCCAAGTACCTATTGTCTCGATACTCACTCGATATTGTCTTTTATCAACAGAAAGCTATATCAGTCAACAAACAGGCAACAAAACTCTTTACATTAAAGTGCTTCTATAATTGGTAGCCTAGATAGTTACACAACCTACTTCCATAAATTAAATTCTAAAATGAGTATTTGACATAAAGGTTTTTTGCACTAATTTTAGCTTAAGCGAGTGGAAGTGTATTTGTGTAACTTAATGATCCGGCTACAATCCTAGTGTTGTATTTAGAACAAGTTCTTAGATTAGCGTAGCCTTCCTGTACTCGATGAACATCAGTGACGTCACCCGCTCCCATTTGCAAACTGTTCAAATTGTTGTAAACAGGCCAACTCCTTGTTTGTTCCCTAAGTGCTTTCCGCTTTATTGTTATTTAAATCAATATAAACTTTCTTCTGGCCTAAATTGACAGTGGACGAAACATTCAATTTTCATCAACTCATCGATTAGAAGCCACCTTAACTCAAAGTTAAACGAAAAATTAACAAGTACAGGGTTCATTAGCGTCTGTCTTTTGTAAACTTCATTGGAGTTTAGTAAGAAATGGAAAATGTTGCGAAACTCCCGACGTCGAACTCGCCTACTCCGGCAACTGCTTTGATTGTTTAGCGATAAATCGGAAGGAATTTTGCCGAATAACTCAACTAATTTTCCTTTCAAAGTTATTACGTAAATTGTAATAAAGAAAATGACGCCGGTGTTGGTGTTTCAACGTCTTCATTTAAATACAGAACTTTGAAGAGTAATCATGATGTTGCTGATGCATACTTTATCTTATTTTGTGGCTGGATGCGTCTGTACCTAATCTGTAGAACATTGAGCTTCGTGTTTCCTATCGAATGTTTTGTTTAATCTTCCTCGCATAAAAAAGACAGTCAATAAAAGGAAAAGGGCAACATGACGATACAAAAAGTGCGGCCATAAAACAAAGGATGATTGAAACGAATCAGAAAAGATTGCATGTAGAGAGGACAGGGAATGTGGCCCTGAAATATAGCGGAGGGTCGAAGTGAAACTTGTCAAATCTGGAAATACAAAAGCGCGGGTTATAAAAAGTTAACTCGACGACACTCGAGTTCATATGGAGAAAGTTAGTGGAACACTTTAGCAAATGTGCCGATTTCGACACCCGGCCCCGCGCCACCAAAATAACAAAAAACTTTTTGACTTATTGGCGCATGAGGGGGCCCCGTCGACGTAAACATGTTGGATGTTTTTTAGCCAACATTTAGGCCAACTAGTTTATAAGTTACAGACGTTTACGGAATAAAATCAAGCCAACCGTGAAGTAGTTGTTTGCGTACACGACCATGCCCTGTACGCACTTGTAACTTCTGGGGAGTTATTGGAAATATGGCAATTATTACACATCATCAGTTTTACGACGATCTGGCCGAACTTCAGGGACACTAAACAAACTCTTGGTGTTTTCACGTAACTATGTGATGAAAAGTTTTTAACACGTATGTGTTCTTACATACGCACGTACGTATAAAGATAAAGAGAATATCAAAATGTAATATTTTATTGAATTATCAGAAGCAAAAGGAGATCGTATTACGTAGAATTGTGTAGTTTCTGCCTATCCTCATTCGTGTTGTTACATATGTATGAAGGGTCCGCTATGGAGAAGATTATAATGATGAACTAGTATTATCATGTGTCGGCCAATTCTTTGCGGCTGACTGCACGTGCCAGAACGACATTTAATTTGTACTTTTGACGGTTCCGCATACAAAGCGTCCATCTGTCTGCCTGTCAAATGGTTGCATCTTTTTAAACGTAATAAATATGGGTTTATACAGAATACGTTTTACTGTATTCGATTTCATAATTAATTAGTCTAAATCTAAGTAAGTATTGGTGGCGCTTAGTTCTCAATTCCGATAAGCGGGGGTGGAATACGGAGCTTAGTTTTAAACTACTCATTTGATTAACGTAAAGGAATTCAACTGTAACGCTACAACATATATAGCCATTTGAGCTTCTACATAATGAGCAATATTACTATCTGCGACTTGATTTATTTATTGATTTTATCCTATTTTAGAACGTCGTCATCGAATTACTGTTGGACTTCAAAGAACGCCTCAGTTTCCGCGTACTTGTTAATTAGCGGACTAATTGAAACATTTTTAACAACGACCAGTTTAACTTGATTAAGCTCTGAAAATTCCTCGTCGACCGAACTTTGGGATCCATTGTCCTATCTGCGAAGTTTCTCAGTACAGAAGAATTGACTGCCTTACCTCTATATAGAATTAACTGTCTGATATTATACAAGTTTCTAACTTCCTTAATCGTTGTCTTACTTGTGTTCTTCTGAAGAATTCTTACAAGTTTTTGTTCATAATTGTGGCTGAGATATTTCAATGGCTTAGATCTTATGATCTGACCTAAATTTTGCTGAGAATATTCAGAAATCTTGCCAAAATGTAAAAATATCGCTAGATAATGCTAAGTTAGTGGTAAATTACTGCCTTGGGTACGGCTGGACTAATTCTGACAGTAGTTGTGAGCGTATAATCCACAACCAATCACTTGTATTAGGCACTTACAGTTCGTCAGACGGATAGCGTTGTTTTATTAGATCGTTAAAGAACATTGTTTCCAAACTACCTCTCGAGAACGTGTAGTGAGATTGTGTAGTAAAATGTCTATCAATAGAAAATATTGACGAAGGCTGTCTCTGATTTGCAAATCCGATTTCAATAGCCATGTAAAAGTTATATGCTCGTAAATAAACTTTGTTTCAGTATGTTTGAAAAATACGGTTAGGTATATTAATATTAGTTTTATTGACAAACTTAAATTTTGTTTAAGTTATTTGTACTTATAACAACCGCAACTAAATTAATATAGATTAAAAAATGGCATAGTGGTTAAAAAATTCGTCTACTGCCCTTGGTTACTGGGATCGATTCCCGCACGTGAAAAATACAGATATTATAAATGAAATATACGGACAGATAATTGTTCCGCTCTGGGTGGGTGCTTTGTGAAGTTATGTATCTGAAACTGCACCCACGATATAAGTGAAAATCTTACAGTATAATAGCTGCTGCTGCAAGTAGATAGGTAGCTGCGTTTTTATATAAAAATATAAAAAAAAATTCCGAGCAACGAACATTTAACCTTTACCTAATCTCAGTATTGAATGCTTATATTCTACACTAGTCGTAACTTTTAAGGCTGCCTGTATAGAGTTAGCTGGTACCGATCTTTAATCATTTCATTTTCTATCTTACAGAGTCACATCGATTTTAAAGCATCTCTTTTCAATAGCACTCAATCCCACTTAAATCACATCCCCTACCAAGCAATCACACTGTCGCATCTAATTGAAATCGCCATCCGGTCGCCATCTTCCTGTATTTAGCTAAAATGGCTATTTAACAATTCGCCGGCGATCATCAATCATAGGAGCGATTAACGGGAGCGAGCGATAACTCACGACGAAAGCTAATCGTTTAGCCGTAGTAGGGGCAACTGCAAGGTTGTGATTTATACGAATCTGAATATAACTTAGAAGACGAATCATTTTAGTGGTTTTTGATGAGAATGTTGCGTGGGTCCTTCAAACTATGGTGGGGAATTAAGGAATTAATAATATACACACCGCTGGGCAAAAGCTTACCGTGATTATCAGGTCTTCAGCTTTCAGCTATAGACAGACTCACTACTACATCAGTATTGCAAAAATACCTACGTAATTGATTAAATTGTTTATGTTGGCACTAAATAATCCTAATTACGATCCGATTATCTCAATAGCTAAGCGCTTTGTAATCTATTAGAGTATTACACATTTATGTATTTGCTCAAATAATAATGTTGTACACGTATTTTCCAATGTTTGTTGTCTTGTAGCCACGATAAAGATAACTAGTACCTAGATTTGAATCTGGCTCAAAGGACCAAAAAATATATGGTATTGTATCCCGTACAACATCGGCAAATGGGTTTGCCAGCTCATTGCGAATGCCGTCTCTTAACATAACTTATCTCTGTAGACAAGTATACAACAGTATCCCTTCCACTCTGATAACTTTTATGACTTGCGCAAGACAAGGAAGTTCAACTAGAAAAGTGAAAGATGTTTGGAGGAAATTTAGCATATCAGAAAAGATACGTTTACCAAATTACAGTCGGCTGCTGAGCAGTGAACGTACTTTGAACCGACCTGACCATAAAACGCCATTATTATTATTTTTTACGCTGAGCTATGTTCAATTTAGTAAAATTCACACAGCTCAAAAACCAGTCTGTGTTATTGACATCAGACATTATTATACAAAATTTAATATAAGGTTCCAATTGGTAAAATAAAAAATCTGCTAAAACCTGTCAAAATATTCTATCACAGCATTAGAATTCATCAATCAAGACAAACAACAGATCAAAATCGACATACAATCATTAAGTATGACATTTGCTGGATGATTGTATTGTTTCCCCGCGGTTTTGAAACGGACTGCGCCCTCTAGCGAGTGGCAGTGACAACCATTGTTCGTTGACAGGAACAAACCCATTTCATTTGACTCGAGTGCCTTCATGTTAGGACTGATCTCTGTGTTATCTTTCCAATTATGGACTAGATTCGTGTGGATGATAGTTTTGTTAAGAACGGTTTTTGTTGTATGTGTGGTATAAATGTACAGGTATATATTGTCTACTGTACCTCAGGACTATTTCGTGCAAATTTAATAAGGACTATTAAGCAATCTGGGGCCAAATTAAAAAATAATCAATTTATTAAGCATGAATCAAGTCATGCTCGCTGTTTGACAGAGTCGATTGGCTATCATGAATGATATAAATTATACTTCTTGTTTGGTAGTGCAATCTTGCAGACTTTTTTTCTGATTGTAGTAATGTTGACGACATAATGGATGTAACGGCTAAGCAATTCGCCTTTTGCTGATGTCATGGATTCCACTATATTTGTGAAATCTATAGACACTACTGACGTGCGCTTTTTTCAATTAGAAGCCGGTAAAAATAGAGTTATATGGAGCTTACGCCGCTGTTGTAAAATTATAACCCACCACAGTACCACCCACGATACCGAAGCAAATATTAGTGTTGGGTGACGTTAGTAAAATAATCTAAACATAGTTACACCTTTCTATTTAAGTTACATCTTTACGCTCTCAATAAAGTTTAACATATTATTTATTGTAAAGAAACCAATATATAAATCTCTGCCTACAAGAACTTTGAAGTTCGAAATAGCTATCATAATTGTGATTGATTATAATATTCAATATTAAGTTCCTAACTCCAAAATTACAGAAGCCAACTAGAGGTCAAAAGCTTATTCGTTTCACGTCAAATTATTGTTAATCTAAACTTATGAACAACAAAGTTAAGTGAAAAGACTGCGTTAATATCGGGGACTCGGGTACATCCTCCTTTGCATACGTGCTTCAAAGAGCAAGCAAATTGAGTAAGAAAGAACGGAAATTAAAGTAACAGGACTTTGTGAACGATGCAGACGTGCCATAGAAGAACGAAAAGTGGACGCGGCATTGAAAGGATTTGTCACATCTGGGTCTGGGTTTAGTTGTGCATACATTGTAGTAGTTTAAAGATTTTGTAGAATAGCCCGAGTTCTAACCGCTGAGCCACCGTATCCCATCAGAATCAGTCGAAATTTCAAATCTCTTTATACGCCTAGGGCGTCAGGTAATATCTATCGGAATACATTACGTATCCGACTCAGTGTTCCAAACTTTGCAGTTTTAGAAGGCACCGATGCGATATAACCAATTTTCTTAATACTTATTGTGAAATTTTTACATGTTTTAGCACATGTTAGCTTATTAAATATAAATATTTAATATTCAAAATTTCTTATTAAATATTTATAAGTCTGTAAGCATTTTTGATTTTTGAAAAAATCCTCCAAATAACATGTATTCGTTCTGAGCAGCAGCTCGTAATGGGCAATCTAAATAGCAAATTAAAAAATGCAGATTTATCAAGCTCATAAATTTTTAAATGGTATTTTAAGAAATATTCCTTTTAGAGTAAAGGTTGTCGCGATTGCGATCCCGATCCAAATACTCCCTGGTATATTATACTAAAACACTAAATTCTTTCGCAATCACCGTCGTATGCATCAAATAATAATATCATAAGTGCCTCCTATTACTATTTGACTTTCACATTCTTGACAACAGGCCGTGTCGACTGTGGAGGGAGAGAGTGGGGAAGGGGTAGAAAAGTAGGAATAAAAACTGGCTCTTTTATAAAAAATTAATAACGAATTTATAGAGAAAATAATTACTAACGTGGCTTCGTTCACGACGTATAATATGTATAAAAAGAGGAAACTCGTGAAGATTTTTTAACTAAAGAAGAAATCATTTTTAAGTTCATTTTGTAATGATGGTGTTTGTACAGCAATATAAATACAAATACAAATCCCTTTACAAATAGCAGTTAACATATTTTTGATTAAGATAATATCGAATACACCTGATGTTGGCAGGCAATTAAAAGTTTTCAATCATACGAATCAACCCAAATCATTTCGGTTTATACAGCTACGTTACTATCTGTAACAGAAACTATTACTCGTTCCTGAAATACTGTACAATGAGTACTTATACTTCTTCAAACATTAAGAGGTTTTGGGGTATATTTAAACTTCATGTTTGTGATCCTTCTAGTTCTAAAAGGAACCCTGTTATTGTGGTATCGCTGTCCGCGTTTATCCCTACCTGCCGTAGAAAAGGGACCTTACATTTAGGTACATGTAAAATATTATACTAACACAACTAGCTATATAACCTAAAAACTTCTACCTATTCAAAGAGAGAGATTGAATTACAAGACTATTCTATTACAAAAACTTATGTGTTTTAGGTACTTGGTACGAAATATTCGCGGTAACTATTGTACCAGTTTTGATCTACAACGGTTTTTAGACTTACTTTTTATAATAATTTTTGTGAATACCTAGTCTATCTTTGCGCCAAAAAATCATCATGGCAAGTTTTTTACATACATACATAGACTCACGCCTGTTTCCCAGAGGGGTAGGCAGAGACAACGGATATCCACTTGCTACGATCCTTGCATACCTCGTTGCATATACGTTTTTTATAAGTTGAAAAATTATTAAAAAGCATGTTTCCTTCGGGTTTCAGCCGGTAAGTAATAAAAGTCATTAAGAATGAAATACCACAAAAATACATATTAATTTCAATGACAAAAAAAAATACAAAAGAATCCACAAAAAGCTTGCGGAACTGGGGATCGAACCCAAAGCCTTACACTTCCAAGGCGTTCGCCCGACCGGAAGGCTATGAAGTCTGTTGACATGTAGACAAAATAATCGTTCCTAAAAGATATTATTATGTTATGTTATGTAATGTTTAGCTCCTTGTGGATATAGCGTGATAATATTTTGTAAATTGAAATTTAATAATATTTTTCCCAACAACAACAACAATTCTGCAGCAAATTCTAGAAATACGCTGCTTACTACAATACTGCTCATCCCCCATAATTATAAACGTAATAATTTATACCCTATAAGTTGACTAAGAATTTAAAAAGTATATTTGCCGAATTTCAACTAAATCTGTCCAGTAGTTTTCGCGCCAATCAATTACATACATACTTCGTTACGATTTTATTATATGTATAGATAAATATCAGCTAGGCTGGAGTTAGTCCTGTACGTTTTGCTATGAAACTAAACCTTTTGTCTAATTACTAATAGGAAGCCGGAAATCCTACATTTCAAAAACCTCCCACCCCAGAGCGCCAGAGCCCAATGCCATAGCATTGCATTCCAATGTGGCAATGTAGCTAGCGTTCACTTAATATTTGATTACATGTTGTATTTTCAGTTTATATACGGGTATTATCTAGAAATAAACTGAATTGAAGTTAGAATATCATCCTAAATTATTAATAATGTAACGTGTTATTGAATTTTACAAACACAACATATTAAACTTTAACAGACCATTGATGTTGAAAAAGTGCTATTTTGTTAATCATATACTTAAATCATTAATTAGTTTCTTTGAATTGTCAAATATTTACATGGGACACACCACCCACGAAAAGTAAAGAGAAGAAACAGCGCAACCAACTCCCAGCTGATTCCAGTGAGATCAAATGTAACTGTCATTAATTAAGCCAAGGGTCAACGCAAGGGACGATTTCAAAGATAATCTTAACTCACCCTCATCCTGAAACTACAACAACTCAATGATCCTTCCGCTGTACATTACACATTGCTCGCTACGCACGCGATCCCTTGTATACATGTCTTGTTTACTCGGAAATGGACTTTGTTACCAACAACTTTATTAGTGGCAAGTTTAGTTTTAATGGAGGGCAGTAGTCTTGTCGTGCATGCTTAACATTCTCGTTGTAATGTATACTCTGTAACACTTGAATAAGGTCGACAGTTAGTTAAACGAGTGACACCTTTAGTGGATTACAGAGCAATTTGGGACGCTTATGCGCAGTGTGTGGTTAAACTGCTTACCTTCAAGACGTAAGCGTTGATGATAGGAATAAGTATCATTTAAGTTAATGTGAAGGTACGATGTATCTTATTATTGCTGAAGCCTGAAACTGTAAGCCAAATTTAGTAAAACGGGATATAGGTAGACATAACTAGCGCAAGTAATGGACACCATTTAATTAAACTGCTGTAGTAGAATATGGTTGAACTCACTACTTTGTATTTAATCAACTTCCAAAAAGGAATAGGTATATTTGTCTATTCAAATTAAAAAGATTCTTGTGTCCTTAATCATAAATAGTAAGAAAAAATATATTGCAATATCACTTGATTTTGATCAATCAAGGTTTGATATAACATAGGTTCACTCACGTGAATTGGTCATTGTTACATGGGCATGTATTGACAAGCTTGCGGGTCACATACACGCTAAATATCCCCAATATCAGGGATATCACAGATGCATAGCTAACCTATAATTGGGGTTGGAATTTTTGTAATGTAACATGGAGCAAGCCCGTTGCCGTACAGCGGTAAAATTTCTAGACACGTGTAATTTAGAATTTCAATATGGTATATAGCTTTTTGCGTTCCATTTCTTAACTTCCTTTTAAAAAACATTACTATCAACCAAATATAAAATTTAAACAGGCTCAGAAAATACTATGAAGTTTATTTATTATTAATTCCCTAATTGACGTAGGTATTTAAACATTTCCAGTCCGTTTTCCATTCAATTAGATTTACCCTAAAAGCAAACTCAAGTTGCGATTGTTCGATATTTTGTTTTCATTGAAAATACTGAACAAAGCGTGGTATTTTCGGAAAATTAATATTCAATTCTAAAATAAATAACTTTATACAAAGTTTTTATTTTGTACTTTCCTAATATCCTACAGCACAGGAAGGAAAATATGTTTATCTGACTATTTATAGATAATAAATATACCTTTGTATTTTTGTATCCGTGTTTAGATATTCTATCGTAGCTCAAAACTGCTGTACCGATTTTGACAAACGGTGTGTCCATTTGTCATTGGTTAAGTTTCAAAATATCCCGACCCGGAATATCAGAAATTTCTTAAAGGCTAAAGTTGACTTCGCTAAAGCTCCTTCTGCTCTAAGTATGTTTGTATATTTTCTCGTATGTCTGTCGGTGTACATAATTATGTGTAATTAATTTTTACCCAACCCGGGACCAAGCGACCAATACATTACACGAAACAGTTCATTATATGTATAATTATAATAATATACAATAATGTACTATATCGTATTCACAAAATCCATCCAAAACAATTACGTAAATACCATAAAATGTTATACTGTGATATATAAGGGTGCGTCCACACTAAGTCGTGGTCATCCCTCATAATCTCGGACAAGACGAACCGACCATCGAGTTAAGTGGCCCCGACCTAATTTCCGGTGACTCGCGGCTACTTATAAAAGGGAACACTATCATTCGATAAAGAGTCAAACGGGTTAGTGTTATGTTAGAGTAGAATTACGACGGAAAAAGTGGTTTGAGTGGAGGTAGAACAAGGAAAATGGAGTTATGTGCGTATTACAGTATGTAACGTGGTGAGGCAACCAGCGGGATTGGAAGAGGCTTTTGAAGGTGTGTGAAACTTTTCAGAGGACTATTGTTTATGTATAGCCGCAAAAGCCATGTGTTAGACCACAAACCCACCTGTAAATAGACTTAATATGATCTACAGTGGTCTTTTAAATGCCTATTCACTCGCGATTAAACAATCCTGAAATTGTTATTTCCTGAAAATATAGACTTAAAATAAGACATTTCATACTCCGGTGAATAAATTCGTATAAAAAATGACCCCATCCTTAACCAAACCATGGCTATTAATCGACTTGCCGGCAATTTTTTTGCGACAAGCCCTTTTAAGAGCCCCGTCACACCACAAGATACAACAACAAAATTAATTATATTCTAACCTGACCCCGACAAAAAAGAAGTTAAAATAGAAACCAAAATAAATTATTCAAAGCGGGCAGTTACAATAATAACATGAACACAATAAATGTTGAATTTTATTTATTATACACTTTATTGTACCAAATAAAAACATAACAGTACATGTAACAAGTCATACTTTATTTACTGTACAGATTTATTGTTTTGCAAGACGAAAAAGTCGTGGTGATACATTTTTACATGCAAAGCGGTTTTGCAAGCACGTAGGCGTGGGTTGAACCTTGGTTTTACCAATGTGACTTCTTAAACACGCAGTGATGTAGCGTGGTAGTGGTGAGAGGCGTTTGCCCTTCAGAGGGCATGGCCTGCAATGTAAGAATAGAGAGTGCATGTCGCACACACTTATGCACTTTATAGTTAGTTGGCTAGTCTCATTAAAATTTTAACCATCATATGACCAAATTGCGGTTAAATAGATATTGTTGCATCCACATGAACATAATTTAAATATTCAACTAATTCCAAATAAATTTGATAAATAGTTGAATTTTTTATCTTTAAGATTTAACTTTAAGCTTAATGGTATCACAAATAATAATAGTTATCAGACAGCATTAAGGTACTCAAGTTGTCCTATTGACACAATTATTCGGTAAATTAGACACCTATTATGTCAAGTAATTTAATATTATCTCTCTATGGTTTTCAATATTAATTGATATTAATGTCAACAGTTACAGATTCAGGTAATGAGTGCTTTTGTAATATAAATCTTGTTGCTTATGTGGGATTTGTTGCTGGTTATAATTATTAATTACAGATGTCACCCGTGACTTTGTTCGCTTGAAATTGTATTTACCTGTGTATTCTCCTATTCTAAAATAAAATACAGTCCATTTTATCTTTCGTTAGCTTCCATAAAGCAGCTTTCTATAGGTGAAAGATTTTTTTAAATTGGTTCAGTAGTATTTAGTTTATCTATTACAAACCAACATACCAATTAGTTTAGATTAGACTAGATGCATCATTATAAGTTGTTCGTGGAGTTTTGTACTTAAACAGATAAAAATTCATACTCAACTTAACATAAATACGTTTCCACGATTGGGTGGAGACCATGCATATGAATTCAACAGTCCTTGACTAAAATACCTGATATATCTCCCCTAGAAAGTAACCGATGCCAACTTTCCTGTACTAATAGACAGTATTTGTAAAAATGGCTGCCACATAAATATCACAACGGCTGCAAGCCAGTCGAATGTCTGCTGTGACCTATTTTCTTAGTTGACTTTTGCGAATTCCCTCGCTCAATTTAGTGGGTATTTTTACTTTTTTAAGTCATTAAATTAATTTAGTCTACTTGTGAATCTTAGATAAATACTTTTTATAACTCTACGGTAATTTTATGCAGAGGTAGAGTTTGTTAGTTTGTAACTACTAATCCGTTCCCAAAATTTCTTACACTGAAAGAAAGTTATACTTTTAACGATGGCCATAGGTTTTTATTTTTATTTTCATTGATAGGAGGGAAGCAAAGATGTAAACGATTGAAATAATATACTCTTATTACCACAATTAAAAACTTATTGTTTGAGAGCCCGGGACGTCCGCAATACCGCTCAATAAGCTACTGTAGGATTTTTTGTAAACCAAATCTACTATCAATTATATAATTTAGCTATAATTAGCCTAAAAGTCAGAAATAAGTGCCTGGGTGTCGAAGCTTCGATCTTTGACTTGCCAGTCCAACAATAGTCATATCATTAAACTATGTTTGTTAAAACGTTAATAAACCACTAATTGGTTTTATATCGCTGATTGCTTTTATATTTTTGAAAACAGAAGGTTATTTTTTATCACAGACAATCTAAAAAATACGAGTCTTTTTTGGTAAGTAGTTAGTGAAACAAATGATTCTCTCGATTTGTTACCATTCCTTAAAGAAAAGAACAACCGACTTTCTTACGTCTTCCACTTTTATGTCAACTTTTTTTTTCGAATTCGCTTTACGCCTACGGAAATACAATTGAGACGGTACTCTGAAACCCTCTTGCTCAAAACTGAGAGTATCACAGACGTAATACGATTGTCTTGTATGATGTCATCCCTAAAAACAGGGGAAATCTCCCCGTCGCGTCGCGGCGTGAAGAGGAAATATAAATTATTTCACAGGTATTACCTGTCATCCGTATCTGAGATAAGAAGTTTACACATTAATTAGTAAAAGGTCGACAAATGAGACAGAATAGGAAATCTATTGTGACATGCCGCCAAGATGCAAATAGCGAGTCAAAGTTAAGTTAAAGTTAATTAAAAACAGACAAGTTAATTAAACATTATGGTTATATGTAAGGAAATCATCATCATCATCATCAGTTGGAAGACGTCCACTGTTGAACAAAGGCCTCCCCATAGAACGCCACAATGAGCGACAGCTTAATTATAATGTGAGCCTATTAATTATGTTAGTTTTTTTTTAATTTGAATTAGACTTTTTGTTTTCATTAGGTTTAAATATATAATTATTTGTTAGATAACTTTCTCTCATCACAAGAACTTGCAGCTAACAGTTAATTGACTTCAAAGGTGTATTCTAAAAGCGACTTTAGCAGAGAGTTCATAATCAAATCGCCATCGCCGTCCGTCACACGTCGACAGCGGACACTCAAAGGCTCCTGGAGGAAATGGAGAAGCTTGAATCACTGCTCACTTATGTGCAAGTAATGCTACATTCTTCATTTCGTCTATAAATAGCGGAAGAAGTTATTATTTAACTGAGATAGTAGGACAATCAAATCTACACATAGACATAAATAATATAGATATTATATTACTTCTTTACAAATCAGGTAACAAATTGTTGGTGATTCAAAAAACGCAAATGTATACATATTTGTGGTCGTGTCTGTACACCCGCAACATGACCACAATACTCCACTCCTGTGTCACGTATGCTGTGATCTAATCTGATGCGGTATGTGATAACAATGCCATTTGTGTGCCGTTATTGTTTTGCACCTAATAAT
Organism: Protodeltote pygarga; assembly: GCA_936450705.2. Classification (NCBI taxonomy): domain Eukaryota; kingdom Metazoa; phylum Arthropoda; class Insecta; order Lepidoptera; family Noctuidae; genus Protodeltote; species Protodeltote pygarga. Next base: position 13,978,950 of record OW388263.2, read on the forward strand.
TATGCTTGGACAACTATATGTACTAGTATCTATTGCATTGTTAGTACAGTAGTAGAGCGCTTGGGATCGCATGTTCCTTGAGGTTTTAGGTGGTAGAGCAATGCGCCGGCTTGCCGGGGTGGTACCACGTACCACCTCACAGAATATCAGCGTACAATAACAATATTCATTTTGTTGAGTTACTATGGTCAGTGACAGCTTTATCCCCCCCCACGCTTTTCCAAGATCTTCTGTCCCCTTAGCCTTAGCCTTAATCCTCATAAAAGGTTTTCGAAACATAAAAAAGTCTATGTAGTTAAAATCAAGATATAAAGTTCGAAATTGTATAAAGAAACAATGGATCAACAGCGGGATTTGAACCCACGATCTACTGGGTAAAGCCTTCAGTCGCTCTGCTACTAAGCTATTCGTGACCCCCCCGTGTTATCGAAATCTTCGAATTTTAGTGTTCGCATAGTACGCGTTTATACTTTATAAATTATATGTTTATGTATTTATATTCGCTTTTAAAAATAAAATATTCGTTAAACAATACCTTTTTTATAAATTTGTAAAATGGTTGTTTGGTTGTAGCAACTAGTGGTTGCACAACCTTCACCAAGAAGGTTGAGGGTCTACAGTCACTAGGTGTACCTTACGTAGAATAAATTTCCTTTATTTACACAACAGTTTGTTTCGACACTTATCCCTGTTCGTGACAGGTTTCTGAATTTGGAAATAGGTTTTGGATATCTTTGCTTATAAACGACTAAGTACAAATACATATAACCAAGTGTTTCATAATAAGGTACGTTTCAAAAGTTGTTTTGTGTTTTGACATCAACGCCTGATTTTCCCGAAGATTTGCTATGTACCTATTGTTATACATACTTATACTTTTTTTTCAATCACCGCGGTGTTTATGTAAAACACCTATAGTAATATTTATTTCATTGTAGCATAAATAAATAGAGAGAGGAGCAAGCGGAGGATACAGAGAGGTGGCGATTGCTCCAACGACAAGAGCCTAGCTTTTAAATATAGGAAGGACCATAAATAAATAAGAAGTACGAATAAATAAGACGTCTATCAACATGAATTTAGTATACAGGGATTAACGTTCACATGACAACAAAGTGTATGAAAGAGCTGTTTCTTTTTGCGATTTCAGGGTTGGTCTCATAGTAAAAGTTGTTCATAATGATGAGTTTAATGACCCCTTTTAAGGATGCTGGTGGTTCACAAATAACCCTGTATTATTTCCAACTAAACGTTACGCCACTTCACGATTAAAAGTTTACTCAAAAGCCTAAATCTCAAGTACGGAAAACATAACCGTATATGTAATTTAAAAAATTTAGAGTTTTGCAACTAAAACAGTAGGACAACTAAATGACTAGGGAATCGAACCTGAGAGTAAATATTACTGCGGTGCTCAGGACAAAACTTCTTCTTTTCAAACTCCACATACAACATTGTTATATCAAGAAGGTTTAATTTAATGATTTCCTAAAAGCTTCAACAGAATGTTATGTAAGAGTAAGAAAACTTGAGTTTATTAGCATCAAGCAGAGTATCCACAAGTGAGTCGTTGTCGAGTTCCGAGTGGTACATGTTTTACTTGTTAAGCTGGTTACACACGAACATTCAACGACGTACTTACACTTGGGTGGGAACGTTTTTATAAACTTATCTGTAACGATATAGCCGTTTTGTATGTCATTTGTTTTTAGAGCCTACGTGGAAAAAATACTGCATGCGTATTAGTTACTAAAAAGAAAGTTGCTTCCTGTTGTTTAAATATTTTATTAACTTTTATGATTCTCTATAAGAATATGTAACACCAATTTTTTTAACACATAAAATATTTTTATAATTTACATCAATCATATCCTCAACTTAGCAACTGCCACCATAATAATCCATCACATATAACCCTAGCTTCTTCCGAATTCGGGTGAATAGCCCATTCACCATAAAACCCCGTTTTTCCTCATTAGTCGTGACGCTGTATTGCCAGCGCTCAATGATAAAGGATAGCTCAGCTTATAAATATGGTGATGAATGATGTTTCCGATTTATACTCGTGACTTATGACGCCTTAGTATCACTGCAAGTGATGTGTATTGATCGTTTGCAGCTTATGTGATTATTTAGTGTATTTTTCGCGTTACTTACACAATATCGGCTGGTTGTATTGTAGTTTCGAATCCGAACAACAAATATTACTTCTGTTCCTTAGAGAGCTTATAAATGGATGCCGGCGGCTACGCTACAATTTTTTTTATTGTGTTTCGTTGGTTGAGGTATGACGGGTCACTTGTTCTTAAAAACGAATGTACGAACATGCTGTATCTGAGAATAACATGGTTTTTGTAATTAATGATTCAATTTTATCACCGCTTTATGAGAGTGCGTTTGTTAAAATCACTCTTACACTAGGTTATTTAAAGCAAGCAATAGAGAATGCATCTGTATAAGCGCACACACTTGTGCACTATAATATCTCCTGCGTCGATGACATTATTATTGTATTTAAATTTTAATGTAATAGACAGCTCCTAACGAATATATTCTTTTAATTTCTTTAAAAGCTGTCTATGACACTAAAATATAACTATAATAATAATGTCCTGATGAACCTCTTAGTTTTATAACAAACATACTATATTCCCCTGCCTATCTTTTTAATCCTCGCTAGACTTATTAATACACTGTACTTGCAGAACTGCGTTGTTTTAAGAAAAAGTAATAAACATAAAAGTTGAAGTACTCTCCTCATAAACTAAGTATTTAATTAATAACTCTGTGCATAAAAGCTGACGTCTTGACGACAAACTTTATGTTATTGACGCGAGAATTATGCTATAAGGTATTTTGCTTCAGCATTTTTGCTGAAGCGAGCAGAGGATACTATTATTTACTCCATCTTTTAAAGGAAGGGAGAATTGTTCTCACTGGATATAGCATCGTATAGCTAATTACTATTCTTACCTGGTAGATATTTTCTCTGCTCGAGCTTAAAGATTATCATCTATTTTCAAGTAGTGTGTGAATATATTTTACCTAAAGGTTACTGCTAACCATTAAGCGGGTTTGTTGTCAAATGCGCGTTTTCTACGATTATAAAAGCTTTACTGTGATATTTAGCTAATATTTATAAAAAGTTACATTATACTAATACCTTGCAAAGCATTATGTACTAAATTTCAATACAAAAACCTTGTGCAAGTCCAATTGTAACAATGTTTACATGGATGAAACATGGACTTTAAGAAAGGCAGACAATAGCAATGATACCTTTATGCTGTGGTTCTAGAGGAAAATGTTTAGAATACCATCGACAGCGCTCGCACCAACGTATCAATCCTTAGCGAGATCAACATCAAAACGAGACTTTCCACCAACTGCCTTCATCGAATCTTTGAGTACTACGGGCATATCTCAAATAAGGGAAAACAACAATTTTAAAAGACTCATAGTGTTAGGAAAAGTACTAGAAAAAGACCACAGGGAAGGAGCCTGACATAAAACAAGTCAAAGCTATTCAAATTCATATAAACACTTCCTACATTATAGAACTTACAAAACTTTTATATAATTGCAACATTTCGTTCTTGATAATTAATTTCAGGTTAAAAGTCCTTGTTTAACATCGACCTCAAGTGACTTCATTTGGTTCATTCAGCCAAACATCAAAGAAAACAGAGCAGTGAGACCGTGACCGACGTTCTAACAAATTTCCAATATACAGCCCTGAACCCGCTGCCTGTCGAATTTCCACTTTTCAGCACTTTTAAATCCAATTTTCCGAGTTGGAATTTATGGAGTTTGGAGGTTACCTGTCGGTTGCGACGTCCATTTTATTCCGTGGTATTGTTCTGAGTGTCCAATTCGATTCAAGCTGTGGTCAGTTTTTAAATTTAGTGTTCCTTCTAGTTTGCCGTGTTCTAGACAAAAAGTAAGAGATTTATTGGGACTCAGTGTGTTCATATAACGGTCACAAATGTTACTGAATGGGGAAAAGGGTGGTCAATATAAGTATTATTTGTCTAGTTGAAATACATTCAGATGTAATTTGTGAGCTACTTTATTAAGTAAACGGAATACATGATTATCAAATAATTAAAAAAAAAAGTGTACCTACTTACACTATAGCACGTAAACTAGTTCGAACAGTAGCTAATGTGGCAATGAAACATACCGTTATCCCACTAATGCAGTATGAAAGCAAATCGCAGGTTACAAACGACCGGATCGAGGCGAAACTAACGGTAATACGGGATTACTACCACTCCACCACCCACTACTTGCGCTCACTATATTTTATAATTAATATCCTATATATACTTTAGAGCTTTGTTAGATTGAGAGAATCGCAGCTTTTAAAAATGTTAAAGGTATCGTAATTTTTTAAACATATGAAAGGTGCTTAATTGTACTTATTAGAGCTTTTGTACGAAATATGAAAGAAATTCTCGAGGATTTGTAAAGCACGTCAGAAGCCTAGGAATTTTACGAGTGTATTAACTCGATCTTATTGACTGTCAAAGACATTCATGATAGCCGGGATTTACGGTTTAACGTGCTTTCGGAGGCACGGACCAGGTGATAATTAATTTATAATACGCATAGAGCTTCCGTAAAGTCATAGGTGCCTTGGATTCGAACCTGAGACCTCTAAATTGCCAGTCGTTGGTCGTACTACTATGCTATTACAGTATTACTGCTCCATTAGTATAACCATGCTAATGGAGTTATTTGCATGAAGACGACATCGTACTAATATGCATGTACTTCCGATGCTATGTAATGGTAATTACATTACACCTCTCTAAATTACACGCTAACTAGCAACAAATTAGGGCTAGCATTTCTTGCATGCCGCAGTTCATAGGTCAAAAGCATGGTTTCAAAGCGTGAGAGCCAGGGGTCGATTCTCACTTATATGAATTCTTTTTCATTTCGGGACTTTTGAACAGTCAATATCAAAATACAAAAGTAGCAAATAATACTGCTACTCCGCTAGTTATGGTTGAAGTTTTTTGGAGAAGTTTTCATCCGGTTGTGTATTGGTATTGTGTAGGTCAGTCTTACGTTTTTAGAAAATATGTTAAAATAAAATTGCATCGTAAATAAATTACAACTTTAACTAGCTACCTGCCAAATCTTTTGCCGACTGAACTCCTGTAGTCTATGCAATCATTTTTTTTTCGTCCCTAAGCATCTGTAATTGTTTTTATTTTTCAAGCAACTGTTTTTCTAAGCCTTCGCTACCTACATGTATACAGTAAATAAAAATACGTACTTTATTTGCCAGTTACAAAAGTATGAATTTTATCAAGGGAATTAAAGATTTGAGTTTGAACCTGACTTCACTATTATGTCAGTCAACGGTGATGTCGAATAGGCCGTCACTGCTTTCTAAAATAACGGAGTAACCCTTTAGGGAATTACAAACGAGTCGTGTTATGTTTCTAAATACGTTAATAATATCTTTGATGTGTGAAAGTTTCTTGCTAACTGATTTGAGCTGGCCACTAATTCGGGCTAGTTCAGGCCGCTCCGGGTTGGTTCGGGTTGGAGACTGTTGCCTAGCCTTAATTAATGTCCGGAGGTCAACTCCGCTCTTTGATGTTTAACAGTGTTTGTGAGATATGTTGTAGATTATACGGTACGTACTAGTAACACTAATAAGATGCCGCAATAATAGACTAGGCTTTACAATAGTACATTGTGTTACAAAGGCGATAAGTACACAATTACGACGCGGACGTCCCGTCTTCAGTAATTGTCGTAAAGTGTCATACATATTTTTTTATAATATTTGCAAGAAAATATAATAAATCAACGTATAATAATGTGTCATCATCTACCTAGCCTTTTCCCAACTATGTTGGGGTCGGCTTTCAGTCTTACCGGATGCAGCTGAATACCAGTGTTTTACATGGAGCGACTGCCTATCAGACCTCCACAACCCAGATACTGTCTGGGTTACACGATACCCCTTGGCAAGATTGGTTGTTAGACTTTCGGGCTCCTGACTACCCGTAATGACTGTCAAAGATCTACAATTGACAGCCGGGGCCAACAGCTTAACGTGCTATCCGAGGCACGGAGAGTGATAATTAATTTATAAAACGCACATAACGGTCACCACCACTAGGCTATCACGACTCGACGTATAATAATGTGTATGTAAATAAAATACAACAATAGCGGGTTCATACAGCACATTACCGCCCGCTTTTCCTACATGTAATAAATGCACTAATTCACGAACAAGTATGATGAAAAGGTATTTTGCTTTGTTAAGTAGTTAGCTTATCCTAGATTGAAGAACTTACAAATATTTATTGATTGCGGGTTCGGTTCCCGCATAGGTTACTCGTCATTTGTGTAATCGACAGATATATTGTCGGTCTAGGTATTTTATAATTATGTAAATAATGAATTTAACTGCACTCATAATAAAGATAAATACCTTATAGATGGATAAATACTATGGAGCTATGTTTTTATACAGATTAAAGAAAATATATTATTACCTACTTCTAAGATATATTATTAGATCAAAGAATCTAAATTTTTGTCCTTTTTGAGAATTGGACTGATACAAAAGGTATATAATATAACTTTTATTTAGAATTCTCACTAGGATTTTCTCCTAAATCTTAGATGCAATTGAAGACGATTATAAAAAAAATTCTCAGTGCAGGAATCGAATCCAATATCGTCAGCGACAACAAGCGCAGAAAGCGAATCGCTTAACCTCGACGCCAATCGTGTCGTTAATATAAGCGACACTTTTCTATCTGTCCATCATTGATCGTCCCGCTCGTCCTGTATAGCCTCCACTTCACCGTTCAACTTAATACTTTTTAATTTTTTCTCAGTATAAACAGGCGCTAGCGAGGCCGTCCGCGCCATAACTCATAAAGGCTTGCCACAGGCTTTATAACTTATCGGAGGCTGCTCGATAGAATACTGACAGGCAGACGTGACCGACTGAACTCAGCTCATTCTTGATCTTATCGACACCTAGGTAGGTAGGTAAGTGAGGTACTTATCAATATATTATTATTTGCAATCTTTGAAGTAAAAAAGTCAACTTACGAAAGTCTTTGTGTTTAACTAGCTGTAAATTACAGACATGACGATAAAAAGCTAACAAAATTGTTAAAGTTAACCGGCGACTATTCTCAGTATAAAATTTAATGAAAGTTTAAACAAAACAAACTGTCATCACAAAAGCTTCCATTCTAAAAGAAACTATAGAAGCACTAACGAACAAAAAAGAATCGCTAAGCAGAAGAAAGATGTTCTTATAAAATTCGTTGCGGAGATAATTAAAAGCGTCTCAAAAGGAGGTCAGATGCAATAGTTTCAACGTTTTCAATAGGAGCGTGTAATTTTTCATAGTGTCGGTGATAAATCAGTGCGCACACGGCAGCCATATTTCATAGCCGGTCAGTCCTCAAGCGAGCCAATAAATTGCGGCGGTGGCGCGCGATTGCTGCCTGAAATCTAAGCCGTCATGGACACCGCGCCCCGCCCGCGCGCCCGCCACCACCGAGCGACTTCATTATATTCTATTATTACTTTATTTTAAATAGATTTATTAGAAATTAATTTCTAGTACATTACAGGTTTTTTTTGAAATAATTAATTAAATTTGTGATTGTATACATACTCGTATAACGTAATTTATTTTCACAAATTTATTTAGAAAATTAAAAAGTAGATATTTGCAAATATATGACAGATACTTTTGTATGAAATTTGTATTAATGTATGCGTATGCGTATGTGTATGCACCTCAACCTAGCAGCGTAGCAAGCATTGATACGCTACGCGTGCTACGACATCGTAGCATGCCGTCATCGTCATACAGATGATATTATATTTTAATCTCGAAAATAATTAATCAATTTAAGTGTTTTGTTCATCGCCAATTTATAGGGTCACAACTCAAACTTTAAATCCAATTTAAATATAACCAGTTTGAAATGTTTTGGGTTGGGTTGGCGTAGAATAAATTGCGCTTGAATAGAGCTATTAATAATTATGTTTTCCGTACTACTGGTTTTTAAATTGCTAAACAATCAGAATTGCGTAAAACAATCGTTATTAACCCATATAAATTAAATGAACCACATCATTCTGACGTACAGATACACGAAACACAATTTAATATACTTGTGTCATCCTTTTCCTTAATCTAATGACGCAAACTTCATCCGTAATCGTTGTCTCTCAATGTATCGCCGCTCTATTGGCTCCTCATTTCCCCCACATTCCTCCGGTCTATATCCTCATATTTATTTCATTCAAACTTTGCACACTGTTTCACATTATTTATTACTTTACCTTCCGTTTTTATTTTATTTATGTCTGTGATTCATTTTTTGTTTAAAATGTCTGCTACATACCAAAACAAAAGTTACGCACAATTTCGGTTAGATTTATTCTTTTATCTTGTATACGAAAATAAATATGAGCACAACGACTCACACGATCGCATAGAGCTTAACAAATACAACCTGGTTTTGCATCACAATATGCCTCGTAGGCATTGTTTGAATTCTTTTCTCTCTCTAGACGCTGACCTCGGAGATTGTAAAACCTGGGCTGAGATAAATTACGTTTTTATAAAACAGCTCGTTCCGATCCCGGTTAGGTTTCACAATAGATACTTTATCTTGGGCAATGGCTCATTTATAAAAACGTCAAATAATCTCTCTCAGTTACAGAAACCCGATTGAAAAGGGTCCTTGTCGAGCGCCAGATACGATTGTTTATGAGCGAACGTTGTGACGTCACGTGGGCCGCGATCAGCTTCACCCTTCACCATACCTCACCGGACTAGTTTTGTGCACCCACTCTTTGATACTACAACAGGTTTACAATAAAACTTGAGAGACCAAAGATAGGTATAAAGCATACCTATTTTCATTAAGGGTTTTTGGTAAAATTAGTTGTAGAAATTCTTGGTACAAAGTTTTGTATTTCGAATGATTGTGCTCATAGCCGTCGTACTGTTCGCCACTTCAAAGGAGTTCGGTTTTATCCGTTTCTTTATACAAGTTTTGCGCTGAGATGAAAGATTTAAAGGCAGGTTTTGTCGAGAATCACTTTCTCTGAATCCATAGAAAATATATTTGTGAATTGAACATGTTTCACTTCATTTGTGAATTGTGATCGTGATGGCACATGAGTTTTGTCAGTGTTGGTTTCCCTTTAATAGAAAATATTTGATTGTTAATTGTTGTCGAAGTTGTCACGATGTGTTTCCATCTGTCTCGCTCCCTCTGTCTCCCTTTCCTTCGTTTCTCGGAGACAATTTGTTTTGTGTCAGTGCCAGGAGCGATATTTGTTTGACATTCGAGAGAGATTGATGTGTTTGCCTAGTTATGGCATATTCTCATCACTTCTGTGGAGGAATATTGGACGAGTATTTCAAAAGGGGAAGGTAAATTGTTTCTATTTTCTTTAAAATATTAAAATAAATATATGACACGACATTTAATACGTTATAATCTTTTTTCATTCAAAGTTACATCATATCATGTCATATACAATATACAGGTGTGATCAACCGTTCGTTACAATACAACTCACCATCTTGTTTTAAATACTCGTTTTTAAGTAAAAAATATATCTTGACAATGTAATAAACTGACAAAGTTACTTTTGTTTTTCTATAAATAAAAATTGATTGAGACCAAACATTTAAAATGATCGTAATTAAATTAAACAAAGAGTGGGCTACGACTTGGAGGAGAACTTAGCTTGCTCTTTGAAATAAACAAGAAATTAAAAATTTTCGCAGATAAAGTCACATATAACATTGATACAGCTACTTAGCCAACATTGACGTTACGTTTAGTATTAGCAGATTGATTCAACGAACAAATACGAGTAAGTCACTGTCAACTAACACATTATCCTATCAAGCTCAGAGATCACACGGAAGCAGCTAATAAAGGCATTAGTACTTCCCAATCGGCTTGCGTAAATCCCAGCAGGAACGTTTTGATGCGCAGCGAACTGACGCGGGGTAACGAGCAGTTATCGGCTGCGGATGCCGTGACGTAAGCTACAGATAATGACATGTTACTATACCTAGTTTCATGTTTATCATAGCATATCCTTACTTTTGGAAAACTAAGCAATTTTTCATGATACAAAGTATTTTTATAATAATAAAATAATATATATAATAATAATAAACGGTTAGCTTTGTGTAAAGTTTCCTTGGAATCGGTTCATTAGTTTAGTCTTCAAGAAGTAATAAGCAAACGCATACAATTCCAAAATGTTAGAGAAACGCTTACCTATCAATTATAACAAAAAAAAAAGACTTTTTCAGTGTCATTCTGCTATCGCTATGCATTATTATTGTAGAAATTTCTAGGATATTTAAATAACACGATTGCTTGAAGATAAAATAAATTTAATAACTGGACCAAAGGTTGAATAACATAAAGGTGCGAGGGAGCTCACGCGATGACTGCTAATCGTGTACAAGTAGTTCAATTAATATCTCAATTCAATGATCTATCTGTGTATAGCAATAATGTTGATCCGTTGCTCCGTTGTTTTGTAAAAGAAGGATAAACTAACAACACACTTTCGCGTTATATTAGTGTGATGATAAATTAATGTTAGTGAAACAAAGTATCGATAAATTTTCTTGATAATGTATTTCATGTATATGTCAAAATGAATAAATTTTTATCTAAGTTTCGATATAAATATAGGTCGAGATAAAACAAATCCTCTACTCCGTAATTCTCATCAAGAGCCTTCGAATGAGTATGTGAATGTTTTCCGTACCCTTTCCTTGATATTTTCCTTAGCAATAATACCAACCAGAATGACCCATCCACCAATCATAGAGGTTATGTCAACAAAACCCAGCTCCAGCTCTTCCGCGTCTCAGAGCTGGTATTTAATATTAATATCGAATATTGTATCGGTACTCGTGAAGTGACAACTTTTTTGTTTTGTTGACTTATTCGTGTTCGCGCGCGGTGACAGATTGCTTCGCGTAGCGCCCAAAATTGCTTTTTGTTTCTTTAATAATACTCATGACAAGTATATTTCGAGAGATTTTGATGAATTGACGCTGATTGTGCGGTATTTGTTGCCAGAGACGGCTGAGTTATCTTTTTAAATTAACTTGAATGAAGATGATAAGACGGTGAAGTTGGTTTAATTGGTGGGTTCTCCGGAGTGCTGGCCGCTAGAGTCTCAGATTTCGTGCAAATTAGAAAAAAATCTGTGCCGTCGACCTCGTAATCTGAAAATTCTTTTTAAAGCAATGTCATTTTAACGAAGGTCCCTTAAGTATCGTCGCAAAAAGGAATATTAAATTACAAGCTATTTTCTAAAATGGAGATAATGAACTGAAGAAATACGAATCTCTTTGTTCGCGAAGTGATCCTTACTTAATTAATTCCTTGGGGAGTATGAAGAAAAAAGTTTGTTAAGTTCGGAAGCAAATAATGGTGGCAGTACCCGGGGACACTCCACTCTACTTATAATTTGTTTGCAAGTTCTCTGTTCACATAATTTCCTCAGTGGCTGGTGGCTGCCGCCTTTTCAATTGAACACGATGTTCAAAAACAATTTTTAGACGCTCTTGGAGATGTTTTTCTCTCAAGAGGGTGAATTCAGACAAAATACTCGCTATTTACTGAACTGAGACTGATGTCAGTTACGCAACGATTCATTAAACGTTGACGACATAAACCGTATGTGTAGCGACCGCCGCCGACGGCAGCGTGGATTTATTTCCTTGAAGCCGCCGCGTGATCCTTTCTCAGAAAATGCCGAAAGTTTGTTTATTGATAATAAACATTTGTTCGGCCTAGTGGTCCAGTAAGTTCGCCTATCAATCATCCGCAATGTATCGTTAACTTACTTATACTGAAAGTACTTACCTATTCTGTTAAGTTCCTTTCGAGAGGGAAAATATCACGTGCCACTTCACTTGTACTGTTACTTTATTAAAACAATATTACCACTGTTTGTTACTTTTGTTTTCACTTAATTTGTTTGTTTTATTCAATAAACGTTTTTCCTAAAATTTGGTTTCAACTTTAATTTTAAATCTTTGTTATGTAAACACAAGCACTTGAACTTTTAATTAGTGTAGATCCATCACTCAGCACTGGCCTTTGTGTAACATGTGATAAGGCTTAATATGTCACGCGGTAATAACACGCCGACATCGCGGTAGAGATTGATGGCGCCCAACGTGGGACCGTGCCGTATGCCGCACTGCGCGGACGTGCGTGCGCTCCGCCGACCGGCTAGACACTGCCGGGTGCGCACGCCTGAGCCCGGCCATCCCCCCTCCCCGCGCGCCAACCCACCCCCTAACACACCCCGCTGCAATTCGGCACACAAAAAAAAATCACATCAGAAAAGAAACCTTTCTCTGTCAGTGAGCTTCAATGGTCGTTCCTTCACCCCTGAGGACTTAAGTGCTGGTCGTTCAGTTATTAGTTATCTTACTTTTATCGGTCTCTAATGACTGCTTCGCAATAATTTATATTCAACGCGTGCTTAAGTGTTAATTTATTTTGAAATATAAATGCTTGTAAAGATCCTGTTTTCAAGTTGAGGGAAGATGAAAAATTGGCGTTTTTTAACATATAGTACAGTGTTACATCAAACGAGGCGGGCTCAAAGCGTTTTTGCTTATATTCATACATTATTTCTCTTCTCGCCGTTTATGGAACTTATTACCATGTATTCTTTTATTTACCTACATACTTTGTTACTTGTGATCGAAACAAAAAGAACAGGTATTTTTATTTAAAAGTATTTTCTTATCAAAGAAGACTTCTTAAAAGTTCCATTAATAAGAGATAAAAACTGTAAGAGGTTCTTTGAACGAATTAATAGAATTAAAATATTTTTTTATATAAGCTGTGGCGAAAGAGACTGATGTGCAACTAAATGTTCATAATTTGTTGCATTGAATGATCCTAGAAAACGTTGCCAGGATTAAGCCACCTCCGTGCAATTTTGGTACTTCAAGTAAGTCAGGCCACTAGTTCGACGGTAAGCACAAACTTTTGCTTGTCAGCTTTCTGCTAGACATTGCGGTTCTAATACTGTGTGAATGAAAAATATGCTAAAAGGCACAGAAAACGTTTGTTGGGATCTTTTTTTTATTTTTTATTAAATGGTATAAGTAGCTGTTCCTGTCTGTTCAGTGCAAATTACTTCGCTTTCTAGTATACTCGTATCTATTTGTAATTGATCTTAAACTAATTTCTCAAAGGGTTTTAGTATAACATTTGTAAGTACCTATTTTGAAAGTTTCATGTTTATATTATTTCGGGTATAGCTGACACCCACATTCAGTAGCCTTCTTACGACCACGGTCAATGACCAAAACATTGAGGTTATTTCAGTAATGATATTTTGAATTATCTGTTCAAAATAGTTAAAACTGGAAATAGTGTTTTCAGATGCATATTTTTTTCCAAAAACTAAAAACTATAATAAGTCGTTTCTATCCACCGGATGAAAACTTGGTTTTCTGTTTTAAACGTCTCAAATCTAAGAAAGACGACACCGTCTCCTACGACAGTTTCATTTTTAAAAGCAACCAAATTTTTTGTACTTTTGTGAAATAAATCATAATATATTTAGTAAAGGTACGTTTACAAAGCACACCCCCCAAGTACGTTGCTTTCAAATGTAGAAATCATTAGTTGCATACTTATCTTCGTCCGTATATTATACATGAGTTCAAACGGATCGCAGTCCCTGGAGGATTCTGCCGCGAGCAAAAGAGCATTACAATACATTCAAAGTAGAAATGGTTCACAAACCACGGGGTTGAATATGATGCTGCGTTTGTGGCGATATTTTTCACTTCCTTGTTACATTTGGATGGTGTGTAATGATATTTTGGATAGACGATGTGCGCAGCCTAGGTGGTCAAGCGTAATGAACAGTTGGAAGTCTCAATGAAATTTTAAATTAATAAAACGCACTTCTATCTTTTCTTAAGTTATGTATTATAAATTAACTACCACTTGCTACGTGCCTCGAAGAGGTATCTGTATTAAAGCTTTGTTTTCTTGGTCTGTTTGACGTCATGTAGCTCAGTTTAACAGAAAACATATTTAGCATTCTAAAGGGAAATCGTATTTTACTGTCCCCATCGCAACTCTCCAAAGTTTCCTCTTCAGACACATCCGGGTCTCACAAAAGAGACTTATGTAATTATTCTCCAAATAATTTTATGTCTGATCTTGAAACAAGGAAATAACTTAAAAGAATATTTCTACGCGGACCGTTAAAGCTGGCAAAAAATGGACTAGTATTAATAATTTATTGAATGAAACCTTACTTTGTGGAAAGCCGTTTTCAAAATAATGGCGAGAGGGTAGAGGCAGGGCCGGGCTTCTAAGCCCCCTCTTACTCTCCTTCGATTAACAAATCAAACAAGATGACTCTCGATCGGAAAGATTGACAAATCCATTCTCCTGGCGTCCATTGTGGGGATTGTTGGTGCACAGAATTGATTAATCTTTAATGCTTCGCGGCTAACTGTGAAAGTCGCGCTGAACTCGACGATCCATAAAGTACTGTACTTATACCATATATATTATACTTTTCAGATAGGGACTAAAGTCCTGATAATTCTGTTATTTTGTGACATTAATATTGTTCACATAAATTATATGTTTTTTAAAAACGAACAAGCAATTATAATTTCGTCAACATTTGAATTAACTGGAAAGTTACCTAGATACTTATTAAATTGAACAAAAATTATCTTAAAGATGTTTACTTTTCTATTGTCTTTTTCGAATCGTCGAAAATGACTGAACTAGAACTGTTGCTCTACAGTTGGTCCCAAAAATGTATATTCCGAGCGGGTACACAACCCAAACACTATGTTTTGGCAGTCACTGTACCATCATCTAATGAATTACAACGTAACAAAGGATTTCGTGTATTTAATTATGTGTATTATCCTGTTGGACCAATTTCAATCCTTGGTAAAATGGTACCTTTTTATCAACTTTTTATTATTTTTTTATTTGTATGATTGGTGATCACCCGTGAACATTATAAAATCGTTCAATTCATTGCTCTCAAAAAATACAATCAATTTTTAACTTGAAATTTAATTTTTCACTGAAGTTATTCTAGGTACTAAAAATGTAAAGAAAAATTGCCTGTGAAACAGTTTTATATGAAATAGAGCTCATATAGATAGTGTTATTCATTCATTTATTAGAAATAGCCGTCGAATACGGAAACAACGTAGCACTCTCGTAGCCCGTAGCGCGCGGCGGCGCTACGGCGTAGCTGATATAAATGTTCAAACGGGAAGCTACAAAAGAGTTCGCTGCACCAACACGCGGTTTCAAAGAAAACCTTCAGAACACTAATATTTCAGTGCGAGAGCCGCGCCACCTCACTTATCTTCGATTCTTGCTTTTTCTATACCAATAATTTCTCTAGCAAAAGTAGGCTCTATGACTCCCTAAATTAAAGTTCAAATTATTTTATCAGCATCATTGTTTGATTCTGTTGCTTATTCAACCGATTAAAATTGAACTTTATGTCAAAGTGTTTAGTGTTATATTTTGTTTGTTGAATAAATGGTATCAATTTCTCACCTACACAATTCGGTATCGGCTCTTTTCACACGCCTTTGTTCCTAATGTTCATTACGTATTCTCTCTACTGATATCGAGGTTAGATATAAATTTTATAGGTTTTATTGTGGGGTCGTGTCTATTGTGCGAAGGGATTTGTTTTTCGGCACCGTCGCGTTAAGTACAGAGGCTCTACTCAATGAATACTTTATGCCGTGTTTACGTTCCGCGAGCGATTTGCGAGAAGGCTTAGATGAGCCCGAATTGATTTGCACGAGGCGCGACGCGTTGCCAAAGTGCTTTGTTGTCCTGGTACAAATCTGTATGTTTTTTCTCATGGAAAATTTTATTTTGATTGTCACACAATATTTACTGTTCGAAATGGAGTGCAAACAAATCGCTGAACAGGAAAAATTGTGTTTGTATTTTGCAAACATGATATTGTTGTTAACACCAATTATTTTTGAATTTATTTTGCCTGGAAATCCCTTTATAAAAGCAGCTATTGAATAAGTTACTCTAAATTTGTAAAGGTCGAATTTTTGTCCTTTTAAATAATTAGGTAAGTATTTTTCCTTTTCTTTCAAGATAGATAAAATATTGAGTTAACTACATTACTTATATATAAATTTCGATCTTCTCTATACAATTAATTTATCAGTGAACCTACACCCGACATACATTAGTCTAGCATTAGTCATTAGTAATTAACGTGTCGACTAATGAACCCTTTGAGAGCGCGCACCGCAACGCTCCAAGTAGGAACAACACGCCATTATCATTTCATTGGGTCGCCCTACATTTTTATATCTCTTACATAAATAAGTATTTTTCATAGCTTTGAATGATTCATTGTATTTTTTATTACAATAATATTGTATTACGCATTATTGCATTCAAAGCAAGGTCGTAAAACTCAATATTTTCTATTATATTTTTAGATTCAAACCTGCAACTTCCTTGTTGTACACCAGCTACTTTGCCAAGTGAGCTATTTGTAACCCGCTTGCAGACTTAAAATTTCCTTTACTCTCATTACGTCTAAAAGTGACGTCAGCACCATCTGTTGAGCAAATAATGATTTGTATTCAACGAAAATATTAAATGTTACTCGCTTCAGGAAGCTTTTCGCCAGGGGTCTAAGAAGAAATTTTACCAAAGATGGGTGTAGTACCAACTTACTATAGTGTAGTGAAATATTAAAGCTTAGGGTACCTTATATTATGTTGGTAAACACCTACAGCTTAGTGTTAAATTTACAGGCATGCTAAAAATTACCTAATAAACAATGGTCTCTGACCACCCACTTAACAATGTTGTTGTTAAACTGAGATGCAGTTGTTGTACCTATAGCATGATAAATCTCAATAACATTTAATATTAAACCGACTGACACCACTCAGAGAACTATTGAATTTAAAAAAATTGTAAACAAACGTTTTAATTTCCATTTCTCGGAAAATTTCTCCAACAACAATTTATTAAAGAACTGTTCCCAGAAGTGGAAATCAAAAGAACTCTTTTCTTCTTATTCGCCTTATTTTTTCAACATGACTCTTCATATTTAGTACAATATTTAGTCCTGTTAACATTAAAATTAAATAACAAGAAATAATCCCCAAAACCAATTTGGTTTCATACATGAGAGGGTAATTTAACATCCTTTTAAGAACTGTATTCAAGTTGAGCCGGCTTGAAGACCACAATGCCACATGTGACTAAGCTCCCTAAACTGTGGTGATCCATGTGTGTAAGCTGATATGGTAGTGTTCCATTGAGCGACGTGTGACGGATTGTTGGCAATTTTTATTAGACAACGTTCAATGGAACGCATCAATCTGCGTATCAGACTTTTAACGAAGTATGAAATGTATTTTTACTTATCATGACACATCGAAGCCGCGGTATAACGGCATAGCTGATTAGATACATAAAAGTTACTAAAACACATAATTATATAATATAATTTATATTTTTCGAAACAAGTATAAAAATTTGTCAAAGGATTGCATAAGACACATTCCCGGAAAATGATATTTATACCATGATTAAGTTCATGAAATCTTGGTTAAAATTTCTTTATCGTACGGTTGATGAACAACCTGGTGTCAGAGTACAAAACCGTCTATAGGTCTCTGACATGTCTTTATATACCATTGAAAAAATCTCTCAGGTGTGTTGATTTCCTCACGATGTTTTTTTATTACCGTTTTAGAAAGTGATCATTAATTTCTAATACATACACGAATCAGAAAAGTCAGAGGTGCGTGCTTAAGTTTCGAACTACGACTTTTTACTTGGCAGTGCAACGGTCATACCACTAGGCGATAACTGCTGTTGGTTAAAAGTACTTAATAATATTATTGACAAAAATGTTTGGTCAAACATTAGAAAACCAACACACAGTTGATTGTGATATGTGTGTAAGTGTAAGCATGCTGGCGTCTCTTATCAGAGTAAGTTATCAAGTCACGCAGGGCGGCGGATTGAATTGTTAATTTTGTTTATTTTACTTTGCGCTGATACCATCGGAGCTGAGCAGAATGTGGGATACAGTTTGTGTGATCATTTGAACGGTGAAAATAATGGCCTCAAGTTCGCGATCATTTTACTCTACGTTATTCCGTATAAGTATTGAATTATTCTCTATATAATTATTTGGAATATTGCATAATTCGAACGTTTGTGTTTTAGCTATAGACGTGTAAATAAATCGCTGACTGCTAATGTTCACTAAAACTTTAAATATTGATTTTCATTTACGACAATCGTACTATGAAACAATCGCGTAAAATGTTATTCCATGTCTCTTAACGTTAATAATAAAGTCAATTCTTTATACACAGACTATAGACAGACAAAATAAAATTAAAACTTTGAACATCCAAACACTTGGAACTCGCAAGTCATCAAACTCAAAGTTTATGTTCATAATAACCAAACTTAAAACTACTGCCGTATATTTAGAGAGCTGTTCAATAACAACTAACAACATCATAAAATTGTCCCCTATCTTAAGACACGAGTTGGAGGCTTAGTTCAACTTCCCAAATGGACTTTTGTGTTCCAGTGTTCGGTACTCTCCGATGGCCGATTCAAGTCTGTATTCGGAATTTACGTGAAACGGACCGCGTGCGGTCGCATCTACTCGGAATAGTTTGATTCAATTATTTTTAATTGTGTCGCTTGGAATGTGTCTGATTCGGTTAATTTTATTTGGGAATTGCTGTTTAATGTATCATTTAAATTGTACGTGTAGTATTATTTATTACAATGTAGTCGTAAGTAAAGAAATGAAATATATTAGAATAGAAAAAAATAAATGATAGTAAGCTAATTATAAACTACTAACTAACCCTCTGGCCGCGGGTTCAAATCCTGGTCATAATCAATGTTTTCTTTCTATAAAAATGTAAAACTGTAGTGGTCACATCGCATTCATAAATGTTTTTACAACGTAGTAATTTAAATAATTAATTACATCATAAATAAATTAAATAAATTACACTTATTCATAATAAATGTCAATTCAATTCAATGTATTATTTAATTTTAATTTTTTAAATTTATTTTCTATTTTATTGGTACTCCTGGACACGGCTCGCATAGTCAGGTGGTTCCTTTCTCTGGAGCCCTGACCACCGGTAGCTTGGACCCTGTTCCCGATACCGGTGGGCTACTATATTTTATATTTTTAAATGTATAATTATTTTTATTTTTTATATAATATATTTAAAAATGTATGTAAATGAATAAATGAAAATATCAATAACAACTCCAGCTTTCGAGAGTTGTAATTATTACACTTTACCTATAATCTATGAATAAAGCAAGGGTTTTCTAGAAATAAATAATTTATAGTGATAGTAAAAAGCCTTACAGCCATTCAATACAGTTAGGCTAATTGCCAGTACGCAGTACGCAGAAGTGAGCGATGACCCAATTTAGGTGTTGAGATGGAAACATCCACTGAGCGGTGTTGTTTTTTTATTTTTATTTTATCAATCACTTTCATACACACTATTCAGTATACACACGGGACTTTTTTGTTATAGGCACTCTATAATATAATAATACTAAACATTCTACCATTAATCAATTTCATTTGTTTATGTTTGTTTATGTTTATATTTGATTATATCGATGACCAGTGCTTCTCCACGGAGGTACTATACTACAATACTTCTTCAACCAGAGCTGGACGTTTTGGCGTCTAGCATATATGCTGTGATTGTGATATTTTATATTGTTTACTGTGCTCGATGATTATGCCTATTTCCTGAATAAACGTTATTTCTTTCTTTCTTTAAATTTTACGGAAATTATTAATATGTTATGTAAGAAATCTGTTCTGAATACTAACACATTAAGTCAGGTTCGGTTAACGCCGTGCAGTGTTAACGGGCCAACGTGTGGGGGGGGGACGATTGAAACTCAATACTTGCTCGTCTCGGACTGGAGGCCATGAATACAGCGAATAATGTAAGTATATTCAACACACCGCGCAGGTAGTATCATTGGTCTGGCCTAATTTGATCAACAGTTTAGGTTGCGCGCTGACAAATCAAATGTACGGCCACATTAGCCGACCCGTGCATCAACCGTGCGGCTTATAATCAAATGACCCTGTGAGTGACATCGTCCGTTGGTCTTATGGCCGCAAATAATCTGTGTAGGTGAGTTCCGGAGATATCAACCGCTAGCTCTCTGACTCGGTACCTACGCTATACACAGTATCTCTACTAACGTAGTGAACGTTATTAATAATTTTCACTCTCCCAAAAATTTTGAAGTCTCCTAGCTAAAAAGCAGAAGGATTTTAACTTATTGGTGTTGATATCAGAGGCTATTCCAGATTCTAAGAGCGGTCATTATTACATCTCAAGGCACACAAGTAGGTTGTTATTGAACAAAATGTGAATGTTAATACGATTTGACTCAAATAAACAGTATACTATTTGTCTTTTTATAGCAATTTGGAAAAAGAAATTCGAACGTCAAAAAAATAATAGCAAATATGTTACGATATGTCAAACTTCCGTCAAACGGCACATAATATCGAAAAGTCAATGAATTATGCGCGTCGGTGTGGCGTCAACATCACAGGCATGTTATTGATATCGTTTCTATTTGCCAGTATTTGCCTTCCTCTCGTTACCTAGCGATCACCATTCATGTGTGACTTATAATTTTTCGGAGACGGGTGTTGTCGGCGTTACCATAGCAACGAAGGGTCGTCGTACTATGTCAATGTTTATTACGAGATATTAGAAGTATGTACGCTGGTGGATTGTCACGCTCAGAAATTGGGTGTACACAATTTCAAAATGTTTTTAATGGGATTTTTCCGGTAACTGCTTAATAATAGCAAAGTTCAAGAAATGTTTTAATTTGATGTTGAGAAATAATAAATAATATTTGAAAAGTCATATAGGATGTTCTAAAAATATACATATAGTAGGTATATACAAATACATGTACATGAATTGTTAAACTTAAGGACGTTATATTGCTACTTATGTAACAATGTTATTTCGATATAATATCTAGAATCATTTGATTCACATGTAACACTCATCCCACTCGGTATAGTATTGGAAACCTCTTATAACAGATATCTAGAAGTAAGATAATACGTAACTCCAAGTATTTGGATCCCAAATCAAATGACGTCCTTCGACAGAAGTGACAGGAACCTTCGTCCAGCACTCCGACTCACCTAACAATAGATCTAAGGAAGGTTTTGTGTTATGTAAAGACCTTACATCTTACACCTTATACCTATGAATATTATATTTATACTGAGCTATACCACCGTATAATAATCATACAGTATGGTAACTACGTACAAACGCTCGAAAACGACACACTCACCCAAACATGTACATCGACGCGTCATTGATACTGCGAGTACCGCAACATTCGATTAGAAGTAGGGTCGTTACGCAATATTACGCATGTTTGTATGAGTGTGCCGTTTCAAGCGTTTGTACGTAGTTGCCATACTGTATGATTATTATACTGTGGCTATACTAACCCAAACCATGTTATAAGCAGCTATTTGTGTACTCCAATTTTTTTTTGTGCGATATTACTCGTGAAATACTCACTGAATTGTTTTATTAAGTATTTATTCTCATTCTTTCTCATTGAAATAAAATTAAAAAATAACGACAAAGACTTCTGACTGACTTCTTCTGGTAGGATTCAAGAGAGGCCTTTGCTATAGAGTAAAATTAATATCCTGTAATCTATTCTATACTCTATATTCTCTATATATACTCTATACTCTATATTGTTTTTCTTTCCCATTTGCGGTTGACCCGTAGAAAAATGAAGTGAGCGAACTACAGTGGAACTACACTAGGTCTCCTTCAGTCGCTTTATGTTAATTTGTTAATTACGAATCAGTAGTCAATGTCTCAGGAAAACTGTACAGTTCACCGGAATTTTATTTTCACGGTAGTATTTGATCGGTTCCGCCTATATTCCCAATCTGTCGTCAGCTTATAATCTAAGTTGCCTAACAACTATCGGGCAATATTCATAAAGACCAGAAACCATGTTACATAACTAAGTTTTAATTCTTATTCGCTTGTTATTATACATGATGCCTCATTAATCACTTGGCCCCCAACATAAGCACTTTTAAAGATTAAATCAAAAGAATTTGGATTGCATCTTTACAGCAACAAAATACAGTGAATATTGCAAGATATATTTAATAGCCAGCCAACCAGAAACTCACTAATTACTGTGTATGTACACAGCATCGCATTGTTTCACTCGGTAGTCGGTTCGATGCCAATTAAAAGTTTTCTCGCGGCTTCTCTTTGCGATCATAGCAACATTATGCAATTAAGTAGGTTCGTCTGCCTGTACGGGTAAATACTAGTTTCAGTTGTGATTAACTGTCAGATCCAGTTTGAAGTAGTTGTAACCGAATTAATGTAGTTGTAGCCGGACTGAACTGGATGCTATACACGTTTAATTATTGGTATTGTTCAAATCTGTCGGAGCTATCAACTACTTCAAGGTAATAACATTTCGTAATTTTAAATGTAGCATTAATAAAAGCCCGAGTGGCTACGGCGTAGCATATCCGCTACACCATAGCTACGCCGTTAGAATTCCACTACTCATTACACTTGATCTTTGAAACCAAATTTTAGTATTGTTGTTGTTGTTATTGTTATCCTATGGTTATGAACACTGAATTTTAACCTCTTAAAAACCTTAAATATGGCTTTACATACCATTACGAGCATAATTATGATGTTTGCATCTCAGATATAAATTATTTTAATCTATATGTAGTAAATTGTAAATTAAATTAAATTAAAAAAATGAAAATTTAAAAAGTTACTTTTGAATAGAACTTGTAAGTTGAAACTTGCTAATCCAACGTTCACACCACCAGGTTTTCACTGCTACCGACATCAATGTAGAAATAAAATAAATAAAGAAAGAAAATATACAGTGCATCATTAATTAATGTTAGCATTAATTATTATTGTCCTTATTTCTCAAACAATAAATATTTTCCGTTTGAACTGTCTTAACACAATTAAAGAATCAAATCATCCAACAAACCCCCGGACAATTAATTAGCGCTAAGTTAACCGTGTGGATAGAAAAAGGTGTGTGGACGTGCGAGGGCGGGCGGAGGGCGGAGGAGGACGGAGGAGTGGCGGCACCTCTAATTGAATAACTTGCACCGCGCCGACACGTGAGGGGAATGCCACCTGGCAAGAGCTGAAGCCAGAGGAACATGGTGCTGTGGGGATTTGTTGGTTTGCTCGATTTGATTTAGTGGCCTTGGATTATTTTATTGTGTATTAGAAATAGGGTTGTGTGATAAAAGTGTTTAAATTTACAATTACTGATAACAATTTTTTTCGTTCCTAATATATCAAATGGTTTTTTCCATGCATTAGATTTTTTTTATAACACTAAATCAAACTCTTTGAAAAGAAAATTTTAAGGCTTGGTTATCTGTCTGTGTTCAAACATGGCTTTTGCCAAGCTTCTTGGCAGTATATGATTAGGTATAAATGAGACAAAGATGTAGTATAGTCTGGTTATAATTATCCAAAGGTGCATCTTATATACTAACGACTTCGTGTTGATAACAGATAGTAGAAACATTTAATAGACATTGAACGTGCGATAAGGAACATAAGATTGCGATGTAGATTGTAGATACAGCACAAAGATATTGTACTGTAACAGTACACCCCCCTTTAAAAAAAAAAAAAATATGGTAATAGTGTTTACAATATAAATTTGACCTAGACCTTACTAGTTATTTGCTGATGTATATAAATAATAATGCTATTGTACGCGGTGGAATTTGATGACGCCTGTTGTGGTGTGTTTTGCTGACGTCTGTAATTTTGACTTAGCTGTTGCACGAGTGTTTATTATTTTTTTCCGTTAAACTCTTCATTCTTCTGTCCAGTGTTTTCATTATGCCGTAAATTAGGATCACGCCGATTGTTAAAATAATCTGTCCCATTGCAACATTTCTTGTCCACCGTAAGTCCTCCTGGATCAGGTTACGGAGTTGGTCCGCTTCGTTTTGATTGAGGCAATTGTCCGTATTGTATGTTATCTGGTCCTTAGAACTTTGATTTCCCATTTTAGATGTCTTGTTGTTACGAGTAGTTGTGAATTAATGGTATATGTTAAGATCTATGTTAATATATATACGAATAGCTTGCTTATATTAGCGATTTTTTATAGACGTACTACTGGCTTTACTTTACGTCCCGATCGTGTAGTGTATGTGTGTAAATGCCTGTCGCAATCCTTTGAATCTGGCACGTAGTTTGATTCGTCATTGATCATGAAAGCTGGTTTCAATCTATCAATTGATATCACTGTCTCTTTATCCCTAATTCTAATGCAAAATGTTTTATCTGTTTTACTAATTACTGGGTAGGGTCCTTCATACGGCGGTGTCAGGGCTTTCTTAATTCTATCACACCGAACAAATACGTGTGAGCATTCTTTGAGTTCGGGATGCACAAATATAGCTTGATTGTGTTTTTTTCTTTTCGGAATTGATGTCATTTGTGTGATGTCTTTTTGAATTTGTTTTACAAACTCTTCGTACGTTGATAACTGTGCTGCTGATGACTCAAAAAATCCTCCAGGGAGTCGTATTGGCGTTCCATATGTCATCTCTGCTGAACTATAACCTGTGTCTTCTCGCAAGCTACTCCGCAACCCGAGTAAAACTGTTGGAATTTCTTTTAACCAATTTTCGTTGGATTCTCTTGTCATTAACGCCACCTTTAAAGTTCTATGAAATCTCTCTATCATTCCATTGGATTGCGGATGATAAGGTGTTGTCCTAATTTTATGTATTCCCAAAAATTGTGAGAGTGACTCGCCTTGCACGGTGATTGTGCCATGTTTCTTGCTGCGTATTCGTTCGTCGGGGTCACCAATTTGCCAAGCTTCTTGGCAGTATATGATTAGGTATAAATGAGACAAAGATGTAGTATAGTCTGGTTATAATTATCCAAAGGTGCATCTTATATACTAACGACTTCGTGTTGATAACAGATAGTAGAAACATTTAATAGACATTGAACGTGCGATAAGGAACATAAGATTGCGATGTAGATTGTAGATACAGCACAAAGATATTGTACTGTAACATGGCTCATTATAGTTTTATTAATTTCATTGTTGTAATGTCTGTATTTCTTGTAAAGTTAGAGAACATAGGCTCAGAGATTCTCTACTTAAATAATTTGAGACAACAAACAGAATTCTGACTTTCGCAGGGCTGTGCCCTTGGTCCGATACTCCTTGGACATCTCATATCAGACTCTCATCAACATCATACAAAACTATCGCCACTATTACGTGATCTATTTTACATGACAGCAGTGATGACGTAGTCGTATTTCGTGATTCCCTGTACAGGTCGTCATGTACACACATCAAAAAAAGTTTGCGATCACTAGCATAATCTCATCATCTGCCTAGCCTTTTCCCAACTATGTTGGGGTCGGCTTCCACTCTTACCGGATGCAGCTGAATACCAGTGTTTTACATGGAGCGACTGCCATCAGACCTCCACAACCCAGATATTGGGTTACACGGTACCCCTTGGTAAGACTGGTTGTCAGACTGGGGCTTCTGACTACCCGTAACGACTGTCAAAGATCTACAATTGACAGCCGGGGCCAACAGCTTAACGTGCTATCCGAGGCACGGAGAGTGATAATTAATTTATAAAACGCACATAACTTACGAAAAGTCAGAGGTGCGCGCCTTGGGTTCGAACCCGAGACCACTGACTTGCCAGTCAACGGTCACCACCACTAGGCTATCACGACTCTTTATCACTAGCATAATCTGATATATTTTTTTAAATTGAACTTTATCTAGAAAAATTATTTATTGTGTGTTTTTTTTAAATAAAAATACCCTAAAAAAATAAAACTATTTATAATTTTTTGTGAAAAAAAATTGAATAATTAATCATAATGTAATTGTAACGGAAATTTGATAGAAAGAAAAATATTGTTTAACCCATGTTTAACCAAACTTAAACAACAATTATTAATAAAAGGTTTATATTCAATATAGTATAACTCTTCCCCTGGCCCGAAGACATGCGGAGTTTCTCCTGGGCATGCTCAGAATCAAGTTATTCAGTATTTCTTGGGGTTACCTGTTCCATTCTTGAATAGCGGCTTCTCTGAGCTCTGGCACTGTCTAGGGACGTGGCTGACAGTTCCAAACAGTTCGCTTAAGAGCATCCTATGCATGCTCTATTGGGTTTAAGTCAGGTGAGCCGGTAGGCCAGTCTAACCTTGTGATGTCGTTTTTTCGGATAGCAGCATTGACTCGTTAAGCTCGATGGACGGGCGTATTATCATCGACCAGTACAAATTGGTGCCCATGGTTTACTCGGAATGGTCTGACGATTCCGTCAATAGCATTGCTTTATGCATGTCTGCTGTCATGAAGCCTCGATACGGAATCAAAGGCGTTCTAGCTCCAATCGTAATACCATCCCAAAACGACACCGATTTCCCGCCTTGCTGAACTGTTCCAGTGGCAGTTTTTTGCCTTTCACGGTCTCCCGGTCTTCTCCAGACACGAACACGTCAGTTATCTGAATGACCTACCGATTCGCAATTCGTCAACGAAGAGACAATTTTGATAAATGTTTTCTTCTTAATTTTGTTCATTTTGCCGAAGCCTAGCCCACTGCAATCTCCGTCGTTGACATTGCCAGGTATCCAGAGTAGCTCGCCAAGACCTCCGTGCTCGTAATCCAGCCTGGTGCAAGCAAATCCGAAAGATCTGAGTGCTAACTTCAAGCCCAGAGGCGGCCCGAACGTTTACTTTTATTTTAGTAGCGTTGATTGTTGGGTCACGAGCTGCCAGCAATCTAATATAACGCTTTTAGACAGCAGTGAAAACAGTTAGGCAACCACTGCGGGGTCGGTCAGCTAAATTACCTACCCCGTGGTACCTCTGCAACGTGGTCACGACACAGGATTGGGATATAGCAACTCTGCTTGCTGTTTCTCTCATGGTGTATCCTGCTTCCCTCAAAGTTACTATTCTTGCTCGTAAAACTTCTGATAATCCTCTTGGCATTTTTTTAATCACAACTTTCCGCGAAAAAGTATTTTAAATCCGATAAAATTTACTAAATCAGATTTGAGAATAAGCGTAAGCGAGGACTGAAAGCCTTTTTTTATGGAAAATCAATTAAACTGTTTTATAGTTTTATATTCTGATACTATATTTTTATATAAATAATCTAAAAAAAAGAAAAAATCCTAATATAATCAACCGTAACAAAAAAAAACGATTTTTCAAAGTGATCGCAAACTTTTTTTGATGTGTGTATGTACGTCATGTATAACTTGCTATGGAGATTGATGAGTAAATAACATTGAAATACATCACTCGCAGCAGACACAAGCGCCACAAGAGTAGATCATATTATGTAGTAGCAATAAGGCGGTCGTATTTCAGTGACTCCCATACCGGCCATCATACATAACTTACTATGGGGATTGTCACTAAGATTCTGCTAACGAGGATATGACTTCTGATACTTATTTACTTCGATAAATAAAAAACACTAACACATAATAGCTCTCTAAGTACAATTGTACGGTAAACCTGATGGATGCCTCATTTCACATTCTAGATTTAAATTCACTAAAAAAATAATGAAATCCCATTCTTTTAAAAGAGAGCCCGTGAATTTTAAGAGAAGTTTAAGTGGTGTAATTGCGAAATAGAGTTACTTTTACATCACAAATAGAATTAGAATAATAATTAATTTGAAGTTAGAAGATTATTGAAAACAGTTATAAAAAAAAGCTATGGGTAGCACTCTCCGGGTTTCTCGTTAGCATTGACAAATACCTTAAAATACTGAGGAAGGAGACACAAACGGAAATCAGTTGTTACTCGACGCCGGCGTCCACGCGGGAGTCAAAGTTAGAAGTTTGGATGGACAAAATTGTATGTAAATTAAGATAATTCATCACTCATATTTCAACGTTCAATCTCCTTATGTAACAGTAAGGTTCGGACTATCCTGTACCGCTATAATCCGCGGGTGTTATAATACATTTATGTGGTAGAGATTGCAAACTTCCGCAAAGGATACCAGACTCATGGGGCATGAAATGGAAAAGATAAGGTTATCAATATGTTCGGGGCTCGCCGCCTTCTGGCACACACCTTGTCGCCACGCCTATTACTTACAAACTACATTATAAATGGATATTTCAATAATGGAGATAGTTCCATCAGGTTTTTCTTGTTGCAAATATTTGTCATTATTATGCTATTTCGTTTATCGTAATTCGTGATAGCCTAGTTTTATGACCATTAACTGGCAAGACATTGGACTTAGGTGTTAACTCAAGGCGACTTTTCGTAAGTTATGTGCATAATATTATAAATTAATTATCACTTGCTCCGTGCCTCAAAAAGCATTTAAAGCATTTTGTCTTGCGCCTCCGTTGAGATTGGCCGCTGTGATTTCGTTTATTTATTTACAGTAAAAAGCAACGAAAATCTATATAAACTAGCTAATATGGTAGTATTAATTTTTTTGGAAATAAAAAGTTCTTGTGACTCACCAACCCATGAACTACCTCTAAGCAAAATACCGCGAATACCACTTATATATTTACAATAAATTACAATAGTAAAAGTAGTATTATTATAGAAAGAGTTAAAATAAGTCAAAAGAGATGGTTTTGTAAGTTTACAGAGCGAAAGTCAATCTAAAACGAATAACTCTGAGACATAAAGTGGCGACCTTCGGTAGCGGCCATTACTACACCGATTTGAAAGTTACATTAAATTCTGATTTTATTGTTTTTGTACTGCACAATATGTGGCGTGTCATTTAGAACTAGATAGATTTTTTCTTTTCAATTAAAATCTCCGTTGTTGTTCTAAATTACAACTGGTTGCTTGTTGACCGCGAACAAGCTTCAAAAGTTAAAATTGTAAAAGAACAAAACAAAAAAAATACGTTCGGAAAAACTCAAGTCGTAAGACCATAATGGAAATTGAATAATAGAAGTGAAAATTTTATTCTTTCACGACACCAATAACAATTTTATTCTCCTTATTCTTTAGAAACTAGAATAAATTGTAAATCAGTTGTCTCTTTAACAAAGCTAACTTCCCCTATAACAAGCATACCTCGCATAAGTACCACTAGTATCAGTACGTATATAATGTCGACCAACTTACAAGTATTCAAATTATATGAAGCGTCTTTGTCTTTTTGCCATCCGTCGGATCCAATCTACATATTTACATGGACTTCAATAAGTTGCATTTTGATGGAGCCCAACAGATGGCGCTCGCATACTTTCAAACAAAAATATTATAATTAACTTGCTCCTGTAGTGGAAAAACTAAAAACAAGTGTATTTTTATGTTTGAAACGTTAACAGGGATGCAGTAAAGGAGTACGATGTACTCAAATGTATGCAGTCTTAGTCTTGATATAGGTTGTTTTTTCTATGCCACATAGCTATTTAAGATAGAATCTTCCGCCTTCAATAAGTAACTTACCCAATCGTTCCCGTTATAACCAAGATCTCAACATAGCCACAATATTCAAAAGCCAAAAGTACTTCAACTTCGTATTTCCCAAAACAAAACATCCGCGTTTATTCCCGGTATATCCAGGTTCCCACATTACGTCTCTTCACTGTATAAAATGGTAATAAATAAATGAAAACTTGTAAAGTACTTCCCAACCGCGGCGAAGTTCGCCAAACTTATTTAATAACTCTCTGACCATTGAATGCCGGTCGCCATGGCGACGACATCATTCATGCTTAATTAAATTGTTTAACAAACAATTTATACAATTTATAATCATGTGGATCTAAAATTTTTAGTTACAAGTTGTTATATTGTTTTGCGTTGACATAATTATAATATAAAATAAAGTGTACAACGAGACCCTAATTTTATTGGTGTGGGTATAATCGTATTGTCTGCATAACATTTCGCCTGTTTTTCACCGAGGGTTTGGCAGAGATGGTTTGAACCACACACACGATGCGACGACACAATAAGCGAACCGATTTAAACTATTTCTACAATATAACGACATACTTATTCATCCTAGAAACATGTACAAAGGTTATTGTACTTCAAAGAGGGTAAAGGAAAACGACAATGCCTATTATAGTTAATAAGAAAATGGGAGTGTGTTTGCATGTTGTTTGTTTAACAATTATGTCCCCTCGCTATTGGGGGAGTTTACAAGAGAATTAGCGGCACGGAAGATACCGTGATGTGATTATTTTCTAGCTATGACTTAAATATACTTATGGAGGTGGGTGAACATAGAGAACGACACGATATTATATTTTTTTTGCGTGTAGGAGGTAATCTCGGGAACAGCTAAAACAATTTTATTTAAAAAAATAATTACTATCTCTGACTAACATTATCAAATTTGGATATAATTAATATACAAATTCTAATCATTTATTGTATTTTTTTTACAAAATAAATTAAAATTAGTTTTTAATTTTTTTTATAACTTTTTTCTAAACTTTATATTCAAACAAGGTTTTCACCATCAGATTTTCCAGTAGCAGCAAGGAGTCTAGAACTTCTTGAAATATAGCAACAAGCTTGCCTCCTATTTTATAACACCTTAATTATAACGGGAAATATTTAAATGACATGTACTACAGCTTAATCTTATGTATTGCTTAAACTGCCAAAAAAATAAATTCTTTCTTTTTAATCCAGGCGTAATACTACGATATTACTTAGAAGTCATTCAGAGCAGCACATTCAGAGTTTAATATGATAAATGGTATCCGTAAGCCTCCTCGGTCATTGAGACGCACTTGTTGTGAAACGCTTAGTCAGCATTATATCAGTGCGTTGAACTTAGGGAGATAGTTTTGAAATTATTGTGCAGGAATTTCGTTTAAATTTTTATCTACTATAGAGTCGATTTCTACCATAAATCTTTCACCCGCGGCTTCGCTCGCGTTAGTTTTGAATTTGACATTAAGCGACTCGGAGCGACTGGTGGCTTTAACCAGTAGGTAGCAGGTTCAAATCCGGCTTATAATTGATTTTTCCTTTCCAAAAAACTTTTGAACTTTAGTATTCGCATGCCTTATAAAAATGTTTTAAAATATTATATTGTATTTATATAACTCAGTTCAATTGAAATCACTCACTCAGTTCAAAATTTTGAATTGCTTATTTCATTAGTAAAAAAATAATAATTAAAAAACTACAGATGACATAAAATCTTACCAGCATTAGCAGGTTATTTGCAAAACACAGTTCAATTCCTTAACATAACTATAGTTACTTATACTGGTTTATGTGTTGGTGCATTGTAAATTGCACTTAACAATACGTGCTAAATCCAAAAATCCTAGTGTTTTAATTCAATATTACGAGTATCAAAATCCTTCCATTTATCTGTTCCAAAGTATCAATTGATTTTCCAAGTAAAGATAGAAACAACGAACAGAGTAACGAAGGACTTAAAAAACACCAGCAATTGTCGATTCTGATAAGCCTTAGAGTACAATTGCGAAGCTCAGTCGGACCCTACACAGGGGGACTCTCCAGCGATTCGATCAAATTAAAGCGCAATTGTCACTTCGTAAAATTGTGTCCATACAAAAGAAACACACAGAAGTTTCACTTGTTACAGTGGTAATATCATTGTTATTTCTTTA
Source organism: Protodeltote pygarga (assembly GCA_936450705.2). Classification (NCBI taxonomy): domain Eukaryota; kingdom Metazoa; phylum Arthropoda; class Insecta; order Lepidoptera; family Noctuidae; genus Protodeltote; species Protodeltote pygarga. The sequence continues at coordinate 14,010,817 of OW388263.2, forward strand.
TTTAATGCCTCTTTGGTCTAGTCTAGCAAGCACGACTGCTAAGCACGAAAAATAAAAAATAAAAGTGTAGATTTAGAGGATCGAACTCATGACACAAAATGCACAAGAAAAGTGTCCTCGGAGCGCGCTCCGTACGAACAAAGTTCGACCTTAATTTGAATATTACGTAATTGAAATCAATGCAGTTATGTAAATGAGATCTAGAAACTAATATCTGTGTCTGTGGTTTCTCAGATTTTTTTTAAGCTTAGCGCACTCCATGTGCTCGATGGACACTCCTCTTAACTGATACACCAATCGTGTCATTAAATCCTTAGAGTTTAATACAAAACTATTTATGTCAATATAATTTCGAAAATAATTGATAGTTTATTGATAGGATTGATAGGTTTTGGCAAAAGTTAAAACATTTTAAAAAGTTTAGATCATATAAATATTTAACACTGAAATATACAACAGTTAATTTTAACGCAGGTTTTTTATTACTGCCATGTTTCATTTAACTCTAGCAAAACTTTTGATGTAACTTTAACTATACCATTGGTTTATCTAAGCTCCTCATGCTCAATGTGAAACTTTTGTAAAGGAAGCGCTTTAAAGCACTGTTCCGGCTGCAAGCGGCTCGGATGCCGACCGTTGCCGAATTAATCATAATCGGATTTAAATCGCATTCTTATTGCTTTTAAAAGTCGGGTCAATTTTAGAATGTCGTTTATATTATACGGATATCAAATGAGTGCATCAGTAGATGAACAATGTTCAGAGTAAAGATTGTTTATGTTGGAATTAATGCATGAAAAAAGTTTTATCATCATGACATCGGCTAAATAAAAATATTGACTTCCAGTGGTACTGAAGTGAAGGCCTATAATGTTGAAGATGTAAGAGCAGGTACGACTCATTGTAGCAAACATATTTTTTTCGAACAGCCTAATGGGTTTTCTGTCAGGATATTTTCAGTTACATCCCGGGAGTCTATGCTCTTCCCTTAATTCTTGGGGCAAAAACCTTACTCACTGGTGACGCAACTGTCGAAACTGGCAAAATCAACACTCAAAATGAATTAAAAAGAAATAGTATGAAATATTTATAATTATGATTAATTTCGTTTAATTATATTACCAAAAGAAACAACTTTTTTTTTAATGTTTTCTGATCCTAAATGTTTTATATTAGGGTTGGCGCACATATAGCACTAGGAATATAATTCCCATAACTTTTCATTTAATTCTAATTCATTTAAATTAAGAAAGAAATAAGATATAATTCCAATAGTCTAGACGGTACTAACTGTTAATTGTGTAATTAGCTACTACCTTGTGTGAGCCAAACCTTACTTCCTTGTACATCCTAATTTCCCCCGCGAGCGCGCGTATTAAATAAAGAAATTACTATCATTAGTCGCTTTTATGTAAGATAAATTAATTACAAGTGGTAATTATCTTGAAAACAAAATGATAATAATTAGAATATAAACTCGCTTATATAGCTATTAAACTAAGCACTTAAGATTTGGAGCTTCTGTTGGGGTGTGAATGAATAATAAAATAACACTTAGTCAGTTCTACGTGATGAAAGACTGGTGTGAGTGTTATGTTAATTTTAACACTTTCAGTCAAATCCGACGACAAAGAAGTAAACAAATATACGAACACTTTTATAAACATTTATGCATGCCATGCGAACACTAAAATTGCAAATCTTTGTATAAAAAAAAATCTTTTACATGCAGGATTTGAACCTGCGACCCAAACCATGGTCACTAGACCCATGGATCTAGTTAAACGCACCATATTCGAACAACTGAGCTATTCGTAATCCTTTTCGAGATACAGCTCTTCATTCAACCCAGAATTCATCCAAAATGGTAGTTATATCTACTAAATGTATAGCGAGCTATGTAAAATCTAAAATAACAGTTTCACTTTGAAATAAATAAATAATTCCACCAGTATCAGAAAGTAGCCGATACAGCAAAACAGTAATCCCTCATGATTATAAAATTCAATACAGTGGGTAGATCTGTATCTCGGCCGGGCACCAAACCTGGCGAACTTATTTAATAACCAGCGCTTAATCCGGCGCCGGCGCCGTCGCTTCGTTCTAATCCTTCGTTTTATTCCCCGCCTCAGTTCCCGAGTTCGTAAGACACGTTTTATTAATTAGTACTGAATCGACAATAGTGAAATTATTTATGAGTGGCTAAAGAGATGTATTTTAGGTTAAATGTACCTAACTTATTTTGCATTACATTAAGGTTTTATTAGAGTTGATCATTCTAGAATTGAATGGTATTCATTGTTATCGATACAGTATTTTGTTTTTAGCCATTATTACATAAATAATCGGTGTTGGTACAAACATAAAAAAAAAAAAAAAATGCACTGAATTAAGAACCTTCTTTTTTGGATCTCGGATAAAAATACTAATAAGACACCTCGATTATATATTTCGTCATTTTGAAGTTACATTTCTCCAACGAGGTGGGAGTTATAATATTCGAGGGGAGATGTCTGCCTCCCTTTTGCCTGCAGTCTAGCAGTCTGGCTGTCTGGCAGTCTGGCACTCTGAGAGGTTGACAGTGAAGGCTTAATGAATTATGTTGCGACAGCTAGTATCGTATATAATACGTACGTAATATAATAGTAATATAATACAACGTTTAAGTGCCACAGTTGTTTAGGTTTTGATCGAATATCTTTCCATAGAGGTTATTAAACTTTCACGAATTAGATTCATCATTTGTATTATTTTAGGGATCTGTTCTTGAATTTCTATGCGTAAATAAACCCGAAATAATATTATAAACATTCGAGTATATTTACATAATTACTATTTGCCTGCTGACTACGACGGTTCTTCGTGTAGTTTTAAAAGTTTTTTAATTTATTTATATCAAGTCAAGCTTCATCTGCCGATCTGGAAGTCATTGGGGGAGGCCTATGTTCAGCAGTGGACGTCTTATGGCTGAAATGATGATGATGATGATGAAGTAGTTAGCTTTACTGATTATGAAAACAATGATACATATTAACATATTAACATATATATTAGCATATTGATGCCATAATATGTCTGCCATTGTAAAAGGAGTAGAATGAAGTCATTGTAGAATGATGCGACAAAAGTGTAAACAACGCTAAATCTATCAATTTTAATCCGCCATGTTGAAATATTCGTGTCTACGAGCAATATTTGTTACGAAATGCCCCAAAATATAATCTAAATTTAAATAATGCCCGATTTAGCGTTGCGTTGGGGTGCAGTAATTTTGAAAATCGCCCGAAGCTACGGCGCGGCGGGGGAAACAAAATTAATTTCATGGTCTTTTAACCTACTCGGAAGTATATCCTACTTAATAAGATTGTTTTACATAATTACAATGAGTAAAACAAAATTAAGAGTCAATTAATAAGCTTTTTTTATTTTAAAAGTAAACGTTGCCGCACACTAAAAAAATTGTCAAAAAAAAATTGTGGAGGACAGAGACAGAACCCGCGACACTAAATATATGTCGACGAATTTTGTAAACCAAAGGTCCCATTCATGACTAAAGAAATATGTGAAGCTTACGTAATATTGATATTAAATTATTATCAATGAATGGACACCCATCTACAAACCAACTGGAATCAACTACTAAGACAATAGAATTCACTGAAAATAGATATTAAAGCTCAATTCAAACAAACCAATATCGGCTCACCTGATCATAATTACAATAGTAATTACCGCCGTCCACCGAGAGCCAATTAAACTGCGTCGTGGAGTTGTTCTTTGCTTTGGTGTTAATGATTTATCGCCGCCTGCAAGCCTGCAAGCTGGCGATAGCGGCGGCGGCGATACCGGAATTAATAACTAAATACTCGCTTGCTCATCTAGAGTTCTCTCAACTCATCGGAAAACTTCTTTTTGATTCGCGGCTTTTTTATAGAATGACAAATGTATAACTATTAGGTCACATCACGACGGTATGTTTTTGCAGGGCTAGGTAGAGGTGTTTCGCACCCATACTTTGTATATTATGTTATTAATCCACTATTTTGTTGTGAACTAAACCAAGTTTCACACTATGTACTGCTTTTAAAATTCCCGATTTTTTTTTCCGTCCCGAATTTGTACTCAGGACCGCTCGGCAATGGCGTAATCGCGTTGGCTTGATTAACGAAATATTCAGCGTTCTCTCACTTTCTCTCTTGTGTCTATAATCTCATTTTATATTCCCAACAAAGTAATATTAATTGCGTTATTTTATCACTTTATTGGCATTATAGACACCTATAATCGAGTCGAGTTTATGTTTTCTATAGTTTTTTAATGTGCGAACAAATGTCTTAATTTAATTTTTTAATTTTTAGGCCGTAAGCCTCGGACATGGCTTAGGCTTTTTACATTATAAAAAAACATTTTTTTTATATCTTCACCTTTTATAGCAAGTCAATAAATTATCGTTTAATATCGCGCAGATTTCAAACATCAGTTAGGCGCGCTTTAGAATCTGTAACTTTTGCAAGTTCGACTTGCCAATTTAACGATTACACCTTAAAATCCACTATAAATCACAAAAATATAATCAACAATAAAAACGACAAAAAAGATATCAATCAGCAGCAATCAGCACTTTTCCGTCCAACCAACATAAAAAATGACACTAGTTCCCTTCATGACGTCATAATGCTCGTTAATGTTCCTCTGTGACGTCACCAATTAAAGCATGACGTTTGGAGCTCGCCACTGTTACTATGAATTGAAATTTAATGGAACTTGACGTGAACAAGGAATGTTACAACACTTAAAGGCTAGTCTTTTTTGTATTTTTTTGACAACGGTGATATTGAATATAATTTGGTGCTAATATTCCAAATATATTGGTGCTGATATTCTACTATAATTTTATTTTATCGACAAAGATTTTTTAAATAATTTCATTTAAAGATTTTATTTTTTAAGTACAATGTGACAAACAAACATGCAGGTCCCCTTATAGTAAGTGATCACCCATAGACACCACCAACGGTTACGAGGGCACTCAGGTATTTGCAGGCGCGTCAATGGCGTTTTAAAAAGGGGGGGAGAGGAGGGGATAAGCGGATTCGGCCTGTGGCGATACCACTGGCCGTACAAAACGTACAACATTACGAATATATTTTTTAATTATTTAATTGTAGGTAACTATTAAAGCATGCGTAGCAAACTGTAAATTTTTAATATTTTTTTAAAGCGGCTGGTGGCCTTAATTAATAGATCGTAGGTTCAAATCCTGCTCGTAATCTTTTTTTTTCTATCTACAAAACAATCAATGCTATTATTTCACGATATTCTGAGAGAGAGTGGTACTACCCCTGTCGAGTCGTAGTACTTAGACTATTACTGCACTGTTTATTAGAATTACAAGACCAACAGTAACTGTAGGTAGAAACAAGACTCACGCCGCGGCGCCGCTCGTCGAGAGGTGCCACTTAATGAGCGAAGTTAGAGCCTCTGTGTACACGGGCCTATTCTGATGCTATTTCTTAACCAGAAATAAATGAAGCTACTATTTAATTTGACAGCTTTACAGCTTTATTTTCCGTTTGATAACTATGTACCTACTAACTACTATAAACTTCTTAAATTACCTAATGTCAAAATATGAAGTTTAATCGAAAGTGTGGTTTACTTATTTGTAATTGGTTTTGTGTACTGGTACACTGATATTTTATAAGATTGTATAGCATAAAACTTACCTATACCTAACCACAAGGTCTCAGGTTCGAAATCTACTTGCAGTCAAAATGTTTAAAAACATTCAGTTTACTATAGTTTTTCTAGCCAATAAGACATAATACAGCTGAGTTAATTATCGAAGTACAAGAAAGAATTTGTGAAGGAGAGTTTGGTGGATTCACACTTGTGAAATATATATAGCCAGTAATATTTACCAAATTCAGAAATCATCTTATATATGAAATGCCAATCCCCATAATCATAATTGTTAACCACCGCGGTATCTCAATATTTTCCCCAATAGGTACAAAAATGTCGAGTACCGTGACGTCACAGAATACCGCCGCGCGAACACTTTTATTGACTTTTATTGTGTCCTGGACGATACGCGTGAATTTCACTCTTGTTGTGTTTGTTTTATTTCGTACTAAACTCCGCCATTTTGGCACAGCTCGAACATAAAATAAGTTTTTCTATTGCCACTGTGTTTGTAGTTTGTTATGGCTCTGTATTATTAAGTACTTGGACTTTTGAAATGGGTCACTATGTTGTTGGAAAAGTACTTTCTGGAAGTTGGCCTATGGTTACAGTGCACTCATGAGTGGGTTGGGTTCACAAATCGATGTCTAAGTAGGCAACTATAATTTAATTTGTTCTTTTATGGTTATTATTTGGTTTCAATACGACGATACGGTAATGCTGCATTATCTGTCTTTGTTAAATATTGACTTTTCATGTTATTTTTAATTTTACTTCTCATTAAATTATTTATTGTTGTTAAACTCAGTGTTGAGTTAAGCTCGGCCTTTGTATATTGTTTTTTTATTTTAATACTGTTCGTTTGTTGTTTTTATAATTATTGTGTGTACAATAGAAAAATACAGAATTACAGAATATTTTTGAACATATGAAAAATAATTAGCCGCTTATCAAGAGCTTCTCCAAACTAATTTACTAACTCGTTTTAATAAATCTCTAATCTGCTCCCACTTGATGTACGATATTACCTCAGCTTTATACCAAAAGTATTATCTTATTTATAAAATAGATCAGCCTGTAACTGTCCCACTGTAAGGTCTCTTCTCATACAGAAAAGGATTGAGGATTTATTTTACTCACCGCGTCTTGGTAATTTCAGACTATTTAGCCCAGGTTTGCTTACGATGTTTTCCTTCACCGTTAGTCTGTAGTGTCTTAGAATAACTAAGAAAGTACATTGACATAGAAAAAGTCACATTGGTATATGCCAGGTTCGAACCCACACCTACGCACTTGTAAAGCGAGTAACCAATGCACCAGCACGACCATTTAATTTGAGTTAGAGTCATTGCGGTGAAGAGATTAGTCAGACTAGATCCTGCGTTACCGGGTCTAGCTGCTTCCGGAGTGCGCCGCGAGGGAGCTCTCTTCATGCATCCCTCCATGCACCCCATCACCCATGAGGCAAAGAAAAGAGCTGTCGAGGTTGCAAGTTAAAAAAAAACACATAAAAAACAAAAATATAAGTATGAGTCAGTGACACGAGAAGAACCACGACCATATCTTATTTATATATTTTTTTTATTGATTTTAAGAAGATTTCTAAACCAACATTAGGTATGATAGTTAAACATACCTTAGTTATATACTTAATTATTGTTAAGTTACCCGAATAGTAAACCCAACATCAATCAGGTAACCTTACAATTACAACGTTATCGTACAAACGCTGATATATAATATAATTAATGCCCTCTAAAGCCGATTTAAACGATAACAATGACATGATTTGAACCGCTCCATACGAAGTTATTTTGCTTTAAAATTATTATTATTTATTCAAATACA